>OX388348.1:21078958-24017958 GCA_947579665.1 Sympetrum striolatum | reverse complement strand
ATGTTAAAATTTTTCTTTAAAATAAAAAGAGTGGATAATCTCAAAAATAGAATAAAGAAAGTATAAAAACTTTATTTGGGCGTAAATGCTTTTTTCTGTATCAGATTGATTATTTTAAAGTAATACATGCATTCAAAATGTGCTAATAATTACGAAGCCGTGATTACCAAAGAAACCGATTCTGCCGAGTTTCCAACGATAAACTTTACTCCGGATAATCGCGGGCTGTGGCAATGAAGATTAAAATTTCTCACCCATCAATGCAATGAAGTTTAAGTAATAAAGCAGCTCAACGAAATTGAAAATCCCTGCTCCACCACGCCACTGGAAAGAATGGTCCTAATCAAGGCTTAGTTTCTGAGCAATTTCACTTCAATTGTTCCCTTCTTTCTATGCCCTTCATTTTCATTCCTCCTACAACCATCTCTATCTTTTTATTCACTCTACTCCTTTCCTCTCTTGTCTCCTTCATCCCTAGATTATCCTGCCCTATTTGTATTCTCACCCGCATTTCCCTTTCACTTTGCCACCCACCTTTCACTTCCGCATCGTATCCCTTTCTCCTACACCACGAACGAGGTCTGTCACCGGATCGCGCTTTTCCATACGCACCTTCAGCATTTACTGAGCCCTTGTCCCCTTATCGTGGCCTTTTATATCTACCCTTGTCCCGGTACCCTCCATGAGTTACGACGACCCTCCTTCTTTACACCCTTCCGCAAGCCATCTTTTACTGCGCCCCGTCTTAACCCATCTCCCCTGAATCTTCAATCACCCTCTCTCCCATTCATAACAAGCGGAATATCTCCTTCGCCACGCTGACTAAATTTCTCACCCCATCAGATCACTTTCGAAGTGGTTGTATCCGTTGCAAAATCTCGCAGATTTTTATGACCAATTCCTTGTCGCTCTATGCGGATCTTCCTGCATTTTTAGTGCTGTACACGGCGGTGAAGGCATTTCCGCGCACTCTGAGGACAAATCTAAAGGAATCAAATCAAGAGATGTGATGTACATACATACATTTTAGGCATATGATTTGCGATCTTAATATCGATTCTTCTTTGCTTCGTGTGCGGACTTATTCAAATGATAGTCTTTCTTTCATGGAAAATAAAGTCTATATTGAATTATATTATTTATTTATTGCAAATATATTTATTTGGCTTAACCTATATAGTTCTCTTTGAAACAATTCTTTCTTTTCATTCATTTCCAACCCATATTTTGGTGTTTAAAATATTTATATGATCACATTATATCATATTTTACTCTACGGAATCTTTTTTTAAATTTTATTTTCACACACCTTGGCCTGCTTACTGTATATTAATGGAAACATCTGTGTCTTAGAAAAATATTTGATAACGTTACTTGAAGTTGACTGTAACATAATACGGGTTGTTTTAGGCAAAATATCACAAAATAAAGTAGTCTGGATTTACTTAACCTTAATTTAAAATTGAAATACATCACAAGAAAAACCTATAGAAGTAAAACTGTGAAATGGCAAGCAGGTTTATTTAATATTTCATTACAGTGTTAATCAAATGGAGAAATATATGTCGGTATGTATAAGCATTGTTACAATTTATGCTCTTTACTCGTTTTATTTGGAAAATCGTCTTTTTTCTTCAATTAATTTTTTGATGGATATTTTACTACCAAATTGAAGAAAGTTAAGTTATTTCAACTTCAATCAGTTTACATATACACTTACAATGGTGCACTTAACTTTAGCTGACACATATAATCAAACGAAACCATCTCAGGATTCACATTGTGGTATTTCTTAATTTTTAATTCATGGTCTAGTAAAAGTTGTTACCATGAATTTTTTTACATATAATCAACTTCGAAAACATAAATAATCCTCAAGAAGCAAGGAAAAAGGGAAGTTAAAAAGACCGCCGTAACAGAAATGAATCAAGATCTCCAACTTTCGGCGTAAAAGCGCTAACCACAGAGAAATTACCTCTAGAAAATCTAACATAGATATCTAAGCCCACTCGACATAATCACTTTTGTTTACACTTGCTAAACTATAATGTACTGTTACCTTCTTGGGATATCATACTTAGTTTTCCTTTGTACACGCTTGACAAGAGTCATGTCTTTTTGCTCCAAGACATCACAGTCGCAGATGAACATATCATCACTCATCAACATTTCCCCGCTTTAGCGTCAAATTTTCCGTCGATTAACTCAGTCGATCATTCTAACTGATGACACATTGTACCTCGTTCTTATTCCAATCCCATCATGACGCGCGCCATTTCGCAAGACATTACTATTCCAAGTTTTTAAAGTAGACGATTTCTTCCTTTGAGCAAACACTCTCTCATAATGGACCTAATCAATCACCACTCAACGTCGTCAGTCTTCTCGCCGTGAGAGCCTCTTCCCTCTCCCCCTATACTCCTTTTCCCGATTTCACATCCCGAAAAGCCACGCGGTCGATAGCGAGGGAACATCGCGGTCTTTGGGTATCGACAATGCACCATCCTCCTTCCTATATAAACTCTTCAAGAAAATTTCGCTTTCAAAGGGAAAATGGGTGTGAAAAGTCTCGAAGCAGGCCAGGACTTGATTTGGTTCTTTGGTTCTTCCAGTTACAGAGTGAGATAATGCTATGCGACTTATCACAAACGCTAGATCGACCGCCCAAGAAATTTGTCAAGGTGTCAGTAATTTTTGTTTGGATTTTCTTAAGTGAACTGGATTTTCTTAAGTGAACTGGATTTTCTTAAGTGAATGGGATTTTCTTTTGCCACACATAGTCACAAGTACGAGTGGATAGTACAAGTTTTTTATCCTTTCCTTACCTATAGATTAGCTGAATGACTGCGACGAGTTGAAAACACGAGAATTTAATGTGTTTCAAAGGAGTTAGAATATTAATAATATTTTAAATTCAATTTTTTAACACATTTTGGTCCTCGAATGACCTTTCATATGTTTTTACGTAGACGTAAATAAGTATATAAGGTGCATACTATAAAAAAGTAATATTTTTATCATTCTAGATAATTATTTTCCACCATATTATAAAATAGCAAACAGTGTTTTAGCATTATAATTTGATCACATTTATTAATATTACCTGGTTTTAGGTATTCTAAAATTAGGTTATTTGTAATAATTTTCTCAAAAGGCTAAACTTTTCCTGCATTTTAAAACACTTATCTAAGTAAAACGACATGCTCCACCGATAACAGAAAACTTAGCTGTGGAGAATAACCCGTCGTTAATAATTATCTACACCGGCGCACATCTGTACTGAAGTTTTAGGAATCCTGAAAAACCGAAACAAACTAAAAGAAATATCTCTTGTTGCAATTTTCTTTTGTTGCAAATCCTTCGTTAAAATTATGTAATGTGACCAAAATATTGATAAATGTTTCGGTAATCCAGGACAAACAATAAGGGCGATATAGATACTATAAAAATAAAAATCTCGGTTTAACGGCATGCTTTAAAGTCTTCATTATCAATGGCTTTTGCCTTAACATTTTCGATTTTGGTAATACGAGTACCGTCTGCCCATGAAAATTTATTCACCCCTAAAATATTTCAGGATATTAACCTAATTTTCCCTCTCAACAAAATATAGTGATCGTTACCGTTAACCGAAATAAGATAAAAAAATCCTTCCACATATCTATTGAACAAAGAACACCAGCTGTTACGTACTACGTATATCACTTAAACTTTTGTAAGCGTATCAACATTGTACTTTAGTAAAATGTCCTCATATACTGGAAGGAGGTATTTATGTTATGCTGCAAGCTGTTGATAATTTCCAACAAACCGCATGTTCTATAATGTTTGAATTGACAGTAGACAAACGTTCACGACTCTCTAGCAGTTTATTCTGTAAACAGCCCTAATATTGGTATAGGAAATATAATAACCTGAAAAAATCTTTTCCATAAGGGTAAAATGAAACATATACTAAAAATAACATGGTAAACCTTACTCAAAACTCTATAGTTCGACTTTATCAATGCACACGTAATGATGACGTCCATTTTTATATCGAGTATTATTACATCGTTAAATATTCCGCCTGTTTTTAGGGCAAAACAACGCATGTCTGCATCGCGGGTTGCGGAAATCCGGGCGCATACTTCTATGGGTATAGCGCGATAAAGTCCGTAAAATTCCCACAAAAAATTAATAGTATGCGATGAACACTTCATATATGAGACGATGCTTTCGTGAAATCAGATTGGGCATTGCAGATGGAATTAATTTTCAGATACTCTTGCTGGTTTTAAGCCACTCACAGCTTTTTTCAATGCAAATAATCTCTAGTCTGGCAAAAATTGCATTAACTAAAGCTTCTTTACCATTCATTTACCAATAGAGTAATTATATAATGGAGCTAACTCATTAAATTAGACAGAAAAGGACAAATATCTTATTTCAACACAGCACACTTTCCTACTTCATTAATTTGTAAACATAACAATATTATCATGAGGAATTTTGAAATAATTTTCCCAAAATTAAACAGACATTTTGAAATTATATTTTAAAAACTATAAATATGAACATTTATAGATAGTTATTCTATTCCACGTTAATTTTGCTATCTCTCGCCCAATATGCATTTCAATATAACTATAATCTTCTTCCGAAGGGTATTCCATATAGTTAATTAAATTGAATAATCTAGCCCGTGATCACGAATAAATTTGATTAGTGATCACTGTCATCCAAACTTGATAACGGCAAATAAAGTTAATCTGCTTCAGTTTTTTGTTTAAAGATATTCAACATAGGCTAAAAGGCGTATAGAATTTTTAGAAACCAGGAAATAACACAAAAATACATAAATATTAAAAAAACACAATCAAAAATACAGATCCCTACAACAATGACCAAATGATAGAATTAAATTTCAATTGATGGTTATTTGGAGTGGCATTTGGAAAATTTCCCCAAATGTCAGCTAAACATCAAACTGATTGAATTTTGGAAACGAACAGAAGATAATGATTTTAATGATAATGAGGATAGATTAAATTTCAAATGTAAACAAATTTATTGAAAAGAAATTTCCATGCCGTTAGACGGCTAATTTTGAGCATTAAAACTCCCAGCGTAGTAAATGTCAAAATAAAAGCTTTGAAAGGGTTGGTTAATATTTATTAATGCTTCATTACTTTTCTTTGCAATATGGATTTTCCACCAATTTACCCATGTACAGATGTAACCATTAATCAATCTTTCGTAATTGATACTTGACATAGATATGTTACTATTTAAATTTAAATTATCAAAACCACAGATATAAACACATTAATATAGTTAAAATGTATTAAATCAAGCTTTGATACCTAATTCATTTAATAAGCGATTGTTTGAGAATATTCCACAAAACATTGTTGTATATTATTAAAATTTATTAATCAGTTTTATGCCAATATATACCTCAAATCTATTTTTATGAAAAATTTCACACACAATTAAGACAGGGAGAAACGTATAATGACTTAAATATAATCAACAATTTAAAGGTTTCGACTTTATTTAAACCATAATTTCCAAAAATAAAGGTACTAACGGTTATAAAACCACGGGAACTCAAACATTAGAACAAGAAAATTGCTGGTGTAAAAAACTTAATGCTGCTATTCTGTAACATAGAAAAACATTAATTTTAACAAAGCAATATATACTGAAACTTATTTGCGGAAACAGTAATGCTTTTCTGTCCTTACAGAAATAACAATTCTAAAAATAATTTTAATTAACAAATAATGTTTGAGTTTAACATATCTAATATATACTTCCCTAGATATTAGAAGAACTTAAAGAACTCCAAAGGTTCGTTCAGTGTAACTATTTAAATATCGCTCTCTAATGAATTCAGTTAAATTTTAAAAATTAGAAGAGTCATTCAATAATTTACGTAGGTCTGGTACGGTTTTTAATGGCTTTACTGGAATTCTCACCTTCGTATATCGAAGCATTTACATTTTATTCTAAAAATGTGATGCTATTGCAGATCAAAAAATAAACAAAACATTAACAAAATTAACTCACATTAATTTAGTTAGTTCTAAATATTTTAAAATATCTTGTATGAGAACATCTCTAAAGTTTTTCTATAATTTTTTATGGGTTTACAGGATTTTTTCCCTCTAAGATTGATTTTATATTTCCTCCATGAACCATGACCCTTAACGTTATTGTAAATTACAGTATGAGCTAAAACTATAAAACCTTCCCATTCCCGAGTGACATTCAGCAGTAAACATTATAAAGGAGTTAGCAAAGTCTGATAATTTTATCTCGTACTTTTCAACGCCGAACATCGCTCCGATAAATCAGAAATCGTCGTTTTCACTTTCGAGACCCAACAGAGGGGGGAGAGTGGTAGTATCTGGGAGACAAAAGAAAGTTCGGGATTCGCACACCAGTCCTTATGGGGGCGTTAGGTGTGGCGAGAGGGTGGGCATTAAGATAAAGAATGACTCCGTCGGAAAAAACACATTCTCTGCAGACCACCTCAACGCCACCATCGTCGGATGGTGCACTTTATACATCCATCTTTCACTCTTCGATTCCTCACACTTTCGGCCCTCACTTTCACTTCGCCATTAACTTCGGAAATGGCGATTGGATTGACTTCGCCTCGGGGAAACTCCTTTGATTTTTCTTTCCCTCTCTCCATCATCTGACCGGAGGCGTGAAATATATAGCCCACTCCAGAATGCCAGAGGATCTAACATCTGTGTCTCCTCTATTGGGCAGCGCTATCGATGATATTGAGTTGGAGGAAAAGTTTGGCGTTTTCCAGAGGCTGATACTTCGCTGAAGTCCGGGTGTCAAAGAATCATTTCGACTGAAGCCGTAATTTTCCTGAAACTAGTTTGGGTTATTGATGATCAATCATTGTAACAATTTGTCCTCATGCTGTGCTTCGATGTAACCGGAACTTGGCTGTGAAGCAAATAAATGTTGTGTTGGAAAAGTAATAAACCGAAAGGCAAGCTTTAAGCCCCGATCCTTCTAATATGAACTCCCAATAGTCTTAGAAGGAAAATGTAACATTCTGAGAATTATGGGATGAGGTAATTGGGTTTTAATTATCTGAATGTGAAAGAATTTCACATTCAGATAATTTTAATTATCTGATAATTTTAATTATCTGAATGTGAAAGAATTTCATCTGTGGGCAACAATCATGTAATTGCAGTACAGTTATCCAAGAATGGCTTCTTCATAGAACCCACGAGAGTGACCAAGATTAATTTCAGAAATGTGCATCATTCACATACTATAAATTCGTCTGAACGACATGAAAAATACTGAGTTTAAACAAAGGAATGATAAAAATAAAATTTTATTCGTCAAGATGTGTCAGAAGGATTTACTTAAGATTGATTCAATATAAATTTTATTTTTGGAAAAAAATGTTTGTTGATTTGCAGGATCAGTTCAACATGAACTCATTTGGGACTGTTTAACTGCAGTTATTTCTCTGCAAAGTTAACTTTCTTAGTTTTTTTCAGGTATGGATGGTGATATATCTCTATATTGAAGAATGTTGCAGTTGAACCACGTAAAGCTATTCACTGCAGAATGGGACCAATCAAATCCCTCAGTCTAATCCTCTTGTTCATATAAATGCCAATTTGCGAATTTCATCGAGTAGAAATTTTTAATGCCAATAAATTATTTTACAAAACAAAAATAACGCGAATATCAGTCATACGAATTAGATGTAGATGACAATATATCAGCATCTATATATAAAATTATAGCTATAGGGTGTTTTTATAATTAAAAGTGAAAAAAATTAAAATCTGTTAATAGACTATTGTTTCTTTCTAATTATGTAATAGATATTCATTCCATGTCATATTCAGAATGAAAAAAATCGGCGTCGGATTCTATAATTAATAAACTTGATAAGACAAAGGAATTGATGAATAAACTACTAAACAGTTTCAGCATTTTATTCCAGTTTTATTAAATTTGAATGCGTATTATCTTTAGGTTGTTTATTAAGTCTGAAATTTCCTTTCGAACGAAATTTCCAATGATTTGGAAACATTCCAAAACCATGCTCTTGGAACAATGAAATTGGACCGCCTTTCTCCCATTATCAACGTTTGTTTTCATGTCGAGACGTCAATGGGCAATGATAAATTAAGTCCTAATGACTTGAATTTCCACTAAAAACAGAAGAAAATTCTTTCGTATTTAACTTTGGCCATTTGGTTCTGCGGGAGTAACAAATAACCTCTCGGTAGAAGATAATGGAGCAATAACGAAGTGGGTATAAAAATAACCAACTTGGATGTACTGATGATGTATTTCTATATCAACATATTTTACAAGAGTGTTTTTCAAGAAAATAAATATACCTGAGATAATATTGGAAATATCTTGGCAGCAATTTGGAATTTCAAGCAATATTATTTAAAAAGAACAGTCAAAATAAGATATCCACCTAAAGTAATTTACCTAACAAAGGAAAGTCTACTTTGGATATGAAAAAGCAGAAAATGTCAGAATTATGATGAAGAAATATTATAAGAGAATAATAGCACTTATCTTGTACTAATGATATGCTACATTTTGCGAAATACAAAATGGTGTAAGTTTGAAAAATCTATACAGCAGGATAGCTTTAGATCCTACTAACATTAATTAATTACAACTTTAATCTAGTAGCCGCAATTTCCTTGACATAGACTGCCACAGAATAAAACAAAAATACTCTTTCTGACTTCATTGAAATTGTGTAACTTGTTATACGTATAATCTCACTCTTCTCTAAACAGCTACGGTTTAGCACTTTTTAGTTTACCGAGATTAATTTCAGATATTAATGGCACTTGAAGATCGACATAAATAATTGAATAACGGTTACAAATGAATATCTATAGAATAAGTAAATTATTTAAAACTCTCGCTCGGATCCCAAAGTTTCGGCTTTGGAATAGAAAAAGTTTGCAACGGAAACGTTAGGTCATGAACTCACAGTGGATGAAACTAAAATACAATTACATTTAAATCTTCACCTTTGGAAAACACATCACAACTTTTTATTTATCATGATTAGTATAATGCAATCTTTTCACAGAATCAAGTCACAGGATGAGTGACTCGAGCGGTAAATATAAGTTTGAGTTAGGTTTACTTTAGGTTTGCTTGAGTAAGACTAAAGCTCATTTTAAGTAAAACGAATAAAAAATGTAAACACGCCGAGACAGTAACCAATTAATTTATCGTAATTAAAATTTTTCTCTACACTCACAGAAACAAGTCGCTTTGTGACTTGAGCCTTTAACTTAAGGTTAATACCATTATTTGAAAGAGACTTATTCTGCCATTGAAAGTAAAATAAACAAAAAAGATGGAAATTCAATAATGCAGTCATCCAAAAAACATTAATTTCGAAATACAAGTCATACATACATCGTCGCCTCAAAGACGTACACAACTACAAAATATGTATTCAACTTGGACATTTCTTAGACAGCACTACTGTCCATGAGAGATTTGATTTAGTTAAATAGAATAAAAGAATTAATGAGAGGATTCCTTTGCAAATATGGAACGATTATGTATAATACCTTTAAAAATTTCATCTTTGAACCCGCCGATACTCCGAAGGATAACTCCGATACACATTTCTTTTAAAATAAACAAATATAAAAAACTAGATAAAACTACATTAACACAACCACAGTTCCAGCCATAAAAACATCGTTACCTCTAAGGCACACATCAAAACACAAAAATCAGTAACTTTTGGGATTTTTTTAGATACCTTCTAGAGATTTTTGATCTAGATAAATAAAATAAGAGATCTAATTAGAGCATTCCTTCAAAGTTATGAGACAGTGATGTATAATACCTTCAAGCATTTCATCTCCGAATTCTACAGAAATATAACACGGGTACACATTTCTTTTAGAGAGAAACCAGAAGGGTCCCATTGGGCGCTACTCTTTCTTTCCTCAAGGCGCATGGATTAGACCGGATGGAGGAGGAGCCAAGGTGAAGAAGGAAAGAGTGCCGAGTTGAACGCACGAGTATTGACCTCTAAGAGAAAGAAGTTCTTAAGCCGTGCTGCCACGCCCTGGGCTCTACTGCTCGCCAATTGCATCGACTCCCTTGACTCACACTTGCCTCTATCTCCCTCCTTTCCCTTTATTTACATTTTTTCTACCTCCTTTTTACTTCCATATCCCTCTCACTTCATCCTCCTACCATCCCTATTCACGTTGCCTTATCCGCTGTATTCATTTCTCCCTTCTCTAACGTTCCTTTCGACACTTCTATCCCCTATACTCCGTCCTCCCAAGTTTCCTTTTCTTCGGCAATGTCTTCTTCTTTCCCTAATGACAACGCACATCCCACGGAATTATTCGCTTATCTCCTTCCTAGATAAGGTTACCGTATCTTCGGAAATTAATTTGAAGTTAAACAAGAACAAAAATAGGATAATTTGTTGGGTTAGGATTACATAGCATAATAAATTCCTCTATTAAAAATGGTAATTTATGATGGTAATCTTGCATATTAATATTATTGAATATTCAGCTATAATTTCACTCCTTTTCTAATATGGAATTTAGAGTAGTAGATGGGATAAAATTATCCGTATTAATCGTGTTTGATTCTTTAATAGCGCCTATTTTTAATTGCCAATGTTTTATATTCTAAACTAGCATCATTAGTAATTATTCTCCTTATACAAATATTTTATTCAATGACGACTCTGACGCCAACACACTGCCGCTTGTCCTCTACTATCTGCTCTGTAAAATATATCAACAATAATATATTAATATGACAAATTATGCAACGCATGTATTTAAGTTTGACGATGGATAAAAATTTTCAGGAAAATATAGTTTTAATTAAACGATCTGTTCTTTACACATTATCGGTTAACAGCAACCACTATATTACCAGAACATGTTGGGCAGCATTACGGATTGTATTACTTATTTTTCAAATATATATTTTTGTTAATGATTCATGGGGTTCTTACGTGTAGCTTGAATAAAGCTTTTGAAATAATTTTGGTATCCTTTTCTGCTTTTTCGGAGCTTTTTTGATGGACTCAAAATCCGGTTTATCATTTCTTAGGTGAAAAAATTAAAGTAAATATAGAGACTGGGTATAAACACCGGTCCTTATCTCATCTTATTACTAATAGCCTTCATCAGGCAGTATGAGCGGGAACTATCAGAGCTGCGGAGGGCTGAGCGCAGCTACGAAAAAAACGGGTCTTTCTCTGATAACGTATTTTTTCTTGAAGAAAACTAAAAAACATGATTATCGTGAGATTTTCGTTGGCTAATGAGAATTGCAAATTAAGATTGGAGATAAGCTTTCCAAGAGCCAACTGATTCTGAGGGACATGAAATATTCCAGCGTGAAGTAAAGGGTGGAAATATTCGCCCAATAGCAGTGGAAGGGCTAATTTAAGCAAGATTAGGAATGAAAAATTTTCTCATACCATTTAATTCTCAACGTGATTCTATAGTAAACACCGAAGTGAACAGAAACACTGGAGCTTCACTATCATAAACAGCGGTTTGGCAGACAATATTCATTATTAAAGTACTAAGTAGTACTTCCGGATCTCACTGTGTTGGTACTTCGAGCATTTGTATTTCACAGTTAAGTAATTGAGTGGATAATTTCACACATCTTCAGCACCACCTATCCTTATGCTACTATTCCATGAAATACGCATTATGCAGCAGTTAGTGCGGAACCGTTCGCTAAATCAGATGAATAGCAAAGATAACATCGTAGAGAGTTATTGTGCGCTATTACAGTCACATATGGTCGAAGGAAGCAATTCTTATCTTTCACGCACCATAATAGGCTGAGACATAAATCTAACGGAAATAACGTACAAAAAAAGATTTGCAACCTCTGAGTACCAAAATAATGACTACTTTGTAGTAAAAAACTTACAAAAGTTGTAGAAAAACGATTATATAGGAAGCTAAAGAAATTACTCCAATAATGATTACTTTAAGGTACGTTTCAATGCAAAAACAACAAAAAACACCTTATCCATAGATACTCACTGCGTACATCTTTAATTTATTTATTTCTTTACTATGTATTTCCGCATTAGAAAGACAGCTGGGTGGCCACTTTAACTTACTCAAAATTCAATAAATAACTTAAACAAAACAACTTAAGTTAATTATTAAGTTTTAAGTACACAAATACACAGATACAAGATATTCGTTTATGATAATCACGCCTAAAGTTGAATTTTACAATTTAAATAATGTAATTTAGAAATCGATCAATAATCACTAATAATGTCTTAACACATAACAATAAAAATGAGTATAAATGCTACTGTAAAAGAAGGTAGCTCTTCCTAAAACTATTCATGCCCTATAATAATTCCTTATATATAATTTTATTCAATTAAGAAAGTTTTAGTTTAGATACAGATATGAAAACCTGAACCTATCTTAGATGAAAAGCAATGAGCGATAACACTAGTTATTCTTCAGCGCAAATTACCGAAGGAAAACTAATATTTTTCCACGTGGAAAAGAGTTTTTCAGTCTTCGTTTGAGACTATCCTTCCTTATCCGAGCCGAAGGGTTGAATTATCCTAAATATGCCAAAAATTAGGGTCGGGGCTCATAAGGAAAGAGATGCTGATGATCTTATTAATCTGCGAAATATATTCAAGGTTCTCGAAGGGGAAGAAAATTAAGTAATTTTTGCAGACTGCATTTCCACTGATATCTCCAGCGCAAAGAAATTAAATGTGTAAATGCATGTAAATGTATTCGTCTGTAACATGCATGAAAGTCTTATGTATACCTCAGGAACTTGACGAAACATAATGACTTGCGAGCTTATGCATAGATTCATGAAGGCATTCAAGGGAGGTTATAGAGTTATGAGCGGTCTTTTATGAGGTGGTTGACACCGAAAACTTTTGGGATCCTCGATAGGGTAAAATTCATAGCCTAGGAGGAATTTCAAACGGTTTTCGTAGTTCGCCCACAAAGGTAAAATAAATAAGGGAATGAGTATTAGATATGAGCTCTATTAATTTAAATTGCATAGCAGTCTAATAGTTTTGAAAAAAATCCATTATGTGAGCAGAAGAATAAGGATTAAAAAAACCGGCTTCATGAGTTTTAAAGTAAGTTAACCTTTTATTTATCTTTAAGGGTGGGGAAATTTTTGGCCACCTCTTAAAAAAGATTTGAAGATTTGAAAAAGACTTGCAGGGTGTTCTGAATTTCGATAGAAGCAAAATATTCGGTATTATACTGAAAATAACTGATTTGATACTGAATAAAAAATAATATATTTCCTAGAGTAATACTACTTTTGTAGCTTGCTATTCATTCCTCATAAACTTATAATATTCTTATGTATTTGATTATATTTATGCATATATACATTTATTAAAGGAATTAGAATATATATCGACGCATAGCTGTTACAAATAGAAATTAACTTTCAAGAGATACATATTATACAACGAAAACCTTTGTATAACATAAGTACAATCCATCATAAAAGATTAGCTGAAGGATATTAGAAATATTTAATATAAAGAATAAGAGTTTTTGTAAGTTAATTAGAATGCTTTACTGGAGAAGTTTTCGCAACTAGTTCCGGTGCTGAGGAGTATATGAAAAGTTATGCTAAGCAGGTGTTCATAAACAATCTTATTGGTTTAAAAGTATTATCCTTATACATTATTATTATTAATATTTATACATCAATTTTTAAGATAAGCATCAAATTAATTTCGATAATTTAAAATAATTTAATTATAATTTTTAAATAAATAAATTTGAAATGTTTTCCATACAAAAGCAAAAGAATATCGTATTCCTCAGAGGAGTTCGTCTTTCACTCCAAGGATCAAAACATTTTTCTTTTTCTTCTCGAAAATACAACGAATAAAGGGATAAATTTAACGGAAGAATTATTTCTTTGCTATTTTTAGCTGCCGTTTACTCCTATAATCATACAAAACCTTTTGAGTAAACCATAAGTTATTTTCTTGAATTTCCTTTCATCATGAAAACGTAAAATGAGCACCGTAGCCCGACATACAGTTTACTCTAAAATTTAGAATAAATGTTCTGTTACTCTGAACGCATTTCTGGCATGGGATATCATTCTTTAAAACTCGGACGCGGAATGATTGCTGGGAACTTTAACGAGAAAGTAATTACATCTACAAATGTTTTCACGAGAGTGTTTTGATATTTCCTCCGTAGAGGAGCTCCGCTACAATTAAAATTCAGGGAGCGGTGAGGAATGCAGGGGAAGCAATCTCGAGAAGTTACGTAGTGGGAAACAAAACAGGGACGCGAATCGAGGAATAAAAGAAAACAAGATTCGAGTGCTTCAGTGAGAATGAGGGCATTGTGAGAGAAAATAGGATGAGAAAATGTGTCGAGGAAGAGGCTGATTGCTAAGGAACTCCAAGTAGCAGGAAATAACAAGAGAAGGGAATAATACGAGAGCAGTAAAAGGTGAGGAAGGAAGGAATTGGAGACAAAGATGATTAAATCACTCTCCCTTCTTCAGTGGTGAAACACATGCATCCTAAATGCATCTGAAATAAGGAATTCAGTCTTCGTGAAACACATGGTAAATTTTCTTCAGTTCTCATAAAGTACAATAGATATGATTTTTTGCATTATTAATTTTTGCTCTTCGACGAAAACGATGACCTTCGTATGGGTTAAACGATACGTAAAGAACACAGACAACTAGCATCGATATCAAAGAAAACATCTAAAATAATAATCGCTTATTTTTATATTTATTTGTTAAAATTAGTTTCTTATTGTAAATATTAAGCTCTTCCCTGATCTAACTCAGGAAATTTCATTATGCTCAACGTTAGACGAGAGGGAATTATTTTGTTCTGATGCATGTTGTATCTCTAATTACCTTAAATAAATTTTATTTTCCTTTATGTTGTGGTCTCTCTGTATAACTCTTTTCAAAACTTTTCGCAGGTTTTTGCATCCCCATTCCCCCCTTTGCAGGCGTTTTCTGCGATTGATTTTTTTCTGTGATCAAAATTTTCAATGTTTTGTATTTGTTCCACAAAACCATTCCTTTTTTTATATTTCCTCTCTATTTACAAATTACTTGTTAAAAATATGTATATATTACTCGTTATGTTACAGTATTTATTTTGATTTGTATTGGAAAAGAGTAAAACGTAGGATAGGACTTCGTAGTCCCAATATCGCCCAATAAAGACGTTTGTTGGAACGTATATCGATAAATTCAGAAGCAAGATTTAATCCAAAAACGCAGTAGCTAATAAACAACCACTCTACTACGTAAGGCTATCAGATACTGGAAAGAAAAACAGGGAAATGTATGCCATTAATGGTCGTTTCAAAAAGTCATGTTTTCCGCAAGCGATTCAGTGACTAATTAGTGGAACCATTTAGCTGAATGGGTGCACGAAGAGAGGAGCTCCAGTTGCCTTATTTACGCTGGAGGATTATAAAAGCAAAATAACCCAGGAAGTGTACATGAAATGCCGAATGTTATGATCTTATCTATTCTCTGAAATGTACTGCGTTCAACCATATTAGGAATTTCGTAGATATTGCCTATAGTTTTTGAACAGATTGGTTTTATGATGGCTGGTGGCCACACAGCTTAATGCTGGTAGTAACTACTAGTTAAATATGGCTTCTAATATCTTTATCTTATCGTATGCATATAATTTTCTTTGAAGTCACAGGAAGTAATGAGAAACAGAGATTCATTAATACTGGTATATACCTAAGATTAATTTATTCCCTGAATATGATTATTTTACTTAACATAAAAACTGATGTGACCGAATAAAAAGCAGAATTTCTACATCAAAATTTCTACAATACCAATTTTTTAAAAATATTCTACTATAATAATATTTACCACAAATTAATTAACCGCCTTTTTTACCGAATATGTTATCCAAATTGAATTTTAGAATAGCTTTTACTAAGAATTTTTTATCAAGTTCAATCAATTGCTTGAGTAGCTTCTTTAATTTAAGTATTAAATCGATCGCTGCTGTTCTTTCATTCATTAAAATATTTTACAGCAGAATATTCCTCCATTTATAATTCCAAGAATACCATGGCTAATTTTCAAGCCGTAAATTAACTTTGAACGCGATTACAAACTACATTTCCTAGTACCAAATTTTTAGCTTGCGATTGCAGCCATAAATAACCCTCAGGCAATAGGACCCAGTCCAAATAAAACGCGAATTCGGCCGTGAAAAAATCAAACAATATTAAACGACTTGCTTAAAGGCATAGCAGACGCTGGGATACAAAACTCGCCCCTATGGAGAAATATCTCCGAGATCTTAACCTTGCTTCCGAACGACAAATAGCTGCACTTAGGCCTTCGGCGCGATATATGGTACCCTTTCTGATATGCGCGAAAAAAATCGACGGCTTCGTTCGGTGGATATAAAAAACGCCCGAAATGTATGACTATCCGATGCAAAGTCCGCTGCATTTATTTCCTCCTCGCGTGAGAATATTCGGAGAGGGACAATGGGGAAAAGCATTCCGCTCGTGAATGGGATAAGTGGGCTCCTCGACCTCCATCCCTCTCTGCTGTGGGGCCCATTTGACCGAAGCTGTCCCAAGGACCGGAGCGACTGTGCAGCGAGGGCAAAAAGCGTCGAAGGAGACTTCGTGATCCGCTACAAAACAGCGCGAGCGGATACGGGGAATGGGTAGGGCATTTCCCGCCATCTCTACACGTCCACAGAGAAAAACGTAAGAGGTGAACACTCCCCTGCACCAAAGGAAGAAAGGACGTGAAAAATGTTTGACATTATCAAGACTCAAACCAGGATCAGGAACCTAAACATGTGTGATGCGTGTGCGTAAGGTTTAACTGAAGCCAACGCTTTGCTGCAGCGAATCTTGTTTATGCATTTAAAATTTTGTAGCTACAGTTTCATTTAAGGTATAGGTAATTCTGAGAAATTAATATTTCAACATTTACCTGAATTCCTTTTGCAATAAGCTTTTCGCCCAGTTTCTGTTCCAGAAGTTCCAGTTAAATAATATTTTAATCAATTCTGGTTACTTGAAAATCATAGTATGTGTGTTGTATGCATTCTAATGATGAAAAGAGAAACTGAAGAAAAAACGTAAATTTCGCTCCGGATAAGGGGAACAACGGCAATTTTAAAATGTTTTACGTGTGAAAAATGCAAATTTTTATTCAATTTCCGCTTTGTGAGTTGTTGTTGCTGCTATTAAAGCTTACAATCATCACTAAGGAGTTGGTACAGTCATTATTGTTCAAATATCATCGGAAATGAAGCTCAAATTCACAAATTTTTAACTACTAATCTTCGTTTTATCTGAGTTTATCTAATAGCAGTTTTAAAAAGTTCGACAGATAAAAAACGCAATCTTTCGTTCAATTTCCACTCTACGTATTGTTGATATAGCTATATAAAACAGAAAAAGCTTCACTATAGTGTTGTTAAAGTGATTTTTGTTTAAATATCATCAGAAATTAAGTACAAGTCTACAAAGTTTAAGTACGAACCTTTTTCTGGATCTGAAGCTCCAATTAAAGACATCCAGACGTACGAACGCGATTCGGACAGGTGCGGTTTACTTATTACGAGACTAGATTAATCCGACTCACTCTCCAGCCCATACTCGGTCTCGTTGCAGAAATGTGTGGCCAGACCTTAAACGTGCGAAATCATCTTCCCTCAAGCTTTACCTCCATTGCACCTCCCATTTCATAAAAAAACTCACCTAAAGAAGGAAGTAACAGACAGAAGGAAGTGGTAGAGTGAAAGGAAAGCTGAAGGGACTTACAGAAGAGTTGGAAGAGATGAAAAATGTGTGAGAGAAGGACAGGGGGCTAAAGAAGCGATGAAAAGGGGATAAGATAAGAAAGAGGGCAAAAAATGGAGGCAAAAAGGATGAGAAAGGGTAAAAAAAGAGAGACGGTGTAAAAAAGTGACGAAGGAGGGACATGAAAAGATATGGAGAAAAACGGCGACAAAAAGAGAAAACGGGAGATAAAAGGGGGGAAATATTCCGAGGAATTGCAGCAAGGAAGAAAAAAACGCGAAATTCGGTAAAAGGAGGTGAAGACAGTAAGAGAGGGTAAAGCAAGGGTGCAGGTAAGTGAATCGGAATGTGGGTACTGAAGTGTGAATGAAAAATGTATTTATCCATCGCAAAAAAATCAAAGGAATAGTTTTAGAACAAGAAAAACAGTAGAAGATGATATCTATTAATAAACAGACAGATACAGAATAAAACAAAATTGAATCAAGCTACAGAATTCGAAAAAATTGAAGAAAATTAAGGTTATGGGTCAAAAATTAAAGGGTTTGGGTCGTGTTTACGCAGACTTTCATCCGCAAGTTATTCCTCGGATAGCATTTATAATTATTGCCTAAACAAAATAAAAATTGTAGCTTTTTACGTACAATGGTGCCTAGTATGGAAACCTATTCGATATTTCTGATTCATTAAGAATAACTCTCTTGTGCATAAAATATTTAAGTAAAAAGGGGTCCTAGATTTAAAAAAGTTTACTTCGTATTTTTAAAACAAGATTTTCAGTAAAAACTACCCAAATTTTGTATACATGTTCGAAATTAAAATGTTCTTCGCGTGTTTTAGTTTAAATATACAAGAAAGCTAATATTCTCAAATTAACTACGCATGATTATTGATATAAATCCAATAGTTAAACGTTTTAGTATCAAATATAATACCAATTGTAAAATTTCGTGTTTAACTTTAAATATCATAAAAAGTAAGTATGTTAAACTAATTCATCACAAATAGCAATACAAATTGAAAATTATAGTAAATAAAATAAATAAACATATTGTTCAAACGAATTTAAAGACGAATCGTACTTTAGAAAAGAGGAATTTTGTCTTCGTGTTAATTGATAAAAGGAAGAGGTTCCATAAAACAAAAACCTCTAAGTAAGGAAGTTATTAACATGTATGTACAATTACATTGAAGATATTTTAAGTATAGAGTATTTGAAGGAAGTAAAAGCACAACAATAAACCAAGTATTGAGAAATATTTCGTGACGGAAACTGGCACGAAGGAATGACAAATGACGAGGGAGGAGCTGGGGCTGAGAACCATTGGTAATAGATCGGTCTTTGCAGGTAAAATTACGGAACACAGCAGAGATAGCTAAGTGTCCTATTAAGGAAAACTAGCAGCATTACTCACTCCTAACCAACACCTAGCAGGACGTCTGCATGATATTACAAGGGGCAGAAGAAAAGGATAAGTAAGGAAAGCGGTGCACGGGAAGGAGATAACGTAAACAGGAAAAACACTCCGGAAACAGAGTGATAAAACCGAGGACAAACATCTTCCTAGACACAGAAAAAGCACGGTAATTTAGGGTTAAGGCAAAAAAATCACAGGGCAGCGAGGGTTGGAAATTAAAGTAGGACATAAACCTAAAGATTTTAAATTTTGCTCCAATAGTTTTAATCTTAATTCCATCATTTAATTTTTCGTATATATTCTATTTATAAATATATATAAAAAATAAAATATAATTAATTGAACAATAATTTAATTTTTGTATTCTTCACTCACTCATTGCCAGTCTTGTTATTATTTATTGTGATTTAATGCGTATTTTGTTAACCCTAGCTTGTAAATGTACAATTATATTTTGATTTGATTATTTTGTCACGTTTTAAACTCCATAGTGTATTTTTTGATTTTTTTCCTTTGTTAATAAAGTTCATTACTGTTCTGAGTTGTTTATTTTATATTTTTACAATAGCGCGTTATATTCTACTTTCTTCCTAATGTTTTATTAATTAACCTTACTATTCCGAGTTTTTTAAATATTGTTTCATTAGGAAGATCAATATGTTGAACTAATATTAAAAAAATTGTCTTTATTGAATTTTCACTTTTCCACACTTGTCTATCTTCTAGTACATCCTGATGAGCTTCTTAGCTCAGGAGGGCCTTACTGCTCGTAAGTTTTTTCGTTTGTATAGCAACTGCTTAAATTTAGGTGAAACAGTGAAAGAAACTGAATGTGAATACTTCTGTAACGAACTATGGAACAAATAAATTCTTCAGTATATATTATAATAATAAATAATGCTTAAAAGAAAATTAAATAGAATGATAAATAGCTTAAAGAGGACCTAGGTTGAATTGAAATATGCAAATGATGCTAAGATACATTACTAAAGGCAGAAATAACGAAGGTATAAAGCAATATCTTGATAAAGTAGACATACACTACTACTTACCGGCGTAACAAACCTTTACTCGACGATAGCTTAATTAAAACTTTTGTGCTCATTATACCGCATCATTATGGGGCATTAGTTATAAATAATGAATAAAATACTCTAGGAACAGTTCAAGTATTCAATTCTTAGTGTAACAGCTAATGTTTGAATGAGATTTTAATCGGCCTTAGGGCTGAATACTTTACGGACAAACCATGAGAAAACATCCTTCTGCTATATAACCAATCCTTTCACCTCAAATATCTCGAGAGAAGGGAAGAATTGGGAGACAAACATAAGGATGACTCATGAAAAAGTTACAGAAGAGGAACACGGAGCAAACACCGCCAAAATGAAACACCCAGGAATGAAAGAAATGGGCGAAGAACTGATAAGAGTAGTCTGGAGACGAAAGTAAGTTGGAAAAGAACGGGAGACAAACATAGCTACGGAGCGAAGGGCAGACTACATCCATCTGTCCAACTTCCTCCTCTTAACCTTCCCCACTCGTTTCTCGGAGACCGCATCCCATTCCCAACCTTACGGACCCTCTTCGCGTGCACCTCCGCAATAAACATTTCCATCTACGTGTCCCTTTCCTTGAAAACAACCACCCACCATCAACAAAGAAGGGAGGAATTCGTGTTTGCAATGTCCGCCGCGTGGGGGCAGCAGTGTATTGCGTGCGACTTGATAAAAAGGAAGGTCGTTTATTCATGCGATTTCTCTCCGAGTTCTTACGCGCCGTCCCCCGGAAGTTATTCATGCGGACGGAGGCGAGGGTCGTTTCCGCTACGAGCCGCACACATGCCGCTCCCCGCTCCTTATTATCGCTCCGGGAGGATAGGGTTAATTGGGAGGCGGAAATTGGGATTTGTAAAGAGCGTGTTTTTTCACCACAATGTCAACGCTCTGAAGAGATTCCCATTCCGCGCGAGTACTGTAAACACTTTTCGATTTGGGATGCATTACCGGGGATTCAACATGGCGACGGCCGCAAGGGGAAAACGACGTTGTCTAAATAGCACGCTATTCGGACGGCATTGCAAATGTGAAGAATAATGTTAACGATCATGACAAAGCTACGAGTGAGCAAAGGTCATATACTTAAGTATCTTAGTAATTATATTACTAACTTAACAGAAGCTTAACAGAAACTTAACAGAAACTTAACAAACACATTAAAATGTGCTTGTAGTATATAACAAAATAAATTGCACATACCGATACATCATAGCATTATCAAATAATAATCTTGAAGTTTTTCTTAGCTGTTACATTAAATATAATACTATTTAGTGTATTATTCAATGATAAATACAAGATCCTTATTTGATTATGTTATGATGTATACGTATGTGTAATTTATATTTTACCTCTCTTTGCTCTTGCTTTAAATATGATACTGGGTGTTATTTTAAAAAGATAAACCATTATTCCAGTTTAAGTTTTCGAATATGAAAATGACTAATTGACTTGACTGAACAAATTTGACAAAATCATATTTTATTTAAAGAGTCAGCAGCAATATATCCTTTATAAAATTCATTCCGTTAAAAGGATAAATACATGGAATGTAGCAGATCAATAAAGCAGCAGCGCTATGCATCGCTAGCTCTATGAGATGTGTAGATGAGGAAAGTAAATAATTTGTTACAATTTACCTTTTCGTTGGCTATAATGATACTCAGTTGAAACTAGGTGATCAACAAACCTCGGGTGATTTCTGACTTAAGCCTTGTACACACTAGAATACTTGTAGTGCGATTTTGGTCTATGAGACGTGCCTCAGGTTGTCTACGCAGACATGTCTACAGACCAATCCCGTCTACGGGGCTGTTGCGAGACCAAAAATCGCAGGTCTAACGTCTCCCGATGGGAATGGGAGACTTTAGGAGACAGCATGCAACGTTAGACATTTTGGGCAAAATTTTGCTCAAAAATTTGGAAGTGTGGACAATGAAGTCTATAGAATTGAAGTCTATAGGTACGGTCTATATACCGTGTCAATAGACCGTCGCTAGACGGTTTATAGAGAAATCGCGCGAATCCAATTTCTTCTTATTTTATTTAATACCCAATGCTTACCAAGGTACGAGGAATAAATTTGAAATATGGATCAGTCAGCGTAATATTTACGAATTTTAGAACAAAGAGATCAGTCTCGGTTAATTTTGTCTCCTGTACATGCATATATGAAATATCTGCTGGAAATCGATGCTGATGGAAAGGTATCCATTACGAGAACGAAAAAGATATTTCAAATAAGGCTTTCACAAAACAATTAAACACTGTGAGCTCTAAAAATGGACTTAAAACTTGTGCATACTCACGATATGTTGGTAACATATTTAGAGACAGGATAGTTAAGATGTGCTTACCTGAAATAAAAGAAAATCATCGATTAGTATGAAAATTTGCAAATGTGAAAGTTATAAGCATACATAAAATCACATAAAATAATTACTTATCATTATAGCAAATCGCTAATTATTAATTAATTACACAAAATTACAAAATAGCCACCAATGTTAAAGTATCTAAGGAGAAATCAAAACCAAAGGAGTCATTTAATTGGCTTTCATTAAAACGTTACTCTGCATTCGCCAACATAAACTTGAATAAATCTTAAAGCAGACTCTAAACTGCTTCTGATTTGAGCTTCTACTTAAATTTGGTGGCAGAATAAATGAAACTTAGATGAATTTTAGAAGTTAGATTATTAAAAATATTTTTGATAATGCAAAATCATATTTAAATAAACATTTTAAAATGCTTGGTTGTCGCATGAAAACTATCATAATTGACCAGCACACTCCGCATTAAAGGCACTTAAAACCATTGCTAGTGCCATTATTAAGGCCATCGTTTACATTCATAAATTCATGACTGGCTACTTTTGATCTAAAATTCAGGAATAGTATATGATCAATTAGTCTCGGTCACGTTCTTTTAAGCCAAGCTTACGTAACAAAAGTGCTGGTTAGATCAGTATTATGGGTTGAACGTGATCGGAATAAATGCATGGAATATATAAATACTCTCCAATTCACATAATAAAAAAGGCTTGGGAAAGAATGCATTTGGTAGATTGCTAAGAGTAACGGAGAAACAAGAACGTATTGAGGGAATAAAGGTAACTTTGTGATTGCATTCGTTTGCGCATTCTTCTCATTTAATTTTAATGTCCGAGGTCAAATTTTATTTTGATAATTCTCTCATCTAAATTTTGAAGATCCAAAAAGAAGAAAATATGACAATTAATGGTAACTAATAATTTTTGCCTGTCTGTAAAGTATCCATCCCGAAGGCCAGTTGGTACCTCATCCCTCTAGCTACCAAGAGTTACTTGGGGGAATGAGACTTACAAGACAAGATGAGGAGTGAGGTAGTTTCCCCATGCTTTACTCAATTAGCTAATATTCTGTAAGCGTATTTTATCCACGTAACTGTAGAACGTACGATGACCCTACTAATGACATTTTTTTAGTATTCAATAAAGAAATACCCTAACTAGCGGTATTATTCAGTATCACTTATATAAACACAAATTACTAGCGTGTTTTAATTTATTTTTTTGCCAATCTGTAACTCTCAGATCAAGAACATACTAGAAAGATACTTAATTTACCAGGGAGCGAGCCAAAAATTTAAAAAGCAAAACCGTAAAGTTAGCAATTAGCTCGAAGTAGTAATCGAGTTCTCAGTGACTAGTTCGCGCCTTAATGTATCACCATGGCGACGAATTTCCCCAACATCGACTATAGCCAATCAGACGTCGTGTGTGGAAACCGCATTCCCTCCCAACTTGGGTCAGCATATCCCTTAACAGAAGGCGTGAGGAGATTTCCATCTCGGCTTTTCCCTCAGACACGCCTTTGCTTCTTCCGACCGATCGAGACTTTCTCCAATACAGAATGTGCTCCTGAGGGACCTTCATCTCTGGGAGGAGTTGCCAAACTTAGCGCCTCTTTCTATGCACAATCTTCCTCCGAGTCCTTATTACAGGGAAAGTTTCTAGCGAGCGTACACGCAGTCTCTTTGGCGCTGGGGATTGGAATAGGAGACGCTACTTTGTGAGATTTCCTCTAATTGCTGTCGCCTCGATCTCGCTTTTCCTTGACTAAATCACCAAAATTGATACCACTATACTCATAAACGTAGCATTTCGGTGGCCAGATAGAGAGTGCGACATTTTTGGGAAGCCCAATAGAAAGAAAAGTACTTCCAAAACTATTGATCAGAGCTTGGCAATATTTTGTTTCATGACGCACTTGCGAACTAACTTCGCGGCACACAGTGGGATGGATTAAAAAAACGGAGCAAACATGGGAAAGTGGTGTTTTCATTCGGATTTCGAAACTTCGCATTCGCTCTATTGAATATGCTACCTGAAGAGGCCTTCTAGCCCTCACTTAAATCAATTAAATATTTAAACTTATTGCTAGATGCTTCAAGAGATTATAAAAATGTATTGTGTGAAAGGGGTTTCGGATGTGTTGTTTAAGACATTGTTAAATCAATAATTTGTAAGTGTAGTGGTTAAGAAACTTATAAAGTAATTTGTGACTCATCTGAGGAAAAATATGTGATTATATAGGTAAGTATAGAATATACCTGGTGTAAATCTAATCTGTAGATAATAGGGTGATATTTCCTAAATTTAGTCTTGTTTGTTGATAAAAGCGTGACCTTATCCTGTTTTGTCAATATAATGATGTTAATTAGGAATTTTAAATGTAATAAATTAAGTGTGAAAGGGTTTGTCTATTAACAACGTTTGTGGCTGCCACTTGACTTCTGTCAAACTGTAGCAATAATAATGATAATAATAATAGATAAATTATATTTAGCGTAAGACTTTAAACATAATTTCTGTCAATTCCTTTAGATAAAAACTATTTAGGGAGTTACGTTGGAAAAGATTTGCGAAAGATGGCGGTCTTTCATTTTTCAAGAAATTCTATTGAGTAATTGTGAGTAAGTTGAATTCCTTTGAGTTTGGATAAAGTGGAAATTCGAAGAATAGTTTTCCTCGCATAAACTCCACTTTTTCTTCCTTTATAGCTTTAAGGTTTGAAAGAAATTACCGTATATATATATATTCTCATAGTATTTCGTTTCTGATTCCACGGTTAGAGTTGTTTGTTGGACTGTTCATTGCAGTAATAACATATATTATCTTATCCTTCCTGCAAAACTATTCTCATGACAAAGCCGAGTTTTTATCAAGGACCGTAATCATATTGATGCTGCACAATCCCCTGGTATTATTATTAAACACGTATTTAAAGAGAAATATATTCTTTATTTCATTTCAGGGAAGAAACTGGATTACTCAATTCATACATTAAGGGAAAACATGACTACAAAATGAAAAAAATAGTCACTTTTAAAGATGCATAACTAAGGGAGACGATGGATTCAAAATAAAGTAAACAACGGATCTCTTTTACGGATTCAGGTCTTGAATTTCTAAATAAAGGAACGGAAGAATACAAAATAAAAACTGATCACCTTTTCCGAGCATGGTCTTCGATTCACAATTAAAACACGCAAGGCCAAGAAACCTCTAAGGATGCGCGGGGATGGAACGCTCACTAAGCAGTCGAGGCAGCTCCAAAAAGGACGAGCGGAGGATGCACCTTTCTCCCAAACGCGTAATCTCCGAAAGGGGATTTGGACAGCATCGCCCTTTCGAATCTCATTCCCTCAGACTCATTAACTTTTCCGTGTCGTACGCGCCTGTGTGAGAGTGTGCAGTGCAGGATCGGTGAAAGGAATCATCATCAGGGGGAAGAGGGAAGGGGAGACAAAAGGAAAGAGTGAAAATGGAAAGATCGTGGAGGAAGGAGAGTGAAAGGGATCAACGACAAGAGAACCAAATTCCTTTCGAACGAACCTCACTCTCGTGCTTAAGAAGGAGGCGATATTATTTACGAATGAATGAATGGTCTGGTTAAAGCGCATGTGATTTCCACCGTATTATTGTCAAGGAGATTCAGATACATAAGTTTATTCAAGCATAGAATCCGACTAACTGCTATTTAAGTAATTATTCTCCGTCTCTCTACGAAAGTATAATTGTCTGTAAAGTATTCAGCCCGATGGCCGGTTGTTACATCACCCCCTCCGGCATAAGCTACTAAGAGCTTGCAGAGAGGAATGAGGTTCACTAGGCAAAATAAGGAGTGATGTAGTTTGCGAAAGTATAACTAAACAATAATAATGATGGCCGGGTTAGAATATTTTATAGGGTGGCATAAGATTTCCACCTCAACTTTTCAATGAGAAGATTCAAATAAATATATTTATTCATACATAATATCCTACACTAACTGCTATTTGAATAATTACTCACTATGACAGTACAGCTAAATAATAATAGAGATAGGGATGATAATACAAACAGGATTGATAATTTAAACGAAAGTTTTCATTTATGGATAGTGATTAGTAAGTCTTTATGTATTAGTCTAGCCAATTGACATCAAATCATACATTTTACCTCGATATCAGATAAAATTCCTAATGAAATCTACAGAAAAAGTGGAACCTAGCAGATGTGAAAAATGCATTAAAATATTATCAGGATTTGAAAACACAGCAAACATGCGTTGAGAATAAAGGAAAAAACAACTAAAAATATGAATCCACCCATTCTAATAAGTACAAATCACCAAGATCTTACATCGCGGAGAGATAACTTTAAAACTATCAGCAATAATAAATGTATACATATTTTCTTCAAATGTATCAGTTAATTTTATTATAAGTACTACAGTAAGGGACACCTTTGTCTTAGAATTGTTTTCCTAAAACTCATTAACATACTAACATTTCGCACAACTATTCGAGAGGCAATCTGTCTTTTAATCATATGACTTTAACCCGTTATTACTCATTGATTTGAACCGGTTTCCATTGTTTAGTTTGCAATTACGCTTAGGAGTACAATGAAGCTCATCCCAAGTCAACATTGTGTCTGAACAGTTAGACGGTCGATCGCTCTGGTATAATCTGTCGTTGAAGTATTTTAAAACTTGAATGTGAAATCGAAAGAAATCACCATCTATATTTTTTCAACCTCCTCAAAAACCGAGCTGAATTTTCAATCAAAACTTCGATCCCGCTTTTCTTTGCCGTAACACTTTCTCCTTTTACACGGAAAAAGCATAAAGCCAGCAATGGAGACTCCAAAGAACGGAAGAAATAACGTTGGGAGGAAGCGAAAAAAACCTTAAGAGAGAACACTCTTGCTATTGCGGCGTGTGGAAACACTGAATTGACTCCAACCCCTTCTCCTCTAAATATTTATTTTTTCCCTTCCATTCCATTTTCCATTTCGATCTGACCAGGGATCGATCCTTACTCTCCAGCGATTCCAACCGTTTAGTTCCCCCGATGCTGTTTTGGGAACCCCTCTGCATGCATATTTTAATACATTTCGGGAAACGGGAATAACAAAGGAAGGAGATCGACGTTCGAGAGATTTTATCGCGTCCAAAGTGTTGGTCCAGGACGATCTATATGAATACGAATACGAAGATTCCCATTCGGGGGATTCCTTATGAACACCTTCCAGAAATTTCCATCCCCCAAGTTGATGGGAAAATGGAGAAAGAAGAGAGAAAGTAGATTTCTTTATTCCGGAAAACACCGAGGGGGGTCCTTCGCTGGGAAAGGGTGAAGGAATGCTGATGGGAAGGCGATATGCAAACGAGCTAGACGAAGATTCGCAATGTAACCCGAGGGAAAATAAATTTGTAGCTATCCTAAAAATTGTGCTTGGTTACGCTACTCTCTTGAGAAAGAAATTTCACACATAAAAAAGCTATGTACCTAAGCAAGAAATTCACAACATAGGAGTAAACTCTATAGAAAGGTGGTAACTTAACTAAAACTATAAATCGTTCTGAAATGGTATTCGTAGGAGGAAAACCATTTCTAGCCGAGACTGTGTTAGCTACAAACTCAGCTCCTACAATAAACGTTCACACTTGCTCACTCACGTTCTAAACCTCCACTATTTTCCTTCACAGCTACGAGAGAAATGCTGCGATGATCACTTCGTATTTTTATAATATACGCTTGTACGTGCATGAGTGATCGAATACTTTTTCTCAGCGCAATTCATGTCCGTTACGGATCTCGAAAAGCAACGAGGAATTCATCGTTCATCAAACAATTTGTCAATTTAATCTTAGTCTATCCAAAGCACCATTATGTCTATCTTTCTTCCTTCTTAAATAAGTTTTGGAAGATAGGATAATTCTATTTGGAAGTAGACAACGCACAGTGGGCTAGAATCGAAAAAACCTGGACAAGGGGCTAAAAATGGTTTTTTGAGTGCGGTTATTGAAACTTGGCATAGTTATTGCAAAATGATTGAATTTTATGTTCCCGCTCGTCGTATTTTAAAATTTTCAGGCGTCAAATAGATACAGGTCGTCAAACTTGAGAAATGTTCACCAAAACGGGAAGTTTCGGATTTTTCGGAAAAACGTTCAAGTTCGTTTATATATAGTTTCTTTTGAGAGAAGCTGTTGGAAAAAACAACACAGCAGTAATCTAGCATTACTCTTTGTCTTTCAATTCGCTGATTGATTCATGCTCTAAGATGATTTTTGGTTATTTAAAGCAACAAAATGGCGGACACCTTTTTCAGACAAATTTCGAGATATAGTAAGGAAATCAACTAGGTAAACAGCAATGGACTATCAAGTCTCTTATACCACGTCCATCTACAGGGCTTCTAGATATGGAATCTCGAGAGACTGTTTCATTTCACCTGCTACCCTGTGATTGCGGTGGATTTTTCCTAAGCGCTGCGCGGTCCGGCTGGGCGCCGTAGAATCCCCAAATCCGGTTTCGGTGTCTTTTTGGTTAGGCTGAGTCGCAAATTTTGCTTCTTTTATGTTTAATTCTGGCAAACCATATTAAAAACTTATTTTAATACACTTTAAGATATGAGTTTGAGACCATCAATTTAGATAATAAATGCGGAATTGAGAAACTTTGGCACATTAGGGAAATTGTATGTTAGTTAGTTTAATACGTATAAAAACTCTTAAAATTGTTAATATTCCTGTGACTTTTACATATATTACCTTAATTGTCGGAATGGATGCTTAAATCTCAATTATTAATTGTAATTAACGTATTTCATTTCCTTATTAAGTGCCTCCCGCTCAGTCATCATAAGATTCTTCATATGAATCCTCGGATTCAAATAACTCACTCTCTCGGTCGTCGATGATGAGATTTCTTAACTCTGTTGTTAGGATCCTTTTCTTCTTGGATTTCAATGTGCCTTACATGGTAAACCTGGCATCTGATGTTACCAGCAGCCTTTTTATTAAATCATCATTAGTGGCTATTCTCGAGTGTTTCCTCGCGAATCTTACCCGAAACCTCCTGATATCTTTGTTTCTAGCTTCCATGGCTTCTTCTGATAGCTCTCTCAACGGAAGAATCGCATCTTTTGATATTCCTGTTCCGTGAATAAGTACTTTATGTTCTGTTGGAGGCATATAGTACCAATGATACAAATTTACGTAGAGACAGGCAGTATCCCAGCAGTAGCTTGAAAAAATGGAAAATATATTCCATCTTCGGAATGCTCTTCGTCTCCTTCCTCCATTGAAGGCGAATTGGCTGCCAAAACATGTTGAGGATGGCCGCAAATTTGACCATATTATTTTACCTTAATGTAATATAATAACCAAAATTATTGAAATGACTAGATGAAAGTTGTCTTTCTTTTAAGTTTACGTTTGAGTAAAAAGTTGAATTAGTGCTATTCACCTGTATTATCCTTGACTAAACGGAGAGGAACGAGAGATCTCACGAATAAGAGCTCGTACGATTTTCCCTCCTGTTGCTATCCTTGTTTATACAGTATAGTGCCAGAGCTTCCATCGAAACCATATTTGCAGGCTAGAGAGCATTTGATTTTACGCTTTGAGGCTTGTACTGTTGATATTGAAGCTACAATTCTTGACGATGTATGTGCTAGCAGAGATTACAAATTCACTTCGCAAGTCTCTTCCGAAACGGAAATCCCTTCTGGATATGGAGCAAGGCAGTACCTAAGAGAATCATTAACATCAGAGTTTAATCTTTCAAGTTTAACTTGCGAATCAAAAAATTCAGCAGATGATTCTTTCGATCCAAGATTGATTTGGTTTCCTTCACTTTTATAATTACTTGATGAATCGCCGATCGAGTAATTTCGAAAAAATGCATTTCACAAAAGACAATCCATTGTTTCAATAAACTTCAAGTAAAAGACTATTTAAAAAACGGAAATAAATAAGAATTTGTTGCTTAATTCTCCATGTTGAATTATGAAAAGTATCCAAATCACTACTTAGATACGCAATTTTCGGCATAAAAAAATTTAAGATTCCTATCACTCTTGGTAAAAAATATCAAATTTTCTAAAAATCTTATTTAGACGCCATTTACCCATATTTTTCTTATTTTAATAAATTACTCATACTTTATGTGATGGATCAGCTAGAGATTTCCAAATAACAGCCCCAGGGCAAACGAATCGTCGTTGTATCTCGTGGAGTCTCTTGAAGCCAAAATACTGTGGCAGGATATCCGAAAACCAAAAGCACAAGAAACTAACTTTTTGCCTTCAAAGAAAGACTAAAACTGAAACTTCCAAAATGTTTTCTCTTTCCTAACAACTCCAAAGGCACGTGCCCAATAGCCCTAGCAAAGGGGCAGATGCGTACGGATGTTGGCATTGCACTAGGGTGCCGTAATCCGTACTTAACTCAGGGCCCATAAAATAAGTACCGGCTAAATTGGCAGATGACAAGATTGCTTAATTCTGTTAACAGTATTTTTGACCAGCATAGAAAATATAAAGTTCGCCAGAGTTATTTTACTGGTAAAAATATAATATAGACCAATGTTTCTAATGTGCCAAAATTTCTCAATTCCGCATTTATTATCTAAATTGATGGTCTCAAACTCATATCTTAAAGTGTATTAAAATAAGTTTTTAATATGGTTTGCCAGAATTAAACATAAAAGAAGCAAAATTTGCGACTCAGCCTAACCAAAAAGACACCGAAACCGGATTTGGGGATTCTACGGCGCCCAGCCGGACCGCGCAGCGCTTAGGAAAAATCCACCGCAATCACCGGGTAGCAGGTGAAATGAAACAGTCTCTCCAGATTCCATATCTAGAAGCCCTGTAGATGGACGTGGTATAAGAGACTTGATAGTCCATTGCTGTTTACCTAGTTGATTTCCTTACTATATCTCGAAATTTGTCTGAAAAAGGTGTCCGCCATTTTGTTGCTTTAAATAACCAAAAATCATCTTAGAGCATGAATCAATCAGCGAATTGAAAGACAAAGAGTAATGCTAGATTACTGCTGTGTTGTTTTTTCCAACAGCTTCTCTCAAAAGAAACTATATATAAACGAACTTGAACGTTTTTCCGAAAAATCCGAAACTTCCCGTTTTGGTGAACATTTCTCAAGTTTGACGACCTGTATCTATTTGACGCCTGAAAATTTTAAAATACGACGAGCGGGAACATAAAATTCAATCATTTTGCAATAACTATGCCAAGTTTCAATAACCGCACTCAAAAAACCATTTTTAGCCCCTTGTCCAGGTTTTTTCGATTCTAGCCCACTGTGCAACGGTTTTGAAGAAGGTAAATTTTAAGAAGGCTCTCACTTTAAAATTTACAAAATGCAATATATTCATCAACTGTTCGTCAAATAAAACTATTGTTATACGAATGAATGGATACCAGAAGGAAATCAAAATATGAACTGAAATTTTAAAACTCCGGTCGTAAGCAATTAGATTTTTACTAAAATTCTAAATTTTTAAACTTTGCTGATGACTCAATTACAATTTGACGATACTTTCCTATGATATTCAACATTTCTGATATTCGTCATTTCATATTTTTAGAAGGATCCAAAAATGCATAATAGTTTTTAATGACAACAAATGAAAAACGCCTAATTTAGCTAAATGTGATTTTTATCGATCGAAGATACCACTTTCGCAAATAGAATATTGACAATATCGAACCTTCTCATGTCTATGTCTATGTAAGAACCCTGCAAGCCGCCTTTCGGCGTGTGGCAGGGGGTGCAAGCACCTTGACTCTATTTTCCTAAACGGTTGCATTCGCTTATACTTCGCGGAAAAAAAGAATTTTTGAAACGATTCGTTCTAGCATTTACTTCCCTAATCTTTCGGGCAGTATCAGCACGGCCCATATAACAGGGGGGTCGCATTATATCGGTTACATCATCTGAAAACGTAATTTCTCTGAAATTATTTAATAAATTTATCCTTTGAATTTTTCTTCTATCTTCTAATTATTCCCATCCCGCGTCCTGTAACATCTGAGTGACACTCGCTGTTTTATCGTAGCAATTCTTTACAAATTGTATCGCCTTTCGTTGTACTTTTTCTAAATCCTGAATATGATATTTCTCGGCGGGGCCTCATACACTACATGCATACTCAAGGTGAGGCCTAACTAACGCTAAGTAACATCGCTCGCGAACTTTTTCTTCGCTCCTGCCGACTATTCTTTTAACGAGAATCAATCATCAATCAAATTAAAATATCTAACTATAACAATGTAAAATCACATTGCCTATTTTTTATGAAAGTAAGTGACGATGGTCTACCGACGATTATACGCAATTCGCATTCTTCAGAATTTTCTGTAAATAAAATAGTAGCTCTGCACTCAACGAGCATTCACATACATGTTTCACTATAGGGTTATTAGCACCCATAAAATCTTCCCACAGCTTTCATAACTAATACTTGCTAATATTAAAAGTTCAAAGCTTTTCCGACTTTCCAATCCGTGGCGCTAGTCCCGCCAAATTTCACTTGACGTCACACCCATCGAAGAAAGTAGTTCCTTTGAGCCCCCAACTTTCGAAAACAGCGTTTCCCTTAAGGTACAAATGCACATTTCGAAAAATTGCAAAAATGTATCGGCATTTCTTTCAGACGCCGCAGCTTCAGTTAGCGAGGACGCTCGGAATTAAAGCGTCGTAGATGGGACCGGAAACAAAGGAGGAACGAAAAAGAAGACTCGCGCCGTATCCCCAAGGAAACCAACTCCGACACGATAAGGAAGGAACTGAAAGAGCCATAAAAGTGGAAAGGCGAAAAATAAAAGCACAACATTCTTTGTGGATCGTCCTCCCTCCCAAAAGCTCGTAACCGGGACTCCATCGACCTCGACCTAATATTCCGCTTCGGTATTTTATTCCCACTCAACTAATTTGGGTCTCGTGCATTAACAAGTTTCTCCTTTAACTTTCGAAATCTCCTCCTTACCTTCGTTTATTTCCATCGCATGCGAAGTGGGTCCAAAGTACAACGCGGAAGACCGCGTAATCTAACATCTACAGGGAGAGTACATGCAGAGAGCTTGGGAGACGTTAAAGTCAACGCAAAGGAAAAGAAAACATTTCAGGAATTGTATTTACAGTCCCTGAGCGGGAAGCAACGAGAAGTCGCGACTCTAGTGGCTCGATGGGTTAAAACGTTAAAAGTTACAATCCTAGCGAAAATTTTCTGGAAAAGCAAATTGAAGATGTTATTCAGTGTTAAAAAATTTCGCAGTCTTGCGGACACCACATATATTTTACGCTAATTTTAGACGCTATAATGCTGTCGTCAGGTTTATGAATACCAAAAACATCATAAATATAAAAACATCTTTTTAGTGGAGAAAGGAGTGCTGTGAAATTCATTACGAGAGGTAACACTGTAATCGTTGATGAAGTCAAGTGGAAAGGATCGAACAATATATTTATAAAATAAATAGCTATTTAGATACTGATGTATTTATATATAAAAAGATAATTATAAAACAGGTAAAACATAATTAAAATTCATTTAGAATATATACTATAATCTATGCTGCCTACACTATACTATATATGCTACATTTAACATGAATTCGGTATCATACGAATACAGAAAACCAAGCCAACGTGAAAGAAAATAAAACTAATTTAGCAATAGAATTTGCCATTCAGTATAGAAATCAATATAATATAATATATTTAAACCTTCAATAGATTTCACTAATATCTATTTTACCTAAACTCATTCGTCGACCCTCACTGTGTTTGCACTCGCACTCATTTTCTCAAAAGTCATTCAACTCCTTGCTTTAGCAGAAAATTAATATTTCCCCTCTTTATCTTCCTTTGTAAGATATCAGTTTTTAAGCCGTAGCAATTTTCTCCAAATGCACTGATAGTTTTCCAAACAATAATCCTTCCAATTTCTTTACCAAGAGCAAATTGAGCTGAGGTTACTAATATTCCTTCCTTTTAAAGTCTTATGTTTTTCATCTGCGGTTCTTTGGTAATGCACCGAGCCTTTTTCTTCTATTACAATGTTCTTTAGCAAAACCGGCGGCTTTTTCCTTATACCAATCCCATTTGCTCTATTTGATCTCTATGGCGAGGATCTCACACTAGTGGAGTCTTCCCAAATGGAAACCCCCGCAGAGCAGTTCTTTGCTACTCCTCTTACATTATGAGCAATGAAGCGCAGAATTCTAATGACCTTTTGTAGGAACTTCATTTAGGAGAGCTCCCGAAATTGGTTCTTCCGTACACTTCATAATTTAGATTCGCATACAGCTTTCTCAAAAGCCGAAAGGAATCAATGGAAGGGAATAAATGCAAAGGAATAAATGGAAAAGAATAAATTGAGAATAAATGGAAACGTTTCCCTTTTCAGCCTAAACCCTCTATGCAGTGACAAAAAATATAAATTAAGAAGGCAAGTACATTCTCAAAGTCTCTGGTGCTTAAAATTCAAGAAATCAGTTACTATGAAGATAAATGTGATTATCATGCATAAAAGTAATTTCCAGTAGAACTTTTAGGAACGTATCTCGCTCTTTCGTAACAATTATTTTCTCGATTATTTTTCATTCCACATGAAAAATTATGCCGATTTTTGTCCAGCATTGGTAACCTTAGAGTATTAGATTCGCACTTCAATTCTTTTATGTACTTACAAGCGGTACATCAGAAAGAAATATGTGGACAAAACAAATAAAATTAAATAGAAAATAAAGGAATGAGTAAAAATAAAACAATAAAAGGTAAACTGAATATAATGAATCGAAATAGTTTTAAAAGGAAATAAATATGAAATAATAAAAATAACATAGGGAAACATTCAAGACAAAAAATCTTAAAAACAACTCGAAGAAACATCACATTCACATCACGCCTCCAAAACCTACTCAATTCCACACTAGCGCCGGATTTATAATAAAAACACCAGCTAGCGAACTAAAGGAAACTATTCGGAGAAAAAAATCCCCTTTTTTATACTCCCCGGGCCTTATTAGACCGTCCCTTCTCAATTCCTCATATCCCTCCATTTACCATCCGTAGCGATTCATCACGCCCACGGCCTTAAAACTCACGCCATTGCCCATAGTGGGTCGTAAAATAAAACCGGGCCGAACGCACGGGGAGGAAGGGAAAGTGAAAGGGGAAACGGATAAGGAGCTGTGGGGAAGGACAGCGGTTTCCAAGGCGATAAGAAGTTGGGTGCAGCGGAAGAGGGAAAGGAGTCGTGGAGAGGGAAAAGAGTCGACAAGAGGGACAGGAGTCGTGGAGAGGGAAAAGAGTCGACAAGAGGGACAGGAGTCACGAAGACGGAAAGGAGTATGAAATTATTAAGCCTAAAAGTAATCTTGGATAGTGTTCTTTGAAACTGATTTTTATTTCCTTTTTTCATATCTTTTATTCTATATTTGTAACTCTACACGAAAAATGAATCCAATTTTTTCATGCTTTGGTCATCTTAAATTTTGAGCTCACTCTTCCATTATTTTATCTATTTTTTAGCTTTAAGAGTACAGTTGATAAATTTGTTCGAGTACTCATAAAGAAATCAAATTGGCGAAATATGACGATCCAAATACGATTTCCAGATTTCGTTGTTGACATTTGTTCATTATGAAGGTTAAACGGGAAACAAAATATAAAATTAAAGTGAGAAAAAGGGAAGTAATATAAATAAAAGACAAAAATAACTCATTGAAATAAATTAGAAGCAACTAAAAATAATAGTGATGAACGAAAAAGCCAAATATTTGATTTATTTAATTGTAAATAAAGTTAAGTAGAATAAATATAATGTAAAGAAAAATTAAAAGGTAAATAAAGATTAAATATAAAAATTGCAGAACTTGTTTGGGGAAAATTAGAATATAGACGTCAAGTAAAAAAGTTAGGGAATTTATATAGATGTATTACTGGAAAGCCTTCGTTGAAAGAATTAAGCAATAGACACAGAGAAGCGGATTACCTCGGGAGAAACGACTACAATAATAAAGTCGCTACCCTTAAACGCAGAACAGATGTTTGTAAATATTAATAATAGTAGAATAGGGAATAGTAGAATGTAATAATTTGCGTGGAGAAGTTTAGAACCTTTTCCCTCTTCCTACAATTTATTCATTAATAAAATTTTAATGGCTACGTGATTTTGTTGTAGTATTGTTTTTTTTATATTGTAAAATTGTAGTAAATATTGTGGTGAATTTTGAAATATTGTATGATTATTGTAAATTTTGAAATATTTTTGTAAATTTTGTAATTATATGTATTACATACTACCTTCGTGAGGTTTTGGGGGGTTTTCCTCCAGACTAGGGTGAATACTAGGCAGATTATTTAATTGTTCCCTCCTATCAGAGAAATTACTACCACCTGGCCTTTTGCCTATTTGTAGTTTTTAAGAATAAATAAATAAAATACAATAAAAAGCGAAGAATAGACTAGTTTAGTATAAAGGAGAGCCGTATCCAGGGTGATAAGAAGCTGGGTGCAGCGGAAGAGGGAAAGGAGTAGTGAAGAAGAGAAGTTTTCGGGAGGAAGGGGTTTGATCGAAGGTGAACTATCACTTGGAAGGAAGGCACTTCTAAGAGAGTGAAAGCGGTTCGTAAATTATCTCGGAGCGTAATGGTTTTTTCTCCGTGAGGAAGGCTTTATCTCGCCGGTTGATTGGGGATGTTTTTATGCGAATAGGGATTGGTCTTTTTTTACACTCATGCGCATCCGAAAGTAATTTTGCGCCAGAGATGATGGAGCTCTACGCAAATTGGAATTCAATTGGGATTTGGGAGTTTACTGCCGGTTTTACTTTGGAGTGAATGCTTTTAGCGAAATAAGTGTTCTAGGGTTTGATGCAGTGGCTCGAATTGGGAATTCCGTAACTTATGCGTAAGATGATGAAGAAGAGAAGGTTAGAATATTCGATTTGAGTTTGGCTATTTCATGGCTTGAGACACTTGATGTGATGAAGGCATTAAATAAGAATCCACAGAAATGTTTGGGTCTAATATAAGAAAGTTAATCTTTGCAACACCAATCATAACTTACAGAAATTATGTAGATTTTAACCAAATATAAGTAATCGTTGGAGAAACACTATATTGATTATAAAATATAGAGCACGACCACAGGTTTCTAAAATATCACAAGTGGCTGTGTCAGTATTTCTCCTTTAAAATTAATTATTCTCACAAAAGTATGTTCTTTTCAGGACTATACATGTTTTGCTGTAGATAATGAGAAAATAATATAATCTTTGAATTTAACGAATCATCATACGTGAAAAGGTACTATGATTTTAAGTACCATAAGGGTTGTCAATTAGGGTTTTATAAATGAGATCTATTGGGTATAACTTAACTTTGGAATTAGGGAAAGGCTTAAAGAAAGAACATTTCAGCAATTACAGAGAAAGAAATGTTTCACTAAAGTTGCCATAATCGTAAAAGGAAGTTTAGTTACGACAAAACTCTAACTTATAGAAAGACGCAATTTAATTTTCTTCAATCCTATAACTCTATTAAATATACGATATTTTCTGTAAAGATAAAAAGTATTTTTCTTCTTCTTTAGCAAACGACATGCAAACTTTATCCATAATCTAAAGTTTTATGGTTGCATATATAAAGTTATTATTGCCTCTTAATTTCAAACAAATTGCAAGGCTAATTAATAACTACCGATACATTCAGTATAATGTTTAAATCGATTTCTTGGTAAGATACATAATCTATAAAAAGATTGGAAAATGCAATGAATTCTCAAAAAACGGATGTTCCTCAAATAGTAGATAATTCTTTCAACCAATCAGAAGTTGGTAGTTCAGTGACATCAGAGTAGTTCATTGGCATAATTTACACTCGCGACCACGGCAAACGAAAATAAATCGTAAAATCGATTCCCTAGATGAATTGCAGCTCGATAAACCGTGAGATATTGTACGCAGAAGTTTACGTAAGAAGTATAAGACAAATAATGCAGAAAGTCGGTCCATGAAGTAGCAGAAGGATCGGATGTCCAAATAGTGGGATATATGGCCCTCAAAAGGAATGTGCCCATTTGGTGAATGCCAAGACGGAAGATGATATATTTTCAAACTCTTCAAGGATGAAAATGCAAAAGAAGATACTCCTGAATACATCAAATCCGAGCGAGAGTTGCAAAAAGGTCACGGGAAAGTTTCATACTAATAATAAATCACTTCAAAGTTTTGAGATGAAGAATTTCTAGGAAATGTAGGATGGATTAAGTGTGTCATAAATCTAAATAAATGTTCCATTTTCATGTTGACCTTTATGTTACTGCTGAAGAAACCGATTGAAGCAGATAATGAGCCGAACCACAAACATAATGATTAACTAGTGGATAATACTGATTCGAAAAATGTTTCGCATGTAAGAGGTTATCTTCGACTATAATCCAACGTATCAAAATGTATGGTCAATGTATAATATAAATACTAACAGGACGAATATACAAATGGAAGCTATTCAATATCTGATTTACGAAAAAACTCGCGATTAAAGATCATAGAAGGCAAATAACTGATTTAGGGTGAATTTAAATAAGAACACGTTCAAATCCGGATTCAGCAATTTCTATAACACAAAACAGTTTTCTAATTGACTTGCCAGTAATATTGGGAGAAGGTAGTTTGTTTTTTACCGTCAAATTACTAACAAACGCGTAATAGATCAATATCGACCACTAAGAGTATACACACATAATCACTGATACCCTGAAAGTTGCTTTTCAGCGAATGAAATGAGAGAGAAATAGCGAAGAGAAGTAATGATCTAATTACCTAATTACATACATAAGATTAGATATTCAAGGATCTCATTAAGTTATTTAAGTATTATTTATCGTGGTCCAATAAGATCATCTTTTGTGAATAAACAATCCTCTAAAATTACCGTCGAAAAAGATCTATCACATTTCATAATAGCTTTACCTAAATGAAGTCGCAATTATTTCAAGACTTACACATGCAGGTGAAGTCGCAGATGTAAGATTCCATATGTAAAGTAACGATATACAGATTTCTGAGACATGATTAATTACAGCAAGTTTTATTTAATTATTTTTCACTGAGATATTAAGACCAAAAAATCATGTCAGATATGAAAATATAATGGCATATATTAGCAGCAATATAATCTTGGGGTGCACGAGAAGGTTCAGTTTTACAGATCATTTTTAGATTCATTCTTAAGACGATCTCACCAAGCATACCACAGATATTTTCTAAGCACTACAGAAAAAAACGTAATGGACAAAATATTCGTGCATATTGTTGTTTTCATAATCATAGATTATAGTATGTTAGTCTCTAATATGTAAGAACTAATGCACTTAAATGTATAAAATTATAATAATTAGAGGACTCAATTGGTTTTATCGAGCCTTTGGTGCCGTTACAGCCTTAAAAATAAATGAAAACAAATATCCCTCCCAAGAATGCAAGTTAACTATTAGGTTATATACTTTCTGAGTATATTTAATTACATTTATCTATTATATATAGATGCTTCTCCGGATTCATTCATATATATACCCAGATACCCAGATACCCAGATACCCAGATAGGATACAAATTCACAGGCTAAACCAAAAGCGTCATTGACTTGAAATTTTTACGACATATTGGCCATAACGTGCAACCTCCAGGAAAAAGCCGACTTTGAACCTCGGTGTCATGGGTTCGATTCCAGAAGGCCCCAAAGTCGCGATTTTCCCCATAAGAATACATGGCGGGGATTTTCGAAATTTTTTTTGGGGCACTTCCCGGAAAAGGAGAGAGTTGAAATTCAAGGGACCGCTAGATGCCTTGCATATCTAAAGGAAACCATAAAGACATCTACGAATATTATTCTTGGTTCGATGCTAGGTCGGGGCAAAAATCGGCCGTTTAAAATGCATTGTGGCGATTTTTAATATTTTTTTTGGACCCTTTTCCGATGGCATAGAAACTTGAAATTCCGTATGAGGTTAGATACCATAAAAGTATTTCATAATCAAATTTAACATACTCGCTGATTGTCCTTGGTTCGATCCCAGAGGGAAATTTAAATTCCTCAATGCATTTCTTACGGAAATAACGGAAACAAATTTTAGGTACTTCCCGGCAAGATATCTACTTCAAAATTTGCATATAGAAAGATCAAGTCAATACAAATCAAATAGTGCATTCACAGCTATCAATGCGTCCTGGGTTCGACACCAGGTGTCTCTGCAATCAGAAGTTGATCCGATTTTTAGGAATTATTTAGAAACCTTTCCCAATAATATAGAAACTTCAAATTCGGCATATAATTAGAGATCATAAATAAAATTCTAAAACATATTTTAGATTTCAAAGATCGTCCTTGGTTCGAATCCAGAGAGCCATTTAAAGTCGTAAAAATTAGTACGTCTTTTGAGGCAGTTGTAGCCCATATTTCTGCTTGAATTTTAACACATAGTTAGAGATGGTGATCTTCTATTGTGCTGCTTAGTGAGTATCACCAGAAAGACCCGGGTTCGATGCCAGACGATGGAATTTCAGGGAATTTTAAGAAAAATTTCAATCCATATTTTTCTTTTGATGGCCGTCCCGATATGATGCCGACATGAAAATAGAGTTGTCGATCTGCTTGCAGTATGCAAGCTACATTTTACTCGTATTAGATATTTACATTACGAAAGGTTCAATATATTGACCTAAATGTAAATTTGTTACGTGCGAAAAATATATATGAGTATAAATATATATAAACGAAATTATACACCTAAATTTCTATGACAGAGTCATCTGAACCCCTCATTTTTCGGAATGACAGTGGGATTTGGATGCTCGAGAATGAAATGGGGGAAGGCCTTGGAGACAATCAGCGAAACTTCTATAAAAGGAAGGAAGGGACGATAGGAAAGGGTATCTTGACCGAGGAGATGACAGTTCCGCTTTAAGGAAGAGAATGGCGTTTCACTTAGGAACCGGAGGAGAGGCGGGGTTCTGAAATGAAGCGGAAATGAATGTTTCAAGGGGAGGCTGCCATTAGAAAAGTCTCTCCTATTGAGACGTGCGCAAATCTGGTGATGTGCATTGGCAAAGTCCTTTTCATTCTTCTATGCCGCCGACGATGGGCCTTCAAGATGATAGCGTCATCATGGAGTTATCGACCGGATTTCGAAGACAAACATTCTTTGCTGAAGAAAGTGTCACTGACGCTCTTATGGGAGATGATTGTTGCTTTGTGGCTTTATATCGGGTAAGATAACCGAAATGTTGGGAGAATTTTGGTTGAAAGCACAAACTCACACTTGTAACGTCTTTAAGCCGTATTTCACATCACGTTAACAAAAGAACTGACGTAAATACTGGTATTTACTTTAACTTCCAAAAAGGCAAACAGGTAATGGATGCTCTCATCTCAGGGAATTTTATATACATGTATGTACTTTATGTAAAAATTAATTTAAGTCGACGATTTTCTAAAAACAGTTCACGATATAAAATGCATTCTACCATACATATACCATGCGATACTTTCTTCTATGTACTAACTATTATCTCAAACCAAGAAAGTCAAGTTCAAATATATTTATCTTAGCATGAAAAGCTGAATACTAAGTAATATTTTTACAGCATAGCTTTGCATAACGAACTTCCTTAACATAAGTTTACTGGTTCTAACATAACTTCTAATTGAGATGGTAGTATTTTTGAAAATTATACAGAAATTTTAGAGTAGTATTGGAAACATGTTTTCTATTCATTTAAAATTTATTTTTCTTTCTGAGTAATAATGGCAGTTAAATCCATAAAAATATTTAATTTCTAAAAATTAATACGTAAAGTTTTCACAATTTCTGAATCTCATCTGAATATGTAATCTATACGGCCGCTTGAGTCATTGACTAAGGTTATATTCATCACCTAAGTTCAACATACCAACCCCTTGAGCAAGAAACTCTAAGATAATGAGCATCTCCACTTCGCATAAAAACTTCACGGCAAAACGGAAGAGAAAAGGTATCTAGTATAAATTAGTATTATTCACTAATTATGTCTCTTTAAAAAATATTTTCAAACAAAGAAAATAGTGGTTACTACTTGTGTTATATTCTTATAGAATCCTTCTATTGAAAACTGAATGACGTGGTAAAATACTAAGAATAAAAAACGGTGGCGACTATTCTTTGGTCTTCTGAAAATCTTACCTCTTTTGCTTACTTTGCCAAAATTATAATTGAAAACAATTTTGAACCTATCAGTAACTTTAAAGATATGTTACTGTTTTTTTCAGGCTGTACACTTTGCAGTGCTTAGTAGAGCTCATTTCACAATCTTCTTGAAAGATATTAGATAACTGATAATAGAAGAAATAAACAGCAGAAATTCATTCATACGTATCTCTCAAAACAGGGTTCTATTTTGTTGTCCTATCAAAGTTATTACAGTTCTACAAGCCACTAAATAACTTAGAATTTAAAAATGTGTTTGTTTATTCAAATGATAAAGCTTAGGATCCCATTCAAATTCTCTTTCCTGATAGTTTTATTCGTTAGAAAAATATCTGTAAGAATTTTCTTCTTTTAAATTTGTCGATAACAAATAATTCAGAGGTATAAATAAGATTATTTATCTTCAAGAACAACAAGGGGCTCTAAAAATGTAATAATCAATAATTGGAAGCCACGCAAGTTTCAAGAAGATTAGACACACCTTCCCCTTTTCCTTTTATGGTACAGATTACCTAAATTATTAATCAATATATCGACCATGTTTTCTGTAATTTATTATATCTGAGATACAAAGAAAGATTGTGAAGCGTTTATAGTAAAACTGATTCGTAAATAATCTTGAAAACTTCTACCCTTACCGCAATCGTGATTATACGGCTAACATAATTTTGTATGGCTAAATATTTCAGCTTCTAAATGTATCAGTAGAATACATACAAAAGCAACAAGTACTTCGTGAGCGTAATAATTTAAATTACTCTTAAAGGGCTTCCGTAAAATTATGGTTCCGTATGTGGATGACTAATTTAAATTGTTTCCTTCGTTGTCTAATGAGGACTTGTAAATTAATTTCGCCACCAATGGGTAAAATGTATAGGAGTAATTCTAATATACGTTAGTTTCTATAGAGTAACTTAGGTTTGACGTGAAAATGTGCCATTAGAAAAGTAAAGAACAGAATTATAATAGTCGGCTGATGTAGCTAGGTAACAGATGTTTAGTAGTAATGTACAGTAATAGACTATAAATAATTGTATTGAAATAGTGAAATTTTGTACCTACTAGCGGACGAATGTATTACAATAATTGTGTATATTGCAGCCAGATGTAATATGCTCTGTAATATACAATAATAATATGTTGTTCTATTATAATTATTAATAGGCCAATATCACCTGTAACATACGAATCAATAATAATGTCTTTGTAAGGTCTTTGAAATGATTGAAACTGGAATACGTTTACATCAGAAGGTCCCGCGTGAAACAACTGAACTAACTTGAATTGTGTGTTGCTTATATTTAAAAGTCAAATACTGAATTAGTATGCAAGGGAACAAATAGATCAGATTAGAAGAATAATTCCAGTTTTACCTTCACTTGAGGTGATAAAATAATCTAAGAAACAAAACAACGTAAACTTCACAACGTGTTTAATGAAGTGAAAAAAACCCGCAGGCTCTCGCCTTCTGATTTGAAATATAATAAATTTAGGAGGGCGTTGAGGGAAAGTAAGGGAAAGGATCGGATGATGACGGGGACGATATCAACTGATTTAAAAGATGACCTTTATGAAGAGAGCTATTAAGATATCGCTGAGGTTATTGACTGAAAATGGGAGAATGGAAGTATAGTGTCGTGGTGTGAGAAAGAAAGGAGAGACATCAATAATATTTAATGTTTTAAAATCACATGAACGATAAGGATTTTGGAAGCCTTTTCATTGCTTTGTGAGGTGAATGCAGTGCGTACATCATAGGGTATTTATTGATATTGATATTATATGCAATTGCGCTGCTTGAATTTTAGAATAGGTATGATGTATTATAATATGCACGTTTCGTTTTTTTAATACAGTATACCTGGGTTTTCCGACCTTCTAGACTCTCAGAGTAATGCAGGAGATTAAAAACACGTTGACGTATAAGTAACCCATACACTTAATGCCGTATTAATACATGCGTATACCGTATTTTCGTATAACCATTGCGTGTAGAAAAACATCTTTTGCTTCAATTTGTAGAGATAGTTTATATAGATTTAGAGAGCTATATATAGATTTGTAGAGATATTTTTATTTGTAGAGCTTCAGTAAATAAATTGATTTTTAAGTTACGTTTCAGTTAAAGAAGGGCAATTTTAACGAAAGATTCCACCAGGCTCTAAATATGCTACACATTTTTGTCTGAGAATAAAATACTCGGAACCTGAATTTTAGAAATTCGAGAAGACAGGCGGACTGGTGTATTCTTCTTAAGACCGTATTAAAGCCATATATTGGGGAAGAAATGGTATTAATTGAACTCTTCAATGATCGACTGATGAAATAGGAGGAACAAATATTGAGGGACTGCTAAAGAAAGAAATTGAAGATACAATATAAGACCAAAGAGGAAAGCAAATGCAGAAGGTGTTAGCTGACATAAAGGTATTGCGTTTAATTTGTGGTATTAAGGAATAAAAAATTACTGAAAGGCAGAACACGTATGTTAGGATCCAGAAACCCAAAGAAGAGTTGACCCTTTTTTCTTAGAATCGTTCCAAAGGACACAATCTTTTAAAAGAAAATTTTAAGCTATGTAGTTTCGAAATATTTTCAGCAATTCTCTAAATCGAGAAATTTTCCAATATAGTCTTCCAACTATAGTTTCCAAGTAAAGTTTTTAGTCATAGTTCCAACACGAGCCTCACCTTTCCCCGAGAAAATTAAATTCTTCTTGAATCAATGGTGGAAGGGAAAAAGAACCAGCACTTTTTACGAACGCCTATGCTTAGGGCGGATTGATTGGTAGGATCCATCGCCTCCCTTAGGGCCCCAAAATTCTTTTCGCTGCGTCATTCAGACAAGAGCCCGTTCATCCTTCCTTCAGAGCGACAGTTTAACTACGTCGGCTGTATCTTTCCCTCCGCGTAAAAGTTTACGGTTCGAAAACCAACAACAGTGTGTCGTAATGTGGAGTTTAACCTTGAGAGTTGGGCGCCCTTAAATATTCCACGTGATGAGAGCTTCCCGTGGATTACTTAGGCGATGATTCGGTACCCTCCTTCGCCCTAAACTCCGTTCGATTAAATCTAAAACTCCTTATGCGCGACCCACTTTAACGATACGCAAGGTGCTTCGTTTCCCATAGGTTGTGGACGCCCGGCTCGCCTCATTTGGCAGGCATTCGCCCCATTGCCGTCATCTCTATTGGGATATAAATGAGTTCGGTAGTTAAGGGGGGAAAAGAGGGCATTGTGAAGGGAATTCCAGCGCTATCCGAATCGATCGTCTGGGCATGATTCCCTCATACCATTCTTATCTATACCGTAATTCTTTTTTGGAAAATTATTCTTAATTTTCTCATGTTGGTTTGCGCTTTCAAGTACAGTGGTACCTCGAGATACGAGTTTAATTCGAGCTCGTAAGTCAATCGGCTCGTATCTCAAACGAATTTCTCCCATTTAAAATAACTGAATTCGATTTAATCCGTTCCGGACCTATGAAAAATCCCCAAACCATTGTAAATTATGAATAAAGATATGTTTTTAAATATCAAATAAACATGTATAATTAACAAATACATAACAAAATATGAAATAAAGAAATAAAAGAGTTATTTAGCATAATAGACTTACTTTGGAGACAGACGAGTGCGGCTAACGAAGGTGAACGGCGAGGAGGAGGGAGGGGGGAAGGGATCCAGGCACTCTAGATACGTACGTAAACGGCGCTTTTTTAGAACTTAAAACTATTTTCGTAACTTTAAAACTAAAACTACACTTTCCTTATTTCAAATGAAAGAAAAAACTTAAAACAATGCACTTAACTTTAAGCTTAAACTAAGCTTAACATTTACGTAAATTTAATTATCACTTGTTTTTGCCTTCTTGGCTGCACTTGGCTTGGAAACACGGCTCGTATCTCGGATTTGGGCTCGTTTCTTGAACGAAAATATGGCCCAAGCTCCGGCTCGTATCTCAAAAAACTCGTATGTTAGGCTGCTCGTATCTCGAGGTACCACTGTATTTTTAACCTCCATACCCGCTATGAGCAATTCTTCGAAACAGGATATTATGGCAACGGGCTGCCCATGTTCTTCTATTATTAAGAGACTCCAGAAAGATTTTAATATTTTTCGATCAATTAGATAGAAATTGCCATTTATATTAATATACGAACACTCTATTTCATATATTTAGATAATAATAGTCTCTGTACCGCAGAATTTTAGGAAAACAATAATTACGTTTTTCACTTTGGTTTGCGCTATCAGGTAATTAAACTCAATGCTATACTCTCAATAGATAATTATTTAAAACATAATGACATATCTGCGGTCTACCTATGTTCTTCTATATTAATGTCAATTCAAAAGATTATAATATACAATTTGTGTAATTAATCTGATTGAGTTTTTAATTAGTCAACTGCAATTAATGTTTTCCCGTTGGTTCAAAAGGAAGATGAATTGATGGCCGTTGGCAATTTTTAGCAAGATTATTTGTAAAGACTTCTCGTAGATAACCGGTAATTTATAAATATCAATATTAAAACTCAATCAGACAACGGTACAGTACGACTACTGGAGGCAATGGAAGTTGCCTCATACATTAAGCAAAAAGTTTTTCAAAAAATATCCAAATGCACATCTATTCTAAGTCCGTAGGTATTAACGAATCCGGAATACAACGGAAATATCTCCCAATATATCATAGAACCAGTGTAGAATCCCAAAAACGTAGCAGAAAAGATTGGAGTTAATTCAAATTAATTGGTAAATTGAATGAAATAAATTAATGGCCTGGTAACGTTCCATCTTGTTTAAGGATTAAGAGATTAGACCTTTGGAGGTCAAAATATATTTTTTTAAACTCTTGCAGTCTGAAGTGTCTCCACCTACTTGAAAAATTCCTTTACTACTTCAGAAATGGTACTTACCCATAAGGCAGATATCTTAAAGTGCTACACTCCATTAATATCCTTTCATAGGTATTTAAAATTCGCAAAATAATACTTTTATTGAAAATCCGTACCGACCTGAAAATATTCACTTATTGCGGAAAATAGAAGGTTTCTATCACAGCCAAAGATGGTGTTGCACAAATTGCGCAATTAACGAGGGTTAAATTCGTAATACTTCAGGAATCAAAAGAGAAAGTTGAAAAAATTGAAAGGAATTCAGAAGACGACATTGACTACGAAAAGTTTCGAAATATTTTCAAATCGGACCAAAACTAAATTAAAACAAACACTAAATGATACGAAAATAGAGTATTTTCTTTTCTAAAAACTGAAGATAAAAGAGACTGTGTTAGCTAATTAAATTAATCTCAGGTCTCAACTTATAAACATGTTTGCAGTCTTTTCTTTCTCTGATTGATGTACACTTAGATGTGTACTTAGATGCTATTAAAACCTAAACTTAATAAAATGCAATTTCAATATTTATAATGTAAACTCAATAAAAATTGATAATACACAATTGATAAAGTCTAAGCTCCGTATTGAAATTTGTTTAAAATATTGACGATTAGATAGTTAATACGGGTGCTTTTTGTCCCCTATATATTTTTCCTATGCTAAAATATCTGCTTTCCAAGTTTTGTTCCACACTATCAACTTGAAACATTACTTCTAAAAACTCATTACTAGGAACAGTGGATTCAATTCAGCATAAGGTAAGGGAAATGGCTAAGGTTTTTGTGACAACTTTTACTTTTTCTCTACTTTAAAACTCTTTTGAAATAAGTATCTTCTGATTTGACAATTGCAGGTAAAGTGAAAAGTGTTAAAGTTTACAGGGAATCGTGGCTCATAAATGTTTGAAAATACTTCCAACCTCAAAATGCATATAATATTAGTGAAATTTTTATCTGTTTAAAATGTTTCTAACCCATAAGAGACCCAACATGTTAATCCTTAATGTATAGCGTGGATAGCAACTGCGAGATTTTTATCGGCTATTCCTCTCCACTGCCATTAACTGCCTGGAAATTCAATTGATAAACACTTTCGAAACTCAATTAAACCCTACCCTAATCCTCACGATAGCTTAATTAAAGTACGTCCCCCCTTACTACGTAAAAGGAAATCTCCAAAATAGGGAAGAGAGAAAAGTGTTTTACCTCAAAATCAGCCTCGCTTTTTGGATATTAACTATATAGTACCATTTCAATTTTCGCTCATTCAGTAAAGTTCGAATTGAGTGCGTTCAAACAATCCAAAACCGCTACGTTCGATAGCTCTTTGAAGTTAGAGTTGCTAATAAACTATCCTCTTGCGTTCATTCATGTAACTTTTCAGGTTTATTACCCTGTGTATCAACAATTACTGGGAATGAAGGGAAACCATTAAGTGTAAAAGTGTACAAAATTCTCTACGATATGCAATACATCAACCCATACATTTTTAAGTGAGGAACAGTGAGTATCAACTATCAATGTAGCTGGGACTAGAATCCAAGTATTCTACATTTTGGACAGAGATAACCACTGACCTACTATGAACAGTCAAATTCGCTTTTCGGGATATTTGATAAGAGAATGAAAGATTTATGTTCGAGTCTCGGTCTTTATATTTAATTTCGGTTAAGTTTTAAGGCAAACCCCTTTAAGTTAAAAGTTCATCATCGATACCCTTGGTCTAAGAAATGCGGCAAAACACAATTCCATGCTATGTTTTTTGTTATTTAGAGATTATATAAATGATTTGAAGTTTAACGTTTCCTCAACTACTTACTTCGTTTAGTAAAAGAAATCATCTGCTCGGAGCAGTAAGGGCGTTATTCAAATATACTTTAAGCTTAAAGAGATATTGGGAGATAAACGCCTGGGTAAGGCAAGAGAATATTTTGCCTATACATTTCTCATATAACATTTTATTTTCATAGGAATGAAGATAATCTCATCGATAAACTGGAATTGAGCAGGATTTGATTAGTTTAAAAAAGCGTGATAGCAAACCGAATATGACTAATATGTTTATACAGTCGTAGTGTAACTATATATCAATATCTAACCCATAATTCTTTCTTTTTGTTTCCTCAGACAAAGCTAATTAGTCCTATCTCAGGATTTAATACATATACGCAAATTACCCAATCAAATGAATAATTAAAATGATTTCGGGGTTACATAGACACGGGAATTTCAAGAGAAAATTTCAACGAGAGACTTTGGTAACAATATCATCGTATTTTTTAATCAAATACAATTTGGATTCTTTGAGAATAATGTGAGAACACGTACATATAGATAAGCTAACAGTTTAGGTTATCACCGACTTATTCATTGATAATACCTCATGTTTATTTTCTTTCCCTTTCGTAAATCATTTCCATATTATTTATGCCACTCAATCCTTGTTTCGTGCATATTAATCCAATTTATATCGAAAGTTAAGTCCAGATTCCAATACTTTGACCGCGATATCGGCGTGAAAATTGTCACGTTAACGTCCGTAACACGCGAACAAAAACGCCTTGAGAGCTCCAACTAAAAAGTTCGATTTCCAATCAAAAATATAACCTTCAACGGAGGAGTTTGAATGGGCTGCTTACCTCAACATCTCCCCCTAGTGGCCTATTTGACGCAGATACTAAGACCTTAAACGTCGCCTATGATTACTCACGCCTTCGTTCGCCGTCCAAACACACTGCGATCCCCAACTCCCCAATGACCCCTTGCTACAAATATCTCCCTATATCGGAGAACGGTGGTAAATAGCCCCGGGGAATCATTTCTTCCGTGCCGGGGTGTCCTTTGGAAGAGGAGGGAAAGCAAGGTCCATTCCCCGCGTCGAGGAAGCTCTGTATCATACGTTGGGTCACTGAGATTCAGCCCTGTTATTAGATCGCCAGCTAGTATTCCGTCCGTATTTGTACGTTCCTGGCACAATGTAGTAGATGTGGTTTACCACGAAGGATATTGAAGTGCAGTGTTAAATTAATCAGAGGTAGAAACATTGCAAGATAGTCAATAAGAGCTCTGAATGAATAACGAACGAAATATCTCACATTGAGTCCCCTCTAAAGAATATGCAATGAACTATTGGTGTAACAATTTCGCTTGCAACGTTCCTCAATAACTTTGTAATTCTGAAATGCAATTGCTACATTTATTTCCATAGATTTTACCTTCTTCCACTCGTAATAATTCTCGGCCGTAAAGATATTCGAATCCTCATTTGAAACTACGGCCTCTTTCTTATAAGCTACATTCAACGCACTACTATTATTTATATATTTATTTAATAATTCATTGCAAGTTGGCTTCTGGTAATTTTTAAGAGGGACATAAAAATTAATTTAACCCTGGCATCTCCCCAAAGACGGGAGGGAACCCCTCCAAAAACCTCCCGTAGGCTTTACAATAAAAAAATCTGATGTGGCCAACACATGACTTTCTCCATATTTATTGAAAACAGAAGCCTATGCCGGTAATATATAAATAACTTCAAAACAATGAGTGTTACAGAAAATGTTTCAATCAAAACTTGAAGTAAAATAAATTATCTATAACTTTGGTACATAATTTTATATACCTACATTGCATTCTGACAGAGATATTTAAGAAACAAAATTTTGCTCCAGATAAACCGGAACTTTCGGTTGAGTGATATTCACCAAAAACTAATCAACTGTTGGCATTGTTTGGAAAATGCTAAATATGAATTTTGGAAATGATCGGATAATCACTTTTTAAGATAGAGCGCACACAAACTTTATTACCACAGACAAACACACAGACAGACATGCTCGAAAAAATAGCGAAAATGAGCTCTATGGGTCCCAAAACATTTATTTCCATCAAAATCTGGAGGTTGAATTTTTTTGCGATTACAATACTTTCTCGATACTACGTATAGGGAGAAAGTAAAAAACTATACATATTATAGATACATAAGGTATAAAAAATATCATGCATAAAATATAAATGATATCTCATTTGACTCAAATAATACATTACACAGTAAAGTACCCTTATTATTTTTCCTCCTCGCTCAAATGTAAATAAAATACAGTAATACCCTCCTTAATAGGACAACATAAAAGTAGTATACAATAGTAGCTATCGAAATTGAAGAAAATATCACACCAATTACAAATATTTACCAGAAAAAGAAATCGGATTAAAGCCTTCACGACATGAAGTCATATTGAAGTGATCTTCTTTAAATAATGTCATTAAAGGAAGATAGGAGCCCAGTGGATGTATATGGCACTTTGCGCCTTAGAAATGGGTATATTTAAGCATTCATGTCACAAATAATTTAAACTTTGAATTCAAATCTTGTTCGTCGTAACTAAAAGAGTAATCATTGAGTTTTAGCGGAAATATATTGACAAATCATTTAGCGTATTCTATCTCGTGATACTCAAGGATTGTTGTCGTCAAATAGATATTTATTCTAATATATTGCATCAGCGCTTTCGTTTTGATTTTAGTATGGAAACCTTGAGAGCAGAAAAGAAAGGTTGCAGAAACTCAAGTAGTTATTTTTAAGAGGAGAAAATTGAAGCCTTAAGGGACTATGTGACAGCTTTGTGACGAGTGGGAGGGGGTTTGAACCTTCACATGGCATTTTGTGACAGATGTAGGGGAGCGTGGATCAGTTTATCAAAAATGAAAATATATATTTTAAGAAATTCTCCAAAGTCTAAATATTCAAATGATGTCTAATGAAATTATACCTTTAATTCCCTATCTTTACTCTATAAATTTTACGGACGATAGACGTCCAGGATGTTTCCACATCATTCTAAATATTAATATTTCCTTGAAGATACGCAATAAAAATTTGAAACTAAAACTAATCATACAAAGAGAAGTATTTTTTCATTGATTTTTTTCCTTTATGGATATCTCCAAAATTATGCCTACAATGACGGGCATTGGAAGAGAACGTTCTGTGTATATATATTTTTTGGTGGAGAATCACAGTTTGTAATAGTTCATTAATACCATCATGAATATATAAACACAACTATGGTTCCCATTTCGAAAAACTTTCCTGTAGCATTAAAATAAATCTTGCTTAATTACCATCCATTCTTTGATGCCATCGCGTAGGGTGAAAATGAGTAATCTAGATAAACTTCATCGAATGAGGAAAACGAATAAGTACCTTTGGAAAAACACACAATATGCATGCTATCATCCTCAGGAGCAGAAGAATACGAATATATAAGCATAGATATTGAAATGTGGATTTGATGTTTCACAGAAGATCCGTAATCCGTGTTTTTCCGTTGTTTCCGAAAACCGGTGGCAACGAGGTGCAGAGCGCTAACAAAGATTGGTAGATTGGGCTATTGCAGATTTTTAATAGGTACTCTAATTCATTTATTGTCGACTTTCAACTTTAATTCCTTACCAGATTACTGTTAAATATTTTTAAAATCGTTTCGAATCTTTGGAAAGCTAACAGAGAGATGGAAATTTTAAAAATCAAGTCATTCGTAATGCAGAAATGTTGGCCAGTTTGAAGCATGTACGAAATAACAACCATGAACTTGTTCGAAACAAACGAATTCAGGGGAAGCATCCCACAAGCGCAACTAAAAGAGTACGCGATCGGAACTAAAAATCGCTCAGCGGTTAGGGATGAGGTCCAACGCTCTGTTTGAGAGACGTCTGTATTGGAAAACCGTGGCAAATAACCCGCGGGAAATCCTTTCATTCCGTAGGAGGCCAAAATCACAAGTGTCGGAAAACCTCAACTCTTTTTCCCATGTATTCTGGCATCTAGGAGCAATGGTCCACCTATTTATCTCTAGCAGTACAAATCCCTTCTCTACCCGTGACCTCTCACCCATGGCCCTTTGGAAATCTCAATGGCCGACTCGAGTAGCTACCCTAGACCTCCATCAATTTCCCCACTTCTCGATGACCACTTCAATAGTCTGGCACCGTTACAACTTACGGCTCTCGCGACGAAAGCCTGGGTCACCGCAATTATTTATTACTCGTAAATTTAGAGGTTCACCAATTTTCCCCTGAAGTGTTCTTTTTTAATTTTTGGGAACGTAGTATTGAAACAAGGGCCTGAGGGAACTCGTTGGAAGGCCCATAACGCGCTGAATTCTTGATTGAATATACGATGAAACATTCAGCACTATGTGGTGAGGGAATCAATGGCAGATTATCCATACAGCTGGTCAATAAAGCTAAGTGCAAGGAATGAAAATCGTATGAGATGTACATGTGTATATAAAATCTTACAATATCTATACATGCATATATCTTACATTATGTATGTATATATTAAGTCATGTGATATTATATTCCATAAAATAGGCTTCAATCTACACGATTAAAGAAATATATGAATATAAAATGCACATTTATCGCTGTGCAAGCTCTTGATTTGCCTGCATACACAAGGATATTTATCTTAATAAATGAGAATTACATCAAATTCCAGTTTCGTAATTTTTTAAAATTGTACTTACAAAGATATACCTATCATATTTTTGACATGATAAAATAATCTTGGGAATCTTAAAGCACAAGTATTAAAACGGTTATTTTAAAGAATTAAGGTCTGCATACAATTGCTAAAATTTATGTAGCGAAAAATAATTTATGCATACATAAATTCCTGATAAAAATTTAACTACTTTTAGATTGCATGTGATATAAACATGTTTTCGCCTGTTTGGCAAAGTTAACTCATCAAAATCAATCGATACAGTACGCGGCGTGGTATTTATTTATGAAATGAACTCATGACCTGCAGAGTAAAAATAAATCGCATGAACATGTAACAAAAAAATAACTACCATGAATTGCTTCAAATAAAAAGTAGTCTAAACATACTCCAGTGATGGGAGTAGTTATGGCAGCGATATAAATTTCTTTAAACGCAATTCAATAGATTTTAATTGAATTAAAGCCAAGGTAAAAATGCATGAGCATCATTTAGGAAGTTACTTCAAAGTAGTAATATATTTAAATTAAATGAATAATGATAATGATCGCTTTACGGTAAGTGTACCATTGATATACGAGCCTATTGGAGATTTTATTTCAAAATATCATTAGACACTTGATTTGTCGGTCACTTGAAATCTTTTTATCCCCACCATCTTTTATAGAAGATGTTATTTTGGATTTTCTTCATACCCAACCACTATTCAGTAAAGCTCTGATTTTATCGAATACTTTCAAAGGAATTGTTTTAATTTTCGCTGACAATTAACAGTGAAATATTTGGAACGTTTATTAGAATTATTTTAGTTTAGAATGTCCATTCACCTTTAATCTACTATAAAGCAGTAAAAATTCATCGACAGCAATCAATCATCAGTATGTCTGATACCATTTCTTTGCCATTTTGTAGCTTTTTCATTATATTCATTAATTTTATCATTTTTCAATTTTAATAACAAATTGTTAAATACTCGATGAATATTACTTAATAGTTCAATAGTATTTTGCAATTTCCTTTTCTGGCATTTAGTTTTGTTTTTGCAAACAAACACTTTGCATGTCAAACCATCATTGATATATTATTCATTCAGGAGCAAATACATGTGTGCTCTTATTTCTAAATTGAATTAGTAAATCAATTATGATGAGGTGACAAAAGTATTTCACAAATTTCAAAGATAAAGTAAGTGTTTCTCATCTTTACAGACCACTTTCTCATCATTTTATTTGTAAATATTCATTGAATAAAAATAAAACCTTGAAAACGGAAGATTTTTAACGGGGGTTACGGTCTTAAAGAACACCGATTAAAATCAGCAAAGAGGTAAAAAAATACAATCAAAAATACAACAGTAAAAATATATAACCCACGGAATAAATTTAACATAAGATTCATATGCCCTTTTTACGGCATATTGAAATAATTTAAGACGGAGTATAATTATTTGAATAAGTTTGAAGGTAAAAGATACTAACCGAACTAGAACTAAAGAGTAACATACTAACACTCTCCCGCTTGATTGTGACTTCCCTTCAGTTAATTTGGTTCAATCCCGGGGGACGCCTTATGCATCTCGCGCTATCCCCCCCCACTAGAACTAGAAAGTGCAAAGAAGACAAAATGTCGATGGCAGTTTAAAACGCCTTCAACTCACACGCCCCTGCTCATCACACGCGCAAGCTTACACGTACACAAGCCTTCTTCATGATTAAACTCCATTCCTCGCCAACTCCCTCGCAGGAGTGGCCTTAAAGTTGTTCTCCACGCCCATGAGCCTAGCATTCCTGATGTTCCTAAGCGAAATAGGATAAGGGCTATAAAAGGGTATTACTATTTCACACCGACTTCCAACTCTCCTTGTTAGAACATATCTCCATCTCTTAGCATTAAATGTAAGTAACAAACATACGCCTTCTTCCTCACGGTATTTTCTAGTGCCTTACAGTTCCCTAGTTAATTTCCTACCCCTTACTTCGAGGTAACATATCCAAACCATTATGTTATCCAGCAACTTCTACCTTCCCCCTCTCTCTGGCCCCTTCCTTTTAAGTACTTTCTTTGACAATTTCTTTCCTCTTAGCTATTGCTTAAGATAGATGAAAAGTTTTGAGCGAAATTAGCATACAACTAAAGTATACTACTCTGAACAACTAGTATGATATACACTTTAAGTATAAGCATGGATTCATAAGTAATTTTTGCTTGATTATAATTATTATTATGAATCTTTAACTATTATACCAAAGCGTCTTATTTGTAAGAAAATAATATATATATGGTAATCAGTTTTTAACAATAGTTGACTTTCTATCTTTAATATGATGTTGTCAATACTCTATTCCCTTTTTTGTGGCGTATTGAACTATATGACACGGTGCATTTACAATAAATTAGCATACTTACGAGTAAAATTCAACAATATAATTAAACACTAGTCATCAGTGAGACGATCTTTGAAAATTACCCATTTTATTACGATTTTCATCACCATTTCTAAAATCGCTTTGAAATTAATTATCCTTTTCTAATTCCTTGTAACTGTTAACACCGATTAAATATCTCTAACTTAATTTTGTAATCTCGAATTCCAAGGGCTACTATGATTATTTAAATCCTCCTAAAATACTGAATATGATATAAGGATATTTTTAAGAGGTACTAATTACTGCGAATCATATGACACGGTTATAATATTAATAGATAAATGCTCTTTTATTCTGTAACCTAAGCTGCTTTTCTGATGAAGGAATTTTTATGAACCTCATTCATCGTAGTATGATAAACAAACATTTTTGAAAATGTGATTGTTTTGGCAATAAATTCTTCGGCCAACAGCGTTTCTGTAGTGAGTGGCGTAACGAAAAAGTTTTTCTGCAGTACCGCAAGGCCACAAGGAGTTAAAGTACTCCGAGTGCAAGAGTTTTCAACTTTAATTCACAGAAGTTGTAGTTTGTTCCCATCCTTTGCCTTAGCATTCCTTTCTCCAGAAAACAAATTTGAATTTCTATTATGAAGGCACTGACGAACGTTTCATCTTAAAGTAGATTCCATTCAATTCAATGAATAACCGTTACAAAGCTGTGGATAAAATCTAGGAGATGAATACATTTACATTAACGCCTCAAACATCGATATTCACTCATTAACACAAATTTAAATTTCATCCCTAGCATCCTATGATGTTTTTAGGGGATAGAAATATCAAAGAAAGTCTTTAAAAGATATATCTGTAGACATTTTCTTGATTGTTGGGCATTAATTGAGGAAGAGTTTCTAGTTGCACCGCAGATATGAAAATGAAACAATAATAACACTATCATGATTGTCATTATAATTAAGATTACCATTTTTTAAACAATAAGTCTAATATGTAATTCTCATTAAAAATTTATATTTATGCACGGACAAATACTGTTGACGTTCATTTCTGCAAATCATATCTATCAGTTCTTTCAATATAATCAAGTAACCTTACACTTTATCTCAGAATCTCGCAAACAATTCTTTTAAATTGTTTTGGATTCATCAACGATAGAATAATTAGTCAAAGAGATCCCGTAAACAAATGTGTCACTCAACTGAATAAAAGGTTTTCATCATGAAATCATACTCAATGAGTCATGTCGAAATACCGAAGAAAACAATAAAATTAACACCTTTACCGAGAAAAAAGCTGGTTCCATATTCCCTACAGGAGCAATACAAGGAAGCTGTTGGATTTACAAATGCCTACACGAGATACTGAGGATCCGACAAAGGTACGTCTCAACCGCGGGCGCTATAAAAAATGCTACGCTTATCTCCCGCATCTATGCCTTTTCCTCTGGTTTAATCTATATGTATATGAAGGCATACGTCTCTGCGAGACCCTCGACCTACTTATCGCCTCTTCGATCTACGGTTGCGATTGGTGGGCTCTTAACTGCCGCCGGATTGTTCCAACTTCCGCGCTCTTTCTTTGGGAAACGCCTCCTCAATCTTCTCCGATCGTCTTCCTCAAGGCTAAAACCCTTACCTCCCCTGCGTTTTAACCCTGGCATTAAATCTTTCCGTTTCCACTTCACTTCCTCCTCCCATTCCTCCACAAATCCAGGACCATTTCTCGCTGTCATTCCCTCGGTCCTCTCAGACGCTTACATTGTGCCCGATAAAAAGATGTATTTACTTCCGAGAGGTCTAATTGTGTTGAAATTACATAAATGCTTACACAATTACATAAAGCATATTTTATCAGCGAGAGATTCAGACTACTATCTTATTACATCCAACCATTCGTCATATACTCTTTAAAGGAAGAGCTTGAAAAAATTACGTAGAAGAAAACTACCTTGGGTTTTAAAAGGTTTCACATAGGAAAAATCACCACAACGGGAAATCACCAAAAGGAATTGTTCCACCCTTCCGTACTCCTGTGTGCTTCAATATTCCCTATTCGGTTCCATTCTTTAGATTTATGGATAACTTAACCCACCATTTATGTCTAACATCTTTATCCTTTTCCTTTGTCTGCGGTTGTTAAACAATTTCTAAAAAGTTAAGAAGTTACGTAGTGTGAGTGTAATAGTGTAATTGTGATTATTGTGAGATGGACGTATTTTATGTGTATAGTGATCAATCCTTTGTTCAATTATTATGTTATATTATGTTTTAATTATCAACTGTTTTGTATTTTCACACGTGTTTTTTCAATTTTTGTTGTATTTATTCTATTTATTGTATTATTTATTTATATTTTTCTTGTACTTCTCCTGAGAGGGGAAGGGGGAGTCATTTGGCTTCATCTCCCTCCAGGATAAATAAAATTGGAGTCAAGTCAAGGCTTCGATTAAAGTGGTTAAATTTAAGTATTCAGTGATACCAAATCGTCACGTAAGAGTAATGTAATGCGTTATGCCTCATGGCCCAAAAATGTCTATTAACACAAATCTTACCAAGGAAAATGAAACCGAAACTGAAAAATTATAACCAAATCAGTGATGAAAACTGCGTATTATTTTCGGGCAGATGTATCAGACTCCAATTTAGCTATCTTGCCCGGAGCATTTTGACAGAGCACTTTTCCTCATTGTTTTTGGAGACTAGCGGTTACGTTTAAAATTTTCTCACTCGTATCTAGGATAGAATAGGATAATCTACGAAAGGGATGGCATTTGATGTTGTATCAGTGTTACTATCATTAGTCTCATACCATTATATAGACCACCGTTCGGAGATTAATCCCAAACTTCCCTTCCTACACTCTAAAATTTCTAAAATCAAGTGAAACTTAGCCCGGCAGCTACGAACATGCTTCATCATTCCCCAATTAATATACGAGGCATAATAGATTTTCACATACATCAATAGATGCACACAACGAATGCTGGGGCGGACATGTTAACAAGGGCCTCGTTATGACGATGTTGACATTGATCTGAAGGGACGAGGAAGCACGAGAGATGGTTCGAACTGACACGGTATCGAACACGTCACGTCATAATCCGGATTTTCGTGGGTTTTGTAGGCATAATGACGGCGATCTGAGCGGTGCACGCCTCGTCAGCTGACGTGTTAACACAGTTTCCCATTGCCGACGGGGGCACGTGAATGCATCTCACGGATTACCGTGCATTCCCAACAATGGATCGATGCGAAAAAGTCAGTTTGGCACGAATATAAGTATTTTTTGACATTAAGCCTTAATTAGTCGCGTCAAAAAAAGTCACGTAAATAGTCGTGTGGTGCCCATATGAGCCCAAATTTCTCTGAATTTTTAAGACCTCTTTCAATGGTGAATCAACTGATTTAATTTATCACAGCTCATAAATGAGTCTTAAAAAATATAAGTGTAACTTTATTAACGAAATATATTTTTTCATTAATTATTAACAAAATAAAATATTTAAACATGTACCAAAATTGCAGTAACTTACATAATTGATGCTTTTTTCACAATAAGAATTGATCTTAGAGTTTAAAACTTTTAGAATGTGTACTAAAGGGTACATTATTTTGATTTTCTTAAGCGAAATTAAATTATGCTTTAAATGCCATCAGTCGGAAAATTATGAAAATTAATTTCACTCCTTTCGGCAAAAAAGTCAAAACATTGGGCAAAATAAATTACTTTCAAAACTGTTTTTATTTGGCGATTTAAAATATATTTTATGTGAGCTAACTGAGCTTAGTGGTAGTAATATATCATAGAGTGCTATCGATAGCCTAATCTTGAATTATGTCCACTTTATTTAGCATAAATACTTTCAGTATTTATGTCAAATGAACGTGGAATACCTCGCGGTCCATCCTATATTTTCAAAATCGAGAAATTATACTGGGAAGAGATGATATGGGTGGAATCCTCCGCACAAAGCGTCCCTGGAAAAATACAAGGTCCTAAATTTTAAGGGGAGACTTCACGTCACAAACTCCTGGAGGTGCAACTGGATGACCGAGATTTTATGGGGTTTCAGCAGCTATTTTGAGTCCCATCACGTACGGGGGAGTGAAACAAGGCCAGTAACAATTTTTAAAGCCCTTGTCAAACGTACCGAAAGCGTGATGAATTGCCTGTCCTTCACACAGCTGACAGCATAATACTGATACGTGCATCACACACAGTTTCACTAATCTATGCACCCAAAGGGTGAACAGGTAAACAAACACTTGACGACGGAATCTCATTACGGTTTTTGACGGAGGCATTTCTACAGCTCATGTCCCTCACGCTCCACTGCTACTTTGCGATGAACAATAATGTGTAATTATCACACTTGATTCCACTTCTACTATTGTATTTTGATGATTAATGGTGATGGACTATATTAACCATTTCAGACCCTGGCGCAATATATTGGATACAATATTCAGTGCTTATCATTTATTTTCATATTAGTAATTTATTATTATGGTTTTGCTTATTTTATTTTAATCTTATGTCAATCCTGTAACAAAGGAATCTCATAAGATTTTATTGCTTATTGAATAATGGAAACATCAAAGATATTTTAAATCATAGAAAAAGGTCTAAAAGGGTTAATTAAAGAAATAATGTAAAATTAAGCTTACAAGAAACTACCATGTTGGATTATTGAGGAATAATTTGATTATAATTTGTGAAATTTAAAAAATTATAAAATTGTGTACTTGCTATGATAACCTACTTAGTTAGTTTAGCTAAAGTAACTTAATGAAATTCACAGAATCGGGCGAGATATGGTGGAAATCCATCATGCAAAATGAAGGAGATAATTGGTACTTTTTCCACAAAATATTTTAATTGTACTACCGGATTCAACGGAGGACCGTCATCTTCAGGTGACCTGAGGATGACGGTCCCACCATCGTGGTAGTTGAAACCGGTAGTACAATTAAAAAAAAATTGTGGAAAAAGTACAAATTATCTCCTTCATTTTGCATAACGTAACTTACTTGTGGTTAGTAACGGTAGCTAAGATAGCAATTAGAATACGTAATAAAAGCTATACTTCATTTGTATATGTACGTCTAAATAAGCTTTGCTAATATATTTGTACATTTTATAATTCATCATTGTATTGCATTTCGAGTAATTTTATAGCGTAGATGAATTTTTGATGAAAAGAATATGTCATTTACGTTAGGCAACCAGCTTATTTAGCTTATGATGTAAAGAAAGTAATAAGAACTATAGTAAATCTATTTGTTGCAATTTTAATACACTGTATGGTAGTGTAATTTTTGAGACTTTTAAATAATGGTTGTAAAAGTAATATGCGATTATTTTAATAAGATGTGTGATTTTTTATGAATTAAGTGATTTTTTATGAATTAAGTGATTTTTTTATATGTAGTTTTAATTAATTTCAAATAAATTAATGGCAATGACCGATATTTTAGATATTTCAAATGTCATGGGATCAAAAAATGTATTATTATTATTATTATTATTATTATTATTATTATTATTATTATTATTATTATTATTATTATTATTATTATTATTATTATACACGCATGTTTGTTTTGGAGCAAAACAAGGGAAAAATTTATGGTCAAGCAATTGATAATTCGTCTTTCAGAAGTCCCAATAATTATCTAGTTGTTATCTTGCTCCTCAAATCGTATAGCTGTATTTTTATAAATACAATGTAATAGAATAGAATATTTAAAATTAGGTAAAAGATAAAGATTTAATTTTGTCGTATTCTAGATCATGGTTATGATGACATGAAAGCTACTGAGGGATGACTGCATTACTCCACTGATCAAGGTCAGCCCTCATGGATTGGTAAGAAAAGTGTTACTCGTAGAGTAATTGTGATTCACTTACGTGGTCATTTTCTGTGTATAGTATTCTGGCTCATTTAGGAGAGTAAGGGCAAAATATCTCACTCCTCATCCTGCCTAGTAACCTTCATCTCCACCTGCTAGCTTTAGATAAGTAAAATTAGAAGAGATGAGGTACTAACAGGCCTTTGGATTGAATACTTTACTGACAAATACTTAGATCTAATTCAATTTATCTTTATTAACACTCGTATAAATAGCCTTCCTTAAGCTTCCCCAATTCGGATAACACAATTTTCTGGTGAGCTACAAAGAAATCTACACTACTATCAGAGATGGTAAAAAGATAATCTGTTTGTTTGGAGAACTTCAGAGCGTAAGATTCGCTCATAATAAAATTAGCTCTAATGTTGGATTATAAATAGAGATGGCGCTTTTAAATTATCGATCCTTACGTCATAACTGCCAGGTCTAATTGTGCTCCCCGACATTCCAACAGAATTTTTTTGGAGGTTTAGAATCCAAAGAATATATTTGCAGTACCGAAGCACTAACTCGCAATTAATGCATTGATATCAGCCAAAAATACGTTCTTTAGCTTCAAAAAATTCAGAGTAAGAATGAATTTGAATTTTAAATATAACACATTTTCATTCTTACAATTTAAATAAACTACCTATCTAACTAGATGTCATCAATTCTATCATGAATTTTTCCCCTACTGGGGCTATAATGTCTTCCTTTTAAAGTGTAATACTTAAAAAAAAACATTACATCTTCATTCGAACATTTTTCAAAACTATTCCAAAAACGAAACGTTTCTTAAACTTGGTGAAATTTATTTATTTTTTGTATGTATTTAGCGTTAAGAACCTTCCCAATACACTGTAATTTGTTAATACCTTTAAGCTCCTTAATTAACTATCGTTTGTATATTACTATTATAATTGTCTTCTTAAAAAAATAATAAATAAATAAAATCAATAAAAAAAATAAAGAGCAAAACCAATCTTATATACACAAAATAGATAAAATACAAATAAAAAAACAATTAAATATAAACCAGGAGCAATTATCTTTCAAATGCTTTAATGATAATGTAACTTGCACATATTCCGATTTAACTATAAACAATAATGTCCTCAAACCATATCCCTTGTGATTACGTTTAATCTGGTTTAGCTAGTCTTAAGAAATAAATTTTAAGGGTATAGTTATACTATTGATATATCGGTGAAATTCACATATTTTTATAATGGCCAAGTCATGGAATTTTTAATAACATTACATCATTAGTTGTTAAATTTCCCCTGTTGTCTTTGAGTCATACAGAGAATTTATATTAGATTTTAAAATATCCCATAGCTGTTTATGTTGACGCTCAACACCTCGTTTCCACCGGTTTTCGGAATTAACCGATAGTCCCGGATTACCAACCTTCTAAGTACTCTTATACCCCTGATGTTGATGCCATCGATGTTGAAATGTACACTGGATGTTTCTTAGAAGGTCTTTAATCCAGTTCTTCCGGTTGTTTCGGTCAACAAAGACGACTATTGCATATTTTAAACCTCTATTCCATTTACAACCGTGTTCAAATTTTTATCTCCTTAGATCCTTTACTTTCCGACTTCGAAAACAATTTACGAGGTCAAGGGTGAATTTTTCACCTTAAGCAATAACTGTAATCAATTATACCTAAATAATGAAGCACGAACCCATAAAATAATATAAAGCGAAACGTGAAAAAATACTTGCCAAGTTGTATGATATTTGCAAAAAAAATCACGTAAATTACGATGCAAGTACAATATCATTTTGTAATTTACTCTAAACATTACTTCGGTTAAAAGGCTCATTAGCGGGTATTACGTTATTTAATCGTGTTATACTGCTAAGTCATTTCTTGGAAGGAAGGAAAATGCACGCCTTCAATTTCCCTTTGTTGATCAATACATATATAATCGAAATAAAACTTAACTAGTACTATCTAAGTACTTGTACTATGCAATTAATAAAACTAAAATAGAACTAATAAATAATTAACTAGCTCTACTGGTTGCGTGTACCACAAAAAGTTCAATTACGACGTGCACGGATTAGATTTAAATGATTTCATGGAAATTTAATTCACAGGAACGCAAGAGTACATTAGTAAATCTACAACTAAAATTAAAAATAAATATATACCATTGATGCCTATGAGACAGCTAAATTGCATCAAAGTGTATTCATTTTGTATGATAAAAGAGGAAAATATCATCACTTACGACAAAATCGATGCATATCATTTATAATATGCTCAAAGGCTTATTTTACGGAATCATCCATTGAAAATAGATACATGTATCAATTTTTAAAATAACATAGATAAACAGTAACTAATTGGAGTTCATTACTGGGTTTAGAGATTTAAGTTTTGTAGTCGTGTTTATGCCTAAAATTTAATCTGGGAATTCACTATTATCTTTTGGGATTATCTTTGAATTCGTGACCTAATTTGATTGGATGCTATAAAAAAAACACTCGCTGCAGCTCTCCAATGTATGGGCTTGAATCGATGCATTTCCTTTGGGAAAACGAGTGATGGATAGTTGCATTAACGATTAAAGGAAACCACGGAAACATGAAGGTTGCCGATACGTGCCGATTGGACGCGTTAATATTTGTGACTCGACCAAAGCCAACGAATGAAAAATTTCAGTTGATACTGCCGAAAATAACATAAGAAAATGTCCGTTAAAATACAAAAATCTGAGAATGCAGGGATATCGAAAGCTAGTGGCAAAGGGTATGTTAGGGTTAGATTATTAATAAAACAGGGGATGAGATTCTAGAAAGCAAATTATAATCTTAATTTTTGTGCAATAGAATACATCTATGTATTAAGAATATAATATAAATACATAAATAGTACACGCATCATATCACTCAACTTACATGAGTACGATACAAATTTGTTACTAAATTCAAACGAAATTTGAAACGAAATTTGAAACGAAATTTTAGGAACAAATAAAAAGATAAACATTTTCTACCCACAGGAATTTTTTATTTAGAAATAAAAGTTTTTTTCAATCAAACTTTTTGAAATAAAAAGTGAAGTTAATTAATTGGATTAATTAAATGGATTTAAAATGAACTGGTTTATAAAAAAATAATTAATTGAAATATGATTTAGATTTTATGGAAGAAAAGTATTTAAAGAGTTTATATGAAGTATATTTGTCGTTAGCATTTTTTATGCGGAGAGTTTATTTTAAATTATTTTATGAATACCTTTTTTCAGTATTTATGTAAACATTTTCTGAAAAATAATTCTTATAGATTATTCTTATATATTAACCTCTGATTCAGTTTTCTCCGCAACACGAGGGAATAAATAATTCTTTTTAGCTCGAAATAATATAACATCGGTCTTCCCAAGTGATCTGTGCTAAAACGTGCATACATAACTCGATAAAATACCACTATGAAGCGCTTACAGGTTGCTCATGATATACTGCCATAGATTTAGCAACCAGCTTATCTTAATGGTGATGTGATACTCCGTCACCATAATCTTATTTAATAATTACTAGATATTACTAATCATGGTCCAATCTCAGCATGCGGTAGATTATTTCTAAACTGTCATTGTATAGAAAATAGCTATGATGTAACCAACTAAATTTAGCTATGTAGGCTAAACGTAGCTTTTTTCATTCCCAGCCTTATCTCTCAGCTATCACTGAAGAAAGTCACATTTCTGTCTTCTCTCCTGCCTCACGTGCTTCCATCGGTCAGATAAGCTGGATTTACCGCTTCATTTTAAGTGTTTATGATTCCACACGTTGGTTTCAGGTTGGGCATAAGGCTGGTAACCTTATCTCGTGAAACGAAATTACATCTCCAAAGTATCGAGAGGACAGGACAGATATATTAAATGATAAAGATGTCACCCATTGATAGCGTAAAAGATTATGAATATAGGGTACAGGACATTTTCGACAGGGTGAGTCAACCAGGAGCATAGGTGAGAAGAGTTTCACAACATACTGGAAATAAAAAAGTTGAAATGATTCCTTCCTGAATTTGAAGACAGATATGTCCTTATTCAAATTCTATTTATAGGTAATTCATACCTTAATTGAAGCTATAATAAGGTTTACGACGAATACATTGTGAATACTAATTCATACGTTCCTGTAGATATTAAATACAGTTTTTATTGTATATTCTACTAGCTACTTTGGCTACCATTACTAACCACTCGTAAGTTACTTTAGCTAAGCTAAAAGTAGGTTACTTTAGCTAATACTCTATTTGATACTTCGGCTACCGCACTGTACTGTCCTTGTCTGTGCTTGTATTGTAGGACCTTCCTTGCATTAAGTGTACCACAACTCAAGTGATAGCTAACATTATGTGAATCATCCAAAACTTAGAATATATTCTATGAATATCGCCATACGTTTCATTAGATTCGAAATGAATGAGTAGAACGAAAATTATAGCAATCCATACTTTTAAGCCACGTATTTCCCAACAGAGGTGTCAAGTAATTTCATAGAAGCATGTATAGGCATAAAAGGTTGCAGAAGCACTAAAATATCACGGATTATACGTCTGGCTTCCGAAGAAATAATCGATTCGATCGATGAGGGTTTTCTGGTTGGGCGAAAGGACGTAGGACTGCTATGGTAAATGGTGCAATTAATCCAGAGTAGTTTTGATTTTTAGTTCTCAATGAAATCCTCCTCAATGAGGCCGAGTAGATATTTTCGTAAACACGGCATGCGTTCTCATTGAGCAAAACGAGGTCAATGGGAACAGGTCGATACTGTATTTCTTTAAAGTCCTGTGACGTAATTCGTAACGCAAGTTCCGCCATTTCTGAACTTGTTTTTCTCTTGAGACCAATAAAAGAAATAATCATAGATGAAATAATAGCTATATAATGACAAATCCATTCCTTAGAGGGATACTTCGGGCAGTTAAATTTCCCTTTGGATGAAATATTCCTAGAAAGTGTGTTTGAGACAGCATTGACTTGTATGCTCAAAGTTAGAGTACTAACATTCAGGAAACTTTCTATGCAAAATGGTATTATCAAATACTGTAATACGAGAGCCGCAAAAAGATGGATTGGTTGGTTTCAATATATCCAGCATTAATTTAAAATAAAATTAACGAATAATGAGAAATAATTAAGATATTGAATTATAAATAAGTCAAAAATAACTGAGAAACCTGTATGAGAAAAATTATAATTTTATTTTTAAAGTAAAGTTTAAAGATCCTCTAAGAGCATGAATGAAAATATGTGTGTCCCATCGACAACAGTATCTTACGCTTTTGGATGAATATAAATTTAGAATGTACGATTTGAAAAGACTGTCAAGGAAGAATAACGTAAACATCTTACTTATTACTATCTATAAAACTATACATTATAATTATAATTTAGTCCCCCTATAATACTCGACCATCTTTTGTGTAGTTGTTGATCCTAAATCATTCTTAACGACTGAATGATATGCACGGAAACAGAAAACGTTCATTATAAACAATTTATTGCCGTAATAAATCTGCAAGGATATAAAAAACAAAGTGATCAAAGCTTGGTCAACCGGAACTTGTCAAGATTTTGTTTTTTCCACTTTTATAAACCTTGCAATTAAAATATCGGCACGGCACGTCCACTTTTATGATCGAAATCAACAAGTTATCGCATTTTGGAAACTTAACTGCTCAAGGAATCGAGTGGATATACCCTGTGTAAGTTATGAGGTGGAGTATTTGCACGATTCAAGAAATTTCTAACACAACGTTAAAGAGGTCATAGGATTTTCAATATACTATACTACCTACTATACTATATACTATATATACTATCCTTCTAACTCATGTTCACTCATGGTATGCTATACGGTTTGACTATTAGTATTACTATTGATAGAGAAAATGTTTAAATTTATATTTACAGATGGTGGGTAGATGGTAATTTCTAATAATCATTCTATTAATTTCATCTTTATTTGAAAAATAGAATTGCAGTATATTTCTGTATATACAAGTATGTGTAGAGTATAGCTTTGAATTTCTTACCGTCATTTATATTGTTTACTTAGACCAAATAAATAATTAGTAAATTGTTTAGTTTAATTAAACCCTTTATTGGCGAGGTTAGGCCCAATAATAATCATAGTACCAAAACTCAATAAAAATAATAGTAAATGCAAAATGAAATTAATGAACATTCTTTCTTTATAGATTTTAACAGTAAAATATACGATATTCTGCTCAAGGTATTATGTCCTATAATCCCTGAAATTTTATTACTTTAATCGTTAAAAACTGAATTCTTGGTTAAAATGTAAGCATTTACCACTAATATTATTAGCATATATACGAATTGTGGCTATCCATGATCAAATATATAAATATTTCCTTTGTAACAACAAAATATTTGTTATGGAGATTCAATAACTTAAAAAAACTTAATTATTTAGAACTTGATTTAATTACACAGATCCTCAGCCAGAGGGTTCAGAGCAAAAGTTCAATTGAAATAAAAAGAGATAGTCATCAATAGAAACAGTTTTATGCTTATTTCATTTATCGCCAAGTACTCTGTATGAACCTGTAGAACATTCTCTTGCTTGGTTGGTCGAACGTGATCAAATGCACAACACAAATCTCAGGTGAGTTTGAAGTGTTAAGTAAAATAGGAATATATGATTACTCGGGTATTAGTGGATAAATTTGCACTTGTAGATTCATCAGTATTATAAGGATTCATACAGAGTTCGACGAGTATATCCTTCTATAATATTTGCTCCTATTTCGGGATCCTAATAACTTTAATTCATATTTTTTCCATTAGAGTACTTATATCAGAAAAAAGTCCTCTTACTTCCTAGATCTTTTGTCACCTTTTTGAATAAATATAGGTATTTTTTTACACTTTCTCCAAAATATGTTTACGTTACATTGAGCATATGTAGAAATACATTTAAAATACGTTACAGGTCCTCCTGAATTTATTTTAATTCATAGGCTCGGCTAATATTTCTCTTCTCCGATAATATTTCTTTTGAATTCAATGAATTCATTTACTATGGGATAAACAGAAAGGCAGACACATTAGCTCGAAGTTTTTCTTGATAAAGACGCTTAAGAATTATTTTAGTTCTCAAATTTTAACATTCTGATATTTATAAAAGAAGTAAGTAAGTAATATCATCTCCGTCTCCATCAATTCTAAAATTTGTATAAAAAATAATATTGAAGCTAAAGTGAATTTTCATTAAAAATCTGAAACAAAGGATAGAAAAAAAAACTTTTATGATTCGTAAACTGGGTCAAACGTACTTTTCCCTCCACTTCCTTATATTGCAAGAAAAAACCTGCGTTGGCATGACATCTCTTTTGTGCCCAAATCAATATTTACCATAACTTTATTTCCCTTTCCAACTTAGTCAGAAACGGTAATCTCTAAGATAAACAAAAATACTGACGTGGCTTTGCAACATATTTTTTAATACGATCATACGACAAAATTTCAATTAATAAATGCATAAAATATCAATAATAGTGTAAAAATTTATAACCTATAATTGCCGTATCGTATACTGAATAACGCAAACATGATATATAGACTAATTGCTAAAACGATCGATAATTTTGAGAAATTTATACCTAAAGCGTATTTAAAAAACAATCTCGATAATTTCATTATGAAGATATACAAAATATTTCTATTGGTGTATTATACAAGTTAAAATAAAACTATCTTGATTGTACCACTACCATTTTCTAGGCGCAAAAGGCCAAGGAAATAAATCTACTTTATCCGTAGAATCTCAAGCGTTCCCACATCTTTTCCACTGAATCTTATCTATTCTGTTTCTTTGTATATAGTCAATTGAAATATTTGCTATCTACCTACTAACCTGCATGATAAAGTACTCTCTATTAAACCTTTAAAGCCATTGGCTAAGGGCGTATAATGAGCGTTTTTATATGATAAATAAATCTATATATAAATACACTGGTGTGTAGTTGGTATATGATATACTGACGTTGTTCGTACTGCAACTTGAAACTGCACTTGCCATGTAATTGAGAGAAGCAGTACAGAGTACTTAAGTGGTAGAATCTACCATCAGTTTTACTTATCTCACCCTTCTATCAAACTACTCTTTCCTACGAAAACATTATTCATTATCCTCAACATTAGGTAAACAATACAAGGAGATCATTCACACCCTAGAAAATCATAGACCAAGTAAACAACCCAAAAAGATGCTCTTCAGACTAGAATAGGTAACTCATTCGAGTTCTAATAGCCATTCCTTACAGCATCTCATTCTTCCTGGACCCCCATCCCCATCTCGGAAATAATGGCCGCCCTCCATTGTCTATCCCCTGCTCCATTTGGAGGCTGTGCCTTAAACGAAGCGGGAGATTATTCTCCCAGTGATCATGGAGACAATCTCATCTCGGACCTCCTATAGGAGCACTCGTTTCCCCAAACGACGCCTTGATTCAATCTCCTCAGAATGACGGTTCATCGATCAGGGACTGCGTGTGCCCTCACCCCTCGACTACTGCCACCTACTCCAAGGTCGCAGAGATGCCGTTTGACCTTTCGGAGATTTCCCGCGGCATCGAAATGGTCATAAATGACGTTTTACTGCCCCCCGTTCCTTGTTCGTTTTTATCAAGATGACGGGGAACGTGACGAAAACGCGGGGATATTAGCGTGTGGGCGCCTAGAGGAGATCCGCGCCGATTTGGGGACTGCGGGGAGAAATGAGTGTATCTTGATGGAGCGTAATGTATTCCTTCCATTTCGTGGCGCGAATGGGCGGCGATAAGTTCGCTTTCGCAGTGAGAACACGTTGATCTTTGATGCGTGGAGATTTGGTTCAAGGTGCTGCGGGAAACGGGGGATTATTTTGCTATTAACATGCGTTTCAGGGTTGATTTGAGGGGTTTGTACACCCACATTCGTTATATTTACTTCTGACTCTAAATTTTACAAATACACATTTTCATCATTCAATCAGAAAATCTCTCCAAAGCATATATTCCAAATTGTTTCGGCAAGTTTATAAAGTAACATTATCCATTGGTTATTAATTTTACTAGTGTTTTGATTTTCTACATTCAACAAAATCATGGCTTAAATTTCGGTTGTATAATTATTTTGTCGCTTTTACATCAGTAAACATAACTGCTAATAACTTACAAAGCTAATGAAATTGAAAATTAAAATTGTCAATGTAGAGGAGTGAATTAAAATATGCGTAGATAAAATAAGAAAAGCATTTAAAAATTAATCTCATAGGCTCTCATATATAAACTAGCAAATGAAATGGATGAAAGTTCTTCAACAGATACTTTAACACAGCAATATCTTCTATCCAACTATGATCAAGTCGTTGCAGTTTATCTTTGTCAGAGTCGAAGCTAAATTAACAATTATGTACAAAATGATACATACATACGTTTGCTACCCTTCGGCAGGTTCATGTGCTTCATTATTACCTATTCAATATCATTCTTTTGTTTACTAGATGGTAGGTAAAAAGGAAAAATGTATAAATGATATGAAGAAACAATAAAGATCCAGAAGATACAATTTATAGGATTGGTTTGGTTCATACTGTCTGCAAAAAAAGATAAGACAAATATTTGTATTTTACTCCCATTGAATATTCCGTTGATTTGGAAATTGATTCCCTTAGCATAGAAACTTAAAGTCTAAAGTGGCCGTTACCATTCAGTTTCAGACGCACTAACTAGGAAAAATATTATACTATTTATTAATTTTTAAAAGATCGTAGATAGAAAGAGTAACATACATAGAGATTATTCCATCTTCTTACTATATGAAATACGGCTTAGAATAACTAGTATAACAAGAATCTCTGATACTAAAGTAGCAGCAGAGGAAAATAACCACCATCCATGAATTGCGTGTTGCGTATCTATTAGTCAGAGGGAGAAAAATTAACACAGAAACACAAGAGCAAGAGGGACTGTAGACCTATTTTCTAACAAATTCTTTCCAATCTAATAAAGCCAGGATCTTGTTGACCCATTCTCCTCAGTTCCAATTTAAAAACTCTTCGGAGGATGTGGGTCAGTCAGACTGAGGAGGAAGATTAACTCACTTCATGATCGAGCGATGAAAACATTACCAATAGAAAGAGCTATGGCGAACACTTCCTCCTAAGCCATATTTTCTTTTACGGGACCTTCTCTTGAGAGACTAATCTCCAGCTTCGTGGTCCAGGAGCCCTATTCTCTCCTTATTAATGATCTGCAAAACTGATAAATCACCACGAAGCCCTAACCTCATGACCCCATTCAAAAATCGATCACGGAAGGAAAATTTCTCCCGCGCCGCAATCTCTCAAAACATCAATTTCGGCTTGGGATACACGTTACTGCGTCCCGCAGCTTTAAAAGCGTTGTCATGGAGACCGTTGAGAGGATGCTCCAATCTAACTCGCTGCCGATTCTCCCACAAAATCCCTCCATTTCCTTAGACGCCTACCTACATTTGTTCCCTCTGTCTACATTCGCACTTCCTTCGTTCGATAAAGCAGTTGATTTCGGATACGACTTAATTTACCGGAATAGACCTTTGGCAAACATATGTCTACCAGCATGCGAATAATATTCAAGTAAGTAATGAAGTGTATCGGTAATCAGTGAGCTATAAAATTAGCTAATAAAAATAAGCTAAAATCGGTAGAATCTTAAGGAATGATATATTCATACTGAGCAATTTTGGAAAAAAATTCAGTAAAATGTGACCGTATTTCGATCTTAAAGTATTCGAGTTTACGGCTGTGATGACATATAAGCTATTGCGATGAGAAATATGAGAAAAAGCATTCGTGCTGGCCATCATACTCAATACTATTAAAAATGTTATTCGTGGAGTTACTGCGATGCAACGAAGTTGTTTTTTCCCCAAATAGCATTCTGGCTGAGTGAGAAAAGCTACGCAAATTACCAAGTCTAGTAAACCCCATTAGGTATCCAAAGTTTTGGATTTAACTAGGTGAAGGGAATGAAGATTCAACATATCTTCTGACTGAAGCCTTCGCAGATAATATTTATAACAGTCATATTTGAGATTGATGTTCGTCAATATATTTCTGTTTAATTGTTACTTTAAATGTTTACGATTTTACGTGTCACAAGGAAAAGTGCTTTAAGTTCTTGGAAAAGTTAGAAAAAAAAACAAGTTGGTTTTCATTATAAATTTGGAGAGTTAAAGTAAACAAATGTAGAGGTAAAAAAACTATAAATCAAAGCAAGAATAAAGAAGAAATTGAATTACTGGAAGCTCAGAATTATAACATAATGCACTGAGTATTTTTACAAAAAAACTAAGCATCTGCGTAAAAAAGGTAAGATAGGAATCCAATCTAAAAATTATCCATCTAATAATGAGACTAAAATAGAACAATTATTGAAGGTTTGTATCTACAGTACTTGAATTTTCATAACAGTGACACGCATTAAATTTTAACCATACTATACAGGTATTTTTGTTACATGTTTATAAAGCAATATTCTTCCATTTTACTTCGTTAAGGGCAATTCCGCCACAGAAATTATTTTATCTCAACCCTGGTCAACTCGTTACAGACCGCTGTTTGATTGAAGTAAATGTTACGATGTGAGCGAGCATTTCCTAAAACCAGGAAGGAATCCTTTCTAATTTAGATTTATCCTTGAAATTGATGAAGATCTAAGGAGGGTAAAATTGGAGACTTAATTAAATTTTTATCCCAAAAACAAATTACATCATTAATGAGGAAGTGGTTCTCAGCGAGTAACGAGGGTTATAAGTGCACGAGTCCTGGCTGAGGAAGGATCCATTTTTCGGAAATCCCCTCAACTTTGTTCTCTTCGGGATCGAAAAGCAAACTTTTCACTTAAGATTCCTTCAAAAGGCTTTTTCTTTCCTTTCCTTCTTGCATTAGGCCTCCATTTCTGTCACGGAGAAAGGATTTGAGAACCTTTTTCGAATAAACAGGAAAAGTGGTCACTGCTCACGTATCTGGAACGCCGACCTTCTCCTCTAATGACTGTGGTCGCGGCTAGTTGAGCTTCGGAGAGGCATCTTTTATACTTAAAATAAGAAGAGTTTGAAGTTTACTTTCGGAACCACAGCTACTCGCAAAATGAATAACTTATTACTTTCCGTAGGAAATTTCTTCGCACCGTTTTCTCACGTGGCTGATGATAACTTAACTGATAAGTGAAGTGTAAATGAAATTTTTATGAGTAAAATACCGGGATTAAAATTTCATTATGCTACCATATATAAAGTCAAAATGCATTGTATAATGGTCATTACTTTCTTTGATGAGCCTTTGCAACGAAAAATGGAATATTGATCTTAAAAATCCGAACGCATCTACTTATAAATTTGCAAAGGGAAATTTTCGGGTGAGAATTGTATACTTGAATTATATACGCGCAGTAAATTCCTATTAAATATCATTTTAGCATATATTTTTCTTAATTACTGGCAGTTATTTAATAAGAATATCTAAGTCATGCTTGGGTGTACTCGCTAACGACCCTCTTTAGCTTCGTTTTGATAAATGGCATTATTATACATATAATTCGAAATCTCTACAAGATATAAATATTAATCCATCAGAATTAATCTATGTTATCTCAGAATGTTTAATTTTAGCACGCAGTGGAACGTCATTTAAGAAAAACTACCGTTTAATTCTTTTAAAGAATGCATTAATTCCAATAAAATTCCTAAGCACTCATAAATATCATATAACGAAACGGAAAAATCCTACCTTTAAGGTGAGCTCCAGATTTTATTCCCGGAAGTAATAACAATAAAAGATTACTTTTGAGACAAGACTTCAATATGATTAAGTTAGTTAAAAATAAACGATGTGTACCACGTTAATACCTTCTGAAAGACATCTTTACGTTATGTTTTATTGGGTGCATTTTTAGTCCTTATTATAACTCCAAGAGGAAGTATTAGGCCTTTTTGTTGAATAACAAGTGTATGTATGTGTATTTTATTTATAGTGCATGGACAGATTTGCTAATGCTAATTTAAATGATTAGCTCATACCTCTGAAGACCATTGCAACATGCGACTTAAATTATGTTAACCTTTGAGCTCGATTAACATTTCATTAGTTTGAAATCAATTCATATATAAATTAATATACGTACATAGATATACACATCTTGTTAAATGGATAATTGACTATAAAAATAATAATATTAGAAAAGAATAACTAATAACGGCATGCAGTATTAGTGATTAAACGTTGGAAAAGTCCGTGTAGCGTATACGCTCTTACTTAGATATTCAAAGTCTCCACTGGAGAAGTTCAGAAAATACTGAAACAATAAGTCCTATCGTAAACGAAAACTAATCCCAATTTCAAGCACCATAAAAACAAGTTTTCGAGGACGAAACGAAGATCGCGGAATCAATATTTGTTTCTTCAGTCGATTTTTTACGATACTTCTTTCTCCTCCTCCTTGGGTTAACCTCACACATGAAACAAATTGACATTAAAGACGTTGATACTTCGGTTTAGGGCTTGTTTTTTCCTCTTAAGACCAACCCCGTTGTTTTCCTTTATAAATCCAAGCGCTCTATTTTTATTTCTCCACCAAATAAAAACGCATCATCCCACCACGGAAAAATCCCCATGTCCGACCCATCCGAAAGATATCCAACGGTGATTAATGCCTTCTGGAACCCATAAATCCATCGAGGAACCCGGAGGAACCCCGCGACCCAGACGCCCTCGCGACCAAACCCATTTCTACTCCGGCGAGCAGCTTCAAGGGACTCAAAAAAATCTCCGCCAATATTTCCTTTTGTCCCGAAAACTCCGTCGCCGCCACGTCTTTGTTGAGTTGCCACTCCCAACGTCTCCTCCCAGAGCACCGAGGACTCGGCGGCACGTCCTGATCAATGTCTGCCTCCCCATCCACTCCCCCCGAATTCTCCTTCCAAATTTCCCCTTCTGCCGATTCCCCTCGAAATCCTTACGTCTTTTCCTGTCTACGTCGCCATCTTTCCTCCTTTCCTTTGTCTCCAGGTCCCTTATCCTCTCTCCATCACTGTCTGGAGTTTTATCAGTTTTTTTAACCTCCTTTCTCTCTCCTCTTCTTTCCCTGCGATGGGAGATCCTTTGTGTGTGAAAAACCATTGGTCCCGCTCGCACGGAGAATGCCTATGCTTTTTTGCACTAATTTTATCCGCGGCTCATGTTAAGCCTTAGAGCATTTGAAAGTGTTGGTGACGAGGATAGTTTACCGGAAATTTCTTCCAAAAAGAATTTTCCGAAAATAAGACGAAATTAGGAGTAATATCATCCATCTATCAAGTAAACCATAATCAGAAAATTGTAAAAAAATACGCATGATATAAGTAGATTGTAAACTAAATGGTATTTGGGCGGGAAACAAAATAGTTAAGTCGATAAGGTGTTTAGAGTCTCAACTAAACTTTATCAATGATACACGCGATGGAAATGAAAAAGTATACCGTACCGGGGGATCGAAACCATGTCTACCAATTGCCAGTCGGTTGCTCTAACAACTAAGCTACCAAGACAGAACAACTCCAAGGGTTTTGATGGTCTGGAAGTCTGGTGGGTTTCAACCGACCGGCAACTGGGAGACCCGGGTTCGATCCCCTGCTACGGCAGACTCTTTCTCTTTCATTTCCATCGCGTGTATCAATAAAGCATGTAGTCCATGCGAACTTTCTTCGGTCATCTTTATCAATGATGTTAAATACAGGAAACAGGCAAATTCTTCGAAAACGAATTCTACGTATCCAAATTCTTCGAAAAAGAATTCTTCGAAGAATCAAATTTTCTAAAAATAATTCTTCGAACGATCAAGTCTTCGAAAATAAACCTAATAGACAAATACAAGCAAACCCATTCCCGACAATCCGCTGAATAGATTTCAACTAGGAATCTGTTTCTTTTAATGTATATTTTGGATTACTTATGATTCATTATGGTGATCCACTTGCGAAGAATTTCCAATGCGAAGAATTGATGGTTCTAAACAATTGTTTTCGAAGAATTTTCTTTAGAAAAAATCGTTTTCTAAAAGCTTGCTTTCTCCCTCGAGGATTCACACTGGTCGAACATTGGAGGGACGACGATGCGGTTAGAAAGCATATGGATTTATACTGTATAAACAAATATGAGGACAGGGATTCTACGGTCGAACTGCTTTAATTACTCATTGTTTCCGAATCGCATAATGAATACAAATTGAGCGATATCAAAGAAAAGCAAAGGAAATACAATGGGGGATGGCAATTTGTCACTGATTTGTCGCCTAGTCGACTGTTGAATTGCTAAATCGTCGGAATTCAAGTCATTATTTCCAAGGTATATTTACAAAAAAGTAGATTAATTTGTTATTCTCAATGCACTTACTGGATCAATAATGTTTTTTATTGCCGGAGAAAATCAAATTACATACTCTGATGAATTATTTCGGGAAAATACAAAAAACTTACAGAAAACCTATGAACGTATTGCATTTGTATTAGTTTTGGCCTCAAGAAAACATTGGGTCGAGAATACATAGTTCTGAACATCATAGAAGCAATCTGATTAATAGATAATAACAAAACAAAAGGATGAATTAGTACTTTTCGTTTACGAAAAATTATGCATGGAAAATTTAAGCATGGATGGATATGAAAAAAAAATCACGGATGTGCTGGAGACGTTCGAAGAAGAGGGCTTAAATTGAAGTAATTAAGAACCGACAGAGGCAATCGGTGGATCAGATATTGAGAGCGGAGGAACTGCCAAAGTAGGCAATTGAGGTTAAAATACAAAGGAGAAAACAGAGGGGAAGACATAGGCAAAAAATGACTTAAAGGGGTGAGTTACCAAGTAGTGAAGGAGATGGTGTTGAATAGGGATTTTTAAGGCACGTGAACCTACCGATAGTTATATGACCTATGTATGTACATTTATTGCATTAAGAATAGAATTTAGTGGAAAGAGTACTGTACCATTCGTTGTTCTTGTGTTACACTAGATTTATGGAGTTCCACAAAACGACGCCTTTTTATAAGGATTTTAAATAATTGATAATAGTAATTAACTATCTTGAGAAAGCAAGAAAAGTAGTTATGTAGGAATTGGAAGGCTAACATGATCCATGATATAATACATTTATGTTAACCAAAAGTATTAGAAAGAATAAGAAATATGTAAATTTATAAAAATGACCTCGACCTATAAACCCAACTGTAGGTTCATTACCTTCTTCATACTTCCAAGTTGCTCTATACCAGCCACCCTCCCATTCTGTGCCAATCTCCTGTATGAGGATCCCTACAACCAACCCAACCTTTTTCTTCTAATTCCCACACTTTCCCTTATCCCCCGCCGTCCTTCCTTTTACTCCATCCCACCAATCTTCCTTTTATCTTCTACCTTTCCCTGCCTCCCCCACCACTTGAGACATGACCCCTTTGCACCCCCTGCCTCTCCCGTCAATTTTTCTCCCTCCGCGGACCCCTTCCTCAGTCTAACTCTCTCCCATCCCAGAAGGGAAACAAACTGCTTCCCCTAACTCCTCTCCCCAATCCTCGTCCTTACAGCAGGCTTCCCTCGGCGCCCCTTGTACGCAGTTCTACTTATCGCACGCCCTCTCCCCCTTGATCGAGGAGGAAATTAAGAAGGGAGTCACTCGCCCCTTACCCTAATGGGCGACCTTGAAAAACGTAGGTTATTCCACTCTGCCGTGGAGGTGTCCGGGCTTAATTGAGAATACCAGCCGAGATTAAGGCTTGGATTTTGTGCGAGAAGAAAGATTTGATCGTGACGTAAGGATTATGAAATTCACTGCGATTAATATTGCCACTCAGTGAGTTTTTAGAATAATGATAAATCAATTCTACCTGAAATCTCAGAGCATAGTCATGAATGAAAAAGGCAAGATCGCGAGAAGATAGATTTGATCGTGATGAGAAATATCCATTGCATAGTATTATCTAACATCTTAGAAGACAGGAAATAGAATTTTGGATAACCTTGGTCGTTTAATTCATATACAATATGATATTTGAAGACTTGGTAGTAGTTACGCATCCACCCAGTAATATAGGTCGATCAGATATTTTAAAATAAGGGATTAGGTTGATACAACCAACGGTTTTAAAGACTCATTTGCTCCTCGGAGCTTCATGTGTACTTAAATTAAAATAGATTGAACATATGCGGAGCATATTAAAAAAAGTCATGACGTAAGTGTTAACGAGCATGAAGTGGCATATAAATAAATTTAACCATCAAATATCTTATACATCATAAAGAACAAAAGGAAATATACAAGGTGTCTTGTGGAGCACTTATTTAGATGTAAATGAAGATGAACGACATGTGTTATTTGAAACAAATTAAATATAGAAATAGTAAAAACATACTTTGTAAAATAATGAGTTATTAAACTAAAATTTGCTTTAAAATAACGGGTTATTAAACTACTACATTGAACGGATTGAAAATCTCTTTCCTGCTATAATAGGCAAGGAAAGCCAGATTGCTAGATTTACACTTTAGATTACATTTTAATCTAAATGAAGAATTCGACACATAATAAATGTAATGAAAAATCCGTTCAATCTGTCCCTTTTCTTCAACTGCAAACCTAAGCATAGAATGATATCTCATCCCCTTTCATTGAGAGATAATGGAGATGAAACATTCATTCTGAATTCCCCATCCCTCAACTTCCGAATCATACGACAGTGGCGGCATTTCGACAAGATGGCGAATTAATATGGCGAGGAACGTGTGGTCAAATGGGGCGGAGGGTCAGAGGTGCCCTCAGTCTTCGCCGTGGCCACAAAGAACCAAAATAATGGCTTTCCACGGTCACCTCGCTTTTTTTGTCTCCCCAATGAAGGGGAAGTGGTTTTTATTCATAAAAAGAGGAGTAGGCGTTAACCGTCACACTCCATTTAACTGAGGTGACGTCATCCCTTCTCTGCCTTTCAAAAGATGAGTGCGGAAGAGTTCTGTGGTCATGGGTCATTTCCTCTCCCATGTCCTAGACCTACTGCTTTCATTTTTACCGCCGTTGTGGAACATAGAGATCTCGATTTTCGGCCAACTTGTCTCAAAAATGGAGAAATGATCCTTCTGTGAGTGTTTTGTTGAGGTTTTGAAAGTAGCCCATTATTTGCGGGTGTGAAGGAAATTCTTTGGATGAAAATGCTTTACACGTGATTTATGAGAAGAAAGGAAGGTTGCTTTCAAACATACTGCAGAACTCCATAGCGAAGAATATGGTTTTCCTTGAGTACTTAATAGCTTTTTAAAGGAGAAGATGAGTTATCCAATGCAGGAGTGGCAATCAGGTTTACCACGATTGGCATAGCAGTAGTTAAGGAATATTTAGCTTGTGATAAATTACAGCGTTTCATTAAATGGTTAAATGGTTTTTAGCCTCCGTATTAATTTAAAGGATTTAAGTAATTACTGATAATGCTTACTGGTTACATTATTTATCAATGATGATAACTTACAGGGTAACATTGGTATTGAAATTTAGTGGAGAATCCCATAGATTAACAAATAAAATACATTCTGCAATTATTGCCGAATATATCTATTTTTCGCTAAGTCTATCGCATCAGCTGATCTATTGGCAACGTTTATTTACGGTAAATACTTTGTACACAAATATATATATATATATATATATATATATATATATATATATATATATATATATATATATATATATATATATATACATCGATCATTATAATAAATAATATTATACAAATATCCTTGAAAATTCACTCCTCATTCACAATTCATCAATTCATTCTTTGTAATTTATTTGATTTAAATTAGTCCAAATATATTAGCTACATGTCATCCGCTAAAAATCAAAATCCCTACTACTAATTTCGTAAAATTAAATTTCAATTTATTTGATACTACATTTAATAATTAATTTCTTATCTAATAGCAAATCCTTTCCCAACGTAACGGTAAGTAATACGTTCAAAGGCGTTAATATAACCTGAATATTTGAAAAATATAAATCTATGTTTATTCAAATGGCAACTAACTAATAATTAATGAATGAATGACTACCTTATTGGCAAGCATTATTTAAATACCATGACCTGTTTAAAATGCCCTACAATATCAGAATGTAGAATTGTACTTATATAAAATCGCCTTATAACATAGGTTTTTCAAAATCATTTTGAAAGCGGATAATTTAGTTACGACTTAATAATAATGAGTCCACAGAATTTAAACTATTACTAACATTCTTTAAGTATTTCCCTTAATTTTATGTTACGTTAAATACCAGAAAATTCGACCTAGTAAATCGTCATTCAATGTAAAGTATAAATCCAATTTATTTCGCATTCATAATGGCCTCAGTCCACAAAGTTACTTAAAGGTTACCCAAGGTGCTAAAGCCCTCTATATTTTGACATAATTCTCTTGAAACCGATTAAGCACTGGAACCTCCAACTCCCATACTTCGCGAAACCTCTTCGTTTTTAATGTTTTCCCGAGATCCTTGTTTACAAGACCGCCCTCTCGATAGTTGAATTACTTAAACGTACGGAGACTTTGCCAAGGCTTCGTGACCCGGAGAGCTCCCATCCGCTTGCTAAGTTCCGCGGGCCCGTAAACATGCCAACGCGGAGAAGAAAATTGGTCTTTTAATATGTTGAGCAGTTCTTTATGAGGCGGAAAATGAGAATTAAGAGCGGAGCTCGGGAGCGCGAGCTGATTTCTCTGAAGGAATGAAGGGAGATATACGAAGGGACTTGGGGTTATGAACGTCAAAAATTGGGTTTCTCAGCCAGCGATAAAAAAGAGTTATATAGAGACTGACAGATAAGCGCTCACGATCCAGAAGATTTATATATGCCTTTAATAATGCTGTGAAAATAAAAGAGGGAAAATATTTTACATTTTGAAGCGTGTACTGCAATTGATTATCTGATCCGTACTCGTGTAGCCTAGCAAAGAATGTACGAGAAGGAAAATACTACTTATTAATGCTACAAATATATTTTTATCCATAAATGAAGGTTTTAGTTCAAGTAAAGACGCTAATGAACTCCTAAATACTTCTTTATACCAACAAAATGCAACTTATGTTTTAAGAAAGATAGAATTTTGTTGTTCTAATTGTTTAAATGATCTTAGCCTATATTGATATAAGTTTCACATTCTTTAAAGTTTGAAATTTTTTGGCATTTGATATCAAATCTGTATGCAACAACCTGCTTATTTTCCCGAGATATCTTGAAATTTTGAAAGCACAAAAACATTTTGCAGATGACACTTGTGATAATAAAAGAACATGCGTAATACTTTTATTCCAATAATGAGTTTCAATTTGGAAAGGATGAAATTTTCTATAGGGATTCAACGTATTAAAAACAAAAACTTATTCATTTATTTTGCGTTGAGAAAAGTGTATTGCTTTTGATTGAAATTACGAACGTTTACTTAAGTAAATACTAGTGCTATGAACGATTCTGAGAAGTTGAAAAACCTTATTATCAAAAATATCTTCTTCTGCATCTAAATATAAATAAGGGTTTATTTAACTTCATATACTGGGGATATTGGCTGACAGAAACGTGAATAAACCATTTTAAAGTAATATTCTAATATGATCATTGGATGAAATAGATAAATGATTCTATAGACTTCTAAGTTCTATCTCGGAGTTAGCTGTTTTTGCTGATATAAGGTAACGAATGATTAAATTCTTCTATACTTTGTGGTGCGTTAAGTTATAGCAGCAAATTATAAAGTTAACCATTTAGTGGAAAAAATAAATCGGATTTAATATCAAAGATAGTATACGCCATTAAAATGTAACATTAGCAATTTACATCCCTCAAAGAACGATAGAAGATAGAAGCCTACCTTTAAAACAGAGAGACAACCCCGAAAATTAAAAACGGAAACATTTTTTTAAAGCGACCCCGGCAGGAAGGAAAATTTACACAAAAAAGAGTCCCTGGCACGCTGGATCGCGGGACCATTACCTCGACTCAAAAAAAGCGACCGTAAATAACGCGAAAATAATGCATTTGGACACTGCGGAGGGCAATTCGCTCCTTTTGTGCACCAAATATTCTCGGAAACGTTATTCGGGAGTGGCGAAAGTGATTAAATTCGACAATTTCGAAGGGAGCTTCGCTTTTTGAAACAAAAGCAGCCTCTCCCCTCCCCCTCTTTCGCAGCGGGAATTGATTAAATGCGATATTAAAACCAGAGCTCGGAGAGGACGGCGATGTCATGTCCGTCCCCGAAGAACTTCGCAATCTCTCTAACCCAGGCCAGGTTCATTATTTCACCCGGGGAAGGGGCGAGCGGACGCGGCAGACACTTCATATGTCCCGCTTTTTTCTGCTCATGTCCATTTATCTCCCTCTCCCTTTTGTGTGTTCGCTGCAATTCCTTCACACTCTTTAACGCTGTCTTCGCTCGCTTGCGGCGCTGTGTCCGCTCATGAAGGTTGTCACGTGCCACGGAGGATGGAATTTTTGGGCTGTTTCGGACTGGTAATTAGGCGGAATTTCTCGTGTTTGCCTCGTTCCGCGCCTTGAAAGCCTGTTTCCGTAGCGCTTCTGATCGTTTTTCTTGTGTTTATCGTTACATGAGTGGGAAACTGCTGGCTGGGTTTTCCGTATGGAGGCTAAAAGGGGTAATACGGTACGGAGCATGGGTACCCAACTGTTTTCAAGGCGAGTACTACCAACACCAGAAAAAAACAATGTTTCCTTTCTGAAGCATTTATGATCCTTTAAAACCTAAATTAGGTTATTCATAAGTTTTTATACACTTTCCACGATATCACGTTGTTATACTTATAAGTAGTTTTTTATGTTGATTTTCCGATGTTTTCAAACGGTCTTCATGCTCTGAACATACCTGCTGATGTTTCCATCGAAGTAACATCAATGGTACGCATTCTACCGGTTAAGAATTCTAGTTCTTGATATAATCATAAATTGATTGGGTAATCAAAGAATTAAAATATTATTTATATTAGTCTGCAATATTAGCAATTATGTTATCATCGAAATGAGTAGATCAAGAGATCGGTAAATTTATTTCGTATTTAGGTGCTTATTTATAAAAACTAGAATAATATGAGAACGTAGATAATACATAATTGGATAGCAAATTGATAATAAAATATTTTTATTTTTTGAAGATGGAATGATGAACAAGCTAGCCTATTTATAGCGAGTTTCTAGGTTTAAGTCAGAGCTAACCGGTCATTTCTTGAATAAAGCAGAGTCATTTGTATTCATCCATTGCTTTCCTCATTAATCCAGGACGATATCCGAGGTGTATGTCCATGTGAGTTAAATATTATTGTTCCACGAGTCATATCTTTAGTTCCATAAGAAGAGCCATGGGCAATGCAACTAAATATCACTCATACTTCAGTAGCATTTGTATCATCACACCCATAAAGACCCTAATAATAATAATAATCAGCTAGAATGTGACAAAGTGAATGAAAGATAATATTTTGTATCCTGTACCTAAATAAAACATATTGATTACTATGGGATATTGGTAAAATATTGAAGAATATTTTATTTATTTAAGAATTGAGATATTTTTATGCTTAAAGCAAGCTGAATATTTCGAAAAAATATTGGGTAAAACCTTAAAAATATCCGCGAAAACTTACATTTTGGAAATTATTTTTGTTGGTTGGAAAGCATGATATGGTTTTTATTATTTTTCTGGTACTTAATAATAAATTACATTACAATAAGCGCTTAAAATTATTATGGTATTGATTAAATTTATTTTTGTAAATTTCGTAACTGCCAAAATCGCATACTTTTATCGCTTAAAATTAACTAAATTCTCAGATAATCATAAGAAGGTAAATATCTTTATTTTTTATTTCTCAAAGATAGAATGATGAGCGAGCTAGCTTTACATCAGCCTAGACATTAATTTCCTAATAAGTAATTGTGATTTTATGAAAAGTCTATTTTAATTTCTTCATCTATCGTTTCGATCCTAACCCCACGAACTCCATGCATTTCTCATCCCCCCATATTTCTCCATACTCCTCTCCCATTTTCCTCCGAAGCGAATCGCAGCTTTTCCCCTAAAAATATCGATCCATTCCCCGGTTGAAAAAGAAACACTTACCGGAGAATATCCCACCCTTTTTATATTTTAAGCACCGGCATTTTTATTTAGCTCCGTCATAGGGAGAGCCGTAAAGCAGCGTTTGAATGTCTGCTTTTTTATTAGAACTGGGACTTTATGTCCTTTTCAAGGACGTCCCTTTATATCAAAGTTTTGTGAAACAAAAATATTCGCTCGCGGAGCGCTTCGATTTAATAGCCTGTCATTAAACACTTTAACATTGGGCATCCGATGCAAAATTTTCGTTTTTGGTGAAAGAAGGAAAGATTAAATGCTAGTGTGAATTTCGGGTTGAAAGGAGGAAGCTGTGTCTTGTTGGATATTTTAATACGACTCGGTTTATTACTTTTTCGACGGAAGTGGTGAGTTTTCGGAAAAGCGGTGGAAAACATTTCAAAACGCTAATTTTCTCTCAAGCGCGGGCATTATGTGGTGTCGATTTTCTAGGTGTGTTACATAAACAACCATTCTATTACCTGAAGCCAAGTCTGTAGCTGTGCAATCAAAGCTAAAATAGAACTGAAGGCGATAGAGATTGACTTTATACTGTCATCTATTTGTATTAAATAAAGGAAGGCATAAGTACCTATTGACGTGTTTGGCACCCAATATAGTACATCTGCGACATGACTACAGTCCTGTGAATGATTCTCATACAGAGAAATTTGAAAATATGTCATAAAATACAAACATTAGTTCAAAGAAAACGATTTGCACAGTGATGTCCAACAACTGAAGAAAATCTGTTTCAATTATCTGTGTCAATGCGTTTGGTGAAGATGATGCTTTGATTGTTATGGCAGCAATAAAGGAAAATCTTATTCTAAAGATTAATATTAATAAAGGAGATTCTTATTAGTTATTAACAACACAAAAATTAGACATACTTCAAAATAGTTTACTTTTAAATATTTAATTTGTAATGGTTTAAAAAATCTGATGTGGCCAACACATGACTTTCTCCATATTTATTGAAAACAGAAGCCAATGCCGGTATTTTATAAATAACTTCAAAAGAATAAGTGTTACAGGAAAATGTTTTGTACAAAAGTTGTAGTAAAGTACATTATCTATAACTTTTATAAATAATTGTATATACCTAAATTGCATTCTAACAGAGATATTTAAGAAAATAACCTTTGTTCCAGATAAACCGTTTCTTCCGGTTAAGCGATATTCATAAAAAAACTAATCAACTTTTGGCATTGTTAGGAGAATACGAAATATGAATTTTGGATATGATCGGATATTTACTTTTTATGATACAGCACCCACAAACCTTTTTACCACAGACAGACACACACACACACACACTAACACACATGTTCGGGAAAATAGCGAAAACGAACTCTATGGGCCCCAAAACATCTATTTTCATTGAAATCTGGAGGTCGAATTTTTTGCGAATACAATACTTTCTCTATACTACGTATAGGGAGAAAGTAAAAATTAAACAGCTTAATGTTTACCTAATTCATGTTTCCGTGTCACAACAAGGATCTATTGATGAATGTGTAGTGAGGCTTCAGGAATATTTAGCCTATGGGAAAATATTTATAGATGGACTCAGAAGATATCTATGCTTGTGGCTGAAAATGTTACCTAAGAATTCAAGATCTGTAATGTAGCTATACTTTAAGCTGCTATTCTCAACACAGTCCGAAGATACAGTCAGACAAACGGTAAATAGAAAATACAGCCTTGGGCGAATCCTTCCCTCGCCGTTGTTTACCAAAGGTTTTATAACCTTTCGTTAGGTTTACAAATACTATTTTCCACACATTTATTTGCAAAACGACCGGTTTCAGTCCAGATCGGCCATTTTCATACCTGAAGATGGCCAAAACCGGTTGTTTTGCAAATAAATGTGTGGAAAAAAGTATTTGTAAATCTTTATTCTTAACATTCTCTTTTCTTAAGCTGTTTCCTTTTTATATAATTTAATAAAGGTAATTAGAAGATAGAGGATATAAATAATGATTTTATTTATATGATGAATTCAGAGAATGAAACAGGATAGTTTTAATATTTTTAAGCTGTTTCCTTTTTATTTAAGTTTATGCAGGTAATAAGAAGATAAAAGAATCAAATAAAGACATTATTTAGATGGAACATTCAGAGAATACTCATTCAAAGAAGTTCCTTGGGGGATACGGCCGATCTTACGCGCCCTTTGTGTCAAATTGGCCGTTCAGAAACTGCGTGGATGATCAAAGAAATAGATGCTCGAACAAGTTCCTTAAAGAATGAACTTTTCTTCGAATGAGTGATCGATTAGGGATGTGCAGGCACCCTCTGCCACGCTCCGTAAGGTGGATTGTAGGGTTAATATGTTGATGTAGATACACTCCTAAAGCTCTACAAGAAGCCGCCAACTTTGATTTATACTATACGTATGATGTTAGTCGCCTTTGAATTTAATTAATCTTCTACATCCCCTTTTGTATTGAGATGAGGCAGAAAATTGGGATTGCCATATTCATCCTGAAATTTGTCTTCCTTGCACCCCTGTGAGATAACGTCGGAAACCCTACTTCCGACACCCCCGCGCGGTCTAAAGGATCACCTGGTGAGAAGGCTGCGTGTTTCAACGGCTGCAAACTCCCGAAACACCTGTTTGAGCGAATGAACGACGCCCGAGTAAATTGGAGGCTCAATGACGTGTGTCAGCTTAAGACCTTGTAAGCCAAACGAAAATTACTTGTGGCCTTCTTGGCAACTTTTAACGCTCTTAATGATGTTCTGTGAACGCCAAACTGGGTTTACAAATTCAAAGTTTAAGGTTGACTTTGAGATGAAAATTGTCGTACCACATCTGCTGGTGCTTTATTCCCAGCACAATAATTATCGAGAGTAGAGTGAATCATTAGACATATATGGAAATAGATTTTCAAAAGATGACTCGCAGAGCGCATGTCCTTTCTACGGAATATTTTGGCTGAAGAAGTTAGATTTTCTTTTTTTTCCGGTGTCTGCTGACAGAAATATAGTCTAGTCATATTTCCTGTGTGACATACTCACTTATTTGACTATGTAATTGAATTAAAGGAGGAATCCTCAAAAGTAATACGTTCCTACAACTTTCTCTAAACAAGTTATTTAAAGACAATAATCCCTATAAAAATTCTATTTAAATACGTAGAAATGTTGAAAAAGTTTGAAAACTCTTGAGAAAATCAATAAGCAAAGATAAATATGACTCCAATCTAAAACTAGTTTATGAATTAAGCTGGTATAAGAGAATTAAAACAATAATGTTTAAGCATCTTATAATACATATAATTCCTAAATGACACTCTGTGGCTAATTTGAGTTATTGTTATTTTTTCGGAGTGATGTCAAAGAATAAGAATTTAATTTTTGCCTTCCCTTGTCGTTAAGTCTAGACTAAGCGTATTTGTTGGGTTGAGTACAAGCAGGATGAAAACGATATATTGCAATGCGTCCATGCTTTGAAACTATTAATCAATCTAACAGGCATAGTATTTATAGCCGTCCGAGTCTAAATGAGCACATAATCTATTATCGTCGTCTCTTGCTCCCTGAAACAGAGCTCTAGAACAACTGATGGGAAGTTAACCGTATTCACTACTCCGACCATTGCTGAGATAATTTATACGGCGAATTCCTGAGCACAGAATTCCTCATCTTAGACTTAATGTTCTATTCTCCTTAAACATTCCTTGCAGTTTCGAAATTGTACTCTAATCGATAATAAAACGAAACGTTATAACGTGCATTGTGGAGTAAACTAGTAATTCGTTTCAAAAGGTACAGATATATACAGCACTTTAACGTTAAATGCGAGCAATGCTAAAGCAGTAAAAACCATTATGTTACCAAAAGAAATTCGTTACAATTAAAAAACAATAAAATATTTTATATATTAGAGTTAGAAATGAGACTCAAGGCAAAAGGTACGTATAGTTTCAGATTATATTAAGTGGTCAAAATTTACGATAGAAGAAATACATTATTGGAAGAGACTGTGGAGTTAATTTGCAATAAGGTAATAATTAAAAGACCGTATCACAAGATAAATAAAGATTCATTGAATTTTTGAAGGAAAAACATTTGAAATAAATTTGAAACAAAAAAATTTTGAAGGAAACACAAAGAACAATATCCAAGAGACTTATGCTTTCAATATGGTATCACGAATTCAACTTATCAGAATTGATAGTTCAGTTGTTGAATGCTAGCCTTCCACTTGGGTGTCCCAAGTTCGATTTCCAACAGACGAAACATATTATAGGATAGATCGGAGATAAGAAACCAGCGGTCTTCTTGTCACATATAGTCTTTGTGGAAGTTCCCTGTAGCCATTTAATCTCTTTTCGAGACAAAAACATTCATTTAAATAATGCCGATAAAGTTAAAATGCATTTTCAGTTTACTCAGCGAATGAATTCGTTTTCACGCAGTAGTATTAAGCTCCTTTTCTATAGTAAGATACTTAAATGTAGATCACAGGCAATACATAAGTAGAATAAATTGTCACTAAGTACCAATACCATCAATGAGTTGATAATGGTTATGGTACTAAGTAACAAATTATTCTATGACCCTAAGCACAGCGGTATATCTTTATAACCCATATGCAGACTGGCGGTTTCATATACGACCTTTATTATGAGGTAGAGTGCTTCTTATAAGACAATGCTTCTTATAAGACGGAATCTCCTTGATCAATAGTAATAAAATTGATCATGAATAAAGACGATTTGCTATTAAAACTCATCGGAAAATTGTATCACTTCATACAGCAATTAAAACTCTTGTTTTCCTCTCTAATAACGCCCTTAAGACCTGTATCGCAACACAGCTTCTTTCGCCGACCCGCCATTTTATTCAAGGCTTTGGAGCGCTATCTATAGCAACCCAAATATTTGCGCATCGATGACGCGATATTTAATCTGAAGCAATCTATCCCGGGCGCGAACTGTGGTCGATAGCGACCCTCCCTCTGAGTCCCCCGCATCGTGAGCAACCACTCAAAGATCAAGCGTTTACTATAAGCGCCCTGAATCGGTTTTTATGTCCCCTTCTCAGGGAAAAAAGAATCTGAGCCCCTCGTGCAAAAACATAGGGACGGATCGCGATAGCTTTAAGGGGCCCCTCCCACCGTCTCTTTCTTCGCATTAGAACAACAGGAGTATCCTCTAATTCTCACTGACATTATGCGCCCTGAAATTCTCTTATGGACACCATTTTCTTAACTTTTAGTTAACCAATCCTTCCAACAGACCTTTTCAATACTTTTCTCTCTACCTTACCCTTTCATTCTAACTAAAATTCATCTCATTAACAGCTTGTTCTTTAATCAGCATGTGATCCATTCACTTCTTCTATCCCGTATAGAGAAAACGTAAGGCTAAGGAACTACAAAACTAGTATTCCAAAATCTATTTTAAATATCTAATTTTTAACGCTTTAATCCTTGAATTGCATCAAGGGAAAGTTTTTTGATTCCACTTGAGATGTCAAATGTCCATGAAAAAGTAAAATTTATATGGTTATTAATGTAATAAATTATCCAAATATAAGTATCTTCTGTTTAATATAAAAGGAATCGGAGAGAATGGTAAATATTTTTATTGAAACGAGAAAGTGGTCAAATGACTACCAGCCACCTTTCTAGGCATAAAATGATGTGAAAATTATAACATTAATATTAGCAAAATTTCAATTCGTTCATATTAAATTTGGGATGGTATCACGCAAAGTCAATGAAGTTGAAAAAAATGAAAAATATTTAACTTAAAATATTTTGAAGTAAAACGCAGAAAAGTGTTCAGATGACCACCTCCGTCCTTCTAGTGTTAGAACCGTGCCTCCCTTTCCTTTATATCCCTTCGCCTCTATCTCCTTGCTTCCTTTGCCATATCACCCCTTCCGGCCGCTTTCCGGTGGCTGCTTGCCAAAGGTTTAAGGCGACTAAGAAGTTGAGGGGATGTCTGGGAGGAATATTAAGAGGAGTGGGTGAAGACGATGGATTGAGAATTAAGTTCCTAGCTGGAGGTAGAGGAAATGGTTTCGGAAGGAGGTTCAATCGTTGGATTTAGGGATCAGAAACCGCCCGCGGGGATGGTCTTAAGGTCTGAATGGCTGAGAAGTATACATCTTTTGCGATCCGTTAAACGCGATTACTTCAGCTAACATATAACCAAAGCTCACTCCGAAACTGTTCGAAAAGGATATCCGTTTACGAGTTTACAAAGAGAAAGTATTAGTAGAGGATTTAAGTATCTTCAAAATGAAATTCAACTTTGCACGAGGAAGCGTGTGCCTTAAACCCAAAGTTAAACGAGAAGTGAGAAAAGCGACACTATTACTAGAAAACCTGTCCGGGTAGTGGAACACCTGGGTTCGAGTCCCAGTTATTACGCTATTTTTCACTTCTAGTTTAACTTTAAGTTCAAGTATTCTTCTCGCGTACGACTCGCTACCGAAGATTTGGATAGATTTTACGTGGTCTATCTAAAAATCAAAAGTAAGTGACTTAAGTCAATAGGACTGCGGTTCGAACTAAGATCTTTTAATTTCAAGGCAAAAGCTCTGATTACTGAGCTACCTCACCGAACAAATTTTACTCTATTCAGAGAGTGCGCTCTGGCAGTAAAATGCCTGGGCTCGAGTCCCGGTTACGTTATCATTTTCACTTCTTTTTATCTCTGGGTTTCCGCATTTCTATTTTGGGCATAGACACGCCTGATTGTGGAAAATTAAAAGAAATTTCCTTTTTCTATCTTGTAATCGTTATTTTATATAAGTTTATAACTAGGATTAGTTACAAAACGGTGTATATTGCATCATATTTTGGCAATCAACGTAGCTTGATCATTAGAAAATATTATATACAAGACTTCTTTTCTATATTGCTTAAGTTTTTGTATGATTCTAGGGGAGATGTAACGTCTATCTATGTTGTTTACTGTTGAGTTTAGAAAGTAAATACGTAAGAGAAAAATTCAAGAATTTAAGAGAAAGGAATTGGTGTCATGTTACGTTATCAGAGGGCATTTGAGCTATCCACAAATTGAGTACATTGATGAGATATAAAACCTCACTTGATCTGTCGACGGATTCACTAAGTGATCGAACGTTTATCAACGTAATAACAAATAAAGATTTTCAAAATATACGGAATTAACGATGATTTGGGCATCACGTACTTCATACATAAATAGCAAGGAAACGGATGTTTCATAAGCATATTGCGAATGAAGGATAATTTATGAAGATGAAGTGAATGCCGCACAAGAATTAAACTCAGCTAGTTTCACAAAGAAACTTAAATATGGATTCACAGGATTTAAACACTGCAGTGTCATCATCAGATGAATGTTCAATTTTAACTCTCCGCATTATTTTTTGGTGAAAATTGATAGTTCACCTGAAGGCAAGCAGTGTTTAAACTTGGGCCCTGCTTTTCTTTTATTTATAACATTTATTAGCTCTAAATTTTGTTAAAAATCCATTGCAATGAGGCAAGACCTCGAAACCTAGGTCGTGTCATTCTTAAATAAAGCGGTCTAGTAAAATTTTAAGTAGTTATGGATTTTTTACACGTCAATAAGTACCACAGTATTAATCCTGACTCTGTATTGTTTACCTGAATACTGTTTATTGCAGAATTTGATCACCATTCTAATCAATCAATTATTAGGGAATATCGCTACTATAACTAGTATTAATAAATAAAGCGAATCTAAGAGAAACTGTAAAACGAATAATATAACCTCCCAATACCAACAAATTACTGTACAAAAGCCATCCACAATGCAACTCCTTTAAGCATGTACACACAGTTGACCAATTTTTCGCTTGATAACACAAGCTATACTCACTTACACCCTCAACGTCCAATAGTGCAAGGGATTTCAAAGCTAAAAAAAAACAGCTGAGGATCTAGACCCGCGCACCACGTCACAAAAGCATTCGGACTTCCGACCCTCCGGAAGAATCTTCGTCTGGAAAAAATATCGAAATCTCGAGAGTATTTTTAGAGAGTGGCTCGCTCCGAGATGACATAGTTGTAACACCTCCGGGGCCGGAAATAGACCATTATGCACCGCGAAACATTCCCGTAAAGAAGTCGAGGCGATCCAAGCCTGAGAATTCTCGTCCACGCAGGAACTCCCGAGAGGAAAAACACGTTGAAAACAGGGGTCCGAAGAAAGGAAAACAAATCTTTTTTCGAACGGGAAGACGACTTTAGCGAGGGAAACATTCCGCAAAGGCCAAGTTTCGGGATAATTTTAGCACAGGGCTCCGAACCGCAATAATGTTCGTTCCGGTATCAGCTACGGTTTGATTAAGACACAGCATTTTGATTAGATTCCGGCTACACTCCAGCAGTCGCCGATCACTAACCTTGGACGTTCCAATTATATAGTCCCAGTACAAAGTTTATGGTATACATCGTCGACATATTAAATTTATTTAAATAAAATTTCAAACAAAACAGAAAATTTATAATCAGATAATAAAAGTCACTTTGTTACTTCCACATGTAGTTTAATTACAAGACCCGGGTTATATGTACTGATTATGCAAAAGTTCCTAAAGATAAGGCCGGAAACTATTAATTTTTGAAAATATATACATTTTCTTTCCTTGCTTAGGTTCATGTGCCACAATATTCCTTATATTAAAAATAAAAAGTTCATATTAAATACAATTAGAAACATACTAAATAAAATATAAAGCAGCCTCACGGATAAAGGAGGATCCCAGATTCAACTCCCACTCCCGTCAGTCCTTTTTCAAGTCATTTTTTACATGGAATCTCTCCTGTGTAGAGGCTCTAAAGCGCAAAGCTACCTAATCCCTTTTCATCAAATAAAATTATATTTAAAACAAAATTTTACAATTATTACAATTTAATTGTTATATTCTGAGCTACAAGTCACTTTTGAATTTTGTAATTAATTACCGTATAACTACATTCGAACTTAGATTTTATAAAAATAAGACTTTAAAGGTTCTACCACAGAATTCTTATTTCGACATGTTTCAGCCAACGACGATTATAATCAGACACAATTTTCATCTTGGTTCAACTAATTAAGGAGGAGAAGTAAAAGGATGTAAGGGAACAAAGGGAACAAGGGAAAAACATCTGTTTTTTCCCCTGAATCCTACCCTCAATTACAACCTTTACCAATCCTACTCCCATCAATATTTGAGATGAAACAATATGTGAGACGAAAATGCTAACAGGTAATCATCGGTTTCCCGATTGTAACCGGGATGGCGAAATGTTTTCTTCTTCTTTTGGTATCAGGTTCAAGGATTTTAACTCTTCGGTTCGGGTTCGGTTTTCATTCCGGCAAAAACCTCGTTTTTTTCGGTTTCCGATTACCATTCAATATCATGTTTCAACACCACGGTCCAATCGAACGGGGTAACGAAATAGATCGGTGCGATGAGTTAGTTGCGGGTAACGGGATCTAATAAGGCCGGGATAAAGGCGGAATGTGGGAGAATGGAGATGCAGGGGGAGAGTATATGCCAGCGGATCCAAAGTAGAACGGTCTTATAATGAGGTGAGGGGCAGAAGATGGAGAAAGCTGGGAGGAGATGCTTGAGACCCTGCCAAGAGCTTGATCCGTCTCGCACCTGCCCTCTCTCTATACACGACTTCTTCCCCACTTTCCTAAAAGCCGTCAAACATGGCAGCCGCCTCTTCCTGCCCGTGTGGGGGGAGTGAGTGCCGATCCGTCCACGCGTGGTGCGAATATCGGCGGATTGCTGGCATAAGTAAAATATACTCCGTGGGCTTATTGGAGTGGAGAGGATGGTGAGGAACGGGTTATCCGTCGATGCGGAATAACTACTCCGCGGTGTAACTATACGATCATGAAAGGAATACGTGTAATAGAGATGATATATAGCGACCTTTTTCAACCTTCTCTACACGTGTGCACCCGAAAGAATTTTAGCATACTATACACTTATTAGTACTTTACTTTGCTTTATCCAACATTTATATGATTATTAGATTAAAGGTCGTTCTTAGAACCTTCTGTCGCGTAGTAATTGCAATACAAAACGTCGCCTTGTTATAAAACCTCTGCTTCTATTAATGATTATGCAGCCTACAGTTACAAAGAAAGTAATCATAAAAAACTATTCCACTGCACTAAGAATTTATGGTACAAAAATACGCATTTGAATGTCCTAAAGGAGAGCGACAACTTTTACTCACAATACGATTGCTGTATTTACAAAACGCCATAAATAAGTTTATAGTAGCTATCGAAAAAAAAACATATTTCGTCCTGTTTTCAAGCCACTGCTTCTATTTTTGTTGGTGATGACAAAACGTACAGAATACAGCATGCTTAATATCCATCATCAATCATTATAATCCTTTAACTATTCTGTACATATTTCTACTCTAAAATAATAGAAGATTTTTAAGATTCTGGAGGATAAATAATTTTACAAAAATTATGATTGCTATATCAACAAAACGCCATCAGTGATGTTACAGTGTATAACGTTTGATTTCAGCAGGAAAATATTCGACGGATTAGATCATTAAGCTACAAATTTAGATTAAATTATTAATTAACAACATACTTGCCCGTATTCCTTCATATATAATCTAGGTAAAAAATCATAATTCTCTTCAGCGAGAGAATGTTGTCTCACTCTTCCCGATCAGCTTTAAATTAGGTGTTTCTATACCCATTTCATTTATGAGAACTTTAACTACATCGTAACGTATTCTTCGTATATTTCTAACTATGATTTAGTAAAGTTCTATGGTCATCATTCTCGCGATGGAATGATGAGCTGAAATTAGCCTAGTAGCACATTAATTTTTGACAAAATATATATATATTAATACTTTTCGAGAAAATATATAATAATAATAATTATGAGAGTTGTTTTAGGGTTTCAATTATTTTTTTAGACCTTTGCTTTGTAATGATCCATTTCCCTGTGTAATGTAATTGAAACTACAAGGAAGTAAACAAACTCGACTCTAACTGGGACACCGGTCGCCTAGGAGACGTCACGTAAACTAAGTTAAGTAAACCAAATTCGACCTAATTACTTAAGTTACCTATTTCAATCAAAGTTATCTATTATCAGAAAACAAGAATGTCAAAAAACAAAAAATAATAAAAAGAAGAGATAGAAGAAATAAAGTATTTCGAATGTGATGCATTCATCGTCATGAGTGAATAGATATTATTATCTATTTTTTTAATAGAGCCTTATTCTCATACTCTCATGGGGTCGGCTGATGACTGATGAAAAGAAAGGGAAGTTGGGACGCAGCTGTTAAGGAATTAGAGGTTTAAATCTCCGATAGCCGTTCTTCCCGTATGAAAATTTTCCTAGGTTCCTATTGGTATTTCTGTTGGTTTATGTTGGTTTTCTTCGCTTATATTGGTTTGTATTGGTTTCGTATGGTGTCTTTGTTGGTGTGTATTGGTTTTAGGAAGCTCAGTATTTCCTATTGGGACGTTTCGCAGGATCTTATCAGTTTGTATTGGTTTCCTATGGTGTTTTTAATGGCGTGTGTTGGTATTAGGAAGCTTGGATATTCTTATTGGGACGTACTGGATCTGAAAAGTCTATATTGGTTTTCGTTCAATTCACTGCGTAGAGGCGCTATGCACTTGTATAACTTCCGCCATATAGGAGAATAATCCTTAGATATTCTAACAAAAATTGCAAGAGTATGGAATTTGATAGAAATGTAATTTCATGGGCTAATGATAAATGTATTGTACAAGTAGCAGACGGCCCCGGGGTGGTAGTTTCCTAAGGGTCCGCTAGGGACGCTAGGGATAACGGGACCCTAATGGCGGCGTGAAAATGCAAGAGAGAGGATGCAGTGCGAAAGTTCGTGAGGAGAAAGAGTTCGGGGTGTTTTGTGAAAGTGTCCATTTTTATTTTAAGTGAAAACGCGACGGTATAAGTTAAAATGATCGTACTGTAATCGAAAGAAATAGCAAAAGTTTCTAAAAGAGTATTCGTAAAATTCGGGCCATTTGCACCACTTTCGTAGTAATTCACATGGTGAGCTGTGTGAGTAGGTGTGTAAAGGAAGAAACAGTTTGTAAAGTTTGTAATATGTAAAGGAAGAAAGAGTTTGTCCGGAAGTGAGCAGGTAGCAGAAGAAAAGAACAATGGAAAACATAGGAAAGTGCTTTGATTGTAATAATATTTGCAAGAACGTGGTTAACGAGGTAGGTGTGAATCAATCTGAGGAAAGCGGCCAAGAAGTTGGATTTAGCAATTAATAGCAACTAATTTGGAAATGATGTAGTGTTGTTGTTTGTGGTAATAAATATTAAAGTGTATTTTGCATTTCTTTACTGAAAATTATACCTTTTAAACCTGGAAATAAATTATGCGATAAACCATTAAAAAACCAATAGGATTTTGGTTAAAACCAACAGGAATATTCACGGAATACCAATAGGAAGCAACGGTAAACCATTAGAAAACCAATAGGATTTTGGTTAAAATCAACAGGAATATTAGCGGAAAACCAATAGGAAACCAATACCAATAGGAAACCAACGGCCAAAACTCTAATGGAATCCAATAGAATTTCTAATGGAAATGTTATTGGTATGTATTCGAAAATTTTATTGGAAACCAACAAATATTTCCACATGGGTTGTCGGCGTTCCTCCTCTCATTCCCCGTTATTCCGCAAAATGTGCGGTGACCTGTCTTCTTTTATCGGAATGTCGGGGAATGAGAGAGGAACGCCGACAAGAACGGCCATTGATGACTGATGTTTTTTGGGTGATGATGAGGATGAGATTGGTTTTGGCGATGGTATGACTTATTCGGCCGGATGCCCTTCCTGCTGCCAACCCTGAACGGGACAATCGGAGAAACACACACACAACCATTCCCTGATCCGAAAAATCCCGATCAGCCTTGATTCGAATGCCAACAACTCGGCCACTAAGGTCGGTAATATATAACTATTATTATCTATTCACGATACATATCGGGTGCTCTTAAAAAGTTCTGTGTCCTTTCTTGTTTTCTCGGAATACCGGTGAATGAGACGAGGAATGCCGACAAATACGGCTATTGGATATTTTAAACCTCTAAGAATTAAAACTAGTATTCAGTAAATGGCAGTAGATATATTACCAATGAGAAGGAAAAATCTCTGATTTTTCGGAACCATTTTTCAAATAAATTTCAATCCTAAGTGACTTAAATATTTTCTTATGTGAAAAAGTTTGAATTGGTAGTTGAAACATAAATTAGATTTTCTCTGAATAACAAATGAATCAAGAACTACTGCAAACAGAACCAGATATTACCTCTCCAAAGATAACTGCGACAGAAATGAAAATGGATTTAGACAAGCCGAGATGACGGGAACATTTTGCAAATTAGATGGACCAAATACCTGAAGGCGGAGTCAAAGTTGAAAGCGAACCAAGAATTTCGGGAATAAAGAACATAAGGAATTTTGGGGGACTCTTAAAATATCCCCAAGGGACGAGAAATTTCGTTTCTCTCTAACAATTTTCTTTGTCTAAAATTAACCGTTGATAAAAGCATTTTATTGTTCATTTTTAGAGGTTATAAGGTCGATGAACTTGGAAGATATGCCTGAAAAATTTGAAAGAAGGCGCTTTGTATTTCCAAGCCAAAGACGTCTCCCTAATTTTTAATATCGTATAGGCACAGTTGTTTGAAAATTGTTTGTTGCTATATTCATACTTTTTTCACTGTTAGATTAAAAGTTTTATTGCTAATTACTGGTTTTTCTGTCATCAACTTCATTTGAATTTTAACACGTGTTACATAACTTCCTTTCCATCACATTCTGAAAATCAAATACATCTTTTTAGCCATCCAACAACTTTCCTATATCTTCACTCTTTGAATTACAAATCACATTTCCAAATACATTTGAACCACATCGAGAAAGGTGTGTACGCTATATTAGATAGAAAACTTTCTTGATAAGATTTTTAGGGATCACACGTCATATGGCATTAATGTACGCAGTTTCATAAGAGTCTCTTCTAATATTGGAATATTTTTTAGTATCTTTGGAACCTACAAACAAGCCAAATAGTGCAGCTTAGGAATACCAAAAATTATAAATAACTCTCAATTCTATTTTCTGATTCTATTTATCTTCATTTCGAATACTGATGTTCTTAACTTGAAGAATGAATAAAACTAAAAACTTTCCGAGGTTACCTAAATAATATGGAAATGAAACCAACAATAAAGATGGCCTTCAGTGTCATAGTGATTATGCATTAATAATTAAATTGTGACTAGTATAGGTAAAATATAAAGTATGCCAGGACTGTTTAAATAGATAGTGCAGATTCAAAATTAATCATCTTTATTGAAATCCCTCAGACCGTACCTATCAAATAATACCATCAAAATTTGGTATTAAGACATTATTTACAATCGGAGATTTCGCATAAAACACGAATGGCACCGGTATCCTGGCAAATAATTAAAGCAAGAGTTTCAGATGAAAATGAGAATACGTCTGCTTTTTGTTGATTTTCGCAAATAATGAAGCAGGTTATTTCTTTCCTTCCATGTATTTAATTTCCAGGTGAACTCGCATGACACGCAAAGTAGGTATCTTCCGTCATTCCTGAGGTAGTCCGTCATTTTTCATGTTAATAAACTCGGGCCATTAGAAAGAGAAGATTAGGTCCCGGAACGAATAAATGTATGGTCTTACACACGAGGCTCGGTTGATGCCACTTTTAAGCAACTTAGGTGGGGCGGGGAAAACTAATTACTTTGAGAAGGGAATCAAATGAAGGAATTGGGGGTGAGACAGCGGGAATTCTGCAGTATGAAAAAGGAGTAAAGTCAGGCTGAGGCTAAAAATTAATGATCACTGCGAGAATGATACGAACTTGCTGGAAATTCCTCGCATGGAGGATATTAGCCAACGTTCTCAACATGTATACCTAAATTGATTTCAACCCATAATCGAAGTAGGAAATTCAAGGTACGTATGATTTGACAGTTGTTTGAATAGTGATCTCAACTTTTTCCTGCTACTATATACTAATGAAAGGAATATTTTTTTTTTATACAGAAAAATTGAAAAAAGTATCTTTTGTTTAATTAAGACACTGCGTTATCCATGGCAGTGATTATATATAAAGTTACCGAGGTATGAGTGGAAACGCATAATGGCATTGATTAAAGTCCCTTCTGGTGTAATGATTACAGAAGTGATATTCGTAGAATACCCTACTAGCTCTTGGTAGCTAATGTTGGTGTGGATGAGGTACCAGCCAGCCTTCGGGAAGAATAAATTACAGATATCTAAACTTCATTATCCTTTCCTTGGGTTGTCTCGTGTTTTCTATCCTAAAATCTTCAAAGACTGTGAGGGAAAACTAATTGAAGAAATCAGTGGATCTCCTTTTCAAGTCTATTCCGTCTCATTTCCTCTCCAGAGCTTCTGATAGCTAATAGTGGAAACGTTAAGGCCCAAACCGACCTTCAGATAGAATATCTTATAAACAGTTATTTGCACGAGTCCCGCCAGGAGTAACTGAGTAATATCCTTGGTTTAAATTCAGTTTATACCCGCCTATATACGGATATCACTCCACTTAGTTTTGCTAATTGTTATTGTGCAGGTTACGGGCATCATTTTAAAATATAATTTCGTTTCTTCATTGTTTTGTGATGCAAGTACTGGTTTACCCGCTGTTGTCTTAGTACAGTGCTGACCAAAATTAACGCAGCACCGGCCGCAAGGATCGCTTGGGAGGTGCTGCGTTAATTTTGGCCAGGAGTGTACATCAAATCAGTATATCAAGAAAATATGTTTAAGTGCAAATAGCATATTCAACATTAAACAATCGCCATCTTTTGGATTAAAAATCCTAAACTAAGAGCTAGGAAAAAAATATTCAGCAGGAAAACACCCTCAAGCCTGGAGGGGTGAAAAACCTGCGAAACCTACAGATAGGAAGATAAATCTAGAAATGAAATCAGATTAAATGAGATGTAAAAGACAAGAAACCAATAAAACCATACATAAAAAGCAATAAAATCATGCATCTGATCAGGGAGCAGAAAAGAATATTTTCATTTAACCCGTTACTCCGCAAAAAAATAACCAACAACCTGTTTTCCGGATTCGAGTTTTTTTTGGATGCACTAAGGTGTAGGAGATAGAATGGCTTGCAGACAGAAAAGTGGACGAGATAATACGTGCGCTCATACTTCACCTAAAAATTGGAGGAATTGCGTTTCCCGCAATGCACGTTATCTCTCCCGCAGAATCCGCTGGTGTCATCCGAGATTATGAAGAGATAGAAAGAGATGCAAATGGGGAGGATTATCCGCCGATCCGCGGGGGAATAAAATTTCCTGACGCGAGAGGAATGCCGCTGTTTGCGCATGCGCGGGAGACGTGTCATTGTTTCATTATCCAAGATATCCTCGGAGGATTGAATTTATGATTAGGAAAATGTCAGGCCCACTTTTCATTAAAATCGGGTTATCTATCGCTATGCAGGTAGTTGCGCGAATATTCCATCTTCGGGGTAAACTGAATCTGATATTCAGTTATGTGACGGGATGTTTTCCTGGAATCGATTTCATGTTGGATGCCTATGTTCTATGAGAGTAATATCTCTGCTTGCCGAGGTAATTCGCTCGAGAATTGAATTCGTTAGCCAACATGGGATTTACCACTGTATTGACTTGCTTGTTGATTGTAAAATGCGCAGAAAAACTATCGGTGAAATACTGTACTGTTGAATAAGTTAGAAATAGAAGGAAAGGGTATAGCAACCTCTTGACATAGAGGCAAATACCAGAGCCACCGAGGGCTGGAGAATTTTTACTTGATAAATTCAAACTAATATTTATCAACGAATTCAAAAAGTGTAAATTTAATTCGATGAAAGCTCATTAAAATGAGTAAAAACTCCTCAAATACTTACATATACAGCAATTACCAACAGTATTGCGATGAAAGTGCACTTATACATAGATTTTCCAAGCTAATCACTATTCTGAGTAGAGTCTACAACAATTCCGTTTTGGTCTTTTGGTGTACTCGTAAAAAGAAAGAATATAAGAAACGAGAGAGAATGGAATAAGCTTAACAACCCATTGACTGGTGGGTGTCGACAAGATGAAATTAAAGCAATATTTACAAAGGAATTCGGAAATTTTAAATGTTATGCTATGGAAGTACATTAAAATAACTGATGCACTATCCTGAGTATAGACACACCATTCCGATTCAGTCCACAAAGAATTTTCGGAAAACCCGTGGGAAATGCTAAGTTCTGTTTTTAGTTGCATTAAATGACGCTCTATAAATTTAGACCAGAATTTCTGTAGTTTATAGAATTTTCTATTAATCGTACACTAACCTATTTTCATCAGGAAAAACAACTTGTCAGCGGAATCCCTATTGGCTACCCAAAAATAGCCTCAAAACAATCTTCGTAAACTAAAGCATTTATTAGCAGAATAACTCATTTTCTCAGGAATTATTATGTACTTAATAATATATGGAATAGATTTCGATATGCTTCGCTTATTTTTGTTTTGTCATCCAATTATTTTATTTGAATGTCATAATAAGAGATCCCTTCGCACGTAAAATACTTTTAACACTATTGTATATTTTCAAGATACATCTAAGAGCTTATTTTCATATCAGACTGATTTAGCGATAAATTTAAATTTTTCTTGCCCTAATATGTTTAGTTTATTGGAAACATGCACTCACAGTTTCATTATAATTTTTGGCATGAATAAAACATCTCATCTTTTAACTTCTATCAGTTCAGCCAATCTGTTATACTCGCCTCCCTTCATTTACATGATCCTCGGAAGATTAAAATTTCTATCGCTCGCGAAGTAAGCAAAACATTGGAAATCGCATTAACGTATTGAAGAGAATTAATGGAGGAAGGAGAAAAATACTTGAGAAACATTTCCGAGATTAAACTGCAAATGTGAAAATCAGAGGTTTAAATACTTACGAAGAGTATGATTAACTCTTTCAACGCGAGTTAGGTAATCTATCTTAAATTCAAAGATTATTTTATCTGAAAACGATGTACCACGTTTTAAATATCCGACTGGATAGATCTGGTCTTTATTTCTTGTATCGCATACAAACATTAAGAGAATTTATGAATAATTTCCGCAAAAACAAGTTTCATATTTTCCAGTCCTCTCTATAACTGTTTTAAATAGTAAGCTTAGGTTTTCACTATCGTTCATAACTACAATAACTATAATCCTATGATATATTCAAATGTATTGATTGTAACTCTAATAAAGCTATAATGGCAATACATTTGTTTAAAAGTTATTAAAGACCTCTGGTATGTGGCGCAATAACACGAAAATGAATTAACTAATACGATTAAGCTTCCTAGAAAAAAAATAAATTACGAAAAATAATTAATTACGATCTCCCCTTTCGCGTGTCAAAACGGCCAATCATTTCGAGAAATTGGACAAAAAAAGTTCTGATCAGTGGAAATTAAGATAATAATTGATAGATCTACAGAAAGAAATTCAGAAGCTAATATAGTAGGAGATTTCTGTCCAAAGGAATAAAATTGATCCCTAAGGATCTGATTATCGTGATAAAACATTACATCTAAGAAGGCATATCATCTTATATGCAGGCAATAACACAGAGAATTGAGAAGAACTAGAATTATGCTGTTAGATGGATGAAATAATGTGTTTGATTGTTCAAATTTAATTAAATATAAAATTAATTATATTCCCGTGATCTTTTGACATCCACAGCTTGATTAGATTGAAAATTCACCTCTTAACCTGTCACAAGGCTTCACCTTTGATAAAATGCTTCTCTAACGGAATGAGTAAAGGCTATCATCTTTTACATGAAACAATATGGATATACGGGCTAGTTTCAAGTCTGTTGTCTATGATAGAACCTGGCCTATCAATCTATCTATCAAGTCCGTGCAACAAACGGAGCTCAGCCAAGTTGCGGGTCTTTCTAAATGTCAAAGGAGTAAATAGATACACTCACACTTGACCTCGAGGCAGTAAATAAGTCGGACTGACTCACCTAAAATGCATTTGTAAAAGACAATGGGCGAGGAAAGGAGAGAAGGTTATGAGTTGATTAAACGTATCCAAGCTCGCATGAAACATGGACGGTGCTTTAAAAGAACTCGAGGCCGATATATCCTGTTTTCAAACGATTAACCTTCTGTCTACTTCTTATTCCTTCGACTTGGGAATGCGGTGAATTAATTATTTGTTTATTACAGCGTTAGCGTCGTTACGGTGACGGATATAACACATCTGAGCTGGATTCTTTGCTAAAAAAAACTATAATATATGATTTAGATTGGAATTCATTTTCATGGTAGAATGTAACTATGTTTTCTTTATCAGCTCGTTGTTTTTTTATATTTTAATACGATAATTCTCAGGTATTTTTTAAATTTTCATGATTTACTTTGTCTTTGTATTAATATATGGAATTTAGCCACGTTACCGCTATGATAAATTAACATACTTAGTTCATTTTTCTTCCGATTTATTTTAATACCTTCTGTTGATGATTTGATTTCCTATTAAGTTCAATATAAATTTCAGTAAAACTAATTATCATGCTATTTCTAATTTTGAAAAGTGTGACTTTGTGTTCAACGCCAACTCTTGACATTCTTTTAAATAAAGCATGATTTTTTTTCATTTTATGAAATATTTTAAAGGCTTTTCGCAATAAAATAGGTAAGACGAATTTTTTAAAGTAGTTTAATCTTTTCCAATTTCTGTACGCGATAGAAGATTAAAAACATTACCTTTTAATAACGTCTCAATTTTATGAAAATTACCCGAGAAATATTTACAGAGGGAATTTTGATTGATAACTTAATCACGAGTACTAAAATGTATAACTTTTGAATTTAGATCACGCAAAATAGTTCAAATTTAAATAAATATGTTATTTCATTATCTCCATCATTAGTCTGCCATCGATATTAGAAAAATTGAAAACTAAATCTTATGCACATTATGAGCAACTCTTTGTCGTTATGATTTTTACAGTCTTGCCTGAATATCAATCGGTAATGCACAAAATGATTTTTTTCAAGAAACATTTTTAAATTTTAGCTTTTGGAAAATATATACGAAATAATATAAATGCGAGTAGGGGCGATATTGGAAGGCCCTCCAAACGAGCTTCCATCACCTTCCCTTTCCCTTGCCAACCCCATTTTTAACTCTCGAAAATATATTTCCCGCGCGTCCCACTACTTAAACCGCTAAATAAATAATCTGGAAAATTAGGAAGTTTATTATTATTACCTTCCACTTCCTTTACATCCGAATTTCAATGCTCAAACCACATCCTCCTGAGTGAGACGTAAAAATAGCAAGATTCCCTATCTTAAGCAGCCATATGTATTAGGAAAGAGAATTCCAATTACTACTTGATTTATTTGAAAATATAACAATTTACTAATTTAATGTCGTTCTCATTTTATATTAATAAATGTTAAAAATGCCATAACTGAGGCCTTTGTTTTACGCTCGGTAACTTCTTAATTAAGGGCAAGGTTAAAAATTATTTACAACTCCTTTATATTGTAATTTCCTAGAGTAGCAACATAACTAAGCAACATCACTAAAAAGTTAGAAACTAAATATTATCTCGTAAAACACAGGATTCGATCTTCGAATAGAACTAATGAATAACTATTATATGGTAGAGGCACTTCAATCTGATATAACGTATTGATATTTTCGGTATTTCGCACATGTGAATGGTAGTGGTAACTCATAGTAGCATTTTCGTCTGATGAGCATTAGTTGGACTGATAATGCGGCTCCAAAATAAAATATAAATTCCGAGAAAACGAATAATAATACTGGGTACGCAAAAAGGACCTTGGTTCATATGGGAATACATAGAAATTAATTTTAAGTCCCAAATTAAATTAAATCGACCCAAAACAATACTTGTTCGTCGACAATTTAAACTCATCTAAAACATCTTTACGGTTTAGTCTACATACTAGAATAAAATAACGAGATAAGTTCCCGTTGCAGATTTCACAAATTCCTGTATAAGTAAATTTGGTTGAATGGATATAAATTACGTAAAACATGACATCAGAGTAGTCCCTAAAGCTTCTTGTAAAGATGAAGATAACTCTAAGAGTCCGTTCGCTGCATTGTCAAAGTGAATTGTTTTTAAAAATGTATCAGTTTCGATGTATGTTTTATATAAATATACGTTCTTAAGTAAGGAATATTTCTGGCATCAACCTCCTGCAACAGATGCGAAGAGTTTAGATTATAAAGTCGGCGAAGAGAATGGAAATGGGATTAAAACGCCCCGCAGCAGGATTTGAGAAGGACAAACTTTTAGATTCACTAACCGCGGGGTGATTCAGAAACTTTGGAATCCAAAACAGGAAAGATAATGGCCAAAAATAAAGCAAAGAGAAAGTATCTAAAGAATTCAGATACAAATACTACGCGGATTTCAAAATAGAAGAATGATAAATTACGCAGGAATAAATGAGAATAAATGAATATCGTTATTGACACGCGGAATCATAGGGAAATTTTAACATAATTTAAATTCAATAGCTAACGCTCTCTCATGGGAAAGAAATGATATAAAATACATAATAAAAAATAAAATAATAAAAGTTAAAATATTTTATTAGGAAACGAAAATAGAGTTTGCAACGATTTTTAGTAGAGAGCTTAAATAACAATTATTTTGAATCATTAACGAGCACTCATAGACTACCTTAATGAAAAAATATTATAGAGAAGGAAAGAACATACGCGTGGAGGAATCGTAATGGCAAGAGCTAACGAAATTTCGTATTTAGAATACTGCCAAGTGAAAGGACTCAAATCTAGTCTATAAAATAGCGTTACTTCTCGTATATTCACGTTTTAATTTGCTACCTCATTTGTTTTTGAGAATACTTTAAGACACAATAAAGTAATGAAATCAGAAAGAATGTATCGAACTTACTACGTTATAAACAAAGCTAATTCGGATTGTGAAAGAAGTCGTGAAATATTTCAAAGAATTGATAGAAATGGAAGAGAAATAACAAATAGCACTTGAAAGACATTGAAAATTCTTTGTAAATATGAATATGAATGATTGAAGAGATTAATTTAAAATATGCTTACGAAACTACCCTCTTTAATCGTTGGATTAAATATTTAAAAACTGAAAATTACAAGTTTATCTTCTGAAATGATTCAAAATATCTCACGCTTTCACTTTAAAAAGATCAAATAAAAATTCATGGAAATACAGAGCTCATCAATTTTCGTGCAAATGCATCCTCTTGAATCAAGCTCGTATCTTACAGATAAAAACGAAGTAAAATTTTCCTTGAAACGTTGAGATTGCTGTCCCAATTTTTTGCCTTATGCTACGTTCTGCACTACCTCTGACTCACGTTGGCAAGTATAATTCGGAACCGATAAGATTTCGAAACACACAGCTTTGGTTTATGGGAAGTTTCATACGGTGTTGCCACCATAAGTTCGTTTGTCTCCCGCAGTTCCCAATTTTACGCGAAATCGAATCCTGCGGAAAGCTTTTGGCAGACGTAGAAAGTACTGGATAAATCTAGAGTTTATAACACTCCTGTTTCGCTGTCTGGGTATAAATAACCACCACCAGTTTGTACAGTTGAATTTGTGCCCACCTCTTGCATTTAATGCCATAAAACCTCATCATGCTTAGGTAATTTCCGAGATGTTCAGTGAGTTAAAATTGTGTTCCTTCTCAGATGATTACACTCTTTAACCGATACGTAATGCTACACAGAGGGAAACCATTACGCAGAAAATGGTGTATGATTGTATCTAAGCAATAGATAATGCGCATTCTTATTAAAAATAATTCAGGATATGCACTATGGCAGACATTCATTCCTGATATTTCCGTGGAATACAGTTTCATGAAAATTTTGTAAATTAAATTTCCAGATGATGCTCTATGAACATGAAATGCCCGTTGATTTTAATCATTTAACGACGTTAATATTTAACATTATTTATGGAAACAAATTATAAATAACACTGAACTATATAAGCTGGAGTAAAAGGCAGGTAACTTGTAGTAGCATGTTATTTCTCATTTTCTGAAGGCATTATTAGAGAATGGAATCGTTGTTGCAAAAACATTCTGATTGATCTCAATATATATTTGAATATTGATAAAGCTGTAACATTATCTATCTTCCAATAAAAACCATATCCAAGGACAATTCCACAACAGCTGCGGATGACTTTCGAATCACAACCAATGATAAACCAGGAAATGAGATAGAAATGTCACATTAATTCTGGACAATCAAGATCTCTGAATCCATTTGCTGTACATGGGAGATATAACAAATGAAAAAATCGGTAAAGAGACTGGGGAATAAAAATACTATTGAAGAATTTACATTTTTTTATATATTTTTAAATTCATGATTTGGTTTCGCTTTTGAGGAAGTTGGAATTCAGAATACGATACCACACTATAATGGCTAACTATTCAAAATTCAAAATCTTTGAAATTTTCAAGACGTTACCTCATATCTTATTAGTTCCTGATTGAGAAAGGTTGATTATCATGAAAGAAGGAACTTAGATGAACAAAAAGTTAAAGCGTCCGTGAGGAAATAATTTGATAAAGAAATATAAATAATCATCAAAACCAATGATGAAGCTGCAAATGAGATGAAAATGGAATATTAATTCTGAAAATATAAGATCATACACTTTGTTAAGCAATGCACTATAGCTAATCATGATGTTGATGAGGAGATATTTTTGAATAAAAAGTACACGAGACGCAAAACTTCCGCTTTGTTTTATTTCGTTTAGTAAAGGTATTTTTTAGCTGGGACTTATAGCTAATCATGATGTTGATGAGGAGATTTTTTTGAATAAAAAGTACACGAGACGCAAAATTTTCACTTTGTTTTATTTCATTTAGTAAATGTATTTTTTAGCTTCTGGGGAAGATGCAATGCAGTATATTAGTAATATGAGACTGTACTCTCTAATAACAGACTATGCAACACTCTTTTTTTTACATCATTACGAAATCTATTACTGTGTTTTTAATTACAGACTTAGAAAGGCTGATTAAAAGGAAGAATTAAGTATAAATGAAAAATAAATTAAAGCTTCCGCGAGGGAATAAATTGACAAATAGTGGAAGATATGAAATATAAGATGGTTCATGATGAAAGGAATCACATATTCAATTTTCACCAATTAGTACGCATTTTTTAGATACATGCATCCTTTCGTGATTGGAATGATGAGAGTAAATTGATAGTTTCAAACATTCTTTCAGAGTAGAGCTATTCTGTTCTATTCCGGAATGAAATTCGAAATGTAATTATGCCCTGACAAACGGTCTTTTGTTTTTCATTTTGTGAATTCATTCGCAACTCTATTGCGAGCTTTAAATAAACAATGAAAACCTACCACCCCATTCAACGATGGAATGGGAAGCAGTAATGTTTAAATCAATTTCCAATTTGCGGACGTTTTTTATTTGAATTCATTATTGAATTGAATAAAGGTTTCGCCACGGGATGTGATTGAAAATTGTGCGCAAGTCGAATTAAGTTTATTTTTGGATTAAATGAAAAAAAGAGTGCAAATTACAATACTTCAGCAACTTTCAAATAAGACAAATCATATATTTGAGCAAAGTGGTATTTTTGGGATGATATAAATAGTAAAAGATAAAGTGTAAATTAATGCAAAAAAAGTGATTACTTTAGCAGTAAAAACAGAAAAACTGTATCCATAATTTAAGCAAAAATTCGTTTCTCCTGCTCTAAAAATACGATAAAGCAATTGTGCAACCAATAAGATCCAATGATACAACATTCCATTATTTATGGAAAAACTCCTCTTTTATCGAAATTACCTCGCTACGATAGCCATGAAAGCTTGTCAGTGTAAGTTATTATATCTGCTGAAAGTTATTTTTTTTTATGTATTGATATTCTGTAATTATACAAGTAAGGTATCCGGGAATAAGTTAAACTCACATGGTATTTATACTCTTTGTAAATTATAGCTGTCTAACCTTTAAATTTGCCTAATTGTAAACTGTTGCAATTAACGATATTAAATACTCATATCCCGTAATTGTATAAGAATAACTTTGATATATTGTTTTAGTTGTTCAATCTAGTGTTGAATAACGTCACCACCAGTCCTATTTAATACGAGTAAAATGTTTCTTGCATACTGCAAGCATATCGACAACACTAATTTCAAATCGGCATCATATCGAGACGGTCCTCAATAGAAAAAAAGCAGGGTCTTATATAATGTTTTTCTTAAACGGAGTCTTAATATACATCCTCTTGCAAAGCAAGAACTTCCTATCATTTCAATAAGTGTATGAAAAAGATAATGAAGATAATAGAATACTACCCCTATATGTTTTATATGGGAAATATATTTACCACCCGGTATCGAATCCGGGTCTTTCTGGCAATACATCCTAAGCAGCACAATAGAAAATTACCATCTCTAACTCTGTGAAAATTCAAGCAGGAATATTTGCTGCAACTGCCTCAAACGACGTCCTACTTTTCACATATATTCCTTATGTGAGAAATTGTAATGTGCTTTGGCATCGAACCCAGGAACAGCATGGTTTTATATATTTTTTTATTAATTGGATTCTTAATATACATCTTCAAGGACAGCGAGAACGTCCTATCATTTCGATAAGTGTATCAAAAAAATAATGAAAAACTACCCCAATGTATTTTAAATGGCAGATTCTTGCAACGTCCAAGCATCGAATCCAGGATTTATTCTGTAAAAATAATTTATGTCTTCGATAGATCATGACCATATATATAGGTTCCATGAGTTTTGATTCTCTACCTATCCGGAAAGTATTTTTTTTTATTCCCGAAAATCAATGTAATGCTTTTAAAAGGGGAAAATCGGGAATTTGGGGCCCTCTGGAATCGAACCCATGACACTGAGGTTCAAAATCGCAATTTTTCTGGCGGTTAAAGATTATGGTCAATACGTCGTAAACATTTCAAGTCAATGACGCTTGTGGTTTAGCCTGTGAATTAGTATCCTATCTATATTTATGAATGAATCCGGAGAAGGAATTATATATAATAAACGAGGTTTTATAAAAAAATAAATAATAATAAGTTATAGTTTATCTATATCTTTATCTAATTTAAAAACTCTTTCGGAATAGCGGATACCCGAAAATTTTAACTTCCTAATCTGCTGTAAGTCTCAGAAATGCAAATTTAAAATGTCTCTGACAGTCATGTCATCCTTTGCTTGCCAAAATTTTCTTTTATAAAAGCTAAATTTCTTGCTTGTGAAGGGCTCCTGAACTTTTACAAAATTTGCATATTATTAGATGCAAAACATTAACTAGTATACCTCAAGAGATGAAAAAATCATTCTGTACCTTCCGTGCAGTTTTAAGAGATAGCGTAGTAAAGTTTTCTCTTCTTTTCAGGTACCGTTTCTCCGAACGTTATATAAGAAACCTCAATTTAAACTTACTTTCCAAACACCAGGTACATTTCCACTCTTTATATTATCTCGTCTTATAACTTGAATCTTTCCTAAGAAATAGATTAATGAGCTGCTGTCATTACCGAGGATAGCTTTGTATCAAATTTTACAACTTAATTCTTACTGCATGAAATATGCTGAATTTTAACATTCCGCAATCTGCATATCATTTCCATCTTTTGCCGCAATATAATTACACTGTTAGCTTTTTTTCTTTTTATAAGTACACCTTTAGGTAAGAATTCGCTGATATCAGGGAATAATAACCCTACATTTAGATCATCACTGGGGGAACGTTCCCTATTATATCGACTTCTTAACCTTCTTAAAAACCTATTTTCCTCCATGGACCCTTTCAGACGGACACTTAACTCATTTTTTAAAGAATATATGAATACATTTTCTGTAAATAATTTGTCATGTAAATATTCTTGTACTTAAACATATGCATAAATATTTTGCTATTTTTTAGTTTATAAATCATGTTACTGTTAGTATTGATTGTATATTTCATGTTTTCAATCTCTCTATAATCGCTGTATCAAGGTATGTGAATATAAAGATACACTACTGGTCAATCGCTACAATCTTTACATTGAGAATATCATCTCTTGAAGTATTTAAAAATGCTCGCTAGTCTTCCATAGTAGATAATTTATATAGAGTTTTTACTCCACTGTACCATGAACTTAAATTGATAATTGGCAATACATCTACATAAGAGGCATAATGATACCATGAAGAGAATGCATGAAAATGTCTTCTTTTATATTTACTTTAAAATAGTGGCATCACAGCATGTGAATCTTTGAAATAAATAAAAAATAAAGGTACGCTGCAAGTCAATCTCAACAAACCTTACATTTGAGATTAGTATTTAAAAAGCTCGCTAGCTAATTCTTGGACATTTATATTTAGTTTTCATATTACTCTATCATACCATGGACGTAAATTGGATAATAAATAGTGAATGGAATAATTGGAAATGAATCTATAGAAGAAGCGCAAAGATATCACGAAAAAATTAGATGAAAATGTCTTGTTTTGTATTCACTCTAGAATGGCGGTATCGCAGTATGTGAATCTTTTAAATATATAATAAATAAAGATACGCTACAACTCAATCATTTCAAGCCTTATAACGGAGATTAGTATTTACAATATTACTCTATGGACGTAAATTGAATAGTAAATAGTAAATGGAATAATTGGCAATAAATCTATAGAAGAAGCACAATATACAACGAAAAGTTAAGATAATTCTTTTTGTTTTTGTAATCGATCTTAAATAGTGGGATCACGGTAAGTAAATCTCAAAAAAATCGGGGGCGATGGGGTAGGGACCTATATGAACGATAATCCCTAACATGAAGGACCTTCCGGCACGGACAAGGAGGAGAGGAGAGCATCCTACCTTATCGTAGATCCCGGCACTGGACAGCTCGTTCTCGATGACCATGACGATGATTCCGAACATGCCCATGACAAGAGCGTAATCACTTATCCTCTTCCTCTTCTCGAACAGCGCCTTCCGCCTCCCTAAACGGTAGCCTACGTTGGGCTTGTTGTGCTTGGCCGCCGCAGCTGCCGCGGCCGCCGCCGAAGACCCCTTCCCGCGCTCCTCCGTGTACTTGGGATACTCGGAGTGGACGCCCACGAGGGCAATGCCGGCCTCCTCGCTGGCAGTGTCTTTGGCCCCGGAGGCACCCTTCATGGCCGCCGGAATTGACAGCGTAGAGACGGGCTTCCGCAGCTGCAGGGAAGGAATTGCAAGAGCATCGTCAAATGGGTCTCCCATCCTCACCGGTTACTTGTTTAGGGAAGTGTTGTTAGGACGGAGTTCCGAATGGGAATCGGCGGTCGCGGACGGCGGACCGCGGGGAAAAAGTGACCAATTACGGCAGATTAAGAATGATGGGCTGTGCAGACAAAAAATGGTGGCATATATGAGTTTCCCCTCTGCAGGGGTGAGGTTTTAAAAAAAGGGGCCGAGCCAGATGAGCGGATATTCTTTTCTATCTTCTCGCTGTGGAAAAAAGAGGTTGTTTTTGTGAGGCGTGTCTGTCGGGCGAGAAGTGGTCCAGCGCTCTCTCGCGCGGCTCACGTGTTGTGGGTCCTGCTGGGATACATTTGGTGTTAAAAGGCGTTGCGAACGCCCCTGCGGTGAGCTAATTCTCGTTTGCTGTGAATGAGTGTGGAGATTTTTTTATTGTTAAAAGTCTTGTGTTTATCTGGGGACCGATGATTCTGTGGGCTGGAGAAATAAACTTGAGCTGCAAGTTCACTACAGCCTATCGCATGCACGTGTAAATAAGTGGGTGAACACAGCGATTAAAATGGTAGTGTTTATTCCTACATAGAATCTATAACTCGTCATTTACAAAGTTCACTTCTCCATTAATCTAAGGGGATTTTATAAAAAGGGTGTAGAAAAAAGTCGAAGTAGATGAACGCATACTTTTCTGCAACATATAGTTTTTAGTAACATCATAATTAAAGAATTTAGCTAATTTGACAAAACTTTTCCTATTAACGGATAGTTGCGAAGGATAACTAGCTATTAAATCATGTTTGTGTGTTCGGTTAAGATTGAAGGTAACTGTTATTAGTGAGGCGTTTCTTTGGGGAAGGCCATTACATAGAAGAAAATTAATAGACTTAAGTTTGCATCGTAATCTTTTCAAGACATTATTCATAATCATAAGACAAGAAGTAAATGCTCAGAGAATTATTTTTTCATGCTTTAAAGGAGCATACTCTCATATAATAATAAAATATAATCCGTTAGATAAAACAATTCCGTTAGATACATTGAAAAATATAGTAATAAAGCATTACTCTAATAAAGTTTGCTCCAACACGAAATAAAAGGTGCTACGACAAATACATCGAGTGAAAATATTGCACTAAAATTAAGATGAGCATTTATGAAAGAATCAACCCATTGAATTGAAAGGGAGTGAGTCAAGTCAATAAAAACAAAAGTTTGCGCAAATATTTCTCCGAAAAACTTAATATACGATTAGAAAAATTATTAATAATAAAAATATTCGTTTTTATTCGCCATTCAAAAAATTTTGGATATAAAATTCTCATTATAATCCCGGAGAAATTTTTTACTATTTAGGGAAAGTTGACAGGAAATTTTTCTAAGAAAATGAAATCCAAATTTCTTCTTAGATTTTCCTGGGAATGACGTCCTCAGCATAACGCCTCGAAGACTTTAACCTCAAGAGTACTTGTTTTCGTTAAAGAATAAATATTACCTGCTTCTCTAGAATTATGGATAGTTAAAGTGCTGATAGGAAAGTATTTGCAAATTAATTATCTGCTCTTAGGGGGAGTGGGGACGGAACAACAAAAGGCAAGAGAGAGAAATTACCATTTTGGCGGGCTCTTGGCATTCGAAGACAAGAAACTCTTTGACAGAGCTACCCGATGGTAATCTTGCCCTCAGATTCTTGGAAACTTTCAATAAGTAACGCCTCATTCACAAATTTTACGAACAAGCGGGGAGATAACCTGACCCACATCGAGCCGCTGACTTGCACTTAGCCGCTCGCATCGTTACATCACAGCTTTTTAACGTACGACGATCGACCTTATATACAACCTCCTTCAGGGAGCGGGACGCTTGGGCATGACACTGGAATCACCTCAAACAACCGCACTGGGAACACAAAAACAACGAATTTTCCGGTGGGAACCAATTCATCTCTAACACTTCATCGGTCTTCACCAACACAGTGCACTGATCACACGCGTACACTCAAGAGGAACTAGTACCCAAATACGATGGATTTGTACACCGATTTGCACTACTCAAAACTACTAGATGGCGGCTAGAAGACCGGGGAGAACAGCTTAGGCTAATGCGGGGTTTTCGCCAAGCGTAAGCACCTCGGGATGAGGTCCACTTGCCGTCTGGCAATGGGGAGAAGATGCCGCGATCTTCTCGGAAGTGTCACCTCCTACTCCCGCCGTCCTACACTCCCACCTCCCGTCCCATCTTCCCCACCAGCCTCTCCCAGAACCTTACCAACACGCGACGGTCTAGCATCCTTGGGTCGGAGCCCGATGGGATAGGTGGGCTGGGAAATAGGGAGTCTGCGACCGGGGAGAGAGGGTAGGGAGATTGTGCTGAGGGATAGGGGGACGTTCTTTAGCATAGGGGAACTAGGTTGGGTGATAGGGAGACTGGGCAGGGGGTAGGGGCTCGCCGCGTATTAAGGGAAGTGGAGGGGAGACCAAAAGTGGTCCACGGAAAAAGAAGGAGTAGCCCGTGTTCCCCTATATTAATACTAGACCTACACCGAGGATATCTTTCCCGCAGAAATGAATTTCGGGTAAACTTCGAGAGAGCGCGGTTTCGCTCCTCGCTTTTTCCGTGCAACTTCCGGAGGATTAGTTTCGCTGAGTGTTTTTGTTTATGGGTAATCGAGGGTTGTATCGAGGATGGGTAACCGTTCCGGTTTTGTGGGCCGCTTGTAACTAGCCAGAGTTTGCGAAGTATCAAAGGGAGAGGAAATTGGATGAGTGATGGGGAATGATAGTTTAGACCTATGAGTAGTTCCTCTCGGTTTCATTAATGCCGCAATAAAAGGATGGCTGTTCTTAAAAATTGAGTAAGCCTATATATCAAGTTATAAGTTTATACGAACTAAACGTGATTCAAAAATTATTTCAGTCTTACTATTGCGAGTACCAAATTCTCTTCTATATTATCCTCACCATTTAATTTTAGAAATTGAAGTCAATAGCATGTTTTAAAATATTAATTTATGGTGTGTTCTTCATTCTATTATCGTCTTCACGAAGTTTATTCCTGTTATAAAATTCGTGTGTTTCATAATAAACTGCTGCTAATTTCTTTTTATTTAAATTGAGAGTTTGTTAGTATAGCTTTTTCTTTTGCGTGTGTTAACACAAAGCAATGTATTTAATTCAACAGAGAAAAACATGATTGTAAAGAAGAACAAAATTGTGGAATTGTAAACGCTTTCTGCCCTTTTTTTTGAATTGGAAAAGTTCGAACAGGTAAAACCTAAAAATTTCGATTAAGAGAAAGTATATCAAAATAGCGCATGTTGGACAGCAACAGCATAAAAAGCTAAGCGACACTGTTGATCATTTCTGGTGAAATATTGAGGAACCTTGTAGTTGAAAAATACACTAATCTGCAAACAACATACATATCTTTTTTAGTGGACATGTAAATAGCAGTATAAAATTACTTATTAATTAAATCAATTTAAGAAGTTCTTCGTGTTTTCCACAATATTTATTCAATACGACCGGTTTCGACCATTACAGTCATCTTCAGGCAATTAGTAACACAGAAATGACCGAATTTATAGGATAATTTTACTTATTAATGCATTTTATATACAGAATCGATCTTGCCACTAGGTTAATTTCCACCATATTCGTTTCTTATCGAATTAAAGAGAGAAAGAAATATATCTGTTCGGAATTTCAAATGGATTTGTCTAGACTTTCGTAAATATACAAATGTGTGAATTTATACACTAAAATCGTCTTTCCAAATGGATACAACTACGTATAAATTAAAAAGCATTTCCTAAAACCTGTGGATAATATTTCTATTTAACTTTTAATGCGCAACACTGGAATAATGTAAATACCCATTGTAATCCGCATAATATTCGGTGATGAATTTTGATATTGCTCTTTACTTTCCTATACTTCCTCTATATTTTACAGATAAACGATAATTCCACAGATTCTCTTCTATTCTTCTTCTCTCCACACCTTAATTATCACTTCGTAAGCTTCTAATATTTTCAATTATCCTCCTGGATACAGCTGTGTTCCACTTCCGGAATATTAAAAGGTGACAGGTTCATCGAATTTAACAAAACATACCCCAATCTGCATTTTATAGCTCGCGATTCCTATCTCCGGGTGTTTAACAGATCCGGCGTCAAGGGAGGCAAATGGATTTTCAGTAATTCAGAGAAAACAAATCCGACGGCCCGCTGATACGCGGCACCATTAAGATAGCAGTGATGGAAACAACTTGATTGTTCGCCGTTCGAGAGGACCATCAAACTGTGACCTATATTTCTTCGGACGCGCTCGGACGTGATATGAATGCGTAAAGCGTGAAATTTATGCGTTTAAAAGTTCGCAGCGTACCACTCCGTCGTGGAAAATATCTGCCGTTTCCAAAATAAAGAAGATACTGCGGGGTGGAGTTATTAAAGGTAACGTGCTCCTTTGATCTTCCTTGATGTAGTGAGAACCGCATGAAATTAATGGACGAGAGAATGATTATCTCCTTTAAAAGTTTCCACGTACATCGAATACTAATTTTCATCGTATGGAGAAGAAACTAAACCACCATGTTAACCCTTGACGGTTCCCGAATTTTCTAAAAGAGTACGATTTGCATTTATATATGTATTATAAGGAAAGAATAAGAACATGGCAGCTAATGAATTATAGTAGGTTTAATTTTTTTTCCTGCTAACCTAAAGATAATTGTGTGGATATTTAAAAGTACATGGGTGTTAGAAGGCCATTAATCCAGGCCTTGCCGTCGTTTCCAGTTAGAACGGAACGCTGACAAATAAGGATTTTAAACCTCATATAAATATATATAGGATTATAAATATATATTAAAGTATATAATTAACGTAATCCCAAACGAAATATAAATAGATTTTACGTCTTATCTCAGTAGTAGAGCTAATTCAAAATGAACGATCAAATTAGCTATTTATCACGTAAAAATTATAAAACTTTATGGCAAGAGAGAGATTCGAGTTGAAGTCCCTCATACGTCGGTCTTTTTCACCTTGGGTTCGTTCTACAACACCTATCATATTTCCCACAGTAATCCGTTGCATAGAGAACCTATCCATATATTTAATGTCAGAATCTTCAATTCAATGTAATCTATCTTTAGATAATAGCATAATCAAAACCGGTATCTATAAACCATTGGGGTTAGAGGAAAGAGATCGCCCTTGGACCTAACCCCGCCTAATAATGGATCAAGTACATATAATAATAATATTATTGCGAAAATTAATTTATTAAAACATTCTTTGGTTGAAATTATGTAGTTTCCGACCCAAATTTAAGAGTCTGCAACCTAAATTATAGGAAAGCTAACGCAAGGCATATAAAATGACTTCGATGTTTCTAACAACTTAATTCCTCACAGGCTGTTTCGACCTTGACCATCATTTTGAGGCCTTGACGTAAAACATCTTCAGAGTCACACAATGGAGGCATTCTTAGATGAACCCTATCTTAACTGCGGCAGTAGTTATTCCTACATAAGTATGAGGCATTCCTCCAGCCCGAGGGACATTTCCGAGACAACCGGACAATACAGTGAAGTAATGAGCAGTCACCTGCATTATTGGTCAACAGGAAACCTCAAGAATTCCTATTATTGGAATACATAAGAAACAATAGCTTCAAAACGCTTCCATCTCATCCATAACCTTATTCGAAATCGAAATAACTTGTCAGTTAATTCTTCTATAGCCATGATTAATGAATGCAGTATATTTAAATAGGGAATATTTATATTAACGTAATACATCAAATACGATAAAAAATTCAAAACGACATAACCATTTCATATATAAACTCTGATTTTTAACAAAATAAGTAAGCTATTTACGTACCTATTTTATGTTTATAAAAAACTCGTTTTATTTGTATTTCCATTGAGGGGACAATTTGAAGAAAAAAATACTTTATGGATTGGAGGATAGAGCCAAGAAAAAATATGGAGAGAAAATTGGAAAATATATTTTCTTAAATTGGGAGAATATACTGCGTTATGATTCACCAACGAAATGTTGCAGTGCGTAATATTTATTCCCTGGAAAACTATAATGTTTAGATTATTCAGACTGAAAACGACGAAACAAAATCAAACCTATTCCCATAGTCAAAGACTGCAGTACTCTGAAAGTTTTACGGAGGCTTTGTCGTTGAATTCTAGGGCTTGACCTCGGCACACGACACATGGAATCTGACATTGCAATGGTTGGCCTGTAATCACTGTGTTAGAGACATTGCATCCAACAAAGGAGTCTAAACTGCAGTTGAGGCTCGGGGGCAACTTCTAACCCCAGCATTTGGAATTAAAAAGCCCCCTCCCACCTTAATGGAAAGTTTTCTCATCAACAGAGTACCTCTTCGGTGATTTTAGCCGAACTTTCACTCCTAGCGTGTGACCTAAATTATTGTTGCAAGCATTTCACAGTCCTTTGTTTACCGGGAAGATAATTTCAACAACGAGTACTTGGGGATTCAATCATATTAAGGATGCAAAACTAGAAAACAGTACACCTTTGAGTTAAAACTAGGAAATACATTATAGTAACGTTTTAAATTCTTCAGAGTGCTAATAACAAAGATAGTAAACTTAGTACTAAGGAGTTTTATGAAGTGAGGCCAAAATACATTGATTGCATCCTGATAACATATTTACGATTACAATTAGTACATTATGTTTGCAAAATTTTAGTTAAATTCATCAACTTGGCTGATTTAAAACAATTTGAAGAGCTCATTGTCTACCAGTGAGTACAACACAGTTCAGAATCCATTACATCTGAAAAATCCAGCATCAAGAATAAGGCTGTAAGTGGTCGGAAAACTGTTTTACACAATGCCAATGTCTTAAACCTTGCTAACTAAAACTCAAGTTAACTAAAGTAAATGAGAGTGACTGATTATAAAACTGAGAGAAGGACCAAAATAATATAACCATCAGATTAAAAATGTCAACAAAAGCATATGTTTTAAATTTATGAATCAATTGTATCATGTAATTGATTTCTGCATAGGAGATGACGTTACCAGGTAATATGAAATCCCGTCAGGAAAATTGCAAAGGATTCTCTCATATACTATCTGCCTCGATGTAACTAAAACATTCCTACCATACCCATAGCGTATAAAATATCCTGTTTTACTAACGGGAAATCTACTCTTTTGATTGCCCAAAGTAGATGGTGTAGTTATGAGGAAAAAAGATCAGAAAAAGTCTCGCAAAAACTGGAAGAATAATCCCTATTCTAAAATGAATCCAGCCAAAATCTAGTACAACATCAATTCAAATATCTCTGTTTGGAAAATATATTCTATTGATACATCTAAAAATCGCTCAAGGAAGGATAAGAAGTTTACAGCAATCTTAGGTACAAAATGAAATCACAGAATGTCCAAGGACGTCAATTAATTAGCGGACTTGGCAGCAAAAGGATTCTCGACTTACATACCGAACAGGAAGGGTGACAAAGTTTCTTTGGAAATAATCCATCCGAATGTCTCTTCTTTGGTTTACTGTTACTTCGAAACCGTCTGGGAGGGATCCCAAAAGGCATGACGTGCGTGATTAGCTATATTTCCACCAAAGTTAACGCCAATGATTTAGAACCTCGCTAATGTACGTCTGCTTCCTCCAAATGAGTCAAGAACTCAATTCTTCTCCTCAAACAGCTGTCTATGGCTAGAGAACAGATAACACTGAGGATTAACACCTAAAAGTGCTTATTGGGATAGAGATTTACGCTGTCAATCTATTGATTTCACAATCATGTCCGTGAGATTTCAATTAGAGATTTGTAAACGCTTTTCAGGAAAAAGTAATATTTTCCGATAAGATTGAATAAGATATTGTGTATATGAATTATATGATAACATGATTTGGAAGAAAGTGAAGGGAATTGATAACAATAGTCTTTAGTGATAGATTCAGGAATAGACAGAGTAGGTACAGTGGAGCACTAAGATGTGAATATATACCTGTATGTGAAGACAGAGTAGCTGGAAAAGGAGGACTTCAAACAACTAGAGAATTCAAAATTTATGTGAAAAGCGTGAAAAGAGCAAGTAAGTTGCCTTGACTGGGAGAGATACGTAGAAATTGCAGTGGTGGGATTGGAAAATGGGTTTATAGCATAGATAGGCTAGGATAGTAATTTAATTTCTGAACGAATTCACACGAATTGAAAGCAAAATTAGCTCGACTTTTGCGCATTCATAGAAATTACATATTGATACGGAATTAATGACTGAATGTACAACTTTTGTTCCCTATTTCAAGTTAGGAACAGTTTTTTTATTGTACGGTTTACTACCACAGTGAAAAGCTGAAATAAATGACACCGCAGCCTCATTACGTACATGAAAAATAGTATTTAACGATTCGAAAAAGGATTTTATCTCATTAATATTAGATAATAGAAGACACCATAAGACGTTGAGAATTATGCAATGAGACCGAAAATATATTCCATGATGATGACTGAATGAACGTGAAAGTTATAAGTGTTAGAATACATTTAGTTACCTTAGAACAGACACATCATCTCTTTGTTTTAAATGAGTGTTATCTAAAGAACTGACGCAGTAAATACAGCCCTGAAACCGAAACGACAAATCTGAACTTTAATGGTAGAATTTAAAAAAGAAAAAAAGTTCTATATTGTGCTCTTAAATATAGAATCTTAATAAAATAATGTGACCTTTCAAGAACACGACTGACTTTGCTTCATATAAAGAGGGAGGAGATATTTCTTCCTGATTATGAGAAGACTTATGTTTGGAATAACTGACCTAAAACTCTCTTTTGGTTATTGTTATAAAATGTTGAATGCAATTAATCCATCATAATATCCAAAAGAGGAGGAAGAGAACATGGAAAGCTACTTTCTACGACAGAGTCTGTCGAACGGGAACAATGGCCTTCAATGAGGAACTTCCGCGTGGAGAGAAAATAAATGTGACAAGTGATTGCGAAGGAAGCAGGCTAATTTTAATATCGAAACAAGAATTAATTTTAATTGAGGAACAGAATCCATTAAGTAGGGAAGGCTTTTGAAGTCATATGCTCATGAAATTATATTATTCCAGGCGTAAAATGAAAAGGTTTAAAGGAAAATTAGCTTCAGTGATGATAGTAGAATAAAAATACAGAAATAAAGGAAAGAGTAAAAGAAAACGCATAAATATGAAAAAAGAAGGAGAAAAAATCATAGAGGTTTTATGAGTGACTGTAGGAATAACGTACAATAAATGAAAACGTATGATAAGTTAAGAAAGAAAGCAAGCCAGAATATATTATAGTTAAAGAAAATGCATGAGAATGAAAAAATGGGCAAAAAAATATCACAGTTTTCAGAGGGACAATGGCAATTACGTACAGTAAATGAAAAAGTAATATCGAAATAATTTCTTATTTCCCAATTTCAGACGTGAATGTAATTGCATGGTACCAAAGGGTAATTTCGCAAGATCATTAACGATTGTGAAGTTTCGACCTTTAATGTTTTCAGGACGATGAAAGAGTTCGAAGAGAAAGATAAACTGCACTCAATTCTTTCCTGCCTCTGTTAAGAAATAAAAATTACTGCTATATAAGGCATCAGATGGTGCGTGTCATGGAGCTACGCATGGCCGTGAATTAAAAATTAAAATAAGATTAACTTCATCAAATTAACGCAACAAAAAACACGGTTCCCACCATTTGCGAGATCGGTGGCAGCCTAATAATGGCCTCGCGGTTTAAAATTAAAATTTGTGAACTCGTTTTTAGACCCCAGAATACTACAATATCAACCCAGAAACGAAACCAAGAGATAGAATAAGTGCCCCACTCATATAAAGGAAATTAATACATGGAACTATAATATAATTAACTCCTAGAGAAAGAAAAACTCACTTTGTACGGTCAACAAAACAATTTTTAATAAAAACGACCTACTCTTCGTTACAGTGTAACATATTCAGGTTAAATACATTAAAACTGACCGTAACCTATAATCAGAAAAGAGAGAATCATACTCCACGTATTTTACCTGCAGATGTTACACTGTAACGAGAGCTAGGTCGTTTTTATTGAAAATTATTTCGTGGACTCTAAAAAACGAGTTTGTCTTTCACTGTGATTATGAACGAGTTCCACCAACTCACTTCTCAATTAATCGTGTTTGTAATTAATACAGTTAATTTCTAATGAAGGTTCAGCGTTAATTCTAACTTAAGTCATTTAAATATGAACAATCGCAGGGATGGACAGCGATATATCAGCGACTTTGTCGGTAGGACTGATAAATACTTAAATATGGCTGTTAACCTGAATAGTAATATTAATCGAGTAAAGCTAAGACATTTTCGTATTTTTCGAAAAGAGTTATGAGCGCTCTTAGAAACACTAGAGACCCAATTTTATACGCATTTAAAAATAGAGACCTGATTATTTTGCTTATTCCCAATGGCTCATAAATAACCCACCTAAAATCTCAGCGTTTTAACCTGTGATAGAGTCATTTTTTTTCTTCTCTTTTAGTACAACTGTTTTAAACGTTAAGTCAGATGACATGAGGCAGTAACATTTTGAACTCAATTTTTCTAAATTGTAAACTAACTCAAGCTAAAATGTTGGGTTGGTAGCTTCTTTTGATTCTTAATGCGGAGCATTTAAGCACAAAGGAATGTTTACATACATGCGGAAAATCATAAAGCTACTACCTTTTATAAAAGAGGAACTTCTAAGCCGTGATTAATACCGTATTTGACTACTCTTTACCGGAAAAGTCTTCATGAAAAACACGGCTCTTTTATCTAAATATACGATCCACAATCATCCCGGAAGACGAGATATTTTCTAAAACAATTAATTCGCAAACCCTGACCAGTACCTTCAAGTGTAACTAACGATCATTATTACTCTTCCTACCACACCCTTAAACCATTCCGTCATATCCATTTGTCCCCGCGATACCCCAGAAAACACAATTTTTTCCGGGAAAGGCAGCGATGAAACCCCGCAGAAATAAAAAATGAGGACCCTATAGCGGGCGTAAATCTTGCAGGACGCGAAATAATGCGAAATTTCATTTTTAACACACGCATAAATTTCGAAATACCGTATAAATACGGACCGAGAGAAAGAAAGGGGAAACAGAGTATTTCCCACGAGACCGAACGCATAAAGCTCGGATTCTGGGATACAAATGGGACGCGGGGCTGTCTCGGAAAAAAGGACCTTCTCGGGAAACGAACCGTGTGATGCAGGGGAGTTCATAAAGGGCAGTGCACGCAGTGGGTTCGCGGAAAGGGAGGGTTTCATCCCAGCGATGAATAAGTTCTAAAAGTCAGACGTGGTGGGAGGAATGAAGGATGCGATACGAGAGAATAACAAGGACTTCATTGAGGGCTGATTTTGGATAAACAGGTTTACTTTTGATTTGATTAGTTCCGCTTTTACATGCAGTTCTCCGCGGGTAACCGAGACTGAATATACTAGAACTTAACTCGATTATGCTTGGCAGATAAATATACCGAAAAAGTAGTAATTTTTACATATTTGTTTTTTATTATGTTTTCCACAAAATACTAGCAGTGTTTTCGCGAGTTTTTTCCACCAAACTTCTTGTGTTTTCCACACAGTGGGATCTTTGTCTTCGATTGAGAAGCTATTTCCCCAGCTGTGCTGTCTTTTTATTAATTGTACTAAATTTAGCATAAAATTAAAATTGTATTTATAAACTAGGTAAGATGAAAGAGATGCCAACTTGAACCAAACCTCACCTCGATACAAATTACTCAATACTTTTCCAGTATTATTTCTTCGACAAGAGTATAAATTAAGTAATTTTTACCTTTCAAATATTTCACCATATTCCAAGCCAATCGCTTCATCTTCTTGTTATCACGTCAGCTAAATTAATTTAAAACTTCAGATAACCGATTCAGGACCTGTTGATAATATGTCAAAGCAGAGAGTTTTGGAATTCAATTCATTCATCGGTATAATGTATAAGATATATACCCTAAGATAAGGTACATAAGATATACATGTATTTACAGAGTATACAATTTCTGCTAAGGAAATAAATTACTGTAAAAGATACCTATAATTAAATGCGTTTGGGATTTGCTTATAGTTGGTCAATCTGGAAATTTGGAACTGATTTTCAATCGGCACTCTTTCTCATGGAATATGTATTGGGTTTAGTGTTTTGGGTTAAAGTAAATTAAACATTTTTCAAAAGTTATCCAAATAAGTTGAAAAAGGCGAAACAGAGTAAATGTCAGTGCAACCAAAGGGTTCTCAAGTTCTCCGCTGAAGAGACGTGCTACGTAGATCACATATTGGAATGAAAATGGCATGACGGAACACATACTGGAAGAGCACCAAATATTCTTACTCAATCTTGTCTCAAAATTTCTCTCAATCTATTGCTACAAATGGCCGATAAGTCATGGCATACGTATCAATCACTTGTGTAATCCTGTTTTTATTCATCGCATGAATAAATAAATTCTGTGCAAGCCAGTATCTTGTCAGTGAGAAGATTACTTCACATGAGGTTAGGAAAGAGTAACCGAGTACAAAATGCAAATTTAAATGCCAGAGTGGCCACCATGCTAGTACTCCAACCCAAAGGTCCTGGGTTCGAATCTTCTCTAATCGGATTTTTATAGTTAGGGAATGGTTGTGTATACATTTTTCCTGATCATCGATGGCGGCAGGAAAGGTATCCATAAAAAATCAGCGATAAAGGATCTACAGTTATATACCCTGCAAGAAATTTTTCGGCGTGTGGCAGAGGGTTCACCATGGCTCTACTTCCTTCGTCAATTACTTGAGCGTATTCTTCTTGAAAAAATAAATTTTTAAATCAACTCGTTGTAGCGTCTATTTCCCTATATTACCTCATAATCATCGTCACCATTTATAAAAGAATCATCAGTCTAGCACATAATTGATGGGGATTGGGTGAGGAAAGGGAAAATATCAATGTAAACATTTGCAAGTAAATTATGAATATATCTTTTAAGTATTATGAGGTGATTGGTGGCAGCAACATCATATATTTAAAATGTATATATTCATGTAATGAAATCTAGAATTATCTATAGAACGAGAGGTACTCAATGGCAGTTTGTGAGATACCCAATTACTTTTATACTTATTTCTGTCTGCAAGTTTTTGTCTGAAAAGTAGATAAGTTTTTGGTATTGAAGTATTTTATAGGTGTATTATATGACGGTTTAGGTATTTTATATGACGTTAAAAATGGTTCGCAAAGGCGTAATTCTGAAAAAACTCAGATATAAGTGAATGAGATGGAAAAGTAATTAAATTGATCAAAAAGAGGTATACCCCATATAAATATGCGTATAAGGGAAAGTGCTAATCCATTCGTTTCCATACAGCTCTTTAGGCAGGTCCATAACTTCGCCCGGCCACGGAAAGATAACTAAATTATTCGATTCCGCGAGCAATCCAAAACATCAAATTCAAATACAGTGAAAAATCTCTATTTCACGTATCATAAATCTTGTTAAGTTAGAAAGTATGGCATGACCAGGTATTATCCCTCACCAATTTTTGAGTTTGAAAGGGATATGTGAATATTGAAAAATATATCACATGACGATTTGTTATTTGCTCGAAAAATTCATAAATTCGCAGCAACAAAAATTCAATTACTCTTTCAAAAATATCTCAGAATGCTACCTCTGAAATTTTACGTGTTTAACGAAATAACACGAATACGGAAATGTTTCGCGGTTTGAATCAGTAGAGTTAATCCACTTATACGTTGAAATTAATTAAGCGGCATCCAATTTCTTGGGAAACTAAAATTTCAACGAGGACCTTTCTAGCTGTGAAAAATTAAATCGATTTTCAATTTCTGCCGAACGAAGACCGCCATGGAAGAATGCTTCAAAAACGAATCAAAAAACAGTCTGCAGGACGTTGTCCGTCAATTGAAACGATGTTTTTTTGATGAAGAGGGTTGTGAAAAATTCATTTGATTTCGATATTTCAGTGACCGAGTGGCGCTGCCAAACGCTCATGAATCCTTTGTCATTGGCACGATAACTGTATTGGCACATGCGTGACACATCAAAGACTATTGACTCCTTTTATACTTATTAGAAAGATGGATAGAACGTCGAACGAGTATTATGCATCGGATTCTCTCGATTGATATCTCAAACTACATATTTCACATGACGCTTTGTTATTTACTCATATATGTCATAAATTCACTGAAGCAAACAGTAAATTCCATTACTACATCAATTAAATATAACCAATATAATATATCAGGGGACTATGTAAATGCAATTTAGTACAGAACAAAAACTTTTTAACCATAAAATTCAGAATCTTGCACGATTCCACGATATTTGGTGTATTCTGTACCTGAAGAAGGTGTATTACGCCGAAACCGGTTACTTGCTTGCTAAATATTGTGAAATTGTACAAGTTTCTGAATATTATTGTTACGAGTGTTTTTGTTAGAATGATTTGTTTTGTATGATGGAATTCCACCAAGTACCATTGAAGCAGTTGAATTTTAGTGAAAAATATTTGAAATATATTTCTATAATATGAGAAAACGATTTAGATGCAAAGGAGACATCTGTAATGGAATGCAATATTTTTTAGACTGGTTCATTATTGTCCTGCCTTGCTTTGAATTTTAGTGTTGGGCTGATTATAGCTTTGATATCGATTGATAGTAACTGAAATTCGGGAATTGAAATTTGCTGGTTGGTAATTATAATTTATCAAAATAGTTGTGATTGGATGGCAATTGCATTGTAGTAATATCGTGTTGGTAGATGATGTATGTATTATGATAGTTATTGACGCATTATTGTTGCAATTAGAGTTAAATTTATTGCTGTTTCATTGTGTATTAATGATGCCATTCAATAATATAACACACGACACTTTCTTCTCTACATTCATACAAAAATATACGAAAAGACTTTTAGCAATGATCATAATACTTTATCACTATATTCCTTGATTATTTGGCATTAAGGATTTTTAGTATGTTTCCTAAAATAATTGATGGATATATCTATGCTCAAATAAACTCCATATTTAGCTACGGAATTTCAGTTTCCGTTGAGGAGAGGAAGCAATAGAAAACACATAGTTTTGTCCTTAAACTTCATTCTGCTCCAGGTTGCTGATGAGTGTCCCCTCTTTTTTGTTACGCTTGCGATACAATTTTCCGCGAACGTACAGTTTTCATAAGAGTATCGGAGGGCCTAAACGTCAATAGGTTGAGACCTTCGTTCCGGAGGAATTGAAATGTCAACGCGACATCTGGTTGATGGGGAAGGGGGAATAGGAATGCCTCGATATGTGGCGTCACTTGCTATCGAGGTTCTATCGGAAAAGCCGCTTCCGAGACGGGGTTTTACGTACCTTAATTGGGTCTATCTATGGAGGATTCCATCATATAAGGCGTATATTAATTGCATTCATATCTAGGTCAGTAGTTCGCGAACAAGTTAAAATTTAATTTAAATGAAATTTATATTTTTACCTTAAGAGGGTGAAGTCACCGTAAAAATATGCTAATAATACTAGAATACTAATTAAGACCAGAGAAAATTAGATGTGAGGTCTGGATAATACAAGTTGCTTTCTCATATTCTTCGAATGTAGAATGACAGCTGACCGAACTTACACTGCGTGGCTGGTAAATTGGTCCGGGGGGAATTCTTACATGGGGAATTCATACGCGGGGAATTGATCTCCCAACAGATTGGTACGCGGGGAATTGATCCCCTGCGCTGATGTTGTACTACTGTTATTCAGTCTTATGTTAATCTACACGCCCTGATTATTAGTTAATGTTATAAATAAATTAACTGGGGGGATTGGGTTGGGTTGGTAGTACAACATCAGCGCGGTGGATCCATTCCCCGCGTACCAATATGTCGGGAGATCAATTCCCCGCGTACGAATTCCCCGCGTATGAATTCCCCGCGTACGAATTCCCCCGGATCAATTCACCGGGCGCCCTTTCACTGACTAGGCATAAAGCAGAAATTCCTGTGCTGAGGTTTTATACGATGAAAAAGTTACATAATTTCTAAAAACCTAAGCTTAATAACAAGAAGAAGCTGTATAAAAAGTTTTGAATTGTTCAGAGACATGGAAAATCCGCATAAAAGGAAAAATATGATCCTAAAATTGATGCTGAAGACGGTTGAAGAAAATCTCACGAGAAGATAATATTTTGATAAATCAACAAAAAAATAAATGAAAGTTTACTGATGAGGGAGTATTTACTGAACAGAAGAAGATATCAGGTGTGTAATATCATTAAAATTAGGCAAGGAACAAAATAGAGGAGGAAAATCAGAAAAAAATGCATGATGCAAATAAGTCAAAATATAAAAGCCTGAAGTTAAAGACCAATTAAGAAGCTGTCATGGTAAACCTAAAATAATTTACTATTCGATAAGAGGACTTAAGTTTGCAGAACAAAAATATTTACATTGATATATTAAAGTAAAGTATGTTGCTAAACGCATCAACTATTTAATATTTAAATATACTTATTACCGTGAAAAATAAAGAAGGCAGTTATGAAAATATCACAAATTCCACAGTGGCGCTACTTCCGCTTCTAACAGAAAACCCACTTAATTTTTCTTAGTTTTACATTTCAATGACAAATGAAACAAGATCCACAGAGAAATTTGATGAAATTCTGACTGAGAAAATGGCATCACGATAGAGTACAGAGAACAATTTGATCGATTACACTCATTACCAACGAAATACAATTATTAATCTCATAGAGTTATTAATCGTAATTAATTGATAACCAGTTTCTTAAATAGTATCCCTACATTTTGACAAAAGTTTTGTACAGGATCTACTAATATGTACGGTTTTAGAGAAAAAAATCATAGGTTTCTTAAAGTGAAACACATTTTATGAATTTCAGCATACTATTTATTACTAAACAATCTAAGTTGTACTAAGAATTTAAGAAAACTTCATAAAATCCAACCTTATTGAAACATTCCGCCTTTTTTCAACTCTAAACAATCAACCCAATTGGCCTAGAAATTTCGTTTAAATACATGCATTTTTATAAGTCAAGTAATAACATGCTTGAGAGTTAATTCGTTAAAATTTGGAGTATTTCCTTTTAGCTTTCGTCGCATAATTATATAGCGACTTTTTTCATACTGGTGATTATCTAATTTCAAAAACTATAAGAAACAAGGAATTCATGTTTCATAAATTAAATCTCTCTCAGTAATTTCAACAAAGGCGGAAGTCAAAGGTAAGACATTCAAACAAGTATTTCCGCAAAATTAAACCTGAAGCAAGCCCAGTGAAAGCATGCAGTCAAAATAAGCATTTCTCAAATTTTAAATTCCTAAAGCGTAAAACCCATAAACACATAAAAAATATAATCGCTTTAATTCAGGGCCTTAATGAGGTATGCTACGGAATGTTATCAATCACATTAATGAACGCGGGCTATTCTCAAACGGAGCCATAATTCATTCCGTTGCTAAAATTGATGCCCGGTGATTCCGGAAACATCTCCTTGAAGTCGTCTCGCAATAACACCCGTCGCCAAGTTAAGAAGTATAGAGAGTCAGCAGAGCCAAGTCGTTTGCTGATGGGAAAATACGAGATGCAAGTCTTAAGAGAAAGCTTGTTTGAGCGGCTGATTTGAAGACATAATTAAGCGTTGGGAAAATACTGTCACCGGCTCGGAATGACAGAGCGAGGAATGTAGTGAGCGGTACCAAATGATTCTAAGAGTAGATATTAACGAGAATTAAACACTTTTCCTTTATTTTGGTAACTACCCTTGATTATATGATCCTACGCATGTCTTCTGACTCTCTATGGCTTCATTAACTCTGATTATCCCATTAAATGTTTCGCGGTAGGCTGGAATCGAAAGAAGCTTATCAAAAGGTAAAACATGTTTCTTTGGCTATTCAAAATGGAATCGTTCATATTATAATGCAAGTGATTACTTGATTTCGTGATCCTACACATGAGTCTTTCGACACTCTATGGCTTCATTAGCTCTAACTATCCCATTTTCAGTTTCACAATGGGTTGGAATCGGAAAGAGCTGATTAAAAGTCGAAAAATATTTCTTAGGTAACTCAGAATAGTTCGTATTACAATACCAGTCATTTATGTATATCTTTAGTTCTTAACGGGCAAAGCCTATCTAGCTTATTAAATAGCATGCTAAAAGATACTGCATAGTTTGTCTCATTCCCGACGACAACGTTTCTTACCTTAGCTAATAAATTGGCCAAAAATTTTTATCCACTATTTTCACACATAATATATGCTTCAAATTCACATTGGTCCCAAAACTACGATGAATCTACAGCCAAAGAATCGTATATAGATTTTACGTCAACATTATTTCCAAGATTTTCCCTCAAATACATCGAAAATTATATGAAAACCTTCTCCAAAAGGCTAAAACTCTCATTTCCTCTGAAAATTGCTTAAGTTTGACACCCATCCATTTATTTTGGAAATGTATCGATAAATGGCCCATAGTATCATAAGAAACAGTTTTTTCTAAATATCCTTATAAAGTTTTCAGTCAAGAACTCATGAAAAAATAATACGCTTTGGCCCTCGCCATGTTTTTGCTTCCAGTACGTCTTACACCATTATTTTAACTTCTCAATCAATTAACCCTCTTTCGAAATCATCCTGCAACTTTTTTGTCCACCCTTTAGCCTTCCTCTTTGCATCGTACCTTTAATCAATCATCTTATTTCATAAACTGCAAGTAGGCTGTAAGGCAATGTTTTACATATTCATATACAGTTCATCTAAATACGTTCATACTTACATATATGACATATAAATTGCTATTTCTGTATTTTTCGGGGTTCATAACAGGCCTTCTCGACTACCATAGCGGTCCCAGGATAAAGTCCCACCGTACATCAACCTGCCAAGCATTCCCTTACTTCCTCCAAAAATTCTAAATTACTAAAATCCCCTTACAACTTATTCCTTTCTGAAATGCCTCTGTTAAGAAAAGAATATTTCACACCAAGGCTTAATTTTAAAATCATGGCTATCTTTTCCGCGGAATTCTGGTTTGTCCATATCATTTTTAAATGCTTCCCAACCATTTCTACCTGAAATTATGTTGTAAATACAACCCAGTCGATTTATTTTTCTCCTTTTCTCTAACGTTTCCAACCCAAGAGAGAAACACAGAACTCCAAATTGTTATTATACAGAAATAAATGAAACTTTCCTCTTAACCTTGGATGTCCTCTGATGATGTGATGTTCAAGGCTTATATACTTGTGAAGACCTCTGACCAATCATGTCCCAGAACGTAACCTAATTTAGCCCATCTGCGGCCTGAATCAGATGGTGCCATGGTCGATGAAAAACTAGTTTATGGAGAAGCTCTACGAAGACAGGCGAAATTTCTGAGAGGGTTTATAAGCTTTGGGGCTAAAAAATAGATTTGGGCTTCATTCTCTAAAGAAGGGTTAGAGAGAAACCCGCTGAAATGCTCAGAACTCCACAAATTAATTGGTTGAAAATTCTTTCGTGGCCCTATGAAATTCTTTCCTGGATAAAAGCTTCGTTTTTTTAATAAGAGCCAGAGTATCTTAAAATATTTTTCCTTATTTTTTTAATTTTTTTTCGTCATATTATAACAAAAAGTTTATAATAAAATTAGTGGCAGGTTTTCTTTACACTATTAATATGTCAGCAAAATTGTTTTATAACAATATTATCGAGCTTGCTTCGTAACTAATAAGTTTTAATTTGGCTGGTAATTACCGTATTTGCCTGATTAATATTGTTCTTTGCAAAAATGATGACTGGATGGTAAAATAAGTCTTATCTGAAAATTATAGAAGTACCTTAATCAAACTCGGTATAGAGGTAAAAATGTAGAAAATAAACGAAAATTTCCAATCTAACCTCATTCTCACAGCGCAAGGTCTCGAGAGACTGGCGAAACCAAGTCTATGATTTCGAAAAACGTTTTTCTCTCCCATACAGCCATTCATGAGGAAACATACATTAAGGGCAGAAAAGAACATACCACAATTCAATGTCCGTACCTTCACACATTGAGTTTACCTAAACCTTCATTTCCAAGCAAAACTTCGTTTAACAGAGGAAATTACAGTATATAAATTCGCATGATAAACTTTGTGTCAAAGCCTTCATTATTTATAATGATAGTTGTTTTTTTACATAAAATACTGAATTTAGACTGACTTTCAGCTGGAAAATGTTTACCAGTCCAAAGATAATACACGCATACGACCCAGGTTTCAAAGCCGCACTTAATCATCAGGTACAAGACTATCTTGTATCAACTAATAATAGTGCATTGTCTAGTAAATGTTTTCCCTAATGAAGTTTTTACGGTTTCATTGTTTTTCGAACAATTTTTTTAATTCATCAAAGGTTCGTTCCATCAGACTAAGGTTTGTCGACAGAACAAAATATTATAAAATGCATTTTAAAAACAGCTCAGAGCTCACCGTATTAAGCATCAATGCAATTAATAATCCTTCTAAAATAAAGGGTACCGCATTTTATTTTGATTCCAGCACCAAAATATCTCGGTATGGTGTAGATTCCAATCATTTTCTGTCTTTTATCTTTACTTTTTACTCCTAAGCAATACCGGCAGGATCCAAACACCGGAAAAACCATTCCTTCGCCCTCGGAGAACCGGATTTTGCAGCACTTGCCCTTTTTTTCTTCCTCGGAAAGAAATGACACCCCCGAAGCACTTGAGTGGCTGGTTATCCCCTCCACCTACAACCCGGACACTAATAACTCGGTTAATGAATTCAATTTTAAACGAATCCATCCGGAAACTACACCTCCTTTCCATTAACGTTCTTTTTTTTAAGCGGGCCATGTGACGCACGTTGTTCCCCCAGTGGGGGTACCGGAGGCATTGGTTCGTAAAACCCTTTCTCTCCCCCGCATTTCATCATCCCCACACTTAAACCTCGCACAAAAACCCGTGTGGGGAGTGGGGAGACTTAATCAAATTAGGCGGACGGCCGTTGGACCGGCGGCGGCAGAAACCCATGGGAGTCCCCGCTTCTCTCTCCCTCCACGGCCCTGATAATTGAAGTAGTTTATACGGACTACTCCGGCGGAATCCCGCTCCCGATGATGTCTCCATCGGAAGGAATGCGGGCTGAGGAAGAGCGATCAAATTCCTTGGGGAAGATTCGAGCCAGAATAAGGGAATCGAATATATTCCCCGTCTCCCGTTTTTTAATATCCCCACGGTGACGTTATTGACTGATTTGGTTGCGTAAGCGGTGACGCAACGGATATTTTGTCCGGAGCCGATGGATTGGTTTTCGGTTGGTGAATAACGCAACTTCCTGTGTCACTGTGGATGTAAGTTTGAATTGTGTGGTGTATTTCACGTCGAGATGACAAGATATTGCACTTTTCTACAAATATATATTGAAATTAGTTATTTTATTTTCTTGACACTATTTTCTTCAAAGTGTTTTCTGGATTGTATTTTCTAGATTATAATTCATAAATTGTATCTTATTGATTATATTTCATTGATTGCATATTCTTAATTTTATTTTATTGGTTGCATTTTCTTGATTATATTTCGCATTGTGATAGTACTTTATATCTCCGCAAACACTCTACTATATTTTATTATATTATATTTTACAGCATTGTAAATTGATAAAGGGATTGCTTAAACCTGTAATAAATATAATATCATTATATAATATAGAGCACGACCAGGTTATATTGAGAAATCGACCTGAAATAGTCGATTACTCGTCAAAACCTGGTCGTGTTCAATGTTTTAATTTATATTTGTGGAAAAATACAGTCTCATCTAATTTATACGTGATGGATTCCCGCAAAAAGTTGGCAGAGACTGAATATTATACAAGTATATTTCAGTGACTGATGCTGTTATATTTCTTATCGTTTTTGTTAGTCAAAACCATTGTCTACGTATGCCCATATGATAGCGTTTTCAAGCCTTTTTAATTCTACAACACGCTTATACTGTCCGCAAGGCATTCAGCCAGAAGTCCGGTTGGTACCTCACCCCCTCTTACATTCCTAACAAGAGCTAGGTATAATAACTAAGTGTAGGAGAATGAGACTTCCATGGCAAGATTAGGATTGAAGTAGCTTTCGGTTAGTTTCCTTACCAAGCAAGATTGCCATAAGGGGAATCTGTCCAAATTAGTAAAGCGCAATGACTCAATAATTATCACTTTTCTTAGCCTTCCATTAGGAAATACTTCCATCATTGCAATTGTTCAACGTCGCTTATGCCTCAATAGCTCTCACCTCATCACAGTCATGAACAATAATCTAAGGAGAGTAAATGAAAGAAATTTTTCTCTGCTCTGTACCAAAAGACATAAAAAATATTCCATCCATCAAGATACGGAGGCAAGAACAATTGAATTTAATACTTTCTGGAAATCAATTCTACTTCCAAATCCAGAATCAAATAAGTCGACCTTTAATTTCGTTCTAGAGCAAGACAAGAGACATTGCAGCCTACGGTCCTCACTCGATATTTTCCAGAGTTCGTAGCGGCCTCATATCTTTAAACAATATCACACTTTAAAACCATTTTTATTCACTGATGAATGAAACATATTACTATTTATTTCACTAATCGTTTCCTTACGCACGATTTCCACACTAGACAATTTTAATGTTTGCAGACTGTAACTCATGTACTTCATAATTATTACATAATCAAAATGTCGATTTTAAATATGGCCAGGCAAGAAAAGAATCCCCACTTCTGTCTTACGCAATATGCTTCCATCAATAGTACCATATTACATGTAAGAAGAAAATTCCGAGTAATTTATCAGCCATCACAATCAAAACTACAAAATGAATTACTATTCTCTAAAAAAAAAGATATTTAGGCCATAAAAACAACGAAGTAAATATTTAAAATAATAAAGAACGCAAAATTAAATTAGTTCATACATAATATTGAATCGAATTGAAAAGCGTCATAATTTATTTACTAAACTCCTTGATTCGTCGGGTGAGAAGGGTAAAATATTTTAGAAACCTCACGTACTTGTATACAAGACGAGAAACTTGAGAAAAATAATTGGGTTATACAGACAAATCGCTACCAAAAACACTGATTCTCAAACATATCCTTCTTCCACGCTGAGCACTAGCAAAAGACTTGGTCTCGGATCGTTTCATCAAATTAAACACCGGTGTGTACACGAGAGCTGACAAAAGCAACAGAACGGGATGGAAATGAATTCTAAGAACACTTGCGGGGAGTCTCATTAAATCTGACTCCTCTTTGCGACCTCGGTCATTTCCCGGAAAACACTCCCTCCCTCTCCGCCGAAAAATCACTCCCAGTTGCCCTGTTTCTGATATTAACTTCATCTCTGACTCCGTCCTTCCGTAGCGAATCCCACAAAGGCGTGTCCCGGTGTCACCCGCAGTGTCCCGGCACCGGACAGGTGAAGCGTGAAGAAAACTTATCCGGCTGGAAAAGTGCTAAGAAGACGGATCCCCTTCTGGTCACATATATATAACTCTAAGGTCTTTCTTTGGCTGAGTTATCCTTTAGCTTAGGCATCCACCCAAGTAGGTCGCCCGATTTGGAGCATTTCGCGCGAATCACGTACGCCGTGCAGTGCGTTCTTTGACGGGATGACCCACGTGTGTGATTGCTCGAGATTCCTCAAAGAATTTGTTGGTATTCACTTTCAATGCGTCTGTCCGAAGCCACTGCCAATTGAGCCCTTTTCACTTAAGTGCATCGCTGGCAGACTCCTTTTCCTCTTTCAACGCAAAATGACCCGCTGTTTTACTTTTTACCAAGGGGGCGAAACAGAAGTCTTAGATTAAGTTACTTCATATTCATTGTGTGAATGTATGATGTTACTATCAAATCATGATGAATTTAATATCAAGATGATTTTTTCCGCAAACGATACGCGAAAGCAATCGATTAGGAAAATAGAGTCAAGGTACTTGCACCCCCTGCCACGTGCCGAAAGCCGACTTGCAGGGATCTGACATAGAAAATAGAAAGTTTTTCTAGTCTAACGTTACAGAATAAAGAAAAATATTTCCTATTTACTTTTGTCCTGTACAAGGCTATGATGTTATGGAAGCTACTTAGGTATGAGTAATTCTAAAAAATGGCATTGATTATGTGAATTTTTTAGAACGCAATGATAAGTGAAATTCGTACAGTCATAGTTCTAATCATATAGACTTATTCCGCTTGTAGCTTATATTCCCCTATATAGAAAGAAGAATGTAAAGGCAGAAAAGTGAGCATGGAAAATATATACAAAGAGGGTACTTCCTCAAAAAACCAAAAGAGAATATTTCGAAATTATAGTATATGGACTTAATAGCTCAAGACGATCATATAATGAAATAGGGATGAAATCCTGCAATACAAGATTTACCATAATCTGAATAGATTGCCTAATTCTTGAAAGCTATAGATGTACCTTACCTTTAAAGATAAGTCGAAATAATCATTCATTGCTTCAACTACAATTTGCATGTGTACTACTTTAATGATCATTTACTGCCTGCAATTACTGAGAAATGTAGGCTGTAATTAATAGGTAATAGTTCAAAAGCGGCTTAGAGAGAGTCGTGAGTGGCAAACTAAAGCTTTAGGCGACGTTTAGATATTAGGCAAAACAGCAAAACCTCATTAGTCAACCTGAAGTGAATACGGAGCACAAAGGCATTAATAATGACTGGACAAAATTCAATGCAATTGATAGCGCTATTCACAGAGCAATGCACTGTATTGTTGTGTGGGTTTTCCTCTCATGATATTCTGGTTCAGTGAGGACTGCAAGGGAAAACTACCCTACTCCTCACCATATTTTATAAGCCTAATTCCTTTCTCTAGTACCTGCGGAGAATAGCGGAGAGGATTAGATTCAAACACGCCTTTTGGCTGAATAGTTTACTGTCAGTGACAGTACTGTACTAAGAGAATCATAGGCGTAAGGGAGAGCATCATTTACTGACAATGTTGACAGAATCATGGGCAAAATATGGGAACTCGAAAATTAAAAAGATTTAATATTGTATTGAAACTTAAATCAGTAGAAAAAAATCATCTCTTGAGTCATTCATTCATGAGTGTTCTACCTTTCGGTAGGTTCATGTACAATCAAAAATCCCTATTAAGTGCCATCTCCTTCATTTTCTTATGGTTAACCCAACCTCTTATGTCATCCACCAACTTTTGTCTCTGTCTACCAGGTCATCCCTTTCAATTCGTTATCTCTTAGCTCTTAATAACGTCAAAAATTAGCTTATAGTTACTCGAAAAGAAATGAAAAGGTGAGACCTTTACCCATACCAGAGAAATAATGTTTTCAGAAATTTACCAAGCTATTGTTGGTATCTCGGTTTTTACGAAATGGGCTACATATCTCGAATCATAATTTTGAACTCTTATAACAGTTGTGGAAATAATAATAATAATAAAAGGACCTTATTTAGGGCGAGATTGGGACTATCGATCCTCTTCTTACATCAAACCCTTCGTCATATAAATGTAAAAAAAGAGATACCTTGAAAAAAATTACAAAGAAGAAATTTACTTTGTGGTTTTAAAAAAAACCTAAGCTAAGGCTTAGGAAAAAAATCCACTGCAGGTAAACACCCACAAGAAGGGGGCTGTGGAAAAACTGCGAAACCTACAGATAGGAAAACTATATTTAGTGATGAAATCAGATTAAATGAAATTTAAAGACAACAAGACATACCCATAATACCATAAAAGAATAAAAAAAGAACAAACAGTTACACATTTACAGGTAAGTAAGTACAAAATAGAAAGAAACATACTGACAAACAAACAAATGCGGAAATTTGAGCGTTAGACGAATAGAATTAATCCCCGAGAAATTAAAACCTATACTCTATTTAATGGCGGACCCAGACAACGTCTCCGGCGATATCCCGAGAGATTCTTAATATATTTCTCTCCGACGAACAATTCAATTTCCCTGAATTTTGTGAGACGAGGAAATGGCGTTCGCTCAATCTTAGCGCCCGTTTTAATCTAAGGAGCCCGGAGCCTAAGATCCTGGAATGGGGAAATAGGACTGGTCTTTTATCTTTCGCCAAATCTAATGTCGTCTCTGCTGTCAGATAGCTCTCATCTCCTCTCTTTCTCTAAAACCTATAAATCGATCTCCCATAATGGAAACACGGGATGGGTCATGCAGTTCCAGGCTTCTTTCCGACTTATTAAAGGGAATCCACGGTGCTTGCTATTTGATTGAAACTGTACCAAATACGCTTCGAAATGAAATGGCTCAACATATATTGCTTCGAAAGTCATCTATGACAAAATTTAATCCTATATAAAAACTCAAATCGCATTGTATTTAAATGATTCCTTTTTATGCATTCCAAAAGATGGTAAGATATTTTTTTATATAATTAGATAATTTTGCAGAATGATTTGGTAATTTTAAAAATGTTACTGTACTCTCTAGAGGTAAAGAGAACGTCAATGTTAGGAATGTATAGTGAAGCATAACGTAAAGTTCAGTTAAAGAGGAGGCGTATTGTTTAAGATTCAAACGTAGTTTACAGAGCAATACGAAAAATCAAGTTGAGTTCAATGAATTGAAACTGATACAGAATAAATGGAAATCAGTGGACATCAATGAAGCTTTGAATTATTGTAAGAAAGTTACATTTATCATTAATTTCTTCTCGTTACTCTCCTTTCATCGACTGAAAATGTTAAATATATGATTATACTATCATAGATAGTATATTCATACATATACGTTCATATGTACTAGCAAAGGCAGGTTGAGATTACATAATTTGTCTTTTATAGATTTTTATTACAGCGCACGGTAAGCGTAAAGAAGAAATTTTAAACTTTGCTGCTCCTCGAAACATCAAGAGTATATTTTGATAAATTTGAAGCTAAATTCATTTCAAAACCGTATCTATCGATTGCCTTTTAACAATTCGTTACCGAATAAATTACTGAACGCTTGAACAAAATTCTATTCTGGCATACGACTCAAATATTTTATCATACACTGAGTTCCATTACGCCCAAAAAGTATGTGTTTCCTTTAAGTATACAATCATAAAGCAATTGACCAAACAAACATTGTGATTTATAAGATACTGGTACCATTTCAATAGTATTCGCAACCTATCTATATTGGAATGAGAATTGTATATTGCAATTATATTTTATTTCTAGCTGCTAGGGTAGTGTTCTGTGGAACGTTTCAAATGTTGGTACGGTAATCGATGATGACTAAATGAGTTTTACCTTTAACCGTCTAACTTCTTAACTGAATCAGCCTACGATGGTGAAAAATCTAATGTTATTATGAATATACGAAATTAATTACCGAAACCATAATACAAAAATGTGTATCTAAGGAATTTCAAACTATCATAATGATTTTTCTTATGAAGAAGAGTTGTAATTACAACAAGACAAAGAAATATGACTTCGCGCAAGTTAGGTAATGCCATAGTTTGATCTGAGGAAATAACAGAGTACCTAGAGAAGCTACCTTGCTATCTAGTAGAGGTGGTAAGGTAGCTTAGTGCAGCAAATCTTTGATACGAAATAGGGGTGTTAAAAATTCACTAGGCCAAAGGCAATCTCAGGAAATGCCCCGGTTAAAGCAACAACGGGAATTCTTCTCTTTTTCTGCAACTATACTCTTGTCCCAAACTCCCTAATCAATTCCACCTGCATGGAGAGGGCTCAACTGTCCTATTCTACCCTTAAAAGTAAGCTTGATGGAAAAAGTAATAAGAATGATATGCTTTAGTGGCATATCCCTTTATATGTCAGCGACAGAAGGTGTTGAAGGGGAAGATGGAAGCCCTAGCAAGAAGGGAACGTCGTGGAATGATTCGAAAGATCCGAAAATGAAGGATTTTACGGATTGTATCGATGTCGGGGGAAGTTGGCTCGTTTCGGAACAAAATAAGGCGGAAGGAATTCTTACCTCTCAGAACGTCCGTCGGATGGCAAATTGAGCTGGATGAGAACGGAATGAAATTCTGAGAGCAGATAGGGCGCGTGGGGAGGAATACGAAGTTTGAAGATGCGGAAAGGGTTGTGTCCCGGATGCTGGGGGATGAGGTCAGGAAAAGTTTTAGGATGGAGATTTGCAGGTCGGAAGTGCCAATAAGCATCGGTGATACATCCGGCGAGTTTGGGGGAAATTTATCGCTTTTCTCTTCTTCGTGAGAAGGTTTTGCGATACCGAAGGGTGTTCTGCTACCAACAAAGGAAACACGTGTTCGTATATTCTCACCTACTATATGTATAAATATCGTATTCTTTAATTGCACTTCTATGTAATGCCCTGTGATCTGTCTTTCGCTAGCACCATTTTTAAACGATGTTTTACTATATGGTTGTGTGTGTACTTTAATCATAAAGTTACCCACCAGAATATCAGGAATAACTCCAAATAATTGGAATTTCTCTAGGGCATCACTCATTCTAATTTAATTTGGTAACTATAACCAAGCGATAATCTTCTTCTAATTTTTATCTCCCCCAATCCAAGAGTTCCCGCTAGGGTATTAGGATACCTGGGTCTACCCAATTCTATGTTATGTTCTGCTAAAAAGATTTTTTATAAACAGGAATTTATTATCTGAAAACAGAATAAATATGTAATGATAAATCACGAAGTAATAATTCAACGGTTATTCGATCGTAAAAATATAAACCCATGTAGAAATAACGGCTTTAGGTTGAAGGAAACTAGGGTATTTTATATTCTACTTGTAACAAATGAGGGAGAAATTGTCATTATGGTAATTAAACTGATTAAGCTATTTTTTATTATAGATGAGTCGCTTTTAAATAAAGGTAGCCCGCTTACACAAAAAAGAGCTTGCACTGATGCAAATGAGAAAATAGTCCGGATGTATTCGAGATATGGGTGTGGCGTGGAGTGGTGAAATTGAGCGGAGTTGATAGGGAAACAAATACGGAGGTGCCAGGGATAGTTGGAAACTTAGATTGGAATAATTAAGCATAATAAGAGGAAATAGGTTGGTCAAATATTGGAAAGGGGCTTCTAAAGAAAGCAATTGAGAGTAGAATTCAAGGAAATAACAGGGGGAAAAAAAAGGTGAAATGCAAGAAAAACTTTCAAATAATAATAATAACTTCTCTAATGGAAACATGAAAATACCAATTATATCCACTTCAATTACTATTATTATTTTCAAGGACGCACAACCATTCCCTACCCAGAAAAATCTGACTAGCCCGGATTCGAACCCGGGACCTTGAAGTGCTTGCACGCTAACCACTCGGCTACCACAACCGGTAAAATTTAAGCCTGAATGATTCACTTTCACTGAATTTCCATCCTCATCGTAAGCTTAATTAATTTGATATTCTATAAATGTATAAGAAAAGCAAAAACGAAGTGCTACAACCAACTACAATGTCCTAGATATCGAAACAAATTAGGAGCACTCGATGTATTTGGTCCACGGAGATATTCCAACGGGCGCAATTTATAGCTTTGCCATTTAGGGCGATATACTACTTGATCCAGCCCGCCACTCCTTCAATAGAAGAGTCCCGCGATTAAAAAAGCACGGTGACGCTGCCTTAAAGAGCGCCCCAAAGACCTTTCCCTTGCCCGCAGGACGCCTTTGTGAGGGAAATAATTGATCGCGGGTCTTTGGGAGTGAAAGCGGTCAACGGAGGAAAGGTTCGATTAGTCGAGGGGCAATCCTCCAATTCCAGATGCATTGGAAGGTCGCGGAATTAGGAAAGGGAAAAGAAGAGGGCGTTCGTGTTGGAGCGGAATTGGCAGAGGAAGTCCGGGGATATTACGCGACGGGAAATGGACATGGGATTCTTGAGAATGAAGGTCCGAATGAGAGATGAAAAACGAAGGGAATGTGATCGGGGTGATGAGGAGGCTGCGCGGTCCGCATCGTTTTCATTCTTCGTCTCCATCGAGCGGTATTGGGTTCAGTTTTCACGGTGAGCGAAACTGATAAGGAAGATTTCCATTTCTACGTGCTTGAACTGACTGTGATTATTACTTCATCGTAGTATTCACAATATAGTTTTTCGTAGTAGTAAATGTAAATTAGCTCCACCTTTTTCAATTCATGTTATTTAGTATTGGTCAGCCTGTCATTGCTCCACAATGACTCCCATATTACCCATATGGCATGAAATTAATCACTACGTTGTCCCTATCCTCAAAATAATAATAATCAACAACCGAGTTATTAACCTACGTATATATGTAGGTGTATTACATATATGGTATATATAAATTGATTTATATATTTATTTTCATCCTTTAACTTACAATCAGTGACATTTTCCTCTTTGCCTTGAATACAATGTAGTAAATGATAACATGCAATATTCAAGACTTCGAGATGAACAGTTCATTACTTCCCGCAGTAAGTGATAATATACTTCAAATGTAAATAATAATTAATGCCTGCGATTCATACTGTCCCAAAGCCTTTGAAAATTAGCAAGTTTTACCTAGGGTGCTATATATATATATATATCTTGATCCTAACAATTTCGTGTGCGTAATTTGTTTAGAAAAGAGATGAGATCCTTTCCCATCAGATGAACATATATATCATCTAGCAACATAAGAAATGTCGCATTTGAAACGACTAGGTCGCACTTGAGTTGTGTATAATCCCATTGAGCCATTAGGATGAGTTTTCATAGGCTTTTGACTAAATTTCTAATTTTTTTATATTATACTCAATTATAAGGCCCAGAATCAAGGGATTTTACATTTAAATTGGAATTGTTCTTAGCCATGACTCCATTTTTGTTTTGATATCCTTTTTCCAAAAGTATTGCAGATGAAATAGATCCAAAACTATCTTCTTAAATCGCTCCCCATTTGCAGAGATGAAAGATCTTTTAGATAAATTGCCGAGTTTTTTAATTAAGAGAATGTTATTGCATAGCGTATAAAGGCAGATCAAAGAAATGAAGGCTGTCATTTTCGGTTCCTTTGCATCGTTCCAGCAAGCTCGCTCCATATACCTTTCTCCTTCAGCGGAGAAGGAAAGCTCAATAAAAAGAATAAGCTGCCCTAAATCGAACCTTGGAAGGGGTAATCCAATCAAAGGCATGCGTAAACTCTCGTTTCCCTTTCCTAGAACCCCAATGCATAAATTAAGCGAAATCCGATTTTGTTTCGCTAGGGACGCGAGAGACGCCAAACTGCGTAACGCTGCGACCGGGGGATGGGAATTTTGGCACTTTATCTATTCCGGCTCGATTCTTGATCCTATCGCGGGCCATCCTACGCGCATCCAAAACTAATATAAAAAAGTAAGGGGTGAAAGATTGAGCAGGGGGTGAAACATCCATTTACTGGGGAGGAAGTGTGTATCCCGTGAATACCGAGGGCGATATCAGAATTCAGAAAGACAGGAAGAATAAAATTCTGGGACTTCTCAACTTTTTCGGGATTTAGGGGATCGGAAAGGCGTAGGTGCCGATGAAGTGGGCTAAGATTGGCTGAAGGGGAGGATAAAGGGGAGGGAAGACGAAATGGACGGAGGGGGGCAATATACAGAAAATAAGAAACTGGACAAGAAGTGAATGAAACGAGGGAAGATGGACGGAAATGAAAGGGCAAACAAGATGGGGGTGAAATGGGCAGGGTGAATGTGAGAAGAAAGAGAAAAGTGAGGGGGTACAAAAGGATGTGTTTGCCATCTCAGCAAAGCTGGCAAACGTGTTTCCGGCCAGCTTTTTGACCGAAAATAAAAGCATATTAACTTTCGTTCCTGCTATAGTACCAGCGGGACTTCACTCACAAAAAGGGAATGAATTTTTGGAAGATTTAGGAAATATATGTCCCTTATAATTTGCCGTCCGGGTTTCACTATTAATTAGATTATGTTTTTTGAGAAAAATTTAAGGACATATGCTCCTCGAAGTGTAAAATTTATTGGCGGCATATATATTTTCCCGGTAGATAATTATCTTAATGGAATTTCTTATGGATGATGAGAATTAGTTAAGATTAAGCTGCAGTTTCTTTACGATTGTAAACTATAGAATCAAGACGGCATTCATTTAACTCAGGGAAATAATACACAGTATGACTCTTTCCATAAGTAAGTTTCCAGTTAGTTGCGAAAGAGAAAGGACCATTTTGGGCCAAAAATAATGCATAAGAAATATCTAACTCATCGCTGTTATAAAACTTTCACTGACTCAGAAAACCTACCTCTACCAAGGTATTCATGGTATTAGTTAAATCTTGTATCAAATTTTGGAAAAAAGAGTTATACCCGAACCAATTAGGCCCAACAAGTCTCCATATAAATAGCGCTTTCTTCATTTATTGCACTGAATTCTTCCGAGAATAGTATTACCACGATCTTCATTCCTCTCAGAACATGAGTCTAAACTAATTTCGCGTCTATATTTATTGTATTTAAGCATATAAAATGAAATTAATCCTACAGCATTACAGAGTAACCGGGTAGTAGCATCAATCTAAATACCGAGAAATAAATCAATTAAAAAAGGAGGAATAAATAGAATATATAACTACATAAACATGCATAAAATCAGAAAATGAAATAAAAAGGACGTTTCTTCCGAAACTAAATTCTAACAAAGATAGCTTCTCTGGGAAACTATATTCTACTTTAATAAAGAGGACTGCAAAATCGCTCACAAGCAAACTAAGGAGTGGGAATATTAAAATAGGATCTTGTTTTCCTAAGAAAAATGGCACATTTTTATTTTCCTACTGAAATCTAATTTAACGAAATAATTCACAGCTCAGAGTATTGGAGAGCTAGTTATATTCGTCGTGGTAAAAAGAAATACGCGTACCTAGCAACTCATCTCAAAAATACAAGTCGGGAGTGGAACCTTTAATTCTAAACAGCTTTTCATTAAAAGAATACATAAATATACGAAAAAGAGTAACATAGGAAATAAAAGCGAAGAACGCACCAAGGAAAAAGAAACCGGAGAGGAAGAAAACAGGAAAGAGGATGAACGACTTGGAAACTCGCACGACGTGGAAAAAGCCGCTATAAATTAGCTTTCCTAGAGAACCAAACTAAAAGGAAGGAAGCAGAAAAAAACGTCCGGGAGCAAGAGAAAAGGTTAAGAGCCGTGGTTCTTCTAGTTCCAGAAAGATCATTGAAGGAGTCACCATCCTTCTCGCTACAAAACGAAAACGGTTTCCCGGTCGTCCCCTGCGATCTCGGCCTATCCATCAACCTCCCCACTTTCATTTTCCACCCTCCGATTCCCTTTCTTTGCACTACGTCCTCCGGAGTCCCTCTCTCACGCCGATTTCTCAATCGCCCCTATGCGACCATTCGCATTCGCATTATATGCGCGATTCGCAGGCGAACATCCGCGGTCTTTTAATATTGGCGGATTAAGCGTCCGGAGGTTGTTTCTATAATTGATGAGATTACGTAAAATAGCCGTCGTAAATGGAGCGGGGATATGGGAATCTCCGAGATGTCCCGCATGAATGCAGAGATGGGAATCGGAGGCGACTCTCGACTTCCTCTATAACGGGGGATGCCATTTTGCAAGTCCGAGTTTCGAGAATCGGTGGGATTATGCGATTACCGTATGGAGTAAGAGGGTGGTTATGCTAACCATTTCTTAATTATAGATATTGTGCTGATGGGGAATATTTCCCCTTGATGAACATGGTTATAAGCTGCATATTTTGTTTTCTGATGAAAATGGAAGGTGATATAAAGCAAAATATATGAGGCTGCGCTAAGATATTTCCACGACCACAGAGTCAGTCACAATACGAAGTATCTTAAAGAGTTTACAAACTTCATCTATACTGCACCATTTCAACGCCATTTCATTGACAATGGCAGTAAAGGAAAAAACAAATGAATGAATGAATGCTTGGAAATAATTTCCGCACCATTTTGCTAAACACTTACTTATAAGCTCATAAAGTACTTTATGGATGAAAATCCGTGTACGTTGTCCTTGTTTTTCTATTTTGTTTTTCATGTTACTTTGTATATTGCTATCTCATTTCTTAAATTTGAACTGATTCTTATTTATGTATTGTATGTAAGTACTTATTGGTAGTGTATTTATTTATTTTTGAATTTTTTTCTCTTTTCTTATCTTTTAGCTATTACAATTGGTAGGTTTGCGCAGGTTTTTCACACCCACCTTCCTTGTGGGCGTTTTTCTGCAGTGGATTTTTTTCCTAAGAATCTCTTAGGCTTTTACATCCACAATTCTTCTAATTATTTCTACTTCTTATTTTATAATTAATGACGATGGGATGGATGGAAGAAGAGACTTTTAAGTCTCAATCTTGCCCAAATAAAGACGATTTATTATTATTATTATTATAAAGAAACATACTTCTTCCTTTTAACCCACCATTCTTCACCACACAGAGAAAGGACAAAAGATTACATTTTACGAAATGAGACAATTTCTGATTCACCTATTATCTGCGAAAATTGTTACCAACGAGTACCTTCCAACAAACAATTCTCCCCTTCTCTTATGCACCCTCCCTCGCCCTTCTACAACCCCATCTTCATACCCCCCTTCTTCTCTTCTTCCTCCTCCTGTTCCCCTCCATTAACTCATGTATATAGCTTTGTGTTTCCTAATTCCACACCTGATGATGGCCGAACGTGCCGAAACCGGTCGTTGTTTTTAGTTTCTTTAAACTTATGGATGTGTATCAGTTTCATTTGTTTTATTTTTACTTTTAAAAATAAATTAATTTTATCATGAATAAAAACCTTGAACTATTCACAAGGTGTTCCAATGATTACCAATATATACAAGATATCGGAAATTATAATAATCGAACTAACCCAATATATCGTAGACAAGAATAAAATGGAATTCAATGATGAGAGCAATGAATTAGGTAATTAATTCTTCTACAGGAACATTTATTTGATTATTTCCCCTAGATAGTACGATGAATCGACCTTTTTTGAAAATAAAGGTTTCCACTATACATTACATGGAGTCTATTTTAGCTTCCAGTGCTAAACTTCCCATATGCGTAAAAAAACTATTCAGAGCATAGACGTGCAAATATCCTGTATTTATGATACATGGATACACTAGGCAGGATTAGGCGTAAGTCTGAGAAAACTCAGTTAAGAACAGAAGCGTAAAAAAACATCATCCCTAGGATTCGAACGAAGGACTATGAAAAACAATTCACTTCCTTTTATCCTTGGACTCCTTTTCTTCATTTTCAATACCTTCGTAACTTTATTTTGCTTTCTAGTTGCTGTACATTTGTTATAAAACGAATTGTAAAACACTATAGTTCATGAACCCACAAAAGAATTTTCAAATTTGGAGAGCTATCTTCATCACGGAATTATCTTAAGAGTAGTATAAGTGTCTTCCCTCTCATTACAACATCCCACATTAAAGGGCTTTCGAATATTAAAAATACAGCTTTGATCGTGGTTGGCTAATTTTAACTTAACTACCCCGCGGATGGTCCCATTATATCTGCGTAAATTTTACAAGATTAACTTTAATAATGTTTCAGCTGCTGAACCATCCATCTCGCACTTTGATAGCATTGGCAATAACTTTGGCCTATTTTCCTCTTGACTGGCCCCGTTACCCCTCTGAGACTTTTATATATAAACTAGTGAATTCCCCCATCAAAAAAACCGGAATTAAAATTAAATTTATAAACCAAAAATATAAAAACTCCCGTTACGATATTGGATTGTTTCTTATAAATATGTTAATTCTAATGCATGTTCAACAATCACCTTTGTCGTTAGGGAATTGTTTATGCATACAAAAGTATACAAATGTTTCGTCATTTTTGGCTGAATTCTCTCAATTTCGACTAGAATACGTTATTCTAGAACCAAAGTATGAATCTTTATTCGATTTTCTTTTTTTGGTGTTCATCTCGATTTTGTACGACCGTTACCTCTGATTTAATTCTGCAAAAGAAAAGATGTTTTCAATCGATCAAAATTAACTTTACGTGCATTTCTTATGAGAGACGATTTGAGCAGTCCAGAATCGAACCAAGGATACTTTGGACAAACAAATATCAGTGTGTAATGCTCCATTAGACCTTTAACGAATCCCAACAGTTTATAATCCTACCACGTCGGAAAGTTCATAGAATTAATGTTAGAAAATTTATCCCATGTATTTCTTACGAGGGTTATTGACATCAAATACATAAATTTATATATACAACGGTTATTGCTATATAAGATCCTCGCTCCTCCATTCCATTTATTTCTCCATCCTATTTATTTTCAATACATCTCTTTCCGATCTCTATCCCTCATTATTTTTCCTTATAATCATTATTTTTCCTTATCTCCTTTCTATTTTCGCTGCCAAAAACATTTTTATATTTCGTCATGGCTTTATCCACCTTCACCATCTATTTTTGCACTCACTCACCCTACATGTGTCATTCGTTATTTACTCAGAAAATACAACAAAATTTACGGCCCCCATTTCACCCTCCGCCCAATTGTGAGGCCCCATTCGATCCTTCCTTACCCAGTACTTCCTCCATAAATTCATTCGCCCACTGCGAAATACGTTCTTGGACTCCACTAGCATCCTTCCTCTTTCAACTGATTTTTAAGGCTTCCTTCACAAATTCAATGTATTTATTTTAATATTTTTAAAAATTATGTCCCTCTTCTCCCTCCCTTTCAGCATGCTCTTCGTATATTTTCGAGCGTCGGGGCTTCCTTTTTTTCATCGGCCTATTTATAAGGCAGGCTCTCAATTTCCGACGCTTCGTTATAACTTTCTGCATGCCGCCCCCCGCATCTATCGAAGGCGGGTTGGCTCGGCCGCTGGATAGCATTCCAGTTTATATTTTTTCACCCCTTTCTCTCTCAACCCCTTCGCTTCTATTTTGATGTTCCAGCCCCCTCTATATTTCGGGGAGGCGTCTATCAGATGAAGGGGCGGTACTAGTTTTTCGGGGTACAAACACCCTCGTAACGACGCTGCCCATCTCGTAGATTGTCACCTTATTTTTAGGCTTTATATAAATAAAACTAAGCGTCTTACTCACGCAATTCCTCGGTCGAATTTTCGAAAACTGCACATGATCTTGAGCGGCTCTGAGTTTGAATGCTTTAACCCATAGGTTTCCAAACTTTTTTTTCTGTGAACCCCTTTCAATTTTCCATAGACCCTTAGCTTTCTTAGCATTGCATTTTTCTGTTAAAAACCCATATCTGGTTTTCATTTGATTATTTTATCTTTTGAAATGTGATCTATGGCTCCCAAAAACTCTGAAACACTCTCAAAAATTTAAATATATCTTGGACTCCACTTTCATTTCTCCTTTACATGGACGATCTGTAAATCTCTATGGAACACTTTGGGAACTTATGCATTAGCCGAATGTTATCCCAAACTTGGGCGATGCTTGGTATCAGAAGCGCTAATTAATAATGTCACAAAAACATAAAGTCCTCCATAAGAGATAACAATTTCATATAACTATATTATGACTGTGTTGTATTTTATACAGAGTAGTATAGAGTATTTATATGAAGTTCAATGTGATGAATTTTCTCCACAGATGGCATATACTTACATCTATGTTTCCTTATTATAAGCAACTTATTAACCAAAGGATAAATAATGATTGAGATCGACTGAAATCGTCAATTAAAAGGAAAACGAACATTTCTGATTGGGATTCCAACCCAGATCGACTATCAAGGCAATTTTCTTAAGAAATGTTTCTTATCTGTACCTCCTGAATCTATTTTCAATGAGTACACTTTTAAATATAAATTTGAAAATCCTATTGAGAATCAGTGGATAATAATACCTGTATAAAATACCGTTGTACCTGAACTCAATCTTAAATTCTTTGTTGCATTTGTCTACCATTATTTTTACTTAAAATTCTCGCACTATATTAAAAATAACTTAATAGAATTCGCACGTCCTAGTGCATTACCACAATGGGGTAGTTATATACAACCCGAGATATCAATACTAATATAAAGAAAGCAGAATGGTGAAAACACAATTAACCATACAAATAAAATGAAAATTCAGGAATTTCAAAGGAAACAAGAACTTGTAATCACAAAATGAATAATGTCTACAGCACCATTTTTATAGAAGCTTAATTAATAAGTTAATTGGTCCACGAAATTAGGAAGAACTTAATTACAACCTCTTGAGTCAACAATATTGAAACCAGAAAAATAATAATTCTGTTGGCAAACAGCATGATCCCTGAAACAAAATGTTATTTATACGATAGAATCAATATAATTTGAAATTCCAGGGTAAGTTCGGAGAAATAGGTGCCAAGTTCTCTGATTTTAAGTCTAAATTATTATTTTCTTGGTTTTTTAAATTATCTGATACCATATAACAAGAAAATTTCCGTAAAATTCAAGCGAAATTTCCTTCTGGAACAGCTTCATCATCTCAACACCATCATTAAAATCGGAAGCTCTAAACCTCCTCAGTTGCTGGCAAACTATCAAATCTAGCATGTATTTTGGACGTGCCACATGTATAAACCCTTGAACTTATATATCAGATATACACTAATTGTAGAGAATGGAATGCGTGCTTACTTTTATGAATCCACAAGAAGTAAAATGAACTGTGGTGCTCAATCAAAATAGATATAATGTCAGACTTGCTTCAATTTGGATATCTCTGATACTTTTCATAATTTTATAATTATATTTTCCCATGTTTGCTCCTGATAACTTAAAAAGCTTTAACTGATATATTTCGTTTCAATATGAATGTAATGTATTTCCAAAAACCTGCCAGATATAAAAATAATAATCCTTTTCTTGTTTGATTTTCAAGTTCGTAATCTTATATTTAACGGTTCATGGAGGTGAAATATCGGAGCATTCGAAAGGTTTAAAAATCACTAGTTTAAAAAATTATTATTTGCATAAATATTAGCTGTAACAAAAGCTAAATATAGGATGGAAAGCGAAACGATATCGCATCCAACTGGTTGAGATTCCACCAAATCTTCATTGGCCAAAAGACATTAGCGCTTTAGACAAAAACCAATCAATAATATAAATATGAAAGATAAATAATAACGTAATAATTTTTCATCTACTTAATGTAAATCAGTTTACTTTCGGATACTTTCAACTGATAATCGAATCGTTTAATTGGCCTTCCCGATAACCAAGTGGGTAGCACGTTCGGCTTCGGTGAAAGCAGTTTGGGGTTCGATTCTAGGTGAGAGCCCTTTAGAAAAAAATAGTAAACGAATTTATTTAAAGCCGAGATCAAGAGTTGAAAGTCTCATCTTAGACTGACTCACACACAGTAATCGAGGCACTGTTTTCAACCACTATTTTCCAAGTCCTGCATAGAGGGATGATTATCTACGTTTTTCGGAACATTTTCTAATATGTTTCCTTGGTATACATATTGCAACTATTATGATTGGAACTACTCTGAATCTTGATTATATTCTATATATGTGGATAAAATAAATATTACCAACAATGAATCAAAAGACATTTCAGCAGGAACAGCAAGTAGATTGTTTTTATTTATTCCATTTACCTCATAAACAACGATTTTCTGGACTTTTACAATGATAGGTATTAACAACAACAATCACACAAGACCAATTCCTCGGAAAAATCCGACTAGCAGGGATCCGAACCTGAGATCGTGGGGTTGGAGCGATACCGTGCGAGCACGCTAAACACTTAGCAACCGGTGATTGCTACTAACAACATTGTAAAAGAACTAAACGAAAAACAATTACTTGACCTAAGACATTAAACAATAAAACTTAAATTAATAAAAAATCTTGTGTATGCAGACGTCCTATGATCAATGAAAATTGAATATTTTTTGTGGTATGAACATATGTGGGACCATTAAATAAATCACGCGTAATACAACCACTACCAAATCGTTTAACACTCCAGTTAGAGCAGTTAATATTTAATTAACTCACCAAATTATCATTCAGTTTAACTGATGTCCAAACTGGCCTCTAAAGTCAATATCTTCTCCCATTACTCTTTATTCGTAGTACACATCTGCTTCTCTTAAAGACTTCCGATAAATATATCCGATCGAATAAAAATCCATTTTATTCCCTCTTAAAACATTTCCTCCCTTAAATCGCAGCAACCTCTTTGCTGTTCCTATCCGTGTCCTTGGATTTGGTCACGGCTTCCATTCATTCTTCATCCATTCTCTTTGCTTTCCCATTCTCCCATTCCTCTCATGCTTCCTCCTTTCATTTCCGTTGTCGCCTTCCTTTCCCTTCTCCATTCAAAAGTACGACTTTCTCCAACGGTGCTCTCAAACTCTCCCTTTCACCTTTCTTTACAACTGAATATAATCCTATGAAATGCACCTTGGAATTTCCCGTCCCTTGAAACTGGCATGCACGATAAGAACTTCAGATGTGAGAAGAGATTTGGTCTTGAGAAACTTCCCCGTTGAGACTTTTACTGGTGGTTATCGGAAAAATGTCGACTGTATGCGCACATTTGATGTATTGATTCCCTTTAGTTGGGGTTTTAATCTGATTTCCGTATGATGTTAATATGGAAACGACCAACATAATGTGCATGCAAATTTTCTATGCTATATTTAGCTATTTCGCTGTAATTAAGCCCAATTTTTTGAAGCGACAGCCACACGTTAGTAATTTTGTTTAGTTTTATTACCCCAAAATACCCTATGAAACTTTTTGTGAAGAATCTTTTTAGGTTCGAGAACATTCTTGATGCCTTGGAAATGAAGCACTTTTCAAACATTGAACGCCATGTGAAAATAGTTTATAGCATGTGAAGAGAACTAATTATAATTTGAAATAAGTTCGTATGAACAGTCAATTAATGCAATTCGATTCTCATTGTTCATTGCTGTAAAACTTCAAAGATACGAGCTGTCTTAAAACATCAAACGCAGCTGGCTTTGTTATTGATTTGAACTTCAGAGAACAACAAGGACGATACTTGATATTTGGACATAGAGAACACACATTTCTCACGAAATGTTCACTATCAACCATTCAACTTTTTAGGAACTTCCGAGAATTCAATTTGGAGAATGTGCTTTTTGAACTTTCTACAAGATGGCTATGGATTAGTGCATTACTGTATGATCAAGATATGTCTGACGAGGCACTAACACTTTTTAATGCTTAATTTAGTATAAATACTAAAAAACGCGATCATATTATATCAATAAGCCACTTAATGTAATGCTTCTGGTTTATGCCATTTCGACGAAGATACGTTATTTTAAGTAAGTTTATTATGCACTAAACACCTAAAATTTTCCGAAAATTAGTTAAAATTCGTCAGAAAGATATTAATTAATTTTATCATAATCATGGCTTATTGAATAACGCAATAATAATAAAAATTCCAAAAGCAACAAAGAATTTCGATTCCTATACTTGGCCATTCAAAGTTAATTTAGAATGCTGGTCATTCAAGAGTACGGTTGATAATGAATTGCGTGTTCATTCATAAGTTACGAATGGAAATTCGAATGAACACAAAAATGGCCTACAAAAGCTGAAATTCATCTCCTCGCATTCAAGAAGGTGAGATAAACAGCTCTTCAACCGCCCATGTATCGATTATTAAATTCTCCTCGTCGTTCTTACGTTCAATATTGCCTCCGATACGGAAAGATGAATAATGAAGTTTGTTTGCGCCCTTGTTTATCTTAAGGAACCTAAAGAAAACTCGCGGCCAACTCAAGGGTGGGGATATTGATCTCTTTCGTCCACTCACGCAAAAGAGAGACTCTCCAGAAAACAAAAGACGGAGAAAAATGCGCTCTTGGAGACGTAGAAAAGACGGGGTCTTTGGAGATGAAAAATTTATGATCAAACTTTTTGACCTCTGGGGTATGGAGGGCGTAGGAAAAATGTATGCATAACTCAACATCACGGAGTCTTCCATGTCTAACACAAGGACCACCTTCACGCCGTCAAGGATTTTAGATTAACGGGGAGTTTCCCATAAGAAAAGAATATCCTGTGACTCACTCCTTTGTTTTATCCATAAACAGGTAAGTCCCTCATATTGAAGCGACAGTTTCCTTACTCGCTACTTGTTGCTATTTTCGAGTGAATTCCTTGTCTGACTCTAAATAAGTGTTCGTTACTCGAAAAGAGTAATTGCAAGAATGATCTCTTTAGACCAAAGTTTGTCTTATAAAGTAGTCGTTATCTATATGATGATTAGTTAAGAAAGAAGATTTTGAACACAACTGTTAATGAATTAGAAGTTTAAAATATGCAAAAACCGTCTGGTTTGCTTTCATAAAAGTTTTGGTTTTCTTAAAAGTGCTGTTATCCTTTCTTTTTTCCTCCAAATTCCGGTGATTGAGACGAGGAACCGGCGTTACTCGTCTCAATCACCTCTCATCTCATCACGTAATATAATTACAAAATATTTTGTAAGTTCAAAGATAATGCGCTTTCCTATGATATGGCATATTTCCGTTCTATTACATAAACGAATGAGGTAATGCGAAATAATGATAATATAGGCGCTAGAGTAAAGTGCTTCAAAGATGATTTTATTCCGCGAACGTCATGCACAAGCTAACAATGAGAAAATATAGATTCAAGCACCCTCTGCCACTCACCAAAAGGAGGCATGCATATAGTATAACCATAGTCGTAATGCATTTTTTACTTCAATGTTACTTGTACTACACTGAATACGACGAGTCAAACATTTCTGCAGCGTTTTGCAGAAGATTAGTGAGATTGAGTTTAGAGCAACAGCAAACTTGTAGCTAAAGCTAAATATACCGATAGATATCGCTCTTCTTTAACAAAAGTAATTTCAAGTTGATATCATAATTGGAATAAAGTAATTCCTTCAGATAGATTTTATCAAGAGGACGAAAAAGACAATTAAGTCAACATAAATATTAGTGTACTGTGATACTAATGAGCTTACAGACTAGTTTAGTGATTATTAAAAATTTCACGCGAGTTCATTTAGAAAAAATTGTATTTATTAGGATAAACAGTACAGAGAATTTTTCTACCTGAATCTTTATACTGTTATGTAAAAGCGATAAATATATGGCTTTTGAATCAAATATAGTCGCTGTGAAAGACTAAATACTCACCCATACTTTAATTCAGATACATATGATAAAATTCGAGGAGTTTAAGTGACTATTAAGCATTGAAGTGCGGTTAAAACAGTTTACTCATTATTTAGCACTATATAAGCGATTACGATGAACACCAGTCATGCAAGTAACCACTTACGTAGTTAATTTAAATAGAAAGATGCGAAGACAGCAAGACTACAGTAAAAGACACATCCTATTCCCGCATCTTGCGGGAAAAAACGGGATTCCGTTGAGATAAAAAATCACCCATGATCCTCTCTGGTTGAACCCACATGCCATCGGAGACAAGGAGAATGAAGTTTTCTTAACCGAAGAATGGAAGGGTACGCCATTCAGGAGACACGGGTTTGGCAACCTCCCCGCTCGGACGTGACTGCCCCCCTCTCTTTTTTTTGGCACGCACCCCCTGCCCTTAAGGGTGGACAAGGGTAAGAGACGTCACACACACCCACTGCATGCCTACGCCCTCTCTATCCAGCCGTGAAGCTTGGTACAGCGCCAGGGGAGAGCGAAGCATATCAACGAAGACGCAATGCCTTTTCTCGGCCTCTCCGAAAGTATTTTCTGCGAGCAGAATCCATTCTTCCCAAGCGGAGGACTCCCACATGAGTTTGTATCGCTGAATCCGTCTGATTTTTCGAAAATAACCCCAAAAATCATATATGTTAAATAACAATGAAGCATGTTTGGACTCTTTCTTCTTCTAAGAACCAGTAATTTTCCTTCTTTTAAGTCAATGCTACATTTTACGCACTGCTACTTCCAGAATAAAAGGAAAATAATCGTCGTACTTCTACCACAAATATAGAAATTTAAACTTGCAGAACCATTACAAATTTTGATCCCCTTTCAGCCTTTACGGCAGTTTACAACTCAATCTTCTAAGCATGCTAAAACATAAGTTTACTCCGATTTGAAGTGGCTGAAAAATAGATCATGTTTAAAATGGAAAGTTTTATCATTCCAAATTGGATTCGTTCAAGCCATACATGAGGGAAATTATTCATTTTATTTATTAAAAAATCAGAACGAAAAACTTCTACCATGTTCTGATTTAATTAACAAAATTAAATGACAACCGGTTTTGAAGTGATACCCTCATAGTCAGGCAATCTTGATTATATTTAGTATATGAAGAGTTATTTAGAAAAAAGCTTTACTGAATGTGGTCAGTTAAATTGGATATAAAATAGGTATTTTTTCTTATTTTTGGATAAAATTTTGTTGTAAATTCTCCTAAATTTTGAGTTAGAAAAGTGTGAATCTAACGTAAAATCAGAAGAACATGATACTATTGGATATTGCTTGAGATGAAATTCGATGAAGAGTGTACCCTCATTTCTACATAATTTTGAAAATATACTCTTCCTGAAATTTATAACAAATTGCAAAATAAATATTCCATAGCAAATTAATTTGCACGTTTTAGTAAACAATGAAAGATTATGTTAACTTTATAGCCAACATGTAAGCGTGATATACGTAGCATTCCCTGCTAACGGTTAGGGCATCTTTCTCGTCAGTTAAGTCAGATCTGTACGAGCATAACCGTTCCTCAGCGTCACCCCGAGCAAGCTCATGCAGCTCTCTACAAGCTACGAACCCTGTTCACAAACTACCTCGTAAGCCAAGAATCCGTCGCCAGATTCCTACATCCAGATGGTATGTCTATAGAGAACAATGGCCCATTCAGGGTGTAGGAGGAGAGAACGAGAAAAAAGTGGTTAGGTATGGCGAATACTGATGAGAAGAGGCGTTTGTAACACGAAGAATAAATAAAATGTCTCTAAAGAGTTCATAATGGGTTACTCTACCTAAAAATGCTAGACAATACCACTTTAAGAATTACCTAAGATTGGTTATATGAACAATAAATTAATAAGATTGAACGATTAAATGAGCTGACCACTTAAAAGAAATTTTGCAAATAAAAAAGATTAATTAACCCTACAAATGAAATAGCACATTCGTATTTAAGTCAATCCACATCTATTGAAAAAAATATCATAAGGCTCTAAATAGAAGTAAGCAGACTAACGCAGATTATTTTATTAATGGATATAATCTCGTTTCCATATAAGAAACCAATAAATGTATAGCTTCTGTATCATAATCAAATTTCACAGGAAAAGTAGGTCAACTAATTTCTCTCGATAGTTCCGAATAGTTTTGGGCCAAATAATTTTTCGATTTGAATAACTAAATCAAATCACAATTCAAAAAATAAATATTCGTTGAAAATAATGTTTTAATAGACTCAGCACATTTTCGTCGCAGGTATTCATTTAATAACTGAATATATGAATAATAGTGCATTTTAAGAGACATTTTTGCTAAGAATTGGAATGTTTTGTGAGCATACACGTAAATAATTCACTACTTAACATTACGATTTGCTGACAATATTTCGAACGGAAACTTCCAATACGTTTCCACTGCAGTCACTCATTTTATATCCAAATGCATGAATAATCACCCGTCCATTTACGAGAGAATTTAATTAACAACCCGCATAGTTTAGTAAACATAAAAACGACTCGCTCAAATTGGAAACTTAATTCTTTCTGTGGTACACACCTAAACTAAATCGGTATATTTACTCATTCAAACATCGGTGAATTAATCAAACCTTTTCTATAGTATGTACCCAGACGGAATGCTGCCCTAATTTTTTAAATTAAAAAAAAAATTTCGACAGTGCATTTAACGCAAACAAATAGCAACGTTTCACTGTGGGTTGAAATCGAAAAAAAGCCGACATTGGGTCAAAACGGATTTTTTTGAGTGCGGAGCTTAAAACTTCACATTGCAAAATGATTTAATTTTAAGCTTCCATTTGTTATTTTTTAATATTTGCAGGTACCGAAAAGAAAGAAAGGGTGTTAAACTTGAGAAATGTTCACGAAAAATTAGTTTAGGATTTTTCTTAAGTTTCTATCTAACCAACGAACTTAAATGTTTCTTCAAAAAGTCACTCATTTGCGGTAAAATTTCTCAAGTTTGACGCCCTGTATCATTTAGATGCCTAAAAATATCAAAAAACGACCAACGGAAACATAAAATTCGATCTTTTTATAATAACTATACGAAGTTTCAGATTACGCACTAATAAATCATTTTTGACCCAATTAGAGGTTAAAAATCTCGAATAACTGTCTCTGCGTCCTCCTTTATTATCTCCGAACACCGGTGAATGAGACGAGGAACGCCGACAAAGACCACTATGGGAGATTTTCAACCTCTAATTCTTTAACAGTCGCGTTCCAAATTTTCTTTCCTTTCTTTACCCATTGTCCGACTTTTTTCGATTTCAGGCCACTGTGCGCTGTTAGTTCAGTGTTTTTCCTCGTAGAGATTCCGCATACCATGCTATAATTTTGGGAACGCCTCAATGAATAAATATTGATCAAATTAAACACCCGGATGAAAATATCGTACTCCACAGACTAAGTGAAATGGAAACGCCATCCACAAAACCAAACCATTACCAGCAGGCGAGAAAAAAACTAAAAGCCACACCGGAATTTCTCCCCACCATCATAGCACTCTGCAAAACTTACCCAAATAACCTCAACCCATTCGCCAAAATCTCGCCGTTTCTGTATCGGTTCCCTAACCGCAAACAACTGTGGGTTTTACGGCCACTATGCTGCAGAGTCGGAATTAGGGGTTGTTGGGTTATATGAGGGAGGATTTAGGGGAAAGTGGTGGGACGTTTGCCGGAGAGAGAGTGTTTGCATTGAACATCCAAATTGGCAGAAACAATTCGGAACTTAACTACGGAGACCTACCGGTTTTCCGCTTTCGAGGTTAACCGAGGCGGGAGATTTGGGTGGCATAAACCAGTGTTGATATTGCCCCCTGCGTTTTATGAACGCATAAGAATTCCCACGTAGGTACAGAGGGACTTAGGTGGAAAGAATGGCGGATAAGTTGGAAGTCGGAACACCAGGGGAAAGTGGGCAATTTTGCAACTGCAGTTGCAGTTACAACTAGTCCTTCTCGACTTCGAAAACCACTGTTTTCGATTACTTGTTTATTTATTACTTTATGTATCAGTCTATTTTTTAATTACTACAGGTAAATTTATAGCTATTTGTTCTTTTTTTATTCCTATGATATTATGTATAAACATAAATTAATTATAAAAGAAAATTTGGAAGCTGTTACTAAATTAGTGGGTTTAAATCTCCAATAGCAAAGAAACCCTTTCTAAAACGGAGGTATTCTTCTTTTGTTTTCTCCAAAAACCGAGGAATGAGCCGAGGAACACCAACAAAGACGGCTATTTAAGACTTAAAACCTCCAATGATATTAATGATTATTAATCATTTAATCTGACTTCATCAGTAAATTTAGTTTCCTTTCTGTAGGTTTCGCTGGTTTTTCACACCACCTTCTTTTCCTGTAGTGGTAATTATTTCCTAAACTCTCAGCAGTTAAGGTTTTGTTAAATCCACAAAGTCGTCATCTTTTGTGACCTTTTCCAATCTCTTTGTTTGGATCTAATATGACGATTGGCTAGACGAGAGAAGAGACTTTATAGTCTCAATTCCTCTCAAAAACCTTTTTTATTGAGGAAGAAACGAATCTCCTGTTTTACATCGGATTACTAGCATTTGTAAACACCTCCTAGGAAAAAATCATCGAATAGTTATATTTAAATTTATATAAATTGCGTATCAACTTAGTAAGTAGCCAGTACTATACAATAAATAGCAGAATTTCACCTAAGTCTCTAAATCTAGCCTGTTAGCTTCTAAAATGTGCTGTAGATGGAGAAATAAGAAGTAACCTTTATTAAACCAAAAGAAGTTTCCTAGGGAATTTTATGACTAGAAACGAATCATTACTTCACTTTTCTCCATAAAGAAATATTATGTATTGAACAATGTAATAGGTCACATGAACATTTGCATCTCAAATAGTATATATTCAATTTAAAGTAAAAACAGATAGTAACATTCTTTACCAAGAAGTATTTATTGATTCCTTTTTCAGCAATTGGAGTTCGATAGAAATATATGGGTCATATCATGACCTTCATTGAACATATTTATATTTCTATAAGGAAAACACGTTTAAAATAATTCTCAACCAAATTAATCAATGATTGACGACACATGTTATAAATAAAAATTATCTACCTAGATTAATGGAATAAAAGCATGGAAATAATTATCCTTTCAAAATCCGAAGTGATTTATTTTTTCTAATGGCACCGATTTATTTTACCCTGCAATAAATTACGACAAAAATATTTATATGGGTGTACTAATTAATACGTGTTGGAAATTGGGTATGATATATGTTTTAATAACCATGTAAACAAGCTAATGCTTTCATACATCGTGGTGGGTCATTAAATAAATGCAAAAATATGTCATTAAATATGAGGATATATAAACGGTTATAAAATTCTAACTTACGTCAGCTATAAATTCCGATGCTAGCTTCTGCGTAGTTTTACCAGCGATTTTGAACGTCACAAACATGACGAAAAATGTCGACAAAATCACAAAATATAACGTATATTAGTGCTTTCCCTCATTAAGTAAACGAAAACGTATTTAAATGTATATGTTATCGAATATAGCATTCTTATTGACTTACGTATAAATACCGATATTAGGTTTCTTTCGCAGGTTGTCTAGCGATTTATAACGTCACAAAAATGAAAGCGACTACAAAATCACAAATATGACGCATATTTGAGTTTTCACTCATTAAATAAATAAATGCGAAAATATGTCTTTCAATTACAGTATATAGGGTGTCTAAGTATAAAGTTTCAGAACTCCTAGGAGGGGTAGTGTACACATAAATATCACAAATAAAAAGACCGTCAACGATTATTCATGTAAATACCGTATTTTACGGTCTAAAAGACGCACTTTTTTCATCAAAAAATTTCCCCCAAAATTAAGGTGCGTCTTACACTCGTAATTAATATAAAATGTCCAGTGTTTGTGTTAAAATTCCTGCTAGTCTTAAAAATGGCAACATATTCGTTGCCGTGGGAAACCTATCTCTATCTATTCTGGACTTCACAATTGCAACCTCTTGATCCCTTGATTTTTTTCATTTTTCATGTGATTTTCATTTTGATGATTTGCTTTAGAATATTGCTTAAAAAGTAAGGTGCGTCTAATAGTCCATAAAATACGATAATAAATTTACATGAACAAAAGTGACACGTGGGTAAAACACTGTCATTGACTAATGTTAATTTTGTTCATGTCAATTGATTACTAAAACGATTATTCATTAAATGGCTTATTTTTATTTCTGTGTACGGTACCACGTTAAGATAACATTTCCCACCCTGCATTTCTATGTGATTTCGAGTCATTTGGGTGCACCCTGCCCCTCCTAGAAGCTCTGAAACGTTGTGCTGAGATATGCGAATGAACATTAAAATCGAAATTGCGTCACATATATATACAGATGCTAATTTTATTTCGCAAGTCACCCTGCGCTTTAAAATTCCACAAAAAAATCGATGAAATAACAAATATGACGCTCCCACACAGTGGAAGGTGGGTAAACAAAGTCGAGGTCCAACCTAAATCCCTTTAATGACGCGAACATTCCCATACAACCACGTGTTCCGCTCGCTCGAGCCGTTCCGACGAAAAAAAATGGCGGTGAACGAATCGCTCATCCGATCGCGTATAATCCTCCATTGTGTTTACACTCGGAATAATTGTGAAGTAGACATTTTACGGAGCGCGCTTCGCGATTGTTCGCTCGCATGGAACCGTCCCGCAGTCCCGATTCGAATTGCAAAGCCGCCTCTTTGCGCGCGGTTCTGTATTAAATGTTAACACTTCCCGCTCTTTCTCTATCTCCACTCTTTCGTAACCTCGCTCGCGTATTTATTAAAACGCGGTAATTGAACCCCACCCCCCGGTCCGGAGTGCCCCCTGGGAATCTAGGGAATGGGCCCGAAAACCGCCAATCCCCGTGATACCCAATTTCTACTTGGATGCCGAAAATGGTTTCAATTTTTCCCGTGGAAGAGTGCCTATCGCCGAATTGATATACGGGTGAACACCTTTCCGTGAGCACCGATGAATTTAGCGCGGATTACGAAAGGGGACAAATGAAATAGAAAAAGTGAATGCTGCTCTCGGTTGGCGCATGGCTCGACTTTTAAAACATAGACCAGGAATTTGACTCCAACAATAATTGAACCTTTAAAAAAGTTACCCTAAATCATGAGGTGTAGGAAACTGTTTTCTTCTGAAGACCTTGTATGCACGCCAACAAAATACAATGGTGTATACAGTGCTCAATTCCGAGGTTGATGTGACCCTATTACCCTCCAGCTGTAACTACCAAAAGCTTAGAAGAGGGAATGAGACTTATTAGGGAAATATTAGTGTGGTAGTTACCTTTACTTTCCTAACTACGCCTGAATTCTGTGAATGGAAGAATTACACATCAGAGTAGTACCACAACGACCAAATGAATCTCTTTTCAATTAGTAGAACGCGATATGAATACTAATACACAGTAAACCTCAAACCTCAGCAGCTTATATATTACGAATATAGCACTCATAATCAAGCCAGAGCTACACGAAAGGACCATTTCTATTAACACTATATCGAAGGACAAGAGAAAAAGAGCTCATTCATCAATATATGGTCAAACATCTCGATAATCATAAGAAATTGAAACTAAATAAACTTTAATTTAATTAAAACTGAAGTAACATTAAGAAAACTCCTACTCCGATGTACTGTAAAGGTTACAATAGACACTATGAAACCAAATCAATGTACACTCCTGGCCAAAATTAACGCAGCACCTCCCTAGCGATCCTAACGGCCGGTGCTGCGTTAATTTTGGCCAGGAGTGTACTAAAACGTGGTCGATTTTAGAAGGTACCTCTTGGAAATTTACTTAAATGAATTACACAGATTCGTCATAGTGAAGTAAAACGAGTAACGAAGTAGCTCCAAAAAAAGATTTACAATTAATCGGGAGAAAGTTGACTGAGTGTTAGATGCTGAAGAGACGGGAGAATGATGAGGAATAAAAAGGAGTGTATGAAAAGATGAATGGATTAGTCGACATCAAAGTGATATCAAGGAAAGCAAAGTATGGTACTTTTCATAACTATTGCAATTAGCCTGCTTAACGCAAATGAGGTACCGTGATTGATAAGCGTGTTTATACGAACCTAAGTATCTGTTATCGAGGATTTTAAAGCATGATACGACATGTTTTATCAACCCGTCGATCGCGGAGCTTGCATCAAACATGAAGCAGGACGATCAAATGCATAGGTATTGACATTACTATTATCAGACGTGATTTGGCTGACGAGCAAGTTTTTAAGGTCATTAGCTTTGACTTGGATGTCGCCAATTATATAACATTTACGATCTTTTAAGAAATCCGCCTCTGGAACCTTGTCCTATATACCTCGCAAGCTATTCCAAAAAGCTTTGGGACTGTTTACCAAACTTCCGCATTAAACCTTTACATTTATGGAAGGCCTTCAAAATTGTTTGGTTCCCTCTTTCTCGTGATTCTCTGCCAAAAGCTTCTTCCATAACTCTCCATTTTCCCAAAGCCCGTTCTCATTCCAATGTTATGACAAAGGCATATAATCCTCATCGATTAGGAAAACTAACGGGCCCCTGATATCATTATCATTTTCTCATATGGATAAAAAAGAACGTGCTCTAATTATTGAAGTTTGAAATTTTTAGCTATCGACCTCTATTAATCCTTTGCTTCATTACAACTTTGCTTGCTCTGTTGATCTTATGTATACCCCTGTTGCTATGCAATTAAGATATAACGAGACCATTAAATTTGTTATTTCACTAAGACATTCTGAGAAGGAAACGTTTAGATTTGTGTCAAAACAAATTTTACTACGTCTGGGTCCGAGTCCTGAACCCAAGAAACGGTACAAGCCTTTAATGACAGTATATACCTTTACGTATTTAGCTTAATTATGAATGTTAATCACCGTGAAGTTAAACTGAAAAAAATATTGAATAATTGGAAGAAGAAAATTGGTGAAAAATTATTGAATAATTTCAAAAGGCTAATAAACACAAAAATACTATGAAAAACTAAATTAAAACAACTTAACCGATTTTTTTGTTTTAAATACCTCTATTCGTATATGCGACTCGAGTTTAACTTGTTAAATAACTCATAGAGGTACTGATTGTGTATTTATTTAATTCGGAACTTCTAAAATATGAAATAATACTACTGTGAAGGAATGTAGCAAACTAATAAGTTATTCACACAACTATCTAACGAAGCACAGCGAAATGTTGACTTAATTAGCATTATTTATAAAATTTCGTTTTAGGGGGGAAGAATAGAGCTTACTTATAAATTATACACACTGCTATCTAACATAGCACAAAGAAATGTAGACTTAATTAGCATTGTTAATAAATTTGCGAACCGTTTTCTCTAGAAGACATTACACAGTTTCTCTTTTTTACGTTCTCCATATACGTAGTATAGAGAAAGTATTGTTTTCATGAAAAAAATCGACTTCGAGACTTCAACAGCAATACATGTTTTGGGGTCCCTAGAACACGTTTTGACCATTTTCAGAATGTTGTCTGTGTGTGTGTGTGTGTGTATGTGTGTGCTTGTGGGCGCTCAAACATAAAAATTATTAGTTGTATCAACACCAAACTTCATATATAGCAATTTGATAGGTGCTGTCAGAGTTGATTAGTTTTTGGAGTAAATCCGTAAACCGGAATTCGAGCTTTATTCTTCGAAGCAAATTTCCGTTATTGCAATATATCTCCATAAATATGATAATTAGGTACAAACTATTTATTATAAATGTTTCGAAAATAAAATCTACTATAACTTTTGTATGAAACATATTTTTATATCACTGATTGTTTTGGAGTTATTCGTTAAATGCATATAAACCGGAAGTTGCTGATTATGTACTTTGTGGGCGCTCTAACATGAAAAATATTTGTTGTATCGACACCAAATTTCATACATACCACTTTGGTTGGTGTCGTTAGAGTTAATTAGTTTTTGTGAGTAAATTGGTAAACCGGAAGTCGAGCTTTATTATTCGAAGCTCGTTTCCGTTTTTGCAAAATTCCTACATTAATCTGATATTTAGGTATATACACTTATCTACAAAAATTTCAAAAATGTATTTGTATATATTTTCCAAGTTTAGATTGAATCTAGTGTTCGAAAATACTGCCGTAGATAAATATTTACATCTTATATATGGAAAAAGTCATGTGCTGGCCACATCAGATTTTTACAAATACAATTCAGGCTAAAAGACAATTCCATAAGCACCACAGAATCAACAATCACTTAGCTAATCACCGCTTATGTAATCATCACTTAAGCAATCATAATGCGCCTAAACGCGCTAATTAGCGGACTCGTCGCTAGAGATACGTCGTCGTTTCATCAAGGATTACAGTCGCTAACAAGCGGAATCAAGTTCTGTCCTTTATTTGAATAGACGTGCCCTGCGAGTTCGCCAGCAGTCCCACAGCAAGACGTGGGTCTTGACGAATAACAGGATTGCGGCGACGAGAGCTTGGAGAGAAGTGTCCATTTTTCTGCCCGTGCGACCCTTCCTTAGTTGATGAAACGGCTTAACCTCTGTCATCTGGGATCCGCTGTCACGGGGTGGACTTGCAAGGAGACGAAAGACGCCTTTGCTCATGTAGTTCTTAGCAGTTCGAGGAGACGACATTTTTTTCGCTCTCAAGTGATCACACTGGAAGTGTTGAACGGTGCACGGCGTGACCCAGCTTCCGCGTGTCGATGACAGGTTGATTGGAATTTTTGCTTGGAGGTGTGCCAACAACGAGATAGGGTGGGACAATTATTGAGTAACCGTGCGTTGTTGTTCAGCTGTCTAATCCGAGCAAGGGATAGGAATTTACGGCTTTATGGTGGAATTATTAAACGATCTTAAATTATAATTATCCTTGGTGTTATACTTAATTTGGTAAATTAATTAGTGATACTCTCTAATACTTTTATTATCAGCCCCTCTTCTTTCAATATTTTACCCTACTATTTCCTACACCTACTTACTTAAAATCACTATGATGTGAATAACTTTCATAAATAGAGTGAGTAAACTCACCTAAAATCATTAAAAAATGCTGACAATATTTTTAATGCTACTAAATTTCTAGCAACGAGACCATATACGAGTATCAAGAAAAATATTGATAAAAATATAAATTAATGATTAATCAATCATTCGGGAAAAAAATAGAAAGGGAAAAATCTGGATAGGGCCGATTAAGAATAGGGACCGAGAAATATTCGGCGTATTATTCAAAGTATTCCCAAATAATTTTCGCTGTATTTTCAGAGGGGCGAACGTAAGTCTAAAATTGGGGTTTTTAACTGAAAATTTGCCACAATCATAACCTAATAATTTGCCAACATACAGAGATATTGAGACGGATAATTTGTTGTGCCTTATAATGGATAGATAAGGATTAATTGAAGTATCCACCAACATCTGTTAATGGATAAGAGTCGCTGGATCTCTTATCTGGACCCAACGCCTTATTTGAAATTAAAATTAAATAGGATGAGTTGGGGTTTTAATCTTCATTAGAAATAGATTTTATATTAGTTGCCTTTTTTAAATTATAATTTGTTAACAAAGAAAATTCTGCGGAGGATCACAAGCTGTCCTAAGCCCTCCGGTATGTTAGCGCGTCATTCATAAGCTGTGGGAGTCATAAAGGACGTTCCCCAAAAATAGGTCAATTAATTCAAATGAAGTAGTCAATCTAAAGTTATCTTATTTTTAATCACAAAAATAGAGTAAAATTTTACCCATTCTCTTTCAAATAAGAATATACTAGTAATATAAATTATTTTTTATTTTTATAGAACGCATCAAAAAATAAGTCATGTAGCTAACAGCAATCAATGAATTTAATTTACTTAACAAACCGCTCTATTCATAAAACTACTATAACCTTTGCCATTTCAGAGTTCTAAAAAGTAACTTGAGATCACGATTGAAATCCTTATTGTCATACACCGGAGGCCAAGAAGTGAAAATATGCCAACCACCTCCCAATTTAACGAGTAGAAGGTATTACAATAAGAATAGCTTTTCAAATTAAATTAAATACAATAACGAATATCATATTTTACTTTTACTATTGTAATATACTGCATTATTTGTAATGAATACTCGGTGAATCTTACGAAGGTTCTCTGCGAAAGAGTTCGTTTTAATTGCGATTTTAATCATTGATTTTAAGCGCTACAGCAAAAGATACTACACTTGTTATCCGTCACTACAGAGCTACCAAATGTGATCTCGCTTTAAGATTGGGATCTCGATTGATGTTAATTATGCGTCGCAGCTGCTCCGTGCATTTTAAAGGGGAAATTTACAAAGACCTGCATTCGACGGAGTTGGACTGCACTTAAAGTGGCAGCGAGTCGCATTTCAATTAAGCCTTTAAAATTCAGCTACAGTGCGCTCCCAGCTGCAATAATAAGGTCTCCATTTACTATAGTATGAAACGGATAAAGAATAGGGACTCTTAATTAAGTAGCCTCTCTGTAGTATTTGCAAAAACGTTTTGAAAAAGACGGTCTCAGATATTTGTGCCGTAAGTTTTCTTTGGAATATTTTTTAGGGGATCCGAAAACCCTGAAATTTTAATGTTCGAAGAATTCATCTTTAAAGTAAGATAGGTAATTCATTTTCAATATTTTTAGCAATATTGCACTATTTGAAGGCTAGATACGTACTACGTTTGACAATAATTATTACAAAGGCATATATGATTAACAAAGAAGGGACAGGATTAATAACTATCTGAATGCCAAGTAATTATCTTTGGCTTGAAAAATACCAAATATTATCAAGACTAAACTAATTGGAGTTACTATATGAGGTATTTATAACTAGCTCGTTCTTGATACCACATTCCGATGAATAAAATATTTTCCATTTGGTACAGGATATATAAAATGTGTATTTAATTTTTTGCAGTATTGATAATGACTATAGTGACATGGAAGATACTGCGATATGAGTTAATGATTGCACTGATTAAGGTTTCCCTATAGAATACCAAGTAAAGTGTTAATCGTCCACTCTTTGTTCTTGACTTCTGTGGGCATGTTCCATTAGGCATTCCGGTGAAGAAAACAAGGGAAAACTACCTCACTCCTCATCTTGTCTTGTAAGCCTCATTCCCCTCTATAAGATCTTAGTAGCTAATGTTAAAAGGTGTGATATTTAAAACACCCCCTGGTATGAATACTTTACAGACAGATAGCTACAGAAAATTCAATTTATTGTCATTAACATCAATATGAATAGCCCTAACTAAGCTTCCCCAATTCGGAAAATGCAATTTTCTCGTGACTGAAAATGAGATCTCCATTACCATTAAAGAAGATAGAGAGAGAAATGATCCATATGTTTGGGGAACCTCGAAGTTTTTAATTCGCTCACGATAAAATGAGCTCTAATGTCGGATTATAAATAGAGATGGCGCTTTCAAATGATCGATGGATACGTCATGACCGCCAGGTCTCATTCTGCTCCCCGACATTCTATCAGAATTTTTTCAGAAGTTTAAAATCCTAAGAAAATACTCGCAGTACAGAAGCACGAACTCGCAATTAATGCACTGATACCAGCCATCAGCTATATACCTCAACTACCAAAACTTAACACGAAAAATATATGGAAATTCTAGATATAAAATTGCTATGTGCAATCTTACCTGTACCTTCTCCCGTCATACCTTAACCCCAAATATTGAGACACTCTTACCTGTAAAATTATTGTTACCGTTGTTGTCATTGCTCAGTCACTAACAAATTAGACCTAAGTATTACATAAATGCGCGAATATATTCAAATTGTAAATGTAAAGTTAATTGTGACATCATGCGCATTCGGTTTGTTAAGAATACCTTACCCTTAAAATGAGAAATGAGCGTGCTAAATTCAACGAGGGTAAATTTTTACGCGTATAATTGAAACATTTTTCTTCACAAGCATTATTCATGAGTTTACTGAACATCGAGTATGATAAAAACGTACTAAAAACTTAGAAATTTAATTATGCTCATGCATACTATTCAATAGTAAGGGAAAATTATTACCCTGAAGGTAAAACTGCGCATAAATATATCGAGTTCATTTTTATACGTGATGAAATATTCATCTGGATATGTTAAAGTCTAAAAACATTATAAATGAAATAGCTATAAGTTCATGTAACATCATCATCATTAGTGTTCTACCTTTTGGCAGGTTCATGTACAGTCCTGGCCAAAATTAACACAGCACCGGCCGTAAGGATAGCTAGGGAGGTGCTGCGTTAATTTTGGCCAGGAGTGTACACTCAAAAATCCCAACTAAGCACCTTCTCCTTCATTTCCTTATACCTAACACCACCGGGAGCTTGTTCGTGTAACAGAAATGCCAAAGGAATCTTGAATTCTAGCACTATAAGCTGCCTGCTGACAATCAAAACCCAAGTTTTTGAAACGAAATGCTTATTATTGGACGACTTTTCACTTCAAGTGATGCTTTTACGACATTTACCTTCAAATCCGCGGAAGGAAAACGTTTATCTCAAGGTATGCCTTTTGTGGAAGGTTCCAGGAAGGTACACGGGTAAAGAACATCTATGGGCTCCTCATAACTATTTCTTATCATTCTCGTCAGTTAAAAAAATCCGGAATGTGTTACTTGTAAAATTAATTGAAAGTTCATACATCAGAGTTTTGCTTTGGTACTTGAATGTACACTCTATGCCTCCTATTCTGGTCCCACAAGAGGAATCTTTATCAAAAAAATATTTGTCTTAACCGAAATAGAATTTTTGGCAATTTTGCCGTTTCTCGTCAAAATTTCGAAACTTCGAGGCGAAATTTCTCACAGGAGATGGTATTTAAATTGGAAAGAAAATTATATCTGTAATCTCTATGGGACACTCTTGTCGGGTATTACATTTTATTAGAAAAAAACATGACAAAAAACCCACCTTAATGTCCAACAAACATTTGTAACATTTCTGTATATTTTGCATTTTTTGACGAATTTTGGCGAACTGAGAAACCAATTTCTCTGATTTAAACGCACTAAACCATTAATATTAAGCAACATAGAAGCTAAATATGTTATTCATTGGCATTAAATCACTTAGGAAACATTGAGAAACCATCAGGATAAATGGCAGAAATTTTACATTTTCCATAAAAATTTAAAATTTTGACTAAAAATGGCATCCCCAGGACATAATCCGATCGATTTGAATTTTTTCATGGGTTATAAAGACCACCAATCACAAACTTTAAGCAGTAGCCGTTGACCGATTTCGAAAAAAAAACGTTTTTTCTTTTCCCCTTAATATACAGTTCCCCACAAAAAATCGAACGGCCTGATTGTAGCTGCATAAGATGGGGCTTTGAAATATTAGTCTTGGCAACACCGGATGGCCGAGCGCTAGAATGGCTCTTTTAGTGAGGTCTCAGGGAATAACATACTAGCGACTTTTAGTACTTTTTTGGAATATAGTAAAGTGTTATACCATTATGAAAAGGGCAGTGCCTGTATATTAGAAACAGATCCCTCTTCATTTGTTACGAGGAGACTCAACATTTTCCACCTTCATATAATTTCTGGCTCCCTTACAGTTTATTCTACGTATTTTTCAAGGAATATCACAAGTTGAGGTTCACATTACCGATATTATTTTGGCATATTTTATAGCAAAACTTTCTCCCAAAGAGACGAATCAGAGAAACAACCCTCGTAGGAATTAGTTTTACAATTCTATTACATCCTCAGCCCCTCGTTTGTCTATTTGTATATCTCGGAGATCCGATAATGCCATATTCTTACAGGATGGGAGGATATGCATTTGTAAATAATAATTAATGAATAAATAAAAAAATATCAAGAAGTAAGCAACGAATGTAAATCACTCCTAACATGAGTTATTTCTGGATATTTAAGCTTCCATCAAAATTCGTCTTCCTCCCTTATTGACAAAATATCAACTCCAGTCTGGCCCATCACTTTATCCTCTTAAGGAAAATTAGGAGAGACAGCAATCTTGGGACATTATTTCAACCCTCCGAAACTGTAATCTGATTAGGTAAGACAGTACGAGAGCATTTCCAATAACGAGAATTCACTTTGTAAAGGGAAGAAAGCAGGGGAGGCTGATCGTCCTTCTTTTCACTTCTTCATCAGAGGGAGATTATAAAACTGAAACGTCTTGAGAGTCACGATTTAAAAATTTTATCGACTGTAACTCGTAATGATGTACTTGGGGTGTATTAAATTTCTCTGATTTTTACGCCAGAAAAGTTTGGACGCAGTTCAAATGCTCTTCCGAGAAGCAATGAAATAATGGCTTAGATTAAGGGAGCCCAATTTAAAATGAGGCAATAACGTTTCCCAATGATGGATGCCATGTGCTCTTCTGCTCTTTTAATGAAGAACCTTTATTTGACTTCCCCTTTAATACAACGGAGAATTGGAAATATATAATGAGCTCCAGTAATTTTTAACTCATGCAGTGTTCTTATATATAGTTACTCATTATACCCGGAATTATCTTGCAAAAATCATCAAGATTGTACGACCGTGGTTATTTATTGTTGAAATTAGAGATTAAAGAAATATCTCAATTAAATGCAGGAAACGATGGAAGAGTTTCAGCAAGGTTGGAAGGACATAATTGACTATAGTTAGATTTTTTTTTCAAGAAGGGAGTTTCACTGAAGTCATGCTTAAATATTCATTAAAAATGGTATTTTATTAAAAGGATACTAGTTCAGAGACTACGCAATTCCAATAAGATCATTAAAATAGATTCACAACAAAAACCATCAAAAAGCTAAGATTTTTTTATAGTTTGGAGTGTATCTATTTCACTAATCTGTATCATCAATGGTCTTACTAATCATGCACAGGATCAATACTGTCTTTAATGAAGTGGTTTTTTAATTTAAAAAAATAAACAGGTGACTTTAAAGTATTAAGAGGATGATATACAGTAGAAAATGCTCGTTAGAGAGCAATAGGCGATAAAACATAAAAAAAGTTGCTGAAAACAGAAAACAGTCGCTAGACACAGCGAACAAATAGCTAAATTGGCAACCGAGCCCACTTGTTATGTCAAAGAGGGTTATCACTAATATTAACTTCGTTTCGTTCCAATGCGTCCATTTTTATCTAGGCTTACGTAAATGTTTCCTCTTCATCTTGAAAATTAGAGCGAGAAAGAACTATGAACTGCTTTGAAAGAATACCCCTCCCGCTCCGCTAATCTTCAACATACACCGATGTTACTCTTTTATTACGATAGCATAAAAAGTTAATTCAGCGAACGAGATGATGAAGAGTGGCAAATAAAGGGCTACTGGAAACGGGGAGCGAAGCGATTTTCAGAAGGGGATCGAGGGTAAAGAATCGAGGAAAATTAGATGGGTCGTTGAAAGGGTATGCAAATGAAGAGAGATAATTTGAAGAGGACAATGCATAAATTGAAGAGGAGGGAAACGAACAAAAATAGATTAGTAGCTTTATGTCAATCGAATCGAATACTAGCGGACCGACGAGCACTAATAAAGATGAAGGATTCTTGGTAGAGAATCAACATTATTTTCAGTGAAGGAAAAGATATTATATTCAAGCCTTTCCTAGATTCTCTTTACTTCCTTATGTGATCTCTGTCGGATTAGTCTGTCTTGCAGATATTTTTTGCCAGCTTTTATTGGGGAAAATACAAAACTGAATCTGTAGAAACTCTTAGAGGTAAATTTATTTACTGTTTGCGAAAACAAGTTGACAGATTTCACCTTGAATGTTATCAGATCGACCTATGAAAAATGGAGTTAATTGAATCCATAATTTAGAAGTCTATTTTTAGTTGTAACTTATATTTATATTCTATTTTTCATGTACAAATTTTGTACTTTAATATTTCCTGTCATTTAATAAATAAAAATTATAGTAATTAATGTCTAAATTCTCATTTATATAGGATGGTAAACATAATAAGAAAGGAGGCTTAAGGTAAGAACTTATCTTCTCGTTATATTCAGGGATAATATTTTCTCGGAAGACAAAGCAGGTACTATTCATATCTACTATCTGACAGAGCAAAAATCAATGAACCAGGTTCTAGGACTATTCGTTTCAAAAATCAATTTTTCCGTAAATGATACAGGACATTTATCGGCTGGGGAAGGGTGGAGTAGGGTAAACAATGCTAATTTGATGACATTGGTGAATTCGTAATAATGTTCAAAAATGTTTTAAGAAATTTATAGAGGTAATATTAGCACACATTTTGGCAAAGGGAAGGAATCTGCATTCACATGTCTATAGAAGAAAACGCCAATATATTATTTTAATGTAAGTTGTGCAACGGTTGTTTGAAAAATTGTCACGACCTTACTAATGTCACACAAATACTAATGTTTACCGCTTACCACTCAATGAAAAGCAGTTTTCAGGTTACGTCTGCGGTTGTAGAGTTTATTCTAATTATTGTTCCTACGTCAATTAAAACATGCATCACAAAAATATTTTAATGGGAATGAATGACATTATCCAGGAATGGCATCGCAAACTTAAAGTGAAATATATCAAGCGATATCTGCTGAATATAAAGAAAATTTGGAACCCGACTATTAATGAATTGGAGATTTAAAACCTCTAAACCTCTAATCTGGTAGTATCTCTCCAGGATTGAATAAAAATATTTCAGCATGCACTGCATAACTTTTATTAAATAACAAACATGTTTAGGCATTTAGAGTTCGATTAGATAAGACGTGATACTTAATCATTTCGACTAGCGATTTGCTTCTCAAGGTGTTTACTACTGTTTAGGTGTCTCTGCAGAAAGAGATTTTAACCAATCACATATGGAACAATATATTCAGATGATTCCATTATGTGGAAGATCGTTTTCCGATATATTTGCTTATGAAATAAAACCACTCATGTTTTCGAGAATGCTCACGCCTGAAAAGAAAATAATGGGTTTCCCTGCTCTTTGTGGTCGATTTCCAGCATTTTCGAAGTAGACGAGAGGAGAGAACCTTTTCAAAAATAGATGTAAACCAGAAGCCTCGGAAGGAAAGTGAGTCAAGGTAAACGCGGAAATGTAACTTAGCAATGTTCGAGGGGACGCCTTTAAGATATGATAAAATGAAGAATTAATGGACCTATTGTTACCAAAATATTTTTCTTCACTTTTTCCAGCTCGTGAGATTTGATGGAAATCTTTCTGTTAACTTCTGTCTGATCAATTGAATTTGGAGCCGAGATTTCTGTTTTCCTTCACTAACAAGTATTAGATGACAAAACAGAATAGTAAATTCGATGATTTGTATGTTTGAATTGTACAGTGAGTGATAATCCGATTATGTTTAATGTTTGGTTTATATAAAGATGAAATGCCGTCATAATTAGGGAAGGGTCATAACAATGCATTATTTTCCGGTTTTCTGTATTTGATGTTAAACAATTTGACAAATCCTCACACTCAAGGTATGCACGTAAATGTATCATAAAGACATATTATATTTTAGAGAAATTTCATCAGAAAATATGTATTTTATGTTGAAATAATTTTCAGATAATTAGTCACAATTAGGCATTTTTATAGCAATTAGTTTTAATAGCACGGCGCATCTAAATTAATTCATCTATTCCAACATATAGGAGTTGCTCGAAATTTGGTTCTCCAAAGGTTCAAAACGGCCTGCCAACCTTCCGAAAGTTATGGGACATAAATTCTGAACTCAGATCCTGCCTCCATCATAAGGTAGAAGCAAGTTATCGACCACCTTATTCAATACGCTCTTTGAGTTAATTCCGTTTAGATCACACCATCACAAGCGTACTGAACAACCTTTTTACATGTTTTCATGCATGCAATTAACGATATACTCAATAGTGATTCTCTTCATATACAGTGGTACCTTGGTTAACGACGCTAATCCGTTCCAGGATAATCGTCGTTAACCAAAACCGTCGTTATCCAAGGCACGATTTTCCACAGGTATAATAATGGTAATGGATTACCGTATTTCCTGGCGTCGAGGACGCACCCCATTTATTGGAAGCAAAACTTATAATATTTACCGATTTAACTCCGGTGAGACAACATGTGCCTATGTGAATTAGCTACAATTTAGCATAGAACTATTTTTAATATTCTCCGCCAGCTGCTATTCAGTATGTTTTTATGATGTAACATCGTAACGTACACCAAATATTAGTTTATAATATAGTGATTATAAATAGACGTGCTGAAACACGTGAAACTCCGGAAAGACCAATCGACGAGGCGTCGTAAGCCAAATCCTACGTCGTTACCCGAGATATTTTTTGGTTACAGCAACTCGTTGTTAACCAAGTCCGTCGTTAACTAAGGCCGTCGTTAACTAAGGTACCACTGTATATTATAATTTGGGCAATTAATCTGCGTAAAAATAGGCAAACTAAAAACTGGAGTATTGTTTGAATACTTACGAGAATGAAAGGTCTGATTTAAAGAATCCTTCCCGGTTAGTATAAATAAAATAATTTTATTGATTTGAGTTAGCATAATTATCCAAATTCAGCATAATTGCAATGTCACTCAAATAAAATCATCTTTATGTTACGAAAACAAAAATCTCATAGTTAAACCTAAGCTTATCTTGTATGTAAAGTGGCCATTAAAATTGGCCAACTCAAGTATCAATCTCGTCTCAATAATTATCTTCATGCACGATCATCTGAGATTACCCCATCTATTAAATACCTTAAATCAACTGTCCGTAGCATACGAATTGACCAGCGATCTAACACATTTAAGGAGATACCAGAAGTAATGTCTTAGTAAACTATAGACGCAGCTGGGAACGGTGAGTGGAAGATGTGGATACAAACGAACAGGTGGAATTTTTAAGATGGCTATGCTATGGGAGGGAAGACGTGGAGCGAGGAAGTGAGAGGGGCAGAGCAATCGATAGAATGAGCTAGAGAGCCGTGTATAGAGCAAGCTCTCTTCTTATTCACGTACTAGCGAAAGAAGGCTTCTATGGCACTTCCGCACAATGTAGGCAAGGGCTTTACGCTTGACTTTCAAACAGCATACGGAAATATTTGTTGATCCAATGACCGAGAACTCTGTCTATAACGGAAGAACAGGAAGTTGGAACAGAACTCGCAGTTTTTCTTGGAACCTCATAACAGGCAGGTAAAGAGACAACACCTGAATTGGGTTTAAACTTTTGAGATGGGAAGCAATAATTAACCCCGTATCGGAAAGGTTATCTTTTCCTTTTCACAATCATACATCATTTTACTGATACCATAAGAGAGTGAAGGTTTCAGGAATTCTAGAAAAATGCCCTAAAACTAGAGATGGGAACCTCGAAAAAAATGAAACGTTTTAAACGTTTAAAACGTGTGAAAAAAACGTTTTTTTCATTCGTCATGAAAAAAACGTGAAAAAAACGTTTTTTCGTCAATTATGAGATTGCGTTCTTCGTGTTTTATCCGATAGATTTACTATCCTGATTAGTAAATTTTGCAGTTGACCTGACCTAATAGCTTGTAAAGAATGTATTTCTCTAGTTTTTAAAACGATTTTATAAAAAACACAAGTGTTTATATGTTTGCAAGACTGATACATTGTATAAAATCAACATTTTCAGGCGTAACTTTGTGAAAGTTTGGCTTCATGATAAAATTCAAATGAGTTAATAGCTTTGTAAAAGCAATCTATGATAAAGCGTAGAAAATTTTGAAAATTGGCCCCATGTGGTTCACTAGTGACCGCTAAGGTTCATGTTGCCGAACAGAAAATAGTGTTCATAGTTTTTTCTTGACACCATGTATTCACGTGTCAGAATTCATCAAATTCAGTGTTCCGCTTCAAGCTCTGAATGGAAGACGTATCATTGCGTGGATTATTTGAGCGTGTGTATCATCGTTCGAACGGTTCGAAATTAGTTTTCAAATGTTCAAAAGAGCAAAAAAAATTTTATCACTTAAAAAACCCTTCGGTAACTCGATTCTGATCCACAGCTATTGCTCGGGAATCATTAATTACTAACAAAAGTGTGCTGCAACAGATAGCGATTGATGCGAATCCTAAGAATCTACCCCTGAGGCTTCGTCACGACACAAAAAACGTGTTCTGTCCGAAAATTAACTTTTGGATTTTTTAAAATGATCTGCAAGACGTTCTGAAATCATTTAAAGCTTACATAATCGACATGGCAAATGATGAGCCACAGCTTAGCAAAGTCTGCTGCATTTTCCTAGATCCCTTTGAAAGAGTATAACATTTTTGTATGATCACAACTTAAATTACTGATGGTCGCAGTTGTAAAATAATAAATTTAATTAAAAAGAGAAGAGATTTGGCCGTGACGAAGGCCCATTTGCCAGCTAGTTTTTTTTGACCCTTCAAGAAAATGTTCGAGCTTGGAACCATCAAAAATTTCTGATGTTTTTAAATTTGTTGATATTCTCGCAAAATCAGTTCCCACCTTCAGTGAAGAGAATATAGCTGAAATTCATTTCGAGATGGCAACCAACGTGGCTGACGATGGTAAGTGGAAGACACCATACGTCATTTCAGTATCTAAAAAACTTTCGCCTCTAATTTTTTGTAAGGGAATATGCTCCAAAACAAAAGTCTATTGAGTTGCCGTAAAGATTTTTCACTTCCACCCACATCCTCGGCGACGGAAAGAGGTTTTAGCAAGCACGGAAATATTCACAACCTAAGGAGAAACCGCAGGACTAATGAAAGAGCTTTGAAATCTATTTTAATCAAGCACAACTTGAAATTACTGGAAACCGAAAGGGCTAAAATTTCAGGCGATAATCTCTCGATAACTGGATGGAGAGGAAGTTGTTACACCTGCGGGTGTAGATGAGAACTATTCTTCACTCATTTCCAACGAGGAATCAGATCTAGATGGCGTTGTGGAGGAATTTGAAGACACAGTTACAGACTAATCCAATCCAAAACATATGGCTACTTTGGTTCTTTTGCTTTTGTATCGAGTTTTATGCATCTTTAGAGTTGTGCCCTACAAACTATAATTTATTTGCAACTAATACAAACTATAATTTAACTACAAATAATATAATTATGGCTGTAATTAATACCATGAAAGATGATATAGTCCATGTTAAAAAAAATATGTAAAAATATATCCTTCTTATTTATAATTATCTACGAACTTTTTCACTAATTTATTTCAAGCATTCTAAGATACGAAACGGAATTGTTAAAACAAAACATGCGTCATCACAATTAGATTGGAATATGAAACAAAAATGTTGCTGTTTGTTTTTAATTTTACGTTTTTTAAGCCTAAATTAATCCCCTATACTCCCTATACTATTAGATAAAAAAAACACTATCGATATACTGAAAAGATATAAACATTTTTCGAAGATGTTTCTGCTATTCGAGGTAAGTCGTATTAGTATTATAAATAATTTATTTATTATTTATATTAACTCCGCCCTTACCGTGCCAAAACTGGAGGATTCCTCAGTATTTATATCCAATTGAATATTTTCCTTTAAAATTCAGAACCTGTTAAAGGTGGCTGAAATAATTTCATATCTAATACTAATTATTATACTTATCATAACTATTATATGCTTAATCCATTTGGTTCCTTTTTTGGCTGTTTAATATGACAAGTAAGAAAGATTTACGTATTTGAGATCATCGAGTATTCAAATGTGATTTTCATTGCATCATTGTGCATAATTTTGTAATAAACTTACGTCATAAATTTAAATTTTTAGTTGAATAACTATTACTTGGAACAGATAATGAATCAGTTTATATTGCCAATGAGAAGTATAAACATAAATATCTCATTTCAATCCTAATATGGGAATAAAATGTAAAAAACGTTTTTTTTAGGAATAAAATGAAAAAAACGTTTTTTATTCAACGTTTTAAAACGTTCGCATGAAAAAAACGTTTTTTTCCCATCACTACCTAAAACTAGTACATAACAAATCAAGATACATTTAAAACGGATATTATCGAAAATCAAAGAGAAGTGAAATTTTATTCTAAGATTAAACAGTTTAGAATGGTACCTCCAACCTGTTACCTCCATTTAGAAAGTGTTACGATACATACAAACGTTCGTCTATTTATAATTGCTACGTAAATGGCCAATCAACTTAGAAAATGTGAGACGACAGTAAATGGTACTGGTTCGAATATTTATATTATGAATGGTTTGATATCAAGGATTCCTTCATGGTTAGAATAAACTGATTAATGCTTATGATCTGATAACACCCACTTCACACTAAATGTAACAAACTGATGGAAAGATCAAGGATATTGCAGCATGCAGATGTATCACAATAATACATATGGAAACAGACATCGATTAAACCAGAGTTTATAGGCATTGTGTTATTATTATATCCTAATTTCGGCTAATGAGATTTTTCGAACAATCAAAAATGATTTAATTTGATTTTTCATATCTAGGTATTCCAATATCGGAGAAATAGGGAAAATGTGTAATACATAGGGTAAGAGGAAAAGGTAATTGTAAGATTTCTTATGGCATAAATATGGTTTTTAAAAAATAATGCTTACTTAAGCTAAATAAAAGGGAGGTTTTCCTGAGATAATTATGCCAGTTTTCCTTCTCACGAATTCAGCACTTTTATCGATGAATTTAGTTTATTTTCCTTGCATTTTACAAACCTCAACGCTCCTCACTTTTTCACTCCATATCTTATATATGATGAATATTATATGAATTTTTACCTCTCAGTAAGTCCACATGTCTATTTACCTACCTATCACCCTCTGTGGAATTCCTAGAACTCGTATTGTATATTGAAGTTTAATTGCTCAGTAAACGCATGGCAGGTCTTTGCGGAGAAATGATTAATCTAGAGTGATACACTCTGAACACGTCCATGTTTAGGACAATAAGAAGTAAAGGCATGTAGCAGACGTTTCCAAATCCGAAGTCGCATGTATTTAAATAGCCATATGTAGTAAAACCTATATTGCGTCTATCTGGTTATCACCAAGGCATACACGAACGGTCCTACACTTGAATAATTCCCAATCTTCTCTACTAATTCAATCCGTCCTGCGTTTTTCTGGAGGTTATCCGTGAATTATGGAAAGGGCTGCGTATTACAAAGGAACGACGAAGAATTCTCGTGGAGTAGAATGCAACTGCACAATACTGGAAAAACTCGGTCTGCGGTCTTCGGCTGCGGTGGATGAATATTACATCCGCATATGGAATGACTCGGCGGTTGAGGAGTAGCGGACCGAAGCGGGAAAACTCTACTTGCCGACTCTGTACATCCCGTTTGCCATTTCCCGCAGTATGCCAATCGCCTCAAACAACTGCCCACCACTGCGAATCTTGAAAATTAGTGAGTCATTGCCCTGAGCTGCGTACACAAGTCGCGGAATATCTGCTTGGAATGCGTACACAAGTACTGAAATATCTACTAACGTGAATGTTGGTTCACTGAAGGTTATCAGATAAATAAGAAAACATGATCAAAAAATCGGTATAATTCCTGTAACACCTCCCTGAAAAAATTCTGAACAATTTTAATTTTATTGCCTTGAGTACAATGAAATCTCAATCCATTGTTTTTACCGGACCAAGATAAATCGACTCCAGATGCGGAAAAACATATATACAAAAGGCAAAGGGTGTAGTTGATATATGTAATAGATATATTTTAACACTATTAATAATAACATAACTCCGAAACGTGCGTAATTAGGGATCGTTTACCCCTTGTTTTGACGCATTGTAACAATTCCTTCATCTTTATTGATCTAGATTTCTTTGGAGAGACATCTTGATTGCTCAAAGTCACAGTTGATTAGCTGCTCTCACTGAATCTGATATAAATACATATATAAACGTAACAAAATCATTTCTCGGTAGTTAACTTATTTTTTAATAACTAATATTAAAATTTCGTCTATTCTCATTTTAATCATTTCAGATTTGTAGCGTTGAAAATTTATTAAATGCTATTTCAGAACTCGTTATCATAATCATCTTTCATCGCAAATTTCCTGACACCTCGGAATTAAAAATTAAAAAAAAATTAACAGTCGGTGAAAGAAGCATGTCGGTCGACCGAGACGTCGATTAACTGAGTGTTAATCGAGATGTTGGTTAATCAAGGACGTCCAATGTGGATTGAATGAGCTTTTGTCAAAATATAGGACCCTATACTTACTGCAATTTCACGAAAACAGCTCGAATCTGAAAGATACCGCTAAAATCCAGGCACCTTAAGTTAAGAATCACTTATGCATATAAAATATGTTAAAAATCATTCAGCTAAAATATAAATTCCTTCAAGCTTAGCTAAAACACACTAATATAATCCATACGTATAGGAGATTAAAACCAAACAGCTTAAGAAGTACGCGGAGGAAAACATTCGACCATAAATCCTCTTAGCATTGATAGAAATTTCGTAATCCCCCACTTACAAAAATCAATTCCTTTTAAAACGCTAACTCCATCGACCTCATATTCGGGATTTGTTCCCGAACAAAGCGGCCTAACAAACAACTATCTGCCCACCTAGGTGGTCCTGTTTACCTAAAAAAGCCCTTCTCCTCCCACATAAATTGCCCAAAGTGACGCGTTCCGTTCTCCGGACTGAATTGGTTTGCGGCTGATGGGCATTTCCCGTCTGCGGACCCTTTACGTCCGGAGCAACTGCTCAAACTCTGATGTGAGTGACCGTGAAATTGCAGTGTCCATTCCGGCGGAGGGAGAGCGTGCGATTGCCGGGGGTAGGACACCCACGACGGCTCCAAGAAATTAGCATTCTGGGAAGGAACGACGAAGATTGCTTTTCCAGAACTGAATTGATGTGATCGAGGGCTGAATGACCAACTGCTGATCGATTTTAATGGAACGGAATGCCTTCGCTTGGAGAGATCAAGCAATCTTGTCGAACATTAGCATGAAGAAAGCTGTCCAACTATGATTTACAATACGGTATCATAAATATCGGTTATGTTTAAGGAGTTCCGGAAAAAGTATTAATTTCATGAGTATTCTACCTTCCGGTAGGTTCAAATAAAATCAAAAATCCCTACAAAGCGCTATATCCTTCATTTCCTTATAGTTAACCCCACCCCTTATGTCATCCAACATATTTTGTCTGTCTTCCCCTCTGTTTTTCCTCTGAATCCTACCCTCAATTACATCCTTTACCAATCCCTTTACCCTCAATATTTGACCCACCCATTTCTTTCTTACGATGCTCAATGACGTCAATTAAAACCCTCTTCTCCCCAAACATCTCTAACACCTTCAGAGTATATGTTATTTCAATGAATGCGATGCTTTGGAATTCAAAAATCAATAAAATAAATACTGAAATATTTTAGTTAGAATTTACATAACGATTTTGCTTATTCTATACATCTCTGTGTCCAATCTAAAATAATTTTATTCTTTTCTCACTCTACGAGTATTTCAGGTCGTATTTTAAAGCCGTTATATTGGACCCTTTACTACGAAAATAGAGAGGGGTTACTCCCTTCATTAGTGAATGTTAGGTAATTAACATGTCTTCAATAATTTTTTATGATTTTTGTTTTCATTATTGTTACATTAAGCTTAATAAGAAAATAATGGTACACACAATATAACGCATAATTATTTTTTTCCGAATAATCTAAAACACCTCAAAGTGAACCTATCCTCATCGTTTACATTACTATAGTCATAATGGCTGTTAAATTGGTGAATATGTTTAAAGTAGATTCAATTAAAATTATTCAGAAAGAGGAACGTAATTTCCGCAGATTTCATATTATATTAAGTACCACAGATTTTTATCCTTCATATCTGAGAAAACCATCGTTTAATCTATTTTTGTTATCTTGGAATGAAGTAAAATGCATACATGCAACTTTGGAGCCTTAAGTCGAGCAAATTCACACCGAATACACGAATTTGATATCTATACTCAAAGAAAATTTAAAAACTTATTTTCTTTAAGGAAGACTTTTAATTGTGATTTCCTACAACAGTATGCACGTAATAATGATTGGTGAATGTTATCAACTAATAACTGTGTCAGCAATATAAGATGATCTTCTTAATTACTGAGTAATACGAATTAATAGCAGAATAATAATAATAAATAAATTACAAAGAAATTTACTTTATATATCAACGTAAAAACTGAATCAAAATTATTATTATTTACTAACCCACCTGAAAAGAAAACGACTTAGCTTCCACAACAAGAAGAATCAGGTAATAGTACTACAAATCTTCATTAATATGTAAAAATATTGATGTATCTATGAAATATCTACGTATTTGACAATTTGATCTATAAAGATCAAATTGTTGCAATTTGACGATGTCTCATTTCTATTGCATCAGATCTTTAAGTTCTAATTATGCGATTTAGTAGAAGTGGCAATGAGAGTAATTTTTCCGTTACTGCCACAAAGCTAACGTAAAATTTCGTTTCATTCCCGGATCAACATTCCCTGAAGTAAAACATAAATCATCCCAACCCTAACCCGGAGGACGTAAACATGTATGCAAAGAGAGGAACACTCGCAATACGTGAGAATGCTTATCCTGGGAGAGATCTGAGTGGAAATCATGCTTGCCTCGAGGAAATATTGCTCAAGGGAGAGAGAATAAAAGTGCCATATAATCACGCGATCGAACGCCTTATCTCCGAACGTCACCCTTAAGGGGAAAAATAATGGAAGCAAAGGACATTTTGAGGAGTTTTTATATTCTTATGCGAAAACACACTTTGAACGAGATCTGAATCAACTAGTACCATTTTTTTCAGCTTGTGGAGCTACACTCTTACGCTTTAATGTTTTCACCGAGTTGAGTTTGGGGCAATCAACTTCATGAACATTATGTGCAGCCGTAAGTATCGCCTTTATCATTTCAACGGTTTGAGGGTAACACAATCGGAATATATGTTTTAAAATGCGTGAGTATCCTTCGTGCAGTATTGCTAATTTTGCTCTTTGGCAGCCCGTGTGAAAGCTACCCTAATTTCTTCAAAATGAATACCAGTTATCATGAGCTAACAAAGTTAATTTCAAGATTAAAGTAATTAGACAAAATTCGTCCCATCACATGTACTTAAATTCTTAACGATTAAGTATTTGAATTTAATAAAAATTGAAAGATTTGTATTGAAACTGCATAAAAACCACCAGAAAACTTATTTTTACTATGAGGTAGTATACATATGCGTTTATGTTAAATATGTATGTTTTACATCTTCTGGGAACACGATTCAAATTTGGTGAGCGAGGAAATCATCTGATGTATTGCTTTCTTCATTCGGTTTGAAGTAGACACCATAAAGTTTTCCATCAAAACCAAACTCCGATAAAATTAATTTATAAGTAGAATTCATAGTTTTTCCCGATCAGAATTAAATCCGCATACATATATTGTTTCCATCGTGTCTATAAATCAGTTACTGCTTCATTTTTAAAAGTGGGGAGTTCAATATAACAAAATACTGCTATAATTGCTCCAGATAATACATTAGTAGTACATACATATGTTTCCTTCATAATGAAGTAATGCCCCTACTTAAAAATAATATTCGTCCCCTAATCATATTCTTTTATCATATTCATACTACTATACTCATTGCCTTAACACGGACACATGAGTAGCTATAGCTTAAAATTGTAGGTAACACTGTCAAAGCATTGCAATTCCTTATTGCTGATAACTGAGAATGAGCAGCAGCAATGTCGACGTAGCCATATCGGATTTCTTGTGCACACGTACTAACGTGAACATTCTATGAACGATTCGTTGACTGAATCTATATTCGGTACCCATTTCCGTAAAAGAGGAAAAATTCAACCAATTCAAGTAAAGTTCGTTAAAACAGACATTTTCTAGTCAGGACACCATTGGAATATTTCATCTACTTCTCTAAATGTACCCTACGAGCCACTTTTAGTACACGTCAGGGGGCTTTAATTACCTTTAATCAGAATGAGGTCGTCAATTAAAACCGTAGCCATACAAAGTGGGAGATTCAAGTTCTTATAAGCGATACAGTATTCCATTTTCCAGGTTCCGAAACACGCTGAGATTCCCGACTGAGAAACCTTCAGCTCACGAGAGAAATATTTGGGAAATAAAATTCTTTAGAAGTAATTTCGTTACGATAAATTTTTATGATATATGATGCTGGAGTTCTGTTTACGTCGTGGCCATAACGAGCACGAATGCTTAACTGAGTTGTGGACGGAGAAAAGAGATCTTATCGTGCTCACTTGATTTGCAGCGGCTATAATGAATTACAACCAAACGCATATACCTCCCAGAGCTTTTACAAGAACAAAATAGAGGATTTTGATCGTTCCCTTTGTTTCTTTGAAATCCCAAAGTCTAGCTATTAATCATTTAACCGTGACGTAAACGAAGCTAAAATATATAAAAAAACGATAGAAGCGTTAGGATAATAATAGGAAATAAATGGAATAAAACATCTCAACATTGCAACTGATTACCCGATTCCTATTCAGTTATTAATGTAAAATCAAAATGAATGTAAATAAACATTAAATTTAGATAAAATTTAATAACTGATATTGTAATAGCCTAAAATATTATGTATATAAGAAAGTTAGTTATTGATAGAGGGACATTTTTCTAAATATTGCATATTTTGTTGAAATATTAATATGTATTCCTTAGATAGTTGAGTTTTTATAATATTTAATTAATAAATAAGCTTGCAAACTATGTTATTATTGTTCTTTAAGGAATAGTGATAGCTCGGATCTTTCTTCAATACTTTCCTCAGCTCTACTTAATTACTGTCCCTAGCTCTCCGATAGTTGTTTTTTGGCCGAAGCGCTAAATATTTTTGGTTCCAAATTTGTTAATTAATCTTTACCAACGCTGATAAACTACAACATCCTTATAGATATTATTAAGAAACGGCAGGATCCCTTACTTCTTGTTATCCATAATTATTCATATTTTATATCTTTGTATTAATAGATTATTTCTATATACACTAATTAATATAGTACTTGTTTTTATTTATGAGTTATTTGTATACCCGTAAATATATGCGCAAACATGAAATCATTCGCTGGCTTGATCCGTTTATTTAACCAAAGCGCTTGATTTGCAGCAGCTATAATGAATTACAACCAAACGCATATGCCTCACACAGCTTTTACAACAAGAAAATAAAGGATGTTGATATTTGATTTTGCTTGTTAAATACCCAGACTCTAGCCATTAATAACATAAATCGTGAGTATACGTAGCTTAATTATTAAAAACAAGAGAATAATTAAATTTACAATAAAAATTTTATAAAATTGAATTAGCAGCCAATAACCGGCTACCTATTTAGTTAATATAGTGAAAACTAACATAATTAAATGTTAGCAACTAATATAGATAGACAGGAATTTTAGAGATAGTATAAAAACTACTTTAAGGAATAAAGAAATGAGTTGATGGAAGAAAGAACTTCTGTAAAAAAGAAAATTTTAAGAATTTATATTTGCTTCTTTCCTTGAAAGAACTACAATCCATATCTTTTACTTTTGTAAGTATATATTGTAAGTAAGTATATATGTAACCTAATATTAATTAATTATTTAAATTGAGAACCGTGTTATTAAAAGTTTACGTAGCAGTGATGTTAAATTTTCTTACGATAGCCTTAATCTAAATCCCTTGGTTCCAAAGTCTTAAATTAAGCCTGACAATTGTCAATATACTGATACACTCAGATACACTACAGATAACGAAGTAATAACAGCCTTTCTTACAATTTGATCATTTAAAAATATATTTGCGTACATTTATTATTCATATGCTAACGCATTACACAAGGAAAATCCTTTTTTTAAACAAATGTCGGAATAGCAAAATGAATCTTTGCTAACTGAAATTTTAATAATATCTATGTTCAGACGTTAGTCCTGATATCGTTGGAAAATTAGTTTAAGAGATCTTATACTTTTTATTGTTCAACACAACGATAAGAATCATGTGCTTAAACATTCCATAAATTAACAGCCAACATGCGCGCGGGAATTGCACTTATCAGCTTGTCCAGGAGTAAATCTAAGATAGGCACTCTCCTGAAGCAAGAACGTAACACGGCACAAAGCGAGCTTCTTTTTCTCTCCCTGTAGTACGGCACCTCTTTCCACCAGAATTTACTCGAACAAGACGTACGGAGGACTCCGAATATAGCGAAGAAAAGGAGCGCGGGTCCCGTACCGAGCGTCCCGGACGGATCGTTCCCATTAATCTCAGACAAGTAACCCCTTTCGACCGGCACATTCGACTCGGAGGGAAAGAGACGCCGCTTAAAATCCCCGGCGCATCTACACGAAGAGAAAAGAGACCTACTACATCCATCCTCAGGGGTCCTATAAGACTGGAAGGAAACCTAGGGCACGTACTTCTGCAACTCTCCCAAGGAATTCCCCACTATCTTCGCCCATCTTCTCATTTTCCTCTTTGCATCCAAACTCTTTCACACACTTCTCCTCTGTTTTGGGATCCGTCCTTATCTCACGTAGAATCTAATCCGCTTTCATCCGACCCGATATATTCTTTGTGTTTTTATTGGCGATTTTTTCTTTTTTGGGGGTTCCCTTTTTAATGAAACCTTTCATTAGCTATGTCGTCTTTGTTCCTCCAATCTCCAGCGTTAATGATTAAATAAAGGATGGTCATAGAAGTGATTGGGCTAGAATGCTTGTGAAACTATTTTTTCTATGAAGTGAAAATTACTACTATTAGCCTAAGTATGGGACTAATAGAATCTAGTATGAGAAAATATATTGAAATAGAATATTACTTTTCGCACAGGTTTATTCTTATACGAGAGGTTTCAACGAATGATTGCCATCATCAGCTCAATTTATACTCATGTCTTTCATTTAATATGTATCATCTTCTCTTCTACAACTCTAAGAAATTTTTGTGCACGAATTGATTATTAATGGATTTGCTTTATAGAGGAAGATTTTGGTTATTAAATACAGGGCAGGTGAAGGTTAAGGTATGGAAATTACGGGCAGATATCGGAACGTGGCAAGGGGGCGATTAAAAAAAATGTATACCCTCATCTAAAAGTAACAATAGTTATTAAGCTTCAATTTTTTATTAATAAGTGGGAAAATTTTATTTTGTCGTTAAAAATTATGTTCAAATTAAGTCTGGAGTCTACGACTTAGGTATTCAATACCCTCTAAGATTACCTACAGAATGCTTTGAAGAAAGAAAGAAGATGAGAGGGGTATTTCTCTTACTTACCTCACTTACTTGGAATTATTTGAGTCGAAAAGGCCATCGTAATTACAGAATAAAGGTTCCATAAGTATTTATTCAAGCCAATTGTTGAGGGATGATCAAGAAGATTACTATTATGAGGTCAAACGAATCACGAAACGGAAAGGTGAGAAAGTGTTACCAAATTTTTTATCAAAAATATCGGAAATAATTGAATGTTGAGAAAATATTTAAATGCTTGAGTTGGTAAGTGGGAATTAGCACCGAACCATAAGTCTTAAAAATCGACTTCGACGAATGCATCTTAAATAGGCCTGCGTTCTACAATTATAAAGCAAGAGGTTATTGTAAATAAATTGGATGAAACCAATCGCTAAATTTCAAATTAACTTCCATCGTAAGTTATACTGTTATATTTATATACTGACATATTACGTTATTACTGACACAAGTTACAGAAATTTTCACCGTATCTTCTCCGAAAAAGCGATTTTTTTCAAACAAGATAGGTATGAAATTAAATGAATAAAAAAATTAAAATTAATATTCCATGGCTTTCTAAAATGCTGTAAATTCTTTAAACGCTCCACTTTTTAGTTGATTTTTTTGGTAAATCTGGTTTCCTTGAAAATCAAATGCCCCATAAATACCTGATAGAATTACTTTCGCAACTGAATAAAACAGTCCATAACAACGCATTTCTCATTTCGTGATTCCCTTCTCTCATCCTCAGCCTACGCGCGTCCACAACTTCCCTCACTTTCTCCCATCCGTGCCAATATCCCCTTCCCTCATATTCCGCACACTTCATATCGCACATATACATTCCTGTTACGTGCTAAGAATCCCTGCCCTTTCCGACTCTTTCACGCAGATGCATCAATATCCCGCGGATCCGTATGACTTTTTCAGGAGCTGATCTCCGAAATCCCGGGAAAGGGAAATGAAAGTTCGCGGGAGGCGCCCCCGCCGCTTCCCGTGGACTACGGAGCGGAGGGAAGATCGGAAAAAAACGTTTTTTTTCAAAATCAGACTGCGGCTACAGCTGCAAGTTTGCGGTTGCTGGTCCTTGTAACGCTTAAAAATTCCAACTCGATCGGATTATATCTTGAGGCTGCGCAGTTTAATCTAAATTTTAAATTTGTATCGAAAATTTCAAATATTTGCAGTTAATCCTGATGTTTTTTTGATGTGTTCCGAGTGATTTAAAGGCACAAAGTTAATGATTTAATCCATTTGAATAAGGAAAAATGGTTTCTCAGTTCGCCAAAATTCGTCAAAAAACGCCAAATACTATACGGAAATGTCGCGGTTGTTGGTTAGGCAATACGTTGGGTCGTTTTACAACTTATTTTTCTGATCGCAATGTAATACCCGGCAATAGTTACAGATATAATAATTTTCCAAATCAAATGATACCTTCTGCGAGAATTTTTGCATCGATGTTTCCAAATTTTAACAAAAAACGACAAAATTATCAGAGTATCAAATATACCATTTTTAAAAAGCGATTCATCATAAAAACACCCATCAGTCTATTTTATATTAGATTTCTATTCTTCATTAGAACAATATTTACATTTTTCTATATAAAACTTTTAAACAAAAATTTGGAAAATTAAAACTAAATATAAATAGATAAAATAAATTAAATTGTGACGAACGGTGAAAATTGTATTCGTTTTCTATATAAAAATAAAAAGTTAATTCAAAAGAAAAAAATCATGAAATCTTTATCAGGTGGACTGCATACATTGCAGGGGCTTCTTTCGTAAATTTACAAAAAATTAAGAATTTTAACTTATTTATCACTGTAATATTTTAAAAATAACTCTTATTTAATTATTTATTTGTTTAGTTTATTCAATAACGGGACGCAATTAAACATTTTAGCTCAGCGACTCGTTCTTAGATATGCGACCTTATACAAACATTTCCCATAATAAGAGAACCCTGTGGATAAAGTTGTAATAACTAGGCGCCTAAATTAGTACCCATGGCGGGTAGTGAGAACGTCGTGTCGTGTCGAAACTGTAAGTAATTTTAGTTCGATATAAATGAAATATTTTAAGGACACCAACCGCAAACTTGTCGTAGACCGGTTACGAAAATAACGGTTTTTCCAACCACCCCACTTCCCAAGGCGTTATGCGGAGCAGAAATTTTCAATCACGGGGTCCTTTTTTTGCGGCATTCGCGTGATCCCCTTGGGCATATCGCAATGATTGCGGCGAACCTTACGACTCCAACGATTCGAGTAACCGCATGAGATCTGCGATATTTATCGTCCGACCCGAAAATGGGGGAACGTGTACTTCTTTCGATTTCTACGAGCAGGAGCTAATTAAGGGGGCGAGGAAAGGCTGTGGGGGTTGCTCCGGAGTGGCATAATCCGAGGTCGTCTTGGAAGTGTTCCGTGAGAGGCGCATGGCGGTGGTTTGGAGGAGCGAAAGTGTTGGAAAGGGAAAGCGGAGAAGACTTTTCAGGATGATTTAAGATAGGATTTCGAGGTTTAAGCGGAGCAGTAATACTGAAAGGTGAGGGTCCTCCAACTTTCCTCTACTTTGGACTTCCGTGTCCTTTAAATAGAGATTGTTAGCCGTGAACATCCTCTCATCTCCTAATTTATTGAATTTATTAGAAAAAATGTCTATAAAAATATATAGGTAAAAAATGTATAGGTGTTGTATAAAAAATGGTTAACCCTTTCCGACCTGCATTTTTTCTGAGAAGATAAAATTATTTTTGAATTCGGTTGATGTTTCCGAGATTCAAAAAGCAATAAAACATTATTACGAGGCTCCTTTGATAGAGGATAAATATAATATTAAAATAAATGAAGCAAACCATAAAAATAAATATTTAATTAAAACGAAAAAGGTATAATAAGCACTGAAAATAGTGTCCATTATATTGCACGCAGGGTCTGAGAGGGTTAAATAAAAAGGATAAAACTAACGCGAGAAAATATTCCAATCAAAAGATAAGTTGGGTAATTGGCCCAAAGGTCGCATATTTTCAAGGTGATATATATAAAAGTAACGCCGGACACAGATGTAGGTGTAAATATTATTATGCGGCAAAGTCTTACATTTAAGATCCAGAAACGAAAAGAAATAAAAACGATGCTTTTAAAGTAGAAATTGCGATCAACATAGAAAACTTAGAAAACCATCTAGATAATTGATACCATATCTAGTTTTAAAAGAGAAGAAGTATATCGCGTAGGGCTTGGTTAGGTAGGTCTTATGGGTATTGAAATAGGAAGTATTTTGATATCCCTTAGCAGGCAGATAGAATCGGTAATTTTATTGAATTGCTAAATTGTATATTCTGGAACCCTACCGAAAAGTGCCCTGTAGAATTATTAAAAACGAATTAATTTCAGAGCTAGATTGATAATTCATTAGAGAATTGTAAAGAAAATTATCTTCTTGCAACCCTTGCGGGGGTAGAATTGTTTGCGAACATCATGAAATGTGCGTGGAGTAAAAGTAACAAAATAATTGCAGAAAATAGAGGTAATATAATAAGTCGAAACATACCTGGTGGTAGAGGATATGGAATGTTAAAGGAGGCGGAAACGATAAAGCTGGGGAAATGGTGGTTGGGTATTGTGAATGAGTCCATCGGATACAAAAGGAGGCCATGATGTTTAAAAGGGAATGCTTGTCTCCGAAGAAGGGAAGCACACAAATACTTAAGGGTAAGGTTAGTTTTTCGTGCCGTAGACCCAAGGTTTGCTTATCTCAACAGGGAATAGAGAGACTGGTGTATGCACAGTGAGAGAATTCAATCATGGAATTTTGTGGCAAAAATAACAGAATACTGAGTTAATGAAAGAAATGAAATAACAAGGAAATGAAACGAAAAACAATTTCAAGCTGTGAAAATGTTCATCTGAGCAACCAGTTTTAAATAGGTACCCTTAAATTGGGTTTTCTTGATTTTACCAGCAGTAATGATATACATCATATATTGAGGGGAGGTTAAAATAGTAATACACGTAGTTAATAATTTTGATTCCAATATTATTACCTTATATTCTATGCATCCATAAAATGCGATATTATCAAAGTGACATATGAATAGAAACCGAAGAATATAAATTTCATGTGATCCGAACATCACATAATTTGATTGATTTGTAACTCTAGATTTCGAATACTCATAATCCTATCGCTAGATACATCATCGACAAAATACTGCATTGCCACTATTTCATATTAACGTATCCAATTTCATTTCACTACTGCGACGAGTTGACAAATGAATTACTAAACTGTTTCCAGTTACGCTCAAATGTGAAAATTCCGTGATGTATCCTGTTTTCAGCTATGGATTTCTAATTAGAAAAAGATAAACTAACAAATTCATATCGAATATAAAATTTAGAAGCGTATCTACTGCGCGTCAAGTAAATCAACATTTTCATAAAATATAACACATGAATGAAATTGGACTGAACTGAACGAATAAAAAATCAGTGAGACTTATGAACATTAATCGAAAAACATGAGATAGGATAGCTGACGGGGAATCATAATGTGGAGAGCAATACAGGAGCGTATTTTCTAATCAATGCTTTTTAATATAAATGCCTAGGAAATGCCGAAAAAAGTTTGAGAGGAAATAGATAAAAGAGTTAAAGTTGATAGTATTGCAGCCAGTATGACATGCATGCGACAAATTTGTTATCATTTCTGCGTAAGCTTTATTCTACACCTTAACACTTTTATATCATGTAATTTAATTTAGAAGCTTCCAATCTACCTTAAATTACTGTGGTAAAGGAATAGATCTTCTTTATTTTTCAGGTTTTATTATGGAGAAGTTTCACAAAGTCGAGGCCGAATTAGCAAATTTTATTACCTAATCACTCCTTAAGATGAAAGTATCGCTTTCGAAATACGTGTTGGGTGCCTTTTTTTGTTTTCTAGGAATACCGGTGAATGAGACGAGGAACGCCGACAAAGATGGCTATTAGAGATTTTATCCTTGGAATTCTTTAACAGCCGTGTTCCAAATTTTCTTTCTTTACAAGGTAATTTATATTTGTTTAAAATAAAAAACTTCCCGAACCATTGTAATAATCGACTCTCGGAGCATATAACAAAACCGGTTTGAACCGGTTTGACGGTATCTACCGGAGTGTAACCGTAGAACCGAACCGAAATTCGACACTCTCATCGAAACGGAGCGAAAACTGAACCGAAAAAAGTATCAGCGCTCTTTGGAAATCCAATACGAAATATCACCAAAAAGCAGTGAATCCACTCAAATGGAGCTTTCGTCTACGAACAAAAGAAACGCGAAAAAATAGGTGCGGCGGGATTAAAAGAACCTTTCCACGGGTGAGCTCAGGTGGATTAAGCCCTGAGACCCTGAAAAATAAAGTGTGGCCCCCAAAAAAAGGCGGGAGAAAGTTGCAAGGCAGCGAGAGACCTACGAATGGCACGCGGAGGGAGAGAAACTATTTTAATCTCCATATTTCTGCGAGGCGGCGCGATTGTTTCGATGCGCTGGGAAAACAACGCGCCCTCGTCTAAAAATAGTGCAAAAGCCGAATTAAATTGCGCGGATTTTAGCATCCACATGTCTGGCCCCTCAAAGCGGGATTACGAAATTAATTCCTTTGAAGAGGATCAAGTCCGCTGAAATGCTCTCCAGCGGAATTTATTAATAGGAATAAAAGAAGCTCGAAAATTAAAAAAACAGTCACTCAATGATGTGGACTATATTTAATATCATCGGGTATGACATTGCCAACGTCTAAATTTCCCATACGATTGCCGGTTTTATATCAACCCGATTTATCACCATAGTATACCATACTCAAGTTTAATTTATTGATTGGAATATGCTTCTTTTAGAAAAAAATAATGAATGCATCGATGCAAATTACATCGCCTCTATAAGCCATAAGATGTTAGAAACATTGACATTTATCAAGAAGTCTATCTTGATTTCCTCACTGATTTTGGAATGTTCCAAATATTCTTACGTATTATTTTAATAGAAATAAGGGTGGTAATGTTTTCAGCATGTGAGCATAGTTCTTCAGGATGTATACGGTAAATTACTGATATGCTACCGGCCTTGGTGGCTGTTTAAAATCATTCCAGATTAGCTTTTGCTCTTACCCTAAGGTTTGAATCCCGGCAAATCGGAATTTTCCGATCTGGGAATTCGTCGTTGCCGTTTCCTCGGTGAAGCACATCCTGACAAGTTCATGAGAGAGCTTTGGTGGACTTCACCAATAAAGGGCAACATCAGCTAAGCAGAACAAAATGACATCATACTCTTTTAAGTATGTGTTTATTAGCGATTATAATACCAAATTAAATAATAAAATTACCGAACTCGGTGGCGGAATGGTTAGTGCGCTAGTCTTTTAACACTGACGCACCAGGGTCATGTCCAGGTAACTGGAATTTTCCGAGTTAGAGCATGGACGTTTGCCTTCGTAGTGTTTGTGTGCGAGTATAATCATTAATTACCACAGGTTGATTATAAATGTATTCTAATTTGATTGAAATTATCCCTAATAAAGCCTAGATAATTATTATATTGCCCGTAACATTCGGGAGCCTCATAAATAAAGGGATAATTAATGTTTGTAACAATATGGAGTTTATTATTTAGATAGATACATTTCAATTTACTATTGATAACATTTTAATGAAAATGAATCAATACCTTTTCCTAAACTAAAAGATTAGAACTTCTTTTCAAAGGCACGAGATTAAATGCGTTAATAAAGTGAGTCTAATGTATCTAAATTTGTCTTATAAATAGCACTATAATATGGCTAATTCAAATGAAATAAATTTCACATCGTCCCCAGATTAAAATATTCTTCTCATTCAAACATACAAATTTCCCTCAATTTGATATAGTATTTCGGAATTTCATGAAATATAGATACATTCTGTGCCATAAGGTAGAATTAGAATCGACACAGGGGAATTCAAACAGCATTTGCGGAATAAAATTTATTATTGAATTATACCCAAATCAATTATAATTCAACATGTGTATTTTACGGAGAAATTTATATCATAACACGAATTTAATGGATTCATATACAAATGGTTCTTGTTAATTTTGGTCAAAATTCAACAAAATTGTGAAATTGCAAATACATTATTTTTTTAACTATAAATTTATTTATATTTGTCGATTTGTTTTAATTACTGAGTGTTCATTTGCCGTTACACGGCCACTTTGTTGTTAAACAATTTTTGCATAAAATCAGTCTCACAAATAAAAACAAATTATTATTTGTTTATTATTATTTTATTTTTAGTCGCATCCCCCGAAGTTGGGTATTAGCGACCACCTTTTTACATATTTTGTGTTATATTTAACTGTTTTTATAGATGGAACTAGTACATGTATACCGTTTAAAACCTCCTGCTTGTCAGTAAAGATTATGTTTTGTAGCTGACATTGACATTATTAAAACAAATTATCTTTATTGTTTAATATTGATCTTTTATAAATATCTTAACAAAATAATGCATAATTACTTTTTTAGTTGCAAATATGACTGTTTAATTATAAATGTATTTATTTCTGCCCATTTTTTATTGCTGAGGATTCATTTTCCAGTGTACTGCCATTTAGTTGTTGATCAATCATCATTGTAACAAATAGTAATATTTAATTATCATTATCATTCATTATTGACCTTTTACTAATACTTTACCAAAATTATGCGAGAGAAAGGTATGTAATTCAATGAGAACTCTCCGATACGGCGGTAGGATGTTAATTATCTCGCTTATAAGCCCTTCTTTACGTTATCTTCCGCGGAATACTTACGCACACGACCGTAAGTTGATACGGCCTATAATTAATTGCCCTCCAATGTTCGGGCAGATACCCGTGCTACCGCGTACCGCGTTCGCCCCATTCCGATAATACTCCGCTGAGTTGTGGCATTGCTCTAGATATTCGTCCGTACGAAGGAGCGATCATATCGCAATTGAGCATATCGATCGGCAGCGAGAATAAACAATGGCTGATTAGAGGCCCATTCATTACCACAATCATAATCTTCAAATATTTACTCTACGATAAAAGCGATTCTGGGGCCGAGGTATAAATACCTCCGCCCTTCGAACGCTTATGCTCCATTAATCCTCACCTATAAAAAGGTGAGTGCATTCTAAACGCGATCGATTTCTCCTACTCCAGACTTGGGCACCTCCAAGGGCCCCTTTAACGCAAAGAAATATGTACTTTTTCGTTTTGAATTATGAACACACAAGCGGCAGAAACACTGCGACGTATAATTATTTATATTTCTTGAAGATTGTAATTATCCTGATTATGATTATTTATTCTCATGAAAATTCTGATGATTATGGTATGGTCTTTATTGGACAAATTTTAAGTATATTACTATTATACTCTTTATTAGGTAACGAAGGTGGAGAGTGGAGATTTTAATTGAGGCGAGATTGAGACTTTAGTCTCTCTTCTTCCATCTAACCTGTTGTCAATGATATTAAAAATATAAATAATCAATAAGTGAATAGATAGAATAACATTCCGCGATACATGGTAGAAAATCATATTTTTAATCTTTACTAACTAAAGAAATCAATTCTAGTGATATATGGTGGAACTTCATTTTTCAAAAAACACCAAAAATGAAACACAACACACTTGTACTAATTCCACAAATTTAATATAACTGTTTACCGGTTTCGGTGACACAGCACCATCCTCAGAACAAGAAAACAAAAAAAACTTCTTGTTCTGAGGATGGTGCTGTGTCACCGAAACCGGTAAACAGTTATATTAAATTTGTGGAATTAGTACAAGTGTGTTGTGTTTCATTTTTGGTGTTTTTTTTACTAACTAAGCTGAATTGTAGAATTTGCACAAATTTTGTAAGTAAAGACTCTTCTTAAGTGAATAGACGGTAGAGATGGAAACGTTATAAGGAGTGGCCTTAGTAAAACCTACGGTAGCATACCAGAAAGTAAGTTTTACTTCAAGAAAACACTAAGAACAGGATTTGAAGAACCTACGTATTAATGAAACCACTCTTAGAACTAATCCTTTATCATCTCCAAATAGGATAAAAACCTTTTGGTTGAAAACAGGTCAAACTTAGTTTCTTCGCCTGTGCCGGAAACTTCGTTAGTTAAAAAGTTTTAACCCTATTCGCTTTCAATGGGCCGCCAAAGCCTAAACCGATTCGTTTATCATTTCTCAAAAACTACATTCTTCTAGCTAGAGTTTGAAACGGACTCTTCGGAGTTACTAGGATAGACAACTTAACTCCTTCACCATAGAGGCAGGCAGCTAGGAAATATGTAAGAATTTTAATTGAAATTAGTCTATTTGGTGTCATTGGCATGTATCTTTACGCATCTTAGCTATTATTGTTACTTAGTTGTTGGAATAGATTACAAGATTGATAGCAACAAAAGGAAATATATTCAATGATCGCTGGGTGATAATATATTTGGCCTAAACGAAACGCTACGTTACTAGTATGAAATGGGTTTTACGTTGGCGTTGGAATATGGAAGAGATCAAAAATGACCGATATTAGGAGTATAAGAACGTTACTAAAGGAATGAGAGAGAAAGCAGGTTGAATATGTAGAATTAGATGCCAAAGATAAGAAACGTCCAACTTCCCATCGTATACTCTTGATTATCCTGTAATCTAGGCATATCTTGTAAATGAAATGCAGGGCACACAAAATTAAGGGATAGGAAAAGTCCAGAGAGTAAATGGGGCAAATAATAATTTTAATCCTTAAGAGAACGGCTTACTTTTCTTTATGTATATATCTAAAGATGATCAGAGAAGATACGGCAGCGCTCAACAGAGCATGACTGTTACTCTACAGTTCGTAGTTATATATATATAGTTTAACCTTTTGAAACTATCAAATCGATAAGTTCTCCCTCTCCAGTAATTACGCGATATTTGAAGAAACATTGGAATGGAAACAAATTTTCCAATTTCATTGATAGCTTAGGTAGGGACTATGGCGTGATTTGAACTTCTCCCAGAAATTTCCATTTTACTGTTTACAAAATGAATCGAGCATAGATAGCATAGTAACCTTCAAAACATGTTTTTTGTTTCTTAATAATAGAAACCATACTATTTAGATAAACAAAGGCGAGATTATCGGGTAAGAGTAGTATCTAATTCTTTTAATTCATACCTGCTGAATGTGCACACACTTGACGGATTTAGGAATACGAACATAGATATTCAAGAGTAACGGTTTACTTCATCCACTTTAATTTCAATTTTGGAATCCAAAGGCCTAAGCGAATGTAGAGTTAATTAATTTTTAAAATGTATGATGAAAATATTTATTATAACTTTTCATATATTTTGTATATGTAGACTTCAACTATTTCTCCTAAGTAATGCATTTAAGAGGATTTAAGCAATACACGCGTTTCTTATGAAAACAAAAATAAGCGATTCTTATTTTTTATGAGTCTTATTAAAGGCATTACATTTCATTAGAAAAAAATCTTCAAATAAAGATTTTTGAAATAAATGTACTTTTAAATAAATTTACTTTGAAAACAAATCAATAAAGGAGTTAGAAGTATTCAGTATTATAATCAATGTTACTGTGTTTCAACCTACTTTCTTTAGTCTCGCGCATTGCGTTATATAGTTACGCAACAAAAGCTGCAATAAAGTCAATACGTCTCGACTTTGAGAAAAATTCTGGCAGATGACATTATGATGATATTAGACAGATTTACATACTGTAGATTGTATCATACATAACGAGAAAATCTACGCTCATACATTGTGCTGAAATTCGCTCATAAACAAAGAGGTGGAGAATGAAACGTGCAATTTCATGTCGCAACAGAAACTATGGAGCCTATTTTCAAAACAAAACTCCTCTCGGGGGTGGCAAATATATGGCACAAGAAAATAGAACATTGGTAGTAGAAAACTTTTCTTGGTTTACAAAACTATTGGATATGTATTATTTTAATGAAATGTTAAAGCTGAAACGTAAATAAATGTGGTTTTTGTCAGATAATATGATTTTTCATGAATGTATTATATCTTATTTCTTGAACAACTAATTTCATTCATTTTTCCCTTCATCTACTTTTATCTCAGTATTGCTCATGGGTACCATAATATGAATGCTACTGAGTTGTTTATGAATATACATATATATGTGTAATACCAATAATTTAGCCAACTATTTATTGAACATTGAAAACAGTTATTCAAATGGCCAAAATACCTCTCTCATATGAAAACTTTCTGCTTACGGTATTTCATCTTAGTTAAGAAAACAAAAGCAAGCAATCACACTCCTTACCAAACCAAGTAAACTCTTCCAACCGTTTTTCGTAGACCATAGAGTAGGTTAGAGGTTTAAAATCTCCAAAAGCTGTCTTTGTCTGCGTTTCTGGTCTTATTCCCCGGTAGTTAAAGAAAACAAAAAGGAAATGCCGCACTTCTAAGATACCCAAATAGCCTTTCGAAGGCAATGTCTTTCTCATCAGGGGTCGTTGCACACCCTATTTTTAAATTAATAGTATTTCAGTTTTATTTCATCATAATTTAAAATATTAGGCCCGTTTCACATGGACGCGACGGTTTTCGTCCGCGGCACTATGTCAGTTGTGTGCAGCTTGCCAAGGTGGAAGAATGTCTTGCTTCCAAGTGCAATTCAAGCAATTGCTGTGTACTAGGTTATGGACAAACGGAAGAAAAATGCCCTTTCATTCAATTTCATATCCTGGAGGCGAAGGTCTTTATATTTGTCGTTCGAGACACCCCATAAGTTCTTTCTACTTCTCCAATTCACAGCTCAGTGTCAATATCCATGGCGAAAAGACGCACTCGCACTGTTCTCTCCAAGGTTGCTCTGATTCTACTGACAAATCTGCTTGGCCCGCATCAGACGTCCGCGTTCATGTGCAAGCAAAAACATGTCTCTGTGGCCCGTACGCGCGCGGACGATCCGCGGGGCGTAGGGGCCACGCGGATGGCTCCTCCGCGTGCGGACTGTCCGCACTCATGTGTAAGCTTCCATTAACGTCAATGGAACCTTATCCGCGCGCGTAACGCGGACCGTCCGCGTCCATGTGAAACGGGACTTAATCATACTTTTATTTACTAAAAGTGCTGCATTCCTTTACTGATTTCTTCCACTACCGTTAAGTAAGAAGAGGAACGCCGACAAAGACGGCTTTTGGAGATTTTAAACCTCTAATTCATTAACAGCCATGTTCCAAATTTTCTTATTTTAAAACAGCGTAGGTCATTAAGTTCAAAGCGACCTACAGACACGAGTACAAAATAACGTACAGTAACGTAACGTACGTACAGTAACGTTACAAATAACATCTTCAACACACTATCGACTTAATAACACAGATAAAGTCAGCACCTCACTCTACGGCTCTTCACCGCATAGACACGTAAGTCTTTTATTTCACCAAATTACACCTCTTACGAAAAAGGTTCCCTATCACCCACCATTCTCTCCGATACTATAACAAACTTATCGATTAGACTGTCTCTCCAGATGACCCCCATGAGCACCTCATAACGCACCGGGGGAAAATGCCCCGTCCACAGATAAGAGAAATATGATTTCCGAAACATCAGAGGAGAAAATGGAGATTTTTATCCTTCCCTAATATTTCTCCCGCGTTCGGCTTAATTCAAACCCGTAACAAAACCCTCTCTTCTTCTTTTGTCCTCTCCGGAGGGTATCTCCGGCTCGCAGCGCTCCTTTCTAACTCGATCCTGCCGCCCACTAACCCACACAACTAATCCGATTTCCTCATCTCTCTATTGTCACAGACGAGTTGGTTACCCGACCGCACTCGGCCTGATACGGCCCACTATGGAGATCCACGGGATCAATGTCCTACCACAAGAAAAACTCGACTCTTTCTTTTCGCTAAAATAATAGGCTTGCCCTGGTTTGACGCATGAGACTCCCACACACGTATGGTCCCGGTAGATGCCCCTACAATTTTTTCCCGCTATCGTCCTAGTTAGCGGGAGATTACCAGTATCCGCTCCTACTTCAGGGGACGTATCTCTTTCAAATTGGGACGCGAATTTACCTGGAGGCGTATAAGATTAACAGGTCTTTAACTAATACTGTAGCCACGGCAATGTGTAAATATCATAGTAAATTGATAAAGCTACGTTAACGAAATGTGAGACGATCGGGGGATCGCCTGGTTTGGTGACGTAGGGTATGGATTTCGCGGGCCCCGTGGCCGTTATGGTAGCCGTGAAGGCCTAGCAAGAACCCTGAAATGTTTTCCATTATAAATAATATTGAAAACTGGTATTAATGCCATTTCACAGAAATTTAATTTTTAACGTTATTTGCCAATATAATGTATTTATATAAGTAGGGTTCCTTGAGAATGTTTATATTTGTATTTTTCTTACTTAGTGTTACCTAAATGTTTATTTTATATACAATTTTGACTAGTATATACTGTATTATTATTTTGATACTGTTTTTAATTATATTCTCTTATTTTGCCTTATAATGTACTTGATGGATGGAAATCCATGTACATTTTCCATGTTTTACTTTTTTATGTTATTTTATATATTGCTATCTCTTTTTAAAATGTGAACTGATTCTTTTTTATGCATCGCATGTAAGTACTTATTGGTAGTGTATTTATTTATTTTTGAATGTTTTTCTCTTTTCTTATCTTTCTGCTATTACTATTGGTAGGTTTGCGCAGGTTTTTCACACCCCCCTTCCTTGTGGGTGTTTTCCTGCAGTGGATTTTTTTCCTAAGAATCTCTTTGGTTCCCAAGGAAAAACGGACTTGAAAAAAGTCTGACAGGGCCGGGAATCGAACCCGGGATCTTCCTCTAACCGGGAGGCTGCCTTAACCCCCAACGGGCCAAAACGGCTTGTAAAAATGTTCTGGTCGGGTAGCCTAGATGGTTAAGGCAGCCTCCCGGTTAGAGGAAGATCCCGGGTTCGATTCCCGGCCCTGTCAGACTTTTTTCAAGTCCGTTTTTCCTTGGGAATTTTCCTGGGTGCACGCCCTTATGTGCAAAGTCACCTAAACCCTTTCCTTAATCTCTTTGGTTTTTTTACTTTAGCAATTCACCTAATTATTTCTACTTCTTATTTTATAATTAATAACGATGGGTTAGATGGGAGAAGAGACTTTTAAGTCTCAATCTTGCCCAAATAAAGACGGTTTATTATCATTATTATTACATTTAATTTTAAGCGCACAAGCTGTGGCTTTAGATTATTTCGTAAATAATAGCAGCTTGAACTGTAAATTAGCGTTTTTTGTAATCTATTTCTGTATATGGATGTAGTTTCTAAATACTAATGTTTTGCAGTTGCATACGTGTATCTTTGAAACATCGTGTTAGTAGTTCGAATTTATTATAAGTTAACGTCATCATCTGTCCTAGCAACTAACAGAGGTGGTTTTGTATAATTGATATTATTAATTGGTACATTTTTGTAACAATTTTGAATCGTGATTATTACTAGTTCTTGCTACCATATTTTGATAAATGAAATTTATTTTATAAGGCTTTTTGTACACGATAGAAGAGACAAGGATTCACTTTACATTTACTTTTACTACATTTATTTACATTTCCTAAAGACTCAGCCTATGGTTAAAAAAATGTGGAAGCTACTGAGGTGTAAGCGATGCTGAATGAAATGTTCGTTTCTGTCATTTCTTATTAAAAAGTGATTCCATTCTTCTGAAATTACGACGATATTTTCCGCTCGCAACATTACGGCTAAATGAGGTAGGCAAAGGAAAAATATCTTACTCTTCATCTGGCCTAGAAATCTTCAATTTCATTTAAGTAAGGGTCTAAATAGTATATTGGCTAAAATATTTATACAGAAAAGTTAACCTATTTTTTCACGGAAAGGGCGAAGATGTTTTAACTTATCCTGTCAATAGTACCGGTGATAATTTATGAAATACTCTCATTTGATACAAATCATAAATTAATATCTTTCATCTCTATCTAAAAATGTTACCAACAGAGCTTCCTCCTCCGGGTGGAAGGCATATATGGAGTTCTCTGCAAATTTTCTTCTTCTATCACTGTCGCGTATTCTATGAGGAAAAACGAGTTTACCCGGACCGCATGTACTCTATTTGTTTTCCTCGTGCTATCTTCCATGACAACGTCCATGACACATGATCTATGCTTCTACTTCACACAGAGCGTTTATTTCAATCTATGATGGGAATTAGCCAAGATTCTCAACATTTCTTCTTCCAATGCATTCTAAAGCGTCTAGTTGAATCTTCAATATTTATTAAAAATATTCTTTATATAATCAATAGTAGAAGCCGTTACTTGGTGGAATTCCATATCAATGGAAAAACGAAAAACTCACTTAGTAAATATTCCACAAAAAAGTTTGGAATTTTTACATAAAAAAATGTAAAAAACATTTTTTACGTAAAAAATGTTTGTGGAATTTTTCCTAAGTGAGATTTTCATTTTTCCATTAATTCTTTATATGTTTTGATTATTTACTCAATCATCGTCAAAACCTGGCAAAGGAAAGGCTCAATCTCATTTAAGAAAGTAAGTTTTCGCTATATATAACACGATCAGTAAGATTTTATAACAATTTCCTTTAAGAAATTTATAAAATATGGTTTTCCCTTCCTAAATTTTCCTCTTTCATATCCCTAATTAACTTATTTACGTTTATATGTATTTTTATGAGCTAAAAAATTGGAATAAATATTTTATTACATTACGTTCACTGCATAGTGTTGTATTAAGGAATTTAAACCAAAATTATAAGACATATTATTCAAAAATGCCTCATTGTGAATGTATATGTTGATTGAAATGTCCATCTAAGTACGAACCAATGTTTGAAACCACTTGCATTACCCAAGTAAAAATGTATTCGAAAAATAATGGATAGTAATAAGGATGAAAAATCAGTTTCTATGTAAGTAAAAAGAAACTAGTCCTAGTAGAGGACAATAGTAATGAGTAATCGCACTAAATTTTTGTGCGTGACGTAAAACAATCACTGCGAGGAAGTAAAATGCACTTGGTGGTAGGTACGCTGACAGTGCGAGATTTCTTCTCTCAGAATACAGAAGTATTGGAACAAGAGTCTGGTAATGGCTTAATCCACAACACAGATGAGTGATAATACTTTTTTTCCTATTCCCATGTCCCTATATTTCAGTCTGACCAGAGCTCCCCTAGGGGCTGCTTTGCGTGAACGGGTTCGGAGTGTAGCTTAACCGATTTTGGGTCCCGGAGGGCTAAGTTCGAGGCCGTGATCGGAGGGTAGGGGTAAAAGCACCGGACGATGTTACGCCTGGCGGGAAATGTATGTACCGCGAAATTGCTACGGCCTAATTTCGTGTTTCGCCCTGGTTTGCCAAGACAAAGGAAGATGTCGAATTTTAATGTCCGATTATTTAGATTCGGTTGCGGAAGTGACTACAGAGGAAGGTTGTAACACGCTCATTAACCATGCCTAACGTGCCGAAACGTTATTGATATTAATAGATTTTTTCAGATCACTTCCTTGTTGCATAGATGGCCTAATGTGTAATGACCCGGCAAAATAGGAACACGAGAGAGTTCCGCAGTGGAATTTACTAATTCCATCATCACAGCGAAAATTGGTGCTTTAATTCTGTTACGATTACGAATATAAATAATAAAAAATACACATAATAATTAAAAATAGTGTATTTCGTATAAAAATTGAAATGGGACCACATATGGAATTTAAAATATAAGGAAATTGGTCAGTTAGATTTAATATGTAGATACTTTAATAATAAATAATAACTTGAAGCATAAAATAAATGGGAATTTCAAAATTTGTAGTGGAGGAAGATTAAAAATGAATCTGATTTTTCCTAAAGCATATTGAAAAAAGTAAAGATATTCCTGACTTGCCGCTAAATATCGATGCAAAAAATTCTGAAAGTGATTTTGTGCTGCTGAGAAAATTGTCAAACACTTTATCAAAGCAGTGTTCCACACTCAACTCGAGAAATGAACCGCATTCCGTGAACCGTGAAATAAACAATTTAACTTAATTTTTAGAAGTAACATAGCGTATCTTATTTATCAAATTGACTAAAATGGGTTACAAACTAAAATTGTGCATTGTTATCGGTACTCTTCGCAACATCAGTAATACATACTTTTTCATTTACGTTTTGTTACCATAAAATTGCACATTTTACTTCCCGGGAGATGTATACATGCTGATATCCCGAAGAAAAGTACATATAAGTACAGTAAACTGAAAGCTCATAGTACATACTTGTTCTGTACATAGTACAGACTGTTCGCTTAAATATATCCATGTATCGATATATTATATTCTGTTATGTCCATCTATAAAATATTATGTTTTGTTGAATTGTATATAAGTTCTGTACTAGGCTATTTATCAATTCTATGTTATTGTGTACTGTGACTTTATTGTTGTAGAGTAGTACTGCATACAAGAGGTTTTTGGAGGGATTTTTCTCCCATTTTTGGGCGAATTCCGGACAGATTTAATTATTATTTTGTCCCCCTTGACCGTTAGTTACCACCTGGTTCTCTGACCAAATTGCAACGATATACTAAATAAATAAATCAGTCTTCCCAGTGTATACAAGGATGAATAAATACTGTTTAAGATCATACCCTCATCGGTTAGAGTAGATTCCAGTTTCAAGCTAAAAATTTCAACGGTTGGATTTCAGTCTTGCTCTATGGAGGAGAAAAAGTCATCAGGTTTTTCTATCTTCCTAGCCTAGCTAGACGTAACTTTAACCCATTTCGAACAGTAAAACCGGGACGGTCTCTTTAATTAAATTTAAAGTTTATTCTTATACAACCAAACCGTGCAGAGCGAAGATAAAGATTAGGAGGCTTGAAATCATGTCGTGAGGCGAGATGATCGGGATTAAGTGGGATTATCTCCACGTAGAAAGGCGTAGTAGTTTTCGAAATAAGCGTTCGCCATCACAAATCCAAAGAAAGATGTATTTTTTAAATTTTCCGCTCCATTATTTTCTTCGCACGGAACACCATTGATGGGAACATTGGGTAAAAGCGCTCTCAAAAAATCGAAGAATGGAACTTAACGCCAAGTAAATTTTACCTCGGCTGCGAAGTGTTAGTACTCTTACGCAACAGTAATTGCATGGGTACGAATCCTTCCAAGGAAATGGGTGAATGAAAATTGTATAAAAATGGGTTTGAATACGTGCTAAACGATTCCAGCTCCTGAAGCACCTTATGAAACTCTGCTAAAGCTTTCCGAACAATTCAAGGTTATTTCCACTGAGAAGCTCAGTAAACAAAATTCTATTCAGGGTAAACTTATTATCAAGGATGTCATTTTGCAAGGCTTTAACGGTCCAGAAGTTATTTTATAGACTATTGAAGATAATCTTATTCTATCTCTCAAGGACTTACAGAAACATACCCAAATGAGCTTTGAGAATGATTCAATATTTTTAACCAGAGGCCTAAAATGTTCAAAGTTATCAAATACAAAGGTAAATTGAATCACTCAGTACCTTATTTATCTATCATTAATTCAAAGCTATTTCATAATAACGAAACAAAGTAAATAAATAGGATTCACGGACTTAGTCAAATTTTAACTGTTTTCCTTAAATTTCATCATAGTAACTGGATTTATTAGTGCAACGGTATGCTGATGGTTGTAGCTAAATAAATTTTCTGAAAGATCCTTGTAAGTTCCTTGTAGGAATAATTAAGTATTTCGTTTTTAAAGTACAGGAGGTAGGCATGAATGCTATCAACCTTTATGGTATTCCACTTCTACACCTTTATATTCAAAACATCAAAGAAGTCAACGGCTATACTAAGATAAAAACACAGTTTCTCTTCCAAATATCACAGTCATATGCACAGCAAAAATGAGAACTCCAATTAAAAGAAACTGTCTTATCACCAGGAAAAAATTCCTATGCATTGAAGTCAGAAACGTTTTGTATCCCCCAGGGGAATTATATTACAGAACACTTGAAAAATAGTTTAATTTCAACTTTTTCATTAGACCTTAGAACCGGAAAAAACACTTCCTATTTTTTTCATTAGAATCGAAAAAGACAGCTTCCAAAGTTAAAGCGCTACCTTTAATATTTATAGAAGCCCTTTAATTCTCGATAGATCAAAGGGAACTCTTTTAAGCTTATTACAGCCACTGTATTATACGACCAGGAAATTTGCGTACGTGTTCTCTAATTCTCAGTGAGATTTTGAACCCTGAAATTCTCCGATGAATAGCATTTCCTTTGCAATTTGTCCACCAATCCCACCAACACACTTTGTTTTACTTTTTACCCTGTCTTGCCCTTTCATCGAAACTAAAATTCATCTCATTAGTATCCCATCCCAAAGTATGTGATCCATCCACTTCTTCTACCCACTCTTTAGAGAAAACGTACGGCTGAAGAACCACAAAAACATTCCAATTTGTATTTTAAATGCTTATTTTTGAGATAAATAAACTTTAATCCTGTAAGTGCGTCAATGAAAATTTTTTGTCAAAGGGAAATGTCAAATTTCCATCAAAATATAAAATTCTGAAATTTAGTAATATTTTACATTTTACTTTTTATTATGATATTCATGCATCTATTTTCCTTATTTTTGGCTGGTGGTATACTTTTGATAACGATTAATTTTCATGTTTTCCTTGTGTATATGCAACCACACAATACAACTATCAAAAAAGAGGAATATTTCCTTACATTCTTGATTAATTATTAAAATCTGGCTCGTGGACTATTACAGATTACAGACCATGAAGACTTTTCAAATTTATCGGTCACTATCCTGATTTATGATATGCAAACAGAAATGATAATATGTTTCTATCAGGCTAATTTTAGGTCGATACGTCTTCTTTTGCCAAATTGGAGTTTGAAAACTGCATAACCAATGTTAAGATTTTAGTTGATAACGAGATTTTATGTATATAACGATTAAGTAGAAATATTATTTCTGTAGACAACCTTATCATACGGACAAACCATCCATAGCTCAAGGAGGATTTTGAAAATTAGTATATAATTTGTTACAGATAATTTCTAATATTAGATATATATTTAGATAATTATATGCACAAAAATTGAACTAAAACCTAAATATGTACAATACCTAAAGGAATTACGATATATTTCTATCAATATAATAATAACTCATAAAACTTTAACCTATATTTAGATTTTAGTATAGTTTCTGTGTATATAACAATCAACAAGAAATTTTATTTGCATAGATAAATTTATCATACTAGCAATCTATCTTTAGCTCAGTGGAGATTTTGGAGATTATTTTCGGATTCAGATTATTTGAACGCATCGAAACGTGAGGTAACTATGGCAACTGCGATTGATTTATTTGGTCGACGTGCTTCACCCGTGGTCAAGAGGAGCGCACGTTTACGCAGGTAAATCCTCTTCAAGTTTTAATTCAAATCTAAAGTTCGAAATCCTAACTACTGCATACTCCAAATAATTTAAATTGGCCCTCATTAGGTAGAATCAACAAATTTTCTTCAAAAATATTTTTTTAAATTTTGTAGCAGTTCTTTAAATAAAAAAAAACACCACCATTCATAGATCCACAGGAAAGCATTTTTTGAGCAATTTTTCTCGGATACTAATTAACTACACAATTATAAAGTGTAATTGGACACACATTTCAATAATATTTATGTATGATTAACTTTTATATAGTTATTCAAGTACTAATTTGCAGCCAATATCTATTCTATTGTAAATTATATTCCCTACCGTTTTTGTTGAATACTGATAAACAACGATTATAACTTCCAACAAAACTAAGGAATTAATCAAACCTAACTGTGATTATTTTGCCGTGCAATTTGATTTCTGAACTTCTTGGAAAAAATTCAAAATTTACTAACAACATTCAACAAAGTTTCTACTCTATGATTAATCATATATGAACATGTAATTAATTCACATAGAATCTAGCAGCCAAAAAGCTGGATATATATATGAGCATATTTGCAAATATCAGAGGATACTAAAATAGAAACGTCACAACCACATATTTGCTTAGGTTGTTAGACCTGGTTGTTCTTACAGGTTACCGAAATATTCAACTGCTTTTCTGCTTTCATAAGAATGTAAACAAGATTTTATGAGTTGATAATAGCACCGGCCACAGAGGGTAACCTATATTTGCCCTCATTTCCAGAAATTACGTTCCATAAGTTGTGCAATATCGTAAAACTTCCTTAACTTGGTATACTCTCAGCTATCCCATATAAATTCACAAATAAGAGATGAGGAGTTAGCCGTCCGAGAAAATAATCCTATATCGTGAAAATACGATTGCAGAATACTTTGCTATTTGCTTACGATAATACGACATTTTTCTAGGAAACAAAGGTTAGAGATAAAAATAAGCATTAAATTTCAAGAGAAAAACGTCTCGTTTCCACCAAGTTGCAAATAATTACTAACGTGAACAAAATTCCAAAATTCAATGCTTCATTCGTAGAAGATTCAGATTAAGAGAAACCCTAGTGATTAGGATTGAAAGAGACAAGAATAGTGAGCGGAAATGAAGGGAAAAGAGGAAGGAATGACGAACCAAAATATTTTACGTCTATAACTGACAGCTTTCAGAGTTATCAGGAGAAAATAGAATTAGCATTTGGGCATGGAAAAATGGATTTAGATTATTATAAAAGAGAGTGAAATGCTAAAACCGGACGCTTTGTACTAGAAAAATTCAAATATAGAGTAACCCTAGTGATTTGGTTAATGAAAGACCAGGACATCCAAGATAAAATGAACAAACAGTGAAACTCAAATACATTCCGTCTATTCACAGGCTCAGAGTTTTCACAACAAATTAAAGGTAGAATTTGGACTTGAGAATAAAACAGAATAGCAAGAAAAACTGGAGAGTACACAAGAGGATAAGAGTAAGCAAAGATGAACATCGTGAATAGCAGGCTGGCCATAGATGATCGCAATCAAAGAATAAAAGAGGGCAAAGAAAAATGTATAAGAGACGACAAAGTAGTCGATGGCTTAACGTTGTGGAAAACCGCGACAAAGCAATGGCAAGTAAAAGAATCGAACAGATTTCCACGAGCGTTTTAAAAATAAAACACTAACACTAGTTATGGCGCAGTTCTTCCGTCACAAATTTCACTTTTAAGTTCAATTCTTAGATAAAGATATATCAATGAATGAATCCTAAAGATCAGTTCCCCATATGACGATGTTATATAAATAAATTCCCTTGTTTTGATGAAAAGAAAGAAAATTTGAAACAGGGCTGTTAGAGAATTAGAGGTTTAAAATCTCCAGCAGCCGTCTTTGTATGCGTTCCTCATCTCATTCGCCGGTATTCGTGGAAAACTCAAAAGTGCGGTGATCCTTTCTTGTTTTCTCTTAATGAGACGAGGACCAACCCTAATTTTGAATAATTCAGTTCTGGTGGAATTGTGATCAAACAATATAGCGATATACATTTTTGAATCAGTCTATCTCAAGTGGTACTATAATGCTCGTGATCTATAATTATTAGATTAATTAAGTGGAACTAATGTAGGAGAATAGTTTGAAAATCAGTATCACTTGAAATTGCTAAAAACGGGGAGCACATTTAGCGTAAACCCTCGATCCAACATAATTCTCTCTCCCATTCCATTTGCACAGTTTATCTCCTCAAGCAGAAGCATGCACCAACCATTCTTCCCTCGCACACTTTTTCCAGTCGTATCGGTTCCCTGCCTTGTGCTGAAAACGCTGCTTTCCTCGCATAAATATCCTCCAAAGACTTTGTTTGTTTTCATAACAGGTAGATCTGAGAGGATTTTTCATACCTCCATTCAACCTTCCTCTTTTTAACCAATTTTGATCGAGAATAATATTCAAATAAGTTTTTCGCAGCTTGAAGAGCCATCAAAGTTTAATTCTATTATTGATTATATCGGTAACTGGAGATAAACCAGCTGAATTATGCAATACATAATTTTATTCACCCTTATGATAAATATTCTCTTTATTACTGTATCGGTGTATAGTATGGGAATACTTTAATACAAAATAATATTTGAATAATGCTGCCATCATGCTGTTTCATTTTTATGATTAATATAGTGATCAAAAGTAAGGAGAAAAGTTGATATACCTAAATTCGTATGGGATAACTTAGCTTTTACGTAAAAAGTACGATTTTAAGGAAAATAACCGAATTTAAAAGCTAAAAACAACTAATACTAACTTGGGGACAGCTGTAGAACTATGCTTTATCATTGCAGCTAGATTATATATGTTTGGTGGTAGCCAATAACGTTGCAATAAGAAAAATTAGGGCTGTATATAATACATTATCAATATGTTGATGTGTTAATGTAAAGTAGCATTGTAAAAATGTTGCTACCTGACTATCAGATCATCTTTAACAAATGAATCCATCATAGCAATAAATAATGAAAATAATGCATTAAAATATAATCTTCCTTTCCCTCAAATTATTAAGAATGGATTCCTCGTAAATTTAATAAACCAAGGGCTATTCCTTTTATAGCAATCAAGTGTATGAAATTTATTGAAAAATAAACGGGCAATGATAGAGCTACGAAGTACTCTATAATAGTGCATACAGATATCTAAAAGAATGTTAAATAAAATGTTTTTTGTTCGTCTCTTATTTATATTTAACTAGGATAAAGAGAAAAATTCATCTAAAATGGGGATCTAGAGCTTATATGAAAATTATAACTATCTATACCGTAAAAGATTCAATAGTTTGAGGCAAAACTTCAAACTTTTCGACACATGTGACTTTAAAACCGTTACTAGCATAACGAGCGTTGATAAGCGAGAATGTGATTCATATTCATGAGGAAACCATGTTTGTCGTACTTAGCGGGAGTTTATGCGACTCGAAGCTAATATATGCTCGGTAGTAACAGGCTTATTTATCTGCTTCCTTCGTTTACACAACACCTCGACAAGTTTTCTCTCAAAACCATAACTTGAAGTACAAGCTTAATCAGAAAACAACGTGTTTCGTCTACGGCGAACATCAAGGCATTGTTGAACCAATTGGTTCTTGTGTAATATCAGAACATCCTACCTTATTTAAAGCTAATTAGGGGAACTTCTATCATGTAATATATGATGAGAATGTACTTGGTATCAAAGTTAGAAAACGACCAAGAAAAATATTATTAATATTGGGAAAAGAGACTTTGAAGAGAAGAGATATATTTAGATTATTTAAGACAGACAAACGATGGAAAAATGTATTGATCAACAAGGAGACTGGCTACCTTGTTAACAAATAGTATTTTAGAAGGTATCATTTCTTTATTTAAAATCTTTGAAATTATTGACATAGATTGATTAAAATGTTTACTTATCGGATGCAGCTCGCAAAAAAATAAATAATCAAATGAAAATATGCATGAACGAACCTAAATCGAAAGATAGCGTACTTGTAATGAAGTACGAATTGAAGTGAATAGACGAGGCAAATTATTTAAATTAAAGTTGTTCTGGACTAACTTCGTGGAACGCCTTTTAAATTAAAAACAACAAAACTCCAGGTCAATACCTAGATTGATAACCTGAATTAACCTAAATTTGATAATCTTTCCTCCAAATAAATCTAGTGGGAAATGCTAAATTTTGTTATTATTAATTTTAATTTGAGGCAAAAGATGTTCCTGCTAAGAAAGAAAATAGCGCGATTGACACAGAAACGTGTACGTAATATTTATGCAATCACAATAAAAACCTCATAAGTTTCAGAGACGCGAAACTAATAAAATGCACATATTCTTACTTCTGCTGTTTCTACTGAATACTATACAGTCATGGAATATATAGACGTAAGACAAAGCTTTGAAGGTGTTCTACGAGGACGGAGCCACTGCGAGATACACGATACTGTCGCAACTTACTGCACAGGGGATGTACCAGCACTAAAATTTAAGAAATACACGCAACGTACTGTATGAAATACGTCCACTAAACTTGAAGAAATATTGACTGCGGGGCGCAGTAAGCTCTTCCACGGCGGGATTTGTTTCGCTCCATCTCAAAAATCTTTGAGCATTGACCTCGTGACCTTTACTTGGGGAGGCACCGAATGGCAAGCGGTGGGAGGAGGGAACGACAGGAAGTAGGAAATTTAAAAATATAAAAGATATATACAAAAGAGATCCCCGTAAATATTTGCGGAAAATATTTAAAATATCTTCCATAGCGATATTAATCAAGAGCTGGTTAATAAGATTTTTCTTCGTTACTAATAACGCTGGTACCATAACCAATTTTCTGGTGATTTATAGAATCTGGTTGACAAAGTTATTGTTCATAAATAAAACCGTTAAAAGTAGTGAAATTGACGCGATACGGTATTTTTGTGGTTACAATACCTGCCAGGTAAGTGGGAGACCTTGTTTCGAGTTCCAGTTATTATTATCATATACAAAGTAGGTAACAACCAGGTGGTAACTTTTCATATCACTTCCAATACAATATAAACATTTCTACACTAATATTGTTATTTTTATCCTATACAATATTGCGCGTAAAGAACATCTCAATATAATGATACCATAAATTATATTACTTTTGTTGCAACCTTACTCAAAACCTGATCTATTTATACATTTTAAAGGTTATGTCATTATTTTTCCACTTTGTTTCACTTTAGGTTTACATCGCGCAATTTTACGTACGAAGTTAATCCTTATCCTTATATCCTTTGACTGTCATAATTTTAGAATGTCAAATTCATAACAACCCTTTAAGAAATTAGGATGTTTTCAAGTATTGGGGAATATTTTGCAATTTTGATTAAGTGACGAATAATTTACTAAACAATACTCTGCAGGAGAAGATTTTTAACACTTTTGCTGCCCCACGAAAACCAACCTTATACCCAAAATTGAAATTGCTACGAAAACGGAAAACGAAGCAAAATTTTTTCAGTTAAATTTCCGGTCATAAAGAACCACGACGTGTACACCATTTTCGTATGTATAGTGGTTAATATTTACCAGCCTAACGCTCGCCAATTTAAGTATTTGCTGCGAATTAAGCAATTTAAATTCCACGACGCAGCATCCTTAGGGGGACCACAGCCTAGCCAAGGGGCATTTACGTTGATTATACGTGGTCAGCACTTCGGTCCTTCGCAGCCTTTTATTGGCTCTTCCAGACCGCACTGGGCCCGATACCTATTAAAACAGGTCGCATCCAATCTCTTCAGAACACTGAGTCGACATCATGGCCCCCACGGGATTCGAAACCAAAACACTTTTACCTAGAACAATTCCCGCTCGGGCATCTTGAATTTAGCATTGATGTACGACATATCCATCCCAAAAAGTTGCGAACCATATCACTGCGGATCCCCAAGTATGGCTACGTAATCTCAACTCTTTTCTCTGAGTCGTTTATCTTCGTAAAATGCCTGCTTCTATCCATGTTTCTTATTAATTTGTAAATTCAATGTATTTGGGCGAAATTTTCTTTGTTTATCGCATTAGGAATTCATGATATATATTTTCATGAAATAAGAAAAATACAGGAGACGTGAGACACAAGCGACTGACCGAATCTTTATGAATAAAATGGATAAATCTCTTGAATCAATTCAGAATGTAACGAGAAATTTTATAACTAAATGGTTACACACAAAATAGAACGAACAATGTTCTTCCTCATATGTAGTCTAAACTTACGCAGAGATATAAGAATTTCGGCATTTCATCTCACTGTCATATAAAAACGTCTACATTCAAGAACTATTGAAGGAAAACTTAGTTCAGAAGAGTTTCAAGTTCAAATTTCATTAGCGTTCATCAGCCTTCAATAAAGATTCCAATACAAATACTTCACACTGCTAATTAGTTCAGCTTTCTTTTTAACTCAATGCTGCCTATAATATGCTCCACATCATCTCCACAACATACATATACTTTTTCTGGTATCGTACTCTGTGTAAAATTACCTCAAATTGTTTTTAAGATATCTCTAAGGGTAAGCATGGTTACATCGATTCCCAAAATCAGAACGAAACACATTCAACAGAAACGGATACACAACAATATTTGATTTCATCATATACGAGAATACAAAAAAAATCACGAGTATTAGATTCATAGACTATAGTATATCGCAAAAACGTTTACCTAAGGTTACGGGAATCATCGGTGATTCCCAAAAACAGTGAAAAATATATTCACGTACCTCTTTTACTTACAATAATTTACTTAATCTAATTAAATTACTCATTGTTAGATACAAGAGAACAAGCCAAAACGTTGAATAATGAATCGAATGTATATGTAACATACCGCAATATGCAATATCTTTTCTAAACCTACGAAATCACCAGCAAATCAAAGCTAACCAAACCGAACAACACATTCAAGTAAAATAATACAAATCAAGTACTCTAGCCAAAACTTTGAAGAAAGGAAGTACAACGTTCTATACCTAGTTCAATTAGACCGTCATAACTTCAGCCGAGGTACTGGGTTTTCGACCCAAGTCTCGTGCTCCGCATACGACCCGTAGTCATGGGAACGAATGTGGTTACACAAGACCTCCTTATGCACATCATTAACCCTCTAATATACTCATTCCGTATAATTTAACCACTTCGCTCGGTGTTCCGCATATGTTCTTCATAGACTAAAGGTAATTGCTCGACATTACTCCCCCTGTGACGTTTGTCTGCTCCACGGTGTTTAATGACGAGGCATTTCCTCATTGCATCTTCGTGCACCACTCCTTCGAGTGGAAGTTAAGGGAATTTCCAGGGGAAGTCTCTAAATTGTCGAATTGACTTTGCTGTAATCCGCTCGCGTGCAAATGCAAGGAAGTATTAATAAGTTTTAAGCCATCAAATCACTCGGATAACAGGATTGAATAGTGAACTTTCCATGGTGATTTGACGACGAATAAACACTACCTTGAAAACATTATTAACTTTAAAGATACTGAATGATATTTAAAAAAGTATAAAAAATAATAAAAAAAGTAAAACTAATAGCAACAATACAGCTGAAATTCCAAACTAAAATTATAAATTCATACAAAGAATAGTTACAATTGCTGGTTGGAGAAATTGGTTTAGTAATGAAGCTTTAAAGAAAAGTGACATTTCTGAAGATATAGTAGCAAATAAATATAAAAGAATAGGTAGGCTATGAAACGATATTTTTCAATCATATTGTTTGATTATAGGCGAATCCTTGAATTTTATATTTACAATAAACCGATAATTAAATCCTTGCATACTCTTCAGAATTCTTCCGTAACATTCATAATTTATCCTGGTATTATTTTTAGTCGTTCCTCATTTTTATCACATCATCTTTAGCACTATTATTTTCCCTTTATTACGTCTAGAATTAAAATAATATAGATAAAAAGCTCAGACATTATTTCAAAATTTTGGATTCTATAAATGAATGCTATGACGAGATCTTATGAAGCAATTCATGAATAAAAAGTGGCCATTCCTCAGACCCTGTTCAACGTACGAACAAAATACGTTTGATATTCTTCCCATTGCCACGATCTAATCCATTATATAATTGTAATGCGGTATATCTGCTGAATGAATTAAAAAGAAACTTAAATTTAAATTTTTAAGTTTTGAAATGAGTTATAAATCCTTTTGGAACATTTAAGTGAGGTAACAGTGTTAATTAACAATTGTTTGAGAACTTAAAGTTTCCATCTACTATCTCCATCTGAAATTATTAACTATTTCAGTAATGGAGAGAATGAACGTAACGTTCCAATTCATACTCATTATCTCTGCCAGTTACATTCGCTCGGGGTTCACGGGCAAATGGAGTTCTTTTAAATAGACTTTCTCTTCCAGTTGTTTATTTTATTTCTTAACCTTTTTTCTAGCAAACTACTACGCAAAGTTTTGAATGGGACGCATACACTATAATAGATATTAAACTCAAATTGAAATTCATCTTCAAAAACTTTGAGCCTCATACGACACCAAAACAGGATTGTCTAAAAAATACCTAGAATATACATATTTTTTAGCTTATTTAACCATTAAGCTTCTTTTTTCCTCAAATAATTTTCCCATTTATGAATAACGATTAACTCAAAAAATCTTTGCACAGCGTACGACTTGGGCCGAACATTTTGTGAGCCCATGAAAAACAATATTTACGTATGTTTTCAAGCTACCAAAGGAGACGGTAGTATTTAAGTATCCAAGACTAGCCCCTTCCTCCTAAATCACATAATTCGACAGTGCTCAAAGTCGGTCGTATTATGCTCTCGAGCGAAGGTGTGAAACAAAGTCACACAGAAAGGAAGAAAGCGAACCGGATGGTGCGAAAGAGAGAGAGAGAGATGTTCGGGGCGAGATAAACAACCGTTAGCGGTGAGGATCGGGGGGAATAGGGCGAAGGGGAGAAATTTCCAGATATGGTGAAAAACAGAGATGGAAGCCCTTTCCTCGGGGGAATAGTTGAGAGTCCGGGGAGAGGTCTCCGTTGCCATGGTGACGGCAAACGAGCCGACAAACGAGTGAACGCATCTCTCCCACTTTCCCTCCTTTTTATTCTTCCTCCTTCTATTTCGGGCGTTTTTTAGATCCCCTCGCAACCGAGAGGTTGTTTACGTTTCGGTCCCGCAGATACCCTCTATGAGTTATCATTCTTCCTCGATCAACATTGGACCATTGTCTTCCAATGCCGAGAGTCTATTTTTAAGGCGAATGGCAATATTTTTCGATCACTCATCAGCTGGGTTATTTCTTTATTTCGAAATACTCCGTGAATAAGGGAGTTTCCAACCTTTTTAGTCCCTTTACCCTTCGGATGTCGAGTCCGGCACACGCCATTCATTCTGAGGAAATTCGTTGGAGCCGTTAATGAATTAAAGGTTTAAAAACTCCCTTTCTTTCAAAGAAATCTAAAAGCTTCTTTTCCCTTCTACCCTTAATGATTATATCTTAGCTATTGAAATGTATGTTGAATGGATTTAAATATTGACAGGAGAGAGATTGCTGGAGAAAGTAACTGAGTGCAGAGTTCAAGGGAAAAAACAGGGGGGAAGACGAAGACAGAAGATGTCGGATGACTTAAAGGGTGGGGTAAACTATAAGGAAGTGAAGGAGATGGCTCTGAATGGGGATTTTTTAATTTTAATTTTGAAACACATGAACTTACTGAAAGGTATAATGTTAATTTATACATCACGTGATACCTAGATTGTTGGTAGTTCGGAACTTTATACTTTTTCAGAACTGGTCGTAACACAGATGCAGACTGTGGAATTGATATGGAAGGGGCAATTTAACCTGTAAGATTCTAGTGTTCATTTTCAACCAATCTAAAAAAGGGGGTTTTCACATACTCGTATAAGAGTTTAATTACCAACAAACTGTCTTTTTATATGTTAGACGTTTATTGATTCTATTGTTTGTACTGTATCACAAGCTGAATTTAAGAGTTTAATTTCTCCGCTGAGTTAAATATCTAATTGACGATATTTTCTAAATAAATCAATCCACATTAAATAAAAAGAATACAACGTATTTAAAAACAGTAAAATTACCTTTAACCCATTTCATTACACAATGATATAATTTGTAAGATTTGCCTTTCTTATAAGCTGACTAGGATGAACGCACAGTGAAGTGAATGACGAACAGTCTGAAGTTGGAATACCTCCGTAATTAATTTATTCGAAAAGAAACCCTTGTAAAATTCATGGAATAAATATAAATGTAATAGATTCGGTTTAGTATTTTGGGATCACTCTTAGAAAGAACTTGCATTTGTTCAAGCACATTCGAAAAATCTTCAGTAAAGTCAAACAATATTGTATTTATAAAGCAAATGGTTTGTAGATGCGATGGGAAGATGAGAGAACGAAAATATTTAATTTTGGTTAATCCCATTTGAAATATTCGAAAAGTTTTTCAAATAAAGAAGTTGAGTAGAGTATTCAAGACAGCGCAACGCAAGGCAATGCGTTTTGTTAAGAAATGCGTTTCGAAAACGATCTCAAACGTAGGTTGGGAATCTCTCAATGTAGGGATATTCATAGCCATACGTTGAAATTACATGATAGATTTAAATAAATCACATTTGCAAAAGACGTAACACTACTACTTTGATCTATTATTTTACTACTTTGACTATTTGATCGGTCATACAAAGAGCGCACAATTTAATAAATAAGTACTGGGACATGTTGTTTTAAAACTGTATTATGACGATTTTTATTGGTAGGAATTGGCAAAATTAAGGCCATTCAGTTTCTTTAATCGCAACCAAATAGAAATCTCATGGAATAAAGATTATAAATTTTCTCTAACTCAAAACGTATGAACGTTTACTGTTTATACAAACCATCAGCTTATATTTTCTAGTGTATAAGAATGTTAGAAAAATATCAGGGTTAGTATAAGAGATTAAGTCAATGAGATTCAATGCATCAATCTATCTTAAACAATGTTTCCTGAATGTAGACAACGGACTCAAAATCCTAGACTGTCCATGCCGAATTACGCAACACCTAACTCTGTTTTTGTATTTTACTCTGAAGAAAACTTCACAGGTTTCCCAACCGTCTGGGAAACTCTAAAAGAATTCCTTTTCTGTGCACAAAAACAAAATACTCTATTTATAATTATTTAACGTCTAGGGACAGAAATAAAGCTATGGAGTATATCCTTTGCCTCACTAAAATAATATATTTTTTAACACTGGTAAGTACTTCCTTTAATTCATTCTAGGCACGTGTGATCCACTAAATCTAGCAATGATTTCTTGGTGTGGCTCAGAATTTTGAAGCACCTGTTTTATTACACTTTTACTGGAGAAGATAAATAAAGACAGCAACCTACGAGATGCAGCTGAGCCCTTGAGAGTGGGGTCCAGCATCTATTTATGACCGAAGGGTAAAGTCACGGAACACAATTCTGTGAATATATCCGTGAGATCTCTCATCTTAAGGACATATTAAGGTTAAAAACCTAATCGTGCCGGTTTTGCGATGATTCATTAATTGTTTAAATGTATGCAGATTCTATTGCATTCGCAAATTACTAGATGCCGGTTGGATAGAAATAAATGATTACTACAGTTGCTTAATTATTATCGTATTCAAAATATTAAGAGTAGCTGACACACAAAAATGTTTTTTCTAATGCATACTTTAAAAAGTATCTTCCTTTAGTTTACAACGAAAGAATATAAGTTAAATGTGAAATATCATGATGGAGGAAACTATATATTTAATATTTTATCGATACTAAAGCAAGATATTTCCATGCCATATGCTTATAGGCGGCTTGAAAAGCATCAATGAAGATGCAGCAGTAGAAGACGCATTAGTTGTACGACATAGTTGTATTAGGACGCAGATATTTGTATAACTTTGCCCTTAAATTTCGGAAGGAAATACATAAAAATATTATGCGATAGATTTTCAATCCTCTTCATTCTCCAGATCTTATTTTCTCCAAAAATGTCCTATGTTTACGATACGAGTCAAAAAACATCTCGACTAACAAGAGGTCGTGGAAAAATTTGTTTAGCTTGCGAAGATTTTCTATTTAACAGATTTAGTGACAGCTAAATGATACATTGAATTTATTGTTCTTAGTAAAATTGAAACGTTCTAAATCAGGTTAGGTGTTTTATCTTTCCAAATACAAATGGCCGAAAGTTTCAAAAAAGGCCAAAACCATAAGAAATACTTGTCTATATTGGTAATTTGTAAGAGGAAAGGATAGCTTATTGGGCATGAGAAAGAGTTAGAAAACAATTGTAAATCTTACTGTGGCTAGCAAAGAATCTGGCTGATTATAGTGATTTAAAAAATAATTATTTTTATATCAAGTCGAGGAAGTATTGTTTTAACTTTTAATCATAAGCTTAAGTCAGAGATGTTGAATCTACAATAACTGTCTTTATTTGGGTTCCTCGTCTAATTCACCGGTATTAGGAGGAAAAGAGGAAGGAATACCGCACTTTTAAGGAGGCAAATGAGACGAGGAACCCCAATAAAGACAGCAATTGGAGATTTAAAACCTCTAATTCACTAAAATCCGGGTTCCAAATTTTCTTTCCTTACAACATCATATAAGTATGTTTTATTCTAATACAAACCAGAATTGAGAGTTTGGAAATTATGATTTCAACCAATATTTAAAGAAACTTATTTATTTTTCTACATTTCTCTATTATTGATATTCTTGATTTTACTTGTAATTTTTGCCTGTTATAACTGCCTGATTGTGTATATGAATATATTATAATTGCGAGATTATATTTAACAAGCTGAAGCGCCCGTTGATTCTCAACGGGGAATATAGAAGTAGATTAAATTCAAGTTGCCGGTCATGCAATGCGTAAATTCCCTTTAGAATAGTCTAAAATCCCAAGCTATTCTTACTACACAGTAAAATTCATGAGCTCGGCTCAACAATCGCATTAATTGTCAGGAGGATTGGCTGTTTACAACCTCAACAATTTTGAAAATTCACGCGTATTTTGTCGAAATTCTCGAAATTTCGATTCGGAAACAATATTCCACGGTCAAAATTAGAATACTCATTTAATTTTAATTCTTTTGCATCTTGTCTCGACTCTGCACGACTATTTTTCTATTTTAATTCTTAAAAAGAAATATAGCCTGCTACCGATAAAAGTGAAGATTAGATTTATTCTTTATGGAAACCCATCTGTGCGATCTTGGTTCAAACCCAGCAAAATTATCGAATAAAATTGAGACCTTACGTTCTTCTTGTTCCCAGAAAACACGTACGCAAAGTTTGACGTGAATCTGGTAAACGGTTTGTTCTAAAATCGAAGACACACAACATACAAACAAACGTACAGACCCACAGAATGTTTGCTTTATATCATACAAGACATCTAACTTCCCTCATCCACGAGCTGGTAATCTCCTGACTGTAATCACGTACCTGCAATTGCTGGTTACCTTCTTACAGACAATTTCTCGTTATCCATGTAATATATCGGCCTCTTCATTCATCAGCTTTATGGGCCTAAAGTCTCAAGTATTTTTACGGGATAAGACATGAGCTCGGATGCAACAATGGGATCGGTCGTCTGGGGGATGAGTTGTTTATAGCCTCGAATTTTCACAAACTTTTTGTATATTTTACCGATATTCTCGCAAATTCTAATCGAAAGTAAAATTCCACGACCAAAATAAGAATTTTCATTTGATTTACTTTCTTTCGGTGCTTGTCTAGACTCTATGCGACTATTTTTTCTAATTTAATTCTTCAAAAGAAATAAAGCCTGCAACCGATAAAAGTGAAGCTTACGTGTGTTCCTTATGAAAATCTATCTGAGCGATCTTAGTTCGAACCCAGCAAAATTCTTGAATAAAAATGCGACAGTACTCCCCTCTCGATATTAGAGGACACGTATGCAAAGTTTGAGACAAATCAGGAAAACGGTGTGGACTCCAATCCAAGACAAACAAACAAACCCACAAACCCGCAGAATTTCTGGTTTATATATATAGATATGTATACACTTAAATATATATCACGTGTATGTATGTACTTGTATATTGGCTTTAGGTTATGATAAAGATTAAATATGTATATTGATTTATATTAGCAAATGTGATCTTAGTATACATTAATCGTTGTATATTCTTTACTTTTCTTTGTTATTGATGTCTTTGAATTTTATTGTACGTTTTGCTTTATTCTATGTGAATTTTTATATTAATTTTGTGTTTTAAAAACTGGTTTAATACCCCTTATAAATTTACTATTATTATTATTATTATTAAATATTTCCTGAAATTTCGGAAAAAATACAATATACATTTCTATCGGATGGAAACAAACATATCCCAGTTACTCTCTTTACACCTGCGCATCAATGGTGAGCGTTAAGATATGTAACGCGTTCTATGACAATACCACACGCGGCAATATTACATCCTCGTGTTCCATCTAAGATATTCATTCCTCGTACATCGTGTAAACCCATCCCCTCCCGCCATTTTGTTGGAGAAAAGAGAGCTCATACCACGCCATGTTGGACACTCTATTTTATCTAACTTTCTTTTCCTGGACTTTTTACGACGAGGCTCCAGAAGTGGGCGTTCGGTTTTTCATTTTATATACGGACATCTGGCACGAAAGTAGGTTCCTCATTTTCGTGTTGGGATGCTGAGGCCGCGAAATATGAGGAGAAGATGAAAGAAAGAGAAAGAAAGTAATTTCGGATGAAAGTGACGGAGGGCATAACGTTTAGGGATGCTTTCACGGTCCTTTCAATTAAAATATTATTGCCCAATATTCAGTGAATTGGTCTACTGCAGGGAACCTTTCGCGGCAAGAGTGCCACATTTTATGAATGTAAATGATTTGCGCTCCAATGTGGTGCGAAATCAAACAGAAAGATGATGATACAAATTTTAAATTGTCAACGATAGAATTTAGACCTCGTAATTTGTTTAAATAATCGTTACTTATCATTACGAATGAGCAGAATCCAAATTTATATACTGTGGGGCTTCATTTTTATGTGGAGTAAACATAATAAAGATGATGTTGTGAAAGTTCTGCGTGCCTAAAGATCTCTATCGCCTCTCGCTTGCCTATTTGGACACGCGTGCCATAGATTCCCCCTGATTGATCTACTTTATCCAAAGATATGTATTTCGTTAGCTCGGTATCCTATAACTTATTTTACTATCAACTAATGTTGAAAATTGAGTTAGTAATGAGTTCAAAAAATGTCAAATACGATTAATTAACCATCCTGGCATGGATGAATTGTTATGAAATACTAAAACAATCGTAAGGTTTGTAAGGTTTTTAAAATTCATACTTATTTAACTAATTTAGTTGTGTTTCTTTATAATTCATATATGTATTTCATATTTATATTTTTAAATTTATTTATTTTTTATTATTTTTATTTGTGCATATTTATGTTGTATTTAGTTGGGTTTATTGTATGTATGCATGGTAATACTTTTTTAAATTAATTGTTGTATTAGTTAACGTCGCCACCAGTCCTTGCGACTAACTGCGGCGATTTTGTACATTAAATACATAAAATCTCTCCAATCAAAGACTTACAGTCCACTAATATTTAGGAAATAGATCACTTGTATTTATGAAGATGTATCATACGGGTTAGATAGTCTATAAAGAAGTTACTTTACTACTTTATTTAAACTAATATTGAAAATTGTGTATGTAATGAGCTTAAAAAAGGTAAAAAAAGTATTTATAATCCAGCCTCGATAGCCTTGTAGTTATCATACTAGCTATCGCATCGTAGTAACAATAGTTTATTGTAACACCGGGATCCCGGGTGCGAAACCTTTTAGGGATGATGTCTTATGTTCATGACATAAATATGTGATTTACTACAATACAATACAATACAATACAATACAAACTAGACATACTCGTGGACTTGGAAAACTAAGTTTCGGTTGTAATTAGAAAAAGTATTCGATTTAGGAACACGATTTTTAACGTAGATATTTTTGAACATTGAACGTGGCGGAAAATTGTCCCAGTTGGTCAATTAGGCATAATTATTAAAAATTCCACTAATTTGTCCATATTTACACGCTCTTTCTCCATAAATATGTAATATCAAAGGAAAAAGAAAAACGACTAAAACTTTGTTTCTTTTAAATACTTTGACGAAACTAAGTTCTTAAGAATCTAGTGGAAGACCATGGGAAAAGAAAAGGAGTGGACAGGGATGTCTTTGGTCGGAAGTTTCGTTTCTTCCAGGGTTGAAAGCCTCCGAAATAGAAGTATGAGATCTAGTTTAGAAACGGTGTAAACAGAGCGTGGGATACCTAGGGAGGTTGGCGAAATTCGCACGGTGTGGCGCTGCCTTTCTCCTATTTTGCGACCAAATTCCGAGTCTATTCATCGAAATTCAACGTCTTCCTCTCCAACTTCTGCTGCAAGTTCCTTACGCACTTCCGCGCGGGCTAATCACGGGGACAACATCCTGAGACTGGAAATTGGGGTGTTCGGTGGAAGGTCCCGAGTTTCGGCAAGAATTTCCGGAAATAATCCCGTGAGAATAATTTGGAAGAGATGAGAAACATTTTTAGGAATCTAAAAATGCATTTCCGAAGAAAACGGGAGGACGTTTATAAGCAAGAGAAACGAAAAAAAAAAATGAATTCAAATCTAACTTGTAACAAGAAAAACAGTCATCATCGGGAATAACTTCCTCTTGATATCATTGATTAATGAATTCAATGGCTCTAAATTATATCTAAATCTAAAAGTTTTTCAATTATGGTTACTTCCGATTAAACATTAAAGAAGCGTGTATAAAGTCAGATGTAACTGAGCATGATTAGTTTTCATTTTTTACTTAGGTTTTATTTCATCCACATTATACTAACGTATATTTTATTTTCATACTGGTTAAGGAACTAATTTTTACAATCATTTTTGGATCATTAAAATCCAAAGAAAACAGAGTAACTAAGTACTTACTTCATCTAATTGAGTATTTGTGTGATTTTCTTCCTTTGAAAATATATAATTACGATTTTCCTGTGCTAACAGAATTAAGGAGCATAATTTTGCCTACAAATTCATTGCGAATCAAAAATAAACCGGATTAGTAAAGTAAAAATTAATAAACCTAATTTATCAAATACGAACGGTAAGTCATCTTAAATTTAGCAATTATTTTCAGGAATGTAGGAACTAAATTATTTCCATTTCTCATCAAATCATAGTTTTCCGCGAGTATATCACTCGCTCAATCGCAGGCATTTTTTGCTTAGATACCCTTTTTTTTAGTTATCCTTTACCAGTTACCCAGTTACAAAAGGTGTACATTTCATTTGTAAGTTATAACTTTGTTTTCACTAACTGCATAAAATCAGAGTACATTAATTCCTTTACCACTGAAGACAATGTCCCTGAAGATCTCAGAAAAGAATAATACATTCGAAATCGCATCATATATCTGAACCATAAAATTGAACTGCTTCAATGATACTTGGTCAAATTCAATATTATAAAACAATTCATTTTTACAATGACAAATGTACAATGATATTCAGAAACCTCTTTGCACCTGATGGCAAAATACGCCAAAAGCGCTTCAAATTTGTTAAAGAGCGTGGAATTGTAGACGTTTCTGAATATTCTTGTTCAAGTTTTATTGTTACAATAAATTGTTCTAAATCTGATATGATTAAGCTCAACCTTGTGGGAGCCAGACTAAATAAAATAAAAACACTTAGTAACTTCCACAGAATATATTTTTTATTAAAAAATCGTATCGACAAAACTAGTCGCCTATTTTACAAAAATATATTCTTTGGAAGTTACTAGGTATTTCTATTTTATTTAGAATATTTTTTTGTATCTAAACCACGTGTTTTAAAAAACATAAGGTTTTATGTAATTTAATTTTAGGTTTAGCCTATACCAAATGTACCCTGTTATCTTTAAATACCGCCTGTTCGGTTAGGTTATGCGTCCCATCTCATAGATGCAATGTCAATGATTCATTCCGGCCAGTAGCATCCGATAGAAAATCTGAACCGTGTGCCACACATTCTTGCTGGGCCCACGGCTGAGTTTCGCAACTTCAAGAGGGGTACGTAAATCCTACGTTTCGTCGTAGCACCAAAAATACACAAATAAAAATAGTTCTCCACCACTTTTAGGCCACAATTTACTCCGGTGAGCCACGAGTCACGCTTCTCAGCTTTGACGTCATTACATCGAAAGTGTTAGGCTACTTTTGCGATAATCTTTGCCTATTGATAGTGATATACTTGTATCAGAAAATAAATAAATCAACCCGTCCTTCGTAGTTTTCCAAACATTTAGATGGAGTTCCAAAATGATAGGAAAGAACACCTTGAGTTTATATCAGAAAAGTTTAGAAAAGAAAAGTCACCCCAATCCCATACAAAAGATATAGGAAGAGATAAAGGTTTACACAAACCTTTCATATGGGCGGATTTCTATCGATTTCCAAGTTTTAAGGGCAGGTTTCTATTTCCAAAACTGATTTTTATTCGTCCATCGATACTTGTGAGGAATGTGAAATTGAAGCCTGTCGATTGCTTCACATTTTATTTTGTGTTTCAAGCAAATGCTTTTTGCATGTAATTTTGATTTTTTATCATATCATCAACTAATAATCACCCCCTGATTCATATCTCTTTCAGGTCAGCTTTGAATAAAAATATACGTCATTGTATAAATAAATAAGTAATAAAGAAGCAATAAATTTCGTAATATTTGGCCTCTTCGATACTCTGAAGGGCAGAATTCGACTCAGTTCTTTCAACGGAAGTATAAATCTAACATAATGTCCATGAAAAATCTGAAGTTTACTCGTGTTGCATGTAACGTATTAAATTGAGCATGAAATTCGTCTCAAATTTTTCAGCATCCACTGCAGTGAATCAGCGACCTATGACGGCGATTAAGAACTATTTTAATGAGTTGAAACGAATGAAATTCTTTCAAATGAAGCAAATGTTGACTATAAGAAAATTCACAACACGCAGAAATTGATACTGGATATTCTGGCTTAAAGATACCTTCAGACAGACAGACAGTCAAAACTCTTCAAAGCAAAGCCTTTTATAAGTAATTTTTTTCTTTCTCAGCGGACGATTACTTTCATACTTCTGAAAGACCAAACTTCAAGCCCGTCTTAACTTATTTTTTAAGTCACCTTCGTGTATATTTCATATTTTACGAACAAAAAATTGAAATACGTGTGCAATTCGCATGAAAAGTATCCACACATAAGACGCAGTAAAGTTTTTGAGACTTAATTACACAAATGAAGTGCTAATGGATGTATTAATACCATGGGAAATCTCTGTTCTTCAATATGCCTCATCCTACCTTTAAATTTAACTGTCATACAAAATATGTCTTATTGGTGGGTGCATACGATATCCTGAAACAAGTACCCATATGCATCTAGCCTTAAGCAGTATCTATTAAGAATAATTTATGTCTGACACCTAATATCTATGTCGAGAAACGTGGATACTAGTGGAGGCAAGCTGAGAAATATTATCGTAAAAAATTTGAGCTAAGGAAGTAAAAGCGGAGAACTATAATTAGGAAGGAATTTTCGCATTATTTTTTGTTTTAACGAGTTTTGACGATATTCAATTTAGAAATTTGTACATACAGCTCAGTACGCATGCACAAAATTTTAAATTTGTAAAATTGAGAGCACTTCCATGCTTGCCACTACAAGTTGTTTAATTACAGAAGATTTTTTCAATTTGGCATGAAATATTTAATGCTTTAATTCTTCATTCGTTATTACACCTGGTATTTGAAATTTTGTGAGAAGTTTTTAACGGCAAATGTCCCTCTGCTATGATTGAGAAGAACTCAATCATGAATATCTGATGGTTACCAACTAATTTAGAAAGACAAAAACGATACCTTTCTATAGCTACAGAAGTTTTCACATATGCCGATGCGGGAATCCGAGTCATAGTATAACCTAAATGAAAAAAATCCTTTTCAATAATTTAAATAATTTAGAATAAATCACATAATCCTTGGCATTGAATACTCTTTAGAAATCGACAAAATATTTTTCAAACTTTATAAATTTCGTAATTGATTTTTTCATACTATTCTATCGAAGAGTTACCATAAAGAGTTTCTTTTTACATAATTAAATAGTCTTATCTACCTTAAAATATCCTATTTTACTCTGTAAAAAATTTAATAAGTTTAAAACACCGATTTACTTAAAATGTATCATGACTCAGTAAGCCTATTCTCTCAAAGAAAAGATGGAAATTTGGAAGATTGAAAATTAAAGAAATATTCAAAATAATTATCCCAAGTATAAATAGAAGAGTTATGATTAGCTCTATGGTGTTCCGTTCAAGAGATTACCCGCTTTTTGTGGTATGTCTACCGTTTCTGAAAACCGACAAATGAGAGAATAAAGGTGTTCCTCAAATCAAGTAATTATACAATCACGTTTCTTGGTCTTTGACGATAAACGTACAAAAAATGTCACGACGGGTTAATTGAAATGCTGGAATCCTTCAAATCTAATAAAACTGCCGTTGACCTCAATGGACAATCACTTGCAGCCGAGATATGCATCTAGATATCATTAGGAAGGAGATCGAATTCTTTCCGGATGCAAAAATCTGTAACCTTACGATATGCTCGAGTGGAAAATTCTGAAATCAAAACAGGCCGAAATAAATATACAAAATAAGAACTAAAATATTATTAAATGAAGCATTCTTTTAACTCCCCGACCTCATTTAAACTTCTCAAACGAAGTTTGGCTAAAAATAGGGAAGGTGGAACTGAAAGTTTTTTTTGCATTTTGGAGATTATTTAGGAAATTATTCGATGGTATCCTTTTGCCGTATAACCAATTCAAAACTTTCCACAGTGAACTCGAGACATAAAAAAATCAATTCATGTAATTGAGTTTTACAATTGTTGAATAACTAGCGATTCACGTGCAAAATGGTTCAGGAAAGAAAATTATAACCTAAAATTTTGTACGATATGAACTAAATTCTCTAATAATTCTACTGGAATGAAAACCCGAAAAATTAACTCCCATTGTATTTGAAAAGTAACTGTTCCTTAACGGTCAATATTTCGAAATTGAAATGTTGAAACTATATAGCTTTGCGAATTTAAATTTTCAAAGAAATTCCAGTGCTGAAGAAAACGTAACCCATATTTTGATTGTATGCAAATGTTAATATAGTGCTTGAGTAGACAATATACATAATGGAATCAACCTTTTTAGGACAGTCTTGTCATTAATACCTTTTCATATTAGTAAATCTGCATTTTATCAGATATGCAGCAGGGTATTAGCTATGGAAAAGCGTAAGAAACATTTGAAATATTTAGAACATCGATTTCCTGTTCCTAATATGAATAAATAACACTTATCTCCTTGACTCTAGTAGTGAAAAATAAGATGTTCGAATATTTAAGGAATCCCTAAATTTGCGCAACCCTCATCCTAAATCTTTTCTACATAGAGAAAGAGAAGTTATACGTTATAATTCCTTGAAGAACAGCAAGAAATATCAGTGAATAAAATTCGGTAAACTCTTCCTGATATTGCAGGCGTATCTATCCTCAAATCCTATCCAAAGTAATTAGTCTCTTTTCTTTAGGTATGAACACTGAGTAAAGTAAACGTTAAGACTAATGCGATCCGGAGATACACTTCCTTTGTCGTTCTCTGTGCCCGCATGCAGATTACCGTTTTCCTGGGGAAGATGGGACTGGGAAGGCCTCCCTCAAAGAAACCGTTTCATAATCCACCGCGTCATAACCTGCATTTGCAAGGATAGAATTTTCACGGCAATCCGCTTGATGTTTGTCTTTTGAGTTGCGAAAGATTTACGACCGGTTCCTACCGCAGCACGGCTACTTTTCCGCTTGAAAGCTCTCTTTTTCATGTTCGGAGCTACTTTATTTCAGTACAACGAGTCACTTTGTAAAAGGTATTTGAGTTCCACTTCTATTTTGGAAAATTAATAGAATTGTTTTCTGATCTTCTTGGTCCTCTTTAAACGTATTATCGTTACCAAAAGTGTTACAATTGAACTAATCGTCCAGTGGTAACACATATTAGATATTGAATAAAATATATACATTAATATTGGCAGGCGTGACTTCGTGGAAAGCCATAGTAGAACGATATACTTACAAATAGAAAAATCCTGAAAATGTAAGTTTAATTCCGAAACCGGTCGCAAAAGAATTCTGTGTGGATTTTACTAAGTACGGCATCCTATATTATATATATTATTTAAATACATAACCTAATTATAATATAATTAAACCAAAAACACAGCGCTTACATTCATTAGACGTTTCGAATATCTCCAATAGCCGTATTTGTCATCGCTCCGCACCGCGTTGCTGCCGGTTTGTGGAAACAACGAAAAGTGCCCGATAACTGACCTTCTAGGACACACTCAGGTGTCAGGTGTGTAATTAAGGGGTTTCCTAGAAGGTCAGTAATCCGGGACTACGTTGTATCCGAAAACTGGCAGCAACGAAGTGAGGAATGCTGGCAAAGCCGGTTATAGGAGAATTTAAACTTCTATTTCATTAATGGCAGTGTTCAAATTTTCTTTCCTTACGATTTCATTCATATATCGAAACCTCAAGAAAGCGAGTGGCAGAGAGTATGAACGAAAATGAGAAAATATTGACCGATTTCTTTTATTTAATATCATACATCGGTGTCGATAAGAAAGAGATTAAAACAAAATCCACAGTAGCGACCGAGGAACCATAGGGCCGAAAATGGTAGTTTCTCAATAAAAATATCGTAGAAATGTATAGTTATTTTTAATTTAGAGTGAAGGATTTTAAAAAAATTGTAATAACGTGGATCTGTCTCTTTACATCTTCATATTCGTGTTAGCCAAAAAAGTAGGGAGGTCGTATAACAACTGTAACTTTTGAAAACGTACTTTTTATCAATTAAACCATCAATAGTTTATCATATGATCTTTTTTCCCTTAGTGGCATAATGAATTAGCTTACAAATCATTAATTATTACCAAATAAGTTACGACGTATCAGCACTTATTAGGTCACAATTCTATTGAATTATTGATATTTTCTATTCATATATCATATAGGCATAAATAAAATCACTCCCCTCTAATTCCAATTATTAATTTTTCATGTGATAAAGCTCTGTTGTAAGAGTACTTATCGTCTTCATACGTCATGCGTAGAGAAAACCCGCCATATATCACATAAATACCATGCGTTCCCAAAGAGTAGTTTCCAAACATTTCCTCGCGATGAAATAGCTAAAGGGCCCTTTAAATGTTCGCTCGGAAACAAATAGCTTTAGTTTGAAGAGCCTTCGAAGCATCGTAGAGTACCTCTACCCCGAAGATGAGCTAATTAATAACCGAAAATTGCCACCAGGGGATATTACACTCGAAATACTTCAGAAGTACGTCAATACGTAGTCGGTAATAGCCAAGGCCATGGGTTAGTTAGCAAAGCAACACATGATGAATAGGATGCTAAAAGAAGCACCAAAAACAGAAAGTATAGAACTATCTCAGTATTATTAACTTGAATACTTCATATTCTCAATATAGCTTCTCTGATTTTAGGTATTTTGCAAAAGGAACTTGAAAATTTTTAAATACGATGTGAAACGGGATCAAGTTTAATGAAGTATATAGCGGAAACGCGGATTTCCGTACGCAGTATTCAAAAGGTATTTCCGCAAAAATTAGACCATGTATAAGCACATCTAAACTGAATTGATGTAATATACCGTGAAATATGTGATTCGAAAATTTAACATATCTCATTATGAACTTCAATCCTTCAGGTGTGATTTTTATATGTACAGCAAGATATGAAAAATCACGCATTAATTTGTGTCACGAACGATTTGTTTACAATTCATATGCCCAATACTTAAATTCTTGCATGCATTTTGTGTAAATTTATCTCTCTATACGTAAAATATAGTCTAAATAGATATTTGATTTAATTTGGTTAATGTTTCTTCGAAGAAAATGTGAATTATTCTCCTAAGATATGCACAGCATTTACATTACCATCCTAAAACTAAATAGTAGGACTGCTATTATAGCTACTATATACTATTGTCTGAGAAAAACACAAAGAATTCCAAAATAAATCGTAACAGTGGTCGACGCTTGAAATAAACATTATTACGAAAATAATTATATTATGAAATTGTGAAAGTTTATATGGCACGAAATTAGCAATTGTATATAGTTAATTTCAGAACAGAAGTTGCTAAATCAATCACGCTCAATCCTAATAAATCCTACGAAAAATCTCCTTGTTTCATTCAATTATGTATTGAATAAAGCAAATTGAACATACTTAAAACAGACGACTCTATGATAAGCTCAATAGTAGTATGAAAATATTTATTCTCTAGTTTATGTACGTGCTTCGACAAAGTTTAGGAGGTATCTGTATCCAACGCGAGTAAGTGATCCGAACAGAACGCAGTGTGTTTGACATTCAGGCGGAACTTGGCCCGCCAAATCAAAGGAAAAGTTCGGAATTCGGCAGTATTCAATGAAAACATTTCAGTCACTAGATAAAAATGATTTATAAGTGGGGATGAATGAGAATTTAAAAAGATTCCCTGGCAAGAAAAATATATGTAATCCCGCAAACAATAAATTCACCACAAAAGAATGCATGTGAGGAAAGTCGGAAAATTTAGATAGGTGTTGATAAATGCATCATTAAAGACATCCTATCAGCTTGCGTCTCAGCATTAATGAATTATGATGCATGCAGTACAGCTTTAAACATTCTATGAATCGCTACGCAATAGGTTGGTCGTGGCAGGTATATGAAAATATTATGATTGTATATTTATATTTGTAGGTTTTTCGGAATTCCTGAAAGCTCTTTGAAGGTCTCTTTATCAGTTTAAATACCTATTAATAATCATGAGCATCTTATGAATATATGCTTTGTGAAATATTTCGAGTATTGCGTATACTCAACGTACAAATCCTCTTAGATTGAGTATTTATTGAGAAGGAAGGCTTAGCTCGAAGAAGGACGCAGGGGACTCGAGTGAACATGACAGCCTTTCACAAAGACACGGGAGTAAACATGAATTTACGCAGAAGGGAGACGCAATGGAAACTTCTTCGCTTTCCTCGAAATTTCTCTATGCAGAAATGGAAACCACATTGCTGTATTTACAAAATCAACAGCTTTATCAGAGATAAACATGTAACTTCCAATTCGGAACGACTAAATCATTCATTCATCTCAAATGACAATTTTAAATCAGCGATTTTAAGTGTTTGCACGAGTCATTCAACACATAGTGGAGGTAGGAAAACACATCGGTGCAACTGTATCCCCCAAGACCCTCAGTAACTTCAGTACCGAGAAAACAATGCCATATTGCTGTATTTATAAAATTAACAGCCTTATCACAGAAAAATAGAAAACTTGCGAAACGACAAAATCGTTCATTCATATTGCAATAACATTACCTGCAACTTCAGACCCATGCTATGTAGTGTTTTGATAGAGTATGCATACAACGCATGGTGGAGTTATGGATACGAAACGACGCAAATATATCGCACAAGAGCAGAAGCAACTACCTCAAATAGGGATGGAAACCATATTGTTGTATTTATTTCAACAATCTAATCAGAAGCATGCAAGTAATTTACAATCCGAAACCACAAATTCCTTTATCTCACAACAATATCACCAAAACTCCCGTGCTTCTCAGTGTTTCATTGCTGTATTTATTTCAAAAGCCTTACCAAAGATATATATTTAACTTCCGAATCGAAACAACAAAATCATTAATTTGCCCCAGAGCGACTTTACCATAAAAGTGAGCTCATGCTTCCCAGTGTTTTGAAACAGTATGCAAACATATCAAAACCCCCCCACAACTTCCGCAAAGTGAAAAGGACATCATATTGCTATACTTATAAAATCGTAACCCTTATCAGATTCATAAATTCAACTCCCGATTCGATAGTACAAAATCATTTATTCATCTCACCGGAAAAAATGGACCCATGCTTTTACATGTGTTGAAAGACTGCATACAACACATCGTGGCGATAGAGAACCGTAACCCCACAAGACCCCCCGCAACGCAACCCCATCAACCGCGCGCCCGGCGTCCGCCGTGGGGCAAAGCAGTACCCGCGTGGTCCAATACCTTGGCAGAGGAGTGTCCGGCGAAGCAAACCAGCATGGACCCCTCCGGCAGCACGGGGGAAGAAGGCGGCGAGGGGGCGCTTCCACCCCTCTCCTGCCGCAGCTACCGCCTCCCCAAACCGTCCATGTCGAATGCCGGGGCCGCCGCCGACGGGTAGCAGCAAGAGCCACCCCGGCGGCGGCAGTTGATGACCTCCGGAGGCAGAGGTAGAGAAGGACGACCGTGAATCTGCTGTTGCCTTCTGGTCGGGGGCGAAGTCGGACAGCGGGAGTAGGACGCGACGACCGATGCGCAGGACGAGGAGGAGGCAGAGGAGAACGACACTGACCACGAGGGGCCTGGCATCACGAATCTCTGAATAGGGCCCTCTTCACGGGGGGCACCCTATGGGATGGTCTTCACCGGTACCCAGCGTGGGTGTTTAGGTCTCCGGATGGGAGAGGGACTGGGAAGAACGGGGTCCTCGGGGATGTGAACGGTTGGTACACCGGAAGCAGGAGACAGATTGGGGGAAGGGACCGGGGAGGCGTCTCTCCCCTATCTGACGGCGACTCCGGCAACCCTCGATGGCCTATCTCGCGGACCCTCCGGAACCGACCGGGGTTGCTGTTGGGGAGATGTACGAGGGAGCCCGCGAGGCTGACGCTTTCAGGGGCGTCGGCGGAGACGATTGAAGTGAGTGTAATGTCGGCGAGGTTAGGACTCTGAGTGTTGGTATGGGGAAGTGGAGCGGCGGGGGGCGGCGGAGAGAGAGCGCGCAAGCGCCGGCTTTGAGCTCCTCTTTCAGAGGCCTCTCCATCCCTCCCACTTCATCTCTGCCTCTCTCTCCTCGCCTTTCTCCACATCGTGGTGGTTTTAGTAAGGGGCAGGGTTATCGGACCACGCGGGTGGTGGGGTTGTGTGACGCCATGGTTGTGACGTAACGGACACGTCATCGTTTCTCCATCCCTCCACTGTATCTGAGGCATGTGAAGAGGGGATACGAGACCATGCTCTCTTTATCTCTCTCGGAGATATTTCGGTCTTTTTTAAGGAGACTGTATCGTTCGGGGATCCTGACGAGAGGAGACAATGGGAGGATCGAAATCTGATTTGCCCGCAGGACAGTAAAATGGGGGATTTGATATATTTCGGAGTTTTTCATAGCGTGCGAAATGTTATCCCACTTTTAATATAATTTCCGTGTTTCATGACAAATTACGGCCTTAGGGGATTATCGACAAGTTGTGTTGGCGGTATTGGAAACCGAGAAAAAGTGAAACTATGGATATATAAGTAACGGAAAATTGAAAAAGGCAGAAACTTAATCAGTCTTAATACGATGGAGATAATAAAATTTTGGCTAAGTGAATGCATGATGAAGAAGACCCTCTCTTGAAAATTTTCACACATCCTTCTTTGGGACGTCTCTTACGGTATAGTCTTTACTATGGTTTTATAAATCTATAAAGTACTCCCTTCTTTCCTTTTACTTTCATTTATCCTCCTCTATATTTCCATACCAAAAATAAAATAGCGATGAATGAGATTAAAAAAAAAACATTTCATTACTCATTAAAGATTCTTAAATAGACCCTATACTAGACAGATTTAACGCTCATACGTACACCTGCATCTTAAATTTCGTTACAAGGTTGGAAAACTATCATAGGCAATATCAAAGGAATACATTCTAAATAAACTATTTCTAGCTACATTACTCCAGCTTCTATTTAAGAGACGACTATTTAGATGGCTTCAAAATTTTAATTCCATTGCCCTCAACATCATAAATATAATCTCCAAGCAAGAAGAAAGACATAAAATTCATTTAACTCTTGTATTCATATAATAAAAGAAATATATTGAAAACTTTAAAACACGAATTATGGCGTAAACTTTAGAATCGTAATGTTGAAGTGCCTTAAATAGTATGTTAAATAAAAATTCATCCATTACATACGGCTAGTTTTTCAAAATTTCTTCCTATATAAGTAATTGAATATCGTAATCCTAATTTTTAACACAAAATGGTTTTGTTTAAAGCGGTACTTTTAAGTCGACATAAAATTTCTTCATACATAACGAATACAAAACGAAATGGACTTAAAACTTGTTTATTTTCCAGCCTCTATAAGGTTTTGGATTGTTTGACTGCATCGAGAAAATCGAAGTATTGAATTCTGATTCGGGCAAAGATAATGAAATCTTTTCAGTTGTTGTTTCCCGTTCTAAATTAAGAAAATAGATTTATCTGGACAAACCTATGCTCACTTAAGCCTTGGCATAGTTAATACTAAAATCAAAGGAGACCACTATCTAAGGCTAACAGTTTTTCATTTGGTAAATAATTACTAGAAAGGTTATGAGGGAGGTCTGGAATAATAAATATATCAATAAATCGAGCTTTTGGAAAGAAAAAATAATCGGACTATCAAGTAACAGAGCAAATTACACTCAGTTTCCTTTCAGAGACCAAGCAAAAAAACTATTTATTACTAATGTTCTCTCACGGATGGATTTTTTATTGGCCTAATTTGCTGCTTCGCGGGAGGAGGAACAGAACAAAGTGAAAAACTTCCTTTGCATATCGGGTAATGGGATGACGGACTTTTTCACCAACAGATAAATCTTTTCTTGAGATAAAAAGCAACACCTTTATGTTAAGTTACTGCAAAAGTCTTACTAAAGGTCAACATCCAAATTTTTAAAAAGAGTCAAATGGAAACGAAGATATTAACCTCCTAAAAGCAAAGGGATATTCTAACTTTAATCTTTCAGTTAAGTGTAAAGATATTTATAGACATATGTATGTATGTAAATACCAATAGTGAAATTATGGAATAAAAATGTATCACCAAGAGAAATAATGTTATTGCTCACTTACCTGTTGAATGACTCCCATGGGACACTAATGAACATTTAAATCGATAGAGATAACCCTATAATCACGTCAAGTGATTAAAAATCAATTCTTGTCAACCCTCATTCAAATCACCATTTAAAAACCTCTTAAAAAATTCAAAATAGAAAAATATTAACCAAAACACCCATGCATAAACATTGCGCTTGATCAGCAAAATAAGAAATAAAAATTAGTTCGATAATTTCTTATAGAATCCCAAATACGTCTTGGCAAGAATCCAAAGTTTATAAATTACAATTTGTTTCAGAAAATCATACACCTGCGGTATTAAATAATGAAATCAAATATAAAAGCTGTTAAATTTTATAGCTTAATATACAACACCGTAGGATACCAAAACTGGTACTCACCTCAGGATTGAGCTGGAAAATTATATACAGAATGTCAAGTTGGTTAAAATAGTGGCACATTTTAAAAAACACAACATGAAATATTTAAAATAGTGTATACTGAGCGAAGAAATATGAAGCATAGAATGGAAATACTGCAAGAAAAATAAACTAATTATACTTTTACTCCTCACCTACAGGAGAGAAAAATTGCTGGTATACAACCCCAATCTCCAGCCTAATTCTACAAATGAATTATGAAATCGGAAATTAAATGATTTCGTAACATCAGCACGTATGCAAATGTATACAACACTTCGTGGAGGAATTCTAGATGATATTGAAAATAAACCAAAAGAAAAGCTCGATACCAAAATGTCAATCAGCTAAGCTCAAAAAAGAGGTTATCGCAGCTACAGCATCATACTGCAGCTGATGACATCTTCAGCCAGGCGATTTCCTGAAATGCTAAAAGCACCGAAAGCAATTCAAAGCACCAGCTAAGACAACACTTTTCACAACAACAGTAACACTTTCATAAAGCACTAAATGCATCATTATTCATTCACACTCTATAAATAGTACTCACACATTCCTATCTAACTCCAAATCTCTCTCTAAATGTATGCCAGGACTAAGTAGCTCAGCGTGCCTCTATTATAATTACAGTACAAAAAATTGTCAGGGAACGGCATCTCCTATTTGGGAAGGGGGAACACCGCTACCAACGGGGCTCATGCTGTGACTATTCGTTGGATTGAATCACTAATTAGGTCTTTTAAATGGGGAACTGCTCCGGTCTAGATCTCTATGGAGTGGAGTGCATAGGGTGAGGTTAATCTTTTGTAACTATTACATGCCGGATCATCCAAGGTGCGACCTTTTCAACTTTTTGCTAGTGCCTGGTGCATATATGAGGCCGGGGTTCTAACAAAAGGATGGTGGGGATATGTGATATACAACAGGAGAGGATCGGGGTATTTGTTTGTCTTACATAATTACAATCCAGCTTAAATACATGTTATTTGGTTGTTCAAATAAATGATGTTATTTGGAAGGTCGACTAGTTTGAAAATTTGTAGATATTTTCAGCGCATGTTCGATTGCTGTAAAAACTGTAAATATAAGCAGTAGGCGGGGATTGTTAACGTCAGTGGGTGTGAAAGCATGTGATTCATTGTTTGAATGCTTAATTTCATCTAAGAATGAGAGCATTAGAAGAACAGGTACAATGCGGTCTTTCCTATGTAAAGTAAAGCTCGAAATATGAGTTTGGTGAATTGAAGGATCAAATAGTGTCTAAACGAATATAACCATCAATACTATTGAAATGATTGTTTGACTGAATTTTAATCCTGTAAGTTATATTTATTTTCCTTAAACTCAGATTTTCTAACTTAACTACCGATGTTAAATTATTCAGTATAAAAGTAAGGCTTTTTATACTTAATAAACTAAATATGAAATAGCCAAATCGTTGTGAACCAAAATGATTCAAAACAACCAAATGTAAGTACCATTTTACTTCTTCGATTCATTTTAATATAATAAAATTACTGCATTATAGAGAAGAAATGCTTGTTTGCTTAGTTTAATTGACGGATTTTTTTCTCATGTGCATTTTTTTATCCTCAGCTAAATACGGAAATGAATTGACATTTAAAAGGTTTTTACTATTAAAATTCAAGGAATGATTTTTTCCGAGTTTTTATGCGAGAAGCCCTGATATGAGGAGAGATATGAAACATATAAAAATCAAATAACTTTACATAAATCAAATTTCGATAGTTTCATGAAATTTCCACGTTTGCAATGCAGTCGCTAAGAATTTAATAGGTGGAGATGTTTATGAGGTTAAGTCTCTATGATTTTTAAGTGAAGTACGAGTCCTGGTGGATTTAGGTGGTATTCATCGTGAGAATGGTAAGTGAACGGTGAATGTGCATCATCATGGAAGTAAGTTTCTTACGAAAGTGATGAGGTCATGTGAAAATGTAAATTAATCGTGTACTTTTTTTCAAAGAAAACAAAACAGCGCCAGTCTTAAAAGTGATACATATATATATACAGTGATAATTTCGAAAAGGAATGAAACAAATCACCAGAAGCATGATCACTATGCCCGATGGATAGCTATACAACTGCTAGCAATGATAATGGGGATAATAAGCACGAATTTGTATGCAATAATGAGTCTTGCAATACTTATAAGGCTCATTTATTGTTTCGATATTATTTAGCAATGATATGAAGATATTTAAAAAGTTGTCAACAATGATGATGGGTACAATCAGCATGAAGGTATAGCAATAATGAGCCTTGAATTACTTATAAAGCTCATATTTTATTTTGGAATAATTTAGCAATGGTATGAAGCGGGGAGCTAGTTCATTAATTCTAAATCTAGCTTTCTTGAAAATTTACTCATAAGAGGTATTTCTCAAAGGTAAAGCAATATTTTTCTTTTAATAAGCTTATACTTACAGGGATAATTTAATATGCATTATAGACGACTATTGGATTTAATTCATCAAAAACTGATTTTTAATTTTATTCATAGCTGTAAAATTATGACTGTCGTTAGAGGGTTAGTTTAATTACGAGCGATCCTGCTCCGGCAATTTTCCAGGTGACTTGGACGAACCAAAAGTGTTTGGTGACAGAAAGAAAGAAGGGACATTAGGCCTGGAGGAATAAAAACTGAAATCCGAAAAACTTAAAAGTAAACAACGTGATCCGCAAACTCCTGGGAGACAAAACGATGCCTTGGTGAACGCTCGGGTTGTGAGGTGAAACAAAGATTTCGAAACTGGCGCTCATGTGGATTGGAAGTGGGAATATTTCGGAGGTGAAGTAGCGGGAAAATGCTTTGAAAAAAAGATGCTGCTGAGAATATAAGAAATAAGATATATTGGATCATATGGCCCACCGTTTTCACGTAGGTGACCGTCTCACTGGTAGCGTCCGTAAAAGCTCGCCTGAACCGCGTTCGACGAGACTGCGCCAAGGTTTGTGGACACAGGAGGATACCCTGTCGAATAACAGATTTATCGTCAATTAGATGGACTCTCGAGGCACTCTCTCAGAAGTCTTTTCTCCCGGCCAGCTCATTTCTTTCGCACACCGTTTCGTGGGTTACCAAATCCAGAGAGACACAACACACGTACACAAATGTACATACACATCGAATGGCGTAGGCAAACATCCATAGACACAGAAAACATGATATAAAAGAGAAAACAGTTCTCAAAGGAAGTAGACAGTAAACGAACAACACACAGAAGCGTTATACAGAAATATAGGAAGTATGGAAGTTGAGAGTAACAGAAATATCGCTGCAATTTCAAGGAAAAATTGGCTCCGGTTTATACAAAATACCACAAATTGAAAGCTACATTATTTATCATAGGAAATAAATTGCAACACGGCTGTTAATGAATTGAGGGTTAAAAAACTTCCCAAACTTCGTACTAGTCAGCGTTTAGTACCTAAGTTGTCACCAGTTTCGATAACATCAAAAAAGCTCGGATTATATAGCTTCTAAGAAGCACCCAATGCACAATTCAATAGCCATACTATCATATTCAGAGATGGATGAAGAAAAATCTTTTTCTTCTACCTCTGAAGATGATAGTGTGACTGTTGAAGTGTAAATTGGGTGCTTCTCAGAAGGCTAATCTGGGACTTTTGGTTGTTTTCAGAGCTGGTTGCAATATGGGTACAGGTCGGTGATCGAGATAGTTTTTGGAGAATTTTTAAACCTCTAATTCATCAATACATCTTGTAGTATTATAATGAAGGAAAAATAAATAAACATTTGTACATCTAACTAAAAATTGCAATGAAGTACAGACAGCTCTTTCACGTATTTATTATACTACACGTTTGGTGGAACTCTGTTTATAATTAGATCAATAAAATAAACTATAATTCCGTATAAACCACGTTGAAACTTAAACTAGGTTTAATTGGAATTATAAATATAAATTTTCAGCATAATAACAGCATTTTGCTAATTCTGGGCAATACAAACTGCTGTAGCATCTACGTGTGACTAATTTAAAAACACCCCGACTTGAATTACTCATTATATTATAAGAGCTCATGGAACTAGCAAAAACAGATTAAGGAATTGATTGTCTCTGTATAACAGACAGTACCCAACATATTATAAGATAATCTAACATTTTTCAAGTCAAATATACTTTTTAAATCATTTCTTCTCCAGCGACGTAGTACTGATGTGTGGAATTAAGGCAATTGCATGACGAGTCATTTCTGTTACTCTTAGCTCGGAAACACCTAGGTTAAGTAGACCACAGAGTAAGCCACAGATAAAGTCAGAATCAGAATGAGATTCTAATTGAAGTTGGTCAAGTATGGAGAGAAGCGGAGCATGCACATGTTGGAGGCCATCGACATACATTTCAGATTAACACACAAGCATTTCAATATTTACCATGAAGTATACGACTCATAACATAAGACAATAAACACCAACATCGATAATGTATTACACGGACATGCAAAGGTTAGAGGTATTATTTATTCACTTTAAAGGCTAAACTATGAGTATTAACTAAAAGTTAGATCTTTATTTTATTTAATAGGTATTAGGTGACTCATTAAATATGTATCTAGCTATTTATGATTTATTTAGACATTATCTAAAAGGATTTTAAGTTCAAATCTATGATGTTTTAATCCCTTACTATAAGCACCTATAATGTGAATCTTAAAATGTTAAAAGTTTGACTGATTAATAATTTGAAAGTAAATTATAATTTCGATTTCTAAAACCTGACTTATACACAAGGCCCTAAAAATCAAAATTATATTATGTAATCCATTATATTAATTATATATTTTATTTAAATTTCTGAATTTCAAATGAGTTTTAGTATTTTTCATTATTTTTCTTTAGTCACAAACATTTTAAAGCCTGAAAAAGATTTTTCATTTAATTATAACCATAATAATACGATAACACTGAAGTACGTATTTGGAAGAGAAAGATTTTCAATGTATCAAAGGAAGAGCGAAAATGGAAATGTTCAAGGAGAGTAATTGTTACCATTATAAAGACAACACATGCTGTAAAAGAAAGATCATTTTAGGTAAAGATGAAGTTCAACATTAGAAGAGATATGACGTCAGCCATAAAATTTACGTCATTTACAATCGAAAAGCCAATCATCAATTTCAAATAGATCCAATAATCTACTGAGCAAAAATTGGTTAGATAACAGAGTACAATGAAAGAATTGTCTTACAAAATTCCGAAAGTTTTAAGAATTGAAAAAAAATATGAAAATTACCTTCGTTTCCTGTTCATGTCCTATTGGATGTCTATCCAAGACATTTTGAAAAAAAAGTGTCACATGCGTGATAAGTTTTGAGTCAAAAATGTTGCATTATGATTAGAATAGAGATTTAGTGAAAAAATAAAGTTTCGTGCAATTGATATAAAAAACTGTGTCCTCTGGATAAATATACGATTTTAGCTGAATTCCTAACAAGGTTATTTCTGAAACTTGAGATGACAGATATATTGAGTTTAAATTGGTCGTCGAGCTGAATACCTAACGGAAAGACCATCTGTGGTATTGAAACCACACTTTTACTTTAAACGAGATACCTCAAATACGTTTCATATTTATTTCCTTTTCAGACTCCATATATTTAAGTTTTCCTTAGTACGTTATACGTTCAGTGGAGCTTCTTGGCTCACTTAATCTTCGATTTGTTTTAATAATCAATTAGTGTAATTTCTTTGCGTAAGGATTTATATTTTTTATCACTGATTAATTTCAAAAAGTTAAGAAAAGTAGAATGTCTTCATCGAGAATTTCAATCTTGCAATCACCAATTTTGGTAAAGGTAAATTCTTATGATTATTATGTTTTTTATATTCATTGGTGCTCAATAGTTTTCTAATAAGTGAACTATTTTTTATGTTTTCAGAATAAATATCCTATACCTAAGTTTACTACGTGACAATTGATAAAATAAGAATATCAATTATTCTTGTGATCTATACTGCTTTGGTGAATTTCTACACATGCCGCTTGTATGTAGAATTATATGAGTTGTCTATTTCTGGGATCACTTGAAAAAAGAAAGAAAATACTACTAAATCTACACTTTGAGTTATTTACAGATTTATCTTACTGGTAGTCAAGGGCTGTTTATTGGGAGAGTTTTCAAAATATTAAAAAGTGACAACTCGTGAGTCCATGCTGTGCTGAAAGGAATCCAAAAAGTGTTTATGTCGTTTGATTTGTGAAATACATTCGCTAAATTCTTAGAAATGAGAGATACGCGGATCATCAAGTATGTAAAGAGAGAAAAATATCAGTATGAACTAGATATTTTAATGAGAACTACTCTTAAAATACAGTAATGCATCGGGAAATTCAACCGCGATTGCAAAATCTCATAAATCAAAGACCAAATAATGATAACTGGAAACGAAAAAAAGTACAATGGAGGAGATTAAAAACCGTGTAGAAGGACGCAAAGATCTTGTTACGCCTGGTAGACTCTCTCCTTTCTTAAAAGTATATCTCGAGGAATCACCCAGTGTGACTGGAGCCGAAATCCTTCTGTCAGTCACAACGCTTTGTCATGTCGACCTTCGTCGTACAGCGTGAAAGATAGAGCAGCCAAGATCGAGATGAACACGGGAACAAATAGAGTTTTTTTACGACCCTTTTGCGGGAATAGGATTTTTGGGCGTAGGGTCAGGGCGAAGGCAAACGGATATGAGAAGTGACTATCAAAATTTCGCAGAAAATGGAAGAGAGAGAGGGCGTGACGTTTCGGATAGGATTGCACTTGGACATGAAGATGATGTTATTTTTTTATTTTTAGCATTTCTGACGTCCCACATTTTAAACCTCGTTTTAACGATTTATTTGGCTTTGGATTCGAAGTGTAATTTGATAGATATCTTCCTTTCGGGAATTGCGACTGAAGAGTATATTTTGATGACTTTGAAAGATTCAAATGTTTACAATCCCCGGGTCGGAAACTATTTTGTGAGAGGGTATTAAAAGCGATGTAAACAGAAAAATAAATTGGGGAAGAATCGCGGCTATGATTATTTATTCTTACACATGACTGATTGAAGTGTTACTTGGTGGAGCTCATAATTGCAGAGTAAGTTAAACTCACTTATTACAGTGCACAAAAAATCCTTCTTTTAGAATATTATAACTATATTCTATGTATTTCTCCCAATGATGCTACGCTGTAACGAAACCTATGTTGTTTTTATTAAAACATTCTTTCTGTGGACTCTTCTAGGTGAGGTTTACTTTATCTACTATTATTTTTCTTCTTTATTTGTCCATAGTTATTTCTCTGAAAGGGATTTATATATCTTCTATGTTTGGACATTTTTATGTACCTTTATAGATAACAGTATATTGTACTTTCGTAAAACTCAAAATTTACCGATGGAAAAATTCACAGAGTATCGAAAGAGACACATGAATGTTCTCATACACATGGACTTGACGTTTCATTGCGAAGGGCAACGGATAGGTCTTCCTTTTCAATTATAAATTCAGGTGAATCAACTACTTAGTGGTACCTTGTGAAATTTCCTCTAATCCATTCACTATTTTCAATACACGCCATCACAGTTAATTATTTTAAAGTGTGATATCAGTTTCTTTGATATTCCATTCTGTAACGTCAAAAAACATAAATGATTTTGTAAATATGTGAAGTATAAAATTCAGTGAAAGTACTAAATGACGCCACTGGTATGGAGCGATTTAGTTTTAGTCGCTTTTTAGGAACGACTTTAAATATAATTTGATATTGAAGGCGTGAAGATGCCGTAAGAAAATTATTATTTCTCCAGCTTTCGTATAATGAAATTTGGTCAATGATGAGAAAAGAACCTGATGGGAATAAAAAGAGTAATTTCTTAATTAAAATTTTCTCAAATTCTTTTGCCATAATACCCTGATATTTACCTTTACAAAATAGAGTAGAGGTAACAGAGTGAATTTGATTTGTAAAATTTACGTAATCTGATACTGTTAAGTAAAAAATTATAACAGCAATTGCGACCTAAATCCAATGAACGTATAAAAAATAAACTCTTGCACTGGGAGATCAATTTCAGAAGAACGATAAGCTAGTGGTAAATGCAGCGAGAAAGAATAGTAGAAAACCAAACGGCGAAGGAAATTGCTTGTGATCGAGCGTTGATCCTTGAAGTGGCATACATATGTCAGATTTATCACATAAAGCCGATTCAAAACTTTTTCATTCAACACATTTTTGCTCACAAATACTATGCAACCTGGATCAAAGTGAATGGAAGAAATTGATTGCCAGTCACAATTTTGAAGGAATGGGTTACCATTCCTCAATGGTACCATTACCATTCACTGGACTTAAGTTTTGGGAAAAATAATCCATAAATAATACGGAAAGATAATATAACCATTCACAGATATGATTTATGTTTACAATTTTAATGAAAGAAAATTCCTATTATCTCAGTTATTATACATTTTATGTTTATTCTAAGGTATAAACTATTGTTTCGGAAATTCATGAAACGATTTACTTGTATTTATATGGGGAACGAAGAAAGAAAGATGATCCCGACAAATCCGAACGGCAAAAGGTCCAGTTACAAAATCATTCAACGTTCACAGTAATGTGCTAATTAAAAACATTGAAAATAATAGATAATTAATAACTTCGAGTTTTTGAAAGAATTGTCTTTGATGGCCTCGGAAAGAACGGCAAAATATATACCATAACATCAGAAAATAATCCGAAGTTCATTACCATGAGATACAATATTCGTTAGGTCTTAATAGAAGGTGCTTTAAACGTGAACTGGAAGAAAATCGTAATTAAAATAGCAATTTCCTAAGTAGGTCAGGCTACCTGCTGGTTTTTCAAAAAAATCAGTCTTTCGAGGGAAGTAAAAAGAGATTTTCTCATTTCCGGACGTGTAACAGAGAAATAGTTATCTGTAGGTCTCTATTGTAGGCTCCAAATTCTCAGCTATTCGCGGAAAATATATATATTTTAAGGTGAGAATTTTGCAGGAAATTTTGCTCATTTACCCGCAAAGTAGCTCAGGAAACATCTCTTTAGAATGAAGGTAATACCTGAAGATTTGAAAGGAGCTTTAAAGATGACACGTCTGGATTCCCATTCAGGGCAACAAGCATCCGATATTAATATTCTGCTATCTGAAAAAACATTCCGTAAGGTAAGAAATTACGATTTTCTGAAGAGCAAATATAGTCTTGATTCCTATTATTAAACCCGGCATTCTTCGGGGAATATGAAAGAATTCTCGGAAAATATATCGGAGGGAACCGACAAGTCAAAAAAGGGGCTGAGACAGCAATTAAAAATTAATTTAAGAATTAATTTCAAAAACAGAAAATTATAAAATAACAAGTCATTTAAATATAAATAAAATATTGACTAAATATATTTTCATAAAATGTCTAAATTTTTCAATAATATTTATAAATATGGGACGCCGTGAAATAACACGGAAAATAAACAATTTATACAGTGTTTACTCTCTTAAACAAAGCTTTCGAAATGGTACCAGAATAAGAGTCGAGATTGACGTAATTTTCTCATTCCGAGTCTCAAGCCCAATGTGGTTGGCAATATATCTTCTTGATTGTAAGGAGATGCTTATGAGTATACTAAACTTATCTAGAAAAGCTTGGTTTAGTGAGCCACGAAATTTTGATTTATGTATAGGTGTGGCTGCTGCAGCCATATCGTGGTGAATGGGACATTTTAAAGTTACAACTGGCAATCAGATTGAATTATTTAAGAAAAATATGAGTGTACCGAGTAAGACAAACGTCTGGGGAAATTTCCACTATTGGAATAACTTGTTCCAAAATATATTTGAGAGAAATTGTTTCGTATTGAATGTAAACTGTCTTATGATTTTTGTGCAATACAACAGACATTATTTTCTTATTGGAGATTTAAATAAATTACCCTCATAAATGACCAAATTTGAAATTTTGAGCTATATTTAATGTTGATTTTGATAAAATTGTAACAAAGTATCCATGTGTATTAATAAAATTCGAAATTCACGAGATATTTTTAATCATAACATAGGAGCGACAAAATATTCCAAGGTATGTACCAAATTGGGTAATCGATCACCTCCTAAGAAATATGTCTTGAGCAAAGAGCATTACTTCGGAACGTTATGAAGGAATGCAATTAAATTTCGAGCCCTCTCAATCTAATGCGGGCCGAATCAATGGCGGAAAACTATGTGAAAAGTTCGAAGAAAATTGGAAAATTAGAAGAGAGCGGCTGGCACGGAATTAGAGCCCTCCGAAAGAAGGCAGACTTAGCCCGGTTCCGTTCTGAATGAAACCTTTATAAGTATTGTGGGGAGCCAAATAAACCGTGCTCCATGTATATATGAATACACAAGGGAATTTATGGCTTTTTATTTTCGTCTTGGAATTGTGGATGCGATACCTCGTCCGCTGAAATCTAGGTTATGTCTACGGTGGAAATACCTCGAATATCCTTATCCGTCAATCGCTTAGGATGCATTCGAAAATTCGTAGTAATAAACCGCTTATGAGTTGCTACCGCTGGGCTGTTTTAAGCGTGAATAAAAAGGTATGTAAAAATACAGCATAATCTAGATTAAAGACCTTGATTTACTTCTAACCTTCAATTTGTTTAACAACAAAATTTGAAATTATATTACCGGTTTCAAATTAAACAAACACACTCAAAAATCATAACAAGAACGACCTAGTTAAAATTTCAAAATCTTATTTTTATTGTATGTAATTTATTGGCAACATGATCGGAAAACAAATTTGGTAAGGTAGGTAAAACGAGTGAAGGAAGAGAGATTAAGGATTTAATTTACATATTACTCTTTTTCTAGCATATTAATTTGAGACTTTTGACCTGGAGCATTATAATCTCACTTTCATCATGAATATTTATAAAATAAAATTAGGGAATCCACATTAATAACTTAGATAACTCCGATAATTTACGAATATAGAATACATACTGATTGTAAGATGTCCACAGGTTTACGATATTTATGGGGCAATAACGTGTATCCTCATAACGTTTTGGGAGTGATGCTTTCAATCTAAAATATTTGATAAATGAGATTTAATATACTTCGACATACTAATCTTAAACCACCATTCTGTAAAATCCATGCATAAATAAATGATATTTTATCACTCATATTTGAAAAAGTAGCTTCTTAAATGAAAACTTCTACCGAGTTAAATAATTCCTATTTAAAAAAAAAACAAAATTAACAATGTATTGAATGTAACCTACACTTAGCAAAGTGTAGGTTACATTCAATACATAAAGTCTGGAGATTGGAGTTTCCTTAAACTTAGCTCATTTCAGGAAAAGCAAAAAATACCATGAGCGAGGGAGAAAAAACTTTGGCGTCACCTAGTCGGAATTGAACGGATTCTGAAGAACGTCGATGAGTAATCTGAATTAATTAAGAGTTTCAAATACATATAATCGAATATTATTCACACATTAAATGAATTATTAGGTAACGTTGATGGATATGCTAAAATATAAAATGAACCGATTTCTAATACATTCAAATTGCTTGTTCGAGACATTAATTATAGGATCAAATAAGTATCACTCCTTTAAAACGAATAAATGCAAAATTCACATTTTAAGAGGCTTCGGGCTTGGATAGCATAAGCGCTCTAAAGTATGAATATAACATCAGTTGTTAAGTAGATTACATAATCCAAGAGTTTACAGAAAGCTAACTAGCGGCTCACTACTCTTGGAAAATATTTTCTAAGAATAGTTCTCGCAAAAGTTTAACTCGAGGATAATTTTCGTAAGTGTATTATTCTTATAACTTAATACGAGGCATAACACTCTGGTTTGTATACAGTATGCACAAATTGAACTTTTAAAGAGTAAATGAGAGATAAAATATAAAAAAACTGATTAAAAGCATACCCAGGTCACATATAGGACTAAAAAAACTAGGAATATTAACTTGCCTGTAAATTGAAAGTTATTCGGTCAATTGCAATTTCACGACAAATATAATCACTTAAGGACTCGTTCTGGAAATTAAAAGTCAACATAGCCTACTTCAGTGAAAATTGATTAAATGCGGCATGTGTCATTTCAACGAAATCGAAAACAACCCTGATACATATAAATAGGAATCTTCATTCGACTTACAAAAATAACCGCATTTTATTTATAGGATTGTAATTTGATATTCTTTCTAACTTTATCATTGATGATTCTATTAATTACTGCCCGAAAAAAATGGCAATCATGGTACTCATTGGCAGGGTTTATTTCCATATTGATTGATCAACAATAATAGACCGTAGGAAAATTGACTTAAAATAAAAATACTGATGCTAGCGAAAGGAAACTTCCAGCCGCCTGGAATTTTCACCACATCTCGCATTAACCGGCTTTGTTTAACACAGCGATGCAATTAAAAAATAAGTGATAAACTGATTTATTTGAAAATTAATTTCTGGAACATATTGACTTTCTTGAACCTCTAATGGAATTGGAATAATTGATATTCTGGATATTGATTTATAAAGTGAAACCGCTGCTTAAGTATGAAATAGGCCATCTTTAACAACTCATTGTTTGCAGTAGATACTCTTTATGTGACAAAGCAAAAGTAACTCTACAGAGATTGAAGTATTACTCTCATGGGAAGAAATCAAAGAGTCAGCAGAAATAACATTTTTATCTCAATCCTTTTCTAAATCGTCCTCTTCCCCGATCTTCCCTTTGTGACGCATGTTCACCTCTGCAGTATGACAGACACCGCGGTACTTTACGTCGGATGGAATTGGTGCAACCTGATCACGTATTCCTTGGATTTCCCTACTCCGCTGGAGGCAGGTCCTTTTCAAAAGCAAGATGACTCGGAAGAGAATCCAAACCGGAATAAACTACCGAAAACTACTCGATTTCCGGGACAGCAACGGGATGCTTATCACACCATTGTTAGATTCAAAAGGAGACCAGGAATCGGGCTGAACTGGAAGACGTAAGCAGAAATCTTGGTCCACTAAATTTGAGTTCGTCTGAAGCCATCGCGCCAAGAGAGCGTGAAAAGTATATTTCACGGTAACTACTGAAATGTGATAAGAATAGCACTGATACCGAAATTTTGACTTACGAATATTCTGCAGTTTTTCGGGCATGAGCAATAAATAGCGTTTCAAGCAAAAAAATCAAGGCAAAAGAAACACCACATTTAAGATGCTACCTTTTTTCCTTACAAGGATTACGGAGTACAAGTAAAAAGAGTATGTTTTCTTTAATATTCGAGAATCTTTTACGGTTTAGAATTTAATAGAAAATTGCATTTTGGCCAATGAAAGTTATTATAACACAAAAATGCAAGGTTAACAGCGGCTATGATTCGTTAAATAAATTGTATTAAAAAATGTACCAAAGAACTGGTTTTCCGTGTCAAGAAGGATTTCTCCACTAATACATCTAAAAAATCAGGCAGAAGACACGGATTGTCCAAATTTATGATATCTTACCTAATTAACGACACTAGAAGGAATATAAGATTTATGAAACTAACTGTTTATTGCAAAGCTTTACCAATAATATCACTTGTCCCGTTTTTACGTATGAATCGAGTGCAACTCAATTTACCCCTAAACTGAGATATTTAGATGAAGGGCGTAACCCAATTGTTTATGAAAATACGAACATTTCGAAACTCTACTTCCAAGTCCAAAGCAGTGATGACAGAAGAGAAAAATATTTCTTAGAAGATCTCCGCAGAATTGTGAACTGTATTTTCGAATTAGATAACAGATGAAACGCAGAAATAGAGGATGCACGAAAAATTATAGATAGGCATTGGCGGTAAGTAAGGAGAGCTCATTAACATATAGAGACTATTTTTATAAACAGAAAAAAGAATATAAGAGAAATATGTAGCCAGCGATAATGCAACGATTTCTTGAGCAAATTACTACTATGTCTGAAACGGGAAATAAGAAATCCAAGATTTCCTAAAGAGCCAAATCGAATTAAAACGAAATTTAACTCAGAGCCTTAAACTCTAAGGGAGCTACGACGTTGATTAAACGTACCTCTTTATCACCAGATAACACATATGGTACCTTCTCGTACTCCCCTACAAGACGACACTGAATGGTTCCACGTTCGAAAAATACTGCACAGATTTCTATCTTGCAAGGCTTATTTATGTCGGATTGTCCGTGAACTGGAGCTTTCATGGCGATTTTTTATGATAGATTTTCATGAACCCGAGTCCAAGACCATTTACGTGCTACAATAGGCCGAAATTTCGAAGTGGTCTTCCCCGCTACACGGCGCTCGTGGACTTGGGACATGGCAATAGGATATGCATACCAAATCGGACAAATATTTGCAGACGGAATAAGATCAAAGAGCTTCTTAAAACATAATGAAAATATGGAAGCATGTTTATTATAATATTTTTTTGGCGTAAAGCTCTTAAGCCATTAAAAAAATGAAAACAGTTTTTTTCGGAAAAATAAAAGTAAACTATCTTCCCTAGATGCAGATAGTTTTTCAATCCTCCAAAATCTTTTATTTTTTCTGGGAATCTATTCTCCTGAAAAATATTAAAATTAATGCTTCAACGATACCTTATTTATTTCATAATAAGTTCCATTTTTAATCAATTTCATGAATAATACTTTACCTGCGGAATTAAATATGTGTTTTAACTCGCATTTTCACAATGATTTTACATCCACAAGCTACATTTTTAGAACTATAGAATTCCATTGGCTTCGGTAAACTATAGAAAAATGTATGCACCGCTAAACGAATCATTTTTACATTAAAAATCAAGAATTACTTAATACAATTTTACTAGGCTTCGATTGCTTTAACTCAAAATAATCCTAATCCACTGTATTTTTCATGTTGAACCTTATTACCAACACATATGAGTAGCCCCATATCTCTCAAAGAGATGTCGCACCACGAATTTTCCTTTTTTCAGTATTTCATAACGTATGACGGAAAATCAGATTTCTTTTTAGGAATTAAATTACTAACAAAAAATAACGCCGATCAGTATATACAAAATGCATTCATTCATAAACCACCTTTGTATCAATGAATATTGATTTTATAATCACGAAATCCGTTAAAATACTATAAAATGTATAGCATTCAGTTACTCTTTCATTAACTGACGATGTGCGAAACAATACCTTAATTAAAAACTCCGCATTGATCCCGGAAAACTTATTCCGCTTGAGTTCTATCCTGACAGATATCCGAACGAAGTTCTTAATAAGGACAGAGAATCAAAGATTCCCTTTCGATAAACTGAATTGGAGAGTTGACGACAATAGGTGAATAGTTAGTATAAAATGTAAACTAAAAGAATTTAAGGTGAGAGGATTCGTGGGACGGTTTCCAATTATACGGTGGCTATCTGGGACAGAGATTTTTAAGGATGTCATTGAAAATTCTATTACCGTCCCTTCATGAATGGAGACAATTGGCCAGTTAATTAAAAGAATAGGATCAGTTCCAACGTTCGCATTCAGCCTCATTTCTATTAAAAATCTTCGACTCTTCCTCCATTAGGTATTTACGGGCGCGACAAAGTTGACCCATGCGAAGTTTTATTTTACAATATATGCAGGAGAATTAATTTCCATAGTTCAGATTTTATGACTGCAGAACTTCCGAAAGGATCTTTGCAATACCATATTATGGATTCTTTGAATTCAAGTACCACCAAATTCTCAATTATTCTTAATTCATTACGTTATTAGAATACTTGACAAGGGAGCAAAAGATAACGTATTTATAATTCCAGCTCCCTGAAGGTTTGCATGCGCTGAAATTCCCTAAATAACGATCCTGGACATTATTTTCATTTCCTAATTATTAACCCATTCCGAAAACTTATAAGAATTATTTGCATCCTATTTCCAATTATTTCGGTTAGCCATATCATCATCGTAATATTTAGCCGTGTACTTTCTTCCACCACTGTTTTATATCTCAAATTCCAACATACATTTTTCTCGCATCTCAAAGGATTCCAATATTTAACATTTTCGAACCTGTATTAACGTTTTCACAACGATATTTGGATGTCATTACATTATTAATGTTTACAGAGGGTTTCTACAGTAAATTTTCAATCCAAAAAAGCAAGCTCACAAAGAATAAACTTATTCGTAGAAATAAAACAAAACAAATATATGCACATTGGAAGATGCAATACATCAAAACCTGGGTCGTCTGTTTGTACTTGTTTCTGGTGTATTTGTAAAAATACATTTATTCTTTGTAGTGTACTTTTGTTGCCATGGAATATTACCAGTTTAGGCTCACACAATCGATTTTACATTTGCAATCGATAAAAGGTGAAAGGTAAATCTACACGTATTTAGGATAATTCCCCAGAAAAACAGGCATAAAAAGTCTGAAATGGCCAGCACATGAATTTCTCCATATATAAGATATAAACATTTATCTACGACAGTATTTTTGAACTCTATATTCAATCTTAATTTGGAATATAAGTGATTAATTTATATCATATTATCTTTTACGTTACAAACATTATAAATAATGTTTTTTGGGACATGTTCGATGAAAAACGATGAAATTAGTCTTTCGTTCAGAGCGCCCACAAAGTACAATCAGCAACTTCCGGTTTATCAGTATTTCATGAATAAATCCTAAACAATCAGTTATACAAAAATATATTTCATGCATATTTTATAGTAAATTACATTTATAAAACTTTTAATAAATAAAAGTATATACCTAAATATCATATTAATGAAGATATTTAGCAAAAACGGACATTTGCTTCGAAGAATAAAGCTCGACTTCCGGTTAACCGGCTTTCTCTAAAAACTAACCAACTCTAACGACACCAACCTAAATAATATATATGAAATTTGGTGTTTTTACAAAAAATAATTTTCATGTTAGGGCGCCCACAAAGTTCATAATCAAGTACTTCCGATTTATCAGTATTTCACGAATAACTCCTAAACAATCAGTGATACAAAAATATGTTTCCCACAAAAGTTATAGTAAATTACATATTCTAAAACTTTTATAAATATTAGAATATACCTACATATTTTATTTATGGAGATAGTTAGCAAAAACGGAAATTTGCTTCGAAGAATAAAGCTCGACTACTGGTTAACCGATTTACTCCAAAAACTAATCAACTCTGACAGCATCCACCATAGTGCTAGTACCATATATGAAGTTTGGTATTGATACAACTAATAGGTTTTACGTTAGAGTGCCCACAAACACACACACACACACACATAAACACATACATCATTCCGAAAATGGTCAAAACGTGTTCTAGGGACCCCAAAACATGTATTTCCGATGAAATCTCGAAGTCGATTTCTTTCATGAAAACAATACTTTCTCTATACTACTTATATGGATAAGTAAAAATTGCCTGCCAGGACCTAAATCTTCCACATTCCGGAAAATATTTTTTAGTCCAGTAAGACTTTACTTCATTTGCTTAGGTGTACGAGGTTTCTACTTTGAAAAATAAGCGAATCTACTCGATAGTTTATTAATTACATTTTTATGGAAGCTACCTTTAACAGCGAATACTACTTGGTTCACATCTCACTCATTATGATAAATTATTATTGAGAAGTGACATTATAAGTGAGTCTCTAATTATTTTTATCTCTAGATTTTATCTACGTGCACAATCGCTTGTCTCCATTCTTCGTGAATCGAATGGGAATTTCCCGCACAATATGCAGCAGCAGCTTTTAAAATCGATTGGATTTGGAATAAATAAAAGGATCCTATTTTCCCAATTATACGGCTTCCTTTTCTGAATTGAGTGACGCGGGCAGATTCTGGCCTTCAGCCAATTTTGGGGAAGAATCACAAGTTAAACTGAACTAATATCTTGGTCAATATTTTTTCGTGGGCTGCCTGTGCATATTGATTTATTTGCCGTTCAAATACCTATTTTATTCAATTTGACGATATTTAATGAACGATGACTACATAGGTAAATGCTGATTTAGAGATTCTATTATACAGATACAGTTATTTTTCAAACAATACTAAGTAATTACTTAATTAATATAGGACAAGGATTTAATTGTTAGAATTAGAGGTTAAACTTGTTTACTTAGAAGTTAACTAGGATGATAAAACGGGTAAATTAATCATTAATCACAGTAAAAGAAAAGGGAAGTTAGCGTGCATGCCCTTACCAGTAAAAAGAAGCTTAATGTATTTTAAAATTGCAGTCTACGAAGTAGTTGCTCCCATGAAAATGTGGACCCATGACTAACAGCAACTTAGTCCTAGTAAACAATACTGTAACTAAGTTATTTTTATTATTTATTGAAATAATATTTACAAGAACATCAATATTCATCCTTTTACAGGTGAAGTAGCTGTGGTATCTACATAATCAGTGGCAATTAATTTATTTTTATTTTCAAAGACAATAATTTTACATTACATTTGAGAGCTTGCAAATTCAACCGCATCCATTATCTCAAGTTTAACAAAACTCATTAGACCATATTATATTTTTAATTTTGTATAAACTTTTCATTTTCTAGACGAATTATACTCTGATTAATTTAACTGTGACTGCGCGATTTTGTCGAAAGAAGAAGTTTTCTTTCTCGGATCATTAACCTAAACTATAACTACTAAATTCTTCTTCTTTTTAGAAAAAATTCAAATAGAAAAACATAAAAGACTGAGACAGTTCATCTGGTAAAATACATCAGAAAGGGAGCAAAAATATTTGGCTGAGTAATGTTAGTGAGTTGTCTATAAACATCACAAAATATGGCGATGTATCGTGGAAATGCATAATAGTGAGATACAAGAAAAACTGTACTACTACCCAAAAAGATATTTTTATTTTTGAAAAATTAGACGACTGGTTTTGACGAGCGATCTTCATCCTCTAGGCATCCTCCGGTCATGTGATTTGATTAACACAAAAACCTCCTGAGGAAAAAGTACAGAATTCCTAGTTTCTTCCAAAGAGTCTAAAGCTAAAAAAACGCAGCATATAAGTCTGAACAGATGAATCATTGGGTACATGACTACAGTGGAAATGAGAATATAGCATGGTTTCAGAGTTATCGAGATATTGAAAAATATATTATGTTCTATATAAATATCACAATTGAAAATACGAACATCATTATAGAAAATTTAATAATAAATTTCAAATCCAAAGCTGTATATTTCCACGCAGGAAGAGAAACAGAGAAACATGGAAGCCGAAGCTAACGAAAGAGAAACAGAGGAATCGCTTCTCTGTTTCAGAAAGTAGGTTAAACAGCTATTACGGAACTACCGACTGAAGAGTCTAGGTTTCCTAAAAGACAGGATGTCTTCCTTTTCCATCAAAAGTCAAATAACTGAATCTCAACAGATGACGTTTATTTTCACCTCGCAAGCGCGTTCATGCTGACAAAACTCAAGGAACTATAGAACCGCGATCTGGATAAATATATTTTTTTAATAAAATTTATATGGTCAGGCACTTTGTGGAACTCAACATACATGTTCAAAGAAAGAATACTTTGTAATTTCCACGGCAGGTTAATTGTTCGACTAGTTTCTTCAACGGTTTGATATCATTAGGTAATGGCCTAAAGATGTTAACCCGTAGATGAAATTAGTCAAACAATAAATCTGTTGTGTAAATTACAAAGTATTTTTTTCTTTTAACATGTTAATTGAAATAATTTAGAATTGAATTTAAATTAATAGAAAATCTAAAAAAATAGTATGTAACTTCTTAAGGGAGAAAAGTACTATATGTAGGGTGAGCAAGATAATTGAAGGTTTTAATTTAGATATAAATATTTTTAGATTCATTTCTATGGCAGTACTCTCCAATTATATCAATTTCATTCAAGGAGATTATATCAATTTCGTTTTGAAGGAGATGCGTATGTATTTATTTTAATAAATATATTAAATTAAAATTGTTGTAAGGGCTAAATGGTAGATATAATAAAAAATTGATGTCAATTACAGGTTATATAAGGGATGCTCTATGAACGAATATCTCATCTTTCAGTTTTAACGTTTAGCATTTGAATGAATTTTCTCACAGATGTACAGTAATACAGGGCTAAGTAAGTCTTGTATTAAAAAGTGTCAGAGAGTGTACCAAGGAATTAATTAAATTGTTACATCGATAACTATCTCACATACTAAAAACATAGGATTATAGAATTGATTTCAACAGTTACTAATTTATTTCTCTTATTTCTCATGAAAATACATTCAGTATTCCGTGGGACATTTCAAAGGATGAATTTCAAAATTGGCGACTTAGGAAACCCAGAAATGTAGATTACAATATAATTACAGGCTAACTCTTAATATCAGCGACTATCTGAATGTAAAATCAACATTTAGGGAAAATGAAATTGCTACGTTTACTTTTTATTGCTACCTTTATTTAAGATTCGTTTCAAAACAAACCTTCCTTTGCAAAGTTCGCTATAAATCCCGAAAGAAATGTCTACCTCGATTAATCCGCAGGGTGGATTTTATTTTTTCTTTTCGAGTTGACTGTTGACACAGATTTTACTTCACGATACGAAACACAGGCTTGAAACAAAGAGGCGAGTTTACTACCTGTAAATGGCAAATGTAACTGCATCGGAAAAATAATTAACATCCTGGGGCCTGTTGAAATTTTTCGTATTAGTATCCCGTCTCCTACTTTTACGTATTCTTTGCTTAACGATAAACTTGCTTATTTTTCTTTTACAAAAACGAGCTGAGATTAAAAATTCTCCAGTAACAAAGTACTAAATAACTTCATTAAGAAACATACGTTATTCCTAGCAGTTATTTCGACCACAAGCTCCAATTTTTTCCAAAATGAATTTAAATTCTAAGGAATGGTTCAGATTAAACAAATACACGAGGTTATGAAATTCAACAGGGTATTTATTTAGCGTATACCTACACTTATCGGAGTGTTCCACAATCTTAATGAGTGCCTTGGAAAATAAAAACAACAAATGAAAAAGGACTGAAACCTACGAAAGCAAATAGTCTTAAAGTTTTATTCACGGAATGAGTTTGACGGAAATTAACTTCGAAAAAAAGAAAGAAAAGACGTTTTTAAGTACCACGATCGATGATTAGAGTAGAAAGACCAAGAGAAAATGGAAGTAACGCCACTTTAAATTCTTTATAAATTGAAGAAAGGTTTTTCAATGTTCTCCACTCTATTAATACCACAAGAAGGCCTTTACAATTAAATATATTATCAACTTCTGGCCTCCTCCAATATAAATGTGTCGTTTTTGTCATTTTTGGATGGATAATAGGAATAATTATTATTATTTCGTAAAAAGAAAGATTTTCCAAATTTAAAATACCTCACTCTCACAAAGCTTAGGTACCAAAAGCGATCTTTTTCTTAACAGGAAATGGGATAGATAGATGATCATATTTACGGAATTTGTGACATAAATTTCTAATAAAACATTTTAGCCAGCCATCAAGTGAGTATTTTTCGTCTTATTAAATATTAATGCAACTTAAATTTAATTTTTATTTTAATAAAATAATTTATTTTTCGACTGCAAATCTTTAAAATTGCAAAAAGGTGCCTGATTTTAAAGGACCAGTATTTTTCAAATTCTTAACACGAATAACGTAATGCTGTTCCAATATATCTATTTATTTATTTGTTTCACCGAAAGTTGCATTGAAAAACTTAAAAACATAAATTGGAGAGTAAGGATTTGAATCGTATGAAGGTTATGTATAGTAATGGCTATATAGCGTACAAGATTGCAATTCTGGAAATTATAAATAGAAGGATTGTCTCCCTTTCTTGTGGATACAGTAATATAGATTTACATCCATAATTTAGACGGTAAAATGTGTCTATGAATTAAACTTAAGTAAAAATAAATAACTTAAGTAAAATTTTATCCCTTGTGATTTATACATTGTAAAAAAGAAAGTATATCTGTACTTTATTTTTTCTTTTGTGATTTGTCATATTAACTAAATAGGTAACTCCAGCTCAATGAAGGAAATCGTACATATTTTCTCTCTGAGGTTTTTCAATGGATAAAATTCAGCTTAGGGCTCTTATGAAAGAGGGATTCCTGGATACCAATACATGAGAATAAAGAAGGATTAATTTTAACGCATTTAAGTGATTTCTTCGCCACCTCCGAGAGCAGTTTACACCTCACGCATAGTGGAGAATAGAAGAGAATTTCTTACGCAGCCAAACATGTGCTTCGTTGAGAAAAAGGGAAAACATACACCGCCGACGGTCTTCCGCGAGGAAGCCCTTTAAATCTTCCTTTAGTTCCACTTCTAATGCCGAGCAGGGTGAAAGATTGAAGGTTAGGTCTTATTGAGGAAATGTAATGGACGAAAGAGGTCTAAATACGAGGAAGCCAAGGCACAATAAATCCGAGATTGTGTTAGTTAATTTGGTTCCTTAACCTTGCCCACTGCCTTCTCCGAAGTAATGCATAGTCAATGAAGTCTCCAACTTCAGGCGATATTTCGAAGAGTTTTCAGAATGTGGGCGATAAAGGAAAAATTCGTGGTAATCTACAGAAACGGCGAGAATCGAAAAAGAAGTCCTACTGGAACCCACACCTTACATTACGTGGCTTAAAGTTACGTCTACAACAGAGATTTTAAACCTATGTTTTTGTCTATCACCAACCAATTAACAAGTGGCAATCAAAATTCATTGCATTGCACAGAATCGTCCAGTGGGATCCTATCTTATAAGTTTGAGATTTTTATAATATTTTATAGTCAAACTGCGCAGCAACTTTAACATCAATTTTGATATTCATGCATTAATATAATATAATTATAAATAATAATAAAATGAATACAACTAAACGTCAAGTTATTTACATCTGCTTATATTTTTAACTGATTTAGATATTAACATTTAGTTACATTTCGTTTGTTAAAATTTATATTTTACAGAGAATTAAAGAGTTTTCACTGAAAAATATGTTTTCAATAGATATCACTGCTCTATGAATTAAGTAAATTTCTAGCTATTATCATATTGAGGTTAGACATAACCAAAGAGAGACCAATAAATATAGACAGCAGAAATTGGATAGAACATTCAAAAAATAATTTGATATAAGTTACACATTGGGTTATTATTAATAACATTTAACACATTTATAACATTAGTGCTAGAATACATTTTTGAAATGAGTACCACGGAGCCTCGATCACCAACTCGATATATATTACCTATATTTTCGATAAAACGCCATTCTTGTCCAAATAGAATATATATTTGTTGTTTTAGGCGAAAAATCTGATATCGCAAGACAAAAAGCCCGTTTTTATTACAATAGTAATTTAGTCCTCATTGACAATCCCCTCCAATAAATAATTCTTAAGCTGTTGAATACAGGCAACCATGATATGGACAGGATATGGGGCACTGACTTCTTCTGTGTTGCTATGCAAGCACTAACAAAATCACTACTAAATTCTTAAAACAGATTCGGATAAATAACAGTTGTTAGAATGGCTGACATAATTACCTATCAGCAGTAGCATCATTCCTGTCTGCTATCTCACATCTTCCGGAAGTTTTATCAGGAAATATTGAGTATCAAGGAGATTATATCTAGAAGATCATAATTTCCTGAACAGCACGTGACGTGAGGATCTCATTCCGGACCGTGTCTATCTTTGGCAACATTAACTCGGAGGGAGACAAATATGTTTCCTAACGGACGGAAGGGCTTCCCTTAAGGAGCACTGCGCGAAAAAGATAATTGTTTTGCTAGCTCAGAGAGTCGGCAGAGATAAATATATTCCCAATGTACGGACATTTCGCCCACGGCAGCCAAAGAAAACCGTTCTCCGAAGCAATTCCTTCCCCTGCGAAATGCGGCTGAACCCCAAAGCCACCGTTTCGCTCAAGAGGGAGAGCCACCCACCCAAAAGAAATCCATTTAGCAGTCTTAGGAAGGAGCAATCGAATAAAGAATCCGAGGGAACGGAGGCAAAAGGAATGCCTTATTTTACGGGGCGGTGGGAGAGGAAATGAGATTTCGGCGGTAAGTTCACTCGTCGGAGGGGAGAGGGAAAATTATCGTCGGAAGAAGTGAACCTTGCTTAAGAAGTGAACCTTGCTTAAGAAGTGAACCTTGGCTAAGAAGTGACCTTGGCTAAGAAGTGAATCTTCGAGTAGGAGCCACTCCGAGAAACTGTCGATACGGACTGAGTGGTTGCTCTTTGCTTGCGACGAAATGAGTTAATGAGGTACAAATAGGAAGGACGTGGATGAATAGATTTCCTTAAGCTTAATAGTAGCGATCCTCAAAGTGCGGTCTGCAGAATTTTAGCCCTCCAGATTGATAATGAACGATTGCTTTGCCGACAACTAATCGCCTGACAGCCACTAGTCGGTTAGCAAGTGATGGATTAACTTAAAATTAAGATTGCAATTTATTATGAAATAAGTACAAATCCAACACACTACGTTTGTTTTTATCATTTCTTTTACAATATTCTAAGGGAGACACTTGATAATATTACTTCAGTAAATTTTCTTAAGATTAGAATTTTGAGAACGAATTAGCTAACCGAAATTGAACGAAATGTATCTGAAATTGATATCGTAAAAAACGATATCATTGATCTCCCTATTCTGCGTTCTTTTTAACTTTAATATAAGGTAATATAGAATTTACGTTTCCACTCGTAATAGAAATCCTTATACGAAGTTTACTGAGGCTCTAGTGTTAATGCTTACTAACTTACTTCAAAGAAAAATAAAACCTAAGCTAGTTTCAAATATGTAAAAGTCTGTAATTCTTCGTTCGAGAAACCAGGAGCATCGATATTGATGGAGCATCATTTGTGAAACTAAGTTATCCTGTTATTTATTTCTCCACACAGTCCAGTATTAATTCATTGCAACCTAGAGATATAATTGATGATATCGCTTGATTGTTAAAATACCTTCACGCCAAAGAAACTCTCTTCGACACATGAATTTTTGGAGGGATGCCTATTTTTAAAGTCTACTATTACAAAATATCTATTATGAAATTCATCTTCCTTTTGCCAGAAAGTTTAATCTTATAGAGCTTCGTGCTTTGCAGAGTAACATTTATTTATATTCACTTAAAGGATATAATGGTGTTACGTAAACTCTACGAACGATTTGGTCTGAAGCAAGCAGAAAATCAGACTGCGAAGTCAATCTAATGCTGAGGGCAGAATAACTCAAAGGAAATACAGGAAGAGTGGTAAATATATTTTTTAACTTTGTTGGCGAAAATTTACGACAATACAATTCTTCTAGCTAATTAATCACAGTAAAATGCCATTTATTAGCTTCAGCAATCCAAACTATTGCTTTGATAATTTGGGAAGTTAAATGAGTCGATATTTTTTTTTGAGAAAGTGGATGGCACCCATAGATTAATTCGCAGAAAATAAATTTGAAATGATTGCAATGTATTCTGATTACTCAAATGCTTTTATGAAGGATGTAGCATTTTTACTTGCGAAATGAAAATTAAATTAAAGCTATGTATTCTTCCTAACATTATGAATATGCATAAGGGAAGGGTTGAGGTAACTTTGCACATAAGGGCGTGCACCCTCGGAAATTCCCAAGGAAAAACGGACTTGAAGAAAGTCTGACAGTGCCGGGAATCGAACCCGGGATCTTCCTCTATCCGGGAGGCTGCCTTCACCATCTAGGCTACCCGGACAGGTGGGTAAGGATGGTTGTTAAAATGTTCTAGCCGGATAGCCTAGATCGTTAAGGCAGCCTCCCGCATAGAGGAAGCTCCCGGGTTCGATTCCCGGCCCTGTCAGACATTTCTCAAGTCCGTTTTTCCTTATGAATATGTTTCAGATTTTTACATTGGAAAAGAGAGTGCAAATATATTGATTTTTAGGTAACAAAATTTAAGATAAAAAATTTTAAATTTAATAATCAACTTCAAGTTCTGCCTAAGAATATATTATAAAAATATATCAACTGATAATAATGATAAATCCTGATTCTTTAATTCGTCATTTACTGCAATATCAATTCTTCCCTTTAATTGCCGGATTTAGTTTGCCGCTAACCCATATCCACTCTTATCTGGCTCCCATCAGGATCGAACCCAGGACTTCATCCACAATAGCTACTTATTACTCTAAACAGAAATCTATAAAATGTCGATTCATAATGCGAAAACATAAACTTTTTCATTTAAAGAATTCGCAGATCTAACATCTTCAGATTCTTATATAAAATCTACATTTTCCTTTATTGTACATCTAAAATGCAAGCATAAAAAATTTTCGTGTGTGTACACTTTAATTTCAAATTATCTGGGAATGATTATGATACTGCGAGTAAATCGCGTGAGTTTGTGCGTTTTAAATATAAATTCCATTACGTGATTCATAATTATCTAGGACAAGTTACGTAATTATTTGACCAACTAGGCATAAAATCGGCCTCAGCTTGTACTGCCCGGATGTTCTCTTTCCTCAAACACAATTATCTCTTCCAACGTGGTTTCCAGCAAGTTCTATTCCCAAAGCATCTTTAATTACGGACCATTTCATGTAGTTGAACGTATCTCTTCCAACTTCGCGTTAATAATGTATCGCTTCCGAACTCAACCGATTCAGCTTTTTACTTGGCAAACTTCCTAATTTCCGTGAGAGTTTAACGATGTGACAACGAATTTCCCAAGGCCCGAATATCGTCGTGAACGTCTCGAATTTCAAAGGTTTGGTATTCGCAAACCATCATCACATTTCCGCACCCATAGAGGAAACACAATTGCCGCATCCTGTGCCCTGTTTCACTTACCACTGCAATACATCTGCTGTCCACTCTCCACCCTGAGAGACTTTAGGAGAGATTCTAAATGTAACTTACTAGCATTTAATATAACCAATTAAAAAACCTAACGAAGCATTTGTAGCCTAATCAAGCTGGTTTTTAAAACCGTTTCTAAAGCTGTGATTTACTTTCAATTACGAGCTATTTTTTGAAAATTTCTTTAAACTCGCAGAAGTAAAATTTAATCATCTTTTTTAAACATTAAAATTTTGATAATAGTTCTGTTTGACTTATAACTGCTATTCAATCAAAATAATAGGCGAATTTCGGTAAAGAAAAAATGTTAATTTAGTACTAGCAATATACAGTATATTTTTCTCTGATCAGTTGATATCAATTCAAGTTGAATCAAATAAAAGTAATCTTCTATAATTATATGTGCATGTAGTAATTATTTTAAAATAAAATATGTCAAATAAAACGTATGTATCCATGACGTAAAGTGCTTGAGTAATGCAAGAAACTACGGGAACATGAGCATTTCCTTGTAGATAAACTAAAGCACCCGTTGAATGTTAACTTCTATCATACGTTGGATTTTCTGTCTATCGTTTGATGTAAGAATCACATTAAATACATTATTATTTGTAAAATGAAAATTTAAACGAAGAATTTCTAAATATGAATCGAAAAAAATTTTGATCGTAAGAAAGTTTGCACTCATATCTCCAAATTGTGCAAAATTTGTAGTGAAATTTTTTATACCATTGAAAGTTTTGTAAATATTTCATAACATTTTAAATTACTTTGTGAATAAGTCATACAATTTACAATAATTAGATAATTAAAATGTTTTCGATATAAATAAACAATATATCATTGCGTTTAAAGCTACGGGAAAATACATCTCTGCAACTCTCCAAGTCCTGTAGAAGGGAAGCGCATTAAATACAACAACGTACAATGTAAACTAGCAATAAAACTAAGAGAACTATCATTAAAACTAACTCAAAACCCAAATATATCGCCAAGCGCAAACGCACGGCCAATTTACCTGTTTGAACTGCCGGATCGCCCCGTTGATTCGAAGGGAATCCGCCGCGATTCCCGCGATCCCGTCTCCGGGTTCCCTGAGTTGCCGCAGCGAGGCGGTCGGCGCAGGATGATGACAATGGGTGCAGGACGACTCGGGCTGCGAGCTCTGCCGGATGATTCTCGTACTGCTCCCATCCCTCGAGGACGTCAGCGACGTAAGCACCACGGGCAACGTGATGTCACCGGCAAGGACGGAGGACGCGGGAGGTATGATGGCGTGGACCGATCTCACGCTTTCCCTAGACACGGATCTCGCCAAAGGCATGAGGGACCTCTCGCACCGGCACCGAGAGTGAGCGTGGGGCAGGAGGTAGGATCGAGCGCGGCAGGTGGAAGGGCTAGTGTCCACGGAGAGCCCGACCATCTCCGAACTCCTCCCTGCTTCCACCCCACTGCCCCTCCGGCAGTGAAGTTCAATGTCCGGCACGGAGCGGGCGGCCTCCGTCACAGGGCCACCTTCCGGGGGTTCCTCGTGGTCGGGCCCGATGGTCAAGCACACTGGCCCCTCGTGGGAGGAGGCCGCCGTGGGGGGTGGGAGGGTCGCCAGAAGGTGTCGGTGGCGGTAGTAAGGGGCCCCCGCAATTTCCCGGGCCCTCGCCCGACCCCTCTCCCTCTCGGCGACCTTGTCGGGCTTGGTGTTGGACTCGAAGAAATCATCGTCCCTCGCGATTAGGGAGGCGGTCTCCTCGCTGGCGTAGCCGGAGTTCGCGGAGTCCCCGACGGGTTGGGGGGGCGGGAGGAGGGTCTCGGAAGAGCCGGCCCTCGTGCGGGGGGAGGTCGACCCTGGGGGGGCCCCCGCACCATCCGCGCCGCTGCCGCTCATGGTTTGAAGGTTCCGATCCTTCTGATATGTGAGGTCTTGGTGAGTCGAGTCTCCGCTACGCACGCGCTAACTCCCATTGCATTGGATATCCTGCAAGAAAAATGAAAAATAATTAATCATCTCATAAACAGCTTGATCACATTCTAAAGAAATTTTAGGGTTCGACACTCTCTCATAAGGAAATGGCACTCAAATTATTCCATACTGATGAGGAGTTTCCATCTCTGAGGTTTATAATGTAGTACACATAAAGTAACTAGCAATTTAATGTATTATCTTTACATTGCGTTGAAATAGGAGTTACCCATATTTGCTATGAATCTAAAAATGTAGCTAATTAAAAATCAAACAGAATAATAGGTTGTAAAATGCAGGTAACTCTAAGCGTAGATAATCAACAATGATTTATTTCTAGCATCATTAAAATTGGTAACATATCGTCCATTTCTTGGCAACATAGCCAATAAAGAAGAAATTGTCTCAGAGATCAAAGAGATACATTAAAACCAATCCAACTTCCGAAATCAGGCAGTTTTCATTTCTGTCAATTATCAAAATTAAACAAAAAATGCGGGATTAACTACCTAGCCTTTCTTCAGAATGTAACGCACCATTGCAAGGAATTCTCAGATTAGGAAGAAGGATACGAAAAAATCATTTTTCAAAATAAAAAAATATGGTATAAAATGGAATGCTTGAAAAGCTATGACCCACCCACTTACGAATGATTTGTAGTAAGAATGAAATAAACCTAAGAAAAACCTCACGTTACCATTAAAATTTCAACGTATCTTTAATACTTATTTAAAATTTAATTCTTACTGAATCAGAATTAAAAGTTTACTGACGTATTATTATCGGAGAATCTTCTGTCAGTTTTTCCTGAATATTAGAGCAAAAAACGATAGCATGGGATAAGGGCGATAGTCAACTAATAGTGTTATTAGGTAAGTAACGTATAAAGTTTGATGAGTGACTCGATTGTACCAATGTAGATGATATAAAATATTATGTAAATAAATAAATATTCATCTTACTACAAGTATAACATTTAGATATTGATACGTATCATAAAACAAGGACAAGAATATATTATGGATTTGTTATGGAGTGTAGAAGGGTGTTGGCCAAGTAAAAATGTTACATTTACGACGACGTATGGTTTGTCTGAAAAAGTTCCGATGATCTTTAACTGATAATTTTGTATTATTTCATCTCCTTCTCTCTGAAGATAAGGTCACAGCTATGCTAGCAAAAGCACAATGGTCAGCTTTCATCGGATTTACAATGAAAGCAACTTTCCCGATCGGTGGTTTGAATTACTGGACTCCCTTGGTGCCCATGAGCATGTGTTTATGCATTCCCAGCTTGAGATCTCTGTTTCTCCCATGTTGCTTGTATACGCGTGTGTATGTATTCCCAACTCGAACTATCTTTGAGGTCAGATTCCCTTTCACTTCCTCTCTAAATGTCACCGATCCTTTGCTCTCGGGGTCACTTTATATTATTTCTATTAATTTTACGTGCATAGAGGTATATTATTGCATGGGAACTCTCTTTATAGTATGATAAACTGATTTTAGAGAAAAATATCAAAAAAGAAAGCATTGATTTACTCTTTTTCGTATTTTTTTTTAAACTTCACTTGACTGAAAATAAAATTCGATAAAATGATTTATGTTTTTACCAGCATACCTTTACTATTAAATTCAATTTATTAGTTTTCTCTGAAACAGAGACTTTGTGAAAATGAAGAGTCACATGACGGACCAGAGAAGGTAAGATTTCCACTTCTTGCAATACATACGAATAATACTCTTTCTTGGAAGAACTATATAGTTTGTTTAACTATTATCTCAATTGAAATATACATAGAGTGTTTATTAGGTAAGTGATCTTGGTCTTGTGGTTATTGAAAACCGATGGAAGCGAGGTTTTCTGAAAGACGGCGACTAGAGATTTTTTAAACTGTAACTCATTGTCCCAAATATTTTCCTTACGTAATTTTTAAACATCATATACGATAAGGGTCTACATCTTTTATACTTACTATATTTACAATTATCTTATTTAAAACGTCGTAAGTTAAAGATATGAGATTATAAAAATACTAAAAAAAATCTTGCCAGAGTAACATAAAACTGATTCCATTCTCTGGAACTTAGATACATAAGCTTAGTCAATAAAGTGAGGACTTGAATATAATAAAATAAATTAAGTAAAAGAGAATGAAATTCAAACTGTATGCAATTCGTTCAAATTTCTCAATTACTCCTATTACGCGGCAAACAATATCTTCATAGACTTCAAAACTAATCCTCATAACTTATAGTCAATTTTAGATGTTATACAAATTTTTATGTTCAGATTAAATATAATAGTAGCTACTCTCCTATTCTGAGTCTAAAATTTTAAACCACGCCTCCTGAAGTCCAAGGAAAGGCCAAACTCAAGAGTTTAATTTAGGAAGACCGTAAAAATTTCGAAATTTCGTACTTGATAAAAATCTTGATCATTCGTATACATAAAGTCAGTGGCTACATTTTGTTAAAGTTTATCTTTTAGGGGACAGCGAGACAGTAAAGCCCAAGGAATTACTATGCTAATGGTATTTTCATGTTTTCACTATTGATTCAGGAAAGTGAACACCTAAAATACGTCTTATCTAATTTTAGCATCGAGAGAGTTTATTGTGTACCTCTGGTCTCAGCAGGCATTAGGAATGAAAATCGAGTCATATCTCAGAGAGATAAAATATTTTCCCCCACTTTCTCCAGAAATAATGCGGTTAAGATAATATAATATGGTTTTCTAATTTTAAATTCCTAACATTTAACTCACCTTTTGGTTCCCTTCGGTGAAAAGAAAGCCGTATAGCAAGGTTATAACATAAAAAACAAGATGTTGATGCTAAGCTTTTCGCAGAACATACTTCAGGGGAATAAAATTCCTTTTTTATGATCTCGGTGATATTTAGTAAAGAGACCGTGGCATTCATTTGCGAAGTTATAATATATTCGATGTGTAGAACTCTGGATTCAAATACGCAGAATTCTGAAGAAAATGGATAGCAAGACTACTTCACAGCTAATTGAGCACTAATTAAGGTAAAAGGTGATACTTTTACGTAATTAAATAGGAACGTAGAAGTAATTCAAGATTCACTTTTAAAGTAATTGAAGATCATACTGCATACCTATGGATATATATTATAGCATATTTATGAATATATATAAACCACTTTAACTTTATACAAGACTTACGCATTCCTTCCTTGGTTAGCAAACGAGATATTTGATGAAATACAGTAGTATTTGTTTTAGAAGTTGTAAGATGGTGTAAAGGTGTGTAAACCTTTGGAATCAAATGAAAAGAATTTTCGGAACTCTGATGACAAGACTACTGCACAGCTACTTTAGCACTAATTAAAGAAAAACCGTAACCTCTACGTAGTTAAATCGGGAAGTAAAGGTAATTCAAGATTCACTTTTGAAGTAATTGAAGATCACGGTGCACCTCCGATATATTGTAGCATATCTACTCGTAGTATACACATACATATTAGATTTTTTGATTCACCAAGTTACAACAAAACTTAGCATTATTAGGTTTCAACAACAAAAATCATTCATAGAGCTGAATTTACAAATTTTATAATTTGGTTTAAGGGAATATTACTCAAAAGAATAATAAATGAAATATAATAATTCACTTTCCCCCTCAGTGATTTTAATTATTAATACCTAAGTTGATAAAAACGTGCGAGTTGCGTTAGCGTGACTCTTGATAAATATCCATCCGGAATATATAAAATGTTGGTGGAGAACTCACGAGATCTCGTGCCTTCATTTTTGACTGGACCGAACGTATTTTAATCGTATTTTCTGACAAATAATTCCATATGTAATCCCTACACTGCTACTGCACGAAACGCTCTGATGATAAAGGGAGAAATACATTACTTAAATCTCCACGGAGCATTTCCAAGTTTATGAGGTAATTTCTATCCGAGGAATTTTGCCTCTTATAAAGCTCTTCCTGTTATTGCTGTTTGTAAATACTCGGAAACAGAAATATGTTCAATCGTGATTACTCCTCCCAGTAGAATTCTTGCCTGGGAATATTTCTCGGAAATACGAATCTAGAATAATAATGATTATCTTAGAATTTTGTGAGAAGATAGGGAATGGTATGTTTGATGTACGATGTACTTATTCGACATTTTTTCACGTACGAATTGCCAAGTATGATGCAAAGAGAGTATAAATCGTTTTTGAAAAAACATAATTATAATAAGCTATTCAATCAGTATTCAAGTATTTATTCCGTTTCATTACATTAGATTCCTCAAATGTTTTGAAAGGGTTTCTAAAAGAACCCTGAAAAATCTTGCATGATAAGTACAAGACAAGTAACGTATATGCTTATTAAGGATCTTTTAAAATCATACTGACACTGCTATTTCATAGTGGTGTAATTTTTACATATATCATGCATGTACTGCTTATTTACATTTATATTTTGTATTTATTTATTTTTATTACTTTTTATTTATACATGCTTATTTTGTATTTAGTTGAGTTTATTGTATGTATGCATGGTAATATTTTTATTTAAAAAAAATAAATTGTTATGTAAGTTAACGTCACCACCAGTCCTTAAGACTGACTGCGGTTTTGTACAATAAATAAATAAATAAAGCAATTAATGAAATTCTATCTCAATTTAGTTGAAATTTAAATGCTGATATTTTGCTCTTCATTCGCTGACTTCATTGCTATCTATTAGAATTTCAATAAAATTACGCGAGATGAATTACTAGAACATATAGATATATTCAATAGAAGACGTAACTATGTGGAATGTAATTAAAAAATAGCAAAGTCCCAATTGAACATGAAATTTCATTTCCCGATCGGTTTCAAGTAAGGTCTAGTGAAAAACAAATCGCTTGTACTATGTATGGAAACTATGGGGTTGGATCAGGCGAGTGATAAGGGAGGAGAAGGTTGGGGAATAGACGGAAGCAGGTTAACAAGTGACAGCAGAAGTCATTAAAGGTGTATATTAGTGAGTTATAATAACCTTCATACGGGGAAGGAGTTGTTCAAATATATCCAACAATACATAACTTTTAAGGACCGCGGTGCGATTGTATTCAAGTAGGGATAATGATAAATAAGAAGCATTAGAGGTGTTTTAAATTACAGAGTGCCTGGGTTAAACGAAAAATAATAAAAAAACTAATAACTTGAGAATTGAAAGAGATATTTATTGGTATGTTTCTAGATGTATGGTACCACAATTTTTTTACACGATTCATACACCACTATATGTGCTCCATTATTAGAAAGAAGACATCTAATCGGTATTTTACTCTCTCTAAGTGTTTTGAATCGTTTCTGATGTTTGTAATAACTACAGGAATTCTATGGCGCAGTTCTGGTAGATCACGAACTGGTGTCCGGTACATTTGAGTTTTGATAAACACCAACAGAAAAAAATAAAAAGGCATCATATATGGGCTTCTTGGAGGCCAAGCAATCGACGGACTACCTCTCCCAATCAAGCAATCTGGGAACTCATTATCCAAGAAATCCCTCATATGCACTGCGCAATGGCAAGGTGTGCCACCATCAAGCAAACATAGAAAACATTTTGAGTTACCAAACTTGTAGAAGTAAACTGGTAATACATATCTCAATTACATCTCAAGTTATTACATTTTGTATTAATATATGTTTAACCCGGACACCCAGTATTAGTAGTAGTAGTATTAAACTTTTTTGGCGCGTCAACCGCTAGGTTATACCCAGTATTTTTCATGTGTTTTGATTCTAGTTTGTTAAAACATATAAAAGTATAATTTCATATAATCATCATAAAATAATTAGCAGCATATTAATAAAATTAATCGCATTATTTGTGGAAATATACCCCACTTTTATGAAAATTATGGGTCTCATATACCTCTACTAAGCAAAACATCATGGAGTTATGTAAAATCTGAATATAACTTTGGAAATGTGAGTTTAACCAGGCCGAGGTAAATATAAACTCAGAAAATTCGGAGTAAAGCACTACTTCCAGTCGATTGGAGCATGAGAACTCTTGGATTTAAGGCAAAGGTCCTCAGCCGAGGGAGATGAAAGACTTGGAATGTGAAAACAAAAGCGAACTTTTCATGCCGAACGCTCGCTTTATACTTTCCGTTTTCCCCGCCGAGGAGGAAAGAGACTTTGGTGAACCATATTGGGAAAGCGATTTCGACATGAGATAGCAAAGGGCCTTGATGACGGCACATTAAGAAGAAGTCTTCTGAAGCCAGAGAACTTTTCGAGCCCGACTCCCCTCGTACTTCAAGAATGAGGAAAATGAAATACGGAAAATTCTCGAAAATATATAAAAGGTCATCTACCCTTACGAAATACTCAAGCAAACCTAATACAGTGGGTTTTCATATAAAAAGTTTTTATCCTCTTTGAAAATTTAGGAAGATATTTATTTAAAATAAAAGTGGTTGGCAACAGTTGCAACAGCTATGCTTAAGTGTAAGTGAAGGAAGAATTCGTTCAAGAGAGGTTTAACCTGCATAAATGAAAAATATTCACACTATCTTTAATTTTTACTTTGTCCACTTACTATTATTAATTGCTCTTAATTCTGCGTATCAATTAAGTATTTGTTAGTAATAATACTACTTTCAAAAGCATCCCAAACTTATTTTTTCCCACGAAAACGCCGAGCAGGAGAAATGTAAAATTCTGGTGGTAGCGACACATATTTTGAGTACAGCTATCTACCACATACCTATCCATCAGAATTTTACATATCTCCTGCTAGGCGTTTTCGTGGAAAAAATAAGTTCGGAAACTTTTCGAACTTAGTAGTAAGTAAATAACATGCATATGTAACTTTCCCAAGGTAAAAAGGACTTGAAAAAAGTCTGACGAGGTCGGGAATCGAACTCGGGATATTCCTCTATCCAGGAGCCTGCTTTAGGCATCCTGGGTGCACGCCATGTGCAAATATACCTTAACCCTTTTCCACATATTATTTTGTCTTTAATTATAGAATGATATTTGAATGATTTTCTCTTGAATTCATTAAACTATAAGTCCCTTTAAGTTTGAAGAAAATAATTCAAGAGGGTAGAAGAGTATTGTGAAACCATTTTTACTGACTATGAATATCCATATAAAGTTTATCTGCTTGTTTACACTTCAGGGATGTCATCATACACACAGTATATGCTTTGTAAGAAAAAACAGTTTCCGCATATTACGACCTTATTTTTGAACAGAATAAAAATGCAATTAAACATATTCCAAAAATATCGACAATTTGAGCCCAAAGAAAACGCAAATCTTTATACTACCATAGGGTTTTAGGCATAAAATGCTAATCAAATTTATAGTTAAAAAAGTAGTATATGGAGGTTTACTTTACATTTTTCCCTCAAAATCAATCTATATGACGTTCGAGGTAGATAATGTGTATAATCTATATAATTATCCATGCAAATACATAAGCACAAAAACGTACATATATATATAAGTATGCAAGCAGAAAAGATCATTATTTTCTTTTACTCTCCGCGGGAGTTTTAAATTAGAAGTAAAGCAAAGCCTGGGATTCAGAAGTCAGATAAAATAATTGAATATTTATGTATTTATTTATTATCATATACGCTGCAAGTGGAATTTCTTCTGGTAGCAGCCCCGACCATTTTCTATGAACGACGTAAATCAAGCAAATATTCCAATAATAACATATACGTACACACAGACAGTATACAAACATACATCATCCCGGTACTCCTACCAAATATATCCTCTAAACACAAAAACCAAATTTCACAGTTTACAATGTTACCTTCTAAGCCAAAATATCACTTTATTGTTTTCGCATCGTCACATTAAAAAATATCCAAATTATACTAAACAAAAATATTCAATCCAAATGATTTGCAGAACCATCTGAATATGATTTCGGGTTGGTGTAGCGATTGGCAGCTTGATCTGAATGTAAATAAGTGCGTTGCCATGACTTTCACGCGGTCCACTAAAGTTATCTGCGTACCATACAGAATTTCAGGAAATCCCTTGGAGCTCGTGATGCATCATAAATATCTAGGAATTACGCTCAGCAGTAATATTTCCTTCAAAGAGCATATTCGAGGCGTAGTAGGAAAGGCAAATAGAATGCAAAGGTTAGCCAGCAGAATTCTTAAGGGATGTTCATCGAGAGTAAAAGAAATAGCGTACTTTTCCCAAATTCGACCTCTACTTGAGTATTTCTGTGCTCTTTGGAATCCTCACGAAGTAGGATTAATTTTCGATCTCGAGATGGTTCAACGTAGAGCAGCAAGGTACATCAAGGGAGATTTCAGATTCGACAGCAGTGTTTCGGCTATGATAGAATCCCTCGGATGGAACTCTCTTAATTATAGAAGACTTGAGTATCAACGGAAGCTTTTTGATAAATTTATCACTACCTATTTCGGGGAGGAGATAACAGATATAGTCATCCCAGTTATATACTTACGCGACCTTCGAGAGAAAACAAAAAAGAGATACAGGGAAGTAGTTGCCAGGACAGATAGCTACTTTTGGTAATTTTTCCCGTGAAGTATTAGAGAAGCTAATAGCTCTCCAGATTATATAGGTATTTTGGTGTCTTACACCCCCTGCCACGTGCTACTGGAGGATTCCAGGGTTTCAATTTTAAATGTAAATGATTACATAAATTGTAGCACCTACTTTTGAATTCCTTTCTAATTTTTGGTGAGGGTATAAAGACTTTAGGCAACATATTCCAATCATTAGCCCCTCTCTTTATGGGAGAAGAATACTTGGTGATATCAGTTCTTTATTTCCTCAGCTTTAATTTCTGCTTGTGATCCCCTCGTGCAATATTATCCGGTTCCTCTATTCTACTTTTTAACTCTATCCATGATTCTCTTCCCTTTCTAACCTGAAAGATACCTAAGAGTAGACTTACTATCCGCCTTTTTTCGAATGCTTTCCAACCGAGAAACTGTAACATTTTAGTAACTCTATCTTCTTTCCTCGAACATTATAAAACCATTATCTACGGCCTAGCTCTACCACATTGGTACAAATATTAGCATGCCCTCCAGTGTGCGCTTCTTCATTAGTTACATTCATGCCTTGACGAATTAAAATATTCATTACGTTACGGTCCAAACTTTTCCTTTCTCCTTCAGAGTTCATATGAAAAGGGGAAAAATGAGGTAAGGAATAGTTGACAGCTCCTAAGAAAGAGTGAGATGTCAGTTGTGACATGCCAAAGTTGTGATGAATGGCTCGCAGTAAAAGCAGGCCGTTAATTCGCCTTCAACACGTTCTTGTTGGTGGATTAGAAAAATAAAGTGAAGCGATTCGAGGTGGAAAAATGGAGCAAACAAAAAGGAGATGTTTCGAAACCGATAACGGGCGAGAATATCTAATTATTAAGGAAGTAAGCTGCTCAAGGAATGTAAATGGGAAATGAATATAAAGAAAGCTTGATTGGCGTAAAAGAAAACTGAAGAATGTTTTCATCCCACGGAATATGGGAAATTAAAAAAATAATAAGATAAAAATATCTCTCTGTATCTTTATCCTACCATAATTTTTCATAAATTAATGCTAAGAAAATAATTTTAAATAAAAAATCATTTAAAATAAAGTTATTTTAAAATAGACTCTAACTAGATTTTTATGATAATTTGATAATTGTATCTCATCATTTAAATACTACTTTGGCAGAATCTTTACATAAAGAAAAATTTGTTTCCTCAGATAAAGATAGAAACTTTTTCAAACAAATCGATCATTTCGAATGGACTTCTTTCATTACAATGCTGTGCAATCACTACAATGATGTTGACAGAAACTTAAAATAAGTAATTTCTGCCAAATGTTCTTCGTTGTTTGGAATCAATTAAACACTAATTATTTTCATATTATAAAAATGCACGATAATTCTTTTCGATCTAAAGAAGGACATCACGTTATCACGTTGAGGATACTCCGGGCAACTTAATTTTGAGCCCGCTATTTGGTCTTGAAAATATCATGTGATATAGTAAACTCTCGTTACCCTCCTGAGGATTTGTTGGCTTAGCTAAATGTCTACCGTATTATCAAGAAAATTTTCGTTTTTCTTCTACACTATTTAGCACTCTTGTTGAGATATCTTCTTAGAAAATGTTAAGTTGAATACTGAAAGTAAACTGAATATTGATATGAAATAGGTCAATTTCTAGGCAACCATAAGCATACCGAAAATGAATACATAAATACATATTGAAGTTACGAAAATTTCATAATTTTCAATACGTATAACCATGAAATATGTCATGTTTACCATAAGCATATATTTTCTCAGGTAAGAATAACGTATATATTCAGTGAAGATTAATTTCTACTTGGTATCTACTTGGTGAAAACAAATGCGGAAGATGATCCACGTGTAATCAGAGTCATGCTTTGAATAACTTATTCAGACATTATTCAAAATTCGTATAAGGCTGGGGCCACTATCTAGTGGACTTCTATGAATATTAAAGATTTTAGTGGAGGTAATTTGGCCTACAGTGGCTAAAAGTTGAATAAATAAATATTCAAGCAGAATTCTGAGACTTATCCTAGAGAGTATACCACTAGCAGTTCAATAATGCAATGCTGTTGGTTTAACCAAAAGGAAGTTTTTCCTAAACTAAGAATTCTCAAAGAGGTTAAGAGAATTCTTGAAGAGAAACGTGGAGACAACAGATACAGAACTACCGATTAATCATACCTAATAATTTTGCCCAATCAAACGAGGAATGAGAATGAAAATTCCATCGTCTAAAATACATTTTATATATTTAATCATGTTAATTTTATGCTTAGATAAAAGTATCAAGTGTCTACGAATCACTCAAATTAACCTGTCAGAATTAATCTTTGTGAAAAATAAAATTGCAACCATTGAAGCATCAGGTTAAATGGTTCAAAATAATAATGTAATATTGGATACATGTATGTTGAAATGAAAATATTGGAATAAACGATGAGCTAGTAATTTTAATGAGGCATTTTCATCTTATTTGTACGATCAAATTGTTTACACAGTACAATGTCTGTAAAATGTTTGATTGATATGCAATAAGATATTTCAAAATAATTCAAAGGAAAATCATCATCAAAATCATTAAATAAATGCTGAGAAACGAAGTAACCGCTAGCTGAATATTTTGAAAAATTAATATTTCTAATTTTAAAGGTGCGCTGGTTAATTCTTACATCCAAAACTTATTTATATCGCTCCAAATGGAATCATATATCTTAAAAATATGTAAAAGCTTTCTCATGATATTATGATACATTTTGACATTTAATTAAACGCGTCAAAGATGTAGAAACTATTTTATTTATTTTTATAGGAAATAAGAATGAAAATTTAACCCTTGGAAGATTATATCATCTGAACATCTATCTCTAGAGAATGGTGAAATTTTGTTGCCAGTAGTCAACTTTTGCACACCCTCAAGTTCCTTTAAGATCTTTTTCCCTTACTTTAATGAGACCTGGTAAAACCAACCCTTTAGAAGTATCCAGGGCTTTTTAGCGCTCGAAATAGCCTTGCCCCCTTGTATACTATACTTCATACAATTCCTATGTTTTATTTTTCTAAATTAGACTTGATAAAATTCATTAAATTTCCACGAAAAACCACTTAAGTATAAAATATCCCATTTATGATGGAATTCCTCAGTGTAACTCCTTCTACAATGCGAAATTTCTCAGCCAAATTGCGCTTTGGGAACCCATTATCATCTGAAATTTCACTCGAGTTCTCTCGAATTTTTTGTAATTTCAAAAGACATTGTTTTCTCCAAACTTTTGAGAACTCTTAGGGAAGTGTAAAATAGTGTTGCACACCCGGTAAGGTAAACCTTTGGACAGTCTGTTTCTACGAATCAATATTTCCTTGTCGGTTAAAGAAAAAGCGACGTTACTTTACTTAAGTAAATCATATACTTTCTCAAACTGAAAATAGAGATGTTTTACTTTTAAGTGCTTCCATTTTAGTTTCTGCTATCTAGGTAATAATTCTATATTAAATAAAATCTGATGTGGCCAGCACATGACTTTCTCCATATATAAGATGTAAATATTTATCTACGACAGTAATTTCGAACTCTATATTCCATCTAAACTTGTAAGATGTGTGATTAATTTATATATTATTATCTTTTACGTCACAAACATTATAAATAATGTATTTCGGGACATGCTCGATAAAAAACGATGAATTTGACCTTTCGCCCACAGAGCTCAGAGCGCCCACAAAGTACATAATCAGCAACTTCCGGTTTATCAGTATTTCATGAATAACTCCTAAACAATCAGTGATACAAAAATATGTTTCATACAAAAGTTATAGTAAATTATATTTTCTAAAACATTTATAAATAATAGTAAATACCTAAATATCATATTTATGGAGATATTTTGAAAACCGGAAATGAGCTTTGAAGAATAATGCTCAACTTCCGGTTGACTGATTTGCTCCAAAAACTAATCAACTCTAACGATTTTAAAAAAAGTACTATATATGAAATTTGGTGTTGATCCGATAAATAGTTGTCATGTTAGAGCGCCCACAAAGTACATAATCATCTTCTTCCGGTTTATCAGTATTTCACGAATAACTCCTAATCAACCGGTGATACAAAAATATGTTAAATACAAAAGTTATAGTTAATTACATTATCTAAAACTTTTATAAGTAATACAATGTAAGTATATATCATATTTATGGAGATATTTTGAAAACCGGAAATGAGCTTTAATGAATAAAGCTCGACTTCCGGTCAACCGATATACTCCAAAAACTAATCAACTCTGACAGCACACACCACAGTACTATATATGAATTTTGGTATTGATACTACAAATATTTTTCACGTTAGAGCACCCACTATCACACACACACACACACACACACACACACATACACACAGACATCATTCCGAAAATGGTCAAAACGAGTTCTAGGGACCCCAAAACATGTATTTCCGTTGAAATCTCGAAGTCGATTTTTTTCATGAAAACAATACTTTCTCTATACTTCGTATATGGAGAAAGTAAAAAAGGAAATCTTCCCTACGTTAAAGTCAATATAAAATTGATCATATATATTTCATTAACTTCTGTTAACACCAAATTGTTAATAACCATAAACCATACTTAGATTTTCCATAGATTTAATGAACCGCTTACATCATTCATAAGATAATCCATGAGGATTAAGAACAGAATGTAAATCAATGTTCTGAAGTTTAAATTCTGGTGATATCCTTACCTCTATGTGTATTTGAGTGGATTTACATTATCAAATCTTACTATGGGTAATACATTGATCTTCCAGAACAAAATACTCTATACTCCTAAATTACCGCCCACTTCATGTATTAGTGCTTTTATTCTATCTTAAATTAAAATGTAAAATAATTTATTCTAACGGAAAATAAGAGTAAAATGAAATAAGGAAAGGGTTAAGGTTACTTTGCACATAAGGGCGTGCACCCAGGAAAATTTCCAAGGAATTCGTTTTTCCTTGGGAAGTAAAATAAAATTTTATAATTTTGTACAATTTAACAAGTTTCTTTGAAAAAACATCAGGTTTGGTCGTACTACACAATATGACTGAATTGATTGATTTTTTTAGAATACATCTTCTCTAATACATTATTTCCATTTTACGAAAACTAGTCATCTACCTCTCAGAATGTTCATAAACCTAAATATCCCTTTTTCACCCTATTTTAGTTTTTGACATTGAACTCACCCTATACATAATCCAAATGTGATCGTCTTCATCTTTTCAGCTGTATTTTCCCTACCACACTACATTTAATCAATTTCATCAGCAATCGCCAGTTCGTCTCAACATTCAACACGCCCATATCCTGATGATTCTACACAGTATTTATTCGGTTACAACCTGTTATTTCTTCATTATTCCAGCATTTGCTCGTATTTTCCTAATCATTCGCTCACTATTTAAATATTACACCTCACGCAACCGTATAAGGTACCCAAATGTTTCATGACCTTCTTCCGTATGATCCACGCTTCAAACCCACACACTATTCTACTCCTATCAAATGCTAAAACAAACGTCTTCTCAAACCTATTTCAAGATCCTTCCTCATCATTTCTCTTTTATATAGCCCATTCTAAACTTTTCTTTTCTAATTTTTTTTAGCATTTTCTCGTATATTCCTGCATATCGTACTGCATATCATCCTCTCTCTCTAGCGTCAAAGGTATCCAAATATGTCATAACATCCTTTCTTTAGGTCCACGTTTCAAACAAACGCAATATTCTAATCTTAGCAAATGCTAAACCAACATTTCAAACCCCATTTCAAAACCCTTCCTTGTCAGTTCCCTACATTTCAAGTAGGCTACATTGACTACTGATATATCCTACTAATCTCTTTTAAGGCACCAGTCATACTACCTAGGATCTTTCGAAATCTTCTCTATTTTTTTAGAATATATCAAGACCGTTGTATAACTCAAGAGATGGATCTCGAAATTGCTGCGGTGGGGCAAAGAGAATAGAGATGGCCCTAGGTAAATATAATTGAAATTCAGTCGGTGCTTGGTCGTTTCGTGCTTGAGTGCTTGAGGCTAGAAAGAGGAGGTTACAACGGGAAAGGGAATCAGAGGGGAAGTGTAATCTTTCGAGAGGGAACGGGGACGAATGCTGAAAAAAACTTCCGAAGCGGAAAGTTGGTCGGATGGCAAAGTAAGAGGGAACTTAAGATTGATTTAAGGAAGGAGCGGACCGTACACTTTGCTCGGATATAGAAATCCACTAACCTCTGGCGCAGTCCTCGTTCCCTCCATTTGCTGAGCAGTGAAAATGAATTGGTGATATATATATTTTTGCGGCACGTTTTCGTGGCTAAGGAAAGTGGGAGTGGCAGCTAGACCTGCGTTTGTCGTATTCCGCTGAGAATTTTTGCTGGGGATCTCTCACTTACTCCGCAAAATTTTTATGACAAAATAGTGGGGAGGAAGGCAGCAGAATACTGCTTAGTATTGCAGTTGAGAAATTAAAAGAACATTTACTTCCAGTTACTCTACGTTTCAATGCAGTTAGCAGAGAAAACATGAATGCTTGCGATGCAGTGCCTAGCGTAACAAATGAGAAATAAAGAATTTAATTAATAATTATTTATAAATAAAAAATCATATAACTTGCGTCTTTATTCGAGCGAGATTGATGATTAATAATAATAATAATAATAAATCGTCTTTATTTGGGCGAGATTGAGACTTAAAAGTCTCTTCTTCCATCTAACCCATCGTCATTAATTTTGAAATTAGAAGAAGAAAAAAATTAGAAGAATTGTGGATATAAAAACCTAAGAGATTCTTAGGAAATAAAAAAATCCACTGCAGGAAAACACCCACAAGGAAGGGGGGTGTGAAAAACCTGCGCAAGCCTACTGATAGTAATAGCTAAAAGATAAGATAAGTGCCTAGAAACCAGAATTCTTTATTAACTTTAAGTAAGGCCTTTTTAGGAAACTAAAATAAAAACAAAACCAGAAAAGTAATCTGTATTTCCCGCAACATTTATAATATACTACTTGTTTTGAACAAGAAAGTCGAAAATCGAACGTCTTTAATACAATTTGTTGGAAAATATTTGTAAATTTATGATTTTTTCAGATATAGTCCCACAATGTTAAGCTAGAACTCTGAAGTTTAAAATGTATAGAAGTTAAAATCGAAATACAAAGTCAAGTTTATGTTTGAAGAATCATAAAAAATTCTCGCCAAGGATAAAGGTAGTCCAAGACAGTCTGATTTATTGGAATGCATACTACATAGTAATGACAACTGATAACATATTCTTCATAATTTTGAAATAAATAGATTGGAGAAATTTATAATGATAAATTGTTACGTATTATTTAAGTATATCATTGAAATAACTTAGAAATATATCAAACAAATAATCGGAGTTGCCCTTAGTAATCAAGTAAAATTCTTTGCAAAATTAAGATTCACGTAAGGAGACATCTATATATTCATGATGAGGTCAAAGAATTTCCCGGGGAAAGCGGGAAACATTTAATTTTTGCATTATCCTGAATTATATGCGACCAATTGTACAAGTTTGCAATGCGGGAAGTTTACATATACGGGGATGTTTCCTTAATATTCGAACTTAACCAATGAAAGATACATTCAACAGTATGTGTAAAATTTTCATTAATCTATAGCAATAAAAATAAAATATTTACTATTTATGGAAAATATACTAGTAAAATATTTATTGTTTTATTTATACCATAGTCGATCTTTACCTAACATCTCGTTTCACTATCACGTGTTGCAGGAAGTGAATAAACTAGCAACTGAGATCTTAGCACAATTTCCGAGATTAACGTTAGAAAATTTTCTGACAGTAGAAACCACACCCAAATGCATCGGAGTTTATGAGAATACAAGAGATCTTTTATCTTGAAATATTTCTCATACAATATTCCTCATTTTCTTAGTATGAAGGTGAATTTAAAAGTGTTTTAAATATTTCCCTCACTAACCTGAGTACTACTTGGAGAGTCAGTCTATATTGACATACGCCGAAATTAATGCTTTTAATTTTGTATGAACTATAAGAATTAAAAATTACTCTTCTCTATCAATATATAGCAATAATCCATTATAAACTTTAATAAAATAACAATGGATGTTTTCTCCAATATCACAAAAGAAGTAACAGATGCAAGAAGATTCAACGTTACAAGAAAATAGTCACCATAAAGTGGTTAAGAAACAGCATTTATTAGTAATAACTTTTCTTAGACAGTTTAATCCCTATACTTGTTTCTCAATCAAATTTCCTTCGAAGATCAAAGTTGAAAATAATTTCTTATTTTACTTATTTTGTGGTATTGAATTTACGTATCAGTCATTAACTTTTTTTCTTAGAAATAATAATCTGGTTTATCATTTATTTTTCTACAATTACAAAATATGTTCAAAGATATAGTAAGTATGGGAGAACCTACCATCGATATAAAAAGTTTCGAAGTTTGACCATGATTTTCAGATTAACGAGAGAACAACAACCTTTCATTAATTAAAGATTCATGTTCCTATACATAACACTTTCAAAATGTGAGGATAAATCTTAAAGAAACTTGTCCCAAAACCGGTTAAATACATAAAAGTCCTGTGCAAATGCGTTTAAGCACTATTATGTGTATAAAAAGCTTACACACGAAAGACATGACAGATGAATAGCTACAGCTCACCTTGCACCACTGAAAACATCCAGCAAGTTAGCAAAATCATCATTAACACCCTTCCTATTAGACTACTTTACTTTGCTTTAGCTCTGCGACGCAAAACCTTCCCGTCTACTCTTCCTCCGTCACTGCGCAAAATCCTACTCTTCAGTAAAACCTCGTTCTCAGACGCCTCAAACTCAAGTGGAAACTTGCGCACTCGTTATACGCTTTCTTCGCCGAATTCTCAGCCGCCACAGAAATGGAGGGGCGAAGAGCCAACGGTTGGATGGATACCAACCCCCTCCAAATACGGCATCGCCCTTCTCCAAGAGAGTTCACAAAACCCACACACGGGGGCCCACTCTGCGTGCCTAAGGGGCAAAACGCGTGTCTAAGTTGCACTTCCCTTGTAGCGAATGTCCCATTTTACCTCTCCACACCCCAAACGGCGAGTTCCCCATTTGACGGATGCTTGATCATTCCTCGGTGCTCAATGGGTGGAAAAAATGAGCTGAGAATGGTTTTAAAGGGGCAGTTACGGAGCGGAAAGGGCAGGGTTGCGTCTGATGAATGGATTCCCCCTTGGGAAGGTGAGAATGAAGAGAAAGTATGAAGTGGGCGGCACATTCTGACGCTTGGAGAGGGACACAGTGGGTAAAAGAGAATGATATGGTGAGGAGAATGTATTGAGATGGTTCCTCGGGGAGTCCGAGAGAAAAATTGAGGACCGGAAAAGTGGGATCGGGGAGTAAAATGAAAAATAATCTGGGTGCTGAAATCGGGGATGAAAAAAGTTTATTAATGAGATGATTTAGGGAGCCGGGGAAGATAAATGGGAGATATTGGACCATTAAGTGCGGAGAGATAAATGATGGCAAATGGGAGGAGGATATGTTGGTAAAGCCAAGCTGCAAGAAAATTTTAAAATATATATTAGTGTAAACATCTGTGATAGCTTAAGGAATGGTAAAAAATCTCATCTATCCATCTGCTGATTTTTATGGCAATGGAAACTCCAATAGATTATTTGTTTCAGTAGATATGACGTTCAATACTCCTAAACCTTACTTAACCAAAGCTTAGCTCTAATTTCATTCAGAAACTTAGCACTTACAGACACTCTCCTCACTATTGAAACTCATCTCGCATTCTACAATTTTAAGTAATATGTATACGTGTAACAGGCGTAAAAATAATGGAATGTTTTATTATTTTCTCTGAAATAATCAATCGTAATTCACAACGATTTAACGGTCGTACGATCCTGAATAATAATTAATTCTGCAAGTGGCAAAGTCAAGTAAAGTCACCGAATTCGGGAGAAATAACCTCCTTAATTCCATTCCTTTTACTTTTGATGAATCATTTAATAATGATTAAAACCAACAAATGAAAAATAAAAGTGGCCACGACTTTGCTTAACGAGAAACAGAAATAAATGAAGATATGATAAAAAAGGAAAATTTTCGATGTATTATTCTCTAAAATTTCACTTTTAAACTATTTTGTATATCATTTTAAGATAGTAATTTTCAAATTATTTGCGAAGAAATGTATCCCTTGACAAGAGGGAGAAGAATGAAGTAACAAAGTGTAATTCAATGTGAAGAAATACTTTATATGGCGACCGCTTTCAAACTGTAACAAGTTCAATACCAGATAAGATTGATTAACTAGAGCATGATGATATACTTATAAAAGTTTAAACCTGTGGCACATTAAAATATTCTTAACGTGGAACTTACACTTTTTTATTTCATCATAGTTTCTGTCATGGTTTAAAAAATTCAAGTCTTTGTAAATTTAATTCAAATGACAAAAAAGATATTACTCGAATTTTATTTGAAAATAAAAGTTCCATTATGTTTTTATATATATCTTTTATACTTTTCTTTGTCAAACTCTCCCTAAAAATTATATGGAACTGTGGTTTCATTTTTTACTCGCCGCTATGGTAATATTAGTCATTAAATGAAATGCCTTATAGTGTAAAAAATGGAATGTGAAAATCAATTCTGTTCATACATTAGGTAAAGTCAATAAAATCAAGAAGAAAGACACGTAAATTATATTGAATTATTCATTCCATAATTCTAGTGATTAATTTTACTAGGCTAATGCTGTATGCAGTTTAATATATACTACAAAACTCAGCTCAACACGTATTACCGTTGAAACATGTAATGAGGACTTAATCATTTTTTAACTATATAGACTCAAATTCTGGTTTTCCTACTTTTTTTGTTTTCACACATATAACCTTTAATGTTCCATTTCTATTCCTAAGGTCCACCCTCTGTGCGGAATACAGGAACAAAATACGTCGCACGGAAAAGACAAGTGGAGCGAATGAGGTGAAGCCAGCTCGGAAGAATGCACGAATTTTGTATCAGCTGAAAGCGTGGACATCGGAACATCAATCAATCAATTAAAATCGAATGCAATACCCTTCCCGTTTTTGCCCTCCGGCTGAGCGGCGAGAACGTATTAAAGAGATGGGATTAAAGGCATGCCTCCACCGAGAAAAAAACCGGATCGATCTCGAATGACCAAAAATGTATTAAATCTGGAGAATTCCCCGTCACGCCATAAACAGATTAAATGGGAATCGGGACTACTCATCCGTACGGGTACAAATTGAGCTATTTGCGAAGAGAATAGAGTCCTCCACGGGAGCTCAGGCGGACAGAGTGATAAGGGCCTTGGAAAAACGCTGCTTGAAATTCAAATGAAAAGAATGGATGGTTTGGAAATGGTTGCGGAAGGAACAGATGGAGACGGGGGAAGGAAACAGATTGCCGGTCGCGGAGAAGGATTAGGCAATGATTCGGGGATTAGAGAGAGTGCAAGAGCACTGGCTTAAAATATATGAGAATGGATGAATACTAGATTCTAGCACAGACCGTGGTTGCATCGGATCGGAGGGCAATTAAAAAGCCTCAGAAATGTGAAGAAAGGAATTTAATTAGTGCCTAAAACTAAAGGAATAACCCAATGTGGAGTGGCATCATTGCGATCGACTTATTTTATGCATCCGATTAGGTGCAACCAAGACTTAAATAATTGTTTACAAAAAAATTAATTTTAGAATTTGTTACTTGGTGAAACTGCATAATAATAATAATAATAATAGAGTTTATTGTTTTGTGGCTAACCACCTAAAACAAAATTGGATTGAGCAATTTCACATAAATTGAAGCGAGCGAATGCAATGATACAACAGAACCAAAATTAAATATAATTTTTGGATCTATCACAAAGATATTATAGAAACATAAACATACTGAATATACATATGCAGTTCATACCTTTTTCATTAGATAATTGTGATACAATGCTTTGAACGTATTTATATTTTTTCTTGCTTTCATTGGAAGAGGCAAAGAATTCCATAATGTTATAGCTGAGACAAACAATTATTTCTCATATAAAACGGATTTGTAAGGAGGACATTAGTAATATTGGATGATATATCTTAATTTTTTATACTGTTTATAATGATCCTTGTATGTAACTGATTCTAAAGATACTCCGGTTTGTTATTTCTCAACATGTTACATAAAAATACACCTAGAAAGAATTCTGTTCTGTTTCTAACAGTTAGCCCCTTAAGCTCTTAACTGTATTGACTCATAAGGTCTTGTTTTCTTAGATCGAAAATATGCCTGATGCAACAGTTCATTAATCGTTGTAGTTTGTAATTTAGTTCATCAGTGATATCTAGGTATGCTAAGCAATAATAGTCAATGTGAGGGAATATCAATGTATGAACCAGTTTTTCTGTAATGGTGGAAATAACTAAGGAAATGTTTCTCAAAAAATTATTGAATGCGACCGTACAGGTTTAAACTATTAATAGTTATCATAAAGTCACAACCGTGTGATAACTATAATCAATGTTAGCTGAAGTAGTAGAGCTGCAGTTCATTTCAAGCGCAGACCTTGATTTAGACGTCGCCTCTCTACATTACACACATTTGAATCGACAAAAAATAGTTTAGTACAGTTTCCATATTTATGTTTAACACTACTTATTTATTTCAGCAACATGTTTTACTTACATAGTGCCAGATGATGATAATATTAATTAATGTTAACTGAAGTAGAACTGAAGCTCTATAGTCTAAACGAAATATTTGGCCTTAAACTTCAATATCAGACCTATTCAGATTTACAGTATCTGGACAGTATGTATCCCATTAGAATTAAAAGTATGTATCTAAAATTCTTCAACAGAAGTTAATTACGTTAAATTTCATGCAGAAAATAGTTCAAAATGAAAATTCGACTATCTCGGGTGATGGTGCGGCTAAAGATATCCGTTAAGCTGTTCCCTAATTCTTGGAATATATGCGCATTTGAATTGATTTTCGAAGGATGCCAGGGCTTGAATTCAAGGAGAATTTTCCCCTTTAAAAATCATTGGCAACTTTAAAATCTACATCAGCCTACATTCGCGTTGCTATATCAAACATACATTACCAACAGCTGATGAATTATGAAGTGTACCAAATAAAAAATTTTAAATGTAAATTCCTCGTTTGTTATGGCCCATTACAGTTGATAATGACATTTTACAGATATTTTTGGAATGCTAATTTCTCAAATAGATTTTAACTTGAGGTTGTTCCATTAATTATGATAAAAATAGATAAACGAAATATCTCAATGTGAAAAACCTGGAAATGTGCCAATGAAACTTTTAACAAATAAATACAAATAATATAAGAACTTAAATATTATATACGTTGCATTTAATATATTTTTAAATAATTAGATATGTATTTCGTTCAATGTAAGTATTTTTCTTATGGACTCAAATATATATTTCCATTAAAATCAGATATGAATGACTAAAGTAAATTTAAAGATATAATTTGAAAATTTAATACAATTTGTTGGTATTATATAAAGTAAAAAAATAAGATATGTAATATTTTATGAAAAAAAATCAGATATACAAATCAAATCAAAGCCACTGATTCTACTGCTAAAAGTATCAGAAATATTCATTTAATATATCCGAACAAGGAATATCTTCATACTTCCGCTTTCCACGTAAAATTCACCGCGTGGGGATCTGCTGTTTCGGCAAATCCAAGTGTAACTCGATAATTGGAAAAGCTGGAGAGGTGCGGTTTTAACACGTCGTTTCCCATCACTTCCTACTTCTGCTCGCTTGTCTGTTGGATTTCAAATAAGGTTTTTGGTTTCGAATAAAAAGACCGGATACAAAAAGCAATGAATTGGAAAACTGACAGACGGACGGACTAAATGTTTGGAACAGCATGGCATCAAAAGAACTCAAAGTAAATTAAAACTGACTCCTTCTTTTAAATGTATGATAAATTTGGAAAAAAACTGATGAATCGTTTTATTTTACGATCCAAAATTCATTTTTCCCTACATCCACGTTAATCCGAGCAGTATATATCCTCTACCTGATTCCTTGTTAACGAAAAAAATGAAACGCTATAAACCTCTAATGTGTAAAGTAAATAAACAAATTATTGTTTTAATCGGACTTTTGATGCTGGATGCACTACGTACCGTTATTATTTTAATGCAATGCTTTACGCTTTCGTAATTAAGAATTCCGTTCTTCAAAGAATATACCATTTGCTAGAAGTTAAGATATTATAACATTTCCTTTCACTATTCGGAGTCAAGGAATGATTGCTTGTTTCAATGATGCTGCACGAATGTTTTAGACAAAAATCTACTAATACCAAATATTCTCAAATGACAGGAACTTAGGCCGAAGCGTTTCTCTTCAGAATTTTAATACAATAACCATCACATGACTGCTCTTACTTTTAAAATCAAATACTTCGTTAAAAAAGTCCTTATGTTTCGTACATTAGGAATTGAGAGAAAAAAATTGCTACAAGTAAAGTAATATAATAAAATAAAAGTACTAAGAAAATTTAAAAGATTAAACAACAGAATGTGTTGAGTTACCTTTAAGAAATACTACTTGAGAATAGGAAAGTAAGTAACATGAATGCATTTATGACTTCGTTTTTTTTTAATTTAGGGAGCTTTTTTCCGTAAATCTGTCAAAATCTCTCTTTAACCTATTTTTTTCAAATTACGAGGATTACGACAAGGATTTTATGAAAAAAGTTTCATTTTCATACTAATTTGTACGATATCACCCTGAAAGCCTTGGTAAAATATTTTGGCATAATGTAAGCCGTAATCTCAGTATTACTCTTGAAATCTTAGGACAATCAGAATCCTTCAATCCTATTTTAGGCTTTTTTAATTTATCATGGAATACTGTTGGACTTGGTTAAAAATACGAACAAGAATAGTGTTAAAAAGTTGTGATAACCAAGTGATAACGTTTTTCTGAGTAGAAGGTCTAGTGTAAGATTATTCATTATCCTGCTCATATTAAAATATGTATCTTTGAATTATCATGGGATTGGTGAATTACAGGCTCCTAATCTTATTATCAGAAGTTAGAGGGAGAGATACGAGACTTGGTGATTGAAGGAAGATGACAAATCTAGTCGACGAGAGCAATGAGATAACTTGATAATTCAAAATGGTGAGACTGGCTTATTGAATTGCTAATATTTAGCTTTACATTTCGTATAACCCCCGTCGTAGATTAACTGAATGGCAAATTCTTAAACAGGGTTGCAATAACCTGAATATGAACCCTAATAAATCCCTCATCGATACAAAGTTACTGTAAGTGATAAATAAAGAAAGTAAAGTATACCTATCCACGGTTAATACATATCAGGGTTGCCTGTATTTATAATTTTAATAACAAATAAGTCTCATAATTTATGCATTAAAGGATTAACTAATTGCCAAATTATCTGCTTTAGCTTTTGAAATGGAATGAGAAGTTTAAGTTTTCTCATTAGTGACGATAAAGATGAAGAAACAAGGTTGTATAGTATGAAGATAAAGTTATTTGGACGAAGTATACACTGTATACTTCATGAAAATAAATTTGTATTCATGAAAAACAGAACCTATACCTTTGAGCTATTGACGGGCTCATAAAAGTAAAAGTTTCCGGAGGGATTGAATATAAATGTCTTCCTCGTATCCATCCAACACACTAAAACAGTCATTGGATGAACCCTTAAAGGGGGAAAGGGCACTATTTGCCGAAGGGTACAGGTGTTCCGATTTCATCGATCAATCATCGCAGAGAATAAGAGGAGATACGGTCGTAATACGAAAATAAGGAAGAAGTGGCGAAGACTCGAGGAATAAGATTCCCTCGAATGAAATAAACGGGAAAGCGGAAGGCATGTTTCCTGCAGAGGGCGTATTACAAGGCAGCTGGAAGAAAAATATGGGCGGGGCAGGAGAAAAGAAGTAGATAAAAAAGAAGATGAACTTTATATGACAATGGCCCGAGCTATGAGAAGAGGATGGGGTGCTTCATCATATCTAATAAAGGAGGAGCGTGGTGTCGCTGGGAAATATATGGACATAAGTAGATGAAGGTTTTGCTTTCATATGTGAAGGCCTATTAGACGCCAGCGAGAAAGAAATGTTAAAGAGAGAGGAAAGGATTTTATCGGAGCACGAAATGTTTTAATAACAGCATCTACTAGCAAAAAGCGGGATATTGGAGTAAGCATGTGAAATATTACTAATTATGGTAGTTTTGAGAGAGATGCCAAACAGAAAGGTCTTAATTTTTACGTTCATCACTAGATTTTGGTGCAGTTGCCATTGTCACGTTATTCGTGTTGAAAAATTTACCTCATGATATTCTTAGATGGATGTCTTATGAAATGCTTTCAAATCAAATTAATTATTGGATTTTGGTGATTTTTCTACTATGATGCAATCTAGATTGTTAGAAGTATCTCGGTGTATCAATAGAACATTGATATTTTGATTAATAATAAAAGTTTTGAATTTGCAGGAAGACTTCTAAAAGCATTCAGCCATTCAGATTGTTTTGGGAGGAAACTGCTAATTGGGACATATCTCGGGATAGAATGAAGTATGCTTAAAAACTCATTGTGAGAAATCACCCGCCAAAATAATACGGACTTTGATGGCTCTCCTAGATATCTATCTTCTTTGGAAATCATGCGTACAGGTTAGAGAGAAAATACTGGTAGCGGTTATAAGAAAACAACATTTTCCTTTGCAAGTAATGCCCTCCAACCCAAACGAGATGCATGCATGAGACTTCATTAAATTGAATCAAGAAATAATTTGATTTGTTTACTTCTAAGTAATAATATCGATGAAAAAAATCTTACCAAGACATAGAACCCAACTTTCATGTGTAAGGTAAGTAAATATGCCAGTTTTTATTATTATTTTGAAATATTGTATTGGAAGGTATATTTTTCCGCTGTTAATAACATTTCATCGCTTGGACATCCATTTAATATGATTTCCAAGTTCACTTAATCGAATCCAAATTGCTCCCTTCAAATTGAATTGACTTACGTTCCAAGTGTTCTATCCTTCTGTAATACCTTTCAGAAGTTCTCCCAATCAATTTACCCAATAAGATTCTGGCTTTAGAAAAGTCTTCTTATTCAATTAAACTTCGCAATACGATAGGTTATCACGATATGAACAGGCCTATATACATCTTTCCTGAGAGCTACCAAATTATCTCCCAGTCATTTACTTTCTCTTTCAGAAACTTAAGAATTCTTTTTTTCTCTCCCTTTTTATATCTTTTCATCCTGCTAGCCCTTTCCGAGATATCCGTGCGATCCTTAGTAAGTTTTCAACTCTTTTTCCCAAGCTCTTCCCAGTCATTCTTTGAAAATAGCCTCTCCCTTCAACCTTGAGTTTCAGAACCTCTACTTAGCCCTTTTGTGTTTTTATCTGACGATATTTCAATTTCACCTATAATCTCCGGCGAGAGAGAAAGCATTCCATTGGAGTTTGTGATGTGTTGGATGAAAGATCAAAATTCTCACACCCATTTCTTAGTGGTACAGTGGTCTGCGGTCAAGAGACTGTAGAATAAATGCAGGTGCTGTTATTATTGAAACCCATATTGAAAAAGGAAGAGGAAACAAAAATATAAAAAATAAGGAAAAATTTTCTGATACTGCCATAGTTCAAGTTTTGCTAATTACAGAAATCTGCATTTCAAGATGGCTTATATAAATAATCTAACCCTTGGAGTTTATTATACTGTGCATTTTTGAGGTAAATACATGATTGTTTGGATGTAAACAAACACTGCGATTCCCTTTTATTCAAGAATAATCTCAACTTAAAATCACAATTAAATTCTAAAATAAATATAAGTTCAAAACATGGTGTTCGTTTTGTAGAAATATTTAGCTCTTCATTTAACGCTTATAGCCATATACGAAACGAACCTGTGAATTTCAAATTATTCGGTTTACTCGCCTTAAGTTCTTTCTATTGGTATTAAAATTATCACCAGGATTAAAAATACCAAATTCTATATCACCCCAAACATGAGTTGAAATAATGGCTTGAAAAATCATTCTTAAGACATTGTTTATTCTTTTACGCGTACTTGAAACACAGATGATAAATGCAAGGGATTTTGTGTGACAACGAATGCTTTAATATCGAGAGGACAGTCAAACAATATTGTACATGATAGCTTATTATTAAACTTAATGAAAAAATACTGTACAGACAATGTTCTCGTTTTCGATAATCAACTCATTATATGAAGCATAAGGTCTATTCTTCTTAATTCTTATCACTCCATTGCTTTTTTCCAGGATGCTTCATTATCACCAAAGACCTCAAATAACTCATTACCATTTTTTTCGTGTCTTTGCCATCATTAGTATCGTATTTTTCTTGTTTCTGTCGTCTGCTTCTCGCATCGTATATCATCCTCCCATCTCTTCAAACCCTTTTCATTGGACAATAAATAGGCCTCCTCGACTACTTAACTCCTTAGATTTTGTTCTTCTCAATTCCCCCTCCTTTCAACACATCGTTTATCTTTACCTGCACTTACACACCCATTAACAATCTTATGAAATATTATGATTACATTTTGCTGTTTCTTTGGTGACTCCAATTGTTAAATAAATCTAAGTTTTAGAAACAATACTATAGTGAAATTGAAAGCTTGTGGTCTTGACTGTATAGTATACAAGCGTATATTTTTGAGTATAATAGAGTCTCCGTTTCTCTGACTCTCGAACATCAATTGTGGTACATTGTATTCACTAGGTGACCAATACCCACCAGTATATCTAGAAGGTTGACCTGTCTAGACTAGAAAATAGTTCCTGTCCAATTGCCATAAGCTTTCAATTTGACTATAAAATACTTTAACTGATTCACATAAAGGTTCTTTGGCTACTGGTGGGATACTAATGATAGCCATCTTAAGCCTACATCATAAGTCGTACCTAGCCGCTAAAGAACCTTCTTGTAGATCATTAATAGTTCTTTCTGTTGTTTCTTAAACTTTCTTTCGTTTAGCAATGGGAGTTATGTCGGAATTCCACAAAGTTACCTCCTCCGTAAATTTTTTATCTTGGATATTAACGTGTGTTTAACAAATTTACTTTTTCAACAGAGAGGCAAACACAGAATCATTTCACAACTGTTAGAAGTACGTTTAAAATTTATGAACGATCTGAATTGAGCATACTTGGTTTGCGATTGCGTCCCTCAGTTGCAACTCGGCTTTAGACTTTAATTCGACTTAGTTGCATCTGCTACAGGAGATCTCTAGGGAGTTGCTACTCCGATTATCCCCTTACACCGGCATAGAATGCTAACTCTGATTAAGCGGGAACGGAAATTAGACTTTCTGATGATTAGGAATCGAGTTATTTGTTAATGTAGCAAAACTCAATCCTCATTGAAAGTTTTTATAAATCACTGTTTGTCTACATATATGATTAGCTGACCAAATAACCTAGTGATATAAAATTTACGTTACGTTGAAGTAATTCACACAGGGTCAGCAAATCATTTTGTAGCTTTTTCTGCACGCTTTCTATGTACTGAAACGATGCCTTAAGTAACTTAAGTATTGAATGCTTAAGTATTTTAAAACATAAAGAGTGACATAAATGAAGTGATCACTGACAATAACCCTAACTAATCCACGACTTTCAACAGACGATGCGTTTACTCTACAATTACGATTAATACTCTACCGATTCCACTATTCTTTATATACCCTATTGTCTTCTTTAAGTCATCGTCTTAGTTTCGCTAGGGTGAAGGTAACTGAACCTGTTTCTATCCTCAGCCTAACGAGCTATTGTGGCTATAAGTCATTCGTGTGAAAAAACGAGCTTGCCAAAAAGGGAAAACGTTGTTTATCTGGTTCACGTTAGCTACAAAAATTTCTAGTAACTACATGTTATATAGAATTTATGTAGTTTCAGAATCGAGGAAAACTTTTCCTTCCGGTTCAATATACGTGGATTTGAGTAATTCGAGCAAAATTACTAGACGATACTTTTTTTCCATAACATTAAGATACACAGCACGAAATTTATACAACTTAACCGCTCCGTAAAACTAAGTGTAAGTACAACTCCACAAAGCGTTAAAACATATAAGCACCACTGTTAGTGAAAACTTAAGAAGGTAAGGAATAGAAAATAGCTTCACTATGGACAGATCGTTGGCTGTCGCCCTAATGCTAAAAAAAATCCAATTTCATAACGGCAAAAGAATAAATTACGGCTTAGTATATGATCATAATCAAAACTAAGATTTCTTAAAATACAACAAACTTTTCCTGGTTAGAGTAAATTTTGAATATCAGCAGTAAAATATGTAGAGCAATAACGAAGGCCAATCACGCAAAAATGATACACTTATCATACATCAATATCAGCTCGACTTATATATTTGATTCACAAGGTAGAACGCGAAAACTGTATAAGAAACAAAGTCGAACCAAAGGGCATTAAATTATAAGCCATAGGTCAGAGCGTTAACCTTCGCAATGTTTATCATTTGCTTTCCGTTCAGGTGGTTTGCCAAATTCATCACGTTTTGGGTCAACTCCGCTTGTACCCTTACTAGCAAACAAATCACGGAACGCTAGGCGAAAGCCCGGTCAACGTAGAGCCCTCATAGAATCTTAATTCGGAAAATACTTAAAATGAACTCTCAGCCAGAAGTGTCTCATAGTACAATAAGAAGTATACCTAGTATGCATGAAAACGTGATTGGAATAGAGACATCGACACTATTTACAGCACAACCTTACATTACATTGAGAACATAAAAAGAACAAGCAGAGAAAACGTTGACTTCGAGTTTCCTTTAGAAGTTCAATAACTTCAAAAAGAAAAGAGCAAAAATTCAGAAATTAATAAAACATGTAGTCTATTGGTTAACAAAAATTATGTAAATCAGTAATCTTACGATATCTTCAATAAATATGACAGATACTCCTTAAAATTAAAGATATTTTAGAATAAAAGTTGTTAAATTTTCTTGCTTACAGACTTCTTTATAATTAGCTTCATCTATATTAATATTTATGCATATCCAATAAAGGAAATAAATGGTATCAAATTATGCATTATGCAGTATTATATACATAAATCATAATTAAAAGTTTATGTATATATCTTTCTATGTCTAATTTAATGCGGTCTTTTGATTCAGTAAGTGATCTAGCTCCCGATTTTCTCAACTGGAGGACGTAATTAATAATAGTTATCTTTAAAGGTTAGGTGTAAGAGAGGCCCCGAAGGGCCTAACCTAGCTAAATAAAGAGTTTTATTATTATTATAGAATTATTTTGTCGGGTTTCAGTTTAATCTTCATTGCTTTGTTAAGACATACACATTTTAAACTTAAATTCATATGAAGAATATTAAAGGCATATAAATATATGAATTATCCAATGGTTTTAGTTCATTCAATTTTTCATAAGTGTCATATTGATCTCTTCTCTTTAGTTTAGTTTAGTTTAAAACAAAATAAATACGATTAGAACGCCTTGACAACCCAACATAAACCAATTATTTCCCTTCGCGAACTAACCAATTCCATTTAATGATAAAAGACAGCAACTATAGAATAGTTGTAAATAAAATCTTGAGGGAAGATCACATCTTGGAATAATACTTTATAAAAACACATTTTCGACAATTTTATAATTAGATACGGGAATTTAAGTAACGTAGATCATTACAATATAAAAAAGATTTAGCTTCCGAATTGTTGCATTAATGAAAATTCGAGGAATTCCGAGCGCCGGAAAGAAAATCAATGCTCTGGAGAAAAGGGATTCAAAGATATTGAGAAAACCGCGAGAAATAAAACAAGAAGACAATTAACCCGGGAAGGGAGGCAGAAGTAATGGAACAGGACGAAGAAAAGTAAATTGAAGCAGAGAGGGAAAGGAGAAAGAGCTGATTCTTTAAGCGGAGGGATATGCACAGCAAGCCGAATGAAATGACAAAATATGGAAAGAGAAAGGAAGAAAAGGAAAAGAGACTTAAGAAAGGGGATTTGGCGAGGGCAGGACTTTTCAAGTGACACTAAATGAGGAAGAAAGGATTTTAAAGAAGTTTTAAACGAGACAGACGCCATGACAAAGGAACCAACAAGGGACCGTGAAATGGAAAGTAAACATCAAAAAGAACGAAAATATTTTTCAGTACATCTTATGAGCTCCAAGTAATGAGGGGCGTTGAAATATGAGCTTAATGGATTGCCCGTAATAAATTACTTGTTAATGAGCTGCGTTAAAATCGAAAAATTAAAACAGCGATTTTACCTTAAATCGCGCTATTGAGAATATACCGTGAAGGAGAGAAGACACAGATATTACTTTAAGAGTAGAAGGTATAAATAATTTTGGAATTCCTTAACTTGCAACGATAAATATGTATTAAAATTATATATGTTACTCGTAAAAGCATACAGTATATATGATGTATGATGGTAATATTAATTATAAATAAAAAAGACATTTTTATTCCTGCGTAAAACTTCTAAAGTCATTGCGATAATAACTTCATTTTACAAATGCTATACTACTTGCACAATCATGTTGATTTTTTCAGGAAACTCAGAAAAATGTAGCCCTGAAATATTCTGTCGAAACAATAAACTCATCAACTATACATTGTTAAGGGATTAGACTCGATGTTGTTTATTTGATCAGCCCTAATAAATATAGATTTAACATTCATTCTACTAAATTATTTTCCTTTGTTGCGATAGTACCCAGCAAATTTATTGCAAATAAATAAATATTATTACATATGTACACACATTTAATTTCAAGAATAATATGTTAATATATTTACTAAAATTGAAAGTTTGTAACACTTGTATCTTTTTCCGGTTGGTCCATTTTATCTTTATGCCCATGAAATGTTAATTAAACATTAAAATAAGGCCAGTTATTTGTACATTTGCAGCTCGCAAAAATACTTCATTGAAATGTAATACAGAAAACGTTTGGGTTGGTTTGCTTTATATAAACGAACTAATGAAGCTGTAAATCATTTAAGAGAGAAAATCATTACCCCTTCACCTTTAGACACCAAGTAACGTTATAAGGACCAAATAAGGCTTATTGAGACAACGCTAAATATGCTCTTAAAATGAGAAATGAATTAGCTATTTTGGTCATCCGACCATGGAACCCTTCCTGCATTAAGAGCGAAATTCCATTTTAGGATCCTACATTATTCACATAAATTTATCGCTGCATTTTGAAAACTCCTTTGGTCTCCTCACTAGCGCATCATGGCCTAGATATTTGGCGAAATAAAATAATTCTAGGGCCCTTTTTCGTTCATCGCGGACGAGGGGCTTCCTTGAAAATGCAGGTAAATTATTGCCCCCTTCCCATATTGCATTCCGGAGCATACAAAATGTGTCCCATCCCTGATGCAGAGAAGAGGAGATAAGGCGAAAATTGAGATTTTATGGAAAGTCATGACGCGAGATAGTTAAATAGTGAAAGAATAATGAAGGTAACGAGGTTGCGGTGCTGTGGGGAGTGTGGGAATTCGGGGTTGGAGGAAAAATTGAGTTAACCGAGAGAAAGTCTGAGCAGAGATTAATTAGAGCGAATGAGAGGTGTTTTTCACTCGCGGGAGAGGGAAAAATGGGATGGGACGTCAAACCGTGAGAGAGTATTGGTGCTTTAGGCATGGAATTATGAAAGATTATGCTTACTATGCTTATATATTTTTAAAATTGTTTTGTTAAAAAACCACTTTAATTAAGTTTTGTATTACATCATGTATATATCAAAAACATATTGGAGGTGGTTTCTTGCCCTAAAAAAAGTATCTCGAGTAAATTAATAGAAAGCAAAATTAACTTAATCGGTCACATCCTAAGGAATAATGGATCTGAGCATGATTTGATCAATTTTAGGGAAAGATCTTGATTTTATTAAGAGTGATAGGTAATGGTTGGTATATGTCTTTGTAAGGAATCTGATATCCCGTCCTTAAGGAAGGTTAAGCACCTTGACTCTATTTTCCTATCGTTCGCGGAAAAATTAATTCTTTAAGTGATTCGTTCTAGCACCTATTCCCTCTGATCTTTCTCGTAGTATTAAAACGGCCTATAGAACAGGATATAGTAGGGGTAATCTAATTAAAGCTTTGCAAATAGTATAGCCTTTTGTTGTACTTTGTCTAATCCCGAATATGACTCTTGGCAGGGTCTCATACACTACATATATTCAAGGTGAGGTCTAACAAAAGCTAAGTAACATTGCTCGCGAAATATCTCTTCGTTCCCACCGACAATGCTCTTAAAGATGTCGAGTTGGTTAAGTGCTTTTCTACATATATTACGGAAGTGGGTGTGTATGGTTACTTTGTAGTCGAGGAGGTATAAAGGAATGAAGCGACTGGCTAGGGGAAGGGTTGTCTAGATCATCAGCCACGACTCAAACGGACTTTACAGATCATCTAAGGATCAATCAATCAACGGATCACTAATATTAAGTTTTCCAAATATAACGAATACAAGAAATAATTCAGATAAGACCGTTGCAATGGGATTGTGTTTACTTGTCAACTGAGAGTGGCTGACATGAAAATGAATCGGAAAATAATGAAACCGCATACTAAGTATAAAAAATTAGCGAAGCTGATACACATTTGTCATGTGGTAGAGGATAGAGAAAAATGTATCTTTCATTTTCTTTTGTCCCAGTCTTGATCATGGCTGTGATGAAATGAAAGCTACCGAGGTATGAGTGAATAATTGCACTAATCAAAGTCTCTCCTTACAGAATGCGAAGAAAAGTGTTACTCATAGAGGCATTGTGCTTCACTTGCGTGGATATGTTCCGCTTATAGCATTCTGGCTCAGTGAGGAAAGCAATGGCAAACTACCTCACTCCTCATTCTGCCTAGTGAATCTCATTCCTCTCTTCAAAGCTCTTAGTAGCTTACACCGGAGGGGATGAGGTACTAACCGGACTTTGGGCTGAATACTTTACAGACAGATACACCAGAACCATCTCCGGACCGTTAACCCATGATGATTATAAGTTCTTTCGCGCTTATCCATAAACGTATTCATTACCAACAGAGGCAAATTTAAAATTCCTTCGTCTAGTATATATCAACCGAAATCTCGAAATTTAAAGATTGCAATCGTCACTTCGAACTACCTCTGGAAATTGTCACCCATTACAACTCCTTCAGGTGGGCAGAAAGAGTACGTTTAATCTATCTGAAACATCGGCAGAGTTGGAGCATTAATCACCGATGCAAGTTTTGGGTCAAAATGAAACGGCGAAAATCGAGAAAACTTTCTCGAAACAGGCATGAGTTTTGAAGTGATAAAAATGACGAGGATCCCGTAAAATAGAAGAGTGAGAGAGAATGGGTTATTGTTTTGAGGAAGTTTCGAGATAAGGGGAGCGTGAGTTGTGGCGTGGGAAGTCTCTCTTTACGAAATGATCGCGAATTGCTCCTCGCCGCTGCGATCCCCTGAGTGGGAGGCCTCGACTCTTTCGAGGGCACTTCTCTCTTTCTCTCGCCCTCGCTAACAACATTGCGCTGGATGCCAGTTCATACTTTCCCATTCGCGGATTGACCATAGTTTCTTGGCCATTAGGATAAAACTTCATCTTTCGATAGCAATCTAAGAAATGTTCAGATAAAACGAGGAAATAAAGTCATGAACGATAAAAAAAACGTATAATGACAAGATCAAAAGATACAGCTTTTCTGTTATAAGTTTTAATCGGAAACGATATAACGAGATTTGTATTAAAACTTTATGGATTAAAAATATTAGAAAAATTAATCACTTTTCACTGAACATCCGAAATTCATATGGCATGAAAGGCATTGGATGGTAGGGGCCTTAACACAGAGGTATTCCATACTAAAAATAATAAAAAATAAAGACAATTTATTTATACTGAATCACAAGAAATTTAAATAATATGGGAACTAGGTTTCAGAGCCTTGCTCTATCATCGGGCCTTTTTCTTGTGGTTTAGTATAAATCAATTGTCTTTATAGTTTATTATTTTCAGCATGAAAAGATTTGGTAGAATAGAATAGTATAATACTACTGAAAATTACTTCAAGTAGAATGAGCTTTAGTAATAAATCAGTATACCGTACACGGGGTTTCATAGATCTGACTTCTTTTCATAAGAATGTCGTGGTCGCTGCATGTGGACTTCAGTTCTTAAATTCCAGTGAAAATTAATCTAAATTTGAAAGGAAAGTGATTTAATATTAATCTATTTATTATTCGCATTCAAAGTTCTGTAACCACTTCTCAAAGAAGAAGTAATTCTACGAATTTGATTTCTCACGTACATGTTTAGTATTCAATGAAAATAAACTGAGGAATCGGATAAATGGTATTTTATTGAATGAAATATTTTACATTTCTAGTAGTATCCAAGCTCTAAGCATGTAAATAAAGCATTATAACATTAAGCTTCATTAAGCTATAATGTACTGAGATCCGGATTGCATCAATGATTTAATTATTATCTACAAAGTTAATTCATATTTTTTTCATATTTGATTTTTTGATAAAATTAAGCATAGACAGAGTTTAATCATTATATAGTGCATTCGTAAAATCTTTTAATTCGTTCTTAAGCTCAATAAAATTAATTGCATTAATCTTATAATTATTATATTATAATTATATATCACTTACTGTGGTTTTTATAACTATTTTTATAATAAAATTATTATTATTAAATAATAAAATAAGCAGTTAATGCCAAGGTTGACCCATTGACCCTTGTATTTTAGTTAACTTATTGGAAGAACGTCAATGTAAACTGCACCTACGTACGCATCAGAACAAGGTATATGTAGCTTATGTAGTAGGAAGTAATAAACATTATCTTAAGTTCCAAAGTTAAGAAAATATTAATCACTGCCTTCTGATCCGCATTAAACTTAAACACACCATGCTTAGAGCGCCTCAGATGATTATCTAATGGAATCCAGCCTGAAATAATCCATCAAACGCTCGCTTGAAGAAGTTCATCAGCTTGGATTACTCGCCCTAAATTCATCATCAAGCAATTATCGCTCCTCTGTGTCGTTATACTTCGCCGGTCAACTTGTGTCTAATTTCGGCTCTAGCATTCCCCAAGTTCCGACAGCCTTCCTTCTCCTCTATGTCCTCTCCCTCTATCTCTATCTGTTTCCTCTTCTTGTCTCTGCACTTTCTTTCCACTAAATCCCGCGCTGTATTTATGCCGCAGTTGCTTCCAATCCCGCAATCTCATCACTGGCAAGACCATCAATTTCGACCTACGTCCTAATATCCCTGTCCAAGCGCAAGAGACATTCTTCCCGTGAAAGATGAAACGCGAGGATCTTGGATAATTTTCTCTGGTATTCTTCCAGCGTAGATGCAATAATTACCTAGTTATTTTCTAGCAAGCTAGAATTCGTGGCAAATTGACTGGAAATTGACAAAATAAAACGCATTGCCTTAGACTGTTTGAAAAAAAACATGCTTCAAGTGATACTTTCGCGAAATATGCGCAGATTCTCATAGAATTATTTGCAATTGTTAATACCATACAATGAACGTATCTTAGATATTTTTTACTCGAGGTTACTTATTTATTATTTTTACCTGTATGTATAAAATTTAAGCACTTTTTAGGTTTTTAGATATGCCACTTTCTCCATGATTACTTTACAAATCCCATTCAGTAGTTTTACAGTATTTGTTAACCCACCACCTCTTGAGGTGTCAAATTAAGGTCATCGGGACCTAAATACATAATATTTTATCATTCAGATTTGTTTGAATTTAACTTCGTGATTGCGAATTTTATACTATGTTTATCCGTAAGGGAATCAATTGTTCTTTCATTGAGTTTAGATAAAGATTACTGATTTTTTTAAAATATGTTTATATATCTAAATGAAAATAGGTTTTTTACACCAAAAATGCTTCTTAATTTTTTTCTCATAGTTAATTATTTTACAATTCATGACGTTTGGTTGGATGGAAAGGAAACCTTTAGTCTCAATCTTGCCTAAATAAAGACGCTTTACTATTAAAGAACGCTTTCTTATAGGTATGTTCGTATAGGAGCAATCTAAGATAAAAGTACTCCCTATTTTGGAAAAAGAATTTTTAAAGTCCTATTTTCTGAAGTGTACTGAGGAAGAATTTGCATACACATTTAATGTATACTCCACTTCAAGTCATGGTGAAACCTTTAAGAAAACCTCTAATCTGAACTAGATTTATCCCGTTAAGGACATAAAATGTTAGGATAATAAATTGTTACTGCATCAAAAATGTTCCCAGAGATATATCTACGGATGACGAGATGAAATCAATAGTAGCTTGCAAAAAATTCTGTGGATATGGCAATACGTATAAGAAAGACTCCATATTTACAAAACTTATTGTTTATTGGAGACGCGTGACTTCAACGTATAAATAGATAGGCCGGAGTTAACTTATTCTGTCAAATACAGATACACGTCTCCCATACTAACAGCTGCTACAGAAATTCGTATTTTAGGATCAAGTCAATCTTCATGGATATCTGGACAAAGAGTCGTGCCAAGCGACTACTAGGCATGGCTAAGGCAATATTATCACTAAAATTTTCAATTTCTGTCATGCAATGTTACCTTAGTACATACTAAAAGACGAAGTTTTCTAAAACATTTATACGTTTATTATTATTTGCTTTTGTATATATTTCAGTATGTAACTGTTCGCTGTAATTATCTCGTATTTAATTTATAATGTATGATAAATTAAATACCTCTTATCTAAGAATGTAAATTTGTAACTACTATTTGGCTTGTCCTATGCTTAATTATGTTTGCTTTTATGAACCAGTTAAATTGTAATTATTAATTAAAACATTGCTCCATACATGTCAGTATGCTGACGTATATTTCTATTTGAATGGACTTCCTTCTTCATTCCAACTTAATGTGCTACCAAATACTACCATCTTGTGGTATAAGTTATTTAATGTCTCTTTCCCTAAATACTTATTTATCTGTGCTGTACGAGGGAAAGGATTCGAGTCTCATTCTTTATGTAGTCCGTAATAAGCTGTTATATTTTTCAATTCGTCGATGTTACACTACGCTTAAGAAAATAGATTTGAATATCCTTCCATCGCCAAATCATGCTTTAAACATCAACTCTTGAATTGGAGGGGATGAGAAAAACTAACGATTTGAGAGACCTAGAGACAAATGTCATGTTGGAGAAAGATAACGATATCATACTTTTTTCGTTTTCACCGAAAATGTTTCTTCTACTTCCATTGTAAATAGAAACGGCATTCAGTCACAGAGATTGAAACTGTCATAGAGTCTTGAGCTTCGTACGCCTACGTTCATGCAAGTTTAATTTGTTTTGGAAATACGAAAGGAAAGGTCAGATAAAGGTGAAATCTAGCTAAAGAGAAGTTTGATGTCTCTTAATTTGATACCTATGTTCTGAAAAATATCTAAATTGTTGACAGACATAACAAAGAAAACCTCAAATAAAATTTATTTGAAAATTGACTCTAAAAAAGCGGAGGAAAAAAAAGTATAATCAAAGAATGAATATATCGGAACACGATGATAAATCGAATCTCATATTCGATAGCTTAGAATATTCTTCAGCAGCGTTAGTGTAATAGCATATAAACCGAGTGAAACTGTAGTTAAAAGCAATGACTGAAAGTGTATGACAGGTATACTCTATTTCTGAGTTCGTGTTTGCGCAAATAATGATTTTCAACGTTACTCAATTTCAATGGCTGCTTACATTTCATTCTCTGCTTGAATATTCTCGAAATGGAGGCCATAATAGCCCTGAGTTACAGCTTTTATTCAGGAAGATGCGTCACAGTTAACTCTTCAAAACACTTAATTTCAAGACTTTTGTTATTATTTTATGCATCGATAAAATGAATTTGAATTTACATGACATTGACTTATTAGATACTTATAAAACATGGACTTCCGTTTGTATTTCTTCGAGTAAGAGGTGAAATCCTACATACACGGTGTTTAGTAAAAAAATCTATCCTTTGATTATAAAACAAATGGACCAGGACCAACCACCTATTCCACAGAGGAATTTTTTTATGATTAAAATCAAACCATAATACATAATTAACTATTGTTCGAAATCTTTTGTGCTCAATAAATGATTGTTTTTACTGTAATTGTTAAAAAGCGATAGGATTCGTAATTAATAACAGTGATATCATTGATTTATGAAGTGATATTATGTATTCATTTCATCTTTTATTAATCGGAATTGTCGTCAAATATTAATTTCATTTTTTGACATCTAATGAAATCTAAATTTAAATATTACATACCAGTACATTTCACACTACTAATAATGAACATCATCTTTGCTCCTTGTGTTTACACTAGTGAAAGCAGACATACATATAATATGTTATTATATGCAATGCTTAAAAATATCTGCGTATATAGAATGCAATAAAAATGCTAAAAACTTAGGAAGTAACATAAGGAAAAATATTCCTGCATTTCAAAAGAATTGCCAAAAGTAATTGATTAAGAAATTGAGCTAAATACGGTTATAACAGGTCATACTACATGGTAAGATGATGTATATACAAATAGATCGACAAGAAGAATATAAATGTTGGGTGTTCTCCAGGCGATAAGAGATTACAGTGCCATTGCAGTAAAACTCCAGTGATCCCTAAAAGATAATGGAGATCAATAAATAAAAATTCAGATGTGATCCTTGGGATTTATTTTAACTTTAGCGTGGTAACCGCGTTCTTCTCGCCTCTAAAAGTCATAAAGGCCAATGTATGCCTGAACGCCTGCAAACAACCTTTCCATTTCTCAAGAATAGCGATGTAACGTACCTCGTAAGCATGAGTGGGCTAAGCTGAGAGGTTTCATGGATGCTTACAATAACGGAGACTATTCTAGCACATTGTAAACGATAAAAATGGTACGCTTATATCTGAGAGATAGAAAAAAATTTTTGGTGGCTTGTAATAAAAATATGTTGCCATAGCATTTTTATCTTTACGTAAGAGAAAATTTTCTTAGGAGACAAATTAAAATAAATTCTTAAAAAATACCTTAAATTGTATTGAATAGCTTGAATTACTTCGACAGCCGCTGAAATAACCGAGCACTTTACAGCCGTTATTTTGATATATTTTGTATAACTGAAGCCAAAAATGTTGATTATTTTTTCTTTGGAATATTTTTAATATTTAAAATCATTAGATATCAATAAATCTATCAAATTTTATTTATTTTCATGAGTTTCAAAAACTATAGCCACGTTTATCGGATTACGATTTAGTTTTATATTCAAATTAAAATCACGAAATTCAGATTACATTTGGTATTATTTCATTTAATTTTCTTTTTTTATTAAAATTTACGAAAATAATCAACAAATCATCTCCGTGTACCAAAACAAATTCCTAACAAGCCCTATCGTGGTAGAGGTGCATCTAAAATTCATCATATAATATGTGACTATAAGGAAGCTACTACTTGGATTTAAATATTTTCTTAACTATTAACAATGTATAGAATAGATAAAATATGTTGATGTTCGTGATTCCTCAGATTTGCACATTTCAAATTCAATTTATACAGCAATCCTGGTTCGTGTGTACGGCGCACTCTAAAATCTTCGTCGTTATTTTTTACCACTTAATTTTTCAGTTTGATTGGATGATAAGATTTTCTGTCAGTAAGAACTTATACCATACTGATATATAAAACTCACTGTATAGCCTACAATGGCAAATATCTAAAAAATGAAATATATGGAAGGCATTGCTGGATAAGGCTAAATTGAGTGCGTGACTTTCAGGCTCTTTGAATAATTTCCTCATCTCAAAAAAAAAAAAGAACACCACTTTCCAAACACCCTCTATCCACTAAGCTGCGAATTTTACGAGAAATACAGCCAAATAATTGAAAAAGCGTGTCTCTGGACCTTCTGTTCGTTATTAATGGGTAGTTCCAATAAGCCAGGCGGGTTTGCGGTCTAGCTTGGCAGAGAGGACTGGAAGCTTGAAATAAAATTGACCTCAGCCACGGATTCCTCTTACCCTTTCCCTCCGATTATTCATTCCTGCATCCCTCAACACTACAATACTAGCCTTCAATAATACTTCCTCTTAAATTGCAGTAAAATAATTCGGTGAGAGGAAATCTCTATACTATAGGCAATTTGGTAAGAACAGATCCCCTTGATGCTTTTATAAATTATTCAGGAGCACCTATTCGGCGAGACGGGATTACTGTTATTGAATCATCGTGTGCCTTCCATTACGTCAATAATTTTGATGTATTCTGCATTTTATTTCGAGTAGATCGATGGCTTGACGAACAGAAAACAGAAAGCAACATCAAATATGTAGACCTTTGAAAGATTGCAAGGGAATACCAAATGTCCCTTGATGCATTATGGGTCCTCCCATAGCAATTTCCATATAGCTCACCTCAGCATAAATGCACAGAATAGAGTATGCACTAAAATACTCTTAAAGCGTCACTTCATAATTAATGACGTATTATTATGATTATAAATGAATCTAAGTGCAAACTTAGCTCATAAAATCTTCGTAATACGGATAACAAATTGGATTTATCATAGTTTTATCATAGGATATATTTTCTCCAACTTCAGTTACTTTGAAAAATGTAAAAATAACTATTTTCAGGAATAAGTTATACGATAATTAGAATCATCTTTGATTACAGTATTTTGCGTAAATATTGTGAGGTATATTGGTGTTTCTCCATGGGTTTTCAATAGAAATTAGCATGATTTTTTATAGAATCATCTGAAAATTCTTATCTCAAACATACATAGAAACGTTTTGAAAATCCTTTTACATACTTGACTCTTAATACTTAAAAAATAGTAGCTTTATCAAAAGTATTCTTTATGAAACACTAGGAACCTACAGGCAATCGAAAATATTAATAAAAATTACTATTTTGGACAAAAAATTATTAACATTTCAACGGAAATATATAAAGATTTTCCTTCCTTTTTTCCTTAGATAAAATTTACGAAAATTCTAATAAACACTGAGTTAACTCGAAAATAAAAATAATATTTTAAGCCAAGAAAGAAAAACGGAAATTTCATCTCATAGAAATACGAATAAATCACAGTTAAATCACAATCACAACTTACGAATTAGTAACTGTAAAATTAACGAATTCATAGACCATGGTTTTAAATGACCAACAAAATACCGAAAATATCAGATCGGTTCACTCCACGTAAAGATCGAGAGGCAATAAATTTATGGAATGAAAGTTATCACAAGAGAGGTTGTTCAGATTCAGCTTTAATAGGCGGTTTTAAAGAGGCGCAAAAATAGTTACGTTTATGAATACAAATCATTCACCAATTAATGGTAAAAAAATTAAATAGTCAGTATGTTGGGTACATTGAATGGACACATAAAATATATGGCAGTGCAGCTTTTGTAATTATTGAATAATTTTTGTAAAATGTAGATGTAATTTTTGTAATAAGACGTATGATTTTGAAGATATTTAGTGATTAGCTTTGAAGTAGTTTTAATTAATTGCAATGCAAATAATCACAATGGCACTTTATATATACTTTGTAGGTCTTTGGACCAATAAATTTATTTTTATCATTCATTTACAAATTTCACCATTTATTCTTCAACACATGTCACATATAATTTCACATATAACACAACGATTATAAAGAATTAATTTATGCCAATTATCAAACATAGCCGGTCATGTAAACACATTTTTTGGTAGCCATTTTCGTGTGCATATCTTAAAGAGAAAAATGCCATTCCCGATTAGTATTCCCACGATAACTTCGCGATGAGTGCATCACGAAACAGCAACGGGAGAAAGGAAGCCAAAAGGGTAAAAGAGAGAGCCTCACGGTGAAAATATAAATAAAAGGATTCGGGTTTATACTGCAACTCCACTTTCGAGGATAAACAGAGATCTACTCTGCTCGTGCTCATCCTAAATTCTGAGGAATTCCCTCTTCTCATCTAATATTAATTATCGTGGTGCGTGCCCTTCTCTCTTTTCCCCTGCTTCGAGTCACAAAGCCTTTAGGAGTGGTTCTCGGCAAGTGTAGAATCCGCGCCAGCTCCCTAATTGGCACGGCGCATGCGCACAACCCACCCTTCTATTAAACCTACGAAGAGACTCCCCGAATATCTCTGATTTCAATTAATTTCGGCCGTTTTAAGTCCTATTAGGGGGAGATATCAATCCCTCCACGATCGACCATAATCACGTTCCATCGAGCCTCTCTCTCATCAATACTAATAATAAATATTTACCCAAATTCCTCCGGTTACTCTTGTAGTAGTGTTATTAAACGTGCTTCGACAGCTTAGGTCATTTCGCACATTGGCTCCCACCGGGAATCGAACCCGGGACCGCTTTTACCGAAGGCAAACGCGCTGTCCACATGACTATCCGGGAGCCCTCCGGTTACTCTTTTCGTTTCTTTTGTGTCAGATTAGCTATTGGTCTGAGATGAGTTGGGTTCGACGAGATTAAACTACTAAAATATTTAAATATATTTGTTGTATTAAGTATACGGAAACTAAGTTCCACAAAGTAAGCGTAGGAATGAAAGAAAATCAACTGATGGCACTAGGCTTTATTTTGTCATTTAAAATAAATATGATGTATGTATATATAATTTACCAGTAAAAATTGCTTGCATATTAATGGTACAGATTTCAAGTCAATATCATATCGAGAAGTTCTCAAAAGAAAAAAAAGGGATTCAAAATATTCTTAAAACTCGCCGCACTTTATTTTAAATAGCATAAATTTGCACCAACCTGGCTTCAAACTCACGCACATTTGGTGACAGTTCTATAGATATAAATAAAGAAGAGCTAGTTTTCTTGGACTTCTATGATTTTGGATTCCCTATCCTACGAAGCTGAAAATATTCTCGAAACTGTATCATAAGTAATTCGAAATTCCCGCCACACGTTTCAAGGACGCCTGGTCTATTGGTTGATATCAATCAAGTCCATTCCAGTATTTTTCCACTCTCTGATAATATAGCTGCGTCTTAGTTTGAGACAATTTATAATTCCATCTCCTCAAACATCAAATACAAAAAGGAAAATATCGAACTCTGCTTAGTGAAATTTTATAAAAAAGGGGTTATCAGAATCTTGTTATCAATACCTTCTTACTACCTGATATATATCGGTGAGTAATTTTAATGTAAATATATACGATAATATATGGAAAAAACACAAAAATTAATACAACTTGTTCAAATTCCAAAGTCTGGAAGAAAACACGACAAGTTTGGGCGTCCTATGGGATTATTAAGTAATAACGGAAACACTATAACATAACACAGGCATCGGTGGTTCAGTGGTAGAATGCTCGCCTGCCACGCGGGCGGCCCGGGTTCGATTCCCGGCCGATGCAACTGTTTTTGCTCTTCTTTAAGAAATAGGTATGGATATAGCCTTAATATATAAATCAAGGGCACTTATGAGCATGGTTACTTTTTGCTTTTAAATCAATTCCCTCAAAAGGGCCCAATCGTGACGAAATACGTAGATTCTATGTAAAGAAACGAACTGGAATGAGAGTTTAAATAAATATTAAGATAAATCATAGCTAAGAGTGCCAAAGCAAATAAACCAACTCAAAAGATTGAGAGCTTACGCACATTTCCCACTTAATTTAAATATTGCATAACTATAACTGCAAAAGAGAGTGAGGTTTAGTAACAAAGAAGTTTATGTGATACATCATTTACTTAATCTCGACTTTGAATATTTCATTATGTGATTATTTTATATCATCTATCATAGTAATCTTTATTTTTCCTTAAATTCATTAATTTATTAATTTGGCTACAATCTTTGAAGTTCCAATTATAGAAATCAGTAAGTCCAAATTTCTCAAATACATTCGTTTTATTGTATTTAACTTATTTATTAATGAGCCTCCGATATGGCATGAAAACGACTGATAGATACAACTTATCCACTCCTGGTTGTCATTAAAAAGGAATATTATACTTTTGAATATCTATTGAAAACATCAAATGTTTACTTTTACAACATTAACTGAATATAATACCCCAGACGAAGAAGGTAAAAAATTATATGAACCCATAAAAAGGGACTTAAGCAGAGATAACTCAAGGGATTACTGAAGTATGCAATGTGAAAATAAATAAACGATGAATGTGAAGACAGGAGGGATTACGTAACAAGGAATTTTTCAGTCGCTAGTGTAAGAGGAAGCGTACCTGGAGGAAGTTGGAGAAGGAAGAGGTGACATGCTGGAGTAGAGACCTACGGCAAAGTTTCTTGACAATGAATTTGTAGAACTGGTTGGCTCTAAATTTTGAAAGTCATCTGCAAAATTCAAGGGCGATTTTACCCAAGTTTATATTACGTTAATTTCAATGCAGTATGAACAGTGGTGTCATTGGTTAAAAATAGCTAGTATATTTTAATCTGACCAATGTAATAAATACTTAAATGTCTTTCTAAGCCATTGTAAGCAACTCAACTCATTGAAGAAGCTACCTTTAAGTGACGGATAACTTAAAAAACCGCGTACTAATATAATTTGAAGTTAAAAGATTGTGGTAATTTTAGTTAAATCCTACTTAAAAGACCGAACCTTTTTATTAAATATCTATGTATATTTGTATGTCCTATAATGTAAATAATTCCTAATCAAGGTGAATTTCATCAATAATTAAATTTGCTCTTTGAAAACTGTTTTTTCTTTACGCCACGGTACATTTTTATAAATTGCAATGTCAATATTATTACTTTACTGACCCCAGATGAATTTCTTGTTTGACTTAATTATGAAAATATTCTTCGATACATCCATACTATGTTGGTGAAAACACCTTTTGTAGTTAGTCTGGAATTTGTTCAATATTAAAAAACAGGAAGAAGTTAAACAACTGAAAATGACTGAAAGTATTAAATGTAAACAATACTTAGACGTTATATTTTATTAAAATAATCTCTCTTTCTAATATAGAGCAATATTACCACCATGTAATTTTACAATGCTTTAATTTTTCATTTCGTCTCAACCAAAATGTTTTGATAGATTTTTCATTATTGCCTTACGCGTGATGTTTTATTCATTTTTCTTGATGATCAATGATACTGTGATATTTGATTATTTATAAAAATATGATCGTAATTTCATTACATTTTATGTACACTCCTGGCCAAAATTAACGCAGCACCTCCCTAGCGATCCTTACGGCCGGTGCTGCGTTAATTTTGGCCAGGAGTGTACCATAGTATCAATGATTTTATTTATTTAAGGTTACCCAATCATCCTTTAAATGAAAGTGATGGAACACGGCACTAGCTTGACACTAATTCTTGCAAAGTTACAGTTTATATTTATTCATTCATTTATCATGGGCAAGGCCCAGATACAAATATTGCACATTGTTTTAAGTATCAATAATAATAATATAGTTAATTAACATAAAATAACATATTTGTGTAATTATTATGGAAATGCATCAAGTAAATCTACAGATTTAACTGAAATTTGTATATTATAATATCATAATTGCTAAACATGTACCCTTAGATATATTAATAACACAAATAAATATAAAAAGAACATACAGAAATATAAAAATAACATACGTAAAATAGCATTTTATTCTGTATCTAATTAAAATAAAAGTAACTGAAGTGACCTAAACGGCAGGAACTAATAGGGAGTAAGCTGATTCAAACGCTGCTACATCTGTTAGATTTATAGCTCGATTATATCTGTGTCACTGATAATGGAAGTCAAACGTTCATCTCACCAATTAGAGCTACGGATATCTCCGACAAATCCCTTGGTAATGAAATTACGACAGCCTCCATCTTATGTTAGCTCCAGTTTGGACCAAAGAATCTACGGATCCGAATTCGATACAGAAGTTCTACATCTCCGAGGCAGTCTGAATTGATCGCTCTTCAACACTCCACTTACTTCACCTCGAATTTCAAGTAGTTTTCTAACAGAGGTTAACATCATCGGAAAATGAACTTTCTTTTGTTTTGCGCTCCTTCGGCTAAAACAAGGAATACCTCGGAAATACAATAGCCCTCCATTGAACGGATTCCATTCAGTCGGAAATCGCTTAATAAGCGCGCTAATAGAAGCGGGACAATGGAAGTTACTTTCTCCTCGAAGAGTAGCTTCATCAGCGATTCCCCCAAGGTTAAGATGCAGCATATAATGAATATAGGGGAACTCCACAAAAAGGGGAAAAACTATTGAACTCAAGTGGAATTTATAAGGCGGTAAATTTTGACTGACAACCTGATGAGCTAGGCATTATGTGATAATCTCACGCACTCAAACAGTGATTATAAATGAAAGAATAACATAAAGGAAAAAATAGTAAAAATCAGTTTATAGAATCATACACCCAGGTGTTTTAAAATCGTGGTAAATTCCAGGGACTTCGTACTGCATTCACTTATAATTCATGAAAAATATCTTTCATCAGTACATTGAGTATATGTACAGTACAATGAGATAATACTTTATACCATTAGAAAATATTATCAAAAACACAAAAAAAAATAATCAATGAATTAAAATTCATGGAGGATGACGTAACTTTGTGGGAGTTCCGACATGACAACAAATTCTTAAATAAAACAAAGTCTTAGAAACAACACAAATAATCTGTGGACCAGTAAAAGTAATTTTTTGTTTCTATAATTTCGTTTTCTTTAACAATTTGTGTTTAGTAAATTTATTGTACTGCTCTACTTATATCAGTTAACCTTTCGCAGTTAGTTCTAAAACAGTTAATGTGGAAAAGTTTAATTATTCTATAAAATTTAATCTTAGATATGTATTCCCCAACATTTTAAATACAGAACTTCTTCAAATCAGCTGAAACTGGTTAAGATTCAGAGACCGTGAAATAATGGGATAATTTTCGTTTGAATTCACTCGAGACAGGAAATTTTCACAAGGAGAACTTTAGCTATGTAATAGATATTCAGAAAATTAAGATAATTTTCTGATAATGATATGTAATTGTAAACGAACCTAAGGCCCCTAATAAATATCATAAATGAAACCACAGCCTTAGAATGCGTCCATTACAGAGGAATTTAATCGACTCTTTACGCTCTGTAATAAGAATTTTGTCCAATATAATTGACCATATAATTATTTAATTAAGACAGAGTTAGGCAGAATGGAATAAATAAGTTAGTCTTCAAGGGAATTCTAAATTTCGTCCAAAGGGATGAACTAAAAATTACAAAAAATACAAGAAATTTATAAACAATAAATGTTAATCGGATTACTAGGGAATGGAGAAGGGGACCACAGCAATAATCACTATATTTAAACTCTATAAGCGAAAGTACAAGTGTGATTCAATTAGTTAGCACTTGTTCGTACAAAAAAATGTTGATTTAATTTAATTCTCAGGATAGAGTTTACATTATATCAGAATTTTAATCTATAGCTAACATATTAGAAGTCAGGAAACACGCTTGATATCCTACAGCGGATTGACAAGTACCTCATCTCATCTTCTGAACGTAACTTCTGCCAAAGTAATCGAGTAAGCTCCTTTTGTGGTAGTTCATTCTCCCTACAATACGGGCTCCAGATGGCAGCAGCTGCCACTGGCGCATGGATAGGAAATGCCGTGAGCTAGATAGATACTAAGCTAAACGATAAGATACGTAAGGTTCAAAATGTAAAATAAGTAATAAGATTCGTACATATATAACTCTCATCGTACCATAATCTCGATGTTTGATTATAAAATTTTACAATTAGGATGAGAAAAGTTTACCAATCACAAAGTTTTATAAGTAATAAAAATATTTAAAACAACCACTTTAAAGATATCTCCGATTACACGTAAAAGAGTCTTGCAAATCCTATTATCACTCTTTACATTTTAAGCATTTTTAGAACTCATCTTACAAATTGCATTGCTAACCCATTAGGGTATACATTAGGGTGGTTCGACAAAAATTTTTTTTTAATTTCAGATCGCTATAGTGCGGAAAAGTTGCGATTGGTATAGACATGAAAAAAGCACTAATTATTATTTTTTTATAAATTTGTCTTCCGGTAGCGCAATGCCATCGAAGTTAGCAAAAAATTGTGAAAAACCTTCATTTTTCATAACTTTTTTAAACAGGCCAGATGGCTTTAATTGCGTCCCTTTACCATGAATTAACTACTAAAAGTATGTGAAATCAATATATATGCACTTATTGTACATTTGTTTCATATCTTCCGGTCGCGCAACATACAACAGAATGTACTATAACAGTGTACAGTGTATAACAATGTACTATACTCATAACAGGCTTGAAGTTATAGCTCACATACTGTTTTATCTCTTCATTAGTCAATGTTCTTAACAGTGGAGGAGGAGTCAGTGTACTGGTGTTCCATTTGATAATTTCGGTATAGTTTTGTAAACATGTCTACGCCCATCTGTGAATGTGTGGTTTATTTTTATGGCAAACTATTGAATCTACAAGGTACTTACCAGAAGATCTGCTTCAAGTTGTTGATCCCGTTTTACAACGGGATGCTTACTTTGCCCATCCCGAAAATTTACTTTTGGCTATTTTAACTGATGAAAGAAACCATATCCGAGAGCTGGGCTTCAAGCGTATCATGAAGGCAAAGCAAGCAATATCTGAAAGTGACTCTATCAGAATCTTTAAACCACCAAACCTAAACTTTGAAGCTAAAGACTATACTGAAATTATCAAATGAACACCAGTACACTGACTCCTCCTCCACTGTTAAGAACATTGACTAATGAAGAGATAAAACAGTATGTGAGCAATGACTTGAAGTCTGTTATAAGTATAGATGTTTTCCCATGCCATACATATGCAGTTGAAAGATGCGTTAAGCTAGTGACTGAAGTTTCAAGTAAAGTATGTGGACACAGTTCAAGTGACGGCTATGTTAGAACCACATTACTGTCACGCTCAGCTCAGCTCAACTCTTTCACACAAATATGAATTTCGATGTTTATCGATAGATAAAGACTAGAAAGGAAACATAAAGAGAGAGAAAGCGAAATAAATTTGTACATATTGAAAATAATACATCCTACATTGGATGGTTGGCTGGGTAGGGTGTGAGTGGAACTGGAAGTGCAGCCCCGTGGTGAGTTCTGGGTCGTTTTGTAAACAAAATGAGCGAAAATCACCAATAATTGAATATTGGAACAAAGCATGAATTTATATTTACTATTAGAAAATTTCTAAATTATCTGAAAGGAAACCGCCTCGCCTCTCTGTTTTTGACGAAGCTGCGCAACCGAATTCCACTTGAATATCAAAGTTTATCTTATATGCTTGCATTTTAAATATATTATTGTTATTATTTATCATCCAATTATCATTGTAATAGAATTAAACTGTGGCATCTCTAAAGGTCTTATGATTAAAATGTACTAAACAGACCAACTTTGAAATTTTGCACAAATTACTAATTTTACTCATTTTGTACCATGTTGCCGGAAGATATGAAACAAATGTACAATAAGTGCATATATATTGATTTCACATACTTTTAGTAGTTAATTCATGGTATAGGAACGCAATTAAAACCATCTGGCGTGTTAAAAAAAATTATGAAAAATGAAGGTTTTTCACAATTTTTTGCTAACTTCGATGGCATTGCGCGACCGGAAGACAAATTTATAAAAAAATAATAATTAGTGCTTTTTTCATGTCTATACCAATCGCATCTTTTCCGCACTATAGCGATCTGAAATTTAAAAAAAAGTTTTTTTCGAACCACCCTAGTATACATGCTTGTTAAACTGGTTAATATTTTGGTAGAACTTGTGGCTCCCCCCAGAAAGTCCCTGGGATACCAACGTTGATGAATTAAATGTTTTACCTTTTAATCTGTATCTATAGATATTATTTGATAATTTTGGACGATGTACGTTGAATTTATACCTTAAAGAGATAAATAAATAATTACATGTACGCACATCCAGGTTGTACGTCAGTATAATGAGTAGAGCTGAGATGTTTCACTGATATACGTTGCATTAATGCCTATAACCAATGTCAGGCTGAATTTATATACTTCAATCGATACTGTTCATGAATTTGAGAGAATAATGAGAGTTAATTCAGCGTTGTTTGCCATAAACGCTGTAATTGCGTCGTTTTTATTATTTATTAAAGTCCCAACAATTGTATGTTTTGTTCTAATTGAATTCCTATCGTATTCAGAAAACTTTTTTGAGGTAAAAGGGAAGACTTCTAGGATTTAATAGTCCAGGACTTTGTAATTGGTTGAACATCTCTGATATGAATAATTGCGAGAGTGCGGAACAATTTCCAGTTCACATTAGACTAACAACAAATCCTATATTTATCTAAATCCAAAGAGTGACAATAATACTGTTTTGACTTAATACTAAGCTTCATTCTTTAATTATTTTAATTTACAAGACTGTACATAATAATGCTAGCTTTCACCTACGTTAAAGGTTTCACTGAAAGATGAAGTTCGTTTTCACCCTTAAATTTTACATAAACATTTTATCACAAGTAGGATAGTTTTTACTGGTGTTTATATCCTTCATAACGAATACCATTTGCCGATAAACTTACTTTGGTGGAACCCTGATATCCGCTATTGAAAAGTATATTTAATTATAGGATATATTGATATGAAAGAACTTCTACTATTCACGTAGAAATGACATCTATATTATAATTGGTAAGATAAAACTAATCACAAGTCATTTGGAGCAATAATATTATTTCAGGCTAAAGTAAAACCAATTTCACAACGATATATAATTATCCTAAAGAGAGGAATAGAGGTCTTATGTGACAAACTTTACAAGGATAAAGGTGTAAGTTGATTTTGCACTTAAAGGTGAGCAATTAATTTCCAAAGGAAGAAGGAGTATTAAAAATGTCAACGTGATTATTAGCAGTCCGTTAGCGTTAGGTACTATAGCCTTTCTATATCCTTTACATAAATACATAAATACAATAAAATTTTCGTTCGTTCCTCCTTAATATAAACTATAAAAAGTATTGGATGACATAAAGAGCAAAATAAATTATCAATGTGTAAGGGAGATGGAATAACGTACATGAAAGGCAAGAGAATCATGTATGTAAGGGAAATATAGTTGATGTTCCAGGCCAATGACCGGAGATGAATGTTGAATATAATCAAGAGCATGATGAAAATTAATTTAATTTAATGGGATTCCTCGAGTAAGCATCCGCGATGGTAGTACGGAGAAAATGTCTTGTAAATTGGCTTGACCCGGGCACCCTGAAAGACGCGGAGTCAGCGAAGCATCGGCTAAAATATGGATCCGGCCAAACAATCTTCGCAGTAAATTCACTCCATACAATCCAATTTTCTGACGCTTCCCTTGCCTTGAAAAAACAACCTTTATATCATCCGACACTCTCTGGGTACAGCCGGAGGTAAATCTTTGATCAAACATCCACTAGAATTCGTATCAAAGTGATCTGAAAGGTACTGTCTAATTATTCTTCAATTTGTGAGATTGAAAATTTTCCTGAGTCCGGATTATTTTTCTTAGGACCTAGCGATAAGTTGTCAAAGAGAATGAATGGACAAATACATATCTAAGAGAAAGTAAACAATACACTACTTTGGCTCTCACTACTTGACTCCTAGAAAGAACAAATACATTTTGTTTCATTATGTTGTTGTAACAAGTGACTTATGTTGTTCTGCAATTGACCTGATATTTACGACTTATATTTTAAGTGATTTGAATAGTTTTATCGTTATTTTATAATGTCAAGAACATTGCATAAGGTGGAACTTAGTTTCTTTAAAATGAATGTATCTTGGTGTGATATTCGCTGACGATTCTATAGTTGAAGTATGCTAGATATCATGTGTAAATTCGCCCTTTGAAATACTAGAAAATGAAGAAATTCGTTCGAAGGGATTTGTATTAAAGCTAGAAATATCTCATTTTAAACTGATTCGGTTTATTAATGCTTATGGTACTTCATAAATTTAGATATCCTATATAATGTACAATAAGAATTAGTAAATAAACATAATACAATAGATATCATGAATGGAGCTGGTACTTCACTATCCAACATTTACAGAAGTTTTAAAATGTTGATATTTTTTCTAAAACTGTAAATAAGTATTGGGTTAGTACGTAGAAATATTTTTCAGTAAGGGATCAATTCCTTCCAACGATTACAATATTTGTATCTCCAAAAATCAATATGCTCTGTATTTGCTCTGTATAACAAAGCGATTCAAAGGTACAATGTATTCCTTTCACCAAACCATCGCAAACACACATTTATCGGACAGTATAGCGAGAGAATACTTCGAGGGTCGTGCTTAATTATCATTATTATCAAGAGATTAATGCTCTATTAATTAATATGTCATCGTTAATTAAGAGATTGCAATTTCGCTCCAATTTTAGGTGGTAAGTGTGTAAATTAATAGATAAAAATAAATTCGACAAAGGAATTTTACAATCACAAAAATATTAAATACAAACACAATTCTAAAGAAGAAAGAAACGTAGTAATTTCCACAGACTAATAATTTTCTAAAGGCGACTACTTCTATTCACAAATAGACATCATCTTCAGCCATTAATGAGTGTTTTACTTCTTTAGTGGGACGCCCTTCCACAAATTCGAGCTTGGATATGTCAGATTAAAAAACAAAATTGAAAATCATCGTAGACAACTCGAGCATCCTTTCCCATGCAAAACCTCAACATGATAACAAACCTTGGACTTCAGAATTCACATAGTAATTTACACCCGTTGACATGGCACTCCAGCCATTCCGCCACCCCGTTCCGATTGTTTAAAACGCAAACGAGGTTGGGCCGCTGAAGTAGTTGCGCCGTGGTTTAGCCTCCCCAACCCTCGAGCCATCCTCCCAACGTCCTTGGGCTAAAAGACTCGTCGCAAGTCACGCATCGTCGACGCAAAATATAAGAGGACCGCATGAGAGGCGGAGAAGAGATGAGGGCCCCGAAGAGGAAAAACGCCGGGGAAAAGTTGACGGCTAGAGGTATGAATCAGCAGGGTTGTGAGGGTAGGCCTTTTTTAAGAGCGGAGGACCCACGATAAGGAGGTTTCCGCGACCGGAAATGTTTTGTATATAAGAACCTTCGCAGCGAATACCTCCAGTCTCTCATCTCATGCCCTATTCGAGACGACAAAGGAGGTATATTTGAAGTGGGTGGTTAGGTAGCTGGGTTACTGCGCGTGCGCAATGGAAACGAACCATCTCCACGACCACTAGGCTACCCGCAGGGAAAGGGAAGCGTTTCCTATGGGCGCGCGTTTCGAGGAAAGATGATCCTCGGACAGTATCTCTTTTTTTTTCTTTCCTTACATGCTTATTCATCCCTGCGATGTATTTTCGACGGAAACAATAGTGTCCCCGTGTAACTGGTATAGCCCCGAGAAGGGCCTTAAAAATGAAGATACGTTTCGGATGAGGAAAACTGAAGTCTGAGAGTATGATAGATTGACTCTTTTGAGATGTACGAGGAAGTGATGCGAGATGAGAATCGGAAAAAAACAGATCTAGACATTTTATTACGAGTGGAATCTGAAATAGAATGCGCAAACATTCGCAATAAAAGACTGTGGTTTTCAATGACTGAGAATATTTTAAAAGTGTTGCCTATTCATGCGCTGAATAGGTAGTAGTATACAGAATATCTTTGGTACACGCATATCTTCTACAATGTATAATACAAATATGAGCTACGCTGAGAAGGATGGATAGCGGAAAATAGCTTCAATTTAACACTCAAATTTACATTCTCTAAATTGATAAAGCATTGCTACAGAGACAGGGGCATTGAAATTACACTTAATGTTTCAAATTCATATAGGTAAGATAAATAAATGTCGACGACCAGATTGACTGATTTATTCCTTATTACAATGGGCTACAATCACAAAATGTGAATAGGGAATAATGATAGGAAATTCGCCCGAAAAGTCCAAACAAAATGTAAACATAGCAACAGAAACCCTTTAAATAAATTTTCTCTCCCAACCACATTTCAATTGTATATTCTGCATCACCAAGAAATTAAAAAATAAATATCATATAAATTTTCGTTTTTGCGTAAAATTGAGATACATGCGTATCATAGTAATTACACAACATAATATCTATGTCAAGGTATATTTTATTCAGCGATTTAAATATATTAAAATATAACAATAAATCAAATAAAAAGTGGCTGAAGTCATTTAGCTTGAAAAATGATTTTCATAATTCATATTCCATATTATTTTGCAGACCGTCACAATATTTGATACAAAATGTTGTAAGATTTTTTTTTATAATTTCATAGTCATTATGTTTAATAAAATGTAAATGTAAGTAAATAAGTGAATTGATGTTTTTATGATGAAGGATAACTTATGATTAACAATCTTTCATTGATAAGAAAAAATTCTAATTCTAATTATTATCTTAAAGTATATGAGAAAAAATTTTAATTTTAGACTTAGAATTTAGACTTGCAGGAAAAGCTAAACAACGACAAAGAAACTTTACTTACGTCGGAGATCTTCCATTGCATCGAGTAAATAAGGACGTATTTACTAAAAAGGTTCTCCAATCTGATCCGATTGAATATATTTATAAACATCCCTTGAAATGATGCTTTCATGAGAAGCATGGATTTACGAATTGGCAAGAGTACAGATGGGATTGAAATTGTGAATGGTTTGCTCCAACGGAGCTGAGGTCATGTTTACTTGGTAAAATAACACGTTTTTATGAATATGTATCACAGTAGTATCTTGAATTGGATCTCGGAACTCCCAAGATATATTCCAGCATAGGATTTGCTATGTTTTCATTACAGAAATATTTCAAAATATCTTCGGAAAACCTCACCTCAATTCCCAAATAGATGTGATTCTCAATACTTTCACCAAGGAGTACATATTTACCAAAAGCAAAAAACACCATAGGGTTTGCGTCATTTCCAAAATATTGGAAAGGTTTGAAATTATCTCGAGACATAAATTTGAAAGGAAAGCTTACTGGGCTACTTTGGTTTTCAGAATTCGAAAGACATGTAGCACAAGCCATCAGAAATGAGAAGCCGGGGGCTATTCAGTGGAGGATCGTGATATTCTGGCGCCGAAACAAGGATAATAGAATTCTCTTTCTCCAATCCGCTATCCCTTACTAAGGATTTCTTGGAAAACGAGCTCAGTGGAATGGAAAGACATCTATTGAAGGTATTGCTACGTTTTTCTTTATCAAAATACGCCCAAATTAGGGAGAAAGATTTCCAAAAGAAGCTGGAGTGGAAAATGAAAGTGAGCTCTATGAAATATCTTTCCCCAAAGAAAACGTGCCAAGAAACATCCATTAGTCGTGTTCGTTTAAAAAGTTATTTTTGGATTGCTTGCCTTCTCTCTCTGATTCCACGTAGGTTGCAATCCTATTTTTCTTTTACGGTGCTCTATTCTTGGAAAGATTGACATTTCTTTTCACTAGACCTTTTCTTCAAAGATTGCTACGGTGTTTGGGATTAAAAACACAAGCCCCATTAGTAACCTATCTATGACGAACTTATCTAGCTATATTTATACAATAAAATATATTTGAGGGATAAATTTCCTCCATAGAATTTCACCAGTAATTAAATTAAATAGTAGTTAATGGTCAAAGGTCTAAACTATGTTATAAATAAATTTGAATCCTACAAAAAACGACAAGTATGCGTACAAGGAACCTTTGTACCTATGTACCAAGGTACATTCAGCAGTACACATTTTAATGGTACATAACGAAACATAAAACATGTCGTTACATTCTTAACGATAAGGTAACAAAGAGTAGGCTCTAAGATATATGGTCAATATATTTAAAAATAAATATAAAGCTGGAAAAGGAAAAATTCCTCCAAAATATAAAAAAACCTTATTGTCTTCTTTTCTCTCTGTAAAGTTACAAATATTTTATTTCCTTTTTGGTTGGTTTCTGAAAATGAGTTTACCTAAATGTAAGAGATAATCGATTAATTGAGAATCCTTCAAACTGATACGATATCCATATATTTATTATATCGAATTAAATAACTATAATCATAAAAAAGAAGTTTTTCTTGATGGGTCAGGAGTGATAACTTTTTTTTGCTGTTTACTGTACATTCAAAACAATATTAATTTGACCTTCTGGAACCTCGACTTTCTTTATTAACGTTAACCTCAGTTAGGACCGGTCTTGTCACCTACATTTTACACTCCAACATTATTAAAATACTCCATCACTTAGGAGCAATGGGCATAATAGAAACATGATACATTGATCGAGAGGGTAAGGCTTAACAGGGTGGATCTCTGCGGTGACAATTAATTAGTAGGTACGCGTATTACATCATTCTATTAATGAAATCAACCAATAAAGTTTGCATTTTCAGATACTTCGAAATTGTTAATATTTTTAGCTTGGAAATCATTAGAGTTGCAATTCTGAAAGGAAATTTACTCACTAAAACAGACGAAATACGGGAGATGACCATTTATCCAAGGGTAGAGTAAGTAACAACAAATGAAAGGGTGATAATGGGACAGTGTTTTTACTCACATTGGAAATCTTTTCTTGCAGACCTTTCAGATAACTAAGTTATTCCCTGGGAGGCGATGGGTAATTTCCTCCTTAGTACCTGGAAAGAAAAGAAGATTATCTTAAGTAAAATAGAAATTAGTTCAGCTACTCGCTTTCATGAGCAATCTAAAGTGTGTATTGCACCTAAAACAGTAATAGTTCGACTACTGAGCGTAAGAAGCATTATGATGACTTGACTTTGTCCAATCGGAACTACATACTTAATTATTAGTCGTTTCCTTTACGCTTTTCTGGATATTTCAGGACTATTCTACGCTGTATTAATCCTATTATTAGCGAATCAATTCCTCATAAGGAAAAAAATGCAAGAATACTAAGTGCTCTTTTATATAACGTATAATTCAAACTAATTATACGGAAGATATGTATTTGAGATAAAATTAGAGTTAAAAATATGTATTCAGAGCATAAAGGTTTATAATTTGATTTTCAGCGACGAGATTCACTCAATGGAATAGCAACAACGAGGGCATACTATTTCAATCTCACTGAAATGTGTATCGAAACTATAAAAATTGTCATTAATTTATTTATGGACAAAAGTAAAAAGGAGAAAATCCAGCAAATTTATCCCGCAACATATCCATAACCATCCATCCTTGGAACCTCTCACTTCGTCTGATTAAACCGAAAAACAGAATTACCCGCACCCGGATTAATTTCCATCAAAGGCGAGAACACCGGCATCAATAAATCCACTCGGTCCCGAGATCGCGAAAATTATCCTCAACAAAGGTCTGCTCACGGGTGAGATGGGGATTACTTTTTAAAGGGCTCTAAGTAAGTTGAAGTTTCTCTAATTGGATATGCGAGGGAAAGGAGTGAGGTCAAAGGTCTGTAAAGGACTTATACTTAATGCATATTCCTTTCAAGGAAGACGTTTAGGCGAGTAAACTTGAGAAGAGAAAGGGATGGGACTGAGCCCAGCACTTCATGCACAATAGAACTGGGGCTGCGACACCACAGTGCATCGTAAGAGTTCCTTCCCAGTCCTTACGAATTAAAACTTCATCACTCCAATGTAACGAGATCATGCCTTTCAACGCTAGGCCCTCATCTTGTCTAACCAAGCTTCCCCAGAATTACATCCAGAATCCTAGACTTGCGGTATTCGCAACTTCATCTGCGAAGTATCAACGGAGCAACAACTTGGCATATATTAATTTTGGCATTTATCAGAAAACGAATACATGTCTGATCTCCATGAGAGAGAATCAGTAAATTCTGACTCCACCAACGGGAAAAAGAATTAATTATTAATGCTAGGTTAGCAATGGATTCGTATGTAACTCGTGCTTTATGTTAGAGAAGGAATCAAATCCCCATATCAAAGCGCGATATCTCAGCCTTGTAGGCTTAATTGGTTTGGACGCCCGCCCGAAAAATGGGAGATCCGGTATTGCGTCTCAGAAACCTTAAGAATGTTTATCTCATTTAATTTCTTTTCCATAGCTATAAAATATCCTCTATAGGTTAGCTATAAATATAGTCTAAGCAAAACCATCTTATTTTTTACTATAATTTACGAAAATATTTTTCAAATTACTGAGTTAAAGCTTAAGGTTAAAGCATCTGCCCGGCAAGTGGAAGATCCGGGTTCGAGTCCTGGCTGCAGCTGACTTTTTCTCCTTCATTTCTTCTCAAATAATATGTATTAAAATCATACAGTTATACAAAATTATATTTAGAACGCTAAGAAAAAAACCTGATGCGGCCAACGCATGACTTTCTCCGAATTTATTGAAAACAGAAGCCTATGCCGGTAATATATAAATAACTCCAAAACAATCAGTGTTACGAAAAAATGTTTCAGACAAAAGTTGTAGTAAAGTACATAATCTATAACTTTTGTACACAAATGTATATACTTTAATTGCATTCTGACAGAGATATGTATGAAAAACTTCCATTTATGGATAAACAAGAACTTCCGGTTAACCATTATTCAAGAATAACTCCTAAACAATCAGTGTTACGAACCAATGTTTCATACAAAAGTTGTAGTAAAGTACATTATCTAAAACTTTTGTTTGTAATTGTATATACCTATATTGCATTCTTACAGAGATATTTAAAAAAACGAAATTTTGTTCCAGATAAACCGCAACTTTCGGTTCAGTGATATTCACCAAACACAAATAAACTCTTGGCATTGTTATGAAAATATTAAATATGAATTTTGAAAATGATCGAACAATTACTTTTTAAGATAGAGCGCCCACAATCTTTTTTTACCACAGACAGACAGACACACGCACACACAGACACACGCACACACAGACACACGCACACACAGACACGCAGACCGACATGTTCGGGAAAATAGTGAAAACGTGCACTATGGGCCCCAAAACATCTATTGCCGTCGAAATCTGGAGGTCGAATTTTTTTGCTAATACAATGCTTTCTCTATACTACGTATATGGAGAAAGTAATATTTTTGACCAGTACAGAAATACGATATTTTAAATTATCTCAGAAATAATATTTCTTTTCCGAACACTAGTTAAGTGGGGTTTTGAAGATCAAAGAAGAGAGAAAATAGGGTTTAGTCTTTTCTACATCACAAATAAATCCCACGAAGCTCCCAGAACAAAATGAACACCGGCTGCCAAAAATTATTAAGAAACACAGTCAATTCTGATCGCTGATAACGAGATAAAAGACGAGAAGATTTTGCACAGGCTCTTGGGAATAAACGCAAGATTGAGCAAAAAATGGTAGCAACGAATACGTTAGGATTAAGTAAAAATAGCGACGGAAATTGAAAAAGAGATAAGCTAGGAAATAGGGGCATGAGAGAGAGAAAGAGGTTAGGAAATAAATTAGAAGCGAAATGTATCTTGGCATGAAACTATGTATTTTAAATCCAGCTTGCTATAGCCGTTACCGAGAGTAATCTCTCGATACCGAAGAATCTCTCGCTATGATATTGCGTCGCCGATGGTTTGCAGAGGTTTAAAAAACGACAAATTTAATATTAAAAAAACATTTAATAATAGAGAGAATAATTCATACACGTAAAAATTGCAGAATTAGGTTCTTATAAAATGAAATCTTATGAATTTAAATTTTCAAGAAGCCTTAAATGTTGGATTTTCAATAATAATGTGATTGAAAATGTTTGTCTTACGATTTGATGAATTTCAATTTGATTATTGTATTTTTGCATATTATTTCAGTCTATTAATATATTCACTTTTTTCTGTTCATATTATCTCCGTTTATTTTATGTAGATACGTTTATTATGCTAATATGCCAATGGGTCAATTATTTAAATCAACTTTTGTGTATGTAACCTTTACATTATTTGTTTTATTTTTTATACTCGCAGCGTAATTTGAATAAATAAATTAATACTATTTAATCAGCACTAAACATACAATATATAAATTTGTTTATATTTACTCTGTTTGTGTTTTCTTATATTTGTATTTATCTAAGTATCATTTATTTTGTTATATTGCCGAATGGGTTTTTTATTTATAATTAATTTTCTGCTGTCAAACAATCGCTGTTAAATTAAGTGAAGGCAATCCCCGTACAAGTTTTCTTCGGGGATGCCTATATTTCAATAAATTATAACTTATTCATATGTGTATAAATTCTCTGCATTCTGTGTGAAATAAAAATTATTATTATTATTATATCCCAAGGTATTAAAAAATTAATAAAAGCATCTCGGATAAGATTTTTTTATGGTACATCATACCGTTTTCGAATATAAAATATTTAGCTAATCAAATCGGGATTATGGCTTTTTTATTCGAACTTCCGATTCAGAGTATAGGACAATGCTTCATGCGCTGATTTCTCTGGTCTTAAAGTCACGATGAGGAACTACAGAAGAATGCTCGAATAAACGGATTCGGAGTACATATGAATCTTACTGTAGTGGATAAAACCCCGTAAAAAGCTATTACTCAAAGCGGGCATTCCGTAATATTCAGAATAGAGAGAAACTACTCCCGTTAACTTAGTTTCAGCCTTGATTCAGGGCGGAAATTCCATTTGAATATCTTAAATGACTTAACCTACTTAGGCAAGGGGAAAAGGTTTCCCTGATAACGTCATTGGCTTAATAAATATAATTTATATTTCAGTTAGTATTAACGGAATCTCTTTGCGGACTTAAATATAGGTCAAGATATGCTGCAATCCCTCACTTAGAATACACAATTGAGGATTATATAGGGTAAGTCCCTAGGGTGATTTTCTGCAAGTAGGGCAGGATTATGGATCATAGTGAAAAAGTCTTGGGAATATAAATATCTCTCGTTATATCTTGCATTCTTGCCTTACGGAATTAGTGCTTATAAAACTGAGCGCTACGCCATGAAACATTCCAAACCAAATTATGTTTTCAAATTCTTGGCGGAAACTTAATATGTAATCAGTCTTATTAAATGTATACAAAATAAACTTGGACTAGTATAAATTGAATTTTCACTAGTAAAGGAGCACGTAAAACTGGGTGTTATTAAAATTAAACTCTTTGACAATAAGATAAAAATGTGATCAGTTATTATTGGGTTACTTTAACACAAAAAAGTTAGATGATATAAAATTTTATTATACTAGTATAAATTTATTTTTTCACTAGTCAAGGAATAAGTGAAAACTGATTTTTATTAAAATTATACTGTTGTATATTAAGTGAATGCAGTGATATGTAATTGTTGTATAAACAATAATGTTACGTAAGCACGGAAAATTTAGATGAAGGAAATATTGTATGTATATTTTTTAGTATATAAATTCACCACTGTTTTAGTTCATAAGCTTTATTTCTCGGCATATGTGGAACTTGTTACATCGCAGAATAATAAAAGCTTTGGGCCTTCAAAGGCGCAGGCCTTCTCAAGCCAAGCTCAACACCTTGTCCCATCCTTGTTTGCTTCTTTTAGGAAGAATACTTCAAAATTTTGCTATGTGAGTCGATTGCACCTTTGAAGACCTCTGACGGTGGTTAGTGTCACTACGTTGAGCGCCACTTGCGTTGTTCGATACACACATTTAATAGATTGAAACCGACGTGGCATGGGATTTTAATGATTACAATACGCATAAATACATAAATACAATGCGCATAAAGTAAAAGATCTGGGTTCTAGTCCCAGCAATTTTGCCTTTTGTTCACTTCTGTTCGTGATTATTTGTAAAACTTTTGAACTTCAGTATACTTAGTTATTTTGTAACGAGATATGACCATTAAATTTACTGTACATTTTACATATAAACAACCTTAGATTTCTGAATCAAAATATGACCTGGACTGAACAGATAAACTCTGTCTGTGATACTTCCCGAGTCCCTATTACTTAAAATAAAAAGAGCAGCAGATTCACTCCAAGCCATAGCTCCATTTAATAGCCATAAGTTCGCTGAAGCCTGCATAAAAAAATTTGCATACTAAGAAACATAATTAGCTCGCATGGAGTCTTTCATTATTGCAGCAATTCTTACCACGAACCGTATGAATTCATTCCGCTATGCTTAAACTACTTAATTTCCACTTATGTTGTGCTGAAATTTATCTTTCCCAATTGGAACAAGATTGAGCTAATATTTCGTGATGTGAACAAACCATTAGGAAATAGTTTCTTCTATTAGAAGCAAAAAACATTTACGGAAAATACGTCTTCCTTGGAGAACGAAAAGGGGCTTTCATTGAACGTCTGGTAGAAACCCCAAAAAAAGGATTAATAAGAAACAACGCCGGCATATGCCGCGCCCTTTCCATTAGAATCCTCCATCCACTGCAGGGAGTGCACGTAACAGATGTTTAAACAAGAATCGTAATCGTTCTTTCGTCGTATCGTCAAGCCCTCAGTTCCTGAAAAAGCTCATAGTACGGTCTATTTTAACAGCAGGATTCCTCTCGTTTCTTTGCCCGGGGCTCGCGTTGTCATGACAACGGGCGGCAACACTCCAACGCGAGAAAGATCAAAGACTAATAAATTCATTCGTTTGGCGACTCGGATATTGCGTTTTGGGGATTGTTTCATTACGGCCAATTATAAATCTAAATTGAGTAATATTGATCCGGCTACCAAGTTATTCCTGTGGATAATCAAATATTAATTGCGACGAGATGAAATCCAAATATGATGCGGGAAGGCTATGTGATTGAGGCTGGTGAGATAAACTGCTTGCAACGCAGATATTTAGCTAGTAATCGAGGATGAACAATGAACCGGTATTTGGTGTAAATTAAGGAGACAATACTGGGATTAGTTAATTTTTGGTGAATTTAAAAAGACTGCGCATTTCAATATTGTGTTCTACAATATTCAATACTAGACAACAGGAAAACAAAAACAAACGACTCAGGTTTTGGAATATCTGGTCCTGATGACGTAATATGATAATCATGACCTAGTGTTGTAACCTCGAAATAAAACCTAGGTCTCATATCATATGAATATATCTCTGCTTGAGCAAATATTTACAGTAAAATGGTTTATTATTATTGGCATCGCGAAGCCAAGCCTTCTAAAACTTGAAATTAACAATATTTTTTGAGTATAATCTTCGTTTTAGGAATGTAGTATGAAAAGAGATACAAAATCGAAGATGAATGAGATATATATATATATATATATGCTACCAGATGCACGAAAATGCAATAATATTATTGTGTTATAAAATTTAAAAATCCATGAAAATTAAAATTTATAATTAAATATTCCTTTGAAAAAATAGGCCTAATTATTCTTGAAATAGTTGTTTCATTTTTAGAGCCGATATTTCACTGAATTACTATCACATTCTCTTTAAAGAATTTTAAATAAAACTCATTTAGAGGTTAATTTGAAAAAAGCCATAACAATCAATAAAACTGCAATTTAATAATGATCTTTTAAAATTAACAAATTTTCAAAAATCTCATCAATTCCGTTTCTCTCATTTAAATCTCATTTCTTTTGCTTCGTTTATTGCTCCTTTGCTCATCTTATATCGGAATGATAAATTGTAACATTTTGCTAGAAAACTGTAGTTTAATTAATAATTTAAAAAAATCGTACAGAACTCAATGCGCATTCACATTACAAATACGTAAATCATGATGCCTAAATACAAAGCATGCGTTACTATCTTAATCTTCTATCTTGTGTTCTTATCTATCTTCTTAATCATATTCTTCTTGTCGAATACTGACGTATCTTTACGACGATTTCCACATTCCTGGGTTGTACATACAAACGTACAAATTGTATCTCTTACTCCTTTTTACAGCCTTTGATACTCTGCTGTCAGAGTTCGTGCTCTAGATTTCAAACTCGAATATCAAAGATGGGTAGTTTTTCACTTGAGAGTAGCACGTGTACGAACATGAAAACTTGAGCCCACTAAAATGCTACTTCTATTGCGCGCACATCCAAAAAAACCAATGTAAAATTTCTGAATAGGAAAAAGAATTCCACGTTAAATTAATACAGGTCTATTCATTAATAACTGATGGAATGAATTAGCAGCAATTCACAATTCCTATATAACCACAGACAAAATCAAATGTTGTCTCCCTGATTTGAGAAACAGAGAGGAGAAAGATAACATATTGATATTAGAAAGTCAATCATTAAAGGGTAAGTTGCATCTTTGCGTGCACAGATAAAGTAAAAATGGTCTCTTTAGTAACTGCGTTGAACGTAAAAAGCAGATAAAATGGCCATATCTCAAATCCACAAAAATGGCTGCAAAAACACAACTTTTAATCATCATCATAATCATCGGAATAAATAAGACCTGATGTATCTTTAGTTAGTATCTTTAATTTAGCTCTGATAGAATAGGTTTCTTTTTAGGCCACACTTACAACCAATCCATAGCAAGGTGTTCATTTAAATTAAGAAATGAATCGTAAAAAATGTTCCTTAATTATTCCTTGAGTATTCCTGAGTATTTTGATGTGATTGAAATTGCTGCTTTAAAAGTGTTATGATAAGCTGAAGAAGATTACGATATACAATAAGATAGAATATAGTATATAGTTACATGGAGAGGTACCAAAAAGTTTCAGCCGCAACAGCGGATTTTGTCATAGCCACATTGATGCTAAGTTGAGAAAAAGTATGCTCAATAAATCACCATTGTTTTTAGAAAATGTTCAAGTTAAAGAAACGAAAATCATATTCCACATTTTTGCATTGCACATAAGGAAGAGATGAAGGAAAATTATTTCCCAGAACTGACTCAAATGATCACCCACTCACGTCTACATACTTAGGAATCTTTAGTAATGCGCATCGGAGGCCATGCGAAGAAAATAGGTTAACTGCCAGATTATCATTACCTTTCACGAAACTCATCATAAGCATTTGGAGTCGGAATAAAGGCTCGTCTGTCGAAGAATAACTTCTTGGAGCATCGTGACTTGAGTACGCGTTATACGGACGAGGAACTTTCTCGAGAAGAATTCGACTAAGTATTTGCAGAGCTCCCAGATGTGGAAGATGAGTGGAACGCGGTGTATTTAAGCTCTTGAAAGAGTATGTGATCTAAATATAGAGTAAATGCGCAGTATGGAAATATAATTTAGTCATATGGGAAGAAGTAGGAGAGGTAGAAATAATAAAAGATTATTATCTAAAATAGCGAGTCAACTCTAATATAAATACGAAACAGACAAGGTATTCATATATCTATATCTATTTTTACTTTGACCTTACGATATTAGATCGATTTTATTGCAGTAAACTGCCAGATTAATATTACCTTTAAAAAATCTTTACATGGATAACAATTGTGTTAATTTTTACCAACAAGTTACAAATGTGCCAGCACTACGAAAGCAACCTAGCCAACAATCTAACTATAATTAAGACTAACTGGACTGAATAACTGGAGCCTGCCAAGCTCTAATTTTTTCTAAAGAGATATTTGAAAAAAAATTCAGTCTGCGCAAAAGTTTTGAAGTACTATGTATAAATATACGAATGAAGAAGGTGCATAATCATTTAAGTCTTACGTAAAAATTCTAATTTTATTTCATTTCCGCATTAGTTAATTTTTCAGTTTAGTTAAATAACCCCTACATAATTAAAATATTGTCAAGAATAAACATAATGATAACATACGTGCTTTTTGCGTGTCTTGCCAAATAATAACGTATGGATTTCATACATAGTAGCATATATGCAATTAATTCAACAAAGCAGATATTCTACGAAATGTTTTTCAAAACATTTAGTAAGATGGTACTAAATGGATTCCTGAATAGAGTACAAGGATCAAAATTTGAGATCAAGAGTATGCATAGCAAAAAACATTACTAACCCGAAAGAAATCTTTATTCATTTATTTATTCAAAGATTCACATACAGTTTTAGAACCATTTTATAGTGAATGCACTTAACAAACAAAGAATAAAACAAATTTAAAATAAAATAAATGATAAAAATAACATCTTAGGCTTTAAATAACGTGTTCGTAATGATTATGCACATCCTAAGAAATAGCAGCGTTACAGCTGCCTTCAATAAATTTTCCTTTCCTAAACTGGGTTAAAGAGACCTCAGGAATTCATCGTCATCATCAAATCGTCAAGTGCCAGAGAAGTGAAGAATCTTCAGGTTCCTCCAAAAATCTCTTTTCTTACTGACTCTTGTATCCATGCGAAATTATAGCCCTTTCACGACCTTTCTCTTTTTAGGTAAAAGCGGACGGCTAAAGAATGCAAGGGGCTTTCTTAAAAACTGAAACTTAATTTGAACGAAATTCGGGTGGCATTTGTAAAACCTAAAAACTGAAATGTCAGTGGTTTTCATGTGGTAATGTAAGTTTGAATACGACATTCCATTTAACTTTATAAATACTATCGTAATTTTTAATAGTTTTGAAAAATTAAAGACTGGTGTAATTTTCGTATCTACGCTATTAATTTATAATTTCATTTTTTTTAATCCTTGCTTGTTATGTCTGTGAAAATATTATAAATCTATTAAAAGATAAATTGCGCAATATTATAAATCTATTAAAAGATAATTGCGCAATAACTTCACTCATCATACTCATTAAATATTTATCAGAACATTATTATTAATAATAATATTATAATATAATATTATTAATATTGGTTAGATAGAGGTATATCTAATTTTATAGAACTTTATATAGGATTACGTATGCTTATAATGTTACAGAGAATAGATGTTCTTACAAATGATGGAGCATCTTAATTATAAGGAGAACATACTTTAAATGAAACTTGAAAAACAAATAAAACATAAAAAATAATTCATTTTGTGATGTTATTTTTAATTAATAATGGAAACAAAATGATTAATCATGAATCAAGTAACGAAAGTGTTTGGTAGAATTATCTCAACTTCATGAAGCTTGAATTAAATTGTAATATTTTCTATAGATGAAGCCGTCATTTTTTAAATTCTCTAGATAATATAGCTTAGCTAAGCTATTCTTTTCCTTCTACCCATAATTTATTGCGATCTTAGACGAACAATTAACCAGCACAGAAGCATTAATTAGTCTGTAAAATGTGAATGTAAATTAAGGCCTAATACCCCTAATGTGGTTTCTAATATACATGAGTCTTTAACACTTATACTATTTTAAGTTATTTTAAATGATTTACTTGAAAAATAGTGGAAATTTGCGATGTTAACCAATATAAAATTAAATTAATTAATGAGGTTCTGTAACAGATAAAGAAATAAACCAACCAGAAAACGTTCCTGGAAGAATTATAGTAAAATTCATCGAAGAAATTAAACCTGCTAAGATAAATTTCTTATGAATAATCCAAATTTTTTTCTTGCGATACTAACATTCTGAAATATTTTCCACGCCGATAGGCCCACCGTCAGAAAAGTCAAAGGTTTTTAAAAATCATCTCTCCTTACTTCATTGATATCCTTCTTTATTGCCTGCGACATGCAGATCTTCCCGAAATTTAAAAAGGATGATTTATTTTGACTCCTTTCAAAACTCTTTTCCTGGCATAAGATATCGGAATTCCTTTTCTGGGGTCCAAGTGATTAACGACTTCGACGAAAGCTCTCCGCATTCCACGCTTGGGAGCGCGACTTCGGCAATTTAAAAGTCATCTCGGCTTATGAAGAAAGGTCCAACAAAACGATTCCATGATTATCGCGGATGTAATTCACATAAAAATTCAGGAAAGATTTCCTAGTTCATATCATAACAACGTTCACTTTAACCTTACGATTTTAGATCGATTTTATTGCAGTACACTGTCAGTTTATTATTACCTTTAAGTAAATATTAATGCACTTGTCATTAGAGTACGTCTAGTCTACGTAAAACATAACTAACCACTGAACGATAATCAAGACTAACTGGAATAAATAGCTGAAGCTAGCAAAAGTTATAATTCCTCCCAAAGAAATATTAAATAAGTATTTCAGTTTTTTTTTCAAATTCTTAAAATACTACGTAAAACATCAAGAAGGTACCTATTCATTTAAGTTTTAAGAAAAAATTCTAAAATTTCATTTCCGCAATCAGTCAATTTTGCAGTTTAGTTAGGCAACCCCTACGGCATTAAAACATTTTCAAGAAGAAACATGACAAACGTATGCGTTTTATATGCATGTGTTACCTAAAACTAAGGTATTTATTTACCTTAAAGTATTACAATTTTCCAACTCTTTAAATAAAGCCAAAATTTGAATCTCTTAATTCCGAATTTCATATAATATAGAATTTAATCAGTAAATTCAACCATGCATATATTCACAAATGTTTTAAAAAAAAAATAGCAAGAGGCTGCTAAACATTCCAAATTAGATACTCACTAACCCGCATTACATCTTAAGCATAAAAAATGTCCAATAAAAAAGACTTCATGATAATTGCAGATCTAATTTACATTAAAAAATCGAGAAATGCTTTCCTTTACCCATCATTTCATAGAAAACCACTTTTTCAATGCCGAATTTTAATTTACTGTTAATTCCAGGACCAATGCATTAGTAAAAAAAAACTCATGGGGGATTGTGCTGAAAATAATGGAATATGCATGGCGATGAAATACTTTCCGCTATTTCTCTTATAATTTCCGCTTATTTCTGCTTCCACTTTTTGCCGGTAACCTCCGCATAAATTATTCCGACCCCATTTCGTGTATGATTCACTACCTCCCTTGCTTTCCAAGATTAAATACACTCAGAGAGGAAACTGCAGGAATTCAGCTTTATGTGCATAACAATGCAACAACAACACAAGGTTTAGCTGAATTGGAATAAAATACCAGGCATAGTAGTTCCCAGTGGGTATGTTTTTTTAAAGCAACTCAAAGAAAAGCATGCAAAGAACCATGTGATAAGTGTTCTCATACTATACTGGCAGCTTCGTTTCAGGTTTGGCATAAAATTTAAATAGTTATGTATAGCAAGATATAAGAAAAGAATTATCAGACAATTTTGTAACAATAAAATCACCTTATTTATATTTTAACTATCTTTTTAATTGGATAATCAATGGCATTTTATATTGCAAACACATTTATTTATTTTTTAAACTTACTGCAAACTATCATTATCTCTTTGGCCGTTCCTTTTTCATCATCTTTCGAAAAATGATATGATACTAAATTGAGGTAATTCGCAGCATATACGTACCAATATTTTGGTGTTGTAAGCAATTTATTCTATGAACATATACACATTCATAATCATAAATAACAAGACTAATCGTACCCTATTTATTCAAAAACTGTACATCGGCAACACGGGACTAACAACTTTTTCTTTATAGGAATAATAGCCGAATTATATTCATACACGAGTGTTATACCTTTCCGTAGGTTCATGAGCATTCAAAAAACCCCATTCAACGCCATCTCCTTCACTTTCTTGAAGTAATTACTTCCTTATTACAGAAGTATTCGAGTGGCTACTACCTATACAATTTCAGCTTTGTAGCAGAAAGATGAGCAATAAAATTTCGTCGTCCAAATTAACCTAAAGCTTGGAGTTTCATCAGTTAAATGCAAAGCATTTGAAATTTGGTTAAATTAACTTTCGGTGATAACGGAAGGAAAGTAGATACAGAAACGCCTAACACCTACTCAAGCTTACTTATAGTTTCAATTTAAAGATGTGAGGGAGCAATGTAATTAACCAGATGAAACCAAACAAACAGAACTGAATCATCCTAAAGTATCGTCAAATCAATAACAAGTAAAACAGCAAAATTTCACCAAGAAAAAAAAAAGACGCAAAGGTATCTTCTTCTCAAGATTTCAATCCTTAGAAGGTAGCGCAGCAGTCTTCAGTTCAGCTTTATAACCCTAAGATATTACTACTTTAAATTAGAAATGCAAGACGTAGCACAGAAAAAGGAAATTGTTAAGAGGTATTGAGTATTGGAGAAATTAAAAGATATCTGAAAAATCTACCTTCCAAATGCTTCATTTCACATTTTCGTCAAGCGATGAAAACGTATCGTTGAATCTCATGTTGGGAACGTTTCTCAAAGATATCGGCTTAAGGATTCCAGATCCCGGCGGAATTACATTGAGCCATATGGGGTACAGAGGAGGAGAATTTGCAAAATGAAAAAAAAATCCAATAACGGCGCTTTGCGAAGGCTGGAACTACAAACTGTCAATTTCCCAAGCGCTCAATCCCTGAGATTGAAGGACGGGTAAGATCGAGAATGACGGAAGGCAAATCTGCCCCATTCGATTCTTTTTTATCTATCCCCGGAGGAGAAAGGCTTTCTCCTATACAAGAAGGGTTTATGCCCCATTCCACCCCTCAAATTGTTATTTCCTTTTTATTATTTTCCGGCTCTAAACTCCCCCGCTCTCTCCGATACGGGGAGGGATAAATTTGGGCCACCCGCTATAACTCACGTCACTCCTTCATGGCCCCTGGATACGATCGGACATTATCGTATGTTGGCGTTATCTAAATAGGAAAAAGGCTCGTAAAGATTAGCCAGGAAAGGCTTAAGCTATAGCGTAATTTTTTACGTTATTCGCTTAGTGGAATTTAGGAATTACGGCCACTGAGAAGGTTGCAGCTTTTCTTGTAAAGGAAATACAAGTTTTCGACAGAATCATATAGATAATATTAAAGGTTTAAAATGTCCAATAGCCGTTCTCGTCGGCGTTCTTCTTCTCATTCCCCAGTATTCCGAGAAAACAAGACAGGACACCGCACTTTTTGGGAGCACTTAATACGTATTTTGAATGCGATGCATCCTTCGTCAGGAGTATTTAGATACCAAATTAATAAAAATTCAAATAATTAATTTTTTTCCAGGAGTAATACATAATTAGATATATAGATATAATATATTTGGTATCAAATTACTCCTGACGAAGAATGAATCGCATTCGAAATACGTATTGAGTGCTATTGAGGAACGCCGACAAAAACGGCTATTGGAGATTTTAAACCTCTCTAATTCCTTAAAAGCCGAGTTCCAACTTTCCTTTCTTTTCAAATAGATAATAGTCTGAAGAGTTTCCGACCCAACAACGGTACAAGATATTTTTCTTTAAATTTGCTACCGTTTAATTATCAAACAACCATTTATTATTAAACAACGACTGCACGTCCAAAATAGTTAGAATTTTGGTGATTGCCTTTCAAAATATGCGCTTAACGCTTTCAAACTATGAAACAAGACTACCCTGAAAGGTTTAGGCACATTTTGGTTGCGTACCTTTTCAAAGCTACTCACGATAATTGCAGCAATTTTGGACGCGCAGTTGTTGTTTGGCAATCAAATAAAAATAAATTTGAAAGAAAATTTCCTGTATCTTTGTTGGGCCGGAAATTACAGACTACAGACTACACATGTATATATTTACACTACCCATATGTATCTTACTCTATTTTATTATCTCTCTTATTAAATATTCCCGCCCACAGTTCAAGAAGGGGAATGCTAAATGACGTGGAACTCAACTTTTATACAGCTATCACTTTTCAAACATCTATTTTTCGTATTTTTGGCCCAAAACAAACTTTCCCGTGGTTCATCGTTTTAACTTTCTCTCACACAAGTAGAAGTTTGGAGGTCAAAGGGTTGGGTAACCATATTTCTTTAAGAACCCTAGAGGTTGCTTCGCATCTTCTGTGTCTCAGGTGGGGCTATTTACTTTTTTTGTCTTTTTTTCGGTTGACGCCTCATGCGTCATGCCTCAACAACTACACGTTGTCTCTCCAGCGAGAGTACCAAGAAGAAGGAAAGTTGCGAGACGCAGGATTTATGCACATTCACTGCCATGAAGAAATGAATATATGTTAAAGAATTCCAAAGAACTAAGTATAAAATGTATTAGTGTTGATGACGCCTGGTGTAAAAATTTCATTAGTAAAATGTTCAGGAATATGGTTAGTTGAAGTTTTCAAAATGACTATGGAAAATAAATTCATTGATACAAGTATACTTATTATTTTACGAAAACATGAAAGACTTTAAAGCCTCAAAATGTTTCTGGTTTCAAATTCTATAACCTGAATTTATTCTGTAGTTTTAAACATACGATTAAAAAAAGGCTAAAAGTTCTTCAATTGGCCAGCATTTGCAAAAGTAGATTAAAATTAGTATCAACTTTTAATAATTACTATTCTTTAAATTTAAAACATTAGATGATATAGGCGATATGAAACACTTTATTGGATTCATTGAATTGATTAGGGTTTATATTTAAATTAGGTTTCTAGTTGAAAATGTAAATATAAATAAAATACAATATAGCATGATAGAGTGAAGGAATCTACAGAATACTATAATGTCGGTTTATACAATAATATTCATCATCTATCAGCTTGAGATATTCGATAAACCTCGTGGAGACTAAAATCAGAACATTATTATTATTATTATTACATACATTTGTACAACGATACGGTGGCAACTTCAAAGCAATTCCATACATAACTGTACCGCATTACGCCATTCATTTTATTTCATATGACTCAATAGCCAGAAATCATTACATTCTAAATAGTATCCAACAATCATCAATTGACAAACCCTTTTACACTTATATAATTACATTAAAAATTATATCATTATATTAATAAACAGGATAAGGTCAGGATTTTAACAACTAATGTACTACTCATTTAACAATATCTTAACAACAATTTCGCAAATTTAAAAACTTTAATTGATTTAGGTAAGGGCTTGAACCCTCCCTCTTCAGGTAACATGTTCCATTCCCTTACTCCCCTATTTAGAAATGAGTATTTAGTCATATCGGTCCTTTGTTTTCCTAATGTTAACTTCTCATCATGATCACCACCCGCAAAATAATTTGGATTTTATAATCTGTTATTACAGCTCCACGTCCATCAAAAAAGAAGAAGATGATAAATATTTATTTAAAGTAATTTTTTTTAATTGGGTGATTCCCTCGAAACACGAGCTTTCGCATGTTATCCTAGCAGCGGCGCTTAGTCACATCGTGATGTCGTGACTGTTACTGTCACAAATGAAAAAAATTCTCCCATACTGCGCAAAAAGAGCCGCATAATTACTGCAAAAATTTGTTTTGTGTTCGTTAAAGTGAATGCGGCAACTGTGGAAGCAACGCCCTTTCACACACGAAGCCACAATTCACTTTCGAGGATTACAGCGGCAGAGTAAACGAAATTAGCAGATCCGATTCAAGCAGGAGATCGGGCTCCTGGAAATACGCGGCGAAAACAAGTTATAAAATACTCACGTGGAATTTCGGTGTGGGATAAAGCCAGCAATCAGAATATACGAAAGTCAAAGTTCAGGAGTCATTGGAAGAGTTTGTTTCAATAAACTGGATAGAGAATTTTTTTTCTCTCGGGACTAAAAATGTCAATAATATACATAACTTAATAATAAAATAATATCTTGATATTCCTTGTTTGTCTACTTAAGCATACACATAAACCATGAGAACCACCTCTCGGCCTTTGGCAACCGTCCTATTCACTGTAAGCACATTCTCTACTAACTATGCAGTATAGTCTTCCAAAATTGAATAATGATAGTATTCCTAATTTTCTTGCATTATTTGATTGGTCTGAAAATACAAAAATGACTATAAGAATGCATGGATTTTCTCAGTTACAATAATAATCATATTTAGCATAGAGGTAGTTTTCGATATGTAGCCTGGAAATAGTTTAAGTAAAATGAAGCATTTATATTAACTTAAGTAAGCATGATACTTTTTCTATTTGTATTTTACTAACTTTACATATACATGTATATTGTTGCTTGATACAACCTAAATATATTTCCGAACCACACCTTAAATCCATTCTAATAATGAAGGTCAAATAATCATAAATAAAGAATGTAAGCTCCCAGATAGTCATGTGGACAGCGCGTTTGCCTTTGGTGAAAGCGGTCCCGGGTACGATTCCCGGTGGGAGCCAATGTGCGAAATGACCTAAGCTGTCGAAGCACTTTTAACAATACTACTACTACCAATAAAGAATGTAATGTAACTCTAAGAAATAATTTAAGCTATTGCTTTTTTGACATCAGCTTAATACCATAAACTTGAACTTTTTTGGCATTTTTAATGCTATATACTTAGGGAAAACGTTTATTATATAGTAATAAATATTAGATTGAATTTGCGACAGGAAAACCTACATTGGAAATAATAAAATCTTAAGAGATTACTTTGTTTTGTAATTACGTGGACCTACAGAATGAGGAAAATATTATCAAATATCAAAGCGAGGCAATTCTCTCTGTTAAAAATTAAGATAAAAAATAATTAATTCAGATGAGTTGGGGAAATTATCATTTATCTGCCTTTGTCTTGAAAATTTAGCTTCTCGAATTTTAATTTCGTCCGCTTCCAGAATTGAAGTGGATTTATATTGGAATTTCTGCTTTAATTGTGCGTTGATGAAACAATCCTTCATTGATTAAGTACGTAAATTTTACATGAAAATATTAATATTTAACATTATGACGGATGAATGGAATTACAATGAAAATTGATGTTGTAATTGCCTAATTTATTTTTAATTGCGAATTAGGAATTGTCTTTAGAGTCATTTAAGTTTAAATTTCGTAATTTCATAGTCCTTGCCCAACACGTAATCGATAGTTTCTCCTGTGTAGATATCTCAGGTGCTAACTCAATCCCAATATTAAAAACGATGATGATGAGGAGATAAATTTATGACTCGAATAGATTTACGGTGGAATCCATTGGACCTTCATGGAAATAGCGCCCAGTAATGTTGTTTATTTTCATTTGTAGAGATGATAGGTAGCAGGTGTAACAGTTTATCTTAATATATTGAGTTTTTAAATCAATTTCGTCGTGACAAACAGCTCTAATGCAATCGAAATACAAACGCAGAGAAAATTAAATCAAAAAAGATGACTGCTACCTCAGAAAATGGTTTAAACACACTTGGAATTATCTAAAGATTTCAATAATTCGTAAATATGATCTGTCACTGCAGTAGAACCTTGCTAAAACAGCTTTAATTAATCCCAAGGAAAAACGGACTTTAAAAATGTCTGACTGGGCCGGGAATCAAACCCGGAATCTTCCTCTATCCGGTAGACTGCCTTAACCCCTGGACGAATCGTTCTGTCTCGGTAGCCTAGTGGTTAAGGCCGCCTCCCGGATAGAGGAAGATCCCGGGTTCGATTCCCGGCCCAGTCAGACTTTTTTAAAGTCCGTTTTTCCTTGGGATTTTTCCTGGGTGCACGCCCTTATGTGCAATTTACCCTTTACCCTTACCTTTAATTAAGTTTGATTAAAATGGTTTAATTTTACATCATTAAATTAGAAGTTGGTTTCTTTATTTAATAAGCTAGATTTAACTAAAATTGTTCTTTAATGCACTGGAAGTAGTTCTGACTTCCAAAGTAGAGTGGCTGTACAGATGTGTTTGATTAAGGCAAAATTGGGTGGGGATAAATAATTTGCTGAGAAATTGAGAAATAATGAGGCCAAAGGAGGTGAAAACAAAAACACTCGGGGCTGGATACAACGCACGTCATTGAGAAAATTAAATTCGGTTTGTTTTAAATATAAAAATCAAAATTAAGTAATTTCACACAACATGGCTGATGTATTTTCTATAACCTCAAGAAGGTTTTCTACGCGAAATCTCTTTAATTAATTCTTCTGGCCGATGATGACTTCATCAGTCGAAACTTTTTTCAGTAAATAATGTCTTTTAATGAAATTAATAATTCTTTTATGTGAAACTAAAATAAGTCATTATACTTCATCAGAATAATTTATTTTTAGACGAAATAAAGAAACACACTTGGTAAGATCTGGTAATGGTTTCAGCGCTAAGCCAACTTCAGGTCCTGAAGATGGCTGAATCCGTTAGTCAATATAATATTATGTGGAAATTATGAAGTGTGTTTCTATATTTCACTATATCGTTCCACGAAGTTTGGCCGGAAATGATTGATTTCATTATTTTCAGACATTTATACGAAGCATTATGCTTGAAAATAGGTCCATGCATTTTTCATGAATCCATAAAGTGGAACTAAACTGCTTAAAGTTGTCCCAGATATTTAATTTTACAGGTTAAAAAAACTAATTATGTGACTTCATGTGAAGACAACAGTGGTTGAATTAGTTCCTCCTGGAATGGGCACATCCACTTATTAATAGCTCCTTGACTACCTCGCTAAAACTATCCCAACGTATAAATACCCAGGGCAGTCACATATCTTATCTCCGAACTATCAGTGCGGTATCCTCTCCGGTACATCTGGCGCAGTTATCTCTCTAATTTAATCACGTTCTGTGGCTTCAGAAAACACTCATCACCGCACCTTTCTCTTCGAGGGTGACATTTTAGGTAGAGATTAACTGCACCCTCTGTTCCGAGGGACTCGAAAAGAAATCGTACCTGATGCGCCGCGAGCATTCTATCATAATGGGTTCAGCTGCTGTTTTTATAATGGAGATCGCAATTTATGGCTCACGCAAGGTGCAGGCTGTAAATTCCCGTGCCAAAAAAATAGTGGAGAGAATTTATACGCTCCGGGAAGCGAATTATCCGTCATTTGCCGCGGCGGAGAAAAAATTTATTCGGATAGCTGCGGACAATTTCGCGCCAAATATGAATGGAAACGGCCGTAATTTCCTGGTTGCAAGTTAATAAGGAAGGTGTAATGGATGTTGCTATGTACTGGGTAACGCGCCTGAACGGCACGTGGACTAAAATCCGTATTCTTGAATTGGTTTATAAGTTACTTCAGTGTGAGGGATTCAAGTTCAAGTTCAGCGGAAAATCGGAAGATACCAGGGAAAGAAAGATTGAATTGAAGATCTCGGCTTTCTTTATCGGAAGCCTACAATAATAAATCGGGAATTTGAGAGAAAAAATCAAGCATTATGATCCCAATACGTCAGAAAGATCTATTGAGGTCACAATTTATTCTTTACTTTTGAGATGATTGAATCTTTTAATCAAAGAATAATTACTTTTAAACGTTTTTAATTTTGAAATATTTTAATAAGAAGTAGGAAATAATTCTAATATTCACATTAAAAGATTAAAGTACCTAAAATATAATGTTAATGCACCTAATAATACCAAAGTACTACCACGTGAACTATATTATTACGTTTTGAATGTTAAAATAATGATTCTGATATCAATTTATTTCAATAAGTTATCCTCCAAAATGTATAACAAAATGTAAAATACAATGTATACAAAATGTAATGTAATATAACTTAATATTCAAACTATGCGTAAATATTTTTTTTTAAATATCGAAAGAAATTTAGTGAATCATGGAGTCTCATAAGAAAACTGTCATAAATATGATTACATTACATAAAAGATTAACATACCATTTATATTGTCTTAGGATATTAAATAAGAATTTTGGCGCTTTATGCCATCTGCATCCCTATATGTTTTATGTAATTATAGAAAGCATTCTAAACCCCAATGAAATAGAATTTATGTTGCAATTCTTAAAAGTAATAGCAATAATTAATTCAGATTATTTAACGCTCCAATTCAAGGATTCGAGGAATATTTTCGATTCCCTTTAAATATTTTACTTCAACCTGGTTTAGTTTTTATTAAAGATTTACCGATAATATTTTGAAGACAAGGTTAATTCTTTCTACGCTGATAACGACTGAATAATTCTTACTTAAATGGGAGCTGGGTTCTCTTTTATTAAGATTGGTTGAAAGAAATTTAACTCCTAAGAAAGGAGACTTCTCTTTCACATTTTCCAACTGTTGAAATGTACGTAATCGCTTACACATACAAAAATTTCTCTTGAACTCTGAAACGCTAGTTTTAACCAAATCCCCCAAGTTCCCCCGAATCTAGGCACCTGGTATTTCAACCTATATTTTTATGCGCCTCATCACTAATGTATACAATGCTCTCTACTTAGGTGTTTAGTTATAGTAAAAATGCTAACAATTTTAAAACCTTTTGGAGACATTTTCCATTAGCCTTTTGGCTTTTAATAATAAAAAGTACTATAAACACTTCAGAGGACATTCATAATCGATTTTTCTCTTTGAAAAAAGAAAAATGCAGATTCTTTTTATTTTCCGATGAAGGAGATGAAAATTGTCCGAGTATACACCGGTATTTAAGCACCTTAAATAATTCAATTTTCACTGAAAAGATACTACCGGTAATTATGTTAACAAGTATGCTTTATCGTAGCATATTATAATATGTTTTATTGCGACGCATTTTTAATCACACCTACTTATAACGAAGGATAGGAATAGAGAGCTAAATCTGTGTTCAATCAAGTGCTTTCAGATTGCTTTTAAAATTCATGTGCAATGAATTAACAAAACAGTATGTCCTTCGCGAATAACCTAGGATAAGGTATCAAGCAAGAAGATAGGCGATGCTTCCCTTGAAATTCTCGCCTTAACCGTGAGGTTAACGAGGAGAAAAAAAAAACTTCCGCCCACATGGCTGACAACTGATAAAACACGACCTCGTAAAACTTTTTCTGACTAAGTCGCGGAAATCCCTCCAAATCCCTTGGGGTGATCCGAGACTTTTTCATTAGCTGCACCGCCACCAAAGAACTATGTAAACAAACAACGAAGATAGCAACAGCTCTTAAAAGGTTGGACATTTGGCGTGCGATAGGGGCTTAAAATCCGGCCACTTCCTCCCCATCACTTCGCTACCAGTGTTTCTCGCAAGGTCTCCAACCCCATTCGCATCAATTCTTTTACAAATCACCGGCCATTTTCTCTCAGGGTGACCATTTCCACATTCTTATTTATTTCCATATTTCCTACTACCATATTCTGACGAGTTTAATATATTCATTTAAGCTTCAAATAGGACGTGGAGAATGCCTTCGGCTTCGGTGAAATCGGTCCTCGGATCGATTACAGGTGTTAGCCCATATTCAAAATGATCTGATATGTCGAAGCACTTAAACCAATACAACAACGTACAGTATATATATTTTCATTTGGAGCAGGAAATAGAAAAATGCATCTTTTAAATAAATATCGAAAAGTATTATCATTATATTTAAATCTTTTAATGATCAAGTTAATAGGCAAAATAGATATAATCATATCAATAGATAAAACTTGTACAAATTCCACAAATCATCATGAATCATCTTTCGGTGGATTCATGTACATTCAAAAATCCAAATTGAGTGTCATCACCTTCATTTCATTACAATCAACCCCGTATGTCATCCAACATCTTCAGTCTCTATCTTCACCTCTGTTTTTTCTCGTGAATTCTACCAAGTCCACAGTCTTGATCAAGGCTGTGATGAAATGAAAGATACTTAGGTATGAGTGGTATAATTGTACTGATCAAGTTCTCCCCTTATGGACTGACAAGAAAAGTGTTACTAGTAGAGTAATTGTGCTTTAATCGCTAGAACATGTTCTGCTAATAGCGTTCCGGCTCAGAGAGGAAAGCAAGGGCAAACTACTACACCCCTCACCATGACTAGTAAGCCTCATTCCTCTCTACAAGCTTTTAGTAAATTACGTCAGAAAGGGTAAGACATCAACTGGCCTTCGGGCTAAATACTTTCAAAAATTTATTTGCATTGGATTTCTTTCTGATTTGCGGAAAACGGGGAGGTTCCGGAATGTCCGAGACTCTCGCATTCTCCGGCATCACCATCAATTTCCGGTGTGAGCTAACCTTCTGTCCCAAGCAATGGACCAGAGTTACCCTCTTCATTCCTACGTCTTCTCCATCTTCCATCCCTTTCACTCCATCACTTTCTAAACTACCCTCACTCCTTTCATTTCCCCTTCCGAGAAATTACGCCGCTTACACCAGTTTCAGTCGCCACCCTTGATTGCTTGCCTACAACACTGGACATGCTCCCTCGTCATGAATAGGTGTTCTCCTCTTTGCATTGTATAACATTTTTGAGCAATTTCCTTCCGAGCCAGCTACTTATATCTTTTCCTCTCTCTACTATAAACTCAATCTTAAGAGTAACCCAATTATCAAATATACATTTTGTATGTATATTAACCAAACTTAAGAAATATGAGTCTTAAATTACGAGAGAACTTTATAGATGCATCCTCAACCATAAAAAAACCCAAAAATAGATTAAATTAAATATTATCTAAATATGCTCGAGATTGTGAATCACTTATTGTTAGATTGAATCTAATGAAAACATTATAAGGTTATTTTTCCAAGGTTTAGCAAGCAGTGAAAATAGCGACATGTTAATGATTTAGTGGTTGGAATACTTGCTCAGAAAGTGGGAGATCTCGGTACGAGTCCATGCATTTCTTTATTTATCACTCCACTCTTAACCTTGGATTTACTTCACCCGCTTACTCATGTTTAGTCCAATTTTCTTTTTGATGATTATAGTTATTTAATTCGATATAATAAATATATTGATATCGTATCAGTTTGACTGATTCTCAATTAATCGATTATCTCTTACATTTAGGTAAACTCATTTTCAGAAACCAACCAAGAAAGAAATAAAATATTTGTAACTTTACAGAGAGAAAAGAAGACAATAAAGTTCATTTATATTTTGGAGGAATTTTTCCTTTAACTGCTTTATATTGATTTTTAAATATATAACCATATATCTTAGAGCCTACTCTTTGTTACCTTAACGTTAAGAATGTAACGACATGTTTTATGTTTCGTTATGCACCATTAAAATGTGTACTGCTGAATTCTTAAAACGTTTAAACAGTCCCCTTCAGCACCACGCGAGTGATTACGACAAGGAAATCCGTTTCGGAACGAGTGATATGTAAGATGAAAGGAAGAAATATCAATGAGAAAGGTTTCAGAGGCCCAGAGGAGAGTGAAGAGCGATCCGAGATAAATAAAGGACTGACAAAGGGAAAGGGTTCTAAAGACAAGGAGAGCCTTGGAGAGATTTATATTAACGGGTGCAAAAACTAAACTCGGCGGAAGTCGTGTGGACATTGGCTGTTAAGTTGCGATAGAGAGTCCGGAGGCATAGCAAATGGCATTGGGCGCACAAGAGTGGGTGATACCACCCTAGAGTGTTAGAGTAAGAGGACATTTCAAGGGTGTACAATACTCGATAGAGTTGGGCGTAAAAGGATGGGAGAAAAGGGGAGAAAATGTTGCGAAGACGGTAAGCTTAAGGGGTAACTGTTTTTGTTTAGAAGGTTGGCTAAGTCGAAACTAAAATATTTTGAGAATGAAAGTCAACGGATAACGTTTGGTTAATGAAGGAAATTATTTAAAATTTAAAGTGAGGAATCACGTATTGTGAGTTTTGGCATAGTTAATACCTTGGGGATCCTAATTGAATTTCGTCATAAATGTTGCTTTTTTATGTTAACACCGGTCAATATATAGTGATAACTTAGTAATGCTATCTATATTTCTTTATTTGTTCCTATTAGTTATTTTAGCCTTTAAATAAGACGCAATTATTTTGAGATGTCTTGTAGGGAATTATTTGATAACACTTAATTGCTGTTGTAACGTATTGATAATTTAAAGGCAGTCTTAATGATTATAATCCTACTAATGCTGGAGTACAATGCGTCAGTTGACTTAAGGTTACAATAAGGTATAAATCTTATTAATAAACAGGCCTTAATTAGAGTGAAATCGAGACTAACGTGTCTCATCTTATATCTAACCCATTCTTTTAATTGTTCGAAAGAAAGACAGCAATTATAATAGCAGAGAAGAGAATAGGTATTTAGGGGTTTGAAAAAACAAGTCTAAGATAAGCTTTTCAAATATGATCTGTTAATATTAGCAATCCCCAATCCCAATCATTATCCATTTAATGATCTACGTAGAAATTACTTATTTCAAAGAAACACCATGATTCTGCTGGGTTACGTATGAAATTAACTGAAATCTACCGATGAAATATTTTCTTGAAGATTTTTTGTATCAAGTGTTTTGAGTCCTAATAATAAAGGTTTAGATTTTTCCTTTGAATTGTATTTTTTTTATTTTCGGGAAATAATTTCATGGTACTTTAACTTAAGAAGAGGTATTAATAAAATCAACATTGAGTCTGTTAGTTTAGATATACAGATGAGATAGCCTATGGCTTTAATTAGTACTCTCTTCCTTTTTGCTCTTTTAAAAAGTCAATCCCTTGATCCTAGGCTCTTTCACGAGAAATCTGAAGTGGTAAATGAATTTCAAAAGAGTAGGGAACCTCTCTAAATTACAAAGTTTCAAAAAGTGGATTAATGTGGTAACTCTGAGGGTAATTTCACCTCCTGAATTCATACTTCATAAATCCTCCTGCAATTTCGAGTAACAGGTGAAAGCCATTCGCAAGTCCGTTGTAAATCGAGCAAGGAAGCCTGAATGGCAGCTAAAAGCTTCGATGATTGGTTTTTAAATGGCTTTTACCTTTTTCAAGAGGAAAAGCCATTTTGGAAAAAATGTTCAACACGAGATCTTCCTTACGATTCACCGCGACATCTCTCACTTTTCCCCTTCATCGTATTCTTTCCTTCCAAGAGCAAAGATTCTTTTCAGCACTTGCAAGGATTATAGCATCTCATCTGACTAAAAAATCAGAAGCTTCAATCTTTAGAAAAACCTTTGTAAAGTAATGGAAGTCACTGATGGGATCGAAATGTTCAGTTTGTGATTATTATAATATTCCAAAAGTAATTCAGGATGGTGAAATAATAATATTCCAGAAGTAATTCAGGATGATGAAATCTGTTTGTAAAAAGACGAGAAAACTCAAGATTAGAAGATAAGGTAAAAGAAAGAATTAAAAAATAAATACTGGCAGAATATATATTTGGTTTTCTGAAGCAAATAGCTTATACGGAGAGTATTTAGAAATAGAAAAATCATTGAAAAGAAGGAGTAATTATACATTTAGCACATATTTTACTCATGATTATTGAATTCGTGTTACGTGAGAATTAGAATTTGTAGAAGAACATTCAACTCTACTATTTTGTTATTACACGCAGCAATAAATTATGAAATAGTTGAATATTTTATGAATGAATGAAGTACATTTTTTTGCGATTAAAATCCCTGAATTGGGAAAATACAAATATTCCTGTAAGCTAACGCGTCAAAGTTTCAAAAATACTAAATAAATGGAACTGAGTCATGATTTAAAATTTGCAATAAAAACAAATCTCCAAATTATTTTTTTATCACAGTCCAAAAATCGATATATCTCAATCGTTTTGTAGACATCAAATAAATCATCATACTTTATGAATCCTAAGCCAAGATATCTAATTATAATGCCACTTTGTTCAAGAATAGCTGAATTAAGGTTGCATCCATTGATTAAATCGAAAGAAATTAGATGTTATAATTTAGATTTCCAACTCCTTAATACCGATAAAAGTTTTAATTGATAGATTATCAGAGAAGAAAAATGTCCATTGAGAGTATTTAAGGTAAACGAAAAGATTTGAGTGCCGCATTCTGTATACGAGTGTAAAACCTTTCGTTACATCATATCCATCCCAATATTGTAGTTCAAACGAAAATCCTTTTTATGGATGCAAGGGAGTAAAATTCAATCAAAAAGGGGCTACTGTAATAAAAGCTGCCCTTTAAACGAAGCAGAAACGTACAGGATGTATTAAAAAAGGGTGCTATTTTCGGCACTTCCATCAACTTTAACGGCAATAAAGATCGGATCCCCCATAAATGAATTTAAGAGAGAGATCTCTGGAGAAGAGAGCGGCAACTGCTTCGATTCCCATCAATACTACGCTATTATGTTCGCGGATAACCGTTTTATATAAGTCGTGAAATCTTATATTAAACCCATAATTCATTTTTCGATATCAGAAGGTTGGCTCCTTGAATGATGGACATGACATAAGTTCGGAGGAATAAAAATTTGGATGGTTATGGAGTATCAATGCTTTTTAAGATCGTGGAAAGTTTTATTTTCAGTTACACCGACGTTAAGTGATTTATTCCGGCCGGTGATGAATCACCAAGGCATTCACAGACCATTGAAAATAGACGTTGGGATACTACGCTATGTAATCTATACTATATTTATAAACGAAGAAGAATGGCGTATGGTTCGATATATTAATAGCTACTATTGATGGGCGAAGTCAAACGTTCTATAGATATCAATCTATTAGATATTAATGTCAACATACACAACAGCGTTATTAAGGCGAGACCTCTACGCAGACTTTCTAATAGAAAACAACCTGACTGATTTCTATATTTATGTAGATTGCACATAACATACACATGGCAAAAATTCACACTACCAGCAAAGATGAAGCAATACTGAATTTTTTTAATAAAATAAGCAAAATAACTGCTAATTAGATAGCTAAACATAACTTAGTACTATTTAAGCTCAAGAGGTTTTCAAAAGGCTGACAACTTCACGAAAGAAAAACATGTTTTATTAAAATTATGCCTTTGATAATTAAGGTCATTAAATCAATTTAATTTAGTGGAAATGAAAATAAAATTTACAAATATTATTAAAGAACAAATATTTCTTTAATAATTTTAAGTAAAACTTGACAACACAGCTATTCATCAAAGTATTCGAAGAAACCAATTTGGAAATTTCTCCAAATAATTTTCATCTCTTCTTGGAGTAATATTACCAACCTTAAATGGCCCTGATGGATCAAATATTTGTGATTCAATGTAATATAATTATCTTATTTGATGTTCAATTTCATTTATACGCCCATAATTGAAGAAACTGTATAAAATCTAATATTAAATTAAATTCAGAAAGAATATCGTTGAGAAAAATAAATAATTATAATTCATTACTTATTTTTCAATATCAACTATAATTGAAAAGACATATAATAATAATAATTTCCAAATATAAATAATATAATGATAATAAAATTTTAACTCGGCTTCATTTGTATATAATGTATTTATGGAATGTATAATATAATCGTTAAATTTATTAAAGACGAATTTTGCCAGTTATGTCCTGTAATGTACAAAACGCCCCACCTTCGACATATCAAGATACGAACTGCTTATCTATAGCCTAATATTTCCGAGAGACCGAGATCTTCAGGACAGCATCAGCTCTTCAAGTTCCCCCTCGACAACTCTCCACCATCTCCTTTCCTTTCCCCGAGGGCTATCCCAGGAAATGTCTCCGACTGTTAACCTCCCAACAAACTCCGCCGTCCCTCGCCCCTCCCATAAAATCACTACCTTGAGCTTAAAGGCACATAAATCCTAAGGATTCTCCCATTCCATATCGATCCAATCATGTCCCCTGATTCCCGATATTTTATTTTCCCAATCCGCTAACGGGCTCTCAATACAGGAGAGCTTTTCAGAGAATACTCTAATACGAAAATCTCTTTCCGACCGAATCCCTCACTATATTACAAACGGAAATGTTTAAGTAACGCACACAAAAGCAGAATCATCGTCAATTCAACTACTCGCTGCGATATTGAGTTGAGGACTGTACAAACGGAATTGACGATGCAGACTGAATTAAGCTGCACGCTCGCAAGGGTTTTGCAATGCGTGCTTCTTCATCACTCGCATTGTGTCGAGTACGAATGAAAATCAATGCAGATGTCGTTTTTTATCCTGTTGTATGCCGAAAGCCTAGTCGCGATACACGGATGTGATCGGCATTCAATTAGCCTTTTGCGACGGAACTTCTAATTGAATGCCTCGAAAATATTCCATCGTAAAGTTGGCGAATTCTTTCCTCAATCTACGAAACGGAGGAGCATTAATTAATTAGGAGAATGTTCCTACCTGGAAGTATGTTATATGGACACTTTCCTATCTTACGACACGAGGTAAGAGCGAGCAGAAGTATAAACTTTTTAATTGAGTACATTTGGAAGCACGTGGAACATCTTGTTATCTTTCATTTTGCAGTATCAATAAATAAAAAATAAAAAGCTATTCCAGTTTAAAAAGACGAAATATATTTGAAAGACACAATGGTTTATTGCATTTACTCGTAACCTCATTACAGTAAATCAAGAGTAAATACAGGTATACATTATTTCTCGCTTTACATAATTAAATCTCTCGACTAATATATTATGAATTAGGCCCGGAAGTGACCAAATATTTATTCAGGTTAAAACGGAAGCGGAAATTTACTCAGCAAAAGAGATTTTTGACCATGGATTTAAGTTATTTACCTTTTAAATTATGAAAATTACGTACTCATTAAAAACAACTTATTCAACGTTCGTTAAACTTTAATAACGATTGTGCTTATGTAAACAAAATCTACCGAATTTATTATTTCCCAAAATTAAGTGAAAAAAATTCCAATCTATAATGAAATTAGCGAAAGAAAATTGATTGTTTGAGTAGAGCCAAACTTTGTATGAACATTCAATTGATAATTAGTTGGATGCAATGCTAGTTCAAATAAAGAATATATTTTTATCTTGCTATAGCGGTCAAAATAGTCCTAGAATAATTTAAATAATGCAACGAATGAATTACTATCCAATAAAATGGCATTAAAATTGGAAGGTTTTCAGCTTTCATGATCACAGGAACAGAATTTAGCATCGCCAGTAACTTAACAAAAACCCGGCTTCGGAGAATAGAGGCAAAAAAAGTGATAGCCTTCGTAAGCATTTTCCAAATTTTGCTTCCAGAAATGTAAACACAATTCTACATTTCCTACTGCAAACATTTCTGTACAAACATAATGCTGATTATCTTTTCTCATTTGATAAGCATCTACGAAATTCACAAATAAATTTAATTTTCTTTAAATATTTAAAATATTTAATCGGAATTAATGGAGCCATTTTTAATTTATTGTAATCTGCAATGTCGAAGAGTTGTAGCGAGTAAACATAAACTGTTACGGAATTCATCTACAAAATATCTGTTATAAATCAACACACGAATTAGTTTCCGCAAATAATATTAACAATTCCAAAGTCGGTTTAATATATTTATGAGCAAAACCTGATGCTATAAAATAATCAACAGCGTGATGTAGCAAATAAAGCATTCACTACATTCATTACTTGCTAAATATGGTTTTTTTAACAGTATACTTCCATAACAAAACCTCTTAAAAGCGCAAAATTATTCACAGCTAGAGCTCTTAATGACACCGTTGATTCATTAGTCGGCGCGCAATTTCGCTCCCGCAGTCGTGGACAGAAAGGCCGGTTACAAAATGAGAATCGTTCGCATCAATTATTCCCCCTCAACGGGAAGCCGTGACTTGCACACGTGACTCCGAAACGGTGAAATAAGACCTAAAACGTTGCTTTATTGGCCGTTTGCTAATTTTCGCATTTCGTCCCGTCGCTCATTCACGCACGCATGTCGACGAAGAAACCCCATCGGATTTTCAATACGGTTTCTTCTTTATTGGCTTTCCCCCAATTCTTGGGGGAGAAGCTGGTGACGGAATAAAAGTGCGAGAAAGTAAACTCTAAGATTTCATATATTTTCTTTTATTCTCCCGGGAATCCTTCCCGTTCTGTCGCTTTTAAAGCCACGGCGAGAGACAAATTTGTAACGGCGTGGGATTAGGTTTCTTCCCAGCTTGGCAGACAATTCCTTCTAGTTTTATGGGAAACACTCTTCGCAAGATATTCAAACTTAATTCGCTACGGTTGGAGAAATTTAGTTTTCACCTTCACAAATTCCGTGTATTTCTGTATTGTTTTTAAGGATTGTACAATATGCATATACTTTACTTAAAACTTTGGGTGGTCTCACTTCAATAAATTCTGTAATTATCAGTTACTTCCAAAGAGGATTCATAATATTTTACTACATTTTATTTTACTGAAGTGGCGATGATAGTTTCGGCCTTTACTTGGTGAAAGATTTTTTAATAATAAAAATACAATCTTTATTTGGTATTAAGCACTAAAATTGTCAAATGCAAAATTAATATGAAGTAGAACCTGCTAAACACAGACTGCTTGTCAGCAGGTTGAAAAAAACTGTGGTACATATTTAAGCTAATCAAAAATACATTATGATAATAATGTTAACAATCAGTGGTGATTTTCAACAAATATTTAGACGTAATTACATTAGCACATGTGATCGTTATAATAATAATAATAAGAGTAATAAATATAATGTTTTTATTTATACTAAACCATTAAATTCATTCATTGTGTATAAATTTTGTATTTTTATAAATTAGAACTAGATCTATTCATTTTTGTATTATTTTACTGTAGTGTTCCTATTATACAACTTCAAACATCTAATTTACTGCAATACCTTTTGATTTTTATTTTCCGCAAGTATATTATAAACGAGGATTATCTACAAGAGTACTCAACAGATTCTAATATCCTCGAGTATACTCACCTCTGAATCTAACGAATTGGTCAATCAAAAATCTAAATTAAAAAAAAATATCAGCAGTATCTGGGATGCATTACTCCTTTAGAGGTCGTCCGTAAACGCAATAAAAAATATACACCGTTCGCACATTTCTCTTCCTCTTGACTGCTATACATCCTCTCTCTACGAAAAGCAATCTTACGTCATCCTACGGAAGAACTCGCTTTGCTCTTTATTAGCGGAAACCGACGTTTTAGGCAATACTCCGGAAATAGTTTTCTAGGAGAATCCGTGAATTGTTAACGGGCGCCTCAGCTGCCTGACGACGGATGCGAAGCGTTTTTTTACGTCCGATTTCCTCTTGCGAAATTCTGCGACTCTTTGCCCTTTCTAGGAACCTTTTCTTCTCTTTGTAACTGCATGAATGACGTCTCGTTTGGACCGGATATTAATCACGCCGCAGTAGCTGCGAGATAGTTTTAGAGCGAGTGATACACGAGTTTCGAATGAAATTATTCAAATAAGTCGAGAAGAAATTCGAAGGAAGTTTGAGCATGGAATTATTGTAAACACTCCCTTTAAGCATAGAAATGTAAGTACTTCCTCTCTTTGTCGCTTCTAAATCTTCTTATCACGTTTGAAGCAGCAACAGAGAAGTTTTAATTAGGCCCTTATATTTTGCACGTGTCAGACAGAGACTAACAAATGAGTATTATATAAAGAAATTTGCTTACTAAAGTGTATTTTACTCAAATAAAGCCGTACAAGTTATTATATAGAAGAGGGGGTATTATAAGCTTACCTGAATAGAAAATAATGATTATAAATCTTTAAATTAGCTGAATCAATTTTCATATTTCTAAAAACTATAAATTCTGCCATTTAGCCCATTCTGAAATACACGTTATGCTTTTAAATTGATTAAGACATCAAAATGCGGATATTCATTTATGTTTTAAGAAACTAAATTTTTAAAAGTTATACAAATTGGATGGCTATCATGGCGGAGAAAACTGTGATCACAGAAAAAAATGAACCAAAACACGCATATATATGTGACCATTACGCATTTTACATTTTGGGTAATAGCACAAATAAAATCGGCTATGAGAAATTCTTAAATTTTTAGCTGCCCTTATATTCTTTGAAAAGTACTTAGTATGATGATTATTAAAGTTAAAGCGAATGAACCTATAAATAGATAGAAGACCTATGATTAACGTTCATTCTTATTCGATCTTATAGGTATATTTTAAAGATAATACTTTAAGTGGAATTATTATATTTTAGTATATTGTGCTTCGTTTTTGTTCTTTATTTGTTCATTTATTCCTATCTACCCTTTTAATATTTCTGTTAAACTAACTCATTCCGTTTAAATAACTAATTTCGATAGTATTATATGTTTCAATGTGTATTTTTATATTCTTTTACCTGTCTGGATTAAGAATATATGCTTATATTGATATCTATAGATTTTGATGATAAATCTATTTCTATTCAGGGAATTGATGAACACGTGACATCCTCTAGTTATTCAACATAAGCTTGGAACTGCTATAGTGTTTATATGCGTTGAAGTATATAAAGTTTGTATCTTTATTGTATCCTTGGTTGCAGATCCAATATAAAGCGGAACCATTTAGTCTCATTTCCGACCTAATTATATATTATTGTACGCATATATGTATTTATTGATGATAGGCGGGAAAAATAAACGTTATTATCTAAATGAATATCACGATCATCACAAATAAAAATGTATATTCAGTGCGTGCAAATTGCATCCGAAGAGCTGTGATGTGATTTCTGTTAACGAGAATCTATTTGGACGCTGTTGAGAATTACGACGGCAGGAAACGAGTCCAATTTCCACCTCGACGGAGACATTTGGGTCGTCTCGGGAGTTGGGCAAGTCGTTAGAGAGGTATTATTCAATTCTCCTTCCCGAAATAATAAATGAAGACGCTAGCAAATGTTCTCCCTCGTTCCCCAACCATCGAAGGCTTGCTTTCCAAGGAGGCGATGCTGACGAAGATGCCAATTGCCTATCCCTTACACAAAATAGATTTGACTCTGATACATTACTGGAGAATATTTTTTCTAGATTCAGCACAAACATTTCACCGATGATATAGAAAACATTCAGATTTTATAATTGAGAATTGAAGCCGTCACTTTGTGGAACCTAATTGAGAAATGAAAGAGAAAATAACTTCGTATAGTTTCGCAGTAGAAATTTATTGGAGCGACTAGTTTCGAGTCATAGAATTATCGTGGGGATCGGTATGCAAAATTTGATTTTAATTTAACTTTTATTCCAGCAGACATAGGCAGAGAACTACTGTTGCTCTAACCCTATTGAATATCAGAAATGTACATGAATTGTGAATTTTTACAACTGGAGTTTGATGCAAAATATACTTAGTTTACTTTAGTTGAATTTCTAATTTGCAATTAATTTATAAAAACAACCAATTATTAAATATTTCGAATGGAATAATTATATTATATTATTAATTTATACTTGTACTTATGTACTACATAATACTATCAAAATTATATTTTAAAAATGTATGTTTTTAAATTGCATCTTTCACAATTACTATACACATATTTCCACCTATTAATGATTTTCAAAACGTAATGTAAAATTTACAATAAAGAATAAATTTCAGTCCAGATGAAATCCTTTGAACTTTAAATCCTTCATCATGAGAACGGTAAGGAATAATTAAATCCCGCAAGAATGTAGTAAAAATACATATTTCTGAGTGTCACCCGCTGATTTGAATACGCATAGCACGAATCATCATAATTAAAGTGTTTGATAGAACGATTTCCGATGAAAGAGCACTTCCGCTATTCATTAGACATCTTACAGTACACGTAGTGCAATTAATTTTACATAAATAGTTACGAAAAAACAATGATTAATGGCAATACCCTCAATATTGCATCACGAAAGATTTTTCTATTGTAAAAAAGTTCAACCTGCGATGTTCTTACATAACACTAGCGCTAAATTAATCGATTTAATTATGGAATTATATTATATCTTATGTGTTTGGCCTAAAAAAGTGATGTAAACTGTGAAATAACATAAGTTTTTATCACATTGCTTAACCATTACTAAATCTAATGAACATTTCCTATGTGACTAGGAAAACAAGGTAAATATTTCATCCAATTTTTTTAAGAATATTGAAATTAATTTAGATTATTGAAATAAATTTATTTATTTTGAATGGTCGGATACTTGGCTCGCTTAAAGCTGAGGACCAAATAAGTAGACCATGTAAAATTCATCAAAAACATAATGGCAAAAAGATAAATTGGAGATGCATTCGAGAAGAAAAGCGGCCAAGCATTAGTTGGGACACATCTGGCGTACGCGTCGCAAGCGTCTTCCAGCTAGGAAATCCCATTCAAGAGCAAAGCATTCAAGAGCCGCGAGTAACCAACAGATATATGAGCCTCCCTAATCTTACAGTGGCAATGCGGAGAACGTTGCTAAGTGTCTTTCTGATGGACAGAAGAATTTAAGAGATTTGAATAAATATTACATAAACTTAAGGAAGAAGATTCTTCCTTGCGATGTAAGAATTAACAGAAAATTATTGGAATTCAGCATATATCTCTTTAAAATGAGAAGCTTTGAGAATCTAGGAAGATGGCTGAATTGAATTCTTGCTTTTCTATAATACACACCTATATTCATAGAACTTGCTATAATAATGAAAATCAGCGATCATAAACTGTGATACGGATATTTTAGCTTCACGTTTTCAATTTTTCAGTCTCATCATTATAGTTCTATTTTACGCTACACTCGTATGCCCACACATTTTCCTCTGATTCATTTTTCTTTATTTCTTGATAAGTTTAAATTCTACTCTCAGTCATCAAACATTTCCACATTTTTTTCCTGAGTATTTTTTCTTATTACTTTTATCCAATTTTCTCCTTGCTTTAGTAATTCTTTTCGTCTCAATATTTGTCCCATCAGTTTCCTGCACCGCAGTTTTAATACTACTATGAAAACACTCTTTTCTCCCATCTTCTCTAGTGCTTCCGAGTTTGTTTTTTTATCCACTTAACTTGCACTTTCCATTCTAAGCTACACTCCCATCTCAAGGGTTCTCCTCGTGATGGAAACGTAATTGCTACTGGAGAAATTATGGAATATAAAAGGGAGATGTAATAGAATTTTATCAAGAAGAAGTTTTATGGTTTAGCCAGGCAATCTTGTATAACTGTTGCAAAAGCCAACTTTAGGATTTTCTCTAATAATCTTTATTTATAGATCTAAATTATTGAGATTGAAATATTTTCGTGAAGAAGGACATACTTAGTAATCGGAATTCCTAAGAATAAGAGTGGGTATAAAGAGAGAGAAAATTACTCTTCGAAACCTGGTCGCGTTTGCATATAAAAGAAAAAGTTTTTTGGTGCGAAGAGTAAACGCCTATCGGCATTCTGTAATAATAGTACTATGTTAATGAATATTACGACAAAATAAAATTAAATAGATCTAATAATCTATCTCGCCGTTTCTGAGTACTTAATTACCGAGTCAACTAGAATGTGATTACTAAGCAAAAAAATTACAATGAAATTACTGACAAATTTCAAAAACGAAGGAAATAAAAACGAAGTTCTCTCGTGCCAACAGTGATAAATATTCGGCAGGAGTTTTGTAATAATAATCATAATGTAAGATAAATGAAAACAGATTATATTATCTTCATTTCTCTTACATAAAGAGCAACCACAAAAATGACGACAAAATATTGAATTTAGTTCATTATAATCAATTACTAGATAAATTACCCGGTGGGAGATTTTATTATAATGAAACGATCATCATAATGAGTGTTGAAAATGGAAGAACTAGGTATATACATATCACTTTATTTTATTGTATTTTACCTTTACAGTTTAACATTTTCTTCTTTTTTCTTGTTTAGACCATTTTAGATTAATTGTTTATTTACTAGTATTTTTATCAGTCTATATTTTACCCACCTCCATCTAAATGTATAACGGTTTGTTCTTTCTTATGCTCCTCTATGATGTTTTATTTAATCTGATTATCATTTATCATTTCATTTAATTAATTTCATTTCATTTCATTTAATCTGATTTCATCACTAAATAAAATTTTCCTATCTGCAAGTTTCACAGGTTTTGCACGCCCCCCTTTTTGAGGGTATTTACCTGCAGTGGAATTTATTTCCTAAGCTTAGATTTTTTAAAACCACAAAGTAATCTTCTTATTTGTACTGTTTATTTTCGAGATATCTTCTTTTATACATTTTATGATGAATAATTAGATGTAAGAAAAGGATTTATAGCCTCAATATTGCCCTAAATAAAGTCTTTTTAATATTATTTAAGATGTTAAAGTAATATCCTATGAGAACACGTTTTCTCAGCCAAACACGCCCAAATATTTTTGAGACTAGAGAGAGAATTCCCTCAGGGAATATCCGAGTACGGCCGTAATGGAAAGTAAATAGTTAATGAGGTATGTGAGCATTGCAATCAAATCATCTGCTGAGCAAATTCGTTTGCAGGCTCGATCCGGTGATTAGCGAAATTCGGATGTAATTCACGTTACACGTTAGAGATATTTACTCATGCATAAAGGCTCCACCTGCCGACTGCCGCCAAAGGTTCCGCATTTCAGATTTTAGCACGGAGATCACTAACAAATAATTTCATTCCGCTCATAAATGAAAGCTTGATATATCGATACCCACATCGATATGAAAGGATTTCACGCGTTTAATATACACCTCAGATACGATTCTAGAATTACATAAAACAAATATTTATGTTACTATTTTATTTTGTGTCCTATGATGCGTATTCCGGTGACATAATCAAAGGTGATTTCTTATAAATTGCTTTGAAGAGTTAACATCACCTGCGAAATCAAAATTGGCATTAAAAGGAAAGTGAGTTTAGCTCCTCCGTGTATTTTTCTTTTTGACACTTAGTTACGAGAATTTTGATAAAATAACCTGAACATGTTTGGTGGTGACAGTTTACCTTCTTCCTTGACAAACAAGGTGGTTTTAAAATCCGAGCTCATGAACTATCTCCCAATAATACGTCGTAAATGTAGGCCCGTATGGAATTAGTGAGAGTTAATGATAGACTTGATGAATTGTAGGTAATTAATTTTCTGATTAGTATGGATTCCTTTTCTTGATTAATTCCAGCGTCAATATAAATGTATTTATATTTAAATCAATAGACACTATATGAGTCTTAAGTTGGTAGCACTGATTGACATTATAACAAACTTTTAATGTGTTAGTAAAAGTTTTGTTCTTGCTACCATACTCTGATGAATGGATTATTTTCATATGTCATGCGGTTCAGATAGAGAAAAATATGTCTTTCAGTTTTTTTTTGTCCCAGTCTTTATCAAGACTGTGATGAAATAAACGCTACCGAGATATGAGTGAATAATTGCTCTAATCAAGGTCTCTCCTTCTAGAATGTCAAAATATTGTTACTCATAGAGCTATTGTGCCTCACTTGCGTGGACATGTTCCGCTTATATCATTATGGCCAGTGAGGAAAGCAAGGGCAAACTACCTCACTCCTCATCCTGCCTAGTGAACCTCATTCCTCTCTGCAAGCTTATAGTAGTTTATGTCAGAGGGAATGAGGTACCAACCGGCCGACGGACTGAATACTTTACAGACAGACATTAATTAAGAAAATTTAAATTAATAGACTCCAGGTGAGGTTTAACATGGTAGCACTGATTGAAAAAGAAAGAGATTATAACAAACTTTTAATAATGTATTATTAATAGTTCGTTACTGTGTCTCTCAGTTACGTTAAGTTTCTTCGTGTTTAACAGAGGTGTCACTAGCTGATAATGATTTAAGTGATGCACTAATGGCTACTTATAAAGTCAAACCATTGCACATAGAGAAAGCGAAAGGCGCATTTCACCAGGAGGCGAGGGGCATACGAAATATACACGTACCATAAACCGAATTACAACTTTGACTCTCCCTCAGTAATTTATTCAAACCAGTGCACCTACAGAACAACGAAACCTCTATACCTCCAACCGGGATATCTCCCTTAAAACCACGAGGAGCCGATAAAAAAGTGGTCTGACGGAGAAGGGATAAAGAGCGGCGACAGAGAAAGGAGAAGCAGACGAAGGATAGGGAGAAACAGAAGGAAAATATATATCGAAGTGCGGGCTGGCGATAGATCGGATGGATGGAGGAGATAGGGCTGTAAAATAAGGATAGACTGTCCCTCAATTTTAGAAACTCTGTTTGCCATCCCATGTAACCAGAGGCCCACACTTATTCGCCATACCGGCTTAAATTTATTTGACACTCAGTTTTATTATTTTTCATATTAGCTTTAATTATTACTTTCTTCACAAATTTTGTACTTTAAATATCTACTCAAGTTTAGTTTCTGTAATATCCTACATGTAAATTTTATTTTTAATAATAATATTAGTGATATTTACGCTTAAAGTTGAATAATTTGTGTTATAAATTTCCATATCTGTGTTACTTTCTACTTATAAAGCCCCATTGTTTATGGTATTTTATACTTTTCAATCCTGCTATGTAATATTGGTACTGTGACATTTTCTGTAAAAAAGGGTGCATCCTGTGGAATAATTATAATTAAGGACACTAGTCAGGGCGAGATGGTCACTATAAAGTCTCGTCTTACATCTAACCATTCGTTAAATAAATTAAAAAAATATGATAGCTATACAAAATGTACACAGAAGAAGAATACTTTGTGGATTGAAAAAACTTAATATTAACAATAAGAGATTAGGAATAGTGAAAATACGACGTCAAGAATGGGGTGTGAAAAACTCCCAATCCTACAGATAGGAAAACTAAATTAAATGATGAAATCAAATTAAATGAGATGTAAACGACGAAAACACAAACCAATAATAGCATACCAAAACAAAGAAAAAACAAATAGTTGTGCATTCACATGTAAGTAGCAAGAAAATAGACTGATAAATATACTAATAATTAAAAAAACAACTAAAATGGATTTGAACGATAAAAATGAGAAAAGGAAGAAAATAATAAACAAATAATAAACTATAGAAGATAAAATATAATTTCAAGTAGATTTATGAAGACAGCTGGTAAGGTATGGACGAAAAAACTTGTAAAGGAGTAGCACGTTTGCGTGCGATAAGTTCTGCTTTGTGCGGCTAATAGATAACTGGCATCTACTCTTACAGCTAAAGATGGAAGATAAGTTTTTAATTCCTTCTAGAAGTTTGTTACCAAGATTACTAGCTATGACTGTAAATGATTTGAGGAAAATTTCAGTTCTATGCTGAGCATACGGAGAAACAGAAGGAAAATAAATATCGAAGTGCGGGCAGACGACGGATCGGAGGAATGGAAGAGATAGGACTGTAAAACAAGGAGGATAGGGAGGGAAGAAAGATAAAATAATCAGAGAGAGGAACGGGGGAAACACACTGAGAGTGGAAACGGAAGAAAGCTCGTGTGTCAGTGTGGTTGAGGCGGATGAGACAGACTTCAGAGTGAGACATCGGCGTGTGATGGGAGAGGAGAGATTGAACGGTGGGACAAGGGCGGCGCATTTTTCGGGTGAGAGGTTTGGCTGCACAGAGAGCGTTAAAAGGAAGAATCCGAAAGAGAAGGGGATAAAAATAAAGGCGAAGATTCCATAGGAAAGCGAAATATTGTATCTAACGAATATACTGCTATCTTGCGAATTAGTAGCGGCGAAAATAGGATATAGCTCTGGTCAATATAAGTCACGTTTATCCAAACTAACAACGACTAACAATCTCAAGCATCCAATCCGATTGACTGATATCGCTTAAAGGAGAAGGAATCTTCTGCATTGCCACCACTATTCCTCCCTGCAATCATTGATTTCAAATATTCATTCTATTCGCAGTTTAATAATTGCAATTTGATTATAAATACCTGTCTGTGGTTATAAATCTTTGTATCGCTCATTCAGTTTTTTCCGATGTCAACCATATATTATACTTCACTGCAAAAGTATTTCTAACATTTTAATAAATCAAATATAGATTCAGATAGCATAATCGAAATTATAAATTACAAATAAAAGACAGATATGACATTTAATAGGGAATATTAAGGCACTACCAAATATTCCTACATACTGTGTTAGGAAATGAAAACTTTAATTCATTTAAGTCGAATATAAAGTTGACTTGATAACGCTGATTTTTAATAGAAGTTACGTATCTTGAATAACGAAGTCATTGATTACCCATATAAGAAAGTTGATAAGTATATGCAGAATACAATAATTACCATTGACATAAAAACAGCGATGCGATGAAGAAATTTACTTCACTTTTAGCATCGGTACGTGCATACGTGACTCGAAGCAGGTCTGTGACTGTGAGGAAAATTCATGAATGCAGTATTTAAAGGCAAGCATCTAAGCTCGTTACCACGAGGGTAACTTTAATCAGCAATTTTAAAATTTTTAAGTCTAATTTCGACTCTTATTTCAATCTACAGTTTCTCGATAAAGTTAATATTATGATATACTGCTTGAAGTTTCAAGAGTGAGTCTCTTTAATCGGTTTGGTTCTTTTTCTCGAGTTTTACAAATTAGAATCAATGTCGTGAGAAGTCACTCTCAAAGAGTATAGAATTATTTATTATTATGTAAGTAATTTTAAAAACGATTATTAAAAGTGGAACGTGACCAATTTTTATTAGCCAAACTGCATATTATAGGAGTTATTTCGTTCCCATATTTCTTAACCCACCCACAAACCCTATCAGGACAAACGAAATCTTTAATAAGTGAATTTCTATTTTTGCATTGAATTTCAGTAACCCAAAACAATATAGTTAAAACTGTTTGCTTTTAAGATTTGAGAATCTCTTGTTATTCGAAGACGGATATGTTTTATAATTCGTAATAATTCGGATTGATGAGTTCCTATTCTCAACTGCAAAATATTTGAAGCGGAGCAGAAAAATGCTTTTATGTACAATTCGGTATCTCCAACTTCTTTTCATTGAGTTATCAAACTAAGCTCTCTTCCTGGACCACTTATAAAATAAACTGTTCCTTACGATTGAATCGTATTAAAATCTAAGTTAATATGTTTAATGGATTTTAAAACTGCCGATAATAATCGTCCAGTAGTATAGAATACGAGTAAATTTTAGTAAGGCAGAGAGATATGAAAATACTCCGTTATCGGTGCAGCAGAAAATATTGGCACCAAAATACCTCACTTGCACATAATTAACTCAATGCAGAAATAGAAAGGCACAGTTACGTAAACAAATTTTCATTGCAATCAGCTTAAAGAAACCCATTTTAAATCAATTGGTGACGGAAGCTTTCCTATAGAAAACTTACAACCACCAGAGCCAACGGGTTCCATTTAAATAATTTTGCTCTTCCATCTCCCTGAATCCTGTAAAGAGATAATACGAATGAAAATAAACGAGAACAAAGCGGTGTGTTTCGAAGTGGAACAAAACGAGATGAAGTTGATGAAGCAAGGCATATGGGTAAGATAATCCAATTAGTGGCATTATCTTTGCGGCGTATATAAAAGTTGAAAAAGAAATCCCCATTGGTGGAAAGAAGAGAAAACTAGACTAGATATATTTCCTACAAATCTATGAGGTATTGAGCTCGAGAGTCTGTCTGAACCTAAACCATTAATTACCACAAGCTCTGCAGAGAGATTGAGGCATAATCGACAAGAGTGAGGTACTATGCCTCTCTTTCCTCAATAAACGAAAATGCTGAAATTGGTAAAACTTATCTTAATTTATACTTGAAAATACTTGCGTATTACTCTCATTGTTTTGATTATTTATAGAGATGGAAAACCAAGAACGCCATTTTTTTCAACTCGTTTCTTTTACTCTGTATTAGTCATGATAAGGATGATTTTGAATTAATTTTGAAAACTCCTTCCGATCCAAAGGCCTTCATTATATGAATTCATATATTATTTATATAATATTTACTATTATTATTCATTATATATTCATTATATTATATTTCACAGCTTCAAGTAAAAATGGTAACTATGTTCTTGGCTTATTGATAACATGACAAAAGAACATCATTTTGGGCCAACTGTAATGGTAATTTCAAATGTGTATATCATTCAATATTATTGTTACTTGAAAAGGTAATTTTTCTTGGATTTTACCCATTTTATGTTATACACAATGACCTAAAGGTATTATATCTGCATTTATTTATATATTCATTTGCTATTTTTCTATTTATGTTTAAATATACATTACCTAAAGAATGTTTTAGATTATATTTTGATATTGTATTGTGTATTTTATTTTATGATTGACATCCGCAGAATGTTTTCATTTAAGACACCTCCCAACGAGCTTTGGTTCAAGGGAACCTCAATGTACATTTGTATTTTCAATAATATTTTGGTTTGAATATAAAAATTGTTACACAAACTTCTTACTATCTTTCATAACTTTATATCCATGGTTATTATGTATAGAAAATGCTAAAGAATTAAAAAATACGTTTAAAATGTTAGATCTAATGTTTAAAATATCCACAATAAATATTCCGATATCAATACTGATAATTTTTACAATAAATGAAATGTTTAAGCATTCAGTGTGTATAAGAAAACGACAAACAGTAAGATATATTTTAGATGCGCCGCTACTCGAAATTGAAAAAAAATCATTTCTGCGCGAAAAATCCAAGCGAGTCAGAAAATGTTTTCAGATAGAAAATCGGAGAGAACTACTTTATTCCCGAAGGGATAAAATAGGCTCTGATCAGATTTGAGTTATAAGGGAAGGGTGCACCTTAAAATGGTGCTTCGGAGACTCCTAGGCCAACGAGGGAAATCTAACAGAAAGGGAGAAAGTGGCCGAGGAGAGAAAGAAAAGTTTGGTGGAATTACTTTGCAAAAGAGATGGGACTAGAAAGAGAAAAGGGATATAGGATTTCGAACGACAGGTCGATATCCGGATTCGGCTACAAAACGAATATTCCAGGCAATCTAGTATCGGAGACAGAATGAGGTGAGAAAAAAGAAAATGGGTTTTAGAGGTGAAAATTGGCTCGAAAACGCAATAAGATATATTTAAGGGTTTCCGGAGCAACGCTAGACGTTTATATAAAAATCTGACAGGTACAGTAAGGAAACAACAAGGCACTTAGCATCTATCCGCATAGATTTTAATACGCGACCGTGTTTACATCTTCAGGCATTTTTCGTAAGCGTGCTTACATCTTATGGTACAGTAGGCAAGAAATATCGAAAGTTACTGTAAAAATTGCTGTATCGGTAACAATAATGAATTCGAGATAATACTTGGAATGGTAAAAAATATTAGTAATTGGATATCTACATTAGGTTGATTTTGTTCCGTCGGTGATTTTTAGTTTTCAAAGAAAGGATTGAATACCTATTGAATGGAAGAAATTATTAAGAATAAAAAATACCGATTTTCGAATGCAATGCTTCTTCTTAGGGTACCATAAGTATTAATATTCATGATTGGGTCAATATCTATTCCAAAGTAACCGTGTTAACAAATGCTCCCCATGATCCTTCCGACATTTTGAAGAAACCGAGTTTCAAATCTGCCCGCCCACGTAAATGTACATTCGAAATGGATTCCGTAAGATAAATTATTAATAGATATTTCTATATTATTTCTCCGAGTCTACAGGGATTAAATTTTATCTGTAATTTCTAAATTTGTGTATTCCTGTAGAAGATATACGTACGGAAAGAATAACTGCAGAACACCATTCTATGTTAAGCTCCAATTATAATTATTTCAACCTTATAAATGTGATAAATATAACTGAACATAACTTTAGTAAATATAACTTTCCCTGATTATATCACTTAGCAATTTAAGCACGGCTTGAACCAAATGACGAACAGAAATTAAAAACTTAGGTGCACGCTTTTAAGTAGAATTTAATTTCCTTTCTCTCATCCCAGTACTCACGTCTAATAAAATTAATCACTCTATGGAAATTCGCGAATAGTTTTCATTCTCACTATTATTCGTGGTCGTTAGCTCGTGGTGACGGAGTGGTTAGCATGCCTACGCGATAGCGCTACAACACTAAGGTCCCGGGTTTGAATCCTGGCTAGCCGGATTTTTCTGGTTAGGGAATGGTCGGGAGTCTTTGTAAATAGCAATAATTATTGAAAGGGATGGAATTGGGATTCTACCTTTTTTAATTAGAGAATTTATTATTATTATCATTATTATTATTAATAATAGACTAGAAAGAGATTTTAATGCGTTCTTATGCTGGACTCATGACAATAAATTAGTTATCAATGAAAATAAATCAATGGTAATGCACATTACACCAAAGATTTGTAATAGGAGACAAGTAACAATACCAATGCATTCTAACAAGTGCCTGCACAGAAGAAGGGTTAACTGTAAGTGTGAAGCATTAGAGCAAGTTGGTACATATAAGTACTTAGGTCTAATTATAGATGAAGCATTTCAATTTCGAAATCATTTGATTGCTTTAAATAGCAGATTAAGAATGAATATCTATATTGTATGCCATGTAAGCAATATGTTATCTTACAATGCCCTGAAGCTAATTTATCTTGGACTATTCAAAAACATAGTAAGATATGGAATTACAGTTTGGGGTTACAACAATACTGTTTTTCATAGCCTATTGATACACAAACAAAACAAATTCATTAAATAATTTTAATAAATAATAATAAATAATTTTAAAACAGAAAGAAACTACAATATTCTCCAGAGTTTGAGGCCAGCAAAGTTGTTTAAAATAAATATCCCCTATACCAGTTATGGTAGAAACTCTTTTGAATATATAATACCAACAGAATTTAATAAATTACCGTTAGAATTGTTAAATATGAATTCCATAAGGTGTGTGAAAGAGGAAATAAAAAACTGGCTAATTAATGTCTCAACCTAAGCTGTTTATTGCAAACTCTTTATGTATTAACCTTTGGAACCCTCAATTGTATTTTAACATGCACTGTGTGTTTGTATAAATGTTGATATGTAGTTGTATTTAACTGTAATTTTAATATTTTTTTGGTTCTCTACATCTATTAAACACTTCTTTTACATTCCTATAATTTTACTGTAGATTACCCAAATGGAACCTGCTGACAAGCATTTTGCTTAGCAGGACCAGACTGTTTTGTTTCTATGTAAGTTTGAGCTGCGCATGATAACCTATTCTTTGTATTTTTTACATATTAAATGATATATATCCTTAATTTAAAAAATATTATTATTATTATCGTACTACATCAAAATGTCATCGGAATCATTTGAAAACATTGATCTTCTCTCTTAGGCACTAAGAATACAGTTACCTCTTCACTACCCTATAAAATACCGTATCGTCCCCAAGAATCCCAACGTTACCAATTCACATAGAACGCAAAGGACATTATAAAATACACATCTGCTTGATTAATGCTAAAATAAACGACAAACTTTAATCGGAACCTTTTAAAAAGATTGACTTATCTTTATCCCTTAATAGTATCCTGTAAAAACAATATCGTTTCAAATAATCACAACGTTTCCGACTCATATAAACATTTAAAAATGCGTATCTACTTTACGCATGTTAAAACAACCAGCAAAGTTCGTTTTTACCTTTCCGATGAAACTCAAAAGTTAGCTTCCTCAGAGAGGTTACGGATGACGTCAATTATCGCATGATTCGACCAGGAAAAGGGAATCGAATTTCGTCGAGTATGTATTACTCATTTTTCGCCTTGTTAATCCGCAAGTCGGGGAGAAGACGACTCTCCCGATATGATTACACTCTTTTGCTCATCCAACGGCAGAACGGGAATTGGAGACTCCATGCGGATTCTGAAGTTACCCCCAAGTGCCTAGTAATGACATGTTTTTCGAAACGCTCCAATTATCAGCTGGAATATAATTAAGGACGCGGGAGACTGGTGGGAAAATTGAGATTACTTGATACACAATATGTAATTTACTATCAGAAAAAGAGAGCTAACGCGAAGCTAATTTATGCCAGTGTAGGGTCGCAACTAAATATATAAATTAATTAGTATTTTATAAATAACGGGGGTCCTACTACCATACCTCGATGGATGGAATAGTATAATTCCATCAATCTACTTTACACACTATCTAAAATTGAAATTTTGTGACTATTTTAGCTGTAAATTAAAGTTTAATGCTCTTAAAATCAGAATTTTAAGATTATGGAAAAAAGAAAGTAATTAAAAGTAGAATTTCAGACAAAAATAAAGGTATCAATCAGAGAGTAACAGTTTGAAATTAAAATTAACTTTTCTGCTAGGTCCTTTGCAATAGAAATACTGCAAAACATCGTTGAAAGATAAAGGTAACATACTGTTAAAAAATCATCCATATGACCATCTTGTTCTTTAAAAAGGTAGACGGAAACCTTCTAAATAAGTTTGTGACATTTGAGGAAGTCGAGTAATCACAATTAAGAAATGAGGTTTTCATCACACCGAACGGTTGATTACCAGTTAAAAGATACTCCAGGAAGTAATTTAAAGTACGTTTCGACGAAGTTGTGCAACGTCCCAATTTATTCCTTCTGTGAAAGTTTTTAAACGCCAAGAAAAAGCAGGAAATCCTTTCCAGTTATGAGATCACGAACCTTTCCTCATTTGATGACAAGCTGTGTCGAGTGGGAAGCCTCTAGAATTGTAAGAAATATCCAAAGGTCGAAATTATTCCACTAATATAAAAGGGAGGCTTCAATTGAATTTCCCTGACGTTAAAAAATCAAATATACCCAATACAAAACTTTCATAATAAATTACTTTAACTTAATGACCAAACTGCTAATTGGGATATTGATTTTACTTCTGGATATGTTCAGATCTTCTATAGATGGCAACTTGGTTACCGAAATAGGTATTGGTTAGTTAACTTAGGTTTAGAAATTTTTTTTCTTGCAATTAATAGTATTACTATTTTTCAATAAATGTATTTATTTATGTATATAATTCACAACATTTTATAAATGTCTTTATTTCCTTGTTATTTTTTATTGTGTTTTCAAGGTTTTATTCAACAACCTTCTCTGTGGGTATTTTTTCGCAAAGTGGTTTTTTCTTTGTCAACCTTCAGTTGCAAAGATTTTCTGTCACACTCTACTCTGCCTTTTTGTTTTAATTTATATTTGTTCATATTATGCCGACATACGAGACTAGGTGGAAGAGAGGCCCAACTGGGTCTAACCTCGCCAAATAAAGGGTCTAACTAAACTAAACTATTGACAATAATACGCTTGCATTGTTTCAGTCACAAAAAGCCCTAACCCCCATGATTTGGGTACTTTTGCACAACGGGCTACTTGCAAACAACGGCTATTTGGAGTTTTTGTTAACTCTAATACTGGAAATTAATTAATTGGGAAGATAAGGACAGAAAATAGACAACTAAGTACATCGCTGCCACGAACTGCGTGTTTTTTGGACAAAGACGACAGAAAGTAAGACAAAACTTCAATGTAATTGGAAATTACGTTTCCAATCTAAAATAGATGCCCTACATGAATTTATATGAAACGAGTTCCACAGTATATATAGAAAAAAGTAATATTTCCTCTAATCAGTGTCCAAAAGTGACCAAAAACTACGTCTCATAGTGAATCAAATATTTACTCAGAACAGGAAATACTAGAGCACTCAAAGAGGAAATAAGCCGATGAGCCACGATTGCATAGAACGGACGAAGACCGTATGAACTCAAGAGCGCAGTTGGTCATTCACGAATGAATGCTCCGCTCAAATTGAAGAACTCGGAGAGTTTCAAAAATCCAATGAGTGGAAACAATCAGAAAAGTCATCTACGGTAGTGGATACAGAACTCTTCTGAATTGAATCGAAGCCAATATTGGACGAAATTGAAGCCTTAGCAAAGGGGACAGCACCAATCAGATTGCTATAGAATAATTTCGTGACTCCTCATCGAAATATTGAAAAGAAACCCAATCCTGTAGAGATTTTCTAAGAGAGATTGGGATTTCAGATGTAGGCATTCAAACTTAATAAATAATCTACTCTTACGACGCTACTCGTATAAAAAAGATAAAGTTAACGTCTACTTTATATTCATACGTGATAAATGTGTAGCTTTCGTTCATCTTCCAATTATTAGTTACTTCCTCAATCTCTCGACCATGCCTTCAAAAACGAGCAACTCTTTAGTAAGCTTCTTCATAGACGAAACAGTACGCAAGTCGATTAATTGAAAAACAATAGAGCTTAGAATTCAACCGCTATCACCTATCATATCAGTTTATTAGCTAACAAGATTGACGATAATTATGAAAATTACTCACTAAACAGCTTCGTGTTTGCGAATTTGAAAAGAAAGTCCATCCTAGGTAACGCATATTTATTGTAATATATTTTCAAAGGGAACACAAAGTATTGGAATAAGTTCTCCCCCGTTAATCTACATTTAAATAACCATTGCGAGACTCACAACAAGAATATAACCATAGAACATAAATATCCATTCAAATTAAATCCTCCAGGTAATTAACAAATACGTATTTTTTATACTGCATCTGTATTTTAAGAAGCGTATGAGATATAAACGTAACTGAAGTATTAATAAGGCCATTGAATATGAGAAGAGCGAAAATTCCTTTATTTGTAAGTCTTTACTCACAAGTCGAAGTAGATAGCGTGTTCACCTTTGGTTAATGTTTGATTATCGGTGGTTTCGATTCCCAGAGGGAAAGGCGGTTCCGGAACCGGTAAGACATTCCATTGGTACTGTGCGCAGACCATAGGTTTACAAAATGTGTGCAATCTTGGCTAGGACTCAACCCTCTCAATAAGTGACCTTTTGTGAACTGAAGCACAGCTTACTACGTAGATGACTCATGTAAAACCCATATAAAAATGCCTTAGGGATATCGTAAGGTCACATATTATATTCATAGTAATGACATCGTTATTAATTTGCTAAAATTTCTTTTTAAATATAAATCTGGTTTATTATGCTCATTGAAATTACGTTTAAACAGAGTAAATAGGTGGGTAAAACACTGAAGGAACTCGGATTGCTGAGGAAAATTACTGAAGATAGAGTACAAGAGAAGAGATTACGGGGAAGATAAAGAAAAAATATGCTGGACGATATTAAAGTAGTGGTAAGTTATCAAAAAACGAAAGAAGTGCCATTGAATTGGAAAAAGTAAGATACATGAACCTACCGAATGCTAGAATAGTTTTATTGACGTCGAGAAACTTTAGAAAATTAATATTCAGTTATCATCAAACAGGAATTTAGTGAAAGAGTACGCTTACAAATGAAGAATTACGGCAAGTAAAATATCGTTTGGGGAAGGAAGCTGATTGTCTACTACTGTGGAGATAAAGTCGTAAATAGGTTTTCATGTCTTTTTAGTCGCTCTATAAGCGGTGAATGATATCCTACTGCTTTCCGATAACAACTTTAGAGCTTTAGGAAAATCATTCTCAGATAAATTCCTTCTATAAATGTATGTAAGACTCCAATCCGAATTTCTGAAGACTGATCTAAAAATTTAAGCTTTCATCGCAAAAATATTCATTTTACATACTGCTTGCTCATGCTTTGCTCGCATCTTTAATTCAGAAGCGTAATTATTTTCCCACCAATCACATATAACCTATTTTTATCATGAGCAACTATAACAACACCTTATCTTTATTTTAGGAGAAAAGATAATTCCTACTTCATTGACCTGTTTCCAGAAATGACATGAGTACACAAAGGCAGAGCTATATAAAGCAATAAGGTATATATGGAATGAAGTGAAGCAAAAGAAAAGATTTTTTCAGGGCACATAGACCTCACGTAGGTTAAAAGATCCTTGTGATTTACTCTTCACTCCCATAAATCGTAAACTATTGAACCCAACGCGGCTTATCACGAAAAATGGGGCGAAAGCAGTAAATTGATTCCGCAAAAGTAAGCTCCTTTTCTCCTCTCTTGCGCTTCAGGAAATCCGTTTTGCGGGAATTAAGAAACGAAGAGCGCTGAAACCGCCGATATGGAAACTTGATCTGATTATCCGCTTTAGCCAATTATCAGTTTCGCTGAAGATCTTCGAAGCTACCGACAGGAATTCAGCTCCGTTCAAGACGATAGAAGCCATGGCAACGTTTAAAATACGGCCCCGACTAATGGTAATCGATGTTTAGCCTGAGTATATCTTATGGTTTGGCCATAACCTTTCACCGCGACGCCAAAGATTATCGGTACACATTCTTCGGGATTATATTATTGGAAAACGATGCAGGATGCGGTGTGACAAATCTGAGGGAAATCAGATATTTTTGAAAGAGATCCTTTACTGCGATTCAATTTCTGATGTTAGTTAGATAGCTTGAAACTGTAGCAAACAATGTAAGTCTTTAAAGGCAAGGGATGAATTGTTATTTAAATCGATATATCAAGAAAACTTCATAAAGGATAGCTAGAGATAGGCCATTCTCGTAGTGCGGAGAAAAAAATCATATGATTTCATTCTCATATAGCCCATAATTAGTCATTAAGCAAACTGGAATGCACTATAATAAGTTAAGTAATAATATTTGTGCATATTAACCTTAATATTTATGGTTTGGTAAAATTCATAAAGACCAAGGTAATTATGACTTAACTTATTATATCGACTAAATGTACACTCCTGACCAAAATTAACGCAGCACCGGCCGTAAGGATCGCTAGGGAGGTGCTGCGTTAATTTTGACCAGGAGTGTACGATAGTATATCTGTAAGTCAACCTGAAGATGGTTTGGGATAGATTAATGTATTTTTCCATAATATCAGTTTCGAGGAAGATGGGTAAAATTCGATACATTATCTAATAAATATGACTTTAATTAAAGATTCTTTAATATTAATATCGGAGATAAAATACAAGAAAATTATCATAGGAAATTAGTTCTTGTTAAAATAGGGTAAATGGATGTATTTACTTCATACTAAATCATAATGGTCGGGTTTTAAATCCTGATAAGAGTGTAGAGGAAAGCATAGATCTAATCCATAATTAAAAATAACTACAACTGAATTTACAAGTGGAAATGGGAACAGGCGGGGCACTGTTATTCTTATTTTTGAGGATATTATTATTATTACAATAAGACTACAAGTAGATTAAATATCTAGTGGCAGTGGTTAGGCATTACATATTATACAAGCATACATACAAACAGTCGTGCACGGTCAAGCAATATATACATAGCCCTAATCTAATTACACAGTATAAATTGAGGGGTAAACATGACACGATATGTGAAAGAAAATATTGGGGCAGCGTTATGGGTAGTGAAAGAGGTTCTTACTGGAATTAATGAGGAAGCGTCTTCATGAAGAAGCAATAAACAGGCTCATAAAAGCTTATATTAGGAACTTGGTAGCGGAGGAGTATATAACGTTTGAAAAATGATGGGCATAACTGAGGAAGTCGTGTGCTCTCGCTGATTGACTGTATATATATGACTGCTCGTTGATAATAAGGTTACATATTAATTAACAGAAATTTGATAAATCCCACTTTCAGCTTCACTAACACTCGTAAAACACTTGGCGCCCTGGTGACTTACGCAAACACATTAAAGTGCAAACTTGAGGTTAAGAAATTTCATTTTCCATTAAATCAGACATATATAAAATCAAAAAAATAGCCATTTATGTACTCCGATTTCTAATAAGTAATACGGAAATACAGAGAAAATATGGAAAGAAAGAATGGTTTTATGGAGCAAATAATTTAGAGGATGTAGACGAAAATAATTAGTGCAGTAAAGGTCGTCACTTCAGGATAATCCATCTCTTTACTAATATATGAGAATACTTTCCTATTGCTGCATGCTAAATATAAAAGACTTTTGTTCACGTTGCATTAAGAGCCCAATGATGACACTAAGTCGAAATATGCATCGTAGGTAAATTTTTTTAAGTGAATATTCACAAAGTTATTTTCTATTCCATTCCAGAAATAATTTAGCTATCCTACGTAAGATAAATTTTAGACCCTTTTAATGCCTGGTGAATGCCCTTGTAGGCTTATGTTACACCTAAGCTTGTAGTTCGATAAAATATGTAAAGACATCAATTAAAGGAAAAAAACAGTGTAGGAAAACATATTTTTAACTGAGGGTTGACAAAGAAAACACCCACAGACAAGAGGGTAAATAAACTCGAAAACACATTAAAAATTATACCGCAAAGTGTAGAGTAAATATTCAAAAGGTAAATTAAAAATCAAAATACCAGGATGAAAAATAAATAATCACAAGGAATAAAAGCGTAAGAGAGATAAGATGAGATGGCTCTATAAAGGGCACGGATTTCCTCATCATCTTGCTCAGATTTCAGCAGTCGGGAAATCCCGAGAGTAGGACACAAAGAAAGGTATTCATTCTGAATTATACTATTTTACGTAACATGAATGTAAAATGTGAAGTTAGAGATACCGATGAAAGAGAAAGTGACAGGGTGGAAAATTTCTGAGACGGTCATGCTTCAAAAAGTAATAAAAGAAAGTGCTGAGGAGGAGAAAAAGTGCTTCTGAGTGAAATTAAAGGATATTTCTGGCTCAGCGACCGAAACAGATGTCGCTAGAGAGAACAACCAAGAGATGGAGACGCTCAGATTTGGTGAAATATTTTATGTCGCAGAATTCTCGGATTAGACTCTTATTACTTTCCATTCATCAATAAGTTTGCTCAATTATTCTATTCAACTGAAATAAGGAAGAATGTCGAAACCTGGTGACGTTCGCAGATAAGGAAAAAAATGAGGATTTAATGCTGCATTTTTAATCGGAAAAGTAGGAATATCAACGCGTTCCAAAGTAATCTAAAGTTAATTAATTAATTTGGTAATTAAAGTAATTTGATACATAATGGTACCAGAAGATACACGTATTCAATTATTTGCGTTTGATATGTATCATTTTTGAATTATGAATTACTATTTATAATATATCATCCTGAAGTATGGTAACTCGAAAAAGTGTCAGAGATTTTGGAAAATGATATTACTATTTATACTTGGTTCGAATTTGGACGTAATTATATCCGTAAATTATTTCTGTTTTATTATACAATCCAGGCAATGTCATAAGAAGGCTTAACTTTCCTGTTATTGGAAATTATATTTCAGGTAGTTATATTAAAAATTATTTCTCACTTCCGAAAGATATGACTATGTAGAATAGGTTTGGCTCCTTAAATATGAAACTACTTAGAAATCAAGAAATTAAACATTTCTAAGGTGTTTTTATATATTTAGGACTTTGGGATTGAAAACTATTTCTAAAAAAATGAAGCTAATATTCCCAAAAATTCTAACTTTACGCAAGCAATTCTAGATTAAATTACGCCACTGGCGTTAAATGATTTCTTCTGTCTTCAGTTCGACAGTTTATCAACTGGTTAACAATAATCTTGATTTCTACTAGTGATATGTTCATATGCGTCTAAATCCATACTTAAAAAAAGCATAATAATATTAATCTGAAAAATATTTATTTCTTTGGATATTAGCGTAAAAAAACTGAGATACTTGAGAGAGTAATTAATCCGCAGTTAATGGCCAATCTATTGGCAAACTATTTTAACTATTAATTCTCAACATTACGGCAGTATGATATACACAATTTTTTAATCAATTTTTATTCCACGGTAAGCTTCTCATTTCAGGAAATATATTTAAAACTGATATCTTAAAGAAACTGAAAGAAAAGAACGCTAAGAGACAGCATAAAGATAGTAAATTAATAAGTAATGGCAATAACTCTTTAAAATTTTAAACTTAATTTAACTTTAAAATTCAGGAGAATCATATATTAGATCTCTACAGATTATTCTAAACACAAATACCACTTTTTAGTCTATACTTCTTAAGTTTTTCAACAGGTGGCATGGTTCTAGAACAATGGTTTGCGGTTTTTTATTTTATATGGGTTGATATTTCTTCTCCTTCTTCCTGCTTCAATATTTTATCCTACTTTACTTAATTCAAGTTATTGATGATTATTAATTAGTAATTAGCACACATTTAAACATTCCCTAAACACCCCAACCAATATCGTGGCATGGATAAGTCGGAAATCTATTAAAAAAATTGTTTATACATTTATGCAAATAGTAAACTTGTTTAAACCGATAGTATATTCAGAGCCATAAGCAAAAGTCGTCACTTCATTTTTAGCTAACATCTAGACCCTACTTCTAACCATCATTTACGATAAAAAACCTGATACATCTGCATATAAAATATGAAATTCGAATTGGCTTATTATTTTAATGTCTCCTTTCTTTCAGCCAAGCATTCCCTTTATATTTTGAGGCGCCCAGCTCATCCGAGTGATGCGCCAACACCATTGACAGTGACATTGCCCTTGGTGGAGAGCTGGCAATCCTTGAAATGAAGGATTCCTCCAGGTGAATGTTTCAAAACGAAAACTACTTTAAAAGGGACGATAACGAGGTGGATCCTGGCGGGCAAGTGAAGTAAATTAGTAAAAGTGGTACTTTAATGCGACAGTTTTACTGGCTGCAGGAGTAATTTAAGCGTAGAAGAGGAAAGTCCCAGCGCTGAATATGAATAACAACCCCTTAGGGATACATTTAATTAATGAACTCGTACCCTGAACGATCTCTACGACCTGCAGCATAGCCATCTTTCGACGCTGCTTGACTTCATTAGTGGGACGCGTCACCAAGGCTCCAGACGGTAATTATGCATTCAATTATAATCTGAATCCAAATGAGTACTTGCATCAGATATGCGGACGCGTTATGAAAATATTAACCTTCTTAGCAGTCCCTTTTGTCAACTGATAAAAAATGTATCCACTCTAGTTATCATTTAAATAGATCTTGTATATTGGATAGGATTATTTATCTAAAATATATTAAAATTCATTATTAGTGACTTAAGTCCTTTGCTATATATATAATTGCGAATCTTTACCATAAAAACAAATGAAAACTTCTAATTAGAATAAATCCATCTATCTATCCAATATCCAACCAAGAAACACTTTTAATACCAACTAAAACCGATGTTCAGGAGATCGTGCAACGAGAAACCACATTTGTAGAAGTAAAGGATCCAATTTGTATTACAATGGAGTTGTATTCAACATCACAGGATTTTAAAAATCTTAAAGCAACTCAATACAATTAAATTGTTTTTCAAAACAATTGAAAAATCTCCTCATTGAAACACCGCTAAAATTTACATGAATCTTCGAATAGCAATTTTTAAGTCAAACTCGAGAGTAAATCTTTGAGATACCAGTCATAATTTTTTGAAGGAACATGATAAGCAGTACAAACCGTGCCCGAATAACGTTTTATTAAGTAGCTTTGGTGTTCTTTTGTGATACGAAGATTTCGACTTCGCCTTTGGAATTCAGAAAAGAGAGTCCCTTTAGTTTGTATAACTTCTTACACTGTGAGATAAGGAAGGGGAACAAAAACTGGAGCGAATTTCAAAAAGAGGGACTGGAAGATAAGAAAAGAATGGAATGGCCAAAGAATAACAAATACAAGGAGCAGAAATGTTTCCAATTAGGATTTCTTCGAAAATTGAACGGAAGGTAACGGCACTAAAACTTCCTTCTTATCCTTACAGTGTCTCTAAGCAATGGAATATTTAAGAATGCTTCCCGGAAGAGTGTATTTCCTTGGCTGAATGAAATGTAGAAAACTGAGGTTTTTTCTCGGAGAAGGCAAGAGAATTTAGAGAGATTCATCTTCTATATGTCTCATCGTGCCTAAATTAAATGTCTTTCCCTAAGCGATCCAGTTCTGCGATTCTTACCAACAATATAACTTATAATAAGAAACAAACTTTATACTTGTTGTATTTTTCATTTTATATTCACATATATTAAGCTTGACGGAAGTTGGGAAGGTATTGAAGACAAGGAAGTTAGAATTCAGAATGTTAATACATTCACGGAAAGCGCGTTTGCATAAGAAGTAATCTGTATCATACGACCCCCCAGTTACTTCGTCCCATCCGACAGTGAGTGTAAGATACATGGACAGGTGTCTTTCTAAATACCTTTCCCACGGATAGAGATCATATTCAGAGGTCGAATCAACTCAAGAAATAGGTCTGAATTTACAACTACTACCATATGCCGATAGAGGACTTGCTGATATGAATGTAAACTTAGATGAATGAAGTTGTTTTCGATTATACAACACGGCAATATGGATGTAAACACCTAAATTAGAATATTTCCTCGGATATTTAGGGTTTGGAGCATGAATACCCAATGTTTTTGGTTACCCACATTCGCTCTAAAGTAAAATACTCGCACCCCTTATCCATCAAAAAAGGGAACAGATCTTGAATTTAAACATATATTGATCAGAACATAGAATATATAAAATATAATAATAAAAAAAATCTGATGTGGCCAACACATGACTTTCTCCGTATTTATTGAAAACATAAGCCTATGCCGGTAATATATAAATAACTCTAAAACAATGAGTGTTACAGGAAAATGTTTCATACAGGCTTTGCAGTAAAAAACATTATCTACAACTTTGGTACATAATTGTATATACCTAAATTGCATTCCGATTGATATATGTATGAAAAACTTCCTTTTCTGGGTAAACAACAACTTCCGGTTAACCATTACTGAAGAATAACTCCTAAACATTCAGTGTTACGAGAAGATGTTTCATACAAAAGTTGTACCAAAGTACATTATCTATAACTTTTGTAAATAATTTTATATACCTACATTGCATTTTGACAGAGATATGTATGAAAAACTTCCATTTCTGATTTAACAAGAACTTCCGGTTAACCATTATTGGGAAATAACTCCTAAACAATCAGTGTTACGAAAAAATGTTTTATACAAAAGTTGTAGTAAAATACATAATGTACAATTTTTGTGTGTAAATGTATATACCTATATTGCATTCTGACAGAGATATGTAAGAAAAACTTCCTTTTCTGGGTAAACAACAACATCCGGTTAACCATTATTGAAGAATAACTCCTAAACAATCAGTGTTACGAAAAAATGTTTCATACAAAAGTTGTAGCAAAAAACATTATCTACAACTTTGGTACATAATTTTATATACCTACATTGCATTTTGGCAGAGATATGTATGAAAAACTTCCATTTCTGGATTAGCAACAACTTCCGGTTAACCATTATTGGGGGATAACTCCTAAAATATCAGTGTTACAAAAAAATGTTTTATACAAAGGTTGTAGTAAAATACATAATGTACAATTTTTGTGTGTAAGTTCATATACCTATATTGCATTCTGACAGAGATATGTATGAAAAACTTCCTTTTCTGGGTAAACAACAACTTCCGGTTAAACATTATTGAAGAATAACTCCTAAACAATCAGAGTTACGAAAAACTTTTTTATACAAAAGTTGTAGTAAAGTATATTATCTATAACTTTTGTATGTAATTGTATATACCTATATTGCATTCTTACAGAGATATTTAAGAAACAAAAATTTGTTCCGGATAAACCGTAACTTCCGGTTAAGCAATATTCTCCAAAAACTAATCAACTCTAGGTATTGTTAGGGAAATACTAAATATGAATTTTGAAAATGATCGGATAATTACTTTTTAATATAGAGCGCACACAAACTTTTTAACCACAGACAGACAGACAGACAGACAGACGGACAGACAGACAGACAGACACACAGACAGACATGTTCGGGAAAATAGCTAAAACATGGTCTATGGGCCCCAAAACTTCTATTTCCGTCGAAATCTGGAGGTCGAATTTTTTTGCGAATACAATACTTTCTCTATACTACGTATAGGGAGAAAGTAATAACAGAATTGCAGGAAAATGATTCCGTAAAATTATATCACTGTTTACCAGCTAGGGGCCGTAACCCTTGGTCAAGTTCCCTCGGAGGGTACGAGTTCCACAGGTTGGGAACCCCTTGTATATATTATGGTATAACTCGTATTAGTTTTTGGAGAAAAGAGAAAATAAAATCTTCGAAACCCTTGTGCTGGTTAATATGGTTTTTGTGATCAAACCAGATAAGAATTACCGTTAAAATGTAATAAATCTCATTTTATGCATTAATCTGAAGTAGATGTGGATTTGAAAGGATCGAGTGAGGCATATTTGGATCAGATACCATCAATAACTCTATATGAGAAGATCGATAATTGCTAATACATTAACAATATAGGAAGAGTTGGAACAGCTGGTTACTGAAGAACGGATCAGCCTAAATGTAATGCAATTTGGAAATTATCTAATTTTATTCGACATTTCAAAAAAATATTTTCACATAAATAAACATCCTGGGATCGAATTAGAGATTAACGATCATTCATTTGAAACCGCACCAATAGGAATTTAGAAGCAGTCAATTCAGTGTTCCGAACGAAGAACATCAATATAATTCAATTAAAGCAATAATCTGTCTCCTACCTCTGAAAAATCGAAATTCAATTTGTAGAAGAATAACCGTTGTGGTCAAACTCACGTCAACGTAAATATCCTGTGACGATACGTGATGCCGTAACCCAAATTCGAGTTTTCACATTAATAAAAAAGCAATTAAAAGGAGAACCGAGGACATAACAGTGCGGTGCACCTATCTGTCGATGGAAAGCTATTAATGTCACGGTGAACAGTACAAAAGGGAAACTCGGTAGCCGAATGACTTTTCAACAAAAGATGCGTTTTACCACCAGAACGTTGAGAATAGGGCTGTCCTGGATTTTGCATACCGTTCAGTGGATTCAAAATGGATGCTCGTGCTGAAAATCTGCATAATTTAACTGAACTATGATTTCCTCTTCTGATAGGCAGGCATCAATCCAATGTAACCATTGGCCCTATCGTATTCACTGCACCAAATTTGTAATAACCAATGAGCCAAACAAGGAGAACATCGTGTATGCTCGTGTGAAATTTTAATTAATATTCTTGAATCTTCCTATATGTGAAATACGAATGAGTACAAGGAAACGCAACACTTGGGTGAGAATGATGACTGGAGTTATAGACATCAAGATCACTAAAATGGAGGTGGGCCAGCCATGTTGCGAGAAGAAACGGCAACCGTTGGACATCTGTACTTCTCAACTGGATACCAAGAGATGTGAGGAGACCAAGAAGAAGACCTATAGACAGGTGGAATAAAGACATCATCAAGTACCTAGGTGTAACGTGGCAACAAGAAGCTCAGGACAGAGAAAATTGGAAAGTACTTGGGGAGGCCTACATCCAACGTCGGATTGAAAATGGCTGATGATGATGATGATGACTAACAGTATTGAAATAACACATAGAATGTCAAGTAATTCAGTTTCTACAAAATATCCTACGTATTCAGGTCGCTATTTTTCTCTTCTATCTTTTAACTTGCTCAATAGCTCAATCTATCCCTTATCCTTGCCTAATAAGGCGTCATTAAAATTAATTCTGGCTGCGAAGGAAACCCGTACCACACGCTAAATACAGTTCCAAAGAATAAAAAAATACTATGATAGATATTGCTCTCATTCTAGAGTATGAAATCACATTCTCACCCGCTCAATGATCTGCTAAATATCATCAAGTCTTCTGCTTGTATCATAAAAAAATTTTAGCTAATCTTTTCTGTTTTTAATTTCATTCGCGAGTCTCTGATTCTAGATATGAGTATAGCAGGTTTTCTGTGATAGGAAATTGATGCGCGTGTAGATGTAGTCACATAAGATTCAGGCGGCACATGGCATTCTTGTTGCATATCCATCAGGATAGATGTAGCTTTACATTTAGCGCTCATTTGTATAAACGATATTATGGCAGCGATCTGTCGACGAGTCTCTACTGCAAATTTATCATGATAACTACAGTTAATATCTAATATTCATTTGGATAAATGAAGCTGTAACAACGATCTTCCAGTGATTATCCCTGATTATGAAATTACTTTGAACCATGAAGGACTGAAATGCTACTGCGCGACTCAAATACAGGTATGCATATCATCTCCCTTTAGAAAGTTTTCAAATAAAATACACAAATATTCATTTTTACACAGAACATTGTGCTTGATTTAAATGACCGATTCAGAAACGTTAATCTAATTGATAGATAAAAGAGCTAAAAGTTATAGAGTAATCCAAAGTATTTAAGAGAATTACAAAGAATTAATTAATACTATTCAGAGATCTTTTTACTTTCTCCATATACGAAGTATAGAGAAAGTATTGTTTTCATGAAAAAATTCGACTTCGAGATTTCAACGGAAATACACGTTTTGGGGTCCCTAGAACACGTTTTGACCATTTTTTGAATGATGTCTGTGTGTATGTGTGTGTGTGTGTGTGTGTGTGTGTGTGTGAGTGTGTGTGTGTGTATGTGTGTGTGTGATAATGGGCGTTCTAACTCGAAAACTAAAAGTCGTATCAATACCAAACTTCATACATAGTACTGTTGTGTGTGCTGTCAGAGTTGATTAGTTTTTGGAGTAAATCCGTTAACCGGAAGTCGAGCTTTATTCATTAAAGCTCATTTCCGGTTTTCAAAATATCTCCATAAATATGATATATACGTCTATTGTATTACTTATAAAAGTTTTAGATAGTATAATTTACTATAACATTTGTATTTAACATATTTTTGTATCACCGGTTCATTAGGAGTTATTCGTGAAATACTGATAAACCGGAAGAAGATGATTATGTACTTTGTGGGCGCTCTAACATGAAAACTATTTGTCGGATTAACACCAAATTTCATACATAGTACTTTTATTACAGTCGTTAGAGTTGATTAGTTTTTGGAGTAAATCGGCTGACCGGAAGTCGAGCTTCATTCTTCAAAGCTCATTTCCGGTTTTCAAAATATCTCCATTAATATGATATTTAGGTATATACTATTATTTATAAATGTTGTAGAAAATTTATTTTACTATAACTTTTGTATGAAACATATTTTTGCATCACTGATTGTTTAGGAGTTATCCATGAAATACTGATAAACCGGAAGTTGCTGATTATGTACGTTGTGTAAAGCTCATTTCTGGTTTTCAAAATATATCCATAAATATGATATATTGGTATATTGTATTCCTTATAAAAGTTTTAGATAATATAATTTACTATAACCTTTGTATTTAACATATTTTTGTATAACCGGTTGATTAGGAGTTATTCGTGAAATACTGATAAACCGGAAGAAGATGATTATGTACTTTGTGGGCGCTCTAACATGAAAACTATTTGTCGGATCAACACCAAATTTCATATATAGTATTTTGGTTTGTGTCGTTAGAGTTGATTAGTTTTTGGAGTGAATCGGTTAACCGGAAGTTGAGCTTAATTCTTCAAAGCTCATTTCCGGTTTTCAAAATATCTCCATAAAAATGGTATTTAGGTATATACTATTATTTGTAAAAGTTTTAGAAAATGTAATGTACTATAACTTTTGGTTGAAACATATTTTTGTATCACTGATTGTGTAGGAGTTATTCATGAAATACTGATAAACCGGAAGTTGCTGATTATGTACTTTGTGGGCGCTCTGGGCTCTATGGGCGAAAGGCCAATTTCATCGTTTTTCATCGATCATGTCCCGTAAAAATTATTTATCATGTTTTTGGCATCAAAGATAATATATAATATTAATAACTCAAATTCCAAGTTTAGATGGAATATAGAGTTCGAAATTATTGCGGTGGATAAATATTTACATCTTATATATATGGAGAAAGTCATGTGCTGGCCACATCAGATTTTTTGTCTTTACAGTTATGGCAATAAGGCTGAATCAATCATCTTCCTTTACATATAAATAAAGCTATCTGAGCCCAATTATTTCGTGTAAAAACTTTCAAAGATTCTTCTTTTACGTAATTGATTGTTGCAGCCTTCACTTAATGGAACCGTCCAGTATTATTCATGGTGAACAAATTGAACGAAATATTCCAGTTTCCACAAAATGCTTTATTCTAATTGACTAGTTTTAACACAAAGGTGTCATTCTCAAGTTAAAAATCTTCTTTTAATTCTTCATCCTCCTATGGACCGATAAATATTGTGCATTTACTGACCCCGGAGATTTAAATCAAATATTAAAAGATATAATTTTTGCTTGGAGACATTCTGTACGGTAAAAATACATATCTCCGTGGAAATCATCGTTGAAAAATGGCGTGTTTTCGAAAAAAGATTAACCCAACGGAAAATAAATCATTAGACCCTTAAAAGATTAAAGAAATATATCTGCCAAATTAAACACTATCTTCCTATTAATGGAACAGATTCATTCGAGAGGGACGTATAATTCCAGCGAGCTGATCCGTAGCGGCAGGAAGAAACCCTGTTCCGACGCCAAGTTGTTTCCTGGTCAAGCAGAAGTAATTTTCCGCTCTTCTCGTGATTTAGAGACGTGATGAGAGGGGACGGCGTCTGAGGCAACCCAAGCGGACGGTCGGGGCGTCGGGAAGACAAGGGTGCCTGCGGAATGAGGACTATAGAATGATAGGCACATACGCACTGCACTATATCGCCGCGTTCGCTCCCGACATGTCGCCAAGGCAACGCAAGGGGACGGGGAAAAAACGCTTCACTGCCTCACCTAAAGGGGAACTCTGATTAAAACTTCGGGGAAGAGAGATTGAAGGGATCTTTCGACTGTTACAACGCGGCTTTAAATAGACTCCCGCTTCGGATTTCGTCTCCCGGGGACTCCTTTGATTCCGAGATGTGTCTCCATAAACTGTCGCCGATATTCTCGGGAATTACTAAAATAGGGAAAGAAGCGAACTGACGCCTGCGATGGGGTGGGTTGGCGGGAAAGGCGTCGGGATCTGAGGATGGGACTAATCAAAGTTTTATTTTGAGATTACGTGGGATTCGTATGCGAGCGGCGTCGACCTGAAAATACGGTTTCTATGGGGATGAGACGAGGAGATGGATTCCCTTGATCTTGTGTGCAGGGTGGAAACTTGAAGTTAATAAGAGAAATACAGGAAAGAATACGTGGCGTGATAATACCGTTGAGATATCAACAGCTGGGGATAAATTCATCAACTTTGTGAAGGCAACTGCATAAAACTGAACTTTTGACTAACAAACACCTTTCAGAATGATAAAAATTCTATATCAGGGATGAGCAGACTGTGTCGTTTGGGTAGATAAAACCTACTATTCCATAAAAGAAATAACATGGAATATTACGGTGAAAATCTAAAATGAGCCACCTTTGATTAATGGGACATCAGCATCATAAAACGAGAGATATTGGCAAACTTATAAAAAATGGAATTAGATATTTTCATATTGCGGAATCATGCTAAGATATACTATAAATTATAGCATGTAACTCTGATCAATTATGTATTCACTATTTAAAAATAAGGAATCCATATGCAGAGTCTAGACTGTTAATTTTCTACTTCTAACTTATCCATCAAAAAGAATAAATTCCACGAATTTTACATGAAAGATTCAACAAAAATTAATAATTGAAATCTACCTAAAATGAGATACCTGATTTTTCAGGCTTGTTATTTATTTATTTTTGCATTTCAGTTTTTTAAAAATATTTTAACGCTTAGGTACAAACCAGATCTGATAGATCCTTAATGAAGCTTTTATCACCATTTGTTATCATTAAGTTTTAGGGTTTCATTACTTATGCATCACAGTAGCTTCCAAAATCATACTTAGTGTGTGATAGAAAGCAATTACATATAGCTTGGGATCCAACAAGTGCTGACGTGCGTTATTTTCTATGGCATCGGGACTCAGTACCCAGAAGTACAAAGCACCTTACCCTTTGTGTCATGTACGAGTAACTTTAATTTCAGTGATAAGGTAACAATTTATTTTCCCTACGTCATACAGAAATTTCATAATTATAACTCAAAGGGTAAACAGGATTATTCATCATGTAAGTCACATTACAAACTATTCAATTTTAATAAATGAACATGGAGGTTTTCGTAAGAGTTCTGAAACTAGCGAAAAACTTAACATCCAGTTTTTTTTTCATTTCATCAACGATAGTAATAACCATTATCTAATTTTGCGATAAGAATATTTTGTGATTGTACTGATATAGTTTCAAGGTAAACCTTTTGATACAACCGAGAATTTAGCACATGTGGTATTAGATTTTTCTTTCCGGAAAAAATGTTTAATATCAATTTTTCTCAAATTTATAATTTAATTTATTTGACCATTATCTAATTCCTAAATATTTACGTAATTTTTGTACCAAGAACGCTACAAATAACGTTGAGGACAGTAAAAAATTACATGATAATTGACTGTAAGAGTTGAAGATCCGTTAATTAAGCTGGAAGACGACATATATTTGGGCTTTGTACCGATGCAATTTTGCATCAGAATTTAGAAATTCAGAGCAAATTTAGCACATGCAACGATACCCTTTTCTTTCCACGTAAGATTGATATCTCATGTATAAAAATCCAATTATTATCTCCACACTTATACCTAAATTCATCTGACCGTCCAAAGTAATTTCTAAAATTTATTGAGTAAATTGCACAATAAAAATCAATCGTTTTAGTTGAAAAGGTTATGAATGCAATGGAACTAAAAGATGGAAAACCACTAATAAGGTTAGAAGACGTCGCGATACACGACAGATCCGCATTGATTTAGCGAAGGAAGACTCCTAAATGTGGGTAAAGCGAGAGATCTTAATCGCTGCATCCAACGAAAAACAAGCATTTGGAAAAGAACCTACCAAAAACTACCTTTCCCTAAACTCTTTCGGATAGCTTATTAGAATGGACAAATTTTACGACGGGTCATCGAGCCTTAAGCGCCCCCACCGACAGACTTCAACTCCTCCAATTCCCGCGGAAAATTTCCCATTATCTCCGCTCACTGCCGCGAAATTTCCAACCCGCCGTAAAATTAAGAGGTTGACGAAGAAATTTGGCAATCGTTCCCGTAATATATCCGCGCAAATGTGTTATGTCGAGAAGGTAAGCGCGGAGGGACAAAGCCGGTAAAAGCTTCGAAAGCACGAAGCTTTTGAATGGGGATTCTTCCACAATGGAATGAGAGACTCTCTGGACTACGGCGAAGGCGGTAAACGTCAGGAGAAAGATTTCGCAGCTCTAAAGAGGTCTCCGCTCTCCGCGTAATTTTCGGGCGAAGGTAAACGTATACCCCGAGATTTCGACTCTCCGTAAAAGGGAGAGAGGATTAGAGGGGATATTGCGGTTAATAAAAGCGAGGAATTTATCAAAAAGAAGGAGACGTGATGGAATCGAGCGGAAGGAGATAAAGTCTGCTTCCTTGAGCGGATAACAAAAAACAACGACCGTAAAGGTACCGTGTTGCACTCAGCGGAACCCGAATTCCCAATTCTAGACCAGAAAATGAACAAGCTTCTAATGTTAGAGGTAAATTTTACAACTGCCACATTTCATGAAATATTTAGTGAATAAAAATTGCCGAAAGGAAGTTAAAACAAAATAATATTTTTTGCAATAAAATGCTAATTTTTAATTACATAATGGCGTTCGTAACAGAAATAGTGGGAGGGACTGACGTGCCCATATGGGGACGGGTATTTGCAATGAACCTATGATTATTAACTTTTTTAACAATTTACTATTGTTAATTTAGGTCATCTGAATACGAGTATACTAAAATTAAGGTAATTTTAAAGAAAAAATAATCCTTGGAGGGTTAATGGTGCTTCTATTCAATGGATGAGTACATGAAATGTAGAGATAGAAATAAGAACTGATTTTTACTAAAAAATACCTTACTTCTGTCATTTAAATAGCATCTTCTGTTGTATTCACGTACGTAAAGATACTATGTTGCACTTAGGGAAACCCGAATTTTCAATTCCACTGTGGAAAAAAAAGAATATTTCTCAATGGAATTAAAATTTACAACACATTACCGCAATCCATAAAATATTTAATGGATAAAGTTGTTTTAGGGAATTTTAAAACAGTTTTTTGTTGTAAGGTTCTTCTTACTCAGTGGATGAGTACATGATATGAGTAGATAAAAATAGGGACTGATTTGTACTACAAAATACCTTATTTATTATATCTTCTATTTTATTGTAAAATATTTTTAATAAAATGTAAAATATATTTTATACCTAAAATTAGTTGCTCATCTAAGGATACATATGTGAGCATCATGACGAATTTACATCATTTATATTTTCATCATTAAGGGTAAAAACTAAACTAAATCTTCTTAATAACGAACAGGCCTCAACAAACTCAACTTCAGTGCAAAAGTCACCTAAATACGTTTCCACAAGGGTCTTAATCGCTACCAGAATAATTAACCGGCAATTGTGAGATTCGGGCTCAAGTCCTGGTCCAGTCAGACGTTATTCGTGTCCTTTCTTCGTTGGGAAATTTTCTACGTGCAAAATTGCCTTTTTCATAGGATTACCTCTAAAATTTACTGCCGAAGGTGTTCTTAAATTACCACCCCAAAGACTTTTTAGATCCCTTTCCTTTCGACAATTAATTGTCAGAAGATTTGGTGAGGTAATGAGGTGACAAATCAAGATGAAGAATGGGGTAGTTTGTTCTTGTTCTCATCATTGAGCCCGAATGCTGTAAGTCCACGTCCATGTTCAGTGACCTGTAAAAAAGTCCACCTAAGGGCAGCACAATGACCGTATGACTAGTACTCTCCCTGAATGAACAGTTGATGAATGCCCATAATGAGTGCCATCATTCAGCATCATTCATACCTCGTGGCTTCAAGGCTATTATAACAGAGAGCAAGACTAAAAAAAGTAAACGATAGATAGTTTTTCTCTATTTAGTTGATGGTTTACTTTTCAGCTAAAGTGACTGAACGTTATCTTTATTCAATGCAGTTTATAGTTATCTACTTGATATTCTAAAAAATACTCCGAAACTTCAAGAAAATCTACTCCTTTTTTATACTGCCTGCTGTTGATAACAATTACGGATGTGAATATAAAAAAATACCGTGATACTTGCGGTTTTCTTGAGTTTCAATTAACTATCACTACTTAAGTAATTTCAATCATCATCATTGTAGAAATGAACTTGCACTTTAACTGCAATTTCATCATAAATTACATGTATGATTATACGTAAACATTTTTAAATAAATGAAACCCTCCGTAAACATGGTTCCTAATTTTCAAGGATTTTAAGAGGAAAATAAGCAGTATAGTTCTCTTTGTGATTCACATTTCAATTTTATTTTCTAAATGTCTTTAAACTGTAAGGTCCTTAATACATTAGCGATTACATCGAGTAACAGTGTTCAAATTGTTACAAAGATTAAATCAATAACATCCTAATGTTTCATTATAAGAAAAAGGGAGAGAGATAAATTCCCACGAATCAAAATATTCTCAGACTTTCACTAGAAGTGGTATGAAAATAACTCGAGAGATTATCCTTTATATATTCTTATTACAGCCAGAAGAGAAGAGATTAATGGATAAGTGAACATTTGATGGCAACACACTACCTCAGGATTAATATAACATAAGATTGACTGGCTTAAGATCTTTCTCCCTAAGGTCAACCAACCTTCCAATTTCTGTTCTTCCACACCTACGTAACTTTCACAACCCTAATCAACGCCCACGTATCTAAATGGTGCGCAGTCTTTGCTCCAGCTATCGATTTCATTGACCTTTGCAGATTGACTATTTAAGAGGCACATAATAGCTTATTTCTCGCTGCCTCATCTGATATAACTGTGAAGCACAATATACTTAATAGACTACTCTTAGTGTTTATCCAAAATGTGCTTGCTATATGTATTCTACGAGCAAAATATTGCTTGCACACTCCAAGCTTACTGAACAGAAGTTCTAGATCAATATTCCTCCGCGAATCACCTTAAAACGCATTCTATAAGTTTATCATTTTTTATGTTAGCAGGAATTTTCTAAGAAATAAAATTAGACCTCTTATCGTAATTCAAAGAATTCCTACCTAAAACTTTCAGAAATAAATTTCAATTTCTTCCTTTAAATAAAGATCAACTATGGACTTTGAACTATAAGTATGATTAATGTTAACATGAATTCAATGGTTTTAATTCGGTACCGGTAAATGATAGACATATGACTGGATTAAGATCAGCTTTGATATACGAGCCTCGTATGAAGCAGTTCTAAATTACGAAAATGATGTCGGTAATACGCAATGAGTAAGTAATTAATCCATATAATTTTTTTTCCAAATTCAAATTCTACACAAAAATATGATTAGAAGGTTTCAAATACATACGAAGCGACCACGGTCATCTCTAATTCTGTTTCATATAATATATATTTCTGATACGAATCTCCAATAGCCGTATTGGAGATTTATAACCTCTAATTCTGTAACAGCCGTGTTCCAAATTTTCTTTCTTTACCTACACGATGTTGTTTCGAAAATAAAATTAAGAATAATCACAGCAACGGAAAGGGATGACTAAAGTAATAGAAAAATAATCAAATAGGTTATTCAATTTAGTAATTGTTTGAGTGATAAGAAAATGGAATCCGATTCATCTATCACTCAAATATCAGTTTAATGAAAACATTTGTACACTTTCCTCTAAAAGAAAAACGCATGAAGTTTCCAGAAAATATCGTTAAATTGATATTTAAAATGAATTCCACCGGATATCGCTATCAACTATGGATTTTATACGTTATTATTGTAGTCAATTCCTTTAAAAATTAATTTGCCTATTTATTCGGAAAGAGGGATTATTTTCTATCTTTCTTTCCTTGCGATCACCAGGTGTTTCTCTTAATTATATAAAAGACTGTTTAGAATCCACCTCTCCTTTCTTTCCAGCTGCACTTCTTTAATCATATTGTCACAAGACTGAAGATTGCCCCTCTTAGCGAAGATATACGGATTTTCCCCGTGCGAGCGCCCACAGCGACGTCCTCAAAGGAGCAAGTGGAGTGTGGGGAGAGCGGATTTTCGGTGATGAGGCACACTCGTTAATCCCTGGGATCGCCTCTCCGTGACGGGATAGAGATTTTCGTGCACGGATGAACCTCGGGTCCGCATGCTGCACACGATCCCTGAACCGCAAAGGGGAAGTGTTGAGAAGTGAGAGGACTCTAATTTGCACTCGATGGCCGCTTGGGTGCCGTGCACAGGACATCCGAAAGAGCGAAGTTGAAAAACCGGACTAACTGTCATTGTAGCGATCGATGAATGATTAACCTGTTAACTAAGAACATTTTCCTTCTCTTTGGAAAGAGAAAACTCATATTTGCACTTGATACCTACGGCGTTACACGCTAAGCATAAAGAATAAGTTAATAAAACCGGTTTTTGCAAATATTGAACTAACTTGTAAGTAACTATCCGAGAAATTTTTTTTTCTATAGCAGTAGGAAATCGTATTTTATTTATGGCTTAACATGCACATTAGCTCATAGAATCCATAAATATCATACCTCTGAATTTAGACTGAAATGATAAGGATAATGTTAACACTAAGAAAGTTTCAACAACTAAGATTAGGAGATAATGATATAATTGCGTATAATTTCGGTGCTATTGTAAACTAAGGATGATTCCAAATAGTGAGCACAATAATAGTGAAATCTCAAAGAAATTATATAACACTGTACGATGGTGATTCGTAACATAAATTTGAAGTCTAGAGCAATACGTTGCCAGTGCCCGTAGAAGTTAGTAAATGCATGAAATCATGCATATAAGGATGGGCACATTTTACATGAGATTTATTTGGCATCTAAAACACTTTTACTTTACAAATTTCAACGATTTTTGATGTATTACCGAAAGAAAAACATAGATTTGTTCATTAATACTTTATATAATGAAATACTATAAAATAATTGGAAATCGTGGTATAATACTATATTGAGATGTATACTTTAATTTAAATGAAAACTAATTCACTGAAGTAGAAGGTATAACCACAAGCCTCAATGGTGTACTGGTTTGCCTACCTTCATTAATAACCAGGGTTTTATCCGTAGTTTGTAACATTTACGTGCGTATGTTTTCTATTTGTTTGCTGTTATCGTTCCCATGTGTAGTTTATCAAAGATGACTGCTGATTATGTTTAGAGCAATGGAATCTCTCTCAACCATTTTTCAGATATCACTGATGCCCCTGTTCCATTCCGCCTTTGTTAGTTACTCTACTCCTTTTCTAGAAGATTTTTTTCGTTTCCGCAGAGATTTTTTGGGGAAAATGCGGCAGATAATCTCAGTTTCGCGTTTCATCTGACGGCGTGTATTCGGTGGATTGATGACAGACACGTGCGGTCGGGACGATTGAAATAAATGCTTTCCATCCGATGGGTTTCGTGTATTGGATGGCGTATGCTGAAAATGGATGGACTGATATCGTGTATCTGTGAGCGGAAGGACGCCCTCTCGAACGGTGCGTGAACCTCCCTGCGGCCGGGCTCATCACCATGGAACGCCGAATTGACTACCTAGGTCACAGAATTAAATATACGTAAAAGATAAAAAATCAAACGCTTCGAAATACACGGGTGGAACGCGTAAATTAGTCGACTTCGTTACTTGCTATTTTTATTTCTTTTCCTTCCGCTGTTTTTTCGCACCCCCTTCCCATTTTAGGAGCTTAACTGAGATGAAAATAGTGTTTCTGTGATTCTAAATAACCGAGCGTTGTTACACCACAAATAAATTCTTTTCTTTACCTTTTCATATAGCTTTGCCTATTTAATTCATATGTTTGCAAGCTCGCATAATTGCACGAATTCCTGAATTTACTTTCATTTTACGTCTATTCTTGAGGACGGGTTTAATGCAAAATGTAGCTTCCTTATCTACATTTTTCGCCAAAAGAGGCATTACATATTTTAAGCTGATTTGGTTAGAATTTTTATGGTAAATATTAAACACAGATTACCGCATCAAATGAGATTCCAAAATTGCCTAAAATTTATTTATTTTTAGGCCCGTGTCTACTCCATTATTTGTATGTTCATCGGATGGACATATATATGAATAAAAACAAAATTTATTTCATTGAAATGCTTCTCATTATTTGGCTGTAACTATGTCACGATATTCTTTCTTTTATGAATAATCTCCGATAGCTAAAATTATTCTAACGTGTATTGAATAAAAAAATATAATCACACATGAAAAAGGCTCATAAATTAAACAAAGCTGAAATATAGTCATTTGTGTTAACCAAGAATAACTTTACAATATTATGCTGCTATTTAGCATTTAATAAGTATGTCAAAGTGAAATTGATTTAAGCATAAATTATACAAAATAACAGATGATCCTGATACATGGGCACATATTTTTAAGCCTGAGGAAAATTTAATGAGCGTATTTTATATGGAGCAGCTAATATCATTTTCCATGAAATATAATTTTAATCAAAGAGTTAATCTAAAATAAATACAGTTTGCGTGTGCTAGCGCAATTACGTGCGAGATTTTTTCCAAAAATGTCATACCATAATGTGAATTGTAACAAATTAAACTTTTAAAAGATGATAACGTGAAATTTTAGTTTGCGGAGTTGGCTCATCAAACGAGTAGGGAACTAATTTGAAAAAATATTTTCCAAAATATAATAAGATCAGAGTGATCTGAGAAATTCTGGGTAATCAATAGTAATATTGTAATAATGGAGACAGTATTTTTTTCTAATTCCATTACATATAAGACGATACGAATTTCCGTGAGAACGCACACCTTGTTATCTTAGCAGCGGGGGAAATTCCCTCCAAACGTGGAGATAATTTAGCAGTAGTAAGTAGTAATTTGGAGACGATAAGTAACCTCGCCTGTTGGGAAGCTACAGAAGGAATCATTTGAAAATAACGGTGATTATCGAACGAAATTGAGGTCAAATAACATCTCAAATTAGGAATTTTTGTTTCAAATCAGACCTTATGAAATCTCTTCCTCCAAGTAAATTATACACATAAAGGATCGACAGCATAATTTTTATAGAATTCCCTGTGTAGATATACGTACTAATGAAATTCTTAAGGATTTTTAGAATGTACGAGTAAGCCTATTTCGTTTATGTGCACTAAGTAGAGGAGAAATGAGACAGGAAGATAGAGTTTGCATATGATTTCATCAAGGAAAATAATAGCTAGCGCACCATTGCCATTGGTTCCGGGTTCGAACCCCCGCTAGTCGGATTTTTTTGGCTGGAGAATGATTGTGTGTATTTTTAAATAGTAATAATTATTGAAATGAATGTAATTGGGGTCTTCCTGTTTCCAATAGAGAATTTATTATTATTTAATCACTAAGTAAACATGGAAGTATCAGTATCACTTCCAAGAAACTACTACGAGTTGTTTCTTGAAATATTCCTATTTAATACTAAAGAATAGAAATAAATTAAAAACTACAATTAATACTTGAATAATTAATCTGTCAACTGCTTGCAACAAAAATTTTAATTCTATTCGATTACTTGAAAATTATCAATTATGGCATAAACATAACTATCAAATAATGAAATCTCGTAATTTAATAATAATTTTCAACACATATATATTTAAATTGTACTGGCACTCTTCTAAATTTGATCAGTTACGACAGTGGGGCTTTTACCATCAATTTGTTTCATTCACAATAACTGCAACTGCATTAAAAAACAGATTTATTTCAGTACTGCTCCAATCATGATCTTGGATGACAAACATTTCCTCTAAGATACGCAAATCTCGATGAATATCCGCAAAGATATTCCAAAAATAGAGTCGAGAAGATTACAAAAAGTCGTGGGGAGCCCATCTATCACTTTCTTGACACTTTCTAAGGATATCGAAAAAATACGCATCGAGGCAGAAAAGAGGGACGCGGGAATCGTCCAAAATGGCCCCATAAGAAATTGAGAGGGCAAAAGTAGAAAGGACGCCTGGAAAACATTCCACAACAATTGTGGTGTTAGATCTCCACCTTCCAATACTATTGATTGTCATAAAGTTCTTCATTCTTGTTTTAAAAAATGTACTTCCATATGTACCACCATCTTTTTGTTTTTGAAAACCTATGCTAAAATTCTTGTTCCTTGTTTTATGTCTCTAAAAAGGTATTGTCAATCACCTCTGTGTTTTTTCTGAAACATATGTCAAAATGTATCCGCTGCGGTTTTATTTTTCTTTCGATTTGTATTATTATTTTATATTATGTATGAACTATTCATCTCTGTTAAAGTCCAAATATATTCCTATTTCATAAAGAAGATGTACAAATTAACAGGAAGAGATTTCCTTAATGAACTCTTGGCATAAAATAACTATCCTGGATATTATTAGGGTATTTAGGTTAAGCTCTTATTTAAAGATAGAGGACTTTTAAATTTTCTCCTTTCAATATTCATGCCTTGTCTGAGAGAAAATATATGTATGGTAAGTATTACCCTGAGCAATCGAAAATGTATATACGTAGATTCATACATTGTATCTATCAACTTAAAAGCTATTAAACGTAATACTTTCAAATCACGTAAGGTCATTTCAAAAAACTTTTATTTTTCAGTAATTTTCATCTTCAGCTAAATATTAACCCTAAAAAAGGTTATAATTCACATAAATAAATAGTTATATTATTAAGAAAAAAATCGTATTTTGGTATCAACTGAAAAATACGATAAATTTCAAACACTACCTATATCCTCAGTTATCGCAAAATTTTATCAAATATTCTGACGTATGGGAAGCCATAATTTGGATTGATGATCTCCCTTGATATTTAACTACCTCTTAAAAGAAATCCGATGGCTTGAATACTAAAAATGAAATAAAACGATAGCTATAACATGGCAGCGAAGGTTTATGCTTGAAATACTTTTGAGAACTACGAAAATAAAATTAGGAATCAGTAAGAAGGTACTAGAATCTTCCTTAATTCTTTAACAACTAAGCGTAGAACATTTATTTAGGATGGAAAGTTATAAGCCGTTATGCGGGAATAATCTTCAGGGGCATATTTTTTCTTCCTATGGTTAAGGCCATAGCATCATTTCACTAAAATTACATTTTTTCAGTAGCACATCTGCATTTCCTGTTACTTGTCTCGGGAAATGACCACAATTTTATCCCAAAAACCCTCGCAAAACGCAGAACTTTCTTCTAGTTGAATAATAAAGGAACGATTTCATCTGTCACGTGGAATTTTCTGAGCATTTCCTAAAGTATACGTGAGCGCTAAGCGTGGAATTCCCCGGTTTATAACTGAGAAATGTGCGAATCCTGAAACTGCGCTTCATACCCATTCTCTTTCGCCTTTCACTTTACTTCTAACTTCCTCTCCCTCTTCCTCCTCTCCACACTTGCCTCTCCCTCCATTTCCGAGAGCTGCTCCAGACTCCGCATCCTTTATCCCAAGACGTGCAAGGGATTGAATGAAATGATGCTTTCTCGATAGGAATGGAAGAGGCTGGATTCACTTCCCATGTCTTTCAACCTTGGCACTAACTTGCCAAATAGGTTTAAGAAGCAACTGAGTTAAGATCACTCTCACAGCCATGCTCCCCTCTTAATTTAATAACCACGTTATTCCCTTGATTAAACCTTCTTTGCCAGTCTATTTCCAAACTTAAGTAGTTGAACAATGCCAAATGCCTTGTTAACATTTCACTTTTAAAGTATGTTGAGTAGCATGTTGAGTATGTAAGATGAAACATAAAATTCTGCAAGGCCTATAATGGAACCTGAATTCAAACTAAACCGTCTACAGTTCATCGTCGGAGCCGAAAATAAATTAAGAATAATCAAAATGATTAATGGGGAACCGTCGTGGTGAAATATGGGCTTGCTTATCAATCAGAACCTGATTATATCCTCGATCTCGATCTTTGCTGTTGACGACGTATTCCCAAATAACCCACTCAAGTTTATAGTATCAAAATTTGGATGTCTCTATCAACAAAGACTTTTCATGTATTTCTTTTTATTTTTGTAGTTTATTTTTATCTATACAAAGAAAAACTCCCCGACATAATATTATTTTAATATACCTATCATACAAGTAAAAACATACAGAGGATGGAAAGTAAATTTTAAACTTAACACTTGGAAGCGTGCGACTTATTTATTTAAGGACGTGGCTTGGTTGTTTAGTTGTTAGATTACCTGCCCGGAAAGTGGGTTACTATTTTTCTTTTCTGTAAAAACATACAGAACTACTATCAATAGCGACGTTCGTTAACAATTCGCCACATTAACCTTACTTATTCAATTTATTTAACCACGTATTTTCTATCAATATGAAAATTCTCTTCCACGAATTCCATCAAATATGTTTTACATTACTTTTATTATTTCAAGAGCCGCTTTACATTTGTACGCTCCCTGTTTCATCGCAGCTGCAACTGTAGACAGATTCAATAGGAAAACAGAAGATTCCTTTCGCATTCTTTGTTTTCTGAAGGGTCAGTGGAGGAACGGATTTGGTTAAAGTTAAATTGAATGGCGCACGTGAGATGAGTGCTTGAGGAAGGGAAAAAGGTCCCTTGTATTGCTTCAGATGCTGCGGAATATCGACACGAGATCAAGATGTAAGGGACAACTGAGCTTAAAGGTAAGCCAGCGTTGCCAGGGAGAAAAATATTGACGGACACATGCAGTTTGAAAACTAGCAGTAACATGATTTATATGAGCTACAACTGCTATAAAGATGGCTATTTAAAATATTTAGTTAAGTTAATTATTGTATCATGTTTTGTGTCCACTGAAACCTACCCACCGGAATGTAAGGAGAAATATCTCAAAATACAGAAAATAAGAATTAAATTATTTTTTTAATTTTCTATGAATTCATACAAGGGAAACCGAAAAACATTTTATAACTTTAAGCAAAATTTTTCAACGCTTTGAGAAAAGAAAATAAATACCGTAAATAGGAGCGATATAAAATAGATTAAGGACTCCCGGATACACATTTGCAAAGAGTGTTTGCCTTTGGTGAAAGCGGCCCCAGGTTCGATTCCCTTTGGGTGCCTACTAATATGGATATAAGTGATAAGCAACATAGATTATCAATTGCTCCATTATATCAATAATTATTTTTATTCTTAATATTTCTGTCAATATTACAAAGTAAATAATTAGTAATTTAAATAAAACATTCAAATCTCTGATAAAATAAGAATTATTATTGGAAAAACTCTGTATTATACAAAAGATAGATATGGAGGAGAACCAATCAAATGTATTTTTGCTCAGTTATATCAATTATTAATTTTTATTCCTTAGCTTTCTTTGAATATAAAAAGTTAATAATGATTAACTAAAATAATAACTTTATCTCTATGATATAGAAATTATAAAAATTATTATCGGAATAATATTCCCTTTATCACACAGAGAGGAAACAATATATATGTATTAATTAAATTTGAAGGACAAAATTTAAAACAGAAATATTTCTAGCTTATAAGGACTGAGAGAAGATATAAATAGAGAAAGATAAGAGATAACATATAATAGGGAACTGTAATAATTTTAAATAAAAATGTTTCGACAGCGTATGCACTCAAATTTTTCATTTTTCTCAACTAAAATGACGAGTAATAATACTGAAATGAAGGGAACTATTTATATACGCTCATTTACATGAATGCTTCATCTAATTAACTTTTTACGTTAGTCCCTGCTTTCGAGTACCCTCTTTAGTCTTTGCATTTTCCAGAGAAGAAATTTTACAAAATATGCACTCTTTACACCGCAATGAGGGAGCGTGACGGGAGGAAGTACTTCCTAGACAGCTGGCTACTTCTCGCGATAAGTGTAATCAATCCTCTGAGTCCTAGGTACTTACCAAACTGTCACCAAGCGAGCTAATTAGCAAAATGGAGAACGCAAGAAAAGGGTCGTTCAGCTTTCGTGCTGGTTTTTAAAGCGATGAAGTCGTGTGTGTGTGCCAAGTCAGAAGACCAAAATAAAAGAGAACAATTACTTGATTAACGTAGTAATAGGTAAGTATTGTGATTACGTAATACGGGAAGCATCAAAAATGAAAAAGATATATAATGCGGATTCATTTTTTGTATTTTTTAATTTAATTGATACCCTCACAAGCATCCATATATGGAGAATTACAAGAGTGGCATTATCAATAGACAAACGCATACGGACATTCCCGAACCAGAAAAATCAAGTTAGCCGGGATTCAAATCCCGGAACCTTGATGATGACTAACATTTTACATAAAACATCAAAAATTGGCGTTGGAAAATGAGACACGTAGTTATGAGGAGAACTGATTTTTAGCTTACTCGGATCGTATGGAGAAAGGCAGAAATAATTTCATCTACATCCCGTTGCGTCCAAAATAAATTTCGGAATAAATAATTTACTTATCCATAAAAGGTATAGACTCTTTTGTTCCTGGGATTTCTCTCAGAGTTTGTTATCATCTTCCGCTGTCCTGGAAGAGATGCTCGGAACGCATTAATGCTTCATGATTTACAGAACACGCTTCTGTAATTATTTCTCGTTTAGAATAATTCAGTATCACTTGCAATTTTCGCTTGCGTAGCTACAATTTCAAAATATTTGCAAATGTAAGTTTTTATTACTAAAATACATGTCCTAGTTGTTTACAGATTTAAATCAGAAAAAAAAAACAAAAATTTATTTCAATAAAAATCTACATTTATATTTAGTTATGTAGAGAAGCAGAATAAATGACTACGTGAGATATATGTAAATACACTTATGACAATATCAGAATGTATTTTTTCCCGGTTACTGCTGGATCCTTCCATTCTGGTAAAAAATAAGCTCAGAGCTCGGTAAAACTACACAACTCTAACAAAGGAAACAATAGTTTGATTTTGGAAACTAATCCTCCGAGGATAGTAGAAACATTTCCTCCATGGTAACCATAAATAGCTAATAAGTAACGTTCTCCACGAGTCTAGGGAGACTTTCCTTCAGTGAATAGTCATCCCAAGTGACTGTGACGTGCGGAATTAGCAAGCAAAGTCAAAGGAAGGCTAACGAAGGTATAAATCATTTATCTAGCAAGTACCAGCATGCATGTAGTGGAAACTTTGAACTTAATGGAAGGGGAAAGTTAAATATTTACTGAGTTTCAAATACGAACTAGCAGGTAGATGTTCTACACCTGAATAAGGAAATACTACAAAAGTAAGTAAAAGAGAGAGGAGATTGATATATACTTTTATGAGGGAAGGAGTTTAGATATACTGGTTATACAAGAAATTTCTGTATTTTCGCTTGGGATTGTTATCAGTACACGTTTGGTTCCTACCAACAAATTGGTTTCCTTGATGTTATAAGATAATGCACAGTAATAACTAATCGTTTGTTTGACAATATGAAGATGAAATACAGTAACCATCCCTAAAATAGAATAACAGTCGTGGTGCTGCAGATAAAGCAATAGTTCGATCGCCAAAAATGGTCCTTCTATGACGAGATTAATAAGTATTACGTTTCGTATCATTATTTGTTTTACTTGCAGGACTACACCAGGGTTTCGTTTAATCCAACATTGAAGATAAATCCGATTGGCCTCATTAGTGACATATAATTGTAGTTAGGAAACATATATCTTACCCAAGCAATCTGAAAAGTCATTTTTTTAAAACGAATCTTAGTAATATTTTTCAATAATATTATATTGATGATTGAAATAAATATTTCAATGATCAAGTGGTCAAAACAGAGTAACTCAGAATTTCGAAATATTAACCATTATAAAAATGGGAGCTAACATTAATAAAATGTGGAATTCGACCTCTCACTGAAATTTTATACATTTTTGGACTCTAAATGTGGTGACATTGCTCTTTTATAGAGCAAAGTCATTTTTTTATAGCTTGATATTTTTATGGTAGTCAAATAACGGAACTTAAAGTTTAGGATATTACTATTGCTGGCATAGCATACTGATGATTCGATGAATGAAATAAAATGTCTTGAATTCCTGAAGTTCTTTTTTGCAGGTGACTTTAAATCGAAGAATTGAAGTAAAGCTTAATAATTGCAGGAAATTCGATTCTATTTGTATATTGCAAACTCTATAGAAAAAATCGAAAGTTTAGTTTCATAGTTTTAGAAGCATAGTTTAATACCCAATAATAATATGGAACTCATATTCTCATTTCCTTTCAGTAGCTCCCATCTTTATAAATGTACCCTAATTCAACAGTCAATGCGATCGTAAATATTTTATATAGGAATCCAGCCAGGAGGAGAGACCATCGAAAAAAAAACAATCTCCAATTTTATCCCTTCTTTACTCAGAGTTCATGGAACGAAATTTGACTGCAAGCGAAAGAAAACAACGGGGAAAGGGAAAAATTCGACTTAACTCAAAACTTCAAACGACCCTCCCTTTGATATCCGAGCACTTTATATATATTCTCGCGAGAAAACCCCATCCCATGGCCGTAACGTATATTCCAACTCCCTCAATCCCTTCTGCAGGGAGAAATAATGAGCAATTGCACCCTATCTGGTTTTCTTTCGCTTTGAAATAGATATCCACCGAAGGGGAAAAGGTCAAGAGGGAAAGAAATAGTTGAAGGAAGCAAAGTGTTTGATACAGAATGGTCGTGAATGTAAACAGGGTGAGAATGGGGGCGATGAGGGATAGAGGCGTAGGGTACGTAGCGCCTTACTCCATGTGGTGGAAAATGGCATTATCGCTTCTCGAGTGAGTGCCAAAGGCAGTTTTCCTAAGGCGGCCACGGAGACTGTCGATGGACCAGCACCAGAGCGTTTCCAGTCGATGACGTGGCCAAAAATTTTAGGGGAATCTCTTTTCCCTTCCATTGTCTTCAAATGTCGAAGCCGTCGCATGCAGACAAGAGCATCGCAATCTCCAGAGAACCGGTAAATTACTTTTTCTAACTCGAGGAATTCGACTTTGCCAACATAAAATTTCTGAGGTGACTTGGAAGACAATGAGGTATTCAGTTATCGGTTATAAATTCTGTTTCCAGGGCCTGGAACCAAGAAGGAATCGAGTTGGAACTAAACCTTCATGAACTTCCAGGAATTGGGTCCGAACCGTAAAACTAAGGCTGAAAATAGTATTATTTTTGTAGTAATGAAGAAAACACTTTTTAATTTTCCACACGATCTATTATTAACGATCGGTTTCGCTACCCAAGTAGCATCTTCTGGTGAATAATACCACCAGAAAATGCTACTTCGGTAGCGAAACCGGTCGTTAATAAAAAATTGTGTGGAAAATTAAAAACCTTTTTCTTCGTTTCTTCAATGGATTTCCACAAAGTAACGCCTGACCATTAAGGTTTCAACAGTATTATTTTTACGGAATTGAAAACTGTTCCCGAATCGATTAAAATTACCAACGTAATGGATCGTTTCTGTCTTCACTTCGTGGAACGATCTAATGTTGGTCATGGTTAACAAATCCTAATTGAACGAAATATTCAGGTTTCCGCAAAGAGTTTTATTTCAATTGACCACTAGTTTCAACACAGTGTCATTCTCTAGTCATTATTTGAAATAAAACGTTTTGTGGAAACCTGAATATTTCGTTCAATTTTTTTCCCATGAATAGCAAAATAATTAAGCCTAAATTGAATTCGGAGAAGATTTTTTATTCCTTCCCGCTTTCGGATAGCATTCTAGTTATGTCTATCAGTAATTACGTTTACCAATCATGTGTTACTTTGACTAGAAACTCGCTAATTGATACTTACATTTTTAATTGCCCTTATGCTTCCATTATTTTTATAATATTTAAAAATATTACGGAGAGTAAAATGTAATAAAACCCGTTTAGAAATATTAAAAGTACTCATACTCGGAGTATAAGAACGGTTTGATAGATGTTGTAGAACAGAAATAGGGACTGAAACAGTATCTGGCTTAACTAAAACCGTGATATTGAAATATCTATGACGGATGAGTTGATTATACAAGATCATAATATATATAATTTTTAATCCAAATGCTGTCAAGGCAAAGATGAGATTCTATTAATATTTTGTAATTTTGACCTTTAGATAAGTTTAATGAAAATCGTCACCTTTTTTGATTCCTTTATAAGCTGTACATAATTTCGTGATAAAAAGTTCTTAATTATTGAAAAATAATGGAAGGTATCAACTTCCGTACTTTTAACAATGCTTTTCTTTTGAAATAGTTCTGTAGAGGATATTGCTACTGATTAATGAATATTCAGCAGATAATTCTATGGAAAATTATTACATTATTTTATCTCTTGCTATACCAATCATAGTTAAAGCCAAATAAAGGAACCAGGAATGTACATATTAAGATAGATTTCACTATGAAAATATAATGTGCCAACAGCAACAAAGGATCTCAACGCAAAAGTTTAATTATCACATACGTAAACTGATCCTCTTAATATTGCAGGTTTGAAAACTAAAATTTTAAGAATCTTAATAATTGAACAACTCTAAACTTAATGATTTACAGACCCAATTTTACCCAGCATAATCAGCAAATTAAAACTAAAAACAAAGCGATGAAAATACATCGACAAACACATCCTGCATTCCTGTCGACCAACCCTTGAAATATGTTTACATCCGGAACACGCGCTGGAGCTCTACCTCTTGTCGAATTTCTGCTCGCCCAACCTTCCCCTGTCACCGGCATCCACGTTGAGTTAAAATACGGCGGTCGAAAAAAGACGCCTGGTGAAGACGTAACCAAAGCATTTACATCGCTTTTTACCCAAACGGTCGATGCCCCTGAGTTCATTTTGTCATGGACATCTTCAGAGCGATAGATGAGGAATAGATGACGTACCGCCGCCCTTGTATCCCGGAGGCATCCCTTTGCGTTTTCCCTATCCTCGATATCTCTCTCGGGGGAATAGACCCTTCGACGCGCATCTGAATTCAACCGCATACCTTTCGCATGGGAAACCACTTAGGTACCGCGATATGGGGCTCCCAAAACGGGGTGTTTGCTTTCACTTCACTCGGGGAGAGCACCTTTTCCTGGAGACAGTTCCGCTCCCTCTGAATCTATCTCGTGACCTTTCCGGTAAGCTCCAGATGATCTCAATTCTGCCACCGTATGAACACTTCAGCCTCCGCTGAATCTCTAGATATTTCAGAGAGAGGGTTTCTATTCAGCCATGGCTCACGCTAATTCTATTTTCGCTCTTGTGTCGTTTCGTAGTGATATAAATAAAGAAATCCTACGTATATTACTGCATTTTTTACGAAAAAAACGAGTTTAAGATTCTGTGTTACCAAGGGTATTGCACGGGTAGTGCTTTAAAAATAATACTGCGTTAATAATTTAATGTTATCTTCAACTTTTCATTCATAATTTTATAATATGCCCAAACAGATTCTTATTTAATTGAAGACATATATCCATGAATATATGAACGAGGAAGAAAAGTAATTTTTCATTTGGAACAGCAGGAATTTCAAAAGCTTCTTACTACTCTTTTTGCGTCCTTTAATCTTTCACCTTAATTTTATTCATACTTTCTACGATATCTTTCTTTTATTCTATTTTTATTCAATCTTTCTGTATGGATACAGAATGCATGTGTGCTCTTTTCTGAATATACGGTACATATTCCACAATATTTGGCACATTCAGAGAGGATCTCTATTCAGCCATAGCACACGCTAATTCTACTTTCGCTCTTGTGTCGTTTCATAGGGATATAAATAGAGGAACTATGGGTTTATTGCTGAGTTTTTACCTAAAAAGCGAGTTTAAAATTCAATCTCTCCGAGAATAGTTGCAGGTACCACCTGTTAGAAATATGCTGTGTTTATTTTGTAATACTCTGTTTTCAAAATGTCGTTTGTAATTTTATGAGATTTAGCGCAAAGAATTTCTTGTTTCATTGAAGAAATCTATCGATGAAGATACGAAAGAGAAAACATAATAATATTACAAACAATCTAACATGAATTTGTAAGTGGTGTGTATCATTCATTGTGTGTCCAATTTCATCGTTCACTTTAATTTTATTCTTCAACCTTATATTTATCCTTAAGGATCTTCTTTTGACTCATATTTTTATTTTTTTTAGTTTTGATTCAGTACATAACCGTAACACACGAGGATGCAAAAAACTACTTATCCCTCACCACCGAACTGAAACATTCCACAACTCTTATATCGTAACTGCAAGCAAGCTATGGAATTCTCTTCCGGCTAATATCAAGCTCTCTGTGTCCTCTCATTCTTTCAAGAGAAAGTGCCTTGATTACCTTCAGCTAGATAGACTTCCGAATTAAAAAGCCACACTACTCCTTTCTTTCAATATGCATTCACTGAATCACCTTATTTTACTCCTCTATCCTTGCTTAAATCTTTCCTATAAATGCTCTGACACGAAATGCAGCAATGCAATCAGCAATGAAAAGAAATCTCCTCTATTCCATACATACTGATGTTGCTCCTGCTCTTCCTCTCAACGCATACGATGCTTTCTATGTCTTTGTACGTAATTATTCTGTCTTTATACCTAATAATTCTCATCTGTTTATTTTTTAAAATTTTATTTATTATTTTTTCTATTTTTTCCTTACTTACCTAAATGTCAATGTTATATAAAATTTTGACTAGTACATACTGTATGCATTATTTTGATACTGTTTTTTTATAATATTCTTTTATTTTTCCTGATAATGTACGTTTTCCTTGTTTTTCTATTTTGTTTTTTTATGTTACATTTGTATATTGCTATCTCTGTTTAAATGTTAACTGATTCTTATTTATGTATCGCATGTAAGTACTTATTGGTAGTGTATTTATTTATTTTTGAATGTTTTTTCTCTTCTCTTATCTTTTAGCTATTACTATCGGTAGGTTTGCGCAGGTTTTTCACACCCCCCTTCCTCGTGGGTGTTTTCCTGCAGTGGATTTTTTTTTCCAAAGAATCTCTTAGGTTTTTATATCCACAATTCTTCTAATTTTTTCTTCTTCTAATTTCATAATTAATGACGATGGGTTAGATGGAAGAAGAGACTTTTAAGTCTCAATCTCGCCCAAATAAAGACGATTTATTATTATTATTATTATTATTATATTTTCACAACTAGGTTGCACCCATTACAAATATTTACCTTGTATCATTTGAGTATTTTATCCATTTTCCCCCTGAATTTCAAATCACAGAGACTTATCTTAATCAAACTTTCCAATCCATTCTTCCTTTTAATGCTTCATTCTTATGGTAATATTTCTTTGAAATTTATAGCTCATTTATTTCCTATGTAACGATTGAAAATAATAAAATCTTTGGATTCCATTTAAGTATTTTTTAGACCCATGTTCTTCATTGAAGTATTCAAGTGAACGATTCATATTTCTGCTTTGTATACAGGATTCAGTTCCCTAACATTTCCTATTATTACAAGAGTTAGTTAACGTTCAGATTTTTTCTTATATTTGCAGAGGAAGAGAGTAATTCGCAGTTTTGGCCCGTGATATTAAATATTTAATTAACGAATAATATGCATCGGCATTGTGTTTTTGCTATATTCAAGTAATCGTAAAAGGAAGTCCATATAAATTATCGTAATTCCTCTTTCCACTTGAGGTTTTTTTTCCACTTTACTAGGAAGGAACTTACCGGGAATATGTTGCTCCATTAATTATCACACAGCGAAAGCACGGAGAAAAAACAGTAAGCCATTCACGGGAATGCATCTCGGTCACACTCGCATAACCATATTGAATAGCACTCAACTCTAGCGTTATAATGGACTTCTACTCATCAATAAGCTATTCGGTAATCAGCACTCAATAATGAGCTTCACATAATTACTTCAATACTCGATGGTCACAATACCATATTCTGAGGCTTAGTACGTTCAAAATAAATATGATGATAAGATATGGGCTTAGTAGCTATTTGACCCACTTTCTATTTATTTTACAATTCTGGAACTCATTTCATATGGCTTAGATTCGTATTTCTTATTTTATCATTAAATATTATTACAAAGAATGAGGTATACTAATCAATCAATAATACATAATATATTTATACAATCGAAAGTAATTTGTACTTGTTATGGTATTCGTGCTTCGGTTTTCTGAATCTTTAAATCCTCGTATTAAAACGATTTCCCCTTTTTTCACTAAGCAAACAAATACATAATATGCTTTCAGTGAGAATTTAATTACGTTCAAGTGCAGCTGAGGAAATGAAACAAATTAAAGCAGTTGACCAAGACAAATATAACACACCTTTTTCAAATGTCAACCTTTGATTTTCAGAAGAAAAGGAATTATAAAATAAACAGAATTTTTAAAACAACGGTAGTTAGTTACAACGAGAGGAACTTTCAATGTAACCGATTACACTTTCCAATGGAAACCTACAAAATATTCAGACTAAACATTTCTCCTTTGAATATCTAGGTTAGAAGAATTCTGAAGATACCATAGGCAAAGCTGATCAATTAATAAATTAGATAATAATTTATATGTTTAGGTGTACTAGTTGAGCTAAAATTGCTTAATCCAAGCATAGTCTTTGAAAATGTCCATAAATTTCCTTAAATTATTGAACAACATATTCTTCCATCAAATAAAATTGAACATCTACCAGTAAAATTCTATTTAGCATATTATTTATCACATTTAGAATCGTAACTGAATTTCAACTGCTTCCGAAGCACTTGTAACTCTTTGATGTCGCGTGAAGCCTAGGCTTAGGCATGGAACCCCCGTTCCATGACATTCTATTACAATGCAGTGGAAGAGTTCAACGGGTATGACGTGTGATGAACACGTGTGTTAATAAGCAACAAATGGGAGATTGCCGGTTGGCTAAACTGCTCGTGCTAATGAAGTCTTATACGATTAGATAAGTTACCACATACGTAACAACTGACGCTGGTGGGTAAATAACTAGTTGCGAAGAAATTTCCTTCCGTACACATCCTCAGCAAGAATAAAATTATGACAGTTTTAAAAAATACTATGGATGCTTTCACTCAATTATACTCAATTCTTTACAGAATTAATTCAATATCTTAAATCTTTACTGTTATCCTCAGAAAATGTTATTGGTATTATTAGTTTAGTTTAATTTATTAATTGACATGTAACATTCACAATAATTTCAGATATTGCACTGAAATGAATAGATGTCCCTTTAGATACAAAAAGCAGTACCTACTGTAGTAAAATACATTACCGATTACATATGCCAATGTCACATTATTTATATTAAAGTTATGTGGTTCATATTAAAAAGTAAACATACATATATATTTACACACTTACATATAACAATTCATAATTTTTCATAAAAGAAGAAAAAAACACTAACTTATGTACAATATGATGACAGTAAATTAATTATAGAATTGAACGGGTTAATTTAAGAATTCATTAATTCAATATAAATATTTGTTATCAGCGGCGTTATCTTTCATTTCTAAATTTCAGATTCTAATTTGAAAATTCTCTGTGCTCCTTTCTTAGGGTGTGGCAAAGGATTGATATATTGAACCTTATTTCTTATATTTCTTATACTACATTCATATTTTCATTGATACGTATACCTTTTATATATCCATACATTAATGTATTACTATTGGCTATAAACCACCATTATTATTGCTAATGAAATTAATTCAAGGAATCTCTTACAATACAGCAGAGTATAAGTTAAGGCTAAAATATTTTTACATTTCAAAACGATTCTAGAATAAAATGACGATGATTTATATTTGAAATTGTTATACCACAAAAATTAATCATAGTATCAATGTCCGTCTATAAGTTAATTAAGTCGAAGGCCGGTTATCTATCTCCCTGACTTAAAACACCAACGCACGCATCTGTAGATATTAATTATTAGTTTGTTTGTACCAGCATGTGGAGGTAAACACACTTGTAAAAGAAAAATGGAGTATCTCAGTAAAATAGCTGAGTGGAAAAACTATTTTGAGCGAAACTCCGTCTTTGAATGAAATTAACATAAAAGTTGTAAATTCCGATAATGAGAGGGCTAAGAGTCTAAAAAAAATTCCAAGTATTAGCTATGACTTTCTATACGTCACAGCCTACACCACTTCAAATTTATTCATGGAACGAGTATCATCATTCGAAAAAGAGTGAGAGCTGTCATCAAAGAGGATAACTGAGCATTCATACCAATTTAGAGGATAAAACTCTTCAAAATGAAAAGAGAAATGATTCCAGAGAGATGAGAGAGAGATCCAATCATCGTAATTATCTCCAGAACCTTTAACTGCCACGCAATTCACAAAGATAAATCGCAAAGGTCGCGAAGCATATCATTAAAATAAATGACCTGTTGTGGAGATTACATCGCTAAACTTTGTCCTTTTAACAGCAATGATTCCGAGTATTCATCAGTCCGCGGAAAAAATACCTTCGACCTTTCTTATCACTTGGGATAATGAGCTGAGATAGAAACTGTTGTAACTAGAAGGAAAAACCTTTAACATATTTTATCGCCCGACAAAAATTGGCGCTTGCTTTTGAAGTAGAAAGTAAACCGTTAATTGGGAGGCGAAGAAAGGTAAGACGAAGGCAATGATGATGATTTTCGACTGGTGAACTGATTTTAACGAATGATAACTTTCATCTACTATTAATTGGCTTTGCTTTAAATTAAGTAGCTTACAATTAAAAATTAAAGGCAAACTGCATTATACAAATATGTTACATTTATACGTAACATTTCATATAATCTCTTTAAGCATCCTCTAATTGGACTAATATCCTGCACAGTACGTTTTGATATAATTCATTGGAAATAAAACAACGTAACAGCCGTAATTGGTAATTTGAAATTTTATGCACAAAGCTACAATTTTGTGAAATTAAATGAATGTATCATATTTTTGTAAAGATGAAGTAATTATTTAACTGTTAAATTACTGTTGCAAAGAATAAAGTTACATCATACGTTTTTAACTAAATACGAGTATATAACCCTTGAACGAAAAAATGACCACTTAAATCAAAATAAAATCACTGTATCCAAATAATATAAAAACACTTATGAATAAAGACTTAATTCGCAGAGATTTTCAGACAATAGAATTCTATTATTTGAAAGCTACTAAGCTATGAGTGATGCTGGTTATGGCAATGATTTAAGAGTCTACTCATGGAATGCTAACTGGAGTGTTACTCTTTGAGTCATTGTGTTTCACTAATGTGGACATGTTCTGCTAATTGAATTTTGGCTTGGTGGAGAAAGCAAGGGCAAAATACCTCAATTTTCATTGTTCATAGTTAGTATCATAACCGTCTCTAAAGCTTTTTATCACTAATCTTAGAGGGAATGAGGAGCAAACCATTCTGTACAGGCATACATCATTGTGGAATGTTTGCAGGGTTATTCTTGCAATAGCAATGGACAACAATTATTTTAAATTAATTATTAATTCTTATTAATTATTTAAATTTTCTTTTACTGGTTCTTATCAATGTTTCCATCTAATGATATAATGATGACTATTCTGTCTATAATGAAACGTATATAGTTGTAGAGAAAGGAGTTTTGGAACACGGCTGTTAATGAATTGAAGGTTTAAAATCTCCAATAGCCGTCTTTGCCGGTGTCCCTCGCCTTATTCACCGTTATTTGGAGAAAACTAGAAAGAATCACCGTACTGTTAAGGACACCCAATCTACATTTTGGGAGCGATGCTCCCCTCTTCGGGGCTCGCAAAATCTGAATACCGGTAAATGAGACGAGGAACGCCGACAAAGATGGCTATGGGAGATTTTAGCCTTATGTTTAAGTCTTATGTAGGTTTCTAGACGTAAAATAAAAAGGTTACGGAATAAACACAAAACTATAACTAGAAAGCTTTCGTTTAAAGAATTAAACAGATGCAGAGTACCGGATTACCTCGGGAGAAACGATCAAAATCATGGTATTGCTACCCTAAAACAGAGAACAGATGTTTGTAAGTATTAATTTATTAATAAGGGAAAAGTAGATTGGAACAATTTATCTGGAGAATTTTTCGAACCTTATCATCCTTCTCACAATGGATTCGACAATAAAATGAAAAGGGTTTCGTGATTTTATTGCAATATTGTTGTAATTTTTTAAATATTGTAATTATGAAATATTTTTGTGACTATATGTAAGACTGCCTTCGGGAGGTTTTAGGGGTTTTCTCCCAACTAGGGTGAATACCTGGCAGAATATTTATTCTTTCCCTCCTCCTACGATATAACTACCACCTGGCTTGGTGCCTAATTGTAGTGCTCAAGAATAACTAAATAAATAATGGAAATTATTCTTAACCAATCAATATGATTAACCGTCACTTTCAAATTTTCATTTCATTAAGGAACAATGACCAAGAAAGTAGCGAAAACGTATGTTTCAACGGAAATTTCAAGGGACGGGCGGAAATCTCGCCCGATATTGGACACATCAAAATAACGAGATTTCCCCGAAAGCACGACGAGTAGCGACACTAAAGCGGGCACTTGGGCTTAACGGCGAGACGTCTCGTCCTCATACAGCATTTCCGGATCTATGCGTACCCTTTGAAGCAATGGCTTTGAAAATCGCGAAGAGGGTATTTTACGACTTCTTAGCGCGCAGATAATCTGAGAAAGGGATCAAATTTCTTGGGAGAAGGGCTTTCTGGAAGGGGTAAAAGGAAATACTTTCGAAAAAAGCACGAAAAAGCCTTGGGAAGAGCAGGCGCGGAATTCGAAGCAGAGAATACAATGAGAAACCCCATTGATGATGGCGCTAGTCGCTCGTGAGAAACGAACGCTGAAATCGAAATGATTCTCGAGGAAGCCAAATAAAAAGGCCACTAAGCCCTCCTTTTTGTGACTTCGTCTGTTTTATAGCCGCTGGAATTATAATCCATCGAAAATATGTTCTTAACGTCCGGGCGCTAAACGCAATCTCCTTTTGCGTATTGGGGTAATTTCATCCCATTTGTGGAATTAATGGCCCCGGTTCCTTTCTTGATGTGTCCAATTAAGATTTATGTGGGACCATCTTATATTACATTAACAGTGAGAATACAATCCTAGAGCAGAAATCCTTCCAAGAAAAGTAATTGCCATCGATTGTTAACGTCCTCGTAAAGTTATCCTTCATCTTTATCGATATACTTCTAATTGCTATTGTAGTGGATAAAAGTGCTTCGACAACATAGGTCACTTTGCACATGGGCTCCCACTAGGAATTGAACCCGGGACCGATTTCACCAAAGCCTAACGCGCGTCCCACTAGGTTATCCTGAAGAAAAAATATGCTACAATTGTTTTAATTGATTATAATGTTAATATTTAATAATCATGGAAACATTAATCACATAATTTACGCATCATCATTGTTCAATTTTGCGTCGTATGGTTCATTTATTGTGATTATTGTCATATATTGTTGGGAGTAATCAAAGAGTAGTGGCACTAGAGTTAACTGAAATTATTTGGTTTAGAATGCTCGGAGAATTTACCTTCATGAAGTGTCTTGTTAATCAAAACTATTAGACTAACTACTAAAAAACTCGGTAACAATATACATATATAAGCTGTGGGCAATATACTACAATAGGCAATTGATACAATTGAAGTATATAGATGCACATGAATACGTCAGTTTTCACACTTATATTCGCACGTTTTTCCCGTATGCTGGCCACAACCAGGTGTAACCACACTACTTTAACATCTTAATGACCAACTACTGATCTACAAAATCATAGAATTCTCTGAACTTAGGCATAGGAATAGCGTTTTAAGTAGAACAGTAATTTCGCAACTTTCGCTGAAAGAAACGTTCCATATATTGTTATGCATTTAATTAGCTAAACAAGCAGAACTATTACTCATTTACCTTTGAATAAATAAGAAAAATATTTCAAAACGGTAGAAAATGAGATACAAACTTTATAGGCTCTTAAAATTTCTTTATGCAAGACTAGCAAAATTTAATTAAATTGATACACCAGGTATACATAGCAGTAAAAAACAAGAACAATGTAAATTGGATTGGAATGTAATGGGTGTGAAATGCGGACCATGATGTTGAAGTTTAACAAAAGCCGATTCGAAATGAAAGAACAGATAAACCAAAATCTGAACGAAGTAAGCAATAGAGAGAAAAAGTGGGTCAGTTTCTTTAAGGGACTTGGATGACTTTTTAAGAGGGGTCAGTTATAAGACGATTAGAAAAAAAAGAGGTGGATAATAGGATACTTGTGGACTTTGGAACTACCAGTTTTTCCAGTGAAAATGAAGAAACTAGGTCTTCTATGGGAACGATTTTTAAAGAAGGGAAATTTTAAAAATGTAAATACAATATTTATATAGATTTTTCTAGGACACCGTTTCATAAAGTACATGCAGAATCGGACTGGATTATTTTCATAGGTTCCTTATAAATTAATCAAGTGTAAATTTATTTTCGATGCGAGAGTAGTTTTTATTTGTCAGTAATATTGCAGATAATATCTAGATATTTTGCACAATTATTATTATTATTATTTCTTAAATTTCACAACATTCGTTACCGATTGAAAATTTTAGAAAAAAACATTTTAGCCATCGAAAAATTGAAATTTGAAATTGTTAAAGATAATACTCCAATCATATACTTAGTGGCGATGTGATCGTGCTAGGCTCTAAAGCTCTTCACAACTTACAATTGGGAAAACGCCATATGGGTTTGAAAAAATGATCGCGTGCTACAGAGTAAGAATTGAGTGATACGGTGAGTTATTTCAATAATTTCGAAAAAAGACTGAGTACGAAATTAATTTCTTGAACTTCACTTTAAACATTAAAATATGATTAAATATATTAGCGTGACACGGAATATTTTCGGTTGCAATATCTAAGCTATTTTAAATTAAATTAAAGGTAAATTTTCTTATTACTTTCTTAAATAACCTATTTACATTGTTTTATATCATCCTCCGAATTTAAAATATAAAAATCAGTTCAATAACTTCAGTCGTAGCTAAATAATTCCCCCACAAGTTGAGAGCCACGCCATGAACCGTGTATTTTTCAGGCATATTCCATATGCTAGGTAAGTTGAACCTGCAGAACTAAATTTTTGTTTGGTAAATGAAAAATTCACGTCATGTGCCTAGAAAAAACACACGCCAAAGTAAGATTGAAAGTGGAGTGCGAAAATGTTAGAAGCAAGACGAATGGGGGAAAATGATACTTCTGAATACCACTAGAGAGTAGTAGAAGTAGTAGATTTGGATGTGTTTCAGAGGGAAAAATTGAAAGAAAAGGTTTGGATGTGTTTCCCAAAGAAAGGTACAGATGGAGCGGCATATGGGAAAATGAAGAATCATGATGATAAAGAAGAACGATTTGAAAGTAAGAAGTGAACAAGAGGAAGATGAAGAGGGAAACGGGAAAGTGAAGTAATGACCGTACTATTGAGAACCCGAGAAAATAAAGAGTCAAAAAGGAACACTGATGAACTTGATAGTATTGAACTTGTTGGGCATAGGCAACTTGTTGAATGTAATACATATTATGACGTATATTATATGGCAATGAATACCAATGCTATATAAAAATATACACATGGATATTAGATTTATAATATAATTTTACAAGGAGGTTTCCTTATTGAGTAACTTCATCAGGTATAGTACAGTAAAATTGTGGTCTCAACGGAGTTATCATTCTCTGTTATTGCAGATGAATTCCACCAAATAACATCTTGAACTATAAGATATTAGACAATTGTAATGAAGAAAATTAATTCTAATGATAATATTCCATACAATATAACAATAATATTATGTATGGAGTGTTATGTTATATGGATGAGAAACATGGACCTTGGGAAGAAAAGAGAAGGATAGGATTGATGCTTTTGAAATGTGGGTTTGGAGGAAGATGGAGAGAATAAGATAGGTGGATAGAATAAGTAATGATGAAGTGCTAAGAAGAGTTAGGGAGGAAAGAACATTACTCCGCACAATACAGAAAAGAAAAGGAAGCTGGATTCGGACATATTGTAAGAGGGAAGGGGATTTTAACTACAGCCATTGAAGGAACGGTGGAAGGGGAAAAGAGAAGAGGAAGAAGAAAGCTAAAGTTAATAGATGAAGTGAAGAGAGGATTGTACAAGAAGACCAAAGAAGAGACCCGGGACAGGATTAAGTGGAAACAGTTGTGGTGAATGGGACCTGCCAACAAGCAGAACACCAGAAGATGATGATAACAATAATAATACTCAAGAGATGTCAAGAATAAATCGTCTAAAATGAATAGGTTGGACCCATGATCGTTCAATATTAACAACTGACTGAACATGTAAACGTGACATTCGTTGTAGATAGAGCGTGAGGAAACCTGAAATGATTTTGTATTCATAAAAGTCAAATAAAATGCCTTTCTTCGTCGCATAAATTATATTTATCTCTTACAAATGAAAACATATTTCTTAGCCGTAACCTAATTATATCTGCTAAACAATCTAGATAAAATTTTAGGAATATTTTACTCCAGGGTCTCTAACCCTCGGCCCGCAGAGACTTATCCATCGATTCCGCGAGGCCCTGATTTTATAAATCAAATTTCTTTTTGCATTTGATAAACCATTTTATATTGATAGTTTAAGTGTCGTCTTACCATACTTAGATTGAAATCATTCGGTAGATCTCATAACTAATCAAAAAACATATCACTGAAAAATATTAACAAAGTAGAAGGAATCGATTACGATTTTCAAGAATTTAAAAATTATTTAGGTCGAAAGAATCTTAATAATTTGTACTATTTCCACCGGTTTCTAATTATTTTAATATATAGGTCGTATCTTGCTCCCGAGCGCCTTCAAGAAGCTGGTTCAAAAGTTATGAAGCTGAATTTGGATATTACGTATCACTACTATATTTAAATCCTAATATTCTATCATTATATTGAATAAGTGCATTGTGGTAAAATGTTGAGATAAGCTTTTACCGCATGAATGGGATATTAATGATTTGAATAAGTGATGTTGATGACTTAAAATCCGTATAAATTACTGCATCACGCGAAGAAAAAATCAACAAGCTCATTCTTCATCAAATAATCCTAAATCAATAGTTTATAATGATGGCATCACCTGTGAAGAACTGTGTCATAATTTTATTTTTAATTTCCATAGTTACAGCGATGTCAAACCCAGCGAAGGATAAAACCTAATTATGAGCTCGTTATGAGAAACGTAACTTGCACGTGTCTAGAAACTAGTGCCTACTGTGCACAAAATCTAATCACCTTATAAGCCAACGTACCATTGTGTGTATCAACGGTGTAAACTTGTATGTCGATGAGTATTTGGATAAATCCTAACTGCGTACTTCGCTTCGAGGATTACGCCATCCGTAGTTCGATTACAGGTGTTTGTACTTCGCGTTTCAAAGTCAACGGAGTAGGAAATTCAGTGAAGCGAAGATGACTGAGATTGTAGCACATGGCGAAAATCGTGACAATTGAAAAATACAACCAACTGATTGCGGTACAAACTCGACGAATAACATTGGAACGAAGCACAAATGCTACCCCCCGATTCCCCGCTGAACAACCATAATAACAGCATACCAATAACGATGGTTCCAAAAAATAGAAGGTATTCTTTGTAATTCCCATGTAGAAGTTCGTGGAACAAAAACGTTACACAATATTTTGAGAAAAAATATCAGTGGATGATTTCAAACAGGTGGAAATCTATATTTAGAACTAAATATGAACATATATATTAATCAAAATTTAAACAACACTTTAAAGCTACGATGATTTTTACCATAAATATTTATTCGACTGCCAATGGTCTGATTTATAAATTTAAAAATAACTTCGGTCGTTACTAGAACGGTTTGTTTACGATGGTATATTTTTCACAAAGTTTGGTACATTTTAGTAAATATCTCCCAATTTAGTATCATAAACAACAATAAACAACCAAAATAAGGATGTTAATTAAATTAGCCTTCCTTTTGAACTTATATCGATTTCATCAGACCGTTATATCTTATTTAAATTCGGAAAAAGAAAGAAAAGGCTGTAGCTGATTGAGATAAAATTGACATACTACAAATTGACATCTTAAAGGAGTGTTTTCGAGTCTTTTGGAGTCGATCTTACGATAATTAAAAACATTATCGATATATAATATTCCTTTGTTGCATTGGCTCTATAGGGAATCTCTAAATTTCATCTTTTTATCTTGGGTGAATTCTTTTACATTTATTCTTGAAAATTTGGGAAAAAGAATTTTGCACAGAAGGTAACTGACTTCGGATGGATAATTATGTAAGTACTAGTAGACTTCCCCGTCAAAATAATTATAACTTAATTAAACATTAAAATGCATCCGTATCATTTTATTCCCTTAACACTTCAAAGCCATAATGCATCAATTGTCAATTATAAGTCTATGTACTATGTTTGATTTTATATATATAAAACATTAAATATATTAAGATATTTAAGAGTAAGAAGATAACTTAGTAAGTTTCGGAAGAGATACTTTATATTTTTAATTATTATTTTTAAAAAATGCAGTAAATTCACTCATAAGGCATTATTCGTTGAATGCGTGATGGGTAGAGGACTGATTATCAATAAAACTTCTAAAATATCATGTAATTTAGATATATCTTGCAATTAATAATTATTAATATATCAACATATCAAAATTTTAAGAACTTTACAAGACCTTCACTTTAGCATCTTCACATACGAAACAAACAAGACTGAATTACAGAGTGCGTCACAGAGGTAAAACACAGCGGAAAAATTCAAACAGAACCCGAGATCGATTATCACCTCTTCGAAACAGCAATGTCCCGATAGCAAGTGAGCAGCAGAATCAAATGTTCGATAACTCCGCGCTGTTGACGTAAGGAGATAACACACGCAGATTTAGGTTTTCCTTCGTTTTCCGACCAGTTTACCTCAAACTTGTTCATCCAATTATCTCCATAATCAATAGGTCCTGCTTTCCCCTTCCGAAATCCTCCGTGAGACGATGGAGTGGCCATGGAAGGGTCTTTTGTGTTGCATAAACATCCCCGTGGAAGCAAATTCGACCCCCACTCGCGTCATATGCTGGGGACATAATTCCATTCTGACGGACCGAGATTTGGCAGCGAGTTCGCGACAGAGGTTCTGGGAAAATAATCCTCATTTTATATCGCTGTGTGTGTGGCTTCGGGGTCTTGTTTTACACGGATAAATATTTGAATGACGAAAACTCGCGGAGGACGTGGGACCGCTCCAACTTCGCAGGCAATCGACGTGGCAAAGAAGGAATAAATCTCGGATCGTCAGCGTACTCGCTAGCACTTAATCGTGCATCGGAAAAGGTAGCACAATTTCCTCCTTATCGTTTTAAACTTATATAAATGGAAAAGAAGCGACGATTGAATTATGTACTTTCATTAACTAATTAATCACGAGAATTAGCAAATGCAAGTACTCGACTTAACACTCAACAGATATTACGCATTTTACCCTTTACCGAAAGGAAAGTAAAATATACAAACATTATGAAAAATTTTCAAACTCTTTATCTTTTCCAAGAGTAATATTGCTACATTAACTTTAAAATATTTAAGAATTTCTTAGGATACAGAAAGGAAAGTTACCTATGCAGGATTCAAGTCATCGTTTCAGTTAAAGTACCTTTGTTCACGTATTACTACACCAATAACACAAAAGAGAAATTCAGAGATTTATACCCGAGGCTTTATCTCAGATCAGTGGGAAGGAGAAAAGCAACCGCAAAATAAAGGTGTCGTGGCGTTTAACGACGTTACAAAGAGTACTCATGCGCTAAGAATACTGAAACATAAACTAGTGGTAATGATGCCAATACTGATAATAGTGACAACTTAAGCAGATTTAGATGTGGGTGGAACCATTGTCAACGAAAACCATTATGTAAAAGAGTAAAAATTTTGATTGTATAAGATCGAAACGCGTTAGTTAGCTAACAAAGACGCAGAAACAATAAAATGATGCAACAATTAAGTTCCTCGGTTTATTCTTTAACAATTTCATTTCAAGCTCGCGATACAATTATAACAATCAGATAAACAAAACGCTTTTAACAGCTGGTCTGACAACAACGTTTGTGAGCAACAATAGTATAGGTAGCTATTGAAAAACTATGATGAGACTTGCTTCATTCTTGAGCGCTAAATAAAACAAAGCTAGTCCTCCCAGTGTCGTACAGATTTCATGAAATTTTCGCTCCATCTGTATAGAGCATTGACAAGGGTTAACAGTCCTCAACCATAACAAAGGCGAGAAGAAACATGTTGATGTTCTACATAGACACCAGGAGTTGATTCTCAAACCGAAATAAGGTACATTTCTCAGTTGGCTTGAAAGATTTATTTCAAATCCACCAAGTTTATTGCGCGACTATTATTAGGATGTTAATCATTCTCTTATACGCCACATTACAGAATGACAGGTCCTTGCCTTTAATAGAAAACTCTATAGGAAGGTATTACATAGAAACAATACGTCTCTTAGTGATAAAATTTGGTACTAACTCTTCGTAATCCTGGTATGACACTAACTAATTAAATAAAGTAAAGTTGGGACTATTAGCTAATTAGCCGGGGACAAGCATAACAGAGGCGAGACGGAAGGCGTTCTTCTACTACAAAGATACAAGAAGTTGATTCTCCCCGAACTTAAACTTCCTCGAAACAAACAAGCACGGCAAGTGTAAGGGAAAACCCCGGACGAACCAGAACCGCTCGAAACAAATCACTCGCACTCACCGAGCAAGTTCTATTCCTCCGGCTACGAACCCCGGCGCACTTGACGTCAAAGCCTCCGTCGTCAACAAAATACGGACACGAGGGCCTCACCGCACTCTTCGGAGACCAGTCACAGACTACGGTGCGTCGACGGTCGATCGGAGGGAACAACAAGTGTCCATTATGAGGGACTCACGTGGACCCCACGGCGCATGGGCGAGCAACTTTTACGTTCCCTCCATCAAACCCCCGCCCGTCGCCCCATCCCCTCCCGGGAGAAAAAAGACGAACTAGCGGAAATTGCCAAATTGCGTACGGCTGCTCTCCGTATGTAAAAAACACAGCGCTACTTCTCCCCTTTTACACCGTTTACTCCTTCAATACCGTTGCATTTCGAGTGGTTTTTGTTTTCTCGTACGCTATACTTTAATTAGTATTTGTGTTGCGCAAAAATCACTATTTATTTAACCATAGCATTAGAATTATGTTAACTCTTATTACTATTATATAACATGTATGCGTAGATTATTACTTACACTATAATCGTATAATAATCTTAGTCAATCTTTATTGTCTTCTCTATAGTGAACTGATTCTCATTTATGTATCGCATGTCAGTGCTTATTGGTAGTGTATTTTTTATTTTTTAATGATCTCTTTTTCTCATATTTTAGATATTACTATCGGTAGGTTTGCTCTGGTTTTTCACATTTCCGTTCCTTGTGGGTGTTTTCCTGCAGTGTATTTTTTCCTAAGAACCTATTAGGTTTTCTTACATCCACTATTCTTCTACTTGTTTATAATTCTACTTTTATAATTAATGACGAATTTTTAGATGGAATAAGAGACTTTTTAGTCTCAATCTCGCCCAAATAAAGACGATTGATTAATATTTCGAAAACATCTGCAAAAGCTGTCTATTTTCCACCTACTCTTCTCCTTCTTTCTTTCCAGGCAAATGGCATCCTTAGTTACTACCAAGCAAATCTCATGCCACTTCGTCATTGGAAGGAACCAACTAGTAGAAATTATAAGGAACTTGTGGTATACTTGTTTGTATCAAATTTCATCTATGTTTTCGCGGTTTTTTTTTGCACCCATCCACGTGCGTTTTTCCCGTACAGTGGATTATTCCCCACATTCCAATACCTTCATTCTACCTCTTTTATGTTTCTTTTTTATGTATATATATGCATTTATTTTTTAACATATTCCTTATAATGTATGTACAACTAGATATCTTAAAATGTTAGGCATAAGAGAGGCCCAGATTGACCTAGCCTCGCCAAATAAAGAGTTTTATTATTATTACTAGCAGAAGTGCCCGTTGATTCTCAACGGGGATATTAAATTTCATAAATAACAGTGTGATAACCTCGATCGTAACAAATACTTCCTAATTTTTGATAGATAGGAAATACCAGACATTCTAATTCAATATACCAAGAAATATAAGGAAAATACAATGAAGTATACAAAGCCGCACCAACTCAACATTCAATCTCATATACTCGGAATGAAAAATATCTTCAACTGAGACAATATATATTCTAAGATCACATAAGGATAAGCAGGACCACGTTTAAAGTTACATCTTCATACGGGTACAAGGGGACAAATGAATCAAGCATGAAATTAAAATGACAGAAATAAATTAAATTTCACTCAAATAACCAACGATGAATATTCTATACGGAAAGTAAATGTAGTGGAGATAAACGTATCATAATTGTATTGTTATAGATAAATTATATATGTTCTGTGATAATCAATAATGTTGCGTTATTATAGTAAGTATTGTAAGCACTATTTTATTAGTCTATAGAATAACTATTAATGTAAACTAGGATTGCAATAAACATTATTTTTGTATTTAAATTATTAAAGGTGACCTTCCTCCTCTGGATCTATTTTACGAGGTGAACTTGTGTCGCGATTGGCAAACTCCTCAATCCAGAGGGGGCTCCGTAAAGAAATGAGGAAAAATATAGGCGGGCTTAAGGCTCGTCTTTTGCGTTTCCTGGTGAACTGGGATGGCGGAAGCGATTTCGAGGAAAACTCTGGGGGACTGTTTTGATCGATAAAGTGCCGAGGGAAGGAAATAGCTGAAGGAAAGAGGGCGCTGTTTTTGTATAATTATACTCGGCTTCTGTCGAACCGAAATGAGGTAGGCGTTTCTCAGTTTCCTCGAATGATTTATTTTTAGTTCTTCACGTTTAAAGCGTGAATATAATTATAATGCTAATCATCTTCTTTTACGCCACATAACGGGATGACGTGATGACATTTAAGCAAAAACTTCATAGTAATTTGCCCAAATATTCACTTCTGATAAAATTTGTTACTAACGCTATGTAAATTTGGTGTAACGCTAACTAATGACAAACTCTAAGGGAATGGACTGCGAATCATGTTTGTCTGTGAAATTTGTCGACCTTGGAATTCTGAATAAAAGTGTATGTTACGAAATTAGTAAGTAGTTAGGAACCTTCATCGTGAGATCCAAGAGAGGTCTTGATGAGCGGCCTAAGTCGCAGGATACCTCTAAGTCTGAACTACCTATTTGCACGAACGATCAAAGATAGGTCTGATAAGGTTTACTAAATAGAAGAGGGAGATCTAAGTCACTTTAAGAGAGATAGTAGGAAGTAAATGATGCCAAGTCCAATCCACAACTCAAAAAGTAAACATTCGAGTCTATGGATAACGTTGATAAAAATAAAGACGAAAATTGACCAGGAAAAGATTATTTACTGAAGACATTATCAAAACCAATTTAAATAAGCTACTTAACAAATTCACTGATATAGACAAATATATCTCTTATGATTTTCAAAAACTGCCTCCTATTAAGAAGAGCGTACGGTACCTCATAGTACCTGACTAGCCTTGACGAACTGTGTATAGAAACATATTTGCGTAATTAACGGAAAATTTTATTGGAAAGAAAAAAATGTAGTTCATCATACCCATACTGACTGATAAGTGTGTATATTGCTATTATAAGATTATCCGAATGAAATACTGAAATAAAGCTATGAAAGACTTCTTTGATCTTAATAAAAAAAAAACTTCGTAATATTTTGCCACGACTCGACGTTTTAGAATTAGATATGGCGTCAATTGAAAAACACGTTAAACTTTTTATAAAAACTTATTTTTGTACAATGAAACCTTTTTATCGAAATTTTTCATTGAAATATTTTAATATAAAGTATTATTTAGTCATAATATTCTTTTACCCAAATAGGGTTGATGGCGTCTTTTGTGGTTTTCTATAAATTTAAATATTAGATCTATTATTCTTTTTATTATTCTTTTAACCCTCAGCAAGTGTTTATATAGCATTGTAGGTTGCATATAACAATACCTAAACATTTATAAAATATAATACTTAAGCACCGATTAAATAACTAGGTAAAAATGAGGGATGTCGGACGACAAAGCAAATCTGATGACATGTTCCCCTAGAATATCTACCCTTGCTCCTTTTCATAGCATCAACCTACTTTTCTATCACTTGCCAACTGGGTGAAAGCGAAACTCAAATTCGAAGTCTGGACTCGTCTATAGTATCCACCACGCAATGGGGGCATCAGCAATACCCAGCTTGGGAAAAGAGGTTGTCAACAACACAAACCTGAGCAGTATTTTACATCTTACGCCCTAAACATAATGAGTTTCCTGGGAGTCTTCATTCGTTATAGGCTCCCCTTCTTGGATTCAAGAGAGGTCAGGATCAAGGCCATAAAGATTCCCGGAGGTTATTTTCTCAGTCTTTCAGATCCTCTTCAAAATTGCCAACTTCACAAGAATGATTTTCACATCCTTGATCTTACCAGCTCCACAAGAACAAATTTCATATTTTTGATCTCTAAATAGTTTCAATAGGTTCTATCAAACATTTTTCTCAAGGATGCGGAAAAAAGGTTTTTCTTTATTTAGCAATAGTAGAACTGTAAATTTTAAGAAATAAGTCCTCGATAACCGAGAAAGATGTGTATAAGAAAACTTACTGTATACACATATCGCTTCTTGTATTTCTGTTGTAACGCGAGCAATAGTATTTCGTTTGACAGAAAAAAGCTCTCAAATATAAAATAAATTCCATTTAAAATTTGAAAGAATATCTTTTTTTAGACGTTCGCTTATTTGGTTTCCAAAATTCAGTAAAAGTATTCGGGAGCTCCTCTAATATTTGTCTACGTGATAGGTAGAAATTCAGCTATGGCTAACATTTTTATCGAGAAAAATTACAAATGATTGCCTAGAAAACACTTTAAAGTACTACATAATATGAACTCAAATTATTCCATCAAAACAATCATAATTGATTATTAAAAACCAAACGAAATTAACTATGAAACATGATTCACCCTTTTAAGTTACATGACGCAGAAAATGAAAATAATGAAAACTGTTCTCTCAAATTCCATAATTCTACCAACTACTACTACTACCAAAGCGGTTCGTTTTGTTAAGATATGCTACGATAAAAAAGCTAGCGTTACAAAAATGCTCTCAGACGTAGGTTGGGAATCCTTGAAAGAAAGGAGATTGGAAGCTAGGCTGCGATTGCTTAATAAATTCAGGGAAACTACATTTTCGGAAGATACAATCGGTATCATGCAACCCCCCTGCTACGTCGGTCGATCCGATAATGACCGTAAGTTAAGAGAAATAGATGCTAGGACGAATCGTTTTAGAGATTCATTCTTTCCGCGAACGATACGTGACAATAATCGAAAAAGGAAGTAATTTAGATTCAACTGGTGTTTACACCCCCTGCCACACGCCGAAAGGCGGCTTGTAGGGTATTAATGTAGATAATGTAGATATAGATATAACTACTACTAATGTTGCTACAGATTTTCTTCCGCAAGATACTAAACTATATTGAAGTATTTAAACTAACTACTATAATTAAAAATAGCCTGCATCCATTGCAAACTTAACAGTTAATTAATAAAACAGATTATGTATTTACTCGATGACATGGATGTCCAAGCTATCAGCTCCATTGGATAGCTCAGTTCCTAAATATACTTTCGGGTCACGATTGATATTCAAAACCGTATATTTATATACTAACAAATTACTGTCACTTTTCAGCCCAGAATATTTTTATTAATTTCATAGGCATTATATTTAATAGTCCAATTTTCTATTTACTTATATTCGAAGAGATCATATTGGTTCTCTATTAAGAGTTTCTTTCAAACAAACTTTCCTTATTCCTGAATAATGAGTCAACGAAAAACTCCAAACACTATCACAAATGAGATCCACCGATGTACATTTCGCTGTCCAGCTAACAGCATCTTCAAGGTAACATAGTTATGTTACCTTGAAATATAATATTCCTAATTCTTCTTAAGTCATCAATCTTCAAGATAGAAAATTGTACGGCACTTCTAGAAGACTGTTGGCTATTACGCCGCTTCATGATCACATCTGGTCCAGAAAAATATCTCTAAATAAAACATTAGAGTTTTATAATCTCCAATAGCTGTTTTAGTTGGCGTTCCTCTTCTCATTACCCGGTATTCCGAGAAAACAAGTCAGGAAACCGCACTCTTTGGAAGCATTCAATACGTGTTTCAAATGCGATGTATTCTTCGTATTATTTAATTATTTTATTGGAATACTGGGGAATGAAAAGAGGAACGCCGACAAAAACGGCTATTAGAGATTTTAAAACTCTAATTCCTTAACAGCTGTGTCCCAACTTTCCTTTCTTTAACTAAATGAAACATAATATCTTTCCTAAATTAAAAAAAAATGTTTCATCAAAGTCAATTCAGAGCTTCTGAAATCGCTATAGTACATACATTTTGTAAATTAAATACAATAAAGTGGATTGAGTTCTAGTTATTTACTCAACGGATAAGAGTAGAAGAGCAAAACTAAATCCCTACTTTTGTATGCTCCATTGATAAACAAGTAACCAATCGCTTACCCTTTGAGTTTGAGCTAAGGCGGTGTTAGAAGCCTTAGAAAATGAGGAAATACTTCATGAGCAGGAATGGTTTAGCGGAAATATGAAAATAAGAACGTCAGCTACCTTTTTCAAATATGTAAAAAGCGACGACGAAGATGGACAGCATATTTTATATGCTTTTTACGACTAGCAGAACACGGAGCGGGAGGTGTAAAATATACAACATAAAGGTTAAGTACTTTGGACCGTCCCGATGATAAAAAGTTGCTTGGAATCCTTGGGGAGTTCTTTGGATGGATGTACAGAACTGAGATGATACGCTATAAAACGAGGTTGCTGATAGTAGATAGCGTATCTGTATACAAACTCATATAAAGTTGAGTATACATTAGCATATGCAAATTTACACACGCAAAAACACAGTTTTTGAATAAAGGCTCTATTCTTTTCCGTGGAATTGTCAAATTGTTTTACTGGATGAATATTTTTCCATTTTTTCGTATTTTTAGTAGAACTGCCACATTCGTCACCTAACTCATTCTTAGAGATCTCAAAAGTTTAAACCTAAATTCTGATTTAAAAATTCATTCCATGTTCTCTTTAGTTTCCGTTCATTATATTGAAAGTTTCGTGTGTGAATAATCAAATAAATGTGTACGAATTCAAATTATAAATAGCGTATTACCTTTAGGTAGTTATTAATTATACAATATATTAACTATTACTTTGTAACCTGTTTCCAGAATGACCAGTCAAATGATTGCTTTCAGATTCATAGGTAATCCGCCAGATATTGGAAATGTTGTATATCGTACTATGCGTTATTTACTAAAGACATCATAAATTATTGCAACTAATACTCATATTACTATTCGAGTAATCATTACTTGTGCACCCAACCGTTAATATTATCTTGCCTGCTATTACACCTTCTACAGGCCCTCTATTTTGAATAAGATATTTTGACTATGTCTATGTCTATCTAGGAACTCTACAAGCCGCCTTTTGGCGTGTAGCAGGGAGTGTAAGCACCTTAATTCTAATTTACTAATCGATTTGCGTATGTTTACAGTCTAAAATCAACATGCCTTTTTTCGCGTAAAAGTTTCCAAGAAATCCGATAATTTACCATGGCTAACACTTCAGTTCATACCCTTCTAGGTATGGGCAGTGGAATTTTTTACAACTCTCCCCTTTATCGCAATTGGATCCGAAAATATTTTTTCCCAAAGGAATAAGCACAACTTCATTTGCTCTTATCCGCTCTAATTAATCTGCTTCGAAGAAAACCTTCGCTGGAAAACTATAAAAGTTGCCCAGCATCAAGCGGTGGCGAAAATATTCCGTTTTACGAGGAAAATGGCAATAATGTTATCGTTAGATTTATTAGTTGAATCTACATTGATTCCTGATACTAGAATATGATTAACCTGAATAAATTCTTCATGAAATTGTGATATCTAATAATCTAAACCTTACTTCGCCTGAAGTTCAAATTGGCCCACTTGGCCCTCATAATGATGAAAATGAAAGACCCTTTCACTACCACAGAGGGTGAATTGTCTTTCGTTTTCACCATCATTATTTACCAAGTCTCATTATCTCTTTGAGGCATTGTATAGCTAATGATTAAAGGAATGGGGATTCGTCCAGTCTTCAGTTTGATAACTGTTGTTCATCTCTAGTAACGGCTATAATTTAGGATCTGAGAGATCACCTATGTGCCTTAGATCTCAAATTCAAAGACAGCTCGATAACTGCGGTAAAACACCTACGTGTTCCTCCCAGCTGATGGCTCTCACGAGAACTATTACAATTTCATTAAGGCCCGCCTCCGATCACGTACGAAAATTATACGCTTCGAGAAGTTAACGCGCAATTTTCATCTTCCAAAATTCACGGCTTTCTTCCAAGGCCTTGGAAAAGGAAGTTGGACTAATAACCTTTATGTGATTAAGAATATATCAGAACTCGTATTTTTGAAGTACGTGTGATAATGCAGCTGTAACGAACTAATATTTTACTTATAATGTTTTGTTCTATATGCGTTTCTAAGTAGATTATTTATACAGAGGATTCTATATACCATCCACCTAATGAATTCCATTACTCAACATCTCCCATAAAAAAGTGACTTTCAATCAATCTTAGCCATCATCAAAATCACAGAATAAAAGTACATAAAATTTGCATGTTCCTACATCCTGCACCAAAAAACAAATTTGAGAAATGAGAGGAGAGAATGTAACTTCAGTTAAATCACTCAAGTTAATGTAGCATTAAGAAATCAATTGCGTTATCTCTTATATTTCACATTATTAATGTATCATTATACTGAAAGAACAGAGTCATACGAAATGCGGGTGTGCTGTGGGTGATGTGAGTTGCGTTGATTGGGATGAATCGCAAATGTGCTAGAGATGGCTCTGGAAAAGTGGGTTTTAATACGATTAATTAAGTACCATTAAGTTACAGAGAAAAAGTAAGGTAAGTCAATTCTTGAGGGTATAACGACAAATTAATACAGTAATCTAGGGCGGAAAACAAGAAGAAAAACTACGCGGAACGCAAAGGTAAAATGTGTTTAATGGCATAGAGGGAGAAGGAAGTCGCCAAAAATGAAAGAGATGGCAATAAATTATAATATTAAGAATATTAAGGCACATGACCCTGCTAAATGGCAGAACGCATATTGGTGTATATATAAGTAAGTTGCTTGGTAGACAGCGAGCAGCAAAAACACTTTTTCCACAAATTAAACATCTATTGCATTGAAAAGAAAGAAATATTGGAACATGGCAGCTAATGAATTAGAGGTTTAGAATCTCCAAAAGCCGTCTTTGTCGGCATTCCTTCTCTTACTTCCCAGTAGTCGGATAAAGCAAGAAAGGAATGCCGCACTATAATTGTATCCAAAGCACTTTTCAATAGCAATACTACCGTCCTCAGGGGTCATAAAATATATCCCTGAAGACGGTGGCATTGCTATTGGAAAGTTCTCTGGGTACAATTACAGTGCGGCATTTATTTCTTTCTTTATCCGATTACCGGGAAGTAAGAGGAGGAACGCCGACAAAGACGGCTCTTGGAGATTTTAAACCTCTAATCTATTGCATTGTGATCAATTTATGCGGTAAAAAATTTTATTGAAAAAATGAACTTTATTGCATTCCCACGCCAAGCATCTCATCCACCTTATATGAGTTTGATAGGAACCCATTCCTTCCCGCCGTCTTCAATGACCGTATAATCCTCGGACGCTGCGGTTGAGGGACACGGGGACTTTTCGATTCCTTTACTCCGACATTGGCCATCTAAATTCCTTCATCCACTCCAGTCTCCATTTCCCGCCTACCTCTCCGATCTTCCGGAAATTGAATCAATTTCTCTCTCTCGTGGACCCGGTACTTTATCGCCGATTCCCGTTCAGTGGATTTAACTTTGAGCATCTCTTTCTCAAATCCTTCCTTGACCTTCGAAGACAGAGCCAAACGAAATCTGGGAGAGATACGCTCTCGATTGGGCTTGATTTCTTTTTGCGTCGCGCTTATATTCGCTCGACTTAATATTTTAGCTCAAGGCGATCAAATCCTCGACTCTTCTCCAAACTCGAACTGGAGTGAAATGTTTTCTCAATTGATCGGTGCCGACAAACAATAATTTACCGGCACGAAAGTGTCTTTAACCAGAGAACAAGTCTTCCTCTGCTTCCGAGGATTTATTGTGTGCGAACGTTTCCCTTGCTCTTTGGAAACATAAGGAACGACCTGGCGGCTTGCAGAGAATTAATTTAGACGTACATGAACTTCAAAGTGAAATACAAGAATTTAAATGCCAAGAGTGTATAATTGGAAATACATGCTCGTTGAAATAATTTAAAATGTATTTATGAGGAAATTCATTGTGTTTTAAAACGCTTAAATTTAGAAAGATTTTTTTAATCAGAAAAAATAAAAAGAATAAAATGTTCTATTGTGTGTAGCATATAATAAATAACTTCCTAGGTAATATTTAGAGCATGTTATGTGAGAAGATAATACCATAATAAAAATCATGCTTTTTATGGGCGCACTTTACTCCCGCATGACCATTATTAACATTAGTACTTGATTAATGCATGTATACAACCCTATTCTCTTGGCGGTGTTCAAACTGAGGACATAATTACTTCTAAAGTAGTACCTAATTATCACTGAATAAAAATACCATCGCTATATTGCGATAAAGAGTGGTATTAAATATTATGGAATGTAAGGTAGAACAAGAAATTAAAAGTTGACAAAAGTTATGCTATGTTCTCAAATTTTACCACGGTTTCGAATACTATTTCCTCCTATAAAAATTGCCATATTGTTAGAAAAAATGTATAATCTCCGCAAAAATTGGATTCTATCCGCGAAATTTCGTAAACTTCATCGATTAATAATATATGAGTGATGTACGTACTATAAAATTGCTGAAAATTCATAGGACAAGATTTTTGCATAACGTGGTTAACCATTCCCTTCGAAATCCCTAAAACTTTCCAGAGATTTAGAAATATTCCGTGGCTATATGAGAGATTGGTACAATTTCCACGAAAGAAACATAATTATTTTACAGTAACCAATACCATGGTGTTCTACGAAGTGTCTCAATATCGATATTGTTTTCTTTATACAGAATCACTTTCAAGGATAAAATTCTATGTCATCAATAAATTATCGTAAATATACAGTAGTCCCTAAATTAAATTTTATTGTAATTATTTTTCTTTATGCGAATCATTTAAATGAATAAATACAGAATGCTGAAAGCTACATGGAAGATTTTTCTCTAAATATTAACCACATGTGTATCCACAAGAAATTCACGTAAGGTCTATTTACATTTTTTCTCCTAAGGAAGCCATTAATCTGAAAAATACACTTTAACATTTATTTTCGTCGGTTGAACGGGTTGCTGAAAACTAGGAAAGGAATAAATCACGTTAAGTGCCAAAAGAGCTATTCCGAACTGCTCTGCCGTAACATTCCTCCGAAACTCGTATTCATCGACAGATATTTTTTCTCATTCGAGTGAGTATCAATTGAGAGGCTGTCAAACTTTAATCTGTAATCAAAGAATTGATTTAAAAGATATCTTAAATGAATCGTACGATTTGCATTTATACCATTTTTAGATTGAATTCTGAAACAAACAGCAATTCCTTTACAATTGTAATATATAAATAATATTTCTTTAATATTCAATGTGAAAGAATCATAAAAATACGGATGAAATCTGGCTCCTGGCTGAAATCTACGAAAGAGTTTCCATTCAAATGTTTTAATGTAACGTGTGTGAAAATACAGATTTTCACGGATTTAAAACGAGAATGCCTAATGTTTTAAAATGAGCTATTCCAACGACTAATTAATAATTCCAAACTGAAATAATTCTTAATACAATGTGATAAATACTTGAATTAAGAAATGATGAGTGAAAAGTTCAATAAGCATATCTATCAGTTCTTCATTTCGTAAATTTTCACTTACTCCCCAGTTTTCTGCGACAAAAATGTTTGCAAGATAAGTGAATAGAAATACTTCCTTAAGTTGGTAACCTATGCAATCAGGGATTTTATAGTAAACTTGAAAACTAAAATGCGTATATATCACTTCATTCCTACTGCTTTTTGTAACAAAAAGTTTACATTGATAAGCTGTACCGATAGTTTTACTTAAGGAATACTTCCATAAGTAAATTTTTTGGTATTTAAAACAATTAGAAAATTTTTATGCACAAATAGATAAACTTTTTGTATCTTATTCAAATTCCTTTTTTCTGATACTTGAAAAGCCAAAATTAAATTAAACGAATAATTCCTCTTTCTCCTGAATATATTAAAACACAGCTGTAGTTTTTTTTAGAACAGGGACTTTGAGCGGCAACAAATACATCATCACTCAGACAAGAAAAAAATTACAGAAAGTGCCATCTGAAGTAATTAAAAAGGAGCGTAAGATGAAAGAAAGGAGAAATTGCTTCAAAAGAGAGAGAGATGATTGAAAAAGCAATGGACTCGACTCAACGCCAAGAGGAATTATCTGTCTCGGACGTCCGCTGCGATCCATTGGTTTTGAAGATATCCAAAGGGACGTCTGGGAAGATCAAACAAAGATATGCTTGAATTCTCGCAATATTGTGGAGATGGGTGGCAGATTACAAAGGGAGCCGGGAGGAGAACTGACTTATATACTAACGGATTAAAGGGCTGTTATCATTCACATCGGTAATTATAAACAGATAATTACACGACCACGCAGTTGGAAAATGAAAAATCATTAATGAGTATATGTTAGATTTTAAGCAAGACTTCCTCATACGAACATCCAAAGCCTGGAAGTGAGTCTTCGAGATAGACGAAATTCAAATACATCATTCTCATTGTGCAAATGTACGAACTGGAACCCACTGTATACTAAGAAAATAAGTTCCTATATAGATATTAATTAAGGATTTCTTTTTTGATCCTTGGTATACTAATAAAATAGACATGCTATGCCTATACTTAGGAAATAAACCATTTTTTCTCTATTGGGATAAATAATGCAGCCATGGAAATTTTTAAAACTGATCATACAAATTCCTAAATTCTACTAACTACTACTCATATTGCCTTAAACTTTATATCGTAAGATATCAATTATATAGAAATATTGCGAACTAAATACTATAATTAAGGACAGCTTTTAAATTCTTAAAAGACGTCGGTGGCCTTTAATGACATTCAACTCTGAATAAATAAGTAGTAGTAATTAGTTAAATATATTTGAGTATAATATACAATTAAAAATAATAAGAAGCTTTCTATATTAATCAAAATTATGTCAATTTCGTTACTACCAATAGATCATGCACTAAGATACTAAAAATAAAGCTATTCCTAAAGAAAGAATGCGACCGAAAAGTTAAACTAATATCGAAAATAAGTATAGGATTTCTATATAAACACTCTTTTTACATTTCGACAGCGAAAATGTTCCTCAGTATCTACGGCTACTAAATGTAAAATGCAAATACCATGACTAGTTTGTCCTTGATTCGCAAAAAAATTAGATCGATGTCGAAAGGATTAAATCAGGGCATACATTTAGAGCAATGAGAAAATATACATGTTGAAGGTGTAATAAATCGTTTAGATCTTAAGTTTCAGTTAATCCGATAATTTGGAAGGTTAGTGTTGGAGACGTACCAATCCTTCACGGCAAACTTCCCAATTTTTTCCCTCGATGAGCAAGCACGAAGTAGTTCACTACACATTAACACAAACGGGCGTTAGCTTCAGTACCAGTTACAAGTGATTAAGTAGAGAGCTTTGATGTACAGAATGGGATATTTTAGTATCTCTACGACAATACCCTATCATTCAACAAAATATCAATGCATAAAAGCATATAAGAAATGAAGAATTAGAAGCATATTCTACCATAAAATATCAGAAGGCACTAGAAAGGATTACAAATAGCACTTCCGTGGACAGCAAAATATTGGTTGGGAAATATTTCTCCGCAGTAATGCCGCATAAAATATTATAAAATCGTAACATAAGAACTTGACTACTTCATAAACACATAGAAAACATACAGTACGCTAGTTTCAGATGGAGTACTGATTTTTTTTAGTTTAAAGCAAATTAAGCCAAACTGATATTTATTGTATTTTGCGATGCGGTATTTCGAATTTGTTTACATAGATTTACGATATATTGTATTGTTGAATTGTATATATTTTATGATACGTTTTAATATTGTTTTGAAATGATCGTTGAATGATTTTTAATAACAATTTAACCTTGCTACTTGTCCATGCGTCTAATTGCGGCGGTTTTGTTCAATAAATATTATATTTGTTTACGTCGTACTGTCGAAAGCGAGGTTTTTAACTTATATAAAAAATGTGGGAAACAAAATCTCCATTTTCCAACAAAATTATTAACGTCATATTATTATGCAAAAAATACTAAAATCATTATCGATTATTTCAGAAGGTTCTCTTTTTTATTACGAATCGCAATCACTCACTCGATCTGAATGCAAGCTAAAAACAAAACTGCTTATCGAAATCAGCGAACGAGAAAATCAAATTGTTCTCATCGCCAATAGGAAAGTTGAAGCATAAACACAACAAATCATCCAGATAAAGATGAAAAAAGATGCCCGCCTTTTAAACGGAAGACAACGGAACTAAAAAAAGACCTTATTTATGGACGGCAATACTCGAGGAAAAATACGACGGGGAGCTTTGGGCATCGATGAAAATCGATGGAATCCACTTTGCAATTTCTCGAGCTCCTTCATCTCTTATATTGGCTCCGTACGCTAATAGAAGAACGGTGGGGCAGTTAAAGCGGCTCAAAGTGCACGGGTTACGTCAAAAGAGTGAAGCGCCCCCTTTAAATAAATTTCGGCGTTTACCTCCAAGTGTTTTTTAACCCCGTGCTCTCGTAAGGTCGGTAAAAAAATTGTGGATCACAAAGAATCCTTTGATGTTGATGCAAATCGAGTTTTTTTCCATTGAACGCACGACGGAGATAAGTGGTTAGGAACCAATTGTCTTCGTTTTCCTGTATTAAATGGATATGCAATTAGCCTTGAATCCTTTGAAAAGCAGTCACTTTCATGGTGAACGTTGATCAAATACATGTATGACTTCCTTGTTCGGGAAATTCCTACAGTTCCTAAAGTTAGTTGGAAATAGTATTCCGACTATAGTGGTACGAGTTCAACTTAATCGTACACATTTCAAACACTGGAATTGAACAGTAATTGACCTGCATGGCAACCAAATTTGAAATAGAAGTAACCAGAATCACATCCATCATAACTAATGAGTACCACGCATTAATTAATCACGAAAGGCAAATTCATTTCTATTTGAAGTAATTAAGTGGGTAAGGAAACAGTTAAGTAGAGTTAAATAGCTGTAAATATCTAAAATTGAAAATAAATTGAGTAATAATTATCATACCGGTATGAGGTATGCGTTATGATGGAAGTGATTCTAACCACTTTCATTTCAAATTTAGTTTCCAGGCGTTGGAACTTAAGTTCTTACTGGATTATTATCAGAGAGGTAAATTTTGTACGGATTTAGGAATTTTATACCTCATTTTAAGCCTATAATGCTCTGAAAATCTGCTCGATGAGAAACATTTGCGATGAAATAATGAAAACAAAACTGGCAAAATTAAACATGACACTGTTTCTTCAAACTGTAAAATAAACTTATATATCGATTTCTCCAACTAAAAGTCATATAAAAATATAAGTCACATAAAATCGCAAAGATACCTGAAGGGAAGGATTACAGCTAAGAATCAGCACAGAATTACGTGTAATAAAGAGATGAGCATCTTGATTTCTCCTAAATAAAATTGAGAAGTAAATAAAAATCATAGAGATATCTAGAAAATACTTAAATACTCTAGTTAAAAATCGAAACAACACTAATTCGAATAATTATTTAACATTTTTTAAATCCCAAGGAATGGAAACTGTTCGAATACAACACCTGGGCAACCAAAATAATTATAAAAGTATAGAATAGAATAACCTTTGCAGAGTTATGTAACACCAAATGCAGTCTTTAATTCAGAAATGAATGTTAATCCGAAACTAACCTGAAAAAATCATTCGGAAAAAATAGAAAAATATTTTACTTACAGATCTGATCCTTCCCAAAAATTTCTTTTCCTATGATATCCTTTGCGTCAGCAATATCTGAAAGGTGAATAAAAAATTAGTGAATTATATCGTTCAGAGTTAAACTAACATGACACAATTTTACTTCACTATAGGCAAGAGTGGTGAGAGATTTACTTGATAGCTATCTCCAAATATTACATTTTCACTCGCTGAAAAACTTGAGTACACTAACCCTAGATGCATGTATTAATAGAATTATTAATTTGTAATTTATATTTATTCGTTTTCATCATCATCTACTCCTAAACTATTTTGTCTACATTAATCTTACGACTATTTACTGTGAAAATGTCAAGCTTATATAGGTTATATTTCACTCAACAGCAGCTAATTAATTTTTTTTTAGATATACATTGAATGAAACATAGAAAAAAAATGAGTATTAAATACCTTTTCAGAAATTCATATGCTTATAAAGTCTATTATTTCAAACATTTAAAATATTTATTCAGATCACGTTTAGGCACATTCACAATATTTTTATCAGGTTTTCGATTTTTTAATGATAAAATATTCATTATTTAACAACATTTAACCCATGCAATAATTAATATTTAGGGATAAATTGAAATTTGCGTTACTGCTGTTGTATACATAAAATAACTATTGATAATAAGGAATAAATAATATAGCATTAATTAATGTTAGCATATATGTTTAAAGTCTACAAAGAATAACACAATATAAATAATAACACGGAATATTAATGCTATAAATAATCATCATAAATAAATAATAAATGTAGCGAAGAATCTTGGTTACTGATGGCTATATTAGCTGATGAACTATAGTAAATTAAAGAAAATAATGGAATATTTTTAACTGTTTTTTAAAGAGAATATATTTGACTGAGCTAAAAACGTAATCCGAGAGAAAGATGGAAGTAACTTTGCGAATGATGAAGGACGTCCGAAAGAATTCACGGATTTACAGCTCTATCGTATCCTTAGATATTCTAGTGTCTTGCGAAATGGGGATTTCTCAATGTACCTCCATCATAGAGCTGGAGACAAAATCACAAAATCCAGCCAACTCCTTCTCAATTAGCCAGATGAACGTGTAATAGTAGATAATCATCCTTTCCAGAGTCTCGATTTGAAGCTCTCGTAATTAGCTTTTCGCAAAAATTGGCACAGCGCAGTTGAAATTAGCCGCATCATCCGACTGGTAACTTTGGGATCACTTCTCATAGCTTCCGTTGACCTTTAGGTTTCCATCAATTTCTTTGCCGGTAATATCCCTTGGGAATGGAGGATGCAATCAATATTTCGAAAATCTGGTTCAGATGATGAAAGAGCATCATGTCGTACTTGTCGTGAAACAAGAACTGAGAAAGCGATTTCCCCTTAAATGCCAACTGTGGGAAGTTTTCTTCGAATTTAAGAATGAACAGACCTGGGAGTTGACTTATTATAGAAGCTAATTAAATAATTATTGGATCAACTTAAAAAGCTAAAAATAGTCCAAGGCGAAGAATTGACAGAAAATACAAATTTTTAAACTACAAAAAACGAGTTTCATAAGCTTTTTCCGACATATAACAATGATTTTTAAGTGGGTATAAGGCTTTTTTTCTTCGTGTACCTTAAAATGTCTCTAAGCTGCTTGTAGATGGCATCAAGGTAGATATAATTTCCACTAGTTAGACTTTTAATGTATAAATTCAAAGGTTTTCTTTTTGGTATGGATAAAGATATGGAATTCAAAATTCAGCTATCAGGTATCTAGGTATGATAATACCTGATAATAATAATTCAGGAATTCAGCTATTCAGGTATGATTATAGCATGATATAGCATGAAGATTAAATTGGAATGGAGAGATCAATTACACAGGTCCAGAATTATTATTGGCTCTCTAGATAGTGATTTTTCTGTTTTTGATCCAAATTAATTTGAGCTTATAACTGGCACGTCCAAAATATGACGCTAGAAAAACTTTTATGCATTCAAAAACATGAAAATTTTCAGTGCATATAGCAAGAAAAATAGGTGTATTCAAATTAATTCAACTAGTTATAATGGGCTATAAGAATGAGAGAGGGAATATTCAGTGGTAATTTATCCCTTTTAGTGATAATGTATTCAAATTACTGAGAATTCTAGCGAATGACAAATAAAATCATAATAGTACGTCTACAAACAACGCACACTTCTAGTATACATCTTTTTGATATAGATTCACAGAAAATTCAAGTGGTATTATTTTATAAATCATGATTTAAAAACAATCAAGAATTACTACCACTAGGTAGTCATCGTTTGCCTATTTGTAGCCGTGACAACTAAATGAAATAAATGTTCATTTTTAATTTTATTGCTCTTTGCGACTACTTGCTTTAACTGACTTTAACTTTGCAATCTTTAACTCTCAGCATTCAAAGTTAACATTTTTCTTTGCTAATCCTTCCAACGAAAGAAAAACTCCCAATTATCTTCAAGCAACTTCTAAGAACCTCCATTATATAAGCACAGACTTCTCAAAGAGACTGCGTGACTACTACATTACCGAAAGCTAAGAAGAACTTGGCTAAACACTCCAACGAATCTAGCAAACACCTTTGCAGAGATAAATTTAAACAGAAAACGTTAGTAGTAGCAAACTCATCATCTAAGGACCCCACCTTTTTTATTATCTAAATTCCCTTCGAAATATATACTTCAAAGGGAAGAGGGAAATACTTCCATTTCGCAGAAAAAACGATCCCATCTCCGCCTTCAGACCCTTTCGAGTCCCCCACTTCCTCCTCGGTTTGGAAACTCATAATAATCGCGTGGTACATCCAACCTTTCTCTCCAGAGTCCAAACAAGGCCCCGTTCCGCTACACTTTCTCCCAAAAGGAACCTTAACTTCCTCCCAGACTCTCCTGCCTGCTTCCGGAACTTCAAAATATCCTCTCCTCGAACCGGGGCGCCTCCAGCGGCGGACGAAAGAACTACGAGTTCCACCCAATCGTTCGGTTACTGTTCTCGAAACTTATTGCTCGCAGAAAAATAAAATTCCCGTTTCGTCAACGTCCTACTATTCCTACTCAGGCTTTTTCGCTACGCAACCGGTTCATTGGGCCGTTTCTACGGAAACCGTAGTATCTCAAACAACCGCATCTTGACTTAACTACTATGAAGCAAGGATCGCATAATTCAGCCTCCTACAAATATATCCAAACAGTTTCCGAGTTTCCAAACCATACAAAATAAGGAATTCATATGAAAAAAGTCTCTCTACTAGTAATCATCAGTGATAAAGAAATGTCACTCATGAGCATTATTCCGCTTTTCTTAAGTCATTACCTCTAATCACGTTTGATTTAATTCTGTAAAGCTAAGTGAAGTGTCACGAATTGATTAAACTTAAAAATATTCCGTCCTAACGGATGTGTTTGCAAGTTCGTAGATATGTCGGCACGATTAGGAGGAACACCGATAAGGACGGCTTTTGGAGATTTAATACCTCTAATTAACTAACAGCCTTGTTCCAATATTATTTTTTTACATGTCAGCATAAGTTATTTTTTATAATATTAATAGTATACTATGTAAGTGATGAATATTTTACTCTTCTTCTTCTGTCTTTTCAGGTAACTCACATCCGTGGTCAACCACCAAGAAATTTACCCAACAATATTGGTCAGCAATTATGTAACTAGTGATATACCTGTTTGTATTTATTTCCATCTGTGTTTTCGCGGGTTTTTTTCGCTCCCCTTCTTGTGTGAGCGTTTTCCCGCACAGTGGGTTTTTCTCCGAAAGCCTTCAGCCAAGGAGTTCTTCCCCACACCACAATTCTTTTATTTGTTTACCTCTTTTTAATTTTCTTTTTATATATATATGTATTTTTATTGTTTTTTTTCCTTTTCTGTAAGTAATATTAGTAACCCTTAATGGTTAGGTGTAAGAGAGGCCCTAATGGGCCTAACCTCGCCAAATAAGGGTATTTATTATTATTATTATTATTATTATATTCGCATGATTTGATAAGAAATGAAGGATAAGAAAGTCTGCCGCTGCCAGGACACGAACCCGGATCTTCCACTTGCCGGGCGGATGCTTTAACCAATTAAGCAACCGCGATAAAACATTCTCTCCTTCAATTTCTGATGCTATCATGGGACATGGTGTGCTGTGGAGGATGCACAGCACACTATGTCCTGGCAGCGGCAGAATTTTTCTCCTTCATTTCTTCTCAAAATAGTATACTATCTTTAATTGTGATTAGATTGAGACTAATAAGTCGTTTCTGCAAATAAATATGAATTTCGAAGAAAGAGATAGCTTGAAAATTCAACAAAAAACAACTAAATTGCGGATATTAAAAATAAAGGTTATGAAAAAACAGCGAAGCCATAAATTCACGAAAACCAATCATAGGAATAAAATGCAAAAGCGTTGAACGAAGTAACTTGGGAACTTGTACTAAGTTATTGTATTTCCATAAACACCAAAGGTTTCACTTGGGAGAAAAACACGACCGTAGAATAACAGAGCCATGAATCAGAGGTGTGAAAACCTTCGAAACCTACAGATAGTCAAGTAAATGTTTATGGAGAAAGCAAGATAGGTCTGAACGGAAAACAAAAAATTCAGATAAATATTCAAATAAATATCTAAAAGTAAATTTTGACATAACAGAAAGTTACAGCGAGAACAAATGAGTGCATTACAAGAAAAATTAACTACAAATAACTGAAATGAAAATATATTTGCGGAAATGGAAGAATTCAGTAGTAATAACCAGATTCATAGATGTTAATGTAAAGGATTAGTACAATATTCCATTAAACTAATTAAAAAATTTCAGAGACAATAATAACAGTTTTTATTTGCTTTGCTAAGTAGAGTAAATACAAATTAAAAAGATTACTTATAAAACAAAACACAAAAGAAAAAATTGAAAAAATACAAATCAATAAAATAATGATAATGAAGAAGAATAAAATAAATATAATACCTATGAATCTGATAAAAATAAAATGTATTTAAGTCCAGGGCATAGTTAAAGATGGCTAGACAAATTCAAAAACTGGATCAAAATTAATAATTATGAAGTAAAAAGGAGAGCAAATAGAAGAGAAGAGTGGAGATCCATGAGAGCTAACATACTGGTAGGAGAAGCTGCAAATTCATGATGATAGTTAAAGACGTTGTAAAATAGCCTCTCAAGTCTGAACTCCTAAGCTCTCTAACAATCTAAATGACGTCTTCTAACCAGAGTTCCAAATCGAGTCAGTTGGGAAGTTACAAATACTTGAGTTTAGGAACCGGAAAGAATTTGGGAAGATCATAAGAATATCTTGAACTAGGCTTACACCAACTTCCCACTGCATTCCTACCCTTCACTACGCAACCGGTGCACCGTTTCTATGGCAACCATATTCCAAACAGCCTCATCTCGACTTCCCCGCCGCAAAGCAAAAGAGCGCACCCAACACTTCCTTTGGAGTGTAAATACTTCACTACCCTTCCGTTTTTGCCGAATTCCTTTCACAAAAAGGCTATGCACGGATTCCGTGAAAGGTCCGCGGCGAGAAGATATCATATATTTCGTGCCTACCTCTTCAGTGAAAACGATCTGCCTCCGGGTGAAAACGGCGCAGAATGGATTTTATCGAGAGCCGTTTTTCCTTCTCGTTGGAGAAAAAAAAAACATTGTCAATATTTCCGAAGCGGCGGATGTTTTGGACAGTCGAGGAAAAAATGTGTTGATAAGGAGAGAAGGTGCTCCAGCGAGAATGCCGAATATTTGTCGATGTCATGAAGCGCATTGCGAAAAAGATAAAAGTCCGTAGAGCACCTATGATTATACTATATAGAGTATTACAGTTTGATACTAGAATGGTAGGCAGTATTATGCTACCTTTTCAAAAGCTCGCAGAAGAGAGCCTTATTTTATTAGCTAATTGTTGATTACGAATTTTAAAATATAAGTTCACATGCTATTAATATGCTTAATATTGAATAATACTTAATATGTATATGTATGTATGTATAAATATTCTGGAGGTGTATTGCGAAACTCCCAAATGAAGTTAATTCAATAAATAATAACAAGAACTTACCAGACTGAAAATCGATCTGTCATTGAAGTAGACTAAGTTGATCTGGAAATCCACCACTAGTAGCTATTATATCTTCGAGGAAAGAATGGAATATCTTCTTCTTCTTCCTTCCAGGATTAGGCTTTATGCCTGTTCCGGCTACACTTTACCATCTTAAACATGGTCTTCTTACGCTCCTTTTACCTAATGGCTTATATTACAAAGTTTGCTTTGGAGATCTCTCTCTGGGTATTCGCAATACATGCTCTTTCCATCTGTTTTTGAATTCTATTAATTGCTCGGACATCGCCTGAACTCCTAGTTCATCTCTTATAGATGTACTCCTTATTTTACCTATCCTTGTACATCCCTTAACTGCTCAAAGATTTTTTTTATTTCAGAGGACTCTGTATGTTTTAATTCTTCTTGTTTTGCTGTTCACACCTCATAGTAGGGACTTCCATCACCTTGTAAAACTTAATTTGGGTTTCTTTTCTGGTTTTACCTATTAAGGTTCTTCTTATTGTCCCGCTTATCCTCTGGAAGATGTTTATTTTATTTTTGATGTCTTTATCATCTTCATAAGTTAGATCACATTCTAAATATTGAAAATGGGTTACCTGTTCGAGTACTTGGTTTTCAATAACAATTTTTGTTCTAACTGGATAGCTTCCTAAGAATGCCATCGTTTTCGTTTTAGCTGACGAACTTTTTAGGTTATGTATTTTACTCAGTTGATGTACCTTATTTGTGAACCGCCATTTGCAGTTTATCTTCACTATCTAGTATAATAACCTGGTCGTCAGCAAATAATAATGTGTTTAAATACTCAGTTTCTGAAAGAATGAAATATATCAAGTTATATGAGAAACGAGGTAGGATTCCATAAAATAAAATCATATTTTAGTATGGAAGGGTTAGTACCCATGGAGTGATTGCAAAGCTCTGTCTGAGACCATAAATAGTCTATTATAGCCTATAATAAATATATCACCAATGTCTGCCCTTTATCTTGGATAATGCCATCCCAATGGCTAGAAGCTCTGCAGTTAATATGCTGCATTCTGAATAGAACCTTATTTGAGAGTAGCGAGGTGATAATGCCCATGCAGTCCTTATTTTATAGAGCCATCAGTAAAAAGAGGAATATAAGCATGAGAACAACTGAAAATTTCTAAAATAAATCTGTTCTGGGACCTGGTATCTTTGGTAGATTACAGTTGTGATTTATTTCCGCTCGATGTTGCTAGGATATTGTATTTTACATTATTTGAGAATAATACGTATGGTCACAGCTAATAAATGCCCTGCTTAAGAAGAATTTCTTTCGAATATCTAACAACTTCGCTCTCATAACATTCAGAAATTAAGAAAATAGTTTAAAACTTTGCAGAAGATCTCTAGTAGATGTTATGGAGCATATTCTATCGATAAAAATTACCTCGAATATGAATTTCGGCTACTTCTATGATCATTTAGAGTCAATTGGATTTTACAAGCAGGTAGGGTTGCAAAAAACCACCCCAGAGGCGCAGTTCAAGCATCAATGAGACATCATAGTTTCTCGATATTATGTATCATAAGTTTTCGATATAGTAATAGTTTTGGTATTTATATCTGAGTAAAATAATTTGATTTTCAGTCATGATATAAAACAGTAACCGTCATATACGTATTCGTTTTGTATTATTTGGATTCTAACGTTTCATTCATTTCCAAAGTTAGAACCAAATATATGACAAAAATAATATAAGGGCAGATTCCTAATTGTATCTGTTATTATAAATAAGACTACAAGAGATGGTTCAGATTAAATAATGAGATAAAAACCTTAAAAGCATTACTTCACCAATCGTATTCATTTATCAAAAATATCTAGTGAACAAACATAAGTATTACTTAACAAAAGAGAAATATCCTTCCTTTCAGTTATTTCCTTCCTAAGGAAATTTGCTATAATAATAATTGTTATTCGATTTCTGAATGTTTAGATTCAATGAATTGGTTAAAACGTGAATTAATCCCATATTTAAGAGGCAAAAGTCTAGGAAAGTGCAAATAATGTGATGTACTCGTAGAAGCTGATGTGCGGTCAACTTGAAGATTTGTGCCATCTGGATAAAACATGGCACAATATAAATGTAAAAAAATAAACAATATATGTGCTTTCCAAATCTGGATCATAACTTTGTCAAAGGTTGAAGTCAAAGAAAAGAATGCAGGAAGATGCGTGACTCCTTGTAAAGCTAAACCACGGCTCAATGCAGGGGAATTTTAAAAATTTCACGAATTCTCAGACTTCATGCAAGGTCGGAAGTTATGTAATAGAAGGTGAACCTCTGTTCTTAGCTAAACGGAATAGGTAATTCAAAGTCTTAAGCTTGCAGAAATTCGTAGGTGTCCGATAGCAGTTTGAGCAGTCTTTGAGACTTGACGTTCAGATAATCATCTGAGTGAAAGACTGGTTGAAAAATTAAAAGAATAGTGAGATCGATGACATGGCTCACGAAGATATTGAGGCATTATCTTAGGTGAAAAAATATATTTTCGCAATTAGAATTGATTGCTTTAAAGTCTTATGAATGTTTCAATTCTAAATTTTTATTAATTCATTCTATAAACTTAAAAAAACTTGGAAAATCTTAATCTTTCTTCCCCCAATTTCAAAACTCATCTAACTCTCTTCCGAAGAAATCAATTACTGAAAATTTAGCTTCATCGACGCCAGTCTTCTCTAAATTCCATATTTGCCTCAATCGCTGAACATGAATTACATATCCTCTGCGATTGCTATTACCCAGTAAATTACAGTACCGCTCCAAGAACGTCGAAATATTTGTAATCCTATATCTATTCCATATAATCATATCTTTAGTATACGTGGATCAAATGAAGAAAATGAACCATTTATCTAAGATACACATAACGTTTTTTATTCAGTATAATCGTAATTAAAGGTTGAAAAACCTGTACTTAATAACTATTGCATGTATTCAATGACGAGCCTTTATATGGTTAGGTGAAATATCTCTAAATTGTATTAATGTTCTAAAATAATATTTATTGATAATTTATTATTGTTTTTCATATCATCTTTGAAATTTTAACTTAGTTTTGTGGACAAATTTGATTTATCCGCTCATGTAACTGAGTAATTATAGACAAATCTGATTACAGTAGTGAACTCTTTAACCCTCGAGCACTCGCGCCCCATGGCGTAACACGATAAGTCGCGCCGGAGCACTCCGTGCGCCTGTGATTATTTTTTAAATATTTTCTTTAAATCTGATGGTTTCCGTAAATTTATAATTTATAGCCATTATACAATAGTTTAAGCCTTGAAAAACGATTGATCGCATTCATTTTTGAATAGATTTTTAATGATAAACGGAATAAATCACGCTTTAACATTTTTAAACGCTTGAAACCTTCAAGGAAATTACTTATGTATAAAGTTGTGCACAATCTTTCACAGTTCACATTAATTTATTATTACACAGAAATGGTCTTATTATCCCAAAAAAAATTACTCCTCTTTACAGTAAAATATTCAGGTGAACCTGGGCATGGGGTGCGCCAGCGCGACATGAGCTTCAAAAGAATATTTTGCTGCCGTAAATTGAACCCAATTTATGCCAAACTCTGGTGGTACATAGAGAACATTATTGTAGGAAGACTTGAGGGACACAGAATGATTACAAGGAAAACTAAAAAAGTTACGAATGAAAATGTATACACTGGCGCACTCAGTGCGCCATCGCGAGTGCGAGTATCCACTATTTTACTTACATTTTAATATTTTTGTTATTTCCCTAATTATCTTGTAACCTAATTACATGCTTTCCACTGCGTTCTTTAATGCCATGCAAACATTTATATCAATTTATCTAAGTGAATATGCATTTGTATTGTTTTGTTTGCCTTTCAGATCTTTCTCAGCCTGCTATTTCCATTAAATATACTAAGCTATCAGTAGGTTTCATAAATTTTTCACATCCACTTTCTTGCGGGACTTCTCCAGCTGCAGCGTACATTTTTCACAAGGAAAACCTTAGGTTTCTATATCAGCTATGGTTGTACATTTTTCATGCTATCTCTTTTCATAACACGTATATAACGAAGGGTTGGATGTAAGAAGAGAGTTCTCAGGGCCGTATTTATAGTCGACTCCTAGGAGTTTCCCTTCGCCTAGCAGTCCCACAAGGCCAAAAACGGTATTCATAGTCCTCTTTCTACCCCTTGCAATCCCCTTAGAGACTCTCAAGCCGTGAAAATCTGGGTAACCCAGGTAGGTGATCCAGCGAACCCCTAAAGCGTGATACCGGTGGTGGCAAAACTGCGTACTAATTTTGTAAACAACAAACATGGCGGACAATCTGTTCGATTCGCTCGATTAGGTTCAACAATTGATGTATAAAATAAAATAGTGGACTGTGAAATCCTCAAAGTTTCTTTTAATTTGGGTACAAATAATTAGAATATTTTCGGTATACATTTATTTTATCCTAATGCATTTAAAACTATCTAACGGATGTTTTAAAACCTCAGCTTGGGCAGTCGTTAAGAAATGTGAAATTATTAGTTTTATTATGTGATTTCCTTGAGGTTTAATTTATTGGCAATTACTATACTTATTAGTAGAGATATATTTATGTTGTGCACGGGTTATTCCTACTCTTGATTGTTGATTCTCTGTGGCCTTTCGTTGTCGTAGTCGTGATACATAACCTTTGACGCAGGAGAAAGAGTAAATATTTACAGTGGAATGCCACAATGGTCAGTATTAGGCCTATTACTATTTTTAATATATATCAATGATATATTTTCTGTTATAAAGTGCTGTAAATTATACTTGTATGCTGATGACGCTGTATCAATATCTGTACACAAATACTTCAATGAGGCTGAAAGAGCTCAACAAACTGACTTAAATAAAATTAAGAAATGGTGCCATGATAACAAATTAAAAATAAATTTACACAAGAAAAAAGTTATGAAAATTAAAGTTAGAGAAGAAATAAATCAGAAAGTGGAATCTCTACAATGCCTACACACTTACATCCTGCTTATAAAAAAATACTTTTCCAATAAGCACAAGGAAAAGTTTGCTACAAAACAAGGCTTGATAGGGAGAGATAGAATAACAGACAATGTACCAAGTTATTACAATATGTATGGCAGGAAGCGACTTGATGTCATAATACCTATGTTATTAAATGACTTACCTTATAACATATACTTAAATTTTGTACTGAATTTTGAAAAACATATAACAGATCCCTTGGTACATACTACGATATATCTCAAAATTGTATTGAGTTGATTTAGTACATTTATTGCTCTGACTATGGGATGCTAATGATTGTAACTAAGTTTTTATCTGCTGTTGTGCTTTGTGATTTTATATGTAATGCTTTCTATAGTCTTGAGTATTACATACTTGGTATATGTACTATGTTTATTGTGAATCATTATATAATTGCTGAATTTGATATTGATTTTCATATTATAATTAGTGCAATAGATAAGTAGATGCAGTTTTTACAATTTTTGGAATCAAAAGTAGTATTTTGTGAATGTTTTTTTGTAAACTTAATGCTTTATTTTGCTAGAAAGGTTTGAAATTTTTTTTAATTTTCATCATTAATATATGAAATACTCCAAATTTTAAATAATTTGTAATCTTAGGCTTGTGGTTATTTAACTTCTGGCACCTCCTGATGAGCCTACATCTGGCTCAGGAGGACCAAAAAGATGAATATTAACAATCCTGTTTCTTGAACTTAAATGTCATGTAAATTAATTTGTAAGCCGTTCACAGGCAGGTGATATTATTTACATTGCATTATTGTATTGTTTGAATAATACAATAAAACAAAATAATAATAACAAACAATTTTTCTGAATAAAATATTCTATTATATTCATAAATCTCATGGATAGAATCAGTTGAAATTAATGGGGCGTGAGAAAATGCATTCATTCAGGATTTATCACTGATTTATCTGTGAATGTGAAAAAAGTTGGTGAAAAGTCTCCTATATATTATCTTATGAAGTCGAAATTTCTATTGTTTGTGTAACTAGATACCGAAACTTGTTAAGCATTAGATGGATGAAGCAGTTGCTTCATTCATCTAATGCTACCGAGGCAATATTTATTCTTGATTTTTTATTTAATCGACTTTAAGTTAACATAACCAGCGTTAATACGTTGCGTTACGCTAACTGATACATCGGTGACGGGAATTTTTTAATTCAAAGCTATGACAATTGAAATTTTACCGTATAATCACCTCTTCCCTCACCTTTTAAAAAATTCACCTAAAGGATGCAAATTAAACATTCATGAACAGTTGGAAATATCAAATCCATCACACTAGATACAAAGTAACTACAACCTCACAAACGTTAACCTGCTATTTCTATCTTGATTATAGTAATGCAGTTTCAACAACGGCTGCCTTAGTAAATTGTGGATACTTTAATATAAATTTAATAGTTTTGTTGTAAATTGAAGTTATTTTTTATTTATATACTTTCCTTTCTTGGACTGTTGTAAATGTCTTTAACAGGAACATTGAGCTCAACAGAACCTTGGTTTAAACATGAAAATAAATACAGGTAGAGCTGAAAATGGATGAGGACAGATATGAAACTGATTTTTACTGTCATGCAGAGCTTAAATGTTATTAGAATTTACAATACCTATTCAAACTTTGCCATCAATACAAGATTTCATGTGAACCAAAACAAATTAGCAGAAAGGAATATTAAAAAAAACTGAACTGCGAAACAGGTTTTTAGGAACGCTGTTGCCAAATTTATCACGAGTCCGTCTCCTCGTCAGAGGACTGCTGGGAGTCGTTTATAAATACCAATAGGTACTGCTCGCCTGGCAGCTTACTCATAAGGGGTTCGTTAGGTATAGGTGAAGGAGTCGACTATAAATACGGCCCTCAATCTCGCCATAAATAAAGTCGTTTATTATTATAATTATCCCTTGTATCAGTTACAGTAGAAACTCTTTTGAATATATAATACCGACATAAGGTAACAAATTACCATTAGAATTATTAAATATGAATTCCATAAGGTGTGTGAAAGTTGAAATAAAAAACTGGCTAAATAATGTCTCAACCTAAGCTGTTTATTGCAAACTCTTTATGTATTAACCTTTGGAACCCTTAATTTTATTTTAACATGCAGTGGGTGTTTGTATAAATATTTATGTGTAGGTTTAACCGTAATTTTAATATTTTTTGATACTCTACACCTATTAAACTCTTATTTTTACTTTCCTATAATTTTACTGTAGATTACCTAAATGGAACCTGCTGAATAGCATTTTGCTTAGCATGACCAGACTATTTTGTTTCTATGTAAGTTTGAGCTGTGTATGAAAACCTTTTCTTTGTAAATAATCAACGAAATATTTGTACTTTTATTTATTACAAAAAACAATCACACGACCGGTTTCGACGATTAACCGTTTGTGTGATTGTTTTTTTTGTAATAAATAAATTGTGGTAAAAGTACAAATATTCCGTAGATTATTTCCACTATGGATTACCACAATACCTCGCCTGATTCAGTGAAGTTTATCCTTTTCTTTGTATTTTTCATTGTTGGTTGTTGTATTTCAAATTGTATTGAATAATGAAGTATTATTATTTATTTATTTAAAAAATATTATTACTATTACTATACAATAGCAAGGAAACTATATGAGACAAAAACTCCCGTATATAAGAGGTAAAACAAATGTTTTGAAAAACTTCTACGAGCTGTCACGAAAGAGCTTAGACCTCCAATTTTCAGAAGCTAATAGTCCTGAAATAATTCTTGCGTTGCTAACCCGTTTCTCTCAACTTGAAATCGATTTGGCCGACGATGCAGCCTGCTTCCGTCTTAGCTGTCAGCGTCAATTCTTTCAACCGCGTTTCCATGGGAAACTGGACATATGGCCGTCAACAAAATTCCATTTTGTAGCCTACGCGTACCCTGTCCCATCCCATCGATTGACGCTTTGGGAATTGCAATGCATTCAGAGCGTGTTAGAGTAATGCATTCAAAATGCTCATCTGTAACGCATTCAGAACCCAGTGTCCAATCCCATTACCGAACACACTTGCATTATCGCCAATCAAATGCACAAAGAGAGAAGATTTAAGGGTCTTTTCCAGGGATTCGTAAAAATCTGTTGCACTCAACACTGAAATAAGAATACGATTAAGCAGCAATTTCGATATCCTAATATTCATCATACACAATTTCAAAATTTCTTCGAAGTTAAGGAAACTTAATATTTTCGTAAACTGAAAATCAGCAATTTTAACAGTTTTATCTGCCTTTTATTTTAATTTCTCGTCGTAATCATGTTAATTTTATTACTATTGGGATTTTATAGAAAATTTTCAGAATTAAATCATGCATTTAATTCTCTAACGCTAAAAACTCTACCTTTAAAAAATTGAAACAAATAGTTATGAAATACTGCCATGGAAATTTGAAAATAATTAATTGGAAGAAAACAATGCGAAGATCTGTTACATATGTTGGCTGACATTATGCTTATTTGAAATGATTATTCTCCAATTTATTTAACTTCTCTCTTATTAACTTCAGTTTTAACTTTAATCATAATTACAATGGTTGCGAAAAATCAATAATCCTCCAAAAACCCGCTAATTTTACAAAAGATAAAATGCAATGTCGTCAGAATGTAGCGGATACATTGTATTCGATATTAAAATATCAATATTTAATAAAAATACCACACTTCAAAATAATGAAACAAGATCTTCTTCTAAACGTTCAAGGCAATTGTATTACTCATCTCTTTTGAATTGTTGTTCGTTGCATATAAAATTAAACGACATAAAAATCTAATGATTGACCTCAATAACATCAAAATCGTTGCATATTTAAATTCATAAACGGGTGCCTTTCTGCAACAAACATTTTTACGTCGTTGCGTTAATGTATGTAATCTCTATCAATATATACGAAATTAGAAAGCACTTTTGAATTTTCTCATAAATAATAGTAAATATTTGTGTGGCAATTAAAAGTGTTTTGCATATTTCATTATGTCTTTCCAGGGAATTACAGCCAGAAATTATCATTTATTTGTGTTTATTACTATATGCGGAGGGATGCAAATAGAATCTGACCTGAATTGAGTCTATAAAAATTATGTAAAATAAATTAATATAGTTACACGAAAGTATACAATAAAATGAAGGGAAGTGTAAAAAATAAAAAGAAATAAAAAACGAAAAACACGTCCCGAAGGCTTTCGCATTAATAATTGATCCACATGAAATAAAGAATATCTCCGGAGGTGTATTCAGGGAAAATTTTATTATCCAGTACGCAATATAACCATAAATATTTAATGATGGAACGACACGAAATATAAACAGCTAACGGAAAGTTTTAGGAATGGGTGGGGCAAAGAGTTACAAAGACGAAACTATATAAAAGATAGAATACGATGCCTGAAATAGAACGCAAGAGTAGTAAAATCTTCCAAGGGGAAGCGATAAACGGGAATAGTCAACACAGTAAAAGGAAAGAGAGATCAACGTAGGTCAAGAAACAAACATCTTGTAAGGTTATGGGGAGAAGTGCCCCATCTCTGACCTGCTTCGGGCATTCCCATTGGGAATACGAGCAACTCTTTCTTTGGAGGACTTAAAAAATTAATTAACTGCATCTTCACGTTGAGAAGGTCAAGACTGATGCAACTTCTTATTGCGACTGCGAACAATAGCTCATAAAAACATTCTCGAGGAAAACCATTTTCAGCGTGAGCTATCTAAAAGGATATGATACAATGAAGAGTAATCAACGTCACCCGTTATCACGAAAACGTTTTTAAATAAAATTTTTACGTACTCTCAAAAGCATTGGATTGTAGGAGGAAAACCATCCAATTCTACTATCAGATTAGGAAGGAATACTTGTCCGGAAAATAAACAGAGATTTTGGAAACATAATAGCAGATTTATTCATCATCGAATATTATTTAATGTACGCATTTTAATAGACATAAGATAGGAAACCATTCATTTTTCGACAAATGCCTTAAAATTTCTGACAAATATCTAGAAAATACATAGAACTTTAACATGCATTCATAGTTTAAAATATGTTAAACTAACTCAGAAGTTACCGTCACCAATTTGATGATATTATTTGCTACGTGCCTTGACTTATTAATTTCACTGAAACATTTTTTCAGCAGCATAATATTTTATAGCTAAGGGAAAAAATTCAAGTGGGAAATAACTAGAATCAAACTACTTAGAAACCAACCAAAAGTAAGATACATGATGAAATCGTGAGATGTTAACTCGAATTAAGGAATTAGAGGTTTAAAATATCTAATAAGTGGGACTGTTATTCGTTGCAGTGATAAACTTAGCTTAGTGATTCCTTATCTTTCCCAAAGTAATTTTCATCATATATCATCGATAGGAATTCTGTGAGTCAATGATTTCATTGAAACCCGCCAATAAAAATGATTTTATCGATCGTTATACCTCGAGGGTCTGGAAAGAGGTTTTTTCCATTTTTTCCACTCGTATCACTAGTATACAATTGTGTTTACAAAACTGAATAAGAAAACCTCCATCGGCGGAGTTGGACGTGATATGGGCCACCAGAGAGCTCAATTCAGAGGAGAAAAGCGTTTCCAACCGCAACATATTGTGAATACCCTCGCTATTTATTCAGCGACTCAAGCGGATGCAGGATGATGATATGAACCTTGGGGTTTGCCTTGAAATGGCTATCGCCTAGTCTTCAAATAAAAGAAACTTATTCTCGTGAAAGAATTATTTATGCACATAAGAAGCAACTCTTGAATGTAAGCAAAAAGCTTATGAAACCTAATAAAACGTTTTTTAGTTAAAAAAATTAAATTTAAAAAAGGATAACCTAGAAAGGGATGTTAGGAATTATCTAGACAATAAGTAAAGGTACTAATAAGAATAGTTTAGCAAGTGATAAACTTCAATCAGTCATGATAGGATTGTACCCAAGGACATGCCTTTCAATTGAATAAAGATGTTGAGAAATTAAAATTCCATGGCAATATCTTATGAATCTATGTGGCATAGGGTATAAAATAATAGCTGAATTGATAGGGATGGTTTAGGGGGAGATATTTTTCAACTTATGTAATAAAGCAACGGCTGAGGAATAAGATGAGTAAAATATTAAGTACATAATAATGAAAGTTATGGAATAATGAAATGAAAAATTCTGAAGAGGAAAAAAGGTATCTAATATTTTAGGTGATACTATAGGCAGAATAAGCTATAAAAAAATCAATGGGAAGCCATAGGTTCCGTTTTCTAGGAACTAGAACTTAGGGCAGAATGAGGAATATGTAAAATTGCTAAATTGTAAAGTACTTGTCTATTAAGTAAGATTTACGGAAAATATTTTAGATATTTCTGAGAAAGAAAATTTTATTTTATGTATAGCTGAAGAAATCAGCTATTGAAGTTGTAAATATATAGCCTGAGAAACACCTTTGGGCATGTTGGAGGGGAAAGGGAAAAAGGTTAGTGGATAAATCTAGGGAATATTGCGAATCGAGATCACAGCTTATAACGATACATAATTAAATTTGGAGTTTTATTAAATATCTAGAACATAAATACACTTATAGATAAGAAGATTCCATTAAAGTTAGATTCGACTTCATAATCAACATGGATTATTAAATTTGAAGTTTGATCAAACATCCAGAATAAAAATACACTTTAATATTCTGAGATAATAAGATTCCATTAAAGTTAGATTTTAATCAAATCATTATAATAGCATAAAGCTATATCATATTATAGCAATCAAACCAGCAAATAAAAATTCCATTTAATTTGAGAATGTTCCCATGAAATTCGCGGTAGTCTTTTCTGATAGTCCAACAAAGCTAATTAATATAAAATACCAAAGATTAAAGTGCTGAGGTAAAAGATATGGAAATAAATCTGTGCCCGGAATAAGTGCCATGCAGAAATCAGACAGAAGGAAACGAGAGTCGAGCTTTTATCATTTGAGATTAGAATGGAGCGTTTTAATCTCTCGGAAATAAATTGAAGCTCCGCGAAATAAAATAATTAGACCGAATCATAAAACACGGACTCCAAAAAAATAATCTCCGATGTCTCATTTTTAACAGCCTTCACTGTGTTTTTCTGATCTTCCTGAATTAACATATAGATTAAATTTCCTAGGAAGTACGGCCGTTTGCGGGAGACGAATTAAGTTGAACGGCAGATGTAATTTTAGAAGAAAGACCGTTATTCAAGTCTTTTATTGGCAAATACTCAATTTGTGGACGTTTTGTTGCGCAAAAGATAGGGCCAATATCTGGTGCAGAGGCTTATCGAAGAAAGTAATGGGTATACATATGTAAATATTCCAAAGTATGGTGCTTTAAAAGCACTACATTTTTCAGTTTATATGCATAAGATTAACTACTGCCTCGCAACCTTAGGAGAAATTATCTATCTCATTTTAGTTAATCTTCAAAACAGCAACAACAAAACAAAAAACTCTGCTGGTTAAAAATTACTGTATCTTAGACGATTGAATTAAATTTAACATATAGCAAGAAAGTATGCGTTTTAAAACACAGGAAATTACAGATACTAATATACCTTTTATTTCATTGCGAAATTCAGTCAAGGCAATTGATTTACAAACGTAATATTAACAGGATTAATTTTTTCTAGCGTCAAAAATAACTAGAATATACGCGATGATCAAGAAAATAAACTGCCGTTCATTATTATTATCTCTATATTGACTTAATTGAAATTAAATTTATAAATTAAATAACTCGTACTTCAGCATTAAAAAATATCATGTATAATACTTTCAGATCAAAATATTTCAATGCAAATAAACCGAGTGAAATGAAGGAAATCGCTCAGTTATTATCCAGTGTATAAGCGCTGATTTCTTCTCTTAATATAATATATATATATAATATACATAATAATGATTTATTCTCTTATAGAAATATATTAAAAAGTTTTCCTAGCCAAATCTCCCAGAAATATTAGTTTTTATCTACAATTTTCTCCAGGGTCTTGAGCTTCCGCTCACGAAATTTGAAACACACTGAAAAAAAATTGCATATTTTTTCACATAAATAATCACAAGATTTTGATAGTTAGTAGTGGAAGGAAGACAAGGGCAAACTACTTCATCCCTCATCTTGCCTGCAAAGCCTCATTCCCTCATAAGCTTTTGATAGGTAATAATGGAAGGAAGGAGGATCCAACCGGCTTTTGGGCTGATGACTTCACAGAGAAATTTCCTAATCAAGGAAAGTGGTGCTGCAGAATTTGGCTTTCCTTTGCATTCCGGAGTACCATTAAAAGAAACCGATGTCTGCGATACCGAGGTACTTGACGCTTGGCTTTCAAAAATATCCCTTTTCCTTGCAGAGGAATCTCCATGCCTTTTTCCCAGACTTTCTTCTTTCCAAAAATAAAATCTTCCTACAGCTTTGATTATTCAGTTCCGTGGTAATGAGAAAGAGTACATAAAAGGAGATACAAAGCAGACGGTTTTTAGCAAAAGAATATTCTTCCGAATAAAAATGAAAAATCGGAGGAAGTGAAGAAAAATTCACTAAAACAGATATAGCGGGGAATACTATCTCTTAAAAGGTACCTTTGTTTTTCCGAGGACAAAGAAGCACCGACGTTTTTCATCACGGTTTTTAAAAGACCAGAAAGAATATATGACGAAAAGAGATTCAAAGTTTACAGTTTATGAGGAGGTGTAAACTTACGGAAACTTTAAAATCACTCGTGAGTTTTGAGTGCGTCGTATCTTAAAACGAAACGCGTGCGTCTTAAGAGCACTTAAGATGTCAAGTGATGCGTAGGAAAACAAGAGGAATTCCAGCTTTAGAACTCGGGTCAGATTAGTCAAAGTACATCTTCGGAAGGATGTAGTTATAAGTGAAACTGGTTGCGCAAAGTCGCGGCTATTTATTGCATATATCCCTAACTTACTTTTCTCTTTTTCTACCAGGTCGTACCATCGTGTTCTCACGTGATACACTAATGTCAATACCCATAACGAAACGGAGTGTCATTCATTCTAAATATAATACTTATTTAATAATTCTTTTGGTCCTAAATCTAATGAAATCAATATTGAAAGGTATTAATAACTGGAAAGACGTAATTAATGAATAAATACCGTATATTTCCGCAGATTATACGATAGTTGAATCATTAAAATTAGGCCCCCAAAATCCGGGGCTGTCTTTTAGGATAGATATAGAATAATAAATGTAAATTTTTACAGCAATCACACCAGGCAGTTCTGCCAGATGCAAGAAAATAATATTTGTTCATTCCAAAAATTACTAATAGGAAATAATTCCATTACGCTATACAGTATTATTATACAGAGCTGATTTAAATTCATAGGCCTTTGATAGTTTGGGGGCCGTCTTATTTTAAAGATACATGCTAGAACGATTAAACTGAAAAAAAATCATGTGTGGTATCTGAAAGTCGTTTTATCTGCGGATATAATAGTTATTTAGTAATTTTCCATAGAAGTCTCTCTAGAAATGTATTATGTATTTAAGCTATGTTTCTATACCTAACTGCAAAATCTATTTGTTCTCTTGAAATTAGATAAAATTTAAGTGTTACATAATTATTTGTATTGTACTACAGTACTCAAGAGAAGAATATTGAAGTCAGCCGTAAGTAAATGGAAATCGAAATATTTATCGTTGTGACTGAGGAAATTTATTCTTCCATAAACATGATTTTGCTATAATTGATAAATCAACGACTGCCATACAGGTGATAAATGAAACATGTATAAAAGAATGTTCTTTCATAATGCAGGCAACATAAAGAAAATACTTCTAAAATACAAAATAATTTCAGCAAAGTCTTAATATTTTGGGATACTGATACAGCAAAACGGTTTTCATTAAAACATTGATTTATCTTCATGCAATTAGCAATTAACAGATGACCGTATTTTTTGTATAAAAGTTAAGAGCACTTAAGATGTAAATTATATACATGTATATTGTATCCTAAAATAATCAGAAGAATTTAAAAATAAAACATGATACCGATCGAAAAAACGAAACAAAAATTACAAATTAAATGCCGCATCTGCCAGTAAATGGCTTAAAAAACAAAATAAAACAAAGTTTTTAAACATTCGAGTCCCCCTGAGTTAATTATAGCTCATCAGGTGTGCTCCAAATGTATAAATTAGTTCACCTTTTGATTGTAAATAAGTTTTTTAATATTTCTTTTCACCTCAGTCAGATAATTGACTCCATGCATACAGTGAGGCAGATTATTAAAACTTTTTGGAGCTACAACATTTAATCTATTTGCACCATATTGATTTTTAAATCTTGCTGCTTCAAGATTATACTTTTTCCTAGTGTCCATATTGTGTGATTTAATTTTCTGTGATTTTAACTTGAATTTATAATAGTTCTCTACAACGACCAAGTATTGAAATAAGAATTATTATTATTATTTATTATTAATGGATTGAATACTTGTAAGAAATAATAAGTAATTCATTCATTTTTCAATGAATAAATGAGCTGATTTCATTTCGGAGGACTCCTGATCTTAAAATAAAATCTGAAGACTAATTATTCATATTACTTACCAGCCTTGGTGGCCATATGGATAGTATTCTAGCTTCGCTATCTCTCCTACCCTACGCCCCTGAAGCTCCCCTATGCTGACTGTACAATCGGCTGACGCCCTTAATGTCCGCAGCCGCGAGGTGGCAGCACTGAAGCTCGCCCTTTGAAACCATAATCTCATATGGAGTAAATGGAAAAAACAGCACGATTATGATACTTTTTCCCCTCTTTTTCTTTTCGGGAGTAGTATATACCAAAGATGGAATTCGGAGTTAGTGATTTATCCATTTATAAGTACCGAAAACAATTGAATAAAATGGGCAAATTAGTAAATCCGAAGAATGAGTGCAGTTTGCCTTCAGGGCACACCACAAGTAACTTCGGCGCTGTGAAAACATTATTCGTAGATCAGCGAAGTGCAATGTATTTTGCTTGGATACACAGAAAATAATTGATCCTTAATAAATTACCAACGTTACATCTACTTTCAACTAGGCCTTTTAAAACTAGAATCGCAGGATGCACATGGGTGGTCTGAAAAGTTTCCGACATTTCAACATTTCTTGACATGGTTTCTGAAAATTTCTGAAATAGCAAATCCGTCTTGCTCCTAGCAACATTGATAGTACAATTGTCATTGGGAACTAATTGAAACTCGTGCATTCTTGAGACAAGTCTACGAAACCTCAGTCTGTTAACTTCTCTCAGTAACACTCAGCAAGATGGGAAGCATTTGAAGACAATTGGAGGCCAAGTAGTGCTTCTTCGTGAAGAAGAGATTAAATTAGTGGAAGTACTGTTAAATTCATTATGAGTATTCGTGATATCCAAATTTTAGTAAAAACGTATTTGAACAGTAAAAATTAAATGTTCAGTGCTTTGACAAAAATTCTAGAAATGGTTTGGGTTCGGAGATTCATTAGTAGAAACAAAACACTGACTCTAAGGCTTGAAAAAAATTAAAAAGGGTTCGAGTTGCAGTGAGTAGAAGTTTCTACAAAAATTTTTTATTCTTTTTGTTTTTGGAGGAAAAAAATTTAAAAAAGTAAACAATTTATTTATCTTATGAAAATTTATAAATAAAGTGGAAAAACGTTATTATGAGTCAATGACTTCTTATCTCAGTACCTATTAAACAAAGATTAAATAAAATAATAATTTAAAGATTTTAAAATATATTAATGGTCGTAATATTAGTCATATAGTTAATTTTATAGGCGATATTTAGGAAACATATTTAGTGGCCGAAGTCACCCCATCGGTTGGGGTGCCTAAGGCCGCTATTCTTTATTTTTAAACAAATTCCGTTGCTTAAGAGAAATATTTAGATTTGCATGAATAAGAATTACCTTCATGTAATTTAAATTTTCTGAGCATAGAGAATGTAATTGAATACAGAAATATTTGAAAAATCTAAAAAACGGCCAAAGTCAAATTCAACGGTACGATTCATCGCATTTCAGTGATTTACGAAGAACGTTTTTACGGCGACAAAGTTACCTGTGTTTTGCACATAAGGCACCTATTCTTCGGATTTGCTAATTTGTCTGTCTTATTCAAATGTTTTGTATTCAATTCAAAAGTACCTATTGATGGATAAAACAATTACTCTTAATTCCATCTTTGGTAAATATTACTCTTTATTACATATGTATCATAATCGTGCTTTTTCACCGTTTACTCCATATAAGATTATGGTTTCAAAGGGCGAACTTCAGTGCTGCCATCTCGCGGCTACCATCTCGCGGATGCGGACATTAAGGGGGCCAAAAAATTTCAGCAGTTTCCAGTCCTATACTTTCTAAGTTCGTGCTCCTACCCCAAGATCTCGCGTTAGGAAGTAATTTTTAGATACAAAATGTTGTGTATACAAAGAAGTCAAGATCGCCAAAAATCTACAAGTTTTTACTATGTTTTAATTACTTAAGTTTAGCAGTGAGGTAACAACCTCCTGTATCCTGTATCCTGTATTTGAATACATATTAAACATAAACTTAAATATCACTTACCATTGAATACCACACTACTTCATAAATGAATCGTCACACCTATCTCGACTGGATACTACTTACAAATGAACGACAATCAAATAAATTGAAATAAGATATAATAAGGGAAAACGGGTAAAGTAATTGATTTAAAGAGATCGAGTAGAGAAAGGCGCAGGTGGAAGCGGGCAAAGGTATTGCATATGTGTTGGTGCTTGAGTGTGACTCATGGGAAGGGCTGTAAAGGGAGACCGCCAAGGTCGCGAAATGCAATGGAATATGCGAAAGGAAATTTGAATTGTGTTACTCCGCCACGCTTTAAAGAGATTAATGACATTTCAAGCAGAGTATTTAAAATTCAATTTAGTAAGAATGCATTATCATTATTAACCCTCCTATCTTTTACAATCCTTCTAAAATATTTTTATTGTATAATAAAGGTGACTAGAGACCATTTTTTAAAGAAGTTTCTCAAAGGGAGGCACTATTGATCGTTTACAAAGGTAAGAGAGCTTGGGGAAATATTCTTTAATACGACTTAAACCACATTATATCTATAATTTATTATTTATTTTAAATATTGATAATGTTATTCCAAGGAATATGTATCTATATTAACATTAGTTAACCAACTCGCTATTGAAATAACATACAAATTTATCACTCTCTCACATTGACCTAATTGTGAGTGAAAGTAATGATATAACATCTATTTTAAATTTTTACGATTTACAATTAGGTGTATGTCTGCCTCTAATTCTCACTTAATCATTCATTTGCGCATTCATTTTTGTGTCGATATGATAAAAATACAGATAATTCTGGGCATGAGCTACATGAGGAAATACGATACTGAGTAATTTTAAAATTGATTACACATGAAATATTTTACAACCGGAAGTATCGTATTATATTTATCCAGAATATTGAGAGATTTAATAGAACCTTCGAAAAGAGCAGGAATATCGTATTCAGAAATTCAATATAGCTGCTCTCTTTGAAAATATTACCTCCTTTAATTTCTGAATAAGATCATGTTTCATAATCCAAGGGTATTCACTCTTGGATCAATTTTCACGGAATACTTAAGAGCTCCTAAATTTACCAATGGTCGAAGGCGAACGAACTTGTTGAGTGCAAGTATTGTCCACCCATAGATTTAATGAGTTCCTAAAGTTTTGATCTTTATGAGCTAAATTGGATTAATCCTAACTTTGAAATTTAACGTAAACTTAATGACTCTCGAAGAATTCCATTATCAAAATGAGATAAGGAACTTTTTTCAGTGGAGCCAATTTTGTCTAGTTGAGGCAAACTTATAATTAGATTGTAAAAACACTGACGGATTTTCATGGCTAGTTAATATCAGCTTCCGCAAAGCTTAAGCAAAATAAAGTTTAAATTAGGGTTCTCACGAGATTAAATGCACAACATACGACCACTTCAGTCGTGTAATCGACCAAGGAAGAACCAGTGGTCATGCTACTGTAAGTCGTGCACGACTCCTCCAATAGCAGTAGTGTACTCGCAGCCAGGTTTTACACGACCGAATCAGTCGAGTAGCCTGCGCGTGCTAAAGCGAATGCAAGGGCAAAAATTCAATTTATTAAATAAATTGGGTTCAAGGTAGCTCGTTGAAATTTACCACGAAAAGAAGTGTAAGTGAAATGAAAATGTGAATAGGTATTTTTAAAAGATCTTAAACTATCGTGATTCTCTCTGTATTCCGTAGCTCAGACATTTCCACTCTTTACTTTAATTTAAAAGTCGAGCTGCTGATCGTAAATCCAACCTCGTGATTTGACAAATGTATAAAAATTCTAAGTGTATAAAACCGAAATTAAGAAAACAGAATGTAAATATTTCGACCTACATGAAATGACATGCCGTTTGTTTTTTGTGCCATATTTCCTTAACCTAGTTAAAATTACGTCGAATTTAAAACTGTAAAATAAAAATTTGCTAAACAATCCTGTAAATGGAAAAAATGCTATTGAAAACTCCTTCTCAGAATCTATGTTTAACGTTATGAAGAAAGTCAAGTGCTAAACAAACGAGGAAATTTTCTACTCATTCCGTTTCGTGTGAATTTTACAATACATTACTCGGTGGGGAAAGGAATAGCAAACTATCATATCGCGCCTAAATGACTCAAGCTGTTGATAGTTAGTGATTGAGGGAATGTGGGCCTAATCAGCCTTGGAGTGATGAATTTACTGACAAACTAACAAATATTTATTCTACTGACTAAATATTTACGAATTAAAAATAATGCGACACTGTAGCTTGGTAAAGGATAAAGTAAACCATATGGGTTAGTTGGATTCAAAGAAAGTTTTTTGGCTAATAAATGAAGTTAAAGTTAGTTTATTGTGTTTACACATCCAACCCAAAACTCTTTCACGAGCAAAATTTTACACAATCAAATTTAGAATCAACTGCTTTGACTTCGTGGTATGGATCCATCAGGAGCGAAAGTGAAAACAACTTTTACTAGACCACAGAATATTTTATTGGGAAAAAACCATGGTTTCGACTCATGGAGTCATCCTCCGAAACCATGGTCGTTTCCAAATAAAATAATCTGTGGTCTAGTAAAAGTTGTTTTCACTTTCACCCCACAGTCAAATTTTTAAAATAACAGGTAAGGTAAGCAGAAAATGATAAAATTCACGGAGTATACCGTAACTTTCTAGAATTACGGCATAACTACAAATTATTAAATGAAGCGCAGTTTTAGAAACAACTCAGGTAACTTTTGTTTATCCACAAAATGTTTCGTTGGCAACTAGATTCGACTAATGAAGATGATTATTATTAGTCGAAAAATGTCGCGGGCGAAACTTTACGTGGATCAGTAAAAGTTACTTGAGCTGTTTCTAAAACTGCGCTTGATTTAACAATCTTTAGTTAAGCAAGAAACGAGCATTTGACGAAAGTTTACTCTGCACTAAGGTAAGAATTTTCTTGTTTACGAAATAAATTCTTCTCGGAGGTAAATTCCGATTCGCCCCCTTCATCATAGCAATTTTTCAAAAGCAGGGACACGGTTTTAACCTTCTATGCAAATATTTTTCACCTTGGTCGGATTTACCGATAAACATCCGATTTCTTACGATATCCTCAATCTTTCCGAGATCAGCCGATTCTGCAGCCATAATCACCTCTTCAGTGGATGTAGATTCTTCTCTCGATTCCCAGCACGCCTGTCTTTCATCTAATTCCAATCCCAAATCCACCTTCAGGAGGGTTCAAAGGCCATCCCTTCTTCAGTACCATTATCCTTCCTCTATTCAACTCTATTCCAATCATACTCGAATTTCCTTCACATCTTCTACCTCCAGATCCACAAAGAAAAAGTTCTCTCTGCCTTACTTTCTTGAGCAAGAACTGAATACAAAGGGGTAAAAAGGCTTGGCTTTTTGTGCTTGGCTTCGCCGAGAATTACTCCTTTCCGGTTCAGAGAATTCATTTTTAAAAATGCGTGTATGATGGGTAACGCCTCTCTCAAATAGAGAGTAAATATCTAGACTTTGAATTCCATGCAGTAGGTATGTATTGGAAATCGGCGAATTTATACTTTATTTTAATTCCATATAGTAGGTGATAATGTATTGAAATCGGCGATTTAATATTATATTTTATGTTCCGAGGTGAAAATTGAAATAAACTCGGAACAGGTCAGGAGCATGATTTGCCAAATTAAAGGGTAAATTGTTTTAATTAGTAAAATAATTAATTTCCGAATCGAGTTTATGAATTTTGTAACATATTTACATGAATTACTCCCTCCGGGAGATTTAGAACCCTGCACGCTGGCGCCGCCTTTCGGAGTACGGCAGGAGAATTCAGAACTGAATCGTAATTATAAAAATTAGAACTGAAACAACGCCAGATCAGTCTTAACTCTATTCAAAATGACCTTAACCCTTTGGATATCAGAGATAACTATCTCCTGCGAACACATATTTTTATATAGCTGATTACTGTAATATTACTTTAAAGTACTCAATATTGGCTATTTGAGTAAGATAGGATGGACTTCTAAGAAAAAAATCAATAAAGCACGACTTCCAAAGATGGCTGTCCGTTGATTTTGAAATCTATATGTATATTCAATTAAATCAATAGCAAATCAAGAAAAAAGCTCTCTTTCTCGAGTCAACTGTAATTTGCAATTTCCCCGATAAAATCTTTCTAGACATCAAGGAAGGAAACCTTCAAACCCTGAACTCATCTCCTGATAACTTTTAATTGAATTTAAGATCAAGGCAAATGCTATTTCAAAGAAAAGATCATTAATGATTCGACCTTGTCAGCAGAATTAACGAATGAGGAAACTTTAATTGAAAATGTTTCTACATTTCTCTCCACAGAAGAGAAAGGAATGAAATGCTATATCAAATGGTAGTTGAGATTCTCCCGGAAATGTAGGTTTCTATAATATGCTTAGATATCGCAAAGGAATTAACCCTATTACTCTCCATGAGTAATGTTTAAAGGAAATACGTGATTTGTTCAGAAATAATTCCTTTGAACTATAAAGCATGGAGAGGGAATATATAAACTTACCTGGTTATACAATGAAGCTTCCACAAATGGAACGTAAACTAAATGCTTGAATAGGAATATAATACGAAATAATTTTGTTAAGGTAGTAGAATAGCTTCATATAAAAGATAAATAATGACCCATTCTCAACTACAGTACTTTATAGTCTTTTAAGATAAGTGGTTTACTCAATGAGCCTAATTAAATGGTAGAAAAAATTAATGGTAAAACCTCTATTTAATGACTTTTCTATTGAAGCTGTTCAAAATTTTTCCTAAGGAAATATTCGGAATAACTCGCTACTGGAATTAATTTCTTAATGTAGTTCATTGATTCCGCTAATGCTTTTTGAAGTAAAATTACCATTTTCTTTATATTTTACCAATATTTTTTCCCTTACATACAACTTAATTCACTGGTAGTATCTGATTCAACCTTATTCGAGAGGAAAACATATTTGAATTATCTGAGCTGTTTTAAGAAAATTAGAAAAGATACCAGGTAAATTTATATATTACCTCCTTCTGCTCTTCTGAAATTTTGATTAGTCAAAAGAGGTAAACAACATAGGTTTCTAAGTTAGGTTACAATAGGAAGAAGATTAATGTTTCTGTTGAATAAAAATTTTTCACTTTCTCAAGTGAGAAAATCTATTCCTTTTATATTTAAAATGACTTCTCAACGATTCACGACTGCATTGAGTCAACTCATACCACTTACAAATAATCCATCATGTAAATAACAAGAACTAGCTCCGTAATGCTCTTTTATTAATTGATTACGAAAATTGTAAATATTGCATTAATTCTCATAACATTATTAAATCAAGTAAAGTGTATTAGGTAGTCTTATTTGAATGCATATTAAAATGAGGACCGCTTTATATATAGAAATTATCTACCTTAATATACTTCATCATGTACCTTTGGATTTGTATATTAAATAGTGAATATGTAATTTTAATTTGATCAATATCACAGACCTATGCTAATTTTGGTATTTGTATGAATTTTGACTCATATATGCAAAATGCGCATTCAATGTAAGGAACTAAAAATCAAAAAGTCGAAATAGAATGGCTTAATATACAGCAGGGAGATACAGCAGTATTTAGTGAGCGTTAAGGATATTAGCGAATGAAGAAAATTTCGTACTCGGCCCACGGAGATGCCTATAAATTATTCCTTCTGCATGCATTCACTTTCTCATTAAAATCCTGACCTCGAATGTGGACGGATTTCACAAGAGGTCTGCATAGCGAGTTTGAAAGGTTACTCTCTCATCTGCGGCCTTGACCCCAATGACGAATGCATCGCTTTGTGAAATAATTGAATTTTATTTACGCCTCAGCCACAAAGGTTACTCAGCGTTCCCCGAACTGCTGGATCGATCAGATGATGAATAAAACACGTGTTTCCGAGGAATATTACAAACCAATTTTGATTCAATTACCACTTCCAAGTAAATACGAATCTAGTTTTAAAGAATAATTATAGGAAATACTGTCGCATTAATTAAAAATTAGCAAATGGGCTACACACCACCAAATGATCAATTTAGTCGCTTACTTTACAGTTATGTGTTAAAGTATTAGGGAACCTAAACCAAATTTTAAGCAAGAAATAAATTTTAGCGAAATAACTGGGACTCGAACCCAGGTTTATCACTTTCTGGGCAGGTTTCTAACCACTAAACTAACTTGCCATTACAAATCCACTTCTGCTTAGGAATTTAATTAAAATTACTACTTGAAAAGGTACTTTATTTGACTAACCAACATATTCTGATTTAAAAGGGTGAGAAATTAAAAAAGAAACTCAATGCTAGTTGGATACGAGACGATAGAAAGTATATACGCATGATAGTCTACTCTTTAAATTATAATAACATCATAACTATGGTTTCAAAGAGCGAGGGGGAACGTGATATCATTAACTCTAAGTCAGGAATTAAGGATTTAAATCACCTGACCGTAATTTCTCCTACTAATTGTCACTTACACGAATCTATCGTAAAAATAATTCACAAAAGCTAAAAAAAGCACTTAACTTCGCATTAAATTGTAACCTTTTGCCTTAAAATTTTCTCCATTAGAAACGTTTTACAAAAAAAAACGAAGAAACTATAATTTCCAACTATAACGCTAAAGTCACATTAGCGCCTTTTCCTGCACTTCCTACCATACCAAAACATCTACATAATTATTCTGAACGAGGGTCGAATGAAATCAGAGATGTTGTCAATTATTTCCGATTGGAAAAATAGAAACAATTGCAGAGATGCTTTTTATGTATATCACTGACTAAAAAAATTCTCATTTAAATGGTGAGCAATTAGAAAATAAGTTAAATACAAGACTATAAAAAGTAAATACACATACTAATCTACTCTTTAAATCATAATAACACCAAAACTGTAGTTTCAAATAGCGAGGGAATGCATTAATAGGGCAAGGGAAGATATTTTTAAATATACAGTTTCAAAGATCGAGGGAATTTGGTATCATTAACTATGAATCTGTAATTAAGGGTTTAAATTGCCTCACCGTAATTTCTCCTGTTAATTGTCACATATATTAATATATTATAAAATGAATACACAAAAAAAAGAAAAAATCACTTTACTCCGCACCAATCACCTTTTGTCTATGAAATTTCCCCCCATTATAAACGTTTTACAAGAAACAAGAATTCCCAACTCAAACGCTCATGTCACATCAGCGCCTTTTCCCGCACTTCACACCTCTTGATTGCCAGCACCTCCCACTGCTCTTTTATCTAACATTCCTCCACCAACAACAAGTACGAGAAATTTCCGCTCCAGTTCTAAAAGTGTCACCACTGTCAGCCACACACTTAACCCGAAGGCTGCACGCTCACACACTTACATACGAGCGAATCGAAGAAACGGTTTTTTTCTCTCGAGAGAGAGAGGTGGGAATTCTTGAAGACGTCGAATGAGCAGCAATCCCTTCGCAACAGGGCCAAGGCTCCGGAAAACCACTGGCAGCAAATCCCTTGATCCGAAGGGACGGATTCGGAGTGAGAAAAAGAAAGCTGAATCGTTTCCTTCTTGAGACAGGAGGATGCGGAGTAACGGGGCGAATACTTGTTGGAGTTCTCGAGATGAAATTATACAGCTTCCACAATGTTGCGTTAGTATTTTAAAATGAAATGAATTTCCAATAATTTTTAATTAAGTTTAATATTTTTTTATAAACGTGGAAGAAACATTGACAGTCAAAGAGGAAGATAAAAAGTACTTGGAAATTTTCCAAATGTGGTTGTGGAAGAAGATGCATGAGGTGAAGTGGACAGATACAATTAGAAATGATGAAGTACTATTGAGAGTAGGAGAGGAAAGGAGACTGCTGAGAGAAATCAAAAAGAGGAAGACAGCTTAGGTGGGGCATATAGTATGACAAATTTTCTTACTTAAAAGAATTATTGAAATACAATAAGAGGAAAAGCGACGAAGGGGAAGCAAAAGAATGGGAGAGGAAATGCTCGATTACATAAAAAAATGGCTTAACTTCCAGGCAAATTAAAGAGGAAGCTCAGGACCGACAACGATGGAGGGTAGTTAGTTAAAACATGTTGGAAGACAATTTCCACAGAGAAGAATATTTTTAAATGAAAAATTGGAAAATATTTTTTCAAGACACATTTTTGTTTTTCCTTTTTCTTCCTTAGCTCCATAAATATCATTTTATGTAGTAATTCTCAAAATGTAAATTGTTTGGTTGCAAGCTAATACATTTTGAGGTAACCCTGAGACAGTTTGTTTATATGGAAACTTACACTCCCCCCTTGTTTTTGTCATTTCTGATTTTATTTGTTTCTTTTTTCTTACTTTTATATATTATTGTTCTTAAAACAACATATATTCTAATTGTTATCTAAAAGAGTGGAATAAACTGGCATAACTATTAAATATTCTTCATTTACCACGTTCAGTTTCAGGACTATGCATTATCTCAAAAATGACAGTTCTCAACTTTTGTACTCTAAAGAATTTTACCACAAATCCACGGAGGAAGGCGTAGTTTTGTGGAAATCCATCACAATAAAATAACAGAAGTAAGTACTTTTTTCTACAGTTTATAAATATATATATATATATATATATATATATATATATATATATAAACTGTGGAAAAAAGTACTTACTTCTGTTATTTTATTGTGAAGTTCACCACCTTACATACAGACTATAAATCTCTCCCATAAAAACCTTTTATCATGAAATATCTTTCCATGAATTATAAGTGAATACAGTATAATTTGTTTACCACGACAAAAAATAAGGATGAATGAAGGTTTCACCAAGTTTCCATTTAGATTTGTTTATAACACTTAGCTTCTTCAAAGAGTTAAAAATAAATGGAATTTGCATTTGAAATATAAAATGAAAAGATAGAGATGCTTCACTCAGTAAAATTTCCTCATGATAAAGTAATTTTACTACCTGAATTTGAAATTTAGGTCAAAAGCTCTGAAAAATTTACGTTTTAAGTTAGTCAAGGAATTTTTTCTAAAATACCAAAATCTCGTTATGTTGATTGAGAGTTTCAGATGGCATTAGATATTTCTGTTAGTTTTGATCTTATATACGCTCTAGCTTTAATTTAATTTCTAAACTGCTCATATATATGCTCTATATATAGATTGTATATAATCTACATTGACATTATATTAAAACTAGATTTTCACTAATGCGAACATTTATTTGTAAATGATCATTGAAGAATTTCGTTGTTTGCAGGATTTCCAATCTCCAAAAAAAATTTAAGGAAAATATATGTAATCAAATGAAACATCGTATGATACGATGCGTAGGGCTGTATACCTTTCTGATAAAATAGAATGATATTCAAATATAATTGCATAAAACCATCATATAAATGATACTATAGACTGGTAGATATTTATATTACGCGGTATAGCTGAATAAGCCCTAATGTACCTAATGTATAAGTATGTATCCTAAAAATCTGCAACTAGAGGTACTTAATATTTGTCTAAACTTTTGACTTCCATGAGTCTACAACCGGTATTCAGACCAATGTTACACTGAAAAATCAACGCTTTTTTTATCGAGGCATCTCCAAGCCATTCGGCCAGTGTAATGATAGAATATCTTATAATAATGTCCCACCTACGAATGGGAATTCATCCGGGAAATGAAAAAGTAACTGTAGTAATACCTATAAATAATGGAGACTTTTTAAGCCGCTCTTAAAGAAATATCGATTATAACTAAGCTGCATATTCCTTCCCAAGAAACAAAACAAATTACATTGGCCATATTAAAGCAAAACTTACCTAATAGTAGATCGCTTTTGTATGATCCGTTCCATTTATGAGTAACAAAATATTACGTCAAATCGATTTTCTCTGGTATCTTGAGTAAAATTATTACATAGTGATTTTATTTTAGCCTATCACGGAATCCCTCTCAGCTAAGGACCCATCTATCAACTAAAAATATTACAACTTAAACTACGAAAGACGTATTTACATATTTCACGAACGATCGCGCGATAGCGGCGAAGAATTTTACCAAAATTGGAAAAGATCCTCTTTAGCAGTGGTTCTTCCTCTCCCGTATATCAAAGAAGCATCCGAATTTAGCTGTCACGCGAGCATTTTATATGCCATCGCGATAGGAAGCGAATACCCTCTTCAGAGCCATCAATACATTCTTTAGCCTGTGTATGCATATCTATATGGCCATCAACGAGCCTACATTGACGTCACACTCAAAAGAGGTGGATTTAAGAGAGTTATATTCATCCATAGCGAAGAATAAATTTCCCCAGGCATTTTTCATTCCGATATTAATAACTCATGAACCTTATCTAAGGAATGAACATTCCTGGATGGGGATAGTAATTGTTTAAGAAATGAGTTCCTTCGTTCTCAGAACTGCTGTTTTTACGATTATAGTTAAGGTATTCATCTTTTAATCAATTGCTTAAAAATCAGTCATTTAGTATATTTGTGTATTTTAAATAATGAAATATAGGTAAATTTATAAAAAGATACAAATAAGTAGAGAATTGCTCTGCGTAATTTAAATATCTGTCTCTTCTACTTCTAAGACTTTTGAATGAAACTTAACTTGAATTAAAATTTTTTCAACATCATTGTTCACATATCCCAATGCCATATTCAGTGTTATTTCTTTTTTTAAGCAGTTAGCGTTAGCAAAGTATACAGCGCTACTCACAAGGTCATCCGGGCTCCTAGAAAACTAAGGGTTCGTAATAAATTATTTAACTTGTTTTAATTATGCAGCCTTGAGAATATTGAATGAAACTTATTATCATTAAGGTTGTATAGCGTTACTCTATACCAATTAAAAAATAAAGCATCAAACATTTAAAAGAGACATTTTTTAGTGCCTTTACAAGTTGAATATAATTTTTAAGGATGACACACGTTAGAATAAAGCAGATCTGTATGAAGTTCAACTTTTAAAACTTCATTACAAACTAGTTTTCGCTGCACTTGTGTAATTAAAAACCAAATAAAAGCAAGTTTAATGTAAGATTTAAATTTCTTAACAATAACGCCAAAAATACGAGAGTAGGAGAGTTAATATATAAAGAATAAATTTTATTTCGCAATTTTTAAGATAGCTGAAAGTTTTAATGACAAATTCAAAAGATAAAACTTGTACAAATTCCATAAATAATAAAGTATTATCTTTTGACTTTGTCATTAAAAGTTTTGAATGCCTTAAAATTTGCAAAATAAAATTTTTATTTTTTATTTTTATAATTCCACCATGTTACGTTTGACGATATTAATTGTTGTTAAGTTCAAAAATCTAGTATCGTTATCTACTAGTATCGTTAAAAGTTCTTCTACAGCATAGAACATATTGCAAATGTACTCCCACCAGGAATCAAACATAGGGCTGCTTTCTCTAAAGGCGAACATGCTTCTCAGTCAGCTATCCAGCATTCAAAGGCAAAAATCGTTAGCCTAAGAAAATTTAATCTAAGAACTCATTTACGAGCCCACTTACTTGGAAACCTTAGGCACGGCCATCAAAATATTCATCAGAAAAAACGAAATTCAAGTGGAAGTCATGTATGAATAAGCTACGGACGCTTTCGACGAGTAATTAAAAGTCCCGACTAATTAACCCTTGGATCTAACCCCCCGCATTTATATCCCACGTCCTATCTTTTTCGCCCCGATCTTTTTTCCTCAAAAATGAAGAAAGAATTCCGAAGAATGGAGTGACACATTGAGGAGCGTTTTGCTACGGAGAGGATGGCGATTTGAGAAGGGCAGTTGATGCGACAGACGAAAAGGAATAAAAAAAGAAGGGAAATACATCAAGAGGAAGATAAGCCGAAAAGGACCTTGATAAATGGAGATCTTGATAAAAGGAATCGATTACCCCGACGGCCCTTTTCGGGAAAGAGAGAGAGGAAAAGATCGATCCCAAGAAAAGAAACTGTCAGAAATGGACGGGCCGGGGAAGGGGATAAGCGATGTAGGAAACAGAAAGGGCAAAAAGTAAGGAAAACGTCATGAAGTGGTGAAGAACGAAGAAGATGAGGGCGGACAGGGGAAAATGGGATGATCCTTAAGGCAGAGGAGGAATATCATTCCGAAGGGCCACGTGTTCAAATAGTATGCGCGGCATTGAAATTGACGGAATGGGTCTACGGTCCTTTCCCAAACTGCGTTTTGCCCAAAATACGATTCATCCGTGGGAATTTCAAACCTTAGATCGAAAGCCCAAGCACGGACTCCATCACAAAATACAGTTGGCTCCGTGATATATGACAATGGGTTCTTAATTACAGTTTTCAAACCTGAAGTATGTTATTAAAATATAGTTAATCGAAATTGAAATCGGTTAATTTAAAAAACTTTTAACTTAGCCACAGAATGATTTACATTTACACAGCAGCCATCAGGCCTGATGATGAAGCTACGCTGCGAAACCATGGTCGCTGTAGAAATGTAAATCATTCTGTGGTTAAGTAAATAGTTTTTAGCAATGTATCGAAATATATTTAATAACCTTATTAAGCTTTAGATAAAGATTTCTTAGTCTATTCTTCTACGTATATCAACATCATGAGGATTCTATGAAATATTCGGTAAAACATTTATCGGAGAATATAAAAAAGATGCAGATTATAGATAAAGAATGAATCTATGTCTATCGATTTACTTTGTACGTAAGAAATCATACACCACATGAAAGAGACCACAATGAAAGACTTAGTTATCAAAACAGAAAAATTTATTATGTATGACTAATTGAATATTATGTAAATCTGAGAAACAAATCATAGGTAGAATATATATGATCCGAATGTAGGGTAGAGGAATCAATAGACTACGGAACTACAAGACCAATTATTCTTCTACAAAATACCTTAGCCATTTCATCTTCTGATTAGAATTGAAGGTCAGTTTTTATGAATTCCATTCGCAAACGATTATATGAAAAAATAAATCATATATCTAGAATGTTTCAATAGATTAAATTATGTTTAAATCTCAAATAAACATGGAGAACTATTTTTAGGTACCTCCAAGCAAGGGATAGAAATGCTCGTTTTTTTATTTTATAAATACGCAATTGTAGGGTAAAAATCGCCTTATTTATTCATAATACGTGCCTCGGCATACAAATAAGGAAGTTAAACACAAAAAAACGAAATAATTAACAAAAAATAGTGAACTCGAGATAGAAAGAACTTAACGGGACCATGCCCATCAATTCCGATCACAGAACGGAACGAGGTATTTGTACCATTCGGTCAATCACAAGAAGAGCAGGCAAACATGGGGGACCGCCATGACTATTCATGAGTAATAAAGCCTTCAATCAAGATTAAGTAAAAGACGAGAAAATTTTCTTTCCTCCGTTTCTCTCTGCAAATACGCCCCTTTGAGGACCTCTGCTCTTGGAATTCATGTGCACGATCTTTCGCTCTGTAGGATGATGTCTGAGGGGAGAAGGAATAAAATCGCGTGCTCTTGCTTCGATGCAAAAGAAAAACAAATCACCGTTTAAAATACGTGCTTGGGCATTAATTTTCCACGAGAAGCATTGGTATTGCATAATTTCGTCATGGGTTTTCTCCGAAGAATCCTAATTCGACTTACTGACGCTATAATCCTGAACTCAAGGAGACATTTATATTGAAAACCATGTCATGAAACATTAATATTTCAAACTCTGTTGTCAATTTTATTTATTTATTATTGTGAGGTTTTATTCACCACCCTTCCAGTGCGGTTATTTTACCACAATGTGAGTTTTTTCTCTATCAGCCTTCCGTTGTGAAGATGTATTTCCTTTATGCTCTCTCTTTGAACCCTTACTATAAATTTCATGTTATGATTACTTGTTTATAAATAGCACGAGATTTGGAGGAAGAGAGATCCACTTGGGCCTAACAACGCCAAAACAAGGGACAAAAAAAATTGTAAATGAAAAATTTTTAAATAATTTAACTCATACATCGATAACGAACATATTCCTTTCTTTTAATTAATGGAAAAAGTTTCTCCTGAAAGGATTATGAAGGAGAGTATTACGATTTTACGCTATTTATTTTTTCATTGAAATAATACTGTATTTCCTTTTGAAAATATCCTTTGTCTCCTTGTAAACATTTGATTAATTTTTCAAAGGACGAAAATTTCATAGTTAAAAAAATGAAGGAAGTATTGGATGTACCTGGGGAGGAGAGAGATTTAATCGCAGTAATAGAATGCCTTCAGAGGAAATGGGTGAGGTAAAATATTGACAAAGGAGAGCTGAAGAAAGTAATTGAAGGTAGAGTAGAACTGAAAAGACTTAAAGGATGACAAATGCGAACGACTTAATATTATATTAATGACAGAATACGTAGATAAGAAAGACAAATGAGAAGGAAACTCAAAGATATTTAAATCTACTCAGCGGTGATGAAAATTATGATGAGAAAAATTCTCAAACTTCAAAAGAAGAAAAAAATCGAGGGGAAAATATATAAACCTCTATTTTATGGTTTAATGAAAGAATAATCCATTTCCCTATATTTCCACTCATACCTTCCATTTACTTCAATTTCATTATAATCTTCGTCATAAAATAATTTTAAGCATGCGGATGTTATCGACCACCAGTTCCTAGGAAACGCCCCTCTCAGATAGAATCCTTATATTGTGACGTTGAATAAATACGCAAGATAATTAAACAACACAACGTCATAAACTCTAAAGGTAATGCAAACAAGTTGTTCCTAGAATTTTCAACAGCAGAAAGCTTACCTCTCCATTACAACTACCTGATTTATTTTACAAAGTAAAATGCAAAACGTTAAACAATTACAAGTCCACTACAAATCACAAATACGACCGATTTCGGCCACCTCAGGTTATCATCATCAGGTGGTCATGTGACCAACACCCTGATGATGACTTAAGCGGGCCAAAACCGGCCGTGCTTATAATTTGTTGTAGAATTATATAGTGTAATATTTTACTTTACTTCGATAAATAAATCTGATCCATGAATCCTAGAACCCTGGTAAAATGTTAGTTATAACGGAACAGTTTTACATTTCGAGAAATTTTAATAACCCATTGATCCTATCATGACATGAAACATTGAACCTAAGCAAAGCGAAAAAAATGTTAGATTACAATGAATCACATAAAAGCACGCAGTTACTTAGAAATATTATTTCAGTCCCGCCGCAAAAATGCCATAATTGAGCACTCTAAAACTAGTAAAGTTGTAGCATAATCACGCACAATTCAACTAAAATCGACAGCAAATAAGGATTGGAAGAGTTATTGACTGAAGATAAATTTATAGAGAAAACTCACCAAATATCAAATATATAATAAAACAAGATATTTTACGACAGTTTTTACACTCAAAATTTCAGTAATAATTGCGAATATATGTTTTTTTATATGGCAAGGAAACACACTATATTGATGGAATGAAAACTGGCACACTTTTAAAATGAATGACTTTTTATTAAATTAGCAAAACTATTGACAAAAATATAAAAAAATTAGTGTTTGAATCATCCATTTTCAACCCATAAAAATCACGCTTATGCGTTTAAACATGTTGTGCCAGTAAAAGTTTTTTAATGTAGTATTTTGCTAAATTATTTCAGGATAAAACTACCACCAGTTTCTTTTTGAAAAGCGGCGTATTTCATTCGCTCATTTCCTTATGGAATATATAAAGTTCATTGCCGTTCCGTCGAGTTTATTAAGACAAAAAAGTTCCAAAAAGTACCAAGATCGAAATTCTTTTGACTGAGATTCCGTTTACAAAACAGTGAGGTCATGACGATGAAACTGCGTAGAACTACTCTCCGGTGAAATTACGTTCAACTCCCCTCAGGTGAGCAGCTTATTTCACGTCAATACCACCTACCATAAACAGTTTTAAAGGAGAATTCTCCTCTTATACCCTTTTTCATCGCTCTCTGTCAATATGGTCGATGATCCCATAGGGACGTCATCCGAAGAAAGACGCTCTGAGCCCACGTCCTCCGCCAACATTTGCCGAGGAATCAATTTTTGCGTCACCGCGGTGATAACTCATTCGCAACACACCGCAAGGCCTCCAAAGCAATGTCTGGAGAAAATAAGCTCCTTTGAGAGGACACTTACGCCTTGGGGGGGATTACTGGCAGGTCAGACGGATATGACGACGCTGGCAGTGCGTTTATAAGGTCTTCTCAGTTGCTCCAGATACCACATCTCGAGGGGATTGAAAAGATACCTCTGCGTAATATTTCGATCAAAAAGCCTTTTGCTCTCAGTACTCGGATAATCAATGTATTAGCCTTGATCGAAAAGTTGTTGCCAAACGAAAATTTGATCGAAAGCGGAGTTTTAATTTCACAATCCCCCCATTTTCTGGCAATGCTTATAGGAACCTCAACATCCAAACAGATTCAGCGGGTGGTTGCACAAAGTAGTAGTCTGTAAACATGTATATTGATATATTTACGCGAATTATTATCTATATACAAAAATTTATTTATAATGTGTCATTAAATCTAAGGTCAGGGAAGAAAGTAAAAATTAAAGGACATCATGGACAATCACCTCCACCCTTGGGTCTATGTTGGCTCATACCTAAACCAACGTCCAATGGTTTCTTCAACTAGCGATAATTTTAAAGTTTGACAAAATCCGATTGATATTATTTGAGTTTATCTTCGTAGTCTTTCAATAATTCTTGGTTTCCAAAGTTTACCATGAATTTATGGTTCACTGATCTATTTTTATATCTTTGAAATTTCAACTTAGTTTTATGTATAAATTTAATTATATATAAATTTTATGCCGGCCTTGGTGGTCGAGTGGAAAGAATTCTAGCTACGCTGTCGCTCCCATCGATACCTACCAAGGTTCCGGGTTCGATTCCCGGCTGATCGGACTTTCCGATCAGGGAATGGTTGTGTGCGTTTATTGTTGCTGTTTCCTTGGTGAAGTACCTCCTGATAAGTTCAGCAGAGCTTAAGAGGACTTCACCGGTGAAGGGCAACAGTAACTAAGCATGAAAAAAAATAATCCTATCAGTTAGTACTGACGAATCTGGTTAGACTAGTGAACTCTTGAATATCTACTATTTTATTTTCATTTTAGTTTTGTAGATATTTTTCTTTTAATCTAAATACTTCCTTACGCTGTGTTTTTTCATTACCATGCAAAAATTTACTTAATTCATCTATGTGAATATGTATCTGTATTGTCTTGTTTGCCTTTCAGATCTCTCTTAACCTTTTTTCCATAAGAATTTACCTAACTATCAGTAGATTTCGCAGGATTTTCACGCTCCCCTTCCGTGGATATTTCCTGCTGCGGTGTTTATTTTCCTAAGCTTAACGTTATGTTTTCAAACCCGCAATGTTGTTTTCTTCTCTGTACTTTTTTTCGAACAATCACTTTCTTTCAAATTTATAAGACGAAGCGTTGGATATAAGAAGAGACATGAAAGTCTCAATATCGTTCTATCGTTCTAATAAAAGACGTTTAATTATTGTATCGAAAGGTACCGACGCTGTGACCATGCTTTTAAATATAATATGAACTTTGTATCCTAATATTCATGTATGTATTTCTTTCTCCAATTTTTACAGGATTTGTAGACTAGGGAGTGGGACAAATAATATCAACAGAGCTGAATAACATTTCGTAATCTTCAATTAAAGTGTGGTTGTGTTGTACGGTAATGCATTTTAAACGTGAGGAGGGAATTATAAAAATCAGCGTGATGAGCGGTTGGGTTTCCATATTTGAATACTCATCTCGGACCCAGCGGCCACACCTCTATCTAACTTTAATGAAAATGAGGAACTTCCGAAATACGCTCATACTGACTTCGAGATCACACAGATCTAACATAGTCAAGGCATCGTACCTTACGGTATGATAATATCATATGGCCGAAATCAATGGTGGTCGTAGGTAGACTAAGAGTCATTCAGCAAATATTGCTAATACTATTTTTAATCGAAAATATATTAATTTACCTGCATGTGAAATTAAAGAGAAAATAGAGTAACTTTGGAATAATATGGCGTAAATTAGATACATTTAATTGCGATAATAAACTATTAATTTTTAATTATTATTAAAAATAGTTAATATAAAAATATCTTGCTAAACTAAGACGGATATTTAACATATTATCAATACATTACAATTTATAAATACATCTTTACATACCTTCATATTTATTATAAAAATATTTCAAATTAAATTTATTAGATTTTTCAACGACTGAAAATAGATAGTAAACCTATACCAAGTTCTTTTATCACAATCGATCTCCCCATATATACTTAGAAGGTGATTATACTAAGATCATTTTAAAGGCGGACTAAAGAAAATGTCAAATTTAATTTACACATTGGCTAATAACAACACTGAAAACTTTAAGTTTTAATTCAAGTTTTATTACACACACTGGCCTATTTTCATTAGAATTTACTGCACTAAAAATAGCAGCATGTGGGAAAAGATATATCTACTTGCGAAGAAAAACCTAAGAAGAAAATCCCGACCTCTTTTACAAGTAAAAGTTTAAACGTCTAGAGGTCTAATCCAAGTAAAAAGTGCCTCAATCAGCTAAGTGAATGGCATTCTTCGGAGTTAAATCTTTCTTATCAACGCACGACAATCGTTCCTTTCCTTCTGGAAAATTAATTAGGGTTTTTATCGTCTTGGGTAATTCGGTTGAACCCCTTCTCGCGCAAAAAATAAAGATAGTTCTGCCACTCTCTTCTTAGCTGATCTTAAGTTATTTAGTCAAATTTTTGAGGAGAAAATTTAAAGGAATTTTCAAGAGAAGGGAATGCTAAATTCACTTTTATGTGTGTGAAAAACTAAAACCATTGAGCTAATTTTGCGTCTATTGGTATGGTTTCCTCTTAGGATGTATGACACGAAAAGGAGTCAAAGTGTAGCTGAGAGAGCTTTTATGATGTGAAATGATATAATAACGAGAAATCCTGATAAATAAACGGCAAAAAACTAGACTGAAGCCTCTTGCTAAAAGGGTGTGAAACGTGGACACAAAGAGGGAAGGCAAATTAAATTATGAAAGGCATTGGAGATGTGAAGGTTATAAGAATGTAAAAATAATTGAGGTTCAGAAAACCAAAGGAAATGAGAGTGGAAAGTGTTTTGAATCAAAAAATGAATCACTGGAACTAAATACCGAAAGGTAGAACATTCTAGGGCATGTATTTAAAGGTAGGTTGCAAGGTAATGGTCAAAGTAATAATTGTAATATATGTATATAAAGATGAAGCAAAATTTTCCACAAATTTATTTCAGGACAACCGATTTCAGCTACATAGTCATCTTGGTTCGTAGAATATTAAACATTCAAACACAGATATGGAAAGACATAAGTATACAAAGTAACCAAAATACACATTAGGAAGGGATAGGAAGGGAAGGTGGGAGGAAGGGGAAGGAAGTGTTACTGGTAATGGAAAAATGGGGGGAGGGCAGATTCTAAGATGGGGGAAAGTGAAAATAAATTTATGGAAAAATATACATCTTTCTGTTATGGATTTCCACAACATCACAGCTGTAGATTTTATTCTAATATAAATGGCAGGATTATTTATCAAAAACCGTTCTTCAGTAAAGATTGTCTGTAGAGAAAATAGGATCAGGTGAGCCAGCAAAGAGGACTCAGGTGTGTTTGTATAATAATAATCAGAAATTCCTTAGCTTGAGTAAATATTAAAATCTAGGTATTCTCAACTGCTTCGGTTTTTGTATCTGGACCAAGAACATTATATGATGTTACAGAAAGTCACTAAGACCCAATTCTTTTCTAAAACTATATTTTAATTAACGGAATGCTTTTACGTTAAGGCCTGTTTATGCCTACGTAACATAGCAGCTACTGAGGTATGAAGAAGATTGAGTGATGGTATCCCTACAAGTCTCTCCTTAGTAAATACTAATTAAATGGCTATTCATTTGGCAATTAATTATTCCGACATGCCATTATAGGACAATAATGTAAAGAAAGGGAATGTTCCTCACTCCTCATCTTACCCAATTATACCTCATTCTCTCTATAGATATAGACGAGTGTTTGGAGCTTAAACCCATCTACGGGTTTTCAGGTATTTTAGAGCCTTGTTATATTTAGGTTATAAACTGAAATATGCATCCACGTGGATATAAGAAGACATAATCATACGCAAATATTAATTGGATCGATATATCAATTACGCAAAAAATAATTATAATGCATTCCTCTTTGAATCAGAAAATCAAATAATGCAATTCAATGTTTGATTAAATACAACAGTTGTTCCGTCACGAAGGCAGTTTTAGATTAATTAATACGATGGCGATCTTCGAGTTCCTGAAACTTTATCTTCCATTCGTAATGGCAAAGAATTGCTCGCTCTTTGTAATGAGTGAAAAAATTGAAGAGAGAACACTGGAAGTTTTAAGGCTTGAAAAGACGGCTGAGCGAAACGGCAGTTCGTGATTAGATATATTCAGTTTCAAAGAGATTTTTTTGGGCCACGTATTGATTTCTTGTGCCCTGTGAAAGTGGGACAAAATTTCGAGGGATCGATGATAGTGAAGTATAGAAGGCCGAAAGTCATTGTAAGGAAACGTAGGTGGATTTAAAAAAATATATATTATCATTCGATATAAATTGATTCGGCCATTTCAATGAAAAGAATCAATATAAATAATCATTACTCAATAAAATAATCAAACACCTTAAAATAATCCCCCACGAAAATAAATATTATTTCATATCCAGTTCAGAAGCTATAAGAGCCATTTCACACTTGCCCGGCAGCCGGCTAAACGGCACCGTATAGACGGCACACGGTGCGAGCGGTTTCACATCTATCCGGCAGTCGTTTAAACGGCAAAGTCCCTTAATTTCATATCCACCCACCTGTTTCATTTACTAAATTGTAAATATTTCTGAAGAAATGGAGCAGATGATAGCGTGTTTTATAGTTTATCGACGAGCGAAAGGAGGAAGTGAAATAGAGATAATAGTTAAGGGGGTGAGCCCAGCGTGCCGAGCTCGCACATGGCGCGCTGGAAATCATTTGTATTTCAGGTATTTATACCTGAATTATTTCCAATATCCGAGGAAGGGAAAATAGGGCTAGGGTTTGAGAAAAAAGGCTCTGACTAACACACTCTTACGGTTTCGTTTAGATGTAGTTAGTTCCATTTTCGTCGTGGTTGCGTCCACTCGTATCGAAATATTCTTCTCCTTATTCTTTTGGATTCGCGAGTAATTTGCCTGTTCAACCATGGATAGGATGGGTTCCCGAAGCAAAAGAACTTTTGCTTATCGAACAAAAAATAAAAGTTTGCAAAGGAACGTCGGCAAGCCCGAAAAATCTACCGAGTACGCTAGCACGTCGTCACGTAAAATTGGGAGCGCAAGTGCCACTGACTTCGTCGTCAACGAACATCCAAGCTACAATTTCATCGATATTTTCTGTCTTCTCGACACATGCTACACTTGTAGTTTGCAAGGACTGCCATGGGAAAGTAGGATTTTGAGCGGAAAAGTGAACGTGGCTTGGGCTTTACAGTGTGCATGAAATGCAAGAATTGTGGTATTGATGTTTTGATACATTCGTGCCTGCTCATAAGAAATGCCTACAAAATCAACCGTCGTAGTATTGTGCTTAACCCATTCAGATCGGCTAGCAATTTTAATACTTTCGTCAGAAACTGAATCTAATTTTTCTGTTTTCTGGTGTATTTATATACGTTATAGTGAATAACAGCAAATAAAAATTAAAAATAATTACCTAGATCCCGAGCAACTCATATTGAGAGATATTAAAAATCGCACTTCCAACTGCTACGCAAAGTAAAGAAAAAAGTTAGGAAGACAGAAACGGCTTAATATGCGTCTTCTGGGAATTGGTTTTCAAGGACTGAATTTGTTTTGTGGACTAATACGGGACGAGAGTCGGATCATCCATTCGGAGGGGGGTATGAGCGATCTCGCTAAAAGGGCCAGGATCTATCCGAGAGAAAGCAATTCTGCTAAACACGAGTTCGCAGAGGTCGAGGAAGGTGTGTTGTACGGCCTCTGGATCGCTGATTGATTGTAAGTGACACAATCCCGAAAAAAAGCTAACTTGAAACTTTGAACGCGTTTTTCTCAAAACCACTTTTTTCAAACTGGTTCGCAAGATTGCTAGGAAACTAATACACGGATTTAGATGCGGTTTCTTTTTAAATGCGTGGCAATGTTTTCGCTATCATTTGACAGCGGTTTATCCCCCTATTATTAATAACAAATGTTTGACGAATTTTTTTAAGATGAAAAAAAGGAAAAAAAAAATATTTTTTTCTTCCTTTCCCAAGTCCCACCTTTTTGAAAATTTTTATCGTAATTAAAAAAGTCCCCGTTAAACGATAATTACAACGTTGTTAATTGATAAAAACATTTTATGCTCGTTTCAGACCAACCGTATTTGCGCTATCGTGCGAACCATCGACTAACTTTGCAAGGGTGCAGTGGCCAAAGAACGAAAGTTTTTTCACCAAATATAAATTTATTTGTAGGTCAAAGATCCATAAAACTTTAGAAAAAACCGCATTGAAAAATTTTTCATGCTTTCTTCACAGTAAAATTCCGAAAATCGCTTTGAAAAACGGCCGTTACATGGGAACACCCCCTTAATACCGAAACCTCATTAAATCTTATTGACGTAGACAGTACAACGTTTTCGATCTATTGTTTCTTAAAAGAATGGCCAAATAATCGCCTGGATTCACCTTGACATTACTGAGATTGAACGATCTTTTGTATTTCCCGCCTGAAAACGACCCGGCAACCGTCCGAAGTAGTGGGAAGGCCGGGCTGCTAGCCGGTGCCGTGCGCCGTTTGGACGGCACACTGCACCTGCCGGGCAAATGTGAAAGGCTCCATATACCTTTCAATAAATGACCGTGTAAACGGTGCCGTTTAGCCGGCTGCCGGGGAAGTGTGAAATGGCTCTAAGCCATGCGTTGCCATAGCTTTATAAAAACTGAAACATTCATAATTGCTTGTTTCATTTATCATTATTTTTATATGTAAGAGATTTTAGTAATTTTAATAATTGCGAATATATGTTTTATTAGAAATGGCGAGGAAAAATAATATATTGATAGAACGAAAACCTGCGCTCTTTTGAAATATATTATTTTAGGTTAACTTTGCAAAAATTACTATATATATATATACATATATATCATAGGATATTATAAAATAAATCATTCGAAGAAAAATAGAACTATTTTTACAATAATTTTCAAGTGTCCCAATTATCAAATAGAATAAACAGAGATTCAAAGATCCTTTCCTACCTCCCTAATGAGTGGCAATCTATCATCCAACAGTTGCATTTATTTTTATATTTGACTAGTTCCTTCAACGAAAAATATTATTTTCAACTGTATGAGCAGCATCTGCGTTCTTTAATTTAAATAATTATTTTAAGGTATCTTCATCATTATTATTGTTTACGGTACTTCGAATCTCGGAGTATATATCTACCCACGCTTTCGATGAGTTTCATTAAAACCGAAATGAATGTAATCTCTTCATACGTAAGGATGAGTATTAAAGTGGAAATAATTAGATTCAACTGAATATAACTAAACTGTTTAAAGTTTTGTTGTTCACATAATTCGTTAATACTAAAACGTAAATTGAAATTTTTCTGATACTTATAATAATTATGATAATTTTTCTGATATTTCACGATATAAATTAAACCTGTTAGATTAACAACAATGTCCTTTGTCTTACTGATAAATAAATTGTGCTCATAGAAGTAGATTTTATTTAACCCTTAATCTAATAATACCTTCAAACTCTCACCTTTCCATGAAATGGAAAATGTCAGCTTAAGAGACTAAAGTATCGTGAAAATGAAATTAAATATCAATATTTAAATACCTTCACTTTATATTCTTCCCGCTAATTAATTTCGCCGATTCAGTAGCATGCAAGGAGACAATGAAATGACAATAACCTGTAAAAAAAGGATAAAAACGGTTAAAATAAATACTTTCGATATCAAATTAAATTTCGTTGTCATTAATCTCTCCAATTTAAATGCCTCAGGCAGTTTGGAGATAAAAACCGTGAACGAGGAATGAATTGGTATGAATTTTTTATTTGAAGCTTAATTTTTCACCAAATTAATTGATTTGAGCGTAAGATAACATGTTACCCATTGAGATCACCTCGCTTCAATGTTATTCTTGCTCCATCGAAAATTAATAGTTATTAAAATGATTATGTCAGATAAAATTAATTCGTTGGATATGACAGAAGAAAATATATGGGGCTCAATTTTTAGTTGAAAAAGAAACATTTTTTATGATAATCTTACTTCCATGGTAGCCTCTCTTCTCGATGAAATTATTAGTATATTACATTAACCTTTATTCTATTGAGGCATTTCAAATTGAAAGTTCAGCATCCATTTTCTTACGTAGTTTATTACATATCGAGAATCATTGACAGATACTTCATCAAAGTTCACGTAGATAATATATAGGAAAAAAAATAGACATAGAAGTTGCTGACAACGCAAACCATTCTCTTTATTTTTTATTGAAAGAGAATATCAAACAGTGTTTGCATTGAAAATACGTAATGCATTATTTAGATCTCATGTGCATCATATTTGAAGTGTGGTGCCATTTAACTTCCCTCCTTCACCTTAATATTTCCCTATTATTCTAAGGTTTCAGGAATACAAATACTGAATTGACATGTCTTCAATCAAAATAAGTCAAATTTTTCTTCCCGAACGTTAATTCAATCCAGATCCTACGTCAGAATAGCATAATTTGGATAACTTTAAAATCAAATTAGTATTTTTTACCATGGCTAAAATATCTCATCATGGTCGTGTAAGGGAGCAATAAGAGAAAATATAATATCTATATATCATCCTGACATTGTATCTAATAAAATTTCTCATTAGGGCCTCTTATCTAATGTAGAAACAAAACTGTATGAAAAATTAAAGTTACCAATATGAATAGCTTACAATTTAAAAACAAGTAAATTAAAGGATATTAATGAAACAAACAAGTAACGGAACTTTTCCTGTTATCTTTATGAAGGAAAGCCTCCAACCAGTTAAGACTTCTTTTTATAACGATAATCCTACAGAACAGATTTAAGCCCTTAGCCAAGAAACGAAATTCCCTGCAGAAAACAAAATTTAATTTAAGAGCTATCAGCACGCGATAGAAAATTTCGTGTCTTGCATTTGCCGCATTGCCTTTGACCGAGTTTAGCGGGTCTAATTACAAAATATTCTGGGTGAACTCCAAAATCCCTCTTGGAAAGCAAGCAATGCACTACGACTCTAATCTCCGTAATAGTTACCTGAGGACCTTATGCAGCAAACATCTTCTTTAATGCGAAGTAAGGAATCGATCTTAGAAGTATACGATTAATATATCGATGTCTACAAAGGACATTTACTAATTTTTCCTTCATTAATTCCCTTTGTTAACATTAATTTTAACCGAATTAAATCTATAAGAGAAAATTCATATAAACCATTTTCAGCTATGATTTTAAGTTGAAAATATTGCAAGTCTATCGTGAATGTATTCCAATATCAATATATTAAATTCAATACAGAAATAAAAATATATTCTATTCTTGGTCTAATTTAAATTGATGAATTTTGACTATATCATTAACATTATAATGGAATTCAGCATGAAATTCTGCCAAGTAACTTAAAAAATTGAAATTTTACATCAGTACGGCCATTAGGAGATAGTAATTACGAGGTTAATTTGTATATATTGCTACATTATTGTAGGATACATTGTAAGAGCCATACATAAATACTAGTACTCAACGTTGACTAAGCTTTGTAAGATACTACTTATCAAGGACAGGAAAGTTTTAATGCAAAGAGGGTAATACTGAACTTCAATTGGCTGATTACAAAATTATGGCATTGATGTATTTTGATAACCTAATATGAAACGTACCTACTGGATCATGTCAAGTATAATCTTATCGAACGTCACACTTAAAAAAATATTTTTGGAAGTTTGTTCTTACTGTCCATAGATAACTAATCAACCCTCTTCCTTTATTTAATATTTAACCTGTAAAGCTACAGTTTCTGTTACTTGCGATGGGTGATAAAACATAAATCATTAAGTGAAGTAAACAGCCGGTGAAGTGTGATTACATACTTCTATGATCTAATATAAAACGATATCTTTATATTTCTTAAGTAAATTATACAGTTTATATTCTTGTAGTAAAAAATAATAAAATTATTATTGTCGATCAAATAAAGCGAAGAAAGATTCGTATGAAAACGCCATTGACGGAATCAGATGTGACGATTTCTTTACGAGCATAAAGTGAATCGACAATGCAGAAATTCTTGGGTTTCCAAACGCCTCAAAAGGCAGCGAAATTGAAAAGGCTAATTTTTTTCAAGCAATACATGAAGAGAAAATTGGATTCCCGAATAGGTTTTCTGGTTCGTGACATTGCTCTCAAGAGCAAATGTCGCCCAAGTTCAATAGTAAAACCCTCAGATATGAAGCGGTAGCGAAGTATTGCCGACCCAAGAGAAGGGCTCGAGTTAAAATTTAGTAGAGGATTGGAAATCGTTATCTGAACGTGAGAAGCAAAGGTAGACCTTTAGTATAGAATCCAATCGTTCACACCTCTGCCATGCTGGAAAACTACGGAGTGATGCCTCTCAAGCATCCTAAGCTTAGATTCTGCGACACTAAAAACTTTTCTCCCCTTACATTTAAAATAAAGAGCCACAACTGAACGCAAGCGTCAGAGAATCATTAGAAACTTCACTTCTTTTTAGCGAACAATAATTAATATGAAAGGTTCATACATTACACTAGGTACCTCGTGACGTCTTAAACATAACAATAAATTAATCGCTTACTTTAGGCAATCATAAGAAATTCAACTTCCTTTTCACCATCAATACTTAATATAAAAGGGACATACACTATACCAAATACCTCGTTAAATTTGCGGTGATCAAATATTCTTCGACTAAAATCCCACATATGGGAATAGGATGGTAGTAATTTAATCACAAATACATTTTTGTGTTTTAATGTTATTCTAAGTATCCTATTAATATGGATTTCTACACCATAAAGGCTGTCGTAATCGATTTCATCCAAATATGGCTTTAAAATCGTATTAGAAGTGTACATTAAATACGATGAAGCTTCAAAATTGCTTGATGAGAATCCGTAAATCAACTAGGAAACCTATAATGATCGTTAATCAAACTAAACTATATTTTGCTCAGTCTCATATTTATTGGTTGATAAACATAATAAAGTTTGTCCATCATAGAAACCAATGCAACGTCAGTCTAATTTATAATAAAAAAAATTAATCTATCTATTATAATAAATAAAACTCCTCGAGTTATTGCCCGACTACGCTAACTGAAACTCTATCTCACTCAAATACTATATTTAGGATCATATTTTATTCAAAACACTAGTTTTACAGAATCAATGGCTTCAAGCTTCAATAAGAAATTTATAGTATCACATATTTATTCTACAGAAAAATGTAAAACCTAAGAGAGTTTCATCCGGTTATCAAAATATTCACAAAGATATTTAAGAAAAGAGCATATCTGAGTGGAAAAAATAAGAGTTTTAGATACATACAAATCGAAAGCTTTCTTTGTTTTTCTGTATTTTAAAGTAATTATAAATTGGAGATTTTCTTAAGAAGAAGGTCATTACAAAGATAATCTGCATATGCAAATGTATTACAAGTAAATCAGAGTACACTCTCAGATACTTGTCGTTTCGTTGTAATATTTTTAACAGTCAATAACGGACTTGAAAGTCCGTATTCTTTGGTATTATTGAATAAAATTTATTATTATTATATGTTATAACTATGTAATTATTATTATGTATTATTATAATGTATTATGATATAATTATTATGGTATTGTATAAAATGTAAAATTAAAAGGGTTACCTGATTTTGTTGAAGTATTGTTGTTTTTTATATAGTAACATTCTGGTGAATTTTGAAATCTTGTGTGATTACTGTAAATTTTGAAACATTTTTATAAATTTTGTAATTATATGTAATATATACTGCCTTCGAGAGGTTTTTGGTGGTTTTCCTCCCACTAGGGTGAATACCAGGCAGATTATGTATTTCCCCCTCCCCAGGATGTGAGTACCACCAGGTCTGGTGCCTATTTGTAGTTTTTAAGAATAAATATGGTATACTCCGACGGAATTTCGACTGAACTCATTGATTCACAGCGTTACTATAAATATTAAACACTAAATGATAATTATCTGAAGCCATAAGTGTAAAAAATACGAGCACAGATGGAAAGATAATATCATCATAAAACAGGAAACAGACATAAACACAATATTACCTGCTAAACATATTTACTTCTTCTCTTATCATAGAGCGTTACCACTAATTATTGGCCTAAATAGTGGGCTTCTTCGGGTTCTCGAGATACGGTAGAGCTTTGCATTTCATTGCACAGGTAATTCGAAGTGGCCAAACTATTCATGAAACAAAATTCCCATGCGGGTTCAGGTTGAGCCATGTGTAATTTCCATTGAGGTTAGTCATGGCCAGACCATCGGCTTCCTCAACGCCTTGCAATGGCTTTCCTACACCTTAGAGAATCTTCCACCATTTATTTTACGATCCAACAGCATAATCGACAACCAAACCCCTGTGTTCATTTCATCGTAAGTGGACACGTTATTCTTTAGATTAACTGGGAGCTCTATGAAAACTATGATGATGATATCAAATTACCTATGATATTGTCCTATTCTATCATTGAGGAACTTATTTATTTTTAAAGTTTTAAGGATGTATTATAATCTTGGAGGATATAAGAAAAAACCGTCACCACATATGCTAAGATCAAAACAAACTAATTTAGCTCCAAACCCAATTGTTGACTCTTTCGATTTTGTGTTCTGTATTTAAGTTCAAAATGTTTTTCTATCTTACTTGAGACTATTACCACTGCCACATCATAAGGAAAGTTTAATAAATCAATTAAAGAATATCAACTCAAGCACTATGACGTTGAATTAAAAAAATTGCACGAAACCTGTATTAAATTGTATATTATGAGTTCATACTTTTTATGTATGATTTTGAAATTTATTATTGTTAACATCGTCCATATTTTATGGCACATTTTTAATCTTATAGATTATTAATTTAGTTTATGTTGAAGTCAACGAAGAGTAAGTTACCCCAAAACAGATAATAATATCTAATAACAACAATAAAAGTTCTTTATTCAGGCGAGATTGAGACTAGGAAGCCTCTTCTTACATCTAACCCATCTTCATATGAGAAACAGAAAGAAAGAGACAGTTTGCAAATGCACACGAAGAAAACTAGTATGTGGATTTTAAAAAACCTAAGTTGAGGGCTCAGGAAAAATTCTCACTGCAGGAAAACACTCACAGAAAGGGGATTGTGAAAAACTTGCGAAACCTACAGATAGAAAACTACATTTTGCGATGAAGGAGAATAAAAATAGTTATGAGAGACAAGCAGAGATTAGATAAAAATTATACAAAAAAGCAGGAAAATAATACATATTCACTCCAATGATTAAATAAATTAGGTGGAGAATTAATAAAATGATTAAAAACATAGAGTTTATAAGAAGTTGAGAAAACAGATGACCGTCAACTTGGAGGTATCTTTGTTCTTGATAATGGTTTCTTTCCAATGTTATATATAAAGAGGCAGAAGGATGAAATCGATTATTGTTATAATTTGCTGGTAACTATAGTCCATTCGCGATCCTGAGCCCAATGAAGTTCTACCAATTCTACTGGGAAAACTGTTCGCGCATGGCTCCCCCCTTAGTAAGCCTTGCCTCTCATATTTGCGTAAATATTTTTCAGTTATACGGCCATCGTCATCAAGATTGGGAATGGACTTTACCATAGGTACTGTTTGGTGTAGTGCCTGCAACTGCTTGTGATTTCAATTATCCAGTGCCAGAAAATGGAATTTTTAACCTTGGTGATTACTCACAGATATTACAAATTGACGTCATATATTTAACTCTTATAAAAGACAAGACCTCATAAAATGAGACAGGAGACTCAGTTCCTCATCGAGCAAAACTTCCAAAATAATCTACCTGTTTGCCAATTACGGGCATTCTTTCAATATTTACATTCGAGGGCAAACGGAGCGTGAAGACGCTTTGATAACGCGTTTCTCGCGTGCCTGTTTGTCGAACCGTATTGCTTTTCACCCCTTTCCTCGTTTCGAAGTGGTTTCTGGGGCAGCAGTCGAACGAGGGCCCATCGCATCGACACCTCGGGTCATGCAGACGACGGTCTCAATCCATCATAGGCCAAGGGCGGACGAGCCACGTCATCTTTCTCCCCCATTACGTAAGAGGAGCTACGAAATCCTGACCAGAGAATCGAATGCTTCCTCAGATTTGATCACACCCTCCATTTCCCCAAGAAGAAAATCATTCGATTTTTTTTTAGGCTTCCACCTCACTGAAGGTACTCAATCATACTTAGGGATATCAATGTTGATGGCTCTATTCAACTTTTGCTTTTGATATTCAGCATGAGATATTCTAGAAGGTATCACGACCACACACAATCCGAGGAATATTAAACTTTATGGGAGACATATCATGCACGGTTTTCTTTTCAGAAGTACTCACACATTTTCTGGAGAATTTCACAGAAAACTATAATTAATATAACCTTAAAATTTTTCCACAACCTACTCCACAATATAATAGACTGTCCATCAATTTTAGAACATATTAAACTCCGTGTGCCATCCCATGTCACTAGAGGCCAAAACCTATTCACCATACCTGTTTCGAAAACTAATTACTCTTATAATGCACCTCTCAATAGGCTACATCGATTTGCAAATACTCACCTTAAAAATATAGACATATTCCACACTAGTTTACATACAATTAAAAATTTAAGCCCCATTGAATACTAAACATAATTTTAAAAAGAATTATAAATCACTCACTGTACATAATACATAAAATATGTTATTGTATCATTCATATGTATTTTTACTTTCTCCCTATACGTAGTATAGAGAAAGTATTGTATTCGCAAAAAAATTCGATCTCCAGATTTCGACGGAAATAGATGTTTTGGGGCCCATAGAGCATGTTTAAGCTATTTTCCCGAACATGTCTGTCTGTGTGTCTGTCTGTCTGTCTGTCTGTCTGTGGTTAAAAAGTTTGTGTGCGCTCTATCTTAAAAAGTAATTATCCGATCATTTTCAAAATTCATATTTAGGATTCCCCTAACAATGCCAAGAGTTGATTAGTTTTTGGAGAATATCGCTTAACCGGAAGTTACGGTTTATCCGGAACAAATTTTTGTTTCTTAAATATCTCTGTAAGAATGCAATATAGGTATATACAATTACATACAAAAGTTATAGATAATGTACTTTACTACAACTTTTGTATTAAAATTTTTTTCGTAACACTGATCGTTTAGGAGTTATTCCCCAATAATGGTTAACTGGAAGTTGTTGTTAATCCAGAAATGGAAGTTTTTCATACATATCTCTGTCAAAATGCAATATAGGTATACAATTATGTACCAAAGTTGTAGATAATGGTTTTTACTACAACTTTTGTATGAAACATTTTTTCGTAACACTGATTTTTTAGGAGTTATTCTTCAATAATGGTTAACCGGAAGTTGTTGTTTACCCAGAAAAGGAAGTTTTTCATACATATCTCTGTCAGAATGCAATATAGGTATATACATTTACACACCAAAATTGTAGATTATGTATTTTACTACAACTTTTGTATAAAACATTTTTTCGTAACACTGATTGTTTAGGAGTTATTCCCCAATAATGGTTAACCGGAAGTTGTTGTTAATCCAGAAATGGAAGTTTTTCATACATATCTCTGTCAAAATGCAATATAGGTATACAAAATTATTTACAAAAGTTATAGATAATGTACTTTGGTACAACTTTTGTATGAAACATTTTTTCGTAACACTGATTGTTTAGGAGTTATTCTTCAATAATGGTTAACCGGAAGTTGTTGTTTACCCAGAAAAGGAAGATTTTCATACATATATCTATCAGAATGCAATTTTGGTATGTACAATTATGTACCAAAGTTGAAGATAATGTTTTTTACTACAAAGCTTGTATGAAACATTTTCCTGTAACACTCATTGTCTTAGAGTTATTTATATATTACCGGCATAGGCTTATGTTTTCAATAAATACGGAGAAAGTCATGTGTTGGCCACATCATATTTTTTATAATTTATATCATATATGTTAAAATGTATTTGGCATTCTGTTTCTATTATTTTTCATGAAGCTTTTAATAATTATTCTCTTCACAAATGCTGTTTATTTTTATTACTTGTAACATCTTATACGTAAATTTTATTACTTATAATGATGATAGTGATATTTATGCTTAAAATCCAATAATTTGTGATGTTAATTTCCATATTTTTTATATTTTATACTTATAAAATCCTATTGTTTATTGTATTTTATACTTTTAAATACTGCTATATGATGTTGGTGCTGTGACATTTTTGTAACAAAAGAGTACTTCCCGTTGAATAAATAAATAAATAAATGGTATTATCACAATTCAGTAAAAGTACTAGGTTTGCCATTCAAAAGAGCTGGCGGCGGTAAATATAGCCTAAAATATGTAAACAAAAAACTAAGTAGGTTACGAAAAAAACTTAGTACGAAACTTGTCGATTTTAATACTATTAGAAATAAAGTAATTGTAGGTGCTGTACGAAATGCCCAAATGTGTAGGGCTTATCCAACTAAGATAGGTAACCTGCGGACTTCAGGCCGCATTTGGTCTTTTAGATCGTCACTAATTTACTAATTCTAACTATTAATTGCTGATTCTGAAACAACTACCAACATGAAAATAAATGTATTCTCCAATATTGCGTATGACTTCAAGAGTAAAATTCAAATTATTTTTTTCTTACAGTTCACTCAGAAAATATATTTCTTTTCTAAAGCAAAATTTCATTGTTAATTTAGGCTAAAATCAAAACGAAAGTGGTTAGTTAGACTGCTAAATGTGACCAGTTGATAGAAAAAGATTCCCCACCTCAAGTGTAAATGAGTATCCTCACAGGGAAAACAATATTTATAATTCATAAAAAATAAGAGAATAAATTTAAAAACAACAGCGAAAATAACTACTGATGGGTTCTGCTTACATGATAAAATTGTGAGGAAAAACTAATATTTCGTAATTCCACATTCAATCAAAGAATCATGTAACATTGTATACGCGAGGGGAAAAAATTCAAGAGATAAGTACAAAATTATTTGTCTTATCATTTGGGGCTTTTTATACGATACGATTATACTTTTTACTATAATATCCTTGATGAGTCAGCCTGAATAACTGCCAATAGTCAACACCACAAATATTAAGTAATATTCATACTGTAAAAGTCATGAAAATTTCCATCTGAATAAAGAAGGAAATGAAAGATAGGATTTCTTCTAAGTTAAAACTAAAGGAAGTAGTAGTATTGTAAAAGTATTTTCAGGATCAGTTCCAAGATCATTGCGCAGACAGGGCCCCCACCAAGAATAGACAACTTCCACTTAAGTTAAATGCGTTACCAACTTGGCATACCAATAGATAAATTAAATGCTTCATTCTAAATTAAAAATTAATGTTATGTACGATTCCAGAAAATAACAATGCTTATTTAGTACAGCCTTACTAAATTTATCTGCTATGCTGATTTTATATCAGTAAATGATATGCAAGTATCGCACCCACAGATACACAATGCTCCATTCATAATGGAACATGGTAAAACCATAGCAACAGCACACTGCAGAGGCATACATAGTAGAATTATAGTACAGGTCTCCCTATCAACTGGTTCCTTGCCCCCGTAACTATAAATAAACGCCAGTGGAGTAGGTGTAATCAGGGGGTGAGCAAGCGTGTTTATCTTCCTCCCTGGGATAATGAATCAGAGGAGTATAAAAGGGGGTGTGACCCGTTTTCGAGCGACAGGTGGCTCCGTGGAAATACGACGGGTGCAGTGACACCACATGCGAGATGTGGGCTTGAGGGAATCGGTGTTGATGCGAAGAAAAGCGAGGATAAGTGACGGAGACAGATCTCGCTGCGGTTTGACGGATGTGTTGAAAGACGAAGAACATAGATGAAGCGTCTCTTAAAAGCTTATTTTCCCGCTAACTACTTGGCAGTTCTCAACTGGGCCACCGCCGCTCTAGTTCTACATTGCATGTCTAAATATAAAGACCACCGTCTCAGCGTGTCAACTAGTTGGGCAAGAAATCTATTCGACACGCTTTACAAAGGTGTAACAATGGGTTTTTTGGGATAGAAGGTACTGTTGTATCACCAAAATTCATACATAAAAATATTTACGGTAGTGTACATATATAATGAGTATGCTTTCATAAATATGTGCTCATAGTTTAACTATATTTTGACAACGAAAAGCTGTGACATTAAATTTTGAAGAAAAGCCGAGAAAATACAAGAAAAGAGCTTAAAAACTTCTCGTAATCCAATTTTAGAAACGTTTAATCCTTCCTCAGGACATGCTTTGAGTTAATTAGTAATTTAATTTCAGTTTATGGACCCTTTACCCAATAAATCTTTGAAAAGAGCGCATTTTTAAAAATGTATTTTTCATTCAAATATGGAAAAACTCAGTGACGAAAGCAAAGGGCAAACTACCTCACTCCTCATCCTGCTTGGTAAACCTCGTTCCTCTCTGCAGGCTCTTAATCGCTTATGTCAGAGGGAGCGAAGCACCAAGCGGCCTTCGGGGTGATACTATATAGACAAATAAGAAAATGACCCGGTAAGGATATATGACTGGGACTAAATCTCTAAACCAGGACAGCCCGAGTTAAAACGTGACGAATGTTAGACCCATGAATACGCATATAAATTTATTGAAAGCAAAAGTGTAAATGACTTGTATACATACAAAAATGCTCATATTAAAGAGAGAAAAGTTTAAATCGAGTAATATGTCCATGATATTGATCTTCACGAAACGGACTTCCGATTATACGAGATAAATCGATATAGATGCTTATATATAAATACTTCCTTTTATGTGCCTTAGAAGTCTCTTCTTTGCTCTAAATAAGTTGCGAATTACGGTGTTATTTGTAGATCCAGAGGAAGGGCCTCGCGAAAACAACTTTCCTTCTTGTCATTATTTCCGATAGAAAACGCAAATGGATCTTTTATGGAACATCAAATCTTTTATGAAGTATAAAAAGATCAAATGACCTGAGTACGAAATGGCAATAAATGGACAGTTTTAACTTTCTTCGATACACTACTACTCTCGTAATATTTGATATACTGCCCTTTATTATCAAGGAACAAAACAAACATTATAATCTGACCATGATGGAGCAAATAGGTAATGGAGATTCAAAACTTTATGATAGCTACACTTCACAAACTATTTTAAATCTTAAAGTTGCCAAAAATGATTTAGGAAAGTGAAAAATAGGACAACTAATTTATCAGAAGAAATTAAGATTGGAAATGCATAGAATAGACTGCATTGAATTTTAGTTTCAGTTAAAGCTCAAGTATAATTTATACGCCGAAGGAGGTTATACACTTTAGTATAATTCGGTGAAAGGAAATGAATCATTGGATTAATATTACAGAGAAATTGTTGTTATGTATAAAACATAACAGTACATATCATGCTGTAACTCCTCTTGGTATCTTTTTTACTTACTAATTTTTATGATTTACCAATGTAAAAAAATACTACCATCAGCATAAACATTGCAATTCATGAATTTCTCAAGAATATTTTTATTTTTCATCCACTGCTAAAATTACATTGAATCACACGCGTACCTAGGAGTCACATTTCTCTAACTAATGAACATACTACTTACTTTCACAACATCTAGCTTTGACTAATAACTTCATCAAGTTCCGCATCAAACTATAACCAGATGTAAGTAGGAAGCTCGAATTACCTTTCAAGCCGTTAATCTTTAAATAGGTAGCAAGGCGTTTCCACGTGGAATTCCACCTTGTTGTTTGCGAAGCTGGGTGCTGTAACACTATAGAGATTACACTGATTGAAAGAAAGTGTCGTTCTGGTCATTATTCAGAGAGTTCGACCTTTAAAAGTCAGCGTTTACGTCACAGAATGAAACATAATTATATGGTAGACTATGAAACGCTCTGACGTACGTGGACCTTCATAAAAAGGGGAAAATAGGAGCTTGCTTCGTATATACACAATGTCACCACCATAAAATGGAAATCTTTCTTATTTAATTATGACCCCAAACAGTAAATATAAGAAAGTAGCATGAAATGTATTATAACTCTAACATCCGGATTATTATGAATAAATTTCAGTTCTCAAAATAAATTTCAAATAATTGAAAGGTAGCTAAGATCGAGATTCTAAACTTAACATGAACCTACAAATTAGGCATCCTGCTCCTCCCAGAAGTTTAATACTTTCCTAAATTACAAAATAAAGGGAGTAACGAAATTATAGTTACTTTTAACTTTAATTATGACAAAATCGCTCATCGAAGAAAGGATAACATTCCTAAGATGATTCTTCACCGTCGAGAGTATTAGTTTTCGAAGTTAAGAATTTTGATGGACGGAAAAGCTTTTATGATAAGAATCAGCATTCTCAAGAAAACATCCTAGAGGCATTATCGACCAGACACAAATATTTGAATATTTGAAATTATTCTGATACCCTCAAACTAGAACGCAATCGCAGAAATATTCATAGAAAAAAAATAACTGATTTGCGATGTAATAATTAAAATTTAAGATATATCCATCATTAATTTCTCTTCTTATTTAAAAAAGCCGCCCAAAAGGAATGAGTGGAAAATGTGTATTATGCAGTCTATGAAAGATATTGAAAGTCAAGGAAGTATCATTAAAAGGTTTAGTATTTTACATATGGCAGTAGTTATGACATCAACTGATGTCCACTTAACTACTTTGGGATATATTAGTAGGAGTTATATTGTTCATATCATGATTTATAATACACAACCATTAATCTTGATCTTACCGCTATCAATTGACAGTTTAACTTTTAAGTAGGAGTAATCTTTCACATTTAAGAACGTCTGTAAGACGATAAAACTAAAATCATTTACTCATTTGAAAAAAGTTTTGACAAACAGTCTACTGAATTTTTGCTAAATCTAACATCGAATAGATTGGATGATTATGCTTTAGAATTGTTTGAATTTAATATAATTTGCTACATCTCAGACATCTTCAGTTTGCTTGCTTTCGGGAGGTATATAAATTATTTATATTATTAACGAAAAAGTAAGTTTTCCAAGATGGCCGCTACAGATATAATTTTTCAGCTGATATTCTTTTGAAAAATAGTTAATTGTTTTTACTGATAAAAGCCCAACGAAAAATAATGGATTAAGAAATATATTTATTATTATATAAAACTTTTTAAATTATCATCGGAAAGTAAATATGAAAAGTTATTATATAACACTCAATTGAACTACTACTTGCAACGACCAATCAGATGCTCGGATTTTGGTTCAAACCGATAGCACACCGTCAATCCGCCATTACAGTAAAAGTAATTAAACGGAGAGGACGTGCTTGTAAGAAATGTCTACGTTTGAAGTATCTTATCAAATATTGTGCAAGATATACTAAGAATTATTATTTTGTTAATTCATTGATGTTGTGATAAAACTGTGTAATTATTTGTGGTGAAATCTAGAAGAAGAATATAGAGGGCCCAACCAGCAGCCGGAAGTCTGTACTACGTAAATATTCCAAGGGTAAGTACGTTAAAATCATACATATTTAAGAAAGAAGTTGTGATTTTATTCGTCTTGTGAATTCATCTTAGAATATATGACCTTTGAAATTCGTAATTGCTATAAGATATATGTAAAATGAAATTAACAACTTGCAGTGCTAGTAGCGTAGTGCCTTGATTCGACTATGGCAAACATAAATTTTGTAATTGCTATTAGCGTAGATATTGGATATTGATTTATATTAAGAATAAATAATATTCTATTGAGAATTCAGTTTTGATAAATTGATTAGGTCTCCGTCTCTCTAACGATTGGGCTATCACCAACGTGATTAGATTTCTTACTCAGAGATCAGTTTATTACGAATTCTAGTAAAGAATTGCAGTAAGATTTATTGCTTGAAATGCGTATGATGAAATTGCTACTTAATTAAATTTTTCTATCACTACATTGGATTGGGGTTTGAAAAAGCATAAAACTCATCAGTGCTATGCTTTGGTCCATCATCAAGTAGCGTAACTACTAGACATCCTTCTCTAAAGATTTATAGATGTGGAAAAATTAATTCAATTAGCTTAAATCAGCTGAAATGCTGAATGAAACGAATAGCTTGGATGATCATAATTATAATTACACCAACTAGTACTAGAGGATTGTAATGGTAACTCTGCAATTTTGTTAAGAATTTATCAGTTATTATGCATTTTGTTTTAGATGACATCTGCACCGTTATTATATGAATAATAAATCAACATTTGTTACATTAATTTAAAATAATAAATTAAAATCTTAACACTATAATTTAAATTAATTTCTGTTGAATTACAATTGATTTGAATATCAGAAATTGTAATAGCTTTACTTTTTCGGATGGCAATTTCTAACATTATCACTAATTTCTCAGTCAATAGCCACTAATTTTACAAACATAATATGCTATTTTTAAGATTTTGAATATGGAAACTAAAAAATAATGAAAGCATCATCGTGTAATTTAATAGATCTTCTCCTAAAAGCACTATGAATTTAATAAATATTTAATTGTCTTCTTAATGAAACCTAAGGCATTTAACTGATTCATCGCATCTTAAAGTCTTACAGAAAAAGACGTTTTTATAACATTTTCATGAATCATACCGCGTACACATATATTTCGTTTGTTTTTCAATAATAATAGACAGAATCCCACATTGGGAATTCTGTAATATGTTCAGCTATATGTATTTACATTATTTATATAACGCTTTTACTTGGATAACTGTTTGAGAAGAATCTTTATGGATTATGAAAACAATTCTCATTTATAAATTCTGAATATTTCGTGAATAAATTAATTACATAAATACGATCAATATTTTTTTACGATGCTCGGAAAATTAAAATTTTTATTATTTTATTTATTATCTGCTTTTATATTCAAACATACTGTCGATGTATATTTATTGTTTTGATGAAAGCTACTGTGAATTTCTAAAATATTTTAAATCAATTAGACCATAATACTTATAATTTTTCTATTTTATTTTCTACAAGTAATTCCTTTTTTTAGGCTTTGCAACTTCAGGTAATCAACGCTTTACGTAGCTGGAAGATCATAGCAGCACGGTGTATCATGGGGAAGACAGAAAGGGTGAACTGAGAGGAGGACACGAAATACAGCCACAGGTAAGAAGGTCCCTGGGTTCCCACAAGGGTAGGTCCCCACAGGATCAGGGCAGGGCAGGTCCCCCCGTGGGTAGAATAGGGTGGGTTTCTCTGGCTAGGGTAGGGCAGGTTCCCCCCGGGGTTAGGGTCGGGTGGGTCCCTGCGGGGTTAGGGTAGGGCGGGTCCCACCGCGGTTAGGTTACGGTGGGTCCCCCCGAGGAAATGGTTAGTTAGTAGAGTTAGGTGGGTTTCCCCCGGGCTAGAGTAGGGCAAGTACCCCTGGGGTAGAGGTAGGGTGGGTCCCTCAGGGGTTAGAGTAGAGACGGTATCCGCCAGGGTCATGGCCATCCGGTTTGGGTTGGGTGAATCAACCTTAGGTAAGTCCAGGGTGGGCAGGGTGGAAGTTGGGGTAAAGGTAGGGTGGTTTAGAGTTCCCCAAGGGGTCGAGGCAGGGAAGACTAGTTCCGCAGAGGTATGGCGGGTTCTCTGTGGTCATTGGTGCCTGTCCGAGAATGGTAAAGTTGGTATTGGGTGGGTAGGGGGAAGTTTGAGGAAGCCATTAGGCAAGGATGTGTATCGCGGCAAGGAGCGAAATGATATAATTAAAATATAAAATTATCTGCCCTTGCCTTTACTTATTTTTGTAATTTTAATTTCATGAGTAATATAAACATAAAAATACATAATTGATTTCAGGAGCGAAATGATATAATTAAAATATAAAATTATCTGCCCTTGCCTTTACTTATTTTTGTAATTTTAATTTCATGAGTAATACAAACATAACAATATATAATTGATTTCGTTGTAAAATTTCAAATGTTTCTTTTTGGTGTTATTTTCCAGTTATCTGTTTGAAAAATTTAACAGCTCACACTTAGTTGAATGTATTTTTTTGCCTTCCTTACATGTGAGTAAATATTAAGAGAAATTCAGTTGTTGCAGTGAATGAGTGCTTTAGCAATCAGTTTACAATTTGTATTTTATACAAAATTTTTATTTGCGGAAGGAGACTACAATATTTGCGATATTAGTCAAAGCTCGATTCTTATTACACTTGATTTACTTGATTAATAAGAGTTCTAATTTTTTTCATCTTCTCTTCCTGAAATTTGCGCTTCCTTAGTTGACTTTTAATACGTTAATACATGATGATTATAAGCCCCTTCAATAACTAATACCGATTTCTACCTTTTGGTAGGTATTTTACTTCAATTTTCCCTACATAAATCGTTTTCATTTGTTTCCATGTAGGTTATCCCACCGGTTACCGTTTGTATTTCCCACTGCCTTTATCCTTCATCCCTATTACTTACCTAGGCAATCAAACCAGCAATACCAGCGTTTTAAACTCTTCAGAAATTTTCGAATAAATTAAGCTCGCTTAATAACTAGGAAAAGCTTAGCACAGGGTTTTGCTTTATTTAAAAACGATTCAATAGAAAGCAGCATTCATTGTAGTTTATTCCGAGCGAAAATTACGGTTTCCCTATAAAATGATATTTAGATAAAAAGCCTGAAAACCACACCGAGCAAATTAAATTGGAACATTCGTTAACCCAGACTACTGAAGTCAAGAGATTAAAATCTCACTTAAGAGGTCAAAAGGCTCGGCAATGATTTATCCGAGTTTCCACTGATTCATGGTCCAGAATGTAAGTCCACAAAGGTGCTCAGATGGTCTGGCTGCGTGGAGAAGCTTATCCAGGGAGGAAGCAAGGGCGTCCTTTTACGCTGCCTTTTTGAAGAGCTTAGACTAAAGGATAAGCTGATTAAAAACTGAGCTTCGCAGAAAAATGGAGGAAGAGCGAAAAAGTCACGCTAAAACGGGGCCTACACAAAGAGGGCTCCGTTTCCCTCATTTCGACGTCTGCGTTTCCTTTCAAGAAATAGCTTTCTAATTATTCCTCGAGGAGGAAAGAAAGGCCGTCTGAAGGATTTAATTTCTTAGGTAAATTTAATAAAAGCCGTAAAGGGACGAGGACACAACTTTTAATCTTACACTGCACACATGTAGCTTGTGTGTTTAATTCTTAAAAATGGAGAGAAGCCACCGATTTAGGGCCAGACTAGAGGATTCTGTTAATGAATGCAATCCTTCTTAAATTAATTGTATGAATTACATATTCTATTAGTATACATATAGTATTAATACTTTACTAATACTAATAACTAATGCATACTAGTATTGCATTCAATTTTGCCGTTAGTGGAATTTTTCATCCAATATTCAAATATTCATTACAATAAATATGAAAGTTTTCGCAGAAAGATTACATACTTGTGAAAATTCTTGAAGGATTTCGCTTAATTTTTCCATATAATTGAAATGTTTCAACATTGAGAGTAATTACGTTATAAAGTTCTGAATTTTATCCGTTCAAGGAAAACACCCCACTTTCCATAACCTGGGAAGAATCTTGTTTTGCGCAAGATACGAAGATGATATTTGAAACATACTCTGCTAGATTTAAGCATGTAAGGCTTACAATTAGGCAAAGATACATATTTTTGTAATAGGTGATGATTGGTTGACTCATCGACTTTTCGACATCCTTGAAGGCTTTTTCGGTCGATTTAAAACCATTGTGTATGTATTTTAATAATATAAACGGCTGTAAACTTCAAATTAAACTTTAAATATAAACTTGATTTTTAAACAATTTTCTGATTTCATCTACAAGGGACATTTTAACTTCATTTGAAAGCGAGCCCAGAACCATCTCTAAACGTATTCTTAAATGATGAACTTTTACACATTACTTAATATCTTAGAGATATTTTAAATAGCAAAGCAAAATTTTCTTAATCCAAATTATTTTTAACGGAATAATTGTGTTAAATTAGTTCCATTAGAAGAATCATTTATGTATTTAAATTTACGTCCAACAAAGGAAAAGAAATCTAGAGCAGTGTATAATTTCTAGTCTCAATGTCACTTTTTATTTCGTATATAATGTGCACTAAATGATTCTAGGGAGAGAAAATGGACCAACGTTTGGCTAATTTGAATAGCACTGTTATTCGAAAACAGCTCATAAATTTACTTCCATTTTTTCATTCTCCCAAGTTCATTTAAACTCTCGAGGAAAAAGTGAAATCTCTGCGCCTGGAACGGATCCAAATATGGCCAAATGTAAACACCTCGGGGAACGGTTCCTTCCCTGTATTTCTGTACAACACTTCCCAGCAAACAAACAGGCCATCCATGACAATCGAGGTCTCGTTTCATTGCCTTTGTGGCCAAAAAAATAACAAGCCCTTCACCGTTCATGTAATCTTCCCATTTTCTCGATGTTAAAAAAGGTAATTTCCCAAGGAAACTCGTGTAACAGGAATCGCTTCGAACAGTTTATTTCACATTCTTCGTCCTGATTACGCATGCAAAATATATTTCAAGCAGTGAGAAAGCACCCTCAGGGCGTAATCAGTTTTTGCTCACCGTATAAAAGTAGATAAATAAAAGGGGTCCACATAGAAAATAAACAGGTACCCATCCCTGTCTTTTAATTTACTGCTTCTTAAAAAAGGAAAAATCGTTGATTTTATTCTGATTTTTAAGATCAGTGATTAAACATATTATGTTTTAAATCAATCAATCACGATAGATACAATGTGCTTCGTTTTCATCACAGTCGATTATATATAAAAAGGCGTTGTTTGAGATTGAATGATAATTTGGTTACTCTTATCCCATTTAAGTTAAATTACATTAATGGTGTAAACGTTTAAGTAGACTTTTTCGCAGGAATTCAATGCGGGATAATTTATCTAAATTTCGCAGAATACCTCGAAGGAAATAACGAGCCAAAATACGCGGAAACTGATACGAATGAGGTTAATTTACGAAAAGCGATAATTGAATTTCCGGTGATTAATTTAATTTCCAGCGATTTGAAAGGTTTCACCCAATTAGATTTTAAAATCTCTTTGATATTTATTTTGCAATCGACAATGCTAACAAGCGTATAAATATAAGAATGAATTTTCAAATCAACAATGGTAATTGCCATAAAATTTTCCACTCATTTTTTCATGTGATTCTTTTATCCCTTTTCAAACCTCAGCAATTCTGTTTTAACCACTCTTTGGAATAACTATTGTCCCATTTGCTTTAGATAACTGTTTATATATACTAAATTTTAGCAAAGAATCCTCACTAATGACTATTGGTATGGGATATTCACCTTAATTTATCTGGTCTTATGCTTAAACGATATTTGAATAAATTCAACTGATGCAATTAACGACCAATCTCGGGAAATACTATAATCAATATTTTTCCACTGGTATTATCATAGAAGAGTTGCATGTGCGTATGTATCACACAGATATGGAAATTTTAAATGTTGGACCTGTGATATTATAGATTTAGTTGAGAAGAAATAATTAGGTTAACGTTATTTGTCACGCATTATTTTTTCTAATTTCCAGGGAACAATCTCCGAATCCATCCTTATAAGCCACAAAATCAGTGAAATTCATCAAACTCGCATAGTAAATCTGGGAACGAGACGAATACAGATGAAATGGTTTACGCCATCGGAACGCAAGAATTGGTAAAGAGGTGCGTTGAGAATCCCACCAAAGAAGCACTGAAGTACAGTGGAGACATATAAAGAAGATTCAGGGAATTTAAAACACACTGCGAGGCTCGACTAACACGAAGATAACGACTTTCTAATTGAACATACAAGTGACACCATTCTGAATTGGAAATTAATTATATTGAAGCCATTGCAAAAAATATTTGAAATTGTAATTTAGTGAAATGTAAGAATATTACATTTATTTTGGAATATTTACTGCCTCTTTAATAATTTTGTGACAGTTTTCCATTAACATTTGTTCTAATGTATTCATGATAAACTTTTGATCTGTTTTAAGAATAATTTGGCAAACATATCATCGTAAATTACAATACAAATATAATTTAATGTTGTACACATTTAAAACATTCGTTTCCTGAACTCTTTATGTTGCTCTTGATGTAATATATCTTTCATCTTCATCAATGTTCACTGACAGGTTATTTACCAGTTAAACGAAATCAAAATTTTGTATAGCTTGTAAAGTATACTTCATGTTGACTCCTATTTACCCCAGAGTTTCGAAGAGGATTAGCAGTTAAATTATAATAATAAAACAATTAAATTATGTATCACCTCTTCTATCCTTAGGGGTGCCACGCAAAGATACTATTCAACTACGTCATCGGATTCAAAGTTTTTTATCATTTGAACTATTACTAGAAATTGTTTCAATTCTTATGATAGTATTGTTTTGTATGTTATGATTCTTTCACTTTTTATGATTGCTGTTTATTGAAACAAGAATTGTACTTGCAAGTTGTAATGTGGTACATGGTAATGTGTACGAACTATTCTTTGACTAATTCACTCTTATCTCTAATAACATTGAGCACCTTCAGTACTACTTTTTTGTACACTGAGAACGTTTAGTGAAGTTAATTGTTGTTATTTTTATTTAAAATTACAGAGATTTCGCTCCTTCATGTTAATATTTTAAAGCTTTTATGTCTGCTTTTAACGTACCCAAGCATATGTTTTCTTTCTCTCACTACCCAATCGAACAATTATTCCTTTTAGTTCCTCCTGCACTTTAATTATTTTTTGTCTCTTATCACTTTGTCTCTTTAATAATGCTCCCTCGTACAACGAAAATCCTTAGAGAAAGTTTGGTGGAGTGAATGGTGTTATTTATTAATTACAACATAAGATCATGTTCTGATCCGGTGTGATACCATTTATATTTTTGAAATCCGCTATGAGTTTATTTGTGCATATGTTTTCATTCTGCTTCAATTCGATGATTCTCCTAGTCCCTGCTGAACCCAATGAGAGTACGATGTAATTACGTTCTACTACGGTTTGGATATCCGTCTCAACGGCTCAGGTCATTCCCACCACCTTACACTAAGAAAACACTTTGCTATCCCCACCAACAGTTGGCGACACCTCCGACTGTTCTCACGGCGTTCAGCGGGTTGCGTCCAGTTAGACGGCCTAAGGAACACCTGACAGCTCAGAGTGCGATAACTCATCGGACCCGACAACTCACCCTGCGATAACTGTGACCGGGTGACAACTCACTGCTCGAACAACAGATAGCAACGAAAATTTAAATAAAATCAAATTTTAAACGTTTAAGCAATTAAGCGGTAGTCTTTTTACCCATTACTGATTAAACTGTTTCATAAGTTATAAATTATATATTTAATAATTAATAAATCACTCGAAAAGCTATCGCTTGTCGAGTCCGACGAGTTGTCGCACACTAAGTTGTAGTACTCGGAATTGTTGCACTTTCACTTGTCACGGAAACCTAAGAAGCTAACCCTCTTGTTGGCATACTGCGAAGAGCAAATGATGAGCTTTGCCTTAGAAGGGAAAGCGGTGACCTACGGCGACGGCCTTATCGATTTGCGATATATCGCGAGAAGCGACCACATGACCGCGACCCACTCGAGAGAATCGATATCGCGATGTTTCCGCCGACGACTCTCTAATTATCTCGTCGCAGACTTTCACGCGACGCGTGCTTCAGAAACAAAACCGGCGCTAAAATACAACAAAAAAGGCCCGAAAAGAAACAAAAACGCGGGAATTGCGGGGACAGAACTGAATAGAAAGGTGCGACTCGGAGAACGCGCCCGGTTGAAAAGGAAAAGTATAAAAAAACCCTTTACATTTAAGTCGTTCTTTCAAACGGATGAACTCCGTGGCTGTTATGAATATTCAGCGCCGCCTCTCCGTAGCGAATGCAAGTTCTCTTCCCCGGCGACGAATCAAATTTGCATTCAGAACTCAGCGAGAAATATAACTGCGTCGGAATTTCTGTTTGCTATCGAACAAAATAAACAGGCGGAGAGCGTTCGTAAAAATTAAGCGTGGAAACAGAGAGCGAAGTAATTAAAAGTTTCGGCGGACGTAAATGCGGAGAGGAAATGGAGTCTTTGTGATTTTTCGGAACGAAGCAGTAATTCAAAATTATTAAAACCCGCCTTTATTGACCCTCTTACTTTCTTTAACGTCGCTGACTATTTTAGGAAATAAATATCGTAGAGATTACATTTAGCTCGGATATTAAGTTCAACGATCTACAGAAGGCCTGGACCCTCAGGAAGGGTAGGGGGCCTCCAAGTATAGTATATAGTACATTAAATACAATATAATATAGTTTACATGTATAGTATATATAATATACGCATATGAGGATTGTAGAAACGTCAAATGGAACATGAAATCTACAAATAACGCGAATAAAGTATAACATTTTCACAAATCACAGTAATCACAAATTTTTACTTATCTAGGATTAACTCTATTCTAAGACGATTCTCTTTGTAACTTCAGAGAGTAAAAGGTCTTCATGATATAACTTTTACCAGACCACAGAAAAATACTCACGATCAAGGTTTCGTAGCAAAGCTACATCTTCAAGAAGCAGTTGTTTCTGACTGAATACTACAAAGTTAACCCTGAGTCTGTGTTGCTCAGAAAATAAAGACATTCATTTTCATAATAATCAATCATAGCAAAGTAGTAAAATCAATAATATAGTGAATTGGAGGGATTAATAAGTGAATAGCGTAATATATAAGATATTTTTAAAACAAAACTTCTCTAGAAAAGAAAAACGCCCTATTATAAAGTTGAATTATTGTTGTTGCCAACGCCCTGTTGAAGGTTATATTATTAAAGAAGCTTAGACAGCTTAGGTACTTTCGCAAATAAAACTAATAATGAAGAACTATTAACACTTACGACTATGGACCTGAGTCGGGATGGGATGCAACAGTCACTGGCTTACCTGGAAGAAAAAACAAATAAGTCAATTTAGTTCGTAATAGTACTGCAATACTTTGTTAAATGTATTTCGAAAGCTTTCAACAATACCGAAAGTGCTACTTACTTGGCTACCAAGGAGCCCTAGAGAAGTTCCATACTCAGGCAAATATCCATACTCTCTGGAAGAGATGCAGTGAGAAGGAGGGAACAAGAGAACTCTCTCTAAGGCCAAATAAATTGAGGGGAGGGAAATGGAAGCTTCACTTTACCGAGACCAAAATGCCAAAACAATCCTCTCATCTTTCTTATATGATTATACCCAAAATGTATGGGAAATGCAATCGCACGGGGACTAGGAAAATAAGATACAATATATGAAAAGATGTATTCATATTTCTGAGGCGACAGAAATTTGAACGAGAAGAAAGTGCATACGAAGATTGTCGTATCAGAAAGTTCGGAAAGGTGGCTTCTAAATAACTTAGATCGAATGACTTTTTGTGCGCTTAGATAATCACTGTTAAATTTCAGATGTTTTTTAACGTGACTTATATTAGGATGATGAGATATAATCGTTTGCTGAGTACCTAATGAGAAGCTACTCACTATAAACTTGCTCCATAAAATTTCTATTATCCTGAATAGAGTTCTAATGTTTCCAAATTCATCAAAAGCTTTCCTTATCTTATACGATATAACAAATGAAATAGAGTAAAACTCGAGCAGCTAAAGAATATTACGGTACATAAAATTCCACACAGGATAATGTTTTGTAACTAATTTCGTTTCATAATTATAAAAGTAAAATTTTCCATGGATTATTAGTGAATAATTCCCGCACTTGAATAATAAAACTAAATATACTGGTTTGTGGTTGATATGCGAGCAACCACTGGTACTTTGCTAATAAATTGCGTTTTTCTTCCATATGGTATTACGCCTGAGTTTTTATTAATTAAGAACGACTTCTTGTTGACAGTTTATTTTCAACTGAATGTATACTGCCGATTTCTAAAATAAAAAACAGAAAACCTTAGTAGCCAGATATATTAATAAACCCGTTCCAATGCAAATAGCAAAATTTTTTTCTCGATCATAACGTATGTTTCTTTAATATTTTCCAATTTTATCTGTAAAATATAATTAATATGATTAATTGAAATTTAAAAACTGCGTTTCTGACAGGGTGATTTACCGGCATTTCTAGGAAATAATAGACAAGAGAACTTAAATGTACGCAAATTTGCTAGCTCTAAGCTTCTTATTTGGATTATAAATAAATTCTATTGACTTCTCTAAGTCCATATATAAATAACAAAAGAACTTGATTTTAAACATACTAAAACAAAGAACCCTTCCTTTCTGCTGCTTATTTTATATGCAAATACCTACATCAGTAAATTTTAATTACCCCTTATGCTGTGATTTCTCTCCTTTTCTCTATACAGGAGCAGCGACCATAAATACATATATTGTGACAGTAAAAATAATCGAATAAAAATTTATTGTGATGAAGGGCTAGAGAAAGGGGGAAATAGAAAAAGTGACGGAAGAAAGTTGAGTTGCAGAATCTCTCACTCTTGGTAGGGATAGCGTGACTAATAGCCTACCTCAGCCGCTAATTGGAAGAGAGGGATCTTGAATGAGATCAGCGCGAGATAAATGCAGGTATGTTACAGTGCCGACGTTAAAAGCACTAGAATTTGTCAAGGAGGCGCCCTGTCATTTGAGAACCGAGCAAAGAGACTAAATGACTTTAATTGGCGAGGTGCTCCAAACAAGAAACACCAACAAACCAAGTTCAACGGTCTAAGTTCTAAGAGACATTGACATCAACATTATTCCCAGTCCAGGAGTTAATGCCACGCGGTGTATCACGCTAATTTACTAGTAGTTTCAAAGTAGGCCTTTGCATTAAGACGTCAGCTTAATGTGATTTGATCTGTGGAACCGAGCCAAACAAATCTGTAGCGTATTTTACCATAAGGAGCACAAGAAACGAAATTTTTCATATAGACCTAAATCAAAATTAAATATTGTAAATCCTATTTCAAATTCAATAAATCGCTGGATTTAGATGTGATTTGTTCTAAATCAATCATTTATGGTGCAATAGCTCACGTACTTAACTAAATAGAAATTTACTATAGCAAGCCATCGTTTTCGAAAAGTAAACCACTTTAGTTTCTAACAATTACAAGTTACTGTTGTTAACACAAATGTTCACGACAGATTATGCGTATTGTCTTCACCATAAAATAGATAAAAACATCTGAAAACTAATTATCTTTAAATCTTGAACTTGAAATAAAATTAACTTTAATGGGCCACGATCACTATTAATTCCATTGATTAAATCTGACGTATTCGATTAAATAGCCGTATTTACTTTAATTGTATAATTTTTAATTTAAATTGAGGGGAAAATTGCAATAACAAACTAAAAAAATTAATTAAATGCCCTGAAATATTTTCATTCGTATGTTGCACATTTTTTAAATTCATTTGCCTGAGACCAAATTTTTCACAAGCTTCTAAATTATCATTTTATTATAATCATAAAATCACCTCACTCTAAAATAATTAAAATCAACTTATGTGCAAGAGATTGATTTGGAACAGGATACAGGCAAAATTGGTATTGTTTCTATGAGTAAGCTGAAAGCTGAATATACCACGTAAATAAACAAAAATAAAACTTATGAACAGAAGATGAGACGAATCTTTTAAATATTAAGCATTGTTTTCAGTTCATTGAAGATTCTTGTAGGAAATTTGTTTTAATATTTTAACTAATAAGCATACCGTATTTTTCTCTTTTGATTTATGGAAAAGAAAAAGGTGGGATGGACTTCAAAGTTATGCTTTATACCTATAATGAAGAAAATATGCCTCGTTGCTACCGAACAAGTTAACTAAGCAAAACTTTTTGTCTCTGCATAATATCTGTGTCTGACAACAGATCTTGAATTCAAAGTTTAACTCGTATCATTTAGTTATCACAACTACTTCCAAAAAATTATTCTATGCAAAAATTACTCAAAGAGAAAAAAAATCCGTCAATTTTTTTATTTATAACAGATTTTTAAAGAAACTACATGCATTGTTGGTTAAAAAATTGTTACCTCAAATCCAATCACTATGTTACTTTCTCATACAAAATTTTATGATTATTAATTTAAAGAATGAGAAATTAAAATAAGTAACCATAACACTGAAAATCGCATATGGTAAAGATAAAAATAGCAATAATAATATTAAATTAATTCAAATGGTAATAACCAAAATAACAGCGCAGGCATGCATGAGTATTTCAAAGTGTACTTTGGTATACTTCATTAGTTAAGTTCGGAAAGAATACGAATAAAACAAATAATGACAGAAGCATAGAGTTAACGAATTAAATTGAATCTCGACTAATCTTTAATCCACCTAATGAGAGGACAGTGAAAGTCAGAAAGAAATTCGGATTCAGTGAAAGGAAGGATAATCCTCAGTTGTTAAGAGGAAGACGGCGAAAAAATAGAAGGTAAACGGATTAACTTTAGATGCAAAATTAAAAGTACTAAGTAAAATCTTGTAGAATCTATTTTTTTTATCTAAGAAGAAATAAAATATTTACTATCTTCAGGGTTATGCTGACTTTAGCATGCTCCGAAACTATTGTCACATGAATAAATTCTTTGAAAAGTAAACAATTTACTTCTTAGAAATTTTCCAATTAATGCAAATCATTCTATTGCTAAAAATTTGTCACCATGCTAATATTTTTATTTACATTAGAATTATTGAATCAACAGAAGAAGGTATGTTCATACTTGATATATATTACACACAATGACGTGAGCAAATATTTAAAAAAATTCCGAGCAAGCAAACAATATTGAGAGATAATTGCCATTTTTTTGGGCATTTAGTAAGCATGGGAGGTAACCATACCCATAAAATATTCAGTTAGGTTCATTTATAATCCAGAAGAGTATACGTTTGTCATAAAATTATTAATTAAATTAGGTAAATAATAGTTCTAATACGACAAAGGATTTTTAATTGACTGAAACATGAAGTTATTTAGAAAACAATATGTATATTTTCCTAGATTTCAATTATTGTCTTCTTCTATTCCTATGATTATTTCATTTTCCTTAAAAAAACTGAAACTATTGAAAATGGTAATATCTCTTTTATTAACATACCTACAAATGGGTAGAGCATTTTCGGCAATTTGCATTTTAAATGTGTTTAAATTGATTTTAATTGATGTAACCAACTCGTAAAAGCTTTATAAAAACTTTAAGAAAAGGCTTGAACTAAATAAAAAACCATAAAACCCTAAACATTGTATGGTCTACGTACATACATTCGCGGCATTAAAAGAAGGAACGTTTAGTGAAAAGGAGAGAAACACTTCCGAAGGAATGAGAAAGACGAGAAAAACCTGGAAATTCCGTGAGGAAAAAGACTTTAACGAAAAAAAAAGCTTTTAGTGAGAAAGGAAAGCCTGGAAGGTAGAGACGGGAGTATTATACAATGAGTAGAGGAAGCAAGGGAATGTAAGGTGAGGTGGGAAAATTATGCAGGGAAAGGCACTAAAAGTGAAATCAACTTAGAATAGTCTGCTGGATATCGAGCCAGGACAGGGATGATGTGAAACGCAGAGTTAAGGAAAGGCGTTGATGCAAATCAGGAGAAAAGTAAACGTGAATTCCCAAAAGTACCTACGGTGAGGATTTGCATTCGGAATCACAATGTGGTACCTTGGTATTTTATACCAACACTCTATCCTGACATATTTAACACGTAATTCTCAGTAACACCTTCACATTTATCAAATTTTAATTTGTTTTCCATAATTTTACACCGATCTCCTAGGTCATTAAATTTCCCCAATAGTAAAGTTACTTTAAAAATACTCCTTCATTGTAATTTTATACCATAATTTTTAACTAACATAGTATATTTTTAGTTTTTAAATATTTATGTATTATAAAAATATACTATGTACTAAAATATACTATATACCTTATTACTAATATATTATTTATTATAATATAATCTTTTTATCTTATAGAAAGAGCTTGAATAAATAAATCAAAGAATAATTATCTCATGGTTAGATGTGAAATGTGAATTTGCTAAGAATTCAAGAAGCATTACTGAAAGCTATAATAATAATATATGTAACATAATTAAATAATTAGAAATAGTCATAATATATGATATAATTAAAAAGTTAAAATTTCCTGTAATCCAAAAATTGGTATAGAAAATATAAAATAACTGCACTGTAAACACACGTAGTGAATTACGCCTTTTTTATATGAAAAGTCATCTATCATCCATTTTTAACCATTTTTAATATATTTCCATACTTTATTTTAAAATTTTTCTTTTATTACCAATTTCCTTATAATATAATAAGTATATACCATGAATTCGTGTCTTTGTAATTTTCACTGAGAATTAGGAAGTGAATAGAAAGGATTCCATGGATAAAATATGAAATATAAAAAGTAAAAGAACATTTAGCTATACCGAGGAAAACTGCCATCAATTCATCTCAATTTCGGTCACACCAAATGTTAAATTTATCTCAAGGTCATGTCTGAGTTTAAAAATATACCGCAAATTGTACAGCAAACAAAGCTGTCCGCATCTGTTTTAAATCAGTGGAAATTTGATAGTGATCTTTACAATAACTGTTTGTTGTGCTTCTCTGTACTGCAGCTGGTAGGAAAGATAAACAGATGGCCCGACAGTATTTTTTAGTTCACAGGCGGAAATTCTAGGAATTCTTGAGAATTGTTTGCACTAAGATTTTCCCCATGACTTCATCACTTGCACGGCTTTACGAACTCAGGACATTGGATTTATATATCGGAACGATAAATATTCTCATTCGTTATTCATGGATGAATCTTCAATGAAATGTATATGGAATAACATAGAATCTCTTGAGCAAGTACAGCAAAAACATACAAATACTGAATATAGAAAAACATGATAACATTGGGACCAAGGCCAACTTGGGCCTGACCTCGCCTCAATAAATGTAATTCATACTATTCATTCATTGAGATTGAAATGGCAGTATTTTCAAAAGAAATGATGAATGGATAACCACAGATCATAGAAGAAAATTCAAAATGTATACATTTTTATTAATGCAATGAATAGGTTGCTCCAGAGTGGCTAAGTTTCCAACATCTACACGCTAGCTTTTAGAGCGTCATCGAGAAGGGAAAGTAGGTCTTGCTAACTTCTGCATCGGCGCAAGTTCTACCTTAAATTTCTAAATTATAAACATTGACCTCAGTTTATTGGCTTTTGTGAAATTAAACACAATCTTCAGAGAAGTTAATGTTTTTTTTCATTTGTTCCTTCTGCGAAAATTTGTGCAATTAATCCATTTTTGTTTTCATCTCTGAGGATTTTAAAAAATGTTTGAAATTCAATGGTCTAATGCATATTTTCATAAAGTGGTCCAGATGGAGCCCTATGATCCATAAGGACAACAAGGGATTTTTATATTAATGATAATGTATTTATGTATTCACAAAACATAGTTCTCTATCTGTAGGTTTCGCAGGTTTTTCACACTCCCCTTCCTGTGAGTGTTTTCCTGCTGTGGAAATTTTTTCCTGTGCCCTCAGCTTAGGTTTCTTTTTAAATCCTCATACTAGTTTTCTTCGTGTACTTTTGCAAACTACCTCTTTCTTTCTGTATCTCATATGACGATGGGTTGGATGTAAGAAGAGACTTCCTAGTCTCCTTCTCGCCCAAATAAAGACCTTTTATTGTTATTTATTATTATTAGAGTATTTAGAGTCCAAAAATCCAATTTAAAAGATAATATAATAAAAGGGAAATCGTATATGGTGTTTTAACAGAAAAATTCAATAATAGGTAAGTCGGGGGGTCCACGAAAAAAATTGTTTGGAGATCTATGCTTTAATGTAATCGTGCTTGACTTTAAACATCAATTCAATTATGTTTTCAAATTAAATCAGTATATATATAGTACAAAGAAGGTACAACGCAACTAATTCACATACTCTATTATTTTTTATTCATATTGATTTTTACTTCTGTACCTATTCGCGGTGAAAACTAAATATACGCGCTATAAAACGTAGGAACGAAACATAATTTTAATGCTTCTCGCAGCATGAGGGTGGGATGCCTAGCAAACCTTGGTGACCTAGAACGGGATTATAGTGCGAGGTTACCTCCCATGTCAAACACACAAGGTCTTTGAAGTCAGCATGGGGTAGAGAAACTAAACTTAATCACTGAAAACCACGCACGTGTGCAACTACACCTAACCGTGACCTGGTCAACATCTCATCACGATGCTAGGGTATCTGTATAAACACACTTGCTACGATGCACGGAAATTTAACTCATGTTTGCAGGTAAGGTCGTGAAGGTTTGAAGTCTTAAAATCCTCCAATAATCGCTTTAGACCAAATGAATTCCTAAGGTAGGAAAAAAAGGAGGATGAGTCTAAATATAGGAATAACAATATTTTTAATCTGCTCTGGGAATTTCCTATAAAGGAAGGAAAGCAAACTATAGAAACAATAATTTGGAAGAATATTTAATGAATGAGCAAAAGTAAATGCACAAAATTGACACGGAACTTCTGAGCAAATATAATTCGTCATAAAACATTACCACGTCAATAATAATAATTAAGATGAAGGTCTATGATCGAAACGTAAAATGTAAACTACTGTCAGTTTGAGATAAACTAAAACTGCTAAGCAGTAAACAGTATACTAAATAAATTTAGACTATGTTCGGTTAGAAAAATTTTCAATAGAAAACAAATGATCTAGAATAAAATATCAAAGTCGAACTGAATAAATTCCGAATGACTGATTCGACTACTGTATAAACTTATGCCGCAAAAACAGAAAAAGTAACAGATTAGTAAAGGTATATACTTTTACTGTAAAAACAGTAAAAATAAAATATTATAAAGAGTAAAAGTTATAAATTTAGTTCTAAATGCCAACAGAAAAATATGGGTCCAATGAAAAGTGAATATATCCAAACGATTACAAGAAGATTATATTGCAATGGAGATAGAGAAAAAGATCATAATATCCTCAAAAATGTAAGAAAAAAGAAGTACACATTGTAGTACAACTGAAGAAATCTCGCATCAATACTAACTATAGTGATAATCCTAACGTTTAAAGAACATCCTATAGAAATATTTTTAACCAATTATTTTTATACAAAAATAATAGTATATGCTGATGGTATTACTATTGACTATATTAAATTATGTAATTTACGATAAAAATCATAGTTAAACGCTACCTCATTACTCTCGCTGCAAAAGTGAAGGTGACTAGAGTTTCAAGAATGTAGTTGGTCCGTAAATAGCACGTTAATTAATTAATCAAGCGAGTAAATGAAGATAAAAGAGTGGAGACGTGCGTCACATGAGTAGAAAGGAGGGAAGATGGAACATCCTCCGAGAAGGAGGCATGAACAGGGGTGTGAGGTGAAGTGCTGAGAGTTTTATGGTCGAGGAGAAATGGAGAGAGGTAGGTAAAGAAAGAGGAGGCGCCTTAAAGCGATGGACCTAAAGAGGATAGGAAAAAGTTGACAAGCGACGGCCGCGAGGTAAAGCCGACGCCAATAGACGTATAGGAACTTGATTGTGGAAACCCATTAAGACCAAGGATTTGATCTGTCTATTTAGAAACACCAAGCTTTTTTATGCTTCACTCAAATTATAAGCACGCAGTACTGCAGATTCTACTGAATACTAAGATTGTTTTAAGTAAGATAAAAATATGCTAGCATGGATACATAGTAGTATACGATATAATAGAGAAAACAAGCATATCGGTTACTACGTATATTTTATTTTATCAGTACTTACATTTAACTTCTATATATTAAGCCTTTCTGGAAGAAGTTTTGAAGTGATGGCTTTAAAGGTTTATAATAAATTGCGTATTTCTATCAAAGACAATAAAAACGTACTATTCTGTAAACACTTAAAAACCTTCTCCTAACAAAAACTTACAATAGTGTAAATGAATTTGTAAATGAGGGGAACCTATAATATGTGTAAGAGATAAAATGTATTATTAAGAATATAATCTGTACTGTAATCTAATGTATGTTGTAATATGTTTCTAATGTAAATTTGACTGTGTTGTGTCGGTGTGATTATATACACAAGCGAACATATACACATTTTTAATTTAAGATGAGCTAATACTAAATTCCACAGGAAATATTTTTCCTCGGGATTTTTCCCAGGTGTACGCCCTTATTGTGCAAGGAAATTTTAACCCATTCCTTACTTATAAATTCTAAAATTGCATCGATAGACAACAATGTCTAAATAGAACGTAATCATTCTCGTATCACCGTTAGCATAGCTATACTCTTCTATACGCAGTGATTAACGACAGTACATTCGCCCTTAACCTTTAGCCTCGCCCAGGCGTTTCAGTTCAGTTATCAAGTACCAAAGAGGAATCGGATATGAAACTTGTATCAGAGAACGTACTTTCTTAAAATAGCGGCATTGAAAGCTCGAGAGGTTACACATACGAGACATACGAGGCATTAACACGTGAGGGAAATTCACTCGCCATTTACGTGGAGTCATAAAATCGCCATCTTTACGCGAGTGTCCGATTAGCCGCTCAACACCGGTGACCGGGCGGGCATTGTAACCACACCCAGTATTGGGAATAAACGTAAATAGATTCCGCCGGGCAAAACACCGCGTCATGCAAAACTGGACGGCCTATCGTATAAACAGTGTCTCGGTTGATCGCCTCAGTTAACCTTTCCCTCTTCGACCTGCTGTGCACAACGCTCAGAAAATACGGCGAATATCAGAAAAAAAGAACTGCCCTCGTAAAAATCTCGGCTCGTAAAATTTTTACGCAACCTCCGAAGTTGAAACATTCAAACCGCGGGAATCGGTGAGGACATTTGGGAAACAAGGAGGAACCTTATCGCTAGTTTCCTTCTTGTCAGGATTTAAGAAGCATTTTGACAGCTAATTCAAACCCCTCCTCCCTTCTACATGATGGTATTTTCCTCCCATTATATCTAAAAATTACGAAAATCATATAGATAGTGAAACTTCGTAATGTAATAACAGCGTGGCAGTTATGAGAACTGATGACTAGAGTCTGAGGTCACTTGAAGATGAGGATCAATTCTTGAAGCCTGACGTGCTATTAGTAAATATATTTTACAAGACCAAAGGACAAAGTAACTCACTCTTCGACCTGAAGAAGCTTACTGAAACGTAGGTGAAACGTCGTCGCTGCTGTTAAATTCATCGCGGTGGAATATTGGAAGGGATACCATGGTAATTTAGTATTTGTGAATTGAATTCTTGTTTTCTTTTAAACGCGTACAAGTTTCACTAAATATCGTTTGGTTTATTAAGTAGTTAAATACAAAATAATAATAATAAAAGGACATTATTTAGGGCAATATTGAGACTATAAAGCCTATTCTTACATTTAACCCGTAGTCATATAAATGTAAAAAAGAGATAGTTTGAAAGAAATGTACAAAGAAGAAATAATTTGAGGTTTTAAAAACCTAAACTAAAAGCTTAGGAAAAAGTTCCACTGCAGTAAAACACCCTCACAAGAAGGGGGAGTGAAAAACCTGCGAAACCTACGGATAGGAAAACTATATCTAGCGATGAAATCAGATTAAATGAAATTTAAAAGACAAGAAGACATACCAATAGTAACATACAAGAACAAAAATAGAACAAACAGTTACACATTTATATGTATGTAGGTAGAAAATATACAGATAAATATATTAGTAAATAAACAATTAATCAAAAACTGTCTAAAAAACATATAAGGTCAGCCTGAGTAATCGATAAAGGAAATAGAAAAATATTGTTGAAATCCTTGGTTTGATGTGTTATTCTGTATGGGTGGAAAACATAGCAAACATAAAGCAACAATAAAAACGAGGAAATTAAAAGATTGGAGGCTTCGAAAAATGGGTGTGGTGCACAATTGGAAAATTATTTGAGTAGATAAGAAAGCAAATACAAAAGTGCTGTAAATGTAGGTAGAGTTACAGTATACTCCTAAACACCATCAAAGTTAAGTACAAACCGATGTACTGCATTTCACTGTCAGAGTAACAGCATCTTCAAGGTCACCTTTGTAACGTACCAAAAGAAATATAGAATAAAAATAATTTTTTCCCTGTGAATAAAAATCACCCTAGCGTACATACATATTAGTGAAAATATGTTGCAACATAAATGTCTCAACAATCTTTTACGAATTAGCTAACTAAAACCAAATTAATTCCGAATTCCAAAAGCCCCTAAACCCCTGATTAAGCTTAGCGTTAACAGCTACCTGTGACCCATGTCACGGTGCGGATATATCAGCACGTTTATTCGAACGTGCCCTTACGTAGACGAGAAGGTGAGCTGAGTTAAATTCCCGTATCCGTGACAACGCGGTAACCGCGGTCACGATCCGTATCCCGCAGCAACGCGGCCCTGTCGAATTTTTGCCTTTCCTGTTACTTACAGGTCTCCCTTAATAAGTCCATTAGGATGGCGGAATCTGCACGTGTCGTCGGTGTATTGTGAGCGTGGACCGAGATAACGCTGAAGAGGGTGGGGCGAATCGATCAGAGTCACCTGGACTACGGGACCCTCTCGTCGATACTAATTCACTCTGAATTAAGACCGTCTCGTGCAGACGTATTCAGGGAATTGGCGACGGAAATTTCACTGGCGCTCTTCCCTCCATATAGCAGTAAGGTCGCACGGTTTTGATTTTGAAAACAGGCTGCGTATCGAAAGCAGGAATTCTATATGTCCAGATATAAGAGAAATTATATTTTCGCAAAATCAAATATGCCCTCTATTTTTTCCATTCGGTCTTATTTACTTATGTAATAAACATTATTGAGATTTGATTATGGTAATCCGTACCAACTCGATCCCAAACAATTTAGAGAGACGCAAATTTGTACCGAAAAGGGGAGCACCAGGTTAGTGGGAAATTAACCAACGGATTCGCACGAATCTTCCTGAACACGTTCTTTGCTTAAAAATAGTTGACAGATAACCGTCCGACAACAAAAAAATATGCTTATGTCTGTGGAAAGACCATGCAGGCCCCATTTTGGCGTATGGCAGGGTGTGCAAGCACTATGACTCTATATTCCAAATCAATTGCTTTCGCGTATCATTCGCGGAAGAAAATCATTCTTAAATGATTGTTTCCAGCATCTATTTCCTGATCCTTCATGCATTATCAGAACAGTCTATATAACAGGGAGGTATAGATTTAAATATATGCCCCACTATATGCCAGCGGCGTATAGCTGTAGGTATAGTAACACCAACGTCCATACCTAATCTACTATATAAGCTTCTCCAATAGACTGAGTAAAGAACAACAAGATATCCCTCTTTGAGATGTTTTCTTAATAATAATGTTTTATAGATGCTTCTTAGAGATCGCGTTAGTTCTTTAGTACAGCTATAATCTTACAAACTTCGTCTTAATACTTTGGACAGACAATTTTTCGTTAAGATTCCAACAGGAATTTGATCCTCTTAGTTTAAGGTAACGATTTTAGGGAGTGTAATTGTTATAGCTGCATTGCAAATAATTTTCCTTCATGCGTCAGAGAGTACTATTAATACAGCTAGTTAATTTAAATAGATGAATCATACGGGCAGTATATTTCAAAATTACAGAGCATATGATTTTCTATCACGTGCCAGTGACCAATATTAATACCAGCAATTTTTTACGGGAAAGATAACAACGTTACAGCTCATGCTATGAAATATGAGGGCACATTTCGGGTTCAACAGCAACACCTCAGGTATTTCTCGCAGATATATTCGAGAAAATATGAATGTGATTATTTACGCTTGTCACTCGATAAATATTCTTAGAAAAATAAATTGGAGGAGTCATTTGGTTACAGGCCAGAAGGGTTCTAATCTTAATTCCCATCGCTTTGAGAATGGCCTTCAAATTAAAATTACTGACTACCAAAGCCTTCAGCTCTAATACGAGTATGAAAACTAATTTTTATTTATTCTTCTATGGGTAATATTAATGGAAAATTTTGTTTTCGCTCTTATATTTTCCCTATAAAAAAATTTTGATTTAAAAAGTTTTTACAAGCGATATCTCACATTTTTTCAAATTGTCTGATAATTCAAATCATGAAGAATTTAAATATTGGTTTTCATAAACGCTATAGTAAAATGAAAGTTTTTTATTTTTCATATAAAATCTGTTATAATGTCAATAAACAGCATGTGTAAGCCATTCAGCCTTCCACGCTAATTAAACTGATTAGTCTAAAGATATATATTAATTAATTAAGCATTGACATCGAAAATGGATGCGCCAGATTGGGAGGCCATAGACTACAAGAAGAAAGTAATATATGAAAGAAAGCAAGGGAAAATTCTGAGAAAAAAACGGATGCAAAAGATTTGCAAAAGAATTTTGCAAAAAATCTATGACCGGCATTTTTTTCAAAATTAGGTCAACTTTAACTCCCTGTATAATTTCAATGTGCAGGAATCAAAGTAATTAACTCGGTAATAACAGTAATGGCTGTATACGGAATGTTTTGAGCAGTAACCATGCGAAGTGTCAAAGTTCGCACAAATAAAATCCACTTTAATATTTTTGGCCAGCTTTTTTCGATTCCAACCCACTGTACGGAGTTATGAATATCAGAATAAATGCTTAATAAAATTAAATAATGATTGGAAGGTTAGAAGATGAAATGAAATTGCAAAAATATAAGTTATCATTAAAAGAATTGGAAGAAAATAATGTCCTATTGACTCGAGATTCATATAGGAATGTACGTGTATTGTGTGGTTGCCTGGCTTCAATATTCAGTTGCTATTTTTTATAAACAAAAGACCATTGAGTTAAACGGTTGGATATATGTTCACTATTTTTAATCAAAGAACGTGCCCTGAAATATTCGTGCGAATCCGTTCATTAATTTCCCACTTACCTCATGTTTCCCTTGTCGGTACAAATTTTCATTTTTCGGAATTGTTTGGCACCATAATTCAATTTCAATAATATTTATTAAGTAAGTTAATAAGGCCAAATATAAAAAGATAGAGGGTATGTGTATTTAATTTTTCAAAAAACTTTTTTCCCTTATATCTTGGGACACCCTAATGTACATGCTTAATATATCAAGTATTATATATATTTTGCTAAACATTAATTTTTGTATGAATTCATCCACGAAATCGCTATTGAATGCAACATTAAGAAGCTCTTGCGACACAAGTGAATTTTCATAGAGCGCTATGTAATTTTCTAGGTTTAGAGATATATGTATTAAAATATTTATTCATGTCACAATATTTGAAGTTCGGCAAATTCTCAAAATGTATACGAAGTTTAAAAGCGTTTTAGGAAATTAAAGTGGAAAGTCTGGAAAAGGCTTAATAACTAATCTTACAAGGCATAGATGTTTAACTATACTTCCGTCAAAACCTGCACAAATACTGTTAGAAACATGCATCAAACACCGTTTAGAAGTAGAGTATGGAAAGGTTTTCCTCGAGTGCAAAACGAGTATTTTCCTTCGCAGCTCCCAAAAGCCATTTTTCTCGTAAACACATTAAAACTAAAATCCGGTTTTATATTTCGACAACATTTCGCCGGAGCCACACCCAAAACCATATCCTCTGTTTGTGTATGAAAGCAAATGGCGCCTTTCGCTAAACGTAAAGGTCGTTTCGAGGCAAAAATGAAATCATTTCCTCTAACAAATGAGATCCACTTAGGCCTCGCAATTTATCAAAGGCTCTGAGAGAGAGATTTACTTCTTTCATCCTCTCTCTGTCATTAAAACAGTAAACATGCTATTTCATGCTTATTCTAATTCCACTCTCCAGCAACATGGTAGGTTCCAATTATGCCTTATTTACGATAGATTAATAGATACTACTACCGCACTAAAATCGTACTAAAACATTCTACATCTCGTACTAAAACCTCATTTACCAATTTAGAAAATTTAAAAAACGCGGAATTATTAACACAACCCTTTAAAGGAGGTACACAGGAAATAACAACTCTTAATTGGAAATAACAGCAATATAGCAAACTGTAAAAACGAATTGATAAATATGTTTTAAAGCTGATAAATTGTAAGGAAGTAGAATCCCTATGCTAATAGTGTTAATTCCATACGTGATCGTGAAGTTTAACTATAAATACAATTAATTTCATTTATTGACCTATTATTTTTATACAGAAAATATATCAAAAGTCAGACCCGATTGTTAAATTCGTCGTTTTTTTTCAAATCTGTGAAACTGTCAAAAAATAGTTGTAACCTTCAAAATAGGTGTATTTTAATCGGACGCTTTACTAGCTCTATATAGTTGTCTGAAGCATGTTACTCAACGTTTTCCTCAGAGTCTACAGGTAGGTCCAATTTGTTAATTAATAATATCCATGACCCTGAGCTGAAATACATGCTCTTAAAATCTACAATATATAGAGCCTTTCAGAGATATAATCTCTAATAATTTAAGGAAAATAAAATGTAGGCAATTCAAAGCCGATTCAGATATTATAAAGACAGATCGATGTGTGCTTATAAGGAAAGGTGGTTCTACTTTATTGCCTGGAGAGAAGATCTTTGAGGACCTCTGGCGGTGTTAGGTTTCACTATGTGGAGCCCCACTCGCTTTGCTCACTAAGTATCCCGTTAACAGAAATGGGGTTGATGCAGCATAGCATATCTATGGATAAAACACCGGGATACTGGGTTTAATTCCAATTTATGCAAAAGTAAACATCTACTTATCCTTGGATACCTTCAGAAGCACGAAAATTCATACAGAAATGTATCCCCTCATTATTATCGGGCAGTGCGTCTACTTGAAGAATGTGCTGTCTGTAAAGTATTCAGCCCAAAGGCCGGTTGGTACTTCATCCCCTCTGGCATAAGCTACTAAGAGCTTGCAGAGAGGAATGAGGTTCACTAGGCAGGATGAAGAGTGAGGTAGTTTGCCCTTGCTTTCCTCGCTGAGCCGGAATGTTATAAGCGGATAATGTCCACGCAAGTGAAGCATAATGACTCTATGAGTAACACTTTTCTTGGCATTCCGTAAGGAGAGACCAAAATCAGTGCAATTATTCACCTATACCTCATTAGCTTTCATTTCACCACAGCCATGATCAAGACTGCGACAAAAGTAAATGAGAGATACATTTTTTTTATCCTGTACCTAAAGACAAATGAACATTTTCATTTCTTAGAATATGGTATCACATACTGTTCCACTGTGCTTAAGTCTGGAACATTAATAGTTTCTGTGGAGAAGCAAAAGTAGTTTCTCTAGACGTACTCCACATATAATTTGCTAGGAAAATCATTCAACGCAATGCACCTAACCTCAAAGCGAAGACATCCTTCTTGTTCCCAAAACGCTCTATTCACTTCAGACATGTGGATATGGGTAGCATCATTCATAAAGACAAACTACTCACAATTACTCTCAAAGACACTCTACTAATTACCTTTAAAAACAGCACACTCTCACCGCTAGAGACAGTCTCCGCCCGCATACAGCCCCGGTCAAGAAGAAGGATACCCCGTATTATTTAAGGGATAGATTAGTTAAAAGCATGGAAAGCTTAAAGGCATTCGGAGGGAAGAGGCGTGGAAGGACGAGATTCCGCCGAAAACGGGAGCCTCGGGCGCACATTTTCACGGTTAATTAAGTGCCATTTAGGGGTCCGTTAACGCCCCAGTTGACCCGAAAAAGAGCTTCCCTTAGGTACACATAACGACACCGTCACGGAAAATGAATAAAAAACTACTCAACTTATTAAGACGTTTGCGCCGAAGAAAGAACGATTTGGATATGGCGTAAATGAGGCTCTCTTTGAGAACTTTGAAGCGTTGCTGTGTTCCTAATTACCCCAACTTCTCATCTGTGACTGCGTTTGTGAGATCGAACTCACTTACCGTCTCAATTATGCGGGCACGGATTCCTCTATTAAATTTCATCCATGCAACAATGTGAATACACTTTTAGTGCTGTGACAATAGATTTTTTTCGGGATAAAATTCACTACAACTAGCTATTTCAGATCATTACACGTAAAGGATGCTTAGTAGATGTGCCGGGAGGTTGTAATGACGTTACATGACATATATATTAACTTCATTAGAGATAGTAATGAAAAAAATTCGTTCACTCTGTCCATCTAACAAGTGAATAATATGGTGGAAACAACTAAAAAAAAGGTTCCACAAAATATTTTATTTAATACGACCAAACCAGTTTAAAATAGTAATTGATTAATTTAATAGTTCAACACTTTCTAATCATAACGTAACTCGATCGTGTCTTTCATCACTGCATTTGTAATCTACGATAATATGAAATACTACTCAATGAGTTGTGGGCTGATGATAATTGTTAAAAGTTGAAACCAGTTCTATCGCATTAAACAAAATATTTTGTGAAACTTCTTCCAGTTATTTCCAACATAATGCAGTTCGCCAAGTAATGGCCTCATTTATCGAATGAATAATGCCTAAATATTACTTGACTAGATTTCATTAAAGTAAAGATTGAATAAAAGTACTATTCCTTCTGACATAGATTACAGCAGCTCAAAGGATTGATAAATAAAGGATAATCATTAGGACGGATATTAAAAATCGATTTTCTGCCGTTAAAATAGCTAAGCTAATGGGTCTTATATCTTATTATTTTCGCTCTTTTTAGAATAATAATTGATTCATAACTTATTAGTAACAATTAGTAATTAATAGGAATGTATTGCTTCTGCTTAAGCAGAATTTAGATTTCATTACAAAATTACAATTATACGGTATAACATTTTGCTCATACGATCAATAACTGTTGCAGAGTACAAAGGCGTAAAAATAATTATTTCTTATAGGTACCTCCGTTTCTTCTCCACATTTACTCAAATAAGTTTTCATTAAAATGAATTCAAATTATTCTTACAGTTATTAAATATTGCCCCATCCAAAATATCATGCATGGCTTCTTAGAAATATAATTAATGAAACGTTTTTGACAGGAATTATTTCATTGCCGGTTTAGAATTTATAAGTATTAGTCATTTGCTAATATTTATTCATTGCTAAGTCATTACTGAAAGAGAGTTTTAGTTAAAGTTCCATTTATAGACAAGTATCGTACAGAGAGGTATAGTCTGGTTTACGAATATTGATTCACAAATTAGCACACTAATTATAACGTAACGTAATGGTGTCTCTTACCACGGCATTACCAATCAACGATATTTCGAAATATCACTCAATGAAATATCGTAAATTCTTCATAATGGAAGCGTTCCTCTTAAGTTGATTAAATTGCTTTCATTTTTGATTACCCATTGCGGATTAAATGGACCAAGAGGTAAACAATACCCAGGAGACCATCACTAAACCAGGAAATGCATCCGAATGCATTGCGATATTGCACCGCAGGATCATGAAATAATGCTGAATCTTCTTCTGGTGAGTCGATGGCTTAATTAATTAATGCATCAGCTGATAGAATGACCATGGAATAGGGTTCGTTTCTCATTAATTAAAATCCTATAAGGGTAATTTTAATCCGTAGACGCGAATGCAAATTAATTTTCCGATTTATTTCAGAGAATATTCCCATTGGATGTTTATCCTTCCTTCGGATCAAATCTTCCTTTTCTGGGAATTCCTCAGCAAGATATACCCATCCTTTCCCAATCCGTCTGACTTTAATCCACCAACGCAAAGGGGAAAACGAATTCTTCCCTCGAATCTCACGTATATTTCCATGAAATACCAATGATGGGGCTATTGTCTCATTAATTATTCACCAGAGAACACTTTGAGGGGATCCAGAGGGCCTCGAATGAAAAAAGAGAAACGTAACGTATCTAATGGAAGGAAACTGGCCTCAAGGGGATATACCAAGCTGAATCTCTTATCCGATTTTTTCGGCCTATGCCTTCGGATTAAAGGGTACTTAAGAAGCAGTGGGTCTCAAAGCTGAAGCGTAATTTTCATTGTGATAGAGAAATATCCAGGCTGCTAAATCGGAGAGGATGTGCTTTCTAATTAGTAACCGGGAAGCATGAAGCAGGTGAGTGGTCTATAGAGGTTCACATAATTGAAAACACCACGAACAACGGGAGCAGAGAGTAGACTTACGTCCTCAGAGTTAGAAATGCTTATCTTAATAGGAATGAGACTTTGGAGAGGCTGGGTACTTTGGAGAAAAATCAATAAAGGTATGGATGTTTTCAGGAATCCGATTTCAAGTACCCATTTACTTGAGTAAAATTTGACTCACGGTAGATCCTTTACTGGAGCAACTAGATTTACATTAGTCCTTCTTGGTTCATTAATTCGCAACGCAAATAGCTGTGGTTAAGTAAGTTAAGTATTTGTTGAATGCCAAATCCTACGTAGCCTAACAAATTATTGGTTGTATGCTTCCCAGAAAACTTCAAGCCAGACTATTTCCATAAACATGTTCTTCATTTTCAGATATTCAGAATTACATATACAAATCAACTTAGAAACTTAATATTGGATATATTTACCGACTATTGCAGGTTATCTTCAATATATTTTGATTTTATTTATTATTTGGGCAAGTCTCTCAAATACTATGTTTCATTATGCAGTTGCAAGCTTATTTGTCATTGCATATGCATCAGAAAGCATATCAATTCAGATATTTATGCGTGTAATACGTTTAATTTCGATTTATGATATTAATTTTGAAGTTCATATTTATCATTTTTTAATCCTGTTCATAAAATCTTGGCATTATAGATTTCCATAGAAAACTTATCGATGAAAATTATAACTTAGGTAATGGAAAAAACATATGTTAAATCCAGATGAAACTTCATAAAGATTCGTAAAATAACAAGAACAAAGCATTAAGACAAAGAAAAAAGATATATACCCAGGAAATATACATGTATATAATAATAAATCAAATGAGGAAACACTTCATTCAAAACACGTAAGACATTGAAAGAATAACTAGGAAAGATGTCATGACACTGCTGGTGACAGGATGGATAAATCGAAATATGGATATCTAGAAGAAAAACGACTCCTAGGCCAACAAAAAAGAGACACCACCGTGAATAAGAAAGCTATAAAAAGGTCGGAAGATAGAGTTGATAACACGGTACAAACCAATTATATATTCATTAATCCATATCTCCAATTAGTCTACGCTCTTATCACTATAAAGGCTAGATAGTTTCTAAGTCCCATTACAATTAGCTGGAAGTACATAAAGAGATTAAATGTAGATTGCTAGGCAAAATGAGGAGTACGGTGGCTAAAACTAGATTCCTTCCCTGAACCGATTCTGTAGAAACTGCAAGATCTAAACTTGCACGTGATTGCAGCACAATGACGAAACGAATAATACTTTTCGAAGCATTCAACAAGGAATTATCAAGCACTAGACATAATCCAGCATCAATCACATCAAAGAGGTAGTCATATAGAGGTAGTTATAAACAAGAATGAGAAAAAAGTAAGTAAAACGTTTGCGGAATGTTTTCCTCTATGCCAACAAAACGACCAAAAGTTATTTTTTAATCGAGATATGGCTGATCGAGCATCTCTTCCCCTATTTTTCTTTCTTAAATAACACAAATTTCAGTAAAAATCAGATTGAATAACTTTCTGGATATATAATATCACAAATTATCCTATTTTTTAGTTATAATCTCAATAAAAGGATCTACGAGGTATAAACAAACGTATAACTCCTTCGAAATGCGTTTTATATGAGAAATAATTTTTAGTCCCGGCTATAAAATTATGGAATTCTTTCCCTCTTCCAATAAAAGCAAGCAATAAATGTAAAATCATTAAAAATATTGTATCAAAATTATGTAATGGAAACTGCATATGTATATTTAGTACGTCTACGTTTGTTTAATAACTTTGTAATTGATCCAAAAACTTTGTTTGAAAATATTGTATTTAATTGTGATTTTGGATCTAATTACATTATAATATTCTATTCACTCACTGTCAGTTATGTAAAACTGTCTGCATCCAATTTTGATTTAGGTGGCTAGCCGCAAAGTAATAAACCTTATTATTATAAACACGAATTATTTAAAGAAACTACAAAAATCGAAAATTGGAGGAACAACTGGATTTTTACCACTTAAAGTAATGCTGCGACCTTTGCTTTGTTCATTCGTGGCTATTCTGATATGCCGTAACATTGTACACCAACGACTTTTTATCAAACTGTTTGGTGGCTGACGGTCAAAAAAAGAACGTTTCCACAGGGGTAAAGAGGCATTATCAAAGAGACATTCGCCACACTTTGAAATGGTTTTAACGGAAGGAGCGGCCAGATCTAGACGAGAAATCCGGCCGTTAACGATTCCGTTTCGCTTTTTTTGCATCGAATCCAACTTCCATTATGGGCTTCGCTAGAGCTCCGTTTCCTCACCGTTTCCGGGTGTGTATCGAGCGAAAGAAAAACTCGGATTTACGCACTAAAAGAGAAGTAACGGAAGGTTCTCTCTATCAGGAAACATATGCTTCGTTCCGGTAAAAGAAGGAATATGCATATCTATGATGAAGTATTTATGTAAAGAAGAAATTCTGTGGGTTTGTGTGTTAGTCTTGGATTGGAGTCCACACTGTTGGCCCGATTCGCTTCAAACTTTGCATACGTGTTCTCTTAAATCAGGAAGGAAATACTAAAAATTTTCATTTGATGAATTCACTGTGTTCGAACCAAGATCGCTCAGATAGGTTTCCATAAAGAAAACATGTAAACTTTACTTCATCGGTTGCGGCTTTAATTCCATTGAAGATTAGAAGGAATAGGCTTGCAAAGTCGAGACAAGCACCAGAAGAAAGATAGTTGAGTAAAGTTTCATTCATTGGTCGTTAAATATTATTTTCGATTAAACTTTTACAATTTTGACAAAATTCGCGAAAAATTTACAAACTTTTTAAGGTTGTAAAGAACCAGTTCCGTTGACTACCTCCGCGATCACTGAATCCGAGCTCTTGTATTTTCCTGTATGGTAAGAATAGATTGGGATTTTAGTTGTGTATACTAATTATGATATATTATCATTATATACTCATTGCACCACCTACTACTTGAATAGAGTATACTTCTATATTTCCCGTTGAGAATCAACGAGTTCTTCAGCTAGTAGTAAATATAACACGAATTAAATAAAAGTAAGTCTTATCAAATAGGAAGAAAAATATAAAAATTAAACCCTTCCCCAGGTAGTTGAAAACGTTAACGACGTAGTTAATAAACATTTAACCTTTATGATAGTCTTAAATATAAGACTGCTCGCATTGTTAATATACGGAATACCATATATTTACGATACGAAAGAAGATTGTTGACTGAGAAGCAATGGATGGAATAATATAGCTTATGTTTACCGAAATCTACGACGGAATATCAAGCAAGAATTTTTATAGTGAAAGGAAACAAGGACGAGTCAAACGAGCAGTACATTCTTTCATTTCACGAATTTAACAAGAAAAGAAACATTTTCCTTGCCAGAAAATTCTATCTAATAAATTTATATTGCACAGTTTACTTTTCTAGGCGAGGTTAATATGAAAGGGGGTCTAAAAAACATTTCATGAGTCTAAATTGCTATCAACTGCGTATCTTTCTTCAAATAGAACTGCTATGTTACTTCATTAATGAGCTACTTACGGATGATTATAAAGTATAGAGTATAATTACGCATAAGTAAAAGAGAGCTATTTGTTTCCTCACTACGTAATTTTTGGGCAAAAGGAACCGAGTACCTCCACTGAATCTCGATGCATCAAACCCATGGAGTAATATTTGTAAGATTGGACCATATATAGTATCATTTATGGCCAACATAAACATTTGGAAATAAAATATGCTGAAGAAATAAATAAATGATAAAAACAACAAAACAAGGAATTATATCAATTTTTTATTGTTCAAAGAATCTAATAATTTTAAATTTATTTCTATACATCTAAATATTTGCATTCCTTTCGATCACAATCCATCGCAATTGTTCGAATTAACTTAGATTATCCGCATCATTAATAGATTTCTTTCAATAACGAATTTAAATCGCAAGACTAGATAGATTGCTGCCGAGAGAACTGGTTGAGTTATTTTACATTCATTCCGCATCGTTGATCGATTTTCCGAAATATATTCAAACGTATTCTGAGGTTCCTGGATCGATTTCATTCGAATATATAGTTGCATTCAATTTCTAAGGAAGAGAGTGAGAAATTTATAGAGAAAAATACCGCGGGAAGAAAAAATAACGCGCGTGGAATAGCAATCGAAGGGAGTGGTACTGGACAGAAAACGTAGTAATCAATATCACCGTAGCCTAATGTTGCACTTGCAGAAAAAATATTTCCAAGCAAGAATATATCGAGTGAGAGGGAAGAATTCAATAAGTAGGAGTACGACTTATTTTAATCCTATCCTAATTCAAACTTTCTAGACATATTAAAATTCAAGAATTTTGATATCTGTGATCTTCCAACGAACTCCCACTTATTTACATTTAATGGAAAGTGCTTATTTCATGAAATATTTAACCAATTCTAAGAATGCGTATGAAATTATAAAAGATAGGTTGGCATAGTAATATTGTATACTGAAACACAGTTTGTCAAAGATTATTTCATTTAGATGTTTTTTTAAGCAATTTTTATAAACAAATTGAATTATTTAACGAACTCTGAAATTGTACAGGATATTTTTCATTCCTTTATTTTTGAAAAAAGTCATTATCGGTACTTCACTAAAAGAAAAATCATTCACATGGCATGTATATTTTTTTCAATTTCATTTGCATATTTAATTATTTTTTTTAATGATTGGATATAACACGACTACTCAAATTATTGAAAAATACCGGTCAATTGTGATACATATTAAGTTTTATTGATGATATAATCGATAGAATCTGACCAGACTTCGTGAAACGCAGTTTAAAAAATGAAAATATGGAGTTCGTTTTTTTCATTTGACATTAATGATGGTAAAGAAAAAAGCTTACATGAGGCATCTTAGTTCAGCAGTACTTCCTTAACATTTCTACGCACACTTTAGCGAATATATTTTCTTTTACTTCCATAATAAAGGCTTTATCTCTCAAAAGCTGTCTACAGCAATGAAAACAACCAACCGAGAAGACTCAATAAGGAAAATGCTAAACATATTACAATTTTCTCAACTCCAAGCTTGCGTTTTACTCAGAATATCCTTAGAATGTAAATTTTTAAACCAAGATATGAAGAAATTTAACTTTGCGACATAAAAAAGCAAAATAAACTACACATCCTTCCTCTACTGAAAAATTTAATGTGTATTTCGAAATTCTATATTATTCTAATCAAATTTTCTGAATGGAAACTTTTTTAAGCATCAAAGATACTCATCAGCTCAGGTCTTGGATCTTTTCATTCGTCATCCTTCCTTTTCAATGAAATCGGACTTTTAATTAAATACGAAAAGCAGTAATAGATTCGGGCTAAATGATACAAGAGTACTGCACATAGCATTTTCTTATCCTACCTTCGTATTTTTGAAACTACAGCCATCTATATATATATTCATTACAAAGCAATACTTAGAAAATGAGAACATTTGAGTTCCTCCTACCAATTTCTCCACCGAGACAGCCGATTTTTGAGACTAATAACCTCTCATTATAACGCTATATAGAACTAATTTTGCCAGCATTATAAAATTCATATCTCCAATTTAATACCGAAATCATACAGCTAACAAAAGGACAAGTAAATTAGAGCATATTGCATGACATTTAAACGCAGCTCCAAGCGAAAATTTCATATGACCCATTTTCACCCTTGTTAAGCATAAAATGCAACTCGCCCGCACGGACATTCTATCTCTCATGTAGTTTATATTGCGCTAAAGGTTAAAGTGCAATTTAAAAAATATGTGATTTGAATGCTCGTAACAATTTCGATAGCAATCAACACCACTTTCAGGGAACTTAATTTTTTCCTCCAATAGCCTACTATTGCCATCAATTGAATACAATTGCTTAAAAACGAAATCATTACCTCAACCTTACTTAAGAGAAACGTTCCAACAATTATTTTTTCTCTCAGCTAGTTGCAGCGCTTTCGTATGATTTTGCCAATTAACTTCATAACGCAGAGCTGAATTTAAAGGCAAAGTTACCAATGGGAAAAATGAATGGAAATTGTGAAGAATTTCCAGTTTTAAATAGCAAGGTCAATTAAAAAAGTAGTACATGCATGTAGCGTTTAAATAATTCTTCTCTATTTTTAATATAACTTCAATCGTAATAGAGCTTCAATTAGTAGCACCTGAATCTATAACAATGAATTTTACAAGAGCGAAGGATAGAAATCAGGATTATTCTGTGAGTTACGTTGGAAAATATAATTTAAGACCTTGGAAACCACTAATACGATCTCTGCTTTATGTTAAGTCACCAATATAAAGACTAACGAAACAAGTGAATACTTACACCTTTACTACAATAAACTTATACATTTACCCCAGTGAAAATATTACGGTAAATGCAGAAGTTTCCCATTGTTTAGTTATTCTTTTATTCAGATTTTTGTTGTTGGAACTTTTTGACGTGTTAGTTAGTTATTTTGACCCTTTATTGGCGAGGTTAGTCCCAAGTGGGCCTCTTTTCCGCTAAACCTCGTATGTCGGCAGAATATGAACAAGTATAAATTAAATTAAAACAAAAAAGACAGAGTGTGGGGAAAAATCTTTGCAACTGAAGGTTGCCAAAGAAAAAACCCAGGTTGCGGGAAAACAACCACAGTGAAGGAGGGTGAAAATAACCCGCGAAAACATAGTAAAAAATAACAATGAAGTATAGACAGTAATAAAATTACATACAACATATACATAAATCAATAAATTTACAGAAAAATAAAAATATTATTAATTACAAGAGAAAAATATAAAATTTACTAAAGTGAGAAAGAAAATTGTAAATAGTAAATGTCCTTTTAATTAATATTCGTCAAAGAAAAATAATTATAAATAAATAAAGGTCAGCCAGCGGCGTTCGTCGACTTTTTCGAATTTATCTCAGCAGTACGTGACAAACGTGTGTTATTAGACAAAATATAAGTTATGCTGTGGAGAGTAGGAAAGTATGCTATACCAAAAAGTGCTCTTCGGAGCTTCTGAAGTATAACTATAAGTTAAATTATTCATTTCAAACTCATTAAATATTTATTGGCTTTAGAAACAAAACATTGAACTGCTTCTCCAATGACTGCTCATACACCTGACAGATGAACATTCCAAAATCCAGGGTAAGTGATTAGATTAAAGAAGTTTAGATATGAAACACCTACCAAATCATGTGTTTATTATCACACTATGATAATAAATATTTGGTTTGGTGATAAAAAGACGCCATTAAATGAAGATTCGTTTTAATAATAAGTTTACGCGAACAAAATTATTATGGATCAAAGATAATGTTCCAAGTACTCTCTACATACAAGAGTTTTTCATTTCTGATTTTTCTATGTACATACACTGGTCAAGAGAGCAGTCCTGACCCTGAATTGCTATATAATTCTGAGTCATCTGGTTGCACCTTACCTCTCCTAGAAGTTCAGAAAAGTTCTTGAAATAGGTTGGTTGAAATTTAACTAAAATATCTTTAGACATACCTGAGTGGAAAATGTAACATTTTCAAGGCAATCACATTGATATAACGTTGTTTACTTTTTCAACACGCATCAATAAAACACAGAGCAATCTCAGAAAAATTCAAAATTCCCGGAATTTTTCGAAAATCCATTTGGTTTACCGTTGAACAATACCTCTTCGCCGACTTTGAAATCTCAATTTTTCTAAAAATAGGTCAAAATAGACTTCGTCCCACGTTCTTCAACGAAACACATGTGACAGTTCATTGCCTTCCTCGCGTTATTTTCAATATCCACCCCTAACCATTTGTGATATACATTTTAGTTTGATGAATTCACGGGAAACATGGAACGCGGGAAATTCGCGGCCTGGTAAACACACAAACGTACCAATCCCTTTCTAAATGCAAATAACAGCGATGTTTAGCAAATATAGCTCCGCTATTTCCAACGCTGTAATTACTCCAACATGCTCCGCATTCATATTTTTCTGGAAAAATCTCATTTTTAAACTGAGATCGCTGAGTTTTAAAAAAAGCACAGCGAATTGCGTCTTGCGTTTTCGCAGCATCGCCAAATTTCGAGTCCTGGAATTTCATTCGAGAGTTAAAAACGTGTTTTTTTAGAGTTATTTTTATAAAATAGTGGAATGAATTTGACATTTCTGTATATTTTGTAAGTTGGTTGTTGTGATTTGAACGATTGAGTTTGAAATGTAAGTCACTTTTTTGTAAATTAGTTAGTTAAATGTGAAGGCATGATTTGGATCTTGTTTTCAAATTTTTCTAAAACGTCAGTGTAATGTGAATTAATGAATTGTAAATGTTTGTCATAATTAGAAATTAGTTGGAGTAATGTCAATTAATGAAATTGTAATTATGGGCAGTTTTTGTAAATAAGTAAAATGTGAATGAATAGATTTGATACTTTTGAAAATATATTGTTAATTATTTACTGTAATTTCAATAAGTGAATTTGAAATGGTTATAAATTAGTTAGTGTGGTGACGGTCAGCCAGCTAAATTTATTCGCGGCCTAAGATGAAAACTGTGACTAAGTAGTAATAACTGAAATTATGAGATACTTGTGGAATAAATATATTAGAATAAGTACTAAGAGTTCTATATAGTATCTCAGTGAAGACGTATTCAGCAAAGTAACTCTATAAAGTAAGGTTCGTTGTTTTGTGTGTGTGAAAACATCCTTATCTATCTAGTAATACTTTTCAGTCATGGTTCATTTTCTTAAAAGAGAACCAAAGTAGGAAGATGTTTGGCGTCAGTCGCATTCCTCTTAATAAAAGGATGGATCTGTGTATTCACTATGAATTTTGCTATGGCAATAATAAAGTTCGAGAAATTCTTTGCTAATAAGTTATCCAATATTAGATAACACGTCCTTCCGCACAGTTCACAGGAAGGCGGTATGTAGCTGTACCCACAATATTCACGACCAGAATTTTACTTTTCTCCTGCTCCGTGTTTTTGCGATAAAAAATTAGTTCGGGAACTTTTTGAACGTAGCAGTACAAATACCTTTCTCTGGTTAAGTGTTGAGCTTTTAATTTCATTATACGCACAGTTTCACACGGCTCTGAAAAATCTGTATTCCACGCTTCATCTGTACAAACACGTGACGAATTCCAGTTTATTTGATCTCCATTTTCGTCATTTTTCGCCGATTCCTCCTCTTCGTTGAAATGGAGCCTAACGGTGGGAAGAGAAAGGAAAGCCGTTTTTTTCAGTCTCCTGAATTCGCTGTCATTATGCCTTTGAACGACGCATTTTTATTTTCATCCGAAACGAGTTATTCCGCGGGACTCCCTCGCGAATTCGTTATGAGAGGAACACTCGCGACACTCCATGTTTCGCTAATGAAAGAAGATGTTTAGTTTTTGATGCCAAAACACGCTGCGTGATGAATACAGTTCATCCGCGGGCTGAGGAAAATGCAAATTTCCTAACAAAATACATGCATACGCGTGAGTTTCGGAAAATTAATGTTCCAAAAGACAAGTAGCTCAGTTACATTGGCCTATATATTATAAATAGGTAGGAACTAGAGTTTTCGTAACATAATTCGTACATTGAAAATCAAAACAAGTGTACACGTGTATGCACCCAGAATTACGAGCAAATATTAGTGGATGAACATACGTAAGTACAGCGTATCTGATATTACCTAATTATCTAATTACAATTCTAGATCGTTGAAATAATACTTGTCATTATTACTCGTATAGTTTTAGTCGTTATGATAATATTACTTACAACTTATATTTCTAGGTATTAAGAAAAATATTATCAAGAAGGTTCATTCCCCAATCCTAAACTCTCTTTTCAATTTTCGGGTTCTATCAAGAACAGGTCGCCTATCTGATTCCTTCTCTTTCAATACTCCTCATCTGACAATAATAAAACAATCCATTTTAAGAATACCTCCTATTTTCAACTTTTTGTATTCCAATAAAAATTTTGATCTTTCTTACATCTCAGTTCTGAATATGGTTGTAAAAGATCTATCCCTGTAATTTCGTCTGATGTAGTTATTTCTCTATTTACTTTTTGATCACTTTATATTTTGATTCATTATTTAATTTTATGACCTTATATTTTTATATTGTTTATTATCAGCTGTAATCCACATCGTCATACATTTTTATGATATTTTAATAAATGAACAAATAGTACTTCTAAAAATTCCAGCTTAAGAAATTGGTAAGATTTTACAACGAAATAGACTTACAGGAGTTGATGGTTTACACGAAGCGATTTATATCATGACAACGCCTTATAATTGAGAAAAAAATTCCATAACAACAAATCTGATATATATTCCTAGATAAAGGTAACTTTTTTACATTTCAGCGAACGTAAGAGCTGTAACATGTGCAAATCGTATTTTTTCCGGCGCAAGTAGAATTCTATTACTCCCTTGAGATTAGAAAGCAAAAAAGCTGATCAAGTCTTCAAAACAGCTCGATTGAAATAAAACTCAAATTCATATTAATACCTTTGTGTGTATGAACACTAACATAGTGCGCCAATAAAAAGAATTCTCGGTCACAAATTTTGACACGTGGGCGCACCGCCATTTCGCAGCCGCGAAGGAATTTTCGCGAAACGAACGTTTCCATTTGTCAATCCCGCATTCCCTCGTTACCTATGCAAACTCTTCTCGGAGAATCGAAATTTAAAAAATAAATAAACGGGTCTCCTTCATTCGATTAGTGTCCGAAGAATTTTATAAGCGCCATATTGACGGGTCCATCGGAGAATTTGATTAAGTCGCGGCGTCTACCTCGTCCCCTTTAAAAACAGCGGGTGACAAGTCAACTGGAGAATGCCACGCCCCTTTGCACCGGAAGCGGCGTCGTGGGCATTATAGGACGGGTTGAGAGGAAGAGCGCGCGTGACAAATGTACAGCAAGGGAAAGGTTCACGCAGTTCTGAAAGTGGCATTCCTATGTTTTTATTGTGCGCAATCAAATATTCAGCACAGATATAAAACGAAATTCCATGGCAAAAATTTAATTCGCAAAGCAAAGGGCAGGGAATGAAGAATCTTGAATTTACTTTCGTAATATACAGTTCAATACATAGTTCCACGCATTTCTGAAAGTGGCATTCCTACGTTTTTATTGCGAAATAATATTCAGCATAAAATAACATTATAAAACGAAATTCCACGACTAAAATTTAATTCGCAAAGCAAACAGGGTGGCATGAAGAATCTTGAATTAACTTTCATTTAATATACAGTTCAATACATCTTTCTCGCTTCGCTGATTTTAAATTATCGCTGCCAACGTTAAACTAGCAATTGATTCGTCTTAATAAACGTCATTTGGGCTAATAAGAAATGATTTTTTAACTCAGCAATTGAAATAGATGTTTTTCCATGCTATCTTTGGCTTGGGGCATGGTTGATGCGCAGATAGACATTCGATCTTGTAAATAGAATATTGAAAGATCCTGGAAATGGATTGCTTATTATTACTATATATAAAGCTGCAAATCCTACTGATTGACACAAAATCCTGGGCATTTCTAATCGAGCTGGAAGGCTGAAATTTTCAAGAGAGATTTATAATTGACAGTCGAGTTGGGAAAAAATCGAAAATCTACAGATTTTGTCCTAGGTTTGAGACCAGAAAGGATTATATTTTTCAATGTATTTAAACGGGAAGAACGAAAAATGGCCATGTAGAGCAAATTTCTTTCGTTCATAAAAATATGAAAATGTAATCGTAAAGCAGTGGGACTTGGTCTATATTACGTCTAAAGGATCAAAGTTTTCTTTTCTTGCGACCGATTTTAACATTCCGGCAGGAAATTTGCAAAATTTTAGTTTGAACGCCAATTTATTACGTTTTTTTCTCCTCATTTTGAAAATTAAATCTATGGCAACAACCATTGTTTGAATCGAAAACAAGTTTGTTTACGATCCTATTTTCATATGCAATGATAAAGGTTTGATGCATTTTTAATTATTTTAAATCTTTCTTTCGATACATGTTATTACTGAATGCTGAAAAATGTAAATTTCGTTAAAATAGACAGTGGATATCTGCACGGTCAATGAATCAATCGTGAATGCATGCTGTGATAACATAAGTTTATGTAGAGAATACGAGACCATTAACAACGAAGATAATCGTAAAAGTCATGTAAGTAGTGAGATTATTCTAGAATGAAGTACATAGATACGAATATAAATTAATAAATAGGGATATTAATGTAAATTAAAAGGTTTAACGACAATCTTTAGAAATAACATAACTGTAAGCATTACGAATCATTAGTTTCGCGAACACTATAATTTATTAATATATTATAATTCATAGCTCACTTAACCAAATACATTTATCATATACTGAACTCTCATCTAAATGAACAACAAATATCTAATCAGGAAATACATGGTATTATTGAACTATGTTAGGATATCGTTGGTTTACGCATATGGTGGATTGCTTTTCGTGTGTGTGAGTTTCTGTTCTTTTAATTTTATGCCTATTATGTTTATTCTTTTCTATTTTAATTACATATTATTATTCTGTCATCCTTTCCAAAGAGAATTTAAAATTAAGTTCTTATTCTACGTTATTTTAATTAATACGTAGTACACAATTAGTTCGTAATATATTACGTAATTCAACATTCATCAAAATAAAAAAAAACAGAAATCTACTCATAAAATACACTGATTTCCTTCAACGACTTTCTGATTACGTTGTTCTACGCTGGATAATTCTTGGTTAGTAAAAACAATCTTTGCATGTATCATTGTATGAATATTATTTTCCCATCTTCTCCAAACGGACTTTAGAATAAAGTTCTTTTTCTACGTACTTTAAAACTATTTACATAATTACGTTGCCTATTGTCTATTTGTTTATTTAATTAGAAACGGAGCTCATTGTCGTAGTAGACAACATTTAATGAATATAGGATTATTTTGCAGAATGTCTTGCACTCAACCACATACTACACAGGTAATCGTCTATTTATTCCGCATTTTTATCTTATGCAGATTTTTATTCTGACTTTACTTTGTTTGGCGTATTTCTCTAATATAATTTTACGAATGCGTATTCATTACAGACTCCCGTATCTCATAAACGCGAAAGGCTTTAGAAATGATTATTTTACTATCATATTATTTGGCGAATCTCGATCTCACTTATTTGAAAATTATGCATACAATAGACAGTGGTATAATTAAAAAAAATTTCTTTCCATATATGTTATGACTGAAGGTTGAAAAATATAACTTTCATCAAAATGGACAGCGAATATCTGCACGGTCAATGAATTATTCGGGAATACATACTGTGATAACATAAGTTTATGTAGAAAATACGAGACCATTTATAAACGAAGATAATCGGAAAAGTCATGTAAGTAGTGAGATTATTCGAGGATTAAATTTAAAAGTCTACACTGAATCTATATAAGGGGGATAAGAAAGCAATTTCGATGAAAAATACTCATTAATTACTGATGAAGAACGTATTATACCGGATCAAGTCTACCTATGCCTGAGTAAAAGTAAGTACAACTGAAATTTACATCATCCTAAAATATTACTATCAGAATATTATTGTAAATTAATAGTTTTAACGATATTATTTATAAATAATATAACTGCAAACAATACGAATCATTAGCATCAAAATCGGTATAGTTTAGTATAGTAGTATTTCACTTTATTCTCACTTAACCCAATGCATTTATCGTATATTAAATTATGTCTAAAAACTTCCTTTGCAATGGCCATTTCCGATTCCTACTTTATGGCGTTATAATTAATAACAATATTCATAACATCTCTGATGAAAGCAGGAAGATCCCAATTACCACCATTTCAATAACTAATACTATTAACAAAGACACTCAACCATTCTATAGCCAGAAAAATCTTGCTAGCCGGAATTCGTACCTTGGTGTTGGAGTCCTAGCACAGTGACCACTTTCTCACCGCACTCGGTGTGTTTGGTATTTTGCCCTTAGTTTCTCTTAAGATCGACAGATAAGCTCCAGCGTCCTGTCTCGCGTGCCACCTCATAGTGTGGCTTCTTTAGATGATGTTCCTTTTAGGAGGGGAAGCTTTAAGTAACGTATGCCTCAATTTCATACTACATACATTGTGATACATTGTAACCAAAAAGCTCATACGGGCAGCCAAACCCGTTGCTGCCCGCCTTTATTGAAGGACCATATTATAATTGAATATCAAGAAAGTGTAACTTTCATTTAAATGAACAACAAATATCTACACAGGAAATAAAATTATATCCTTGAACGATGTTAGGATTATACGTATATGTTGGATTGCCTTTCGTGTGTGAAAATTGTGCTTTTAATTGTATGCCAATTATGTATCGTCTTTTCTATTTTAATAACATATATTTATTCTGTCATCTTATCCATACAGAATTTAAAATTAAGTTAAATTTTCGTTTTTTTAATTAATACGTAGTACCTTACGTAATGATATGGGATACTGCTGGGGAAACGATAAATGTCCATGAAGAACCAAATGTTTTCATTCACATAAGCATGAAAAATGTACGTACAGTGGAGAGTATTTAACTAAATTATACCTCAAAGAGGAATTTTCATTTTTCCTGCATCCAATTTTGCCATGTCGGCAACATCTTAAATTAAATACAAATTAATACTGTTTTTATTTGCACCCTTCCCAAGATAAAAACTTTGGCTACGACCATTATTTACGTGGAATACAAATTTGTTTGCAGTTCAAATAACATACGCCGTGATGAAAGTATGAAGTTTTTGAAATATTTTTCAATATTCTTTTGTTTGTAATATTAATATACATCAAGAACATTTAACTTTCATCAAAATAAACAACAAAAATCTACTCATAAAATACGCTGATTTCCTTGAACGAACTTTGGATTACGTTTTTCTACGTATCAGCTGGATGATTCTTCGTAAGTAAAACAATTTTTGCGATTAAAAATGTATGCTTACTATGTTTACTCTTTTCTATTGTATTCACCTCAAATTATTTTTTCATATTCTGCAAACGGGCTTTAGAATTAAGTTCTTTTTCTACGTTTTTCAAAATTATTTACATAGATACGTTACCTGTAGCATATTTGTTTGTTTATATAATTAGAAACGGAGCTCATTGTCGTGGTAGACGCCATTTAATGAACATAGGATTCAATTTCATTATGCCTGGCACTGAACCGAATACTTCACAGGTAATCGTCTATTTATTTTCCGCATTTTTATCTTATGCAGATTTTTATTCTAACTTTGCTTTGATTGGCGTATTTTCTTAAATTAATTTTACAAATGCACATTCATTAGGAATCAACTCCAAATCTCCCGTATCAAATAAGCGTAGAAGGCCTTTGAAATCCAAAGGGGGACGTCCTAAAACCTTGAACGACCTTCGGATTATGTTGTTCGCTGGATAATTTTTGTAAGTAAAAACAATTTCTGCATTTATCATCGCATGCAAAATATTTTCCCAACATCTCCATATGGGCTTTAAATTCAACTTCTTTTTCTACATTCTTCAAAATTATTCAACTACGTTGCCTAATTTCTATTTGTTTATTTAATTAGAAACGGAGCTCATAGTGCCGCTTTAGACGCCATTTAATGTGCATAGGAATCAATTGAAGTATGCCTTGCACTGAACCGAGTACTACAGGTAACGAATCATCTATCGATTTCTCGCCTTTTTATCTTACGAAGACTTTTATTATTACTTAAATTTGTTTGGCGCATTTCTTTAATTTAATTTTACGTATGCGTATTCTTTAAGGTCTCAACTGCAAAACTCCCGTCTCAATTAAACGTGAAAGGCTTTCGAAATAATTATTATATTATTAGATGAAACTCGATCTCATATTTGAAAATTAGGTATACGATAGACAGTAGTATAATTAAAAAGACACATATCACTTCATAATTTTCTTTGCTTGCAGTTTGCAAGCACCCATTTACTAGTTTACATATAAAAATGCATTTGTACAAAATTAAACAAAAGAACGATTATTTCACGTAATTAGTATTTCATGCCCATATGCTCGCTAAAAGAAATTTCTATTTAAAGTAGACCAGATTGATATAATGGATCGAATTTTTAGAAACGTGATTTGTTAATGATCATAATCACGTATAAAAGTCAAACACATATTCATTGATACGATCATGCAATTAAAATAAAAGCTAAATCAATTGCCTATTTAGGTGTTAACAACTGTTAAAATTTCGGGAAAAAATGTTATGCCATTAATATTTTCATGAACAATTTATATTATGATGATTATAGTTAAAAATTACTTCTAATTTATTGGAAATAGTTGTAGTATTCGCAACAGTCCTTTTTCTTTATCCTTTTGAAAATTTATGATAATAAGTAATCGCTTTGCTATTTCTATTAAATGTCCTCTGAAAAATTATTTAATATATAGTATAATAAAAAATAAATATAAATGATAGCTCTTTAAAGAATACATTAAGAATGTTACCCAATTTCAGGGATTCTTAACTAAAACGTTACTTTTAAGAACGCATTGAATAATTGCAAAACTTCAGATATTTCTATCAATCTCTTCGCTGGTTGAAATATTTAATATAATAGAGCGAAATAGATGAAATGAAAATACTCAAATATTATAATTATATTTATGGTATTTTATGAAAAGAAAAACCCAAGCGTCTAACGGAACGAGATTTTTTAAAAACCAACACTGATTCCTTCAGCAGTAATGTATGAGGTTCTGTGTTCAGTATAATTATCAACATATCTGTACCGCACTTCTCTTAATTAAAATTTTTGTGCTTTTAACATTGAGAATCTAGGGCATACAGAAATGACTAAAGTAGTATACATATTGAATAAAAAACATATTCGACTATTTCAAAGCCACGAGTTGGTCCCGTCACATTTTTTCAATACGAAAATTTCCAGAATCACAACTATTGTCATCGTAATTACAATAAAAATGAACACCCTGACAACGCATACAATAGAACGCCAATTTCCTAACCTTCCACTTCCCGAAATAACCACAATGGAGATTGGGATACAAGTACTCTGTCTAGATCACCTTCGCACGTATAATGGGATACGGGCCGAGGGACATAGAGGCAGGAACGGAGAGAGCACTTACCTTAACTCGAAAACAATCGAAGAACGAAACGCGGCTGCGGGAAAGATAAGGGAGGGAGAATCAGATGCATGGGAACCGGTGTGACCCGACTCGGAGTGGGCTTCAAAAGAGGATACCCGGAGATCGGCAGGGACCTCGCCTTTCTCCCCGCCTCTCTCCGTCGGTGACAGCGGAGACAAGCCCCCCGTCTCGCTCTCACGCATCAAACCCAATGTTTGGCTGCTGCCCGCGAGATATGCCGGTCGTCTAATGCAAATAACGTGTTCCGATTCGACCTGCCTAACTTCTGCCTCCCATCTTTTTAATCCTCATTTTCTCCCGCCCTCCACAGAGCTACACGAACGCAATATTCCGGGACCAGTCTCCGGGCGGGCTTCGGTAGTAGCTTAGAGGTTTCACTATGGTAAAAGGTACATACATGTAGGTAAACTGAGGGAAGGAAGGAGGATAGGATATCTCCTATGGTGTAACCATTTGTGGTGGCATAAAATTTATTTAAAAATGGTAATTAAAATTTACAAAAACAGACAAGATTGGGCCGAGTCTTCGTTTTGAGCTAGTATCGCAGGTATATGAGTCTAAATCATAAATAATACATTATGGAGTTTTTTTATAGTACTTGTAAAGTATCATTTACCTCCAAGGCCTACTAGAAGGTATAAGGTACTTTCAGTTCGGCAAATGAGAAAAAATTACACCTACCTCTCCTTCCCAACACAAAATGTTGAGGAATACAAATGAAATCTGTAACGGTACTGACTTTCTAAACATAACCAATTATAAATTTATCATTATTATTATATTTTTTATTCATAACATCACAAATAATAGTATAAAAAATTAAGGGTACATATGAGAAAAGACTTTTAAGGTCATTCACATCTTTTCATAATTTAAGATAAATCAAAGTTTATATGGCTTACTATAATTATAGATGCATTGTCGCCTTTCTATCAGGATTCCGTATATTTTCAACTTGTAAATTTCAGGAATTTATTCCTCGACGCAATTCCAAAATATACAGTGTTAACGAAAAGAACACCAAATGGTTGCCTAAGGTTTATTAAGCTGCTGAAAAACAATTCTCGCAAATGTAAATGTGAGCAAAAACGAAAGCTTTAAACTAACACACAAATCCACATCTTTAGTTTCACGATAAATAAAACTATAAGAGTATTCCAATATCAATGGAAATCTCTCGAGTTCCCTAAGGTGTAATTGTGCCTATTCTGCCGGCCACGAGTATGATTTCGGAACATCGCAGGAGTTCCTGCTACAGTGAATTGGTCCATAGACTAAACGATCAACTAGGGACAAATATCTATGATCTCGAATCTGAAATTTTAGATGACATTCGGTCAGGTTCCGGAGTCTGGTTGTGATTAGGTACTTGTTGGTATGGCGATTCTTCAAATTAATTTCATGGCATCGGGCTTGTAAGAATGGTATGAATGAAAATAGAAGAGTAAAAATGATCATTATATAACACCGATTTTGTATGATCCGATACCTTATTACGATATTTTAGTCACCCGCTCGTAACAATTAAAACTTATATGAACACTGTTTTTAACGTCATAAAACAACAGAAAATGAAACAAAAATTATTTATTTAAATATCGTAGTTTCAAGATATATTTACTACCTTTTGATGAAATACATCACCACTGAAATCAAGGTCTTTTAAATGTAATTTGTTGATAGTAAAATTCTTAGCATTATTTTGTGAAGTCATTGTCGATTCTCTCTGACTTCCCATATTTTTAGCAATAACTTAATAATACAACATCTTATGTAAATATGTGTTACGCATAGTAACTAGCTTCCCTCATTTGATTCAACAATTGCGAAACAAAGATTTTTGACCTCTTAATGAAATGAAAATATAAAGACGTCTATACTGACACAAATGTGTACAGGAATATTTATTTATTACAATTTTCACCGCAGTTAGACAGCAGTCTAACTATAGTAACGCTGTAATGAAAAATAAAACTTTTAAAAGCGGTTGCGGTTTTGAAGTGGTACTAAAAAGGATAAAAACAAAACTTCTTAGACATTCCGATAGATATTTAATATAAACGGAAGACTGATGCCTTAAACTTTAAATATCTTCATTTAATAAGTTCATTCCTATCATATTGTTACATGCTAGTAAGTTTCATGATGGAGCCCATAATATGCTCCTCGATCGTAACACTTTAATATGTGATAAGTTGTATGTAAAGTATTCAGCCCTAAGACCGGTTGGTACATCAGCCTCTCTAAAATTAAATATAGACAGGTAGTAGTGGGAATGAAGCTCACTAGTCAGGATGAGGAATGAGTGAGTTAGATTAAAATTTAAAAATCAAAATTAATATTAAAAATACTTGAGAATATATAAAATGAGTGAATCCTCAATGGTATCAATTATTTGTGATTTTCATCGATTGATATAAATCTCATCAGAACAAAACTTCCCTTTATTTTCTTTAACTAATGTCAACTTTTCCAACAGCCGTCTTCGTCGACGTTTCTCACCTCATTCACCCGTATTCTGAGAATACAGGAAGGCTCCACGCTCTTTTTAGATATACACAACGTAAATCTCAAAAGCGATACTTTCTTCCTGAGGTACATTTTCATTTATTATTTTATATATATATTTTGTATATACTTTGATATTTCTTACCCCTGAGGACGGTAGCATCGCTTTTGAAATGTAAATAGGGTGATTCTAAAAAGAGCGGCGACTCTTCTTGTTTTCTCCTAAAACCGGTGTCTGAGATGAGAAACGCCGACAATTCCAATTTACTTCCAACTCCAATTCATCAACAGCCGTATTCCAAATTTTCCTCCTTCACGACAGTTTTTGTCTTAAAATGTACCAACATTGAGTAATATTTCCTTCGAACGTGGAGTTTATTCGTCCTATTTCTCGCTGAGAACAGGGTTGAACTTTATCAACACCTCTCCCCCACTCACCGAAATATATTAATAAAATATCCTCTGAGAGCCGTCGGACGCAACACAGTAAGGGCGTGAGAGAGCGTGTGATGGAGCCCATTGTTGCAGCGCCCTCGAGAGACGCGGATCGCGATCATTCATTTACGACCGCATCTCCGAAGCTCTTTGAGTTCAAGATAGGTCAACGAGTAAGATATTGTCCTCGCTACATTTACTCAGAACTCGCGAGAAGTTGTAATGTAACGCTTACGGCAAAGCACACGTTGAGGAGGTGCGTAGATTACTAGAGCCCCGGAAAGAACTGGTGGCAGTAAAGATTAACGGGGAGCAAAGCGGAGTTAATAATGGAATTACGGGAGAAACGGGATTGTTCAGAGGAAGGTTCGGCGTTTAAAATTATGAGTGGAATAATAGAGTACGGAGAACATAGTCCCACCCCGCGGATGCGTCGTAACCTAGCGATGTTCCTACTCGAGAACTTCTGCTCTCTATTTCTGCGGGACGATATTCAGTCTTTTATGATGTGCCGCTGTTCATTTTTCCCAACTTTGGAGCTAACAATTTCCAGAAAGATTGGCGCGTCAAGTGACGAGTGTTAAGGTTTAAATTCGTCCGTGGAGATGAAATCTGAAACTGAGGATCTCCCATTGAATTTTAATTAAAAATTCTCATGCAAGGAAAAGTTATAGGTGCCATAATATATGTATCTCCAGTTACCAACATTTAAATTTTCTATTCTGCATTTTTTATTATCAAATGTATTCTAAAAGTTATAATTAAGCTTCCTGTTAACTCATGAAAGTAGTAAAATGAAATGCATTTGATAAAAAAGTCAAAATTAACGGCATCTTAGTTCAAATTAAATAACACGATGCAAATTTGAGAAGTGGAAATACATAATTTCTATGTTATATATAATTTACGCTTCACGTTGAAATGAAATATTGAACCACCGCAAAGATACATTGGGAAGAAAAAGATTATTACTTAAGCCGTATATTACTGGAATGAAACCGTAAATTGATGAAATGAATTACTTAAATACATCATTATTCATTAGATAAGAATATTTAAAACGTTTACAGAAAGGATTAAAAAATCTGGACAACGTACACACCTAGCCAAAATTAACGCAGCACCGAAACAACGATCCCTACCGGCCACCGGAAGAACTGCCAGCACAGTGGTCAGAGAAGAGGATGTTTCTGTGCGATCATAATCTCGTTAAGAACCGAGCCATGAGATAAGCGCAGATGGATGGATATTCTAGCCGAAAGAAAATACTTTTCATGGCGAAGTGAGGATCCTCGTAGTTCCGCGTGAGTCCAACGAAGGTTCATTACGGCAGGCAGCATGAATATTCGGCTGCAGCACTGATCGAAGATTTTCATTGCAAAGCTATTATTTAAGGTGTGGTCATTGAGAAAAGAAGGGTTGTGGTTATGAAGAAAATGTATTTACATTTCAGCGTAAACGAAATTGAGACATAATTAGAGATACGCTCTTCGTCTATGCGAATCAAGTATTCTAGCGTATCCAAAATGCCGCAGTGAGAGATATTTTTAATGTTAAAAAATCGAATACGTTCATAATCATACGCTAAATTATCTTGGCTAGCATTAGAGTCGCGGAGAAACAAATATATTCTCGCAACTACTTACAGCACCTTAAATGCAAGGTTTCTGCACAATTGTTTTCACGTTTTCTTTCTTTCGATAAAATACATTATCTAATCATCAACGGCTGCGAGAACTTCTGATATTAATGAACCCCTTAAAATTAATATTGTGCTCAATACACAAGAGTAATTTTAAGCAAGTTCTCGTCAGAACCAGCAGTTTATGTAGAAAACCTACTATAAGGCAAGCAATTAGCCTATGGTATCAGTGAAGTCCTTACTTGTTTTACGTTAATATTATTTTTTACAGCAATATAGCTGAATTAGTCAGTAGTAGAGAATTATGGCACTAACATTATTTACATATATTATAAAATAATATAAACGTAAAATGCTCTTGCAAAAACGCCGGCCTCAATAGCTATCTTTTAATATTTTTCTCATGATGCTAATCATAGTTTCAGAAACACAGTACCTGATTCAAAGATGACCAGCCTGTAAAAGTTATTACGTACTTGATAACGGAGTATATTTTTTTAAATCATAAAATTATATGTAATACCCATCAGCATATTAATGTACTGCATTTGGAAAGCAGTCCTAACACTATCCTTTATACCGCAGGAATGGGTCATTACCTTCATCGAATTCCACAAGACGACGGGGAAGGTAATTTCGAATGCGGCATTTGAACTTATGAATATTCCATCAGGTGTAGAGTGTAATTCCCATAGATGAGGGTAGAGACGCATTTCTCTTAGAGGCTTAGGAAATAAATCAATGAATCACAATGACTGAAAAAGCGATATTAAGGATAATCTTCATCCCATAATCATGACGCATGAAATGGAACGTCCAGTTCATTTTCTGAGTAACTTTTCAATCAAGATTTCACTAAGACGCTTGGAGACACACGAAAGACGTTACTCAACGGTATTTAAATGCGTGGAAGGTATAGATAATGCAACAAAATTCATTGCGAGATAATTCTAAAATATATACATTTCTAACGATACAAAAAACGATTGAAATTATAGGAAATACATAACTAGGAAGTAATTGGAAAATAATAATTTTAGACCAGGGCTCAATTAAAAATAAAAGTCAGGTAACGCCTTCAATTTATTATAATTGGAGGAAAATATAATCCGTGTAATGTGAGATTGATATTAATTAATAAATATAAAGAATATTACGAAGACGTATTTAATTACCAAGGATCGAGTTATGATTGATTATCCGCATAGATTCTTTTGGTTTAATTAATTCCATATGATAAATCAAAAAGTAAATTATTTTTCATATTTCTAGAGCTCGAGAAATATTCCTAATTATAACTTTTGTTCTCCTATAAAATCATTCAAATCGATGTAAAATTAGAAAATAAAAGATCAAAATTAGAAATGTTCGCACTGAAATAATTTAAATGTTACAAGACTACCCCAAGATGGATCATGAACGCATTTTCTATATATTTTTGTCTCCAATTGGTTTAGTAAAAAACATCGTACAGTAAAAAAATCTTGAGCGAAGATTTGGGCAAATAACTAAACACGTTACGCTAAAAATTACAACATTTGAGATAAAAGCAAATGACCAACAGCTGAATTACTTAATTTAAATATGTGATACTTTTTTAGTATTATCGATTTGACTTTTAAATTTAACCACAACTAATTTAAATCATTAAATTAAAAAATCTTAATCCTCAGAGTTAAAAACATCCATGGATTAACTGAACGACGACGACGTTACGATGAATACTGTATTAATTTTGTTGAGCTCTTCATAAATTGTTTTACGACACTGAGGATGAATATGCAGAATGTTATGTAAAAATAAATTACCGAGGATATTAATGCTTTCAAGTCCAATTTATTATACTTTTTCAATAGCGTTCACGAAACATTACACTTTTGCGTAGTTATTTTGACACAACAGCCTGAAGCTATAACTGTAGCTGCCATAACTGGAAATATTTTCGACGACGACATTTTCTGATTCCATCCTTTTTCGTAAAGATTTTAGCAATATCAATACATAATAATATAATGGTTAATTCTATCTTTTCTGACGCCTACACATAATCTCGACGTCGCTTTCTGTCCCCTAACATTTAATTAGAAGCGATAATCCATAGCTATTCCAATTACCTGACAATGTCCTCAGCCGTTTATGCGCCACAAATACAATACTGCAGTACTTCATTAATCTAGAGTTTGTTATTACGCCGGAAATTCCTATTGCTCAACCAATTAAATCCTAATAGAATTTATCCGTTTCTTGCGCAAGAAAAGTAACGAATACTCTATTTTTTTAGCTTCAAGTGCTACTACAAAATTCCGATACTCAATTGACGCCCCATTGAGTGCAGCGCCCTGAGGCAGATTTTCTCACTCAAGCCGTAAAGCCGTTTCAGCACCGACGATATGGAAGATATCGGAAAGAGAAAACACCGATTTAAACCTTCAATCTCCCGTGAAAGAGTGAGGCAATGGATAAGAAAAGGGTTGGTGACAAATAGTGTACGTTTAATAGGGACGCGTAAAGTCGGCTCGAGATGATGCTAACAAATGGGAGAGCATTTCGCAGTCTGAGTGAACTCAATGGATAAAGGGGTGGAAGAAGAAAGGGTGACAGGGTTGGCAGAACGATAAAAGGCCATCGCTCCTGCGACAAGGGACGAAAATGAATGGATCCTTTCCTGGGTCCATGAAAGGAGACCAAAAAGTGTCTCGGATTTCCGATCTAATACGACGGAAAGTGAGAACGGGATCTGCCCTTCCGGCGTTTTACAGCACGGTCGAACAACTATCTAACTCCATTATATAATTCTACATTGCCCTTGGAAGGTGAAGATGAAAGTATCTAGACCCTGGAGAAATTATTTTTCAATTAAATCGGTCGGCTGATTTCAGCCTGAGATTGTATTCCTACGGCTCTCAAAAATCGTTTTTTCACCTTGGCATATTAATGCAGCGCAGCCCGCAAGGGCAATTTCTTATAATAATATATAATATTTATTGAATCAAAATATTATAATACAGAAAATAATTGCCGTTTACATGCTGATTTTGGCACAAATTGATTGAGTAACTAATTTTGGTAGTCCATCGGTAGATAATTTTCATCTGGCAAATTTCAAGGTACAACCTTACATGTTAACATTGCACTTAATAAGGAAACATGCATTACTTATATGATAACATACAACGCAATAATATAAAACCCGTATATTCTACTACTTAAATAACATTTTTTGGAACTGCTAGTCAGCAGGTTCCGATATTGATTCAGGTAATGATAACTGAAAAATAATGACGTGATAATGATCATATCTTCACATAAAAAATGGCAAATATACCAAGATAAAATATTTTTTTTCCATCATTTGATCGCTGGTGGCCATTACTTAAATTTTCTCTCCGACGACAGTCTTTGTTTAGAATAATGATATTTCCACACCTGAGTAATATATTTCTTACAAATTATTTTTTATTTAATGTTCACGACTAACGATTGGAATTCCAGGATATTTCAGTAGGTTTCAGCAATAGAAACATTTCAAATTCAAACTAAAATTAGTCAAAATATTATAATTCAGAGTTAATTTCATAATCACGATGCCTCCTTTTTGTAAGAATATCAGGCTCAAAAATTCCACTCCACTTCCAACCACTCGGCCACCGCGACCGGTAAATCAAATATTGCAGTCGAAACAATATTACGGACTCTAAATGCTGAGTTAGTTTGAGAAAAGTGAATTTGTGGAGATTAGTAGAGCAATCAAAACGCTACACCTTGGATGAATGAAATAACAGGTAACATACGTTTAACAGAGACAGTGAATTCCATCTCGAAACAATTGTCTAATAGATGAGGCTGGTTCTTTTGCCTTTTTCATGTAGCGGTTCAACTGTATTTGGGCATGAATTACAACTTGACTGACTTTATAGCTTTTAAATTTCTGACGTTTCAAAACATTCAAAATCTTAGACAATTAAGAAACACCCAATTCAACTTCTTATGAGACTTTCATATTATAGGAAAGTCTTTCAAATATAAGCCGCTTACGCCCCATTTTGTAGGTATGTTCCTTCAGCAGGGATTGTTTTGCTTGTCATAAGCAGTAAAGAATTTTGCAGAAAATATATGCCTACGTTCAAGCATATTGCAGACTTTTCAAGTGAGGTTGGGTGGAAGAGATACCTGCCTGGCAGAGCCTCGTAAATAAAGGGTTACATATTACTAATCCTTAAACTAGAGTAGTTCATTCTGATGTGTCATGGAATATACCTACACCTTGTGTGTAATTCTCTAATGGTCTCCATGAAGAAAGCGAAATCGAAGTCATTAACTATTTCTTCTTAATATACTTTTCCGAAACGTATGAATGACACCGATAAATGGAAAACTGCCCGTGACTGATTTTTCACAACAAAATTCAGTTACTGGAGTAACAGGAAATAAATAATTTGATGATATAAACATGCAGAACGCAATCCGCCTTATCTCTCGAGTATCTCCACATTTCGATTGACCTACTGCCTGGAATGCCGAATGGAAATTCAATGGAAACAAATGCGATCCATTATCAAAACCTCAGATTTCCCAACACTGCGGATCACCCTAATGACAAAAGCATTGAGATATCTATTCGTCATACGTCAGCTGCACATGTTTTACCCGGAGCTGCATTTTTATCCCACATAGATAGTAGTTAGATAATTATATCTTTGAGATATACCACCGCGATTTAAATGCGCAGAGCGGCGTTCGCCAATAGCGATTTTGGCCGGAATTCATTTCCTTCGCAATGGGAGAACCCATTAATCATTTTTTATGGACATTACTGGGAACGGTAAGCGGGAGTAAACTGGGAAAATAGCTTCGATGGAGACGCTCGATTTATGGCCGAATAGAACAAACCTGGAGGGTGGAATTAAAAGGCTCTCGATCGAGAAAAATGGAGCAAAAAGGCGAAACCAGATACGGAATCCCTTTTGAGGGCAATCGATTCCAATCGAAATTCGTGCTCTTTGCGCAATTTTCCCGTCGGTGATTCCAGAACCACCGAGTTCGCATCCCGGACGGTGTTCTATTGGCTCACGTTGAATGGAAAAAAAAGAAAAAAATAACGATTCCTTGAAAAGCGTTTTCTCGCCAACGTGGTCCGAAATGGACCTCGAAAGCTTTTGTTTCCGAAGATTCTTGGTGCAGTCAGCATTGTTTCTGCTAAACGAGATTACAATTCTAATTCAGACCTGATGATGTAGCTTCGCTACGAAACTTTGATCTTTTCTGTATTATTTCTTGTAGTGTAGTAAAATTTTTACTATGAATCTGTTTATTGTTAGAAAATACCACGAAGTACAACTGGAGTCTGCCATTTTTATATGTTTATAGATATATAAAACAGCAAATTGAGGACGTTATTGGTGTTTAATCCTGAAACTGGAAAAATTAGCAGGGAATCAGAATGTTATAAATTCACCAAAAATTTTGACTTAGAGGTTTTACTGACTGAAAAACTTCTAAATATATTCTAACACTATCTGCTCTTGCAATACTAATACTCTTATTGCACAGTTAATAATATTTTGAAATTAAAAAACAAAATATTTGAATTCACCAATAAAATATTCATATAATTAGCATCCCAATTAGTGATGGGAAAAAATACGTTTTTTTCATGCGAACGTTTTAAAACGTTGAATAAAAAACGTTTTTATTTCTAAAAAAAAACGTTTTTTACATTTTATTCCCATATAAGGATTGAAATTAGACATTTATGTGTATACTTCTCATTGACAATATAAACTGATTCATTATCTGTTCCAAGTAATAGTTATTCAACAAAAAAATTAAATTTATGACGTAAGTTTATTACAAAATTATGCACAATGACGCGCTGAAAATCACATTTGAATACTCGATGATCTCAAATACGTAAATCTTTCTTACTTGTCATATTAAAGAGCCAATAAAGGAACCAAATAGATTAAGCAGGTAATAGTTATGATAAGTATAATAATTAGTATTAGATATGAAATTATTTCAGCCACCTTTAACAGGTTCTGAATTTTAAAGGAAAATATTCAATTGGATATAAATGCTGAGGAATCCTCCAGTTTTCGCACGGTAAGGGTGGAGGTAATATAAATAATAAATAAAATATTTATAATACTAATACGGCTTACCTCGAATAGCAGAAACATCTTCGAAAAATGTTTATATCTTTTCAGTATATCGATAGTGTTTTTTTATCTAATAGTATAGGGGATTAATTTAGGCTTAAAAACCGTAAAATTAAAAACAAACAACAGCAACATTTTTGTTTCATATTCCAATCTAATTGTGATGAAACATGTTTTGTTTTAACAATTCCGTTTCGTATCTTAGAATGCTTGAAATAAATGAGTGAAAAAGTTCGTAGATAATTATAAATAAGAAGGATATATTTTTACATATTTTTTTTAATCATGGACTATATCATCTTTCATGGTATTAATTACAGGCATAATTATATTATTTGTAGTTAGATTATAGTCTGTATTAGTTACATAAAATTATAGTTTGTAGGGCACAACTCTAAAGATGCATAAAACTCGATACAAAAGCAAAAGAATCAAAGTGGCCATATGTTTTGGATTGGATTAGTCTGTAACTGTGTCTTCAAATTCCTCCACAACGCCATCTAGATCTGATTCCTCGTTGGAAATAAGTGAAGAATTGTTCTCATCTACACCCGCAGGTGTAACAACTTCCTCTCCATCCAGTTATCGAGAGATTATCGCTTGAAATATTAGCCCTTTCGGTTTCCAGTAATTTCAAGTTTTGCTTGATTAAAATAGGTTTCAAAGCTCTTTCATTATTCCTGCGGTTTCTTCTTAGGTTGTGAATATTTCCGTGCTTGCTAAAACTTCTTTCCGTCGCCGAGGATGTGGGTGGAAGTGAAAAATCTTTACGGCTACTCAATAGACTTTTGTTTTGGAGCATATTCCCTTCCAAAAAATTAGAGGCGAAAGTTTTTTAGATACTGAAATGACGTATGGTGTCTTCCACTTACCATCGTCAGCCACGTTGGTTGATATCTCGGAATGAATTTCAGCTATATTCTCTTCACTGAAAGTGGGATCTGATTTTGCGAGAATATCAACAAATTTAAAAACATCAGAAATTTTTATGGTTCCAAGCTCGAACCTTTTCTTGAAGGGTCAAATAATTTAGCTGGCAAATGGGCCTTCGTCACGGCCAAATCTCTTCTCTTTTTAATCAAATTTATTATTTTACAACTGCGACCATCAGTAATTTCAGTTGTGATCATACAAAAATGTTTTACTCTTTCAAAGGGATCTAGGAAAATGCAGCAGACTTTGCTAAGCTGTGGCTCATCATTTGCCATATCGATTATGTAAGCTTTAAATGATTTCAGAACGTCTTGCAGATTATTTAAAAAAATCCAAAAGTTGATTTTCGAAGAGAGCACGTTTTTTGTGTCGTGACGAAGCCTCAGGGGTGGATTCTTAGGATTCGCAACAATCACTATCTGTTGCAGCACACTTTTGTTAGTAATTAATGATTCCCGAGCAATAGCTGTGGATCAGAATCGAGTTACTGCAGGGTTTTTTAAGTGATAAAATTTTTTTTGCTCTTTTGAACATCTGAAAACTAAGTTCGAACGATGATACACACGCTCAAATAATCCACGCAATGATACGTCTTCCACTCAGAGCTTGAAGCGGAACACTGAATTTGATGAATTCCAACACGTGAATACATGGTGTCAAGAAAAAACTATGAACACTATTTTCTGTTCGGCAACATGAACCTTAGCGGTCACTAGTGAACCACAGGGGGCCAATTTTTGAAATTTTCTACACTTTATCATAGATTGCTTTTACAAAGCTATTAACTCATTTGAATTTTATCATGAAGCCAAACTTCCACAAAGTTACAACTGAAAATGTTGATTTTATACAATGTATAAAATCAACATTTATACAACAGATATACTGTCTTGCAAACATATAAACACTTGTGTTTTTTTATAAAATCGTTTTAAAAACTAGAGAAATACATTCTTTACAAGCTATTAGGTCAGGTCAACTGCAAAATTTACTAATCAGGATAGTAAATCTATCGCATAAACCACGAAGAACGCCATCTCAAAATTGACGAAAAAAACGTTTTTTTCGCGTTTTAAACGTTTAAACGTTTCATTTTTTTCGAGGTTCCCATCTCTAATCTCAATACACCGTTCCATATTTATATAATATAAGTGCTACCGATGATTCGTAATGCAGTCAGCATTGTTATCGCGAGACGAGATTGCAATTCTAAGTCACTCCATTTCGCGATTCATATGAGTTGCGTCTTTATATATCCTCAGCGGTATATAGACAAAATAATTGATGTGTAATCCAGAAACTGAAGAATGCGACAAAACTAGAGATTTAAATTTTGTAACTTCACCAAAAATTTAGATTTAGATGATTAGATTTGTTAAAATTCCAACTATATTCTAATATTATTTTTCCTCGTACAAAGTTTTTTGACCATACAGCCAATAAAATTTTGATATTTAAAAACAATAATTTACTTCATCAAAAATAGATTCATACGTTGAACGTCCCAATAAACCTTTCCATGTTTATATGTGCCCAACGCAAAAAAGAAAATTTCCATTGATTAATCAAACGAAATACTATAAATATCGTCGAAACTTTTAAGATATAACATTGATAAATTAAACAATACTGGAAGAAAATTATTACTGCAAACTATTTCATCATGAGATGTTTCTCGGTATATTTTTATTTTAAACGATATTGAAAATATTTCTGTAAACTGTAGAGTCAGCTGACCGAAAAAAAATTAGTAATATTTTCATATTTGCTCTATGTATCAGGATTCACTTAGCGCACATCCATTTAAATGTGTTTCTAACCTATTTTCTGTGATTTAAATTCACGAATACTGCAGAGATTTATCGTTTTTAAACTTAATTATTGATTTGATGCGATTATTTTTATTTCTATGATTTCATAGTGATCTTGATATTTCTATTAAGCGATGGAATAAAAACATCACTTTTCCCTAATCCGGAGGTTCATCGCGAAGTCGTTCAAATGATTTTTTTTGTGCACACACACGTTTGGCAGTCCATAACTACACCTTTCGTCAGCTCATTCTTTTTTACTCATCTTTCTCATCGAAAGCTCTTTCAACAGGAAGATCCTGATAGAAATTGCAGAGACTCAAAGAAAGATTCGTAAAATGAGGTTCCCAGGCAAAATGTGCGATGAAATATTTATTAGTAATCCTTAACTCATTATCTTTCTAAATATATCGATTAATTTATCATGTAATGATTATTGAAATATGATAGAATCATCTTAAGCCATGAGGATAAAACTAGGAACTACCATTTTCACCAAATGTTCTCTCGCTTCCGGTACGATTGAGAAGGTACTGCACAGGTAATACATTGCTGCCTTCGTCTAAAATGTTTAAGAAGATTATACGACTTCACTAGTTTAAATCCTGCTTAGTATTTTGTCATTCCTGGAACATTTCTGCTATGAATTCGCAAACACCCTATCCTTTCCGTTTTGCATGATGACTTAAGTTATTTTCCTCTTATATCCCCAAATCTCCATTTCCGTTGACCACAAATCCTTTTCCGCTGATGAAATGCGCAGGCTTCCTCAAATATTTTGTGCAGTTTCTTGCATGTGGTTTAGTATTAAACACCACTACGTTGAATATCTTCCAGCTGTTTATACTTATTAACCTAAACATTCTACATTCTGAAATAATTCTTTCCTTCAAGAACCGCATTCAGAAAGAGTTCTCTTAAACGAATCACATTAGTCAAACATAAATTTTTGACATAGTATTATTTTGAATATCCGCTTAATTAAGGCAAATTTACACAAAATGAACAATTCCTTATATTTTCCTACATATCTGTTCAAAAAATGAAACTAAATGCACGAATTCGTAAATTAAAATACGTGAATATTTTTAGTGCTTGCCCAGCTTCATGACTTCATATTTCTTCACATTTCGCTTAACATAACCAGGCATCTTTCTTAACACTTCCCTTTATCCTTTAGCAGTAGTACTCTTCAGTATATTACTGACCACGTTTAAACACAATTTTCTCTATCATTGTTATCCTATTCTTTCAATATCGATTAAATCTGACCCCATCTGGTATCTCTGGAGAAGATTTATTAGACTTAAGGCAGTAAAGGTCTTTTTAATACCTCTCATACTAGTCCTTAATATCTTTGACTTCCTTACACATTTAGAAGGCTAAACAGAATCGGTAATTTTAGTACCACACTATTTCAATGGTAATATTTCAACTGTTCTTGCACTCTTTTGCAAAGTTTTATAGCTGGGTTAACAGTGTTCAATTTGTAACAATATTGTTTTGCTACATATACGCAGACGTTTAATTACTTAAATAAAAAGAATAATAGATTTAAAATTTTAATTTATACACAACCATAAAATACATACACACGACCAGGCCTGAAGATGAAGCAATGCATCGAATCCATGGTGGTACGTGTATGTATTCTGTGGTTGTGGATAAATAAAAATTCGGAAAATTCTAGTTCGATTATTTTTTTTTTCTTTTTATAATGATCTTCATCCAAGTGAAGGCCGAAACCATTAACGCTGTTTAATTGCTCTTTAATTGCTAATTTTGTGCCAATATTGTTTACCTATTCTTTATATTTTAGGATGTAAAATATGTTTGTAAAGTGAAGCGTTGAAATAAAACGTTATTCATGAGAGAACGAGTGACGTCATATATTTTTACTCTAATTTCCTATCTCTATAATACCTAATGCATTGCTTTCTTTTCAATAAGAGCCTAATTTATTTCATTCACCAATATCAAATCCCCTATCTCTAAATATATCCAGATTCCTCGACGAAAAGGGATTGCACACGGATATAATGTGCTAACGGTAAGAAAGCAACGTTGCTCCAAAAACAGGTGCGCATTTAAGGTTGTTGAAACCTAATGTTTATGTCTAGGAGGGACGCAATTAGGGCCGTAACGAAGGGAGACAAAAAGAAGAGCGTTTTGAGTCGAGGAGGAAATGTTTTAATTCCAGCAGTCACAATGGAAATGCGGGGACGTGACTTAAATTAGGTCGTGCTCTCACCCTTGAGGGAAACAGTGCATCAGGGAAGCGGAAGCTGAAAAACTGAACCTGAGTCACTTTATGAGGCACCTTGAGCGTGTTGACGACAAGGCCTCCAAACTCCTAAGACTCGCAGCAAAAAAAAAATAAAGCCTCACCTTGCTTTGGGAGATTCTTCCACGTATGAAAAGGAGAATTTATCCTCCGGGATTAATAAATCGAGTTCAAACTTAAAGGGTATATAAAGAGTTAAATTATCCATTTTGCTAGAGTTCTAGGAACGCCACAACCACTAAACAAACCGATATTTAAAAAAATAATGTTATTTACAATTGCTGGATTTAAGTAATTTAATTGAGATTTTAAAAATATAACTACGATCTTATGAACTTTTTTAAATAAAATCTTAACTTTATTGCCAATATTTCATTGGAAAAGTGATTAATTGTGTAGAATTGTGATATAATTAGTTTTCGTTGAACGATATTTTTTATTAACACAGTATTGTATACTTCAAAAGCTTTCCTTATACATAATGCAAGTTTCAAGAACTGCAACGTTGACACGTTTTAACTATCTGTCATGTGATCTCTAAGAGATCCATCTAAGAGCAATTTTTTTCTATCAGTATGAGATATTTTCAACAAAAAGTCCCATGTCAAGACTTTTTCCCTCTAAGAAAGTATGTTAAAGCTTTTTTAACGATACCTAACGAAAATATATATATAGGTACTAGAATGAAACTTAAGGTAAAATCCTAAGTCCCTCAAAATATACACCAATTGCAGTAATAACACATTTCAAATGCAAACTTTGAGTCAATGTTTATCTTTTAATGACGTAGACCTATCTAACATAATGTCCAATATTTATCTCAATTCATAATAATCTTTTCTATTCCGAGAGGGGTGCGATAAGAAGGGAAATCTAATAATGGTTAAAATTTTTAGCTCTAATTGCTGTTTGTAACTGAAATCACAAAGAGTATGATAAATATATCTATTCTCCATAAAATCTACAAAGGAAATTAATTTTCTGTTATGTAGCTATCGATAAAAATCTGGTTGCTACAACAGATGCTCCGACGCTTCTTTTCGCTTAAGAATTCATGTACAACGTTTCTTTAATCGCGGCCATAATAATAATTGCATAAGTAATGACCTTAACGAGAGTATAATTTTCAAAATATTTGACCTCGAAATATAAAAACATTGTGAGTGGATGATAGAATAAAGTTTTAGAATCAACTTATGGTGACGTAAAATTGAAGGCATATACAAATTTTAACGAGTGACGTAATAGAAAGAAAACGTCATAATTTATTTAAAATAAGAATTTCCATTAGATTTTCTTTCCTTGGGTTATCTATCAACTTCGAGTGAACAAAATTGACAAATTAATTTTACGAAAAGAAAAAGATATTCCTAAAAATTAAATAAATATTTAAATAATCTTTGAAAACTATGCCCATATTAATGACATCTTTTGAACTGTTTATTATTGAACTTTATGCACTTTCTTTTAAAGTAACGAAATATGAGAAAAATCATTTAATCAACCTCAGAAGTCCTAAATTTTGCATGATATTCAAAAGGGACCCCCATTGAATTAAATTTCAATTAGAATGTCATAAAATTTTTTACTATCATTGGTAAATATAAATCGGGCATATTTGGTGGTATGAAAAATGCAGTGCAAATCAAAATGTTGCTTAAATACGCAGATCTGATAATTCTACGAAAAAAGAGGCAAGAAATGCCTTCCTTTAAGAATACATTCTTTTGGTTTCCTAAACGCTTCCAAACCTGAGAACTGAACGCTACAAAACAACTTATTTGTATTCAACTTTGAATTTGGTACCCAATTCCCATCCGTAAAGCGCAGAGTAACCTAGAAACATTTAAAATACCTTTAAGGGAAAATTACGCATATAAATAGAAATTACTTCGGGTAGGATAAATACATGCCCTTAAATGGACGTGCAGGGCTATGATTTTGCATACCATAAGTTTTCGCCAGAGGGATTCCTTGTAGTTAGAACTGATTTCATCGGTTGAAGAACCGTTCCACTATGCGACGAAGGTGCTCAATTTTCCGCTTTCTGCGCAGGCTAGAGTTTACGGTTTCATGCAGATAAGAAAACGTAACAGTCTGAGGGAGTCGTTTGCGAATTCCTGCGCCCTCACCAGCATCCTTGCATCGCCTTCGGGCGACGCGGGAAAAACCAATATTCTAGGCGGGAAATGTATTCTTTAAGAGCAAAGCGCGGAGGATATTGAGCGGCTCCTATCGGAAAACTGAGAAACTACGTTTGGAAAGGAGAAGATGGCACTTAAATACAATTTGCGATCGAATGGTTACTTTGACCCTTCTCGGAATCACTGAGACTTTTCGTGTTGACCCGGAAAAAAATTTAAAAAACTTTTCGATGCAACTTATACTCACTTATACTCGCATATATAACTTATACTCGCATTTAACACGTGGATTACATTTTAGGCATGAATTTGACCTAAATAATTAATTTTATAACTTATGTATTTTTATGAAAATTGTAGACCTAAAAACATTATTTAAGGATTCATAACTTCAATAATATATTAAACTAAAATTTAGTTAGTTTCACTGATGATTCATATAGAAAATGTTGCTCCAAAGGTTACTCATTGCGAGCTAAATTACCGATATTTACGAGAATTTTTCACATTAGTTTAATGTATTATTGTAATTATGAATCCTGAAATCATTTCTTATTCTTACGACTTGTATTAAAATGCATGTTTCTTAAAAATGAAGGTTCAATCCGAAATTTTAAACATTTCACGTTTCGTGAAATTCTTTTTTATTAAATCAGAAACATTAAAAATTAATAACACATGTAACAAAATATGTATATCACAAAATTCTAAAATTTCAACGAAATCTATATATTTAAGATATTTTGATATATTTTACGAAAATTTATCAAGCACTGCGAGAAAAAAATATGGACATATTTTTTTTATTGCCTCGTCATCAAGTAAGATTATAAATTCTATCACATTCAACCGTACTTGGTGGATAAGTTAGGTTATGTTAATGCTGGGAAAATGAAAGCTGGAAAAACTAAAATCATTTCTAGAAGTTTAAAAATACTTGTTGCTCATCAAACCCAGTTAATATACGAGTAATCAAACTAAACTCTTCTGATTTATTACTTATTAGAATAATTTCTTCATTCAATCGAAAGAGCATAATGATTTTCAGTTTTTAGAGTTAACTAACTTCTACTTCGTTGGGATGTCTACTTTGATGGAATTACTTAATTAATTTAACAAACATTCTCCAAGTGTTGTTTAAGCCGTAATAATGTTCATCCACTAATTTATTTTAAATTATAGTTGATGCAAACTTGCGAAAATTACTCACGATGTAAGACAAGGAACCAATATATAAAAATTCCTATATTTCATTTCGTATCCCCGGTAGAAAGAGAAAAATCCATCACCATGCGGAATCATGTAGTCCTTGTGCACACAGGCAGGATAATCATTTGTCAAACCATTAATATATAGGAAACGATAAATGTATACTCGCACTTACACAACCAAGAGCAAATTATTACTTTTAAATTAGCTTATTTGATGCTATAAATTAATTTCGTAAATATTTACGGGAGAAAAGAATAGCCAATATACTTAGCAAAGCGTTTGGTGTATGAACTGTGAAACTCAGAATCATTTACAATTATAATAATTAATATTAATTTTAGGAGATTCTTCATTTCAAACCTCTACACATAGTAATTTGTGCCTTAGTGGCTCACCATTCGTATTCATCGCTGAGTATGTTGCATCTAGCACTTAATTAAAATGTCCATTTGAATTTCATTGAAGATTTTGCTTGTGATTCGAATAAATATTTCCGAATTTAAAAATCATCCCTCTTTAGCTATGGTCATTGGAGCCCTTGAGGTAGAAAAAACACGAAGTATTTCTTCTTTGATACCAAGAGAAAGGAATTGACGCCGCTGAAAACGGAGTTCATTTCCGAATCGCGAATACGTTGAAGAGCAAATTTCCGAATCCCGTGTGAAAGACCAATTTTCGGGGTTCGCTTGAATGTCATCAAAATCACAAAAGAGGAAAACAGAATTGGGGCGAATGCCGACTTGGGGATTCCTTGACCCGCATCGACTTCCTTCGCCCGATACGGGGATAAAGAGCAGAAAATGACGAAGAAAATGGGGGACAAGATATGAGAGGCATGAGGGCACCGAGACGTTTTAGTGGGACGGGCAAACCGAATCGATAAGGCGAAGAAAGAGCGAGCTGTCGCTTGCGGAATGGGCAGAACTACGTCTTCTAGATTCGTTATTCTGCTGATAATGTCATCTCCGAGTTATGCCTCCACTAAACCGCAAGCCTGGCAGCGGAATGTGCGGAATAAAATATGACGTCGCTATCGGAATGGTGATGAAGAGTCTGTGTGAAAAAGTGCAACCAGAGCTAATTTGTAAAATCAATTTTTTGAGACACTGTCAGCTAAACATTCTGCCACTTCATTCTCCAGTCTTGATTCATTCACGCTTTATCTGCCAGTGGGTTGCATTAGTTTCAATGAATATTTAGCGGGCTGTAGGCATGCTTTTCTATTTATTAAAAATTAATAATTGACCGTGAACAGTTAATTTTTAATTGAAATGATATTTACCTCCTAATAAAACTAAGGCCATATCCTGATGTCTCTCTTGGAAACTTTTAACTGTGTTCCTATCAAAAGTAAATGAATATTCTAGCCCTTGATCTGAAATTTAGTACCTTTTCTTCAATCATCGATAGCCTAACCCGCCAAATCTGCTTTCCCATCTTCACTCGCCCCTGTGCCTAATCATAAACTACTCTCTTTTATAATTCTTTCTTCGTAATTTTTGTGCTCATATTATTGGCAAACAAACTCATTTTTCCATTCTACGCCAAACTAATATTTTAAACATTAAATATTTTATGTTGAAATGCCTCCTTACTTTAGTGACCATGTTTCACATTATTATAAGATAGCACGGTAGGCCATAGATTTTAGCAATCTTTTCTCGATAAGATTTCAAATCTCATTCCTATTCATTTAACACTATAAAATCAATTGTTATTCTACTTGAATCCTAGTTTAAATTATTTCTAAGCAATTCACAACCTCATCCCATCCTTTCTCCTTTCGTTAAATATTTTAAATTAAAACCTTTCCTCTTCTTAAAACAACCTTTCGTTTTCCTCTTTTTGGCAATTTATTACTCCAACCTGAACTTTTATTTCAAACTGCTGTTACTTTTCATGACTTTATTTGAAAATTTTACATCTTATTTCGAAAGAGTAAATGATGGAATACATTGTGAGTGAAAAACGAGTTATTCCAAATTTTAACAAAATTTCATAAGAAGAAGAACACTTGTATATTTACCACAGTAATTTTATTCACTCACGACCATGATTTCGATCTATAAGATCATCCTTAGGTGTGTCATCCAACCTGAGAAATGATCTTATACATCGAAACCTTGGTCGTGAGTGAATAAAATTACTGTAGTAAAGGTATAAGTGTTCTTCTTTTTCTCAATTTTTATTACCACAAATTCGAGGCCGAAATAGCAGATTTATAATTGTAACGTTAATCTATTAGAATTTATATGATAAATATGTATAAAATGATCTGAGAGAGCGATAAATCATGTGAGTTATATCAACATCTAAAAAATCGCTCCAGCTATTGTGTTTATTTTCTGGATAAAAATGAAAAATGTATTGAAAACCATCTTAGTGAACTACTATTAAATGCAAGGAAATTATGATAACCAAGGGATAGACAAACGTAAGTAACAATTGATTTAAATCCGTATTCCCAGCAGATGCGCATCATCACGAAAGGTTATGAATCACATCAATTTTTCCATACATATCACAGATGATAAAGAGCGTGACAATACGAGTTTCTTAATCACATCCTCATACTTGTGAAGAATATAAAATCCAATTAAGCAGAATCTGCCGGAAGCTCTACCCGATTATATATCAGGAGAACGAATAAACCAGTGGAATATATTCCCACGGAAAGGTAGCGAGAAGAATCGGATGCGGTGAAATAACGCAGGAGCGGAAAGGCCAACAATGAGCCCAGTTATTCCTCACTGGAAAGCATTCAAAAGACAGGTCAAAAGTGAGTGAAGAGCGCTATGAATCAAAAAGTGAGCGTTGAGACGGAAGCGGTACACGCTCGAGGTGTTGAGAACTCAAAGAAGCTGAAGAAAATGGCGGTAGGAAAGAACCATAGTGTAGAAGCACGACCTTCATAATAACTGGAGACTGGTACCCTGCCACCGGTACAACAATGGACCCAAGGGAATTTCCTTACGCCGTCGCTGTAATCAGGGAAAAAATGGAGCATCGACTAGAAGAATCTCTTTCATCTAACCGCAACCGCTATTCAACTTGGCTCTCAGGACGACCTCCTTTCCTTTATCTCGTACTTTTCCGCACTCCTTTGTTTTCATACTCCGCGCACCTTGAGATCATCTTTGCTTCGTCTACGTACGCTTCGGCGATGATTGGAAAAGGGCTGGAATCCTAAGGTTGCCGCTTCTCCCGAAATTTCGGAAGTCTTTGTCGTTCGAAGAGAAATCTCTCTCGTATCTCGTGGTGGGAAATTAAAATCTAGCAAAATGCCAGCTGGTTCTTTTCTTGTTAGAATGATGATTTTTATTTATTTATTTCAATAGTTTCAAAAACAGTCAATTTGACCCATTACATTATAATATTAATAATAATAAAAATAAAAGGACTTTATTAGAGCGAGATTGAGACTAGGAAGTATCTTCTTACATCTGACCCTTTGTCGTTTGAGAAATGAATGGAAATAGATAGCTTGCAAAGGTACAAAGATGAAAACTACTATGCCGATTAAAAAACCTAAGCTAAGAACTTAGGAAAAATTTCCACTGCAGGAAAGGACTCGCTAGAAGGAGAGTGTGAAAAACCAGCAAAGCCTGAAGATAGATAGTTAAATGTTATGATGAAAGTAGGTTAAACAAAGGGAGGTAAGTAGGAAAAATAAGAAAGTTGATTAATTGAGGAAAGAAGTGAATGTATGGGGAAACCAGTTCAAGAGACGGGTTAGCAGACAGAAAGGAATTAAAAAGTTTGGGTATTCTATAGAAAATAGACCTTTGTGAGATGGAAAGTTTGAAAGGAGGTATGTGAAGGAGATTAGAATTAAGTGTGGGACGAGAAGGGACACTGAGGGAGAAACAGGAAAGTATGTTACTAGATCATATCTTCTAGCATGGCATAGTTGCACGCCAACATACAGATATAAGATTATTCCGGGTGAGATGCCCCAGTCGTAGTATTTTTGAGGAAAACTACAAGATTGCTCTACTGACGGTGTTCATCAGTTAGTTGGAAGGCACCTGTCTATCTACAGGATTTTCACGGCGATTCATTCTTTTTACGCAATTTTACAGAATCATTTCAAGTAGGTACTATATTTTTCGGCCCAGTTGTAAGATTGAGTTTAACGTTTATGGTGGGCATCAGTTTTAATGTTTGAATGTTTTGAATTAAAAGAAACTTGTAGCTATAGGTTCATCTAATATCCACTTGCAGTGACTGGCCATCTTGGACAAAGTGTAGCCCCACTGGCTTCTCTCCCGTACTGAAAGGATAGACTCCCCACCTCTTCTCGGGATAGATTTCCCAGTGCCTAGCTTTAGGTATATGTGCCATATAAGTATCAATTTAACTTTAAGGTGATACTGATTAAGGCTTTTTTCAAGGAAACGTTTGTAATCTAAATTTTAATTTCAATTCAAATCCACGGTCGACCGAAAAATGATATATTGTTTAGTAAGCACCACTTTTTTCTGATCGAAATTGTTCTGTGAGAATGTTTTCCTCGAAGTTCCGAAATTTCGGAGAACATCAAAATCGTCATAAATATTTGTTTCGGTTGAAACGAAAATATTTTGCGTATAATCTAGCCCCCATTCGTAAAAATTGCAAATTTAATCATAATTTCAAATGGATAGTGTTCTCTAAATGTACTACAATGTTTGGCTAAATTTTAGCAAATAAAGCTTCCAAATAGGTTTTTAATTTAACTTAAATGTTTATTTATATCCTAATTTCAAGTTAAATTCAACAATTTTGTTATATAACAAGCGCTTTCCATGTTAAATTCAGTTAACGTAAATGGACATCTCTCCCACAGAGGTTAAGCGTCTCACCCGTACACTCGGGAGAGATGGCCAAATGCATAGATACAGAAAAAAATTAATATTTTGGGTGGAAATTTTTTTAAAGAAAATGTGTTTATATAATGCTGATAACCATTAAATGTTGTAATCTATCACGCAGTTTCACATTCTTTTTATCACTTAAGTCACTTTTATGAAGTCTTTTCCTTAGGCGGGGCATCTCTCGGAATTACCTTATACATGTATTTTCATTGGATGAGACAAATATTTTCGTAAGGATTGTGATGTAAGAAGTAAAATTATCAACATTCAATTAAAAATTATCATTAAACCGGTACCTCACTGGGTTTAATAGATAACCGACGATTTCTCCGCACCAGCACTCGCCTATGTGAGAACAAACGGTCTAGCTACTGCCAGTCGTGTGAGACTCCTCTCGGAGCCAATCGTGTACTCTCCGTCGGCTAGTATTTTGCAGTACCGAGTCAATCAAACCGGGCATAACAAAGTGGATTTATGGATGTAATGTCAATTCATAATAATATTAATAATAATAAAAACTCTTTATTTGGCGAGGTTAGGCCCATTAGGGCCTCTCTTACACCTAACCATTAAGGATAACTAATGTTAAATACAAAGAAAAAGGTGGAAAAACAATACAAATAAATATATATATATAAAGAAAATAAAAAGAAGAGGTAAAAAAAATAATAATAGAATTGGGGTGTGGGGAGAAACTCCTTGGCTGAAGGCTTTCGGAGAAAAACCCACTGAGCGGGAAAACTCTCACACAAGAAGGGGAGCGAAAAAAAACCGCGAAAACACAGATGGAAATAAATACAAGCAGGTATATCACTAGTTGCATAAGTGCTGACCAATATTTTTGGGTAAATTTTTTGGTGGTTGACCACGGATGTCATTTACTTGAAAAGATAGAAGAAGAAGAGTAGACGGAAAATAAAGAGCTTTCAAACATGCGATTTAAGTAATGGAGGCCTTAAAGATTGAGATTGATAGGCTACTATAATGTAATTAATAATCCAAAATTAAATTTATAAGATGAATTACGTTCAAATGATGAATTTATTTGACATATGTTACGGATATGAGTTATTGTGAAATATAAAGATAAATAAAAATGTCAAAATGAGACAATAATCGAGTTTTCCTTCCGTAACTTCGAACTTTTGCTACCTCTAGTTTGACTCATCATGCTGTTGAGACAATTTCGTGTGAACATCATGAGTGTATTTGCTAGTCGACCTGTATGTCTTGCACTCGACCTCTTGAAAACCCAGTTTAAGACAAAAACCGCCAAAAACATGCGAAAAAGTCAGCCATCCGCTTCATGTACGTTATTGAATAATAAAAAGCAGCTCTAGTTTATCGCTTTATTAGAGAAGAAGACACAGAAATGTTTGAGAGAGTTCCAATTCCAACGACCAATCAGATGGTTTTTATGAAACCAAATATAAATTATCACATATTCACGATAAAAAGGGCATACAGGGGAATATAAAACTCCGCTCGAGCCCGTGTGAAACCGGATAATGATATCAACAATAGATTGTCTATTAATTTAGGTTCTATCTGATGGGAGGTCATAATCTGTCTTTTATTTTCAATTTAATTTATAATTATTCATATTCTGACGACATACGAGGTTAGGTGGAAGAGAGGCCCACTTGGGCCTAACCTCGCCAATAAAGGGTCAAATAAATAAAAATAAATAAATAATCTCTATTGCACAGTCTAATATTAAAGATTATATTTTTGTATATATGTATGTTAATATTTTATGTAGTTGGTTAGAAATCGTAATAATGGTTGGTGTAATCGTTTATAATCTGCCTTTTATATAGTTTATATTATGTATTTCTACGTACAAATAAAGCTTTCAAGAATTTTTAAATTTATTATTAAACGTAGATGCTGTACGCATTTCTTGTAGATTCGTATGTAAACCTAGGCTTAATCGAAAATCATAGTAGTTGTAATATTGTATTGTCTATTAGTGTGTATATTAAACATTGAAATATTGTTAGAAATGATTGCGGTAAACGTTAACATCGCCGCCTATCCTTGTAACTAACTTTAGCGGTATGATGTAGTAATAAATAAATAATTCGGTTATCAACTCCATAACCCACAGACTAAGGCAATGGCTACACTCGAGTCGGAATTTCCTAGAATTACTTCGCATAAATTAAAAGTTTTCAGCAGCAATTTGCTATTCGGAATCCCCCCTGGAATCGAGTAGCATCCTCCCACGTCGCATTGGGTGCAGATATTTCTCCCGCTTCGCATCTTTCACGCCTACGAACGTTTCCGAGAAACTAGAGTTGATGGGCTTCACAGCCCCGCAGCCACATTTATTATTGAGTTTGGATCTCAGAGGCGAAAATTGCATTCCTCTTTTCCGTTTGTCGAGAGACGTATCACCGCTATGGGTTATTCTTCAGGATATCTCCGCCTGTGATTGCAGATAATCAAATTCCATTTTTCATCTCAAGTTACGAATAATGGATGCAAACTAATGCACCACGAGAGTAACGAAGTTACGGCTAAACTTCTATAAGAAGTATTCTTCCTCGCTGCGGGGTGAATGAAGAATTAAACACGTTTTCATGAGATACTAACCTGATTTACATATCTTTGTAGAAGAAATCGTTCCAATTATATGAGTATCCAAAATGACAACCTAACGATCACGGAAATAAAGTAAAGGTATAGTATTTTGAATATGGTGCAGGATATTTGTTCTTCGAAAATCACACTGTTAAACATTCATAATAATATAATACTTAACAGATATATATATATATATATATATATATATATATATATATATATATATATATATATATGGAATTATGATGCAAATTTTATTCTTAAGTCATTCTTAAGTCTAATTTTTTATACATGAATTTAATGGTCCAAAAAATTATCTCTAGATATTTATCGTAAGCGATATTGAGTTTCATATTTAAAATTAGCTATCATATTTTGCATTAATTTTAAGAGTAAAATTTACAATGTACAAGGTACGCAATTGACAATGTTAACTATACTTCACAGGCTACTAACTTGTAATAAACACTATAAGGTTTTTCAGTTATTCATAATAGCTCAAGAAAACTATTTAAAGAGCTGCTTCTTTAAGGAAAATGCGTCTATTTTGATTTATAATTGTACACAAATCTTAATGGATACCCGTATGTACTTTGCGAGTTATTCACAATTTGTGGATACACTTTAGGGCTTCGGAGGATTTTTGTCGTTGTAAAACTGATTGATAAAGCCTCCTACGAAGTTTTGGATGCGTCGCCTATAATTTTACACTTCATAATCTAGACAACGTATCATTTTCCACCTTTCGCATTGAGTCAGAGGGTTGAGGAATCAGATAGTATGTAACTATCTCCAAAAAGAAACTAATAACGATATTATAATTCAATTTCTGTTGAAATTTAATTTTTTTATAGCTTTAAGTTACGTAAAATGTAAGCTATTCTCAAATATTTAAAGTCGTAAATTCTAAGGCGTGGAAGCTTGCATGTTAAAGAAGGCTGGTTAATTAGTAAAATTTTCTATTTTATGTTACACTTATAGCGCAGTAAAAGATTTGGATGATAAATTCTTAGTTTCATCAAGGTCTTTTTATATTAAGCCTTTAAACACTATAGTAATTTTCTATTTACTGAACTAAAAATTCATAAACTACGGCCCGCAGGGTAATTCTGCCCGTAGCATTATGTATTTGGCTCGCAAAGATAACTACAGTGAACCATAAGTGATCATTAAGCGATAAAAATTCGTGATTCATGCTACGATAACTAACTGACCTTTCCTTAATCCAGTCCACAATGATAATCCATTTATAAAAATATGGCCAAATTTAGCAGAGAAGGAAAGAACTAATGAATAGCACGTTTCGTTCCTGAAATTCACGAACATAAATATGGCTCGCCGACCCCTTAGAAAAGAGAAATCCAACCATTAAACCTTATGCAACTCAGAGCAGCATGTCTTGCATTCAGAACAACCTTTAAGATCGTACACGTGTCCATTATAATCTAAAAACTATTCCAATTTGCATAATAATCAACTTAAATTGAAAACAAATGACATATCATTTGCTGTACTGACCTTTCCTAAATTAAGTCCACAATGATAATTCATTTATTATTAAGGTCAAATTTCAAAGGGGAATGAAAGAATACAATTATGTGAATGGCACGTTGCGTTCCTGAAATGTGCGTGCATAAATACGGTGCACCAATCCTTTGTAGAGGATAAATTCAACCATGAAACCATGGACAACTCAAAACAGCATTCTTTCATTCACAACAATCTTTAAGATCGTACACGAGTCCATTATAATCTAAAAAAAATCCAATTTACATATCAATCGGCGCGCGAATACTTCTATTGAAAACAAACGGAATATGAGAGAAAATCCTTTGTTATGTATGAGAGGAAGGTCTCCATGGATCATGACTTTAATGCCTCCACGTCCTTAGCTGTTCCTTGTATGCTTCTAAGGAGCAAGAGAAAAGGCCCCTTGTGAGGGAAGTTGTGGTCTGAGCCAGGGGGCAGCGAGATGAGGAACCGTTGTAGACTGAGGCTGTGAATAGAGGACTTATCTTATGCTCCAATTCACTAAGCACTTGCTAACCTCTACTTGGAATCCAACTCTATCATTACTCAATACCTCCTAATTCTCATATTCAAATTGATGAAATCCACTCCAGACTAAGTAAAGGACATCGAAATAAATTTACATTTACGCAATTGAGAATCACATAAAGCGGAAAAAAGCCTGTATGCTGAGTTTATATCCCATTGAGAATCATTTCTCGACTTGATTCATATTCTGAAAAAAAAGCAAAATATTTTATTCGCACCACAAAAGACTGACGGTGATGAATTATTGTTTTAAATATAAACTGCACCGGAAAAAATACGTAACAGAGTGCTAAGAATTATGTCTTAAAATTCTCTATATAAAAAGTACAAATTACATATAATAAATTTATTTATTAGTAATTATAAATAATTTCCATCAAGTATCGCTTTATGTTTCGTTAAATGTAAAAACTATGAATTAATTTGTATTTAAGGTAGAAACATTAAAAAAGTTGCAACCCAGAATTTACAACAAATAAGCACTTTTATACTTTGAAATATAACCTGATTAACCTCTTAAGTAAACATTAATTAGCGAAATGCGCAAAATTTCATTCTCAATTGTTCCGTGATGGAACATTTTCGAAATCGAATTCCTTCATCTGTTTCAATTACGAATTATAATCCATTATAGCATTATCATACGAATAGTCATGGATTCTTCTATTTTTACTATTTACCGGAGAAAGCATCTTAATGGGTACTTAAATTATGGTGACGTACTTCTGAATTTCTAAAACAATAATGATAATGTAATTTGGAGTTAAAATGTCGGTAAAAGTAATAAGTAATAATTTTAAGATCCTTATTATATAAATGTGGAAATGAGTCAGGAAGTTTAATGCAAAATGAATTTAAACCAACTTTAAAATTTAGATTATATTAAAATTAGAATTTGGAATCAGTATCAGAAATAAATTTCTAAATGCCGCGGCAGTTGGCTTTAAGTGTATTGAAGATTTGCTGGAGTTATTGGTCTGACGACATAGTAAATGATAGAAAATTTGCTTAGTAGTAGGTGTCAAGTTTTCAAGTCAAGTAAATTATCGTGGCTGCAAACACACGGCCATTATAGGCCAGAGAGTACAGGGAGTTATAATCGGAAACAATTTTAATTATTTGAAATTTGAGATTGAAGACATCAAAGCACTAAGAATAAGCATTCGAAATAATTTTCAACAATATTGCCCTCTTATTTAGTAATTTACAAATTACTTAAATATTGTTCGCGTTAGTGATTCATTCGTATTTGTACGTTTAAAATCATATTATTTGTAAATAATAAAAATAATCTCGATCCATCCGTAAGTCCCCATCTGTGACCCAGGGCCACTTTTTATCACACCCACACGTCCATTTTCCTTCTAAAAAGGGCTAGCCTGATATATGGTAAAACAGGTCAAAAAATTAAAATATTTTGGAAAACTTTTAGAACTGTGAGTTTTACCAAGAAAATTTTCCCTCTGCAACAAATCACATTTTGCATGGACGGTCATTTCTTTTGTGCTGTGTGTGAAGTTCAGAAATGTTTTTACGATTACTTCTCTTTCCCATTCTCCTAGGTACAGTACCCATTCTGAAAATTTGTCATTTTCCGACAATTTTTCAAACTCAGATGGTTTTTCCGCAACGCGACGTTTCGGATGATACTTGAAGCCCCAATCACAGAAAACATTCAAACTTTTTTTCTTGGAATCCATGCGTATGCTACCGCTTCCACTGTGAAAGGCAACCGATGTTTACTACTTCAAACGTACTTTGTCAAACTCGACTTCCAGCCTTTATATCCATGCGAAGTGCATGCGATAGTGATATTTTTTACCCATCTCTTTCATGTATCAAACCGTGAAACGCAGGTTCACACACGGAGAGGTTTTGCTCTGATTCTTTCGTGATTGTATGCGGTGTAGCACTACACATGACTGTTGAACAAGAGGCTTCGGAGAATTGCCTTACTGATGCGCGAGGTAGAAAAAAACACTTCAATTACAATGCATCTTCAACTTCAATTAAAATGCATGAACGTAATTTTTTATAACTACCATCACATATGCCATTATCCACCAATAAGTTAGCTATTAAGTTATAATTCTGTACCAATTGGATCTTATAATTAGACACACAAGTCACTGTTTGTGCATTGTGGGCGTGTCTGTATAATTAAGAGGAGAGACAATCTTGCTTGGGTAAAGATATCCGAGGTTTGCTGCTAATGTTACTAATGCGTCGTTTCTACCTCAATCAAATCATATAATTAATGCAAAGCAATACTCTTAAAATGAAAAGGAAGTAGGGATATGATGATAACGATGTTTTTTCCGCAGTAATATACAATTTCTACAACACTTCTCAGTCAATAAAATTATTAATAAGAACGATTAATAACATCAATTATAGCATTACATCTTATTACATCATTATAAAAAGAGAGGGTTGTATTTATAAAAATGGTAAATGGATATATTAGAAATTATGTTTGATTAATATGAATAATAAATAACTAATAATGTAAATAATGAAAACAAAATTTAAAATTCGAGATTTTTATGTGATTATAAGCTTATGAAGAAAATATCACTAGTTTGATAATATGATAAAATTTACGATGTACTAATACACAAATACTTAGCATAAAAATCAGTGTGATGAAATCCAGGAAATAACGGTTGAGGGACATGTTGATATGTTTGAGATATACAAGCAACAATAGAATTAGGCTCATTTATTACATTAAAAGATAAAATTCATTACATTATAACAATTGGGAAAGATTTTGACATATTTAATTACTATGACATATTTAATGACTCCGTTAGTAAAAATAGAGCAAGATTCCATTGCCCATTAATTAAGATAAGGCTTTGAACAATCCCGTTTCATATTACAACTTTTTCGATTCTAAATGAACTTGAAGATCATTCTCGATTCCCTATCCGGAACTAAAATTTCAATTCGCGCTACTGCGATAATATTTGATAATGAATAATTTATAATGTTTTATTAGTAAGATAGGCATTCAAAGCCTCTACATCCCAATATCTTACAGAATAAAGGACCAAATAATACGAGCGCTTGGAGACGCATTCTCCGGAAATTTTGAAATCTCAAAGGCCTCCTTTCTCAATCCTCCCGATATTCTTCTACTTTTCATCGCGCTTTCATTTTCCCTCCAAGACAAATATGTGACGACTGCGGGAGTGAGCAGCAGACGCGAAAGGTCTAAAACCTGACCCTTTTACTGAGCACAAAAGTGTTTTCTGCACTCATCCGGATTTAAACACCGCCGCACCCTTTTTTTGATATATAGCAGACGTACCAGACGTGAGCCGATGAATAAACCATTATCTCAGCTCGGCGTATTGTCACTGAATAATAATGAATCTTTCGGATTCGCACCTTTAACGCCTCATCCATCTGCGAACTCCGACCTTCTTTCGCTTCACATCCATTATTATAACTTTTCCGCGGCATAAAGAAGGTGAGGAAAGGGTTTTTCTGCTTTAAAATATCAGGAGCCGCCAATGGCGGATATGGAAAATGCCCAAGAGGAGATTCTTTGCCATAGGGAATTTAAAGGTTATAAGTAGAAAGGTAATATTTTTAACGAAGTTGATAATTTTTAATGGATTAATTCAGTCTTCGCTTCGTGGAACCGTATAATATTATTCATGGTGAGAAAATTGAACGAAATATTCAGGTTTCCACCAAAAGTTTTATTTCAATTGACTAAATTATTGACATAAATGTTTTGTACAAACCAGAATATTTCGTTTAATTTGTTAACCATGAATAAGTTAACAATTATTGAATAAAGGAAATCATGATCTACAAAATAAAAAGAGTTAACTGTGAACTATCCATAATATGGAATTGTATAAAGAAGGTCTTGTAGCCATTTCTAGGAGTATGGAATATTTTTCAATAAATAAAATTATCAATACTTATAATTTGTAGCTATATATTTCCACGACATTTCGGCCACCTCTGTAGATTTTATTAGTAGTAATTTGTTTGTCTTTCCCACTATTAACTTATAACTGAACGGAATACTTTGCATATCTTTTTTTAAGAATAAAGAGAAGTGTACCTTTCATTTACTATTATCACAATCTTGTTCGTGGCTTTAATGATATGAAAACTAATGAGATACAAACTATGCTGAATAATAGCTATTTATATTCATCCCAGTACAATGCTAAAAAAATGTTTCTCGTACAGTCATTGTGCTTCACTTATGTGGACATGTTTCGGTTATAGCATTCTGGGAAAGTGAGATAAGCAAAGGCAAACTTCCTCACTCCTCATCTTGCCTAGCAAGCCTCATCCCTCTTAATATCTCGTAAGCAATTCCAAAGGGAGCTAATATTCTAATCAGCCTTCGGGATCAATACTTTACAGTCAGACCTGGGAAAATATTGATTTAAAACTTACAAAAAACTTATTTTACGGATGTGACACAATTAAAATTATTAAAAACTTTCAAAATCACAAAGAAACTATACAAAATCTCTAGTGTTACTTTAAATCAACAAATACAATATAGGATCATAACCCCTGTCGTATTTAGACTTTTATCTGCCATGTCTCTATTGATGTAATATTTTCTTTGCCTTTCGTTTATGCTACAGAAATCGTTAATTTCCATTCCTTTTCATTCACTTCTGTTTATGGCAAGAAAGTGAGTAAGGTATGAATGATACTGATTTAGCGTTCTGGCTTATCATTATTGAATGCTACGAAAAATATTATTCAAATGGTAATAGTGTAAATCATGTCTTTATATTTTATTTATTATTGTTTATGCCTAAATCATGATTTTAACTCTCTTATATAATTATTGTAGGGCGTTATATTGGATTGGTCTTGTTTCATTTTACTATTTTCTAGTTCAGTCATATTTTTTATCACAAGTGTATGTATCTACTTACTGTATTCTCTGCATTTCATTTTTTATCAACTTTCATTATTTGCCTTTATAATATGTCTTTAACATTTCTTGTAATTTTCCAGGTTATATGTACATTGTTTTCTATAATGTCTTTTAGTTTTTGCTATCGATAGATTTGCGCAGGTTTTTCACACCGCCCTTTATTGTGGGTGTTTTCCTGCAGCGGATATTTTTTCTTAAGCTTTTTTTAGGTATTTTTTTACATCCGCAATCCCTTCTTACATTTTCTTCTATTTCCCTCTGAGTTTTCATTGATGCATGTAATATACTTATAATAATGTAACAACTTAACGACAGGTTAGATGGAAGAGGAGACTTTTTAATCACAATCTCGCCTATAATAAAGACCCCTAATAATAATTAATATTAATAATAATAATAATAGAACGCTACATTTTCCTAGTCTTGTCTATAACTGTGAAGAAATTATAGCTACGAGTACGAGGTAAGGTACGGGTGATGCTGAATAGTGGGATTGACCCTACACGTACTTTATTGAATATTAACAAAAGGGTCATCCATGAGGATTAATTTCTCTTACTATTTCGTAGCGGTGATGAAAGCAAGGGCTACCTAATTCATTCCTCATTGTATGTAGTAAGACATCCCCAATTCAGAGCTTTTCGTAGCTACTGGAGAAGATTGAAATCGGTCTTACTGTTAAAAACTTTGCAAGTATACATCACTGCATATACTAGTAATTTCATAATTACAAATATAGATCCAATACGTTAAAGGTAACTGTTGCTATCTGATATTGTTGTCCTTAATTAGGCTTTCAATAAGGTTTTTTATAATTCCCTTTCATCATTGCTTTAAAATGTTCGTAGCGTTAATTTTAGTGATTCGATACTGCGCGGTTATTTCATATTTCATTAAAAGATTACTCTGAAAGCAGCACTTAAACTATGGTAGTGGAAATCAAAATAGAACCAAATTCTATTTGAGCTCCAAATACAAAATAATCTAGGAAAAAGTACAAACAGTTCCTAGCAAGTTTTAATATATGATGATACCGCCATTATGATAATCTCTCCGCTCTCAAAACTTCATTCTGCATCCTCCGCAATCAGATAACTCTCTTTTTAAATAATCCGGGATGCTGTGAAAGAGGCTTATATATGCTCAGTAGCTGCAGGCTGGAGGCCATCCGTTAGATCTGCCTCTGATTCCCATCCCTTTTAACTTCACTATATATTCCTCCGATCCCAAGAGCAAATTCACTGAATATTTCAGCTCCGTTCGCCCTTCCAGCCGAGAAAAACTGGCCTTGCGACCATTTTTTTCTTCTGGAGCAGATTCTCATTTCATAATGGCTGCTTAAAGATTTAATCGCCAACTCCGGTCCATTTCAACAACCTTCAACGCAATTTACACTGACTGAGAGTTAAATATTCCTTCAAAAATTGAGCAGTTTTCAAATCTTTTCTTAATGGAACACTTAAAGCTTCTAAGTTCTTCTGAAAAAACTTGATGACTATGGAGGCATGAATTATTACAAGTTTCGAAAGACTAAATTCAAGCAAAATTCTGAAAAGTAGAACAAACGGGATTCCTTAAATAAAATTAAACTCAAATAAAAAGTATTATTTCTGTGTTAACTTCACAAACACCCTAAGGTGTTTGGAAAAGTTAAGTTTGATTATTTAAAAAGGAACGAAGTTCGTTCAATGGAATTCCTCGAGTGAATTTCATAAAAATTGTGGAAGCTATGATATGCAGCTTATCCATATTTCACGCACAGAATTGAAATTTGACTTCATCATGTTGTCAAGTCTGGCCAATCATAATTTTTCAAAGATTATTAATTTACCATGTCATCTCTGTGAGACTTTTGTGTTAAATATTAAATAATCTATGAATTCTAAATAAACTTCAGGACGAACATTTTGATGCTGAAATTTTAAAAAATACAGCAGCGAACTTGTAATTATCTTTAAAAGTAAATAAAATTTAAATTATAACCTTGGGTATCAACAAAATTTTAGCATTTTAATTAATTATTTAAGATGTCATTGCGAGTTGGCCTTCTGGTGATGTGGCATTTTTTAAGGGAGCATTAAAATGATTTTAAGCCTGGCATTTGCCCAAAAGACGGTAGGGAAACCCCTCCGAAAACCTACCGATGGCTGTAAAATTTAGTTACCCTCAATCATTAAACTAAAATAATACAGTACAAGGAATAATATCCACATAATCACATAAATATGAATAGATAGAATGAATATAACAAATAAAACTCGAAATAATACTCAATCTATGGGTATATTATTTTTCTTAAATTATTAAATATTTATCAACTTAAGGGGGGAATCAACCTTGAACCCCCTGAAATTTGACTATATTTTGCAGCATAATATCTTTTGATTGAAAAAACCGATTTGAAAACGGTTTTCACCATTGAAAAGATCACATGTTTTTAAATAAAAATAATTAATTTTATAAAAGTTATAACAATCCATATGTACTTTATACATATGTAAACATAACATACAAAAATCATACAAAAATTCCACTTTTGTGCTGCGCGACATATATTTTGAAAACTATTCCAGATATAATTTTGTGACTTTGCAGACTTATTTATTGGGCTACAATTATGAATAATACCGGTTAGAATTAATTTAATAGCATCAGAAAAAAGTTATAAATTTTCAAAATTTTACATTTTTTTTAACCTTAAATTTTAAGTTTAAAATAATTTATTTTTTTAATGATTAAGAATATATACAAACCCACCGGTATTATTAAAGAATAGGCTTTTGTAAACAAATTAGTAAAGGTTTGATCAAAATCCATTCAGTACTTACTGAGAAAAGTGTCGCGCAAGCTGTTCAGACAGGGTTTTGAGAAAATCGACTTTAAAGATTCAGTCAAAGAAAGAGGTAGAGATCTAGACTATGGTACACTAAAAACCCCCAGGAACATATGAATCATCTTTGCTATCTTCTAGTTCTGCCTGTTTTTGCTCCTTTTTTGAATTCTTGCTGCTTTTGTAGCAGCATGGGCTCTTTTATCTGCCGTGGCAACTCTTTTGTCATCACTTGAAATTGCCCATACTACACGTACATTCCCAGGGATTATGCCAAGCTCCTCCAAAACTTTAATCTCTCCCCTCATATCGTCATTGAAATGAATAACGGCTTCACATGGTGCAATATCAACAGTTTTTTTGCCAAAAAATCTAACTTTAGGACAGTTTTACTAAATTAGAGCATTGAATGACTCATTAGGGTTTTTAGTATACCCACCCACACATCGCTGCAACAAGTCCTTTTCTGATAGATCAGTAAATACTTTTCTGCAGGCTTCCATTACTGGCAAAGGAAGTGTATTCTTGGTGTTGTGTTTTTAATCTTTAGCTTTGCCTGCAGCTACCATTTTTAGATACGGGCACCATGAATCAGGGCCTTGTGGACAGAGATGATGGGTGGGTTTTTTATCTGAGGAGGAAAGATGATAAAATATTGCCCAAATTGCATTGTACATAGAATCTATATCTTTGTTGGATTGCACTGCCATGCCATAGTAATCAGATATTTTGTCAATCATTTTTTTTTGTCAATCTGCCAGCGCCTCCAAGATCTTTCTTACCACCAAATAATATACCTTTGCTTCCCTTAACCAATTTTCTCAGTCTTGTGCCCATTCTTTTCCTGACATGAGCAGTGCATTCCAACTTAGTGACTTTAATTTCATCATAAGGTTTTTCATCAGAAATATCCTCTTCCTCTTCTTTGGCAGCTCTCTTCATCGATTCCTGAGCTACTGAGGTTGTTGCACTCTGTATCGCAACCACTGCTTTATCAAATGCTTGTCCAGACACTGCAGGGGGGAAATCCATCAATGCTGAAAAATCTTCCAGGGCTTTTATGGCCTAGGCCTAAACTTTTGAAAGAATACACAGCACGCCGATTTGCTTACGGTGCTTTTCTATCCTTGCCAACTTTCTGGCAACTACTGACTTGCTTGGTAACACCACACTTTTCACATTGGACCTCAAACACTGAGTACAAACCAACAGTTTCTTTTTAAACTACTGAAACTGAGCCAGTTCCACATAAACTACATACCATCACGTCGGAAATGCCGTGTAAAACTAAATCAGCGTCTATTACGAGAAATCCCTCCAGATTTTTTCTTGAATCGTCTACAATCGGATCCAGTAATCGACGTAGTTCACGGGAGGCTGCACTTTGCTCCCATAAAAATTGATGCTGCAAATGAACTGGTGCACGTATCGCGAAAATGAGACCACGGTTTTAAAGAGGAAAGAATTCGCAATTTTTTAGGTGCAAAAACGAAAAATCGAAAAAAAAAAAATTTTTTCAAGGTTGATTCCCCCCTTAAATTCTCCAGAAAATACATTCTATGATCCCATGAATTTTAATGAACTATGCAAAACCTATCTTGATATGCAACCTACATTCATGACTTTGCCTCTTACCTTTTTTTCTTATACTACTAGTTTAACTTCTCCTGTATATCTTTATTATTAACTCCTCTGTTTACGTAATGCAAGTTGTAGACTCTTTGAGGACGTTTTCATATGGGCTAACTGCCCAAATTTTGTCGGCTGCTGTATTAAATTTAACGCTGAGGAAACGATTTTATTAAGGCCATTACGTAAGAAAATCAAGGAAATTATTAACTTGGGGAAAAGGAATTGAAAAAGCTTGTACATTTTTTAAATACTACTGAAACTACATTAATAATTTAAGATAGGGTTTATAAACTTTTTCAATTTCGAACAAAACGTCGCTGAAGATTGCAAAAACGTAATCTTTCTTTTGCAATAAATCTGATATTCTATTCCAATAAAGTTTTTTAAATGAATTAAGTATAAAAACCTTCTGAAAACATTAATATGAAAAATACTGCGTATGCTTGTTACTTAATTAAGATATTATTACGTTAGAATTATCCACTTAAGAATGTCTTGTTATTTTTAACCTTCAAAACACATATCGGACCATGTACAACGCAAAAAAATGAATTCTCTTAATTTACATAAATCTATTCGAAAGATCCGAAAAACTGAAATTACACGGAAGTAGAATCCAAGAGATCATTTCACTAAAACCGACAACTACGCACCGTGATTGACTTGTATACGTTCATTTGTCTACGTAATTGCAGACGAGGGATCGAATACGGCACCATCTGATGAGAGGAAACTTCATTAATAATGTCAGAATGTGCGCGCAGAGCCGGAATGGCAGCGGGAACTCGGATTACATATAATGCTTTTCGGAATCGGTGATCTATATTACGGATTAACAGGCGATTCCAATGCGTCAGGCGATCCATTGTGATAAACAGGGTGGCCTTTTCTTTAGGATACGCACCAACGAAAATAAACCGAAACCAATGTTTGCTTGAAATCACGAGCGCGATCCAGAGAGCAACCGATCGCCCTCCGTAATCTTTGGGAACGTCAACAAGTATTCAACAAGTGTTGAGAGAAACAATCCCAGTCGAACACTGGAATGGAAATCAATGGCGATTGAGATACATTTGGGTGATCTCCACCCATAATGGGAAACGGCATATTCAACCAGTACGGAATCGCTTTCTGACATATTGAAATTACACTATGATATATAAAACATCCACCCATTTATTAGGATAATTTAAATTTTATATACTGAAGCTCAACTTAGCGGAAGGAAGCCATGCTACATAAAAAATCATACACTAATTTAATATTCGCCTTTTGTAAAATATATCTATGGAAGTTACTAAGTATTAATATATTCAGTAGGTTAATTTATTTATGCGCAGATTTTCAACGAATATATCTTGATAATATTACAGAATTGTTCCAATTATTCTACTTGTACTATAGTAATTTTTTTACACAGGAATGATTATTCAGATAAAGAAATATTACATACATGCTCTCAATATTTCTTATGTTAATATAATAATCAAATATACGCAGAAGGCCGAAAATTCGTAAAGTCTACAACATAAAGATAAAATTTAAAAAGTACTTCACCAAAGAAAATTATTCAATGAAAAAGGTTTCAATAATTTTTTTAAATGTTCCGTAAAAAAATAAATACATTCATTTTCGTCTCTTTTGATGCAATAAAATGACACTGAGAAGTAAATTCTTACGTCGTATAGACATGAAAAAATAATCATTCTAGGCTTATCGTTTTTACTATGCTACAAGTATACATAACAAATCAAGTATGGATAAGAATATCCCATGTGGTTATACGGTTTCTAATTAATAATGTAATTAATTAATTTGTCATACATTTCTAACAATAAAATTAATTTTTATTAGTTTCAGATTAAACAAAGAAGAATTTCAATACTTTAATCTTCCTAATTTGAATTCCTAGCAGACCAAAAAGAAATATCTACTCAAATATAGCCTGTCCTTGAGTAATAGCACAACCTATAAAATCTGTATCAGGAGCACGTCAGCTACATTCAAAAAGCCACGAACGCAAGCAATTTAAATCGCCTATAATACATTGTGGTCTCAAAGTTTAATCTTGTCTCAACACTCCATTATATTTTCAAGTCGAAGGTTTCACATTTCTAAATTTCCCTTCTCCCCTCATGAATAAATTCGCCAACCTCTTCATCTCAATTTCCTTATAAATTACATGGAGAGTGTCTCCTAGCCCATGACTCAGAGAGCTTATTAAAGGACGAATATGCTTTCACAGTGTAACGTATTTCACTCCCTTAGAGAAACGATATTTAAAAACGCTCTCTGACTCCTCTGGGAAGCTTTCAACTCCTTTCTCATCGTTTTTTATTGAGATTCGGCAAGAGTCGGAATAAAAATAAAATTATTTCTAGATGTAGACTGCAATGACGTGGAGATGAAATTTTATAACATGTGATGACAAGTTAGATTAGCTTCAGTTGTCACCCCAGATATATTGAAAGCTGCATATTTTGCAACCTTTCATTCAACAATCACTTATGGTATAATATTATGGGGTAACTCCTCCCATTGGAAAGAAATATTTATATTGCAAAAGAGGGTTATGAGAGCCATGGCTAAGGTTCCAAGAAGAGAATCTTGTAAGCCCCTATACAAAAATTGAGGAATTCTGAAAATGCCCTCTGCATATATCTATGCATGTGCTGTCCACATCCATCAGAATGTGCGTAGGTACTCTAAGCAGGAGGATCTGCACATTCATTTTACCAGAGGTAAAGAAAATTTGAGAATCCCACCAAACCGACTATGTCTTACTAGAAGAAATTTTGAAGTGATGGCCTTAAAAACGTATAACAATCTACCTAGCTCTATCAAAAACAATAAAATGGTACATTTCTGTAAAAAATAAAAAGAAATATCTTCTAACAAAGTCATATTATAGTGTTAATGAATTTTTAAAATAGTGGAACCAGAAGATGTTGTAGAGATGAAATGTTTTAAGTGTTTGTGAAAATTGATCAAGAACAATTTCATTGCTATATCATTACTCTAATGTATGTTATGATGTGATTATAATATAAAATTTTACTGTGTTGTGTTGATTTGATTGATTTTATATTATTGACGTCCTATACATGCATATGTTTGTCGTTTAGATATATAAAATTTTATTATTATTATTATAGACCGATTCAATCACTTTATTTTCTGAACTTTGCAAAGAGGTTCCTGAAATATTTATCGCTTAAAACCTTCCGTTTTAGCATTCCCATTCATAATAGAATGTGATTTATTTAGACATTTTCTATGTTTCGGCCTTTTTGAAAATTGGTATACACTATAAACACTTTATATTACAGATTCTTCTTAAAAGTATTTTTTTAACTAATATAAGGTACTCAAAACCGTTTCTTTCTTTCTTCCTTTAAAAGTTATTGCGTAACATTATCCAATAAGTTTGGCGGAATTGAAGATTTTTTGATCAAGACTTTTATTAGTTTTAGGAAATTTAGTTATTCGATGTGATAGGTGTATTTATTAGTAACCTTTATCACGGACGACTTTGGAGCCACTTTCATAATTGATTTTGTTTTATTTTCCTGAAATTTCTTTACCATTAGTCAATAAAATCAGCTTTAACACTAGAACAGCGAAGGGTGTCCTAAGGACGACTCACCCATTTTGGTAAAGCGCCATTTTTGTATTTTTTGCTGGAGAAGAAAATTATTCGGTGACTTTTATTTATCTAAAGTTCTGTATGTGTCCACCAATTTTTATCTTTATTGAGATGTGTTCATGCAAGATGATACCATATACCCCTATAACAGCGGAGGTGTCCTAAGGACACCTCCTTATAGGAGTTCCCAAGTGGTTATTTTTCCACTTATTTCGGATGATAAAACGTTCATTGATTTCGATTAGAAGCTCATACAAAAGTCTTTCGAGATCATAATCCCTATACGTGCTTCTTTTTGTTTTAGTACTTCTCTTCCCTCCAAAATATATGGAATGGCATAGTTAAATATAATATTTTTGCATTGGCAATTCTGAAGACGGTTTGAGTAGCCAAATCTTTTCCTCCTCTTGTCTTCATTTGTTATACATAAGATCCGTTACCATTTCCATCCGTTGTCGCCACCTTGGCGCTACTAGACGCGGTTGCTGTGGCTGGGGTGACGTGTATGAGCTTGCATGTGGAAATAATACACGTGGTCTTCTCAGCTCCGCTACAGCCTCATTTGGTGTGTTTTTAGTCCACTAATATGGCGCGTAGGAAAGGCCTGACACCTGAGGAAACACTAGAACTGCTGTGTGATATTGCGGATGATATGTCAGAAGCTGGCGATCTTCAAAGCGATACAGAATCCAGCGACGAGGAGTATATATGTAAATCTAGTTCTTCGACCAGTGACAGTGACGAAATTTCCAACAGCGAGGATAATGAAGTACATCAAGTGAATGGTAAGTGTGCAATTTTAACAAAATTTATTCCGTATATGTGATGTTTTGTTATTATTTGGTCCATTTCCCATCATGAATTATTAAATTATACTGGTAATCTTGCAGATAGCAATATCGCTCACACTCGCGGCCAGCGTGGAGCAGCTCGTGGCCGTCCTTTTGTCATTGAGAGAGGTACTTGTGCACGTAAATGCTACACGCAGTGCAATCGATTCAGGAATAAACTTCAGGAAGCTGCAGAAGGCAGGCAGGCAAGCCGAGGACAGAGTGGAGTGTACCGAGGAGTAGAGCAAGTAGTTAGCCAAGAAGCAGATATACCGGCTGTTAGGAATCATAACGCTATTGTTATTGGATCGAAGATCCAAGGTAAGGATGGGACAGAATGGGAATATGTGAAAATAGACTCTGGAAATGCTGGGAGACGTGCTCAGCAAAATATTCTGAGAGAGATCCCAGGACCATCTGCGTGCGCTAGGAGGAACATCTCTGACGGTGATCTTACTTCCGCTTGGAGATTGTTCATTGACAAAACAACACTCACTCACATCAAGATCTGTACAGAAGTGGAAGCCCGTCAAGTGTTGAGTGTATCTGATTGGTCCACCTCTCTTAATGAATTAGATGCGTTCATCTCTATTCTCTACGCACGCGGAGTCATGGGTACCACCAAATTTCCTTTAGACACAATGTGGTCAAAAAACTGGGGACTTCCATTCTGCACAAAAATCATGTCACGTGATCGCTTCAGAGAGCTGATGAGATTTTTAAGATTCGATGACCGATCAACACGTAGTAACCGTCTGGCCACTGACAAATTTGCCCTTTTTTCTTTCGTGTGGGACAGATTTATAGAAAACTGTCAAGCTTGCTACAAACCTGGTGCAGAAGTGACAGTGTATGAACAGCTTTTTCCCAGTAAGTGTAGATGTCCATTCACACAATTCATGCCTAATAAACCCGATAAATATGGGCAGAAGTTTTGGTTAGCAGCAGATTTAAATTCCAAATATGTATTGAATGGGTTTCCCTACGTTGGCAAGGTGGAGGATAGGCCATCCGATCAGAGTCTTCCTGCATATGTAGTAATGAAATTGATGGGTCCCTATCTTAGGAAAGGAATAAACGTAACGACTGACAATTTTTTTACATCATTGAACCTATTGAAGAGGCTGAAGAAAGAGGGTACTTCTTTACTTGGGACATTGAACAAGATGCGACGAGAGGTGCCTTTAGAATTAAAAACCTGTAAAGATACGCTGCATACTTCGAGGTTGCTGAAACATGAAGATATATCCCTAACTGTTTATAAAGGAAAACCAAGTAAACATGTTCTTATCCTCAGCTCAATGCATCCAAATATAGCAGTGGATAATACTGGTAAGAGGAAACCAGACACGGTGACTTACTACAATCGCACAAAATGCGGCGTTGACGTAGTGGACCAAATGGCGCGTGGGTACACGGTGAGAGCAGCCTCACGACGTTGGCCAATGCATTTGTTTTACAACACACTCGATCTAGCAGGAATCAATGCATGGGTTATTTACAAGCAGACTACAGGTCGTCGAATATCCAGGCGTAGATTCTTGCAACGACTCGCAGAACAACTTGGTGAAACCTATGCTGTCCAAAGAGGTCCCAAAAGTGACCTGGACGACTCAGAAGATGCCCCAGACGACTCAGATGATATTGGACGAAGGCACAGATGTCAACTCAAAAGGAAATGCAAGAGCAATGAAGCAACAGGCAAGTGCAAGAAGTGCAAGAAAGGGGTTGGTGAAAACTGTAGTACGAAGAAGATTTATCTTTGTGCTGCATGCAAGTTTTCTGCGAAGTGATTATTTTTTAACTAGATTACTGTGCTTAAAAAAATAAATACTAAATCCACTTGGGTGTACAAAGAAACATTATAGCCTTGTTGGTATTTTGTAGTTAATTTCTTTGCTTTGTATTGTGAAATAAAACTAAAAGGTAGGTGAGGCGGTAAAATTGTTTTTCGCAAGATTATTTCGTAATAGTCCTAATGTAAATTGTAAATTCAATTGTTCTTTTTGGTAAGTCATTCCAGTGATTAATTATTTTATCTAGACTTATCTATAAATTTCTGGCTTCACTGTTCTCTGTATTTGTCTATTCGAACATGAGTGTACTAGAATTGCTTGAAATTCAAAAACAATTTGTATATTTTAAAATATTTTTGATACGATTTAACTCATGTCTTGCCAAAAGAAATTCAACCGAGCTTAGGGAAAAATTCCTAATAATTTGAGAAAAGACTTGAAATTTAAATACGACTGCCTTATGCACTTTAAATGTAGCACAGGAGAAGGTGTCTTGAGGACACCTCCCGCTGTTCTAGGGGGTCGAACAAGTCCCGCCGTTCTAGTGTTAAAGAGGTATTATTGTAAAATTTCATCCAAATTAAATAGAAAATTAAATGTAAAACATTACACTTGTCACATGCATACTAAACTTTCGATAAAGCTTTGAGTATTGAAACTCTCTAATAGAGTACATTCTTATAATTCTTGAATCCTTATTTATAATCATTACTGAAGCATAACATGAAAAACTGGTGATTTATAATTACTAGAATTCTATAAATAGTAATGTATTGTGAACCCTCTTATATTATTTATATTGGTGAACTAGATGACTTGCTAACAGGTACTGCAATGACGCTTTTTTAGTAAAACTTCGACACTGCTTATATTATTAAAGTTAGAAAAGCGTAGGTCAGACCACCTTTTCTAAGAGATGAAGAATAGGCTAGGCTTTCCGCGAATTAATAACAGCCATGGATCTTTTATATTAAAATAGCCAAGTTTTACAGTTACCTAAAGCAAAAACTTAGTCAAGTTTTAAGTCGCGTGGAGTAAGGAATTTATTTCCATCTTCAACTCAAAAGAATTTATGCTGCTGAAACTTTTCATGATTTCAATTAAACTACTTCTTATCTCGGAAATATTTATCCATTACCACAAAATACTCAAAAGCACACTTCCGTAGAAGTCATAACGAAGCTATGAAGATAAATACATTGTACTTCGCATGCCCTTAGATATTTGACAACAATCACAACGACTTCTACACTCCAATAGCAAAATTAAAAACTGTGTAATGTACACATAAAGAAGAAATACATTCTATCAATAAAGCTTCACTGAATAATTTTTGAAATAATCTACGTGTTTAATTGTGACGAATGACGTGTCTCTCCGCATCTGTCTAACCACTCCACTATGTTTCCATTGCAACGCAAATGTAAATCTGATATTATGCTTTCATTAACAAATAGTAAAAATCTGGGCAAGCAACTGTAGTAATAACCATTCGAGTAACTGATTTGTTTAATTTTCTCATATTTTAGCCGTAACCCACTCATTTTATAATGAAATGTATACCTCTCTATAAAGTGATCAGCCTTAAGGCCGGTCGGTACCTCACTCCCTCTAATATTAGCCACTAAGAGCTATTAGGGGGGGATGAGGCTTACTAGGCAGTATGAGGAGTGAGATAGTTTTCCCTTGCTTTCCTCATCAAGCCGAAATGCCATAAGCGGAACATTTCCAAGTAAGGGAAACACAATAACTCTACAAGTAACAATTTCCTTGGCATTCCGTAAGGATAGACCTTGATCAGTGGAATAATCTACTCATAACTCAGAAGCTTTCTTCCTATCACAGCCATGAGCAAGACAATGACAAAATTAATTGAAAAATACATTTCTTAACATTTTTCATGTTTAGCTACTGTTTCCCTTTATCGATGAAGTCCCCCTAGCTCTCCTGAACTTGTCAAGAGGCTCTTTACCGAGACAACAACAACAACGAACACACACATCCATTCCATGATCGGAAAAGTCTGATCAGCCGGGATTCGGACCCGGGATCTTGGGGTAGGAGTGATAGTGTAGATGGAATGCTATCCACTAGTAGGCCGGTATCAAATGAATTTATGTATCAAAAGAAATATATAAATGCATGATATTCATGTTTAAATACGAATCATTTAGAAAGAGCATAGAAATTTCAGCTCTAGATCCTTTCCCATTTTTGTATTGAAACATTTTCCTCAATGACATTCGGGAGACATCAAACATAACCCTTCCTAATATTGAAAGAGCATCAGCATTCCGATTAAAAACAAAGAACTTTTTCCGATTTCGCAGAATATTCAAGCAGTATCAACACTCTTTCCATGCTTCCTTTCTAAAAGCCTTGACCCTTTAGCCCTCGACACATTCCAGAACTCGCACACACCGAGGTTCCATTCGCACGGATCCCTTCCTGCAGGAAAAAAAGAGCAACAAAAGAAATCTCGACATTTTTCCACCCCTCCCCTGTTCCAGGACCCCATCCCCCTTCCCAGGGCATCATTATCTGTCTTTGGTGCACCCCGACTCCCCTTTCACGAGGATCGCTGGGAGGGATAGTACGTGATGTTGGCGGAAGGTAGCTCTGCCCTCAGTCGCGAGCGCGGCCCGTACTGGGATAATGGTTTTCTTGCGAAAAGCGCAAGGCATTCAGAAGGGAAGAGAATTGTGATATTCTTCCCTGAGGGGCAGAGAATAAGAGAACGAGACCTGTTTCCGAAGAGCATGTGTACAGATGTTCGCCTTCTGTTGGGTGGTAACTTAAGAGGGCACTGTTAGTTTTCCTTGCGATTTTTCTGAGTACGAATTATCGTTCCCATGGAAATGTGATGCCGCATACGCCCACGGGGATGATGTTTGCTTTTCGATATTCAATAGGAATCTGTTAAGCTTGTCTATTTTATGAGTTTGACCTGAGAGAATGGCTAGAAATGTAAGCTTATATCTTGATCTATATTTCTTGGAAATGGTATATCTTTAGTCAGTTGACCATAATCAGTTGAAAGAAAATAGTCTTTGACTAAGTTCACAGTATACATATATTTATAAATACTACGACCGGTTTCGAGTAAGTTGACTCATCATTAAACCTTAAAACTTGGCCTTAACTTAAGTCGAACCGGACGTATTATTTTCTAATACATATTCTGTGGTCACAATCAAATTTTGTTTTCTTTTAATTGATTATGGATAAGATCCACCATATCTTGCCGGAATTGATTAATTATGGTCCATCTTTCACGAATGTCTGTCCCATTAATGCGTTAGCTTCTAAATTCATACTGGGGGGTTCATTTAGTTAAGCTACTTCCTAAATTACTATTCAAATGAAGATTTCATAAAATTACAACTTTTTCCTTATAATTTATATAATCTATCCGTCTATACTATCAAAATACTGGTAATTGGAAGTTGAAAATTTTAATCAGCACAGATTATGAGATTATTGAATATTACTTGACATACCTGTGTTGTTGATTAACTTAAGAAAATAATTTATTCCTAAATAAGACAATTTCAATATCCACGGATCATACCATATGAATAAACCATCTTCCTGAATCAAGGGACGGGTAACAGGCAAATTCTACAACTTTTAATATCCTTCATTATTGAATAATTCCTTACAGTATTACGTGGAAACTTTGTAAGTATTACTAGAAATTTTTTTTTTTTAATGAAAGAATTATATTTTTACCGGTGATAAGTTTTTCGATGATATAACACGAATGTAGCTGATAATAAGACAATACAGAGGGCATCACCATTGGTTAAGTAAGTAGACCGCGCAGCATTTGACAACGTTAATAACTTGGTAGGACTAAATGCATCCAAATCATTACTTGTTTTTATGTCTGGAATTTCAAGTTACCAAGTTGGAAAAAAGGTTTCGCAAAACGGCGTAACGCGAGTTAATTCCTGAACAACTTCTCATCTAGGTTAAAGAGCTGCGATTAACACAAACTGTGTGACCAGGGAAATATGCCTCTTCTAAACAAAAATGAATGGATGTTTTTTCACCACTTTGCGGAAGCTACCTCATCGTAAGGCGATTAAGAATGTGTAAAGTCCAGGTAATAGCAACTAACTCTTTCAAATATTAAAAAAAAAACTGAACGGAAAGTATAGATCATAACCGTGGTTTAAATGCAGATCCTCTTCTTAATCTGTATCGCACTTGATTTTTATTCCTAGATTACTCCTAGATAACTAAAAATGAAATAATGATAAATTTTAATGTTATAGAAATTTGTGTTTGCCAATAAAGACATTAACAATAACGTTTGATGATTAAAATGACAAGAAGACTTTCAATTACGATATAATAATTTAAATTTTGCCTTTTCTAGGCAATAACAACAAGGATCACCTGATGATGTTTTATCTTAAGTTATTGCCATTCTTATTATTTTCTCATAGTGTACTATTGCATTTATATTTTTTTATATTACTATCATTTTTTGTAATTTCGTTTTAATATTGCTTTTTTAACTTCCATGTTTTGTACAGCTTTCTTTTACATCTTTTAGCTTGTATGTACTATTAGTAGGTTTGTGCAGGTTTTTCACACCCCCTTTCTTTGTGGGTGTTTTCCTAAAGTGGATCTTTTTTCTAAGATATCAACTTAGGTTTTTTACAACCACTCCTAAAGTGTTCTTCTTTATCTCTATTCACCTTTGCTAATGCTTTTTATGTATCAGAAGAAAGGTTAGATGGAAGAAGAGACTTTTCAGTCTCGACCTCACCGTAATAAAGACTTGATGATGACTCTATTAATATAAACCATGGGCTTACCTCAAAAAAGTAACGGAGCCAATTGAAGTCAAAGTAAACCACTCTAAATACAGTTACTAACGTAATTATGCCATTTTTCTATATAGCTTATAATTTGAGTACCTAGATATTACACACATAAAATATTAATAATTAATATTACCTCTCAAACCGGTGCTTTCCAAACCTTCCCTACGTGCATCTGTTCTCACATAGATCCTTAAAAACATTTTCACGCAACATTTACCATCTCGAAGTATAAACAGAATATAAAAATAGGAAATGATTTCTGAGTTTCTCTAAAAACTTCTATGCTCTCCGTAGTTCCCAAAACATTTAGGAAAGATTTCCTGTTGGTGCAGCAATTTTGCCTCAGCACATGCGCGCTGCTGCAAATGCAACCCAAACATCTCTTTCCGATATTTTTCTTTCGAATTCTTCACTTTCGAAACTTAAGCTCTCTCCATGAGTCACACGTGTGCTACACTTGGCGCTCAAACTGAACTTTCTTTTTTTTGCGTGAAGATATTTTTTCCCGAAAGGCCTCGCTTTTAATTAATCCTAATGAGGGCTCCTTGTACAGTTAATACGGTTCAAATCCTGTCGAGAATTTTCGTACTCCACACTTCTTGAAGCCCAGTGCAATATTTTAGAGTTCTCTTTAAAATGAATGCTTCTGGAAGTTGTTTTACAGTCTATATTTAATTACGGAGGTGAAAATTTTTTTAACGTGCTTGTTTCTACATTAATTTAAGCGATCAGAATGTAGGCATATCCGCAGAAATAAAACTGGTGAAAATTGTGTTGACAAAAATAAAATGCCAAACCAAGTTATCATACATTACCGAAAAGTAGTTTCGACGTTAGTCAAAAAGACCAATAGAAAATATTGATACGGAATAAGTGGATGGACAGTATAAAATGACTATTGTGTATTCAACTCACGATCTTAAGGCAGACCCTCCGTAGCCAAGTAGTACTATAACTGAATGAAAAATAAAAAATAGGAGGGAGATGAGATTAGTAGAACGTCATCATACTCAAGATCACCAATGGACTATGCATACATAGAAGGAGAGTCTAGTATCACAGAAAAGATATTTCCATGATTCCATAATCAACATGACGAAATATTTATATTGTCTACTTTAAACCATAAACGTATATACAATTCCAATATTGAGGACTGCATTCCAGCTATAATGAATAATCAAGTACTCCCAAATGCTACTATTCGTAATTATGTATGTACATAAAATCAGTACTTGAAAATTCCTCAGTAAAAGTAAATCCATCCCAATCTTTGTAAGAAATTTCTTGCAATGTATTTATTTTGCGGTAATTTGCCAAATTCTAACATTTTAGATATTTTAGCAGAGCTCAAAAAGTAATAAATACTTCTTATTGCGATTTGATACTTGGCTTGAATAGAATTCAGAAATAGCACAATACACATACAGGTGGTAGTGAGGTTCATAAACATCACTACCATAAAAATATCTTAATTTAAATCCATAAACCGGTTATTAAATGTGGATTAATTATGAATATCTTACTTGGTTTATTTATGATACATCCTTTTTAGCAACGAAAGTTTTGTGCCAATATATTGATAACAAAGTGTAAATTAGGCATATTTAAAAATACTATGCTCGAAAAATAAAAGACATTAATGGTATTAATCTTACAATCATAAAAGAACAGATTAAATCCGATTTGGATGTTTTCGGATATGAGAAGTAAAAACTGAAATACATGTATTTTATTTTACTTTTTTTAGGGATAAATATATACTAGACTACATTATTAGGTAAAATGTCAACCATTGATAAATATGCAACAACATCTTTGTTGTGATAACATGGCTTATGAGTCGCTGTAGCAAATCAACACTATAAATCAAGCGAATTAACCAATCTTTAATCGTTTAATCGATATTAATTTCAGGTTATATAAGGGATTAATGAGATGTTAATGTTGGGTTTAAATTTGTAGATATCTTAACCTATTAAATGGATAGATGTAAGGGCAGTATGAAGTGAATCGGTGAAATCTCTACGCAAAGCGGAGTAAGTTAATTGATGAATCTCTAATCTCTTTCTCTCTAGATTAACTAAATTACGAGATTAAATATACCCAGTTGTCGCAAGTCAAATATGAATACACTGAAGATAAACCCGTGTTCAGCCACTGAAATCCGACTTGATCCTCGGACACGTACCCTAGTTTCTAGTCAGGATTTTAGAGATTTCCACGTCTATAATGAAGGCTTAAATGGATAGCTTATATTGGTATCTGAAACTAGCTTCATAGGGAAACTGTGAGAGATGAATCTACTGGAAAAGGGAATATTCAGCAAGAGATAGAACTCATGAGAAATTTGCCTGTAGTCACCGATCACAAAGTTAATGCCTATGTCAAGTAAAGTGACAGAGAATCAGAAATTGTTTTGATCAAGTTGTGCAAGAGCACTTTCTCATTATCAAATGAATGCACGGACGTAAAATGAACCATGCGTTGGTTCTATCTCAGTCAAGTGCGTGATTTGATTATATTCGATAGGAAGTGCACTAAAATGAGGGAAGCGAGTGATGAGTAAAACGGGATTCCATTTCACAAACAATTTAACACATTTGCGACGCAAGCTTTAACAGTAATGAGCAGATTCCCATCGCTCAGTCTAGTTGGATATTTAATAATAAGGCGAAGTAATTATAAAGACTGGACTATAATTTGTTTTAGAGCGATTCTTGAGCTATTTCATTTGCTGCCCTCCACGGAAAACTGTCAATTTATGGAAAAACAAATTTCGAAGATGGTTCCAAGTATTAAAAATATTCCACATCAATCCGAAAGCAAACAAAAACAAAATGTTTCATTACACTATGATCTTTTACATGCTTTACTGTATTATTTAATATATACTGATGCATTTCCTCAAAGAAATTGAAGAAAAATTGTCGATGTTTTACATCCTTGATATTCAAAAGAACTATCAAAATAAAGATTTTTCCTCATATTTAGTGATAGCCTAGCTTCACTACTACCTAATTTTTATTTCCAAAACATTCATTTTCAAAATATATTTCCGTATGTTATAGCACATATTTTTTATTATTAAAAATCTAATCGAAAGGCCATATTTTCTGCAAGTCTGTCTATCCAACTAAAATCGGATAGTATTATACAAAACTTTTTCTAACCCTTTCAGAATGAATTTCCTTTTAAGACTAATAAGTAAGCAATAAAATTATATTACTAAAATGTTTGAAAATGGTCAAATAATTTTGCTAGTTAAGTAAAATAATAATGTTGCTTATTCAATAAACATCGTATCACCAACTTAAAGAATGAGACCAGGAATATAAATATTTCATTTGAGTAAAAAGAAAATAAATCACATATGTATGAAGAAAATCAACTCAGACATTTTTTTAATTTTCTGTTTCAAACGTAAAGGCCATTAAGTAGAGAAATTTACATTAAAATTTCCTCAAAAAATAGAATAAAGATATTCCTAGAGTAAAATCCTGTCTTCAATCCCATCAGCATGTATGCAGCGCCTAATTTTCATTCAAATTACCACGAGAACATTCTTCAAAATCTTGCCCCCAAAAAATATACATGAGGAGGTAAGGCAGAATGGGAAATCGATTTATTGGACCTTGGAAAGAAAGAGTCTCAAAAATTTCCCATCATCAGCGCAATTTCAGGACAATGGCGTGAAAGAGATCGGTCCAATGCCCCTCATAATGGATAGGGCACGCAACCCAGCGAAGGGGCGTTTTCTAGATCACGACCAAAGTTCAAAGCGCGAGCAATTGCGCTAACGATGCCACGTATGCGGTGAGACCCACGATATCACTGCGGAATGCATCCGGCAGAAGGGAATCGGACCCGTAAAACCCCAATATAAAGCGGTGAATGATGAATCGAGGCCCACGGAATATCACTGACAGCCTGTCTCAATATTTCAACGAATAGGTATAAATTTGTAAGGATATCTTTAGTTCCATCTGAACAAAACCCACGTTTTCCTCTAACTTCCTCCATATTATTCAAAAGTGGTGGCTGACCTTTCGTAGTTCATCATTTTTTTTAGATACAGCATAGAAACAACCAGATTGCGTCTCGATGATAATGAACTACAGTAATAATCTATCCATATTTCTTTTTAAAGTTTTGATAATTGTTTGTGTATGACTGTTTGTAAGCATAAAAGAACAAAAGTTACCCAATTTACAAATTTTGTACATCGTTAAAGATAGACGTTCCTCAGGAAAAAAGTTACCTTTTTAAATCAAATTTACTACTGTTCGCTTTCAGAGAAGTCAAAATTTTCAATTCGAAATTCACGAAAGTAAATTTTAATTGCCCCTCAGATGGTCAAGTGGGTAGCGCCTTCACTTTTGGTAAAAATGATCCTGTGTTCGATTCCCGGTGGGAGCATATGTGCAGGAAGTGATTCCAGATGTGGAAGATTTATAAGAACTACGATTCGTATTTTTTTAGCAAAATTAAACCATGAAGAACAGTCGTACGAAATTGAGACAGTTTGAATACCCTTCCGTAAATTCGAAATATACTGAAAATAGATATCGCGGTTTAATGATCGTTGTTTACTTTTATTTTAAAGCCAAAGTTAAAGGACACAGACAGACTTCGATCACTAATTATTTTGAATTTTCGGGTTTGATACGGTATTATTTTCCGAAGTACACGAAACTATGTTACACGAAGCCTACATTGTTAAGTTGTTTTTTGGAGAATTACTGTTCAGTTTTAACTCAGTTCGGGAATAGAAAACTATGTAACGCTGAGCGATATGTATGTTGTAAACAAAACTATAATTATTTGTTTAAAATTTCTGCAAATTTCTCTAAAAGGAAACTCAATTGAAAAGCAAGTTGTTAACTACATGAATGGATTTAATCGAACAAAATATCGATTCTATCCTAATTATGTATAGTAAGATAGATTCACAATACTAATTAATTAAGGACTACCTTTTATTTTCCATTTTTATAAATTCTGATACATAAAATCTTAATTCACGAAGTCACCTTGAGCGATATTTATGATTATTAGTAAACTCGAAAATTATATACGAATACTTTCATCGCCAAATGATCCAGTTTTCCTTTAAAATTAATGTTTCCACCTAGCAGGAAAACTAGAAAATATGTTTTATGCATATAAGTTTTCCTCGTGCTAGAAAGTTGGGAAAGAAATATTCCTGGAAACTTAAATGGTGAGATTTTTCTAGTAACCGCAAGATTGAATGAATAATGCAGCGAGATTCCAGCCTGAAAATGCTATCTATACTTAGAAAATGTTTCTCGCTTGGATAAGCTTCCGTGAACTCCATTCCGCAGAGCTTGAAAAATGCATTTTTATAGCCATAAGGTTCCACTTCCTACGGACATTAAATAAGATATCAAGCTGTATGCACTGGAAACAAGGAATGAAATAGTCAGAAGTGATTATTTTCATTTCGGTATTATTTTTAGCCGCTGAGACATCTTGAAATACAGCCATGTTGCACGAAACATGACTCTGTAGATTGCTCCTTCATAATGGAATAAAACTAGTCGGCTAGACTATCTTTATCCTCGTTTTTCAATTATAATGGTTGGTAAACACTAGAGCGTGCATATTATATTGGGAAACGAAGTTTCTCTTTCAGAAAGAAGATGACAACAACAGTTTGTTTACGATATGCGTGCAATGAGTCCCCATAGTGAGACTTGTACACAAAACATGACGACTGTTACTTCCACTGACCTTATTTCTAAAATAAAAATCACTTCCTTAACTTGAATAGCATAATTTATATCTCGATTACAATGAAAGAATCTAATTGAAAGAATACTAACACCTACAATTCTAAATGGCACGTGAATATGTGAAAATAGAAATAAAATCGAATGACTACAAATAAATTAGGAATCAAGAAAAAAGTTTGTGCAATGAGAAGAACTAGGTAAGAATGAGAAACTCAACATTTACCTATAAAAACATTTTTACGCAGAAATATTCCAAATTAACCACATTTTCATGACTAGAATATATCATAACAATTGGACAAGAGGCTATAGCCTTCCATTTAAAAAATTATATACTAACGGAGTTAATAAACTGAGGATTTGGGTTCCTCACGATGTTGTTGTGAATGAAAATAAATAAAAAAGAACTTTTAACACTTACGATTTTAATTTGAACTCTTGACTCAGGATGGGATGAAACAAGCATTAGCTTACCTGAAAAAATAAGAAATAAGTAATGTTAGTTTGTATGGCATTTCAATACATCTCTACCTTATTTAAAATACACATTTTTGTTAGAGTTTATTAATATAACGTAAAAATCATGAGAACTTGTTTTATACTGAGAATTAAAATTTCAATCTCCTGAACCTTATGCAAGCGATCTAACGCTAATGTAGTGCAGCTTGCATACGAATAGGATGTGAGTCATTCCTTCGAAAGATCGCCTAGCCCAGCGGAATTCACCGTGGGTGACACGTAGTCGGACTCCCGCATCGCCGTATTTGGCTTTTCTTGACCGCTCGGATACGCTACCTAATATTTCCGAATTCTTTCGCGATATTGGGTCACCAAAGGGATCACCCCTGGAACGGTTTTTGCTCAAATTTAACTTGTCACCCATTACTGAATAGAAGTTTTACAAATTATATAAGGTGTTTTTCATAAGAGTATAGATAAAAAGTAGTCAAATTCTCTTCTTGCTACTTTTCATTAACATTGGGATCCAAATAGAGCGCTGGCAACTAATGAACTAAGAACTGGAGACCTTCAACGTACATACATATATATACCATTGTCCAAATAAAAGTAAGTTGGAAAAGTTTTTCATTAGTTTAATTAAATCGGAATTCCCCTAAGTCGTGGCCGTGAAAACGAGGAAGAACTTTCACAATAATTTTACAGAACAGCGCATGAAATTATCTTCTCCCTTGGGGTAGAGAACACTAAGTAAGGCTACAAGTTGCATTCGTTGCCGAAACTTTTTAACCAACTGCCACCACCATATTGCGGACAATATTTTATACGAGTAAAAATGAGAAAATTGAGTATACTCTAATGAAAAGTGCAAAACAAGTAATACGTAGTAAGAAAGAGGGGAGTTTCAATTCTTCTTTTCGTACAATTATCGTAGTTGCATAGTGTTTCTGAGCATACATTCGAACAAAGAATTGAAAAAATACTTAAAATGTACCACTTTTTACCTAGAGATAAAAATTTGAAACTGTAAAAAAAACTATTTTACTAACCAAATAAAGATAACTTACAATAATGTGACACGAGATACATTTATTAGTTTATATTTTAATGTTGATTAAATTATGAATGCTTATTACCTGACTGGATAATAGAGGTTAACTATTTGTAATAGGATGCGTATGTATATCGTTGTATTCATGTTAAAGTATCCTCCGGGAATGAATGTGAATTAATCGGTGACGGATCCATGGCGATCTAGAAATGCTTTTGATACCGGCGTAGGAGTGGACACGTTTCCCATATGTCACCCGCTACAAATGCTCCGCAGGCATGCTATGCCCAAAAAGGACAGGAACGTCATAGGCTAAACATCAATAACGACTTTAGAATATACACACAATAAATAGGATGTTTATAAAATTATTTCTCTGGATCGAGAAGTACATTATCGCTAAACAAAAATGATGATTGGGATAATTTGGACTTCTTATAGAAAATAGTTCTTTTTCGCCTTCTTATTATGTTGCAATATTTTTTTTGATATAAAATTTTCCTTTTGAGAGAATAAAATCAGCCTCTAATTTACAACCTACAGTTTACAACTTAAGCCAGATAGAGTTCATCTATTCAAGCGACACTCCGCGGAATTGTTCCTAATTTTGCAACCTCGTCAAAAATAAAAGGTACCAAATTTTGAAATTTCGATTTACCTATCCTTAGGATTAATTGAGCTCATGGCTTCATTATATATCAAATTTATTTTACTAGAAACTGCTTCTGCCTCTCATTTGTTTAAAATAAACTGCAAAATCTTACATTTTTAATACATCATTCAATAAAGGTGGCACATTGTAGAGCATAAATACGATAAAATAATTCTTAACAATGTAGCTATAGACATATTTGGCCCAGGCACAAATGATATCGGAAAAAAATGTCGGCGTAACTAGAAATCGAACCAAAATCCTCAAGGAGTAAATTGTCTTGCCAAGCCAAACCTATCCTATTTCGATTTTAGACTTCCATGTTTGATAGGCAATAAGAACTCGTAATTGTGGCACCAACCACTATTCACAAAAACAACTCACAGAGAAAAATACCATAAAACACCGAAGAAATTACAAGAATAATATAACCGTTGTGTAAGGCTGTACTTCGAGTTTAGCCATGTAGAATATAAAATAAGTTAAAAGTTTCCACAGAAAGAATATCTCGGAAAGTATCAAATATTCTTAACTTCGCAAAGAAACGTTCAAGGGTGTTGATTTAGAACAATTAAGCGGGCGCCTTTTACCTTGAGATTACCCCTAATGAAAATTCTCGACTTGACGTGGACGCAAACTCAAAGCTGACTTCCAGGTTGCATCCGTTTTTCACCTATGTCCATCCTAAGTTTTGAAACGCAGGCCTTAATCGTTCAAAGTAAAAACTTAACCTTTATCCCTGGTGCTTTCCGCATTCCTCTTACTTATCGAAACACTGTTTGAACGCACACACAATAACACAGCTTCCGCTACTACAAGGCACAGCTCAAAAGAAGCGAAACGAGGCCCTGCCAACTAAGCGACTGTTGCTACAACACAATAAATTCTAACAGGATCCTCAAAGGAATGAAACGCCGATTATGTGGGCGGGAGAAAAGGTGGTGGAACGAGGGAAATAGAAAGATACACACATTTGAGTCACGCCAACTCAACGCCCGAAAACGAGAACTGCATTATGAGATTGCGTGATTTGGTACAGGCGAATCGATGGAAAAAAACGAAAGGAGAAAAGAACCGTGTTTGGAGATTCCGCCTCCTTGAAGAACACCATTGTGTAAACGGGTAATTTATCTGAACAAGGCGATTCGAAGAGCTGAGGCAAAAGAAGTGGGCCCATCAAACACCCTAACAATTTCTGCCTTGTTTCTGAGGCTTGCCTTAAAGATAATTCGAAATCCCTTTCTCCTTTATCCTTTGTGAATTCCTGTTCTTTGGAGGGAGTGAGACTAAGACACATGGCTCTTCCGATTACTGGCTGAAGGTCATGGAAATTGGGACTGATTGACTCCAATAGCTTACAGGAAATCCTGAAATCCCATAAAACATAAGAATATGTTTGGTAGCATAAATATGTGCTTTCCAACCTTTAGTCTCTTACGATACAAGTACGTGTGTTTTCTCATGCTATGAGGAGCACTAAATCATACTTAGACTAGTTTCAGCTTAAATAAATACATCAACAAAAGTGCTTCAAAGTTTCCACAAATTTAATTTTTCGTAACGGCCGGTTAAAACCTTGTCTATCTTCAGGTTGAAAGAAACCGGTGGTTTTTAAATAGTAAATTTGCGGAAAACTACGAGGTAATTTCATTGATTTATTCATTCAGATGGCATTCAACAATATTCGGCCAGAGAACCTTTAGTTTATAGTTTTAGCTTGATTTAACACTTAAAAATATTATGCAGCAATGGGAATTAAATACTATAATAAAATTTGGTACTTTCATTACAAAATCCTATTAAATGAAAACTTTAAAATGTATCCTAAAATAAACCAGTTAGATTATACGTAACTTAAAGGTATCACCCTAGGATGCAGGAATGAAGGAAATAAATTCAATATTTAAACCAGAGAATCGTTCTTGCATGCAATAATCAGTTTTGAAAACTGGGAATAATTGTGGAATTTACTAACAATGAACTCCGAAAAATAAAAATTATTCTAGTTATGTTTGAAGATCATGAGATATTTCAGTTTATTTTCTATAAGTCTAAGTTTAAATTGCTATACATATAAAGGAAGGTAATTCATAGAGCAAGTTTAACGGGAAATAAATTATATTCATTAAATTATTTCCGGACACCTCAAAAATAAATGGGTTGTTAATGCTTTTAGCGGGCTAATTAAACAAGTAAATGATATTGGGATAAAAGAGTTTTCAGGAAGAGGAACATAATTTTTCTTTAGCTATACTAGATTGAATTCCAAAATAAATTTCGATACTAAGGAAAACTAAATGTGGCAAATAAAACTATAAACTAAGATTGAAATAACAATAAATCGTTGAAAACTTTGCTAAAATTTACGTGGGAAAATACGAAAGACAAATAAAAAAATATCGATGTTATCTCGGTAGTAAATTTCTGAAGCTAGTACTGCTTTGTAATAACGCAGCTTACTTACAGTACAGCAGTTAGTTGCGACACACCGTTTGGAAAGCACTGTGATAAATGACACACGACAAGACAAACAAGGCGATTCCGCTATCTGTTCGGGATAGCGCAATGAATCCCAACTAGCAAACTCGTTCAACGCCAATTAGCAAAACTTTTAATGGTTTTTCAGAAGAATGGTACTTTAACACACCAGGGAATTCCGTGATCTCTTTGGTGAAGCGTAGCGCGATATATATAATCTAGCACATCCAATAAATTGCACTGTAACTTATTTATGATCCTACGATCCAAACCTTTGCGGTTAACTTCATCTTATAATTATAGGCCATTGTCAATTTCAATTGCAACTGTATTTATTTCTGAAATGACACTGCCATGATAAACGAATGAATTGGAAAACCTGCAACAGCAATTACGGACCTAGAAAAAGTATAGGAATTGTTTTTGTTTTAATTTTGATCTTTCTATTTATTTAAAGATTTAAAAAGGTTGCAATATCGTTCTGGGAGATTTAAAAAGGAACTCGAAGGAGAAGAAACTAATCTGTCTGACAATTAGGTAGAAATTTTGTTGAATAGGGTGTGATAGGAGTGAAAATTACTATAGAAATGATTATTATATTATTATAGAAAAGAGATTCGAAGAACTTTTGATCGGAACCAAGCATTTTAATGGCAATAAGATAATTCAAGTAGGATATTCTTAATTATATACCAATTTTTTCTCAAAGATTTTTTTCTTTCAGATTATTCTAACAGTTAATGTTTTCTAGGCGTGAAAAAATATTTTCAGAAAACGAAGGAAAGATATAAAAACAAGCAAAAATGTAAAACTAGAAGCTGCAAAAAATTATTCAATAGCATTCAATATAATAAAATTATGATGAAGATAAATTTAGAAGTAATTACTCCACAGCAGTAACCGAAACAGTAAATAAAGAGTACAATAAAAATATTCTAAATATAATATAAACATTTAAAAAATAGAAAAAATGTATCACTTATATATTGAAGCAATTTTCTCTTTCCCTGTTTAAAATTATGATCGATTTTTATACCAGATTTGTCTTTAAAATTTAAAATAAAAATCTTGTTTTGCTGACTTTTATTAGAAAATTCATATGATACCTCACGTTTTGTTTTGCAATGAAATCTTGAGTGCTCTTTCTAAGATTTCCTATGGGCCCAGTTCCTCTATTTTACAGTCTGACCCGCGAAAGATGGTCCTGCCTCCGAAACTGGGTTAAGAACGTTCAAACTCAAGCTGTTGGATTTATGAGGCATGAGGATTTACGCAAAGGAAATGGCACCCCCTCCAATTCACGAATGTCTTCGAAGGCGCCTTGGAATTTCCTCATTTAAATGCCCGAGATATATCTTTTAATACTGAAATATCAATTATTATAATTTATTACGTTTCTAAAGAAATGCGCATAACTATTGGATTTATAATTTAAAGTTCTACAATATTAATTCTATAATTTATGTTAAAACTGCTAGAGACCACAAAAACCATCCATTACCGCACTTATATATATATACCATTTCAATAGGAATATTCCTTTTAATTTCCTGGCGTTGATTTAAAGTACGGTTTAACGATTCAAGAATCATTAGAATCAAATGAAAAGATTAACTTTTACACACCACAGATAATTTTATTCAGGAACGACCATGGTTTCGACTCATGGAGTCATCTTCAGGAAGATGACTCCATCACCTGAAGATGACTCCATGAGTCGAAACCATGGTCGTTCCTGAATAAAATTATCTGTGGTGTGTAAAAGTTAATCTTTTCATTTGTTCCTAATGGCGACTTACCACGAAGTCACGGCCCAAGCAGTGGATTCAATCATTAGAATCACAAATCAGAGAAGATTTCTTCTAATGAAAGAATTCTAGAGAGATGTCTACTGCAAAAAATTCCTTCTGTATGATCGGATGACATAAAACTGGATGGAAGTTATTTCCGGAACGAAGAAATCGAGTACAATAAAAGTCATCAAGTTTATTTTATTGCCATTAAAAATGCAAAATCTGAAGAAATAAGTTACAATCTTGGTAGAATTTTAATAATATGCATAGGAATAATATTTAAATGCATATTTATTTCATGCTAACAGGATAGCATATTATCCAAGCATATAAAAGGCTAAAGAGTATATGGTTAATTTTTTAAAAGGAAAAGTAATTTTCATTTTAGATGTTAAATTTCTTTCGAGGTGACAAATAGAAAGATATAAAATTAAGTGCCGATGTTTTGATTAATTATGAGATGGAAAAATAGCCATGATGGGAATTTTCGGTCTGCGTATTACTTTTTAATTATCTCCTGTGCTAACTATATTTACATATGCCTGTAAGTAAATCTGTATCTAAATCGAGTTTTAAATTATTTATAATTAGAAAGAGAGAGAGAGATCTCCTAATTCAACTATGAGACGTGTATTTAGGAAGGTTTACATATAAATATTTCGTACAAGAAGTGAAACATAGTGACTTCACTGGGATTCGAACTTAGGTCTATCACTTTCCAGGCAGGACCTCGGTTCGAGTCCCAGCCAAGTAATTATCATTCATTTCTTATACAACCTTGGGTTAAGTCGCTTTCCTGTGCTATGATAAATTTCATTTCCATCATTTATCTAATATTTCTTTAAATTTGAAGTTTAATAGTAAAGCCTTAAGTAAAGCTAAGTGTTATGGCTAATTCTGAAACAAAGATCCACTGAACTAACGTCCGTGATGAAATAAATAGAAAAAACGACTGAAAAAATATAAGTAACTGTAACTAGTAAGGAAGTACACTTCAGTTCAAATAAAGTTAAACACAAGTAGATACATATATCCTACTTTAGTTTCTTTTGGGTTTTATAAAATATAATTCATCCGCATTCTCGTTCTAGACGACATTCACGTTATCAATGAAAAGTATTAAAAAGTCTTATCTAGGAAAAAAAACAAAATAATAAATAACATCATAAGGATTTACAACGAAAGTAGGTTAAGTACGAGGAAATGAAAGAATTAGATTTTAGCTATTAATTGAAAATTTTAAATTTATACGTAATTATTACTTTTAATATAAGTTTTATTGTAAATATTAACAGATTATTTCTACATTATAAAAAACTATTCGCTAAAAATTATATTTCAATGGAATGTAATGTTTTGCGCGGTACCGTACAATAAGAAATATAATGATGATGATGATATAGTTGGTCCTACCTCAGTCTAAGACAAAGATTCAACATAAAAGTAATTAAAATTGATAAATAATAATGAATAGTTAAAATATTACCCTGTATCAATGCATTCCAAATTCCCGCCAAATACCGCGCGAATTCAAATAACTGTAAAGATCAAAGCCATAAATGTAATAATGAATACACATAAATAATTTTAGAATTTTGGTCTTTTATATTTATCATACACAGAGGTCGTAGCCAATAAAATTTTAGATCAAATGAATTTCTGATGGAGCCACCTTATGTTCTTCATTGAATCTATATTTCGCTCTGTAGAGGAAATTTAGAGAATACATCGACCGAACCAGTATTTCTTAACCCTCCGCGGACCGTTAAAGAAAGCTTCGCGGACCCTATAAAAAGAGCAGCATTGCCCCGCGTAGATGCGCCCGAAAAACCTACTTGAGCCCTCGAAACAGATAACTCTTCCAGAATCCCCACCGACCCAAAATCCGGAGATAAGATTGCGTTTCTGAAAAGCCACGCCGAGATTGGGCTGAAAAATATAAAATCCGCGGAAGCATCATTAAATTTCAACGCTGGTTGTTCTAATGGGTCGTAGGTGACGTGAGGCGAATAGACGAGAAACAGGAGTTAAAGGGCAAACGGATTCCGAAGTGGAGAGAGCAGTAAATCGCTGGTGGGCTGGAAAAAGCGGACCCGACCGGACTCGAGAAAGAGGTGGATCCGTCGGTGCTATCAGAGAGCTGATGCTATCTCGCAATCCTCACTTGATGAGTTACTTACACGAGCCTCCTCAGCATCGAAGACGCCAAAGGATTGAATTAAAGGAGATTGTACGGCTGACAGAGCATGATTCACCTCCCTTTATTCACTTTGAAATGGAAGCATCGGTAACTACTGTTAACGTCAGGAGGCATGGACAACACGTGTAAATGTACATCCTACTTTAGTTACTTTATTGTTTTATGAAATACAATTTTCGTATCTTCTTGCAGATGACAAAATCTACGGAGGCCAAAATGTTATGAAAATGGATAGCAACAAATTACTTAAAATATAAATATGTAAAACATAACATTTAGTAGTCCTAACAAAACTCGAGGAAAGAAATAAATACTATGAAAAACTTGAAATGGAAAAATTAATTTAGAATTTAATTAATAAGGATTTTTTTATATTTTTAATTTAGTCTTTTAGTCTTATGTAAACATTTATAAATTTGTATGCTTGTAATATGCAAAATTTCTAATTTCATATAATTTTTAAGAATAACCTATATACATATATTCTTGTTTTTTCCTATTTGTGTCTTTATTCTCAATCAATGTATCTGTTATATTTAGCATTTGCATTTTCAGTAATTTTATGTGATTCTTAAACTTAATTCAAATTGATACCCGGAAAAGATTATGTAACCTTTTGGCTATCACATGAATACTGTCAAATTCATAAATCTTGCAAATTTAAACGGATGATGTATCTATAAAAAATAAATACAAATACAAGCATAAAAGATGATTACATGGCACAGGCGAACAATAGTGAAAATAAAGATAGATGAACTGGTAAAGAATCCTTTTGATACGTGAATGGACACATAATCATGCAAAAAGCACTGGCATAAAAGGAAACAATCGTTCTCCTGAGGACGATATGGATACGGAAGGAATTGTGAAAAAGACGGATGGTAAGCTTTGAAGGCATTAATTTCGAGGGAACGAAACGATTAGCAGAGAACAGGCTGAGTTGGAGAGTTGAGATAAAACAATCTTTGGGTGGATAACCGATGATGAAAGATTTGAATGTTCAAAGAAACATTTTGAATTAAATATACTGAATTGTTTCTCTAATATCATTTATAACAGAATTCATTCAAGAGCAGCAGAAATGGATGCAATGATAATAATCACACGTTAATTAAAATTGAATATCAATAATATATCATTGGATAGTGAGAATCTACCATTATGGCTTTTCCTAGTTAACATATTCATATTATTCATTAAAGTATATATTCATAAGTATTAGTATTCATTTAAGAATAATTAAAAATTATAAGAGGAAAAAAGGAAGATTAAAAATATTAAGATATACTATGTGATATCGTTAGCTGGGAATATAACGAAATTAAACGAAATTACGCTTATGCAAAAAGGGGTTAATATATCAGTGCTCATTAAGTGATTCCTGGCACCTCAAAAAGAAATGGATTCCTAGCGTTTGTAGCGAATTAATTAAACAAGTAAATATTTTTGCGACGACAAAATTTTAAGGAGAGGGAAAATAATTTTATCTCCTGTATTATCTGAAATGCATAATAACGTTCGATACTAAGGGAAAGTAAGGCAGTTGAATTAGGCATGAATAGGATTTTATTGGGTTAAGAAGATCGGTAACTATATTCAAAATTGTGTGATACCAAATCATAATAAATCAATCATATATACTATATTAAGAACATGCAAAAAATTAACATTCATTAATATGATCAGCATTGTTTTATTAGTGTAATACCTAATCACAGTTAATCACACTACATTAATTACAGGCAGCATGCGAATATAAGCTCCTGCTAATGGAACCCTTTTCTAATACGGAGAAAGAGGGAGGTAATAACTCTGGAACAAATTAAATATTCAGAAAGATTATCACTACTGTTTGATTAGTCTAACACCCAATCACAGTTAATCCACCACGGATACTACACTGAATACAGACTACATGGAAATATGAGCTCCTAGTGAAGGAACTAGTTTCAAAAGCAAAGAAAGAGAAATGTGTTGACCATAGATTAAATTAAACATTCAGAAAGAAGTTCAGTATTGTTTGATTAATACCGCTGCTAATCAACAATGTATACTACCCTGAGTACAAGATGCATGAATGTTTAAGCTCCTACTAAAGGAACTCGTTTCAAACACGGAAACAGAGAAAGGTATTAAACCTAGATGAAATTAAATATTCAGAAATATTATCATAATTGTTTAATTAGTGTAATGCCACAGTTAATAAGCCACGGACACTACAATGAATACAAGTTACTTGAAAATATAAGCTCCAAAGAACTAGTTTACAACACAAAGAAAGAGATGAGTATTAACCCTAGAATAAATTAAATATTCAGAAATATTGTCACATATTACCACTATAATTGTATAAGTGTAATACCAAATCACAGTTAATCAACCACCGACAATACATTTAGTACAGGTTTCATGAAAATATAAGCTCCTACTAAAAGAAATCGTTTCGAACACATTGAAAGAGAAAGGTATTAACCCTCGTATCATTTTCAGTCCCTTTAACAATCCGATGCCGCCACAAACTCATAAAAATCAACACCTTTCCTCTTTGGCGACCAACAACAGCGGGCGTTTCCGTCAAATTGAAAGATAAATTTGAAAGAAAAAAGGTCAAAGGGCGACTCCTCCGATTCACGCTTGAGGGAGACGTTTATTCTCGCACGCTAAACTCCTTTCTCTCCCTTCACCTTCATCATTTTCCAACTCGTTTCACTTCTTCCTTTCTCTCTCTCTCTCCTTTTCACGCCCTTACCCCCTTTTCCGGCTATTTTCTCTCTTTTTATGGTGTCTCCACACCTCAGTCCTTCGCTTTCTGTCTCTCGACCCCTATCCCCTCTATTCTCTCGCCTTTTTATTCCCGTGAAATGGTTTTGCGGGTTTTCTCCGCTTGGTATCTTTCTCCAGCTGGTGTTAGACTTTTTGCTTTTTTCCAAATTCCATTGTGCGGTTTCATGGATTTATTTTTAACTTTTAAATGCATAAAGTGTGAATAAATTATATGAACCCTGATAAATTAAAATACAAAATATGCTACATGTTCATAGTAATGTACTTACTGGATGGACCAATTCTATTTATTTTTAAATGTATAATCATCATAATATAATACGTGAATAAATTATATTAGCCTTGATAATTAATGGTTTTCGAGAGGTTCTTTACGTTCTAGAGCAAATGGGATGCAAAGGTTAGCCAGTAGAATTCTGAGGGGTTTTTCTGCAAGAGATAAGAAAATAGCGTACTTTTCCATGATTCGAGCTCTACTTGAGTATTGCTGTGCGATTTGTGGTCCTCACGAAGTAGGATTAATGTCCGATCTTGAGGTGGTTCAATGTAGAGCAGCAAGTTCCGTCAAGGGAGATTTCAGATTTGACAACAGTGTTTCGGCTATGATAGAATCCCTCAGATGGAACTCTCTTAGTGTTAGAAGACTTGAGTATCGACGAAAGATTTTTGATAAAATTATCACTACCGATTTTGGGGAGGCTGATATTGTTATCCCAGTCATAAACTTTCCCAATCTTCCAGAGAAAACAAAAAAGCGATACAGGGAAGTAGTTTCCAGAACAGATAATCACTTTAGGTCGTTTTTCCTGCTGATCTAATAGCTCTCCTGGCTACATAGGGATTTCTGTGTTTTACACCACCTGCCACGCGTCACTGGCGGATTGCAGAATTTAAATATAAATGCAAATCTTGTGTCTATTTTACCCTTCAATTTATGTACCACATATACCTAATTTGCGAAATCTTTTTGTGTTTCGATAGTAGTAGTAAGTGTAAATACAGAATGGAATCATCAATACAAAGAATTCTGTGGACAATTGACAACAATTGTACTTTAATTTATATGCCAATTATTTTTTATTTGTTTGATTACAAATTTTATTCAATTGTTATTTTGTTAGGCGCCTTTTTTTGTATCGCCATAATAATTACTTTATACAGTTAGAATGCCATTTATGTACTATTTGTCTGTTAATGAAATCATTAGCTCGATGGTGCGTTCGATCATTACCTTATCTGTCATTGGCTACAAAAAGCTTTAAATGAGGGAATAGGCAATAAAGCAAGGTATTAGGTTTTGTATATAAGGGGTAATAAATTTCGGTTTGAAAGTTTAAAAAATTTAATATTACTTAAGCAGGTTATTCCTCCATCTTCCAAGCAATACCAGCAGAGATCTCATCTCGTGTCTAGAAAATATTTTCTCTATTTTTACTGTTTTTTTTACTAAATAAGCTATCAACGAACTGTCAATATTAGTTCGGTTATATCCTTAAGGCATTACGGTGGCTATCAACTCTATCAAAAGTGGAATGAAGTCAGACGTTGAAGCGGTGCCAGAGGCAATGAGAGTGAAAGTGATCTCTAATAAAACACATCTGATACACGTCCATAAACATGCTCCCTCTGCTGACGAAAGCAAACACATTTACCGCCAGAAGATAAGTACGATATTTATAAGTTTTAAGTGCTTTCGAAAGATAATAAGATAATACGGCCGAAAGAATAATTTCATTTCCGTTCGTGTTTACAATAATATCTATTTTTGGACTGCAGAAATAATAAATAAAAATATTTCAAATGTGAGCAATAATTATGACCGAGTTGACCATATGGTTGATATATCTCTTATAAAGGAGAAAAGTTAAATATAATTTTAAGACCTTTATGAATTGATAAAAATATTGTATTCCATTAAAAACACTTTGAACTTTCTCAAAAAAGTCGCCGTAATCATTTCACGAATAAAAAGAATGAATGGTGGACAGATTTTTCCATTTTCTATACGCCCATCTCCAAGGTCTGTCAACGTTTGATATAATTTATTTATTTTTTTCTTAAAGCCCAATTTTTAAACCAGTATAATTATATACGCAACTTCAAGTATTTCACTAATATTTTCCTGGTCCTTTAATCTAAGTTTATGAATGCGAAATAAATATTTCAATGTATTTTTGCATTTAATTTATCAAATATTTTCAAGTAATATTGTGTCATTAAATTGGCACTTATGCTGAAACCAGCAAACCTTGCTTTGAATTGTTGGTCTATAGTTACACAGCTTATAAAATGATTTATAAAACAAACAGGTTTTAATTAAAGGGTTGAAATCACCAATAGCCGTCTTTGTCGGCATTCCTAGCCTCATTCACCGGTTTTCGGAGAGGTAAGGAATGAACCGCCGCTCTTTTTAGAAAAAAACCCATACACGTCTCAAAAGCGATACTTTCATCTTCAGAGGTTATGGTGTACTACTACTAATGCCTATTTTATAACCCCTAAAGATGAAAGCATCGCTTTTGAAGTGTGCAATGCGTCTTTCCAAAAAGAGTGGTGATTCTTTCTGGGTTTCTCCGAACACCGGGGAGTGAGGCTAGGAACGCCGACAAAGACGACTACTGGAGATTTTAAACCTCGAATTTATTAAAACCCGTGTTTCAAATTTTCTTTATTAACAAATAATTTTGAGTTAATACTAAATCTAGGGGGATAAGAACGAAGCGTTACTTTGTGTAGACTTGCGCCATGAGAACATTCTGGATAATGTGGGCATGGAGTACCATTCGGAGGGACAGAAAGAGATAAAGGAAATAACTCGCTAGAGCTTTTATTTTTTCGGACACGCACCCAGAGAGAGTATCGAGCCGTGCGTTTGGGAGAGCTTATCACGCACGTGTAACGTGGAGGGGGAATTTTAAAGGCGTGATACATTTCACAACAAACTCGCGTGATTTTTGCTCAAACCACGCCTTGAATATTTCTCCTCCGAAGGCCAAAATATGACGCCTGATAACAATTTCGTGGGTAGTGCTAAAATATTCATGGAAATGGAATATTAATATGTATTACACGTGAAATGAAACCATTCTCAAAATTCCAGAATATAAGGTGTGATGGAGATGGAAGCGAAAATATTTTAACTAAATATATTAATTCATATTTACGGAAATAAGGTTATGAAAGGTATTTCGAGAAGCCAGAGATATCTGTATCAAATGTAAAATAGTCTATTAAGAGTGTTATTTTAAATTCTTCTACTTCTCTCCATGTGCAAGTATTAGGTAGTATTTACCTGGCGCAGTACTTTCTTCTACACCTTCCCATACTGCTCTTTCTTGGACATTTAATGATCAGAACTTGCAGAGGAATATTCTTTGTTATCTCAAGTTACTGCTTTATTCTACATTAATTCTTAAAGAGAATTATGTCCAAAATGTCTTTTCTTTCACCTAGCATCTGAAGTTATTACATTACAATTTGAATTATTATATAAAAGCCGATTAGAAAAGCAATGGTCGACTTTGCACGAAAAGGTCGTGAACATAAAAAAATCTAATGGAAGAACGGAAAGAAGTCTGACAAGATCTGGACTCTAACTCGGATCTTCCAGTTGCCACTCAGATGTTCTCCCAATTGAGAAAAATCGGGAGAGAATTGGGAGAGCAACTGACTGGAGATCTGGGTCCTGTGAGACTATCTTTATGTGCATTCTTCCTTGTAACAATACCAATTTATAATAGTGTACTTAAATACAGAAAAAAAATCAACACATACAAGCAAGCAAATATTAGATACTAAACAATTGATACAAACTACTATATATACAGCCTAATAGAAAACCCAATAGATGAATTAATACAAACTAAATGATCAATAACGTTTGAGGAATATAGCATGATGTATCTTTAAACTCTCTCTAACTTCTTTTTTAAACTATTTTGACAAAGACCGTTACGTTTACACCACTACTTAATACAACAAAAAGGTACACCTGTCGCGGAACATTATGAAAAACGAATTACAGATTCTATGGAGGGATTTCAAGAACTATAGGAAGCTTACAGTAATATTCAAGTACTGTTATTTTCTTATTTAGATCGATATCCTAATATTTAAAAAGGATGCAGAAGTTAAAATGCATACTCAGGACATTTAATAATTCTTCGCCTCATATTCCATGAGGAAGTGGTTGTCCAGCCTTAGTTATGAAAAATATCGGAATAAAGAGTAAATATTCATGACGAAATTATAAGCCGACGTCTAAAATCAATTTAGGAAACGCTGATTCACTATCCCTGCAATTCTCCATCACGCGAAGCTCTAATTGATCATGCCTTCAGTAAGACGTAACGGCACGCACATTTCACTCTATAAACAACGTTGTCTAAATAACGTCAACTCCATACGATACTCGTAGGTTAACTATACGTTTGTTAAACATATATCAATTTAAAATAACATTTCAGATCAAGTACTCATCGCTAGATAAAGTGAAAATATACTCCAAGAATTTTCGTTCAAATCTAAAAAGAACAAGGCGGATGCCCCATAGAACCTGTTTAGGACCTATTATAAAAATGCATTTGCATGCAATCTTAACGTCTACCAAAATAAATTATTATGAATTAATTAATTAATAATTAATGTATGGATTATGAATAATATTTTTGAGGGTGAATGAATCGTTTGAATTGAAAGGAAGAATTGGTTTACTATTAAATACTGATTGGTATTATTGTAAACCATCTTAAATGAATAACACTTAGTAACTTCCAGAATATATCCACCTAATTTCACAATGTACAATACAGTCAAGATAAATCATATTATTTTTATATTTTTATATTTGTTGTATTGTGTTCGTTAAATGTATTTCATATCATTTCGTTTTTTCAACTTCAAAATTTTAAATATATTCTGGTTTATTACTTTCACGGTAAACTTTATTCTGTGGATAATATGAGCAATTAGTCCTACATTAAAAAGGAAAATTTCACCGAGAAAAACATGAAAATAACAAATTACAAAGAAAAATGTTGGTGCCCCCAGGTCCTAAAACCAAAATACATTTGTATGAAATCTTTAACAAAAGCTTAGTATTTAATTAATAAAAATACATCAAATCCCATTCCTTCAGTATCCCGGAAAGCAGGGTTTGAACTAATTTCCACCATACGAACCAAATCCACATTGACATTTAATTTTCATTCATTTAAATGTACGTTATATTATATAGTATTCATTCTCAAGAATATTTTTCGGATAAATTACGTAAATCACCTGTATTTACAACTCTTTGCCTCTTACGTTGGGTATATGTCAATCCTACCTCTATTTCTCACTCTGATTTCTTTTACAACCACTCTCTTTTACGTCTTTCCTTTTCGCATCGTTTCCTCAGAGTAAAACGGGCTCTGCGTCTCAATACTCTCAAATGAAAGATCTTTATCTATAATTCAAGTCCTTAATCTCTCTCACCCACAAATCCTGCTTCCTTCATTTATTTTCCTCCCCTATCCTTTCTCCTTTCTAATCGACCTAGCAGATCTACTTCTCTACCTCGTTCTCTACTCCTACCCCTTAGCTCACCAAGGCGATATTAAAGAAGCCAAGCAATTCTGCAGCTGAACTGATTTTTGTAGATAATATAAAAATTCGCAAAGAATATTTTCAATTAATGGAATTATAGGCAGCAGATTTCGAGAAAATATATTAACCTTTTGCAAATATGTATATTTTCAAAATATTTTTTCAGGTATATTTAAGAAATCAAACATACCAGTAAAATGTACCTTCATCCAGCAATTTGTATTTCAGATCCACGATAAAATATACTGTATAATTGTAATAAAATATATTGGGTAGAATAATTCTATCTACTCTTGACGTATATCAATAATTTTCTGAAATAATCCATACTTATTTCCTCGAGGCAAAACGTTTTAGAAATTTCGAGGGTCAAACTCATGATATTAGCAATGAAAATATAATATCCCATGACTGCATATCATTCGTACATACATGACTAAAAATGTCCAGATTGTCTGGATTAAACCGTGTATTAGTATACTGTTTTGAGAATATAGGAGAGGCATCAATATATACCAAATTATTTACATATTTAAAAATGAAGCAGTTGATTCATCCAAATAATATAACAAACAATAATAGTAGTAGTAGTATTGCTAAAAGTGCTTCGACAGCTTAGGTCATTTCGCACATTGGCTCCCACCGGGAATCGAACCCGGGACCCCTTTCACCAAAGGCGAACGCGTTGTCCACATGACTATCCGAGAGCCCCAACAAACAATAATAATATATCAAGCAATAATGAAGACGTCTGAAGAAATATTAAGGTTTTTCAAAATGTGGTTGATCATCAGTTCGAAACCGAAGGCAATGTGTTCTTCGAAAATACAGACATAGTGAAATCCAATATAAAATAATACTTTATGTCACGTATATATTGGCAACCTTTGCCCCGTGTATATTGGCAACCAGCATTGCGTGCGCCTGCATACTCTTCAACCGTAACTACTTTTATGTGTTGCAAGCCTTTCTGATTCAGGGGAATTGAAATTTTCAATTCTTCTCTTTATTTAAACTAGAATTAAATTTTCTTGTTTATGATATCTATTTAGAAAATTTTGATGATGCAGAGGAAACATATGTTAGACTTTCTTAATTCGTAATTATTTACAATTATATATGTATAAGTATGAAGAAAGTATTCTTCCAACCGGGCAGCGTCTCTCCATTCTGTCGACGTTTCGGCTACGCACACTGCAGCCATCTTCAGGACTGTCCTGAAGATAGCTGAAGAAGTCAAGCAACTCACCGGGAAAGAACTACTTCCTACTATTTTTAAGTATTCTTGAACGAGTAGGTCTACGTCACACTCCAACTGCCATATTAATTCAGATACACATGTAAATCAGGTACGTTTACCGTTATTTTTACTAACATCGCTACTAGGAGAGTACCAATCATGCCATATACTGTCTGCATTCAGATCAACAAGATTACTACAAGGTATTCCTCTGCAACTCTGTTTGGAGACTAATGTTTCTCTATTTTTGTATCCTTAGCAAAAATACAAAAAAAAATATTCACAACAATGATTATCCAAAAAACACTAGATAGATTGCACAAAAAATATTTAAATACTTCCTGTCATATTTTTCACTTTGATGGTAATATAAATTCCGCAAAATCGTTCCTTAATTAAGGTAGCAGGAAATAGGAAGGCAATATATGAAAAAATATCAGAATAATCAAAAATATGTTTTGGATACGGAGTTAAATTTTAATTTCATCACCTGCAGGCTAAAATATAGAACAAGATCATTGCTTAGTGCTCCTCCTCATTGTCGTAAAGTTAATTGTGAAGCGTGCTTTATTGGCTCTCAATTTGAAATTCAATCCAAATTTAAAATTATTATAAAATTTCTCCCTCCCGAAATTTTGATAAAACTCACTTTCCTCTTTCCTCTATCACAAAATGGTTTGTCTAAATATATCATTATGGTTTGATTATTTTTTTCAGCTCAATATTCAGATAAATTGATATGATCATGTCTTTTTTTCTTTGAATTTCCTTTTCCTATGCTCACGCCATTATTAATTACGTTCAATAGACTTTTATTTTTGATTTGATATCAAATTAGTTTAAAGTTGGTGAAAATTACTATGGAACTTACTTTTAAGTGACGCTATTTCTTTCACCAATAGGTTATTTTTGGGCACGTGAAATACATGTATTCTTTAGCCGTTGGCTCTCTTAATCATGATGATGAACTAAAGTCCTTAAACACACTTTTCCAACTTTCGCCTTTAAAGTAAACATCTGGTGATCGATTACCTCCAAATATAAAAGCCATCTTCCTTAATCCATCATCTCAAAGAGGATAAAATAAAGATTGTTCGAATAAAACTAAAAGAAATGAAGTTTACAATACAAAAGGCTAATCTCTTGGTATGTCATCAAACGCCTGTTTACTTCTTAGGCGGAGATGATAAAATATTTTGAAAGAAAATAAAGATCTTCAGAGAATTCTATTACATGAGTAGTTATCTTTCAAGGAACTTAATATCGCAGAAAAAGTAACAGTTACCCATAAATTGACTTCTGATTTATATTCGATGAGTATTCACCTCCTTCAAGTGTCACAGTATGATTTCAGATTCAGGTAAATCGTAATGATTAAAGAATGGGTAATCATTGGATGATCTGAACTCCAGCAGATTTAAAAGATTAATAACACTATTATCACGCAGTGCATCAAAAATTAAGGAAAAGCACAACGCCTTTTCTTACTGGATCTTAGCCAAAACGAAAGGAGAATCCACGATAAATTCGGTATTAATGGAGAAATATGTGTTTAAATGAAGATTTAAAGCATAAGACCTCCTTGCAAGATAAAATAACCGGATTATTGCTCATAAAAACCAGTATCGTAATTTCTACCACCCAATAAATAAGACAAGAAAGGAAAAGATGAAACAAATTGTATCTACAGTCATGAAAAGTTATTAATAATGATAAAATAGACTCAATAAATGAACAAATTCATCCCATTCGGGTTATTGAGTTCGTGGGTCATTTAAATTACTAATTTCCACAAAATTAAAACTAAATCAAATCACTTTCTTCAAATTTTGCTCACGTACATGTTTTAAGATAATAAACTATATGCACTTCTCAAATTAATCCGCAAAATTTAAAGCTGACGTTCTTTTCATGAACGATAATTTTAAGCAAATACCGTAGAATTTAATTTATCTCAAAACTTTGCGTCCCTAAAAAAATTCACTGCAGTCTTATATTAAATGAATATTTTTCTCTCTCTAGTAATATCTTGAGCTTACTTCACGTATAATGAGGTTAGAACATAGTAATAAAACGGGGATTATTGCAGAAGAAAGATGAGCCTTGCAAATTAGTTTCCGTAGTTCTCGATAGAAAATTTTCCATCGAGAACTAAGGAAAAAACTAAAATGTTACCATAAAGAATACTAAATCTAAACTGGTCCTTATATAAACAAAATTTCTCCAAAGAATCCTTTACTTATAGCTTACGTTGCTAACAGTTTACTAAACTTCTCAGTTACTATTTTGGTTAGTTTCTACAAAATTAATTTACTACATCTCAGTTATAATACAAAAATCAAAATCAAATCCTACCAAAAGTTTTTGAAGCATCAAAATGTATCCCATAGCATGTTAGAATCTAGAGAAAACAAAAGAATACACTTTTTAAGTTTCAAAGAAAGAAAACGATTTCTCTGCCTAAGGACACTCTTCAGCATTTCTTTAATGTACTAATAAAAATCTAATTTGTTGGGTCAATTAAATTATTTGCACTTATTATATTTAATATCCTCGAAAGTGATTGAAACATTGAATTCAAACTTATTCCCATATTAACTCTTCCAACCAGAGTAATTCAATTGTAAATTATATCTTTTCGCTACTATTTATTTATAATTTCAATTTTATACCAATTTCTTTATTAATTTATTTTCTCTGATTTTCGGGAGTATATTCAACTTCCCTTCCTGTGAATATACTTTTCTCGCTACGAGCGGTTTTTTCTCTATCAAACTTCAGTTGCGGAGAATTTTTCCCACAAACCAATCTTATACTTCAATTTTTTCTCTCTATTTTAATGCTTCACTTGCTATTTATAACATAAGGACATATTTAAAACGTACATACGATTTAAGGTGAAATAAAGGCCAATTCGAACCTATCCTACGCTAATAACAACCCAAACAATAATATTTAAAGATTTATTAGGTAACTTTGCACATAAAGGCGTGCACCCAAGAAAAAACGGACTTGAAAAGTGTCTGACGGGACCGGGAATCGAACCTGGGATCTTCATCTATCCGGGAGGCTGCTTTAACCATAAAAGCTTGCTAAGCTAATTTCTAACACTTGCTCATGCTCACTAAGTCCCCAAAACGGCTTGTTTAACTGTTCCGGACGGGTAATAATTGGTTAAAGAAGCCTCTCGGATGAAGAAAGATCTCGGGTTCGAATTCCGGCTACGTCATACTTTTTTGAAGCCCGTTTTTCCATGTGAATTCATTGAAAGATAAAGATTACTCATCTTACGATTAGAACCTTGATAAGAATGATCGTTTAACAGAAAATTGCATACTTTTTTACACTTGCAATTTTCTCATCTTACGATTATAACCTTGATGAGAATGATCGTTTAACAGAAAACTGTACACTTTTTTACACGCAGTTACGAGAGCGACAGAGAAAGGCACCATAAGGAAAACATAAAGGAAATATAAAGGGTAAAATGCCTGCATGTGGCTTCGGCTCCTTTCGCGAGGCGCAAACGCGAAAAAGTGTTCTCGAAGAGCAATGAAACGCTTTTTTGCCGCAGTCGGAATGTATTTTGGCCGACGAGGAGAAAATGTTCCACGGAGGCAGCTTTCCGACGGTCACTTTTTTTTCCTTTGTTCCCTATGGCGATAGTAAGAGCGACTTACGGTCAGCAAAAAGATCGAAATGCGCGCGCTACCCGTTCTTTTGTTTCTCTGGCGCATTCAAACTTCAAACTGCGACGGAAAAACTTGCCGAAACGTAACCTACTTACTGGGCTTTTCATCGACCGAAAATTTTGAACTTGTTCGAGTAATCAACGTGAGTTTTCCCCACGGCCTTAAGCGTTCATTAGTTCCAAAACATTCAATTAATTTAGAAACATTCGATAATTTTCAACTGAATGAGTTTTCATTTTTGGATGCCCAAAAGCAAATAACTAAGATGTTGGTAAAGTAACGTACGCCAAAATTGACCCCCAAAGATATAATACATCACATCAGTATTTCACGAAAACTGACAATATCATTTAACCCGTTAACGCATCCAGTACTGTAAGGTACCAATTGGTAGGGTATTCATAAAATGAAATTACCTTATAAATCCGAATATTTTACTAGATATATTTTTGCTGTCCATCTATTTGCATATATTAGTGCTCACAATTACGTTAAAGTTAGTAGCTACGGTTTGGGTAATGAAATGTACACCAAAGTGAAGATCAACTGTGTTTTCCATCAAGTAAATATTTCAGGAAAAGTAACGGCAAAACTTTAACTAGTTAACACCTAGCGTTACCGTTGGCTACCACTATTTAGTGTATTAAGAAAATTAAATTTATTATTGAATTATTGAATATTAATGAAAACCTCGGAATATTTCACAAGATTTTTTTTTCTTTAGATTTATTTGCAAACATAACAACTCACAAGGATTAGAAATAAAATTTCTTCGAAAACTTCAATATTTCTCATCCATGCTAAAAGGATTTGACTTGGCTTAAACCATCGATTTTATTGTAGGTCACGATAACAAAACTTTTGCTTTTCTCATCCCTTATTTTACGCCATTGCTTATGTTTGCAGTAGATGAGTTTTCATGAACGCATAAAAAACACTTCCCGATTTTCTTTTTACATATTCAGTATCGTGGCTATCTATGAAATTTATTTTAAGTAGTAACAAAAGTTAAAATATCTATCTATATATGAAATTAGATTTGTTTTGTGCGAGTTAATTTATATGGAAGTATAAATATTGTTGCGTACTGTTAGATAATGTTTTTCACTCGTAAAGGTCCGAAAAATATACAAAACCCCGTTACTTTGCTGGAAAAATTGCGAGCAATTCACATTCACACACAATCTTTTAATACGTCTAAATTTGTTTTTACTGCGCATGTTTTTGTTGTGGTGTATTATATTTTCCAGTGAAATCTCATTTACTACATTCATGAAAATTTGCAGAGAGAAAATTTTTAGATACGGTGAGAGAGCTAATGTAGGAACGTACAAGAGCTAGTTAAATGTACGGTCCAGCAAACTGCAAAATCTAATCTCTTAAATTTTCGGGAGATAAACATCAACTGAACATTCGAAAAATATTTAAATCATAATTTCTCTCGACCCAATGCAAGCGAATGTGCAAGCGTGTATGAATGGATGTCAGCAAGTTTGTTTTTCCGAATGCATACTAGAATTTTCTCCATCAAGCATGATTAAACTTTGTTTATGTTGAATCGTTATTCTACAGTTACAGTACTTGCTACTACTTTGAGCTAAATTTTATTCAAACAAATATCCATCGTGACTACGTTTAAAGTTAGAAAAATAACCAGCATCTCTCAATTATATTTCGAATTTTACTGAGTGCTGTACAGGAATTCAGAATATGAATACCTATTTTTATAAACACAAATGTTATTAAAATATCGTCTTATTTATACAATTGTCTCCCAAATGTATTTTCTTTGAGTAATGTTGCGGAAAATTTATTATTACCTCCGGATTAACCCGAGGAAAGGGTTGTTATAAAACAAGAAATATCAAATAATGGAGTATATTATCAAATTTCTGAAACTTTCGAGCCGAAGGTATAATAAATAAATAGAATAATAATTACCATAAATCGAATAATATAATCGAAAGGAATTCAACCCACGACTATTGCCTTTGCAAATTTACCGTTTGCATTTACCTTAGAATTTACGGTATGCAAACAGAAAATGCACAAAATCCTTTCGAAAGTAAATCATTTTTGTAATAATGTTCATAAAGGACAGGCTATTAATTATTATTATACTAATAATATTTTTAAAATGACGAAAATTGAGGTCATATTTACGGCTGTAGCAACTCATCACTAACAAAAACTGAGATTCAAGGATTATTCACAGCAAGGATTCTTTGATGATCTATACAGCTTTCTGTGAAACTTTCACATTAATCCTCGATATACTACCCTTCATACTATGGCAAGTGAAGGCAAATATAACAGAATATAGACCTAAAAGTTAGCTGTTAAAAATAAGCTGTTTCGCTAAGGTTATTTCCCATGGATGTATAAAATTGTGCAGGCTTGCTGTATGTACACACTGGAACTTTAGGGTTGTATCTATTTCTAACGTAGATAATATTCAAATATTTCTTCTCATTGCATTTAGCTAAATCGGTATGAAATTATATTGAAAAATATGATAATTTTTAAACTATTTTAAGGATTTAATTTGTTTACTAATATTATTTAATAAATCAATTTTCAGTTTCTTTTCAATTTAATTAAAAAATACATTAAACTTTAACCAGGAAAACGGAGGAAAATAATTTAACAGGAAAATATTTTTCTCATACATGATAAAAACAAAATTATTAACACATAATCACCAGATTATAAGAAAAAATCATTCAGTTTTATTCTCGTGGTAAAAAATTATCTTCTATTATTTTAAACAAACTCTCACTCTCTGAAAATCTTTCTAAAAACATTTCCCTTGATAAATCGCGATAGTCCCTCCAGAAAATTAAATTGAATGGATTTCCAAACTATCACATGTTATATACTACGGACATGTAGATTATCGCATCAATTTACAGGGGTAAGCGAAAATACATTAAGCCCCAGCACAAAACAACGGGGGGCCCTTGGAGCATAGGGGTCGGTAAAAAGTGGGTAGAACACGCACATGGGATGTCATGAAGCACGGCCACTTCAAGAGTTAACACTCCGATAAAAGACCCCACTTCAAACTTTCGCTGCACCACTTCTGAGCCAGATTTAATAGAGTGGGAGAGTTTCCCAAAAGAACATATCCATAACAGCATCTGCTTTACGGGATCCTAAAACGACCCACCCTGATGGCTACCACTCCGCGCCACGCTATTGTGTAAGGGTCAAGCTTTCCTCCATCTGATTCATGCTTGAGGAGATCCCTTGACCAAGGGGTAGCTAGGTTTGTGACAATAATGGAGATCGTAAATCTAGAAAGCAATTCTGGTGCACTTCTAACTACGACCGACAATGAGAATGCGATGCAACCTTTAGAAACCAGATGCAAATGGAATTTAAAAGTAGCACGAAGCGATATTTGATTGAAAATACGTTCGTGAAGATTGATTTTTTTTATTTTTAGGACTATATTTGATGTTGTATGTTAATTGAAAATTAATGAAATTTAAATACAATATTGTACACTCCTGGCCAAAATTAACGCAGCACCACCCTAGCGATCCTTACGGCCGGTGCTGCGTTAATTTTGGCCAGGAGTATACATGTTATGTTTTAAGTATATTAATTGCGGTCCAATTGTGAAAAACTCCTAATTAATTCTAAAGGAGTATAATTTTCAGTAACTTTTTCATTTTATGCAATGCATCATCTAATAGGTGCTCACTTGATTATCAATTTAATTTTTTTATGTTTAATAAGATTATCTAAGTCATAGAATGAATAAATCAACACAAAATCGCTAAAACCACCACCATCATACTAAATTACCAAATAAATATTTAATACTATATTAAAAATATTATTTTTTTACTTATTTTAACTGCGAACCAATTTATAAAAATATTCGGAATACTTCAAGAGACGTATCATTTTAGTTTACTACAAACGTAAACATGATTTAAATTATTACTTGAGAAAGATTTTCACATAATGTAGATCGTCATCTAATAGTCAAATTACCTGAACATAAAATTCAATTTTTTCCTAATGTTTAAAATATCACACAACTTGTACGATTAATAAATCACATAATAATTATTTTTAAATCTATTGAAGATTTTAACGATTCAACTAACGTTAAATTCTAATAAATATCATGAATCAATTCACGATGTACTAATTATAACTTTACTTATCTAACGAATATAATCTCAGGGTTCAATGTAATTATCACATCAAATTTTCATGAGGCACATCTCATTAACTCTTCTGCAAACAATATGATTCCTTTCGAGATGGAAATCGGCCCGTCAGAAATCAAATTACTTTTCCCTAAATTTGCCGAAATAAATTACCCAATATCCATTTTAAAGAGTAGCTCAATTGAAAAAGTGTCAAATTCATTCACAAAGCAGGCAAAATCGATATTAACGAACGGTGAAATGTTCTTTAAAGGATTTTCAGGATAATTACCATTCACGATGCGCTCTTTGAAGCTCAAGAGCGTTCATTGGAAATGTTCAAAGGAATGTTTTCCTACAAAATTTAACTCGTCATTTGCAAATTATTCATCCAATGTGTTTCGATGAAAAAATTTAGTGTAAGCAGCAAGTGAACTTGAGACTTTTCTTCGTTTTTTTTAAACGGACAAATTATGTCGCAATTAAGTTTTCTTTTGCTTACTATTGTGGAAACTCATAACTCTCTCTAAACTTCACTCACTATTTGCCACCCTTAATCTTTTTCAAGCTTACATACTCTTTCACATTAAATATGTTTGGCCTTCTCCAACAGAATAATATAATAAGAGTGAAAGTAATAAATTATTACTTTTTATATTTATAAATATTACTTAACATTTAATTATTATTAAGCACATTTTTCATAATTCCATAATAACGTTTTCCCTCTTTTCATTGTAAGCTAGGCTATTTTCGCTGATCGTCTATTCTTAAATACTGCAGACTGTATATCTATATATGGAATACTGGTAACTAGAAGGGTATGACAATTTGCATTATTAATACCTCACCTTGAACATGCATGTTATGTATGGGATCCACTGAAAAGTGTTGAATTTGTGAATAGTAAAAATACAACGAATGGCTAAACGCTCCGTAGATAATTACTTCGACAATGCAGTGAGCGTTACTCAGATGGTTCAGGACAAAGAATGAGATTCTTTAGAAGATATCAGATTTAAATAAAGACTCTAATTGCCTAATAAATTCAAAGAAAGTACATTTTCATAAGATGAAGACGATTTTATGCTTTATAAAGGCCGTTAAGACATGAGAAAGATAGGAAAAATAGATGTTTAAAATCGGTGCATTAAAAATTCATTTTTCGCGAACGATACACAAAATTTATCGATTAGGAAAGTAGAGTCATAGTGCATGCACTTCTTGCCACACGCAGAAAGTTCTTTACAGGCTAATTTTATAGACGTGGACAAATAATAGAATATAATTAATCCAATTATAATTTAAAATGGCATTCTAAAAAATAGAAGATGAACAACATGCAAAAATAATCGATAGAACTCTAATCCAGAATATATACGCAATAATATTAATTGCTAAATAAATATTCATCCTCATACCATTTATTAATTCCCAAGGAGAAAGTGACACTAAACTGATATTATCATAGGCCTTTACACACGCATAAAACCACATTTAATTCTTTTGCATTTCAGTGTTATTATGGAATACTGCTGCTATTACAACGCGACTCCTTAGGGAAATTGATTAAACACAGGGTTTCTCCTAATACAGGTCTCTGTGGGTCGATCAAGAAATGTGAAGAGGTCTATTAAGATCCAGGGTACGTAATGAGGTCAAGTAGGTCAATGATGACACCTATTATCTCGATTATTGAAAGTATTATCACTTGTTCTCTCGATTTAGAATTTTTACTCCAGTAATTGGAAGAACGATTTAAAGTGTGATTCTTAATTTTACTGTTCGGAAATTTACGATGGTTACGACAAATTTCAGGGAACAGAGACGACTAAATAAAAAACCATTTCTGAAGCGGATAATGTGCACATGGACGTACCGAAAGGTAGAATAGAAATGATAAATAGTGTATACCATAGCCCACTATACAATGTGGTTGCGTTGAGAGTGGTCAAACCTTTAAAACATTTTAGTAAGACATATTCCTTGATTTCGTTCAGAACAACGTCAGGAGACACAAAGAACTAATACTTCTGCACTTAGGTAAAGATATTTATTTTACGAGCATTCTGAATATTTTCTTCTTACCATTAGACCATATTTTGGTGGTCATATTAAGGTAATTTTGGGTAGTGCTTGCAAACAATTGTCGAAACTGATTAAAAATTAAAATCTTTGGTACGCTATCAAAGAATTCGTTAATTATTCGTTCAACTAAAAAATAGATTCAAATTACAATACTATTTAGTAGCGATATATCACATATATCATAACCCAATACTCTGATAGAAATCTAATTGAAACATCCTTGTGTAGAATGATCATTTCGATAAGACTCCCGCCAAGTAAGGCCTCCACATATTGATTTCAAGAGGTCATGGCATAAAGGGAAGCGAACCTTTTGGGATGCAAATCATGCACCGAATCGGAACGAACCAATCGAAAATATTAACACCTCTCCGGAGCACGGTCACGATCATTCATGCCGTTCCCAAACAAAGGCGAGGGAATCTCTCGGTGAGGGCATCCGGCTCCCTGCCAGGGACAGGGGCGGGTAAGTAACCTCAGATAAAGGGATAAGAGCCTGTGTGATCGCATGGCCTCCGTACGTTACGTTGTCACTTGGCGGGGGTTCCAAGCATTACTCCTATCGCCTCCGGATGACTGGGCCACGACCGCAGTCCTACTGATGCTGATTAATTTTCGTGAAGATAAGCGAGTCTTGGATGAGACTCAATGCAAGAACACGAGTCATCTGAGTGGGATTATAAGGACGGAATGTCACGTACAGTGATTAATGCCGGACTGTGTGAATCTGCTTGAGATGCAGCAGTTGCAAAAGTCAAGCTCAGCTGATTAAGAGATTTTCCCTGGGTTCAATGCACGTGGAGGACAAAAAAGGATTTTCTTAAGCGGATAAACTATTTATTACAGAGAATAGTTTTCCTCCCAGAAAGACTGATAACAGCCTAGAATCAAGGAGAAGGAGTGAGCGATACCAAGCGGAATATTTTGATGAGTAGCGGTTTTTGTGCAGAAAAAAGTTTTACCATAACCAAGATTGAGAAAATATTTTTCTTAGGCATTAAATTAGCTCTAAACCTGCATTACCTATATCCAGAAGACGTTATATTTCTTTGGATATGTCAATAAAAAAAATTAATATCTCATCTTAAACATTGAGCGATAAATGGTACTCTTAGAAAATAAAAAGGTCTTTACTACAAAATTGTTCAAAAAACCACAATACTATGTTTTGAAAATTCTGAAAGACTCTTTTTTTAAATAAATTCCACCAAGCATCTCGGAATTTTATTCACCCTCAGTAATTATTATGAATTGTTTCAGGCAAAACTTTGTGGTCGGGCTACATAACGCAGAGACTGGCTTGAGCAAGCTTTTAGTTGCGATATTTCGATATTTTTTATTTAGTGGCCATGGTTTTGACATTTAGCGTCATCATCAGACCTGATGATCGATGATAAGCCTGATGATGACGTAAAATGTCGAAACCATGGCTGCAAAATAAAATTTATTGAAGGAAGTATAAGAGTTCGTGCGTTCCCTTCTTTACTTTTAGCAAAGAATATTTTTAGAGTAGAGTCATTATTTAATCATTAATATTTCATATGACATTGAGTGACTTAAAATGTTAATGGTACTACATACGTATGTATCATTCATATAATGTATTTACTTTATTCAAAATAAAATGCCTCAAACATAGACTTCAGTCAAATCAAAGATACCTCCAGACAAAAATTCCTAGATGAAAATTGACCAGCCATATACTAAGTCCATTAGTGGAATATGAAAAGGAAATATTGAATGAGTTTCGACGCATTAGAGAGAAAGAAACAAATATTATAGGTAGTAATATCTAATCAGACGGTAACTATCAGAAAACATATTAACGATATAATTTTCACAGCAAAATGGAGATTAAAGAAAGCTCAAAGGAAGGAAAAAAGTATAGCTATAGTAATTTCACTGAGTATGGAAATCAGATCATACGTTGCTCTACAATCAAAAATCACCAATCATACAATCATCATACTTCTCTAACACAGATAAAATCGCCGTTAAATGGAAAACTTTAATGCGTGTAAGGAATTCAAAATTATGAAGAAAATAACGCACCAAGAATTGTGTATATATTAAATCTCAGTAAAATTATGAGGATTTTACTTGTTCAACGGAAAATGTAACTAACATGAAGGAAAAAAAATAATTTGTGCTTTATAACAAAACCTGTCTGTGTATCCTTCAAATCATCACAGATGGAAATGCTACACGAAAATGAAAAAAAGCCGCAATGCGTAGAACAAATACGCCTGTGAAGATCCTTAGAGCTGTTAACGTGGATCAGCGTTGACGGAAGTGAACGCAGGCACAGAGTCAAAAAGGTCATGCCCTTTATATTAAACAGAGACAATTCCTTGGTAGAGTATCCCAGCGCTACCTCAAAGAAAATAGAGATTCCTCTCTTGGAAACATCAGGATCACGGATCGCTGGATAGCCAAACCTTCAACGTTTGACTTAGGAATCATCCATTGGATAAATACTTGGGCCAAAATCAACAGAGTAAATGCTATTCTCCGAACTGTAGAGTCATTTGTCAAGTAGGAATGAGTTCCTACCATGTAACAATTAGCATACATGAGACCAATGGAAGACAAAAAGAAATGAACTTATTAATTTTCTCTCAGCATATATTCATTTCGGAAATTACCTGTACATATTTATAAATAAATATTCGCTTTGTTTAAAAACAGAAGTTATAATTTACGGTTATCTACAGCGACGTAGGTATCATTATGAGTAAAGAAGAGATACCCGGAAATGGCGAATATATATAAACAACTCTTCTGTTGCATAACAGAAATTTTAATCTAGTAGTATATAATTGGAGGTATCATTCACATAGAAAAAGCCCTCAAACCGATCGAGAACATTAAGGGAAAGAAAAAAAATAGTACGTGACATTCAATGAATTTGTAATATATATTATCAATTTCTTAAACTTTCCTATTCCTAGGTCTCTCCCTCTCTCATAAAATATATCAACACATCTATTCATATTAATTCTAATGCTAGGATTTCTACTACCCATTGTATCATTAAAGAGTGAAATAAAATAAAAGTAAATATTTAAAATAAAATTTATCATTCAATATAAATCTCGATTTCTCGTGGAAAAACAACAATGACCAAGTATGAGACAAAGGTAAAAGGAATAACCATTTTTCTATTTCCTGTTCCGAAAGAAAAATTAAGAAAGTCCATTCATTTTACAGAAATTTACAAGTACAGTCTTAAGTATAACACAGCATTTTTTCTGGTCATGTAGACCTTTATTAATACCTGAATCTATTGCTTCAAGTCTTTATAATACCTGACATTGATAACTTAGTAGTTTCAACAAAAGTAGCAAGTATACATGCATTGAAAGATTTATTGAATATTATCTTACTTCTTAGTTTAAAAAGAATTAAAGATCTGCACAAGGCATATTTTCGAGCGCATTTTAAAAAGAAACAAAATCATGCTGAGGTATCTCAAACCAAGATAAATAACAAGACATGAACGGAAACCTTTCGAAAGGATCGCAAAGAATCTCATCAGAAAAGTTTCTTCTTCTATCCTCAAGTGTTAACTTGCAATAAACGTTCTGCATTATTAAAATGCTTGTCTTTTATAATGATGAGCTCACTTTTAATCTTGAGATAACCTCCCTTCTTAATCAATTTCCAGATTTATGAATATTGTGTTACAGGTGCCATCAGTGAAAGTATGCCTACTGTTTTGAAAACGGTTATAGCCTTAGCTGGTGAAAGGCTTGAGAAAATCCATAGGTGGCCTATCGTAGGGGATCACGTTCAGTTACGATAGACCTTCATTTAAAATGAATGGTCATTCCAGCAATATAGGGTGCTAACAAAAATTTACGGGCATTTTCACCAAAAAGAGCGAACATTTTCATACATAACGAAGGAACCGTTTAAAAGTGTGAGCGCTCAATTTTTTACAGCAAGAGGGAAGAACGTTTCATTCAGTATACAAGCGTATATTTTTTTAATCAAGTTAGATTAGAGAGCTTTATTAGGCGATATTGAGACATTCAAGTCTCGTCTTCCACTTAACCAATATATTTACACACAAATGTCAAAAATACAAATGAGAAGATATAAATAAATACAAATATCATATTATAAACAAATAAAAGTATTAAAGTATAAGCCTAACCTATAAAACTATTAAAATAGAAATATAAAAATATTACAATACAAATCTAACCTATAAAATTATTAAATATACATATGGCGAATATCTCTGTATACACCATATGTATAGAGATTTAATATAATAACAGAGAAATAAATATAAATTTCAAATATGGAGAATATGTTTACCGTAGATGCAATCTATCCATATATAAAATTGATCAATGGTAATAATAAAATTCATATGATCAATCTTGACTTAACGGAATAATAATATGTAATTACACATATTATAAATGATAATTGGAGGCAAGAATACATATAAATTATGAAAGTTACCGAGTACTTTTTAATTAAAGATGGTTAATGATAATAATAGCGACGATCGGATAAAACATTATAGACAATATTATAATAGCTCGAGCCCTCACAGAGTGAAACCATGCTTCATCATAATGTGTGTTGGCGAATCTAGCTTTACGTTCTACAAAACCCGCATAGAGATGGCGCGGTACAATGTCCCTATATGGGACCATCCCATCAACTAACGCCTTAATATTTACGAGAATCGCAGTTCTGGGCTCAAATAAAGTGCCTGTATGCTGGTAAGCTGCCAAATGTTGGAGCTACGTTTTGATCTCTCTAACAGTTAACTACATCAGCTGAGAGTCAGGTGCTCTTTGAAAATTGGGAGCAATCTCATTTGCGCATGAAGATGAAAAGGGAAATACAAGCTGGCACTGATACCAACTGCCAGGGTCTAATCGCAAGCCTCTAGAAAGAGTGTCGTTGCGGATTAATCCTATGGATATGGGTAAACTTTATCAGTAGATCTAAGGTTCCTACTATTACGTAAAACATCTACATGGAGAAAACACTGAGTAAAATTCTGTTTTAAAAAATGTTGACTCAAAGGTCCAATGATGCAGTAATATCCTTCTTAGTATTTGATAATATTTTTACGATAATGTTTTAAAAATGTATCAAGTAAAATCAAAATCATTATCAGTTGACAGATAAATACTAATAATAGTTGATAATTTTAATCATTTAATTGTTTATTATTATTTAAACATTTTTTTATTATTGATTAACTATTTCTTTATTAACTTATAACATAATTTGAAGATATAGGAAAACTTGAAAAACTAGCGTAATTTTCAAACATGTTTATGCTTATTTATTCTGTTTCTTAAAATTATTATGATTTTTTATCATGACAAGGGGCTTTAATTTCAAACAATATTACGGATATCCTGTCATTTCCCTTCATTTTACCTCTAGAGGCTGAAACCATATTTGTCTCATAAGATCTATAGCAAAATTTAACATCGATCATATCTAATAAAATACTGTATGAAATTGAGGCAAAGTAAAATACTACAACCTGTCTACATATTCTGGCCTTATTTGTAATTCATTTCAAGCAAACCTTCAAAGTGCTAAAATACTTCTCATTTTGACAAAAATTGCGAAAAAAATAAGAAATTTGAGGTGAAATTCAAGATAATGAACACAAAAAGAAGACTACTGACTTCAAGCTATAAATTATTGATAGCTTGATTCCATGTAATTAAGATAAATAGCATGGATTAGGCAACATATAATTTATCACCTGTAGATTTCTCTTTGCGAAATAGAGCTATCAATAAACATATAGATGAATTTCTTAAAATGAGAAAGTATATTAATATTATTTTCTATAAATATTTTGATTAAAAACTGCCCAAAACTCTATAATATAATTTTATATATTATATAATTACTCGTATAAACTCCATATTATATAATTATTTTACATTTATTTTTATATATCAATATAAAATAATTATAAAATTAATTCAATGTTCAAAAATTAATAAAAAGCTTTTAGTCAAATACAATATTTGGAAATTTATCACGTAAAAAATAGGTTGATACCTATTGCGCCAGATTTTTCGAAACAGTAATTAGAGTAATTATGAACTACGAAGAATTACACAATTACCATCGGATTGTGACAATGAACGAAATCCTTAATGAATTCACTCTCCTCATGTAGAGAAGTTCCGACTCTTTAAACCAAAGCTTCGAACATAGTTTCGATTGAAATGCCCAGACCCATGACCCAGACTTTTGACCTTCATACATATATATTCTCCTCACGCTCCTCTCATATGAAGTTTGCGTCCCTTACTAACCTCCGACCTGAGCCCACGCCCAGTTGTCTCCAAAAACAACAGGGCCCAAAAAGTTAGTGCTCCTTACCGTGAAGTGAGATTGAGAATTCATTATTTTAATTATAGAGAATAGATTTAATATTAGAGAAATTATTCAAATAATTCGATTCGATTTAACTTGTTACATGGAATGAGAATTTACTTAATTTTATCTGATAGCGTATTAGTACGTTTAATATATACTTTAGTACCTTAGCCCTTGCTTAGAACATACATAAGTTTTATAATAATAATAATATATTGCTTATAACATACATACCTTTTGGTATATTCATGTACCTCAATGTACCATATTTAATACTATATCTTTCGTTTCTTTGTAACTAACCCCAAACTTTAATCCTCTATCATATTTTTCCTGTTTTGCCTTCAGTCTTTTTTATCCATAATAATTTCTCATGAAATAATTTGACTGCTGATATTTTCATTTTCATGATTATTATTCAGCTTTACCATTTCAATCTCTTCTTACTTCTTTTCTACCTTCAATTTTTTTCTTTCTCAATCCATGTCCACTCAATATCTAACTAGTAATTCTTTGGCCCCATTTATTCATCTATTTAATTAAATTTTGCACTGTAATTTGCCTACTAGTTAGGTGTTAACGCTGGAGGGAAGCATAAAATATTAATTTCAGGATTGACTAGCACTTTCTCAAAGACAGGAGGGTACAACCTAAAAAAACCTCCGCTAGGTGGTGCTTTATAGCAGGGGTTCCCAACCTTTTAGCAGCTGCGTAACACTTGAAAATTTAGAAATTTTGGCTTTTCATCAGTCCTATATTTTTTACAAATATGTATTTACATTCGGAAAAGTGCCCAATGGCTTGTTTTATTTTAATTTAATTACTGAGAAAACGTCATATTTAATTATTAATGCACTTGTATTTGGGGTTTTTCAACCCTTTATCAAGAGGACAATAAACATATGTATAAGTTAATTTTCAATGATTTCTTTATGATTGCTATTAAAGAATATATAGAAATACATGTATATTAATTATATTTTTATAATAAAGAAAAAATAAAACGATTATTGCATATTACAGTTTTATTTATTACTCGTAGATCTAAAATCATAGAATTTTATATAATTAGTACTAAGCAAAAAAACATCAACATCATCATAAATCAACTTTTAGTGCGAATCTTGTTGTGTGCCTGTGATTCAAATATCAATATCAGGACCAATATCAATATCGTAATCACTCGTATCACCCACGCGTACCACCTGAAACATTCCACTGGTTTACTGGTCCACTGAAACCACTGGTTGGGAACCTCTGCTTTATAGCATAAATACGAAAGATCTAATTAATATTACCAATACTCATTTCTCTGTCACTATCGCAACGACTTTTCTATTTGTATTTTCATCAATCAAAATGAAAGTCACAATATTATAATGGCATACATTTGAAATACTAGAAAATCGTAGTTCCGGAGCATTTCAATCTGTCAGCAGCTTAAGTTCGATCGGTTTTGAACACACGCTCTACGCATTTCCCCTTTAAGTAAAGTGCCTTCATCCATTTAAGAAATCTTAAGAAGACAGAGAGGGACAAGTCCGAAAATTAATTCATAAACCGGGTCGACACTGATTGGTGCCAACACATCGTCGATATGAAAACCCCGGTTTGTTTGCAAACTCAATTACTACTCCATCAACATCATTCCAACTTCCTGGAACTAACTTAATCAATTATCGACGTTTCGCGGGTCTTCCCTCACAATATGGCAAGCACTGATATACTCGCTTTCAATCACTCCTCCCGATGAAACACTTTTGCAAACTGAGATGATGGTTTTGTTTGTGCATACAAGTTCCGGGGCATGCAGTTGGCATACTAAATTAGATATCTTGGGGAGACGCCTCGGTTTATGTCCGTCGACAGAATGAACTGAAGGGAGCAGGTACGCCCACGAGACCACCGAAAGAGCAAGTTTTCTTACCTCAGGAATCTGCCAATCGAATACCGGAAGAGATCAAGTCCGTGATCCGTCTTAATCTAAACGGAGTGCTAGTCTAGTTTTTCGGAATCTATGGATCACTATCGTGTGAAATCGGCTCAATTGAAATCTGACAGTGATAAATAATTACTGTCTCCTAAACTAGTATTTTTATACGTGGTTAAGTACATTATGATTCTAGCACACTCTCATTAACTATCAAGATCCACAAAGCGCATAAATGGGAAAATTTTAGCTTTTAAAGAAATTTCTCTATTTATATTGGACATTTAAATATATTTTATGTTACCCTTCGGCTTACTCGAATTTACATCTATATTTGTATTGCTTTTACGCATTCTATCCTCATTGTATTTGCATTCAGTTGTTCTTACAATAAAGCTTTTACACGCAACGAGGACCAAGTTCATCCAAATATTCTTCTAAATAGTATCATCAGTTTTTTTGCCTATCTACTTCGTCAATCAATCTTCAACTCTGACCGAAATAAAAAAGTGCCCATTATATTTATCTAGAAAATTAAAGTTGACAGTGCATTTTTATCTTTAATTTTAGCTCCTATACCGATAATTATTGTTCCATTAATTTATTTATAAATCACTTTTGAAAAACTGCAACCAGAAGATGAAAACATGCATTGTGAAACCGGCCACACGTTAAGTTTTACGTGTAATAGTGAAGTCTTATCATCTCAACATCTTTTCACGAAGTGACGCCTTCAAATATCGATTTCGTCAACGCAATTTATTACTTTTAAAATGATCGAGCTTTAACTGAAATTTGAGGGAAATTCTCCGTTTTAAAAATAGGGAAAGCAAAAAATATATATCTGCAGTTCATTATAACAAAGTAAAACACGACCGGTTACGAGGTTACATCCTCCTATCAAGCAAATGATGAAGAAATACCACTAACGGGTCATATCCTACTCTGCTAATTGGAATCGAATAGAAGTACACGTATGATTTTATTCGTGTTTATATAAGTAATTAGGAGTAAGAATAGGTAACTGATTTCATAGCATCAATTTTACTTATTTTTCTTGGTTAGTTATCTTTTTTCTTCAATTTCCCATCGCTTTAAGTGAACTACTTCGCTTTACTACTCTAGAAAGGAACAAGATAATTGATTAGTAGTATACAACAGAATTTTAATTAATGATGCAAATGTATTGCTTCCTGCTGGGTAGAAATTAGAAACCTTAATTCCATGCGTAGGAGGAATGAACATTCTTAAAGGAAGTTTAGAAACACGTAAATAATGCTTAACACTATTAGTACTTAACTCACTCATCGTAATAAAAGGTTGTCTATATCTATGTAAGAACCCTGCAAGCCACCTTTCGGCGTGTGGCAGGGGGTGCACCTTGACTCTATTTTCCTAATCGATTGCTTTCGTGTATTTTTCGCGGAAATAATGAATTTTTGAAACGATTTGTTCAAGCATCTATTTCCCTATTCTTTCTGGCAGTATCAGAACGGCCCATATAGCATGGGCGTCGTATTATATTGGTTACATCATCTGAGAACGTAATTTCTCTGAACTTATTTAGTAAATTTATCCTTTGAGTAAGTCTTCTATCTTCTAATGATTCCCATCCCGCGTCCTATATCATCTGAGTAACACTCGCTGCTTAATCGTAGCAATTCTTTACAAATCTTATTGCCTTTCGTTGTACTTTTTCTAAATTCCGAATATAATATTTTTCGGCAGGGTCCCATATACTACATGCACACTCAAGGTGATGCCTAAATAACGCTAAGTAACATCGCTTGCGAACTTAGTAAAAAAGTTAAAAATAGTGCCTTGGCTGGGATTCGAACCCAGGTCTCACTCACTCTCCGGTCAGGTATTATAGCCAAGCAAACTTATACCTTAAACCTTGACGCCTTTAATCATGATTAAAAAAAAAGGAATTTCAATGTATGGGCAATATATATTTATGTGACAATCTAACCACCGTAAAAGCTTCCCTCAACTAGAAACCAATGCAAATCTCCACTTCTGTAACTCGCTCCATTCATTCCCGACGTTGAAAACACACGTACTATAATTCTCTTTCAAGTTCATCTACCGCGCGAAAATGGATCAGAAGAGTATAATCGTCGTTCCTTGAAGTATCGCCAACCCGACGGGATCCACCACATCCCTATTTAAGAGGATTAAGTCTGCAGAAATACAGATAGCGCCATTAACAATTCCTGGACCACAAACAGAGCTCCGAGGGCCTCGCCTCGACCCTTTCGCACTATGCGCTTTGAAGTAAGGATGCTGAAGATTTTATGCGGTTTTGGAGTGCCGCAGATTTGCGAGGGAGTAAAGGATTTCGAACTGTAATCTGCATTTGCGCTGAATTCGCGTCGGCCAAACGACGTTCAGATTTTAGGTCCGGATTCCCCATTAGCGGCGCCAAATGAGGGAAAAACAGCTTTTGCCATTTGGGTCCACAGGAATTCGAGGATCGCTCGACCTCGATAAAACGCAGCCATCTCAGCCAACTAATGCAATCGTTGCTTTATTGACTAGATCATGGAGGCAATAAACATTCAGCCTTGCCTGCCTTCAATCGCACGGTATTACCTTTTTGGATACTTCAATATCTAAGCTACCAATTAGAAGGCAAAGTAAGACGGAGACCATTAAAAGCAAGAACTTAAATTCGCGTCATGTCATCAGGGCACTATTATCTGTAAGGGACAAAAGGTACATTTTGGACACAGAGTATACAAAGTCAATAACGGAAAGAAAGTAGCACTGCTTTAAACAGTACATCAATATAAATAAATGTATCTATATATATACTGATATTTATAAATACATTATACGCGTATAAATATACATGTATTCTAGGTTTTGATATTCAACGGAAGTATAGCAATAATTAGTAATAATTTCCGTTCTAATTAGATACTATTCCTGTCGGCGTCATTCTGAAAACAATTTATTATTAAGATATTGATCTGAGTTTAACAGCATGTAGGGTATGGTATAAACTAAGTTTTTGATTGATATGCATATGGCGACTTGCGGAGTGAATAAATATAAAATGAACCTGTACAAAAAAAAACCGTTGCTTAAATTCTCTGCAAATAAATATAAATGTAAGACAAATTTATTTACGGGAAAAAATTAGCCATACCATCTATATAACATTTATTTGCATAAGCTTATGTATTATTGAAATCTACTAAACATGCATATAAATTAGTAAATACCGATGAATGTACAATATACATACGTAAATAAATTCGTTTAATTTACATTGTACGGATTTATTTTTTTATAAATTTATGAGTATCAGTGCCCAAGAAAAGTGCATATAATTGTATGATAAATTGAAAAATTAAGCGGTAAGTGAATTTCTACCCTTTAATTTCCCAATCTTGATCGTGAATGTAATGAATGTACATACTACGCATTGACTATAGTACACTATTTATGTCCAAAATGCTACGAAAAAGAAAATTTTTTTCCTGGTATTTGTTTTTTCTGTAAATGCCATATGAAAATGTATTTTCTTGTGTTGTGATCTCTCTTTCTCTTTATTTCTACATTTCCTACATATTTTGCAGGTTTTTCACACTCCTCTTTGTGAATGTATTTTTCCTGTGTGAATATTTTTCTGTGATCTACATAATCGCCTTTTTCCTCCAAAAATTATTTTTAAAAAATGAATATGCAATAACATTTTTCTTGTAAAAACGAAAACTGATCTAAAATATTAGGTAATCCTTGTCTGTGTAAAAATTCGTGAAAACGTATTAGATTGTGCACCGAAGATTTCGCATGATAAGAATCGGCACACAAAACATCAAATTACAGAAGCGGTCAACTTTGATATTCGAAAGCGTGAAGCAATGAACTGCTCTAAATTGCTTTGCTCTTTGAACGGAGCTCTTGAATGGACGTATAAGGCCCGCGGGCTGTAGTTAGTGCCTCGGAGAAGTAGATAATACATAGTTGATGGAACAGAATGATTACTCCATTCCAAGGGCGTATCGTAATCGTGAATCATTCGAACAGTGCAGCGATCCTCAACTAACGGTTAATGAGGGAACATTAGAGGAAAAAAGAAACACCTAATTACAGCTACAAATAAACCATTCAAGTTCTAACAGTGCAGTTCTCTCTAGCAATATTTTGCACCAATTATTTTTTTTTTAATAACAAAATTTCAAAGAGACCATTTTTTTTTTCTTTAATTTTTTTATAATTTAATGCAATGTTAAATTAATCAGTTAAAAACTAATCAAATTGTAACAACGAAAATAGAGCATATTATTTATGTGTTAGTCTCTCAGATAAAATAATTACTGTAAATGTAAAAAACTACTATTTCGATCTTTTTCCCTTGATTATAATTGAATTTTTATTAATATTGAGTTTATTGAGACATTTAGTTGAATTGAAGCCGATCATACTGTAGGCAGGATATACTTCTATTACTATTGTAAGACAGTATTGGCAATAAATAGCAATGTTCAATGTTAGTGTTGATACATTCCTTCTAAAGCCTCGTATCGTAAGTGATACTAGGGATCCCGGATAGAAAAATAAAAGATTGCCATGTGGGCAGCTCGTTTAGCTTTGGTGAAAGTGGTGCCGGGTTTGATTCCCGGTGGGAAACCATGTGCAAAATGACCTAAGCCGTCGAAGCACATTAAACAATAATACTACACTATAATTTATACTTGAAAGGAGTTTAATTTAATTCTAACAGATTGCGTTATAATCGATAGTTAAACCTGAAATAGAATTTAAAATTAATATTAACGTAAGTACAACATCCACGAGCATCTAATCATCACTACATGCTTAATAATAGTAAACTTGATGCAGCTTAAATTCAGCTACCCTTAATCATCAGAATAGTTCATAAGTAGATTTGACTAGGCATTAAAATATTGGATCCCAATAAGTTAATAACTAATAATTACGATAATCGTCATTTTAATTACCAGAGAATCTCTAATCATCGACTTTAATACAGCTTGTTTAATTGAAGAATACAGTAAAATCCCTTTTACTATGCATTATAATACCAGGTATTAGAGAGTTAAAGAGTACTTTATGCGTAGTCCTTGGGAAATCTTAAGTGAAAATGAATCGTTTTTGCTCCAAAACATGTTAATTTAAACATGGCATTGCAATGAGGTAAACACGTTCAATATTCCAGTCCTAATTAAGCTCAATGAAATAAAAACAGTTAAAAATATTTTAACTTCATTACTAGGGGCTGAATGACAATCATCAATAACTTCATTACACGAACATATGGACGCTGAAAGTATTCGCACACTGAAACGCATGCATTTTTGTAAAATTGCGATTTAAATTAATGCATTGTGCTAACATTTTCCTTACTCACATAGTTTAGACGCTCCAGCCTAAAATATAGGCAAGTTCCAGATAACAGCTTTCCATAATCCTTTCCGCAAACAAACACAGAGCATTACTGGGGCACTCCAGTAACCCGAGGTCACGATAAACTTTTGCGTTCGTCGTTTCATGTTAGTTATTTAGTAGCCGACATAAGAAAGTTGTGTGCTTCCGACGTCAATTCACGAACAAATAAACGACAATTCGTAATCTAGTCCAACGTAACCTACTATCCAAAAATATGACCATGATTCAGTAAGACTAATGTCGAATGTTTGTATATCTCGTTTTCAAGACTGAAATCAGACTCCTGCCCAATTAATATACACATTAGCCCTAAATAAAAATTTACAATTTTGGATTATTCTTACACAAATTTTAAAGCTAGCAAATAAACGCATAAATCAAAACCTCTCAATGAAAATTAAGCCACGACATCTAGAGCATAATTAATAACATTTACATATTTATAAAATAATAATTACTCCTCATTATGATATAATTAGTCGATGGTAGGTGGCCAGATTATTTTATAAAAAATACCACTTCCCATAGTACCTTGATTCAGTTCCTTGATGATAATAAATAACACCTCTAAATATTTAAGTAGGATGGATATAGAAGACCCACATTATTAAAACATCACAGGCTACGACCATTTTAAATGGAAAAATAAAAAATACAACTAACTAAGCCTATTACCTAATACTACCGAATAAAATTCGCATCATTATGAGTGAAATTTTATATCAGTAGGTTCATGTACACTCAAAAATCACGAAATGTTCCTAAAAACGATGGAGATGTTTGAACTTATCTCTTCCTCCAGAAATGTAAATGCAAGCAAGAGTACGGAACAACCGTAAAACGCAACGGTAAGCAAGGTTGGCACTTTTGAAATACAGATATTTTATTATCTAGCTGGAGATTACTATAGTACACCGAAACTGTATTTTTACATTAGTTTTTCCGTTTGATGAAATGTATAAAAACTTAATTAAGCTAAGGTATGGTGGCCCTAGGTCGACGTAAGAACACTACGGATGGGGAAGTTTTGTGATTCATTCTACACGGTAACACTTTGCAGTGACAGCCGGAAAAGCCACAGACCAAAGAGAAAACAGGAACCATGTCCATCAAGCGGATCACAAAAACTCACTTTCCTCTGAATTTTCACTCGTAATTAGTCCACTAAATATAGAAACAACACATCTCCTTTAAAAGCAAAGAGTCTGGAATAAATCAGAGACTTAGTATGCTCCTAGAGGTATTGTTAATTTAAATTTAATGTTCTTCTAATAGGAAAAGACTCAAACGGTGTAGATTCACGTGAATCAATATGTAAATATACAATATATTATGTACGAAAGCGTAGAGAACTTGACAGGGGTTAATTAACAGGAGCCTATTCATTCATAATATATTGAGTATTCGAGTATAAATACAATGGCTAACAAAAGAATACAAAACGAAATAAATCAAAGACGTTAATTTTACGTATCAATTTTTATTAATAGTATAAACATAATCAAGTAGAAGTTATTAAAAGTAAATGTTTCTGATTTTATGCGTAACGATTGAATAAATGTCATACAATCAGGCGAAGCATGGTAGAAATCAATAACAGAAGTATTTTCAGAAATAATACTTTTTTCATAGATATATTATTATTATATGTATTATAGTTTATATATTAATTAAAATGTCTCTAATTACGAATTAATGTTATATTAATAGTATTAATCTCTCTTTACAAATTATCATTTCCGTTTATTATCTATATATATAAAGCAGAAATTCTGTGGGTTTGTGTGTTTGTGGGTTTGTGTGTTTGTGGGTTTGTGTGTTTGTGGGTTTGTTTGTTTGTCTTGGATTGGAGTCCACACCGTTTGCCCGATTTGTCTCAAACTTTGCATGCGTGTCCTCTGACATCAGGAAGGAAGTACTGTCGCATTTTTATTCAAGAATTTTGCCGGGTTCGAACCAAGATCGCTCAGATAGATTTTCATAAGGAATACACGTAAGCTTCACTTTTATCGGTTGCAGGCTTTATTTCTTTTGAAGAATTAAATTAGAAGAAATACTCTTACAGAGTCGAGACAAACACCAAAAGAAAGAAAATTGAATAAATATTCTTATTTTGGTCGTGGAATCTTACTTTCGATTAGAATTTGCGAGAATTTTGGTAAAATATACAAAACTTTTGTGAAAATTCGAGGTTATAAACAACTCATCCCCCTGACGACCGATCCCATTGTTGAATCCGAGCTCATGTTTTATCCCGTAAAAATACTCGTGGACTTTAGGCCCATAAAGCTGATGATTGAAGAGTACGATATATTACATGGATAACGAGAAATTTTATGTAAGGATGTAACCAGCAATTGCAGGTACGTAATTACAGTCAGGAGATTGTGTGTCTTCGATTTTAGTACAAACCGTTTGCCAGATTCGCGTCAAACTTTGCGTACGTGTTTTCTGGGACCAGGAAGGACGTACTGTCTCAATTTTATTCGATAATTTTGCTGGTTTCGAACCAAGATCGCTCAGATGGGTTTCCATAAAGAATAAATCTAATCTTCACTTTAATCGGTAGCAGGCTATATTTCTTTTGAAGAATTAAAACAGAAAAATAGTCGTGCGGAATAGAATCAAGAAGTGAAAGAACGGAAATGAATTGAATGTTCTAATTTTGACAGTGGAATATTGTTTCCGAATCGAAATTTCAAGAATTTCGACAGAATACGCGTGAATTTTCCAAAATTGTTGAGGTTGTAAACAGCCAATCCTCCTCACGATCAATGCGATGGTTGAGCCGAGCTCATGAATTTTCCTGTACAGTAAGAATAGCTTGGAATTTTAGACCTTATTCTAAATGGAATTTACGCATTGCACGACTGGCAACATGAATTTAATCTATTTCTATATATATTCCCCGTTGAGAATCAACGGGCGCTTCAGCTAGTTTAAAATAAACTTTAGTGGAAAAAGTTTACAGTGTGTCCGGGTTACACATATAATAATACAAAATGTAATTACTTGAGTAGTCATTCAGATATTTATTAACGATTTGTTTCTACAAGTTTGATAACTCAAAATGTTTTCTATGTTTGTTTGATGATGGCGCGCTATTATGCAATAATTGTGAGGGATATTGTATAATAATTATATCCAATTATAATATTCTCATATACAATCTCATTATCCAGTTACATAATATCATAAATATTATAAAATTGGATAATGAGTTCCCAGATCGCTAGATTGGGAGAGGTAGTCCATTGATTGCTTGGCCCCCTAGAAGCCCAAATAATGCCTTTTGATTTTTTCCTGCTGGTGCTTATCAAGAATCAGGTGTACCAGACACCTGTTCGTGATCTACTAGAACTGTGATATCGAATTTCTGCGGTTATTGCAATTGTTACGCCTGGAATGCTGCGAAACACTTGGAGAGAGTAAAATAAACATTAGAAATCTTTCAGCCACTAATGGTGCACATATCGAGGTATATTAACTGTGTGAAAAAAATTCGAGTTAGCATACTTCTAGAAAAAAAAAACGCCAATAAATATCTTAATTAACTCTTAAATTATTACATTTTGTATTATTATATGTTTATTCCGGACACCCTGTATATTTTCTAAGACTATTTCCTATAAAAATTTAATCAAAAAGAGGGACTCTTAAATCTGCGTATTGGTTCCGGAAGTTTGATGTATTTTAAACTTATTTTCGACAGAATTTATAACCGTATTCTCTCTCTCTATAGCTATCCTACGAAACACAGACGATTTTTCTACGTAAATGGATCATTCGCGCGGCGTAATTAAGCGTCGAAAATGACTCGTATCGGACACCGCCTTTGCAAGACAAATCGCCAGCGATAGGCAGAGTGGATTATGGAAAGTGGACACGTGTCATGAATTCAATGGTAAGTGAAAGGTTTCAATATTGCGCACTTTCAGAAGTTGTCAAATTGGCTTTAACGGGAGCTGCGTGATTCCGACCGTGATAAAAAGATCAATTTGCGAGCGAGTTGATAACTTTATTTCCCGAGCTCATCAGCTGCGAGTGAATGACTGCTTTCAACTGCATAAAATAAGATTTTCGGTAATGGATTCGCATTTTGCAAATAATTTTGTCCATTTTTGCCGGGACTATATTGGTATTTTGAAGGTTTGCAGTTTGCAGGTCAGGCACAAAGTTAATTAATTAATTAAAAGAAAAATTATTTTGTCAAACACGTTTTCCAATGGTAAACTTCAGAGACTATAGCAAAAGAATTTACTGATGAATTAAATAGGGATATAGAGTATAAATTCTTTTAGGAGTATATTTGTAAATAAATTTAAAATAAATCCTAAAATTATCCGGGTAAAAAAAATTGTTTGTCTTATAAATTATTTTTATGATCGACAACATTGGTTGCTGTTGATTTATAAATTATTATCGGTTCTGATACATAAGCTACATAAAATTCCTCCGCACGATTTAGTGAGTCCAGCCTTATAGAATTTCAGCATATTTTCTTTTTAAGCAGATACTTTGGTAATCATCTATCTTTCCATGCAACAAAGGAATAAGATATTTAATTTGTTAGAATTATCAATAAAATTCACCTATTTAAAAACAATTTCATATTTTTATGTAAAATACGATCATAAGGTATTCATAAAGAAGATAAATTTATAAGACTTCTATTTTTTTAGTAGAGGATTTAAGGAAAACGTAAGCAGTTGACACGGCACAAACATTTACCAGAAGAACAGCTTTAAATTTTAAAAAATAAAAATAACATAACGTAATTTTTTGTCATCTTACTTAATAAGCCTCTGCAAATTATTTCACAGCTAAAAGTGAAAGGGTTAAAGATCCAACCAGACTATGCACATGGTCAATTTCTTCTATGCGTAATTTGCGTATTTTTCTTTGGGCATTCTTTAATTTCCAATATTATTACTTTAATGAAAAGTTAATTTTCAGCGTAAGCTGCACGGATAGCCAAATTAAACATCTCTTATTTATCAAGTGCTGAACATTATAATTCAGAAAACACATAGAAAGGAGCAAACATTTATATGCTCCCATCCAAAACCATCTGTAATTATTCATGTTTCTCGCAACTAAGCGCTTACAGATAATTCCATCCAAAATAATTCGTATCTTCTGAAAATGAAAACGTAATATCTCGCTTGCGTCGTTCCAATTATACTGCAGTAACCGATCGAAAAGTATACTTAGGTTCAGAGCTTCTCAACACTTGTAGAGATTTGGATCCTGTTTCATGATCACCACACGGAAAGAGTACATTACACTCTTATTAGAGGTTTAAAATCTCCAATCCTCCAATCTCCAATAATGTCGGCGTTCGTCATCTCATTCACCAGTATTCCGAGTAAACAGGAAAAGACTCCGCATTTTTTTTAGATTAAAGAGATTTTTAACTTCCAATTCCTTAACAGCTGTGTTCCAATTTTCTTTCTAGAAATTATTTTCTTATTTAATTAATTTTTACCATTAGTAATTAATATTCTAGAATCTAACAATCTGGCCTCGGCTTTGTGGTAGTCCTCCATTATTATGAATAAACTGGTAGAGAACTGAAAATTTGAGCTGTAATTCACGAGCTCCAAATGAAGCGTAAGGATTCTAAAATTATTTCTCCTGTTGTAATCTCATATAAAAATCATCGATGTATACATATTTATTCATCCGATGTCAGTAACTCCCGTAAGAAATGCATTAGAGAAATTTTTAAACATTAACTTCCCGACATGATAGGAATATAACTTTTTGGGAGTCATACAAGATACTGGAATATTACGTATTGACATTTGTTTGTCCAAAGTATCCTTGGTCCGATTCTGAACGATTTGAATCGTCTCTCGAAAGAAATGTACGTAAAGTTCATTTTGATGGATTGTAGACATCGTTTCTCGAGCAGAATTAAATCAGAAATAATGGTGGTGTGAAATCAAAGTAAGTACCAAAAGAAAGAAAATTGAATAAATATTCTTGTTTTGGTCATAGAATATTGTATTCGAGTCGAAATTGAGAGAATTAAGACAATAACGACGAAAAATTAGTGTAATTTAGGTCGTTAAGGATCGTCAGGATAGAGGTTTACCTGACGATGACCTAAAGGGTCGAAAACACGATCGAGGAATAAATTACTGAGTGGTAAAGGTGTGGGTGCTTTTTTTCATTATTCTATATTTATCTTCAGTCAGTTCGGTGGTGAACTTATAATTCCTACTCAGATATTGGCTTAGTTAAAAATATTAAATTATGCATTAAAGTAACAAAAAAGGGCATAATGTGATAGTCACTGATAAAATCTGTGGACCTCGATAAACCCTTTGATCATCCATTGTAATTAAAAATAGTTTGGATGTACAGCACCACTCGAAGATTCGCTAATCAAACTTTCCAAAGGTTAAATTAACATAAGAATTCACCCCTAATTTTAGTAATCACCCTCCACCTTTGTGTCTGAAGAAGCTCCTCTGATATTTAAATGGACACATTAGCATATCGATCAACGAGGGAGGCTAATTAACTCTTCGAAGACCTGAAGACGTTCTTCAGGTTCTAGCACCTGCATGAACGGGCATTCTCCTCCTCGAGATGTATCTCAAGATCCACTTGAAGACGATTAGCTATAATACTCGATCCACGTGCGCTAAGTCGAGGAGTCGCATACGTGCTCCAAATCCTAAGACGAGGATCCCTCGAGATCCAAATTTAAGCTTCCTTAAACAAGGAGATGCATGGATTGGCACCCTTCACTCATGCATGTGAGCTCTCCTAGGTTCCTCATCCTTGGATTAATTAAAATCCACCTCATATGCAATCAAACGGGTTAACCATGAACATTAAGCAAGACGAAGAACAATCGCTTCATTATCAATATCTGCTGCATAAAAAAACGACTTAAATGAAACTAAATTAATTTTTATTATGTCTTGTTAAAAGAAACCTAAGAAAAACAGTAAATTGCAGTACTTAGCAATCGAAACCAAGAAATATTACAATATTAAACACTCTAGATTAAACAAATAATAAAATTTTAAATCTATTTATGGTTTTTGCATCATACAGTATAGTTGGCAGGGAATTCCATAAATTTATGGCAGATACTGTAAATGATTTGTGGAAGGTAGTGGATCTATGTGACGGAATGTAAAAGGTGCGGGAAGTTTTCCTTAGATCAGGACGGGAGAGGTGAGAAGAAGGTATAGTGGAATCATGAAGCAAATACAAAGGCAATCAATACACATTGATCAGTACATGATACTATGATATTATTTTATGTATCTAAAGATGATGCTACGCATCCAAACCTTGGTCGCGTTTGTAAAATTGTTGTTGATTATATTAATAAATTATTCACGTGACCAATCAAGGTTCTAAAAGATAATATTTGTATTTGTACTCTCTCTAAACAACTTCATGGAATCTTGAAAAATAATGTCCAAATAATATCTTGATATTTTGAAATAATTCCCTGAAAAAACTGCCCGACGGATTTTGTAAAATTTTGTCAGAATGATAATTTTCATTATAGATTGAAATCAAGAATTCTATTTATCCCGAAAAGGTACACCTATCGATGAGAAAATGGACCTTAATAACTGGTAATTAGTAAAAACGAAATGAATAGCATTCTACTATGTACAGCATCACTCAAATCAAGCAAATTCTCATCTTATCATACGCAATGAAAGAAAGAGACGAAAACATACATTTTTTCCCAATCCTTTGGCCAAACACGAAAAACTATATCTTCATCAAGATATAATCGCAAGAACAACATTAACTTATCAAATGCAAAATGATAATTTAATTTATGGAAAGAAAACTTTTAATTAACTGTTAATTAACTCCCCACGCAATACCCAATGCACCCTCATGAATTTACTTCGTATTTAGTCTCAATAATCCGAGTTAAATCATCTTATCCACTGTAAAATACCTGGTATTATTCCTAAATACAACCTCAATGGCAACAATATTACTAAAAAAATGTATTGCAACGGGAAAATGATCATATGCCGTTTTTCTGAGCTCGTAAACCCAGTCGCGGTATCATTTCAATACCAATCGGAATCAGGTAATGATGTAGCGGAATATCATGGGGAGATGATCTCTTTGATGCATTAACACCCTGATCATCGTAATCTCGCCTTTGGAGATTACTACTCGATTCATGAATGATTACGGGCATTTTGCATGCATTTCTGCCATTTTAATGGAAGCATTAACAGCTGTACCATTCCATCCACGAAGTGAATGTATGCCTTCAATTTTTCAACAAAGGGCAGATACACAGCGATTTAAAGCAAAATTAACGTTACGTCTGCTGTTATCCATCATGATTTCAATCTGATAAATACGAAAAAACTTATCATCTACGCAGCTCTCTTTCTCCTGTAGTACTGAAGGATTGAAAATCGTAGGTTAATATGGAAAAATGGTCCTAAATAGAAAAAAACATCGAGTAATAGTTAAATAGGTAATATTTTATGCCTTTTAAATTAAATTCCTGTTGATATTTAAAAATAATGCAATTTAATAAAACTAGCTAATGCTAATATATACTTCTACTATACCTCATTGAATTTATCAACACGGCGAATGGGGCGGAGTAAAAGAAGTAAAGTCTTCAAGGGTAAGGAGACCAATCAAAACTAATGGGAGTAGATTAAAATGACTTAACTGTTAATTCGAAAAGGCTCATTTTTACCATAGATTTCGATGAAAAATCAGACACACTCAAATCTATATTGCCAAATGTAATACAATGCTTTTTTTTCCTTCTTCAATAACTGATTCAGTAAATTTTAATTTTTCCATAGACCTTCCACAACTAGACCTCTTCCACACCTAGGCTCCAATGAGCCCCTAATAATTACATTTTGCCCCTTATTTAAGTGGATTTGTTCCGTTTATAGCATTTTTGCTTAGTGAGGAAAGCAAGGGAAAACTAACTCAATCCTCATCCTATCTAGTAAGCCTCATTCCTCTCTTCTTGCTCTAGGTGGCTAATATTAGGACTGTGAGGTTTCAATCTTCCTTTGAGCTGAATATTTAATATACAACATTTAACACTACAAGTTGATATAACTTATTTGCACTACTACTTATTTCATAATCCTTTCATGAATTTTAAACGATTTTTATTAAAAATGCTCAGCATCCAATTTTCTCACTAATTGTTTTCCTTAAATATCATTGTGTAATCCTTACATAGAGTACATGGCATAAAAGCACCTCCGTATAGCACTCGTAACTGCAAAACGCAACAAGGCACGCCTTTGGAAACTTTCCTTCTATGTTTCGTTAAGAGCTAAGAACAATGCAGTGGTCATGGCTCGCGCATCTGAAAATACTCTGTTTACTCAAGCCGGTTTATTTTAAGGATCGCTTCTCTAGCTTAGACACACTGTACACCGTACGACGCAAGGGGAAAAAGTAATTCGGAGAATTCTTTGATGTTATCCTTAACATCAATCAGTTAAGACACAAGGAAAGCGTTGTTTCGACATGAATGCGTGAAGGAATTGTTCAGCTTGTGAGACTTCGAAATGCTCCAGACGAAGTCTTTTTTTCAATTTGAAAACACGTTGTGTAGAAATAAAACACGGTGGAATTCTAAGAGAAGCTTCAGGAATACTTACCTCATTGCTTGAAAAGTATTCAAGGTAAAAGGGATAACGCGATAGAATGAGTTGTTTAACGTAAAAAAATCTAAAATTTTTATCCATTATTTTGGTTGATTTACCATCACTAACGTTCACTATATTTAGCCTTCTTTAAAAATATATTTATCATTACTTATCTTATGAGTTCCAAGCAAGTAATATCGCAAGAAAAAATTGATAAAATATTATATTTTGAAGAGCCAATAAGTAGTAAAATTGTGTTGTGTATATTGTAAAAACAACTGTCTTTCAGTTTTTTCTGTTTTCAGTTAATCTGTAATCCAATTAACTGATCGCAGCCAGAAATAAATTAAAAATATATATCCAGATGGGCACCCACCGACAAACCAAATTTGGTTTGGCTGGTCCCAAATGGGTGAACTGTATTTCCCTAAATACTTTTATCGTTGTGCATTTATTCAACTGAATATTTATTTGACAACAAATGTATCTTCTCTATTTTTGGTCTTCTCTGTTTTGCTTTTTGTCTCAAATTGTATTGTGTATAGTACTGTATGCAAGCGTATTATACAGTATTGTACATAAAACTTTAGAACAATAAATGTTAAACGTATAAGTATTATTTAAAAAAATATATTATTTAAAATTCATAATCCCACTCTAAAAGACTGCAGTATTTTGTAGGACTGCCTGATATTTATAAACATCCTTTGATGACGAATGGCATTATTGAACTCACCTTCAAGCATCGCAGATAACCATTAACTTACATGTAATCTTCCTAAAAATGTATGAAGCAATATTTATCTTAATTCTGAGCGAGTAAAATCGCAAGGAAAATTTGACAAAATTATATATTTTTCAGATCTAATCTTATTTCTGATGTATTATCTGATGCCTTTTCTAAAGCACTGTAGTATTTTCTGGGACTTCCTGTTATTTATAAATATCACTAAATGACGAATTTCTCCTGGTAGCACAGATATTTCAGTATATTTCAAGTCAGATTTTCCTAAAGGCTTTATTAACGTATCCCCAAGTATAAATTGCCACTCCGTTTAAGAATAGAGGCATCGGCTGCGTGGCAAGATTAAAGTGACTAGCCCTAGCGACACCAAATCAATCTCATTGATTCATTTGGTGTTACGGCCACACCTTAATGGGGCCCCCGATCGATTGCTCCTGATCATTAGTTTCGTTAAGGTCGCCAAGCTTAAAAAAAACACGGAATTTTCCTGTGAAAATGTTACTAATTCCTTTTTAATGAAAATCTTTCTCGTCATTATCATTACGTTTTAATGAAGGAAAGATAATGCGTGTGCTCAATGACCCCTTGCATCGATTCTCATGTTACTATATGAAACATTTCAGCATTGGACACTAGGAAAACCGATGCAGCTCCCAATTCACCAAAGAGGCAAAGAGATTTATCCGAAAAAGATGAGCTATTTAGAGTAATCGACCTAAATTATTCATCATATCAATTATTCCCATGTTCATATTAGTATACCCCGGAATAAGGTCTGATAAAATGATAAGATAGAAAAAAACTAAAGTAGTACTTAGTCTTAATGTATTAATACCAGCTCTAAAAAAATGTATGCGAAATATCAAATAAAGAAAAGATAATAGGAGAACTCTAGTACGAGAAAGTGAGCAGCCAATACAACAACTAGAATTGTCCGACCAAACCTAGATTCAATTAGATAGATAGATTAGATCTTCCGCCTGCCGAAAGAATGTTCAGTGGGTTCGAAGAAACGAAAATTATTGAGTTATATTTGGGCTACGGAACTACAAGAACTTCCAAACTACAAATATTTCAATGAAAGAAAGTCTCGTAAGACTTCTTTTACGTGAAGACAGAAGAAAGAGAAATATAAATCGAAATCAGATTAACTCAAAAATAAAAATAAATTCAGATATTTTAGATTGCTTATAATTAACTAAACTCAAATGTTCGACTTCTCTAACACATTTGCATTTTCTGACATAAATCATTGCAACGAACGTTAAATATCCATCAGAAACTTATGGAAACATCATCCAGAACCTAAATGTAAAATACTAAACTATGCTACAGTAACATTAATACAATTGAATAAAAGATTGTTACCCTCATGAGAACCTTTCCCCAAACCTCAAGCAGCTGAAATGAAATAGATGAGAGGAATCTTCTCTTCTATTTTCGCACCATTATTTCGGGCGAGGTGAAATATCTTATGTAATAATAGCATTCCCCGCATTTCTCTCTAACGCTTTGTCTAAGTTACGTCCAAAAGTCGACGCGAAAAGGAAAAACAAAACGACAGACATAATTGAACGGGCCATTCCACTGGATCGAGTCCAGTTTTACGCAAAATTTATTTAAAGATTGCGAGACTCCCATCGGACTTGGGTATTCCCAACGTTTTTCCTTAAACACGCCGCCCAGGTTGATAGAACAAAATCCGAGATCAGATGAGGGTGGATAAAAATACCTACACCACTGAATTTTTGCTTAATCCATGCGTGATCCACATCGTGAAAGAATTGCGATCCATTTACTATTTTAAATGTCCTTCTGGGACCGAGTACGCTGTGCTTGATTAGCACCAGAAGGACGGGAGTTTCGCTTACCTAGAAGGACGGGAAGTGTACATTTGACCACTTCGTTTCTGTGCGAAGTTCGCTTCGCTCCTGATATTGAGTTGAGTAAAAGACTGCCACCATATCTGTAATCCAATTGCAGTGTTCGTACAATTATCTATTATACATAATTCCTTCTCCGGATTCATTCATACAGATAGATAGATAGATAGGATACTGATTCACAGGCTAAACCACAAGCGTCATTGACTTGAAATTTTTACTGCGTATAGGTCCTAACGTAAAATCTTCAGGAAAAATGCGACTTTGAACCTCACTGTCATGGGTTCGATGCCAGAGGGCCCCAAAATCCCGATTTTTCCCATTTAAATGTATTGCTTTGATTTTCGGAAATTTCAAAAACTTAAGGAGCCTATTGATATGATTATGATCTATCGAAAAAATAAATGACTTTTACAGAAAATGTCCTGGGTTTGATGCTAGGACGATGCAAAAATCTTCCATTTAAAATACATGGTGGTAGTTTTTCATTATTTTTTTTGATGCGCTTATCGAAATGATAGGTAGTTGCTTGCTTGCTTAGCTATAAGATATCTCGGTTTGAGAAAATAATTTAGATAAAACCATGTTGTTCCTGGGTTCGATGCCAGAGCACAGTAATATTTCTCACATAAGGAATATATGTGAAAAGTAGGACGTCGTTTGAGGCAGTTGCAGCAAATATTTCTGCTTGAATTTTCAAGCATAGTTAGAGATGGTGATCTTCTATTGCGCTGCATAAGAAGTATCATCAGGAAGACCCTGGTTCAATGCCGGATGGATAAATTGCAGCGAATTTTAAGAATATTTTCAATCCTTTTTTTTTCTTTTGAAATTAGTGTTATTATTAGTGTTGCTTTCAGTATGCAAGCAACATTTTACTCGTATTAATAATAATCCACGCAACTTCTCAATACCTATTTTATTGCTTCTTTGCATCTTTGAGGCGTTCCATTGTTTATTCTAGGCACATCTATGTACTAATAGCAACATTAAATTACTGTTTTTCCATCGACCGATAGTTTATTAACAAACTTCTAGATACAGGGAAGAGTTCATCATTTATCTGTTTTTCACAAGGAATTGAATCATAATCACACTCTACTCAAGTTCCTTTGAAACATCATTTATACGGTTATTTATGTAATAAATTGTTCAAATATCAATATCTGTAGAAAAACATTTTTTAAATCGGAGCAATAGGTACATACATGTTTGGCTTGAAAATAGAAAGTGGTCAAACGGGTACCCTTCTGGGTAAAACATGATGTAAAGATCACCACATTAGTGTTAGCAAAATTTTAATTCTTTCATATTAAATTTGGGATGGTATCACACAAAATCAAAGAGATTCTGAAACTTGAAAAATATTTAACTTGAAAAACTTGATGCATATCGCTGAAAAGTGGTAAAATGACCACCGCCATCCTTGTAGTAATAAGAAGTATCGCAATAGGCGCGTCTAGGACTGAGGCCAACGAAGCCTCTCATGGGCACCCGTGACTTCGGAAAACACACTTATTTTCCCAACCCCGCCACTCTCAAGGAAAATAAACCCGACGGTTTTGTCAGCATGCAGTACTCGTGGAATAAGCCAAGCACGCCCACTTTCAAGTTGCCAAGAAGAATACACCACACCTCAGGAGCTCCTTAAAATTGATCGCAGATGTGGTCTTCAATATCTTACCGAAAACTGGTAAGCTTTTTAGAGCGAAGTTTTGGCATACTTTTGAGGGTGTAATTAGCAGCAAAATACACAAACATCGAAAAGTCTTTGAGTCAATGCTTTGAAAACATTGTATTTATATTAGTAACTGTAATTATGATATATATGGAGTGTTTGTTTTTTATATTAAAAATTTTTCTCATTATTTTTCATCTATCTCTTTAATTTGATGATAGTATAATCTTTGACGATGGGCCAGATTGAAGAAGAGACTTTTAGTCCCGCCAGAATAAAGACGAATAATTATTAGGCGTGTTAGATTAGATACCATGGGATTTTATATGAATTAAGGCTTGTTATTGTATCTATTAGTGAGTTTATATTGCACTGTAGACTAAGGTTGAGGCTTACACCTGACAACAGCTCTACAGTGATAAATAACAATTAAATAAATACGATAAAAATAAGTCATGATGAATGTTTACGTGAAACTAAAGTCAAGATAAATTTTAATATATACAGTAGAACCCCGGTAATCCGGACGAATTCAGGCACATAGGTGTCCGGAGTAGCGGGGTTTCCGGATTAGCGAGGTTTTCAAAAAATAACGTAAAAAAATTTTTTTTTTTTTAATTACAATGTATAGATAATGAAAGTATATATAACATAAGGTATTACAACATATAATGTGAATGAATATCATCAGCGAGGAAAAAAGTCAGTTATTTTCTTTTGCGCAACAGTTCTTATTTTTAGATCAAGTGCGCCGTATCTAAAACCTCTAAAGAGCATAATTTGATGTGCTTCAAAAGTTTGCTCCTCGGCCCACTTTAATGATGTATTGAGTGCCGCCAAAGCCTCAGAATGAGAAATTTTGACGGAGTCTATAGGGTGGTCGTCGTCGTCAGCATCATCATCTTCTGTCGTTACTATTCTGATAATTTCGTCATCTGTTAAAGCTTTGTTTCGAGCCAAACTGTCGTCAGCCTCAGTAGCCCACCGGAGAGCTTCAGGGTTAGATATTGGGTTCGAATTTTGTAACTGACTAATGAGTGGCACAAGCTGAATTTCTCCAGTTTGCTGTCTCAGAAAAGTATCACAACTTAGATGTGTTATCACAATAAAGAAATACTTCGCTCTCCATCAAATCATTGCAGCCAATGGAGAAATTTTTAAATAGTCTGTCCACCTTCGTTTCTTGTTACTAATATGCGTGTTTATATGTTCACAAGAAGAAGTTGCGGGTTTGCATAACTCCCAATAGACCGTCCGGATTACCGAGGGTTCCGGATTAGCGAGTGTCCGTATTACCGGGGTTCTACTGTAGATGATTTAAGTCTGCAAAATGAAAAGCGAAAGTACGGTAAGGATAAGGAAATAATTTATAAGGAAATGTGATCAAATGATAATGTAACTTATGTTATTACTTAGTGACTTGATATCCGTTGAGGTTTCCATGGCTGATAAATAAAACTTCAAGAATACATTAGCAGTAATTTCGTAATATTTGGAGACGAAGAAAGTTTTTATAAAATACTAACCCATAATCAATAATGACAACTTCATCATCTCCAATAGAATATCATCTCATTAATGCAAGCGTGAATAAAAATTATACTAATAAATATTAATAATTTAATGAAGATCGTGAATCTAAAATATAAAAAAATAAATTATTAACGATAGAAATCATTTTCTTGAAAACAATTATAAAAAATAGAGGTACATTCGAAAAAATAATTTTCAAAGCTCTAATTTGATAAATTAATGCGAAAACCGCACTTCTCTAGAGAAACGATAAACATAAACAATAACAAAAACTAATGTAAACCTGTAGTAAAACACAGTAACGGATACCGGTGCCAGAGGACAATTTTCATAATTGTTAAACAATATATGATTGGAGACAAGATAAACGATAATAATAGCAGATGAGCTAAATGTCAACAAAATCAATGATAAAATAAGAAAACATAAGGAGAATTGGATGATTTGCGTAATATAAATAACTGGACCTCGATTATCCAAGCAATGAATTGAGTATTATCTTAAAGAAACCAAAATAAACGTGCGCTCACTAAGGAAGATAAAGCAATATATTAGGGAAAGATAAACTACGTAATCCGTGACAACAAGAAGAAAAATCGCCATAATTGATGACCATTAAGAATCTATAAAACTAATACTACGAAAAAATAGTCAACGCCAGGGGGGAATTGATTTCAAAATCTAAGTTTAGTGACAGGACAGATAAGCGACCCAATCAATTACAGCAAGAAGAAACTTAAATAATAAAAAAAATCTATCATAATATAGGAAAATATCAGGAAAAGGGGATAAGTCGTCAAATAAAGATACTTACACCTCAATTATCCAAGCAATTGATCAGACACTAACATAAAGATTAAAGAAACGTATGCAGACTAAAGAAGAAAAAGCAATATAAGTAACAGGGTAAATAAGCTATCCCATCGATGATAACAAGAAGAAGAATCACCATAATTAATGAAGATGAAAATTCTATAAAATGTACTTCGCAAAAACATTCAACATTATGAGTACTTTAAAATCAAAATCTAAGGCAGAAGCAAAATGCTCACGGATAAATTAGCTAAGTTTATTTGCATTATATTCCATTCAACATTTATTCAAAAATCGAATCTCGTAACAAAACAATAATGAATCGACCAAGGACGCAATTCCGAATGAGGTATTTAATCGGAAAATGCCATTCCATTCGCCTTTTGTATCGCATTGCCATAAAGCTGCCGATGCTATTGAATAACTTCAAAGCGTGGAATTGCTTTATTAGACGAATACAGTTCAGGGAATAATATAATTGCCTCCGAAATCCACGATGAGATAGATATTCGATTATCACGATTTATGAGATTCCAAAGCGGAACGTGATGACTTGAAGTAAGCTAATTCACAGTGAAATTAAATCTCCCTCACAATCAAATGATTTTGCTCTGCTTTCATTGAATCCTTGATGCCCAATTCACAAAGGAACACAACAAAACACTCAATGAAAGCCTGAATCTATGCTTTACTGGATAGTATTTAAATACGTTCCATTTTATTAGCCTATATTCTTTACCTATCATCGAAAAAATATATTCAACATAATCTATCATACAGTCAAGAAGGCTAAAAGAGAAATTTTTATTTGAATGAACTTCAAAATACACATAAATGTATTTTTTAATTTGAAAAATATAAAAACTAAATCATATTGCCTTTTAGCGATCTTCAAAGATATTTTTTTACGTAAAAAACTATTTATTTATTGGGTTCTATATGACCTCCAACAGATAATTGCCTCCTAACTTCCACCTGATATAGGTATCTTAGCGATACATTATTAAAGAATAAAAAGATTAAAAAAATAAAAAAATAAAACAGGAACAACATTTCCAAACGGAACTAATTCTGTTTTTTATAATCATACAAATTACACACTTTTCTTGGTTATTAAAATACGGAATTACTTTTCTTTGGAAACGTTTTTTTTTTGTTTTGTTCTTTCGTCATGGATTACCGCAAAGCAACTCGCCATTGCGTTGGATAGGATTTATTTCATTAAGGTGATATAAAAACCTAAAATCTTTATGTAAAATGCTTTAATGGTGAAAGTTAGGTCAGCATGCTATAATATAACCGAGGCAAATGCAATATTTTGCCAACTTTGTAATTAACTATGAGCTTCTATCAGAATTAAAAATGAAAATAAGAACTTGTTTTCTATTTCAATTTTTCATAATTAGATAAAGTAACGGAGAGTAGATATAGGAGCAGGAAGAAGTTTACTTTTCACTAAACATATACCTATATTCGTACATACTCCACCAAATAAACCAGTTGAATTGTAATTTATTATGAATGTATGAATATGAATATCGAATGAAAGCAAAATTTCAATACACAACAGCGTTAAAAAGTCAAAAAGATGATAATATTAAAAACAATTATCCTAGAAATATGGAGTCGATAAAAAACAAGATGTTAAAAAATTAAAGTCCCTTTTTTATTGAGATATTAAATCAACTGCTTGGGCCGTGACTTGGTGGTATGGATCCATCAGGAACGAAAGTGAAAATAACTTTTACTATACCACAGAATATTTTATTATGAAACGACCATGGTTTCGACTCGTGGAGTCATCCTCAGGTAACTAAATACAAAACAATCCAGCATATATATAAGTAGGGAATGGGAGGGGGAGTGGTGGGTAATGAGGGGAAATGGTGAAGGGTGTTGATAACGGTGGAAAGGATTGTTGAGGGAAAAGGAGACAAATATTCGTTTATAACTTTGACATTTGGGTCTGCCACGTTTCTCAGGATTTCTAATTGAGAAACTGAGAATTTTTTTTTCTAATTGAGAAACACTGAGAAACGTGGCAGACCCAAATGTCAAAGTTATAAACGAATATTTGTCTCCTTTTCCCTCAACAATCCTTTCCACCGTTATCAACACCCTTCACCATTTCCCCTCATTACCCACCACTCCCCCTCCCATTCCCTACTTATATATATGCTGGATTGTTTTGTATTTAGTTACCTGAGGATGACTCCACGAGTCGAAACCATGGTCGTTTCATAATAAAATATTCTGTGGTATAGTAAAAGTTATTTTCACTTTCGTTCCTGAGATATCAAATATTAAAACGTCCATTATGAATCCGTGCAATAACCTTTTCTTTTTTCCAATATGCTTTCACCAAATATACGTTCCACTTTCACTATTTGCCGAAGAAGCGCTGTATTACCCTGAGACGTATATTAAATAAAAAAACCGACCCATTTTAGTATGCACATTTCTCTCCAAACCCTATTTCCATACGCTAACATCGCAATGCAGCGATTCACCCTCTTTCCTGAAAAGGGAACGAGATAGTAATATCGCGTGCCTCGTAATTCAATTTCTCCGGTTAGTTGCTGCATTTGTATACACCTTATCCTCCCAACGTAACGTCTCTCTTTCGCACTATTCCCTGTTCTACTTTCTCCGTGAAAGAGCGGAGATAAAAGAAAACGTTGGGGCTTTTCTCTCCAAGCCCTACGTCAATAGATTCGCATGATTTGTGGAAGCTTCCGCAGGAAATGAATAAATATTCTGGTATAAAATATCCGGAGATATTTAAATTTCCCTAAAAAGTATATGTTTTCCAATGAAATATGACCAGACCTTTTTGATAAATATTCTCATTCTTTTTTCTGCGAGGTTAGCTTCAAATGAGTCTGTCTTTAACCTTATCACAGAAAGAGTCATAAAGTCAAAGTTAACAAATTAAACACAACGAATGAATAAGATATTAGAGTAGATGAAGTTTACAAATTGTAGGTATTCAGATATAAACAGGAATACGTAAGAAGTGGAGCATAAATTACAACAAGTAATATTACCTAAATATTATCGTACTTACTTAATATCTGCTGATAGCTCTAGGTATATTATTAATTCACTCAAAGCAATAGAAATGAGTATTGAAAGTAATTATATCAATGATAATTTTTATGCTCTTACTTCTTCATTTGGTGAATAAACTATAGTCTATATGCGAAGGCAATTTTAGATTTTCCTGTTATTATTCTTTTCGGATGATGGTTAAGTCCTACGGAAGTTTATAATTATTCATGATTTGAATCCACATATGCAATATTGTCACTTTAATTCATAAATACGAAAGATAATAAAAATATAGTACGTATGGTGATACAATCTACTTTGCGTTATACCAAAAATGTTATATATGAAAGCAATTACAGCAAACTAAAGTTATGTAGATTCATTTTAGCATCATCGAGGTAAAACGTAATTACATATAACTTCAGCCAAGTAATGACTATATTAATTAGGATACTCAATCTGATTAACTTTTACACTCACAGTATATTCATTTGTACAAAGTACCTTCTATAGAAGGATTATATTTTTCGATGCCATAAAAAGGATACTCTTCCTGTTTCAACAGCATTTTAATGACAAAAAACCTCATCGCTTCTGTCTTTTGTCCTAAGGATTCTATTTCCTAAGTGTGGTCTCATCCCGCTGCCTCATTATTTCTCTTTAATCTCACCCTTTATCCTTCCGCACTGCCTTATCTGCATAAGCGTTATAAATCCCAACGAGTCTTGCAATATATCTCTTCTCTCTCCTAATGACTACAGACCTAATGTCCTCCCTTTCCTTTTAAACTCTCTACAGCCAACAGTGCGACTAGGCGCTGTAGCGTTTCCCTAATATTATAAAATCTAATTTATAGTCATAGCTATAACATAGTCAATCACTCATTCTGCAAATACATATAACTAACGGTCGAAAAATACAACCATTTCCTCTTGCATCACTTTGTCTTTTTAATTGTTTAGATAGTTTTTGATGAAGTGTATATTTACGTATATTTATCAGTCCATTCTTTGTACCTACTTACATGTAAATGTGTACTGTTTATTCTGTTTCTGTTCTTGTATGTTACAATTGGTATGTTTTATTGTTTTTAAATTTCATTTAATCGGATTTCATCGCCAAATATTGTTTTTTCTATCTGTAGGTTTCGCAGGTTTTTCAAACTTCCCTTCTTTAATAATAATAATAATAATAATGATGATAATAATAAATCGTCTTTATTTGGGCGAGATTGAGACTTAAACGTCTCTTCTTCCATCTAACCCATCGTCATTAATTATAAAATAATAAGTAGAAATAATTAGAAGAATTGTGGAAGTAAAAAACCTACGAAATTCTTAGGGAAAAAAATCCACTGCAGGAAAACACCCACAAGGAAGGGGGGTGTGAAAAACCTGCGCAAACCTAGCGATAGTATATACCGAGAGCAATATACAAAGTAACATGAAAAACAAAATAGAAAGTGGAAAACACCTTCTTTATTGTGTTTTCCTGCAGTGGCATTATTTTTCTAAGCTCTCAGCTTAGGCTTTAAAAATCACAAAGTAAAATTCTTCTTTGTATTATTTTTCAAGTTATCTCTTTTTTACATTTATATAACGAATGGTTAGATGTACGAGTAATAATAGGCTTTATAGTCTGAATCTCGCTCCAAATAAAGTCCTGTTACTATGATTATTATTATGATCTCGAGGGCCTAGTCACGATAGGACTTATTTTTGGATAACAATCCTCTCAAAATTAACAACAACAACAAATATCAGCAGTGTTCAAATTGGAGTGACAATCGGCACAAAATCAAACTAAATTAATCAACAATTATAAATTACCTGCATGATAAAATAGAAACAGAACAAAATCCAGTGTTTCGGCCTTTGTGATAGCTCTTCGTGATGAAAGAAGAATAATAACATATATAATCAAATATAATAAAAATTATAAACAATATAATAGGATGATCCTGTTTTAATGTGTATAAATGTTCTAATTCTTCTTTTGTTAGAAATGGAAGAACAGAAAATAAAAAAATAAAAACGATGGACCAAAGGTTACGAAGTGAGTACTTGGGCATTATTTTAAAACACTAGAAGATACCTTTTCTAATTATTTAGCTCATAAAAATGTCAAAATGGTTAATCAACTTTCATTGATTCAGCAGTCGAATATAAAAGGCAATTTCGACCTCGTGCGTGCGAATAACCATCATTGTCGCGTAAAAATTTTCGAAATACAATATTGAAATAGCTGCTTGCGATAAATAATTCACCGTAAATACAAAATGCTCCCAGCGTTATGAAAACAGCTAGAGGACGGAATTTCGATCGAATTTAATTTCGCTCTCCTTTGGCCCGTAAAATGTTTAATGAAAACCAAATTTCAGTATACAAAGAATTGTTTTTTTATTTTTTCGAGCCTCTTTTAAAGCTACTAGCTTACGATAATGTAGGCTTTGCTATAGACTAATTTCAATTTGAGTTCAATACCAGCAAAACTTTATTTATAATAATGTTTTCAACAAATCTATGCTTAAATATTATCATTGCTGGCGATTAAATCTGATAACTTAGAAATCCCAATTCGCTTCATTTGGATTAAATAATTAGAAAAATCATGCATTTGAATAAAATCCACGGACTGGCGAGTAACATTGTGATATTCCATAAGGAAAGAATAAAACCAGATAAAATTTTCTCAAAGAAACTAATTCCTAATTTATCAATTTAGCAAAATACACTATGTGTTTTGAGTGATTGAAGATGTGTGTAATACCCTTATTTTTAATCAAACCTTTCACCCCTTACTTATCCTTTTGTCGCCTCCCAACCCTTTTCTTGTTTTCGTTAAAATATGCGTTTTTTTGGTTGCTTTTTCATATGAGAATGGTGCTCATACACCGAGACTAGCTGTGCCTTAACAGGGCTCTTTCTCATTTGCGTATATTTCTAAGTTAGTAACTTAGGAATTAGTTTCCTGTGAAAAAGTGCTTTCTGTTTTTGTCTTTCGTTTTGCATTTGAATAGTATTAGTACATGATACTGGATAGATTTTCTTTCTCTGCTTTGAATCAGCAATGATAATTTATTCGATAATCTTGAAAAACACAACAAATGCCTACAAAACCAACTAGATGGAACGATCTATTGTCCGTGTGTTTAAATCGAATCGAAAATCGATGAACCTGGATATCGAATGTCGCTCGATCCAAAATATCGAAGGCCTCCGTAACCGCATTTACGGCCCTTGCAGCGACAAAATTGCTGCGAAGAGTAGATGAGCTTAGGGATCGTTTGGGTTAGTATTACCCAAGTTCAGGCGCTCAAGGGGGCACTAAACTTGAACTTGACTTCAGCGAGGGGAGATGGCACTAATTTAGCCATAGCGCTTCAATGCTCACTGGTCGCGTTGATGCTGGATGACCTACCCGTTGAAATTCTCCAAGGTCATCCTCACTCAAAATCAAAGCTCTCACATTATTCACTCAAACATTATTCATTTATCACATACGAGTAACTGCCATATATACGCAATATTTGATCTCAATTAAAAGTCGGATCCCTAATTTGTTGGCAGAAAATCCAGAATTTTTCGTATACTTTCGATAAGTACAGCCTGGACTTAAGTTTTTTTTAACAGATGTGTAGCCAAGTATAGCATGCTAGGAATTGTGCAGCTTGAGCTACACTTTCTGGCAGCCAAAATACAGACATACTAATTTCTTATTTGTCAACAATTTCTGTTAACAAATCCGGAGAAAACAGGAAGAGCTTAACTAACGCAACTAACTTTTAGTTATGAAACCATGGATCTTGAAAGTATTGCTACACGTTTTATTATTAACGGTTTCGTTTTTACAACAACTCGTCTCCACCTTATCCAACCTATTTTAATGAACATATTTGTCTTTATGAAATGCGTAGTGAAAAATATTATTTGGCTAATAAAACACTTGGAGTATTTTATGCTTCGTTTTGAATCAGACAACTATAGCTAACCTAGTGCAGTAGTACTGGTGAAGTAGTACTTAGTTCTTTTAGTACACGATGTATGAAAGATATGTGCCGCAGAAGGCAAAATGCTGAACAGAATTAATAATCATGGCTATAAAAACAGCAGTACTTCGAGTACAAATGCATGCCAAGAAAAGATTATTCCTACATATTTTAACACTTTACTGGAAACCTAAAAAAATAAGTATATTATATACCCACTCAAACACTGGTATCCAATGAAGTCCTGCTCATGAAAAATACGAAATTTTACTGGAAATAAGTAACAATAAAAATACAGCATAACTAAGGTACTTAGATAATCCCAAAACCTAAAAATCAATACTCCTATTGTATATGTTTTTAAAAGGAGCAAATCTACAGAATGGATGCTTCAAGCGATGAGTTTAGCTCCATCTATTTTCGCATCGGGTCATTAAAGCTCTAGCTTTAAGAAGCCCAAAAGGGGACTCATTTTTTTTCCCTCGGCGACTTCCAATTCGTCAGGCAGCTACCGATCCGTGAAGTATCACTCAATCACCGAGTGTGAGGGGTGATGAAAAAGCATGGAGGTATCACGAGCTGGGTCGCATTAAGGCAGATGACCATCAGATAACGTGATACCTTCCCATATAAACGAGAGACCGTGATGGAAAGGGAGCTTTACGCTTTGACCCCTATTCAATACTTCAAAGGCTCGAACAGTAGAAAACAGTGTCCTTTTAACCAAAAGAAATGGCATATACAACAGAACAATTTTGATCACACAGTTGAATATATTAGAAATGTAATGGAATATGTCATTATCATTATTTATGAATTTATCACCAACAGTTACGCCAATTAGGAGCGAGCTTGTGTTAGACACTGTGATGTTACATTTCTAACAATAAGTCTAATTAGAAAATCTTTAAAGTTAAATAATCATAGCCACAGCAGCCATTACTTACAATGTTAAAGTTGCTAATGACTAAACAGCGTTATGTTTTTATAAGAGGTAGAAAGCTTCAGGAAAACTTTTCCATCACTGAGGCTAGGGTTCGAAACCAGGACACATAATACATTTATGTAAGATTACAAGCAATTTTTATTCGCCAAACGACAAGGTTCTATTCCTGTATTTTTTTTAGATACATAAATATGAACGGATTTCTATCTCACTTGCAAAATTCCACGACTAACCCTTGAATCTACGAATCTTACTTTTGCATTATCTTCAACCTTTTGATATCGAATCGATGATAAATTCACCATTTATATGTAAGTTAATCGGACATTTCTCCATTTATATATATAGAGATGACCGTAGCTGTAAATAAACTCTAAAATTAATATTGGGGGATACGCGTCTATTGTTTTTAATTTTGTTCATGCGTCTGTAGCAACCATGTGTTATTTATAGCAACGTAAATTCTTAGAGAAGCATTAGTGAAATTAGTTTCTGAGAACATTACATTATGAAGTGAAATGTCACAATATTACACTATGCAAGGTCGTACTAAAAATGATATGCTAACGGACTACCAATATTGGTTATAAAATTAACTTTGGCACAATTAGTATGTAAATGGCTAACATATTTCTATCTCATTCAATAAATCATATTCTGATCAAATAATATACTTTAAAAACAAAAAATGACCAAAAAAAGTTCAAAAATACATTTCATTTTCAACGTCAGACATAGAAAATACACTCCTTGCTTCACATTACTCCATTTGCTAAATGCAGTCTCTCTGCATATAAATAATACAGTGCATTATTAACGCTGACAGGTCCGGCAGTAAGTTCTGCGGCTAGAGTGAAGAGAGGAGATAAATATTTTTGAAACCGAAGGGGTAATCTATAAATGACAAATGCAGACCGCGAGTGTAACGTGGCGAATGCGAAAAATCGAATCCCATAACTGTGGCTTGCATCGATTTCCTATCGGACAGCAAGGCAATAAAAAAGTAAAGTTTCCAAACCGTCGTTCAAGGTTGTCACGAAAGGACAAAACATTGCAAAAGCCTACACGAGAAACAAAGTCCCGAAGCGACTTTTTTGATGGAGGAAATGAAAATTTTCCACGTGTTACGCACGCTATTCGTGTTTGTTAATATAAAAACATCCGCAGCGTGAAATTTTGAAAATTCTCCGCAAAATATCAATTCATAAATCTCCCTCATTAATTAAAAAGAGACATAATATCTGCACCATCATTGATGTAGTTCAGAAAAAACATAGTTTTCATTAAGCAAATTTTCATTTGACAGAGTGTGAATAGGTGTAGATTAGAAAAAAATAATTTTTATTAAGTATATTTTTTATTTCATAGAGTGTGAACATCCTTATAATTTATATCCTACATCATTAAGAATTATTTGATAACTTATCTCATTATGAATGATTGCAATGTCTCCAGTCTGTGACTTTAATGTGGGCAATTTTTTTATTGAACTGCTTTTGTGATTTCCTCGTTATACACAGCTTTCCTTTGCATCTTTAAGTTTATACTATCAGTAGTTTTGCGCAGGTTTTGCACACACCCCTTCTTTGTGGGAGTTTACATACAGAGGATCTTTTTTTCCTAAGATATCACCATAGACTTTTTTACGTCCACTTCTTCTAAAGTTTTTCTTTCTCCATCTCTATTCAGTTACACAATACTTATGTTATCAATATCATTGACTACAGGTTCGATGGAAAAAGAGAAATTTTAGTTTTAATCTCGAATTTATAAAGATCTTATATGACCGCAGCCTAGTCTCAAACGGAATCGATTCTAACTTAATTAAATACAGTTGAATCTAAAATTATATAAAAAATAATCTGAGTTCATACTACATGTAACATTAATCTTTTTTTCTTCTTATATAGCAACTGCTAAGTAGGAAGAAATTGTAGAATAGGAGCGACAAACAGAGATCATAAGAGGTGCTTTTGAGAGCTGACTCAACAGGGTGATATTCGAATCAATGAATTATGAAAACAAATGGACATCACTTGTACTAGTTACCAAAGGTATGGAAATTATAGCTCTCCTAGGAAATGCAAAAAGAGTGCTCACTGCAATGAGCCTGCCTATAGGAATAGCAGAGTAGTTACAATTAGATAAAAAGAATGGCACTTTATTGCCATATTATATACCAGCAATAAAGTGTCATAAATACACGAAAGAACTTTCAAAGAGGGTATTGAAAAAGACTGTAAGGTCAAAAGCTGTGGAGATTTAAAGCAACAAATTCTTAAACCGTTAGATACGAAGAAAAAGGTACATATAAACCGAAGAATGCACAGATATGGACCTAAGTGATAAAAATGTATTGAAATTGCCTGAAAAATTTACTTTTTAAATAATTGGATTGGAATAATTTCGATCGTATTTTGAAGCAACTCCCATTAATATGATGCCTTATTCTCTTCATTCCCTTTGTTGAATAAGCAGGTATATTGTTTGTGTACGTACATAAATGTATTCTACCATAGAGAAGGGTCATTTGACTCAATCTTTCCTATTCAATGCCATTTCCTTCTTTTCTTTCTAACTAATCCCTCATTATTTCTACTGTCATTCTTCTCTCTATTAGTTTTTTAGCGGTCTCTCTTCCCTCTCTCTGAGCATTATCATTAAAGTAACCACTGAAGTTCACAGTCAGACTCTGGAGTGTTCCAACGGTTGATTAACACAGATACATCAACTAATGCCGTTTAAACAAATAACGATAATAATTTCACAGATTTGCCAATATAATAAGGCAATAAGGAGATATAATGTTTGATTTATAACTCTTTTTCCTATCTATCATCGAGGAGGTATTACCTTGAGAAAAATTACAAATTTATTACCTTGGTTATTTCAAACGATCGAATATACAAGTTAACTTCAATTAGACCAAATATCAAAGACATCTATTTAACAGCATGCACAACCCTTAAATGTAGAGTTTTGGAATAAACCTGGTATAGCACCTATATCTCTTGTTCGAATCCTGGTTAGGGCACGGTGTATATGTATACTCCTGGCCAAAATTAACGCAGCACCTCCCTAGCGATCCTTACGGCCGGTGCTGCGTTAATTTTGGCCAGGACTGTACCTCGATAAATTGAAAAAGCGGTCTCATTATAGAAAAAAAACCAAATAAATCAGCGACCACCGTTCACGGTCTCTATGCCCGAAAATGAACTCCACAACGCATTCACATTCGACCATTTGTTCAGCATAAGAAAATAAGGGATGGAAAGAACCCTGTTATTCTTCAATCTTTTCCACGTTATTCTAAAGACTCTCCTTATTTCCAAAGATAATCTAAACTGTTCCGTCATCCCCTCAAAGCGATACGAACGTGGAGGAAACGGGAATGGGTCGAAGTCTTGCTTAGACCGCGTGAAATGGGAGAATGATGAATTATTCCAATCTCCATTGGCAACGTGGATCGATTATAAAAATGTTAGGGCCTTATAGACGGTCGCGTGAATAAGGAGGACGAGTCGGCTCGGAAGTCGCTTATCATACGGCCACCTCCACTGCTGACCACAACGTTTCGCTTGCCCCATTTGTGTCTCTATCTCTTTGACCAAACCCTTACAAGTTCCGCTACGCAACTGGGGTTTCCAATCTTCTGACATTCCGAAAAGGCTGAGGATTCTTCTTCTTCTTCTGTTTCAACCCTTGAGTTGGTTGGCAGCAGACCTTCATTCATATCTTTACTCAGCTTTCCGTTTCAGTTCATAGTATGTTCGGCATTGCATATCTTTCATGATTTGGCTTACATAGTCTAGTCGGGGACTTCCTCTACAATTTGTACCCTAAAATTTTCCTTCCATTATTCTTTTAACATGACTATTGTTGCGTAGTAAATGTCCAATTAGTTTAACTCTCCTTTCTTTAATGATTCTTATTATACTTCTTTCTTCTTCTTTCTTCTTTTCAAAGATTTATTTATTTGTTTTCCTTTTCGTTCAGCTTATTTTCAGCATTCTTCTGTAACACCATGCTTCAAAGGATAGCAGTCTTTTCATTTCACTCTCCCCTATAGTCCACGATGCACTTCAATGTAGCGCAACACTCTAAATGTACGTCATTATAATGTTGAGGATTAGGCAAAGAGAATTCCTGATTCTCGAGATTTACTGATTTTTTTCTAAATTATTTTTAAATAACTGCTGCTCTGATCAAATTCTCTCCTTACAGACTGACAATAAAACTGCTTCACCAGTGTGGACATGATCCGCTCATAGCATTCTGGTAGAATGAGGCAAGCAAGGGCAACTAACTCACCCCTCATCCCGCCTACAGTAAACTTCATTCTTCTCTGCAAGCCTTAAGTAGCTTATGTCAGAGGGGGTGAGGCACCAACCGGCATAGGGTTGAATACTTTATAGGCATTAGTAGCTGTAGATTAACATGCAAATTTGAGATGTTTAAATATCACATTATTATACCTTGTAATAAACTGTATTTATTTGGAGGTGTTAATTTATTTTATATTTGTATGTTCAGATATCTGAAATATTTTTTGTCAGTTTGAGTTGTTTAATCCGGTGTGTGATAACGTTATCGCCAGACCTAGTATCTCGCTGCTCTGAAATTCAATAAATAAATAAAATTAATTAGCAAATGGTACCCTACCTTACTACACAGAAATCATGGAGAGACGAGAGTAGAGTCCACGTCCACCATATAGCTGGGATGCGGCTACAAGACCAAATAAACGTACAATTTCTCTTAGTTATAGCATAGTTCAAATTATTTATACATATATTACTATGAAAAATAATGTAAACTTAGCACATTCTGCATAATAATCCAACTATAGCTTATGCTTAACATAGTATACATGAATAATATCTTATGTTGTTTTAGAGTAAGGGGGATACATTTCCTAGACCAAATTCATCTAACTTGAAATCACTAGCCAACCCAATCATATTTTTTATCAAATTACAAATGATTGATTCTGAAAATTATTCAATTAAAGCACGAGAAAATTAATTAGACATTTCATGAAAAATAATGTCGGGCTTTAATATTAATACGATATTTATTTGATGAACGATGAGCTGAGAAACGTTCTGAAGAATTAACTAATTCGATACCTTTTAAATTATAAGTACAAAGTACTGAAAAGTATGCTATGGTAATTGCTGCAAAGTGCACCACTCCCACAGACTAAAACATGTCATATCCTTTTAGATACCAGCTGAGATATAAGAGATTCTTTATTTTTTAAATCTCATCAGGAGTTATTTTTTGAAGGTATATATATACTGCCATCAATCTAAAGATGATGCAAGTTAATAACCATAATGAGTCTCTCTTGATAGGAAGCATCACATAGGGTTATTTTTCGTAAATTTACACGAAAAAAGGAACGAAACTGTGTTAATTAACAGACAAGCCTTAGTAAGGGATAGAACATGGTCCCACGTATCCAGGGAACAGTGTTAAAGAGAGAGGGCAGGATGCTCCTAATAAAGACCGATGCAAAATTGAGTAAGACGTGCCTTAAAAGGGGTCGACTAAGATTTCAGGAAAATAGAGCATCTCCGTTACACAAAGTTACTTGAACAGAATCCATAATGAGCAGTATAATTACCGCAAGGATTTTATCGCATTTGAGTCCAAAAAATATTATTATGTGGTTCATAATCAATGTACGAGATTAACACAGTTCTGGAATGTAACTTATTATTGAGGATTAGAAGGGTTATCGTGAACTCTTATAATTATATGTTTGTGAATTTTGAGTAGTTATTAGTTAATTAAATAATCATGAATTTAGTGATCGATTTTTACACTTCTAAAACCAAACATTTTCGGGCTTTGGGAAAAAAATTGAAGAAGAGGAAACGGTAGGAATTAATTCGACGATAAGATTTGCTGAGTTATTTACTATATACTTTGCTTTATGTTTGAGCTTTTATTATTCGCTAATGTATTCTACTGTTTACAGAAAAACACTGTTCTGATTTATATTTTAGACATCTATAGTTTGTTCGATTTTTATATTTTCTACGTAGTGATCTCCATCTCAATCCTATATAATCGGTATATTTTGAAAACTCCCCGTTTCCCGAATAACTGTTTTCCTGGAGTTGATATCTATTCGTAACATGGAATTATCACAAATTCTTAATGTAAGATAATCTTTCTTTCCCCTTTTTTTGTTTGTAAAGTATTCGTCCCTAAGGGCGGTTGGTACCTCATCCCCTCTAATATTAATTAGCGAGAGCTAGTAGGAGGTAGTTTTCTCTTACTTTCCTCACAAGACCAAAATGCTATAAACGGAACATATCCGCTTAAGTGCAATCACTCTAAGAGTAACACTTTACTTGGCATTCCATAAGGAGATACCTTGATTAGTGCAAGTATTCACTCATACATCATTAGCTGTCATGTCATCATAGCCATGAACAAGACTGTGCCAAAAGTGAATGAAAGATACGTTTTTATCCTGTACGAGATGATAAATACTCCTCATGTTAGAATATGTAACAGGAACCCTCATTTCTTAAATTTACGTAATTAATGCTTAGTTTATAATCTTGTGTACTCTGTAAAGTTGAAAGTACGTTATGGTTTAAATGGTAAAAATAAAGTGGAGTAATATGGTAAGTGGAGTCACACCAGTACCATCAAAACCTGTGGAAACACTCTTTGCGCATTTCGCCTACTATGAAAGCATCTTCGGAAGCAAGAGATGAAAGACAGTTAATGGGCTATTTGGGGCATACAACGATCTAATTTAGACATGTTTCTAATGAGATGAGGCTAACATCATCCACATGCATGAATTCCCATTCCTACCCCTTAACCGTAATTTCGTCCTATGCATCACCACCTCTCATACTCTATACTTGTATGAACATAGAATCATGCGTTTTAGATTCTCTATCGCTCACAGCCATAAATCTCCTGTACAGGATCAAATACTTCCTACAACACCTTTCGAATTCTTTCAGGTGATGTCTCAAACAGATTACCCGATTTTCCTATTTTCGGCGATTCAAACTTGATTTTCCGAGAGGCGTATTCCACGTGTTAATTGAGCGTTTCGTTACGCGATCGTGAGGGCAACTTCTTTTGCGATCGTTACTTTCTTGCGTGCAAATGACATGTTAATGAGGTAGTTCTTTGAAGAAAGAAGGCAATTTCATCGCTGTCACGCGCACAGAACGAGAGCTTTCCGTTAATGCCTGTTCTAGGAATGCTTTTATCCTGGGAATTAATTTTTTTAAGCAAAAGGAGCGTAATGGCACAAATTTACGCAGAACTGAAGAAAAACTAAATTTTCATCAATTATTTTAGATTATAAAGTAGACTGAACGAGTAATTAAGAAAGCGACGTTGCGTATTAGTTACGAAATTAAGTCTCCAAGCAGAAGAATGCAGAATTGTTTCTTTCTTCTGCTTAATAGCTCACTTGGGAAACTTAAACTTAAATTTTCTTGTTCTCTATTAATTTGAATTGACTTTTTTAATTACTTTGTTCATAATGCGTTAGATGGAAGAAGAGAATTTTAGTCTCAATCTCGACTGAATAACAAAATTTTACTAGTACTATTATTATTATTACTAGCCAAAGCAAAGAGAGGAAAACGAGTAAATGAATGCTATTGGAATTAAACATCAACTCAAATTTAAATAAAATGGATAATTCATTATTTTGAATGAAATGAAAACTTTAAAAAGTCATCTTCAATTTAACTTATCGGAAATTTAAAATAGATATAATTATTAAGTAATTAAGAAAGTAAATTTTAATTAATGAAGAACAAGGACATTAAAGTTTTTGTTTTTAACCTAATTGGAACTTAGGAAAAACTTTGCACAGCTTGTATTTAACTTTTTATTTGTCGAGCGAATCATTTCTGAAACTTCGTTAATTATCATCACATAAGTTGCATGCAAACTGTCAGAAATATAAGAAAATGAGCCTCATGAAAGTAGAATGGCTTGCAAATTTCCAACAGTGTTAGATTTTCAGACAGCCTACATTATCAAGTCTAAATATTTTCTTGTTCATTACATCACAATATATCTAGATTTATAAATATATATGTATTTTCAGCCTAAAATTTAATCCCTGATCTTATTGAATCATAAAATACAATGGAGTTATCTCGCCTTTCACTGTGAAAGATCAGATTACACTGTAACATAATTTTGTATCATCATTGGTTTCCTAAAATACAACCTGATTACATACTGTGCAAATCCCTATTATATCTTATTTTCTCCGGCTAATTTCAGATTACATCAGCTCTGTACATTATTTTTCAACTCATCTATCAACTAAAATCTTTTCCTTTCCGATGCTCTCGTCTCCCATTACTGTCATTAGATCAAATCTTTGATGACGCGTTCTCAGATGACACCATATCCAATTAGATTTCCTCTGCCTCATCACTTCTATTAGTGTCTTTCGCTTACCAATTCCATTGGTAAGCGAACCTCCTGACATCTTGCTGATCACGGCATGAACATAGTTCTGAATTCTCAAGAAATTAAACAGTCCTTAGAAATGCGAGAAAATGCAAAGCAATGAATTGTAGCGTTAAAAATTGCGCCTTGCAATGTATTTAACATTTTTCTGAGTGGAAAATGTCATGAGCCACAGATTAAAGGAAATATATGGCGTGGTTGCCTAGCTCCAATTTTTTCACTGTAATTTTACATAAACAAAGGCTTATTGAGTTCAACGGACGGACAGGTTTATATTATTTTAGAGCAAGAAACATGTCGTGACGGCATCGAGAGAATCCGTTTTGAATAAATGGTATAGTCTCCATATGAGAAAAAAAGTCCGGTTTATCCGTAGACTAGGAATAGGTTAGAAATAACCTTAGATTTATAACTCTACCAAAGTGCTATCAATATTTAAGCAATGTTTTCTTATAAACAAGGAATCGAGTTTCCCTTATTTCAAACCCTATTCATAAAAATTCTATCATATCAGTTAATACGAATATAAACAAACTCAATATGCTCTCTAAATGGAAAAATATCTTGTAATATCGTCTGAAGAATTAAACAATCACAGACCTCTCTCCCATTTATATAGAATTCAGCATACTACTATGTTAAAAAAGTTCCCAGACTTATTTTTCCCACCGAGCAGGAGAGATGTAAAATTCTGGTGGTAGATAGATAGGTAGGTAGTTGGTAGATAGCTGTACAATAATAATGCAATATGTCGCGCTCTACCACCAGAATTTTCATATACCCTACTCGGCGTTTTCGCGGGAAAAAATAATTTTGGAAACTTCGTAGTAGTACATGATTATGTTAAGGGGATACTCACACTATTCTAAATTCACACATAATGCATTCATACATTCAATACCCATTATCTGCGATGAGATGATAACTCCGAAGCCATAATCAGATACCAACGACCCCATTTTGGGACCCGGTTTTCCTTAGAACCCCTTCCCGAATACTCAGACCATATTCCAGCCGTCATCGCGCATGAAAATCCGATTAAAAGCGAAACTCCCGGGAAATAACGCCAGTGAATATTTACGACAGACGGTCCTCAAATTTCTAAGCGGAAGCTTCGCTTGGTTACACTTAGTTCAAAACGTTCCTCTCCTAGCAACGGGCTTTGGGACTTTTGCGTCCCGGACGTTTGCATCCCTAGGACATTTGCGACAACTGGATATTGCATGGGACGCAATTATTTATTCATTTATTTTTTTTTATTAATTCAAAGATTCACATACAATTTTGCGGCCATTTTACAGTGAATACAATTAAAAAAACAAACAATATAACAAAATTAGAATTAATATACATGGTTGTATGTAATAAAAATAGAAACAAAATAAACTAAAAATAACATATACATGATACGACCCAAGCAGGAAAATATTTACAAGAATTTACAGACATTCATTTATGAATGTACCAAGCAACGATATTAATTAACCATGGGGCACAAATGTTTGGGACGCAAAATACCGCGGGTCGCAAATGTCCTAGTGACGCAAATCTCCGGGAGGCATAAGTCCGCGCAAGCTAGAAACGAAGCTAAAGATCCCCCAATATCCGAGTCGAAAGCGAAAATGAGCTCTCGGAAAGCGAGATTTTCGTTTATGCTCCCAAAAGAAGATAAAAGTGTTGTGAAAGAGGGAAACTGTCTATCTGCTACAACGCATCTCGTCATGAAGTAAGCGCTGCTTTGAGGAGCATGCGAAGGAAATATGCCCAAAGCAAAGCTCTCGAGACACAGCGGGGCGGCGATAAAATGGTCCTTTTGAAAAATATATAAACGGAATAAAAACTTCCGGTTCTCTTCCTAAGAGATAGCCTTAGAAGCTGGAGTGTAACGTGGATTCGGAAAAGGAAACAGCATTCCTTGGCAGCGATCCCGAAGTACTTTCCACGAGAAAATTGGATGGAGCGAACGCGTACTCTTGCTCAGTGCTATGTCCTCTCAGTTAAGGGAAGGTATTGTTGCAGTGGAACAAGCTGGTTTGAGCCACCCAGTCCTGCAGGAAGGTAACGAAGATTCTTTATATACTGAGAAGATGTGAATAAAGAAGATCATCTGATGCGTAGCACTAAATTCATTAACATTTTCATCCCGAAACTTTTTTTGTCATGTTCACTTGAGCTTTTTTAAAACTCCAAGGTCTCCCTTGTAGCATACGCATAATATATAATATTAAAAAGTTAAGACATTCGTACGGATCAACAAAAATATGATTTTAACATCAATCTTGTGTTTAGTCACTTAAATTGCACCTCTTTCAAAGCCCTTGCAATAAATTTCCATTCTGCTATGAATTTTTCTAATAACCTATTAATAAATAAACTTTATTTTACAATATTAATTCGACTGAAAAACAACACTTATCTTCAATGTAATTAACAAAAAGGCACCTGAGGTACCGAGAACATCGTAGTTCCCTATCTTTCGATTGGTTTAATGGCGTAATGTTTTATTAACGATCGGTTAAACATTTTCCTAACATTCTCGCCGAGTTGCAGAAGAGCTCACTTCATAAACAAAGTCACAAGCCAAATAACAACATTTGTTTATGCGCCCCTACAACAGCCCGTAGCAATTAGCATAAATAAATAAACAATTGGCTAAACCATGCAATAGATTCATGACCGCAATCTTACGAAATATCAACCGAAATATATTAATAAACATTACTTAGAGACATTAAATAAAACTGGATAAAATATTCAAATAAAAATTCAAAACAATAAAAAACAGCACAGCAATAATTTTATATTTATTAGAACTCATAATGATCTGACAGTCCATCCGTGTAAGACATTTCGGCTTCATCAAATTAAAGTTTTCCCACATTATTTTTAATGACCTGTTTTGACCTACCATTCATTATGAAATCAAGAAATTAATTAAAAATTTCTCGGAACACCGCTGAAGTATAACGTACTTTAGGGACAGTATGTTGACATATATAAGAGAATATGACAACGTCAAGTCTAAAATTAAATTACACATCCTGTTATAAATGGTAATTCATAAATTCCGCGAAAAGATATGAGAAAATTAAATGTATTGTAGATGTGCTAAATATGAGAATTTTAATTTATATATCCCGATCATGACAGTTACTCATATCATATTTTTAGATCAAGTTTATTACGCTTGTTTTAGGGCAGAGGTGATTTATGTTAAGCAATAGAATATTTTAATGACATCGGCCGAAAGGAATCCATTTCAACTCTCTTTATAAACACATGGAAATAATATTAAAGGGGGTTATTTAAAGAACAGGCTTTGCGTTCCCCGAGCATTCTAACTTTATCATTCTATCTCTTTGAAGGTCGTATACCTTCCGAACCAATCCTTTTCCAACAACCCATTTTTTTCCTTAAGGATCTTTCATCTTTTTCTTATCATCTTCGAATTTTTGCTGATCATAGGAAAATAAAAGTTGAACGACTGAAATAATGCTTCTTTTAGCTATCTCTCTATATCCTAAAATACACCGATACAACCCTACTTACAAAACATTCTCCACGAAAATCAATATTAAGGAATAATAAAACAATTTTTCCGAGGATTAATCATGCTTTCGAAAAAAAACATACAACAAGTTCACAAAAAGTGTTTAAAGAAGAAATTAACTTGGCTGTAAGAATGATAAATTAACGCCTTCCAGTTGAAATAATTTTGATTCATTTTTATTCTAAAGACATTCTGGCATCTATAGAAGAAAATTCCTTAGTAACATAATCAAATATACTACCAGAATGTACTTCAAGAATTATATCACGTCTAGGAATCTGGAATAATACTGAAATAAAGATAGATTTCATCGTAATTTATTTATTTCGAATATTTCATTTTCAGAATGATATCCATGAAAAACCTAATCAGAAAATTTATCAGAGTTCATATGTTTACCGATGCAGAATAATTACATGTGATAGATTTGAGTTAAAAATTCTTCATAATGTGAAAATATAGACATTATGAAGTAAATTTAATTGTGGTATTTCTTCATAATGGTGATAAACGAAAATAATATCAACTTTCGTGTATGTCTTAAATTTTTTTTCGTGATGCTTTTTAACAATTCGAATAAACTGATAAATTTCGATTATTCATTGAGAGCCATGATTGGGATAGAATACAATTTTTAGTGTAATTATAAGAAGTTAGTTTCATTTACTCTAAAAAAATTGGCTTTATTGAACGGATGAATTGGTATGTATAATAGTAAAAATCAATTAAGAGTAGTGACTTTAAATAGCATAATAAGGAATTACATAAAAATCCAATTAAAACGGGATTAAGCAAATACTAGCTTAACCAAAATTGATACAGATTAACTGAAGAAACGGAACCCCCTAATGAAATTAGCCAATCAATAACTATCTAAAAATAAAAGAAGAAAAAATAACAAATTTAAAATAACGAAATAAGCCTCAAAAGCTTACTTAAAGGGGAATAAAATTCTAAAAAAGGATAATATCCCAAATTTCGATGTAATATTCTAACTTAACCAAATAAATTAATTATATAATGCTAATCTCACTCACCAACTAAATATATAATAATAATTTCGTTAATACATTATAAATATATATTAATAAAAAATTGAAAACGAGGTTGTGATTAAGCAGCCCAACGAAAATATCAAATCAAATATCTGACCATCCTTTTGTTGTAATTAAATAGAGAATGTCAAATTCCATATAATTCGATACAATGAGGACTTGAGCATAACATAAGGGGACAATTCTAAGAGAAAAGGATCAGGAAAGGCAATAACATAGTACTTATAGGAATGCGCCTGAATAAACCCACGGAATGGGAACACTCAAGGAATTCCTTGGGTATCTAAAGGATGATAAAAAAATCGGCACTTTCCGGAAATAGCAAGATAAAGACTGCATCAAATGAAACGCAAATGTTTTCATGAGATGAAAGGGCAAAAATGGTTTGAAAGATGACGGCAAGGTCATCAGTTAAATGGTGATGACGGCTTAAATTTAAAATACCATTTTAGATCGTAAATGAAAAATCTATTGATCAAAACATATAAACCTCACGACTACACAATGAAAGTCATGAGAGAAATGACAAAAGTGAAAATAAAAGAAGTATTAGAGTGAATTGAGCAAATAAGAAAGATTATGGATATACTAGACACAACGATCTGAAACTGTAAACAGAAAAGGCAGAAAAAATAGCAAAAAACAACAGCTGTTAACCAATCTTTGGATTGATATCAGGAATATCTATTTAATACTTTAAGAAAATAATGTTTCATGGACAGATGTTCTTTTTATTGGCTAGGAAGAGCCCCTATATCTCTTCTGAGCCAACTATTACGAGCGAAATGATTCTCAGCTGATAACAGAACTACGCCCCACAGCACTTACTGGGAGAGATGTTACGGCGCCTAAGATCTACTTAATCCCAGATCTGATGATTGCGTTACGAGCAGCCACAACGACTGGAGTGATGACGCAATTGACAGATCTAATGCTCTAGCTCATGATTCTTTACTGCTGAATTGAAATCCCCACAGTACCTGATCTGAAGTTGATGAAACAATTGAGTACTCTTTAGAAACCGTAATGAAGAGTTGAAGATAATGGAGATATCAGAGGGATATGAATTTGTGAAAGAAAGCTTGATTAAGAAAAACTTTTGGTTCTCGTACATAGTGCTCGGAAGCGATGTATTTGAAATAAATAACGGCCACATTTTTTAATAAAACTTTTTAGCAATGGAGATATTAGTAATAATATTCAAGGAGATTGAACTGATTTGATCTATCACATTGAAGTTCGACACAATGAAGAGGAATTTCTTGAGAAATAAAGAGACTTGAATTATAAAATTTTTTCACAATATAAATTTACTATCTCTACATTCTGTTAATTATAGTTTTACTTATCTGTGTGAATGAAACATTCTTACAGATTATAATCTAATAATGAATTCAGTAATACCAACACCATTTTACTTTTTCTGTTTGGTAAAGACTTGATTTATTTTAGAGGAACTTTATAAGTACATCAATTTTCATAGCAAATTGTTAAATTCAGAATCTTGGAAAGAGGTGCAATAGTAAAACTACTTCCTACCACCACCCTTTTAATGATTTAGCAAAATAAGTAATTTTCCTAGGGAATAAAAAGCAGCTAAAATAAAAAAATAATACAAAAGTGTTCCTAAGATTTCTTTGCATCAACTGAAGTTTTACAACAACGGTATTTTAACAAGTAGATGGAAAGAATCAAGGTAATGTATGTGCCCTATCATTCGTAAGATTTATATCCTAGAGTGTCCCATGCAATTTATTTAGTTTTTTATAGCAAAGACACTATAATATTTTTATTTAAGGTGAATATAAAAGGTAAAATTGTCTATACTCGTGAAGGCAAAATCTCTTGGAAATTTCCTATATAGAACCACCCCAGCTGTGTACCACACATGACCTAAGTAGCGATAAGAGAATCAACTCTTCACTTGATGAAATTAAAACACAATCCGTTGTTTTCTCGATTGGAATTAAAGCTGTTGAGAGATTAAGAGGTCTTACAAGGTCTTTATTACGGCGTGATTGATACTAAAAGTCTCGTCTTCAATGTAAGCTTTTGTCAATGATATTAAGACCATAAGTAGTGTGTATGTAAATAGAGATAGATATGAAAATTTTAGAAGGAGTGGGTGTAAAAAAACCTAAGGTAATACCTAAGGAAAAATGATTAAGAGGTGAGAAAACACCCAAAAAGGAGGGGGTGTGAGAAACCTGCGCAAACCTACTGATAGTACAAGCTAAAAGGTGTGAAAGAAAGCTGTGTGTAACATGGAAATTGCTCCAGCATCACTGTAACGAAATTACAAAAATAAAAATGAAATAAAGCTAAAAAAGAAACAATTGCAATAGTACACAATGAGAAGATAATATTTCTGGAGGGAAGAGCAGAAAAAATTCATCCGAAGACGTGAATTGAATTCTCAACAACGACAGAAGCGCAATTTGGGCAGCGTTATGAAAACTCGTGATGAACGGTTTTAAAAACGTCAACAGCGGCGTAACACTTAAGCGAATTCAAGGAGAGCCATTTCTTCTCCGGACTCGGTAACCAAGAGAATTTAATTGCATCTGGACTAGCGATGGATATTAATCCATTGTCTGGTTTTTACTGCGAGGGCATCGCTAATAAAAAGAAGCGAGTCTTTTCCTGTCGTCAAATCTTTCATACGCCACCCATTCATTTCTTAATGAAACGGTTTTGTAGCGATACCGAATGAAAACCTTGAAGGTAAGGTTTCCCACCAGAAATTATATGAGGAAAGGGTTTTTTATTTCTGCTTTCCGAGGATCCGAGCGAGCTCGGCTGAGCCAGAAACGGTGCTCATTTCGTTGATGAATGTATCTTTCTACGAAATTTAAGCGCGGATGCTCGGAGTGTGAGTCTGAAGATGGATCTCGGAATATAGGTTTTTGTATATCACCAGTGACCTTTTACCTGATTCCATTACACATTTCTTTCCATATAAAATTGGCTCTGAAAACAAAAGATAAACTCATGATTTTACAGCTTATGGGTTGAGCGCCTCCTATATTTATCATAATGATAGTATTTTCCAGGTAGTATGATCCATTATGTCATGTCGTATAAATTAATTCAATCGACTGAGTTTGATGGAGGTGTCTGTATATTTATATGTTAGCAGATGAAGCTACAATTATTCATTCATAACATAGAATTTATAATTAGATTTCCAAAATGTATGCATCAAAGACTATAGGTAAGATGATGTGACCTTCACATCAAAATTTAAGGTTAATTATACATTTGTTCGTGAAGAATGCGTTAAATAAGTTGTGTTCTTATGGAATATCAGCAGATTATTCGTTGTTATTTTGCTCTTCTCTTTGAAAATATTTCATTTTAAAGAACATTTCCTTTTAGCATTCTCACATTCTGTTTGTGTTTTGAGTTTTCCTAGTTAAAACTCAATAATTAAAAGCCAACATATGCACAAGAAGCTACCATTATTCATTCATGACAGAATTTTTAATAAGGCTTCCAAAATCTATGCATCAAAAACTATTATTTAGCAAACAGTGATTTATATAATATGAGCTAATGAGTTGATTTATTGTACTAGTTGGGCTAATTGTAAAGATGTGTATTGTAATGTTGCAAAAATGGCCCTTTTTTCTTTCTATATCCCCTTCGACAGTTACTACCTCTTTCCAAACTGTAGATATACAATTGAATAAATAAATTTGATTTTGTACAGGATGGAAAATATATCTTTCAATAACTTTGGCACTATCTTGTTTATGGTTGTGACTATATGAATGTTACTGAATAATGGATACTCGAAAATAAGGAATAATGAAATTAATTAAAACATGAGGGAAATTCGTGTCACTCTGCTATAGTGATGTGAGCCTTCAAAACCAAAAATAAACAAAGGCAAAATACGGAAATTTGAGGGATTCTAACCCAGGACTCCCACTATACAAGGTTTTCCCCATATAGAATACAAATTAGGACGGGAAAGAGAAGTTTTTGGGAGCCATGGGTTCGAGTCCCGTTCATGTCACTGTTTTAGAATTCTGTTGATCTGTATTCATTTATTTTATTCGCTCCTTACCGAGTTAAAAATTGGTGAGTTAAAAACTACCTCACTCCTCCTCGTCCATAATAGGCCTCATTCCCTCTAGAAAGCTTTTTATACCAAAAGGTAGAAGGGGTTAAAACTCGAACTACTTTCGAGTTGATGAGTTAATGTCTAGGTAGATACACTGTTATGAAATTATTACTTCGAGGTATACAACTTCCCCATCTTCCTAGTTCTCCAAAGAAGAAAAGTACACAAGATAATCATGTGATACGAAAATATTTTTATGGGGACCAAGAGAACATCAATAAATTGATATATTATTTGATATATATATGGTATTATTTTATATATATTTTATATTATTTCATATATTAAATATTAAGTGTTGTAGTAAGGTTATATGTAAAATTAAAAAAATCTGATGTGGCCAGCACATGACTTTCTCCATATATAACATGTAAATATTTATATACGACAGTAATTTCGAACTCTATATTCCATCTAAACTTGGAAGAGGAGTGTTTAATTTGTATCATATTATCTTTTACGTCACAAACACTATAAATAATGTTTTTGGGAAATGTTCGATGAAAAACGATGAAATGGCCTTTCGCCCCAGCTCCCAGAGCGCCCACAACGTACATAATCAGCAACTTCCGTTTTATCAGTATTTCACAAATAACTCCTACACAATCAGTGATACAAAAATATGTTTCACAAAAAGGTTATAGTAAATTATATTTTCTAAAACTTTTATTATTAATAGTTTATACCTAAATATAATATTTATGGAGATATTTTGAAAACCGGAAATGAGCTTTGATGAATGAAGCTCGACTTCCGGTTGATCGATTTACTCCAAAAACTAATCAAATCTGACAGCACACAAACGCACATACTATATATGAATTTTGGCATTGATACGACTGATAGTTTTCATGTTAGAGCGCCCACTATCACACACACACACACACACACACACACACATACACACAGACATCATTCCGAAAATGGTCAAAACGTGTTCTAGGGACCCCAAAACATGTATTTCTGTTGAAATCTCGAAGTCGAATTTTTTCATGAAAACAATACTTTCTCTATACTTCGTATATGGAGAAAGTAAAAAATTGACGAAAGAGCCTGCCGTTAATCAAATGTGAGACAAGTAGGGGATCGCCTGGTAGGGTAACGTATGGTGGGGAATTCGTGGACCCCGTTGCCGCTACGGTAGCCGCACGCCCCTAAAGTTCCCCCATGCTGGCTGTACAATCGGCTGACGCCCTTAATGTCCGCAGCCACCAGATGGCAGCACTGAAGCTCGCCCTTTGAAACCATACTCTCATATGGAGTAAATGGAAAAAACAGCACCATTATGATACTTTTTCCCTGTTTTTCTTTGTGGGAGTAGTATATACGAAAGATAGAATTCAGAGTTAGTGATTTATCCATTAATAAGTACTTAAAACAATTGAATAAAATGGGCAAATTAGTAAATCCGAAGAATAAGTGCAGGTTGCCTTCAGGGCACACCACAAGTAACTTCGTCGCTGTGAAAACATTATTCGTAGATCAGCGAAATTTATTCTGCTTGGATACACAGAAAATAATTGATCCTTAATAAATTAGCCAAATAAATTCAGCAGTTTCCAGTCCTATACTTTCTAAGTTCGTGGGTAGCCGTGAAGGCCTATCAGGAACCCTGAAAAATCTTGCATGATACAAGTAACGTATATTCTGATTAAGGTTATTTAAAATTCATACTGACTTAGCAAATTCACAGCGGTGTTTTTATAATTCATATATGTATTGCATATGTATATTTTTGTAGTTATTTATTTTTTATTATTCATACATGCTTATGTTGTATTTAATTGGGTTTAATGTATGTATGCGTAGTGATATTTTTTAAATTAATTGTTATATAAGTTAAAGTCACCACCAGTCCTTGCGACTAACTGCGGCGATTTTGTAAAATAAATAAATAAATACAATTTCCCTATCTTCCTTGTTCTCCATATATAAACAAAATTAAATAAGATAATCATGTGATATGTAAACATTTTTATGGGAACAAAGAGAATATCAATAAATTGATGTATCACAAATCTCAGCATTAGGAAGACCTAATAGTCAAACATCCTTGAGACCAGATTTCTAAAACGAAATATTGCGGCAAATGAGTGAGAAACATATCAGATAGCATGCTTTATCATTTGCTAAATCGCTATAGATGTTATGGATTTAGATGAAAATGGTCGATTCCTATCAATGAAGAGTGAAAAAGTAATTACAACTAGACGGCGAAAGCAGCTGTTTATTCAGTTGGGTCTATTTTTAGCTGGTTCGCATTCTTTGAATGGGAGCCAGATACGATATCCTCGTAGATTAATGGGGTTGAGAAATACGGAATTTCGGGAATATTGCCTCGGTGAAATGAAGGAGGATGTGAATATGTCGAAATGGAAGAATTAAAATAAAAATTTTACTATCCAAATATCAAAGATAAAAGATTGAAAATTATAGCACTGCCTTCGCAATACCTTTAAACTCTATACTTCCCTAACATCTATGAAAACCACCAAAATGCTGCATTAATATCATTTTTGCATAATGGAGAGAAAATTTTACATCAGGTAACAAAAATGACCGATTTTTCTTAGATTCTTATTTAATTGTTAGTCGATTACTTTTAACTCGAAGAGAGTTTAGGCACATGGGGACTCGGAAGTTTATTTTTTTTCTCACTTGAGATATTATTTTAAACAAATGAAACAAGTAATGCATTTAATTTTTGTAAGGATTTGTACTATGTTATCAAAGCAATTATTTGCTGTATTTTCTTATTTATGTACTTATGTGATGACTAAATCATTAATAATAAATTTCCTATTTCAAACCATTATAATCATAGACGACATATCATATTAATCATAGACGACATATAAGTGATCGCGGTGGACTCTCTCAAGCAATAAACTTCAGGAGAAAATTATGTCTGAAGAAATTCAAGGCACCGTAATTTTTTTCACCTTCCTCTATGCAATGCTTTGTCATGCCACAGCCAACGTTGACCTTTATTCACGAATTCTCACCTCACGAATACCTCTTGCACTTTGCACGTCGCAGAACGAATACTTCCAAGACGTACATCTGTTGTTGAACCTTCTGAAAATTACACGACAGAGGAAATGTTCAAGTAAAGCCTTGCGAAGTACGCAATGAACAGATTCACAGCGAGCGTTGAGCACCGAACGACTAAAGGTTAACATAACATTTCCGAATGAGCTAAGAAGGTGAAACAAAGTTCTGCGAAAGTTTACGCGCCTTAAAACGATGGAAACATTTACAGTTTTATCTTTTCGCAAAGGCTAACATTCTAGCTTTTTCCAGAGAGGATTACCGTTCCCCAAAAACACAACTACGGCTTCTATGCAAATCCCACACACATCTCTCTTCCTTCATACATATATTATAAATCTAGGCTATTTGTAAAACGACACAGATTTCTGTTATCTGTTATTTCTACTTGTAAAGTTTGTGAGTTGATTTGATAAAATTATTGAAAGCCCCTTTTGAGCATCCGGCTACAAAAGTCATGTTATCGTCAAAACTAACTTCACCCTCATCATCACCCAAAATTCATCAGCCAACCCCATACATGGGAAAAAGGCTTAGAGAAAAAAATTGAAAGACCCTTTTGAATAGGCCTCGCAGTAAGGCTTAGAATCTCAGTAAAATTTATAAATGCTGCTCGGGATAACAGAATTTTTCACCTTTTCCAACTGCACTATATAATATTTCTGATTAAATATATTGATTCTCACTCACTACCTCTGCGAAACACCATCAAAAGGATGAATTAGTAACTAACATATTTTATTATGCTCTGAAAGAATTACGTAGGATTTTTCGTTGTAACTTTTCATATAATTTTTCGGCGATCAACACCTTGCCATTATAGGTGTCTTCAATTATAATTCTACACGATCCTTTGCCCGTAACTACGTGAATACGTTTCATTACAAATCATCAATCAAATACGGGTTTTTCATTATCCATGCACTTAAAATTCATGCTAACTATGCAAGATCTGGAAAATGACTTATCATTGCTTAAGTGCTTCCTAACCTAAGTGTTCGAAGAAAAAGTGTAAGAACCTTTCCCAAACTATTTTTAAAATGTTTTATTAAGGTTATAGGTAAAATTAAAAAATTGACGAATGAGCCTGCCGGTAACGAAATGAGAGACAAATAGGGATCTCCTGGTAGGATGATGTACGATGGGGGGCTTATGAGGAATCCTGAAAATTCTTGCATGATAGATACAAGACAAGTAAAGCATGTGCTGATTAAGGTTAATTAAAATTCATACTGACTTAGCTAATTCACAACGGTGTTTTTTATATAATTCATATATGTACTGCATATTTATACCTTGGTAATTATTTATTTTTCATTACATTTTATTTATACATGCTTATTTTGGGTTTAGTTGGGTGTATTGTATACGCAGAGTAATATTTTATATTTTTTTAATTAACAGTTATGTAAGTAAACGTCGCCACCAGTCCTTGCGACTAACTGCGGCGGTTTTGTACGATAAATATAAATAAACGTATTTTCTCCGATTGAACACTCAATTCGGAGATTTCCAGGGAAAACCTTGATTACGTAGACATATCGGTCGATATTGATAATATAAAATTAAAGAAAGTTCCATATACTAGTGATAAAACGTATAAGCATGCATACCATATCAACGCAAAAGCTTAGGTGAAAACAGCTCTGAATGAAAAAGAATTGGAAAGGAAAAAAGGAAAACATTTCTGAGCTCAGCACGGAAGAACGCTTCTGAAAGGTTAATTCTAATGGTTTCATTCGTTTGTAGCAGCGAAAGAAATGGCAAAGGTTAATGGAATACAAGAGCTGCAGAATATTCGCGTTGGCGTGATTCATGAGCAGACAACGACGTCAATACCCTTCCTTCCTAAGCTGATTGAGTTGTATGAACTCCCCTTAGCAACTTCCATCCACGAATAGATCTTGGCGTATTCGATTCCCTTCAGTTAACAGAGAGGAGAGGGGAAAAGCATCCATGGAATTGATGACAATGCAGAATCCCAGAAATTAAGAAATAAATGCCCAAATAAAATTCATCATAAATTTCCTCCGCGTATTTCAGTTTTCCTCTTATGTAATCAGTACAGATATACAATCACCTTGGTGACTTTGCACCTAAGGGCGTGCACCCAGGAAAATTCCCAAAGAAAAACGGACTTGAAAAAAAGTCTGACAGGGCCGGGAATCGAACCTCTAATCAGGTGTCTGCCTTAACCATCTAGGCTACCCGACCAGAACATTTTAACGAGCCGTTTTGGGGACTTTGTGAGCAAGGGCAATTGTGTTCGATTCCCGGCCCTGTCAGACTTTTTTTAAGTCCGTTTTTCTTTGGGAATCACCAAAAAATTCCAGAGCTCAATTTGACTAAATCTACCTCAGCATTCCATGGCACTTATTCCTGTGATACCTAGAAAGAAAAAGACAAAATAAGTGACCCCAAAGGAGAGTTATTAAAAGCAAACAGCGTGACGTGTAGTTTTTCCATGGCATCATAATTTAAGCCTTCATTTTTGTTCCAGTCCAAAGAGCGAGCGATGCACTTTCGATAACGAAGAATATCACGAAGTCAGATTGTGTGTAAAACTGTGTTTGTATTACTCTCTAACGATCCCCGGAAAATAAGCCATTTCTGTGTTTATTTGGGTCATTGTAGTGCGAAGGATTGTTACTATTTGCGATTCGTACACTTGTAAAAACGTGTGGATATATACGTGTGCGTTGTGGTTTTCACGAATGCATTGGTGCTCGCAGAAAATACAGCTTGACATGGGAGTGTGTTCTTTAGCGACGGTGAATACATTGAACATTGTCATTGCCAAGGGAATTGCTTAAGTGCTTATTTAAGTGAAGATTGCGGATTACTCTGAAGTTGATGCATCAGTACGGTTCCAGTTTTGTAGACATATCGTGAGTATTGATCACAGCGTATTGATATTTGCAGCTCAATTTTCAGCAAACATTTTATCGGATGTATAGTGAATGGAATCTAATGTCTATACAGGCATGCAATGATGTGCAAGTGTCAACAACTTTCATGCAGTGATTTATTTGTAATCTTGAACTCGTGGACACGAAGCATTTGTAATTCCAAATTACCAATTAGTACGATTAGCTGTAATTATCGACCAGCGAGAGTATCCGTTCATTTTGTGAGTTAAAATCGAAGGTTTAGATTCATATAAAGTGCGAATGTTTTAAAGAAAGTAGGTTGCAAATAAATCAAAATTTAAGTTGAGCAGATCATTGTGCGCTCTACATATTTTTACTGCAGTTTTAATTATGAAATTCAAGATAAGATTGGGGGAAGTTGGTTTTGGTGTAACAATGCTAGGAATTTAATATAACAGTAACGGAAGAGGCTAAGAAAGTTAATAATTTTAACCGCCATTATTTTACTTCTAAGTAGCATATAAATATCAGCAGAGCAGTGAATCTTTAATTTTAATAACTTGCTTCGTCCTTGAGTTTCCATATATCTAAAATGTCATCCTATGAAAGAAATACTTGTGCTAGCAGACTATTCTAGCACACTTACGATCACTACCCCAGTGATTCTGATTAATTTATCAGAATTAGGTCACACTGAATTCGATAATTCAAATAAAGAAGCTAAAATTGAGTATTAAATCTTTTAGGACGTACTACATCTGAAATTTTCTGAACTGTAAAGCAGTTACGAGTTTGATCGAAACATATAACTTCATTACTTTCTTTTAGTTCACCTTTCCACAAAGTTCTTTTCAACTTTGATATATCATGGAAAACTTAATATAAGTTGTGAAAATGTATAGAATAATAACTCTTATTCATGAACATATATATTTATTTATTTATAAGGCGTCTTAACATTATATTATCATGTCATAAGAGTAGTCATCATTTGTTACTAGATGCTCAACTGAGATACTTATTTTTTTCAAACATCTTTCTTATTAAGATATTTTCTCTCGTTCAAAATTCAAAAATCGAATTGAATTTTATTTCGATCAAGCGGTTGACCACATATTAATATTTATAGATTTCGACTAATATTTAAACATAGTATTGGTAGTAACGACTAATATTTCAACCTTTAATTACAAATATTTTTATCGGCCTAAGATACTCTGAAAATTGATAAATTATTAAAATAAAATTTTATGACCCGACAATATTGATGTAGCAAATAAAATAAGATTAATTTAAAAAAAATTTAATTCAAATAATTTCGACAGCCAATAGGAATCCGCCATTTGCATTCAAAGTAGTTGCCAACCATTTTTTGCGTCATTAAGAGTATGCAAGTTACAAGGTACGGTCGCGTACGTATGTTATCGATATCACACATGAAAGTTCTATGGATTATCAATCAATCCTTATAATCTCAAGCTATGTACGTTTGTGAATCGTAAATAGTTGCTAATTTTGTTTTTGTGAAAAGAAATTTTAGAGTAAGGTGTGAAATTGCAGCAGATTAAGTGAATGTGACCTCAACGGAAGCAGAGCCTTCGGTAGTCGGAGCTGGACCTCATCATTAAAGGTAAGCACTAATGTAAGATATATTATCATCAAAATAACTGAAAATTGAATATTCTGATGATGTAAGACAAACGAAAAACTTGAAATTTATTCAACAGATGTGAGTATAGGAAAATTGGGAAGAATTTTTTTCGCTAATTTATCTCTGATGAGCTGTGCAAATCGTAAAATGTTAAGCAAATCTAAAAAGAATATTCAATATTTTAGAATATGGAGAGTAAGGGAAGGGGAATTTAAAGTAGTAGTTTTATACTATAATAAGTATGTCACTATAAACTTAGCTAGTAATGCGATTTTATTACTTTTATTTTACCTAAGATACTGACTCGAGGTCGTATAGACAAGCATCATTCTTCTTGATCTAATTAACTCCGTCATTTTTACTTTCTCCCTATACGTAGTATAGAGAAAGTATTGTATTCTCAAAAAATTCGACCTCCAGATTTTGACGGAAATAGATGCTTTGAGGCCCATAGAGCTCGTTTTCGCTATTTGCCCGAACATGTCTGTATGTGTGTCTGTGTGTTTGTGAGTCTGTGTTTCTGTCTGTGGTAAAAAAGTTTGTGTGCGCTCTATCTTATAAAGTAATTATCCGATCACTTCCAAACTTCATATTTAGTATTTTCCTAACAATGCCTTAAGTTGATTAGTTTTTGGTGAATATCGCTCAACCGGAAGTTCCGGTTAAACCGGAACAAAAGTTTGTTTCTTTAATATCTCCGTCAGAATGCAATTTAGGTATATACAATTATAAACAAAAGTTATGGATAATGTATTGTACTACAACTTTTTATTAAACATTTTTTCGTAACACTGATTGTTTAAGAGTTATTCTTCAATAATGGTTAACCGGAAGTTGTTGTTTATCCAGAAATTGAAGTTTCTCATACATAACTCTGTCAAAATGCAATGTTGGTGTATACAATTACATACAAAAGATATAGATAATGTACATTACTACAACTTTTGTATGAAACATTTTTTCGTATCACTGATTGTTTAGGAGTTATTTTTGAATAATGGTTAACCGGAAGTTGTTGTTTATCCAGAAATTGAAGGTTTTCATACATATCTCTGTCGTAATGCAATTTACATATATACAATTATGTGCCAAAATTATAGATAATGTATTTTACTACAACTTTAGTATGAAACATTGTCCTGTAACACTCATTGTTTTGGAATTATTTAAATATTACCGGCATAGGCTTCTGTTTTCCATAAATATGGAGAAAGTCATGTTTTGGCCACATCAGATATTTTTGGTATGTGAATTTATTAGGCACGGGGTCAAGAAGCAGATTCAGGACATCACCATACCGTTTCAATGGAATTTCGGAGGCAACCACCAGGTATTTAACTGTTTTTTTATCCTTTTGTGTGCGTTTTTATTACCATCATTAAAATTTCCGGCGTTATGGCAAATTGAAATGATAATTTAAGGAGCGAACTTAAGTCGGGCATAAAACGAACGAGGTAGAGGCAAATACTCATGGTCACGTCAGTTTTCTTACGAAAGGTGTTTTCGCCTCTTGCGCCGATCGATGGCAATTTCCGACTTTCATTCATACGAAAAAAGAGAGCGGAGAGAGGATTAAAAGCTTTTCATTTACCACGCCGTACATTTGATGGCTATCATCCGAGCCAGAAGTCAGCGTTAAAAAAGAAATTGGAAGGCGAGGCAGTGATGGAGACAGGATTTAATTGAAATAATGGCCGAGCGTTTACGGGCCAGCTTTACGTCGGGCAGGAAGCATTCGCCGAGTTGAGGCAGGAATGAAAAAAATATAAGGGATCCCAACCCTTTTATACCATCTCCTTATATCACCCCCTTAATGGCGATTCCCGTGCCTACTCGAGGAACAATGGCGTGGAACAAAGACGGTGTTAAATCGGGAGCCCAACAGCGTCCACTCCCTCTTAAACTAGCCCACGAGGGTGCAAGATAAGACCCCGTTGCGAATGGGATTGTGGGAAATGCTGAAGGGTGTTAAGCATCTTAATCATTAAGAAGGATGCATTTTGAAGCGCCGCGGGGCAAATTGTTGGCGTTGGAGTAATATCCACGAGAAATGTAATGGGATTTAACGAGGACTTATTATTCCATGCTCAATCATTCATGTCTGAAAATTTTTTTAAGTAGCTTAAAAGATTGCCGTTTAAGACCTAAGCTAAAAATTATTCTAGTGTTTTCAGTATTGGTAGTAATATCTCAATAAGATTTCCGTATTTAAAATATGAGGAGAAATGTGATGGACTTTAACGAGGAGACTTTAGTAGGACTTTTTATTCCATACTGAATCATTCATTTCTGAAAATGACGCTAATATTTAAGTAGCTTAAAGGATTGCTGTTTAAGACCTTAGCTGGAAGTTATTCTAGTTCTTCCAATATTGGTCGTAATATCTCGCTGAGTTTTCCGTATTTCAAATATAAGGAGAAATGTGACGGTCTTTGACAAGGAAATTTAACTACGACTTATTAGTCCATACTTATGCATTCATCTTTGAAAGTGACGCTATTTTTTAAAGTAGCTTATGGGATTACTGCTGCAGCTAGTTAGCTAGAAATTCATCTAGTTCTTCCAATATTAGTAGTAATATCTCGCTAAGATTTTTTTATTTAAACTCTAACCATTTCAATTCCTTTAAAAATAGCATAAGAAGAAGTAGTCCTAAAGAGAGATATGACTATGTTTTCTGATAGCTAAAATATTTTCGTTGAGGATCACCATATATTATGCAGGATAAATAATTGAGATAATATTTTAAATTTCATCCTACTTATCCTTGCAAATAATTATTCCTTAGCAAAATTACATAAAATTAATCGCATTTAACAATAAATTCAATTATTTCGTCATGGATAACCTTTTATTATGCAGTATACCGATCTAGTATCTTAAAAACATATATTACTTCTTTGCCAATAATTATTCTATAGCAAAATTAATTGAAGTTTTAAACCAATTTAAACTTCAAATAGACACAAAAGCAAAATATATTTTTACGTAGTTAAAAACGTGGTTATAAATCCTCAAACTTAGGATACCAATTCGTTTATTGATACTTTCGATTGTTGGTTTATAGAAAACAAGTCGAAAATTAAAGTATTTCCGGATTAATAAAATGTTGTGGAAAATATTTATAATGCCCGTAATTTAAGTACTTTATTATTTGAAATGTCAACATGAATATGATGGACCAGGAGCAATAGTGACGTGCCGAATCCCACTTTTGCCGTGCATGCGTGTCATTAATGAATTTATCCGCGAGCCACGCATGCTACGCGTGTCAGAGATTGCCAAATTCTGTGCCAAGTAATAGCGTTTCATTAATTTGCAAGACTTTCGTTCTGAATCCCAAAAAATTGCGTGTATCTGCAATCATCTTTATCGTGATAAAATTAGTCGGATGTGGGGATATATGCTTTGAGTTACGCTTACTAGTAAAATGAAATGTTAGATGTGAAACGGAAATGAACCAACTCGGATTATTAATTACGTTAGACACTAAACGAACGATTCATAAATCCCAAATATGTAAAAGCTAAAGATAATTAGTCTCCGCCAATCATTTGAGCGATTGATACAGAATAATAACGATTTCGTGTTCCTGAATCATAGTTACTTCTTTGTGATATAATTACAAGTTTAAAGTTAGGATCGTTTTGTCGACAAGTCAAATTTCATACCCTGTAGATACCCTCATGATATACATTTTTCTATTGGATAACACACACATAATCCATTGTAATAACAGAAAATCTATAAAACTAAATTCCTTGATTCTTAATAGAATATTTATGAAAAAGGAAATAAGCAATTCTACTGAAAAGCCTAGTCCATGCCTAGTCTATCTGTTCTTAGAAAGCCATAGTCATTTTCAAGATAACGGAATAGAAGAGTTTCGCAACGTGCCTAATAAGTAAGGTGCAGTTTTTAAACGGACATTTATATTTCACTCTTTAATTGCACGTCAACATCGGATACTTCGCAGTTAAGATTTATAAGCTCACGTTCAATAGGTACGAGTTATTTCCTATGTTAAACGTAACTGAATTCAAAGTCTTTCTCAAATTAAAGTGATCATCATGAGTGTTCTACCTTTCGGTAGGTTCTTGTACAATCAAAAATCCCTATTAAGCGCCATTTTTTTCATTTCTATATAGTTAACCCCACCCCTAATGTCATCCAACATCTTTTACCCTTGTCTTCCCCTCTGTTTCTCCCCTGGATTGTACCCTCAATTACAGTCTTCACCAATCCCTCTCCCCTCAGTATTTGACCCACCTATTTCTTCTGACGATGCTTAATCACGTCAATTAAAGCCCTCTCCTCCCCAACCATCTCCAGCACCTCCGCGTTTGTTTTCCTCTCGACCCAGCTTACCTTTTCCATTCTACGCCATACCCATATTTCAAAGGCCTCCAAACGTTTGAATTCCTCCTTTCTTAAAGTTCACGTTTCGCACCCACACAACAGCACACTCCAAACCAAGGATTTCACCAATCTTTTCCTGATTCCTTTGTCAAGACCTTTGGTCGTCAATTACTTTCACTTCATAAAGATTTCTTTGGCCAAGACTATCCTTTTTCGAATCTCATCTCTGCATCTTCCATCCCACGAAAGAGTACTCATTTAAAAAAATATGTGCCTCTAACTTGTGTACGCGATATATTGAATACGCGAAAGCAACCGTTCAGGAAAATAGAGTCAAATGCCTGCCTATGGTGTCAAACCACACGCCGAAAGGCGGCTTACAGGGTTCTTACATAGACATAACCTTTATCAACCACTTTTGATTGATAATTCATGAAATGGAACAACAATGACAGCGAAAATGCTGAAGAAAACTAATTTACATTACATTCATGAAAAGCAATACTCAAGTATAACATAAACCAGCTAAAAAACTAGAAAGTTGATATTTCTCGTTATGTTCTCGTATGGAGCTAATGAGAAAAGAGTGTAGTTCTCGTTGATGAGGAAGGTCCTAAATGTAAATATGGTTCTCTCGCTCGTGAAATTACGAGAAAAAACGTCTCCTCAAGACCCAGAGATAGCAACGTGCGTCCTTAATGAAGGCGGTATTGCGTAACTTTTCTCATCAGCGATTCGCTATCTTCCGAGCGATCTTTTTTTGCAATACTTCTGCGGCAATGGAATCAGCAGAGGACTGTGCACATCTGAGTTATGACATTCCCACCAAAGTATTTTCGCGAGTTTAGGAAAATTCGTAATTTTTCTTTCAAAATAAAACTCGGTGCATGTTGAATATATAGTACTCTCGAGTAGAAGGAAAGGAAGCCACTACCATTTAGATTTGATAAATTATTGAAATAAAATTAATTTTTGAAGTCGTCACTTGGTAAAAATGCAATATGGTGGAATAACTATGCAAGAGTTTCATAAAAAAATTTGTTTAATGCGACCGGAGCGGTTTCAACTATTAATTGTTATCATCAGACCACAACAGTTGTGACCTGATGAAAAATATTGATAGTTGAAACCGTTCCTGTCGCATTTAAAAAAATATTTTGTGAAATATTAGTTCGTAATTATTACCACTATAAAATCTTAAACTATTAATACCACTGAAATCACATACAATGTATATAATCAGTGAGTGAGTGAGACTATTCTTTAACAATTATTTTCTCTAATTCTCTGCTCTATGCGATATTAAAAATATATTTTCAGTGTTCGTGTAACGGGAATCCCAATCAGCAGGGCCTTCACCCATTTTTCACATTAATAAGAATACTATAAATCTTTTTTCCTTATTCTGAGTAAATGAGTGTATTTAATTGAAATATTCTCACGTTGGTTACGTTTGCAACAGAATCTGGCAGTTATATTCTTGTTACATTAAGTCGCCACACCTGTAAGAGTTCCTGGTAAGCTTACTCCATTTTAATGTGATTTTCTAACTCTATTTAATAATGAAAAATATCTTATACATCATAGGTCAAAGATTAGGTAAACAAAAAGGTTGAGAATAGCTTCCTCAAAGATCATAATTCCATCTCTGTGATATAATGCTACAAATACGTCTTACGCAAATAAAAATATATAATTTTTGAAAATACTATTATAGTATTTTCTTAGATTATCGGTTTCAAATTTTCAAATATTCGAGATTTTATTGTATAAATATACACGATGCACATTATGCATTAAGTATATAATCTTTCTCACCACAAAGTAGCAACTAGAATCATACTTTAATTTCATCTCTTTTGATATAATTTATCGGAAATTAAACTCATGAATTATGAAAAAGTTATAGTATGCACAGTAGCCCATTTGTGCCTTTACTTATTTCTACGCTGTAAAATATGTATAACTAATAATCGCTGAAGATTATTTGTACTGGGATGCGTATGCGTAATTTAAAATTAGGGCGTGAGTAATTAGAGAAGAGGAATTGTGAAGTTATTTTAATGAAAGTATAATGATATTTTAATAAGGGAATGGAAGAACATTTCCAGTGAAACCGTAGCAGATTAAAACTTCCTAGTCGCCGGAGAAGTGTCACGAAACAAAATCATAAAAAATAATTCTTTGCGGTAAGAATATTTTTCAAAATAATACAGACATGAAAGCAGTGTAGGCCTCTACGTTTCCGTTACGGTCTTTGTAATCCATTATGATATACCCTTACCCAACGTGCTTTACAAACACTTTAATTAAAGATACCTTAAAGCTAATTCAACGCAAGCTCATAAGGCTGAGCCTAGAAAAACGAGTCTTCGAGTATCGAATTCTAATAGCACTCAAAAGTTGCGTATTTGCATGCTGATTTACAGAAATATAAAAGAAAAATACCTAAATTAGATCTTTAGTTTGCGCAAACACCCTACAGTTTAACAAAAATCACAAAAACCGAAAAAATTCATCTTTACGCTAAAATTATAAGGAATACGACTTTTGATTTCTAAAATCCTCACATAAATTCATTACTGATGGATTTCAATAGGAAAAATAATTTTATAACCAATGCGGTAATTTTGAGTACGTAAATTACAGCTAAATTTTCCGAATTTATGTGAAGCTTAGCTCATACCTTCTTATCTGATGTTATTGATAGCATCCTATTTGGTAGTTCACAACATTGATTGGTGTCTTGTCCTTTCTTATTTAAATGTCGTATCGAGTGTATACCAGGGAAGTAGAATGCACAGTAACATAAAAACAGACGAGAGTATTATTGCTGCCAGCAGCTACAAAACGAGAAAGTACACATCTATAACCTTCACAAAAGTAAGGATGCATCCTATTACCCTTGGATATCCCCTTTAACGCAATATACCACTCGTTTTATCCAGGGTTTGTTGTGCACCGTTCCCGAAAGCAATTTTGAATACGTAACGCAAGGTCAGGATATACGTTTGCGCTACGATCTATTCATGCCTTGCTTTTGTGTCGCAAAATAAGAACTGTTTTCAAGGTTTCCATAGATACGGCTTTGAAAGAGATTACATCTATGTTCGCGTACAAAAGGTTAAGCAGGCCGCATCCGATAACAAGCAACTCGACGCGAAATAATAACAAACTAGGATGCTAGGAAACGAGAAAGAATGTGTGCAAGCGAATGGCTGTGGGGCCGAGCAGCGAAACAATAAAAAGAGTCCGAAAAGTAAGGAGGAGTAGAGAAAAACAAATGAGTAATGAAGTTCGCGAATCGCAGTCTTAGAAAGTTGCTCCGTAAATGGGGCTGACGGAAAGGGCGTGAAATAATAAAAATAAAACCGAAAGTGCCCGAGGGTTGGCTTCAAAAAGTTTCTGCATTCCTAATTTTTGTTGAGAAAGGGAAGAGGCATTAGCCCATCGATCTGTAGAATGAAGAAAATGAGCTTTTACCGTAATTCACTTGGTTCGAATTAAATATTAAATTAATTAAAGACTTAAGTACTAAAATCTTAGAGATGTGCCTAAGTGCTACTACCCTTGCCTTAGCTAAAACTTTTTTTTCGATTGTTTTTAATAAATGCAATACTGAAATTAAATATAATTTTATCGGATTATTTTAGGAATAACGCTTTAAATCTGAACAAAACTAACATGGAGATATCACCACTAACATCTTAATTTAAAGACTTTTAGAAAGAATTTTATATTCATATTATAATTTATATCTCGTTTGTTATTGCTCTTCAAATATTCTTATTAGATGATAAAATCCATCGTAACTACTTTGAAGGTTTACTAATTCTAAAGTATACCCCTACAATGGTGTATTGAAATTTCTGCATAACATAATTCGAATTCTTAAGAATATTAACATATCTGCAAAACGTCAAGGGTCAACATTTTTTTGCATAAATTCTTGCCATGATTTCTCCTATCGATGTCATAGACGTTAAATTTTAATGAATCCAAAAACGAAAATTTTATAAATATGGAATCTTTTCCTTAGGCGATAAGTTATCAATCATAACTCTTGATAACAGGAATGAAGTTTTTAGTATATACGTATCTGTTAATAATTAAATACTATTTTCATGCAGGCAAGTCCATTTATCCTCAATAATTTTCCCACAACTATAAACATCCAATTAAAATCTACATTAATCAGGTGCACCCCCTTTGCCGGCTTTTTGGCCTATCGTAGTGCGTGAATTGTCGTGTATTCTACAAGAATAAATTGGTTTTAAAATTGCTATCTTTAGCCTCTATTCTTCTGATTGTTTTAGCATTATCAGATCAGCCCATATAATAGGCACTTCCAGATGATTAATTTCAGATTAATAACGTGATCATTCAGAATATTTAACAACTTCAGTAGCGAGAGCCATCTTTTCGTTCTATACTTCATTTATTTGAAATTTTCGCGTGAAAACTATAAACAGCAAAACATGTAGGAAACTTCTACAAAACTTTGAATCTTCCTTTAAAAAAATCCACGGTGTACTGTAATTTTCCATCTACGTACCATCCTGAAGCACTTAATATTTATTTTACATGAATACACCCGAATCCATGCAGGATCGAGCGAAGAAATAACTACCGGTAAAAAATTAAAGGCTAAAATTTAAAAGCGGATGGCCTGCATTCAACAATCAACTTCGGAAATCTGCAGGATGGGCTTTTGAAAAATAAATCGGGTTCCGCATTCTGCATTACGCGGAAACTTTATACAAGAGTTCGGACGTCCGCTAATCCGGGAGAATGGTCGAGGGGGAAAAATCATTTGATTACAAGAACCCCGAGGGAAGAAAATCAATGTCCACTGACCCGAATATTACTCCTGACTCTTCAATGGGAACTTTTTTGATCAAAGGTCACATATAAATTTTTCACTTTCCAAGAACTCGATCTGAGTAATTTTCTGCCAAATGCCAGCCCACGGTATCCGTGGATAGTGAATAGAACGAGTTACCATCTGATTCAGTGAATAAATGTATGCATCAGTATTAACAATGACATTCATAACTATTAAATAAAACGTAATAATTATAGTATTAAATTTTATATGAGCAACTTATAAGTAATATTCATGTCGTGTACGGTCTACGATCCAATCTACTTCACTTGAAGTTTATCCATGTACGGATCTACCTTAATTTTTGTTCGAACGAAAGAATTATTCATTTATAGTCACCATGGAAACATTTTTATCTTGTCCCACTGCTTCTGCAAACTAACAAACCTTAATTGCTTTGGTTAAAATAAATAAATATCTTCAAATGTTTAGTTTTAACTCTCAGCATTCAACTTAAAATTACACAAATAAAAGTTGATCACTGTATTTCGCTTATTTTGCTAAAATTCTTTCCATAAAAATATTGTCCCACTAAAGTTACTTTATCCGTATTAAAACTATTATTATACTCTAATTAAACTGATTTATGATATTATTGACAATAAACTATTATAATATATAATATTATAAACTAATTACTATTAACTAAATAGGATAAGGAAACCTGAAAACATTAAAGTAATAATTCCTGTTAAGTGCCAATTGCTAAGATATGTAAACCAAAAAAGGAGATAAAAAATTAGATAGAGCTTCTTACTATACTTCGACGTGTAATATTCTCAGAAACGATTATTGTATCGTGTCATAATTAAGTAAAAACAATTGTCTTTGAATTGAACTTTGATTGTCTTAGGAGTAAAGCATAAATATACAGGCTAAAAATACTCACCTTCTAAATAATATTTTCACAGTAATGTTTTAAAATTTGTTACATTATAAATAGCTGCTTTTTCGTCCTTTTTACCTTTAACCTATTTCATCATCAATATCATAATTCACTTTCCATAAGGTTTTAGAAAATTATTACTCTTTCATCCTTAAATTAGTGTTCTAAATACGATAGATTCTTCAATGGGTTTTCTAATTATAATCAAAGTGTTTCATGGAAGATATTTATTATGACAAAATATTTGTGTAATCTGCAAAATATATGCAAACAGATATCTCTTGCATTCGTTGAAAATGTCAAAGTTGCATTAAATTAGTTTTATAATGTTACCTACGAATATTTATGCTATTATTTCATTTTATTTGAATATGGCGTTCATCAGTGATGCAAAATCCGCAGAGCCAAAACTATTCACAATCCGCTCACAATTAGTGTGCATACAAGCTTTTGCATATTCGATGGGATATGATAATGAGAATTCAGTACACGAATATTCCACATACAAATGTGCTTCTTTGATAACACCGAGCTTTGTGATAGATTTCAGATGGTTTAAAATTCAAATAGATGAACGATGAAAAAAGTGTCGTTTGCTAATGTAAATGTCTGTTTGTACCATTTCGAAAAGAGAACTAAAATAGTAGCAAGCAAGGACACCATATTAAAACATCAGAAAGCTATTTTCGTTACTTATAGGGCCATAAAAGTAATCATGCGTTGTAAGAGGAAATAAATGGGTCAAATATTGAGAAAAGATAGATTGCTAATGAAACTAATTGAGAGTGGAGTGCAAGGTGAAAAAAGACAGAAAAGATAGACAGGTGAAAATTATCAAGTAACGAAAAAGAGGCATGGAACGGGGAATATTGAGGCACGATAGCCAACTGAACGGTAGAACACTTATGTAGGTGTGTAGCAACAAATATTACATGCCCTTCCACTTACTTCTCCTTTATTGAAATCGTACTACATAAAACAGAGCTATGAAGCGGCTCCTAATTCCATAGATTAGGCAGGGCTGCCATAACGTGCAAATTTTTAAAAATCGTGGTTTTTTTAAAGGAGAAAATCTTAGGAAATGAAATTGTGCTTATTTAAAAGAAATGTGCTTATTTTACGTAGTGCATGCTTATTTTGTCTTATTTGATCCAGATCGAAGACAATAGAATGGTCATATTCACATCGTATGTAAAAAGAAGCGCCAAGGAGGGAGTTTAAACTCACAACATTGTCTCGACAGAAGTCGTGACCATTTATTGCATGTAGTGTAAAGGATAATTCCTTCTTTATAAATCTAAACATGACCTGCGGTGAGGTGCATGAACTGCTTTCGAAAGACAAAGAATTGCTGGATAAAATCATTGGCAATGCGAAATATTGTGAATAAAACTACTTTACCAATTGTGTCACATTTTCTGGTGATAAACCTTATTTTTGGGTCCGAGTGTGCTTATTTTTCGCTCCCAATCGATGGGAGCCCTGATTATAGGTTAAATTCTTTAGGCTGCATAAATGGCTTTCTTTATGATTGATAATAAATAATTAAATATTGCATCTTTAAAAGATATTATATTTTACTTATTAATTGTCTTTACCTTTAAAATTCTATACTACCGGAATCCATTGTACTATTAGTTCCTATTTATTAGCTGTCTAACCCGTAAAAAATCAAACTACATAGATTTTTTACATCAACGGTTAATTGGATTGACAGTAAGAAGGGTAGGGACCTGAAGTGATTAAATTTAATTAGTTGAATTACTTGAAACAGAAGGAAAATTGCGAATTTGGTATATGAAACATCGGAAAAGGGTTTATATTGCTAGGATGCTTGTTAATGAGTAGGTGTCCATAGTTCAAATTATGAATATTTTTCATCGTTTATTTCGTTACCATCAAACGCATTGACTTATTGAAAAGTTATAGTGGAAAGTAAATAGTTAGAATAGACATACATAAAACCCATGCACTAATCAGATTTATCCTATTAATCGGGGCTCGGAACCCGGTACTTTGGTGTTGGTATGCCAGCCTTGAGTATTTTCAACCGTGGCCAAAAATGTCTCGAGAAATTATGATTTTTCTCTTCCGAATTAAAGATAACTTAAATATAATCTAATAATTCTGCCTCGACTTTGTGGTAGGTCTCCATTCTAAAGAATAAAAAGGGGAAACTTATATATTTAAAGCAGTGTTTTATTAAACGAACATGGTTTGATCAGGTATGCCAGCCATGCTATTTGCAACCGAGATCGAAAGCGACTCAAGAACTTGTGATATTTTTCTTGTTATTTATATCAACGTAGGTATTATAAAACAGTTCGGCCTTGACTTTATAGTAGGTTTACATTATAACGGTACAAGGGAACACTTATACCTTTGCCTAATAGACGACCGTTTATTTCGAGGTTTGAATTATTAAATTGTTATATAAATATTGAAGTGAAAACAACTAGCGTCCACTTCCATAAGGCAGTTATAAAAATAAAATAAATATACTTATTTATTGTACCACAAAAAATGAATAATATTAATAAAAAAAAATTTGGTGGAGCAAAAAATAAGTATTTTAATGTTATTTTTATATTCACCTTATCCTAATGGAGTTCACACGGCTAATTCCTATGTCCACGTGTTTCGTTACAATTTATTTTGCATTTAGAGATTTAAAATTCAGTCAAAGAAACAAGACACGGGCCTCCATCACAATTTCCTAAATAAAAAGACACGAGAACCTTCTATTTCCAATATTTCCGATATCGTCTAATAGTATTCATCCCTTTTCTGCCACCACCCCTTATTTCTACCCCGAAATCCATTCTCGAATCGTCCGAATAATTCCGAGACATCATCGCTCAGAGGCAATCACTCGCCATTCAGATTAGTTGGCACATCCCCAAACCAATCTCTCCTCTGAAACCATCGAAGTCCTGGTCGCAATCATGCTCCCTGGGATCTTTTAGGTTTCCCCGAACATCTGGCGGTTTATTAACTTTCCTTGAATTCCTAACGAATACTTCCGCAAAACTCTTTCTCTCTGAAAAGAAAGATTGGGATCCATCTTTAAAAGGGGAGGGAACTTATTAAATCCCCCGGTAACACTACCGAGGCTATCGTGTGTTCCTCCCTTATCTACCCGTTCAATCTTCTATATTCTATTACCCACAGGCCGACAAATGTTAACTTTTTTTCGTTCGCATAGATTTTAATAGCTGTTCTTAAGTAATTGGTGGTCGCTGATTACAAAAATATGAACTCAGAAAAATCCCACTACGTGAGGGTTTTTAGTTATTTTAAGTTTTACTTTTTTCTTTACCGTAATCCTACACCTACTTGCCTATTTATTTCGGTAACATGGATGGTAATAGCTACCCTTAACTCATTTTGGGACGCTGATTACAGATATCAACTCGAAAAAGCTCAAACAAGTAATAATTTTTCGTTAAGGTATATTTTTACCTTTTTTCTCATCCACATGTATTTTCCTACATCGCAATTGACATGTAAGAGTATATTTTTCTAATTCCACAAAAACAATATTTTTGGATGGAATGGATGAATTTAACTCCATAATCGGGATAATATTAAAGAAAAAATAAAAACTCCACAAAAAAATGTCCACAAAGTTAAGGCTTCTTCGATTGAATATATTTTTCTCTTTTTATCAATGTTATACGAGGTAAGAAGACACTATAAATTGACACAACAAAGGTTGAACTAACAAGATAAGATTTCTTTTTCATAAAGAATGAGCATTCATCTCCGTTGCTTTTCCACCACAACCTTTAGATGTACATTTAGAGAGTTACTACCATAAAAGTTTAAAGATAAAAATTAACGAAGAAATTACTTTTTTTTGTAATTTTTATGCAAAATTCTCGAAAACTGTACGTGGTGGACCATTTTCTCCAACATGGCTGAATTTATTGCAAAAAAAATAAAATAAAAAACAAGTAACTAAGTAATTGATACCAAAACCGTGTCGGCCTGTGTTATTACAGTTCGCATAGCGGAGAACTTGTGCGGAAATTTTCACTTATTACTCCTTAGAGGGGTGAATCCCCACTCACGCAACTCCCTACCTGGTTTACTCCGCGAAACGACCTTCACTTCCTCGAGGTTGCCACCTATCGCTAATAGTTCTTTTGCTTTTCTTTTAAATATGCCATGCGTACGCCTGAGCAATTAGTGAATTGAGAGAATTTGTTAATACTGCATAGAAGAGACACTGCATTAGAAAGGGGAGAAGGGATGCCTAAGGTGGAGGTATTCGGAGGTGGGGAATGTTGTCGTTGCTCCGTCCACTGGCACCAAAAAAGGCTCTTTACTACGTGGCACTATTATAAATCCGTTCTCCTGGTAATACTACCGAGGCTATCGTATGTCCCACCCTTTTCTACCCCTTAAACCTCTTATATCCTAATAAAAGCGTGCGTAAATCCTTTCTGACTGGTCCGAGTTCGTATCGCCATTTTTCTCCTCTTCAAAGGGGAATACTTTCGCGGAACCTGCGGTTCGATTGAGATTATATTCACTCATTTCACTAGCGATATGGCCTTCCCCGGTGCTCCATATCAAAAAACAAGAAATCGAGGTTACGGGAGAGAGGAAGAAAGGCAAGATTGAAAAATCTTTATTTCCTTTCGCACGCGTGCTTGGAGAAGGAGAAAGAGTGCTTGCGAACAACTAATGAAAGCTACGAAAGCCAGCTGATTGAGCTGAAATTTACCGTCGTTCTTCCATTTTTTTAGTTTTTCCTTTTCCTCAATAAATAATCCGGTATGCTTCTTTTAAATCTTATATCTAGAATTTAGGATAATTGACCCAAGTATACAGCTACGGCACGAATATTTACTGCGTGAAATTATTTATATAAATAAGATCCAAAAATCATTAATTAAAGTGCATTCTTATAATTGAATGGTATAGTTACCTATTGTATATTTCAATTGTTTCAGGTAATTGGGCCAATGGTTACAGCTGTGACACGAAATTAATTACATATAACGGTAAATTCTTTATATAATCCAATTAGTATTTGTGAAAGAATAGTGAAATAAGTTAATGAAGTGATTTTATGAGTCCAGTAAACATATTTAAGTAATTAATTATTAGTTATCTTATTGATGTTGTACCTCCATCATGATGTTTAATAGATGGCTTTACATTTGTGAGCAGAAATATAAATTGCTATCGCTAAATTATTATTATCGTTATTATTACTAATTAACAGTACTTTCAATACCTATAAGAGTCCCCTATGGCTATACTAGTAATATATACATACATATATACTTTAATATTCAAATTAGAAGTATTGGGCTATTTTTGTGACTAAATGATACGTACATACCAACTGAATAAAAACGTCTGTACAATGATTATAATAATAATAAAACAAACATAATTACTCATCCTGCCATTAGAACCTGTAATTTTCTGCATATATTACAGACGTAATAAATTACGGATTAAAATACAAAAAGGAAAATAATATTTGATAAATTTACCTGACTAGATGCAATCAGGATTTAAGTTAGCTGGTTAATTCCATTAGTTATCATTGAAAAACTCAAGATAATAAGTACGTAAATCCTTCAAAAGGGTGACATGTAATTCATAACTCAATCATTTAACAAACATACTGTCAGAGGATAACAAATCCCATTTAACTCATTCAACCGGACATTGTGTCCAGAATTTGTAGAAATAAAAGTTTAATCGAAACATTCAATAATTCACTTGACGAATACGTATTCGAATGACTGAAACTTAGGAAAGCTACTTAACTATTTAATGCATCGGATAAATTATCTATTTGACTTCACGTATCGGAATTTCATTGGAACATGACGGATTTTCGATCCTTGCTAGTTTCGTTAGCTTGATTTATGGAGCAACACATACTCGAATTTGATTAGTGATATATTAATGCTTTCATCGGTGAATGTGTAATATTGTTATTATCTTTTTTGTTGTTTTGTACATATCACAATCCTCACCGTTAAGTAATTTTGTCTATATTCAATAAGGGAATTTTTACTTAGTTAAAATTCAATTTCATTAAATACACAGCAAGCATTTGATTTGTTTTATATTCTGTTATTGAGTTGCAGCAAATATTTTCAATTTAATAAGGAAAATGTATCTGTTAGCTCCAAACCAACAAAGATACGGCAAATTTATTTAATTTGAGTAATTTATGCCTCGGGAAAACTTAACTATCATCATTAATGTTGGTTGATATTTTCTGATTATTGACTATCTTCAGAAATATTTGGGAAGGTAAAATTACTTAATATCAAATGTAAGATACCCGAAATTGAAAAAACTAACTTCTTTATGAGAAAAATAAATATCTCTACCAGCTGTACACTCGTTTTTCATAATCGTAAGACAATAATCCATAATATGTGGTTCGTGCTTTAATTGAAATTTTCATCTCATTATAATAAAAACAAAGACCTATTTAATTGGCCATTTTAGTTCATTCTGTTTAAAAGTAAATGAGTTTTTAATGTAGGAGACTTGATGTGATTAAATTTTATGTCTAAATGACACAAATAATCCTACTCTGTCACCTCTTTCGTTAGTAATTATAGTTTCCTTTCCATTTACAAGTACATCATGTAATTAAATCGTTAAATTGTTAAATACAAATTACTTAAAAATCTTTGGAAACGCAGCAATAATCGAGATTTATATAAAATCCACTCCTAAACTATTACGAAAGACTTATTAGCTATTGACATAAGGATCATTCTATACTACTGCTAGATAAATTGAAGATCTTGCTCAAGGAATTTTTTTTAACTTATGAGACCCGAGTAATCCTTTTCATTCCGTGGTTTGCTGTAAAACCGCATTCGTGTGAGATATTGGAATCCATCTGTAGGCGATTCTTCACTGCGGAAAAACCTCCCATATGACAAAAGCAACGAGCTCGCATCCGGTGGATGTCAGACGTTAAGAGACATTAATTCCTCTCGCGTCCAATCCCTCTTCCTATCTTTCTCTCTAAAGTTGGCTAATCTCCGAGCAGTTGGTTGGAGACAGCCACCACGGAAAGGCTCTTTTACTATGAGTTTTTCTTCCAAAACCAACAATTATAAATCATTCAGTTTCTCGTAAAATCAGAAGGTGAATGAATCGAATCAAAAAGCAATTGTTTCCAAGATTCCACAATGAAATGAGAAATAGGTCCAACAAGGAGTTGTAAGAGATAGTAAAAATTTTAATGTTGCAATTTTTAATTATAATCACAACAAAGGTAAACTTTAAAACCATTACTGTAAGGAGTAAGGCACAAGAGAGCGTTTTCTTCACGTAACCTCAAGTTCGAATATGTTTTACGAAATTGACAAAATAAATCGAAAGGAATTGAATTATGTGGTTGGAAGAAACGCAGCTTTAGATTCGCTAAGAAAAAGACAACCCTGCCACGTAGTGAAAGGGCTCGAGACCCGCTACTGTGGGATTTTTTTCCATTTTTTAATATCAGAGGCGCATTTCTATATGAAGGAAGTCTACTCTATCCCTCCATTTGAAAAAAAACCACTTTGTAAGTAAAACCTCATAGAGAAATTTGATGGTAATAGGTTAATTAAATTATTTTCTGTTTTTTGTTAAATATCATAGTTTTCGTAATTTTGGATGTATTGGAAAATTAAGCTATCCTAATAACGATTGCAGGAAACATATCGGCAGTATTTGGAATTTGTCAAAGAAATCTTGAGCATTCAAATCAAGATTGTATATTTTAGGCGTACGGATGGATACAGACAATATATCTTCCACAATTAGACTAGAAATTCCATATTATGGAATATTATTAATTATTTTCTGTGTAATGTAAATAGGTAAGCAAAATTTTGTGTTTGAACCACTACTAAATAAATATACGATATTCCCATAGATGTTCCCATCGATCAAACTATAGAGTTCTTGAAGGAGTTTCTATCTCAGTTGAATTTAGATGCAACTATTATTGAAGAATACATACTTCTCACTAGATTGTGTATGAATCAGTCTTGTTTTCAGTTTAACTACAATTTTTATCAGCAAACCTTTGGGACCGCAATGGGGAATCCTTTATCCCCATGTCTAGCAAATTTATTTATGGATCAGTTAGAGAAACGTTGCTGCAATAATTTTGATTATTTTCCATCTGTGTGGCTGAGATATGTTGACAATATCTTTACAATCTTTGATGTCGACCAATACAGCCTAGACACATTTTTAGATTCCTTAAATAATGTATTCTCATCTATTAAATTCACCTATAAGGTAGAAGAAAATTTTTGTCTTCCCTTTTTAGATATATTAATAATCAAAAATAGTGATAAGATAGATTTTAACGTATACAGGAAATCCACGTCCTCAAACAACTTTATTCCCGACTTTTCTTTTCATCATCAATCCCAGAAACACGCTGCCTTTCATTATTTATCTCATAGGTTAGTAAACGTGCCTCAGAGTATTACAGATTTCAATAACGAACTTTATTTTATTAAGAATACAGCTGAGAAGTTAGGATATAAGCCCACTTTAATAGACGCACTTGTTAGGATACATTCTTTTAAACGTTTAGTCAAGAATTGTTCTCAACTTTCACCTATTCCTAAAGATACTGGTTTTCGTTTCCTTAAACTTCCTTTTTATCCTTCTCTTACCAAATGTTTAGACAAAATATTTGAAAATAAGAAAATTAAACTATGTCATATGAGCAGTTTTAAACTGATGAATTTATTAGGCACTTTAAAGGCCAAAGATCCGACTTTGCATAAATCCGGTATTTACAAAATTTCTTGTCCAGAGTGTAATCTTTCATATATTGGACAGACTAGTAGGCGACTTATTATTCGTATTAAAGAACATATGGCTCATTACAAATCTGGCCGGTACCATTGCTCAAGTGTAGCAAAACATATGGCTGACTTTGCCCATAATATTACATTGGAAAACTTACAATTACTCTGCAATATTAATAATGCTTTCAATGCAACAGAAAATTTATATATTTATAAAAATAAGAACTGCTTAATGAATTTAGACCTGGATTTTGATTATAAATTGTTTTCACTTCTTGACTCCAACAGTTGATGTTCCTTTGTTTCTCATCCTTTTCTCACTCCGTGGCTTGTCCTGAAGATGGGAACATCGTTCCCGAAATGGTCATAGACCTTATACCGAGTCAGTTTTTGGTGGTTCAGATGATTCTTAGATTTATACTAAATAAATACAAAAATTAGAAATTAATGACTGTTAACATATTTGTAAACCTCATTTATTTCTTTTCAATTTGTAGCAATGTAATTTCGATAGCATCTTGACATTAAAATGATTTTTACCTTATAGTGAAACATCACCTATTGGTACAGTTATTGGCCACTTCGCACAGTTATTGGACATCTCACTGATAGTTATTGGCCACACTTTTTCACACTCACTTAAGTGCTAAATGATCAATTTTTTCCACTTTTATTGGAACTAAAACCTCTTTAAGCATGTCTCTATACTCTTTCCACAATTTATGTTTATTAGCAAATGCAAGCAGTTCGTTTATCTTGTCGTTATTTTCCTCTTCGCTTGTATCAGTAATATTTTCTTTGAAACATCTACCTTTCAGATTTTTCACTCCTTTCTTGATTGGATTCCTCCTGTTTGCTTTAATTTTATGATTGTTTTTTCTCTCTTCTTGTGCTTCCATTCGTTTTCGTTTTCTGGCTTCTTTCTTTTCTGCTTCTGCTACCTATGCCAATTTTTTACTTGCAAACATTTCCCGATATTTGTTTGACGTTATGAAAAAAGGCTGTCTTTCTCTCTGACACTTTCCTTTGCGTTTTGGAGTCTCTGCCCAAGTCAAGAATTCACTCATTTCATTAGTGCCTGAGATCTTGCAACTGAAGATGTTCCGATGCTCATAATTACCTCACTCACACACACACTCATTGAGCCTTCACTGGCAGCATTTTCCCGGTAGGCTAGATCCATTGAACTGATGCTTTCTAATCTTGCACTACAGCCATTACTTACTCTCTCTGATGTATTAGTTGTTCTATTGCCATCTAAATCACTTCCATTGGAAGCTGAAGGATGAGTCTCATGCTGCATGACATTAACAGACGAGTTCTCTGTTTCGGTGTTCCCTTTCTTGAAATATTCCCATATTCTAAAAAGAGTGAAGCATTCCTCAGTTTTTTCAGTTAAAAGTTCTTTCATTCTTGCGATCTCTTCAATTTTCTCCTTTCCAACGATATTAACAAATGTGGAATAACTCATGACACTATCTACTACATGTTCATCACTTTTCTGCGAATTCTTTGAGGAAGAGGTACCGAGGCATTTACTGTAATCCAATGCATTTACATCAAATGGGTAAAGACCACATGCCCTAAAACCTCCGGTCAATGTTTCTGGCTTAGTGCCTTTCTCAATTACTTCCTTCAAGAGAGGGGCAAAGGACAACTTATTCAAAATTTCTCCAGGATGCATCGATTTCCACTCCCTCACAGCTTTTCGCCATGACATCTTGATTGGCCGGAAGACAGACACATTGTAAGCTGTAAAATACGAGTGGCATTTGGGTGGAGCGCAATTATTTCGATTTGCAGTTCAGTGCATAGAACACTGACCTGATAGGTAAGATGTGACTTGTGGCCATCTACAAACAAAACCACGGGGAATTGAACACCCTGTTTTATAAGATATGGGTAAAAACGTTACCTATATATTCGAAAAATACTTCAGCAGTCATCCATCCACTGTCACTTCGAGCTATTCCCCAATCAGCTGGGACCGAATCATAAATTTTCTCCGGGATCCTTTTATATGGGTAAACAATCATGGGGCAACATAATCTTCCGTCTGCGGAAAACGAAAACATTACCTACTGTAATATTTTCTTTGGAAGAACTTTTTTCAATTTCATACACGTTTCTTGCTCCTTTAGGTGCCAAAACTCGACCTGTTGACGGAAAAATTTGAAACCCAGTTTCATCTCCATTAAATACTCTGGATGGATCAGCCATTGCTTCCTCCAATTTTTTCTCTTTCACATAAGCTTCGGGTTCACTGAACCATTTCCTTAAGTCAGTTTTCGACACACATGAACTAGCTGAGGTTAAAGGTTCACTTGTCCTTTCCATGATTACTGGATGTCGCCTGAAAAAAGCCTAAAGAAAAATAAAAAGTACACAAGGTTAACATTGCTCTCCATTTTTCTTTGACACAAATGTAGCATTTGATAAAAATATATCATTAATATGAATTATACCTTCAATATTTGAGGCAGTCTTTTTCCAATTTGTACATAATACTTTCAATCAATAGGCTAGAATACCGAAATCGTATTGAATAAGATATCGCATGAGACCTCACACACGTAAAAATTATTTTTATTTCTGCTCACAGTTTGTTTTCACATTTTATAGAATCAAAGATTAGCAAATAGACAACGCTATATGTAGAATGAGTTCTCATTGCCTTTTAAGCTCAGGTGCTGTTCGATACATTCAGATTACTTATTTGTAATACTCAATATTTGCATTAGCTTTATTGAAAAGTGACTTTATGAAATAAGCTAGTTATTACTGTTCAATTGAAAAATAACGTAATTACCTAAATTCCGGTAATGTAATTCTTTCAAACGCACACGATCGATGTGGAAGTAAACGGTTACTACTTAAAATTGACGAAACATAAATGTCATTAGGAAAGATAGTCATTTCAGCATATGAAAGAGCCACTAACAGACATCACTTAATACAACCTCCACGAATGATATTTCAGTTTTATGGAATGTAACCTATTCCAATAAATGTCAACGCTTTGATAACTTATATTTTCTACCACCGAAAATTAACAAACATTTTTACTGCTTAAGTTACTTACTTCAAGCGACGTTAGTGGTCAATTAAAGTTCTCTGAAAGTACCTCTTGCGAAAGCTTATTGTTGCCATTGTAAATAAAAATCATTTGCAAACAACTTTTGGATAATTTTCAGTGAATTTTATTTTTTCCGCAATCACATTCTGCGGTAAAATTTGCATGTAAATTGACAATGAAAATGCAGCCTTACGCACGACTATTGCAAAACTTAGGAATCATTGGGAATATTAATGGCAGTGTTTTCCCTTCTGATAGTATAAAGAGCTCACTCCTTACCTTCAACCATTCCTCGCCTGGACGATTCTCTTTGAACGGATTAGGTCTTGGGTGCGTAATTAAGAATTCCTGTACACTGCTAATTATATCCTCTCTTTTTCTGGGAAAACCCTTTCTTGCCATATCTATTATCCAACTAAAATACAACAGAGTAACTCTTCACTGGTCTCAAACTCAAATTAAAATCCAGCTGCATCTCTGGGTATACTTACCGAACTAGCGTGTTTTCTTCTTCTTTGGAGAGAACTGGTGATGGACCACAAGTATTTTTGTATCCAGGATTCAATTTGAATTTCAAGCTTGTTCTTGGAACTCCATATTTTCTTGCAATTATTCGTAGGGAAATTCCTTCAGAGTGCATTTCTCGCAATGCAGCCTCCATAGCTGAAGGGTCATATTTGGCTAGTTTTCGCATTCTAGACATTCAAAAGTTAAGTATTATAGTTATTGGCCATTTTGAGTTACAGTTATTTTGAGTTACAGTTTGAGTTAAAACAGTTATTGGCCGGGCGGCCAATAACTGTTTTATATACCCAGGAACTCAAATTAGTTAAAATTGATACAATACGATGAACAGGAAGTTAAATAAAGATAAAATATACGGGATTTCATTTTTTTTTTCAAAGTATAGTTATTGGCCGGGGTGGCCAATAACTGAATATGAAGGTAAATAGGTTATAGTTATTGGCCACCGTTTGTGAGGGCTACTTGATATGGTAAGTTGCATTAATATTAAGTGAATAGTTAATTAACATCCTACACTTACCAATCAAAATACTTTTAACAACAAGTTGTAAAAGTGTCAGCTACAGTGAAGTTTTTAAACTGCTTCCTTCCCTAAGAAAATCACAAGAAACACCTCCTTAGATATACACGTGGGGGGAAATCCCATCATACAAATTAACGTGGCATCTGATGGTAATTATAAAAATGCTGTATTGACAGAAATGTCTGCCCATGCCATCTAGTATAATAATTGTTAACTAGGACTGACTGAAGTCTTACTATGACCTTGGGAACATCAAATGGCCAATAACTGTCGGTGGCCAATAACTCTACGGTACACCCTAAAGTTAGTGTAGTCCATTATCCGTAAATTTAACCATACAAACACTATGATATTGCAACATTTACTTATCACAACACCAAATCGAAATTAAACTCTACGTACCAAAAATTAGCTGAGAAGGAACCCAGAAAAACGTGTATTAAGGATGTGAAAAATCCATTCCTAATTTCTGGCAAGTTTAGATCTCGAAAATTGATTTGCACTGAACATACACATCCAAATTTATGATGCTTTCGTAGGTAAATTACATAATTGCAAATGAAGCATATATCATAGCCTTCCTAAATCGAAGTGATAAACTGAGATATAAGGATATTAAAAATGCAGTCGAAAATAAAATGAATAAAAAGAAATTATTAACACTTACGATTATAATTTGAAGACTTGAAATAGGATGGTATGCATCAACCATAGGCTTACCTGAAAGAAAAATAGAATTATTGGCCAATGTAGTTTTTATACTAATTTAATTATGAACTTTAAACGCCTCTTTCTGCTTGTATATCGCTCCGATGGCTAACGCTACTCATTTGAGGTCCTCAGTGGTGCATAGAGACTAATTATTAATTTCTCCATTTTAATATAAAAGTATTAAGCAAGCCATTCTTCATGATGAAGCATAAAATTCCTTCAATGGCAAAGAAAAAAAATATTTGTATGAGCGAAGTATTCACGGGAATCAAATAATATATTGTGAACAAAATTTCGATAGCTAATGAAGGCAATGATAAGAACATTTGAATACATGGAATCGGCACCTAAATTTTGCGTCAGAAGCGATTAAGTGACCTATTTTGGAATAATTAATGCAAACTACAAAATGAAATGCGTCCTTATGTAAATATTATAAATCACCATTTACATAGCTTATCATGCGATTATCACTTCAGTATAGCCACATATAGTAAAATAAACGGAATAGTACTTCTAAATTGAATTACCTTTGTATTCCAAGATTCAAATCACTTTGATTTATACGTAAATGAAACTCTTTTCTCACGGTAAGATACGGATCAACCTCTTGGCTTAGGTACAATACCCAAAGATGACGTAAACACAATAACCTAGAGCTGTGATGATGAAAGTGAATTAATGACTTTTAAATTCAGCAACTATATATGTGCTATTTAAGCATATTAAGAACATTAGATTAAAATTACACTAAAATTGTATCGACAGCCGTAATTCTCACTAGCCCTCGTGATATAAAAAAAGTTCAGTAAATGTCATTATAGTGACCATGAATAAAGGTTGAAATTGGTTGCTTTATTTATGGAAAATGCTTACGCCGTCTTCGATAGTTTTCAATTTCACTAAGCGAGCCCAGATTTCCAGTAAGTAATGTTGAATATTGAGAGGAAAAAGACCTAAGCTTAGGCTGAATTTGCTCAATGCATTCGGAGATAATGCCATCTTGGAAGAAGCTGCGAATGTCACTCATCCTTACTGTAACGTGGACTGATTTAATACAGCGAGAACAATCTTACAAATAGATGCTAGAACGAGTCGCTTCAAAATGCATGTTTTTCGTGAAGGAAATGTGACAATAAATGGACGAAATTGACTTCTGGCGCATGCAACAAGCCTACAGGCACTACACATGTACCCTCGCAGGGTAAGTGTGCAGCAGGTACATGTCGCAATGAGAAGACACGAGAACATGGATTCATCAAGGGAGAGAGAAACCTCTGAGGACCTAGGTTCTAGCCCTAGGGATCTCCGGTATATGATGATATTGATTGTAGATGCGTCGCCTTTAAAAGTATTTAGTACGTCACATACACTATCAAATAGTATGAAATTCTTTGGCTTATGCGTATCAAAACTAATTACATACGGTGTTTAATTGCCAACAACTTAACAGATCATTTATACATAAAAAATATTCCCACTAGAATCAGGCTAGAAAATAATAGGGATCGCATTAAATAAAAGTTGCAAATTCCTCAAAATATGTAATGTATTTGTAACTGGTGCCTTACAATGAGCGGTTGGCTCGAAACTGGTCGTGCATTAAAAGTTTTTTTGTGGAATTTGTATCGCTTATTTAATATGATCCCGATTACGGAGTTCCACCAAGTTAAGGCTTCTTCGATTATTCGATATTATTCGATAGAAAATAATAGTATTGGTAGTTGCTATATTACATTATATTATAGCAATTTTAATATGTTTGGCTTATTTATAAGTACTACAAATTAATAGTGCTTAATAAATAAAAACGGAAAGAAAAAGAGTATCTTAGAAATTTCCGTTTAGAATGTTGTTCCACGAAGTACGGCGAAATACGATACAATTTATAGGTAATTAAATAACCGTCGTCATTGTGTTGAACTTTCAATACCTTAATAAATTGAAATATTAATATTATTCCGCGTATTTATTTCTTGCTATAATCTATCATCGTTGGCTAGATAAAAATTAAGGTAAATAAACTTATTTTTTTTAGAAATTACCAAATACCATCTTTATTACTCATTAATAAATTATTTAAGACCTTAACTGGTAAGAAAATAAATCACATAAATGACGAGACGGTTTGGAAAGAAGATAATTCATCGTTAGCTCATTTAAATAAAAGGACAAAACCTAATAAAACATATATATCCCTTGATATACTTTATCTACTCGGGTTTCTTCCCGAGAGGTAGATTTCATCTGACACATCACGGTCATTAGCGCAAAATTATTGTTTGCCAGATTTTTTCGTGTTGCAGTGTTAAACGGAAGGAACTAGATCCTCTTGTTAATTTCTTCCATTAAAATCTCCGCGAGAACGAAATAAGATGCCGGATGATATTAAGGGGCATATTATATCACCATTAAACGTCATAATATTTGCTTGCTGTCACCTCCTCATGCAAACGAGCATTAATGGGTTTCGAGTGACTACGATCGTGAGTCCAATTACAGATCCATTAAACGTTTACCAGGATGAGTAATGAATATTAATACTCTGGATGTCGTTAATTCATTAATTAAAGTTCTTTCTTGACGTCATTTATGTTCTGCTTCTGTTCATTTATTTTCTGTAGGAAGGGGACTCAATGTGATGCCCAAGCAAATGAATGACCTGTTATTTAACAATATAATTAACCATGAAATATAAATGTATAAGGCAATAAAACTTATTAGAAAGGAAAATTGTTTTCAAGAAATTGCTAATTATAATCTCTAATTCCATTTTAAAGAATTTTTTCGGTAAATAACTGCAAACATAACTTATTAAATTCATTCTTTACAAAAATTACTATATATTATATATATATATAATATTCTATCTTGTATTTCTATCATCTTCAGTTAAGAATTAAGAAAAGCAATATATATAATTGAAGAATTTTAAAAATTATTGTTTCTTGAATAATAGCGAGTGGTTGTTAAAAATATATAAAAGTCATCTGATACTAAATATTTAACCTATTTTTTTATGTACAGAACTTATTAACGTAACACCAAATATAATAATTTTGTTACATTTTCGACGCCTTTGTTACCTTGTCTTGACTTTTAGCAGTGTTTGCTATTTGCTTTCATTTCCAAACTTTAATTCTCACGAATACATGTTCGCTTAGCACCTTACTTTGAATCTAAATTTCGATTGAAAAATCAACATTAATGAAAAAACGTTATATTATTTTAAAAATAGAGTATTTCCATTAAACTTCCAAGGTATTCATGAAACTTCTATTCCAAAGGTTAGTAGAATCGTGCGATCAACGATTTTAACTTTTCTCCCATAACTTAACACGAAATTATTTGAAATCAAATTACGAAAAGTTGTTTCCTCTAATCGATCAAAAAGATAAAAAAGGATCATTATGATAAAACACATACTTATATAGAAATAGATTCAAGAAAATAATTCCTTAATAAAATCTTTACTACCAACATTTACTTCACGAGAATTTCTCTTAAACCCTAAAGACTTGCTCCTTTCGTTGATCTACTATACTAGATGAGGGAAATTAACTAGTTCCATAAACACGAAAGAAAAAGAAAGAATTAATCACCAAGAGGGTGAAAGGCTATCGCATCAGTGAAAAAGATGCAGTGAAAGCTGCGAGAGAGAAAGGAAAGAAAACAGATTTGTAATTTAATTACCAGCGGAGATAGCCGTCTTGGGATGAAACAAATGGCCTAGGATGGTGAACTTCAGGATAAAACCCGAGGTGGAATGCTAATTATGCCGTGGAAGCTGTCATTTAAGAAGAAAAAGGTACATTAACTCAGAGAAAGGGTCACTTGTCCTCCACGGAAATCCTACTTGTACATTCCTTAGATTATCTTAGAACCAAATCTCTTATGGTTTAAATTTAATGATCTATCACCCTATTTGTTCTGATATTGAAGAATTTAATTACTATTATGCACTATTTTATTTGTAAATTTTTAAGTATACCTTTTACATCATGTGCGCATATTGGTTTGAAACTTTATGCTCGAGAAACGTTATACAACTTAAAATAATATTAACGTTTTTTCTACGCAAATCGAATTGAGAACACAACTAACAAAATATTAATAACCAACAAGGTATTTATACACATGCATATTACTAATTTAGTTGAGAAATTAACGAGGAAGACTCATAATTATACTTCAAAAATTGTTACTTGTTAATTGCAACCATATATTTATTAATTTCAAATTACGCTGCAATTAGGCTATCAGGCCTGGTGGTAGCATATAGATAACATAATGGAAGGGAAGGGTACAGAACTTTTTTTTTTAATCCGTACTCTTGCTCGATGATGATGCGACGCGTCGAAACCTTGGTAGCAAATATATTATTCCACTGGTACGGGTGAACGTCCTATCTTTTAAGTTATTTACGTAAATTATAGTAGCAAATTAATATTCATTGCACATGTCAGGTAATGAAGGCACTCACAGAATTTGAAACAAGAGCTTCAACAGTGATCCTTCCTAAAAAAAGCAAATTTTAGAAATTCAGGGAATAAGGAAAGGTTAAATCCTTTCATTTAAATTGTGTGGCTGAACCTAAGGTGAAACGAGGGAAAATAACGACATAACTGGGAGTCTAACCCCGGTCTCTCACTTTCCAGGCAGGTATTCCCACCATTAAACTACCATACTGCGCGATTCCGCTATGTAACGGGAAACTACTGCAGTTCTCCATCTTCTCAGAGCTGAATTGACGCGACATGGTAGTTAAGTAGTTGAAATACTAACCAAGATATAGGGTGGCCACACCAAGCTTCTTTTTAATATTTTTATTTATTACAATTAGTAATAATTTAATAATTTATGCATACATTTATAATATAAATAAGATAAAGTATTATATTACTCTTATAAATAAAAGTAAACTATCATATTAAATAATTTTCTTTAATGATGTAATTTAACTTCATTTTTTATGCTACAATTCTTGCAATTTAGAATTAGTGTCATTTGTTAAGATTTTTTATTTGATTTGATTGCTTGTAGTGAATATGTATTTTTCCCCCGTCTTTTTTGTAGAATTTTTATCTATTCTTTGCTTGTCTTTCGTAATTCTTTTTATTCTCCTTCTTCACAAAATATAGTTCTCTATCTGTAGGTTTTGCAGGTTTTTCACACTCCCCTTCCTGTGAGTGGAATTTTTTTCCTGTGCCCTAAGCTTTTTAATCCACATATTAGTTTTCTTCGTGTACATTTGAAAACTATCTCTTTCTTTCTGTTTCTCATATGACGATGGGTTAGATGTAAGAAGAGACTAGTCTCAATCTCGCCCGAATAAAGGCTTTTTATTATCATTATTTAAAAAGACACTGGCAGATGGTCCACCCTATAGTAGGAAATTAAGGTTCGAGTCCCATTCAAGTCAATATTTTTCGCTACTGTATCTCATTGGATGCATACATCTCATTCTAGCAATCGGATTATTTAGGAACATCGAACAAAGTGATCGATCCAATCGCATTCCGAACCCCTCCAATACAGAGACGAATTCCGGCCTTTGCGTGCCCTTAGATATGCCCATCTTTCGGTGCGTAAAATATATTTCCGAATTCGATAGGGAAAAAGGGGGCCAATTCCGAATTCTTTCCCGTACACACGTGCGTCACAAGTGTAAACGTAATATCCTCGCTTATTTCCGTGGGCTTCCCACGCTCTCACAGAGGACCTGTCTCCTCCGGAAGCCACATTCGATTTCATATCTCCTCGATTCTCATCTTCTCCCATCCGATTCGCTTGAACGCCTCCGACAAACTTTGTGCTTTATTTCTTCGCATACACGCGGTGGAGTTTTCTCTCCGGTTGCAAGTCTCGTGGATAAATACGAGGGCGAGTAATTTGCTCTGATGTTCTCTGCGCAAATGAAATCGCACTGTGTGGGATTCCGTAAAATGGGACGGGCGCATCTAACAAAATGAAGGGAATAGAGTCGTATTAAAAACACTGTTATTAACTCTCCATTTTGTATATTAATAGAAAGCTATATGTTAATCTTCAAAATAGAAAAATCATGGTGTCTGTATCTAAAAAAATGAAGAAAAATAAGGAAAACCACTTTGTAATTTCCATACAATATTACCGTGTGGAAATTAAAAAGTTTTTTCCTTTATTTCATATTTTCATTTCATCATCAAAACTATCAGTTATGTGTTATATTACTACATAAGTAAAGGTTTATCTCTTAAGCAAGGTAAGCATACCCAAGTACTGGATGTCTGCATTGAGCAAAATAAAGGGAATATAGCTGTAGAGAAACACGTTATTTTTTTATTCAATAACTAATCAACTCTCCGTCAATTGTGATAATACTATATAGAAGTAAACGTTTATCTCCAAGGCAGCGTAGTAGATATAAAATAATGTAAACTATAGCAAAATTCGAGAATTTGAGCTATAATTTACGTACTCAAAATGAAGTATATGGGTTATAAAATTATTTTTCCTATTACAATACGTCAATAATGAAGAAATAATAATAATAATAATAATTAATGGCCTTTATTATAAGATTGAGACTATAAAGTCTCTTCTTACACCTAACCCATTGTCATATGCGAAACAGAAAGAAAGAGATAGTTTGCAAAAGTACATGAAGTAAAGTAATATGTGGATTGAAAAAACCTAAGCTGAAGGCTCAGGAAAAAATTTCCACTGCAGGTAAACACTCACAAGAAGGGGAGTGCGAAAAACCTGCGAAACCTAAAGATAGAAAACTATATTTTTGATGAAGGAGAAAGAAAAGGGTTATGATAGACAGGCAGTGAAAATATAAAAATTGTACAAAAAGAAAGGGGAAAAAACATAACTGCATTACAAACAATCAGATAAAATAAACCAACTTCGCTAAACTAACATTAATTATAGGTGAATTAATATAAACGTTGAACAATGGGAGATAAATCTCAAAGAAATGAAGAAAATGATATTACATTAAGAAAAACATACAAATGAAAGATTAAAAGGTCTAGTACACTGAAAATAATCAAAAACATAGTTTATAGGAAAGTGTTAAAAGACAAAAGAGAAAATAAACAAAAAATATAATAAATTAAATAAAAAATAAAAATATGCGCGGAAATCGAAAAGATTAAAACATCTGCGGCAGAAGTACTGCGAGTCTATTAGAAATAAAAGTCCTAGTCCTTATAATTTTAGCGTAAAGGTGAATTTTGGCATTTTTGTGAATTTTATTAAACTTTAGGCCCTTTTCGCGAAATAAAGATCTAATTTAAGAAATGTTTATTATTTTTCTGATATAAGCTGATGATAAGCATGAAAATACGCAATTTTTGAGTGCTATTAGAATTCGATACTCGAAAAATCATTTTTTTTTCAGCCCAGCCTAAAGTACAGTGGGGGAAACAATTATCGCAACACCAGTTGGCGTGAGAGCGCGGATTACGTGGAAACTAACTGAAATCACTCTAACTCCGACAATTCGGCAACTCTGTATAGAGGCAGTAAAACCGGCAATATTCAAAATCCTTACGAATGGGAAATAGACTTTAAGTATCGTATATATATGCAGACATTTAAGACTCACCTTCGCGAGATTTCCAAGATTCCAATTTCCAATTTCCCTTGCCTCATTGTCTTCATTTTTTGCCATTTATTATTCAAAGTTATTCGTGATAAAAATAGTTGTGTAGAATGTCAATATAATACACTGGGAGATAGTTACAAACAAGATTGTTTGATAGCGGAATATCAGACGTTAAAATGAACATTTTGAGGTATTATTTCGCTAATTAAAGGTCTAAATGGTAGAATTGTGATGGAATAGAATTCTTGCAAAGAGAATTCAACACTTAAAAATTCGAATTCAGAAACCACTAAGATGCCTCCTATTCTTAACTTTCTATTTTCACTCGAGCAGTGTAGTTTTCCACTGCATAAGGTATTAAAAATATCCTTTCGATAAATCCAATCTTATCCGTGAGTTAAAGGAGTTAATTTTTCCAAGAGCTTTTTAGCAATTAACGTTTAGACAGGAATTGTCATCACTATTATTAGCTTTTAAATAGTGGAATCAGTAATCAACAATTTTCAGCTCTATCAGGCTATATGTAATAGGGAGTAATATTTGTGTAATAACAAATGGTGTTTCTCATGAGACATCAATGCACTTTAACCATACTGACTGAAAAAATATTATAAATTGCAACGGTATCACATATATATAGATGTTTCATTCACTTCATCGCACAACTCATACGAATCTCATCTACAGTGAGTGTATTACTCTACAACAGATAATTTCAATCTAATATGTCCAGAGCTGTAATGTAATTGATTAATGAGCTTGAATGCAATCGCAAACAGGATCCATAATATTCTAGCAGTTGGAATCTGAATTGCAAATTAAAACCGATAATTCGATTGTCCTTTTACAAGCATTAGATATACCGTTCTCGCCTCTTGGAGTAAGCTTATCAACGCTCTTACTCTGAATTACATGCGAGCTACGGGTTTAACGCTGTGAAACGGAGCGACCTTCGGAAAATATTTTCTGAAGTATGATTTTACTTCAGTAAAGTTTCCTAGAGGCGGGTATTCACTTCTCTACTTTCTCCGTAGCGATGAATAAAATTTTCCACTTCCAATTTGATCATCTTGATTTCCGTATGTAAAAATACTTCCTAAGGCTACTTAGATCCATATATTAGGCGCCATACTCAGCTATCATTCGCTGATTTTACTAAACTTTCTGTGCGCTTTACGGACTCTTCCAAAACATTCCCGCCCCCCTCTCCCCCCATGAATACCGTAGTTTTAATGTCGTTTACTACTTAGTTTTGCGGTTTAGATGCGAATATATTATAGAATAGAGCGAATATATACAGACAAAGTTATTCTTTTATTCAGCAGTAGAAATAGTTATTAACGCCCACTTAAATAGGCAATAGGGTATGCATGAGCTTAGCCCAAAAAAAATAGAAAAATTGCAATGGTGAAAAAGAAAAATTCACTTAAAAAAGATAAAGGTTATTCGAAAAAGGAAACCATGTTTTAATGTGCGAACTGAGAGATCTAAAAATAATAATAGTAGATTGCAAGAGCTTACGTAATAAACAGGCGGAATTCTTTAACGTTACGATGAGAATTTGCGCGGATATCATACTAGGAAGATAGTTGCTTAAGCGAAGATATTACTCAAAGCGAGATATTTCCCCCGATTATATGATATACCGAAAATATAACTATGTAGATCTAGTGGTAGACTTTTTATAGTAGTATGGACTCATTTAATTAGTGAGCGCGATGAGTTCGTAGAAAATAGCAGGAGCGAAATCATTTGGTGCTCGATTCAAAGACAAAACGGAAGTAAAATTAATGTTTGTTCTTTGTGTCGTCCTCCCGATGAAAAAATAGGATGTATTGTTGTATTATCCGATGCCCTACAGAAAAATGGTGAGAAAATAAAAGATCCAATCATCGCCGTAGGAAGAGATTTTTACCTAACCAATATTCATTGGGATAATCTAAAATTCTCCAGCACTAGCAGTGGGAAAACAATTCACGAAATACATCTTACTTTTTCGTTGCATGCTTTAGATCAGGTAAATATGACGAAAACTCGAACGAATCGTGCGAAGCAAGGTATCAATTTATATTTACTAGCCACTTCCCACCCCCAAATAATAACTAGCTTCTCTGTAGTTGACGGTACAGTCAGACCATGATGTCAAAATGGTAGGGATGAAAGTAGTAGCGGTTAGATCTCTTAAGCCTGTGAGGCAAGTGTGTGTAATTCGCAAAGCAATTATTTCTGAGTTTAAGGTTTTATTTGAACGAAGGCTTGGATAATTTTTTTTACGCTTTTCGAGAGAAAATACAGTAAAAGATAGTTGGGTAGAGTTTCGACGAATAATCAAAGTAGATTAAGTTAAATATGTTCCGTCTAAACAGTAGGTGAGACGAGGAAGAAGTTTGAATCGTTGCATAGGAGTCATTCACTCGCGATTGAGAAAACTTAAACCGTGCGATGAGATCCATGAGCTTAGTGATCAAAACTATAGAGAAGTGCAAAAGATATTTGAGGAAGGATCACGAAAAGAATACCAGGAATATAGATCTCGAACCCTGTTAATATCACTAGTTGGCGATTAGAAAGAATTTTGGTCATAAGTGCGTGACACTCGTGGTGGTCAGTTTTCTATTCCTAGCATTATAAGCGAAGAGGGAATTGCCTTGAATAAATCGGCAGAAATAGCTAACTTACTTAACCCGTACTTCCAGAATTTTTTCTCATTAAATGATGGTCGAGTTAACGGTTTTACCTCTCGCATTGATTCGGAGATGATTTCCATAGAGATATAAGTTAATGCGAGTGGAAATTCACTGCAACAGATTGATAGGAAATTCTATCAGAAATCAATTAATGAGGGTACTGTCCCAATATCGTGTAAAAAATTAAACGTCACTCCGGGCCTAAGAATGATCAGATTATTATGGGTAATTTTCGGTAACTTCGAATTTATGCAAAATAATGGAGCATATTATAGCAAGCTCCATTATTCAGTCTCTTACCATAAAGATAGGAATCATTCTGATCCAACATGGATTCCATAAAGGCAAATCTTGTAAGACGCACCTAGAGTTTTTTGTGAATGATGTATATAAAGCGTAAGGATGTTAGATATCTTTCAAAAACGTTATTTCCACGCAGCAACAAATTTCGCGACAACCCTTAGTGTTAGTGCGCCACACAAAATACCGAAGAGTCACGTTTAGCTATTGTTTATCTTTGAAAGAACATATTGGAGATGCGATAGGAAATTGAATAGAATGCAAAGATTAACTAGTAGATCGTTGAGGGGATGCTAATCGTGTTTCAAAGAAAAAAGTCATATAACCTCTTATTCAACCAAGCCAAACGAGAAAATACTGTTTCGCGATTATACTGATTATTACTTTTATATTACAGTTCGTTTACGGCATTTGTTTGATTGGTTGTATACGATACTATTTGTACAGAATTGCCATGATAAAACGGTGAGTGTTACTCAGATGAATCAATACGCGTAATCATAGTAAGAGAGAGAAGACTAATTCTAAGGATAAATTTACTATGTAAGTTAAGAAAAATTAGGTTCTCAAATGATGCAATCGATATAATGCGACCTCCCTGTTGATGTGGGCCGCTCTGATACTGCGAGGAAGATTCGAGAAATAAATGCTAGAAGGAATCGCATCAAGAATTCATTTTTTCCGCGGATGATACGCGAAAGAAATCGATTAAGAAAATAGGGTTAAGCTGTATGCACCCCCTGCCACACGCCGAAAGGCGGATTGGATGGTTCTCTCATAGACATGGACATATTTTCATGGTGTTTTTGTGCTGTCGACATTTAAACTCAATAATCAGAATATGTCGTATTTATAAAACAACATAATTTAAGAGGAAAAATTCATCCGTCACCGCTACGATTGGTCTTCGGTTTCCTTCAAAGTAACTGGGTTGTCCAAATTGTAGTGCTACCTCCAAAATACTAACGTTTCAATATCATCTCCTAAATCACTACTACTAATTTATTTCTTCTTACATTCACTAACAGTTGAAGGAAAGTTTAATTAACCTTCTTTTGATTTCAAAAACTCTCAAAGGCACTCGAAATCAATATTTACAATGATAAAAACCTTACACCTAGAGAAATAATGACAATGTAAAAGAAACTGGCCCTATCAAAACAGGAAATCCAAATATCACTGAGGATTATTATTCATCATTATTATTCAATTATTCATTTTACAAACTAAAATCTCAAAAAAGTTTTAATTTTGTCACATAACCGTGAACATATCCTAGTTTTCTATGCATTTTAGTTTTTTCTAAGAATTTAACATATCTTCTATCATATAGCGATACCGGCCCCTGAAATGTAGAAATTTTTTCGCTCTTTCTACTGCCTATGACCCTCTCCCCCATAGACAAATCCTGGCTGCGCCCCTGCGACAAAGCAATCATAAATTATCATCTGTATATTCATGTCCACATCCGATAGAATCCGTAGATTCTTACACATGGATGATTATGAAAAAAAAATCAGCTCCGACATAGACCTCCATCCCCGTAATGTTACTAAATTTTCATGTTTTTACGAGAAGGAGACTATTTAACATAATTTAAAGCATGTGGAAAATATTTATATGTAATCGTTTTTCTCTCAGACTCGGTAACAGTGTGCACATATGCATTATGATTAATCTACGAGAATTACTTTGGAATCAAGAAAAATATAGGATGATTAATAATATATCCATTCTCCTCCATATGATTCAGCCTCCGAGACATAGAGTTAACCACTTCTTTATTGGAATTCGCTCCAGGTGAGAAGATCTAAAAACTGACGGAAGCTCTTCGAAAGCTTTATCGGTTCAGAACCTAAAGACGAAGTAAATGAAATTTAAGTGCAAGTAAAGACCTAACGCGATCTCCGAGTTAAACGTTACAGGGAGGTAATCACAAAACATTATTACTTTTGGTCGTTTATTTCCCCGGGCAATTAGAGAGGTTGATGGAGTAGATTACGTGATGATGGTGTTATTACAACCCCTGCCATACCCATTTGGCGGCTCGCGGGGTATATATCTAAATCTAAATCTATATAATTGGTTTGGAACTACCGCCGAGAAAATTGGAAAGTGTGAGCCCGCGAATTGTCCTGGTTGTAGACGAACAATGAATAATAATATGCATAAGAATGTAAATAGTTCTCAAGGCTTTTGTTTACAGACTAAAAACGAAAAAGATTCGCTTGCGCGGTCCGCTAGTTGTCCGTCTATAGAAGTAGAAGACCTCAATGAAGAAATAGTCACCAATAAGCCTGAGTAAGTAAGCCTGAGCTCCTTGCCTTACGACCGGTTTGTTGTTGCGAGTGACGCATAGGCTTTCGAAAATCGGCTGCACTGAAAGCGAAAGGTTCATCGTGCTTCGAGAAATCAGGAGGCCCTGTCAAATACCTCTAATAAGTGTGGAAAATGAATCAAAGGACATTGTCTTTCAGTGAACGACCTCGAATCCTTGGTAGAAGAGGAATGTCCACTGACACACGAAACATGTTCTTGACCGACAATTGGTGATGAATCTGTTCCGAATCCTTCATATCCAATGGTTATTTTTCCATAATGAATTGTATCTCTCAGGTAAATATATATATTAATCACAGGGGCGTATAAATATATGTGGAAACCATATCTTACATTCGTTCATTTCCCGAACAAGAGAAGTTTAAGATAAAAAACTCATTTAACTTAAGCGGAATTCGAGCTCGTGCCCTTCCTATGCCAATAACATGTGTCAGACAGCTGCAAAATCACCTCTTAATTAGCAACTAGTTATAGTTATGACACTTCCCAACAAACTGAGAAGTCCATTTTAGCAGCTTATTAATAATATTATTATGGCAGCATAATCCTGGTTAATTAATTAACTTTATAAAGTCAGACGTTCATAAAATACGTATCAGTACTAAAAACTTGGGTTGTTTATTAGGAAGTCTTTGTTTACTAAAATACGCTAATATAATAATATTATTTGGGAATATTTTTACGATTGCAATAACATCTAATTTCCTTAGCACCATGGTGAGGAAGGAGCTTTGAATTAGCCAGAGGATAGTTTCTACTGGGCGACTGTAAAATGAGGGTCCTGAGTCTAGCTGATATGGGCACGAAAAGGAAAAATATACCTGGCATCTGCAATACTTGCTTTGAAAGTGCTTGACATATGGTTAAAGCTTTTCCACGCGAGGTAATGATGAAAATATCATTTCAACATTTGTTTTGTATTGGTGCCTGCAATACTTTGAAGGGATCAACTTTTGGTTAAAGACTTTCCTCGCGAATTATCAAAGCCTTAATGCATTTCTACGTGAATTTCTCCGCGCGAAGGCAACACAATTAACTAATGACCAAGGTCACCGAGCTCCCTGTTACAAAATTTAAGACAAGTCCGATATATGCGCAGAAATTTTTCGGTTTTTATGAAATCATGTTTTTTTTAACTTTGGAATTGGTATTTTTCCTTTTAACTCCGGACGGACAATGATTTCATGTATTCTAGTTGACAAATGGTGTATATAAATTTATATTACGAATTTCCTTCGTCTGCATGATTAAGTTGGTGAAAAATTATATTCCGTAGACAAAATACAAATTTTACGATGTGTCATAGTAACTCAGTAATCGCTCTAACGACTTCTCGAATTCTAATTGCTGAATTGAAAACATAAGACTTGTAATCAAAAATCCTCCTCGGAATGTTTATCTTATATAATGAATATCCTATGTTTCAACTGGACGTTTGAAGAATTACATTTACATTAATATCCAGCAGGCAGCCGTAAGACGTATGTTCGAGTTAGAAACCAAACTACAAAAATAACGCCTTATTAGCGCACAAATTATCCAGAAAAAGAGACCATTATAGGCCATCTGTTCTCGGTATAATCTCGCAAAACATCATTTTCCTCTAGACTCCAAAATTCTCGTTTTCTAAAGGTGAGAATCGCCACATCGCGTATTTCTACTCCAATCCCACTTATTCCTTATTGCTACGCATTATTAAAACCGAATAGCATTCTTCAAATTATTAAGAATTAAATTTAAATTATTTTCCATGTATTTTATTGCATTTAAGATTGAAATTAGAATAAATATATATTTAACCTATCGTTCTATAAATACGATAACTATATGTGAAAGAGAAACGCCGAAATAAACATGACGAACTCGGGGAGAGATCGCGCGAAGGCTCTAAGAAGAGTTCGAAAGAGAGGAAATTTGTGTAAGTTCTAGGCTCCGACTCAAATATTACCGCTTTTCGAGGCTTTCCTCGGTGTTGCCAGTCAGTCACAGAAAGCAGAATTCCAAATAGTTTCTGTGAAAGCCACTGGTGCGCGCGCAAAGTGTTGCGATAATTTTTTCCGCCACTGTACATATATGCTAGTTTTGGTTGTCTTCGGCGAACAAAATGAAGCGAATATAGCTGTATAAAAAAACGCACTATTTTATTTCATCAACGTAGCTCTATTAATTCTCCATTATGTGTGATATTTCTATAGAGGTAAACGTCTATTTCCAGAGTTGGGTAAGCATACGCTACTGCTAAACTGTATAACAGGAAGTACCGCTACTCCTGAACTTTCGCAACTAATACTATAGATATTTGGGAGACGAGAGGCTTTCCATCATCTCAATACTTCCGGGTTCTACTCAACGGATTAGTTAGAGTACAGCATTTTCCTTGAAGGAAGATATTTCTTCCTTCACAATAAAGAGGCAGGCGAGAAGCAGGTTATTTATTCAATCCTAATTTTAGTATTTCCGAGAAATTAAGCATTTCTTTTGCGGTAAAAAAACACTCTATATTGAAACAAGGGCCGTCTAACTTTCTGTGAAGATTGAGAGATAATAAAATGCTAGCTGAGTGATAGTTCATATAGATCACAAAACTTACAAACCTCATAGTTTCCAATTATATTATATAATATAATTATATATTACATAATATATTATATATATTAAAATATATCATATATTACATAAATCCAAAAATTCCATGGATGTCTTTTTCAAGCTATCTTACTCGTGTTTAATCATCAGAAAATATCGATGAAGTAATACGTCTATCCCATCAAAGACAGAAATGTTAATCATTAGCTTATGTTTCTAATATTAATTTACTTACTTGCTGGATACATTTATAATGTAGATACCAAATTTAATTCTAAGAGAAGTATAGAGGTCTTATTTATATTACATCCCACAATTGAGACGGTATATCTAACAGATTACATAAAATATTATATTTATTTTTTCCCTTGTGGTATGCTATTACTAACTTGAATACTTTCCATGTTCTTACTGCCATAAATCAGTTATTCTGAATACCACTTTCCTCATAAAAATGTTTTTATTTAAATTACACTTTTATGTAACTACTGCCTAATTCGAGCTTCATAATGTGCCATTATTTTCGAAGACCAGCCAGTTGTGCATTTTTCATGGACGTTGCCATTTTTCATAGACAAATTGAATGAGATTCAATTAATACAGGAGGAGTTGATTCAGCTGTGAAACGTACTCATTTTCATCTTCGGCTTATTTTTTATTCCTTTCACTACACAACAAGTATAAAGAATGAGTAATGAGTTGACTCGCTACCGTATTCATAAATTATTAATCTTTGAACCAATTTTTAATGCAGCACATTTCTAGATATTTTAAGATTTTACATTTCGCTTCTATTCGTTACAGAAAATAACGATGACGCTAGCGCGTCATTCTCAAATTAATTTTGCACAAAATGAACGATTCACTTTGTTTTACGGTGACGTAGTTGAATTCGCAGTGCGCCATTCTTCTTTCATGCTATACTAGACCCAAGTTTTTAATAAGACTAAGACAAATGATATAATTTTGTATGGAATAAGCATTCCAACGTCAAAATAAGTAAAAGATGAAGAAATGACGCAAGCTATATTAAAATGTACTATTTATATCTTCTTTATTCACGAATTCTATAGGAAGTGTAAATTTTTGGTATCCTGGCATTATTTTTTTAAACTTTCATGCTTCCATAGGAACTTAATTTTGACATATTTTCAAATAAACTAGTTAAATATAATAAACTTATTATAAGTACATATACATATAGGCCTGTCATATTATAAATTGTTCTTTTCCTACATAATATATTCATTCATGTGTTTTCTACCTTCCGGTAGTTTTACGTTCACTCATATAATATATTATCTTCCCAAATTTAGATTTAAACGAGTAGATATTGATTAGATCACGCATTTATTAACAAAAGAAATAAAAAATAATTTGCTGTCTGATTTTTGTCCTCAACTTCCTCGTATTGTTATTGAAGTGAAACTAAAAATCCATAATTTCAGTAGACAAATCAACATATCTTGTGATACAAGATAAAATTTTAGGTAGTACTGAAATTAGTCGTGAAGCAATTTTAATGGCAAATAATTAACACTTGATTGATTTTTGTGCGATGAAAATATCGATCATAATATGCACCCAAGTTCAGAATACAGAGTAAAGCTTTCAAAGCGATATTTTAATGATGGCAAGCCTTTACAATGATGACTTGCATTTTTCTTTCAATATACGTTCCTTTGAATTTGTCGCATTGCTGTGTGTTTTTTCAAACTTCAATCCTTTGAAAGTCCTCTTTGAATTAAGAATGCGCGATTTCATCTTCAGAGAATGTTATATTTTATCTCCGGGAACAAATAAAGTTAGACTGTAAACTACATTTCAAAGATGAACTGGGAAGCAATTCTGATTAAAAAAGTGGTTACCCTCCGATTTTAGCGATCCAAAAGCAACGAAATGAAATAGAATACATTCGCTAACGAATCTATAAGCTACGGTGTTATGTTTTACATTCTAAATTAATTAATCTTTAATGATCTCTATCGAAATACAAATAATAATTTGTTGGTTGAATCCAAGTATATAAATATATTAATATCTTGGAACGTCAATACGTAACAGGGACATCGTCAAGCAGTTAGACGTAACGCAGCAACGAGATGCTCATAACAGAGATAATTGGAAAAAAAATTAAGGAGGCTTATATCCGACGTCGGATTGAAAATGGCTGATGATTATGCTGATGGCAATCATGTGGATGTTTATCATCAAAATTTACAGGCATATTTAAAAGAAAAGATAATCTTAACGATTTTAACCTTAAAAACAATGCATGTAATTTAAAATGATAGGATCAATTATAAATTTCTTTGTTCTGGAGAGAACATAACAATACTGCAATTTATTTCGTTTAAAGAGATAAATCATTCGTATATTATACGAATTTTAGTTTAAACTACAACCCAAGAAAAATGATTGTGGTTGTATACGGAATATGACATGAAACCATACATGAGTTTTTGGATAATTTATCTGATTCCCCGCTTTTACGTATTAAACCCTTTAATTTTATCAACATACAAAATACAAGCAGTATTTCATACATCGAGCTTCAGCATCCTTCCAAACTACAACTTGGTCTTCCGGAGAAATCCCTCAATCCCAAAACATATTCCATATTCCGAAAAGTTTCTTGTTTCTCTCCTAGAAAAAGTTTAAATCGATGAAGCGCAAAAGTGCAGCCCAAAGGTCAAAAGTGACCTTTAAACTTAAGTCAGTTGACCCGTCGGATACCGCAAACTTCCGGGCATTTCGAATTTCCCGATCGCTTATGCACGATAATCAGATGGATTAATACGCTACCAAGATACTAAATCGAGGGTTAATATTCAAGCCAAAGCCATCTCCTACTGATGTTTCCCACTCACACTTCTCCATTCTTTGATACAACAATCTGCAATGTTAATAGTCCATTAAATTCAATATTGATTACTATTTTAACAATAATTATTATAATATCGATACGTGTCCCACATCCATGCCTAGAATTTTCCTTTGACTTCAATTTAGTGAGGTGTAATACAGTCTTAAGCCGTTCAAGAGTTATCTATTATTTACTGTAAAATGAATAGAAGTTGTAGAACTATCAATGTCTTTTCAAAGACATACGCACTTCTGTACTTTAATAAAGGTATTAAGATTATTAAAAACATTACAAAATGAGGCACTTAAAATGTTAGGTTTCTTTTAAATATCTTTAAATTTAACACAAAATATATAAGAAAGTAAATTTTTGATATAAGACTTATAACTCTATAACAAGGGTACTATTATTTACTGGCAAATGTAAAAGCGGTACAGGGCAATCAATTTCTTTTCAAAGACCTATGCCATTATTTAATTTTATAGAGGTAAAAAGCGATAAGAAAGCAGTGATCTGAAGTTTTATCAATTGCGTAACAAAGCATACACTTATAGTTACAGTTATTATTATTGGTTTGAGTTTAAAATTTAACGTAGAAATTAAATCTTTCATATAGGAATTATGACACTAATAAAAATAATGTAATAAAAAATAATAAAGACAAATAAATAAAGTGAGCATAATTGTTATTTTATTAGAATTGAATTGAAGCCTAGTAAATTTTAGTCTTACAGAACAACCTTACAATCAACCTTTATAGTAACAAAAAACAGACAACCATGCCCTAACCAGGATTCGAACCCGGGACCAAGGTATTGCATGCTATCTCAGTAACCATAATAAATTTTAATAAATTCGAGAAAAAGAAAATAACATCTCAAAGAAATCATTTTTTACGAACCCTAGCTCGTATACAGCATAAATAACGATCAATATAACTCGAAGACAAATTCCCCTGACCTTTTAAATACGAAGGCTATATTTCATATTATCGAATTTGAACCACACGCACGCCGAAAGGGTGGGCTGAGATCACGCAAAAGCCCGCAATCCACTTTCTTTTCCTTTCCAAGGGGTCCCTATTCCAGAATCACCTTAAACCGCACAAAAAGGAGAACAAGAAAGGCGCTTTCAAAACCTTCCCAAAAAAAACTTCGAAGTAATGTATTCCTATTCATCGATCTTCGCCTTTTTAATAATAAGATATTGCTCTCCTTTGCCAACTCTTGCGTTTCCCATATTTTTTCCGCCAGAAAAGTAGTCTGTTTATACTATCAGTACCGGTAGTCGGGAAGCAGATGCAGAATTAAACCAAAAATATCATTAGAAAACATTACAAATAGTCTCTCTTATTAAAAAAAAACCGTTTAAAGCATACATTTTGAAAACCTTGAGCTCAGACTCTAATAACTTTTTAAGTCAAATCTTCCGTTTGAAATATCTATTATAGGATAATCAACGAAAGAAATAAAAGAGTTCGTATTGATCATCAATATTTTATTTTCTTTTCTTCCGGTATGGAATTTCACACAGAGACGACTAGCGCCATTCAGGCTATAACGTACTCAAAAGTTACGAGCGTTAATTTTTAAAGAAATTGAAAAAAGAAAATGGAAATTGAAATTAACTTAGAACAAGAAAGCATGCGCGTTAACCCAAGAAGGCGGAACTGTAATTCGGTGGTTAGCATACCTGCCCGGAATGTGGGAGACCTGGGTTCGAATCCAACTCATGTCCTTGCTTTTCACTTCTTGTTATTTGTAACATAAAAGTAATAGAACCGGTTGAATATATAAAATCGATTAAGGCAGGCTTTACCGTGTGGAAATCCATAACAGAGGATGTTAAGATTTGTAAAACAGTATTTGTTAAACCTTATTCTTAACATCCCCGGTTGAATATATCCAGAAAGCCATAACAAACAACTAATGTCGGATCACACACATTCGAAAAATCTGAGATAACGCGATTAAAAGGTTCGGATTAGTACGTATTCGGCATGCGAAAGTGTCAGCAAATGTGATAAAAAGGTGAGAGAGCGATGTTATTTCACCTTGGTAAGACCCACCTGGAATATGCGGCAAGTATAAAGGATCCAGCGGATGAAACGTGTACCCCAAAACTATAGAAACTGCAGCCCAAAGCATTTCTATTTATTAAAAAAAATGCTTCGATAAAAAAGCCAGTGTTAAAAATATGATTGATGATGAAATGAAAATATGATTTCAGTCTCAGGTTGTGGAACTTTAAAAGAAAGGAGATTAGAAGCTAGACTGCGATTGCTTGATAAATTCACAAAAAGTACAATTGCAGAAAATATAAGCGATATCATGGAACCCCCTGCTACCTTAACCAATCCGATAATGAGCTTAAATTAAGAGAAATAGATGTTAGGACAAGTCTTTTTATTAATTCATTCCTTCCGCGAACTATACGCGATATAAACAAACCATTTTAAACCGTTAGTGTCAACTCCAGCCTATCACATTCCGATAGCCGGCTTGTAGGTTATCGATGTAGATGTAGATACAACGTTCCATGTATACCAAAATGTAATCACTGAAGTATCGATGCGAGATAGCGTGTTATTACAATCTATGGAAATAGAGTGGATGCTAGAATACGAAAGAGTTACGAAGGATAGAACGTTTTGCCAAGAGCTTCGTAATCATAATATTCATGAGGCCTTTTTCCCCGAGTTTATACCTGATACTTCATTATTCCCTGATACCCCTGTCAATAACTGTGACGCTTCATCTAATTTTGAGGATTTTCTAAAGACCTATAGAAGTGTGAACCACGACATCTTGCATTATTGACTCGTCTCCTGAAAGTGGAACCTACTTCAAACTTACATACCTGCTAAAGTAAGAATTTAATATGCATTCATTTTAGAGTATGCACGTGAATAAACATTACCATTTGAGTATTACAGCCTATGCATTGTATAGATTTTTGGAATGGTCCGTCTAGCTGTCTGTCATCGATTAGACTGTATTTATCCAGAGGAATATAACAAGTTGTTTATAAATTGGTTTTTTATTCATAAAAGAACTTTATTTTTTTAAGTTTACCAGCGAATTCTCGTTATGCAATATGGATGATTTATATTCGTAGACATTCACATAACATGCCTCGGTAGTTCTTTATTAAATTTTTGAAATATCTAACATGGTTCCTTAGAATTTCAATAAAAGTATTTCAATAAAACGATATGCGGTCGATAATTTAAAGATTTAGCAGAATTTCAGGTTAGAAATTACTTAGGTTATTATGGAATATTTTTTTATCTCCTCGATAATCGACATAACAACCACCTTTGTCTACTCAATCTCAGTCAGCAATGAGAAATTCAGTGCAGATAAAAAATGATAGCGTAATTTTAAGTTAGTCCAATCTAATTAAGTATAGACTTATTTAGATAAATCATTGGATTTTGTTTTAATCGAATTAAAATCCACTACGGTGACGACAGATATAATTATTTGCAAGGGCAAGTGTGGTTTCGTCCGACTATGTTTAGTCACAAACCACACTTGCCCTTGCAAGGAAAGTTTCCAAAACGACGTGTCAGAATGTTATGGCCGGGTAGCATAGATGGTTAATGCAGCCTACCGGATAGAGCAGGGGTTCCAAAATAGACCAATGAGTAATAAATAAAACTGTAATTTTGGGGGTTTTCGATTCCCGGCCTTGGGGGACTTTTTTCCATGTCCGTTTCTCCTTAAGTATATAAATTTTATTAATATGCATGCATATCTATATAGTTTTAAGTAAAAATGATCAAGAAAAATTGAAAAAATCTATATCTATTTATTGTTTTCTTGATAAAGGCATGAAAAAAGGAATACAAATGCATTAGTAATTAAATATGAAGTTTTCACACTAATTTAATTAAAATAAAACTAGCCATTGGGCACTTTTCCGACAAGAAATATGTGTTTCAAAAAAAATACAGGAATATTGGTACGCCCAAATTTATAAAAATTTCAAGTAGTACGCAGTTGCTGAAACGTTGGGAAAGGATTGAGGAAGATCCCGGGTTCGAATCCCAACCCCGTCAAACCTTTTTCAAGTCTGTTTTTTTCTTGGGAAGAAATAAATATGTCCAAGTTGTATAGAAATTATTTTAACGACGATAGGTCTCAACTATTCATACATTCAAAAAAAGTTTGCTTAGAAATATCATATTTTCGTAAATTTCATCGAACATTTCGGTCCATATGGAAATTCGAAAATTTCGATAAATTTTTCCAAGGCTGTTTAGTAGCAGCTGTTGCATTAAATTAATCTAACATTCTTTGGTTAAATTTATCAAAAAATCAGATGATTTAAGTACATTTTATGGAACTCTTCGTTTAATTTATCGAACCAACTGATGATTGTAGTTTATTTTATCGAACTGTCTGTTTAAAAATCCCAGATTTCCCATGGCTTTCACATATCGAATAATTTCGATATATCGCTTACAGAAGAACCTAAAAGTTCGGCAAAAGTCACTGATCGTGTATTAACATCTATCGAAGAGATTCGTTGTCGTTTGGGTATTTCTAATCGAAAAGGCACTTTATTCCATAAATTTGGCGAAACCTGGATTAAAATTATGTTACTTTTGAACAGGTTTTGTTCTTTTCCTCAAACAATTCAGTTAGTTCTGCTAAGTAATGAAGTATCGGAAAGTTAAGTTTGATCTTACTGAACAGTTTAGTATAATTTATGGCAATCATGGCATCAATGGCATCATTGTTTATAATGAATGTGACGTTTATATTATCTTAAAAGTCTGTATTGAACTTGTTCGATAAAAATAGCCAAAGCATTTCTTTCCCTGTAGTTATCATCAAATTACACAGTTATTTTCGTCTTCAATTTATTTACTATTTATCATCATTTGATCCTGCGTCGATAAATAATTAACAACCGATAAACATCGCTCGAACACGACGGAAAAATAGGAAACGAAGACATTCCATCTGCTACGGAGTAGAAACACCCCGCCGTGCCTCCCACTTCCTCCCGTCATTCCACATCGCCGCACTATCGATTCGTCTCGCAATGCGTGGCGGTTTGTCTTTATAATTAATGCGAATATTCATGCGTGCGAAGGAAGCGGCGGGGATATGTGGGCGGGTCTGAGATTGGTGGTGGGCGATCCAGGGAAAGTTTTTCCTTTTTTTCCTCGAGAGGAAGTGCTGAGGTCGCCGTTTTGCACAGCGTCACAGATGGGAGACGCGCATACAGGGAAACCGAAGAGACCGGGTAAAAACCAGGACTTGGTGTTTTTTCACTCCGTGAGAGTTAGTGGATTTTTTCGCTCTCAGCACACGATGCGAGATATGGATAGGCGGTTCATATTAGAGAAATGGGGCCTAACGTTGAGATAAGGGCTTTCTGGAATCAATTTTATGCGACGCATTTGACTCTGCGGATTTTTCAGTTCGGCGCTGCTGGAGAATGAACGATCAAAAGGAGAACTAAAAATGACGATAAGATTCGAAGAAGCGTCAAAGAATTATCTCGACCTATTGACACGGTGTAGTAGAGCTTCCATATGAGCAGTAAATCGCCAGTTAATCAGAATCCACTTCATCATCCGATCACCGTAATGTATTAGGCTGATAAAGGGAATCCAATTTTCAGATGTCTCTATAGAAAAAGTCATATCACTATTTTTACTTCTTGTTCAACCTTGGGTTAAGACGCGCTCTCCCGTGCAATGTCAAATTCTATTTCAATTATTTTTAGGTTGAAGATAAAAATTAAAAGTACTGAGTGAAATTTGGTGGAATTACATTTTTTTATCGAAGAAGAAATACGTTGTTTACTTTCCACAGAAATTCATTAGTACAATCATGATTTCGGTGCAACTTTATACCAACATCAAGCAAATACATTTAATAAATAATTATATTATGTTCAAATTAATGATTATTGAAAAATAACATTAGCTAAGGTTGAAACTATAATTATGTTAACGTTTTTATAAATGGTGGGTTACCCGAATAGCCAAGTGAGGATAGCGTTCGGCTTTGGTGAAGGTGGTCCTGGGTTCTAATACCGGTAGGATTCATGCGAAAGTAACTAAGCTATAAACATAGCATAAACATAATAATAGCGTTAGTATTGTTAATTGTTTTTTAAAGTAATAGTTTGTAAAGGATAAATATTTTCAATATTTAATGAATAACAATAGTTCGTTATATAATTATTACATAAAATTGTTAATTAAGTTTTTTAATGTTATTTATATATTATTTTAAGAATATTTTATCAATTATTGTATCATCGTAATGCAATTTAATCATCTGTTTGGTAGGTTTTCGAGCTAGCGTTTATTAGAGGTTTAAAGTAGTAGTAGTATTATTAAAAGTGCTTCGACAGCTTAGGCCATTTCGCACATTGGCTCCCACCGGGAGTCGAACCCGGGAGCAAACCGAAAATACCGAAGGCAAACGCGCTGTCCACATGACTATCCGGGAGCCCATTAGAGGTTTAAAATCTCCAACAGTTTGATACTTTATGACCTCAGTATCGCTTTCTAAATGTCAATTGGGCGTTTCTAAAAAGTGCTGCCATCCCTTCCTGTTCTCTCCGATTAACGGGGAAAGGGACGCCGACAAAGACGGCTATTGCAGAGTTTAAACCTCTAATTCATCAACTGTAGTGTTCCAAATTTTTTTTATTACACCAGTGCTTATGGTAATGAATTCAATTCGATTAACAGACATCTTTATTCGCATCAGTATTTCCGCATCAGAAAATTACCCTAGTGAAAATAAATATTAACTATTGTATTAGCTTCTATCCCCAAAGGCTGGTAAAAATTCTCAATAAATCCTACCAACCATAAATTACCTTTAAAAATGACTGTATTTTATATAAGGAAATTCGCTTACGATGAACAATAGAAAGCTTTGATAGAAAAACTCTCTCAGTAATATTTCACCATAAAATTACGCATCCATTTTTCTTTGAAACTTCCATTTGTTTCAGCAGCGAAATATGTTCTAGAATTTTCAATTCTCGAAGAGGAAAAAAGCGATTAAAAAAATTGAAATAAAAAACATGTCATGCATAAATGACAGCCGTTCAAGAGCGAAAAACATTTCCAAATAAAACTTTGCTTCATGACCGATTATTCGTGAATGTTTTGGGAGTTAAAAAACATCGCTCTTCAAAATTTTTGAAGTCGATCAACAAGTAACTCAAAATCTCCGTTAAAAAAACGAAAAATCATGTATGCGAGTGTCATATAGTAGATGATCGACTTCCATATAATAGGCCCATCGTTTACGAACACAACAGAGGCGGAGTCTGCCAATGATTTGTCAACATGCCCCCCAATTGTCGATTTGTACAACATGACCGCGCCAGAATAGATGGGATTGTTGGAGCACTGAATTCCCTTAGGTACACAAACCTACCGAAACGAAAAGAAAACGTCAGAAAAACCGAAAACGAAATTTAATTCTAAATAACCTCAACTTTACTTAAAAATTTACAATCCTTTCTTTAGGTTTGATCGAATATATCTCGACGATGCAATTTTTATCCTAAATAATAAGCAAAATAACTAAATTGGAGAATACGATAACATCCATTTCCACGAGCAGATGCAGTTATGCATATAGATAAAAATTATACGAAATAAATTCATAGTTGTGTTTCAAAATTCGAGCTTCGAGGACTTCGGTCATTTTGCACATGAGCTCCCTCCGAACCAGGGCCGCTTTCACCAAAGATGGACGTACTACACACTTGCCTATTCGCTAACCCACCATAAATAAAAACTTTAACATGATTATAGTTTAAATGTTTACCAATATTATTAAAATGATCATATTAATTTTGACATAATATAATTTTCTACTTGATGTAAAAGTTTAATTATGAATCATAATTACTAATTACATTTATTCCAAAGATAAACTTGGCATACCGGAACCCAATTATACAAAATTAATTCCACCTTCAATTCTTCCAACTCATCTGCCTGCCTAGGCGGTGTATTGTCGTTATAGTGAATCAACCCCCCTATGATTTCAGGATTCAAATCACTTTTGATGCATTTGTGTATTTTATTATTGCCTTAATCGTAACGGCTAATTATTCCAATTAAGGTGGCGTTTCCAAGTAAATAAATAATAAGTTGGTGTTTCAAGATACGGAAAATTCTTTAATAGTGTTTGCCAGTAATTCATGCAGTTATTAACATAAAGTTAATGTCAGACTAGAATAAAAACGCTGTTATACATTCAATACTTATGTTGAGGCAGACATCAAAGTATTTCCAATATAAGTTTTTTCCGATATTTTGATCACATTTTAGGCTAACTATTTGGAATTAAATACTGAAAAATAGAAAAAGAAAGAAGTTTTTGCTGCGCTATTTGTAATCCAATCAAATGGAAAAGTACCCTTGTACCCTTGTTGTTAAGTCATTTCATTTGTAGTTTGAGGTTGTTCCCTCTCTTAGCAAACTATGCAAATGAAAATCGCTGTTTTAGCTTTAATTGCATGTGCATATTTAATAGTAGAAACTGAATTCATTGACATCCCGAAATCAAATGAAGTCTAGTACTAAGATGCCATTGAGCATCCTCTAAGGATATTGCAATATATAGTTACTATTCCTACTCACGCTATAAACTTGTTTGCTCTATTTATGTCATAAACTGTATGCGTAGGTCTCGAGATTCTTTATTTCATAATCCCCCATCCTTGCGTTGTGCTAAGTTCACAGGAAAATGATTATTTATTCAAATAAAACCGAACTTATTTAATATGTTAATTAGTTAGCAATCATATATTTCTGAAAGAGAATATCCGGGATTGAAATATCAAAGAAAACATGAATTCTCCATCTTAATTTCTCAATAAACAACAATAAAATCGCAACGTAAGGACTTTGCTCACTGTTTATGGGTTTCGATATTCAGATGGAAATATAGTAGCATTTAAAAACTTTGATAATTTTTTTTTCCTTTTTAATCTCCACTGCTGTGGATATACACTTAATCAAGTTATTTTGGACACGTAGATCAGCAAATTAAACCACAGATAAGACACTCAAAATTTTAACTGTAATGATGAGCTAATATATTTTATTAAACAATACTAACTTGAACATTAGGCTTCATAAAACCTAGCCATGGAATATATTTTCTCATATCATGCACTTTTGAAGGCAGTAGAGTGAATTAGAAGCAACTGAGATGTGTAGTAACAGAAGAATAATGAAAAGATATTAGACATAACGTGTGACTTATGATGAAGTACTTCTTAGAGCAGATTTAGAGGGAAATCTAACAAAAAGCATTCATGGAAAGACGAGCAAAATCGATCGAGTACACACCAAGGAACGACAGTCTTCTAAAGATAGTATTGGAAGAAAAGTATAAATGTAGAATTGCAGAGAAAGATCTGGGATAGGTCGTTATTAGGGTTCAGGATAAGAACTATGAGAGAATAAAGTAGTTGCATAAAAGCAAGACAGGCTAAGGAGGAATAAGAATTCTTCAGATTGTTAACCTTAGTTAATAAAAAATCATCATAGGAATAAATAACTCTTCTGTAAACATTTACTTACGAAATAAATATGCCTGCTTATGATAATTTAACCCATTAACACCTGTAATATTGAATTAAAATATAATTATTCTCTATCTGCTTTATTTTCAACTGTTATGACGCAAAATGAGGAAAAGACAGTGATGAAAATACAATCACGTTAATCTTGTTTTCATACTCTATACTATACTCTTGTATAATCACAGCGAAGAATTATGCATGTGTCCCCAAAATAAACAAGGATCGCCATTTCAAGGTGGGTTAGTGTTTTTAATTGCTTTGACGTAGAAGATAAATCTTCATCAGGCCATTTACATAATACGTACGGTATCTAATTGTACATTGAGGTAAATTGCTCAGTTTACAATCATTGTAAAACGATTTTTTAAATTTGTGACGAGATTTAGAATTCATTAGAAGCTCTCTTTAATTGCTCGGAATTGTAAATAAGCTCGGATTGTTTAATCATCAGAAAATTAGCCTCACAAAGCGGAGTATAGCTTAAAATTGCGACAGTTTGGACGTTTGTGGGAGTATTCACAATGTGATGAATCCGAAATGAATTTTAGAATGTTATTGTTATAATTCTTTCCTTATTGTTAGGTTCGCTGCACCCGAAATAAAGGGAAAAGAATATTTGTTTGTTCGTTTTCAATATGAGTATCCCTGGAAACGAATAAATGATTCAGCTATGATCACGTGCGCCTAACGCGTATTAATTTTCTATGAGTTAGATTCACTCACAATTTCAATTCAAAAATTCACGATTCAGGAAGTTGTAAGCATGTTTAAATGAAGCTCTTTCTTATTAGATAGCCTTTACCAATTAAAAAGTTCAATATTGATATTAAAGTCCCATTTCTAATAAAGAGATTCATATTTTTCAGCTCCTTAAATTGCTTTCTGAACCGAAACATCGAATATCACGATGGAATGTTTATTGACGAACGTATGAAAGATAAATAATCATTATCTGTATCAATTCAGATGCAAGATCGTTAATTATATCCGGAAACAGACGGGGGAAGCTTTTTTCACGCAGAACGATCAATGTCCGATGCAAATAATTACATGCGAGGGTACATTCTGCTGCAAAAAAATTGAATTGCTATGAAAATTCTCATCAAAATTTTCAATTTCGAGCGTCATCAATTTCGAACTAATTACTCTTTAAATTCTCAACCATCATTATCCCTGGAATTGTTTAGGTCATTGCGCGTATTTTCAAAGCTCTCAGTTTAAATTTGTATTCCACGACAACATTTACGAACCATATGTAATACTTTTCGGAAAATCATTTTGAATGTTATCCGTGGTAATTCATCTTCCGAGATTCCTATATTATCTGCAGAATAAAATACAATCTGACTATGTACACTGTTTATTGCTAACGGAATTGATTTTAACAGATTTTGTTGATGGTGAAAGTTGACGGATTGATTAACTATATTCCTATATTATTTATAAGATTTAATTACATTAATTTATTTTATCTTAATTAAAATTTCTACTAATCAACCTTATTTTATATAAAAATATGATAATTATCTTCACTAAAAATCAATCCCGATATCCTTAAGTAACTCTAGTAAAAAAGGTATCCTGTAAACTATTTTTTCGAATAAACATTGACAGAAATAACGTTTACAATACAAATATCTTACTTAAATATAGACATTGGTTCGAAAGTTCTCTCCAATAGCGATTGGCCATTCTCTTCTTACTTACCTTATACGGATATTAATTTTCAAGTGTTAATAAAGATCAAATCTCTTACTGCTGCTATTTCCTGTATCTTAACTTTCGTTTCTTTCTTATAAGTAATCATTTCGATAAAAGAATATTTATGCTGAATATATTGTACCTTTCGATTATACAATCATGTTAGATATTCACTACACAAGGATAAACTACATAATCATCTAGCTAGGGATGAATGGAGATCTATAATGAGTAAAAATTTGCTTGTTTAATTTATAGAAGTGTAATAATGAAATCATACCCAAGACTTAAGTTCTACGTATATCGGCTTAAAATTGGCTAATAAATCTTTTCTGATTAGATAATGAAGAAATAACACTGTACATTTTCCACACTTTTATTTAATATTTTATAAAAGTGTGGAAAATTTAGTGTTATTTCTTCATTTCCTAAATGGCTTTCCACAAGGTAACGCCTCATCATCTATAATTCATTCGTTGCTGATTGCCCCTGCAAAATGCCTCAAACCTAAATTTCACTGTATCTACATCTTATGCAATTTTGATATTAACCATCCGGAAAATCAGTCAAAAAAACAACTAATTTCTTTTTTGTGGCTTCAGTAAACAATGGCAAAAACCAAAAATAGCAATGTAAACCCATCTATTTATGGTTAATACGTGTTTCTTTCCGAATCTTTTAAATTCCCTTAACATTAAGAGCTAAAAAACACACTTGTGTTCCTTTTTTTCATTTTTTATTCCCTTTATATTTCCATATTGCATCGCTAATCCATATTTGGAACTTGTCAAAAGTTTATTAGAAGAATGAGTGAGAAAAAGTTTCATTAAATAAATACCTCTTATAATATAATTAACTCGGATGATTGTAATCTAAAAGCGTATGATTCCATTTTTAATAATCAACGATTGCATTAAAAACATCTGAAAACACTTTTAAGTACTAACCGAAATACAGAGTTATTAATCATCGTAAAAACTTTCCGAGCAAGCATTTTGTGTCCCCTGAATGGACATATCCTACCTCTTTCAAAGAGGTCTTTATCTTTCATGAAATCCTTAGATCGCTGTGGCCTTAAGGGAAGATAGCTTTACTTTCTCTATATTTTTTCCCATCGCGGTTTCTCTTCCCTCAAAACTCAACCTCAGACTTTTTTCCTTTATCTTCACCGTCTCTGCACGTCGCCTTTCAGTTACACCAAAAATTCCCCAAAGCATTTTCTTTTATGTGATACTTGCTACTTTACTCCTGAAGATCTATCTTTTAAATCTTCCAGCCAGCGGTAAAGGGTATCCAAGGGCTATATCCTAGTCACTTCCACTTAAGATTCTGGTTCACGAATATCCCACAGACAGGGCTTTAAACGAATAACACAATAGTATAACGTAGCCTTCATAGCTTTAAATACTTTCATTTTTTTCAAGTAAAATTAATTCACTAAGTAAAAATTCCACTTCAGAGTTACTCAGTAAATTTATTTTATTTGTTGTCGAGTTTTTCACAATATGGTTTCTGCTATACATTGTAATCATTTTTTCTTTAATGTAATTTGTTTCGTTCGACCGCTGTACACCATTTTTATCATGTGATATTGCTTCGGATTGCTTGTACAAAATACTTGATTAGACGAAATTAGGCACTTCTGTTAAAACAGTTATTAGCTTTACAAACATGGCTATTTACTAGTGGTTGGTAGCACTTATTAGGGACATAATATGACCTAATTCCTCTTTGAAATCGCAAATATGAACTTCTCCTTTACGGAAAATGTCTATCCCAAGGCATAGTAAACGATTTTTACTCATTGCTACCACACCACTTTGTTTATTCTTTGTTTACTTTTGATTTCCAGAATATTTGAATTCATTATTCATTCAGTAAACGGTCTTCTACCAACTTCCTATCATTTCAAATCAAATCATTATTCCAATTCAAATCATTATTCCACATAGAGGTGCCCAAAATACCCTAGTAATTTTGAGTACCTAGTATGTTTATTTCCTTATGCTTGATAATGGCTCAGAGCTTTTTCCAGTCCTTAAAATTAGCATCTCTATAGAAAAAAGGGCACCTTAAGATTTATTTCAAAGTAAAAAATGTAATTTATTTTGAACTAGTACAGAACGAAAACCATAGACCCTAATGAGTCCAGGAATCACTGGTATACTCCAACCATCTTTAATCCATTTCGTAATCCCATATCCTGATATTAAGTAAACACATTAAACTACTGCCAAATAGGATTCCAGGTTTATTTCTAGGAAATTAGGGTCCCAAGGGAGTATCTCGAGAGTTATATTCCCACTTAATCAATCCGCCTCTCTTTCTCTAGCATTTCTTGGCTACGCAATACAATAACTCGGAGCAATTAGCTAAATCCGTCGCTGGGAAGTATTCTTGCTTGGCCTCACTTCACACATTCAAATGCCTATTCTCTCGCTCGGAAACTAAACATAACCACCCACTGAATCTGCATTTAGTCCACTCTGATTTAGTCAACATATTATTATCCCAAGGAATTAGAAATGAATGTCAGTAGCAAATCATTCATCAAAAGAAAATACATGTTTTTCAATGTAATGCCATCAGACCTGCTGATACATTGCAATAAAGGTTTCATGAATAAAATTTTATAAATTAATTCTGTCGAAAGTGAAATAACGGATATATTTTCCTTCAACCTTGCCTCTCCATAATTTGTCTATCCAGGGAAAAAATTATCTACAGTATATGTTAAATAATATTTCAAATATTTTTGTAAACAGGTCAAACGTAATATGTAAGTTTGAAGTCTCAATTTTGCTTAGTAAATCTGTATTTAATCTTTTACTCTATTGCTAATGCTTGGGTATCATACTCTATCTATTTACAAGATAGGACTAGCCGCAGACTGAAATTTATCAAAAAATTTTGACAATAGTGAATCTAAAATGTATGACATTTCTCGGGATGGAGGAATTGCAAAATATGAGATCAATAATAATATAATGGTATGTCTACACTTGTGCACTTTCCTCCTCCCCTTCCCTTTCAACTTGCATTTCCTCTTTCCCTTTCAACATGCGTTGCGCATGCCTTTCGGGCATGCCTCATGAGGCATTCAATTTGTTGTCCACACTGCATTATCTACTGTGCGTTATGATGGATACAGAATCGGCAAGTGTGATAGCCATTTGTGCAGGTGTGTTTTTAAAAAATGCACGTAAAAGAAAAAAGCAACGGGACCTGTGGACAAAGCAGTTTAACAAAAATCGAAATATTATACAATTATTTTTACAAAATTTTATTAATAGAAAAAGTGATGGAAGAATAATAAGTTAGACGTTGCGGGGAGTGATGCAATTTCAAGCGAAATCTCAGCCGAGGAAATCTGTGAAAGATGAGGAATAATAGATAATAATCAGATACAGAGAAAAGAAGCTGCAAAGGGCCAAACTGTGACTCGGATCATTAACTATTTAAAGCAAGAGTAAGGGAGAGAATAATTAAAACAGAAAAAGGTCCAGATATAGTTAAGAGAATATGGGACACAGATTAGTTAAATGAAGACTAGGAAGTCACGAAGCAAAACCGAAAAGAATTAGCTAGTAAAATGCAAACCAACAGCCGATGAAAAAACTTATAAAATAACCATAGAAAAAGAATGGGAAAAATAGGGAAAACAATCAAAGAAGCTGTGGAAGAAACTATTGGAAGAAACAAGAGAATAATACATGCTGATTGGTTTAACAACGAGTGTGCCCAAAATATACATGAGAAGAATAAAGCTAGAGAAAGCATGATAAGGAAAGAAACCAGAACGAACACTGAAAGATAACAAGAAATGAGGAAGGAAGCAAATAGGATATGAAAGAAAAAAGGAGAAAATGGAGAACAGCTAGAGAATATAGAAGAATACAGCAAACAGAATAAACAGAGATAGTTCTACTAAGTTTTAGAAAAGGTGAAAAGAGGATACCAATCAAGAATGGAAGGATTTAAAAATACGGAGGGAAATGTAGTCCAAGAAGAGAATAAAGTTCTGAAAAGATAGGTAAAACATTTCAAAGAACTCCTCTGTACAGAAGATAAGGAGAAAGTAACAACTGCAGAAAATTACAGGCTAAGGAAAGAATCAAATATAGAATCAATGAAATCAAATATATCAAAGTTGCTCAGAATTAAACCCACTAGGCTGGAAATTGCACAATGCATACAAAAGTTAAAAAATAATAAAGACCCAGGGAAGAAAATATTGCAGCAGAGCTAGTAAAATATGGAGAAGATATAATGAGTGATGCTATACATAAACTTAGTTGTATAATATAGGAAGCAGAAAAATGCCAGAAGGATAGAGCATGGGAATCCTAAGCCCAATATATAGAAAGGGAAATAAACTGGTTCTCGAGAAATATAGATGGAAAATACTGTTAAATATAGTATATGAAATCATCATAAAAGAAATACTGAAAGTAGTAACTGGGAGGATAATTGGAGATTCTCTGTGTGGGAGTAGATCCAATAGAAGTACAATAGACCAACTGTTTGTAATCAGACAAATTTTAGATAAATGATAGATAGATCATAATGTTTAACTGCATATGCTATTGTAGATTTTATACAAGCATTTGATTGTATAAACAGGATCAAACTCTGAGAAGCAATGGAGGACATGGAAATTCCATCCAAAATAATTCTATTGATTCAAATGACCTTGAAGAAGAGCATGGCTAAAGTAAAAATTCATAATCAAATATAAAATGAATTTGAATTCAGCACTGGGATAAAGCAAAGAGATGGCCTATGGGCCACACTGTTTATTCTAGGATTACACAAATCTGAAGAAAAAATAGATCAAAGGGGAACAATATTTAACAAATAAATAGAAAGAAGCGAGCAAAATGGGAGTGATACTTAATACCAGTAAACCTAAATATATGCTTATGAAATCTTCTGGCAAACCTAGAGTTACCCAGGATTTGGAGATAGAACAGATAAAATTTGATAGTGTGGAAGAGTTTAAATATCTAGAATAGATAACTTACAAAAAAGCATAACATGAATAAATGAAAGAATACAAGCAAGAAATAAAACTTACTTTGCAAATATGAAGATACTCAAGAGAAAGTTAATAAACAGAAACACTTAAATACAAATATATAAACCAATTACCAGACCAGTAGTAACCTATAGAGCATAAAAATGGACACTAACAATCACACAAGAGTTTGGCCCTAGTAAGATTTGAAAGCAATTGCAGAGAATATACCGACCTGTTATTGAGAATGGATTATGGCAAAGGAGAACCAAAGAGCAGTTAAAGACAATAATGAATTGGGAAAGATGTAGTCAAGTTCACAAAATCTTTGAGAATATAATGTTTGGACCATTTGGAAAGGATGCAGAAACAGCAATGCCGAATAAGGTGATAGAAGGGAGACTGTATGCCACTAGATGGAGATAAAGGTCCAGATATAGATGGCTAATTCATAAAGGACATGAAGAAGATAAAAGTGAGAAGACAGAGAAGTGGAGGCCAATTAAGGTGGAAGCTCACATAGGGCTGTAGCTCCAAAGAGAGAGTTTGTCTATAAATTGAGACTTAAGGACAATTTTTAAGTGACTTCTTATAAGTTTGGAACAAAATATATTAAATATTATCACACTTTCTATGCCTTGTGTATTATTTTGTATCTATATATAGTTTAAACCAGTCTATATAATATTAACATAAGTATACCATACAACAACTGAAAACCAGGAACTAACAGATGAGCCAAGAATGGCTCACGTGGACCTTATCCTGTTTTCCCTGACTTGTCTTGTAAATTCGAATTTATTCTTTATTTTTCATATTACTTTATTTGCCAATAACTCTTTTTTTACCAATTCAGGTTTTATTTAAGATTCTTTGTACAATAACTATACCTTGTATTAAGAGCAAGATAGTTAAATAATATATTGTACCAAAAATAACACTTTGAATTTAGTGTTTCATGTCAAAATAAAATCTACTTACATTATAGTCCACTTTCATATTAATGAAAATTAAATGTATTTTAAAATCGTTTTTTAAATAACACAGCTTATCGGAAATAATAGTTTACATCAAAAGTTTATTTCAAAATTTTTAACAGTCAAGAAAATAGCAAGAAAACGATTTAAGTAGTCGTGATAGTAATCAAAATCAAACCTATTTTATTACAATCATATTTCATTTAAAAGAACAAAAAGATATATTTGAAAATCTTGTTTTAAATTATATCACTCACCAGAGTTAATGGTTTAAATCAAAGCTTCCTAATTAAATATCAATAAAATAGCCGAAAAACGACTTTCGTAGTGCTGTCAAATTAAAGTCTACTTTCATTATAATCAACTTTAATTAAAAAAGAACAAACGGATGTATTTAAAAATCTTATTTTTAATAATAATGCTTTCTGGACGCAATGTTTTAGTTACATAGTGTGGATATATAATAAAAAGAATAGCAGTTTGACTCCATCTACGCCACATTTATTTAAACAACTACTATGCTGAAATTAAAATTAATAGCTTACAGTCGTTTCTCTAGATAAAACTATACAACAGGTATGAGTAATTTAAGTTCGTATGTTTCAGCAGAAAATACCCTTCGATTCTAAAGAATTACTTTTTTTACAGCAGCCGTCATGTGGTTAGATAAAATCTGCATATCGACATTGTATCAGCTAATGCATTACTTCATTTAAGGTCTTTTGTTTTAATAACGTTGTGATTCAATAAAAAGCGAATTACTGGAACGTGAAAACTTCCGTATTTTACGGTGAGAAATATGATCAGTCACTTGATATATTTGCAGTAAAAATATAGCAATTCGTTTAAAAAATACGGCATGAAGTACCTCACATAGAAGCAATTGATAGTATTTTCTTACCTCTTTAGATTTCCTCAAATAACGCTTTTAAATAAAAAATCACAGCACTCCTTACAAAACTTTATTTTGAGCGAATACATTACAACATATCTGATGACCACTGGTGACGGAAAAAAGTAATTTGCCAAGTAACTGCTCAACCTCACTGTATCCATTTTCGCTCACAAAAGCAACACCTCTTAACACGTATATTATTTCGCCTAACACTCTCCGTTCACTGAGTGGATTAAGTGTACTTTGAAAATTAAAGACAGAAAATTAATGATATTTTATAAATAAGCACTGCAGTCATAATTCCACAATATTTCTTAGGGCAATTGCGCGACACTCGAATTATTTTCCGCAGCACTTCGTAAACCGACTAAAATCCTTGTATGTTCAGCAAGAAAAACTGGAAGTACAATTTCTTGGTGATAGAGCATGAAACACACTTGCACTTTGCCAATATAGGTAAGTCCTCTGAAAGATACGTTTTCGATGTGAACAACTCGATTGCACGTAAAGAACTGAAAATGAAGGCCAAAAACATGACTACACGCAAAGCATTTCTATATTTCTTGTTTGCGAAATCCACCTTCCACGTCACCCCTTATCTACTACCCATAGGGATAGAATAGCCACTAGAAAAGCAGGCTGAAACATTCGTCTAATTGCGCAACGGAATATTCTTATCGGTGGTCAGGTCCCTCAAACTAATGAAGGGAAATGAGAGCTCAAACGACTCATCCCTTTTCGAGACAAAACTATTTAATAATATATAATTAAGATGGTAAAATCTTTATATCGATGCGCTTCAAATTCTTAGCGATATTAATCGTTGCAGAAGTCTTTCGGTTTCACTAATTAAATTACACTGATGCGTGATGCGGTTTACACCGTCTTTAGAGCGAAATTATGCCTTTGCGTTTTATGTAGCAATTGGAAGTTACGCATTTAATTTTCTGTCTCAGCAGAGAGTGGATTATCGTGAGTTATGATGGAATAAATATAATATTCGAGCCGCAGAAGTTGCTCTGGAGTTCACTTGCATGAAAATTGAATTATGCTTTTGCTCTATGAGTTTAGAAAGATCATAACCAAAATGTTTATTTTCTGGGAGAAGAAAAAGGGGCATACACTCTCACTTAAAAATATTGAAAATTAAGATTGATGCTTCCTTTTGCAATAAAAACTGTTCAAGTGAAAATACATTTCTTTCAATCAATTCTACACAGAGATGGAAATGAAGATGTAATATTGAGGTTGTACAAGAAGTGAAAAATAGTGCCTTGGCTGGGGCTCGAACAGAGATCCTCAAGGAGGCAACCGAAACACAAATTGATATGTAGAGTTCTCCCCTCCAGATGTAATATTTCCAATTAAATGTGGAACAGAATAGCCGATATTTCAATAGTCTTACTAGCAGTATTTGTGAAAGAGTATACTTTTTATACTCGAATATAAGCCGAACTCATTAAAAGCCGAGGTACCTAATTTTATTCCAAAAAACTGGGAAAAGTAACCCAATCGAATATAAGCCTAGGGTGGGAAATGTAGCAGGTACTGGTACACAATGAAAATAATTAGCTATGAAATTATATAGTAATTAAGGCATCGGTAGTTTAGTTAGACAGAATTGACAAGGAATTGTTAAATGAGCAAGTGAGGACTTTCCCAGCCGATTTACGACAATGACGCTTCTTTGCCACGGGAGAACTGATAAGGGGAGCCCTCCCTCGTGTTTAAGAAGAGGGGCCTTGTACTCAGCATAAAAAAGTGTGCAGAAAAACTCGGCTTTTGCATGAGCATATAATTGTATTCACTGTTGAATTTATTTACATGTATATATAACCATAGGGCACTAAATACGTTTTTACGCGATGTAAGTTTATCGCTCTTAAGGTATTCGATTTAAAATGAATTTAACACAGTAATGATCTGCTTTGGTGGGGTCACACTAAATGGTGGAAATGTCACTTATTGATATTTAATATTATGTATTTATAAACAAAATTATCTTTTTGTTTTATTTATTTTATAACATATGTTTTTGTTTTTGTGGCCCTGAAAATGATCGTTGTATTATTCCAATGACACTTGTGGAGAAGAGAATACCATTTTATTTCATTCGTAATGAATTTCCTCAGTATCAATACGGCCTCAGTCGATCTTATTCAAAACTAAATAAACTGATATCGAAATCACTGGAAAGACGCACAGAATGTTGAACGAAAATCCAACTGGTTGGATTTACGTGCGCTGATGCATGCGTCATGAAAAAGAGGTCTAGTCAACTTGCGAGAGGCATGCGCTATTGCATGCCTCTCCTTCATCATACCGTGCGCTATGATGCATGACTGTGTTGAATACAAAGTTGCACAAGTGTGGACATAGCTTTATAGAGTTAAGTTTCTCAATAAACTCAATGGCAACATCATGGACGATTTACTTAGGAAGGTTGGTCAAAGCGGTGAAAAAAGAACGGAAATTCAATGACCAGTCAAAGTAGCTTTGCATGGAAATAATAGCGGGAACTGACAGTTCATTGAAATATTTGTTGGTTATTTCCTGTACCCAAAAAAGTCGGCTATTTTAAGTCATGTGCCATATCTTTTAGCAGATAAGACGAGGTATGAATTTTTGTCAAATTTTAATCGTTTAAGGATAAATCTGCCTCATAAGACGAATCCCAAACTATAGATGGCCTATGATTTTAGTTTAGATCGGCAATCATCATCTGGATAGTAATACTGTGTAGTGTATATGGAATAATTTCCGGTTTGTAATTTTTGGGATTTTGGGAATTTTACTTGCATGCAACTGGCAGTACTATCTTGCGATTGCCACATACATTCGTACTGATTATTTTTGTATTTGTCCTATAGATGACCCCGGATTTTGGGGGTCTTTTTATGATTTAACTATCGTCGTATCTGCAAAAATATTAGAGATTATCAGAGAAATTACGTTCTCTGAAGATGTAACTGATATAATGTAACCTCCCTGTTATATTAGCCGTTCTGATACTGCGAGGAAGATCAGGGAAATATATGCTAGAACGAATCGTTTCAAGAATTCATTTTTTCCACGAGCGATACGCTAAAACGTAAAGTGATACGTGAAGATACGAAAATAGAGTAAAAGTGCTTGCACCCACTGCTGCACGCCGAAATGCGGCTTGCTTACCTTAAATTGACATAGATAAGCCATCAACATAGAAATATACGGTATTTATTTTGGGAAACTGGTAGGATAGCACACCTTATCATGCGCTGCAAGTACGGTAATTATGAAAATGTAAACGAACTATTTTCCCACTCTGCTAGGGACCCTCTTTTCTTTCGATGCATGCGTGTGACTGTTGCACTTCCCTTGCTTTGCTTCTTTCTTAAATCCGGCGAAACTTGCCTTCGAGCCTTGCGGTGGTCTCCGATGCCTTCTACCACTAAGATCCCCATTTGCTGTAGGATTCACCCCTCGGATCCTAGCCGCAACCCTCAAGAGATTTGGGGACGAACCTTTCTGCCCACCAATTGACCTCTCCCGAAAGCAAATCCTCGATCAAGAACTCTTATCCCGTTCCCTCCTCCAAATTGACCATCCACATCTTTACATTCGTTCGGACCACTCCTCCACTTAAGGCCAAACTTGTTCCTCTGAATCGTTCCGCAGTGTAATGCTCTATTTCCCAGAACGCTGCTTACGTTTTTGCTTCGCAGAACCACCTAAGAAAACTAATGACAGAATTTCGAACGGTGATTTCAAGTAAAATACGATAATTACTTCTGCTCCTCTGGGAGTTAAAAAGGATTACATAGTTATAGCGTCTATTAGTGATTCTACGAGGTTTGAGGATTGAACTGATAACGTTTTTCAGTTACTCGCATTAATGTTATAAAATAGGTGAAAAAGAACTCCTGATTTTTATACTCAACATGGTAATTTTTTTCTTTTTTATATAAATACAATTTGGAATAATCGTAAAAAAGTTTCATTAAACTTTTGATTTTTGTTAACTAGGATGTAATTATTGTCTGTCACGTGACTCGAATGCAATGATCAAATACGCTGTAATATATTGCTCTATGTCAAATTCATAATTTTTATAGCACGTGGCATTCAAAGATTAAAATTCGAGTACAGTATTGAAGACCTTAAAAATCCAATGTAGTAAGTATCTCATTTTAAAGAGTTGGCTAAATACTTTGATAATCACATTTTGTGAAAAAATATCGAATTGGCTTTCCCTTTGGCTATAATATTTTTGAGGAAAACATTTTTATATTTCAAAAAACTAATAATAGATGAAATTGCTGATTTTGGGCTCCACAAAATGTTATTATGTAAGCCGATTACGACTCACATGAGTTATTACTAAAAATCAGTACCTAATGATGACATTGATTCTTGTATAATTAAACTAATTAATAATTGATCTTATCCGTAGCCACAACCAAATTAAACCGAGTGATAACAAGAAAAATCACACGAGTGATAACAAGCAAAATCGCTAGATAATCCAACAATTATATTTCGTACATCAGGTTGTCAATCAACTAACAACGAAATTTATTACTTCCGTTTGTTAATTGAACAAAAATTATGTCAGATAAATCTAATAAGAGGATCACGGGTAGCATTAAATACAACAATGGTCAATTAATAAAAATCGGATAAATTATCCGTTAATGGAAACATGAATTATATTAAAAAGCTAATCTAATATAAATGGATACAAATATAATATAAATAATGAATATAAATATGCATTAATTTTTGTTCAAAAATGTTCATCAAGATGACAGTGCGATAAAATTTTTAATAGGTTGACAGATAAATCAAACATAACCACTTATAATTTCGCAATTGCTTAAGAGAGTATACAAGATAACTCGCGAATAAAAACGGGCCACCGAGATGAACTAGCGCCATCAATCACCCGCGAGTCAAAAGGGAAGCTCTGGGCAGGACGACGTCTCCTAGGTTACCAGTAAACAACAGCGAATACTTTCACTGTATGCGGACCATTCTCTATGGCGCGGTATTAACGCCCTGCGACATGCAGTTGTCCAATCACAACAACAGCAACCGGATCTATTACCCCACTTCCTTTCAACTTAGGCGCCATCAATTTGCACTGGGACATCCGATACGCTAGCGGAGACAAGGTGCATGTCGCTCATCCAATCCTAAAGCCCTAAATCCTCCCGAAATCTCGCACCATATCCTTCCTCCGAATCTGGAGGACACCCACTGGAGAAAGGGAACCCACCCCTCCAGCTAAATCCGATTGTATCGCGGCTGTACGAGTGATCCCTAATCTCTCCTTCTCTCTTTTGGACCCTCGTCACAAACCTCAGCCTCTCCAGAGGATTCATCTCCTTTCCATACGTAACAGATATTCCTTAAACTGCAGTTTATAAGCATCTGCTCAAAGGGGGACGGCCGTTCTATATGTTAATGATGACACAGCTATATAGAACGGAGATAGAATACATCAACAAGGGGGACTTCCTATAAAAACAGGATTGCATTTGGAACGAGGAAAGTGGTGAATGGTATAGCCATTGGGTGGAATGGAGTTAGTCCGGCAGAAAACACGATAGAGTAACCCTTAGAATTGCCAACTCCCCCGGAATTCCGGGAGTTTCCTGGAATTTGGCAGATTCCGGGAGATTTTGATTTCCCGGAATTTTTAAACATGCTGATCAGTGGTATATCATCAGAAATTCGTGAATTAAATCAGATTGGTACGAAAAACCCATTGTAAGAGAAATATTCCATGATAAAATTACTTTAGGTGACCGGTACACCCTTATATTAAAATCCCTTCTCTGCCTCTATCGCTTTAATTCAATGAGAGTGAAGACAAAAGCAAAGCACCACAAATATTCAGTTGGAATACACACCGTTCTAGTTGAAATGGATAAACAAGTCGTAAATGAATTCACCCTCTGTTTCGGAAATTTTAAAATAGTTATTATTTCAAACCTACATGTTAGTTTTAATTGATTAACATTAACTATTCTGAGGTCAATTGGCGACGCATAATCTAGATATCCTATAATCTATTACTAAACAAATAGTCTTTTGATGCCGAAAAACGTCAATATTTCCAAATTTTTCGGACATAATTTTAGGCGTTAGCAATTACTAATATTCATAATCTTGGAATGCTCATAATTTATAGTTAATTATTGACAAGCAAATTCACACCTTTTTCTAATATACTTATTGTAAAATCTGATTTATTATTTTAAATATTAAATTATTCAAAAATTTATTGAGTCATTATAACTTTTATTTAATTAAGATCCTGTATTGATGTATTGAGTTTGATAATATAGTAAAAAAGCGGTGAAGGAAGTAAAAAACAAATACGACATCCCGATACATGTGTGTATTGCGGGTTTGCATACATCGTGCGATGCTGAGAAACGGATGTCTTTCAGGAATGACATATCAATTTCACTAACTTCTGGTTGGTTAAAATTAATATCATTGATGTGTAAAACCTTTAAAAATTATCACGAGTAAGAAAACATTAAAATATAATTTCCGTTTCCGAAGAAAATTATAAAAAAATTTCCGTGTTGAATGTGTTAAAGTGCTAAATTAATAAACTTCCCACCACTGTCCGATATTTTGGGTGAATAGAATGACAATATCCATGATGATAAAAATGCTGTTCGTTGCATTTGATTTTTTTCCTATTTCTGTGTTTAATCTTTAGATACAATTTCGACTTGTAACGAGCTGAATGCGAATTCAGCCGTTTTTTCAGAATAAATGATACAAACAGAGGAACTCATGCTCATTAGAAGGGTCAATCACCTTCGATGCCATTAGCATATAACCCGTGGAACTTAATTGCCTCTGAAATCCAAATTGATTCCTGAGTTTCACTCATTACTTTTGTTTTGCACGGAGATTTTCATATAGATGACACTCATATGATTACCTTGAACACATGATCCCCGGGCGGTATGTTACCTGATTTTGGCTGATTTTACCATGATTCTTTTCTTAATACCCAACAGTGATTTTCTACCGTATTGTGAGATGATAAGGGCTGGATTTGGTAGTAAAACGTTCGCATTTAAGTAAAATAGCAAGTAAATATTAAAAAAAGTTATAAAAATCAACAATACAACATAAAATCTCTAGTTTTTCACTACAGCGTTGCGGAAGACATGAGATTTTGTTAATCGGTAGGTTTCTACACCTTAATATTCCCATTTCAATCACATTTCTTACGTTTTTTTTGTAATTTACTCGTCGTTGCGAAATGCATTAACCACATATTAAAATAGCAAAATTACTTATTCCTTCTCTATTTCCTCATACTTCTGAGGATATATTTGGTTCGTTTCTAGCAACTCTCATAATCTTGGATAACAGGGTATGCAAGCTCCTTTGGGTACTACCAATTTTAGTATTGCCTCTATCAGAATTCCTTCTGTTAGTACAGATACTACATTCCTGCCACATTCGATGCATCCATCATGTGTTTATACATTTTATGAGAGATTTATGCCAACACAAATTTCTCACGGTTTGTGATTTACCTCTCTCAGATGGATGAAAGCGGAAATCTCTTACGAAAGCATAAATGTGGGAAGACATGCATGAATATTTTGCCGCAACACTCGAAGCAAAACTGCAGATAAAACACTATGATCCCTCGTTGTTTATATTTCCATATTTCCATGGTTTTCGAAAATGCCAGCCTTAATTGAGATCATTATTGAAAGAGGCGAGTGTTGATTTTCGATTGTTAAAGATCTATTACCCAAGTTTAGACATGGTGACTGAATATGAGCTACAGAAAACGTCATGAGCTAAAATTCAATAGAGTAGGATGATAACCACAAAAATGCACATGGACACGGATAGATTTAATTGTATTGACCATCTTCAATGAGGCAATTACTCAAAGGCATTAAAAAAGATATACTAAAAATACAGTGGGGTATGACCAAATTATTGTACACATAAATTCATAAAATTGATGCTTAGAGACGTGACTTCGAGGAATGACATTATAGTCCATGCGCTTTCTTGTAATTAATACTGATTCTGGATCAAATTACAGTTTTACTTATGACAAATATGTTAAAACCTTATTAAATTATTAAATGTGTTGTTTTGTCTCTCTTGAGTGCAATTTTCGAATTAATCTTTATTGAATTCTTAATGAATGTGATCAGATATAATTGTTCTGGCTTCTTGCACAGAAAATGGCTTCAGCGATAAGACTTGCAGCTTCTGCACCTAATTATGACAATACTTTGTCGAAAGAGATCGCTTTTATGCGAAACAGAAGAGAGCACTGGTGTAATCATTGCGTCATTTTCGTCCAGTTAAAATTGATAGAATATCGCAATCTCACATTCAACTCGTATAGGCCAAATACAAAATCTAGTCAAATCATACATAAAATCTTTATAGTGTCAAAAAACATAGCTTTACATAAATATCTCTTAAAACTTGTAGAAAAGTACCTTTTCCTCAGTATTTCTTTATATAAATAGTTTTTTTACACCGTATAAGTCATTATTACAGAATTAGAGGCGTTAATGAGTACTTTTCTAATAAAACAGAAGGTACATAATTGAAACACAGCGGAAAAAGCAGGAGAAAAATATTGCAACGAGTGTTAAGGGGTAGAGTAATCAAACAAACGACTACGGCCGACTTCTCTCTCAGTTTGGCTACAAAGAGAAGGGAAAGTTGAGCGAGCAAAATGCACAAATAGACGGGAAAACACTCCCAAAGCGAACAGATATGTCGTGCGCAAAGGAAAATAAACTTCTTCCCTGTCTTTCTGGCCGGCCTCTTTCACTGGTCCACATCGAATGTATCCGTCAAGTTTTCAAGAGATGAACACTTCAGATCATATATGCGCTCTAAAATCAAAACGTTATGATACGTCAAAAAGAATGATCCTTTTGATATCACAAACAGTTAGAGATTCTTACGCCGCATTACTCCCAGTTTCCTACAATTGGTAGGACGTTTTAAACTGCTGTGGTTATACTTCTGTGCCGTATTGTTCTACACCCGCAGTTTATTGATATCAGTTTAATTTCCTGGGTTGGGTTACTATACAATTGTTAATAAATTTAAATTACCCTTTTTTAAGATATGAACCTTAGTAATTTAAATTTAATAAATGGCATAATAAAAATGATGCCCTTTGAAGGTGTACTCAATTGGATGAACGAGCGAAGTAATAAAATAAAGACATAAAATTGTAAATAAAATATAAAATTACGTAATCATAAAACTTCCACGCTGCTGGTTCTTTCACATAAGAAAGGTGATTAAATTAAGGTATACTGTATGTACGCGAAATAAAATATAAAAATTCAATAATAAAAATATCACGGACGCAGTTAATTATTTCATACAAGAAAAGGGACTAAATAGTGGGTTTGGGGTCAAAAATAAATTTGGGAGTACGTAATATACGTTAAATAACACATGGGGAGGAGCATGAATGGTTATTTCAAATGCACGGCAAGCAAGAGATCCTCTTCGAGTCCTGGGTGAGTCAGGATTGTTCTCTTTTGGTTATTTCTTCGGAAATAGTACGTTAATGGAAGGCATAATACGTTTTGCAGTTCCACTCTGCGTGAATAAACAATGAAATTAAATGACATGTAATGAGATAACAACGTTCTTGGGTTATTTGTTTCGGAAATTCCCTTGCCTACCAACTGTTTACATTTATGTTCGTACTTATCATCCATGAGACGATACACCGTCTCATGGATGACCGTCACCGTCTAAAGACGTCTCACTCAATGACATTAGGCTAATTACCAAAAGACAATTCACCCAGAGATCTTTTCACCCAGAGATATTTCACTTAAGACGTTTCACCCAAGGATTTTTCACCCAACACTGAGCTCATATGAGGAATATTTCATCCAAAGAATTGTAATAATGCAAGGCTTACTTTCCAATAATAATCCAATGTATTACTCCCCTAGGTGTAGCGTCCTTGGGCAAACTGTCTCTCACGTGAAACATCTTTGGATGAAACTTCCCCAAAGCAAAACACCGTGTAAATGTTTACCAGGTGTAAAAGTATGAAACCGGAATTTGTTTTGTAAAAATTACACTCCTGTTATTTGAAAATTATCGTACGTATCATAAATTTTCGTATTATCTTCATCCGATAAGGATTGCAAGTCCTTGTCTTCAAACTTTTTCGGTGGTTTCCCACGGTCCTCGTTTCTCACGTCAAAATCACCACTTTTAAATTTTTTAATAAACTTGAAGATCTGAGTTTTTCCAAGAGTATGTTCACCATATGCTTCGACAAGCATTCTATGCGAATCTGCAGCAGTTTTCTTCAAATGATAGCAGAAAACCAATGCTGTCCGCAAATCGTAGTTCGTAGGCACAAAACTCGACATGTTTGAGGTTATAGTAGTAGTAGTAGTATTATGGTTTGAGGGTGCGTCAACAGCTAGGGTTATTTGTACCACACACACAAATACAATTTTCTTAGGTGAGTAGAATTTACTATAATAGATACATTTAATTTTATAGAGCTTAGGAAAATTGCCACAGCACTATGGGCTTCTTGTTAGGTTGTTATATTTTGAGGTTATAGAAAAATATACTGGTATATGAAACTCAGGTTATTGTGTGTTGACAAACTTCTTCAGCTGTTAGAGGGAGAAGATGGCGCTGCAGAAGCGGTCTTACGGTCTTTTAACTGATAGCGAGCAACATCTATACGGAAATTCCGATTTCATACTTCTACACCGTATACAACCCCCTCCTACGCTTCGACAGGTGGATTGCGGGTTACAATTGCAAATGAACGAGAAATCTTAATGGACCGAGTGGAGGGAATCAATAGAACATCACCGAAGCATCTAAATAACTTGCCTGTTTCCTCCCCCACCTTGGAGCACCGCAAGGTTAGCCAATTCGCCTTTCGAGGCGTCTTTCTCCGCGGATTCGCCAATCAAGATTAATGGCTGCGGTGAGCAATTTGCAATGGAAAAATAGCACATCGCAGCCAATGTATCGTAACGGCGCCTTCAAGAGACCCAAAGGAGCGTATTTAGATGAAATATTGCATTTCCTATTTCCCTGGCTCACTTTCAAAAGCAGACAAGGCCCGCGATTCAGAGGATGTTTTACCTCTTAATCAGAGTCTAGTTTAACTTTGGCATTGAGTGTCGAACTATCAGCAACTTGGGAAAATAAAAGACGGGAAAATATGCCGGAGAGTGTATAGAAAGCAAATATTTTACGTGCCTTCCGGGGTAACAGAATTTGCCTCTGTTCGATAAATTCATTTTTACGCCAAAAACAGTTCTCTATGACTTGAGTAATTATAGGCTTACACCCCGTAAACATCCGGAAATTTTACAGTGGAAAGAATACCTTTAGTAATTCTAAATCGAAATGTAAAGAGATTTCATTACCTTGTAGACTAAAAGTTGTAACTATTGTCATTAACGTAGCAACAGAGGTTTGAAGTAAAGAATAAACAAGGATTCCTTGAATTTATCCGTCTTTTACCATCCTCAAGTCTTTCTCTTTTCAACGAAGAGAGAAATGAGTGATTAAAAGACAATTTAAATTGTGATTAAATTCAGTTCTTTCAGTTCATGAGTGCAATTTGTCACCGATATGGTAAAAAAGCATTTACGTTCTTAAAAATCTTAAAAACTATTGATATTTTCGGAGACTATTTTTAACGGATAAAAGCCACGCTTTAAAATATTTCCAACAACTTTCTCCTTCACTAAAATTTTCATTCAGTTGAATCATTTCTTAAGCAAGCGAAAATATCAAATTTTGAAATCGATGTGATAAGACCTTTGTGATACGCCATCACATAAATAATTGAAACTAAGTGTATGGTTTAGATTAAACATAATTCCTCATCCTAATATTTGATAGAAATTAAAATTAAAATTTATCCCATTTAAATAACACATTCGAATATGATTAAAGAAGACAAATAAAAAATTCCAAATCACTTAAATTGTAAAAAATAGTTATAACTATAGTGTTCTAGTTATATAACTAGAACACTTCAGTTAATTAATACTAACTATATATGATGGAAATAAATACTGAAAAAGGGTAATACATAAGACGAATATTATTGATTAAATGATTATTTAAATTTAGTTCTTTAAAAATCCGATCACCCTGGATTCGAACCCGGGACCTTGTGGTTTGGAGTATTAGCGTAGATGGAATGCTATTCACTCCGCCACCAAGTACTGTGGCGATTATTAATATTGATTTCATTTTACTTAAAATCTATTTTTCCTGATGCTGAATCTAAAATATTTCAACTTTTAAACGCAAATTCCCAATTTTCATAAAAATATAGGCGGTCTATGGCAAAATTGTAATTTAAAATATGACAATAACAAGGAAATTCAATGTTCGAGGAAATAAATTTCAATTAAACGAGAATATATGTTAAAACAGTAATTACGGCCTTAATTAGCTAATGAATTTATCCCTCAACTAAATGTAGCTCATAATCAGGCAGACGTAGAGAAGATTGGAAGTCGACAAAGAATAACAAGAACTGGAATAGTAACAGTTGAAAAAATTTACTTGTAATCCTTGTTTAGATTGATTTTAATTGGTTCCCGTGACAAACAAATATAAAATATTTTGATCTCTGGAAGAAATCGAAATTTTATTAATAAACATTGTATTTATACTTCTTTATATCGTTGCATTTGACCTTCCCATATTTGTAAACCACGCGTATAATTTCACACTAATTTAGGCAGCCGTTTTATGACATTAAAACCATTACCAAGAGTTCATACGACAAAATAAAAGTAAACCGTTTCAGTGTGGGATATAAAATATAATTTCCGATAGAATTCACGTTGATAAGAACGTGTTATCGCTTATTTATCATATGGGGTTTATAAACATATTTTATAACCTTTGTTATATGTTTGAAATGCGTGTGGTAGTGTGATAGCGCATTAACGCTCCAACCTCACGGTCCCGGGTTCGAATCCCGGCTAATCGGAATTTTCCTGTTAGGGAATAGTTGTCAGTGTATATAGTGTTTATTAATAAAGGAAAATACAAAAATAAATAAAATAAAAAAAGGGGATTAGATGGAAGAATGGCCATCAAAGGTTAAACTTCGCCCATGACAAAAGAACGGCATTATTATTATTGCATTTAAATGGACATTCCGCATGAAAAAAGTATGATTTTAATTCAATATTATTAACCGAGAGACAACCAACATATGTCATAATCGTATATTTATTACCTGCTAATACAACCATTAACTACTACCTTATATTGTTCTTACAGTTTTTATAATAATAATAAGAAAGAGAAGAAGGAAAATATTAAATATACCCAATTAGCGCAGGAAATAAAAGAATAATGGAAAAAAGACACAGTTACAATAGTATCAATAGTCATTTCGGTTGTAGGAATTACAATGAAGAACTTCTATACAAATTTTGAAATATTAAATTTCAGCAAAAAGATTCACACAGTTATTCAAAATGCAGCCATTCTGAAAACAGCATCCATACTAAGAAAATTCTTAAGACCACAATAGAGAAGTATGTGACATGTAAAAGCCCGTATAAGCACTGCAAAAAAATTAAGGGAGAAAAGCAATGAATTATAATAATTTATCGAACACATACAAGATTTCATTTTTGTCACCCCTCTATTTGATCTAAATTGGCAAATATATTCCATCCCTCGCCATTGTAGTGCCTTCTGCGAGGAAAGAGTTTTTTCTATTCATGACGAACGGCGTGGAGAGAAGACCACCATGTGCTTCTCCGATACAAGCGCTGTGCGATAGATTTATGAGAGAAATTTAAATATTTCTTCCCCTCGGCTGGGAAACGCTCGCTACTCCAGAGGCGAAGAAATCTCGAGGAATTGTCGTTAAAAGAAATAAGCGGATTCCGTTTCATGGTTACTCCAATCACGTAAAACGTTATTTTTGAAGTTGAATGCCTTTTTCTACGGTGAAATTTAATTAGAAATATTGATGGCTCGAAATTCATTAAAGAGAGGATGTAGAAGATGCTTGTGTTTAATCCGATTCAAAATCAAGAAATCTCCGATTAAATACACCGTATTTTCGTAAACTAACGAATTACATTTTTTTAATATTCACGTTGGCATCAATAAAACTTTGGTCGTCACAACAGTAGCTTCAATGTTTTTCTATTCCAGAGCTTATTTTATTATTCAATGTATAGAATAACTAGCGAATCGGAGTTCCCTGATAGCCACGTAGGCAGCGCGTTCGGCTCCGGTGAAAGCGGTCCCGGGTTCGATTCCCTGTGAGAGCTCATGTGCGAAATTGTGAAAGGTATCCAAGTGCTTTCAAACCAACAACAAAAAGTAACAAAGCTGACTGTGGCCTCAACAATTATTGAAATCAGTAAGAAATACCTTCTAAATTTGGTATTAATCACCAATTCTATTTTACACTCTTCCACTTACCACAAAATATCGAGAGAATAAGATAGATTATAGTTTAAAACATCGATAAATCAAGTGGTATGGAAATCGAATCCCAATTACGTGCATTCATGAAAGAAATACGCTAAATTTACGCTTTCAAAAACGTAAAATCGGGCGTAATCTTACGGAAACTTTTCTTCGACTCCTTTGTTATAATTCACGTTACGCAAAAAATGGCAATAGTATTCCGGAGACTATCCATAAGTTACAAACAACACTCAATCAGCTTTACAGGAGGGCTCCCAGATTGACAAGTCAACGTCATCAAACAAGTCGGCAGCGCGTTCTGATTTGATGTTAGTGGTCCTGGGTTCGATTCCCGGTGGAAGCCCATGGGAGAAATGGTATTGGCTATTGAAGTACTTTTAACAAAACGACTACTATGAATTCACTGAACAGGATATTTAACCGAAATTTTAGAAGGCATGAACAGCTAGTCGAAAATATAACAAGTGAGGGTAAAACGATAAAGCTCGTCAATTATCTTCCCTCTCATAAATGACAAGCCAAATTGAAACGCAACTTTAGAGAAATGGACCAAGAACAACATCATAACTGCTAACGCCAAGACGGAAGGGGTGTAATTCGTAACTAGCGATTGCACTCGGAGGCTAACATTGAGCTGTATTTTCACACTCCCACACACCGAAGCCGCTTTCCCTATATCTTCTCCCAACTTCCTCCTGCTTAACTTCGGGTACATCTCCCGGTTCGTTCGAAAAGGGCAGAGTCGATCGAAAACCCTTGAAAAAGGGAATTTGTACGCAGATTGACTTATGGGCCAATATTGCCGATGCCGCCATACGCATATGACACGTGGGAAAATCCTTGTTTACTGCGGGGATATGCCCGGCTTATGCGATCCATTAGAAAGATACGAAATCCCGACCAAAACTCACAAATCATATAAGACAATTTATTGTATCTCGGAACGAAGATGTTAAGGAGGATTGCAGTATTGTAGAGCTTCATCCTTTACTCTCGTATCTATTTTGATGAAGTTGTGACGACGAAAGGTCCGTGAAGTACGTGAATCCACTGATTATAAGTCTAATGGATCAATTCCTTCGCTTGTCCATCGACGATAATGATATTTCATCCAAAGAATTGAACGATTTGTAGGTGCATACTCTCATTGCGTACCATTATCCTGGATTATAAACCTACAGAATAATCATTTGTATAATAAACAGCAACTCGTAAGATATGAAACAACATATTTCAAATAACAGAAGAATATTATAACACAATTATATTTACAAATTGATATAGTAGCGGAATTGACAGAGCACCCTATGAATAAAATTAATTTTCGCATAATCTAATGCAGGTCAAATCACCACCGGGGTTCAGACGTGTTGGATGCATGCATGTGTAATTCAATACATTCCAATAAAAGCTAATATGAGAAATTTTCGGTGTAGAACCTAGGGAAATTTGGAAGGGTTCCAAAGTATACTTACAAACTCTTAACGTACGAAAAAACTACTCAGAATAGGTAGGAAGTCTACATAAAAATAATAGACCATGCTTACCGAAGAAATTGAGTTTATGCGGTATATTGTGACATAACCGAGGTTAATGTGCCAAAAAAACACAATTGCTTTCTCAAATACTTAAAATATAGAACTGTGTCACAGAATTGATAGAATATAGGTTTTGACTGCGTATGTATCTAGAGCGTAAAACACGACTAATTTCTTGAATACGTAAAGTTCGAAAATACAACATCGTTCCAGCATTACATATAAAGCATCTTCAAGCACGCAGCCAGCGTATTAAACGGTACTTATGGGTCTCCATTCAGTCCACTAAACAAATATTTCTACGACATTCTTGCGGGGGATCTACAATAAGCAATTAGCGAGTTAAATGAAATTACCATTCATTTAACGCTCCATAAAAACACCAAAAAATCTAAAGTGCGGAAAATTCGAGACCGTACTCCGACTTTCTCACGAGAACAGCCACCAAGTCTCCGCCGAAATCCTAAACCACCCACGCTACAAAAAAGTAAACCAAAACCCACATCGGAACGTTAAAACGACGTAAACATGAACGCGTTTTTTGCCTCCGGAAGACGCAACTTCCTCTCCAGAACACCGAAATAGCGGGAGACAGAAGGCATTACGCAAGGAACCGAAACTCTGCCGCATTCGAACCGCGGGACATTGTAGAACAAGCCAACGCAACAACTCACCTGACGTGCAATCTAGTCCGGTCCTCGCCTCACCAAACTTCCGGCAGGGGGTCCCATTCGACTAGTCCTTGGGCGAGAAAGCTTCTGGGTTCGCGAAACCCGGCGTCGCACAACTGTGTTTACCTTTGCCCCGCGACGGTCTTCGAGGCATCGACGGCACCACACTCGCGGTAAGACTGCCAGCGGCCAACTGACTCGTGGCGGGAGCGGTGGCGCGGCGGCGCGCGGAGGTGCCGGCGGACTCGGCTATTTTCGCAGCCGCTCCGTCCGCGGAGAGTTGGCGGAGTCGACCGGGGACACGAGGAGGGGAGAAAAGAGGGAGTCGGCGGCTCTATCCTCCTGCGAGTTGAGAACAGGTTCCAGTTAGACAAACAAAGGACTTCGTTCGGTGAGGACTCGGAAGTCCCATTCAACCGACAATGAGGATATTGCAGTAAATGAGGAAAATACCAAATTGAATAACCTAACCATCGATTCGTTCGATAGATACGTTCAGCAAGAACAGGAATCTAAATCGTACAAATATACAGTGCTATTTGTATAAAAACACAAAGATAAAAATAGATATTATTCATACTTGAAAATATAGACCCCAAAAAGTTTACTTAAGACTAGAAAGTCCCATTTAACCGGAAATACGGATATCTCGGTAAATGGGGAAAATGCCAAATTAAATTACATGAGCCTTGATTCATTCGATAGATAAATAGGAGCAGCTAAAATAGTGTAGGATTCGAAATCGTACAAATGAACACAAGTATTTGTATAAATAACACGATGATGAAAGAAGAAATTATTTTTATTTGAAAATACAATGATCACAAAAAAAGTTAGTCATTTAAGAGTAGGTATTTTTTCATTCATTCAACCTACACTAGAGATAATGAAGTGTGCGTATAGCTCCCCTTTCAGTAGGCGCTGCCTTTCCTATTTTCTTATATCATTCATCAGTAACACTGCTATTCAGCAAACGTCAGTCTAAAGATAGTTTTCACAATAATAAAAATAAGTGCAAATCGAAATCATACCAATAAAGACATGTATTTTTACATGAAACCCGAAGATAGGAGTTTGTTTTTCGCACATAAAATATGAAGATTCAAAAAGATATCGTTGAATGGTAAATCGATTTTTATTCACATTCGTAATATAAATGAGTTGAATAACAAGACAAGCGAAGCGACGTGAATATGACTGAAATCGAAAATGAAAGAATATGAGTAGTAGTCAGTATTTTTATCAACGGCTACCACAGACCGTTCTTTACCATTCAGCCAAATCCATATTTAGGCCCCCTGGACATATGAGTTTTCCTGACGCGCGTTAACGAAACGTTTGCCGAAATACCAACGAAAATTAGTCGCGTAACTCACTGCATTAACTCATCAATGAGAGTACCCAAGACCGCAACAGCTTCAACGCTGCGTTAACGCGCGTCAGAAAAACGGAAGTGTGTATGGGGTTCGTCACTGTTTTCCTTCCCGACGCACAGTGGGCTAGAATTGAAAAAAGCTGGCCAAAAATAAGAGTGTTTTTTTTAGTGAGGACTTTGAAACTTCACATGGTCATTTTTAAATAAATTCTGCATGTAACAGCGAAATCATTTTTGTTGATTTTTACGTGTTACAATTCTACAGGGGGTCAAAGTTGACCAATTTTCGCGAAAACTTCCAGTTTCCGACTTTTCGCGAAATTCTTTAACTTCAAGTCGATTGTGAACCCAAACTAGGAATATCATCGGGTAAAATATGAATCCATATTATAAATATGTTCTTTGTCCTTCATAAGACTTGGTTTCAATGAGCTCTGTCGAATATTTATATACTTTACATTAAAAAAAGGCGGACCCATATTTTGGAACAAAGTTTTACCTAAAACCATTTACCTAACCTAAAGTAAGAATCAACAAAAATGATTTCGCAGTTATATGCAGAATTTATTTTAAAATGACCATGCGAAGTTTCAAAGTCCTCACTCAAAAAAAGCACTTTCTTATTTTTGGCCAGCTTTTTTCGATTCTAGCCCACTGTGCGACGTGAGAAATATTTGCACTTTCCATTTCTATTGATGAAACAAATTTATGAACGAGTGAGTCAAATACAGGCACTTTGTATCATCTGGTATATTTTGTATATAGTCGTATTTAAATGAGCCCTACAGGTCGAAACTTCCTCATCACACAAAGCAAAAACATTGGAGCAATCCGTTGACCGTGCATATTGAGGTGCGAATGAGCTATCTTTCTGCTGGTAAGAAAAAGTGTTTCCAGTGGATTACACCGGTGTTATACTGCACGACCGCATTCGACTTGAAGGTTGAGGAAAATAATGTGGGTTTCACCGAGGGGAAAGGTCGGGTCTCTATCCATAGGGGTTGAGCGAAGGGAACAAATTAGGCCGGGATCCGTCACCTGATGTTGCGGTGGGGGAATGCGCCATTTTACAACCGCCCGTCCAGAGAGTTTAAGTTTTGGTTCGCCGGAAAAGGTGTACAAAAAGGAAAGAGAAGGCCAATTGAAGTCTCGTGATTCACCCCATTAATCGCATCTTTTATGTTCGGTAAAAGTGAGGCTACCGTTCCGGGGAGTCCTGTAATGGATGGGGCACTCGAACGTAATTGATTTCGGAGAAATTATTAGAGGCTGAGGAAAAAAATACGGTGATTTTTATTTTATTTCTGATTGGCGATTATAAATTTAAGTATATTGTTGGGGATCGGCGTTTACTATCTCCATAAAAAAGTCTGCTGTGAAACAATTACTGATTATTTCACGTGCTACAACACATAAATGTTTGTAATTAAACAATTTAATATAAACATTATTTTGATGCATCATTTTATGCATTATTTACTCACTTTCTCTATTACAACTATAGTTTAATAAATTATAATAATTATAATTTAATCAATTACAATGATTATAATAATTTTAATGTATTAAGTTATAATAATTATGATTTTTCTTTTATCTCTAATATTTGGAATGTTTATTATCAACATGGTGAGACTAAAGAAAATTCCTCGGAAGATCCAACATTATAGGTCATAAGCATATATTAATATCTGAAAGATTTTAATACAACAATACGTCTAAGAAATTTGCGTTTAAATTTTTCAATATTTTAATTGTCTCATGTAATACAAAATAATATAATTACATAACAATGAAATTTCGAAAGCTTTAAATTGAGCTACATGGTGTAAATGTGTGAACTCGAGAGCGTTACGTTCGCAGAATATAAAGTTCCGGTGCTCTGTTATCGTCTCTCTGATCCTGAAATGCATGCAACTTGCAATGCACGATCTCGATACGTACATAAGTTTAATCACAGTTAAATATTCCTGATCAGAGTTATTGAAGAGATAATGTATTTGCACGTTAAACCACCGGCATTAAGTAAACAATGCTTCCAAATTTTTATCCGCACCCTTGTAGTAATATTCTATTTTCCTTACGATCTTGAACCACAAACATTAAATGTTATTCTTATAATTATAGTGAGTGGAGTTTATTGAATAAGAAATAATTGAAACTTACTCATTTCCTATATTGAACATTTTCATAGAAATTGATGAGAAATCCTACATTAGTTCATTAGAATTTTCAGCTAATTTTGAGCCTTACCCACAAGAATACAAAAGAACGAGATTCAATTTTGATTCGATGCAATAAGCTGAAAAATCGCCTGAGGAATGCTTCCATACCAACAGGTAATGGATAATATAATATCCGAAGGGAAAGCGCGGTAATTATTATTTGGGTTAATTCCCAGGGGGCCTTTCGGTTAAATGGTTTTCCATTAAACTCGAGATTCAATTACCCGGATTACATGACTACAGATAAAGGAGCATTTGGTTGCGAAAGAGCTTCGTTTTTCCTATATCCATTCAATTAAGTACCTTATTCAGTTCATTGGAGGCTCATTTGGTTCGAGTCAATTGCAATAATTAAAAATTTATCACTGAAAACTGAATACTGAATTACGGTTAACGCTAGGATTGAAGTATCTAGTTAATTAATCTAATGGAATAATTTATAATTGCTGGTCATATGGATTATAACATATAAATATTTAATTCAGATCCATGATACTGGGAACGATTTCTCATTTGACATATCGCATTTGCTGCATTAGTATTATATGGGTATAAATTATCATAATTCAATACAACTAATTGAATTAGCCATCTGATTTTTTTTTCTACTCATATCATGCTTGGTAGACAGTTTTCATTTCCCTCTCTTTAACTAGGACGTTTATTGAACCCCGTCACACCATAATACTCGCAGACTTCTAAGTGTGTTTATCCAACGGCTTCCCAACGTCACTTTACCCTTACATTTGCCTTAAATATTCTCGGTAAGTGCATCTTTATACATTACCGTAAAACAAATTTACCTTTCCTTAAGAACATGTATGACTTCCATATTTACAGATATTTTACTTCCAAAACATATTTATAAATTCACTTTCACCTAGGATACTTTTCGCTCGAGAAATATATTTCAAGAATTGTTACCTTAGAATTTACTTGGGAAAACTCCTTCATTATAAAGTCATCTCGCTCAAAATCAACGTTCCAACTAAACTTTCCAATCAACGATTCATTCAAATATCACGAAATCCATTTCCTTTCGAATAAAATGTATAACCGCTATGTTGCATCTAGGGAAATGACTTTGAGTTGTGTTCACGCAGAACCGGAAATTAAAATTTGAACTTTCAGAGATCCCACGCTTCTAAACATCGCTGCTACGCAACCGGTGATATAAACAAACTATTATCATCCGATTCGATTTTCTATCTTCCGGAGGAAACGCAAAGCTCTAAAAATTGAACAAGCAATTATATTATTCCACTTGTTAACAATGGATCCAGTTATGTCAATTCATCAAGTGCTTTATTTCTGTTGAAGTGTACACAGTTACACGTTTCCATATAATAAAACAGGAGTAAAGGAATTAAAATTTTGCTGATAGGCCTTAAATATACACAATGGTAATTACTCTTGAAGTTCATTACACAGCTTGACGCTGAATTACATCAAGGACTCCTTATGCTCTCCCTAGGAACTCATCATGCTAATTGAGTATATTAGAGAGTATACTCCGCAACGTCTTGCGGTTTACTGCAGCTAATATCATGACTAATTTAATTTTTAATTGACGTTCACACAGTACTCCTTAAAACACAAATAAGATAAACCTACGCATTATCTCAAGTTCGAGTACGCTATGGGCCGCAAAAACTTTCGTAATGACTTAGTTACATAGAGATAAGGTAATTCCGGGAGAGATGCCCCACCTAAGGAAATTACTTAATAACAATGACTTCAGTGATAACATGAATGTGAAACTGCGTGATACAATAGAGCATTTATTGATTAATAACAGGGTATAAACAAATTTTGTTTAAAAACAGTTTCACGCAAAATATTAAAGTTTTTCTGCACCCATGCATTTGGCCATCTCTACCGAGTGTCCGGGTGAGACGCCCCACCTCTGTTAGAGAGGTACCCCATTAGCTTAAACTGAACCTAATCTGGAAAGCGCTTGTTATATACACAATTGTTAAATATAACTTTAAGTCAGGATCTAAGAAAACGTTTAAATTAACATGAAAACCTACTGAAAAGTTTCATTTGCAAACATTTTTGGAGGCATCTCAGCCCCCTCTAGAGGCATATAAATAGCATATTGAGGCTTGTGCATCAGTTTTTTGCAAGTGACATCTTCTCACGCAAAAATATCGTCGATTCAACCCAAAAAAATACATGACAATTTTGATGTTTTTGTCGAAACTTCGAGGCAAAAATTCTCACAGAAGAGTTTTCTGATTTCGAAAAAAATGTATATTTGTAATTTCAATGTGAGTGTGCCACCTTTTCCGGGCATTACATTTTGATCAGATAAAAGTGGCAAAATGCACCATCCTAGTGCTTAATAAACGCAACATCATCTTTTGAACGTACATGAAATGCATTCGACCGTGGATTTAATATTTTTTTTAAATTTAAATGTAGATTACAAACGTTTACTTGAGAAAAGCCTTAATCAGTATCACCTTAAAGTTAAATTGATACTAATAGGGCACATATACCTAAAGACAGCACTGGGGTGTCTATCCCAAGAAGAGGGGCGTCTATCCTTTCAGTACGGAAGAGATGCCCTTACAGCCAGTGAGGCTACACTTTGTCCAATATGGCCATTCACAGCAAGTGGATAGTAGATGAACTATAACTATTTCAAAATATTCCAACATTTAAGCAGAAGCCAACCGGAAACATTTTACTCTATCTTATAACAGGGCGGACAAAAGTGCCTACTTGAAATTATGTTATAAAACTGGGTAAAAAGAATTTATCACCATGAAACTCTTGCAGATAGACGTGTGCCTTCCAACTGACTGAAGCACACCGTCAGTAGAGCAATCTTGTGGTTTTTCCTTAAACATATTGCGACTGGGGCATCTCTCCCGGTGGGGCATCTCACCCGGAATTACCTTATAAAATCTAGAAGATCGAAATGTATTCACAGGCCACCTTGATGAAGTAAATATTTTTTTGAATCGTAATAAATCATCATATGCATACTTATTCGTCAAAATTAACGCTAATTTCAAAATTAATAATTTTATAGGTTTTTTCCACGGATTATTTTAGGCCAAATGGCTACTGAGATATTTGTAGAGGAATAAAATTTTTAAATAGGAAAATTATGACAATTACTACTTCCAAAAGGCAAATTGTGAAGTGCTGTCCCATTTTGCAAGAATTTTTGTTTGGTTTGAGGGTTTCCTATAATAAACATATGTTGACAAATGCCAGGGGTCTTTAAACAATAGATTGCGTTAAATAAATTTAAAATTACAGAAACTTAATGCAGAGATTTAAATAAATCGTTGATACTTACTAAAATGTCGTTATTTACAATAACTATGTCTTCATTGGCGTTTTTTCCCATTTGCGTCTGCATTTTTGCAAGTTTATTTAATATAATATATAATAATAATATAATATTATCCGATTTCAAAATAAAATTGCATGCGAGATCCTCATATCAGTACACAACTTTGGAATTTTGATTAGGAAAAAAACGTTTTTTCGGCCCACCCTAATATAGATTGTATATTTTTCACCTATTTTTTGTTTTTAAGATCTTCTCTTCTTCTTTGTCAATTAAATATTGTGTATCTTAAAAAAATAATCTAATAAATTTACTTCCGATTCTTTCTTCCCAAAACAGCAGGGGATATCAAACGGCGGGTCTGGTTAATATTGTAATTTGGCCGCGAAAATTTTAAGATATTATCTTCTTGCATAGTCAATGATACACATTCATCCTGGCAAAAGTTTTAACATTTTTACATGGAAGCCCTAGACAGCTAAGTGTTGATTTTACAGCTGTTGCTAATAGGTTTTCACCGTTGAGTTTGCACATTTCAAATAGCTCCAAAACGAAAGTAGAGAACAACAAAATTGGTCAATGCATTTTATATTTTAAAGAATCCTGCAAGAATGATAATTTTAATGCCTTTGAAACTAATGGCAAACAGGCAAGACTGAAAAAACGCATCTACGTGATTAATATAAAAATATTAAATTAGCAAGAGTAGTGAGAATATAAGTTAATAGATCCAAGAAATAATTACGTAGTACTAAGCAGACATTTATGAGGTATATTTACTTGTAATATTATATAGCGCGTCCATCTAAATTTTCACTCTACTGTTTCCAACTACGTTCTTCCAAGAATGTTAATACCTAGTGCGTAATTCGTATTTCTTTTCTCGAATGATTCTTTTCCGAAGTTAAACAAGAGGTACTTGGCAGGTGGTATATCCGAATATATAAATTGCTAACGAATCCGAAATTTACCGAGGAGGGCTGAGACACTGGAATTCAGATAGGAACTTTTCAAGGACGAATAAAGCCATCCATAGAAAAAATATAAATTCTCGAATTTTTCTCCAAGCTCGAGAACGTAGGAAAACTTCGATACTGGTGGTATCAGATGATCTGATTGAGAAAGATGCCTTGCTTTACATTCACAATTGGGAAGCCCACGGAAACGTTTGCGGACATACAGATGAGCTTAGATATACAGGTATTGATCTGCTTTGAAATGCATAAGGGATTTCATCCTTGGAAGACCTGAATTTTTCACCATGTAAATGAAGATAACGTTCTCGATGTGGTTAGCAAATTGGTAACATACGATTCCTGCTTAAACGCCTCTTCGGAAAGGTGTAGGATTCGTGTAAATTTTAATGAAAATCAATACGTGAGTATTATTACAAAAGCATCCATTTGAATATTGAGATTATATATAAACATTTTTCGGCTTATTCTCACAATTTTATCCATATATTGAAATTCAGCAATGTGTCAAATTTCTCACGGAAAAAATTCAACCTTGAAGGAAACGATTGAATTCGAATACAATGCTTCCGAACAATATATTTAAAAGTTGAATAATTTTCCGTAATAGTTTTCAAACACTCGTTACGCAATTTACTGTGGTTATATTCGGCATGGAGAAGGCTATTGAATTTACTTCTCTATTTATAAAACTCCACTGAATTTATTTACAGTAAATTCCGCAACGGATATTTGAAAATGTATCACGAACATACAATGTCATGAAATTACCAATTTTTACCCTACCTATCACTTTTAGAGAAATTCAGTAACAGCATCCATAGATGTTAGCTCTGCTAGAGAAATGCACAGGTTTATTTTTAACAATTTTCAAACGATTTTTCAATAAAGTTTAAATGTTATAGAGTACTCCTGACCAGGAATGGTTAATTATAAACAATTGAAAGCACATGGAGAAGTTTCGCTGTCATGAGGTATAGCGATTCATAATTTATGAATTTTATCAGAATTAATTTCATTAATTTCGGCAGAATGTTTGTAAAACTCTCACACACGCGTGTAATGTGAAATTTATTAATTATCACGGTTTACTACTCCAGATAGAGTAATGGAACACTCAAGTAAAGACTTCTGTTTATTCAATATTCAAAATGCGAATACCACTCCATTCGTATTTACACAATAACAATTACAATGGGTTTACATTTCCCTCGATCAAACTCAATAACGAAGCATCGAAATATTCATATCAATGATTTTCAATTCGACTCCGTAAGTAAATAGCAAAAAATCTAATTGCTCGGCTTAACAAATACGAGACGTATACATTTTGTATTAGTTATTTTTAACTACTCCTCCATTAGTAAATTGAATTTGCTCTGAACACGGCGTCGTCGCATCGAGTAAACAACTACAAGGAGTAGCTGCATCGTTTTATTGTTATCTTTATTAATGAACGTTTAGTTAATTGCACTGTAAATTCAGATACATTACGTTATGAATAATCACAACCTATCATCAATTTCAAGGACATCAGTTAATAATGTAAGCATACCGTTGAATCGAGTTCTCGACCACTTCCTGAACCATATCGTTTTTACTAAGTCCTAGTCTCCTATATCAACCTGCGCCTATTTTTATAAGATACACCATTTAATTAAATTTTAAACATTTAGAGCTCCCTTAAATACTATACTAACTTTACATTATAAGAGATTTTTTTCCTTCACGTTTCATGCTGAAGGAAACACGATTAGGATTTCTTCTTTATCTGAAACCAAATAAGAGGCACCAAAATTTGCGTGGATGCAAAACAGAATTGATTCACGTAAAGTGTCGGTAATGAATTAGTTTTTGTCTTGTTAATCGTAGCAATTCGTTTCTTTAATTGATAGTGTAGAATGTCCGTGCAAAAACACCAAAGGTTAGGGGAAGGAGAGGTCATTTCGACCCGACCGATTTAGGAAAAAATAATATTGATTATAATAATATTCTTTTAGTGGCAATGATGTTTTGCCGGAATTACGTTGCCTCAGTAACGCCCCCCCACCGAAATAAACTCCCCCTATCTCCCTTTTCAATAAATTTAGAAAAAGAATCACCGTGTATTATTCCTTCTAAATCTTTCAAAAGTATATGGTCAAAATGCATCTATACAAAATGATATTTTTATGGAGCAAATTCCAAAATTGCAGATAATTTTAATTCAAACTTTAATTGATATCAGAAGCAAAAACGTGAAGAATACTAAAGAACTGTCTTCCACTGTCTTACTGAAATTACTGAAATTTAGGGATTTTAAGTTGGCGTTGTTCCACGAAGGTGTAAAGGTGAACGTGTTTTGATAAGACCAGCATTGACTCACGCCAAGCAGAGTACAGCTATCTATTTCTAATGTATAAAATTTTAAATTTAAAAAATCCTCTTTCTAACTATATCTAATGCGTCTTATTAAAACCGCATTTCGTCAGATTAGGGAGCGCGTCAACTTTCAGATCCATTCAAACTTTAATAATATTGATAATGGTATCACTTAAGGACAAGATTGAGACGTGCCTATTTTTACATTAAACTCCATTTCATTTTGTATTTCAAGAAAGAACTTTTAGGGATTGGAGAAAAGAGAAGAAAAGGGACGGGAGAAAAGAAAAGGAAAAAAGCGAGAAATATTTTGAGAGTTTTCAGAAAATTTCTAGTCAGCACTTAGATAAAAATTAAAATCCTGCAGGAAAACTCCCAGGGTAAGGAAAGGGTAAAAATTCTTCAAAACCCACTCACGGCTGCAACTTAAATTTGAAATGGTTAAGAAAGCAGGAATAAGAAATATGAGTGTCAGGAATGAGCCTTAAGTAAAATTTAGAATGACAATAAGTTTAAGGAATGACCTAGGTCTTCCTTCTAGTGAATAAAATGTATCACAAATTATGCTCGAAGGTGAAAGAAGCAGAGACTCTGTTATGCTGATAATATACGCTGAAATACTACACAGTCAGGGGCCATAAACTTTCAATTTAACTGCATGTACATACGATACACTAGAAATTACCAATCAAAGCCAGCCAGAGCTTTTATAATCCCTGCAAAACAGCCGATATCGACGAATTCAGAAATTAGCTACCAAACGAAAACTGTTAACTTTTCTCACCACTTCGAAAACGGGTAACGCGTGAAATCCTTTAAAATTACCACGCTCGTCGGAATGCAGGAAGCGTTCCTTGACTCGCGCAATACTCCGCGAAAGGTACTCTGAAAAGTGCTCGGCGAATGTGGGGCGACAGTGATGAAAGAGTGAAACTATAAAGCCCAATGGAACAAACGGGATGAAAGGCTCATTCTTGACCACACTCTTAACACGTCTCTCTTCCTCCATCTCTCACAAGTCTATTCTATTATGACGGCGATATTTCTCTTCCTGGAAATGGAATTACAAGATACACCTATGGTTGCAATTCCACGCTATTTTGTGGACGAAAATGCTTAATCCATCACTCCGTGCAATCATCGCAGTTTCACGAAGTAGCATCGGGATAACGTGAACAAAATATCTCTCAACTCAGAAATATTTCTCTTTATTACCCGTCCCTTTTTTCTCTTATTTTTATGGTTTTACGTAATCATCTGTCATAGATCAGACGATGAAGGGGTGCTAGGAATAAAATAACAAATACTCATTTCCGCACATGTGTTAGAAACCGTGACACGATAACTGACCGCGCGACAACTGATCGCTACGACAGCTGATCGCGGTTGGGCTGGGTAGGGTTAATAAGATTCCTCAAAACTGTTATCCGTAAGAATGCGTAATAAAAAACATTTAGTGATTTGAGTAAATTATAAGAGTACTTGTGATTTTATTCTTACCATTCTATTGATATGGATTTCCACTCAGTAATGCCTGCCACAATTGATTTTTCAAACGATTTTTAGAATGAAGGTATGTTTTATTTTTTAATTTTGGAAGAACGTTAGAAATTAAAGCACGCTGCTTACTATCGATTCAACGATATGTATACTAATGTATTCACAAAGGCCATAATTAAAACCATTTGCATACCAAATTTTAATCGTAGATATCCCTACAAGATTATACATATCTTTTCGCTATCACGGGAATTTTATCTATTTTGCATTGTACATGATTTCATACTTCCTATTGAATTGTATTTATGAATCATTACTTACGTTTATATCTATGTAATTTTATGTATTTATTCGCAAAACCATTGGAAATATTAGTCTCTTGACGCTTATGAGAATAATCATAGAAGTTAGTGCAATCGATTTAACCAATCAGAGTAACATCCCGAATTACTTTTTAGATAAGTGAATTTCTGTAGCATACAAATTCCAGTTTAAATATTCCTATGCTTCGGAAACACCATGAAAGATACAAATCTCTTGGATAGAAAGTTAACAGTTTATGTAATGACCATTGAAATAACGAACCCTATTTTCGCTTACAATAGAAACTTTAACAATCCAATAGACAGGGATATGTTAGGATTTCATATCTTTAGATTTAGAGGGCTCACCGAGTCCAAGCCTCCGCAATTAAAAACACGGGTTGATTCCCGGAGAGATGAATTTTCCACCTTTAAAAATACAGGACCGAGGTGAAAATGGATTTATGAAAACAAAAGAGCCCTCTGGAAACAGATCCTCATTTTTTACTGTGGAGGGCACGCGAAAGTAAATGAAGACAGTCCGTGAGAAATTTCGGGTACCTCTTCAGTCTACGAAATACTTGAGTTATCTGATACTTGCACCATGAATATCATAGCTATATTTGCTAAGTGAAAGATTTTGTCATCACAAAGCTTCAAGAAAGAAAATTTAAAAAAATAAAAATAAACAGAAAATAAAGATAAACACGGTTAAAAATCAGAAATAAACGTAAAGATATCCAAAATCAAACGTAATTAAAATTAAATTTCAAATGCAAAATAAAAATACGTAAATACACTGAGTTAGGAATTTGTACAAAAAGTAACCGTAGGTAACAAACTAATGTACTTTTATTGATAAAAAATACGGTGGTTTACATTTTACGTACATCATTTGACAGATAAAGAATATTAATGGGTGGGAATATTTTTGAAAAATTCCACTTTAAAAATGTGGAATTTTGTTCAGTTATTCCAACCCATTTACTAGAATGGAGTTCCACAAAGTTAAAGCTTACCAGATAGATTTGAAATAAAGAATGACCGATGTAAAAGAAAAATTATGAAATATTAAATCCATTATTCTTTTTACTTTTATAATGATCGTCCACCAAGTGAAGGCCGAAACCATCAACGCTATTGCAAAAGAAGAACTTGGATATTTAATTTCCTTATATTTTTATCAGACTCTTTTCAAGATAAGAGAGCATAAATCTATTCTAGAGAGAGTTAACTAATTTTATCAAATGGGACAAATGTTTCTTTTCTCATAGTACAGATAATGGATCTACAGATAATCGATAGCTATATTTATAGACAATAGTTGAAATTTACTTAGAAGAAAAAATGTATTGCATTGAAAAACACGGTTTTATTCAATTATATTGTATTGAGACTCCCATAAAAACAGATAGAGACTAAAATAGCTAGAATTTACAGACATACTGAGTTCCCAAATCTTCTTATGGATAATATTTGATTTTTAATGCTCCAACTTATTTAAAATAGCTTTTATTTGCTTGAGAAAAGAACTTTATTTTATTTATTTAACATTTTATCTGCATAATTTAAATTTCAATATTATTTTACCTCAAGATTCACGAAGAAATCATCTGATTTCGACTTCTAGGGAAAAATAATATGTTCTTCTGAACATGTAATCGTGCTTTTAGTTCCTAGATAGATTTAACATGCAGACATAAATTCATCATCTAATATAGTCATTCATCCGCTTGGATGAGGGAATTGCCCTGTGACAAGTTTTCTCAGTCGAGCAAACCATTTTTTTGATGTCAGGATGTCAATTTATTTCTTTTGTCGTGTACAAAGGAGCCCACCAAAAATTATTCAGGGTGCCTCATTTTTTCTCTCATAAAATACATAAAACATTTCTTTCTCCCAAAAAAACGTCTCATCTTTTGTGACTCGAACAGAAAAGGGGAATCTGAGGTAAGGAAAACAAGAGTATTTCATCATTCCTTGAAAACTCGTTTTTATCTTTTCAATCAGCTTCCCGCTAATATTAATAGGATTTCCGAGCTTGGGTAAACTGATTTAATTTAATAATTAAGTACCCGAAGAAACGCATAATTTTTCCTTTCATTCGATAAAATTTCAAAAAATTACTGTTCTCTTAGAAAATTTTATTAGAAAAAATATTTTTACTAAGTTATTTAAGCTTCTGTAAACTGATTTAATTTAAAAATTCTTTACCCAAAGGAGCACACAATTTTCCCTTTTATAGGATAAAATTTTTAAAAATTACTATTAAGAGTGCTCTTAGAAAATATGTCAGAATAATATATTGTTGCTTTTTACATATCAGGAACGTGCAATAAGCATAACTTCCTTTAAATTTAAGTACCGATTCCAAACGTAGTCAATAAAATATTTGCACAAGATACAAATAATTTGATGACAAGGGGATTAAATGAACATAGTGTAACCAGTAATCAAGAAACATCAATCAAAAACATTTAATTTCTTTCCTATGTAGTGTATTGAACTTTTCATTAGTGTAACTAACTTCTAATTTTCTTCTAATTGTTTCTCATACTAATCTCATCAATTTAATTTCTATTATATAATCAATGGCGATGAGTTAGATGGAAAAATTGACTTTTAGTCTCAATTTTGCCCAAATAGAGACGATAATTTTTATTAAATAATTTACTTCTACATTTAGAAAAGAACTGAAGAAGCTATTCCGAGGGCAAAATCATTCCATCAGCTCCATTAAAACAGGTCAGATTTACATAAATTTAACCGATTAACATAAAGAAATGGCAAGCTTTTCCAAAACACAATTTTAGCATCTTTTTCTTCTAATTGAATTTCCGTTTTAATTTTGGAATGAAACAACCTGACAAATTTTTTGACACCGCAAGTAAATTAAATTTCATAACTTGACTGCCCTGGAGAAAAAAGACAGCGGTGGTAAATTAAAGAAGAATCTCTTCATAAAGAGGCAAATTAAATAGGCTACTGCAAAGGTTCTTTTCAGTTTTATAGGTACACAAAGGAAACCCAATTAAGTTTTATAAATTTTATTACTAGATTTCTCGAAAAAATTAGCTAAATGGATCCATCATCTTTTTCTTCGTAAAGAATGATGAGTGATGGTAATGACTAGAGGCTTTCCTGGTGGATAGCTTGGTAACCCAGGTGGTACTTGGGTAAATTCACCCAGGTACCGGAAATAACCCGAGAGCTTTTTACCCAATGAATGATGGGTTACTATTATTGATGGCTTCAAGAATATACAGTAAAACCTCGATAACACGTACTCGTTTAACACGAACCTCTCGTTAACGCGAACAGAATCACGGTCCCGGCAGGAATGTATAGTTTCTTACGGGGTTTTTTTCGTTTAACACGAATTTCGGTTAAGACGAATTTCGAACAGTTTCCTCCATCCCTTGAATCATATAGTTCGCTTAAGGCGAACTGCCTGGCAGAATAAGAACCATGACTTTGAGGATAATACGTTGCCTTTGTCCCTCGTATTGAAACGATAACCCAAGAAAATGTAGGGCATCCAATATAATGTAAGACACCCAAGAAAATGCAAGGGGCCCAATGAGAAAGTGAGAATGGTAGGCAAGGAGTGAGTCAGGGAGTAAGTTTGGATGAATTTTCTTAGTCTTCTCGTGTCGACGACTGTGAGTGAGTCTTTACTGAACATCTGTAGCTACAGGAACAAAATATCTTTTTGCAATAAGCAAACAAAAGCAAATGAGTATTTATCTTCAAACGAAGCTTAAAATATTAAGTGAGGTGGAACGCGGAGCACGGACGAAAACTCAGGTTGCCCACGATTTTGGTATTCCAAAATCTCCTCATTGGTTTGTCAACGATAATCAAAAATCACGAAAAAATTGACGAAGCGGCTGCATCAGGAGGTGTTGAGCTGAAAGGAAAGTGCAAGCGTGGATCACATCTTAAGGACCTCGAAGATGAATTAATGGAATGGTTTAATCACGTCCGAGCAGCAGACGTGCCTGTAAGTGGACCCGTTATACAGCAAAAGGCATTGTCAATTGCATCCAGTTTGGGAATGAACGACTTTAAGTGCTACAGTGGCTGGCTGTGGCGATTTCAAAAACGCCGCGAAATCTCTTCGAAAGTGATATGTGGGGAAGCAAATAAAGTGAACGAAGGAAGTGTCAATGAGTGGCTGGCTAATTTGAAACTTCTTCGAGAAAAGTACTCTCCTCGAGACGTTTTTAACATGGACGAAACGGGTGTATTTTATAACCTCTTGCCAAGCCGCACTCTGAGAATTAAGGGAGAGAAATGCCATAGAGGCAGCCACAGTAAGCAGCGATTGACCGTTGTTCTCACTTGCAATTCGGACGGAAGCTAGAAGTTACGATGGTGGGTGATTGGAAAATCGAAGAGCCCCCGATGCTTCAAGCACATCGATCATTCAAAGCTGCCCTGCGATTACACCCACCACAAGAAGGCATGGATTGACGGCACTGCATTTCGTGAATGGCTTGTGCGATTTAATAGACGTATGGCTGCTCAGAATCGTCTTGTGTTACTCACGATGTACAACTGCGCTGCCCACAACCTAGGAAAAATGGAGTTGACTAACATCAAGGTTTGGTTTTTTCCGCCAAACACAACCAGTCGTTTGCAGCCAATGGATCAGGGAATTATCGCTCTACTGAAGAGGTATTATCGGACTCATCTGGTACGAGCAGCTATACTCGCAGCGGAAGGACGTGTTAAATTAAGTTGGACTCTTTTTGATGCTATAAGAGCTATTGGAGCAGCTTGGGAATCTGTTTCCGCAAAGCATATTAAAAGTTGCTTCGAAAAGGCTTGGACCCATAGTGATGTCGATTATTCTGTTGGACAAGGAGCGGCTACTGAAAAGGACACACCTGAGGAATGGGAGCTGTTGCAAACACTTTCGTCGGCAATGGTAAGTATCGTGAGAATATCTCCGCAGTTTGAGCGTTGATTGTATCTTCTTTAAAACATCTTTAAATTGAGTTTTTGCTTAAAATTACCAGGTTGAGTTAACGTTTGAACAAAATATTTGGAGTCTGACAATGATCTGGCCGTATGTTCCTGAATAGCGAAGAATCATCTTCGGATGAAAGTGAGGAGGAGTCGCTTGAGCCTCCCACCCGTGGAGAAGTCACAACGGATCTAAATGTGCTCCAAAGATATGCAGCAACGGCAAATGTTTCCAGGACCTTTTCCGATAACTTATATCGGATTAGACTTGACTGCATGGACCATTAGCGCCCTACTCTTCGGCAAAAGAATTTACATGATTTCTTTAAACCTAATAAAAGCTAAAATGTTGACTTTGAAGACTGGTTATTTTTTTAAATTTATGTAATGCCTGACTGTGATGTAAAATAAAAAATATTTACCAATTTATTTTAAGTTTATCGCAAAAATTAAACTACGGAATATATTTACTTACCAATTGGTAAAGAAAGATTTAATAGAGATTTTTGTGATCGTTAATTAAACGTCAACATCATAATAGACGTCAGTATATCAGCAGGTATAATCGCACTTTTTTGCCGCGATACGGTTAACACGAATTTTTTCATAACGCGAACACTTTGCCCGGTCCCTTGAGATTCGTGTTAGCGAGGGTTTACTGTAAATATAAACTCATCTAACCTCTTTATATACCCATCGAACTCATCTTTATATGCTACGTCCACGTTCTATCCTGCATTACACTATACAAATATTTTGATAGTGACAAAATAGATGAACATACCCTAAGTACAAAGTGAAGCTATTACAAGGATAAAAGATGCTCCTTTAGTACTGGTCAGACTTACACCATTTGAACCGAATAGCATTATGAAATGGGAGGCTGTTCCAAAACTCAACGTTTGAGCTTCTTCATCTGCTAATTGGATTCCTGATTTAATTTTGAAATGAAATATCGTGATATATTTTTTGGCGGCGAAAGTAAATGAAATTTTGAAACTTGACCGCCTCGGAGAAACTAAAATATGTCGTCACTTCATAAAGAGTTAAATTAAATTGGTTTTTGTAAAAGTATTCAGCCCGGAGACCGGTTGATACCTCATTTACTCTGATATTAGCGACAAAGTGTTATTAGGGGGAATGATGCTTACTAGGCAAGATGAGGAGTAATGTAGTTTGCCCTTGCTTTCCTCATCAAGGATAAATGCTGTAAGTGGAAAGTAGGAGTAATATTATTGTCAAAATTGTTTCGACAGCTAAGGCCATTTCGCACACGGGATCTCACTGGAAATCAAACCCGAGGTCTCTATCACCAAACGTATCCACGTAAGTGAAACACAGTGACTCTATGAGTAACACTTCCGTTGACATTTCACAAGGAGAGACTTTAATCATTACGATTATTCAGCATCACTCACACTTCAGTAACTTCCATTTATCCCCAGCCATGAGCAAGACAGGGATAAAAGTAAATGAAAGATACATTTTCTCTATACCGTACCAAATTACAAGGTAAATATTTTCCAATCATCATGATATTGTAGCAAAAAAAAGAGGTCAATTCAAAGATTTTTTTTTTTCAATTTTAAAGCTTCACAAAGGAGATCCAATTAAGTTTCATATATTTCGTTGATAAACTTCTCTAAAAAAATTAGGGATCTAGAAATCTAGAAATCTTATTGGTCATCAAACAAAAATCCATCTCTCTCCAAGCTATTCCAAGCTTTCTACGTTAAGAATAATGAATGAAGACTGAACGGTGAATCCTGAATTCCTAGTAGTACGAGAAAGAGGCTTCTGATAATTAAACATTTACGACATACTCGTACCTATGTGAGATTGCTATTTGATTCTTAAATAGAGCAAAATCTGAAAGAGCAGATATCCCATCAATGAGTCATGAATTAACTACGACGTGGACTCGAATGCAGAATCGATTGCCGATTTGACTAATTAATAGCTGCGTTGGATCGAATGTGCATCAAGAGAATACCTTCCTAGAAGCAGGTGGCCTGATACAAAAGGGAACATTGATCAATAGTAGAGTTTAAAGGAGAAGTGTATTGAAAGGAATAGGGCACATGGCAAGGAGATGATGACGTAGAGCGTAAAATACGTCTAGATGCATAAACCTGTATTCTGAACGAATATGTCTAATGTTACAGGGAAGTATAATCCATTTCATCATCAGATTAATTATAGCTATAGAAATTTGTAACATTTCAAGTTTTAAAAGTGATATTTTCTCTGGATTATTATGTCTGATTATAATTTATCAATAGATTTAAGAATCGAAAAATTGTTAAATAAAACAAGGTTGTATAATCAATGCAGTAACTTTTACTAACAACAGTATAGGGATTAGTATCAGAGATTAGTTTTGGCTAATGATAGTCATCTTCAATCTTGAATATGGCAATCATTAGCAATTAAGCAATTTAATAATTTTTCGCTTTCGTAGGAATTCTACAAAATTACGGTCTCCTCGGTGAATTTTACAATGGATTTTTAAAAGGAATTACAATATATGTTTCAATTTACAAAACTATTCTTTTTTTAGCGATCTGCCATCTAGATTAACAGAAATATCTCGTGCGTTAGGTTTGAATAAGAAAAAACCAAAGATATGTAGCAACAAGAATTTTAGTTTCAAGAACAAAATGAAGAGTGAGTACTTTGATTTCGGTTCCCCAATCTTTATGCTGGATTTGACTAATGAAAGAGAAATTGGTTCTAACTATCCAATTAGAACCATGAGAACATAATAATAAAATCTGTAAGCTAATTACGGGTATACTGAAGAGAATACTTCATCTAGATATCCAATAAATAATAAAATAGAAAATGTTAATAGTATGTAATATTATATAGTATAACCATACACGATATTTTCTATTCTATCACATTTATATTCTATCGTATTAACTATGTAGTGAAAAATATGACTTATCCTATACATACTTCAATGTCGTTGGATCAATAAAATTATTATTATCACCTCCCTTATCTTGATTAAATATTCTTTCTAAAATCTTTTCGAAGTAATTGCAAGTGGTTAACAGCAGTCAAATGCGGAATGCTTTACCTCTGTTTTATTTGTATTTACTCATCTCCTCTCAACAATATATTAACTATGTTTTAATTTTGAAATCCGGGTCACATTGTCTTTCGTTCTGAGCAGCCAAATTCTAAAAGTGATTTTATTATTCAATTTATTTCCTCAATGCGATTTTTGTATGTTTACCGTCCATTTCAGCAATTCGCACCCTGCCATGCGTTCTGCCGCAGAGTTAATTGATTGACACATTTTCCCAAATTTTTCCCTCAGCTATAACAGACGAAGCTGAAATGTCAGACCCAGAGACACAACTCGCATCGCTTTCGGGTGCCATGAGGAGTATTTGCAGTGCTAAACCAAACAAGGAACACGACACGATGATAGGCTGGAAAGCGCAGTGATAAACAACTTTCCAACGATTCCAAGGAGGGCAAATTGGAATTTTGAAGCGGAATGCGTTATTTGCGCAGCTTCCATTACCGCTTCCAGCTTATTCTAACGTTTTAATTATTCAGTTAAAATACATCAGGAACGGGATATGCCCCAGGAATGGGAGTGCTCTCCATAGAAGGTTTCCTGCAGAAGGAAGCTGTATTGAAATTCACATGTAATAATTCCGTCTTTTTTCGAGAGCGAATTTTAACCTTTTTTAGCCTTTGAAGGCCCTTCTACCAATTAAGCCCTTTTATATTTTATCAATTTTTTGTATTTTTCCTTTATTAATTAACACAAGACACACACAACATACATAGACCCAACCACTCCCTAACTGAAAAAATCCGATTAGCCGGGATTCGAACCCGGGACCGTGAGATTGGAGCGTTATCGCGCTAGCACGCTAACCACTCCCGTGATATACATACATACAACATATACGACTTGCTTGAACATATACGAGACGCTCGACTTATTTTCTATCGAAATACATTTCGATATGAATTTTGCGATTGTGATCGACTTCAATAAATAAATTTTTAAGCGTGCCAAAGAAAATCTTTTATGACCTGAATTCCGCAATTTAATCATACACATCTGACGATCTATTTAAAATGCGTTTACATTCTAAAGTTGAACGTTTGAAGTTATGATAATCATATCATAACTTAATGTTCGTGATCAATTTCTTTGCCAAATATAGTACGGCTATGATAACTGATTCACTTTGACAATTTTGATGTCTTAGTAGCTTATTCTAAATAAGTCTGCCGGTAACTTTTACAGCTTCATGATGCATAATGATTCTGAGGAATGCAATTCCCAAAACAACTACATTAGCCGAACTTGCCACTTTCGTAAATGTTTTCCATATTTCAGGAATTATTCCTATAACTGTGATTGTAATAAATACCTATCGTTGATTGTGAAACATCTACTATCTGCATTATTTCAGTATATATTTTGAATTTGATCATTCCACTGTACAGGCTTAAAATAACCATTCTTCTAATACAATCAATTAATATTGAAAGAAGTGTATTGTTCAAGGGTTTCAATAATGGTTTTCATTCTTTTTTTGGGTAATTTTCGTACGAAGAACTCCTCCCTCGACGTTTGCCGTCTGGTCTAATACCTAATTTGGAAGATAATACATACATAAAGAATCAAATATGATATAACTTGTATTGGTTGAACTTCATAATCACATTAGTTCAGAATACTTACAAAATTTCCCATGATCGACCCATTTACGATATGCCAGCAGATGTATGTCTGGATGGAATTTGAATTAGGTTTTTTAAAGCGATGAATTTATTGCGTTTTTTCAATCGTCCTCGGCCACCTGTGAGTGGGTAAAAATTATTCATTATTTTCAAATCATTTCCATTTCTTCGTCTAGAGTAGATTACAGCATATTAGTATTCTATTGCAAAATTAAGCAATATATAGTACATAAGTACATAATATATTTCACATATATTTCATTTCCATTTGGTTATAGAAATTTCAAAGCAGGGATACAAGAAATAATTCAAAACTATGATTCTACTTCTATGAGATAATAACTATGAAAAGCTATTATATATATATAAGAGCTAGAATTACATTGAAACTACCTCCATTGTAAAAGAAAATGATTTAAAAAAGATTATATGCATAAATAAATAAAAATTATAATTCCTTTCTTCTATTTAAAAAGTTGAATATTTTACCTCTGAGGCATTTTTTTATTTATAAGGTTTTACGAATTTTCTACAATCGTGGTGAAGAACATGTTAAACCCAGAGTATATACCCTCAGAGTAAAATTTAATATTATTTTACCTAAACCAAATGATGAAATTTTTCGTAGATCATTTCTTTATCTTGGCCCTCAATTGTTTGTTTCTTTACCTGTAAGTGTATCTGGTGAAGATAAGGAAGTAACTTTTTTAAACTTCGTAAAGAATGGTTATTCCAGAACAAGGAAGTGAAGTGAAGTATTGCGCATGTTATGATTGCCTTTATTGTTCCGGATTTTCAATATTTTCCCATATTTATGTTTCTTATTGATTGTTTTTGTATCTACTTTAATTTTTTGAAATGTTACTCGTTAATAGCGGCACAGCGATGGTTTTCCTTTCTGTTTTTTTTGTTGGACCGGAAGAGTCGGTTAACCCCAAACAGGATGTTATCCTAGGGGAACCTATGTCCCTCGATTTTAATTTTTGTAATAATTACTGATGTATATGAATTTATTTGAGGAACAAATAAATAAATAATATACTAATTTTAGCATAAATCATTTCTTACTCAGTGTATCATTGATGCTGATTCTGAAAATCCCTGATTAGTGACGGTTCTAATGGCACTAATTTTAATTCACGCAAATCACAAAATTTAAGTATATTCATCTCATAGCACTTCTTTCTGTCTTGAAAAAAATAACGCAGTGATAAACTATCCATTAATATTTAGTAGCTTTTTTACCATTGCTAGTTATTTCTTTATCCTTCTTGTGGAAATTTAACTTTCACTAAAATGCGCATTCCCTTTAAAAATAAAGATAAAGCTACCTATTTGCATCAACCATGCCGAAAACACCTGCGCTATACCATCGAATACTCGATATCCGCACCCAATGAATAAATTGCCCTTCCTGGAAGTCCCGGGATTATTCCTTGAAAAAGGGGAAGAAGTCTTTGGATTCCAAAGGGCCTCTTATCCTGACGGCCACCAAATTGGTGACCGCGGAGGATATTGGATGAAGATTTGAGTACGAAGCGAACGACATACTGCAGATGATGACGAGAAACTGGTCGTCGAAAAATCTTGCGGAAGAGGGGTCTTTCGCGTGACGACAATAAAGCGATATCTCCGGACCTTCTTTTTTTATGTTTTCCATCAAGGTTGTCTCATCACCTCCAACTTTTTCGGGCGGAGATGATCTATTGGAATGCTTCCACGTGTTGGCCCATTCGAGCCAAAAACAAACTTGGTTTCGACTTTCGTTTCCCACGAAACTCATTACGGTAAAAGAGGTCAAATTCAGAGCCAGAGTCGCTTTATTTTGTTTGAATAATGGAATAAATATATAACGTTGAATAAATTCTGCCAGTACTTGAATTTTCCGGGAGTTGAATAATCTCTCTGATTTCATTATCTATTATTCCGATGATAGGTATTTATGTCTGCGATAATTGCTTAAAGTGGTGAATTTAACTACGTCAATTCTATACTATTTATCAGTTACATTACTATTTAAAATATATGATGTAACTCTTTACATGATATTCATGTTTGATTCCTTTTATAAATATCTACTAATCTTTATTATTCATCTTAAAACTTTTCCATCGCAATCCTTAGCTAGAAAAGATGGAATATCTAAATAGATTAGATTTCTTTAAGGTTAGCAATCCCCGTTTCCCATGTACCATATCTGAAGTATAAAATAAAATATTAAGGGTTTCACAAAATATATTTTAGGACTTAAACAGACTCCTGCCACCTACTGGTTACTTCAAATATATCGCGAGTTGCCAAGCATAGATAAACTATTTATATGATTGAAATTTTCTCATTTACCTTTAAATTTAATTTTACTTTTGGTTTATAAAACCAAACCTTCTTTTAAGACGCGACCCGAGGTTGGAAACCAGTTCACTATATATTATTACTATAACAAGAAAGCTTATATTCAGGGAAATTCAATTACTTCATTTTCTGAACGACTGGTTTTCAGAAATATAGTATTCGTAATTGTAATAAAATATTTATTTAGCTTTCTGTAAGATGGTGTATATTTTTTTCGTTGTTTTACTTATTTTTAGTTCCTCCAATTCTAAATCTTAGTAATATAGGTAAATAATATGAAATATCGACATTAGTGGAACTCGAACCATATTCCACTTTTTAGACCTATGTGTAACGAAAAGAAGATTACGTAGGTTCAAGTTTTGTAATCTTTTCCGGTTAATTAAGTCACTTTGATGGCTGAAACTTGTACTTGAAATCTTTTAATACAAGTAATAATTCGTAATTTCAATCATCAGATCGAGAAATGCCGCATAGAAACGCCCTGGAATGAGGCTATTCTTGAACATTGAAGAAGAATAGGACATAGGACTATTCCCATACAATCCATCAATGCTAACTTGAAAAACTGGAACGCCCTATAGACAGTTTTTTACACTCCCATTCATCCTCGAGTTTCCTGGCACAAAACTTGCATGTTAGAAACAACTTTCTCATCCCCTGTATTTTCATTTGCCCTATGATTATAACAATTTTTTGGTGCGTTGGCTTTAGGTTTACTGAGCAATGGTGGCAGTGCTTCGACGATATTCGGTAATCACGCATGCCTAATTGGCCTTTTCAAATGAATTAATGTTAAATAATTAAATTGCGCACAGCAACTCTGGAATGAGAGGCCATTGAGTTGGCATGGCATGAGAATGAGCCGGTTAATTTTTATATGCATTCAAGATGAGCGCATCACCTCTTGACATTCAATTCATGCAGAATGTCATCGGTACGGCATATGTTTTTGCTGAATTCAACGAATATTTTATTTTTAATAGATTTAGCCTCAAATACACAATTTTCCAGGTCAACTTCCGAATTATTTAATAAAATTTAATATCATAACTAATTAATCTTGCGTGTCAATTTAACGTCATTTAGGAATGGAAAGCCATTAGCTATTTACTTACAATCTTATTTGTATAAAGATTATATTGCTGACAGAACAGCTATATAAATAATTTAGACATTTAACATTAGACAGAAATTATTTAGGTACTCAATTATAATTCTAAACCAGAAAAAATGTTTTGTCCGAATAATACGTAGATACCAAAATAATCCTCATCAAATTTATAGATAAAGCATAAATTTTCAGCATAGTGAGTTAATTTTAATGACAGCACCTGTTTATGAAAGCAACATTATCTAAACTAACTATTTTCTTTGTGGATTTTAGTGTTTATGGGATATAATTAATCACTTCTGGCGGTATTTGGGGGAACTTATCCATGATCAGTAGAATAAAAACACTATATGACTATGTCCACAATTATAAATTGTGTTCTACTGTTTATGGGATATATTTTAATCAAAAATTGGTTATCATATATTGAAGTTAATATTCAATAATTAATGCCAATGAAGAAAATATACACTTAATAAATCGTTAAAATTTAATCAGAGAAAATAGTGAAACCTCTTAAATTAAGAACTTCCTCTTAAAGATTCGGTGGGTAGGATACATTCATGATAATATCTCTTTGTAGATAATGGCGATGATTGTTTTTAGTAACAGTTTCCATGAGTAAATTTTCTTATTTGCAGAGGTTAGATGTTACTTCAATAACTGTTATATATAAGGGCAAGTCAGAAAAAGTATTAAAGAATTAAAAGTGAGTTTTTGATGCATTCGCTCAGGTTACAAAATACGCTTGAATTAGCGTGTGCCATCCGCTTTTAGGTCGCACCAACAGTAACTTTCACATTAGCTAATGAAATGGAAAATCAGAATGACTTCCTATTTTGTCTCTTTCATAATCATTCGCCTAATTTTGAAAAAAGCCTCTTCATAGATACGTCCTTACAGAAAATAAATAATGAAAACTTTATATATCCATACGAAATACTCAATTTTATGAAATTGCGAAATTGAATAAAAAATTGAATTGAAACAAATACGGTTATCATGACGTTAAAATGTGGGCCAATATGGGAGTTATTCACACCGTTGTTTTGAACCAGGATTAAATTTTGGATGACAAATCTAGAGCGCATCTCCTGAAAGAGAAACATTATGTGATTTTTAGGGGTACATTCATTTCAGAAAATTTTTTTAACATATTTCTTTAGTAAATTTAACTTCTTTACATATGAATGCATAAATGTATACTAACGCAACCAAACTACCCCTGAATGACCGAGATTTGATTATAGTAAACTATTGCGCAAAGTAGAGCACTATAATTGTTTGTACAGATATCTCAGGAATGAAAAATAGATAATGTATGAGCTATAAAGAGGTCGATCACTCCTGGCTTCAAGTATGTCAAACATCATACTATATCAATGTATCAGCATCAAACTTTTATCACATTTTTTAACTTACTGCAGCCTTATTAACTTGTATAAGTACTTATTTTTATCTCTAAAAAATCTGTAATCAACGTTTGTGGAACGGTGATAAATGTTACAATGCTCTTTGAAGAAAATATTACGAGGAAAATTGAAAGAGACTTCTAATTAGATAATTAAATTTTCATTAAAAAGTATTGAAGAGTTAGGTTTAAGGAACTTTTGAAAACGAGGGATAAAAAACAACGAATTATATGTTAGTATCCAAACAATAACTTCACTATTATCATGCTGTTCCCAAGAAGTTCAAGACTTATTCTGCAAGTAAAGAATTTTTTTGCGTGAATTTGGAAGGACATTTAAATTATTTGGTCATTGATATTAGATCAAATTATAATTTCTAATATCAATATAATAATTATCAGTATTATATTTCATATGATACCAAAAACAATTTTTAATGGTTTTGATGCCTCGACCTTAATTTTTTGGATTACTTCCGTACATAGCATTTTGACTAAATCGTGCCTGAAGTTAATTTTTTCAGCCTGAACACTCCAAGGAATATTTTTATTTAAATTTTTAAAGAGATTTTAACTTCTTTTAGCTTTTTTAGACTAAATATTTTTCCCTAAAATTTTATAATACCCCCATTTTTTCAAGACCAGAAATTTTTATTTAGGTTGCGCTGGTTTTGAAATGGGACAAAATGCATGTTTTGACGATGTCTACGGAATGAAAAACCGTAGACGGAACCTCACCGGAAAAAAACGACACGTCAGCCAACTTAATTACAAAGTGATTAAATTTAAAAGTCCTGAAATCAACAGAGGATAAAATTGCATTAGCTTAGTTCTTTAAATAAATCTTCCAAAGGTGTGCCAGAGTGATATATGTAGAAAATATCGTTGTTTTCCTCGTGTGAGCCTGCCAAGTTTCAACCGCTCTCTAAATTGCACCGTCAAAGTTATAACACCCTGTCTCTGGCATGATCCTCTGCAGATGGAATGACGTGGAACAGGGTCTTTGCCCTCTGTAACTATAAGGGAAACAATTCCATTCTTGTCAAAACTCATTAAATTATTCGAAACATTGGCAGTACAGAAGTTACTGATTCATCGATTTGGAACAGTCGTCAGCTGAGGAAAGTTTATATTAACTTTTCACACGCATGAGCAATCGCTCGATCTGAAATAAGTTTGAGCTCCAGGATAACAAAGTGGGTAGCTCGTTCACCTTCGAAGAAAAGTCTCGGGTTCGAATCAAAGTGAGATTGCGTAAGCATGGAATTAACTTAGCTGTCGATGCTTTTTCAGCAATACCATTATAAGATAGTTCTTAGAAATTTTTGCGTCTTTTTTCTACTCAAGTACATTTTGCGCAAGATACAGTGGTCCCAAGCATCTAACCTAGTAAGTAGCACAGTAATAGAAAATAGCCAAGTTTGCATAAGAGAAAATTAATCTTTGAATAAAACACATAGAAAGATCGCGTAACTAATGCACAGTAGACAAATAAATCGCCTTAATGAATGAGTTTAAATCAGAGAATAATGGAAGCGCTCTTTAAGCTTGGTAAAAATCACTTTCCCCATGAAATAAATTTCCCTCAAATGACTGAAAATTATTTCTAATGAGCATATGAGACCTATTTGTGAGCATGGTTGGTAACTAGGTATATTGCGTATTTATATACCCTTGTGAATCATAATTTTACGACGCTATCTTTCAGCCTTAAAGTATAAGATTTAGATCCGGAGACTACAAAATAAATTTACGTAGCTTTAACCTGGTAAGTGAATATTAGATTTCTGGATTTAGCTTAATCGTCAACTAAATTAAGACGGTATTTATTTATTAATTATTATAATCTCCTTGGAGACATTAGCTCACTTTACACTACCAGAATCCGAAGGTTGAAAATCATTTCAAAGAGAATAAAACCAGAGTCCGTTGAATCATATTTCACGAAAAAGTTAAAAGGGTCTTAGCATCTATTTTTCTATAAATTTAAGTTTTTCTAACTAAAAAAGAAAAATAAACCAAAGACCTGAATCTAATTAATATGTTCTATCCTCACTTGGTGGAATTCAGTATAAACCATCGTAATCAAAAACTTAGTAACTTCCACAATTTAATTTCAAACGACCGGTTTCGTCAACCTGAACACCTGAAGATGTCAACTCGTTGACGAAACCGGTCGTTTGAAATAAAATTGTGGAAGTTACTAAGTGTTTGATTACGATGGTTTGACCTGAATCTACTATATCAAGTTTTGCTATCGACCCCAATTTGAATCAGCATTCATTTTAACAGTGTTAATACTTTCAAGCCCAACAGAGTGAAAATTACATTACGCATTATTATAAGTCAACCCCATGCATATCATGATCTTCGGTTCAATCCCCAACGAGTTATATCTACATACACAGAAACGCACACGGGCTAGCAATTCTGCTGTAAATAGTTTATAAATTATTATTTTGATATTCTGTTTGTTTCCTTTTTAGATTATTTATTTTTTATCAGTTTGTATACGAGTTCGTACTACTTTCTTAACAGTTACGGGAGCAGGATCGACAGCGTTCGGTTGTCCGGTTAGTACGATTCGAGTATCTTATAAATCGGTATTGACTGACAGCTTTGAAACGTGCGAAGTTGACAGTGATCGATGCATTTCTTAATTAACGTACTTCAATAATTTATTTTTAAAATGAAATTAGCTATGAAATTGCACACAACATGAAATCCAAGCAACCGAGTAGTTAGGCCAAATTTGACTCGAGCATTAAATAGTCGTGTAAATTAAAAGCTATTCTTCAATATTATGAATTCCATCATTCCTATCTTTAGTGTATTCATTTTGCAGATAACTGGTTTAACGCTATGATTGTAAAGCTTTGAAAACGAAAAATGAGGCGTAACTAACGGAATGTACTACTTAATCAGCGATTCCCAAAGTGGGTAATGCCCCCCTGGGGGTGCTTGATTCTGAGGTATTTTGTTCCTATTTGATCATATTTTTATAATAATAATAATAATAAAAACTCTTTATATGGCGAGGTTAGGCCCATTAGGGCCTCTCTTACACCTAACCATTAAGGGTTACTAATATTACTTACAGAAAAGGAGGAAAAATAATACAAATACATATATATATAAAGATAATTAAAAAGAGGTAAACAAATAAAAGAATTGTGGTGTGGGGAAAAACTCCTTGGCTGAAGGCTTTCGGAGAAAAACCCACTGTGGGGGAAAACGCTCACACAAGAAGGGGAGCGAAAAAAACCTGTGAAAACACAGATGGAAATAAATACAAGCAGGTATATCACTAGTTGAATAATTGCTGACCAATATTGTTGGGTAAATTTCTTGGTGGATGAGCACGGATGTCATTAACCTGAAAAGACAGAAGAAGAAGAGTAGACGGAAAATAAAGAGCTTTCAGAAATGCGATTTAAGCAATGGAGGCCTTAAAGATTGAGATTAATAAGCAACTATAATTTAATTAATAATCCACAATTAAATATTATATAATAGTTATACTGGTAAGGATAGTTAAAGTTATATTGATAGATAAAGCATGATTTACCTGCTGTACAAATATTAATAAATCTAAAAATAGTATTAATACTAAAAGGAAATTAAAAAAAAATATACAAATAATACAATAAAAAAATATTTTACTCAATTTTAGTGGGCTCTAGGCAGTTTTTAAACGTCAGATGCGATGATTTGGTGGACGTTTTAAACATTGTAGCTTTTATTTCGCTTTTTTTTAATATTTGGATTAGGTCTAACAGAAATTTATGTATACAGGTAGGTATTTATTATTTTTATAGATGCCGGTTGAGGGTGGTGATATTAATTTTGAAAAACACTGGCTTAAATCAAATTCAAGCTTTGGTTTCGCGACAATATATTACTTACTATTTGATTCAAAAGGAAATATTACTTAAATTTAAATTGCAAGATAACCTCCATTTCATTTTGTTGTGCCAGCTTTTAAAAGTAAAAAACCGAAAGATTATGCTTTGCAATAAATCATGCATCTTTTTAATTAACTTTTCGAAGGCAGAAAAAAACCTTAATGCACGGCTTCTAAAATCCGCAGACTGGGTTAAATTTAAATTAAGCAAATTACAGGAAAGGGCAAAACCCGCAATTTGCAAATGTGACGTTTTTGCGACCACGCCTCGACTTCAATTTCGGAACGCGACAGAGCACGGCATAGCGTGCGTTTCAGTGGCGTGACTGATGCACGGCCACGTTGCTCTAATCCCACGGGACCACAATGTGAACGTTCCTTTCCTTAGGAATACCGCTCAGTCCCAACTTATTACCGCATTAATATCCGAGTAGTTTTAATTTACGGATCTTCGTCTTAAGACTAATCAACGAGCAGCACGCCAAAGAAAAGGAGCTAGTGTAATCAAAGGCTGATTCAAAGCAGCTATTATTACAAAGGGCAATGAACTATTAGCCATAAATGAAAAGTTAAATCATCTACTCTCTTATCTTTCTTGTACTAGTTTCTTACCTCTCGGTAGGTTTGCGTTTCCTCGTTCCCTACTCAATACTAATTCCATAATCGGGATTTAGAAAAAGTACAACGAATGGCGAAACGATTTGTAAAAAATTACTCAACAAACAGCGAGTGTTAATCAGATTATCATTTGAATAACAGGATGGGAATCATTAGAAGATAGAAGACTAATTCAAAGTATAAAGTCACAAAATACGTTCAGAGAAATTACGTTCTCAGATGATGTAACCGATATAATGCGACCCCCCGGCTATATGAGCCGTCCTGGTACTCAGGAAAATTAGAGAAATAGATGCTAGAACAAATCGTTTCAAGAATTCATTTCTTCCGCAAACGATACGCGAGTCGAGGTGCCTGCACCCCCTGCCACACGCCGAAAGGCTTTCAGGGTTCTTGCATAGACATAGGCAATGCTCTTTAGATTTATAATTATATATCCCGTGAGCCGCCAGTTTCTCATGGCACTAACACCAACATCCTTCCTTAATCAGCCCTATTAGCTTATCTAATGTTCTGCAGAAAGAACGAACAATATCAACTATTTTTTTGCTATGACTTCCATGCATCACTTCTTCAATCTTTTGGAGAACGCCTTCGTTCTATACTGGGACTGCAATGTCGCTTACTTCGTCTAAAAGTTCTGAACCGATTAATTTTTCGAATAGCTTCCGTCTGTATTCAGATCTTCTCACCTGGAGCAAATTCCGACCGCGGAACACTATCATAGCCGTAACTCTGCTGTCGAACTTAAAATCTCCTCAGGCGTAATTGCTCTACGTTAGATCTCTAAATCTGAATTCTTGTTTCTCATGCCGCATCTCGAATACGTTCCTTAAAATATGAACTACTGCTAAACGTAACTTCTAGGTATTTATTGTGACTTACGAAATCGATGGGATGTCCAAAATTTTGTGCTGCGCGGGAAAAACGTTCGCGGAAGGCATGAAACTCATAGCAATGCTTTTGTTTATATTGAAATCAAGCTGACAATCCATAAGCCATCTGGATAAAATGTTTTGTCGCTCTGTAGTAACTTCTTGATGGCTTTTTCAAGCTTCGCATCGTCCAAAAATTCTTTTCTTTGTCTCGCCTTGAATTTACCTCACCGATATCAATTGCTACCTTCATCTCCTTTTAAATAGGAGAGACCACAAACATAAAGTTAAATTAATGTAACAACGAACGTATATTAAGTCATTCTCTTTTTTAAATTGTGCCTTTATAGAATAGAATCATTTACCTTCAGTGATTTTTGAGGCATTTTCTAAGAATCGCAAAGAGTTTCATAAAGTAATATGTAGATAGATACATGGAAGAGAGAGCTTACCCTAGATGACATTTATGTGGGGTAGGAGATTATTTGGTATAATGATATAAACATGTATGTACGATGGAGTCTCGTCTCGTTGACATGAAGGCCTACCAGGAAACCCGAAGAAATTTGTGTGACAAATAAGACTAGAAAGAAGAAGTAGTTGATATATGTTAATTTTTATTGAAGAACTTAGCTGATGAATCAACTTTATTCTTCGTAAACAATAAATCTTCATCATGATTGTTTATTGTTGTATCTGGAAGATATCTATATTGTTATAGTTAATAATATTGTAATAAGATAATTATATGTTGTAATTATAGATCATTATTATTGTATATATAATGTTTATAAAGTACTAATTGAAACGAATTGATGCTCCGACCTATAATGTTCTATTCTGTCCCCCTGATGAGCCAGATAAGGCTCAAGGGGACTTGAATGTTTGAACACTTTTTTCTATATCTATGTATTTTGTAATGCTTCAGTTTTATTTTATTAAACATCATTGTAAATAATCAATTATTGTAAATGATACGTAATAAATATGTAATTTAATTTTTTTATTAAAAAATAAGAATATTATGCATAAAGTAGTATTGTAATAATATAGTTATGTAATCAATAACGTTGCCATCAGACCACCAGTTAATAATAATAAATTCGTACAATTTAGCGATTAGTTAAAGCTCTATAAATTAAGCTAAAAGTCACCAAATAATACATAAACTTCAAAGCGATCATTAAAATAGACAAATTCTTCTATATCGCGGGAAAACTTAGGCAAACAGCATTCAATAGGGGTTTGCAAAGCGCGTTCCTTTTATTCTAACGTAGAAAAGTCGTTCGAACTTGGAATAGAATTCTTCCAGACTCTGATACGCAATCCGAGTTTGGTACGCTCAAAGTTAGAGTCGTGCGAAGTTTGAGCCACCTCTATGTATGATATTACAGCATAAAGAACTTGAGCTATTTAAAACATGTCAATTTCTTTCTTCTGAATATTAGTCGTTTTTTGCGCATTGCCCCAAACTTTGAATCTCTACGCAAAGACTAACTTAGGCGTCATCCTCAAGATATGGAAAGAAAGAAGTGATTGTATAAAAGAAATCTGTAGGTTCATTGGAAAATTTAGAATTATTTTAAATTGCGAATGTCATGGAAAAGAATTTTAGGTCAATGTTACTATGTGAATGTTAAATTATACTAAAGTGTGCTAAGATATTTTCAATACAATGAAAGAAATTCTTGATGCAGAAATTAAGAAAATCTCAAATTCCATAGTAATGTACACTCCTGGCCAAAATTAACGCAGCACCTCCCTAGCGATCCTTACGGCCGGTGCTGCGTTAATTTTGGCCAGGAGTGTACATAGATAAATGGGTCCATATTATTGTAACTAAAATATTGCAGTTTAAATCAAATTATTGATTAACACAATCGAGGAGTAAATAGAAAAAAATAACTTTTAACATGAAGAGTATTTCAACAACTATACTAATTCATTCATCCACATCATAAATATAGAGCGCTGTATCTTCACAAACTTATAATCGTAAAATTACTAGTCTTCTCTCCTACCAATTCTGTCTAAAATCATTTCATTTATAATATACTAAGTGACTGTTAAAATATATTGAAATATCGGAGATAGAAACATTCTTAAAGAAATAAATGTAATCGTACGCATGCATGTCTAATCTAATCTAAATCTAACTCATAAACTGTGAAGAAAAGCATTCCAATCGCTAAAGTTGAACAAAACATAATTTACAATTAATTTAATAATTTGTAATTATGTAAATACTATAGCTGATTAAAAATAATTAATAAGTTACATGTATAACAATATAGTTTCATTCAATGTATCTTTCATTTCACCTCATTTTATTTCTCGATATTAAACTGTGATTAAATACCACAACTTTGATCTGTTGAAAATTTACTGCCTGAATTTAGAGTTAGTAAATAAAAATGTGAAGATGACGTTTTATTAAGGATGCTATAAAAATGGAGGAACGAAGAAATTTGCATGAGAAAGAGGGCATACTGAATTCACGCTGTTGCTAACACACTGAAATAAATTCAAAAAAAAATTTACAGTTATAGCGATGGATAAGCTGAAATTTTGAAACATGCTACTGCGAATAGTATATCAAAAGGTTAAGCCTAACATTAACCCGTATATGTGAGTTTTCACAGGATAAGCTCGATATTGATTTTTTACTCAGAGAAACGTTCGTGCAAATTATCGTGGTACGAATCAATTATAAAATCATTTTACCCACTGTTATAATACAAGTATACTTCTGTTCGTGGTTTATTGGATTACATTAAAGATCTCGTGGGCTCGTGGCCGCTATGGTGGTCGTAAAGGCCTATCAGGAACACTGAAAAATCTTGCATGATAAGTACTTAACAAGCAATGGAGATGCTGATTCAAGGTTAAGATAAATTGATAACTATTTTAGTTTGTGATATGGTATTTTGTATTTGTTTATGTATGTTATATTTGTTTATATAGATATATGATATATGGTTATACTGTTATATTGTAAATAATTTATGATAAATTGTAATATTTTATTAAATGATTGTTGACAAGTCATGTAGACGTTGTTTCAAGGTCGTTCGAAATTAATATTTTACTTAATAACTAATTCACAACACTGTATTTTTTATAGTACTTCATGTATGTATTGTACATTTATATTTTTTTATTTATTTATTTTTTATTTATGCATGATTATATTTTAGGTAGTTGGGTTTAATGTTTCGATGCTTAGAAATAATGTTTTGATTAACTGTTTTATAATTTAACGTATAATCACCACTTGTCCTCGCAACTAACTGCGGCGTTATTGTGTAATGAATAAATTAATAAAGACAAATTGCTTATATTCTCATGAAGGAGAGCAACTTGTCTTTAGAAAAGAAGCTAACTTCCTTTTTCTGAAGGTGAACGTACATGATGGGATAAAAAGCTTTCCAGAAAATGCACTGTATTTAATAAATATTTCTTTTGATTAAGTTCTATTTTGTGACTGAAAGAGTGGACTCGGTAAGTGAATTAGCCAGAAGAGTTGTAATACATGCGCAAGATTGCATTTATGCTTATTTATATTTATGACGTGTTGCGTGCTGCTTTTTAAATTTTCCCGAACCCTTGAAAAACACGAAAAAGGTACGATATTTCAACACGCAAATTAAAGGTGGAGAGATAATTGAAAAATTATGCTTCTCTATTCATGATTAGTTGACGAGAAAAAGTAACTCAACAACAAAATTACTACATCAAAATTACTTAATGACGTTTTCTATAGAAGAATAAACTTGGAATTTAATACCTCATCCCACGTACTGCAATTCAAATTGTATTTTTTCTACGCAAATATAAGGAGTCTCGTATATCAATTGAAGATCAAAAATCAATGGACACGATGAGGAATGACCAAGAAATTGAATACCTTATCCCACACACTGCAATTAAATTTATATTATTTCTACGCCAAGATTTACACATGGATCCCCTATTCGTAAAGAATCCAATTAACCTTTAACTTCCTCCCCAACCCCTATCTACTAGGGAAATAGCGCACCTTCTAAAACAAAAGTTAGATCCGCCACACCCGGCCTTTTTCATCGGGGCTTCCAGAATTAACCCCATCTGCACTTATTCAAATTAACCGAAATAAGAAGGATGGGGTTTGGGGCTCTCGGACTAATTAATGAGGCATGCAGAAGAGCAGTTGTATGGGTGGAGTAGGCCGGAACAAGTGCAGCCATCCTCCGGCCATTTTCTCGCTGATGTTCCCAGAAGATAGGCCACGCGAGTCCTCGCTTTCGAGCCTTGATACACGCTCTCTCGGGTTTTTCGCCATACAAGAAAAATACAGTTGTCACCTGAAAATATTTACTGTTCCGGACCTCCTCTCTGAGGTTCTAACTCTTTTCTAGACTATAAATTGCTTGAGAAGCACGACGAGATCGGTCTTAGGAACGTATTCACGAAGGTTTTCATTCATTTTCATTTCAATTTCAATTCATTAAATATATATTAACCTTTCGTTTTAAATTCCTACTTCGAACAAAAGTACGATCATATCTCATCTTAAACCATGGTTATTATTTTGGTCACCAGGTCTTCAGCCAAACAATATTACTCTCAAAGATCCACAAATCGATCACGGAGGATTTTTACTGCCTAACCAGAATTAGAAGTTGCAGTTGTTATTGAATGATTCAATACTTACAATTCTTGAATACAATAAGTAATATCCGATATCTTTTTTGATTAAACGTTAGTTTAATCACAAAAAGGCCTCTGAAATCCGGGGCCGTCTTATAAGACAGATATAGTATAAATAATCAGTGCAAATGTTGGCAGCAATCGCAAGGCAGTGCTGTCAGATGCAGGAAAATAAAATTTGTGCATTCGAAAAATTTCGAATAGGACATACTTCCATCTACGTCATACAGTATAACTATCCAGTTATGATTTTTGATCTAAACTAAACTTATTGGTTGTTAATAGTTTGTGGTACGTCTTGCGGAGAGATAAATGTGAAAACGATAAAAATTTGACGAAATTTCATATTTCGTCTTATTATCTGCGGAAATATACGGTAATAATTATAGAAGTATAGACTACGTTTTAAAACCTAGGTATGAGCAAATTAGATATTACATTCATATTGACTCAACTCACATTTTCAACGTAGCTTCAATTACGGCTGGAAAATAAATATTATAAATCGCATATAGTAAAATTTTCAATAGATTGATTCAACATTTCTTTCCCCTTCGACACGTGTATTTGCAGCCCTCAGAATATTATTCTGAATGTAGATTTCAAATAAGTACCATAGTAAAGTATCAAGTAAGACCGCAAACTATCACGTTGAATATTACTAGGAAACAAGCGGTTAAATTTCATATAATACATAATTTTAATACTTCTGAAAATGAGCGTATTAATGTAATAATATTTGTGTTATTTAACTACTATCAAATTTCGAAGTATATTCTGGATTATAGAAGAAGCTTCATAATGCCCAAGAAAAGAATAAGTACAATAAAAAATGCAACTAACATTCTCCTCGACTTCTAATAGGTCATTACTGCGATATGCTAAGTAACATACCGCCACCTGGTTTGGTTACACCAAATTGCAACGCTATCTAAATAACAATAGTATTTCCGCTGATGGTTGTAAATGATAAATTAATAAATATAATCAATTTTAAAATTAACCATGCCGTTAGAACCCGTTCACGGTTACGATTCATATATGCATTTACTCAGAGTCCGATTTCATTCATTAAGGAATTAAGGCGTAGGGGTGTCAATACACGAAAACGCCGAGTATTTGTATTAGTCCTCAAATAAAATAAATTAAAATTTTAAATTTTCAATAGAACTCAACGTAGTCGAGGTAATAAAACTAATGGTCGAAAATTTGCATTTTTGGTGTACTCGTCGCCAATATTTCACTGGAAAAAAATGACAAATAATGTACAGTTTTAACAACAAATTTGGCGTGACGAATCGATAATTAACTGTAATATCGTTGAAAATTAGGTCAAAAATTCATTTAACTAAGTAAAGTGAGAGAGTTTATTTTGCTCAAAACTTTTATTCAGCCACAAAGTGAAACTGGTACTGGGTAAAATAACGTAAGCACTCAATTGGTTGTGATATTTCATTCAAAAGGTTGAAGTTTTTTAAATGAAGAATATTCATAGAAGCCTAAAAAAATGACTGGCTGAGTATTGAATATCTTCTACCACTTCGAGGGACTTTGTCCACATCACCTATCTTGGCAAATACGACTACTGCGGAAGAGTAAGGCGCAGTGCGCAACTTACCGCAGTGTAGTACGTACATGCACTAATTGAATTCCCCTATCAAACAATACATACCCTTCACAAATATTGAATCAATTAACCCAGCTTCTCCGAATAACTCCGTCGCAATACATAACAATGGTTCTATACGTCTATATGCATTGCTCCTAGAGAAACGGTCTTCGTATCACGAAATAAGATACACTATCGTTTGAGACCAAAAGACTAAAACATTCAGAGAAAAATTTACAGTCTTCTTTCACCCATAGAATAAATATTCCGCTATCTCGGATCATTCCCTAAAAGCCACTTTATAAAACTTCATCACTTTCGTGACTTAATCTTAGGTTATCATATTTTATCTCCAGAGCTTTTCGCGTGCCAGAAGATGATTAACCTCCTCTTAGGTGAACTAGTTCATTTTCCTTTTGAGTTACTAACGTGATCTGCAAAAGTCATAATTCCGATTGCGTTGAGGAAGGGTACGTATTTAGCGTTGATGTTTAAATGAAATCGGGACATCTAGCTTCTTTCTTGGGGTTACGTAACTCAGATAGTAATTTCTAGGGCACAGAGTTCAATTATCTAATGAAGAAAACTATAACCCTTATGGATATCAAAAATGAAAAAAGAAGTTTTCACGTAATGAGTTTCTATGGAAAGGAGAGCAAAGAAATTTAGAGCCTGTCTCTATTAAGATAAATATTTGCAAAATATTGCATATATTTATGGGGTGTATTAATACCTTACACTGATTTATTAACAAATAATATTCTCTCCGTTAATTAAAAGGGTGAACACATTGTCCTTTTCCTGACAATGATACCTTGGTTATTGAAATTTGTGTATGTATGTTTAGGTAATTCCTAGTGTTGTGTATATGTATGACCTGCCATCTATAACTAATGTCTAATATGAACTGCCATCTATAAATAGTACCATCGATGTAACTATGTATGTAACGACAGCAGTCGCATGTCAAAGCTCGTAGAGTGTAATTGGATTTCTAATAAACACTTTTACAACACCTAGAAGGTCATCAATCGTTGAATTCAGAAATTAAGGCAACGTGGGTACGAAACATAAGTAGCAAAAGGACGACTTTGGAAAATAATTTAAACTCGAAGTTGATGATAAGCTTTAAGTGGTCATATCCTTATCTTTTGCATTTAGTAATAATTTGTCACAATCATTTTGCATTAATTAGGACAGATATGAGAAACCTAAAGCCTTCAGACATACTTCGGCCTCTGAGAACAAACGAATCCCTTGAGTTTAATTTCATCCTTTACTATCTAAAACTCGTCTATATCCGCGGATGGAAATAAAATATTGAAATATGTAGTGAAATATTCCCCGTTAAAAATATAAAATAAAATTCGTGAATCTTGATATCGAGCTATTCCGTTTCATGCAATGTCGCTCGACGGAAGGACTTTAAAACAATAGTCGCCAGTAATGAAAGTTCAATATGTGTACATATAGAGAAATACAGACGATAAATTGAGATCAGGGTAATCATTCATAAGGTATATTATATGAAGGTGAAATCTGATATGTTAAATACTACAAAACTTTCATCTCTCCATTAATTTTCCACAAAACACCGTTAATTATGAAAATGAAATTTTAAACCATTCTGCAGCTTCTATTTACATTAATTATCGACTGCTTACCTTTTCCTCTTAGATCTCCGCAAGAAATAAATTTGAAATTCTACAAGATGAATTTCCTCCTTCATAAAAAATATAATAATCGAAAACGAAAATAACATCCCAAAGGCAAAGACGCTTCTCTCTTGTTTATAAAACTATATACGCCACGATTAAGATTCGATCTACTTCCTTGACTTTTGCAAAATAGAATCTTAATGCAAAGATAAACTTTCTGAGAAGACGACTCATTTGGTTCAGTCGAGCGCAAACTGTTGCCCTCGGCCACAGGTGTGCATAGATTTTCCGGTTGCCACAGCAACGATTTCATCGCTCCTTATTTTTTATGATAATGAGCTATTGTGAACAAAAACTGATTCGAAACTTTTAAATTTCCGGAAGATACACCGAATTCTAAGACTCTCTTATTTCTCCATGCGTAGTATTGCATTTTCCCTGAGAATCTAAAAGATGTATATTTCCTCTTTTTAGGTAATCTAGCTGGAAGTGAAGAAAAAAGATCTTTTCTAGCTGCAGATCTTTTTGCAGTATCATCAAACTGCGTAACTAAAATTATGAGCATCTTGTATCTACGTTCGCGATGGATCAAGTAACAGAAGAAAATGCTGTTTACCATTATCTAAAGGTTTTTGTTCCTTTAATATTGAAATATTCAATAATTCGAGGTTCCATGGAGTATATTTCCTTAAGTTCCACCACATTGCAGTAAATCCAATTCAAAATTATTTGACGAAATGAAGGTAATGATATATAATTATATATTGATAATTTAAAAAAATAAGGAAATATGGTTATTAATGGAAAACCTTCAGTCGGAGGTAATTTTTAATTTTACGCTAAAATATTACATTATTAGAATAGAATTTAGTCCCACTCTCAAATAAATGAAGACGGTATTTTTTATGGAAATTCATTATCTCCTGGGAGACCAAGAGCACACTACTTCTACTAATTCACACACTAATTCTACCAAAGAGAATAAGGCCACAGTTCGTAGAATCATATATTACTGAAAGTAAGAGGGGTCTCAAAATCTAGTTTTATATAAAAAGTAAAAATTTCAAAACAAATATGAAATCGTACCAACAGACTAAAGAACTAAATCAGGAATTGTTATCAACCTCGATTTAAATTAGCTTCAATACTTTCTAACATTTTTATATCAAATAATGGTAATAATAAAAATAGCGAAGTTTTCGTATTGTATTTACAGATAAAATAAACATCAGAACAAAATACGTCCAGTTACTAATATATCTGTACCCTTTCAAACTATTTTTAGGTTTTAATACTATTTTCTAAAAGTATTAGTTAAATTTGAACACGATACGAAACCTTTATTTAACATAATAACTTGGAAAATTTTTAATTCAGCTTGCTACTATGTGGTAAGGAAGGCACATCGCAGCTAAAAAATAAGTTAATAAGTATATTAACTTTTTTAACTACTTCAACTTCCATTCAACCAGCACATTAGCATATGACACATTTGCTCGTTTACAGCAATTTTTCGCCACTGTTTCTGTTGGGTAATTTTAGTGCTATGAATTCTAAAAGTATACTATGTTGATGTTTTGTCTCACGTGGGAGAAGACGGGAGAGAAACTCATGTGCTACCTTCATCGCACAACTTTTTTCGGAAGCGCAGAAGGGCGTGCGATGAAAATACAAGATAAGGCTCCCCTACGCGCGCACCTCAAGGCTATCTACCCGATGCAGCTCACCAAAATCTACAAACTCCGAATCAAAACACCCCAAAACAGGAATAAACCCATCGCTGCACGATAATAACTCTCGGTGAGGAGGCATTTTGAGAGGCTGCACACGTTACGAATTTAGACTGGCGTAGCTAATGCGGGAAGGGCGAACGCACAACAACATCCGGACCTGTTTAGCACGTCAACATCTCCACGGTCTTAAAGAAGGGGAGGCTGGGGTAGGTTTAAAGCCTTTCGAATATTATTACTACGTGCATATAGTTCCCGAACTTATTTTTCCCAAGAAAACACCGAGCAGGAGAAATGAAAAATTTTAGTGGTAGGTAGGTAGATGTGTGGTAGCAGTATCCACAATGTGGCTATCTACCACCAGAATTTTACGTTTCTCCTGCTCGGAATTTTTGCGGGAAAATGTAAGTTCCGGAACTTTTTGAACGTATTAGTATTCTTCTCTTTTTAAGTTTTGCACTTATTTACCCGCTTTTCATATTCATTTATAGTTTAACTTTAAATTTTATTGTGATGCATCATTATAAGAAGCATTAAATTATCACAAATTTTAATTTAAATGATTTTTTTTTCTTTCAGTAATGTCACCTGTGTTAACCTACCCCATGACTGGGGCAAGTTTACATATATGTAACAGGGGAAAGTTTACACTCTCTTGAAAATATTGTAAAATCTAAATTTACTTAAATAAGACTAAATCAAATTTTTAAATTAATTTACAATAGTCTTCCAATCAAAGCCAGTGACTGCACCAACCTTTCTGAAAGACAGGCCTTTCCTAACCTTTTCTACTGCCTTCTTCATCACGTTTGGGTTATTGTTTTTACTTCTAATGATGTTTCTTATGGGATTCCGAACCGGATTTCCATCTAAACACAAACTAATAGCAATTGAAAGCCGTTCATTCATATATTGCGGGAGATATACACAAGCGCAAAACAGAATTGCAAAGCCTGTAAGGCCCCGTGTGCATTGTGTAAACTTTTCCCTCCTCCAAATTTTTGTAACAACTCAATCTCTAAGTTTTATACATGAGTTAGGCAATCAACTGAATAGTGTAAAATACCCACAAAAGAGCAATATTCATGGAAAAAGATTTATGATAATCGTACGGTACAGGTAATAAGCATCATTACATAGGTGTATAGATTTACTCATCAGATAAAAAATAGAAAAAGTTGTCAACTTCTATAACACGTGCAATTGATTCCAAATTTTCATGAGAAAATATAGTGGCTACATAGCCTTTACTGACATAGTATCGGAACGTTGCTTAACGTTCTGTTCAACTATATTTGAGCTATGAGCGTTGTAAAAATCTGCCCCTGCACCGAAATTTCCCCGGTCTACCCAACATTTCGGAGGAACTGCTTTGTTCCCTTGCAGAGTTCCATCCCGAAAATTGTGTCCGAAAAGGAATGGAAAAAAAGCCTTAACTTGAGAAACACGTCCTCTTAAGGGCTGTATGTGTCTTGTGGTTATTTTTACGAGGATGCGTGCTGGTTAACGGACCAACGTACTGCCGACCCTAACCGAAATTACCGTCGTAAAAATCGCAGCGGTGTAGCGATGCCTTTTTGAATCATTCCTACTCCTCACCTGCCGTGGAAAGGATTGCAGACTGCTCAACGTGGTTTGCTTCAAGATTTATTCCTCTCCGTTGAGGAATCCATGATAGATTCGACTTTATTGAGGGAGAGATTGAGACATCTCCTCATACATCTAACCTTCTTTCATTTTATAAGATTGTAAGGTATTTCAATCGAAATTCGGGAGTCAATTTCAACAAAGCAATCTTAGAATCGTCGAAAAGATTCTAAAAATTTCGTAAATGAGCTACTCAAGCTTAATTCTATATTATTTGGCCAGACTTCGTGGAAAGGCTTACTTGAAGAGTGAAGATAAACTTTCAAAATTCGCACTCAAAAGAAACGCTTTTCTATTTTGTCCAGCTTTTTCCGATTCTAGCCCACTGTGCGTCGTTGTGTGCATTAGAATAAATTCTAACTAAAAGGTAAAGAATGCTATGAAAGTAAATAAGATGAAATTTAATCGCAAAAGGGTAAGTTATCTGCAAAAAATGGAAGAACATAATTTCCCAAGTGGAAAATCTCGAGATCTGCATGGTAATGCATGTGTATGGCGTGGTTGCCTAACTTCGATTTTCAGTTGCTAATTTTTCATAAACAAAGGACCATTGAGTTGAACGGTCGGACACATGCTCATTATTTTAAAGCAGAAAAGTGCTCTGAAAGTTTCGTTTGAATCCGTTTCCCACAAACCTGGTGTTCTCCTTGTAAGTAATATCCGCATATTTTTGTATTTAGTCCCTTCTGCTCAAGCTTATTGGAAAAATATGATTGGCGTTTTCATTTTCTATAGTATATTTAGGTTTAAAAGTTTCCTCGAGTTCTTCAACATCTATGCTTTCGTAGTTCATTGTTTTAACTTCCCTGGCACGGTTTTAGATGACTGAAATTCCCTCGCAAAAAAAACACAAACTTCAGATAAAGTTATGATTTTCAATCTAGAAATTAAAATTAGAGCAAACTTTGCCATCGGAATTCTTATTTTTTAAATTACTTTGTGATTATAAGAAAGTTCAGATATTAGAGAACTTGGTACAGAGCAAAGTGATGTATTGAATTAAATTCCTCATTAGTTATGAGAACATTGGAAGAAATGAGTCCTTCAAAAACTGGGCGTGGCATTGGGTTGAAAAAGTGAGTTGGGTATACTGAAAATAATATGGAGGCGCGGTGATGATGGTTGGAGAGGAAAGGGTTCTGATTGAGGTAATAAAGCCATAGCAGAGGAAATGGGTTTGTCAAATATTGAAAGGGGACAGTCACGTGGGTGACACGTTATGTTTTCATGAAAGCGGTCTGGGTTCGATTCCGCTGGAGCGAGACGATCTTACCTGTTATAGTACATTAAAGTTCTACTGCAATATTTTAAGTAAGGGGATTCGCTAAGAGATTAACGAAAGTTAAGATCTAATGGAAAAGATAAAGCAGAGGACAAAGGCTATAGATGCTTTATGAATAAGGGGAAGAGGAAGCTATCAAGGAATGAAAAATACGGTATTATGTAAGGAAGTTAAGGGAACAAGAACTTATGAAGATGTAGAACATTCATGCATGGGTGAGCACAGGATTATAACTATGCATACATGAGGATCGTACTTTGCGTGTGGACCGTACGTAATATGAGTTGAACTTTTACATTAGCCCCACTTCTCAGTTTTACATTAGCCCCACAGCCTATTTTGAATAGTTTTTAGTGTATTTTACTTGATTTGCACACCAATAATATGAACAAGGTTGAATTTTGTTTAAATGGAATTATCTAGCCTTGTGAATTCGTGTGAATAGTTAAAATAATCTTTCACTGCATTGAATCTCCAATGTATTATCTTATTTTAAAAATGTATATAAATGAGGTATTTATTTTATATAAGTGTAAATTATACTGTGTATATACTATATTATGTATGGTTTAATATGATATAAATGAGTATTTTGATTTGATCAGAAGATCATTTGATGAGAAGAATATCTAGAAGTAGTATATAAAAGAGTAGAAAATGGAGATATGTATATTTTTATATCTATATTTGATAATGAGGAGTCATAAATTTACTTTCTTTATATTTATGAAACTAATATATATCCGTTGCTTTTACAGTAATTAAAACCAAGCTTTCTTATTCGAACGTCTCTACCTCTAAAACACAATTTAATTAGAATTATTCAAAGGTGCAGAAAACATCATTATTTGATTCCTTCAATCATGTGACGTAGGATATAAATGTAGAAAACGTTAAAATTGATTTATAGATGAGTATTTGACGCAACCTCATTCGAAATTAATAAAATTGGCTAGCCTCTAACCTTTCCTTACTCCTCTCCTGTTCCTATTTGATTTCTTAACTGCCTTCCTAGCTCCATTCTCCATTATTTAATTAATTAAATATTTATTTCTAACGAATAGTGAGAAATAAATATTGAATTTTTGTCCCTTGCTCTTAGTATGATGAACTTCATTCTTAATTTAACTGATTTGAAATGTCTTTACATGAAATTTTGCTTAAAGTATTTTTATATGCAGTGTATTACACTGCCATATATTTTCTAAAAGCAATTTTCTATTCAAGCAATATTAGAGAAAGATAGTATAAAGTAGAAGGATAGAATGTTAAAAATAGGCTATTCCCTATATTGGAATTACCTCTCTACCCCCACTAACTTACCATAATGCAATTTTGACTATCTATTTGACTTATATCGATCATGTTTTTAATGTATGTATACATTTGTCTATTGTTGTACCTCATAGATACAAACATGTGTAAATTTTTCATCTCTGTTTTTTATGTTTTTATGTATATTGATAACGATTTTTTAAATGTTAATGAGACTACACATACATATACTTATTAACATATCGTTATTTTATTTTATAATGCTTATGCATCTTTTAGTTATTATCAGTAGGTTTGCGCAGGTTTTTCCCACTCCCTTCTTCGTGGGTGTTTTCCTGCAATGACATATGTTTTCCTAAAACATATATAAGGTTTCTTGCATCCATCATTCTTCTAATCATATTCTGTTACTATCTCTTCAATTTGATTATTTTATGACGATGGACTAGATGGAAGAAGAGACTTTTAGTCTCAATCTCGCCCGAATAGAGGCGTTCTATTATTATTATTAAAATACTTTCGTGTAAATAAATAAGAGCGTCACTGCGTTTTACTTACTGAATACGACCAATTTTCTTTCAAGTTTTCCTACCTTCTACGAAGAAATACTCCTTCAATGCATTTATAATGGGTAAACTTCACCTATGTCTTTTTCTGCCTTATCAAGCTATACCTGGCGGAATTTGATATCCTCCTATAGCGTATAAAGTCCGAGCACTTTCGAAATTGCCATTGTGAAGTAGGTCGGGATCTTGTCCCTTGTCAGATGAAGGGATAGCCCATTTAACAATCAGTTTTATTAGGTTGAGCATCACATAACTCCTCTTCAAAGCTCTAAAGCAAACTAATGGACAGGAAAATCGCTCGCTTGCAGTCTGAAATAACTGCACCACGTGAGGGCAGTGTTTGATAATAATAATGATGCTTATGATAATAATAGTGGAGGAAATGCAAACATATTGTCCGTAGCTTCATAGGAATTTATTCCAAAGTAGGCAGTTTAAAGAAATTTATTTTCATCTCAATAAAATAAGACCGATACAGGAGTAAACTTTCGAAGAGCTTCACCTAGGATTTATATTGGAGTGGCATGATTTTTGCTGAATTAGCAATGTCTTTATTTTTTAAATAATGCTCAAAATATTTTCACTATATTAATGCTGCGAATGAGTGGACCATAGTTTCAATAAATTGGTAATTATTTAATTCTGTTTAATCTTTCTTTTCATATTACAAGTATTTATGAAATGTTCTATCCAATCTATTATTGTCAATTTATACATAATAATTATGATATTCTAACCGTGCGGTACTTTGAGACTGTAAGCAATAGCCATTATTAGTTACAAAGGATAAAAAAATAACCCAGTGTTCATTTAAATGTTTTGAACGCTTCACTATATTTTATAAGGTATTTTATATAATATTACGAACAATTTCAGTCGCTAATAACACTGGAACATTTTAATAAAGTAAGATACGGTCGTCTACAACATGGGTCAATATTATTGCTGAACCTGCAAAAATTTCATTTTTTGATCGGAAGGCTGACCAAACAACTGCGACCGAAAATATATTTAAAGTAAAATACATAATATCGCAGACCTCATTCTGGTCCATTTACGAAATTAAAAGAAAACTTATAAGGAGAGAATATTAAAAAATATATAATCACTTAATTGCGTAAGATTATGTAAACAAGATTAGTTACACTAAGCAATACATTAATTATAGAAATTTGAAATAGAGTATATTTGTTTAATTAAAAGAAGTAAGATAACTAACAATTACTAATTAACATAGAGATTGTAATTTTAGATTAATTAAGCAACAAATTAATAATGCTTCGGCGAGATATCCCTTTCCAATTAGCATAATCTCGTAAAAACCCATTCCTGCAGGTGAAGAAATTTTAACGGTTGACATATAAAGAGCATCTCATCATTGGGTTTTCTTTCCGAATCGACTGACTTTTCAGTATCCCATCAGTATCGTCTCGCCTATTTCGGGTGATTGGAACCATTTTATGCGCAATAATTTTCTTCTTCCACCAATGCAATCACCGCACCGTCCAATACCAATAACGAAAATCTTCCCCTAAAACGGTTGTTACCTTATTATATCCTTTCCTTTCCTTCCGAGAAAGCCGAACTTGGAGAAGAAAGGTCTTCTCGGAAGGAAAACATCGCTTTTTCATCTCTTTCTTACACGAATGAAAAACTTTCTTAAACAGTCTAATACGATTCCGTCGTCATTTCCCGAAGAGTGGATAGCCTTTTCATTGGATAAAAATTTTCGGGCGATAGCGTTGTGACGGAAGAAGGATAAAAAATCGATGGTGACTGGAGGGTGGAAAGATTAGGGAGTAATCGGGAAAAAATGTCGACTAGATATCCGAAAGCGGGACTAGGATGTGCAATTCTGCTTGGTGATAGGAGATAATGGATTTCTGAATGAAGACTGAATGTCTACCTCCGGGGAAACTTATCTCCACGTTTTCCTTCATCGGAGGGAAGCTGGCGTATTGAAAGCTCTCGCGAGTAAACAAAGGCTCTCCTTCCCGCGTGACTCGAATTTTTCCCTTCGATTCCCGCGAGGGGCAGGAGTCTATTATTTGCTTGTTTCTTGCAGTAATATCCTCAGTAATTTAGACGGGGAGTTCCAGTATTTGAAAACACTTCTACGTTTTCTTCGGGTAAGACCATTCAAAAACTGTGAAAGACGTCGAGCTGAAATGTAGCTTAGAATTCGATTATCAATCGAACTTTTCTATTCTAATTCACTGGCATGACTCGGAGGGATCTGATGGAAAATATACGCATGGTTTATATCCAATCCAGTTATTCTAAATACAAAATGATTTTGGCAGATCGAAATTATCCTCTTATATTTTTGGGAATAATGAATAATTAAAATTCTGCTACTGATTATTACTGAATTGTACTAAAGTATTTTATCGAATTAAAGTAAAGAGACTTTAAACAAGAATATTTTACATATTTATCCTGCGCATCCTAAAGAAAATATTTTATTGAAACACGACGTTCGAGCGAAAGATTCTCTTTCTGGAGAGACAGGTATAACTGGAAAACCTATTCGTAGGAATCCATTTAATTAATTGCCCGTCTAGACATCTCGGTAATCATTGTTTGAAGAAATTATGCATATATATTTAGCAATTCTAATAATTACTAAATCTTTCGTGCCTCCTTTTCTCCAATTTGATTTTCCCAAATTGTAACAGTATGTGTACGTAACAAATAAGGGCCTTCTTGGGTGAATATAGAAGTCTCACTTCGATTTTTATTTGCGTCAAATATTTAATTTTTCGATAGTGTTACTCATTCCACTTTGCTTGTAAGTTTTTGTGATAACATAATGATGAAGATAAACTTAAGATAAAGTTCTGTCATCGCCATGTATAAGTTATCATATGGAAACAGTTTCCAAATTATTTTTTAAATAAATATTTCATTCCAATAATTATTTTCATGTACACACCCAATAATTGTAGCGTAATGGCTTCAGATCAGCGTGGTTCTTTCTCGTGAATCTCTTTGGTTTACACATGTCGAGTTTATTGGCAAAAATGTCAATAGAATTTAATTTAGTCTATATATCTACGAAATGATCGAAGTTTGGAACGTGTTTTGAATTACTTCGCAATCTCAATTTTCCACACCTGTCTGATACTAATTCGTATTCTTTCAGAAATTATAATATCCTGAAGAGAAGACAATACTAACATGAAGCAAAATAATTTAAAATACCTTCGACTATCAACGTGAGATCCTTTCATTGTCGAAAACTTTGAATATTAAATTCCGAGACACCGTCATATCCCTGATTTTATTGCATTTTTCTTAGCTTAGCGATTCTCAGCAAAGGGTTTTCTGCGAAGTCAGCGAAGAGAAATTCTATTCCTCGAACTGATTCGTAGAAGTCAATCTTAATCATCCGAAAGTTGTGAGGTCTTTGAATATAGCAATACGTAGAAAAGTTGTCGATTCGTCTTGCCAAAGAGGTACTCTAACTGGGAGGGATACAATTCTTCCTCACTTTACAAAAGAAGAGGTTTCCTCTCAAATTTTATTCACGTAAAGAGCGTCTAGGATTGGGTAGCTTACATAGGTTGCCTCATTATATTACTATTGATTTTCAGTGAAGGGAGGAAATTACAGTCTACGGGATGCATTGGGAAATGTAGAGGAAATCTGTACTGAAATAAGCGAAGACGTATTTTAGAATTCAACGTCAACCACGATGACTAACAGGTTACTATCATTAAAGTCCTCTTTTTGGAATCAAATCTATAATTTTTAAAGCTTCCAATATAGCTATAATGCATACGTTCCCAAACGTTTTTTCCGATGAACCGCTTTAAATGTTCCATGGACCCCCATAGCCTGCATAATCTTGAATTTTCTGTTAAAAAGCCATATTATAGGCTGTATTATCTTTCAAGATGGGATCTTTGTCTTCCAACTATAAAACACTCAATAAATTGAAAAATCTTGAACCCCAATTTTTTTCCTTGAAATGAACCCCGTGTAAATCAATCTGGACCCCTTGAGGTCCATATGAAGTACTTGGGGAACCTATGCCATAATGTGAGATTTATTAAGGATTTGGATAGTACGTATAGCTACTTTTTAAAAATTGAAAATTCCCAACTCTTAAAAGCAAAGGAATCACATTACGTTTGAAATCTACCATACCGATCTCTACGAGCTGTATAATTTCTTTATTGAGGATTTCTACCAAACATTTTTTGTAAGAGAATGTCTTACATATTCTGAAAAACTTGCTCTCCAAAGTTAAAGCAAGTACTACCAGGTAAAGTTAATTTGAGACACATCAGCCTCCTGATAGAGTTATTGTACGCACTTAGAGAAAAATAAATTAAAATTTTAAAGGCAACCTATATGCGGTGTGCTTAAAGCTTCCCTCGGAGCTCATGAAAAACAATTCCATTGAAGTGAAAAATAAATATTTTATCCGACTCATTTTGAGTTAAAACGAAGAAAATGGTGAATAACAAAAGCTGATGAACTCCAATTCAATTCCTTTCATTCATATTTTCGTCTTTCTAGTGCTTGAGAAATTCTTGTGAAAAGTAAATTGTTAATTATAGTATCTATTTCAATGGAGAATTAAATTGCCATTATCCAAAAATAAATAATCATTGCCATTCTCAGCAATGGATTACCCTAAAAAACCTTGTATGATTCTTTTACTATACCGTAAAGTTCTACAGAATGAGAAAATACCCTTGATCTTATTTCCCTATTTTTCGAAGGGAACTTAAAAGCAGCACTTGTATATTGAAGGTAATGAGATAAAACTGTAGAGGCAACCAAAATATATCCTCGCTCTTTATTTTAGTTTTACATCAAGAATCCTGTTTCAAAAGTAGCGCGAACATCATGGGTAGAAATTTAGATTGAAGAAACACATTACTGAATATAAATCCCATTTTTGTTGATTACCTTCCTAGAGGGCAAGAATTGCAGCTACGCTACCCTAACCCAAGGTTCAGGGTTCGAATCCCATCTGAGCGGACTTCTCCGATCAGGGAATGGTTGTGTGTGTCCGTTGTTGTTGTCTCGGTGAAGCACATCCTGACAAGTTCACGAAAGCTTAAGGGGATTTCGCCGATAAAGGGCAACAGTAGCTCAGCAGGAAAAAAATATTTCATCGTAACTTTTTCAGATATAAAATAAATAATAATGAGAAGCAACCCTGACTCATTATGTACGCTATACGAGAACCATCATTGCTTAGCTCTTTAATTTCCGTGATTGATACTCCTCTTTGATGAGGTAATCATGCTTATCTCCACATAAATTAAGCTATTTCGCTGATGACGTGATAGAGCTGAGAGCTAAGCAAGGGAGGAAATGATGTGAGAACCAAGCTTGATCATTTTTAATGATTTTTTTGGTTTTAATGTTTAATTTTCCAAACATAAAATCCCAGCAGATATTGAAAAGTAAAAATATAGATACGGATTCCTGCGAACTCATCTTGCATTTCTCTTTCACTTTTGCAATAAATATAAGAGAAATGCAATATGAGTTCGCAAGAATGGGTAAATCGAAAAAAATCATTACATTAAAATGACACTGATTTTTACGTGATATTTTTTAGTTTTCAAAATAAAATATAAGATGGAAGTCGAAAACCTCTGCTATTTGTCCATGAGGTATTTTTAAACAATTTACTCAAACTTTTAATACTAAAAGAGATTTTAGCCTATGGAAATTTCAATCAAACACCAATATTAATAAATTTCAATTAAATACCAATATTAATGTTTATGCGTTAAAGAAAAAGGTGGAAAATCTTCGTAAATTCAAAAGGAAGAATATCTGATTAAAGGACTATTCTATCATAATAGGATACAGGAAGGTCTTTCGAGATGAAGCATACGTAGTGAAAAATATGAAACAGTTTGACTCGTATTTATAGTGATTGCATAGAGTCCAGCGGACTTTTTAAGCATTATGTAGCTTTTGCTTTTTTTCCTAGGTAGAACTTTTGTCAATAGACCTTGTGATGAGGGCGAAGGGGATGATTCGATTAAGATGAAAGTGAGCTTAAAAAACGAAGTATACATATATATATATTACACTTACTTTGTTTTTTAAGCTCAAAATTATATATAATTGTGAAGAAGTTAGTTAGCGATCTATATAACCCTTCACCTCTGCATTATTTTCTATAAACTTTATGTACGATTCATAGTAGCATAATTCTTGCTAAATATTACGATTTCTTAAAATTTTATTCTATGACAACTTGCTTCAGTACAAATAGCATCGCCATAATTAAATAAAATATGTTCCAGGTGGGCTGCACTAAGCGCACGCCATCTCGTACTAAATATCTTTACTCACTTTCAGAAAATGTTGTTTTCTACGGATATTTCTTTGCATTCATGTTTTTGTTGTTTCGTTGGTTTTTTGTAAGGATAAAATTGATGGATTTGGTCATTCTTGAAGGAACGTTAAACAAGCAACATATAAGCTTTAATTTCATAGATTTTTCTTTTCAGCTAATCTGTATTAGAATTCGTTATTTGCTGTTCCACATTTTCCTCTGATACGAAACTCACAGTAAATATGAATTAAAATGCATTATTTTCAGAGGTATTGATTTACCCCACAAGTATCTTTAAATCATCCAAGAGGGTGCCCGGAACCTTTACAACGACCCCTGCTGATAACACGTAGTTTCCGGTGGGTTGCACATCAGGAATTCTTGAGATATCGATCGACTTCGATCAATCGATAATCCGCTATATTTAGCCCGATCTTTGCCGCTTCCTTCTCTCTCATCATCGTTCGATATAAATTTTAATAGCGAAGATGGAAGGTAGGTTGTCACGGAAACTTAGGATGATGGGCAGTTCTTTGAATTGTGGAATTTCAATAATTCCAAAACGACATTAACTGATTGAATTTGGGCCCTTTTCGGAATTAGATTAGAATCTGGAATTTTCTGAGGTAATAAGGATGCGTTCACCTGAGAAAGCTCAAAGATAAACAGAAGTGAAAGTAGCGACATGATTGTGACTCGAACCCAGGTCTCTCACTTCTCATGCAGGTATTCTAACCTGATACTCCTACCTTCTATGAGAACCTCTGGCAGTGTTTGAGCAACTATGTAGATACCAGAACATCCTGTTCGTGAAGATTTGACTTATTTACCGACACAAGCGAATACCATAGCAAATATAATAATATTGTATTATTTTTTTAAATAATATTTGGGAAATAGTATTTAACATCACCATCTTAACAAAGTGAAAAAACTATTGGCAATAAAAGATCCATAAAAATACATGTAGTATAGTCATAAATGTTCTATTACGTAGCTGCTTTCTTCTTTTTCGTCATAATTTCATATTATCCTTGAAAATCATAGTTTCTTTCAGTTCAATAGAGTTAAGACAAAGGCCGGTGATTTTGAAAGTTTTGGCTTGCGTCCTAAAACTTAATAGAGCAGCATTCAGTACCAGAAATTTACTTCCTTGCTGAAGATATTTTGTCTTTCATTGCTACTGTTATCAGTGGTGCTCCATTTACTCCAAACACTAATTCAAAAGTACTGTGCTATCTCACCGAACGATGACGCTTTCCTCATAAACTTTATACGGCTTAAAACTTCAGTCCTGCTTCGGTAAAGTACGATAAACCTTCATTAAGATTTAACTATTATTTAATGTTACATAATGCATGAACTGTCTGTAAACAAAGTTTTTATGCTGGAATTAATTCTGAAATGTGCTATGTAAGTTCTAATAGGAAGAATCAATATTAGAAACCAAATACATACATGTTAGTGACTCTATCCCAGTTCTGGATAAGTATTTTTTTTTTAACCGTTCATTATATTCCTTCATGGTTTCCTATCTTTGCATACACATTTTGCACCGTGAAGATCCCGTGTTTATCCTTTCATTTTTAACGTTCGTATCTTTAGAAACCCATTCCTTACATCCAGCTTTCACGAGTTTCATCAAGGTCTTCCTTACAACTTCTATAAGTATATCAACTACCTTCCCTAACTCTACTCATACACTATCGCAGTCACTTAATTCGCACCAAATTATTCATATTTCCCAAAAGATGAGACAGTTGAGTGAGCTATTATCATTGGGGCCATGTATAGTCCATTCGCGATTTTTAGTCCGATGAAGCTCTACTAATTCCATCGTGGGTAAACAGTTTACGCGTGGCTCCCCTCTCAGTGAGCTGCTTCTCCTATTTACTGATTTGGCCTCGGCCTCAAGATCGCGGAAAGACTATACCACATTTATTAATAATATTTGTATATATTACTGCAGTACAAGAGGAACAGTAAAGATATTAGAGGTTTGAAATCTCTAATAGCCGTTTTTGTCGGCGATCCTCTTCTCATTCCCCGGTATTCTGAGAAAACAGGAGAGGACACCGCACTTTTTGAGGGGACTCAGTAAGTATTTTGAATGCGATTCGTTCTTCTCCAGGAATAATTCGAATTATAATAGATCGCATTCGAAATACGTACTGAGTACTCTCAAAAAATGCGGTGTCCTTTCCTGTTTTCTCGGAATACCGGGGAATGAGAAGAGGAACGCCAACCTAATCGGCTATTAGAGATTTTTAACCTCTAATTCATTTAACAGCCGTTTCCCAACTTTCCTTTCTTTACCGTAAGGATATCGTTGACGAACACGATTCTTACCCAGCCCCGCTAAGTAAGCACTGACGGTTACACATTTATTGTAGCTACTGTTATTCAAAGGAAAACAACTATAACACAAACAGAGGTGATAGATAGATAGACGATGACCTACTGGCGAATCACCCCATAACTATACGTCTAAGCATGCTCTGTGCCTCTCTGTGCTCTTACAAGTGCGTCACTCCTATTACGTGTGTTTATTGTCACAAGGTTATTTCTCAGCCACATACAACTAGTTTTGGCCTAAACATTCCCTGATAAAACGATGTTAGACCCGTTTCCTTCCGCCATTCCTCCGAGAGATGCCCAAATGTTTATCGTACACGTTCTTTCGTCGTTATCCGATTCTAAATCGCATTGTCAACGATGGAGAGACGTATCGAACGGCGCGGCCCATAACGGAAAGGCAACACGCCATATTTCCCGCTGTCCACGACTCTCTCCATTTTTAAACGGCCATCTTCCCGTCTTTATTCATCCAAAAGTGACTTCCCCGTGCTTTGCGTGATCCGTGCCGTTGAGGAAAAAAAAGGTGAGGGTTCCACCGCCAGGGCGAGTCACGCGAGCGACCACGGAGCGTGTCCGAGGGAAAGGGTCGACACACTGCCATATCCATGATAATGGCCCGAACCCTTGAAATCTGCCCCCTCCGTCCCCCACGATTTCTCTCGCACAATACTGTCCGAGGGCCTTACTGCGTCTACGGTTGCCCGCACTCCGGTATTTACCCTGGGTCTCTGGTTTACGTTGGTCATCTCCGGTCTACAGTATTGTACATCCGATTTCTGGTCGCGTTTTAAGACCACCATGGAGCAAGCGACCAATTTTGAATAAGTCAAATACATAAATACGTCTGAATAGTGTTATGAACTGAATGGCAGTAATATCTATTATATATAGATGTTTCTCCGGATATACATATATATTCAATCATAAGGGGTCAAAAGTTTAACCGTGTTTTTAGGTTCTTCCCGGCAAGATATCGACTTCAAACTTTGGATAAATAAGTTTTATTTATACCGGGTCGCTATATGTATTCACATCTTCCAAAAGATCCTGGTTTCCACTCCAGGCGTCTCTTCTATTTGAAACATATGTCGGGAATTTAATTTTTATGATTGATTTACCGATAAGATGGAGATTCTATGACCATGCATGTGAACGGAAGTAATGAATGTTTCATAAAAACAGTTTATCTCTTATCTTATTATCATTGGTTCGACGCCAGGGAACGATTTGCATGGTACCTTTCAATAAAACGCAGATACAGAATTTCGTTTCAAGATATTCCCGATGTATAGATTTGGAATTTTATAAATGATCAGATTATCCCGAAGAAAATAGTTATGTACAATATCATCTTAGAAGAACGTCCTGGGTTCGACACCAGGCTACTTTGATGCGGAATCGAATTTTACATAGAGGATACATAAGGTATCTACATCCTGTATTTTCAAACCAAATTGGACTTTGCGAAGTACATTACTTAGAACATATGCTTGCAGTATGCAAGCAACTTTTTCTCGTACAACATACGTAGATAGCATGCTTTAGCTTTGACTTGTGTACTGAGGGTTCTTCATACCTCTTTCTTTGTCAGTCAAAATGTGTCCATATTATTTTATCCTAAAACGTTTTAACCAGCAGCCAAAATTTTATTGATAGCAACGAAAACATTTGCTTCGTAAATTTCACGAAAATCAGACGTTTTCTTAACGCCCCGCGGTTTTGAATTACAAAGAACAATTTATGATAAAAATAATAATCTGCCAGTTTCGTGGTGCTCTTGCGGTTAGTCTACTAATTATAATTTTAATTTTATAAAAGAAAAAGGATATGCATCGACGCCTCGCCATTCGAAAACCCGCAATCCAATAACTCCGCAAATCGACATACAAATTTTAATATCTAAAGTGCAGGTTCTTTGAGGTAAACATAGATTGCATTTGGAATTTTAATAAATTTTTCCCTTTAATTTGAATGTGCTATGTAGAATATCTTGTGATTCACAGCTATCAAATTTATGTTTTTTACTTCATTATTTTTACTCCTCGAAGTACGTTTTCGTATCGAGTACAAATCGATTTATTTTTTTGAGATTTGTATTGAAAATAATGTCGTGAAATTCGTCCATCTTGCAACTTGATGGTATCTCAATTTCGACGCCAACTCAGCTACGAACTACTGTCGGATTGGTGTGCACAACTGGACGAAGAAACGAAACATCATCTTTACCTATAATTAAAGAAGTTACTGACAACGGAAACATACATAAATGCACGACGGTGATTATCGTAAAGGTACTAAAGATTCATTTATATTAAAAGTAATCCTAATTCCACCATCCAGCCATTCGCAATCCTATCAAGGCCGTAATCTCCGGTTTGGGGATCCTCCCAAGGTAAAAATATCCGGCTTTGGAATCTTCAAAGGGTTCCAACCCCAAGTACTACTTAGACGCACGCACGGACGCTTAAGCACATAGAGCCCCTTCCACGCTATATATGTGTCTGGAAAGGAAGAACTGAGGAACGCAGAAGAGGAATTGATGCGCGGGATTTTTCGATGGAGTGAAATATTGAAGATAAGAAGTTCGAGCCGCTCGAATGGCATTAAGGTTGACTGTTGAGAGATAGGGAAGATGGCTTTGAATAGAGAGACTCCGCTTTATTTATTAAGAGCCTAGATATCGAATTTATCCTCCACGTTGCTGGCAAAATACGATACAACTCCGTGTTTCCATCGCAAAGGAAGTGTGCCAACAGATGGGAAAAGTAAGCATCAGAGATAGATTTACTTGGAAACTATAGATAGAAATATATCTACTAATACTCGTAGACTAAGTCAAAATTAAAAGTAATTCACCAATAGATAGTATACACGACACCTTGTTGTTTAACAATACATCCTAACTGTTGAAGTTGTTTCTTCTAAGTATCTAATGTTTTTATTATATTCCATGCTTGCATCCTCGGTATACACATTTTCAATATTTGATATTGGTAGATATAGATATATATTTATTTCTGTTTAAATATTCAATATTTGTATTATAATATTCTCAGTTTTGTTCATTGTAAAGGTTAGTTTTCTAATCTAATATTTTTAATTTAATATTTTTATAGTTTAGATTTCTACTTTAATATTTGTGTATGTCTGTATTGCAATATTTGTATATGATTGTATTTTAATATTTGAATTAATTTGTATTTTAATAATAGTATAGATTTGGATTTTATCATTTTTATTTTTAACAATTGTATCGGTTAAAAGGAAAATGGGACTAAAAAGTCTCAATTTTGCCTAATAAAGTCCATTAACTATTTTTTGTAGATTATTGACCTTTATGTGCGGTTTCTTCGATGTAGTTTACTCTTATTATGTACCGCATTGAACTGAAAAAAAACTTCAGCACGAAAAAGAAGTACAGTACGTAATAAGAGTAGACCACATCGTAGAAGGTCAATAATTTTCATGCTTAAGGAGTTTTCTTCAAAATATTTCGAAAATTACTATCTTAAGTTTTGCGCATTTTTTACACGAACTCAGTCTGACAAAATATGCTTTTATTGTGGAAAGTTTCCTTTACGTTCCTTATATCCACAGACTTCTAATTGCCATCTATCCTACCTCTTCGTACATTGTTTATTTTATGGTAAATTCACAAACACGATGCCTTATAATGTAAAGCAGACCTCATTTTCTTATTCTTACTCGAAGAAGACTAACTTTATAAACTTTATTATTATACGGAAAATTCCAGGAATGCATCATACACAGTCACAGTCATAGTACTTAAAGTTTATTTCCCGACCTTTTCACCTGACGATAAAAATAATCGAAACTTAATTGACGTTGCTTTCTTGTGGAAGTAAATAAGAATTTATCCTTTCCCATCCATTCTTTTTCTCGAGATAGAGATTCGCTATACCACTGTAATTGCTAATTTTCAGAAAACTGAATTTTTTTATTCTTCCCGGGGATTTTGTTCTTGTAATAAACATTTAGGAGAAAGGAAACTGTTTGAAATTATGGAACATTGCCGGACACTCTTTGCATTTCACTGAGTAAACTCATTAATAGAGAAAACTGAAAAACAATCCATTAAATCCATACATTCCTATGTAGACGAAACTCAAACTTTTCTTAGGATTTCTTTGTAACTTCTAACACAAAGCGTCACGTCGCCTACCGCTTTATCTTAGAACTACTTTATTTTGCTATCCAATTTGCTCCAGAACTTATTTAAGTACACTGTTTATGATATTTCAACTTCCCCAGACTTATCTTTATCAGTACTGCGAAACTTATAATCTCCTATTCTGGAATCTACAAAAGTTTGCAACCCTTTTTATAGGTGATGAAAAGGCCAAACGATTAAATTTTAAGTAGACAAGAGAGAAAATCGATAATAACTAAGAGGAAAAGAAAGAAAATAGGACAAATTAAAAAAATATTAGATATAAAATATAGGTTAGATATCTGTGGTTCCTTTTCTATGTGTATTTTAAATATATTATAGTAATTATAACGTAAATAAATCAACGAGATATATCTAAGCGTGAAATTTATGAGGAAATGTTTCTCTATCTTGAGCCTGGCAGAAGTGTTATCTGGAGCATAATTTATGGTCGAAACTAGCTATTCCTCGAATATGTTCGACTGAGAGAAATAGGCCAGCGTGTTGTTCCCAACCGTTGTCATCGTAACGTACTACTATAGCCTCCAGTGTTCCATGCTCTACTCGAACTCGCAGGCTGCGTTGCGTGCTAACCAAATCATTGGAGACCGAAATCGTTAGTATCGTAGGTCGAACTCAAACAGGTTCAGATGAAAACCAAGTGCATAATAAGGTACTGTGTTAGGTAAGATAGCTGATGAACAATTTTAAGGGTGAAATTCTTTGAAAACAGGAGTTCCAGATACAAATAAAGACTGCTTAAGAGTTAAAGAGCTACAAGTTGCTACTACTCTAAAATCACTCATTAGACATTTTTTTTAAGTATCCTATCTATCTTTAGATCATTATACTACTACGTTCAAAAAGTTCCTGAACTTATTTTTCCTGTGAAAACCCAGGAGAAATGTAAAATTCTGGTTGTAGATAACTCACAATATGTGGCGCTATCTACCGCCAGAATTTTACATTTCTCTTGTTCGGCGTTTTCACGGGGAAAATAAGTTCTGGATCTTTTTCAGCGTAATAGCGAAGTTAGCACAAAGCTTTATAGGTACGAGAAAGGCCCTAAATTTGCATGTAACCTTGTCTTAAAAACATGGGCCTAGAAAAATAAGAGATTGGTGGCCTTTGAGAAATTCTGGTATAAATATAGTAGGAAATTTTGATTCGTAGAAAACTACACGAGAATCGACTGGAGAAGGAGGGTAAAGAATGGGCTTAAATTGAAAAAAATACTAAAAGTAGGAGAGAGGGAAATCTTGAAACAATTATCGAGTGGGATTGGATTGGTAAAGAAAACAATCGAGGATAGAATATAAGTCAAAAAACAGGAGGGATGAAAAAGATAAACAGCTTGTGAATGTAAAGGGCGGGGTTAGTTATGAATAAGTAAAATAGAAGGAATTAACGGGAGAGCTTTAATCAAAGTAATAATTTTTCTTACTTCCGGATTTCCTAATGTGTAGATATAAACCTAATGCATGCCAATTTGAATTATTTCTATGAAGAAAAAATTATTTTTTAATTTAGTTGATTTTTCTGTTATTCAATAAGCAATAAAATATTAACATGAGACTCCTTTGATACAGTATTGACAAAATATTTAAATAAAAGAAGTGAAATCATAAAAATATGTATTATATTAATATTAGCAATAAGTAATAAGCACTGAAAATTATGTCCAATATGTTGCACGCAGGGTCTGGAAGGGCTAAGGTAAAGCTATAAATTAAGTAAGATTAGAAGCTTACAATTTTTCTAAAATCTTCCTACTATGAAGTGACAAATATAAATACAGTTATTCTTCATGACACAATAATCTTAGTATACCTTCCAAAATTAGCTCATCTACAATTAAGAATTTATTAACATATTTGAGAATGACAATGAAATAAGCACCACCTCTATGCAAAAGAATAGGTCAATTCCTAGTTCTTAGAATTACTAGCACACCTGAAATGTTGATATTGATGTCCAAGGAAAAGAAAAATAATAGCAACTACAACCCCCTGAGCCAAATAAAGGTTCATTGAGAGGCTTCATATGCCAATATTAGTAATTATGAATACAATATTGCAATCTCGCGTCTCGCGTTCGCGTTCTCATGGGTTAATTTTGGTGCAAAGAGTCGTAATTGACCATTTTTCAACCCACTTCTAAAACACTGTCATTATAAGGATTATAAAGAATCGAAAAAAGATTGGTAAAATGCTTTGTGTGGAGTGATTTGATATACGACTGTGAAACGTGTACCTTAAGAAAAGAGTAAATCAAACGTTTGGAGGTCTTCGAGATGTGGGTGTGGTGAAGAATGGAAAAAGTAAGTTGGGCTGATAGGAATACAAAAACGGACGTGAGGAGGAGAGGGTTTTAATTGAAAGAGGAAATGGATGGGTCAAATACTTAGAGGGGGGCGCTAGAGTAATTGATAGTATAATTCAAAGAGTGGAAGACAAGGGTGAAAGATTTTAGATGGCACAGTGGGGTGGGTTAAAAGGAAGCGAAAAAGGGTTGTATTGCATAGGTAATATTGAGGTACGTGAACCTAACAAATGGTAGAACACGCACGTATGAGATGAGGATCAACGAGATTGAGAAACTGCGTAGTTTGCACCGGAAACATATTTTTATATTGAATTGCATGAGAGAAAGTATTCTCGAGGTAAATGAAAAAACAATCAGAGAAACAAAATAAAATTTCCGTCATTTGGGTTCGAACCCGTGATAGCATAAAAAAATATTGATAGCTTTCGCAGCCTAGCATCTTATCAGTGTAGTCACGCTACTTCGACATACATGCCGTAGCAATTCATGTCACTTCTAGATGTATAAAGATTCTTAAATTTCAATTATTCGAAAACGCGGTGTCTTCGCAGGATTTCCCGTGAATATATTTAATATTATCATGAAACAAAGGCCCTCTCCAAATTCAATTAAAATCGGTAAGTCGAATGACATGAACACCCCTTGTTAGATAGAATTATGAAATGGTGTGATGATTAGCGATTAGAGCTGAATGTAGGCAAGGTTTTGGTAGTTAACTTCTTCGAAAGTAAATCTATAACTAAGGATTACTAAGTATAGCCTTCGTGGGATAAAATTAATAAAAGTAGAATTAGTGAAATATCTTGGAGTAACTCTAGAATAATTTATCAAGAAGTACTCATGTACGTAATATATGTGGAAAAGCACTTAAGAAACTCGGCTTCGTTAAAAGAATAGTTGACTGGAGCGAAAAGAAATTCCTGAGCGATTTCTCTCAGCGTTAGTTATGCCTCACCTCGAGTACGCATGTATTGTATGGAACCCTGCCTACAAGTGTTGCCTTCGGGAATTAGAAAAATAAACAGCAAAAAGCGATACGTTTTGTAAAGAATTGCTAGAAAGCCGTGAGTCGTTTCCGGGCGCGGGATGGGAGTCTTTAGAAGATAGATCATGTGAATTATAATTACTTTGAAACATCATTTGAGAGAAAATAATGGTCTAAAGAGTTGTATAGCCTAGCATTCTAGACAAAATGTACAAAAATGTTCAACCCAACACGACCCCACGGCCCGAATACTGTCACTACACGGGTCGCGTGACTATACTTTCTCCACCCCTTGTAAAAATAGAGTGAGACTGCCAAAATGAAAAACCTTGTTCGTCGCACCACAGCCTACGGCAAAACAGAATCACGTTTCCAGCAAAAGAAGAAATTTCCGTGACCTTCTTTGACAAAGAACGCCTGGAATACATTCAGAGGTAGAAATAGACACGTCTTATGCCGTAAAAACCGCGGATTTTATTCTTGCTTTGCCCCCGGATATATTTACGCCTGATAAAGACATTTTTACTAGCAAGAATTTTACTGCCTCGCTATACGCTGGGAAATTTCGTCTGTCATATTTTCAGCTGTTTTTTATGCAAGAGGATTCAAATCTTTCATCTCTCTAGATTTTTTACAAGTTCGCCATGCGGGTATCTACTCGTGACTTAATTGAGAATTTAGAATCTCTGTTTGAAATTAACTTGACTGTAAAATAAAAATCTCGAAATTACAGCGATACAATAATCTTTTTTGCTCTATGTCGGTGGAGCCAGGAGCTCATCCACATGTTTTTAGATCCTCAATTTTTTCGAGAAATTCCTACACCTCTCCTTGCGCTTGTAAATATCATAAGAATAGAATCATAAATCGAAAGTTAAACCTGCGCATGTAATCATTATTTTCAATTCTATTTTGATAGTAGTCATCTCACACACATCTGTTTTCATGTATTGCTCTATTGAAGTTGAACACTTTCGATGAAAATAACAAAATTTATACTTTTTCCACAGTATTTATTATAAACAATAAGTGGAAACAAGACACTTATAATAAATACTGTGGAAAAAGTACAAATTTTGTTATTTTCATCATGACGTATTTCCACAAGACGCCGCCAGAGACTGTTGATTTTATTGAACACTTTCTTTTCTGTTGTACACTACTTCCTTTTATTGGGATCCCTTTTCTCACAAGCTTCCACTAAATAATTCCATTGCATTCTCAACTTTTCCAATAAAAAATCTGATGTGGCCAACACATGACTTTCTCCATATTTATTGAAAACAGAAGCCTATGCCGGTAATATATAAATAACTCTAAGACAATGAGTGTTACAGGAAAATGTTTCATACAAGTTTTGTAGTAAAAAACATTATCTTCAACTTTGGTACATAATTGTATATAAGTACATTGCATTCTGACAGAGATATGTATGAAAAACTTCAATTTCTAGATAAACAACAACTTCCGGTTAACCATTATTCAAGAATAACTCCTAAACAATCAGTGATATGAAAAAATGTTTCACACGAAAGTTGTAGTTATGTACATTATCTATAACTTTTGTATATAATTGTAAACGCCTACATTGCTTTTTGACAGAGTTATGTATGAAAAACTTCCATTTCTGGATATACAACAACTTCCGGTTAACCATTATTCAAGAATAACTCCTAAACAATCAGTGTTACGAAAAAACGTTTAATGAAAAAGTTGTAGTAAAGTACATTATCTATAACTTTTGTATTTAACTGTATATACCTACATTGCATGTTGACAGAGATATGTATGAAAAACGTCCATTTCTGGATAAACAACATCCGGTTAAGAAATATTGAAGAATAACTCCTAAGCAATCGGTGTTACGAAAAAATGTTTTATGAAAAAGTTGTAGTAAAGTACATTATCTACAACTTTTGTTTATAATTGTATATACCTACATTACATTCTGAAGGAGATATTAATGAAACAAACTTTTGTTCCGGTTTAACCGGAACTTCCGTTTTAGCAATATTCACCAAAAACTAATCAACTTTTGGCATTGTTAGGGAAATACTAAATATGAAGTTTGGAAATGATCGAATAATAACTTTTTAAGATAGAGCGCACACAAACTTTTTTACCACAGACAGACAGACACTCGTCGATTTTTTTTGCGAATACAATACTTTTTCTATACTACATATAGGGAGAAAGTAAATATAATAAAAATAATAATTATAATAATGTTAAATCGTTAAAATAACGTAGTAATCACGTAGGCATATAACGTTTAAATTTAATCTCGACTCTAAATTCAATGGAAAATAAATTAAAACAAATCTGATGTGGCCAGCACATGACTTTCTCCATATATAAGATGTAAATATTTATCTACCACAGTAATTTCGAACTCTATATTCCATCTAAACTTCGAATATGAGTGATTAATATTATATATTATCTTTGACGCCAAAAACATGATAAATAATGTTTTACGGGACATAATCGATGAAAAACGATGAAATTGGCCTTTCGCCCATAGAGCCCAGAGCGCCCACGAAGTACATAATCAGCAACTTCCGGTTTATCAGTATTTCATGAATAACTCCTAAACAATCAGTGATACAAACATATGTTTCAATCAAAAGTTATAGTAAATTTTATTTTCTAAAACTTTTGTCATTAATAGTATATACCTAAATATCATATTTATGGAGATATTTTGAAAACCGGAAATGAGCTTTGAAGAATGAAGCTCAACTTCCGATTAATCGATTTACTCCAAAAACTAATCAACTCTAAAAAAAACTAACTAAAGTACTATATATGAAATTTGGTGTTGATATAAATAATGGTTTTTATGTTAGAGCGCCCACAAGGTACATAAAAGCTACTTCCGGTTTATCGGTTTTTCACGAATAACTCCTAATCAACCGGTGATATAAAAATATGTTAAATACAAAAGTTATAGTAAATTTTATTATCTAAAACTTTTATAAGTAATACAATACACGTATATATCATATTTATGAAGATATTTTGAAAACCGGAAATGAGCTTTAATGAATGAAGCTCGACTTCCGGTAAACCGATTTACTCCAAGAACTAATCATCTCTGACAGCACACACCACAGTACTATATACGAAGTTTGGTATTGATACGACAAATAGTTTTCACGTTAGAGCGCCCACAAACACACACACACATACAGACACACACACACACACACACACACACACACACACACACACACATACACACAGACATCATTCCGAAAATAGTCAAAACGTGTTCTAGGGACCCCAAAACATGTATTTCCGTTGAAATCTCGAAGTCGAATTTTTTCATGAAAACAATACTTTCTCTATACTTCGTATATGGAGAAAGTAATAAGAGCTATTACTTGTATAACTAGTGTCTTATGATTGTATACATAGATATACATATACGTATATATGTAAATATGTGATACATTTTGAGATCTCCATAGCAATAGACGCCAGTGAAATATTTATGAAAACATTTTCCTCGCAAAGAAGAGTTAGGTTTTTACTTTCTCCATATACGAAGTATAGAGAAAGTATTGTTTTCATGAAAAAATTCTACTTCGAGATTTCAACGGAAATACATGTTTTGGGGTCCCTAGAACACGTTTTGACCATTTTCGGAATGATGTCTGTGTGTATGTGTGTGTGTGTGTGTGTGTGTGTGTGTGTGTGTGTGTGTGTGTGTGTGTGTGTGTGTGTGTGTGTGTGTGTGTGTGTGTGTGTGTGTGTGTGTGTGTGTGTGTGTGTGTGTATGTGTGTGTGTGATAGTGGGCGCTCTAACGTGAAAACTATTAGTCGTATCAATACCAAAACTCATATATAGTACTGTCCTGTGTGCTGTCAGAGTTGATTAGTTTTTGGAGTAAATCGGTTAACCGGAAGTCGAGCTTTATTCAACAAAGCTCATTTCCGGTTTTCAAAATATCTCCATAAATATGATATATAATTATATTGTATACCTTATAAAAGTTTTATATAATGTATTTTACTATAACTTTTGTATTTAACATATTTTTGTATCACCGGTTGATTAGGAGTTATTCGCGATGTACTGATAAACCGGAAGTAGCTGATTATGTACTTTGTGGGCGCTCTATCATGAAAACTATTTGTGGGATCAACACCAAATTTCATATATAATATTTTTGTTGATGTCATTAGAGTTGATTAGTTTTTGGAGTAAATCGGTTGGCCGGAAGTTGAGCTTTAGTCTTCAATAGTTATTTCCGGTATTCAAAATATCTCCATAAATATCATATTTAGGTATATACTATTATTTATAAAAGTTTTAGAAAATATAATTTACTATAACTTTTGTACGAAACATATTTCTGTATCACTGATTGTGTAGGAGTTATTTGTGAAATACTGATAAACCGGAAGTTGCTGATTATGTACGTTGTGGGTGCTCTGGGCGCTGGGGCGAAAGGCCAATTTCATCATTTTTCATCAATCATGTCCCGAAAAACATTATTTATAATGTTTGTGACGTCAAAGATAGTATGGAAGAAATTAATCACTTATCTTCCAATTTCAGTTTGAATATATAGTTCGAAAATACTGTCGTAGATAAATATTTACATCTGATATATATGGAGAAAGTCATGTGCTGGCCACATCAGATTTTTTCTTTTGAGTTTAGATATGAGAAAAAGGTACAAGGAAGTAGTAATTATTGAAGCTAAGGTTAAGAGGATTGATGGCGATGATTATTGGGAAAATTTAGGAAATAGCTGTAAATGGAGTGGTGATGCTATTTGTGTATTGAAGTGTATTATTAGATAGAATAATAATGTGGTAATCAAAATATTTTTGGAAATTTGGAGATAGAATAACGAAGAAAAAGTTCGAAGGTTTGGTATTATAACGCAATTAATTACTACAGATATTAATCCATGGTAACCACTGGTTAGAATGCTTGCATGCTTGTTCCAACACTAAGGTCCCAAGTTCGAATCCCGGCTAACCAGATTTTTCTGGTTCAGGAATGGTCGTTTGTGTTTGTCTACTTTTGTATGGTTTTGTCCACGTTGATGTTTTTACGATTCATTGTAATTTGTCAATATTGGCTGTTTATGAATCTAAAGTGAGTTAATAAAAAAAGAAACAAGATAAACTTATAAGAATAAGGGGAACGATTGGACGGTTATTGAGAGTTGACATTGATTTCCAAGGGAAATGACCGAAATGAGGATCCTGGAAAGAAGACACGAGAAAATGTACAAGCAAAAGAGAAAAATAGAAAGGTAGTTTATGGTTTGGTATGACAATATTTCATATGTTGTAGATAATGAAGAGCAAAAATAGGAAAATTAGAAAAAATTCGCGATCGATGATCGTATATCGTGAGTTTTATCTCGGCGATATACGGCTTTTAGAGAAAAAAGAAGAAAAGCTATTTTAAGGGCCTTCTATCCCCATATTTATGGCCAAACTACGGAGAAAGGACACGTGGACTTACCGTCTGGAGCCATTGTGCGTAATCGTTTGGTTCTTAAGATTGGCTGGCACACGTGCTTCCCGAAATCGCCCTTCCCACAATCACGTGATCTAATCGAAAATTCCAAAGAACTTGAGGCTGGATTCGAGGGTCCGGAAGCGATTAATGACCTTTCATTTTTCAAGGATATTGGATATTTTTTCGATCCGGCACAAAATGGAGGGATGATTTTATTGTTAGAAAATAAGCCTGGGTTCTCGTAGTCGCAGGAGAAGGTATACAAAATGCCCGGTTTACTGTAATTTATCATTTATGTAATCAATTTATATTTTTTTCAATTTTATAATTGTATTTTGATATTCATTAGCATCGGATCTAGTATTCGTTAGGGTTTATATTGAAATTACAATGCAAATTCAACAAAAACGTTTTAATTGCAAGACCAGTTTCGAGCTAACCACTCATCTTCAGGCACAAGATACAAATGCATTTGTAATTAAAAAGTCGTGCAATTAAAAAGTTTTTGTGGAATTTGCATAGTTATTTCCATATGATTCTCAAACACGGAATTCCGCCAAATTAAGGCAACCTACATTGAATTTAGTATTGATTAATTTATTATAATAACTGATTACATTTTAATTTATCTTTATAAATAATATAACTTCTCGTAGGATAGGTTTAGTGTTTTTGATCTATTCCGAAGTTAAACTTGATTTCAAGCATTTTTAAAGATATGACTACTAAGGATTAATAAAAATAAAACACCAATACATCACGATTATCCAGCCAATAATGCAAATTATCTAATAATAAATTACGATTTAAATCATATTTTTTTCTAGAATATTTCGAGAGAAAGACTGAAGGTTGAGAATTCTGAAGATAATGCTAAACTAATTTTGAAAAATATATAACAACATTTGAATACCAATGTATCGTAATGGTTCTAATTAATTGCATAGTAATAATAATTTGATAATTGTAATGATGTAATTCGTTATTTTTCAAAGAGAAATAGATTCCGCTCTTTTCCTAATACTCGTAAAATATTAAAACATGTAGAAATATGCCTTTAAAGTACCATTTAAAGTCACACAATATATATAATAATTTATACTGCTTATAATTTATACTAAATTTAGCATATTATATTCTCCAATTAAATCGGTAAATAAAAACACATAATATAAAGCTGCGGAGTGGATTATTGTTGTTCGACCTCAATCAGGCACTAGTCATGTATTCCTTCCTCTTAATAAATCTGAATCATGAAATAAGAAATCACCTCAACTATACGCAATCTGACACACAGAAATTTGCATCTAAGAGCTCATTCGTGCGGTGATTAATTTCCTTTTCATTTCACTCGGAAACTAAAACACCGCTCTATTGTGAAAGCATGGTATTATTTCCAGCTCTCATCAATTGCCCTATGAAAACCCCATCCGCCGGAAGAAAAAAAGAACAGAAAGAGGAAGTTAAGCATTCAATATCAGCGCAATTTGAAGAAGTGGGGGAATCACGGAATTAAGTGAAGGAAAATAGATTGAATTCCCTCCGATGTCTGCAATAGGGCTTACTGCACTGCGGGAAATTATTGATGTGAACTCAAAGTTTATTTTTCTTTAGCGCCAGTTTTATTTTTCACGCGAACGATAGCCTCACCTGGTTGTTAGAGTGGCCATCTGTACTATAAAGAGTTAACAAGATATATATTTCAAATTTCACTTAATTACGCTATAATGAATGTAATATCATATGTTGACTTTCCGCCGATTTTTCCTCGAAAAAAAATTCTATTTTCATTTCAAACTATCGTTATTTTACTGTAACTACTATTCACAATTTTACTAGTACTTACCATTATCTCGGTAAAATATAAGTGAAAAATAACCATCAGTTGCCCCTTTTTAGTAATTTCTTGTGCCTTAAAATTTTACATTCAACGATATGTCCTGTATTACTTGATAAGTGTGAATATAATTATAAGAGCCGTAATATATGTTTCGACCAATTAGTAGAGAAGTGCAAATAAAGAAGGTGGGTCTATTTGCATGTATAGTTCGTATGATCCATTCATAACTAACTTGCCTCCTGGTGCTCTTACCTACGTAATTGCAGCAATACAATTAAATAAATAAATAACTCATCCCTCCCTTGTTGTTAGTATTGCCCTACGTATTTACTGTGAAATATAGTAATAAGAAAAGGTAAAAATTCTTGATACTCATTATTGAGTGGGAATAAATAAAATCAACACCTTTTAACTGGATATGATTTTTTTGCTGAAAGAGATTAACGAAGTTTAAATTCTTTTTGTGGGACATAAAATAACTAACGATTAAATATTTTCCCTCTTTTGATGTATTTGGATTTAAAGAGCCCTTTAAATTCATTCCGGGGATCAATCATGGTTCACTGCCGATTGTAAAGCCACGCGTTTCATTCGTCATAATTCTTATTATATATTCCCGGGGAGCTATGATTAGATAAAAAAATTATACCAAACGCAAAATTTCCAATTGCCTAATAAGAAACTAACTTTATTTCAATTTCTTGCCAAAAAAAAAAAAGGTTACGGGATCAATAGGTTACGATATTATGCCATAGTTGAATTTCCTTTTCAGCCACTGAAAATTCCTTGTTTCTGTAATAAAACTGTTTTCCTAACTAATAACTAATATCCATATTTTTTCATATCAAATTGCTCAACTTAAGAAACGTCATTTTATTGAAATAGAAGCCCCACAAAAACTTTTGATATATAGTCGAAACACTATTCAGTTCATCCATCATCTCAATACATCCTGTGATAATTTGCAATATCCAGAGGCTATGCACTACACTTACAGTTTAACTAAAGTACTCTTATTAAATAAGTATAATTTATTGGATAAGTATAATTTTATGAATTGTCGACACCTCTTGTCTACAGGATTACATGATTTGAAAAGTCCTTTGCAGAAAAATATTCCCTTCTTGTGACTTTAAAACACAAAGGAGCTATTAAATCTGTAACGCGATTCTGAGAATGAAGAAGATTCCCATTATTACACATGCTTATTAAGTTAGGCGATGAAAATGAAAGAGAAAAAGTCTGCCGTAGCCCGGGGTCTCCCAATTGCCAGTCGGTTGCTCTGACCACTAAGCTACCACGGCAGCACAATCGCCTCTTCATTTCCAAGGGCTATGATGGAGAAGAAGTGTGGTGGAGGGTCCATCAAAGATTGCAATGCCCTCCGTACACGTGCGGACATCGAAGATGCCCATCCATCATAGCGACTTTCGATAGCCCGCAAAAGGCAAGATAAGCAAGGATGAAAATTCGCATGATTACACATGCTTATTAAGTTAATTGCCTTTTCCGGGCTATCGAAAGTCGCTATGATGGATGGACATCTTCGATGTCCGCACGTGTACGGAGGGCAATGCTATCTTTGATGGACCCTCCACCACACTTCTTCTCCATCATAGCCTTTGGAAATGAAGAGGAGATTGTGCTGCCGTGGTAGCTTAGTGGTCAGAGCAACCGACCGGCAATTGGGAGTCCCGGGTTCGATCCCCGGCTACGGCAGACTTTTCCTATTAGTTTCCATCGCGTGATTCTGCGAGTTGAAAACTTTAAATTCTTTCTGTAGATATGATTTATTAAGTAATTTAAAATTCTAGCTCAAAGTATTCTAAAAATATATATTGAAAGGCAGGAAAACAGTGATTCGTTAAAATTTTGCTGAAATATTTTAAATAAGTACTATCAGTTTTAGGAAGTGACTAAACAATGATAGCATGAGTAAAAATATATAAAAATAAAACGATATAAAACTCACCATAGCCAGGGATGAAGTTTATCACTTTGTTTTCATCATATTTTCGGAAAGGTTTGATTTGATTTATAAACAAGAGATAACACTAACTCAAATCGTATCAAGTCATAATTCTCATAGAAACCTTTCTCCTAAAAAGCTTTCATTTTACTATCAGATATTAATGGTAAATCACGCCACTATCGGATGAAAGTCAAACTGAACGAGGAAACCGGATGTTTCGGATAACGGTGAGATTTGTTACTACCACATCAACCAATCGGATATAGCAGAAATTCATTTCGAGTCATCCCTAAACGAAATTGTAACAATTCAGTCTCATTTGAACCATGATTGAATAGTGTGATGTAGCCGTTGAATATTTTTGAAATGACCAATTTGGTGCTAATTTCATGCAATACCCAAATTATGCAGGAAGGTAGTGTTAAAAATTCAGCTAACAACATAATAATACAGTTCATTCGACTCCTAGTCATAGATGAATTTTCCTCTCTTTATATAATTCCTCTTATTATATTAATTAGCTTAATATCCTTATTTTAACCATTTCATTAAACTATTTTCATAATATATAACGATGAGTTCATATATGTTGGTAACCTCTAGACATCTTTATCTAAAGAATCAACATTTTCTGTAGGGGAAGACGTGAATTAAAACCATTCGCTATCATACTGTAAATGATATAGAATAAGGTAAGGAAATTAAGTATATAATTGGATTTAATTTCAACATACTAGTAGCCCATCGTAATCAATGGCGATGGTGAAAAATAGGTAATTATACTTTTATATTTATAAAACTTTACATTATTTATGCCTTGACTATATGACTTAAAAGAAAATTATTTCGTACAAAATTATAACACATAAATTGAGGCATTTGTCGACAGGTGATAACTTTTAATGCTTGACAATTTTAATTTTTGTTTAATGATTGTTTAAACCGGTCGCATAAAACAAAATATTTTGTATAACTTCTTCTTCTATCATTACGCAGTTACACCAAGTAATGGCTTCTACAGTTAATTTTATGATACATACATTATTTAATTAATATCGAGCAGTAGATAGAATACTATTATTATTATGCTTTAACGAAAATGCAAACATTTAAACTTTAACAACATATAGGTTAGATAATGAATAGAAACAGTGTGATTTTCCACACTTTTATTTAATATTTCCACACTTTAAAATGGCTTTCCACAAAGTAACGCCTGATCATCTAGATTTCAACATATAGGTTACTGCCGAGATGAAATAGGCAAGCAGTAACTATATAGATTTGACTAAATAATATTCTATTAAAACTATAATAATAACAATATGGGCGTATTTAAGTGATTTTATGAAATAAAAATTACCTAAAGATTTTAAAAAATTTCAAAAAGTACTTATATCGACCCCAAGCCTCAGCTTCATCTGTTCCTAGAGGTGTTTTTGTCATAACACGTTTTATCGTAAATATTTGCGAAGTAATTCAGTACTTCCTGGAAAAGCCACGATTGGCAAGTACAGTTCATTCCCTTTTCATCTCACTCCTTATGAGCATTCGAAAGGAAATCAACTTACTCAGACCTCTAATGGAGTGGGTGTATTTGTCGAGGTAAACTGAGCTCTGGATCCGGATTACGGGTAAATACGGAGCATTTTAGGCTCAATGGGAATTTCCGCGTCGTATAACCCCGTTTTTCCCTTCGATTCGGATTATTTTCGAAGGGACAAGATTTTGTCGTTGAATTTCACAGGTGAGGAAAGGGGCAATGATTCTTCTCCCAAGCCATTGCCCTTTCCAATTCATTGAACGGAAAAGACATTGCTATGATTCATTTTTACGAAATACAAGCTTCTAAAAATGTGCTTCTGAAGGTGATACAGCTTTTTTCTGTATCCCTAAATGGCGATATACTTAGAGTAAATAACTATAGTTATATTTTTTTAATATTATTTTAAACTCTAGATTAACCTTAACTTAGTATTCTTTACATTTTTAATTAAATTAAATAATTCTAACCCTACGGCATCCTGCAGTGTATATTTCTACCCCACTCAACCAATTCTTTGTTGGTTGCCCCCTTTTTTGTTTGTATTCTCTTTGGCTCTTCAGTAGTTATGGAGAACTACGCGAAGAATATTTTTTCGTAGAGATTTTCAATTTTAGGTCAACCGCTTTATTGTGAGCATGCATTTTCTTGGATGGAGCCGAGCAGAAGTCTGTATTCAGTAAATTTTAATGTATAAAACAATATGTTTTTTGCTTTGAACTCTCATTATTTTACTTTGTGTTTCTATCGTGATTTATCTGTTATTAAACGTTTATTCACCATAAATTTGTATTATTTTATATTGTATATTGTATCTTATTATCTTAATATGCATCGAGCTTCTGAATTTTCTGTTTATTTTTAGCAATAAATAATATTGGCAAATATCATGCGTTAAGTCATATTCATAATAAAATGTGCTGTTTGATGGCAAAAGTAAGACGTTTTCCGATGTTTTAATGTAATTCAAGGATGGAGCATTTCGTAGCATGTTTCAATCTACCATGCGAGTAAGGTTGCTTGGTTTAAGTCTAATTTTTACTACTACCGGAGAACTAAAATAAATTAAAATTGATTGAAAAATAACGAATGCAAAACTGAAAAAAAATGATACAATCACAGGCAAAACTCTGGTATTTAGTTCTACAACCGGACTCGACCTGTTCCCTCAATTCCTGAAAATGTCGATAGAGGCACTATCTTTTCAGGATATTGAACAATAATTGTGTGTGATATGCGAGCGGTTTATTGTAATCCTAAAACTTTCAGCACAGTTTCCTCGAAAACTAATTACTCCGAAATTCAAATTCTAAGAATGTACACCTATAAAGGTGATCGATCAATAAAACATTATAACATTTTTAATTTCAAGTCACTATGTTTGAGAGAATAATTCAATAATGGATTAATTTACTCGCTCCCTTAAAAGATGGTCTATGAATTTAATTTTGGTGCTCCAGTTTTATATTCCCGCAAGAAGTAAACATCATCCAATTACGACCTCGCACTAGTATCGCATTTCCCCTAACATTAAGTCCAGGGCTTTCAAACAAAACTTAATTAGCTAATAGAGGCTGTTTACATGTCATGCGATTTCATCTCGAACATTTTTCTCCAGTTTACACAATAATCCTCTCTATGTTCCTCTTTAAGAGCTTCCGATGTCTGTGGTTTTCGATTCCATAGAGACATAAATAACACGAAAATACAGTGTATTTATTATGTTTTCAAAGCTTTATTTAATTAACATTTTATTTTTCTCGGTTTCTCTACTTATTTTGATTAAATAAACATTTCATTGATTCAATCAATACACAAGTACCAATAAATTAATTTCATTAACGGAAATCCAAAAGTATCGCAGTATTCTCCCTTTCTCCCAAATTTGCAGGAAATCTAGTCAAAATATTCGATCAAAAAGTAATTAACCAAAAGAACCCCCTCCTTTCCAAAATTTTGGATTAAAATATTACTGACTGGGCATTGTAAAAGTATTCCCCAAAGGAAGCAAATCTTAAACTTGATGTAATTTATTTATTCATCGGTTTTTACGCTTAACTTTGAGATCCTTTCATATAAGCGGTCGTACACAAATTAAGTAACTCATAATTCTCCAATTTTCGACCCCCTCCCCCCACGTAACCCCTGGCCGGACCCATCATCCCCCCCACGTACCAGGACCGTATGGCCGACCCCCCCCCCTCCCCCCAGATTGCGTTACGTAATTTGTGTACGAACCCTAAGCTATAAATTGTCTACATCTTTTAGTTGCTTAATGCACTAAGGTTTGTATATTTTTATAGGAACTGTCTTCATAAAACAATAATTATGAAAAAATAAGAATGAAAATAAAGAACTAAACCCGCACAAAAATACATAAAATAAGAAGGAAAAAACGAAAACAATTTAAAAATATAAAAATAAACCAGCAGCAATTCCCTTTCACCTGCTTTAATGATAATGTACGTATATGTATATAACTTTTACATATTCCGATTTAATTGTAAAAAATAAGGTCCTCAAATCATTTCCTTTGTATTTATGTTTAATTAGGTTAGGGTGAAGATAATAACTTCAGAGGTAAATTAATACTATTGTTATGTCGGTGCCAGTCACATATTTTTATAATGGCCAAGTTATGGAATTTTGGATAACGCACATTTCACCATCAGTTGGTAAAGTGCCCAAGCGTCGTTGTGTCATACCGACATAAAAGTATATTGCATGAAATTGTTATTTAATTTTAACATTATTTCTTTCATGAAATTGATACGCCTTACGTGATAGCACTAGTGAACCGTCTAGTTTACACAAGCATACTGTTGATTTCGCTTGAGACAATTTAGAGCCAATTCTAAAGGACTAAACATTGTCACAGGCTTTCCTTTGTTGTTTAATTGTTTGATTGTAAAACAATTAACCACTTCGTAATGGAGTGGCGCGAATCAAATAGACAATCAACTAACTTAGTCCGTAAGAAAATTGAATGACTGCAGCGTAAACATTGCTATTCCATTAACGTTGTTAACTCTAGGGAAGACAAAATGGCGAACACCTAAATTGACTGTTAAATCAAAGAAGAGAATTCAATGGACATTCTCTCATTCATTAACGCTCTTGCGTTAAATCTCGGCAAATCTTTACGAAGCCAGATGCCGTGAATTACCTTCATCAACCACATGCTAACAAGAAATTGAAGAAATTTCCAGTAACAGCTAATTAAAATATCCATACCAAACTGATGTCTTATATTATATAGTATAATTAGGTCATTGATATATTCGCCATCGATTACTTAAATTGTAGTACTCGGTCAAATCTTTAAAACGAGTGCCAAAATACACATATAAGAACTGTAGTACTTACAAAATTCGATAAAACACATCTTAAACTTTTTATAAAATATTTTCTTTGCATGCATTTAAGGTTTTATGGTATTCCATGAAATACTAAAAGGGGGAAGGACGAAGGCCAGTAATTTAATTAGCCGCTGATTAAATTACGAGTCAATTTATTTACATATTCTAGCAATTAATTTAATTGACACTTTATAATGATGCACGAGCATTAACATATGAGCTGAGTATGACTAACATCTTGTATCAGGAATAGAATATGCTGTTATTTTGTAATTGTATGGAAAATTTTACTGAAATTTTTCTTGAAATAATCTATTCAAGCAATTTGCATTGCACTGATTTCATTTTCGTTACTGACTTATGGTGATTAAAATTGTTATTATGTTTTCTTTCAACCCGAATAAGCAGTAGGACTATAAAACCATATCTTAATTGTAATTTTTGACTGCCATACATAGACGTTAATCTAGCTGTATAAAATTATTCATTCATACACGGAAGTACTACACTTGATATTGCAACTTTCGTACATTAATAATTTAATTTCACATAACTTATACTCAATTCTTGAAAACCAATTAATAGAATAAAGCAAAAAAGCACATGAAAGAGTAATTAGTTGCTCCCGATAATGAACTTTTTTTGAGGAGGAAGGCTAAGGAAATTCTGCGGCATATTGATTTTCATTAAATAAAAATGAACATTTTTTCTTGGTGGATAGACCTCCACACGATATTTGAGAGGGAGCTATTTTACTCCTAGAACATCCACGTCCTTAGTAATTAAGGTGGTCTACACGAGGATAGCCACGCAATAAATTTAATTCCGATACGCCATTAAAAATAAAAATGTATTCTCAATTAAGCCTCTGCGCCTATTTCCTAATGCAGATGATACATGCATCGTAAATATTTTTGGTCAATTAGCTTCGAATTCGTGACCTGTGTTTCCAACAATAGGGATATTACAAACTTCATAAATCAAAGAGAATAAAAACCACCTCAAATGTAGGAAAATCCGTTATCGTAATTTGCTTTTTTAATTTTAAAATATATTTTTGATATCTAAAATGTATTTATGTCATGTTATTTATTTGTGCTTTAAATTTTACATTTTAGAGCTAAAGATTGCAGTATATTTAATTCCCACGATTATTCCCGAATTATATAAATAATTCAATGATTAGATAATTAACGAAAATATTCATTAGTTATGCTAGTTTGAAGGTAAAATTATTTTATCAACAGCCAGAGAAATTTAGCGGAAAATCAAATGCAGTGAAATCGTTCTAATTAGAAAATTCGTAAAATAGAATTATTTGCTCTAATTTTAAATCGTTTGATATATATAGGTACTGAAAATTATAACGTGGTAGGAAAGGATATATAATAAGTATTATAACTATTATCTAATATAACTCTTTAGTGAGGAATCCTCACCTACTAAAAATCATAATGAAACGATCTCAAATAATTACTTCTTGCCAAGCATTTCATCCGAAGAATCTCTATTATGAAATACATCTGAAAATTCATGTGAACGTTTAATGCTATAGCAAAATTTTCATCGATTTAAAATATCGATCCACAATTTTCAAGATATCCCCGTGTGAAATTAGTTTTTCACAATTATTAACGAAAAACGAAAATTTTCACTAACCATTAATAGGAAGATAAGAGTTAATGAAATTCCCCCAGTAAATATGTGGAAAATTTTACTAACTAAAACTCCTTTTCATTCAGATGTCAAGGATTTGAGTAATTAATGCTGGCGTAAAGTTGAATTTCAATACTAACATTTAGAACAAATATTTCAACTTTTTCACAATAACCCAAATGATTTCCGATTTAACCCGTAAAGGACTGACGTTCCCATATGGGAACGAACTGCAGCTACGTTCTCTAGGTAGCTAAACAATATCTTGAGTGTCATAAAATGGTCAGTAAACGATATTTTGTGAGCTAAGAGGGTCCAAAGCTTAGTTTCATTTGAGTTTTGGTGCATTTAAGTCAAGGGAAATATTTTTTGTGATTTTTCGAAAAACAGGGAAATTTTGAGATGGATCCTTCTGGTAACTAATTTTTATAAGTTTTACTGTTTTTAATTTAAAGTACTCTTTTGCTTGTATACCTTTAGTATGAAGTTTTAATTATCCAAAGAAATGAAATGGAGCAGAGATTGAGGTTATTTGTTGTTGTTATAACTTTTTTTATTGCTGCGTTCCCGTATGGGCACGTCAGGCCTTCCCATTACTACGCGACTTCCTTGCCGATGGCTGTCAATGAAAGCTATATATAGTATATAAAAGAATATTTTGCGACATAATACATTATTTTTGGTGCAATTAAGTTAAGAATTATTTTAGTTTTAAGTTGTGACAAGAAGACTATGGCAATTATTATGCATATTTATGAACTAAATCTCGGAAAACCTAAAATTATATAGTAAAAGCGGCAACAACAAATATTAGCAAATGATTGTTGTACTAGATATACAAATCCTTTCAAATTTTATTAGCTTCACATAAAAATGATATCATTAGAGGTGTTATAGTTTCTATTCAGGAAAAACGTAAGTTTTCATGAGTCGACTTCACTGAAGGAGGCTCTCCGAATCCTTGCCGAGGATGAAGAGAGTGAGGTAGATGTTACCGATTTCTTCATTTCTCCAACAGAAGAAAATGAGCAAACTGATGAAGCATCGACTGATGAAGATGAGGAAAGATTGGTTGACAATTTCACTGGCAAGCAAATGAGGGCACAAGCTGAAATTCGGTTGGCAACCAACGAAAGTATCGGTGCTGGAGAAGACGATGGGGCAAAAAAATCTGTGCGGAGAAAATGGATAAAGGGCAGCATTGAGTGTACGGGAAGTTTTTCTGAAGCAGATTACTTTTCATACTCTAAACTTAGCTGCATCTAATTGCTAGAGCTCTTCATCGATGACGATTTCGTCGCATTCATAGTGGAACAAAGTGAGAATTACTCCCGATTTTTTAATTGCCCCAGTCCACAAATTACAGCAGAGGAGATGCGAGCCGTCATTGGCATTTTGATTGTATCCGGGTACAACGTTCTCCTGGAAAAATATTACTGGGACGCGAAAAAGGATGTACATATTGAATTGGTTAGTAGAGCGATGAGAAGGGACTGATTCATCCAAATAATGAAATTTTTACACTTAGCGGATAATACTAAGTTAGACAGTCAAGCGATGGGTTCTACAAAGAAAAGGATTACATAGAGATGGATGCAGCATTTGGTGCCTTCCCAGTTCTTAGATTGTGAAGGAGAGATGATAAGATACTACAGAAGACTTAGCTGTAAGCGATGTAGTAGAGGTAAATCGATAAGATTCGGTTATTATAATTTGAAGTGGTGGAAGTGGAAAAGTGGAAAGAGCATCACAGCTATTTCTACATGTGAAGGAATAGGAGTCACTAAATGGCTGGACAATTTGGTAATTGTGGCAGTTTCAACAGCGTATGGAGTTACGCCGTTGATGAAAGCTAAAAGTTTTATAGGACACAAAAGAAAATTATTCAGCTACCATAACCCTACTTCATATCCCAGTATAATAAGCATATGGGTGGAACTGACCAAATTCATGTAAATTCACTGTATATTGGTAAGATATGATTTATATAAATTATTTACAACTCAGACAATCGAATAATAATAATAATAAAAGGGAATCCTCAGATCCAAGGACAAAATTAGATTTTAGACGGAAGATTGCTCAGGTGTACTTTACTCGGTACAAGACGGAATAAAAACCACCCGGTGGACGACTCAGCAAGACTTCCACGTCAAAAACTGGCTCCACGCAAGAGTTGTGGTATGATCAATTAATCGGTGTAATCGGTGAAATACCGCAGAACAAGGGAAAACGCTGCGCATATGAAGAGTGCGAGAGTAGTGGGAGAACAATGCGTAATAATTGCGATGTTGGGCTCTGTGTTAAATGTTTTACAAAGTACTTTACAAAATAATTATAAAACAAATACATATATCTTCCAAGAAAAACCATTTCATACAATATGTTTTTGAAATAAATATGATTTTTTTCAATAAAATGCTTTTTTTTAAATTTCATCATGGCGCGCGTATTAGTAGTAGCGGGAAGGACTGACGTGCCCATATGGGAACGGGCATTTGCAACGAACCTATTATTGTTAACTTTTTTTAAACAATTTTCTGTTGTTAATTTAGGTCATCTGAATACCAATATACTAAAATTAGGGTAATTTTTAAGAAAAAATAATTCTCGTCCTTGGAGGGTTAAAATGCATTTTCATTAACGCCGCAACGTGCTCTTGAAAAGGAAATTGAAAATTTGCTCTATTTTTTCTGCTTAACAACAGTCTCAATTCATCGTCGTGAAATTTTAAAATCAATCCTGAAGTATGTTTTTAACGACTTTATTTTTTTGCACATGTTTCATGATAATCGATAATGTTTTCGATAAAATTTCGATGTAAAAAAATCATGGTAAAGAAACTGATGATGTAGCGACGCTACGAAACCTACGTTAGTTAGTTAGTTAGTTTGACCCTTTATTGGCGAGGTTAGGCCCAGGTGGGCCTCTCTTCCACCTAATCTCGTATGTCGATTATATTTAAACTTATTAAAAACTCAACTTATTAAAAAATACAAAAAAAAAGAGTAGGGTGTGGGAAAAAGTCTTTGCAACTGAAGTTTGACTAAGAAAAAACCCACTTTGAGGGAAAACACCCACAAAAAAGGGGGGTGAAAAAAAACCGCGAAAACACAGTAATAGAAATAAATACAATAATATACAAACATAGATATATGAAAAGTGAAAAAGATTAGATATGAACAATTATTATAGAAATTAAACTTAACAAAAGGTTTAGAAGACCTAATTGATTTAGTTATAATTAAAATTTAAAAGCTATAATAAACTAAATAATCTTATATTCTATAAGCTACAATATAGTATAATAAAAAATTTATAAAATTTCTTCAGCCGGAGTCATTTGTCAATAGATGTTTTCATGGACTGTCTTGAAGTCCTTGTCATTATATAGGTAATTCCTGTTAAATGGAGGTGCCTGTAAAAAAAGAAAAGGAAAGAAGATACGGTAGATGAGAAGTATTCAAAGATTAACAAAGTAATAAGTGAATCAAGTAACATCCATGCTCTAGTGTAAGAAGTTTACCGGTAAGTCGTGTTTTTCGGATATTAAATTAGTGGTCTAGTAAAAGTTTGTTTACCATGAATTTTTTACAAGTTGAGAAGTACCATAATGTTAACCCTGAAATGGTCTCTTTTAAAATTTCGATGGTTTCCACCAGTACACCGCGAATTTAATATGATGAGAAAACGGCACAAACATGCATAAATTAATGTGTGAATAAATATTTTTTTGTAATCCTTACCTTTACTACATGTTTTAGTGTCCGCGACTTCGTTTTGGCGTGAATGGAGCAGAGCTTGCAATCTCTGGGGGAATATAAAAAGTGAGTTAAGTGAATTGTAATTTACAAAAATATTAATATATAATACATTCATACAAATGTTCTTCATTAATCATCAGTGGGTCGCTGCAGCTACTAGTGCAAAAGCTTTGTAAATGTCAAAAGCTGTTTATTAATTATCGCTATCAAATCAAATAATTAATCGCCAAGGGAAATATGCTCGATGAAAACGCTTGTAAAGCTAAATATATTACCAAGCGTATTCCTACATTATTATATATGAATACTATACAATTATATTCATATTTTATTTGTGCGAGAAAAAAAGACAAACAAACCCTTAAAATTACGCGCCTCAGAATAGAGAAAGATGAATTTAAATTAATAGTAACTAATAAATGTCATTACATGTTTTGTATATGTCAGGTTGCGGATTTTTCTTTACGTTTCCCTGATATTTAAGATAATACATTCGTGGGTAAAATTCTTATTTGAGCCATGTGGAGAAATTTACGCCAAGTGAATGAAAAAAACTAATTCATCCAAAAAATATGCATGATTTTTTTAGAAAACCTAATTTTCCAATGTAAAAAAAAGAGAGAGCTCTTATAATCTTAGAACCTCTGAAAAGCTGTCACATGGCATTCTAGCTCTTGATTTCCTTACCGAGTCAAATTGCTCCGACAAGTTGTGAGAGGTAAATTTAATTCACGTAAAAACAGTATCATGACCCCACGAATTTAATTATGTAATTCATTCAGTAACAACTGATCTACTGAATGCCATAACTCAATATCACTCTTACCTCATTAGGTAGCTTGTGTATTGTCACTACCATGAATTTGAACAAATCAATACATATATTAATAATATTTATCTTTTATTCTCAAATGTCCTGTATCAAGAGACATATCAAAGACTTTCATTCGATGTATAGTACTAGGAATAAGAAGAACCACATTCTATAATAACAAAATTGTGAGCTTTAATGTATTGTCTATGACATATGTTTAAGAATTCAGTAATTATCGTGAATATTCACACAAATTGTTAAATCCATAAATGAATTCATAAAATGTGCGAAATTCATGAATATAAAATAATGCCTTATCCATAAATTCGTATATGAGTCATAAATTTGATGTAGCTATAACTAATTCATCGCAAACAGCTTTGGAACGAGTGAAATTATAAAAAATCATACGTGATTATTAATTTAAATACTTCATATTGCACTAAGTTTGTGACAGATTTTGATAAATTTATAGGAAAATAGACACAATCGAATAAGAAGTCCACAACTTCTGTACGAAATTCAGCATTTCCTAGCAAAGTATAGATGACGCACATTTTAGAAATATTCTTATGTTAATTTTTATTACTATATACACATTATTATTTGGAGGGTTACTCAATAGAAGTTGCTTGACCAACTCATTTTTCGAAAGACATATTTTCTCATAAGAATAACAGACTCTCCAACTTTAAAGCAGCCTAAGGCAACAGAGTGATGTCAGTTTTGCGTATTTTTTATCTTAATATACTCTCTTCTCAAACAAAGAGATTCTTGGAAGGAATAAATGAGTTTCCGCTTCCACTAATGTTCTTTTCCGTTCGAAATTTGATGGAATATGGAACCCAACGGTGACATGAGGAGTTATGTCATTTCAGATTTTAATAAGAAAATTAATGATTTAACTTCCCATTGTAGTTTCATAAAAATAAATCTCTAATTATAATTCGTTCCTAGAAAAGAATGCGCTGTATTTTTTTAGGAAATCTTATTTTATAGTCCCTTCGTTCATTAAAAATTATTTTTTCGCCAGGAGGGAGAGTTTACTGAAAACACTTTTCATCCTGTAAACACTGTCATATAATTTATAAAGAAAGAAAATTTGGAACAAGACTATTAATGAATTTAGAATCTCCTATAGCTGTCTTGTAACTTATAAAATATACCCCTAAATGTATAATATACCCATCAGTTATTTATAAAATATCACTTCTAAAAACTGGCAATATGGCAACATCGCTTAAATGACACACATTCCTGTCAAAATTTAAAAAAAAATCTCAAATTATCTAGTTAAGGCTAAAAAGAACCCAGATACTATTCAAAAGATAGCATAAATATTTTCCTTCATACTTTTTGTTCTTTTTTTGAAGGATGTGCATCACGCATGAGATGCCTGGGTTCATAGTGACCCCACGGGTCAAATTAAGGGCTAATACGTCACTAATGCTACTTGTTAACTTTTAATTAACCGAAATATGGCGGTCGGCATCTGAATACTTTAGTGGAAAAGAATGTACATATATCTTTTAAGAATCAAGAATCTTTCACTCACGAAATGTTAGGACCGATAACGTAGGTCAGGGGTACTCAACCTGGTGCCCGAAGCGACCTCGTACAGTTCCCGCCAAGCTTCTGTAAAAAGATTTTTTTATTTGCTACAGCATTATTTCTTGGGATATCGGGGGTAGAGTGGAGGTTTGGTGAGGAAAGGGTCAGAAACTTGGTTGTCCTGCTATTGCGTTTCGTAAACATTTTACCCCTCTTATCGCCTATGTCCAGATTAACAAGACGCGTATCTATGTCATATTTAGTTCATTATACGAATGCGAAGATTCAGCTCGGCTCAGCTTATCAATATATCAAACTCCTCGTAATCAAGGACTGCTGCTTTTCGGAACGCAGCGGTGCACGAGCAGCGTAAACCTTCATACCAGATGTATTCCCCGTTATCAAATCTTCTTCGGAGATAAAGACTTTCTCACATGAGAAGTTCTCACATATGAGATGTGAGGTTGTGATGAAATTATATATGTACGTTGTAATATTTTGGATCTTATTTACCATGGAACGTTTTTTTTTCAAACGGCCAACGGTTAACTGGTAAAGTGATAATATTGCCAAGGGATGCCTGAATATCACCTTGGACGGAAATATTATGTGGTGCCCGCTTCGCTTTCGGAAGCGCCCTTTGGTTCCACGGGCGCCAAAAAAAGGTTGAGTATCCCTGACGTAGGTCATATTTAACTTTATCGATAGTATTAGGCCTTGCAGAAAAGAGCCATGAATATATTTCCCAATAAACTTCTCGGAAGATATACTGCGCGGTAAATAATAACGGACAAGTGGACCATTTAATCAGAATTGCTGCTCAAAAGTTGGAAAAACTCGGTTTTTGAGCGCACGACAAGTAGAAGCGTAGTCCGCGAAAATTTAAGGAGCAAAAAAGCTAGAGGAAACATGGCGGAACGGCTGCCACTATTTAATTTACCGACCGGAAAATTCCGTTTGCTAATCTCTTTGGCAGCGTCTCCCTCTTCTATTCTCTCCCATTCGCACGAAACCAGCTCTTCACCGCTGCGTGAGAAACGGAGACATTTTCGCAAGATGGCGCCCGCCCGTCCCACCGGTACGTAAAGGGCCTCCGGTCAAGGAGCACTCGAGAATGACCCCGCTCGTTGGATCAGCCGCATTTTTTATTTCAAAAGAGGCGTGAGGGATGCTTAGGAATTGAGAGAAAAAATATCCCCGACTCCACAGGCTTTTCTCCCCGAAGTTTTATTCCCCGACCGTGACGCGAAATTCCGCGACCGAGTATTTTTTAGAGTCTGAATAAAAATCGTCTGAATCGTCTTTATAAGAAGGCCGAATCTCGAAAGTGCGAGGATGAAAATGCGTTATTCATAATCCTTCTATTAAAAGGAAGTTCCCAGGTCGTCCGTGGAGGGAGTAATTACACTTTGAAACGTATTTTCCAAAATCGCATTATGAATCAAATTGTGAATTCCGTTCTTCGTGTGTTTTGGCGATTTTTTTGGATTTTATTTTAGTTTGGAATTTTTTTCTGGCCTTGAGTCCTTGTGCTCGCCAAATGCCTTCGTAGGAGGTCAAGGGTTCTGCTTGGTGAGCGAATCCTTTTTCGTAAATTAAATTAAGTCGCAAAGAAAAAGACATGGTAAAAAAGGTTTCATTCTGTTGCTTCATGATGAAATGTAGCCATAATTTAAAAATTAAATATATATATTTATATATTAAATGTAACTTTATTTACAAAAATTATCGGTATATTTCATTTATTATAAAGGCATTCATTCAATTTTAGACAGCTAACTTAATGCGCATATTTACTGAACACTTGGCAATCGTACTATTGCTGCTTGTGCAACCTCAAGACGTATTGATGAAATTTTAAATAAGCAATAAATGCAATTTTTCAACAAACATCTATGAAAACAATTTATAATATTAATAGAGTATAAACCTAGAAAATATCAATTTTCGTCATTTCAAATCAGCGTTAAATAAAATATCAAAATTCCTCGCGATAAGCAATTTTTAATTAACTTATTAATTAATAAGCTGTAATTTGGCATGAATATGGTTTGGCAACGATACATGCCAATTAAATGGCGGTAAATACAAATTAAATATACAAACATGGAGAATTCTGTCTTTTTTATCTGCTAACCAATATATATACACAGTACATCTAAATGTTCTCTTAATCATAGCTATTAGAACTTTTAAATTCCATTCTATGAATACTCTTTGATTCTTTCAGCATAATTTACTAATGTTACAAAAACACAACTCATTTCTCATGAAATAAGAGTATAGAGTCGATTTTAAGAGGAAACTAAAAGAAAAAAACCCAAGCTCCTTGAGAAAGTATTCCCTTGAGAATTCATTCCTTGAAGTTGTTCCTTAAGAGCGTAAATAGATAGAAATCTTCCTTCATTACTCGTTTCGCTGGTCTTTTGAGCAGGGTTTACGAGGAAATGAGTTCCTTTTAAAGGTACTGCATTCTAAAAATATTCTCTTTCATCCTTAAACTAAGAACTTTTCCTCAAATCTCTTTCAAACCTAAATTGCCTAAATTTCCTCAAAACTCTTTAAAACCTATATTTCGACGTTATTTTTTTAAATCTTGTAAAATTCACATGTTTGCCATTTACGGAAACTTTTCTCTAGATCTCTTAAATTTGCCCTCCAAGAAGTACTTCCAGAAATCGATTACTTAGTTGTATATCTATCATCCGTAATAATTGAAACAGTGAGCATTAAATCAAAAGTTTACCTCCAGAAAGATTCAATTCTTTCACATCATAAAGACCCAGTGGCAAAATTCTTCGATTATATGCCATCGTAGTTCCTGCTCTTTTGAATAAATGATTTCTATAACATTGGCAATTGTTGCCGTTATAGTTTTAAGCTATTATTTCAAAGTTATCACTTACTTTACAACTAAGTCATTTAATTCAGTAGCTATAAATCTTAATTCTTTCTTCCGATATTTTTAATGTAGTAGTCTTCAATCTCTTCAGTATATTTACTCAAGAAAAATCTATTTCTGATATCATATCAAAAATCATTCTCTCATATAAATTGGACGTTCAATATTCGTTCTACATAGTCCTAAAAATTCATACTTAGTAACTTTAAAAACAAATATCTTCACGCATTACTTTTGTGAGGTAATGTAGATACGCTAAATATGACTAATTATGCATAATTGAAATAACGTTTTATATGCGTATAAACAGGGATATTTATAGACTATACACAATACAGTTCCTTTTCTTATTTACTCTCGCCAATTTATTTGAATGCAGCTAACATCGATCTAAAACGAATGTAAGTACAATTTAGTTCAATTCTTGCTCAGGAATATCTGCTGATCGTTTTTCTAAATTTAATTATCAAGAATTTTCATCCCCTCAGTAAGTCCCAAACATTCTCAATTCATTGCTCTTAGCTTCACTCCGTGATTGACTAATGCCGCCCTCAACATTATCTAAAATCTTTTCTGACTCCATCTCTCTCTAACTTTACCCTAACATCCTTCTTTCGGTAACTTCCTGAGTGAAATATCAAACATAAATAAATGAATCACATTATTTTAATTTTATTCCTCTTCAAGAGACGGTTTTCTCGCCAGCTCATGCACCAACTGGTGGCTTCATACGTCTGCTACTACGTGTATATTTATTTATGTTTAGTTTGTTGTTGAATTAATTTAAACTGTACTTTCTTTAAAAACCAGAAACTAAAATATCAACTAATACATCCATTTGCTGACCAAATTAAACTGCAATGTATTAGAATATACACCAAACAGAATTCACTCAGCCTCTTAGAATGCACTTCAAAACCAATCATACATCAATTCTGCAAAAATACTCTAATTCCGTTTTCATTAAATGGCATCTCCCTTTCATTTCACGACAACTGGAAAAATCCAGTGTATGTAATCAAACGAATCCAATAGTATAATAACATGGCAAAATTACAGTCTTTCTCAGTCAAGAGACAGAAATCCCATTAAATTCGAATGTTTGGATGAATGATTCCAACGGAAACTCTGTCCTGTTAATGAGCATTGAAACTCACAGCTTTTAACTGGGCACGACCAGAGGAAACGTCACCTGTGAGTCATTATTATTGAAGCACCCACGCCTTGTATTTCCGGGCTCATTGTATCGCTCCAAAGCTCAATAAATTGAAAAGAAGCATTCAGATCGAATGCTGGACCCTTCTGGATAATTAAAAGCCATGTTTTCTCTTTCCCGTCTGATAACATGTTCCCTTTCATCATTAATTCAGACGAAAGTGATATTTTTCTCATCGTGAATTATTCCGTTATCATTCGGTGTAAATATTTCAACTGAGGTATATTATGATATCGTGTTTCCTAAATTGGAATAATAATATTTTATTTTTTTATTTTATTTAAACTTAAATAATCCGTGATGATTGATAGTGAAAGCTGGAATTGAATGCGTTTCTCATTCAAACGTTTTAACTCGCAATATTTTCTCTTAGCAGAGATTCAAAGAAACATGTAAACAGTAAATTAACATAGTATTCAAGATACACGGTTTTATTTTCATTTATCATAAGTAGTTCATAGTAAAGATTTTTAAAATGTGTATTATCATACTGAAAGATATCCCTAGATTCAACGCACAGAATTTATCAATATTAATTATAGTATACACATACAATTAATAGCATATAATCCATAAACTGTTAACGAAGTAGAAATGTATAAGTGAAACTAAAAATACTGTTTCGCAAGGATGAGTTTCTCTGATAGCAACCTCTTGAATACGAAATAACGTTATTTTCGTTGCTTGACGATGTAGTGCCGGAGTATTTTTCAAATGATGTCCGAAGAGCACGAGTTCCGAAAAAATTTGCATTTCAAATTTCACGCGCATATGGAGATCCTACGGTCTCATATATTGATTCTGATATTACCACAGCAACAAGCACTCTCAGAACTCTATCCGATATACATGAGATTTCGAAAAGTATAAAATTTCACAAGAAATTATTGAGACTTCGATCGAACGTTTTTAAACAATTTCCCTGGATTTTCATGTACTCTATTTCATAATGAAAAATCTGATGTGGCCAGCACATGACTTTCTCCATATATATAAGATGTAAATATATATCTACCGCAGTAATTTTGAATTCTTTATTCCGTCTAAACTTGGAATATGAGTGATTAATATTATATATTATCTTTGACGCCAAAAACATGATAAATAATGTTTTACGGGACATGATCGATGATAAACGATGAAATTGGCCTTTTGCCCATAGAGCCCAGAGCGCCCACAAAGTACATTATCAGCAACTTACGGTTTATCAGTATTTCATGAATAACTCCTACACAATCAGTGATACAAAAATATGTTTCAATCAAAAGTTATAGTAAATTACATTTTCTAAAACTTTTACAAATAATAGTATATACCTAAATATCATATTTATGGAGATATTTTGGAAACCGGAAATGAGCTTTGAAGAATGAAGCTCAACTTCTGGCTAACCGATTTACTCCAAAAACTAATCAACTCTAAAACAACTAACCAAAGTACTATATTAGAAATTTGGTGTTGATATAATGAATAGTTTTTAAGTTAGAGCGCCCACAAAGTACATAACAGCTACTTCCGGTTTATCGGTATTTCACGAATAACTCCTAATCAACCGGTGATATAAAAATATGTTAAATACAAAAGTAATAGTAAATTTTATTATCTAAAACTTTTATTAGTAATACAACACACGTATATATCATATTTATGGAGATATTTTGAAAACCGGAAATGAGCTTTAATGAATGAAGCTCGACTTCCGGTGAACCGATTTACTCCAAAAAATAATCAACTCTGACAGCACACACAACAGTACTATATACGAAGTTTGGTATTGATACGACAAACAGTTTTCACGTTAGAGCGCCCACAAACACACACACACATACAGACACACACACACACACACACACATACACACAGACATCATTCCGAAAATAGTCAAAACGTGTTCTAGGGACCCCAAAACATGTATTTCCGTTGAAATCTCGAAGTCGAATTTTTTCATGAAAACAATACTTTCTCTATACTTCGTATATGGAGAAAGTAAAAATACAAACCGCGATATTGTACTTTCAACTTTTCTAACTTACAACATTATAAAGGTGAAAAATGCCATTAAAAGAAAAATTAATGAAAGAAAGTATACTGGAATTAATGAATAGATTTCTGAATGCTGCTTAAATGTTACCTACACTCAGAGGTAACGAAATATTGGAAATAACTATGAACGAATGACGTAATTAAAGAACGAAATACCATCAGTAATCTGTATTTATCTATTAATAGCTGTCTTCCTTATCATTTGCCATTATTTGGTCCTTCAAATTTTTATCTGCATTTTATGTTGCATTTTGAAATAATATTTCGTATTTTTTTTATTTTGACAGAAAATAAAAAATCTATTTATAAGATACCAATGAAATCAATAATTTTCTCTGTCAATAAAACAATTAAAACTTACCACAATAAGGTTCATCAAGTGGAGTATTTATTCACTATTTTTACTTTCTCCATATACGAAGTATAGAGAAAGTATTGTTTTCATGAAAAAATTCGACTTCGAGATTTCAACGGAAATACATGTTTTGGGGTCCCTAGAACACGTTTTGACCATTTTCTGAATGATGTCTGTGTGTATTATTATTATTATTATTATTATTATTATTATTATTATTATTATATTGCCAGATAGGGAAGTGAAACTGATTCCAAATCTGGCGTAGGTCTTGGGGGCTGAGGCTTGGGGCCCGACACTCCCTTTGACCATCCTCTATCTTGACCGGTACGCAAAGTCCAGATCCAACTCCAGAACTTATCAATCAACATAAGTCCCATCCACTCTTAACCGGCCAGCCTTGTTCCCACACCCTAACACACTCCCAAACCCCCTCTCTAACCACATCCCAACCCACATCCCAACCCGCACCCTAACCCATACCCTAACCCACACCCATACCCTAACCCACACCCATACCCTAACCCACACCCATACCCTAGCCCAATGTGTGTGTGTGTGTATGTGTGTGTGTGTGTGTGTGTGTGTGTATATTTATTCCACGTAGAGCTCCACGCAGTATCCTCAGCACCAAACTAAAAACGGGGCCCAGGCCGCCCCACCAAACGCCTAACACCCTGTGCCCTCTATCGAGGGGTGCACGAGTAAGAGGAGGCGGTGTCCCGCCACCCGAACTGAAGCCCCGGCCTAGCCGGCGGCATCGCCCTCGATGGCCCTCTATCGAGGGAGAGTGCGTGAATGCGGGTGCGTGGGTTTGCGTTGGTCTGCGTGTACAAAAGGATGCTCCTCGCGTTAAATAAGCCTTCATCAAGGGTCTGACACGCTGGGGTCTAACTGCTCCTCACCTTGCAGAGCTTTGCGTCTGTGAAATAACGTGCATCAAGCGGCGACAAAAGTAAATTACACGTCGCCACTCCATGACGCGATAACAATAAATAAATAAATAAATAAATAGATAAAAAGATAAAGGATAAAAGGTTTAAAAAGGGGTCAGTTTAAGTGAAGGAGTGGGCAATCCTCCTTCAGCTCTCCCGTTTGGGAATCGATCAGGAAATTTTTTTGGGTCCACACGCCGAGCATCTCCCCGCTGCAGCATGCCTCGGCGTGGTCTCTTTCTAATTTCAACCTTTTCCGGAGGGCCCTCGAAAACGCCTCCGCGTAGGCGACGTCTCTCGTCCGCCCCCGGAAAAAGGCGTCTAGCTGTCTCCTAATTTCTCCCTTCGCCAACGAAAGGAGAAAGTTGGCGAGCCTGGTACCTGGGGACCCTCTCTCCAGGATTCCCCCATATATTTCCTTCACGAGGACCTCCCTTTTCCCCGTCAGGTTCTTTGTGGCCCCAACGACCGCGCTCCACAGCGGCCTCGTCTTCGGACAGACGTATGCCAGGTGCCAGGCCGTGCCGACGACTCCCGGGCACCAAGGGCAGTCGTCTTTTTCTCTTATCCCGGTCTTCCTGAGAAAGGGGCAGTCCGCCCACGCGCCATGAGCCAGGCGCCATGCCGCGTCCCCATCATGCCCCAGGGTGGGGTGCGATCGGAGGGATCTCCACCTGATCTCCTCCCTCGGCTCACGACCCGAGAGTGGCCAGATCTCGTTGTTTCTTCTGTACAGAACTTCTTTGTATACGGCCCTTTTGGGGATCGGAAGATCCATCCTCCTCCCGAGCCTCGCGCTGGAGAAGACATAAACTCCCGCGCCCTCTCTCTCCGGCCCCATCGACCGCCACGCCCTGACTAGCGCGCGGCGAAAGCCGGAGAGCCGGCGCGACCCCGTGCCACGATCGAAAGCGTCCCTCCACGGACGCCCCCCCGTCGCGCGCCCGAAGCCCGCGGCCGCGAGCAGCCTCCACGGCTCCGCTGCTGCCTCCTCTGAAAGGAGGAGCCTCTGTGCGGCGTTGAATCGAAATCCGAGGATCTTAACCCCAACGTCGACTAGCCCGAGTCCTCCCTCTCGAACCGGCGCCGTCGCCACCTTCTTCTTCACCCAGTGCTTTCTACCCAACCAAATGGCATCCACCAGCAGCCTCTGGATCCTTGAAGAAAATGAGGGTGAAGGCTGAAAGGTCTGGAGGGTGTGCCATATCTTGGGCGCGACGAACTGATTCGCCACGCACACCCTCCCCCTCAACGACATCGGGCTCATTCTTGGCTTCCAACTCCTGAGGGCCGTCTCGATCGTTTCGACCATCTCTTTCTCAAGAACCTCCCTTTCCGGATCTTCGTCGTTGAAGATCTTTCGGCCTAGGTATTTGCCGTGTTCCGAATTCCATCTTATTTCGAGGGGAGAGTCCTGCCTGCCTCTCCACCTGCCGACCCACAGCCCCACCGTCTTCTCTGCGTTTATCTTGGCCCCCGAAGACCGAGCGTAGAGGTCGTACGCCGGAAAAACCCGCCTTAAATCCTCCTCCTCCGATGCGAACACCGTCACGTCGTCCGCATAGACGCTGACGGCTATCCGCGTCTCCGGGTGGCGGGGGATAGAGGCACCGCTGAGCCTCGCTTTGAGGACCCGAACGAGGGGCTCGAAGGCGAGGGTGTACAGTTGTCCGGAAAGTGGACATCCCTGCCTTACTCCCCTTCGGAAAGGGATAGGGGGCGTAAGAGAGGACCCGACTCGGACCATGCATACGGCGTCCCGGTAAAGCGTCCGCAGCATGCCGATCAGTCGGTCCCCGAAACCCATTCTTTCTAAAATCTTGATCAAATAAGAGTGGCCGACTCGATCGAAGGCTTTCGACTGGTCCAAGGAGAGCACCGCCAGAGGCGTATCCTCGGCGTTCGCCGATCTCACCATGTCCCGCACAGTGGAGATGGCGTCAAAAATGCTTCTCCCCGGAACGCAGTACGACTGCTCGACGGATATGACAGATGCTATTACTCTGCTGACCCTCATCGATAATAATTTTGCCATTATTTTGTAATCCGTGTTGGTGATCGACACGGGCCTCCAACCATCGATCGTTCTGCCCCCCCCGCTCTTCGGGACGAGGGCGATGACGGACGACCTGCTGGTTCTGGGGAGGCTTCCCCTCCGAAAGCTCTCCCGCACCATGTCCCCGAACAGGCCCTCGAGGACGTCCCAGAAGGCGATGTAGAATTCCGGGGTCAGTCCGTCTGACCCCGGGGTCTTGTTTCTATTAAGCTTCTTAAGTGCCTCCAGCATCTCGTCCTCCGAAACCTCCACGTTCAGCAAGGCCCTTTCGTCCTCGCAGACGCTGTCAAGGGCTTCGAAGAGGAGGGCTTCGTCCTCTTCACTTGTTAGAGGCTCCGCGTCTTTTGGGTCGAAAATTTCGCCAAAATAGGCGGAAACGTGCATTCTTATCGCCGCAAGGTCCTCCTCCCATCGACCGTCGATCTCCAGGCCCTCCAGCGGTCTCGGAACGACGCGCGTGTACCACTTCGCTACGTGAGGAGCCAGCGGGTCGTCGTTGACGATTATATTCTCCCACCCCATCCTCGCCACGATAGCCTTAGCCCGCTGTAGTTGAATTCCTTCCTCTATGGCTTCCCTCTGCTGCCGTCTGAGTCTCCTCACGTAGTCGACCGTTCTCTCCTTCACTTCAAACTTTAGGGTCTCCCACTTCGATACCGGGTCTCCCAAACAACGTAGATCGTTGATCGCCGCGATGAGCGTCTTTATGTTTTGAACGTACTCCTCGTTGCGCAGCAACCCATTGTCGAACCTCCAGTACGGAGGTCGAGGGATCACTCTTGGCAACGAAAGAGTGGCTGCCACCCCTCTATGGTCGGTAAACGACGGCACCGTCCTCATATTTTTTACGGCTGAGAGGCTCCCGCCGGACACGTATAAGCGGTCCAGCCTCGAGCGCACGTTTCCACCCTCCGCTCCGTGAAAGGTGAAACCCTCCTCTCCCCTCCTCGTCTCCACCCACGGGTCCACCAGCTCCATGTCCTCCACCAAACTCCGGAGCGCGTTGGCGACCCGGGGATGTCTCTCCCTCCCGGAGGATCTGTCCCTCCCGGGGTCCAAAGTGACGTTAAAGTCTCCCCCTAATATAGTCACTCTCGGTCCTCTGCGCTGCTGCCTCGTCGCTTCTAGGTGTTCTCTCAGCCGATCGATGACAGTCAGCGCCTCATGCTGCTCGTGCGGTCCGTAAAATGACACGAAGTCGAGCGTCACACCCCCCAGGCCGACGGTCACACCCAAGGCGTGCCCGTCGCTAATCACGACGGGCGGGCGCGCACCGCCGCACACGGATCTGTGCACCGCGACCGCCGTTCCTGTGTGAGGCGTGGAGAGGGGAGAGAAGAAAAACTCGTACTGCGGCAGGGAGTCCATCGCAGGCGCGACGGTGTTGGTCTCCTGCAGCAGCACCACTTCCGGCCGATGGGCCTCCAAGAAGGCCGTCAGGTGTGCCCACTTTAGAGTTCCCCTCACGGAGCGAACGTTTAGCGAGATTATTCTCAAATCTGTCATATCCGTCCTCGAGCAAGGACAATCCAATCAAGAAACGACGAGCAAACTATAAAAGGATCATAAAAAGCTGGAGCGTCGTACATATGATAAAAACAGACGTGCTTTAAACCACGCACTATGATGCGCGAATAAATAAATAAATAAATAAATAAATTTATAAAAGCACGGACGAACACGAATAAATAAATAAATAGACAGACACACACTGGCCGAAGGCGGCGCAATAAAATCCCTATTTAAAATTGCTCGTTTCATTAAAAGGATAAACAAGGGCACAAATCGGACACACACGATTAAAACATCCGAGGAATGGATGCATTTAAAACAAGGACAATAAATAAATATTAATAAATAAATATAAATAAAAATATATACACGACACCGACCGACCGACCGACACCGACGAAGTAGATGCGTGTAATGGGCAAAAAATATTGATAAGGGCAATAGATATTTTCAAAATATGTAAATAAATAATGATGGTTATAAATATGACAAAATTATGCATTGAAGATGTCGTCCTGTAGGGCGTGCTGGACCAACCTCTTGATCCTCATCTTCATTGCCCCCTGTTTTACGACTTTCTGCTTGTCGAGGGTGGCCAGGACTTTAAATGCTTCGATGGGTTCACTGAAATTTTCTTTTAAGGCGGCGATCCTGTCCGTCCTCCCCTTTACGTCTCGCAAGAATTTACTTAGGGATAAAAAAGATATGTTTGTGAACCCGGGATTTTTTGTGTAATAATCCGCTATTTGTTTAAGCCCCTCGTCATCCGGGCGCATTTCTTTGGTTATTTTCGGATTCTTTTCTTTCCTTTGCACTTGACCGAGGAGGTTATCTTCTGGGGTTCCCGTGTGTGTTTTCCTCTTTTGAGAGGCCGAGAGCTCGAGGCTCTCAATCGCGACTGATGGTGGCGAATCCATGGCAAGAGGGGCAAGGAGTTTAGCCGTTTGCGAGTCGACCAGATTGATTTCCTCAGGAGTAATATCTGTCTCGGGAGGAGTTTTGCCCTCCTCTGATGATAGTGCACCGGACTGAGTGGTCGCGGAAACAACGGGGACAGAGGTACTCGTGGAGGAACTCAGATCATCAGAGGTAGAGGGAGCATTGGTGGTGGCTAGCGGGACGCCATCCGTTGACGGTACGGTTTTTGGTATTTGTTTCGAGGTGGCGTTTGATTTTGGGCATGTGTTGGCTGCGTGGCCGTCCTCCCCGCACTGGAAACACCTACCGTCGTCAACTCTTAAGAATACCCGGTAAGGGGTGTCCCCAACGTCGACGACGAAGGAGTCGGGCATCCTGATCCCTTCCCTGATGACCATATGTACCATCCTCCTCCATGAGGAGACGTGAGTAAAGTCATCGACTCTAATGCCGGATGTCAGGGGATAAATCGGCGACACTATTCTTCCGGCCTCGCTTAGTATCTCGAGTAAGTCTTTGTTAGAGACCTCGGGCGGGATGTTGCTCAGAAAAACTTTTTTAGCCGCGGTCACCATGCGGCGTGCCGCGACCCATGTGTTGTTTATCTCGACACCGCCGAAGTCGGAGATAAATGTGTCGACCAGTGCCTCGCTCGCGAGGTAGATACAAATTCTATTCTGGGAGAGCCGCGTGGCATGCGTGATTTTACTCCCGCCCCCTATTTTACTAGCAACCGCGAAGACATATTGGTGAACTGGGGTGTCCGGCAAACCTTGCATTATAATACCCCTTTTTCGGTTAGGACCGGTCAGCACCGGCGTTACCCTTCGACGCGTGAAAGAAAAAGTCCCGTTGGGACTCTCGTGTGTAGGTGTGCGTGCGTAATTTCCAAGAGATTCCCCTCGAACCCGCTGCGCGTATGTGCCGAGAGGAGGGGCTGTAGGCGCTGGCGGGGAAGGAATGGACGGTAACGTAGTAGAATCTGAAATGTATGTTGACGAAGCCAAAGTGGAAGGGGAAACGACAAGAGAGTGCCCCGGGGTGGATGGAGGGGCGGTAGGGGGGGCGACCAGCTCTGAGGTAGAGGGAGGAGAGGAGACGTGCGCCGAGTCTCCTGCGTCGCTACGTAGGGGTGGTAGCTGAACAGGTCTGCGTATGGGAGGGGGAGCTGGCGTGGAGGTAGGGGATACTGGCCTAGAAGTAGGGGAGGCAGGTCGAGGGACGGGGGAGGTAGGCCTCGAGGTATGGGAGGACGAGCTTTTGGGAGCACATGGCGATGAGTCACCAGACAATTGAGAAGCGGGCGTAGATAGAATTGATTTATAGGTCAATTTCTGCGAATTACACTGACTACTTCCAGATAAATCCATCTCTGAGGATGAAGGCGACACTGTAGGTGAAGCCACGTCCATTTCTGCCGCCACCGAGGCGGCAGAAGACGAACGTGTGAGACTCACGCTGATGGCGAGCGTATGCGAACAACACGAGACGAAAAACCAGACAAATCAACAAATTGGACACTCACCGACGATCACTGGATGAAGACGAAGCACAAACGAAGCGAACAAACACAGAACGATGAGATGAAACGATGACAACGATGAAAGAAAGCGCACACAAAGTAAGAGACCGGGAGCGAAGCCGAAACACGTCCGAACGCTACGGAGTCCAAAGTGTGTGTGTGTGTGTGTGTGTGTGTGTGTGTGTGTGTGTGTGTGTGTGTGTGTGTGTGAGTGTGTGTGTGTGTATGTGTGTGTGTGATAATGGGCGTTCTAACTCGAAAAATAAAAGTCGTATCAATACCAAACTTCATATATAGTACTGTTGTGTGTGCTGTCAGAGTTGATTAGTTTTTGGAGTAAATCCGTTAACCGGAAGTCGAGCTTTATTCATTAAAGATCATTTCCGGTTTTCAAAATATCTCCATAAATATGATATATACGTCTATTGTATTACTTATAAAAGTTTTAGATAGAATAATTTACTATAACTTTTGTATTTAACATATTTTTGTATCACCGGTTCATTAGGAGTTATTCGTGAAATACTGATAAACCGGAAGAAGATGATTATGTACTTTGTGGGCGCTCTAACATGAAAACTATTTGTCGGATCAACACCAAATTTCATACATAGTACTTTTATTACAGTCGTTAGAGTTGATTAGTTTTTGGAGTAAATCGGCTGACCGGAAGTCGAGCTTCATTCTTCAAAGCTCATTTCCGGTTTTCAAAATATCTCCATTAATATGATATTTAGGTATATACTATTATTTATAAATGTTGTAGAAAATTTATTTTACTATAACTTTTGTGTGAAACATATTTTTGCATCACTGATTGTTTAGGAGTTATCCATGAAATACTGATAAACCGGAAGTTGCTGATTATGTACGTTGTGTAAAGCTCATTTCTGGTTTTCAAAATATATCCATAAATATGATATATTGGTATATTGTATTCCTTATAAAAGTTTTAGATAATATATTTACTATAACTTTTGTATTTAACATATTTTTGTATAACCGGTTGATTAGGAGTTATTCATGAAATACTGATAAACCGGAAGTTGCTGATTATGTACTTTGTGGGCGCTCTGGGCTCTATGGGCGAAAGGCCAATTTCATCGTTTTTCATCGATCATGTCCCGTAAAAATTATTTATCATGTTTTTGGCATCAAAGATAATATATAATATTAATAACTCAAATTCCAAGTTTAGATGGAATATAGAGTTCGAAATTATTGCGGTAGATAAATATTTACATCTTATATATATGGAGAAAGTCATGTGCTGGCCACATCAGATTTTTTACTATATCATTGGATCTATAACATTTTATCATCCTGAGCGTTCGACATAACCATTGACGATTTCTTTGGTTATTTATTTTATTTCGTCTTTTCATTTAATATATTTTAGTAAATAATTCGATATCACTTGTTATATTATTTTACACATTTTAATCTATAAATATTATTTTAAGTTGCCAAGGAATAAATTATGAGGTGGTTTAAACAGACAATATATTTAGGGAGCTTATACCAACCGATTTAGGTTAAATAATTGGATAAATTTAATGATTGAAATCACTCATCATGATGCATTCGCTTCTCATAAACAAACGAAAATTTTTTCAGCACGAAGGCATCCAGTTTTTCCTTTTTACATAAGAGGTTTCTTTAAATTTCATTGATGCTACTCTAAACCTTCATCGCACTTTCATTAATTAGGTATCATTTTTTTGCAAACAAAAATTCTTAAATTCCTACTCTAATAAATTCCGGCCGTATAAATTTTAATTCGGCTTTGCTCCTTACAAAGTTCAAAGAGCTAACTATGAGATAAGCAGTTTCTCAGTATCACAGTATCTTAATTCTAACAATTCCATTTCTTAATGAAATATTTATCTGCAGTGCGGATGTCGGTATTTAATTTGGTACCATAAAATAATCAATTAAGTAATAATTAGGAACGGCTTTGATTGAAATTAATCCAATGCATTTGTTTATCTTTTTCTCGGCAATTGGAATAATGGAATCTGCACTGGACTTTTACTTTAATTACAATCACCCGTTGAGTAAATTAGTTTTTTGATGAAAAGTAAACAGATGATCATATTAGATACGTTTACAAAAATATCGATTAGGTAGAAAAGCAGCATTAAACAGATTTTTTACGTAGAAATTATAAATACAATTAAGACTTGTACTTTAATTCATTCATATTCTAAGATAAAGATATGACGGAGCTATAACCAAAGATAAGTCAAACTAAAGTTTTCACTTCTCAAAATATCCAGAGCAGAAATATCTTAAACTCTCCAACATCAAAACTTAAAAAAAGAAAAATATCCCATCTTACATCTGCTCGATTATATAATTACGTATATATCAATCAATCATGTCAAAACGAGGCGTTTAAACACTTTTCAGAAAAAGATAAGATAACCTTGGGGTGACAGCAATTGAAATATATTCTTAATTAAGTAAATTAATTGTATTTGTTAGATAAAATTATAGATTAATCCCTGGATAATTCAAGTTCTTACTTTACACTAAAATCATGCTGCTACATGACCGTTGAAACTGTAGCTAATTACTGTAATATAATATAGCTATAACAATAACAGAAATTATTAAGCATCAAGTTAACGTAGTAGTTCTAAAGTAGAGCTTACTAAACAATGTTACGTGGGTCTCTGAAGTTCCTCTGTGCTTGCTTGTATTGTATATACTAACACTGAAATCTCGACTCTCTGTGGCATTAAATATACAGGTCAGTAAAAATCTTATTTGTGATCTGCATGGGTTTTTTCACTAATTTTAAAATTTTGAGAATCGTTAATTCCTAAAATTACCGTAATTTTTGCCTATCGCATACAACTTGCCTATAAATTAGTGAGTATAATACACTGCTGTGCACAATAAGCTGCATGCGCACATCAAACAGAATTGAAGTAACCAACCATGATACACTTGTGATTGAGAAATGACCATTAGTTCTCTTACTATAATAAGTAGTTAATGTGTTGATCTGTAAAACCTTCTCTTCTATTATGAGGAAATTATTTCATGTGTAAACATAAGGAATGGGCCTTCAAACTCATGTAACAGCCTTTATTTTGAAACGCAATTGGTATTCCTTGTATGTACAACATTTTTGTAAGTTGCATCGTGGTAATTTTTCCAATGATCAATGAACCACATCGTCAATCCCATACCTCTCCTTCAGTTTAATCCATATAATTAGGAAACAAGGAATCCGATGTAAGTATACGAGTGTCCGATCCAACAAAAACACTATCAACTTGGCCTCAAAAAGTTTTCGGAGCTTAGAACAAAGGTATTTTTATCGCAGACCAAACCAAAGTAACCGAGGTGCTCCGTTGAAACCACTAAACTGGGAAAACGTTCTGTAAGAAGAAACGATTGTGAAACGCTCTTCTGAAATATATGATGTGCAATTACCGAAATCAATAAGGATTTGATTGATTTCGTTATTTTGCAATGGTGTATCAAAGATACCACGTTTGGAACTCACAATTGAGCACAGAACAAGTATAAGATTCGGAATCAAACCGCTATCGATCAAGCCGCAACTGAAAAAGATACGAATTTCCTCAGTGAAAAGGAAGGGAAAGAATCCGCAGATGGCCAGATAATCACGCTGTAAAAAGAACCCAAACCACTTTATCTGCATCCTCTTCCCTTTCCAAAGGAGAACCTAACTCCATTCCTCCAAAGGAAAAATCCGGGGAAGAGAAAAAAAGGAAATCCATCGGAATCCTCACGACTGATTAACTTCCAGAGTTCCGTGGTCCCGCGAGACGAGAAGCGCGGAAGCTCCAATACTTTAATGGACGAGGGATGATGGAAGATGACTGAGGGAGAAAGGTAGGAAGATTAACTTAAGAGCCGGGAGAAGAGAAATTCCTCGCCGGACACCCAGATCGATATGATCGTGGACAGCGTGGTGGTCGACCTTCCTTAAAACGGCTGTGTCCGCGAGCGAAGTGACTTTGCCCCTTTAAGTCACGCCTTCCCTATACGCGTACGACGGCTTTAAATAGGATAGGGAAGACGTAACGTATTTCCCGTTCCTGCGCTTGCGAGGAGTTGAGGGTCTCTGGACTTTTTTAAGGGAAGAGTAAATCCCTAAAATCCCCGCTCCGAAGCTATTTGTCTCCGAAAAGGCGGAAAATGCAACAATACCCTTCCGAGGCCGCGTAAGCTATTGGGTAGCAGAAATGCTTAGGTACACAATAATGAAAAGTAAGCCTGTATATCATTGGTTCGCAGGGAACCAGATCAGCCAATGGTAATGTACAATAATAATAAACGGAAAAATATTAATACAACGAGATAAATTATAAGAAACAGAAAAAGACATTTAGTATTTATTTATTTATTACACAATACCGTCGCAGTTAGCCGCGAGTACAGGTGACGACGTTAACTTATAAAACAATCAATTAAAACAATATTTCTATTTATCAATACAAAAACCCAACTATATATAATATAAACATGCATTGATAAAAGGTATATAAATACAAATATATAAATATACAATGCATATAGAATTATTATTAAAAAAGCACATAGTGCTGTGAAATGGCTATAACTTAAATATGAATTTTAAATAACCTTGAATATTGATCAATCTTCACTATCATAACTTGTAGAAAATTATTTAATATTTAATAACATTTGTAGGTAAACATATGTACGATAGGCATTGCGTGACGGAACATTAATGTCACATGTTAGAAAAATAAATAATTAAAACTAAAAAATATTTAATCAATATTATTTAATCAAAATTATTTAATATTTAATTAACAAGATAATTTAGTTCTGATGATGGCGTGATTTGCACCGAAACCGGTAAATGTGTGTAATTTTCTTGTGTATTTTGTACAATTTTTGATAGTAAACATTATTCTATAATGAAATTCTACCAAGAAGGTATCAGCGATACTTGAATAATGAATATTCGTTATCATAAAGAAAAATGAGAGATATTTAAAACATAACAAGATACGAGAATACTCGTAATTATTTTGAAAAAAAATAAAATTTTCGAAGGTTTTCTATGAAATTAATTATTCTAACCAGAGGGAGCAGGCGCAACTTATTAGAAAGCAATATTTTTCTTTACGAGTCAAGCGTTAGAATAAATTATTAAATCCAATCATCAATTCCATAATAGAAGAAACTCTTTGAATATACTCTACTCTATTGAAATAACAGATTGCTCTAAATAATTGAATTTCTTTTAATTAAAATCGTCCAACATTAAAAGAACCAGATTTTTAGGGGGGCGTTCAAATAAATGAATAAGGATAGTTATTAATAGCCATTATTTTTAATGAATCGCTAGCTTCTTACGTCATAGTAGACAAGAAAGGGGCTGAGAGATCTACCGTACATGGGTTGTAATTTTCGTAGTGGTCGTTTTCAATCCATAACTTTTATTTGAATTATGCTGTAAAAGAGACAGTTTTATTTTCGATATTTTAGCTGGTACTATACAACACAAATCCGTTTCTAAAGCCACGAAGAAAGACAACAAATATAGAATTAGAGGGATAGTCATTAGCGTTAATCCTGGTCCCATAACCTCTGCTGAGTGATTATCTACATTTGTAGATTCAAAATTCATTAAAGGTTGTACGGTAACTTCCTCGAGGGAAATATTATTTAAATAATATATATTCAATCTTTTTACACTATGATAACGTTAGTTTTTCTCTTAGAGTTTCGTTTTGGTTGTGAAATAACAATATTGTTGACATAAGGTGCTTAATTCAATCTATGTTGCCCAATCAATCTCTAAAGAAATAATGAGTAACATTTGTGAGCTCTCCAATCAAAAGTTAACAATATCAGTGACTTGCATGATTTACTAAGGTTGAACCCCGAGTCCTAAAAATGTAGAGCCAGATTGTTCTTTAAATTGATTGGCGGTTTCCGTTGCAGAAGCGTAAATACTTTGAACCAAATCAAATTATGAATTGATCGTTCTTTCTTCTCCTATACAATTTGTAAAAACAGGATGTGGCAATGGATAGCAAAGCTCACTTCAACCCAAATTATTAAATAAGGCTTAATAAAGTCAGACAATGTTTCCTGCGACACCAAACATAGAATCTCCCGCTGGATTTTAGTAATGACTTCTAAATTTGAAAATGAATATAAAACGCTTTCAAGGCATTCAGACACAATAGTACTCTTCGTAATCTTATATATAAAATGCCACGTTCTCTTTTTAATGCATCAGGTACGCCTTAATTTCTTGAGCTGCACGACTTTAAGAGGTTTTTTGAAATAATTCCTAAAGCTGAAAAGAATTGTGCCTGAGTGAGACAATCGCTGACGATTTAAAAGATATTCCCTTCGTAATACCTCATAATTTAAGACAAGTAGCTCATTATCATAATACTCAAGATTTGAAACACGCTTGATCTTCAGCTTTTTTGTCCAATCGTACTCCAAAAAAATGTGTAAGAGATATTTTTAGACCCAGAGGACTTTGTATTCCGAAAATTTATCACAAGGTATGTAAGAATATCTACGAGGCAAACCTTTTAGGTAAAAACATTTGGTTGAATATTTTATTGTCATATCCACAATAACAGTGTCTGGCTCATTTTATAAATAGAAATACTGCTGAAGAGAGTTCCAATGAAACTTCAGAATATCTATTATGTTCATGATTATGTGTTCCTCTTTAATTATCTACAATATGCTTCATTCCTTATTAAAAGTAAAATTTGCATTAGAAAGGCTATTGAACGACATATTCCCGTGTAAATTAAAATTAGAATATAATTAGCTATTAAAAAATAACTAAATTGAAGATACGTACATATTTAAATACCTGCAAAAACAAAAATTAATTCCAATGCTGTAGCTTAAGTTCATTTTCATGAGTAAAATATTTAGGATTGGATAATACTCAAATGTAAATACATATAATTTTCATAATTAATAATATTATCTTAAATCCTAAAGAAACGTATGATAAGAAATAACTTCATTTTCCACAAATTTTCTTATGTTCACAGTTTCCATAAGAGAATTCCGTCGACGATCAGTTGTTTTGAAATTAATTGTGAAAAATACGCATAATGTGGCTCTTTCTTGAAAATTATATATTGATTCAAAAAATATTTATTTCAAATAGTAATTAATTGCAATATTCGAAAATTATTAAATTGATTGCCCCAATAAAATTATTATAACAATTAGAATTAGAGAGAGAATAATCACAATAATTTTATGTCTAATGGCTACAGAAAATGTTGGAATATTAATTGATATATACTGTATACAGAGGTATAGAGATGGAAACGGTATATTCTCATTTAAAAAATCGTTAAATAAATATATCAATTAAATATCCCACAGCAACGACTCCCTTTTCTCCGCCAGAGAATAGTTCGAGCTTCCAGTAATCAGTATTTACAAGAAAATAAAATAAAGTAATTAAATTATGGAGCATAACTACCTTTTTACCTTCATTACGGTAATTACTGGGATAATAGATGCCTTGATATGCTGAATTTTGCAGTCACGAGTACTGTGTTTGAAGTTGGTCCAGTCGGAAAATTAAATATCACTAGACTTTTACGAGATTTTACATTTTTTCATGCATAACACTGTGAGGTTTTTTGCAACAGAGAATTGTCTGTGACAACGATGACAACGAGCAACAATGATTCCAGCGGAAGTAAAGCGGGAGAGTTGTGAGCGAGAAGGCCCATTCAACGCCCCCGTATGCAGACTGAATAACTATAGTTGTCCGTATCAGTGTCTCATAGAGAGGAAAGAAGGGAATCGTGAGTAGAAAATGAAAGTTTGGTGTCAATGCTTCATTAGAGTTTTCCTCGAATGTAAACACACATAAATATTGAAACAAGCCAATGTTGGGTTGGTACATATATTCTAATATTTCTTCTTTGAAAGATTTTTTAAGGTAATAATTGTGAGATTTTCAACTAAAAAGATTAAAATTCTACAACACACCATTACAATTCGCAAAACGAATAAAAAATCATTAAATTCATTCCACCATATATCGCATCCGCTAAAGATCTCTTTAATTTTTGGAAAGCTGCCCTTGAATCTTATTTTTTCTTTAATTAAACCTGTTACTATTAAAAGATACATTTTCAGGAACATTAATGACAGTATTAGTACAATATTAGAATTACAATTGCACCATTGCATTGCATACATTGCACCATGCTATTGCTGTAGGCTATATATGTATGTACAATAGAGAGGTATTTATTTTCAATTGTTTGAAATACTCTCGGGACGTTCCCTAAAATTGTTTTATTTTGAATAAATTCCTCTCGGGTTCCCAGCCGGGTTAAGTTGGTGTATAAACGTCGCGACGTTTCGGCCGCAGACTCAGCAGCCATCTTCAGTTGTTTTATTTTGTTAGAAAATAAAATGAGTAAAATGTTAGGTATTAGATTCGGATAACGGAAAGACGTGCCGCACCGCTCTTAAAATGTATATATTTCAATATTTTTGGCCTTTTTTCGGTAATCCAAGTGATTACGTATTCTTCCCATTTTTAATCATTTTCATCTTTTATCTATACATTAATTGTGGTTTTTGTAAATTATACATTTGTCCGCTTATTATTATTAAATATTCAGCCCAAGTGGAGAGTGCACGTGCACGATGTGCATTGCACTCACTCAAATGTGCACACAATGAGTGTTGATTTTAATTATACACATTACATTGAATTAATTTTTATGTGAAAGCATCCAAGTATTTTAAACAATAATAATAGGAATGGATGTATATGGAATTTATTCAGCAATAACTATGCGAAGTGTCAAAGTTTGCAAAAACAAAATTAACTTTTGAACTTAAGGTCAGTTTTTTTTCGATTCTAGCCCACTGTACGAAGCTATGTATATTAGAATAAATTCAAACTAAAATTAAATAATGCTTGGAAGGTAACAAGATGAAATTTAATCGCAAAAAGATAAGTTATCAGTAAAAGAAATGGAAGAAAATAATTCCCTATTAGCTCGATGGTGTGCTTTGTGCTTGCCTAACTCCGATATTCATTTGCTAATTTTTATAAACAAAAGGCCATTGAGTTAAAAGGTCGGACTTGTGTCCAAAATGTTTTAGCAAATAACTTGCCCTGAAAGATTCGTGCGAATATGTTTGTAAATTTCCCACTTGCCTGGTGTTCCCCTTATCGGTACAAATTTTCATTTCTCGAAATTGTTTGGCATCCATTTGGCACGGGTTACCATAATCCAATCGCAAAAATATATATTAGGTAAGTTAACAAGGTAAATAGAAAAAATAGAGGGTATGCATATTTGCTATTGCGAAGAAAACAATTTTCCAAAATAACTCTTGACACCCATATGACATATGCATATGCATATGTATTTGTTACCTTTGACAAGTAACCAGAACTATTTCGTTTATTTACAATTTTATATTCGAAATCGGAATTGCATCCGAAATATATGTGGAAAAGCTTTTAAAAAAAACTCGGCTTCATCAAAAGAATAGTCGGTAGGAGCGAAGAAAAAGTTACTAAGCGATGTTACTTAGCGTTAGTTAGGCCTCACCTTGAGTATGCATGTAGCCCGCCGAGAAATGTCATATTCGGGATTTAGAAAAAGTACAACGAAAGGCGATACAATTTGTAAAGAATTGCTATGATAAAAGAGCTAGTGTTTATCCGATGATACAGGACGCGGGATGAGAATCATCAGAAGATAGAAGACTAATTCAAAGGTTAAATTTATTAAATAAGTTCAGAGAAATTACGTTTTTAGATGATGTAACTGATATAATGCGACCACTCTTTTATATGGGCCGTTCTGATACTGTGAGGAAGATTAGGGAAATAGATGCTAGAACGAATCATTTCAAAAATTCATTATTTTCCGCGAACAATACGCGAAAGTAATCGATTGGGAAAATAAAGTCAAGGTGCCTGCACCCCATGCCACACGCCGAAAGGCGGCTTGCAAGGTTCTTACATAAACATAGACATTTCTTCGATCGTTAAGCTTTTCTCCTAAATAAAACCTTTATTTACAGGAAGATAACAGGCTGCTGAATGATATCAACGGAGAACGATCTTGACCTTGCGTCACCAACTGTTTCAACTGTTGCTGGGAGATGTTATCATGGAAAAATACGCAAGCCGAGAGATTCCAACGCCACGATTTTCGGAGAAATAATTCGGAGGAATTAATAACCACCGTCCGCCATATTTTTTCCCAGAAGATTTATAATCTCCCGAGATATACGCGAGGCGTTTCACAGCAGGAAAAAGGCCCCTTTTCCATTCCTTGTACGCAACTCCATTCTCCATTTCTCCCAGAATCTGAATCCATTTCGTTTCAACTCTTCGCCGCGGAGGGACAAGAAAATCCTACGGGATATCCGGGAGCGTAATGCACGGCGGCGGAGATTCTATGAGAAACAAGTGACGTTCACGCTGCGCTCCTAGGACTCTAATCCCAATTTAAAGTCATGGGATTCACGAACCTCGCAGTGCACTTTGAAAAGGGTGAGCCGGGATATGCGTTCGATCCTGAGAGACTCTCGGATGTCCTTTTATTCACCGGGCGCCAATTAAATGCACGTTTCCGCGGGGCTCGCAATAATTAAGGGGCGAAACCCGTTGCGGTGCAATGGGTCATAGTTTCCATCCTCGTGCAGGAATAAACAAGGCGGATTGCGACGCAAATTCGCGTTGTGGGTGTGTTTCCCGGAAAGGGATCAATTTCCTCGCTCCAGTTTCCACGCGTCAACTATTCATAATTAGGTCTAGCGTGCCGTTTATGAAGTAGCAAAAGTACCAATTACAATCTGTTTTGTGTTGGATTTTCCTCTCTTGGGATCGTATCATGTCCTCTACGCTAACATAGGGGAGAATGGGGGTAGGCTAAGCAGTTTCATCTATAAAGTCCAATAAATTTTGAAATCTCGTGAATAAACATTTTACTTAGGTACTAGTTTAAAGTAAGCAGTTCAAATTATGAAAAGTGCACGATTTTACTTGGGGGGTTTTCCTCCCAATTAGGGTGAATACCAGGCAGTTTATTTAAATTTTCCCCCTCCCACAGAAATGACGACCACCTGGCTTGGTGCCTATTTGTAGCTCTTAAGAAAAAATAAGTAAATAAATACAAAATAAAGAAGTGTAAAATAATTATAATACATTCCCTTACACATTCCCGTTTTCACCGACCCCTGGGATAATGCCGGTAGGACGATCCCCTATGCATTTCTTATGGCAAAATCATACTAGTACTTATGATATTAATATATTTACATAACGAACGTTTAAGTTTGAATAGACATAGAGAATTAAGAATGAAATATAACATAGAAAAAAACCGAAAATCGAGATTTCTGGAAGATAAAAATAAATACGTTTTTAATTTATTTTTACTTTGGAATCATACCGTAGATCTTTTAGTCAGTAAACCGTGTCTAGTTTACTGACTTACCATATCTGACCCCAGATGTAATGGCAGTTTCAGTATTAAAAATAATGCTGGGGAGCGCCTGTACGTTACCTCCATTTCCCCATGGCGTCCTACCTGGGCTAGCCGAAATGCATGGTCTACAAAAATCATACTTATAACCTAGACGGAACCATATAGAATACCTGATAGATACATTAAAAAAGGCTTAATAAGTAAATTATTAGATTATGATAACTAAACAATCAAATTTTAATCATTTATAGTACTTACATTGGCGAACAAACTCATAAAACAAGCAAAACTGAAAGCTTTGACCTTCTCCTCTCTATGTAATTGCAGAATGGTGGTGGTAGCGCAGTTAGTCCTCATAGTTGATGCGAAGAGTAAGGCATCAACCACACAGAAATAAACTCTGCTGCTGATATACTACCTACCGGGGCTACCCCATTCTTTATTTTCCGTCCTTGGTGCATCCCGCTGAAAAATATCCTTCCTCATAATCCTGGATACCATTTGGTACGGCTAAACAAACCTGAAACTAACCGAATTATTACCATTAAACTAGATTTTTCGTAGCCGAGGAGAAGATAAAGTTTTATTTTTAGAAAATAAATCAGTATTTAGTTACGAGGGCTGAGTGAAAAGTATAGCATCCCTCTCCGTAACTTGGAAGCGAATGAGCATATTTAAGTAAAGACATCATGATATAGCTTCATAGAACGATATCTAGTTTTGGCGCTTCTTGAAAATGAACGAAGAAAATCGTGAAATAATAATCTCTTCAGTAATTCCTCAAAACAGCTTTCCTTCATAGTAAACGTATTAGGAGTAATTATGGTGCATTTATCACGTACCAAATTATGATTCTTTGAATTTTCTACTAAACCTTATCGTGTCTCATAATAAGCAAACCAACATCGGAGACCGTGGTTAGGAGAAATACAGAGGCAGAAAAGCATTTTAGCGACTTCACAGGGGGGCAAATGCGAATTCCTTACCAAGCAAACATAATAGCAAATAAATATTCTCATGTGCCTCAAGTGAGGTTACATTATGGTGATTCTCCACAGGATTTCCTATGGCCAATCGTTCATTAATGTTATATTTTTAATAATATGAACAATCAATATGTCATGCTTATCTAATGGAGACGAAAAATAACACATAAGAATTTGGTCATGCCATCTTCATTCGGGTGGAATTTATTTCCATGGGATGTTAAATTTTAATTGCTCTCATATATTTTGCTAATGCAATTACTGTATCATTTTCATGAGCACCACCGAAGATTAGCGCAAATTCGAGGGCTGACTGTAAAGTAATGCCTCCACCTTTAGAACTTGGGTGGGAATGGGAAGATATTAATAAATAATCCTTAGCATGTGATCTTTAATTATCAATCTTCACCATTCCACATTATCCCCGGATACACCCTGCCAACGATGAATTTTCTGAAGCCGTCACTGAAGAATTCGACGCTTTTTCTCCAACCAGCCTCTCAACGTCTGCAGCAGATGCACAGTAATGTCCCCGCTGATTAGTTTTTTAGATTAGATTATTTTAAATAAATATTTTTATTCCCGAAATTTCAAAATTTAGCACTTTATAGATGAAACTGCTTAGCCTACCTATTCGCCCATTCTCCCCTATTAAGAATCCACTGAATAAAATAAATGATACGGACGTAAACTAAGAATCTTTACATTGATGTTAGTTATCAGGACTTAGTAATAAAAGCAAAGTCGAACTACCTGACTCCTCATCCTGTCTAGTAAGCCTAATTCCCATCTACTCAATTTTGGTAGCAAATATTAGTGAGTGTGAAGTGCTAACCGGCCTTCGGTACTGTCAGTTTCCAGGGGTATAAAGTATACTGCAGGACCATTCTGGTCTTTCAAGAGAGAAAGCTAATCCTAGGACAGCAATAGGTTAAATTCAGTTTAATGTATTCAATCAGAATTTACAAATCATTTTGTGATGATTAAATGAAGTTCAATGACCTCAATCGAAATTTTCGAAATGTTCAACTATCTGTGCTGTGACACCGGTTCGCATAGTCTGCACTGCAGAGAAATCTTACCTTATCCTAATAAAGACTTACCACGAAGTTGAGGGGCTATCTCCGTTTCACATTTTATGATTATGGTTGATATTCTAGTCCCAAATTCTTACAAGTATCCACAATTAGCACATCAAGAATCAAATACGCAATTATCATCTATTATTCTACATTTATTCGTTATTTCTCAAGGGTTTTCTTAACATCCAACAAAGTATCCAGGTTGCAACAACGATATTATTGGTCGTCATCGAATCAAGAGGTCAATTCTATAATTCTTTCGACACGTATGGAATTCAGTTTTGTTCGGAATAGTCGGTCATCTAGGCGTTTTCTTCGAGTAGAATTGCTCGAGCGATGCCGTAGCTCATAATTTCCATTTTCCCGGAATTTAATTCCGCCTACGGAGAAATTCCTAACTAAAAATAAAATACAAACCTACAAAAACTAGGTGTGAAAAATCCGAAAAAGCCGCCAAAATTTTGCCTCAAAGTCCCAAATTCCCCATTTTGTATTGAAAAAAGTAAACTATTGCCGTCTCATAGCCTGGATGTAATTCACTACAGACTTTATAAAAGTTTCTTGCTATGTCGTTATCAAAATACGTACCAAGTAATACAAAAATCAAGTTGTCATCGAAAATGACTACAAGGGCTACACTTTCAAACTATTATTCATATCATATATTTCAAACAGAATCATGATATTCATTCAGTCTCCGAAAGCATTTCTTCATTATAATAGGAAGTATATTCGGTAAAGTTATCGATGAAGACTGTTCGGAAATAATTTTTGTTTTTTATTAAAAAATTGCCCTATTTCAATGAAATTTTCTGGGAAGACATTTGAAATATTGCGGCTTATTTAGCAATTTAAAGGAAGGAAGTACCTCTTTTAGTTACTGAGATATGTCGATTATAGTGAACCAGGTACAGAAATGGCCTCCGGAGACCATGTTTTTTGTAATAGTTCAAACATTTGGACGCCAGATGTAGCGGCAATCGACGAGTTTCACATCTCGGAATAAGCGTAATATTCACTAAATGAAGCAGTGTTTTTGTCGCAAATGTTGCTTTGTGTTAAGAAAAAGATAGTCACCCTCACGTTCGGATCGTAAGCTATAAGTAAGTTGGTTTGCAAGCTCAATTGGCTTCCGAGGTCTTTTAACAGTAATAGGAAATGGGTGTCTGTTAGAGTTGAAATAAGTCTAAATCGCCCTACCGGGGAAGCGAGGAAACATCAAAAATGGCGGAAAATCAGTCGAAAAATGGTCGTTTTTCAAACGAAATATATTGAAAATGGAAGGTACTATGATCGTTTTAATACTATATATATATATATATATATATATATATATATATATGCCGCCATCCTTTATCTACAACATGGTGTAGGTTTTTTTGAAATATATTCAGTATCAAGGGAGATATTGAATTATTTCCAAACAGTCTTCATCGATAATTTTACCGTGTAGGTAAAGTGTAAAGTTTTTACCGTATATTCTCCTTATTGCAAAATAAGACAAAAGTTTACGTGACTCAAGATCATCCAATAATGCTTTTTCGTATGCATGAAGGATAGAAAATGTATTTTTACAATCGCATATAAGGGATTTAATCGCCTCGTTATAGGATTGAAATACGAAACACTCGCAAATTGTATGCTAAATTGCTTCGATATATTTTTATGAACAATCCTGCTTGGATATGTAAGCTGTCGTTATCTTCCATTGATTATATTACGATGTTAACGAAATCAAAATAAACGACCAGCAACTTGCAGACTACGCAACTACTCATTCTCGTCAATGCGCATGCGCATCGATGAGAAATTTGTTAAGAGTGTCAGTGGATTTTTTAAATCGTAGTAAATAACGATAAACAACATCGTTTCGACGTTGGTTACTACTATTTCAAAGAGAAAAAATAAACAATAGATTAAGATTGAATATTTTATTTTAATAAGGCTTATCATTTCCACCGTTTGCGATCGTCATTTGTAATCTTTGTAATTTACTTCGCAAGCAAGTTCGCAAGGTCTACATGATCCATTGTTTTCAAATGCTTGTGCCTTGGTTTGTGAGACGGTGTGATTAGAGGAGAGTTATTTTAACCATCGCGATTTCTTCCTCTGCATTTGGTATTCGCAGGTTTATTATAAACCTACGAATCAAGGGAAGTACTCTAAGCATTATTTTCAAGCGCCGTGTTTTCATTATATGAAAACTTTGTATTCTCGTTGTGCGTTGTATTCTAGATATTGGTGATGCCAAGTAGTTGTGTTGCTCCTGGGTGCAACGAAGGATACGGTTCGAAGAAGTCAAGTTATTCCTTTTTCTCTGCCCCTAAAGATCCCGTAAGAAGGGCTAAGTGGGAACGTGCAATTCCTAGAGTGAATTTTAAGTTGAAAGTTGGGCATGTTTTATGTGAGAAACACTTTTCACCCTATGACATAACCAGGAAGAGGGTTTTCAAAGACACCCATGGAAATATTATTGCTGAGGTAAGTACACTAATTTTTGCACTTATACTACAGTTGTTTTTTGTAGTCCATTGTGATGTAACTCACATTTTAACCAATTTCAGGCAAATTTACTTCGACCTAAATTGATTAGTGATGATGTGGTACCCACGTTGTTTCCTGGTTGTCCATCGCACTATAGTAAAAGGATACCAAAGCCTAGAGAGACCGTCCCTAGGAGGGCTTTGGCAATTACAAATCGTCCACAGACATCTCGAGTAAAAAAGGCAACTCGTGAGAGTGATTCAGCACCAGCAACATCATCAGCCTCTGACTCATCAACTTTACCAGTATTTGAGGCAGTTTCTTCTCAAGCACTGACTTCTCAAGTAGAAAACCCATCTCCTGAGATTGATTTGGTTCCAGCAACATCACCTGCTAGTGACTCACCAAATTTATCAGTATTTGAATCAATTTGCAGTGATTCGTCCCCCGTTTCCGTTCCAATCGCTTGGTGTAAAAGTATTCCAAAATTTGGACCGAAAGCTGTAATTTACGCTCAGCTAATTTCCACATCGTTGCCTGATGGAAGGATAACTGCAGCAATTAATAAAGAAGTTTGTGTTGATGAAAATAGCACTGTAACCTGTGCGGTGCTTGGGAGGGTTATCAGCAATTGTAATCTTGGAATTTGCAATAAACCTTTGGAAGATTGCTCCCAACTGATCAATGTCCTTGGTAAATTAGATGCAGCAAAAGTGTGCAAAGGTGTTACATTGAGTGAAGACCTTACCAGTATCTGCAACGATGTTTGGCAGCTTGACAATGCATGGAATTGGAGGCATAAAAGTTGCCCCTACATTACGGATGTAGGAGTGTTGTGCAACCAGTGCAGGCAAGCCAAGAAGTCGTTGCTACAAAAGCACCGCAGATACATGCAAAGGCAGACAATGAAGTGACTCACTATTCCATGAAGCCATAAAATCAAGCCAAAGTGGAAGAGAGATCCTTCTTGGAGGAATCTCTACTAAGTATGCCAAAATGAAAGTATGGTGGACCTAAAAAGCATCCCAAGCACGTTCTGAGATAGCTTGATGAATGGAATACATATCATATATTTTGTTATGGAATATAGGAAAAGGTATCCTTTATATAATTTATTTTAGACTTGTTCATGACATTGAAAGCTACTGAGGCATGATTGATACTAAGTAACAACAGTTGTTTTATTACAGCTGCTAATTTGAACGATAAGTCGATTGTAAAAATTAACAGCATAACTTTGCCTCATCACTTGCTCCTTTTTTATGTGTTGCCATGGTATGAATACAATACCATTCACTCCTTCCAAAGGATGTTAAACACTTGGCCAATTAAAAAAATATTATAAGTTCAAAACTTGTGAAATTTCATGCAGTAAATTGTACATATAGGTCAATATAGTCAATAGCTTATAATATTTTACTTTTGAAAAATGGAATGTCCTTACATTAGAGAATCAGAAGGTAGATATAAAAAGGATGCTACTGAACAGTTAAGAATGAAAAAATTGAATTTCCTTAAGGATGGAGAATTTTGCTGTGATAAACTTGTGATTATTTGCTAGTAATCCATAAATGGATTAAAGGAAAGTGCTGAAAAATAGAGCTGTGATAAAACAAGGGAATTCTTCTAAATAGTGAAATGATTGTAAAGTCTGAGATGGCAAATAAACCTAAGTATGTATTTATGGTGCAAGTTTACTTTTATATTCCTAAATTCGACTAAATGAGGCTTAACTTGGCGGTATTCCATGACAAAAGAAACAAATTGACAAGGAATAGATTTATTTATACTACTACCACAGAAGAAGTATAAATAAATCTATTCCTTGTCAATTTGCTTCTTTTTTATATTCCTATTATGGACCCAATTGATTAGGTAGAGAATAAGTGAATAATATCTTGTTAGTAACAGATGTTTAAGTATAGAATTTTAATGCATGGGATGTAATAAATTATCACGGAAGGTGAAACAGCATAAGTTTTAGAAAGATATGGTTAAGAATACAATGGCAAGGTAGGACAATGTTCAATAGTTTTGAATATAGCAAGTGACACATCTTAAAGCCAAAAAACAGAAGATGCATATGAAACATTCCTGCAGAAGTCATCCGTAAGCAGTGGCAGATCTAGGATCGAGCTGTGGGGGGGGCTTGAGAGTTGGGATTAAAGATTCATTTTCTATTTATCGATTTTTGTAAGAAATTTTATAAAATTAAACTCAGTATACTTATTAGAATTATGCTTATTATTATCTAATGTTGTAGATAAACAATATTTTCTTCACATCTCAATAGTATGAATGATGATACATATTTTTTTTACTGTGACTTCTTTGGGGGGCTACAGCCCCCCCCCCCCCCCCCCCCCCTGGATCCGCCACTGTCCGTAAGTAATCAAAAAAGATGATAAATAATGAAGAAGTAAATATAAGGCCACTAATGGCAATATAGGAGGTAGAAAGGCCCCAAAAGGAAAATATGGGTCACAGGCAATTTCCTATCTTTAAGGGAAAGAAGAAAGTACTTGAATTCCCAAGCTAAGACAGAATTAAGCTGTTGATAAAAGAATTGCAAGAAAAATTGATTAGAAATCTGTGAAAGGAAGGTAAGAGCAGTTACACTCTACTTTAATAAATGGAAATATTTAATACTATTCAAGATAGAAATGACTAAATTTGTTTTGAAGATTCAGACAAAGTTTGTACCTATATGGAAAGAATATTTGAAATGCCTAAATTACAAATTAGAGGAATGGGGTAATATTTGAAGAGAGAGATTAAAAGACAATGAAAAAGAACTTATTCATAGGTGGTCAAATATGTAGGGACTCCCATTTAGCCAAAAGGGTAGCATATTTATCTTAGATGAAATTGGCCCCTTATTCAATTCCTGTTGACAGAAGAAATGAGTGGGTGTAATATTGAGGGGAGAGGGATCGGTGAAGACTGTAATTGAGGGTAGAATTCAATGAAAAAAATTTGAGGGGAAGACAAAGACAAAATATTTTGGATGAATTAAAGTTTAACTATATGGAAATGAAGGAGATGACGTATAATAGGGATATTTGAGTGTGCATGAACCTAGCGAAAGGTAGAACACTCATGATGATGATTAAAGATATGAAGACTATGATGATGAATTTGAAAACACCAATGATGGTTTTTTTCGAACTCACACATGATCATGATCATTGTGGATTCAAAATGGCATTGCATAGTTTTTGGAGTTGAGTATGAGCAGTACTAAAAATATCTCAGAAATGGGGATCTAAATAAGCTATATCTAGTTAATTAATGATTTAAAGGAAATGGGGCATGATGATGGTTTGCTAATCAAATTTCTATGGAATATGATTCTTCTGAAACTCAAAGTGCATGCAAAAAGAAATTGTTTTTCCTGTCCCAGTGTAGCTCTTTACAATACTGATTGCTACTCATCCTGAAGGAGGACTTTTACTGATGATTGCCACAGGTCCTGAAGGAAACTTTAGCTGAAGGTTGATTCATGTATTGTTTTCTATAACAAACATAAGTGATCAAAGGGGTGAATGCTGAAAGAAACTAGAATTGATGTTTGAGACAAAGATGCAGCTCTGTCCTTCAATAAAAACGTTTAAATGGCTATCATGAAGTAAGGAAAAGATGAAAGGGGGCATAAAATTACATGGAAAACCATCAGCTTACAGCAATTTGCAGATTACATAGCAAACTCACTGGAGTTAAGTTCTCTAAAGGAAAAAGCCAAGGGAAGTATAGCCTCACAATAGAAGAATAAAGCCAATGTTATGGTTTATGGTGTATAGGAATTGACCCTCTTGAACTGGTTGAAGAATCCTTCAATTCAAATGAGCAAGGTCACTGACAATGGAAGTACCATTGGAGAAATAGTAACTAGAATTGCCCATGCAAAGAGAAAATTCTACCTGAAAAATAATTGCTTGTAGCTACTAATCGAATAGTGATTATGGGGAAAGTGTAATGTGATGGATCCTTCAGTATGGCTTTGAAATATGGACTGCAACTTTATTCAAGGAAAGGAGGTTAGAAGCATGGAATACGAAATGCAAGAGAAAAATGACAAAATATACAGACTGTGCAACTAATAAAGGAACCCTTCCTAGAGCAAATAATGAGAATATGTGTGAAACATTGATAAAAGGAGGAGAAGACTTAATCATGGTTACACTAAGACTTGTTAGTCCCTTGAAAACATAATATTAAGGGATGACAGGAGAACACCTAGGTTGAATTAAAATAAAGTCAAATGTTAAAGTTGGGAATTATTTAGGAAAGAAACAACTGCCAGGGAACTGGATGGCTTGGAGAGTAACAACAAACCAATAATTAGATTGATAACCCATGATTATGATTAAATTTTTGCAGTATTATTCTTTATTGGCTAATTATAGACTATTTCTTTTATTTGCTACTGACCTTTAGGTCCTCCTGATTCTCATGTTCACCATCCATAATGGGAATCTTCCAGAATTGAGATGCAAACCACAAAAAAATGTTTCATGGATACTGATGATATTCCCTCTGCATTACTTTTTGTCTGCATTTAAGTAAGGTGATAAAAAGCCATGCGAATAGAGACTAACCATGAAAGAATCATAACAACTGACAACCTCTTAAATTGAATTTCAATAACTGGCTGAGGAATTCCTTCAATATCTTAATCAAAGGATAGAAATGTTGATCCTGTTCTAGATACTGCTGATTAAATGATCGATTGCCCAGCTATTGGATAGAAGTATAGATGGTTAATATCTCAAACTAAGACACGGTTTCAAATCTCTCCCAGATGACGAAAATAAAAGTTTCTATGCCATCACAAGTTTAATATGTATGGTATTAAAATGTTTCTTATTGAAATTATGTGATTTTTTACTTACACAAAAAAAATTTATCAAATCACATCCCTTGAGTCTTTTTCCTTATTTTTACTGCAGTTTTCAAAGAAATGGTTTGGATGCTCTATTTTTTCATAACACCTGATCTTAACATGATTTTATAACCAAATACTTAACTCAATGTTTCTTCCTTATCTTATTTTGAATCCATCCACCATGTTAATTTGTAGTAAATAAAAATTATATAAAAAATTGCTACATGTAATGAGCTATACATGAATGTAAACCTAATCATTTTTCGAATAAAATTATTCATTCATGACAGTAAATTTGAGAGCAAGAACAATGATGATCATCGAATAGAAAACAAAGCGCCTAACAACAAGAGATTTCTGCTGAACTTAAATTGTGTTGAGTTACTTAGGAAAAAATTATCCCACTCTGTAATCATAACATATTGTGGCAGCATCATCATTTCAGTCGGCTACCATCTTATTTAGGATTTGCACTGGCATCATTTTTGTAGATGAAGGCCAAACGGGTGCACACACCTACCATCAGGAGCCAGAAAAAGTTTCTGAGTCTTGGCAAAGACCCCTCCCGCATGGCAATCATATACATGCACTACATACTCTGCCTCCACCCAATAAATAATATGCGTTAGTTGCACATGTGATTCATTATTTAGACTAAATATTATCACCCTTCAGTTTCTACGTATTTTTAGTTGCTGTTTATTTATTAAAACCAACTGTCATCTTTTCCCTTCTAACCCAACCTATCACAATCATTTCACTTGTACTCAGACTTATTCATGTTAATGAATATTCTTATTCTATCAGTTTGAAAGAACCCTATTAGTCTACATCTTTTATTTTCAATAAACTTCCCATGTACATTAAGGCACTACCCAATGACAAAATCTTTAAATCCAGAGTTGAATAACTATTGTTAACCAATTGCTATTATTCAGTCACAGAATTCCTTAATGGGAGACTGCAAATATTTGTATCAATTTTTTTATAATGTGTATTTTGTCAAATCCTTTCTGTATTTATCTTTGTTAGATTCCTTTTATAGGCAATACTAATATGCTATGTTTCAAGTCAAATAAGTTCCTCATCTATCCAATACTAAACTAGCCATTTCATTTTTGTATTATTTTCTGATTTGTATCTCATTTTTCCCTTGAGACATACTATTCTAGCTCTTTCTCAGCGATATTTTTTAATTTTCATACTTTATTTTACATGTTTAAGGCTAGTTTAGATCGGATGTCTTAAAACAGAACCAGTAAGACTTCTCTTTCAGGTAATTCCATCTATATGAAAGCATTTCTTTGGGAGCTCTCCATCACTTGTTTTTTCTATCTATGTTATCTTTATCATGCATTCATGTTTACATATATCTAATACCTCTAGCCCAATTATTTTGCCTACTTAAGAATTTAAGTCACAATGACATATAATAGCATACTCAAATAAAAATGGCTCAGGTTAATTTCAAATCTCACATATAATAGAACTTTTTCTCCTGAACTGGGACTTCCTGCTTTCTATATTTAGCTTACTTTGCTAAATATTCCTACTGTCTTCTTTAATCTTACCTCCAATCATCTTGACAACTTTATTCCATTGCAATCCATGGCTTGATGTCTTTATACTTAAGTTCAAATTTTAATTCTGCATCTCATTATCCATATATTTCAGGATTAACAACATAAAAAATATCTACATCCTTCTTTGTCAAATTGCCTCTGTTATCTATAAGCATAGAAATCTTGCTATCTAAATGAATATAGAAGATGACAGAAGACAAAGAGCGTCCTAGTCATACCTTCTACTTCCTTTTCATCCCCATAATAACAGTATAATATTAAATCACTGCCTTATGTTCTTAAAAGGTATTCATGTTGAACAAGGAGTGAAAAACTGTGACATGACTGGGACTTGAACCCAGGTCTCCCACTTTCCGGGCAGTTGTTTTAACCACTTAAACTACCATGCCACCACAATTCCACTCCTGTTAAAGGGATGCTTTATGAGCAGATAGTGGCGCTCGACATAGTGGCACCGACCACCACCAGGGGTCCTCACTGAGGCAACCGAGCCACAAAGTGATATTTAGAGGAATCCCCTCAAAGGAAACAAGAAAGAACTTCATGATGAAATTTTACTTAGCACGAGGAAGCGTGCGCTTTCAACCTAAGGTTGAACAATTCATGTTGCCTACCTGTTCTGGTGATCGAGAATCATGTCCTTTAATATGACTGAGATTCCAGTACTGATACATACCGATCTGCAATTTTAACTGATTTTACAAAACCCAGAGGGACAAAACAGGTTTTTGCCTTCTTCATGATATCTGTAAGAGCTAAAACGGTTCCCTTTCCCTCTGCTTTTCTTGAGCTAGATTTGTATTGAGTAAACAATTCTTCCATTTTTCATTTCAACCATCAATAGATGATTCCTGTTAACATCTACCTAGGATTATGAGAGCATTTCATTATTTCCTATAGCCTTGCAATATGTTAAATCCTTTGTCATTAATATTGATCAATCAATGCTCAGTTTTTATACATAAGACACTTCTACAATACCTTGTCCTTCAAGAATCTAGAGATTAAAAATTCCATTCTGAAAACCATGAGGCTCCTAGGAAATAATTAAATGATTTTCCAAGACCGCACATCTTGATAATAGGAGAAAATGTAGCTTGCATACTGCAAGCAGATCGACAACACTAATTTCATAACGGCATCATATCAGGACGGTCCTCAAAAGAAAAAAAAAAGGATTGAAAATATTCTTAAAATTCGCTGCAATTTAATCGTCTGGCATCGAACCCGGGAATTTCTTGCAAACTTACTATGCAGCACAACAGAAGATCACCATCTCTAACTAAGTGTGAAAATTCAAGCAGAAATATTGGCTGCAACTGCCTCAAACAACGTCCTTCTTTTCACGAATGTAAATGGCTCTCTGGATTTGAACATGGTTAGAATTTTGATCCCCAGTGAGTAGTGAGTGTATATATATCTAGGTATATCTGGAGAAGCGTCTATATATAATAGATATTAGTGTGCATACTCAGATTTCTTAACAGTTATCTTAACTCAGACTGTTTAATTTAAATACAAAATGTTTTCCTGTATCATATCTGTAGTGGCCACACACAAGCCGAGGATATGAAAACTCTTTCAACCTTGATGCCTCGCGCACTCTCTCCTGCTCTAAGATTGTGATATCATCGGATGCTTAATCAGCACTCTCTCCTTCTCCACGATTGTGATATCATCAGCTGCTTATCCACGACTCTTCCCCGCGCTGCGAGTGTGCGAGCATCGGTCGCTAATTCTCTCTCTCTCGGATGTCGGCCACGTTTGTCCATGTAATGCTTTAACCGCAATGAATGCATTAAACCCATCTCCTTCTAGTTTTTGTAACAGTAATTTCACCTTCGGTACAGCAACACGCTAAATATCTTTCCCATCTAATTAGACATTTATTATCATAACCATTAGCTTTGTCCATTTTTCTCCTCAAAAATTCTCTCAAAATTCATCAAAAATAATTAAAACATATTTTATCAGTTCTTAGTACAGCTATTTTTCTGGGCAATAATTTTTCTTTAAGAGCATCAGAGCACATTTAATGAGTTCCTTCAGCCACCTCTCTGTACACCACAGATCATATGCCACTACTCCTGCTGAGTAATTAGATATATTTCTCAAATCAAGGTTCTTAAGATGCTCAACTATAGTGCAACTTAAAATTAATTTTTCCATGATTTTACTGTAGCACTTTTCATTCCAATTATCTTATAGTTCTAGACAATTTATGACTATGAGAAAGTTGAGTTTCATTAGCAATAATAGTAATCACAAGTACAAACAAACCACTGTAAGGAAAATAATAAATCTGAAATAAAATTTTTCTAACTATCTATCATCATTACCTTTGAACCTTATAAAGTCTCCAAAGAGCACACATACATTAACAGCAATCATTTCAGTATTTGTAGAATGGATACCTTTGTCCCAGATCAAAATAATTCCTAGCCTCATATTAATATGTGGCCATAGTATGTCCAAAAGAAAATAGTGGTCTAGTGATCAAAAACATTTTGGATACATCATGCCATTACAAATGAAGGGAATATAAGAATCTTCAAATAAAGAGCTATTTTAGAGCTATTAGAGTCAAATGCAGGTGGAATTGATGGACTTAATAATAAAATGTTAAAAATAATTATGCCTGCAATATTTCCTGTGTTGCTTGATATTTATAACTGCTCATTGATGTATTCAGTTTTCCCGGTCTCCTGGAAGACTGCATTAATTAAACCCATAAAGAAAAAATCCAATCCGACTGAATTGTCACATTATCGTCCCATTTCCTTGCTGTGTACTATTTCGAAACCACTCGAAAGGTTTGTGTACAACTCAGTTGTTGACTTTCTATCTGCGAATAACTTGCTTGATAAATATCAGTCTGGTTTCCGCAAAGAACATATTACCCTAACTGCACTAGTCAGAGTAACAGAAGACATTCGGCATTCTATTGACAATAAGAAGGTTACCATCCTAATTTTATTCAACTTTACTAAGGCGTTTGATTGTGTAAATCATAATCTTCTTCTCCACAAAATGCATAAACTTGGATTTTCTTTCCCTGTTATTCAGTGGTTTCGTTCTTACCTGTTTCAGAGAATTCAAGCAGTAAAAGGAGTCGACGATCAACTGTCTAGTTTCTCAGAATTAACACGTGGTGTTCCCCAAGGCTCTATACTTGGGCCCCTTCTCTTTTCAATATTTATTCGTGATCTACCAGTTTCTATTACCTATTCAAAATATCAATTTTATGCCGATGATCTGCAAATTTTTCTGGATTGTCATCCATCGGAAATTCATAGTGCCATTGCTAAGATGAATGATGATGTTAATAGCATATGTCAATGGGCGGAGGATAATATGATGAAAATTAATCCTATTAAAACTAAATGTATTATTATTGGAGCAACTAGATTTGTGAATAAATTTAATTATAATACGCTGCCTAAGATTGTCGTAAATTGTACTGAAATTAATTATGCTAAAACTGTTCTTAATTTAGGAGTTAATTTTAATAATACTCTAACATGGACAGAGCATATTGCTTCTGTGTCTAATAAATTTTATAAGACGTTGGCGCAGATGAAACAGTTTAAACAACTTATCCCTCAGATAATTCGTAAAAAACTTGTTAATCATCTTTTAGTTCCTTGCATTGATTATTGTTCTCTGGTTTTTGTTGATTGTACTAAAGAACAACAAAGAAAGTTACAAATTCTTTTAAATTCAGGGGTAAGATATATTTTTAATGTTAGTTTATTTGATCACATAACTCCATTTTATGTTAACTCAAGGTGGATGAAACTGGAGCATCGAAAAATTTTCATATTATCTGTTTTTATTTTTAAAATCTTGTTTGCAAAATCACCTGACTATTTGTACCATCTAATCCTTGTAAATCTCAATGATTCAGTAAGACTAGTCAGGTCTAGAAGAAAATTTAAGAATCCTAAATGCAGGACTAATATTTTTCAATCATCCACAATTAATTTCGGCATAAAAATATGGAATAGCCTTCCTTGTTATTTAACGGACGTTACTAGTTTATGTCAATTTAAGGTTAAGTTGTTTCAATATTTTTTTGAGAAGTATTATTAATTTCTTGGGTTTTATGAATTTAAATTGTAATTTTATTATTTGAAATTTCTTATGTGTTCATTTTTTCTGTTCTTTTTCCTGTACAGAGCTTTGGAATTTGTGTTTCTTCTGTTTCCTTTGTAATAAGCTGTATATATTTGTGTTTTCATTTTTGTAAACATGTTCCATAGGACTTTGTTCTAGAACACAAATAAATTTATTACTATTACTATTACTATCCTCCTATAAAAATATGGAATAGTTTATTTGTTTTCATTGTTATTTAACTGAGGTTACAAGTTTATGTCAATTTAAGGTTAAATTGTTAAAATTTATTGTTCTTAAAGTACTATTAATTTCTTGTGTTTTATGAATTTAAATTGTAATTGTATTATTTGAGATTTCTTGTGTTCATTTTTTCTGTTCTTTTTCCGCCACAGAGCTTTGTAACTTGTGTTTTTTTTTCTTCCATAGGACTTTATCCTAGAACATAAATAAACTTATTCTTATTCTATTCTTACATATATATATATATATATATATATATATATATATATATATATATATATATATATATATATCACTTACACATCAATGCATAGCTTTCTTAAATGACAAAAAGGCCAATTTTACTTTGAATAAAGTAAAGAATGTGTAATAAATTATCACAAACACTGAAAAGGAGCTTGTTACATTGTTATAATCAACGTTTTGGGGCACAACACAACACAAAACAACACAACACCCTAAATTAGGAACTAGCTGATTTATCTAATAAGTGTACAAACAAAAAATTTAAATAAAAAAAATCTGTATTTTCATTGACTTTAGCATAAGAAAAACTATGGGTTAGATATGAATCTTAGCAGATGAGGCAGCAATGCATTTATAAGTTGATAAGCCCTACTCAAATGTCTCCTGGTGTGAAAAATCAATTAATTAATCAAATGTTGAAAAAGATCATTAGGAGAGATTTGTCTCTCATGGAACACTTATGCATAAACATTACTTTATTGCTCACAGAAACAGATAGTAGTACGTTTGTCTAAATTTACTGATATTAAGAAAATATTGACTGCATGGTAAAATATTTTATTATTATCATTCATTTCTATAAAAAAAAAATGAGGCCTAAATTTAACATAGAATCTGAAATATTCCACTCAAGCATATTATTTTGGGCACCAAAGGCTTATTAATTGCTCAACAGCTGGGAAGAACAGCTCTAAGGAATACTAATCTTATTGAATTAGATTGGACATATTTGGTATTTCATAAATCCCAGTGATTACATAAAGTTTTGAGAACACATGACTAGCAAATGTAAAGAATAACAGGTAAGTAATTAGGATCAAGCATAGTAAGAGCTTTTTATAGACTTTTTATAGCTTAGCCACAGAGCTTTAATAATATATCATTTGATCCAAGTAAAAGTGTCTTCACAGCCTACTAATTGATGTAACACAAACCTTGGGTCAAAGTAGTGCCTGCTTTTTTCTTTTTGTAAGCTCACTAGAGCATTTTTCCTGTTTTACTGCCATGGAGATGTTAAATCTGCAAATTTGAGAAGAGAATGGATGGAACAAGATGCAACGTATAACTATGAAATTATGATAGAGCAGAGATTAGTAGTTGTAATGTTTGATTTCTAAAAATTATTAACTGTGAAAAAACTTTCCCAATAGTGGAAAAGGTAAGGAGACAAAATTTCAAAAGAAGAAGGAATTCAATTTTGCAATATATTCAATTCAATGAGTATCTATTTTATGATTGACAAGGATTTTTGTCAATTATTTTTTAAGAGCGTATTTTCATTATTTTTAGCATAAATCACAGTATAATTAAGAAACTATTGTAAAAAGTGAATAATTCTACTTCAAAATGCAAATTCAGACCAATTTAGGTATAACTAGAATGAATAATATATTAAGAGGGAAAGATAGCTAACTAATACTAAATTTCAATTTCTGATAAAGTAAAGCTACAAAACAATGGGATTATATAATTCACATTGCAAATATTTATTATGCTGTGGTTATTATGGTTTTCATAGCCTCTCATGGGTACTACTTGGAAAATGATTTAAATATCTACTCAAATTGATATTTCAGTTGTTTACATACCCTTGTATGCAAAAGCCATATTTGTATTGCAATTATAAGAAATATATGAATCAGGATCATATAAGTTGAAATCGCTAAAAATATATCATCCATTTTTAATAAATGTTTTTCCAAGTTAGATGAAATTAAGATAATAAATGGTTTCTGAATATTAGTAAACCATTGAAGTATCAAATTAGCCAAAGCTTTAATCCAACTCCATCTTTTTTAGGTATTGCAATAAGTTCCACTATACAGCTTATTTTTTATAACAGTTTGTTATGGAATTAAAACATTATCTTGATTCTCTGTTAAACCCCAACTTATTGTTTTATTTATCAGTGCAATACCTACAAACCTTACATTTCTTCTTATATAAAGTACAGCTTGATTAAAATAAAAGCATGAGTCACCTTTAAGAATAATTAAAACCTACCTATCCGTGTCACTTACCAAATTATTATTATTAAATGACTTGCTTTAAATTACATTTTCAGTTCATGAATATTCATTCATGACAAACAACAACCGCAACAACCTGTCACATTTACCTTTCACTATATCATTTGAAGTGACAGAGAATATCGGAACATTTATTCGTAAAGTTTCTCTCTAAAATCCTGGTGGATATATTTTCTATTTTCTCCTCTTGAAATGCTTGGATATCTATTGTTATCCTGCAATTAATACATTCAAATACATGTAATTAATCGATTTTTATATTGATTTTACCACTATATTCGTTAATGCGCAAGTTTGAAAAAAGTTTATGAAATTTCTTTGATTAAGGAATGTTAAAATGTAGCTGAAGGATGTAGTTTGTAGTAGGAGGTTGAACGGTTTTTTTGTTTTAAATGGCAAATGCGTAATACAATTAATATTTCAACAAGGATATTACGAAGAACTTACGTTTTTGTATCGTATACTAGTGATTAATTCATCTAAATGATATAAAATGAACTAACAGTAATAAAAAAATAAAAGATAAATAAGAAATATTAGCAATGTGATCGAAAATGCCTACCATTGCGCTTAGCTCGGAAATGGCGCCATTAAAAGTTGAAGCTATTTCCGCCAACCAAGCTGGGTTTACAGCGACATCTGGAGGAAATTTTGCCAATCAAACAAAATGTCGTCGTTAGCAAGGTGAGTTCAGAAAATTCCTAACCCTCTACTATGAGTTTAACACTAATATTTGCCTTTGATTTTCGTAAATTATTCAAAATTAGTTGTTGAAGTTACGATAAAGTTATACCATTATAGTTTGGCGAGTACTCTTTCTTTGACATTCGGACTGTTTATGCCAGTTGTTTATGATTCATTTTATTATCTTTAATAATTTATTTTGTTACATAGTTTATTACCTGCTCCAACGCAGCCTATATGGGATAGAGATGAGGAACGGAATAAGTTACGACAGACTGTTACAGCTGTTGTTCCTGTAAATAACCAAGTACCGCCGTACGGGCATAGGCAAGGATGGGTCCCAAGAGCAACAGAGGCAAGGAAAATCTTGGGTGTTTTGTAGGTATGCAAGTGATTCTAAATTAATTACACAATCAATACATTTTCTTTGAAGGATTTTGGCGATGGAGGTGCTTTTCCAGAAATACCTGTCGCTCAACATCCATTGGGCATGGGGAAAGAGGCTACTCCAAGCACATCAAATGCTTTGGCGGTACAGTTGGATTCCCAAGGAAAAATAAAATACGATGTTATTGCTCGACAAGGCCATGCAAAAGATAAAGTTGGTTGATCATTATTATCGAATTATATCGTTTATAGGTCGATGCAGATGAGTGGGCAAATTACACAAACTTTTCTTTTTTATAAAGATAATCTACTCAAAACTAAGTGATCTGCTACCTCTTGAAGTATCTGGAGAAGATGATCCTACCTTGCAAAAGCCAACAGAGGAAGAACTTGAGGAAAATACGGAGAATACAAGGAAAGCTCTAGAAAAGCTTACAAATTCCAAAATTACTGCTGCAATGCCCGTTCGTCATGCTGAAAAATTGGTAGCGTGCCTCTCTTATAACTTTTGTAGATGTATTAGAGTTGTATTTTCTAGAATAGCAGAACCACTTGGTACAGTTATTTTAAATCGTTTTATTTTGATGTCGCCAAGTTTACCAATTCTGATTTTAATGTCCGTATGGTGATGAATCTTTGTATTTATGTATTAATTTATTTATTTCAGGGTCCTGCTCAGTACATTCGTTACACTCCATCTCAGCAAGGTGTTTCTTTCAATTCGGGAGCAAAACAAAGAGTAATACGTATGGTTGAAGCCCAGAAGGATCCTATGGAACCTCCGAAATTTAGGCATGTCTATTGGATTGCTATCAATTTCACTAGAATTAGCTCAGTGTTTTTATTATTTGTCTCGGTTTTGAAATTTTCATTTCATTATTTCGAGTACATAATTTAAGTACACTGTTATATGATGTTGTCCAATTACTCTTTACCCTCTCCATGATGACGTTGGTTGTTTATGTTATGCAGAATCAACAAGAAGATCCCAAGAGGACCTCCTTCCCCTCCTGCTCCAGTCATGCACTCGCCCACAAGGAAGGTCACAGTGAAAGAACAGAAAGAATGGAAAATACCACCCTGTATATCCAACTGGAAGAACGCAAAAGTAAGTGTCATTTTGTGTTAGAAATTTCAAAATACCTTATACTTAAGTTATCTACTGTATTATAGTCCCTCTCAAAATTTAGACTGGAAGCATTTGTCAGTTATGAAAGAGTATTACATGGAATCCTGGAAGACAGTTATAATGAGAAACTTAATTTTCACCTAAATTTAACATTCTTCTTTTTTGTTTTTCTCAAACTATTGTTCATTATTTTATCTTATGCACTGTTTTTCATATTTTTGTAGCATTCAAAATCCAATATCTGATAATCTGTGATACTAAGAGAAGTGTTTGCTTTATGTGTCTCATAGATCTCATTTATTTTCAGGGTTACACAATTCCTTTGGACAAACGACTTGCTGCTGATGGAAGAGGTCTACAGCAAGTACATATCAATGAGAATTTTGCCAAGCTTGCTGAGGCTATGTATATTGCTGACAGAAAAGTAAGTTTTTGTTATAAGTGTCTTTGGCAATTGATTTTTAAGGTAAAAGTAAATTCATGTCTTATCCTAGATGATGGAAGTGGAATTCAACCTGTACGAGGATGCATATGCCTTAAACCCAAAGTAAAACAAGCTGTGAATAATAGTCATATTACTTACCTTCACCATTAGCTATTTAATGTCGTGTCTTGCATTTTTATCCTGATTTATTTTTGATTTGGAGTTGAATTGCAAAACAGTAAAATTTCTGGGAATTTTTTTCAACACTAATCTAAAAACATATAACAATTCCTTGTGTCATGATAAAATTAAAACATGGTCAGTAGTAACAATATTTTTACTGTACTCTATACTACTGAATTTAGCTATTTCTCAACAGTATAGGAAAATGTTTACAAATGTGTAATCAGGAACTAAAATGGATTTTATAGCTCATAAAACTTTACCATAAACAGTCAAATTAAATCAACACCCTCCAAATCTATACAAATACCAATCAAACCTCTTAAGGCCTTAAAATAATGTACAGCTTGGAAATCAACTCACAAATGGTGGAACATTGAATTGCAAGGCATCACTATTCCTCAAAGTAATGTCCTTATTGGGAATAGTAATTATATTTTTATTGTTTTATAGTTTTTGAAGAAAAGTAGTAATTATTCTCAACCCCATTTTATTTAATGCTTCCAAATGTTTTGATTAGTAACTGTAAGATTCTTACCTGAAATGTAATGAGGATATTTTTGAAGTTATAAAGTAAAACACCGTAAACTTCCACACTATAGGGTTTTATTTCCGACCGGTTTCGGCGCAAAAGCCATCATCATGTCTGATGATGGCCTTTGCACCGAAACCGCTCAGAAATAAAATCCTATAGTGTGAAAGTTTATGGTGTTTTACTTTATAACTTCAGAATGTCCTTCCATGAAGTTCGGCCGAATACGATAGAGTTTATTCGTAACATGAAGATATTTTTACTAGCAAAGGCAAGGTAATTTTTATCTGACATCTGTTTTAATGGAAACTAGAGTTTGAAGAGTCTCTTCAAATATTTCATTATGCAAATTATCTTCCCAATTTATCTTTAATATTGCCTTTCTTTGTGTTATATAATCTTTATATTCTACAAAGAATTGTCTTTAAGCCTGGTAGTATTCATTATTTAATTCACTCATGAATATTTCATGTTAGTGAGCAATCTTTCTTTATAAACTTTCTACTGAATTGCTATACCCTTATCTACTGATTTAACCAAAAACATCTTGGTTTAGAGAAAATATCTTATATTAACTATACTTTGATTTGATACTTTCATTATGAATGTTTTGTGGTTGTCATTGGTAATTAATCTGGAAAATGCCAGCATTATTATTATTATTGCTACAGTTTATCAGAAGTCAGTTGGTAGCCACAAACATTTTTAATTTACAAACCCTTTCACACTTAAATTATTACATTTAAAATTCCTAATTAACGTCATTTGATTGACAAAACAGGATAAGGTCATGCTTTTAACACCAAGTAAGACTAAATTTAGCAAACATTCCCCTATTACTCCACCGAATACATTTACACAAAATATATTCTATAATTACAGTTCCCATATAATCACATTTTTCATTGTTCTTTAGATAAGTCATATGTCGCTCTATAAGATTCTTAAATATAGATACTAAAATGTCAGTATCCAATGAAGAAGCCATCTGATAGGAAACCTTTGGAAGGTTCTTACATAACCTCTTGTTTTTCAAAAGATTGGAGTATGTTATTATTTCATTCTTGCCCTACATATCCTATGTGTGATTAAAAGTCTTGGTTTTCTATTTTTGTTCCTTTTAATCTCTGCCCATTAGCTTCTCTTTATCTTTTCAAATAGGCTCGTGAAGCTGTCGAGATGCGTGCCCAACTTGAAAAGAAGTTGGCTCAGAAGGAGAAAGAGAAGAAAGAAGAGAACCTCAGGGCTCTTGCTCAGAAAGCCAGGGAAGAGAGAGCAGGAATACGGACATTGGCTGCAGTGGGTCAGTGTCTATCTCTTCATGATCTTATTGCATTCATTATATTAGCCAGGTGGAAAGAAAATGAGATTCCAAATTCAAAGGCCTAAATATCTGTTATCTTCATTATTAGTTTATGTAGAAACTATTCACTGTCATGGTTATGAGACTAAAACAAAATTTGATTAATTTGAAGAGAATAATTCCATTTAACCATTTCATTATGGTGGCCATATTGACGATTTTTACGCATTTATAATGATATAGCCTGTATGTATGAGAATGAGATTGTATTCCTTCGTGGTTAACGGCAGACTAAAGGAAAACCTTTCCGAGTATCAGAAGCGTTCCCACACTCATTTAAAACTGATGGGCATGAGCGTCCCGGCACGCTCTCCGTACCTCGGTAAGGAACCAGACAGCATGCCGGCACACTCGCCGTAGCGAAAGGGTTAAATAAATGCCAATCTTAAAATATTTGATTACCATTTGGCAGCTAATCAACAATTTTTGTTACTAAGTTTTTAATTATTGTTTTGTTTTGTAATATCAATATGATTTAGCAAGTTATCTGATCGCATTGGATATCATAAATGTTATTATAATGGGTATAAAAATTATTGCAACTATGTTTGAAAACATTGCCTCTAATTTTACTATATTAGTTTTCTTCCCCCAATTGTATGTGTAATAATTAAATTTAATGAGTCACTCAAGTGTGTATGCTATCAATTATATATTTATTATCTGAATCTAACATTAAGATTTATAACTTTAAAAAGAGATAAATTTTCATGACTGATTATTTTCCTTAATTCAGTATTTCACTGTTTGTTGAATAAACCATTTGACTTGTAAATGTATGATGATTACACATATTTTTCTCATGTTGGACATTGTTTCTTATTTTAAGGAAATTTGAATTCAAGTTAATTTAATGTAAATTATTATGCCTTCCAAAGTGCTTTCTTTAATGGTATGTGGTAGTTTTACCAACAGTCATAGTAGTCTTTTAATCAAGTATTTTCAATTTTGGTTGATAATTTTGCAGAGAAAGACGAAGAAGCCAGAGAGAGAGATCAGCTTCGATATGAACGTCACAAGGATAGGCAAAGGGACAGGAATCTTGCCAGAGCTGCTCCTGATAAGAGGTAAAAGATATTTGGTTCAATATATGATGCTTAGAATTCAAGCAAGTAGTTGCTGATGTGGACTTTGTGCATATTTGTTCCTTGCATTGGCAGACCCAGAGAGCAGCTGTATCCCCCTTCATCCAACAATCTTTCTCCTATTTCAACCCCATATTGTTTTGTGTACAAAACAATCTACTTTTCCTTGCTATAATGATCAGCTCAAACCAATAACTAAATTAAAAGAGTTTCCGTGATTGCTCTATTTGATATTATGAAAGAGTGATATTTACAAAGTTAATGTTGCTTTTACAATAGTCCATAACTTTATCAACATTTTTATTGTCAGCATCCAAAAATCACATTTTTAGTTTGTTTACTTGAACTTCACGAAGATGAAATAGATAAATAGAGTTACTTTATATGTAGCTAAGTAAGTAATTTGTTAGTTTGGTATTCTTTACAAAGTTCCTGGTCAAAATTTATTCCTAACCTCATCTTTTTTTATTGTTTTGAAATTTTCTCAAACAAACTCAAATTATATTAGAATTACATATTATATGTGTATTTGAACCATGAGATACAATATAATCAGTGCTTTAAACATTGTTCATTAATTATTTTTCAACAGTGCATCTTTTCCGTAATTTCCTATGATGTCCATAACTGAAAGAACCAAATTTTCATTTGCAATTAATATATTCGGTGCATCATATTCAAGTCATGCTTTTTATCCACTTTAATAAGAACATGCAAATGTTTTTCTATATCCAGTAATAATTCCTATCATCAATAAATATAATTCTGAGTTTTTATCAATTGAATTGAAAGGTTGTAAATGAAGTAATTTCTTTCTTTAGTCATTGAAAGATAGACGAATGAGTTTTATGACAGCTGGGTTAATTGAACCCTGAGGATTTACAAGTGTCCTTTTTTTCTTTTGAATTTTTTATTAGAGGTTTATCTCCATGTATTTAACTTTGTTTTTTCTTCACAAGGACCAAACTGCAGAGAGAAAGGGAGCGTGACATTAGTGAACAGATTGCTCTTGGAATGCCATCTAAAGGTGGACCTAGTGGTGAAACTCAGTTTGATCAGAGGTTACTGAATCAGACGAGGGGTATGGACAGTGGGTTTGGTGACGATGAAGGTTACAATGTGTATGACAGACCCTGGAGGGAGGCTGGGTCACTGGCTCAGCATCTCTACCGGCCCACGAGAAATGCCGGGGATCGTGATAACTATGGAGAAGATTTGGAGAAATTGGTCAAAACAAGCAGGTCAGTTTATTTATTTATTTACAAAATTCTGCTGCATTTAAACACATCTGCTGGCAACTACTACCCTCGTATACAATACACATTACAGTTCATCATTAAATGATAGAAACTATCAATAATTACAATAAAAGCACAAAAAATATGTATCTTCAATAATTTCAATCCTTCATAATTACTAAATAAATAACATATCATTGCCCAAGATTTTTCAGTGCTCCTGATAGGCTTCTGTGGCCTTCAAGTTTACCTTGTAATGTGTAATATTTTAGTGTAATACATCCCTTTTTAAAACATCAGATTTGGTTATGTTTTTATTATACGAGTAAAATGTAGCTTGCATACTGCAAGCAGATCGGCAATACTAATTTCATATCGGCATTATATTGGGACGGTCCTCAAAAGAATAAAAAAAGATTGAAAATATTCTTAAAATTCGCTGCAATTTAATCGTCTGGCATCGAACCTAGGCCTTCCTGGTGAACGTACTATGCAGCACAACAGAAAATCACCATCTCTTAGTATGTGTGAAAATTCAACCAGAAATATTGGCTCCAACTGCCTCAAAGGACGTCCTACTTTTCAATAATGTAAATGGCTCTCTGGATTCGAACCAAGGACGATCTAGGAAATCTAAAACACGTTTTTGAAATGTATCTATGTTCTCTATCTATATGCCTAATTTCAGGTTTTAATATTATTGGCAACGGTTTCAAAATAATTCTTAAAAATCGGATAATTTACTGATTGTAGAGACGCCTGGTGTCGAACCCAGGAAATATTGGTAGCTGTGAATGCACAGTATGACTTATCCGAACTTCATCTTATTTCATACAAAGTTTGAAGTCGATATCATGCCGGAAAGTAACTAAAACCTTTTTCAGTTATCTCCATAAGAAATGCATTGAGAAATGTAAATGGCGCCCTTGGATCGAACCAAGGACCATCAACGAATATGTAAAATTTGATTATGAAATATATTTATAATCTCCAGCTCCATGCCAAATTTCAAGTTCCCATGTTATCGGGAAGGGGTCCAAAAAAAATCTTAAAAATCGCCACAATACATTTTAAACGGCCGATTTTTGCCTCGACCTAGCATCGAACCCAAGATATTTTCCGTAAAACTCATTTATGTTTTCGATAGATCATGACCATATATAAAGGCTCCTTGAGTTTTGATTCTCTACCTATCCGGGATGTATTTTTTTTAATTCCCGAAAATCAAAGCAATGCATTTAAACGGGAAAATTCGAGACTTTGGGGCCCTCTGGAATCGAACCCATGACACTGAGGTGAAAAAATCGCAATTTTTCTGGCGGTTACACTCTATGGCCAATATGTCGTAAAAATTTCAAGTCAATGACGCTTGTGGTTTGGCCTGTGAGTTTGTATCCTCTCTATATATATATATATATATATATGGATACATGAATGAATCCGGAGAAGCATTTATATATAATAGATGTTAATGTTGTATGAAATCTGCATTAGAAAATCAAATTATTGAATACTGAGTGGGCATAGTTGCAAATGGTTGATAACTGGCTATAGACAGATAAATATTTTGATTTCAGTTATTGAATATTAAAGTCATAATGTAGGGAAAAACATGAAGAATTGAGTTAGCATACGATATATATACATCATACTGATTCATAATAAATTTCTTACCAGTAACAGGACTTTTCTGTTTTTAATGATTAACTACTACTTGTTTGAATTTTGTGTTATTTATAGAATAAAGAATATTTTTTGCATTACATAAATGCTTTACAGTATTTCTGTTTGTAGAAGAGTTTAAAGAATAGCATTTTTATCTTCCAAAGAATGCTTATATTTTTTATGTTATTAGAGTCAAATTGTGTTAGAGGTTAATATCTTAATCTTTGTGCTGCTTGAGAAAATTTATGACAATTTAATAACAGTGTGATGTAAAGAGGCAATTCATACATACTTGTTCTACCCTTAGATAGGTTGTTTTCTTGTTAGAAACTCTTGATAGTTTGATTTTATATAATCAAGTTGAATTTAACATAATCTGAGAAGTGAAACTTGGATATGAGATCCAGATTGCATTTGTATTTCTCATTGGTTGTAAGAAATGTATACTTTTCCAATAAAAAGAAAACAGTAATCATAAACATTTAAGGATTGGAAATTTCCATAAGTGACACATCTACGATTGTCAGAACCTTTCAAACCGATTAAATTATGTTAAGTTCTAACTCATTTTAAGTCAGAATTTCTTCTTATGAGCTTAAACAACAAGCAGTTCCTTGATATTACCATTCATTATGCGTGAATGTCTGTTCTATCCATCCTATATTATTTCTTAAATCATCTCTCTTCTGATGGTAAATATTTACCAAAGAAAATGCTACATTGATGATATAATTAGTATGGGAAATTCCTATACAAATTCCAGGATGAGTACTTGAATTTCTTGTAAAATTACCTGTGTATATAAGGAAAATAATTAAATTTCATCCTTTAATTTTTTTACTTTCTCTTAAATTTTTCTTCAGTATTTGACAGATGTTTTAGAATTAATATTCAGGTTGTAACTCAATTTTTGTCTACATTTAAATATTTTTATTCTTCCAGGTTTGTTCCTGACAAGGACTTCAGTGGCACTGACAGATCTGCTGCTGCAGCTTCCAGAAGTGGTCCAGTGCAATTTGAGAAGGAAGAAGAGGATCCATTCGGTCTCGACCAGTTTCTTACGCAAGCCAAGCGTGCCGCAACCAAGCGGCCGAAGGAAGGCACGAGTGGGGGTCCAAGTGGCAGTGGTTTTGACAAGGATAGGAAGGACGACAAAGAAAAACGGAGACGCAAGGATTGAAACGTCATCAGCAATCATTTGGATTCTTAGCTCACTATTAAAAGATGTCTTAATTGTAACTTAAAAGACCACGTGCTTGCAATGACTCTCCGGGTAATACCAGCCTATCGGAGGAGACAAATGATCGTAAATGGTGTAATTACCAGTGTTTTTAGGATGTAAAAACTGCTTACATGTCCAATTGACTTAGTGTTTGCATGCACTTATGGGAGGATATTCTTTCCATTTGATCTACAGCTGCTTCGTCTGGTGTTAAACTTTTCGGAGGATACATTGCAAGAGATTGTGATGTCGACCAGAAAACAGATTCCATAAAAGAGTATTTTTTATGGATTGCTACTCTGCAAACATTCAGGAATCTTGCCTTGCTGAATCACTTGCAACCTTGCTTGGAAGGGTTCACATCATTTCATCGCTGAACTTTGTACATTGGCATTTTTTTACATTTCTTATATTTTTGTCAAATATTGAAAAAATTCCAGCATCTGCACAAGGGTGAGCTGATGGTGAACATCGCAGAACCGCGTGGTATGAATTAGTCTGGCCAAAGTTGAAAGTAACTGAAACACAGTTTCATTGTTTTAATCAGGTTGTGGCATGATAAACTTCATGTTGGCCTTAAATTTTCTGCATTAATGTGTCAAAGAAGGCATTTAAGATTTTCATATGTAAGAAAACCCTTAATATGAATTTGATTTTGATTTTGCATAATATGTACCTCATATGACAGTGAAAATGTGTACATATTATTTGTAATAGTTTCTTTTATTTTATCACATTTAAATTAGTAAGACTGAGAATTTTTTTAGAATCTCTCTTTCTTGGTTCATCTTCAAATTAACTGTATATGGGCATCTTTTCATTAGGGAACATAAAATTCAAATAAACTGTAAGTCATAAATACAAATAAGTCTTGTATTTGTAAAGATTAAAATTATTGTTAGTTTTAAAGCATTTTATGTTAGTCAGGAAATCCCACTTTTCCTTGAGGCTGACTAAAATAAAGAACAAGAATTCAATTGGTTGATTTTTTTATTATCTCTCTACTGAAATAAATGTTTTTAGATGGTCATTCTGTTTATCAGTATAGCTTTTGTATTTATTATGTAAGTATTTGGAGGGAGAATGCATAGTTGAACAGATGATGATGTATATTTATGCTTTTACTATATAGGCTTTATCATATAGTCTTGAAAATTGTGGTTGCTAAATCTTATAACTTTATACACAGAGGCTTAGCTTGAAGATTTTTTAGCACATTTTTTTTGTTCCTCCTAATTGATTAAGCTTGTATAGAAATACCAACCATCGTAATCAAACACTTAGTAACTTCCACAATTTTATTTATAGATGTAAAATTGTGGAAGTTACTAAGTGTTTTGATTACGATGATTTATACTGAATTCTACAAAGTGAGGATAGAACATATTAATTATATTGTGTAGAAGTTTTATAGTCATTTTCAAGAAATTATGAAGAAAATCATGTGTTTGAGGTAATTTTGTGTGTTGATGAGGTCCATCGTCAACATGTTGTTCACAAATTATTATTTTATCTTTTTCTAATGACAATTGTATGAGACTATGTAAGTTTTTAGCTTACAATTTGTTATGAATTTGTTGGTGGCATATTGGTTCAGATTTTTCAAAATATGTAGAGTATTTTCTTAATTTTCCATTGTTACTCTTCTCTGGATATTATGGAAGCTTTTTATGATTACTACTGATAGAACTACTTATTTTAAAGTGTTTTTACAGACTTTTTTAGTATTAACTGATCCATGTGGTGGAATCAATAAAAAAATGCCATCTTTGTAGTTAATTCTTAAGCTACAGGTATAGATTAAAGCATATTTATGCTTAATTTATAATTAGTTAACTTCCATGCAAATTAATATTGAAGTGATTTTATAAATACAACAAGCAAAGAGAATTATTATTATGAAATACCTCAGATGTTTATTTAATATTTCCATGAGTATTTTCTCTACTGTCTTGTTTTTCTGAGTTATAGTTTCATCTTAATCCCTAAAATGGCATATGCTTTTTGTTTAATCACTATCATGAGTGTGCTAAGATATATATCATAAATTTTAATAACTACCTATATCGCTAGTCTTATCAGGGGGAAATACCTAAATTCAAAAAAATTGCCCATACATATTTTCTTTTGGAAGAGGATGGGTACATTTCTTTTCAACATTGTTCTCGGTTACCCTACCAAGTCTTTTCAGCACCTGCCTAAGCTTGAATTTCCAGGTTGGTTGTGCATCAAAAGCATTCTCCTGGCTGTCTGTATGTTGAAAGCTTGCACAACAATAATCCTCAAAACATTCTACTGTTACAGGAACAGGAGATGTGTGCTCAGCACATTTAGGTGTGATGTTGTCAATTTAAACCTGGAATTTGGGTTGATCATATAAGATGCAGGTAGGTCTCTTATAGTATTTCCAGGATAAAGAGCCATGCCTTGTGATCTGAAAATGCTGGTGAAAGGTTCTTCTTCTGAGATTTTGGGTGACTGATTATCAGGTTATCTAAACTTTATATTCTGTTAATCTTCAAATAGATTCTTGATTATTTTGGAATGCTTGCTGGTTTGCTTGTTAACATAAATATGTTATAGAAGATATGTCTGTATTAGGTTTTAGAAATTAACTCAGCAAGTTAAGGCATGCACCAGTACACAAAGGAATTTGAATGAAAAATGTCAGGAACTACAACATATCTATTATATATAGATGCTTCTCCGGATTCATTCATGTATATACCTAGATAGATAGATAGATAGGATACTAATTCACAGCCTAAACCACAAGCGTGATTTACTTGAAATTTTTACGACGTATTGGCCATAACGTGTAACCGCCAGAAAAAATATGATTTTGAACCTCAGTGTCATAGGTTCAATTCCAGAGGGCACCAAAGTCCCAATTTTTCCCGTTTAAATGCATTGCTTTGATTTTCGATAATTTTTAAAAAATACTTGCCGGATAGGTAGAGAATCAAAACTCAAGAAGCCTATATATATGGTCATGATCTATCGAAAACATAAATGAGTTTTACTGAAAATATCCTGGGTTCGATGCTAGGTCGAGGCAAAAATCGGCCGTTTAAAATGCATTGTGGCGATTTTTAAGATTTTTTTTGGACCCTTTCCCGATGGCATGCAAACTTGAAATTCGGCATGGGTTTAGATATCATAAATATATTTCATAATCAAATTTTACACATACTCTGATGCTCCTTGGTTCGATCCCAGAGAGCCATTTACATTACTCAATGCATTTCTTATGGAGATAACAGAAAAAGGTTTTAGGCACTTCCCGGCATAATATCAACTTCAAACTTTGTATGAAATAAGACGAAGTCCTAATAAGTCATACTGTGCATTCACAACTACCAATGTGTCCTGGGTTCGACACCAGGCGTCTCTACAATCAGTAAATTATCCGATTTTTAAGAATTAATTTAAATCCCTTCCCAATAATATTAAAACATGAAATTAGGTATATAGAGAGAGAACATAGATACATTTCAAAAACATGTTTTAAATTTCCTAGATCGTCCTTGGTTCGAATCCAGAGAGCCATTTACATTATTGAAAAGTAGGACGTCCTTTGAGGCAGTTGGAGCCAATATTTCTGCTTGAATTTTCACACAGTAGGAGATGGTGATTTTATTTTGTGCTGCATAGTGGGTTCACCAGGAAGGCCTTGGTTCGATGCCAGATGATTAAATTGCAGCGAATTTTAAGAATATTTTCAATCCCGTTTTTTTCTTTTGAGGGCTGTCCCGATATGATGCCGACATGGAATTAGTGTTGGCGATCTGCTTGCAGTATGCAAGCTACATTTTACTCGTATCTATATATAATAGATATGAGTACAACCTAAGTAATCCACTTTTTGACAGATCCAAACCATTGAAGAACCATGGAAAACCAATCTCATATTTTCCAAATCCTTTTTAAGCATCCCTATACATCAGTGGTTCCCAACGGGGGCGCTACCGCCCCCCGGTGGGCGCTGAGAAGTCTAAGGGGGGCGTTCTGTGTCCAAGTCATATTGAGGGGGCGTTGAGGTCCAGCCGCCGCCCCCTTGAGCAGTTGGCGTACTTAATGGCCACTGACAGCATTACTGACATCTTTGTTTCGATTCTTCAACTTTTGACGCTACAGCCTTTTGGTGCCAGGTGTTAGAAACATTGTTATAAATGCTTTCTTAGCTCTCGCAAAAGCTTGTGGCAGAAGGATGCGTCTCGAATGGGGTTGACCTAATCCATGGAATACTGATGGAATGGAGGGGAGGGGTACGGAGGAGAGGGGCGGAAACGCTGTTTTCAATGGGAAATACGGACATTGTAACTGCCTTAAAAATTCTGCATAAAGGTTGATTGGCAAAAGGAGAATGAAACTCAACCCGATTAAAAAACACATATCTCTCCGAGAGATTGTTTTAAATCATCTCTCTACTTTGGAATATACATAGTTGTTCCAAGGATATTTTCTGTTGATGACACGACCCTATGAAAAACTTTTTAAAACTTTTATTGCATTTCTTCATCGGCCTCCTTCCACATACACATAATGACGTTGTAAATTAATTTTGTTCTTGGCTGTAAAGCGCTTTCAGATTCCCAATTTTGGATAGTTCGTAATTTGTAATTGAAAATTATAGGAAAAATGAAAGTACGAATATGACGGAAAGAGAGGAAAAAGTGGAAATGATTAAATGGAATGAAAATAAGTAAGCATAATCAAATAGTAGTATTTTGAAATAACACCACTGATTGTGAGAAAAAATATTTCTCAAACCGGGACTCGGACTCAATTTTATTCATTATCGTTTTAATTGAAAAGTCTTCCAAATATAAGTGAACTATATCGAATTTGGTTAACACTGATACAGTGTGATAACATCATCGGCTTTTACTCGTAGTTTGGTTAATGAAGTTTGACAATGATTGACACAGAGAATAGAAAATAATAATAACAAACCTTTTTATTATTTCTGCTCTAACGCGCCCAATCATCACTGAAGTGCAATCCGTAATAATTGACAAGAAGTTACTCGGGGTATTCATTTAAAAACAGTTCCTATTCATGAAATGTCAACTTTCTTACATTATGAGTTAGAAAAATTATAGCTTGACAGATTATCACCGGTATCACCAGATATTCACCGGCCGTGGTGGCGGAGTGGTCAACGTGCTAGCGCGTTGACGCTCCAACCTCACGGTCCCGGGTTCGAGTCCCGGCTAATTGGATTTTTCCGGTTAGGGAATGGTTGTGTGTGTGTGATATTAATAAAAAAAATAAAAATGCAAAAAAAATGAATAAAATTAATAAAAAAGGGGTTAATTGGAGGAATAGCCTTCCTAGGCTAAAATTCGCCCAAAAAAGAAAGACGGCATTATTATTATTATTATTATTATTATCGAGCATTAGTTCTCATTTTCTTACAATACCGTTCCTCCAACTTAACGGATGGATATGTTTGTGTTTTCAGACCTCTCTGAATAGTGAAATTGCAAATTTTTTTAGTGAACTTTCGTGCAGATATTATTATATGTCCAATAATTATTGCACAAATTACTGAAACCAAACCCAAAGTACTACAAAGGAGTGAACTATTCTGCGGTCCCTACTCGTATCCAAATTTAGTTTGAAAAAATGTAATTACTTTTTACCATAAAACATAAGCATAACTTTCAATTGAATTAATTTATGCCTATCATTAAAAATATAAAATTATCAGATAGCTAGTAGCAATGAAAATACGATACGTTCGAGAATAATAGGGTTAGAAAATAGAATGCGGAATTAGACAGATATTGCGAGCTCACATTAGCTAGGAACGCCCACCTAATCGCTCAGGAATATGACAGCATCCCAGTCTCATGTTTTTCATTACAGCTTGATGAATCAACTTTGCCAAAAAACGAGTCTTTACTTCTGGTGTACGTTCGCTTCATAAAATATGAAAGCATTTCTCCAGAATTATTATTCGCAAGAACGTTAGAAACGGACACAAAAGGAAAATCTGTTTTTGGCGTTTTGGAACATTATTTGGAAGAAAAAGGTATTCCTCTGAATAATATCTTGTCTGTTGCTACCGATGGAGCTCCGGCAATGGTTGGACGTCAACGTGGTTTTATTTCATATTTGAAAAGAGCGGTACCAAATGTAGTCGCCGTGATTGTGTAATTCCCCGACAACATTTGGTGGCAAAACACCTTAGTGATCGCCTTCACCGCTCGCTACAGTATGTAATTACTGCAGTTAACAGGATCAGATGCAATGCTCTCGATGGTAGATTATTTAGAAAGCTTTGTGATGAAAACGACTAAGACTTTAATCGGTTACTATTGCACACAGAAGTTCGTTGGCTGTCAAAAGGTACTTGTCTAAAACGATTTTTGAACTCTTTGAAGAAGTTACTAAGTTTTTTGAAAGCAAAGATGATTTATTGAGAGTGAATTTATTGAAATGTAACAGCGATATTGCTTATTTGACAGATTTATACAACAAATTTAATGAAACAAACTGCAAGGAAATGATTTGAATTTGATCAAAGCCAAGGCAATTATCTCTGCGTTTGTGTCAAAACTTGCTTTGTACAAACAAAATTTGGGTAAAACACAATTTCATTAGTTTCCAAATCTTTCTTAAATGAAAACTAATGATAACGACATTCTCGCTTACTGCCAGCATTTGGAAGCACTAAAAGAAGACTTTACAATTATATTTGAGGATTTACTCAATATGGTTATTCCAGATTGTCATAGAACCATCCTCTAACTTAGAAATCAAAGGATTATCACTGCAGGAGGAGTTTATTGAATTGTCAACAAATGAAGAGTTGAAATTTAAATTAAAAAATGGGTTTCAAGAATTTTGGCTTCAACATCAAATTCCAATTTTATATCCAGCCTTATGGGCTGCAGTAAATACATTTTTCATTGCTTTTCCGTCCTCATATTTAGCAGAACGAAGGTTTATCACGGTGGCCAATCTATTAACTAAGAAAAGAAACAGGTTGTCAATAGTGGAACGCGGTGACTTAAGGTTATTAATGACAAAAATGGCACCAAATATTGATAAATTAGTTTCATCGTATCGAGCTCAGCTGTCTCATTAACAATATTATATTAATTATTAATAACATAGTTTAATCGTTCTGTAAACAATACTTCAATATTTCATTATCTTAAGATTAAAGAAAACTAAAAAAATTGCTCTTGTTTTTCAATATATAGCATGTAAAATGTAATTAACCTAAGGGGGGCGCTATCAAATTCTTAACTGAAAAAGTGGGCGCTGACTCGAAAAAGGTTGGGAACCTATGCTTTAGCCAATTAAGCTACCGCGACAGAACGTTCTCCCCTTCACTTTCTGGTGCTATGACGGTAAGGTGTGCTGTGGAGGATCCATCGAGGATAGCACCACTCCTACGCACACGCGGGACATCTAAGATGCCACCACACCATCACAGCGGTCTTCCAGAGGCCAGGAATGGCGAAGTATGTAAGCGATGAAAATACACATGATACACATGCTTGAATTTTGAGAAGACGTGAAGGAGAAAAAGTCTGCCGCAATAAGTCATAAGGTCTTTCTTACATTCTGTATGCGTTGCTGTTTGCTCACAGAAATATTGTATTTCCCCGGTTGTAGACCCATGAAGCGACAGAAGTGCATAAAGATCGAGCTGGAGGCAGAATAATGTAAACATGAAAATCTTTGAAAGTAGAGCACTAAGAAGACGCTGAATATTGCAGGTTTATCCAAATTTTCTCTTCGCGGTTGCGTGCATTGAACTCAAAATCTCAAAGATTGACTCAGTGCTTGGAAGTAGAGCGTAGGTTCTTACTAATACTAAATCCAAGGAAATCATTATTATTACTAATGCCTGGTTCCTACTTCCATGGGCGCCCATTAAGTCTTTTAAAATTATCAACTAACTCATAAAATAACAGCTTATTCTTTCTTGGCATTCTATTTTCAGCGCTATAATCCAGACATTAAAACTAGATTTAATCAAGAGTTGCTATATTTCGAGAATTCAAAAACAGAATATTTTTGCATTAGAAGTATACTAAGACCTGATATTACAACCTAGATAGGATTGCGAAAGATGTGGTATTTAACATTAAATATATTTAATACAAAATAACTCTTGAAAATCCTGCGTTAAATAACGTAAAGAACATTAAATCTTTGTGAAAATGTTTAAAAATAAAAGAATGGGAAGTAGTTTGCTTACTTCCTGAAACACCTAGCCCTCGGTACCCCTAACCCAACTCGGACCCTATTCTCCGGGAACTATTTTCTAATTTTACCTTTCGTTAATAACTGCATCTTTCCTCGTCCTTCGCTGAGCAGAAATCTCCAACGTCACACTTCCTGTAAAAATAAGAAAAATGTATAGAGATACTGCAAATAAAATTGAAACTTTTTACAGAAATTCAATTCGTAATCACCTTACTCACTAGTAGTATTTTAAATATAATCATGAAATCGATAATAAATTAATATTTCTGGTAAAATAATCAAAAATGTAGCACAAATAATTTTATCCGTTCGTATTACATAAAATTAAACAATAGAACGATTTAAACACATAAATGATTTATGACCCACATTTTCAACCAAAATGAAAAGTTGTTGTAATTAAGAGGTACAAAAAAACATCAACCAACCAACTTTTATTACTTATTTTTGAAGTATTTAGTACAATAAAGGACTAATCAATCATCTTCAAAATCATTATAAACAAATTGTTAAGCTACTAGTAATGCTAGATTAGAAGTGAAGTGTTATCGCATTAATCATGTTTTATCTGAAATTGGTGAAAAGAAATTAAAATCAAAGTGAAGGGTAGAAAAGGAAGTTTCAACTTTCCCAATTCTTTCTAGTTACGATTTCGATTGTAATACACCACTGAGATTCCATAATTTTTCAATCTCAAGCACTTATATCATGATGAAATAATCACTACCTACTACTACACTACTAATACTATCTGAACTAAAAATGAATTGATAATGAAAGACGAAAGAATAGATTAAAATGTTGTATAAATTTCAACGGAAACACCCTTATTAACTTCTTCTTCAAGTTTTTATACATTACTATATTTTGAAAGATGTAAATAATATTGTTTTATTTGGCTTTGTATTTCTATCTCCCGACTTTCATTGTTTTTTAACTCCAATCTTTGTCAATTTGTACTCTAGGTAAACCCAAATAATGAAAATTAAAAGCTATGTAAACTATATAACTACAAAAATTATTTTTTATACAGTCGATATCATTGTGATTGTTTGAGGCGAGTCTGCATTATCGGAAAGGGAACTAAATTACCAAAAATGGGATGGAATGACAGTATTGATAATATCTTAAGTTTTACTGCATCATAGAACGGACATAATCCACATTATTGCTAATTGATAATTATTTAACCATGTCAAAGAATACTAGACTCATGGTACATGGTAAGAGTGAGTTATAATCAGATATATTTATATTAAAACTCATATCAAAATATTGAGATCTGATTCAAATGTATTTTTCCTGTCACTGACAGATATGGAACCAATCTAAACTATTTTTTGCTTAAAGCCTCGCTTCTCATATGGTATTATTGAGTATCAAAAGAAGTACAGCCAATTAAATCAGTACAAAAAATAGATTTTAATCGAGAATAAAATCTAAACATGAAAGTTTAAATAATAAATGAATAGTTTTTGAATTTTCTGGCCTATAAATAAACACAGAGGCAGAGCAATGATTTCCCATTAAATAATCCAAAATATCAAAATAACTTCATGAATGGTCAAGGTCAAGGGAAACACCTAAAAATTAAATTTTTCATTGAAAAGATGGTATTAATTATGGAGAAACAATTCACCATACATGATTAAACATTAATGAAAAATACAAAACGGAATTATATTTAATTTTCATTTCTTAAACGTTATCATGGATGCCATTGCATAAAAATCATTCTTAGCAACGATAAATATGATTGGCTGTTCGCTTTGATAAGAGCTAGTTCATTGGATGATTTGAATTGTTTAAGCCAATAAAAATGAACTACCCGCCACCCACCGCAAATCTCACCCAAATCAATCTTTTTATGACAGACGAAGCCGCCATGTTGACGTGAATCTACATCTTAGATTACGCAACAACAAATTTTACTGATTTTTTGAAAATATCTAAAAGATATTATACTAAAATTATTACGGTAAGTTATAGTATTGCCATATTAATGTTTTGAATAAGTTTTATTAAGTATTGATGAAGTTATGATAATATATTTTTGTAAGAGCCGTCTTCCGTTTGATGTAACTTGTTAAGAAGATCCGCCATGACAGGCGCACTAAAGAAGCATTTCGGATGCTGACTACAAGTGATAATAACTCGCGTAAGTTATAAAATACAGCCCTTGAGTATTAATTTTTATTCTTATTGAAGCAATGTATTATATTTATAATTTATTTGGATCCATTTACTAGGAATTAATTACAAATCGTAAATTACGATGCAGTTAAACTTGCGAATATCAGCGTTAACCATGAAACTTCTATAGCGCCAGCTAAGCGCCACGACCAGAATTTGAAGCACCTCAGACAACAAGGTAATCATGAAATGAAATGAATGAAACATGTATGTGAAAAATATCTGCTTACCTTTTAAACGGCTTGGTCAATATCCGCTATCCCTCCGCCACTGTAAGGGGTCAGTATTTATCTTGCACTTAACACGATTTTATTCACTTTTAAAAGGGTAGCACTGCAAATTATAGAAAGCGTTCGCATTTACACTCACTACTTCAAGGAATAAGACGTACGAAGAGAAGAGAGCGAGCCACTTAGGCACAGAAGCACAATCACCGGGAACGAAGAAATGGATGGAATATCGGTGAGGCATACATATAATGGAAGAAATATCAATCCATTGTTGTTAGCTCGGGAATAAATATTTGAGATAATTCCCTTATTTTATCCTCTTATTGCACCAAAGCACGGCACCACTTAAATATTAGAACATCCTTCTTCTAGCAAAAGACTGGTGAGCACATAACTCCTCGTAGTCCAGTGATGAACACGTCCGATGATAGACTGCTTGTGAAATTCCTTAAAAAATGATTCGCCTCCAATCACGAGCCTCCTTGTCCTGTTACTTTCGTCGTTTTGCACCCTCGATGAGGTCCGCAGCTGAGGAAACCGATATGGCACTCCACCGGTCTACGTTTAGTTCAAATTTCACGCCGATGTCTGGCAGCGAGCATGGCTCTCGCTAGAGGTTCGTATTCTTAAATTCCGTTATTTATTTATTTATTTATTTATTTATTAACGACTTAATTGGGCGAAATTGGGACTAATAAGTCCCATCTTCCATTTAACCCTTGTACATATGCATACATACATTGTGAATGGTTATGAATTTACAAATAATTTTTAAATAACTAAATGATTAAATTACTAATATTTACAGATTGAAATCACTAAATAATGCAAAGGTATATACAGGAAGTTATACAATATAAGGAAAATTGCTAGTATATGAAATATTAAATCATTAAAGAGTATATAGATACATATAGAAAGTTATACAACAAATATAAGTTATCCCTGTGAGAGATATTTGATACAAAGCTTCTTGAATGATGGTAAGGAGGGAGCATTTTGAATTTCTGGCGGGAGTACGTTCCAAAGTTTGCAGGTGGTCACATGAAAAGATTTATTATAAATTCCGATATTATGTTTTGGGATTTGAAGATTTTTATTTCCCCTTGTGTAGCGATCGTGAATATTATTCATAGGGATGAATTGTGAGGAAAGATATTGTGGTGTACTGTTAGTTTTAATTGAGTAAAGACAGGATAAGAGATGAAGTTTCCTTCTAGCATCAAGCTTAAGCCAGGATAATTGCTCGTACGATTCGGTTACTTGATCGCTTTTCCTGAGGTCGCAAATGAATCGGATGCAGGAGTTCTGGGCTCTCTGCAGTTTCGTCGCAAGTTCGTGGGATAAATCATGGAAGACGATATCGCAGTAATCGAAATGTGGGAAAATGAGTGAGGATACGAGATTTTTTCCTAAGAGAATGAGGAAGAAGAGCTTTTAGTCGCGTTAGAGAAGGAAGAGTCCTGTTTACATTTTTTCGTATTTTAGTGGTTTGATCACCCCAAGTGAGAGATTCGTTGATTATAAGACCTAGATTCGTAACACTTTGGCAGAAAGGGATATTTTCATTGACAATCTTAAGGGGAAGTAAATAATTTTTATTTAAGGTAGATGTGAGTTTAGGATGCCCAATTATGATAGATTGACTTTTAGATGGATTAATTACCAGTTGATTATTGATGCACCAATCGTTTATCGATGAAATATCTATGTTCATCTGGTTTATGGCGTAGTTGAGATGAGAAGCTGGTGAATGAATGTACTGTTGTAAATCGTCTGCGTATAGATGGTAATTACAATTGAATAGGTTAGCTGCGATATCATTAATGTAGATAGTGAATAGTAGTGGTCCAAGCGTGGATCCTTGCGGTACACCTCTGTGGTTTGTAAGCCATTCGGAGGAGGAATTATCATAAATTACCTTTTGCGTCCTATTACTTAGGTAGGAGGAGAAACACTGAAGAGACGTAGAGGAAAAACGCATCAAACGAAGCTTGCTGATTAGTATATCTTTATCTATGGAATCAAAGGCCTTGCTGAAGTCCAGTAAGGTAAGAATAGTTACTTCTCTGCGATCCATGGCACGACGAACATCGTCAGTAATCTTTATCAAGGCTGTAGCTGTGTTATGTGATCGGCGGAAGCCAGATTGGTAGGGGTCGAGAAGACGATTTGTTGGGATTTTCCTCCTGACTAGGATGAATACCAAGCAGATTATGTAATTTCTTCCCTCCCACGATATGACTACCACCTGGCCTTGTGCCAATTTGTAGTCTTGAATAATAAATAAATAAATAGTAGATTCAGGGGTAAATTAAGTGAGGTAAATACAGAGAGAATAATTGCAGATGAATTATTTTAGGCTTGAATAGGTGTAATTATGCTTGTTGTTACCTCCGGTTTGCCTGTGTAATGGTTTGCGGTGTTTGGTTATTTAATCATCGATTCGTTCGATTAAAAGTGTTGTGTATGTTTTGTATGTTAGTTTTGTTATGGTGTGCAGCGGTTGCTCTTTTACTTTTTATGCTAATTTTATGAGGTTGAAAGGTTAATTTTTCAGAATAATTTATTAATATTAGATTACTAAAAGTAATAATTTACTTTTAGTAATCCCGTTTGTCAGTCGGTCTATTAACCAAGAATTTGGAGAAATCGATAGTTGTACGGGCTCCTAAAATTGATTAGGGAGGAAGCACAAAATCAGATTAACCGAATGCATTTTAACAGAAATAATTATAATTTAATAGGCAACACAATAGTAGTCTAAAATATATTTTCCGTTCATTTTACTCATCTATTAGATTGTCTCCGTATGGAAAGATCTTTGCTTCTGACTTGTGATGGATTCGTGTTGCAGTCGTGTGGAAGAGGATATTCTGGAGAAACGAGGGAATCCAAAGGCGACGCTGGAAAATCAGCTATCGGGATTTGGAGGACATCGGTTCCGAAAAGTCTTCTATTTGCCTTAAGTTATCGGTTTCAGCTATATTTCTTTCAGCTATCGGTTCAGCTGAAAAAAACTGATTCAGTGATGTGTAATGACTGCAATTGGTGATGATTATTTCGCAGCATCTTTGTATATGTATAAGCTTGCCCCTTTTTAGGTGCGTGTGCAAGTTACTCCTACGGTGACGTCGTGCACCGATTATAATTCTGCCGAAATGGTTTTACTTTTTACAGCTGTGGCTTTTGTTTTTAACGCCAACGGCCGTCCACGACGTTGTTTATTGACTGTTGATCGATGTTAACTGTAATTTCGTCTGCCAAAGTTTAAAAATAATGCTCGTGCAATTCGACGGGGTTTAAACAATCTCACGCACCCCTAAATAGGCAAGTGCAAGTGTACATGCATGTGCTTTGCTTCTTCGTCCACTTCACGAATTTATGCCCCAGATAACGAGGTTTCTTCCGTCGTCTTTTGGAAGATGGTTTGTCAATAAGCGGATCCGGATTATGAAAATTCCGCTGAATTTTATAACAATTAATTCATTCATTTATCACTGACAGGGTTTTCAACCCAATTACACGTCATATAATTATTTTATATAGATTTATTTTTCCGGAAACAATTCATTCGCATGAAATTTGCAGCCTTGAATTATGTGTTGGGCTGATTTCTAGTCGGAAATATTAGATTATGTTAGAATATTCAAAAGTAAAAGATTTTTAGCAGACGCACTTCGCCAAATATTCCGAAAACCTCGCTGCGCATGCGCCTAATTGAACGGCGTCCCCTGCTCAAACATGTAAACATCACGCCGCTCAAGTTTCATCGCACGTGGTAACTTTAGACTCGTTGAGTTTGAATTGCAAAGTTCTTGCGTAATCGAGGATAAGATCCTGACGATGCTCGTTCGGTGAGACTAATCCGCGAGATGGCTCGTTAAAAACGTTTGGTTCACAAAGTAGTCCATGACAAGGAGAAAGAAATGTGGCCCAAGATTTTTCTAATTTTTGAGATCGTTTTGGAGTATTTGGAAGCCAAAGATTCCATTTCGAAGGATGATTTAACCATATGGAAACCAGATATAGCAATTTAACAGAAAAATTCCCGCATTATGCAGCCTAGGGGGTCCATCAGGAAAAATAGTTCGGGAACCCATAATTTTTAGCAATTTCCTCCGCTCCGAGTCACGGTGGTCGAATTTGGGTCTTAATGGAGATCTAAAACCTAATTACGCTCACTCTATTAAGAAAGAGTTGTCACGTGTCCATTGAAGTAGCTTACGCTTGTCTCATCATGCTTATTCCAATGTAGAGGTTCCTTAATGTTATTTTTTATGCAATATTGACTAATATTTACTGAATGCATGGTATCGATTTTAGTTTTATGGTTATTATTGTACAATATTGATGCCAATTCGTGCATTTTTTCTTCATCTCTTATTTTTTGTTTTATTTCATTTTATCGATATCATTTATTTAAATTAACTGACTATTCTTGTTTATTTATCGCATGCGCGTGCTTACTGGCAGTGTATTTCTATATTATGTTATTTATTCTTTTCTCATCGTTTAATTATTCTTATCGATAGATTTGCGCAGGTTTTTCACATCCCCCATCTATGTGAGCGTTTTCCTGCTGTGGACAATTCCTTTTTCCTAAGAATCTCGTAGCTTTTTTTACTTCCACAATTATTCTATTTTTTTCTCATACGATTCTCTTTACTATAATTATTCTATAATTAATAACGATAGGTTAGATGGAAGAAATAATGCTGCAGCAGCCAATACGGATATCTCTAAAATGTACCGTCCAGTGCCTTATGACCCAAGAGGTTCGCCCGGAAATTTCGTGCGTCAGTCGCAGCTTGGACTGATACAACCATCGCTCCGTCATGGGTATTTCTTTTCATCTACTTGAGACTTTTGTTGCATGCAGGGTTCTGGAAATTTTAGACATTCTAGCCCTTTCTTCGTGACGTTCCTACTGATATAAAACCAGCGTATCCTGGATCGAGGGGGGTGCATTCCCCATCGAATTATCGAATGGTCGATTTTTAAAGGGCTCTACTTTCTTCATACTCACCGAAAGTTGGTCTTCGGGACAATATGGTCTCCGTGATGGCTCAGCCACACCGGAGAGGAATTGCAGGTGACTGCTGAAGGAATGGTCCGAATGATTGAGAGCCGAGAAGAATGTATCGAGGCCTTTTCTCGTTCGTTCGTCTTACTGCCAGTATGTTAAGATAAGTAGCTGCTTGCAGACGATAGCGCTACTTCGAAGAAATGGATTGTCGCGCTGACATGCATTATATAACTGGTTCAAATGGCTCATTTTTCTGATTTAATAGATTCATTATAAGGAGACCTCAGGCCCACAAATTTTCCGTCTCGCCTCCAATATAGATTCGTACATCCTTACCAGAGTCTGTGGTCGTTTGCATTAATGCCTCAATGTGCTTCCAAACAGGTCATTTTACCTGATGAAAAGCATTTTCCTATTACGTGGGACTTACATCGGTTGAGGCACTTGCATATCGGGCAGATCATTTCGTCGAGAGCAGTTCCGTTCTGATATGGTAAAATGTGTGGTCTGCTCACGATACCGCGCTATCACAACGCAACTCATTACGTGTTTTCAAAGATACATTTCGAGGTGCGGAGTGTCTAATCTAATACACTCAGAACGTGACAAGAATTTAGAGAGGATACGATTGATTGCTGAGGAATTCGTATCGATTAATTCGTTCAATTTCACTGTATAGCTTATTCAGCTCCTCTCGTAAATTTTTTGTTTTCCTTAAATTTTTAATAATTCAAATAAACTAAAAGCCCCTCGAAAACTATTCTCGTCTCTATGCGGGTTCGAACCCTGGACCCCACTATACGTTTCCATATGGAATGCACGTAAAGTTCGTTTTTGTACCTTGCAGGCTTTGTTATTTTTACAGAATTAAACTGGAAATAATGGTCCCAAGAAGTCAAGAAAAGTATGAAACGAAGATAAATTAAATAAAGAATCTTATCGTTGTCGTAAATACACTTTTTGAATCGAAATTACGAGAACTATGACAAAATAAACGAAGATTTTGTAAAATTTCGCCGTAGTAAACAACTAGTCCCCCTGACGACCAGGATGATTGTTGAATCCGATACATTCATTTTCCCACAAGAATACACGAGGATTTTAAGTCCATGCAGAATTAATGGTTGGAACTAATGTCAGAATTCATGAAGAGGAGGCATCTAACTGAGATTTCCGCGAATGCAAACTATGATATTTAAATAGTAGGAACAAAATTACGGACATTTTGGAGTTCATCAAACCGGTTTACAAAAGCACGTTTATACCTTCTTTTGTAGTGATCAAGATGACAAAGAAATATTACGTCGAGAAAGGGGAAGATTTTTGAGAGACAGAATCTTAACTCAAACTAGATTTTATAGCAGAAATTTTAAAGCAGTGCTTTTGTGTTATTCTCACGAACTGAAAAAATGTTCAATGGAATCGAAATGTAATTTTTCGGAATCTCGCAAATATTTTAGGTAAAATTCCTTCCTGATTAGTATTTATTAAAACAATTAAGGTATTGATAAGTTTATATATTAAGATATCTATTCTTGAATGTTTCATATTAATTAAAATTAAAATCAAGACCTGCATTACATGACGGGGGAGTTTACTAGTTAAATATAATATGCGTAAGTTGTTAACGGCAACCAAATCAATTAACATTATTTCTTACCTTAAGCCTGTTTGAGTGATTGCTGTTTAAGGTTCGTAGCCAAGTCGGCTGTGTCCTTCGGAGACTTTCTCATATTCACTTGTTGGTTGCTTAAGATGGAGTAGTTTTGGGGAGCAAATTGTTTTCTTATTAACTATTTGAAGATTCCTTTGAATCCAGATGTGCCCACTCCAACGATTATTCAAAGAGAAACGTTTCCTTTCAAGTGCCTATCTCCCTCTTTAAACTATGCTGTCTCTAGCTACGTCCTCACATCGAGTTCTTTTTTCGGATTCCAAATCAAATTCCACTTCTGTTTTGTGCCTTACGCGCTTTTATTTTTGTCTACTGTCTGTTTTGTGGCAATACACATCGTTTTTGCAGGTGGTGGATCGTTAGTATACGAAGCATTAGTTTCGTCTCTTTTTAATTGCCATTAATCGCAATCGGAGACCCGTCAATGTCAACCGAATGCGATTTTTGGGTCATAAGTCACGCTAACATTACAAATGTACAGAACCAAAGAGACGATCGTAGCCCTAGGGTTAGACGGCCTTGATCTTGAAGTGCCGGTATAATTCCATAACGCTTTCGAATTTTTGAACAACCAAATGAAAAATGTCGCTGATAAAGAGAAAAGTAATAGCGGCAACCCGTGTAGCTCAAAGGGGGGCCTTGTAACTCGGGAAACCGAGATCGAAATTTTCCGTAATGTTGTTAGTGGTGACATTCCTTCCCTTCAAATCATAAGACGAGTGGTAACGTTAATTAGCCCAAAGTTCCTTCCAGTTCAAATTTTTCACTCTGTTCAGTCATAGTTTTGGCGAAACAAATCACCAAGAATGAAATAGGCTTACCAAACCACAAAGTAGCGATGCATATAAAAAGGACCCGATCTTCAATAACTAAGTAGAAAAGGGTGAGGAGAGAGCTATGAATCTGCTGTAAAATAAATTAACTAACTGCCACACTTGGATGTGGAATGGGATTAGTGCGAGGGAGTTCCTCGGGTGGTCAGAGGTTGATGCCGAGCGACCATCTTAACCCAGATAAACGCAGCGGACTGGCGCATGATGAGTTTCACACAGTTGGACTCCCGCCTACGGCCCCGGTGATCATCAACGTCTCAAACGAGGTGCGGCTGCCATTTAGTACGTTTCGCCTCAACGGGCGTCGCAGGGAGATCTTTCAGATCGACCCCAGGCCGACAGAATGTCGATTTGAGGCAGATGAACCGCCCCGGTGCGAGCGATTGATGTCCTGTGGTGCCTGGCAGCTATTGGGAATTTCGCCGCTCCGCGTGGGACGGAGCAGCGCGATCTTCAGATGAACCCCGTGCCACACGGGAAATGCTCCCTCGGCGACATCACCAGTGGCAACCCGGGACTCTCTCCGCTTTCCCCTCCGTCTCTCCCGCTCGTCGAGCAAGTTGTGATAATGCTGATTATCTGATCATGATTTGCTGATTGCAGCAAAGTTCAGAAAATCCCTATTTATAAAATGTTGCAAATTGGGTTCCTCTGTTTGGATAACTCTGCAACGCATGCCCCCCATGGCATAAATGGTAGGGGAAATATTAATTTAAACTGTAGTTTTGCTAAGGACTTTCTAATTGTGAACGAGATTTTAGTTTACGACAAAATTAATGTACGTTAAAACGCTAATTTTATCGTCAGGGAACCTAACAATTTTGGTCAGCAACATCGAATTTCTAGAGGCCCCTAATCAAGGTCAAAGTCTCCCAACTCAAAACCACTCGTCCGACTAAATCCAAAATCGCAAAGTGGATTGAATTTGACCCACCCATGAAGTTTTTATGATTCGAAAACTTTGTGGTTTTAAAATAATGACAGACAAATCTGAACCCCCTCCCCCAACCAATGTCACCGCTGCCAGCACTACGGAAATGTAGATAAGGCATGCCAGGCTAAGTGCATCCGGTGACACCTTGGATTCTCTCCATGGAGTGTACAAGCGAAACATGCGAATTGAAAAGGCAACCATCCGGAGACCGCGGTTGTCTGAAATCGCTCTTGATAATAATATATTTTGAAAGAGAAAGCGTGACTTCGTCTCAATCCTGACAAATTTCGCGCACCGGAAAGAGGTTTCGTATTAGAGGAAAATAACTTCACCGCCATTTAAAACCAACAAGATTTCTTCTCCGCGAATTGCTGATAACCCCGTGGAAATCGAGAAAGTCCAGGGGAACAAATTGCAATGCCACCGGGAACCGCACCAAAGCAGATAGACCGGAGGGAGAAAATGTAAATCAAGCGACCTTGCTCACTGGCAACACCGTAACGGAAGCGACTATTCATAATCATGTTTAGGAAACATCGAAATCCTCACCATTAAATGGATAAAAAATATGGAGTGGAACGCAAATGGAATTCTAAAATCGAGCTCCGATTCAGCAAGCATTTGATAACCAAAATATACGTAGCCTTTGTTTCCGTTATTGATCTTAAATCTGAGAAAGCGATTCGCGATTGTATGAGGAAGGACGATTCTGAGCTCATGGGAGGGTTTCTACATTTGCATTAATGCTCCGCAGGGAGTGTGAAACCCCAAACTAGATTAATTTTCAGATTACCCCGAAAGAGAGACCAATATAGGCCATATATTTTCGCTATAATCTCGAAAAATCTCATTGCCTGCGAGAATCACGTTCGAAGAGAGGGGGAACCACAGCATCGCGTATTTCGGTGTGTTAATCACTGCTTTAAAATTTCTCGAGTAATTTTTGTCTATCAGTTCTTGCAGTCTTATGAGTTTCCCAATCGGGTGCTCTGATCATTTCGAAATCACTGCTATCAAACCTGGAGTCTCTTTTAACGTAACTAACAGCTAAATCTTGTTGTACGTGCTCCAAGAGAAAAACAAGCTACCTCTTTTACTCTCGATGGAATTACCTCGGAGGATGCGGTTGCACAACCCCATAGCAGACCCAACTACGTCATGGATGTGCATTTTAAACGAAAAATCACTTCTGATGAGCAGGGCCGTGCGCAGGATTTGCTCGTTGGAGGGGTTTTTCAGTCAGGTGCGAGCTGGTAGCGTGGGCTTTTAGGCCCTTTTGTTCGTGAAACTCGATTTCTGATTAGCGCGAAAGTGTGACTCACCGAGACGAAAGGAGTCCTGACAGAGGTTAACATGAAAGTTGAAAGAGGCACTAAATTTTGGAAGAAAAAGTTTACGAAATGAAACATTAAATAAAATAATTTCACTTTATCCTATCTTCAATTCATCATTCGTGGAACTTTTTGAATGAAGGATCCTCATGGTGGGGTTCGAACCCCCAAACCCCCCCCCGGGCGCACGGGCCTACTGATGAGGACACCTAAATATCTGTAGATGCTTACTAATTCTAATCTCATGCCACTGATTAACTTGAGCTTTTGCTCGAGGAACGGGTATTGCTCATTGCTAAATGTTTTTAAAGGTTCAAACCGAGTAGCTAATATTCACATTCATATTTGTGCTTTGAAATTTTACTGGAAATAATAATAAATAAGCTAAAATTCCCAAGCTTGCCAAGTTAAAGTGGTTTTCGTTAAGAACTGCGGTGAGCATAGCATATTCAATTTCAAAGCATTGCATTCACCATGTAACATCCTGTCAAAGATGGACTTCTTCAAAATTGCAAAAAAATCGCTGAATCCGCTTCGTTTGGTTATCTAAATCCGAAAAGCAAAGTATGGGGTTGCAAAAAAAAACAATCCGGCGGAATACAAACCGTGAGCCTTGGAACTCAGATTCAAAATTGCTGAGCCTACACCAGTAGTAACACGAACGAATGAAGAAAGGGTCTCGATGCATTACTTTGGGCTCTGAATCATTTGACCATTCCTGTAGTAGTCGCTAGGGGCGATTTCTTCTCCGGTATGACTGGACTATTATGGGGACAAAATTGTCCCGAAGGTCAATTACTTTCGGTGACTGTGAAGAAAGTCGGTCCCTTTAGGAATCGACCATTCAATATTTCGAAGGGGAGCAGCACCCCCCTCGATCCAGGATCGGCTGGTTTTATATCAATAGGAACATTATTCCACGAAGGAAGGGGCAGAATGTCTAAATTTCCACAACTCTTTTCGCAACAGAAGTCTTGAGTAGACGAGGAGAAATACTCACCCATGACGGAGCGATGGTTGCGTCAATCCAAGCTCTGACGGAAATACGAAATTTCCGATGAGTGAGTATCTCTTTTATGCGACGCATAAGCTTCGTAAGAGAGCTTACTAAGGGTTCCATTGAGAGTTCAATTAAGGGTAAAAATAAAGGTTATATAAAAGGGTACAAATATGGGTTTCATAATGGGAACATTAAGAGATTAATAAGTATAATATTAAGGGTTTTATTCAACGAGTGCGCAAGGATATAATTTTGTGTTTTATTAAGGTATAATTAGGGGTATATTTAAGAATGCATTAAGGGTTTTTCTATGTGATTTATTGGCCATTTCGTTTCAGAGTAAAATTTGCGGTAAAATTAAGGGTAAAAGTATGGGTTTTCCAAGGCTACATAAGGATTAAAATTAAGAGTTTTATTAAGGCAATTATGGGTTTTATTTAGGGTACAATTATGGTTAGATTTAAGGGTACATAAGGGGTTTGCGTAATGATTAATTAAGGTTAAAATTTACGGTACAATGAAGGATACAAATAATGGTTATATTTAGGGGTTTTTAAGTTGATACTGTCTCACGGCAAGCGTGTGAACATGGCGCCACATGATGTCTTGAAATGGGCGATGATCTTAAGTATTGGGCGATACATTTTAGAGGTACCCGTAATGGTTGCTATAGCATTTGGGCTGGAATGTAAAAATAATATCGTAAATTTACTTTTGGAGTTTGAGTCCGGAATAGTGCATATCATTAAGGGATCTTTCCTCTAATCGAATACCTCGCGATATTCATCTCCAGAGGGATTTTATTACTGAAATGATAAGCGGAACCTGCTTCAATTTGTTCACTCGGTAGCTTAACCTCAGTTATGATTGAAATTTGGCTGGGACATAGTTCCCAATGCAACATTCAAGAATCACCCTCCTTTTGGGATTAGCAAATCTACCGTTTACCCGGAAAACCGTCCTTTATTTATTAAATTCTATATTTGCAGGACATAAATCAGCCAATTGATATCCCACTTGGTAAACTACTACTGCAGGAAGGGTAGAGGTTTGTATTCATGATGAATAAATAACCCGAAGTATTTTGATTTCCGCAGGAAATGTTTTTTTCGCAGGTGAAGGATTTGCTGTGCGGTAATTACATGGAAAATGAACTCTTTGCTTGAAATTGATCGAAGTTTGTTTGGCCCAGAATCACTTCTTGTTTAATTATAGTTTTTCTACCCAACCTTTTGGCCAGGTGAAAGGTTTTCCTCTTTCCCACTCCTTGCAGAAACATTTATGGGTCAGCTTGGAACTGTTTCAGCCGGGTGATTGAAGAATATTGGAACATGGGTAAGATGTGCTGCTGATGATATATTTTGCATTTGGAACTCAGTAAATGTTCTTCAGCTCATTCCATTCCTCCTTCAGATTCGTTATCGAACACGAACAAAATAGTTGCTTAATTTATTTGGACCTCGCCCTCTCTATGAATAATAGCAATATTGAATTTTCTGTTTGCCATCTAGTTCACCTTAACTTCCCATCGAAACAGCATCAATTTTTAAACGAACTAAACATAATTAAACAAATTACAGTGGAAAACGGATTCCCATCTAAAATGATCGATTCCTTCCTAAATAATAAGAATCAGAAAATGGCGCTCTCTTTAATCTTTTCCATTCCCCCCATTGCCTTTATCTTTATTCAAACCAGTAACCTTTTAAGTTAACTTTTAGTAACCATCCTTACGTCCATTAAGTAATAGAATTGTTCTCCATAAGTTCAAACTGAAGCTTGCTCTTTATATCCCAAAACACATTGGAAATATTTTCTCTAACAGTTAAGATGTTTCACCCCCAGACTCAAACTCTGGTAGGTATGGTTGGTTTGTGGGGACTGTGAAACAATGTACATCGGGTAAACAAGTAGGAATGTTAAATTTAGGGCTACGTGCTCTATCTTTCCTCAAAAACAACAGCAATTCGCAATTTGCTCATTATATTATTTAAAAAAATTATTATTACAATTTTAAATGTCTTTCCTTGAACAAGTATGTTAGAAGCCGTAAACTGGATGTAGATGACGGAAATTCTTTGACATCCGCAATTTCCTTGCAGGAACAATCTCGGCTGCTGCACGTCACTGGCTTCCACTTACATTATCAACGTTCATTTTGATGGAATGGCTAAGTTTTTCATCTAATCATTTTCTGAGAATATATTAACCCCCAAGATTAGCAGGATGGTTTGCTTAGGTTTGAGATAAATCTTCAAACCTGTATCCGGGCACACACAGAACAATTAGCTAGACATTCAGTCTCTACTGCAGCATCCACAACTGCCTAAAGACCAGTGGACCTTAAAGAAATGGACCTCCACGAAGTACCTTGAAGCATCTGCAGCCAGCGAAAGAGTGGTGAGTTGGGTTTGGTAACGTCCTCAGCTTCTCAAAACGAGATGAGGGGATAGAAGGATTGGAACAAAGATAAAATTCTGCAGTGATTTATGAATTGGAGTATCGGCCATCTCCATAGTTAAATCACGGATAGCTAAAGATATTATATTTAAGATCCCAATCGTCAGTCAAGAAAGTATAATTTGAAATAGTGTGCGAAAGGAGGAGGTTCGCTTGTTTATAGATTCATATAAATTTCTGAATGTGTCTTTCTTAATTTTTTACATCAGAAACTCATTTTGAAACAATGAAAATGACAACAGAGGAGTAAAGCCGCCGTTTCCTAAATTCGTTAACAAGGAATAAATTCTCAAAACCTCCTCCGATTGACGATTCCGCTATAGAACAAAGTAGTGATCCGTGTGCCTGCCTATACCAGACACCGGAATTATGTCGTTAAAGTAATGAAAGATGGAGTAAGACCTATTATGTAGAAAGGTGAAGCAATTGACCGGGAAAGAAATTAGCGATGGAATTGTAGGTTTTTTTTAGGCTAAAGGGAATTTGTGGGAATGCTTCTAATTTAAGTGGCTCCGATATAGGAAATAAAGTTAATAAACAATCGAATACCTTAAAAATTACTGAGCAAGTTGAAGATGAGCAACAACACGTTTCCCGGGCTTCTCCCATTGTAAATGAACTATCGATTGCCATTATTAATTGTAGAAGCATTAAAAACAAAGTAGCCGATCTTGAACATCTTATCCGAAGTAACGACTCCGACATAATTATAGGCACCGAAAGCTGGCTAACAGACGATATTAATGACTACGAAGTATTTCCTAAAGATTTTAAGATTTATCGTAAGGACCGTCAGAATAAAGTGGGTGGAGGAGTATTTATAGCGGTTAAAAGTTCTTTGCGGAGTAGTTCACATACGTATCCTAACAGTTGCATCGAGAGCGTATGGTGTACCATTAGTCAGCCAAATAAACCCAATCTACATGTATGTGATTTTTACCGGCCGCCCAACTCTTCGCGTCATGTTTTGCGGAACCTAAACGATGAAATAAATTTTTACTCGCGTAAAAACAACAATAGCATAATGATAATTGGAGGAGATTTTAATCTTCCAGACATCGATTGGCAAAAGCACGTAGTCAAGAAAAGAGCTCGGGACAATGACTCTTGTAGGACCTTGTTAAATTTAATACAAAAAAATTCATTACACCAGCTAGTCAAAAAGCCTACCAGGGAATTAACCATTTTAGATCTTTTTCTTACGAATACCCCCGAGCGAGTATCTAACACATCTGTTTGCGATGGAATATCCGATCACAAACCCATAATTATAGATTTCGACCTTAACTTGGTAAAGCACAGAAAACCTAAGCGCTGAGTTTATCTTTACCCGCGAGCCGATTTCGAAGGATATCGTATTAAACTCATGTACGAATTTCTGGAATATAAAACGCGCGCGATATGTTTAAATACCGAGGACACGTGGAATCTCTTTGTAAGAACAATGCATGACCTAATGGATAAATTCGTACCCTCAAAACTTTCAAATCAAATTAATGAACCTAGATGGTATAATAAGGAGACTAGGAGAGCACTAAAGAAACAGAGGCGTTTGCATTCCAAATTAAAAGCCGCTGCGAGGCAACCGAATAGTATCAACATAGATCGAGTAGAGAGCGAGCATAAGGAAGCAAAGTCGGAAACTAAACGAATTATGCGAGATGCCCTCCGTCAATATAAAAAGAAGATTTTATGCGAACACTTGGAAGAGGACCCAAAAGCGTTTTGGTCGTACGTTCGTGAGGTCCAAGGTAAAGAGCAAACTGTTGGTTCATTAAAGGATACTTGCGGTAATATAGTAAACGAAGCTAAAGGCAAAGCTAATATCTTGAATGATTTTTTTCGAAGCGTTTTCACGTCTTACGATACATCAAATACTCACCCGAATGTTGATAAACCTGAATCAATGTCGAAAATCACCTTCAGAGAAGACGGCATCATTAAACTATTGCAACAGATTAAACCGAATAAAGCTCCGGGTCCTGAAGACATACCGGCTCGAGTGTTCAAGGAAGTTGCGGAGAGCGTAGCACCTTTTCTTAAAGTTATATTTGACAAGAGTATGAGCGAAGGAAAGGTCCCGAAAGATTGGAAAATTGCGAATGTCACGCCAATATTTAAAAGTGACTCTAAGGACGATCCAGCTAATTACAGGCCTATATCTTTAACATCACTGAGCGGTAAAATTATGGAACATATGATAGCTAGCTCTTTAATGGGTTTTCTTGAAACGTCCAATTTCATAATTAGGAATCAACACGGTTTTCGTAAGACTCGTTCTTGCGAGTCTCAGCTGGTTTTATTAGTACACGATGTTCTAAACTCTGCTGAAAAACATAAGCAAGTCGATGCGATATTTTTAGATTTTCGGAAGGCTTTCGATAAGGTACCCCATCATAAATTGCTGTACAAATTAGAAGTTGCGGGTATCAATGCACAAGTTATTAACTGGATAAAATACTTTCTCACCGATAGAGAGCAACGAGTAGCACTCGATGGTATTAGTTCCAACTTGGTTAAGGCGACCTCGGGCGTCCCTCAGGGCAGTGTAATTGGACCGTTATTATTTTTAGTATACATCAACGACCTCAGCAATCACATTGAAAGCAATGTTAGGATATTCGCAGACGACACAGTCATTTACAGGGAAATAGTTAGTTCAGAGGATAGATTAACCCTTTCGAACGACTTAGATAGAATTATGAATTGGTGCGATGATTGGCAATTAGATCTTAATGTAGAAAAGTGTTCGGTAGTTAACTTCTTCGAAAGTAAATCTATAATAAATGATTATTCTTATAGTCTCCGAGGGGTAAACCTAATGACAGTAGAATCGGTAAAGTATCTTGGAGTAACTCTCACGAATAATCTATCATGGAGTGCCCACATCCGAAATATATGTGGAAAAGCACTTAAGAAACTCGGCTTCGTTAAAAGAATAGTCGGTAGGAGCGAAGAAAAGGTTCGCGAGCGATGTTACTTAGCGTTAGTTAGGTCTCACCTTGAGTATGCATGTAGTGTATGGGACCCCGCCGAGAAATGTCATATTCGGGATTTAGAAAAAGTACGACGAAAGATACGATTTGTAAAGAATTGCTACGATAAAACAGCGAGTGTCACTCAGATGTTACAGGATGCGGGATGGGAATCATTAGAAGATAGAAGAAAAATTCAAAGGATAAATTTATTAAATAAGTTCAGAGAAATTACGTTTTCAGATGATGTAACCGATATAATGCGACCCCCCTGTTATATGGGCCGCTCTGATACTGCCAGAAAGATTAGGGAAATGGATGCTGGAACGAATCGTTTCAAAAATTCATTTTTTCCGCGAAGTATACGCGAAAGCAACCGTTTAGGAAAATAGAGTCAAGGTGCTTGCACCCCCTGCCACACGCCGAAAGGCGGCTTGCAGGGTTCTTACATAGACATAGACAATGGCAAAAGTTAAAAAGAGAAATCACTTATCCAGCCAGCATAAGGTGACGTTAGAAAGAATATGTTGAGCATTTGTCCGGGAAGAACATGAAACATAACATCAAAGATTTATAATTGAAGGCAGTAGTAGAACAGGAAAATTTTGTTAACTGGTGTAAATTTAAGTGTTGTGACTACACCCCCTGCCCAAACATCTCCAGACAATGAAGAGGGAGAATTACGTTTTTTAATTAAAACTTTGATGAGATGAAGCCCTTCATCTGCTTTGTCCTTTTCGTTTATTTCTTATTTTTATATTTTATTTCATAGTTTTACCATTACACACCATTTCATGCTTTTATTACTATTTATGTTCTTTTTTGATAAATATATTTTTAAATTTTTCAATTTATGATTTTAATTTGTATATTTTCATTGTTTTTTATTATGATTTCAATTTTTTATTTTTTTGTTATCTTCAAAACCAATGTTAATCCAATGAATTTATTTCATTTCAATTCATTTTTTTTGTTTATCGTTATTTAATTTCCTACCACCTTTCCCTCAGATTATCGAACATTGAATGGAGATTTTTATTTTCAATTTTTTCATAACGTTGATTAACATTCAGATGTAAATGGAACAAACATAGCAAATAATTTTGAAAGTCAACAAAGTATTAAACTTCCTAGTGCGTACGCTTAGGAAATCAAATAAGAATGTTAAGGAGGCTGCGTACGAATCATTTGCTGCAATCTTGGAATATGGGGATGCCTATGGGACCCACATGAGGTAGGTTAAAAGCGAAAAATAGAAAAGGTACAGAGAAAGACGGCAAGATTCGTCTTAGGCAGATATGCAATATTAGCGTTACTCAGATGCTAGGAGAATTAGGTTGGGAAAGTTTAGAGGAGCGGAGATTAAAGAAAAGGCTAGCTATATTTTTTAAAGTATACACAGGAGTTAATTCGTTTGAGGAATTATCAAACATAGTCACTATGGCAAAATGTGTGGCAGAAAAGACCTTAGACATAAATTTAAATTAATAAAACAGATAACAAACGTTTGTAAAATCTTCTTTCTAAATCTTTCTATTACAGATTGGAATGATTTTCCTGCAGTAGTCTTGGAGCCCTTCCCAAAACTTCATAGGGAGTTTGTAAAAAGATTGGGTAAAAATATTAAGGACGAGTGAGCTTTACGTTGACGAGTACAGTTGGAGCATGGGATTGCCTCGTAGGGTGATGTATGGCGGGGACTTGTCCCTGGGACAGCTACGGAGGCCGTGAAGACCTACTGGGAACCCTGAAAAAACTTGTATTATTTATATGATACATTTTTGTATTAAAATTATGTACAGACAGGATATATGTATGTATGTATAATATATGTGATATGTGTTGCCATCGGACGATTAGTCCAATTGTGATATTTTTGTAATGGTAATAATAAATAAATGAAGGGGATGAGGGCAGAGGGAGGGGATGAGGGTAGGGGGAGGAATGACATATTATTTGCGTTATCTATTAACTTTCGCCGGACTGTTAATAGGGAATTCTTTTTAGAAGTGAAAGATTTTGCTTTACTGGAGAAAACGAATCGTTAGAGCCTGTCAGTGAAAGAAACCGGCTTTCACAAAATGTTCTCACTGCAGATAATTTTTGAGTTTTCAGTACTCTTATGATAAATATCATCCAAAAGACTGCAATCCACTTCAATACAAGATGAACGTCGGGATTATCGTTCAATTAAATTAATATCTCACGCGGCAAAAGGGTTTCTAATGGGCCTTAATGGTTGGATTTAAGAATTAATTAAATTAAAGGGAAAATCTGAGAAATCCCTCTCGATCTTCAGATGGGGAAGGGAATAAGAGGTACAATAGGGGTAATGCGGGTACTTGCAGAAGGAATCCTATTATTTGAGTATATACGGGAAGGTTTTTTCGATTTTGAAAATATTTGCGATAGTCAATTGCCAAAACTGGTGGGAATAAAAAGGAAAATTGCGTTGGACTGGAAAGATGGGAGGCTAGTGCAAAATTGGAATAAAATCAGCCAAGTCGTTTTATTACGAATCGTAGGTGAAAAGGCGATTCTCTTATAACATGAAAACGAATTTCGCCTTTATTTCAAAGAGTTTTTACATGACCGAATCCCGCTCGTGAGCATCTGATCAAAGATATGTTGTAATAACCTGTATAAGAAATTGTGTTGTTTCGAAAACCTGTAAAGGGTTTTGTCATGGATTGAATGGAAGTCATATATAATGGTGTCATAATAAGATAATTGTGGAAAGTAGGGAGTGAGATGGGATTTGCCTTTGTAATGAAGGTCTGATGATAACTTTAAAGCATATATTGAATATGAGTGGCAAGTAACATTATCACCCTGAGAAGAATACAAATTGAAATTTGTGGGAAGCAATTCTTGATAAATGAGACTGCCATAAAATATAATTAAATGTTCTTAGTGAATTGCATACTTAAAAAAACGTTAATTCGAGTATAAGATATTTAGATACTAGCGTTATATTATTAGATACCGAAAAATAACGCCAAGTGAATAGCAGGTAGTTGAATAATTAAAATTAGATAAATAAGAAGAAATAACGATTCAAGATAATGCGACGTAGAAATTGCCATTCGAAGACGTTAAGGAGGTTAAGTAATCGTTAAATGCCCGCTTCAGTCGCAGCTAACGCATTTCGGATACTATGCTACTCTTTGCTCGAATTCCAACAGTGCTGTGGTAAGTGGACATGCGCCTCTAAATATTCTGGTCTATGGCAGGGGTTGCAGACGCGCTTCTGTGTAATAATCTCGGTGTATAGATTTATATATAATTGTTTATCATTTGTTAGTAATGCTCCTTAAGAAAAGCATGCACAATTAAAAAATAATTTCGTAACTATCCCGTTACTGTAGAAATTTCGAATTCTATAAGAGGGTCAGTGGTCTATTACATCTACATTACCCTACAAGCCGCCTTTCGGCGTGTGGCAGGGTGTGTAAACACCAGTTGAATACTACTTCCTTAATCGGTTATTGTCGCGTATCGTTCGCGGAAAGAATGAATTTTTAAAACGATTCGTCCTTGCATCTATTTCTCTTAACTTTCGCTCATGATCGGATCGACCGAGGTAGCAGGGGGGGTTGCATGATTCCTATTGTATCTTCCGCAAATGTAGTTTCCCTGAATTTATTAAGCAATCTCAGATTAGCTTCCAATCTCCTTTCTTTCAAGGATTCCCAACCTACGTCTGAGAACATTTTTGTAACGCTTGCTTTTTTATCGTAGCATTTCTTAACAAAACGAACCTCTTTACGCTGCACTTTCTCGAGTACACGTTTCATCCACCGGATCCCACATACTTGCCGCATATTCCAGAATGGGTCTGACCAAGGTAAAATAATATCGCTCTCTCACCTTTTCATCGCATTTACCGACAATACACTTTACAAAGCCAAGCCTTTTACTTGCTTTGCCGCAGATCTTTCGAATATGCGTGCTCCAATTTAAGTTATTAGTAATGTTGATCCCGAGATATTCAACTGAATCTACTACTTTTATATTCATTCCATTTATTTTGAACGGGTGATTTGAACGCAATTTTTTCTTTTCGAAGAAAGTAACTACGGAGCATTTACCTACGTTAATATCTAATTCACATTTTTCGCACCACATTACATTTATTTTTATGCCAAAAATGTCGTATATTCTTCTTTAGACGTTTCGGAAATATTTCTATAAGAATGCACGTATTTCTATTACCGCTTGCAGGCACAATTTCGTCGGACAATTATTTCTAATTTAGTTTTCCAAATGAAGCTAAGCCTACTGCCAGAAATAGCAATGTGCATAAGTCATAAACAATGTCAAAAGGGTTTTAAACATTGCAGAGTGTCCGCCAACCTGAAAAACTCAGGGAATTCTTCAGGAGTACTCGATGAATTTGTCTGGTATCCTGGAAAATAGATATTTTACTCTCTTTTACTAAATTTCTAACCATGACTCTTGTTTTTCGCTCCGTGCCAGTTCAGTAATAATTCCCCTGAAAGGAAGAAACGGTTCGATGACAGCGTTGCCATGACCAATGTATAGCTCATAATACGTAACTCCTCCTTTCTACGTACTAGTTTAACATTTTGGCAATATTGCAAACACGCAGAATGGGACCGTACGGAGTCGAAGTTTCCAGGAGTACCCAATTTCTATTTAGGCATGAAAAACCGCGAATAGAGCATGATGAGAATTTGTTTTCCACTTAGGTGGATTCGATCATTAGTTGGCGTCACAGTTTGTAGTTGGACTTTTTCAGTGGGTTTTAAGAGTTTTCCTCATTGAACATAAAGGTATTAACAGTTTTCCTCTTCGGAGACTTCCATCACTATTCCATATTTCTTCGTGTATCACAGGGATAATTGAGAAAGTAATTTAACCATTATTACCTGGTCATTAAAAATTTTAAAACTCCGAAGGGATTAACTAAGTATTTCAAGCAAAGTTTACGTTTGGGAAATTTAGAATATTGATATGGGGATACATCGATTAACACTTGGAGGACGAGAGTTTCGACCTACCTAGAAGGACGGCGGCGGTTTTGAAGGCGTACTTTTAAAATTCGTAATTAAATACTTGCGTAAGTCACAAAGACGTATATTTTGCAGAACTACATAATGTGACTTTTATGCAAGTGCTGATAAGATGTTTACCTCATAATTTGTTTAAATTTTAATTAATTAAACAAGACGCGGACCGATGTCCTAAATCTGCAGTTTTTTATACTCTGCAATATTTTTCTTACTCATACTAGACCAATGAAACTCATATTTTCGAAATAAGTGGTAGAAGGTCCGAATTGTTGATAAAAGTCAGTCGCTTTACGCCAAGATTGCTATGCCATCTGACGGAAAGCATATAAAACCACTCGTTCGCGCTTCGGGAAAAACCTCCAGCGAATACGATAGCGGAAGAATTTTTCGAATTATGTCGTGAAAAATTCCATCCTGGGGTTTTCGTCCATGCAAAATCGTTTTATAACATTTACAAATGCATAAAACCACTTTCAGCAGGGTTACCAACATATAAGTTTTATCATTATAAAATGTTCTTCCAATTATTTTCTCAGATAAATATCAAACTTATATCTCAAATTTAAATTCAGTTACCTTTCTTGAATAATTAGAATTCATTTGAGGAAACACTTTATGAAACAGGGCTGCCAACCGTCGAAACGGATCTCTAAACAGAGAGTTGTGTGTTTGCAGTATAAATAACCAAAGAGATATTTTGAGCTCTGATTTGTTTCATGTGATTCGTTGAAATTCTTTGGGATCCCGAACTAGTTTATAAACAATAGGAGGCAGGGTGACCAACATCTTTGGCTGTAAAGTCAAGGTAGCGATCAGATCTTCATGAAAAACCTAACAATTTATCAGGCATTTATCGAAAATGGCCTTATTTTACACATTTTATTCTGTACCTTGTCTTTACAGCCGAAGATATTGGTCACCCTGCTTTCTTATAGTTTATAAACTAATTCGGGATCCCAAAGAGTTTCAACGTATTACATGAAGCAAATCTATGCTCAAAATATCTCTTTAGATATTTATACTGCAAACGCATAACTCTCTGTTTAGCACTAGGAATACCGGACTTGTCACCCCTCTTAGAGCTTCCAAATGGAGTCATTTTGACTCCTACCTTATTATTGTTCATATTTGCAGTTTATCTCTGCTTTTATCGGTACATTGCTTTATTTTATCAGTTTTCTTTATTATTGTAATTCTTAAAACATGTTATTTACAAAAACTGACGTATTTTTTATTAATGTTAATTTCATAATTTATACCCGCTTAGTCTAGAGCAGTGGTTCCCAACGGGGGCTGAGTCTGAGGGGGGCGTTCAGTGCCCAAGTCATATTGGGGGGGCGTTGAGGTCCAGCCGCCGCCCCTTTGAGCATTTGGCGTATTTAATAGCCACTGACGGCATTACTGACATCTTTGTTTCGATTCTTTAACTTATGACGCTACTGCCTTTTGGTGCCTGGTGTCAGAAACATTGTTATAAATGCTTTCTCAGCTCTCGCAAAAGCTTGTGACAGAAGGATGCGTCACGAATGGGGTTGACCTAATCCGTGGAATACTGACGGAATGGAAAGTACGGAGGAGAGGGGCGGAAACGATGTTTGCAGGGCGGCTAATAGTGCGTTTACAATGGAAATACGGACATTGTAACTGCCGTTAAAATTCTGCATAAAGGTTATTTGGCAAAAGGAGAATGAAACTCAACCCGATTAAAAAACACACATCTCCCCGAGCGATTGTTTTAAATCATCTCTCTACTTTGGAATATTCATAGTAGTCCCAAGGATTTTTTCTGTTGATGACACCACCCTATCAAAAGCTTTTATAAACTTTTATTGAATTTCTTCATCGGCCTCCTTCCACATACACTTAATGACGTTGTAAATTAATTTTCGTTCTTGGCTGTGAAGCGCTTTCAGATTCCCAATTTTGGATAGTTCGTTATTTGTAATTGAAAATTATAGGAAAAATGAATGAAGGAATATGACGGAAGGAGAGGAAAATGTGGTAATGATTAAATGGAATGAAAATAAGTACAGGGCAATGAATTGGAAGTGAAAATAAGAAGGTGGGGGAGTTCTAAAATGATCTGTTTATTAACCATGAGGATTAGAACCAGACTTAAAGGCAACAAGGCGTAGGGACGGAGCAGACATTACATTGTACATGCTCTCTGCATTTTTCGGGTGTCCGTCCGCGTAGGATGGCTTGGTAACTTAGTTTCGCTGACTATCCTGTCAGCGTCTTCAGGTCGAAGGATTAACTTCGACCCTTAACACCTTCACTGTATCGAATTTGGTTAACACTGATAACATCATCGGCTTTTACTCGTAGTTTCGTTAATGAAGTTTAACAATGACTGACACAGAGAATAGAAAATAATAATAACAAAACTTTTTATGATTTCTGCTCTGACGCGCTCTGACGCAAATTGTTGCCAAATTAATTATTCACCTTACGTTGATTTTTACATAAGTAATACGGAAATTTTTATCTCCGAAACATATTTTCTTAATAATTACAATGTTTCCGTGCGTATCTATCAATCATATTATTGTGTTGTTTCTACATATAGATCCATGTCGGAACCAAAGAAAAAATGTAGGCAATACAATGTCGAATATTTAAAATATGGTTTCATTCAATCACCCACAAACAAGACATTACTAAAGTGCCTCATTGGTAATGAGGTGTTTTCCAATGAAGCTATGAAACCTTCGCGATATGAAGAGCACTTGAGCGAAATACATCCTGAGAAAAAAAATAAAAATATATCTTACTTTCAAATACTCAGAGATCAACATTCGAGACGTCCTACTTTGGGTGATATGTTTTCGGCCGCATCAAAAGAAGAAAATTATGGATTACGAGCGTCATATAATATTTCCTTACTCATTGCTAAATCGGGAAAACCACACACAATTGGTGAAGAATTGATAATTCCAGCTTTGAGTGAAGTTCTGCGTACCGTGCTGCATAAGCCACCGTCTGATATAATTAAAAAAGGTCCGTTGAGCAATAATACAGTGCAGAGGCGAATAGACGAAATGTCCGAGGATGTGGAGAGTTCTTTAGCTGAGTTTTTGAAGACTACCGAGTTTTCATTACAGCTTGTTGAATCTACTTTGCCAAAAAACGAGTCTTTACTTCTGGTGTACGTTCGATTCATAAAAGATGAAAGGATTTGTCAAAACTTATTATTCGCAAGAACGTTAGAAATGGACACTTAAGGAAATCTGTTTTTGGCGTTTTGGAACACTATTTTGAATAAAAAGGAATTCCTCTGAATAATATATTGTCTGTTGCTACCGATGGTGCTCCGGCAATGGTTGGACGTCACCGTGGTTTTATTTCATATTTGAAAAGAGCGGTACCAAATATAGTCGCCGTGCATTGCGTAATTCACCGACAACATTTGGTAGCAAAACCCCTTAGTGATCGCCTTCACCGCTCGCTACAGTATGTAATTACTTCAGTTAACAGGATCAGAAGCAATGTTCTCGATGATAGATTATTTAGGAAGCGTTGTGATGAAAACGACTAAGACTTTAATCGGTTACTATTGCACAAAGAAGTTCGTTGGCTGTCAAAAGGTACTTGTCTAAAACGATTTTTTAACTCTTTGAAGCAGTTACTAAGTTTTTTGAAAGTAAAGATGATTTATTTGGAGTGAATTTATTGAAATGTAAGAGCGATATTGCTTTTTTGACAGATTTATACAACAAATTTAATGAAACAAACTGCAAGGAAATTATTTGAATTTGATCAAATTCAAATCATTCCCTTCCCTTTGATCATTCAAATCAAAATTCAGGAGGATTTTATCGAATTGTCAACAAATGAAGAGTTGAAATTTAAATTAAATATGGGTATCAAGAATTTCGGCTTCAACATCAAATTCCAATATTATATCCAGCCTTATGGGCTGCAGTAAAGAAATTTTTCATCGCTTTTCCGTCCTCATATTTAGCAGAAAGAGGGTTTAGCATGGTGACCAATCTATTAACTAAGAAAAGAAACAGGTTTTCAATAGTGGAACGCGGTGACTTAAGGTTATTAATGACAAAAATTACACCAAATATTAATACATTAGTTTCATCGCATCAAGCTCAGCTGTCTCATTAATAATATTATATTAATTATTAATAACATATTTCAATCTTCAACAATACTTCCATATTTCATTATCTTAAGATTAAAGAAAATTAAAAATTTGTTCTTGTTTTTCAATATATTGCATGTACAATGTAGTTAACCTTATGGGGGCGCTATCAAATTATTGACTGAAAAAGTGGGCCCTGACTCAAAAAAGGTTGGGAACCTATGCTATACATGGACTCCCTATAATGTCGAATTTCTCACGGAGACAGCAAGCTTAAACGTAAATTGACAAATCTACTAGAAGAAAAGAATTTATAAATTTGAGAACAATCTTCTCTTTTGTGATACAACTGCACTCGAATGAGGCATGCCTATAAATCTGTTTTCAACATTTCCCTGAGTGTTCTTTAGCAGTAACATATTAAAATAAATTCGCTGTTAAAGCATTTCTTCTCATTTAGGATTTGAATATTACAATTTTAAAATCGACTTCCTCTCATATTTAAGAATGGATATTCTTTGATTTTTCTAATGCAGGACAGTAAGGAATAAAAACTCAATGGAATTTCAAGAAAGTGTAAATGTCTAGCCTCGGTATTAGTTTAGTAAAACTTAATTAACTTATTATCTTCAAATTAATAGTGAGTACATCCTACAAGGAATACCAAGAATGAATTTTATTCATGTGGAAAAATAATTTTATTGTAAGGTAGTTTTTAGCAAAACAACTGATAACAACAATATACTAGTAATAACAATCTTTAAGCACATATTTATAATTTACAAAATGAATACATTGATTAATTATTCCCATAGTATTACGAACATTTTTGTCAGTATTATACATGTACAAAAATAAATAGTAAGGTAGCAGATAGCAGTAATAAACAGCAAGTTTGCCAGTCTACTCCTACCTAAGCGTAGCACATTGGCTGTAGTTGGAAGAATCACCATTTGTATCCACCATAAAATGGCTATACAATTCCAAAACATTTTCTTGTGGTAGATATTCATCTGATCATGATTTACAATACCAAAATCCATTTAGAATATTAGCATATCAAATGGAATATATTTACAAAAAAAATCTCTCTCTTTACTAAACTCTGAAAAAATCAACTGATTTGAAGTCATTGAGGGATACAAATCTTTCAGAATACATTTTTACCTAAAAATATAGATGATGTTATGATAAAATTGATGAAATAAATAGGATCTTCCTATATATGAACCATAATGTCTTCAAGAGGTTTCCGACTCAAATCTGGAACTGTGGCATCCTCAGCAGGGTAGCCAACTGGCAACAAGAGCATCAACTTTTCTGATGATGGCCTTCCAAGAAGTACTTTCAGAGCTGGTCCACAATTTAGGGGTGTACTCGTCAGTGATACCAATCCAGCATACTGAAGAGATTGAAGACAACATAGTAATAAAATTTAATTTAGTGGATTCAATATACAAGAAATGCTTGAATTCATGGCCATAGAAATGGAAGATGTAGTACAGAATACAGTTTTATTCCTAATAATGGTCAATTGAAAGAATGTACTTGCTTGAAATGCATGTGTAAAGCAGAATTTAATTAACTTCTACTCTAAATAACTGATTCTTAATATCAAAATCCTATATTAATTTATCAGTGGAAATATTCTTTGTGAAACTATACAGTTTTATGACTTGCTGAATATTGTTCTCTGAGTCTCTATTTTATGATATAAAAAGTAATTTTATATTGGAGATTTTATCATTTACTTAAAGGTTTAAATATGGTAAAGTATTGTTTCCATATCTTTTTATAATATAAGAAGATGAGTTGCGTCATTTTTATCGGCAATAAGACCTGTCTTTCCTATTTGAAAAATTCTACTTATTTTACATAGTAATTCTGTCAAATGAGAAGGGAGAATTTAATAATTTGCCATTCAAAGAACTCTATTCCTAAGTCAAACAAAGTCATAGAGAACAAGGCATCACATAAAAAAGCATCAGTTTTGCCTTTTCATTTCATACGAGCTGTCACTACTTAAAGACATTTTTTATCAATCTGTTAGCAAATCAAACTTTTTTTTCCACTACAATTATATTTGGGCTCCCGGATAGTCATGTGGACAGTGCGTTTGCCTTCGGTGAAAGCTGTCCCGGGTTCGATTCCCAGAGGGAGCCAATGTGCGAAATGGCCTAATCTGTCGAAGCACTTTTTACAACACTACTACTACTGTTTGTATGTATATAATATGTAATAAAAAGCCATGCCACCAGATGTTAAATCTACTTGCAGGGTTTCTGTAATAATTATATACCTCTATTAATAATATTATATCAATTACTCAATTAGTGTAAGTCACACAATATTAGCTGATAAGCCAAATCAGAATCAAAATATCAAATTTAAAAGTAATCTCAGTGAGCATTGTATAGCCTTGCTTCTTTAGAAATTCTCAGTCACATAATTCTAAATTAGAAACTCATATTTAACCAATGTTGAGACTTACGTGTACAGCGGTAAGTAAGATTCCTGAGGCCATTGCCACACTCATTTCATTATAGTAGTGGATCTTCTTTCTGCCATCTGGGTGCAATCCATACATTTGCTTAAAAACTAGGATGAGGTACGGTGCCACTGTGAGATACTCCTTGATCCAGTTAGTTCGCAGTGGCCTCAAATCTGTAGTCCATTTTACTCCTAACGGTTGGACCAACAAAGGTTATTACAAATGTTAATTAATATTCATAGTTGTGAAGAATTTTGGTAAATTTTATATATTAATGGCAAAGAGATCAATTGTTAATTATATTATTCTCTATTTATTCAAGATGATCTTATCTTCCTTGATTTTCCAAAAAGGTGATACATTTTTCATTTAAAATCAATTGCTAAAATGGGGTACATAACTTCAGTGAATAATGATATTTATATGATTGTGACTAAATTAGTTGCTCATAAGATTGACATAAGGAAATATTTGTACCAATAACATTCTTAGCATTGAAGTCATATTTATAAAGGCATTAGTGTAAACTACAGATGTTGACTCTTTGATAGTTCATTCAAAACGTAATTATTATATCAATGATATTAATCTAATAATAATATCAATAATATTAATGAAGATTAATCTAGACTAGTTTGCAACCATTTTTCTCCAGGAAGTACTTCTCTCATTGTGGTATTTGTAAATATTGATGTTTTATTAAGGAGATTGGGTAGCTTTAAATTTAAAGTCCATTTTAATTTACTACAGAGTAAAAAAGATATAAATGTTGAAAATGGAAAGAGTATCTGCAGATTCTGTGATTTCAAATATAAACCTACCCTTTTCTTGGTATACAGAGGTAATTAGACTCAGTTCAGGATTTTTTATCAGAGAATGAATTCTAATGTGAATCATATTGGATCTCCCAAGAACAAGAGCAAATTCTGCATGGAATATCAATTAAGCTAATCATGTCATTTGCTACATCCTTATGGATATCTAAAAATGTGCAAATCGTTGCATTTAATATCATTATATTTAAACAAATTGTGTTAATTCATTTATTATCACTTAATTCCCTAAAATGTCAATATCACTGGAGGTAAAATGTTTTCGTGGACTAATAAATTTTACCTATACAAATTTACATTTTTCCATAACAATAAATGTATAAATGCTGATAGGTTGGGATTAAAAATTTTAATATAAACAGTCTATAATGTAATTCACTCCTCCTATTACACTTGTATATCCTGAAATTAATGTTACTCAAATTTCATCTCTCTCCAAAACGTTTTTAATTTACCTTTGCATAATAGGGTCGGTACATAATTGTAACACTAGAGGAAGAAACAATCTACTCATTCCAAATCACAGGACGGAAATGCTACATGAATCCTTTGCAGTGACCTTGGTTAATTTATGGAACGCCCTTCCGCATAGTATCAAATCTTCCTGTTCTATCCACACTTTCAAGAGGAGATGCCTTTCGTATCTTCTAGAGAATCAATAATGCTAATTATCTCCATCATAGCATTTTACATTTTACCATAAGTCAAGTTCGTTTTTTCCTAGTTTTTTTCATGCTGCACGGAACAACACTTCAAACTTCTTTCTTTACTTTGGAATATTTTGTTTGTTATTGTTACTACAGTTTACATCCAGTATAACCTTTTCTTTTTTTTACTATTTTGTATTTCCATTATATTAACTTACTTTAGATTATTGTTTATGCCTAAATCATGATGTTAACTCTCTTATATAATTATTTTAGAGCGTAATTTTTGTATTGATCGTGTTTTATTTTGCTTTTTTCTAGTTCAGTCATATTTTTTATCACAAGTGTATGTATCTACTTACTGTATTTTCTGCATTTCATTTTTTATTAACTCTCATTATTTTTCTTGATAATATGTCTCTAACACTTCTTGTAATTTTCCAGGTTATATGTACATTGTTTTCTTTAATGTCTTTTGTTTTTTTGTTTTTGTTTTTTATGTTACTTTGTATATTGCTATCTCTTTTTTAAATGTGAACTGATTCTTATTTATGTATCGCATGTAAGTACTTATTGGTAGTGTATTTATTTATTTTTGAATGTTTTTCTCTTTTCTTATCTTTTAGCTATTACTATCGGTAGGTTTGTGCAGGTTTTTCACACCCCCCTTCTTTGTGGGTGTTTTCCTGCAGCGGATATTTTTTCCTAAGCTTTTCTTAGGTTTTTTTAAAATCCGCAATCCCTTCTCACATTTTCTTCTATTTTCCTCTAAGTTTCATTGATACATGTAAGATACTTATAATAATGTAACAGCTTAACTACAGGTTAGATGGAAGAGGAGACTTTTTAGTCTCAATCTCGCCTAATAAAGACCCCTAATAATAATAATAATAATACAGTCGCAAAACAACACTACTTACCCATTCTCTTTTTGTAATTAATTTCTTCCTCATTCTCAATGATGTCTCGGACTTTCTCTTTTACCTCAGGATCAGATACCACAACAAAAGTCCAAGGTTCAGTATGAGCACCACTTGGTCCTGTGCCTGATTAACATAACACAAAGGCTTAAGTAGCTGTATTTACACAAAGAAAATTTCAGAATTAAAATAATAATTTTAACAAATTATATAACTTAAAAGAAATGTTTGCATGAAATAAAATTTTATACAAAATTTCAAAATAAATGTCACCTGCGCAGTTTTTGACATATCCATCGAAAGACGCAAATGATTTAGGTTACTTCCACTTTCATATTTGCCACAATTTGAAGTTTATCAATGCTACTTTAGCTCAGCTCAGCAGATTCTGAGAGGAATTCAAGCTTTGCTAAATAAGACCCCAAAAGAAAACTTCCTGAATTGGTGTATGAAAAGGGAAAGCCATAGATCAGGGATACTTTTAGAGGTTCTGGCCTCATCAGAACAATATAGCGCTGACATAGTTCATGCTCTGGTTCAATCTACATAATTATGGATCTCTCCTTGTATCAAACAGTATTCTAGATCATATTATGAAAAATTATCTAGGTACATACATTTAAAAGTTGATTTCATTAGTGCTTATTTATTTACCACAGCAAATATATATGTATTTGGATGAAATATTTTAAAGTCCGCTATAATCACCATCCACGTAGAAATAAATTATAAGGATTACCTGCTGCTCTAATTATATTCTCAATGACTTCAAATGGAACAGGATCAGAGCTAAAAAACCTCAGAGTTCTTCTTTTATTCATTAGCCTAGAAAGGAAATGACTGTCATTAGTTCCATTTTAAAACTCATCTAAGAAAACCTATTCATAAATTCTCCAGATGAAGTCAGGAAGTCAGTCAAAAAAAGATGAAAGAAAAGGTAAAGAGAAAGGATTATGCTATCATTCATGTAAAGATAAACTTAAAATGGATTCATTAAGACTTGAAACTTTATTTTTCATTCATACAATACTATATTTTTCTTTATCTTATTTCAGAACTCTTTTAGTAATTCATAAAAGTCTGCTATTTTTAATAATAACAGTTCATAAACTGCTTTTTGTGTATGATATAAAGGCATATTACATATTATTGGAATGAGATAAAAATGGATCTTATACTTCACGGGTTTCCAACTGGGTGAAGATTCTGGGTAGCTCCAATGTTTTGGAAGCTGTCACTGCTGCTGTTCTGAAGGATGATTTAATACGTCACAACTACCCAGTGACTTCACCTGGTTGAAAACCCGTGAATTCTTCCTCAATAAATTTAAAATGTATCCCCTTCCAAAAAGAGAAAATCAGCATATAGTGGAAAAGTTGAGGTAGAACAAAAGTCACATAATTAGAAATTAAAAACAGTGTAATTAATCTCTTTCAGAATATATTTTATATGCACCATTGAAAACTTATTTGTTTGCTTATTAATCTTTACATGTTTCAGTCGAATTTTATAGAAAATGATTCAATTTTGAATCATCATCCATCATATTACAGCCCTCAGTAAGTTTTACTCTGAGTTAAATTGGAAAATATAAAATTAAGTGCTAACTATATTCTTATATCAAACAGCAAAAGCTAGGAAATCAGATAGGGAAGAGTTAGGCAGGAGAGTTATATGAGGATGACCTTTATCGTCAGTGCTTTTTAATATTTTTCCAGAGGAAATGGTGAAAGAAATTTGGGAGGAAATAAATAAAAGAATCATATCATAGTGGGTGGGTAAGCAGTGAGCTGTGACAAAGTTTTTCATGAGGTTCCATAAAGAAGTTAACTAATATTATAACTACACTAAATGATGAAGCTAGGATCACTGGGATGAACATAAATTCCAGTAAAACTGAAGTAACGAGATATTATTTCTTGCTATGGAAAGTGCATAGAAATCAGGTAACAATAAGCCAAATCTTAGCTGTGGAGCATATTGTTTCATAGATATCAACACAAAGGAAGGAGGACATACGAACTTTGAAGGGGAGGTATTTGAGGTATGGCTGTAGTGTATAATGGAAAAGTAAGTTAGGTTAATATCTACCTAACTTGCTTTTCCTATAGGAAAAAAACTTAGAAATGTTGATGAAATTGGAGAGGAAAGGTTTTTAATTAAAGATTTTAAGGGGTAGATGAGGAAGTGGCTTGGTCAAATATATATGTAATAGGTACTAGCTAAAGAAAATAAATGAAGTTGTAAATCAAGAGAATAGAAATAGGAATAGACAAAAGCCAAAAATAATAGACGATGTGAAGGGATAAGGTAAATTATAAAAAAGATAACAATATGTAGGAAAATTTAGAACAGTTGAAGCAACAAGCAGTTAAAGTTGTTCAAGTGCCCTAAAGGCAATCACTAGTGATGCTCCTTATATTTTTCATTCATTATTATTCTTTTCGTACAAGTATTCTACTCTGTAAGCATATTTTAATTTGTTTGGAATGAAAATTAACATAAGTAAAACTAAAGTTTTGAGGTCCACTAAGGGAAAGAAAGCTAAGTTTAACTATAAGGCTGGATGGAGAAACGTGGACTTTAAGAAAGGAAGAATAAATGTTTGGAGGCTTTCAAGATGTGGGTATGACGTAGAATGGAAAAAGGTAGTTGGGTTGGTTGACAAACAAACACGGAGGTGTTAGAGATGGTTGGGGAGGAGAGGGCTTTAATTGATGTGATTAAGCATCGTCAAAAGAAATAGGTGGGTCAAATATTGAGGGGAAATGAATTGGTGAAGGTTGTAATTGAGGCTAGGATTCAGGGGAAAATACAGAGGGGATGACAGAGACAAAAGTTTTTGGATGATATAAGGGGTGGGGTTAACTATAAGGAACTGAAGGAGATGGCTCTTAATAGGGATTTTTGATTGTACATGAGTCTACCGAAAGGTAGAACATTCATGGTGATGATTCTATTTTGATCTAATAGATTTAAAATTAAAATAATAAATCAATCAAAATTTTCTAAAGATAATAAGGTTCTCAAAAATCATAATTTTAAATTATATCAATTGATCAAGGTTTATAAATGTTGAGCTGTAACGTTTAATGTTTTATCACTGGATAATCGATGCATTCTTATCGATTTATGCATAAATAACGATTACAGCAACTGCCATTTTGGTTGATACATGAGATATTTCCTATGAAAACAATCAAAATAATTTCTGAGTAGAGTAATTTGAAGAGAAACATAGGTTTGTGGCGTCGAAACGCCAAACATGGTCTCCGGAGGCCATTCCTGTACCTCGGTCACTATCATCGAGATATCTCAGTAACTACATGAGGTACTTACTTGCTGTTATTCCTATAATAAGCCGAAATATTTGAAGTGTCTTCCCTGGAAATTTCATCGAAAACGGGCTATTTCTAGTAATAAAAAAATATTTCCCAAACAGTCCCAAACGATAATTTTAACAAACGATCAATTCGTGACTCATCTTAAGTTATTTTATACGAAATTAATTAGCGATATTCGACTCCCTATATATTTTGAAGCATTCGCATATTTTATTGTAACTTATTGTTATTGTAATGAGCCACTTAGTCTTTGTAATTATGAAGCTTAATAACTAACAATTTCTCTAAAGTGCAATTATAATTTATTGCAACTTCAGGATCTAAATCCTTCCTACTCTCCACCCACCAAAACCCGCTTTTGGCTGTGCTTAGAGAAAAGATAGAAATCTACTATTTTGATATTAACTACCATTTGGTTTATATACTACGTAACTACTATTATTTTCAGCGTGTGATCACCTAACAAAATTGAATTATCTGTTATAGTTTTTAATAACGTTGTTTTACTTTAAAGGTATTGAGAATATATTCTTTTTCTTACTTGTAAAACTCTTCCGATCGTTTTTGCATTTCCTCTGCTTTATAGCGCTCGAAAACAAAGGGTATATGCTGTAGATCTTCTGGCAAAGCACTTGTGATGTCAACTGGATCATGATCAGAGTTCCAATCTCCTTCATCTTTTACTTCAGCAACTGTAACAAAAATGAATAGTTTTACTTGTTAATTTATTATACTTTTTCATGGAAATGACCATGTGAATAATTTCACTTTACACAGTTACTGCTGGTTTATTGGTACAATTTTCTATTGCTTTAAGTGGGTCAGATATTCAATAAAAATTAAAAAATATTTCTTATGAATCCTGAGCCATCATCATAAATGTATTATTATAACTATAAGAACCCATGATAAAACTAAAAATTAACCTTAACATTCATGATCATGGTTTGTTTAGAAATTTTTACATTAGATCATTCAGTTTACTTGGAGTTATTATCTTTGTGGTCTTCTTCATTCATATGTATCATATCTTCACACATTTCTTATATCACATCCACCTTACTTATACTATTGGATCACCTAGGGAAATGTTTCATATTGTTTATTCGTCAGCCTCTGTAGGTGGAAGTGCAAGATTGTATCTTTAAATCTGCAGTTGGTGACTTGTTTTGCATTGAATATGATTTATAGAATCTACTCTGTGATCCTTTCTGGATTACCTCAAAAAGATCCTGCAGGATTATATATTTTGTATTTTGAAACAGTGTCTCATATTGAATATTGTAGATGCATTTTATTTAATATGTATGCTAAGGATACTACAAATATGATAAGGGTATCCATTTAAGCTCGGTTCACACGGTGCATGTTTTCTAGCTTGATTCCTTGCGTGGAACCCTGCATGCTTGCTAGCATGAAAATTTCGTGTCTGCCTGCTGCTGGGCATGCTCCCTTGCTTGATTTTGAGAAATAGGACAGGTGCTATTTTTCCTGCATGTTTCGCTGATGGTTGGTTGCTATGTGTTGCTAGCTGAACTATTTACTGCTAGCAAGCATGCAGAGATCCACGCAAAGAATCAAGCTAGAAAACATACACCGTGTGAACCGGACTTTACATGGAATGAAAATGGAGCTGAGATCACCTACTTCCAAATTAAGTTGTATTGATGGAAATGGCATTACTCTTCCTCAAAATGTTTTTTTCTATTATAGTCATAAATTGTGCTTGATATTTCTTGATGTTTTTACAATTATTATTATTATTATTATTATTATTTATTTATGTACGGGCAGAGCCCTATTACACATCATGGTTACAAATAAATTTGATAATCTTTGAACATTAAACAATACAATATATTCACAAAATATTATTTCTACTTATGTGTCTAAATTGCTGTGGCTTCAATAATACTCAATAAATTATGGAATGAGATTTATCCTGGAGTTAAAACAAAACAATATGTGAACACTTGTAAAGAAAGAAAAATTTGGAACATGGCTGTTAAAGAATTAGAGTTTAAAAATTCCTATGGCCATCTTTATTGGCGACTTTAAGGTTGACCAAATTTCCTTCTTAAAATCATGGTGCGCGTTATACACTGGTATATACGGTATTTAAATATTAATTTAAGTATAATTCATTCTCCCCAATGATCGGTGCTATCTGAGACAGCTGCCTCTTTACTCACCATTTGATGTATGCCCTACCGCTTTCGATAAGTATTATTTTTTAATGCATAATCTATTTTTCCGCGTGAGGAATTGGCTCGGTAATCTCTTTTCAAAATTTCACATCTTCTCCGAAGTGCTTAATGGCTTTGAATGTTCGCTTAACCGTGGGCTCTCTCTAAGTCCAACTGTCGTCCATTTCTCAACCCACAGCGGCTAAGACATTTTTTCACCGGACCAGAGGCTTTCAAAAACTGCCCCTATATTTGCTTGTCACTCTTCCAAGACGACCATGTGCCTGCAGCTTTCTTCGCCCCGAAGAAACATTAGGTAGTATTTGGCGTGCTTTTACGGAAGCACTTTCTCTTCATCTCGGGCCAATTGGCTAACAACATTTTCAGCCCACTCATCTAAATAACGTTGTCTTATGAGATGGCATGTTACTCGTAAGGTGCGTTTATTTGATCCGCAGTGAGAGTTCCTGGACTTCCTTTCACCAAAGTAATCAGGGATTTTCCATTCCTCGTGTTGAATTTAGTTTCTCATTTGAATGCGTTTCGACATCGAAATATTTTCGAGTAGACTGTTTTGTTTGGCCAAGTTTAAATAAGTGATGGTCAACAGAGGATGTTAAAATTTTTTAAGACGGCTCTTTATGGTTCGCTTGAAATGCTAAAAAATGGTTATACTGCATGAATCTATATTTTAAATCTATTTTATGGCAATTTAAGAGGAAAATTTGTTATTATTAAGGTGCATGGTAGCTTTAGAAAGCATCTACCCACATGAACCATAAAAAATAGTGTTCACATTAGAGGTTAAAAATCTCCAATACTCGTCTTTGTTGGCGACCCTCTTCTCATCTGCCGGTGTTTGGAGAAAATAAGAGAGAACACTTAGCACCAGTTAATGGGTCATTAAAACTGCAATGTTCTCTCTTGTTTTCTAAGAACACTGCAGATGAGAAGAGGGTTGCCAACAAAGACGAGTATTGGAGATTTTTAACCTCTAATGTGAACACTATTTTTTATGGTTCATGTGGGTAGATGCTTTCTAAAGCTACCATGCACCTTAATAATAACAAATTTTCCTCTTAAATTGCCATAAAATAGATTTAAAATATAGATTCATGCAGTATAACCATTTTTTAATTTATTTGCCGACCTTGAATCCTATTAATTTGTTAAGTTTAACAAATAAATGGTTGATACTTCATTTTAGGAATATTTTCTGATTGTGACTGCTTGCAGAGTATTTGAATTTTCCAAGGATGACATCCTAGAATGATTTAAGAAAAGTTTTGGATTGCTCAAAAATTTGATCAAAATCATAACATATTAAAACGAGGCAAATTCAATGCAATTTACATCTTATTAACAAAAATTCTACCCTTTCACTTGCTAAGTTACTAGCCTTGAAAGGTCATAGAAAAATCTTTTGTAATTTATGCATTTGTATTCTCAGTTTCAGTCCTTTTTTTAAATAACTTTCACAACTTAGGACTGAAAGCAAATAGGGAAGGGAAAGTTTTTCATGATTTGAGAGTAGAGTCATTTCTACATGAAAAAGTGCCTGAAAGGTAGATTTCATGCAAATTATAGGTCTATTTCACTATCTTCTTTTACTAGCAAAACAATGGCCATGTCATAGTTATTTTTTGTGGGATTTCTTTATGCATTCGTTTTCATGTGTAGTTGCCAACATATATTTCATAAGATGCAATAGTGATGTAATATTATATTAATTCCAACATGGTCAAAGTAACTTGTGGTATGTCTCTGGATAGTCTAGTCAGTCCATTACTATTGTGGTATAAATAAAAAACTAATATTTTAACAAATGGTAATGTGATTGATGGGAGGTAAAGATTCTTTTGGATGACAGTAATTCACAGGGAAATAGTAAACACATATGATGGATTATATCTACCCAAAGATACACGAAGAGTTTTGAAATGACATGATGATTTTAAGTTAAAAGTAATGTCAATTAGAAATGCTAGGTAGTTAACTTTTAATTTGAAAATTTCTGGAATTAGAATGTATTGTATTTCTATGTACAGTTTCAGAGAGAGAACTTAGTAGCAGTTGACTCAAGATAATATCTTAAAAATAACTTTGGAAGTAATTCAACATGGGATACCCACATTAAAACTCACTCTGCTGAGAATTTTATAAACTTATCTTTTCTAATAAGTCATTGTTATAGGGAAAAAAGGCGTTTTTAATTTTAAAAGGCTGTGAATATTGGTTTATTACCCATATGCATATACCTATGTTTGTGTATGGGACCCTGGTGCTAAGTATTGTGCTTGTGAATTAGAATTGAAACAATGAAAGGCTGTATACTTTGTTGTGAGTTTTTATAATTGATTGAGATTCCTTACCAGCATACAGTACTCCTTAACTTTGGGTGGGCATCATAGGAGCATTAATAATATTTACTTAAATTTCACCCATTAATTGCTGCTTTCTTATGGGGCTTTGTGGGTGTCCATTAAGGGTCGATTATGTGAATTTATACTCTGAAAAGTCACTTCACAAACTTGAATTTTTACATGGATGATAGTACACAATTACCAACCAGGGACCAACTTCAGCATACCCAACGCAAGCCATATGACATGGTATATATGTAGATGTAGCTCTATTAGTCCAAATGTTTTAATAATGTTTCCTAATATTAAATATTTCATGATATTTAAACTATGTGTTTACAAAGCTGCTGATTGACACTTAATACAGTTCAATGGAAAAATTGATTAGCTCTCAAAACAATATTTTTGCTTGTCCTCTGATGATTTTTCTATCAGTGAATAATGATTTATATATTAACCATATTATAGAAAGCTTTTTATATTTTGATCATGAATAGAGGAATTCAGGTAAATGTTTAAATTTTCATTTACCATTTGTTTTGAGTCATCATCTAGACTAGATCCTTTGATTTTGATTATTGAAATAGTGACATGGTCCTTTCATAAGCATTTTACCAACCAAAGACTCTTTGCAGTGGCTGCTATTTCTGAAAAATTTTGCTCTTGAATAATCATCTAAGAGTCTATTCAAAATAACAAGAGTTGAAATTGTATTAAAACATTTATTTGAAATACCCTTGTTAAGTTTACTAGTTACTTTAAAAACGAAATGATATATCAATGCTGGACCAATAAATTGAGTTACACAGACAAAAAATTTAAAGGTTGAGTTCTATCTCAAAGATTTTCATCTTCATTTTGACACAATGAAAATCAATTATTTTTGGTTTTACTGCATGATGATGAACATGAAGAATTACCTTTTTTTCATGGTACATGTATGTCATTATAAAAAAATGGCGGTTTTAAATGTTTTCAGGAGTGAAAATAACTTTTCATTTTGTCTTCTGTTAAAATATTGTTGTTGTTGCTATAAAAATATGAATTCTTTGCAGCAGTATCGAAGAACATGTTGTCTTTTATGAAAACTACTATTTGAATAACCCAAAGAAGCCTACGAATCATAACTTTCTATTTCTGAATGCTTAACTTCGCATTCAAGTGGACTGGTGAGAGGCTAGTTTTGCAGCATAGGCCTAAATGCAGGTGAGGTTGATTCCCTGTAAAAATATGAGGGAAGTTTTTAGGTTATAAATCAATAGTATCAGACATTGTAACCAGCGAGATACGAGTTCTTCAAATTTAAAGCACTAGGGCTGGCAACAGATACTCTGAGCCTGAGTACCTAAGGCCAGTCCTGAACCTAATGCTTACTGATGCAAATTCCTTTTACACTAGAAGGTCCGGGGTATGTTGCCTACCTAAAAGGTCCGCGAGGGGTCAATTGACCCCAATGTGTTATTAGAAGGACCTTGCTGTATTCTCCCTATAAGATGCCCCTTTTTATTGTTTTTCTACATCATGAGCTTTTCTATTGCTACATTTTGGCACTTGAACTCTGTTACAGGTGGATTTTAGGTGGATTAGAGTGGTTTCACAGTTCATAAAATGGAATTGGTCGGAAATAATTTCATTTTCTTTCGATTTTTTTTCATTTATTAAAAAAAATGTACAGATATCTTCTTTTATAACACAATTACATGAAAATGTTTTAAAACACTGGTTTTTAAGAAGTGAAAATCATTATACACAGCAAAGTAAGAATAACATCTCGACAGAAGGTTTTCTAGTGAAAAAGTGACTGTCACAGAGAACATGGCAAATTTGCAGGTTAGTACAAAAGTTGATTTAAACGGTAAGTATGATTTTTTTTAACATATTTCTAATTTGTTTTTATCTACTAGAAGACATTTTACATAAAGCTATCCACTACATTACATTTTTTCAGGAACAGAACAAAAAAAACTTAAAAGTGTACGAAAGAACATGGTTTTTGTTCTTGAGGTGAGTAACAAAGGTTTTTGCTTAGTGTCGTATCCTATATGTAAAAAAACATACAAGATTAAAAAAAATGAGAATCTTAACTTGTGAATATTATATTAGCGCTATTAGGAAACACATAAAAATGAAAATTTTTAGTAACAAAAGGTCGTAACCTCTAAGAGGCAGGTCTATTGCATTTCTAGGCTTCCTGGCATTTCTTGCAAACCCTAATATCACTTTCACACTTACCACACATACGTTTCTTGCATCTGTTACATGACTTCTTTGTTTTGTTTTGTTTGCCGAGCCCAATTTGGCACTGCCTGCGACTACCTGAGTCAGGAGGAACGAGGTCTGCTACACGCTGCATTTTTCTACTTTCTACGTAAGTATTTGACATTTGTTTTGCAACTCCCAAAATGAACGATTTACGTGAAACATTAGAGTTAAAGACTAACTTGTGCAATGAGTGAGCATTAACCATGGCTATATCTAGGATATTTTAGAAAACATGCACCGGCCATCGCCGTGTGCCAGACCGAACGCTGTATTTACGAGTCATTTGCTCAACCGTATCGACTCCTCATTTGTTCTTATTGTAAAAAAGTACCGTCTCTGGCAATTTTTTCTCCGTCTCACCGTCAATTTGTACACAGGGATGCATACTACTAAGAACTAGGCCTTTTTTTAGATTTAGATTGATAACCAGTCAAGGTGATTTCTTCGTGTTTATAGATATCAGTGCTAAAACGAGAATCACCACATTTCTTCAAAGTAGGCGGTACTTCTCTTCTATTTCGATTTAGCGTCCCTACAAGGCTAGTATTTTCCTTCTTGAGTTCTTTCGCAATATTCAAGGAGGTAAAGTAATTGTCCATTGTGACGTTTCTGCCCTTGTTTAGGTAAGGCTCAACAAGTTGTTTGACAATGTTTTTGCCGACACGTTCTGTACTGGTCCTTGCCTCATATTTGCCTACATAGGGTATAATATTGAGCACGGACCTGTTTTTCGCATCAGTAGCGACCCAAAATTTAATCCCAAACTTATCGGGTTTATTTGCCATGTATTGTAAAAATGGGCACCAGCACTTTGTCGGATGCAGTTGCTCATCAACAGTAATACTTTCGCCAGGTCTGTAGCATGCTAAGCAATTTTCAACAAACTTATTCCAAAGAACTGATACCAAGCAAAATTTGTCGGTTTGTTTACAGGCAGTAAGGCTGGCCCTGTCATCAAAACATAAAAATCACATGATTTCCTTGAACCGATTTCTACACATTGTCGCCAAAAACAATGGTTGGCCCCATTGCGTGTGCCACAGATCATTAACATGGGTTGATTGAGCTACACAAGCCTCACGTGCATACAAAATAGAGAGAAAAGCGTTGATCTCTTCTAAAGACAGTGACCACGATTCATCGCCTAGAACTCGCCGAGCTTCTTTTTCAGTACAATCTTTTATAAGCCTAAGCATAGGTTCCGTCAGAAAAAGCTTCAACGCGCTCCAGTAAGAGTTTTCCTCCAAGTGCTGCTTGCCGTAGCTAGTGGCACCCCCTGATTCTCTTAGAACATTCATTTTACCACGTCTGCCAGCATGATCGCCAGGCGAAATGAGAGTCCAAACTGTGCTATTAGCTGTTTCTGTACCCCCCTGGTGTGTGAATATGCAATGCACACTGCCGTGGTAGCGAGCGGTGGGGTGGGGGGATTTTATTTGGGAACTTGAAACAAAGCTTCAACAGTTATGGCCTTCAATCAGCAACAAATGAAAGAAAAACAATTTTTTTAGTATAAAACCCATGATTATGATCGTTTATTATGATAGAACTAGATATTAGGAGCCATATTAGGCAGGAAACGTGCCCGATGTCAACGGAAACGCTTAAAATGCAATTGGGGTCAATTGACCCCTCGCGGTCCTTGTAGTTAGACCCGCTTGTTGCCCCAAAAGTACTTGCTAATTTTACAAAATATTTCACACAGTGGCTTATGCCCCTTAAATATTAAAAGTAAAGAAAAATCAGATCCGCACAAAAATAACTTTTTGAGGACGATAAGAAAGTTGCGAAGGCTCAATTGACCCCTATCGGACCTTCTAGTGTTAAAGTCCCCTCTTATTCATAGGTAGCAAAGAAAAATATACTCAGGGTGTCCCTAACTCCCAGGTGTCTTGATGCTTTATTTTCCTCTCCCAATGCCTAGAGCTAGCTGTCCTTGCACTCTTATTATTTTTCAAATACCGTATTTATCGGCGTATAACGCGCACATTTTTGGAAGATTTACGCCTGAAATTAAGATTGCGTGCTATATGTGTATAATAAATTCTTATTTAAACCTAGGTAAATAAAATATATTATAATAAAATCATATTATTTTCTTAACTCAATTTTTATTTTGAAAATTTCTCTTCTCCTGAAAACAACTTTTTGCGATACTTTTCAAAATCTGAAAACCAACATATTATCACTCATTCGTGTGATAATATTCGCTTGCAAAACATCGCATCTCCTCGACTCTGGCCCGAGTGCACCAATCTCGATTAAATCCGCCGTTAGCTGACCGCGGTTAAATATTATCGGCGGTCAACTTAAGTTTGGAGTGCACCAACAGTAACCGAGGTTTTGCTAACCGCGGTTAGCTGGCGGCCGATTAACGTCCCTGTGAATACGTTGAGTACCGCTTAGTGCTCGCCTAAACGTATATCGCAACTCATTTGTCTTTGTTGTTTGTATATTGGAGGGATTGGACGACTTGTCAGACCGACTAGAAAATAGTGTTATCTGTGGACTCACAAGTGTGTATACCAGTGTATATTTTTTCAGTGGAACAATAAGTAAAGAATCGATTAAAGAGATGGAAGTAAACGATAGAAAAAGGCAGAGAACCCCCAATTTTAGCAAATACGAAGCTGATCTACTGATCGATTTGGTTTTAAGTCGAAAAGATATAATTGAGAATAAGAAGACAGATGGGAAGTTATTGAAGGAGAAAGAGTTGGCATGGCAAAAGATTGCCACAGAATTCAATTCCCTTCCTGGTGATTTAGGGGGACAAGTTTAATTTAATAAAAATTAAATTTGTTTAAGCGATACTTCTTATAATTTTATCGTATACAATGAAATACTTATTACCTGTTGCTCTTCATTTCGCATGCTATTGAATTTTATCAATGTGTATTTATAGTATTAGTTATAAGTGCAATGTTATTTTAGTAATCTTCGATATTTGCAAGTATTTTAAAGAGAATTACCTAATTCGTAACAGCAATAAGAGTGTGCTGTTGAAATACTCGCATAACTTTACTTTCTCACTAACTTTTTATCTTATCAGAATAACTTCTTTAGCTTGCTTAAATTTTAAAATAACAGAAGTGTATTTATATGGTTCTTAAGGTGTTGTTAAAAGATCATATGGCCAATTGAAAACATGCTACGAGAACATGAAAAGAAAGACAAGGAAAGACATAGCAGATGAAAAGATGGACATGTATAGGACTGGAGGAGGGCCATCAAATGAAAAAAGAATTAGAATTAACGAAAAGGTAGCATTTATTTTGGGTCCCAATGTAAGACCAATGGAAAACCCTTTTGATTCAGATGCTCTTTTTCATAGTAATGGTAAGCATAATAATATTCATACCAGTAACCTAAATAAAATGAAAAAATTAATCAAATCTGGTTACTTTTTTAGATCAGCAGCATACAATCATTCCACAAAATATATCATATTCATCAGAGGTAGGTTTACAGGTAACATAAGGTTACACCTTGTATAAGTCATGAGTATAGTAAACTGTTAATATTCAATGTTTATAGGATGTGTTGGAGAATCCAGAGACAACACAAAATGAATCAGTATCATTAACTGAGACTCCTATTGTTGAAATTCACGAAGTAGAAGTAGTAGGCATGACAGGAGCTGCCACATCAATAGGAAGTAGTAAATTGATGAATAAAAGAATTAAAGATTCCACTTCGCTTGGTACAAATTCGCAAAATAAAAGCAGGCATCCCATGGATGAAATGAAAGACTCCTGCAGAAGCAGAACTGAAGTGTCGCAAGAGCCGCTTAAGATAATGAAGGAAGAGCACCTAAAAGAAATGGAAATAAAAGATATGAAACTTTTAATACTGAAGGAGAAGTTGAAGTACTGGCGAAAAATGAACAAGGAGATAGACAGTGAATAGCAGCCTGTGTTACCATTTTAAATACAATTTTCACAATGTTCCTATTTTTAAGTTTAATAAATTATAAAGATTTAATTTGAAAACCTTTACTTTCATTAATTTATTCAGTTTTCACAGCAAAATTAATATTCTTGAGGAGAATAAAATCCTGTGTATAAAGTTTTATAATTCCTAAACTTTTTTGTGGGTTTTACGAGTAGTTTTTGCAGCTTTATTTTAACAACATCAAATGATTTTCACATGAAACAAAATGTACTTGCCCTAATTGAAATGACCATTTATTAATGCCTGACGAATAGCTTGTCCAGTAACTTGATCATTGCGGTACATAAGATGATTTGGATGAATAGGTTCATCATCAGCAATCTCGGGTCTCCTCCTTTGCTGCAGCTCTCCGAGTAACCTAGTCACTTCAACATCATTCGGTGGATCGTCTTCCCTAGCGGCAATTGCTATGTTATGAAGAACTGCAGTAGCTGAGATTACTGCATAGGATTTATGCAGTCTACTCCTTAATCCAAATGCCAAAATTGGAAATCTCCGTTTCCAAACACCGAAGAGTCTTTCAATCGTGTTTCTTGTTTTTATATGGGCCCTATTGTATAACCGTTCAGCAGGTGTACGTGGATTTGTCAGTGGTGTAAGGAGATAGGTCTTGCATGCATACCCTCCATCTCCCAACAAAAATCCATTGGTCATGTCACCCGCTTCAAATTTTGTCCTTAAGGAGGAATTTCTAAATATCGTGCTGTCGTGCACGGATCCTGGCCACCGTACGACTAAATCCCTTATCAATAAATTATGATCGCATACGGTTTGTACATTTATTGAAAAATAACCCTTCCTATTTCGAAAGGTTTCTGCATTATCACCGCCCGGTGATTTTATTCGTATATGCGTACAGTCTATGGCACCCAAAACACCAGGGAAATTAGCGATGTCGTAAAAGCCATCCATCACAGCTCTTCGTTCTCGCGGAGGATTTGGGAAGTGAACGAACTGAGGCAATAGTCTTGCAAGTGCCACCGATACCTCGTCGATTGCATGCAAAGCAGTAGTTCGGTGTATTCCGAAAGAATCTCCTATCAGCATGTGAAACGCACCTGTGGCGTAAAATCTCAACGTAGTCAAAAGTTTATCCATCGGCGAAAGAGGATTGTTTCTCTGGCTTGGATATTCAAGATGATGGCGAATATTTTCTAAGAGGGAAAGCACTGTTTCTTTCCTCAACCTATATCTTTCGTGGAATTTAGTTTCACTTAAATCATCGAAAGGATTCACCCTAGCGTCATTCATGGTTTCTACGCTGAAAATTATTATGGTTTTCTAAATAATCTAAATACAGGAGTTCGTCCTCGAAATCATCAAACCGAAACGCCATAATTGTTTACCTCTCTTGTTGCTACACCGATTAAGTAACTTAACCGGTCGATTTCGCTCGGTTAATTCTTAACCGCGGTCAGCTGCCCGGTTAACGCTAACCGAGGTTGGTGCACTTGAAAATGGCCTTAACCGCGGTTAGTTAACAATTTAACCGCGGTTAAGCCTTAACCGAGATTGGTGCACTCGGGCCTCTGTATATGATATTAATAATCGGGGCTGGCTTTATGGGCCTGGATATGGGTCGCCTGGAGCCGCCAAATTATTCCATTACAAGATTATTATTATTAATTGACTCTCAAATAACTCACAAAAACATTAAATAGAAAGAATCATAATAATACATATAAGATAATAATAATATAAGAATATTAAATATTAAATAAGTCTATTTATGGCCGGAAACAATTTAATTTATTTAATTATACAAATGAAATTTATGCAACGTCTCATAACCCTCAATAACGAATTTTTCTTACCACTTCTGTGACAGTGGCCAGTGGAGAACGAAGCTTCTCAAAACTGGAACTGATGAAGACATGTTTGCGCACCACAATGGTGCTAGAGTGTGTGTGTGGGTGCTTTGCAGAGTGCGTTGTAGTCCTGACCATTCCAAGTTTTTAATATTAAATTTTAGTTTATTTTTTAAAGCTTTCATTAGGACTTGTAATAAATTATGAACATAATACTCTTTCACTCCGAAGCTGCTCCACAGACAATGGAAAGGGAGAAAAATGGTTTCCTTGGAAACAGTGGAAATTCTCTCTTCAACAAAACCCCTAACTAACGATCTCACCTTCCTCAACCCCTCCCCTCTCCTGGTCCTTCCCTCAAAACTCTGTACATCTCTATTAATACTGTCATTTCCGATGTAATATCACCTGAGGATGGCTGTCAATGCCGAAACCGGCCGAATAAATTAAAATGTATTGTGGAAATTACGAAGTCTTTTCTTTCAACTTAACATAATACTTAAAATATATTGTGTAATTCAATGGGTATACATTAATTATTATAATGCAGTGATCTTTGTTCACATAATTATACTCGTCACTGATTCATAATTTTAATCATAATTAAAATATGAACTATTCACGATAAACCACCCAAAAATATCGCATTAAACTGAAGATATGTTGTATAATAATGAAGGAGATGGCACTTAATAGGGATTTTTGAGTGAATACGAACCTACCGAAAGGTAGAACACTCATGAATGAATGAATGTTGTGTTATCTAAGGTTGACCAAATTTCCTTCTTAAAATCATGGTGCGCGTTATACACTGGTATATACGGTATTTAAATATTAATTTAAGTATAATTCATTCTCCCCAATGATCGGTGCTATCTGAGACAGCTGCCTCTTTACTCACCATTTGATGTATGCCCTACCGCTTTCGATAAGTATTATTTTTTAATGCATAATCTATTTTTCCGCGTGAGGAATTGGCTCGGTAATCTCTTTTCAAAATTTCACATCTTCTCCGAAGTGCTTAATGGCTTTGAATGTTCGCTTAACCGTGGGCTCTCTCTAAGTCCAACTGTCGTCCATTTCTCAACCCACAGCGGCTAAGACATTTTTTCACCGGACCAGAGGCTTTCAAAAACTGCCCCTATATTTGCTTGTCACTCTTCCAAGACGACCATGTGCCTGCAGCTTTCTTCGCCCCGAAGAAACATTAGGTAGTATTTGGCGTGCTTTTACGGAAGCACTTTCTCTTCATCTCGGGCCAATTGGCTAACAACATTTTCAGCCCACTCATCTAAATAACGTTGTCTTATGAGATGGCATGTTACTCGTAAGGTGCGTTTATTTGATCCGCAGTGAGAGTTCCTGGACTTCCTTTCACCAAAGTAATCAGGGATTTTCCATTCCTCGTGTTGAATTTAGTTTCTCATTTGAATGCGTTTCGACATCGAAATATTTTCGAGTAGACTGTTTTGTTTGGCCAAGTTTAAATAAGTGATGGTCAACAGAGGATGTTAAAATTTTTTAAGACGGCTCTTTATGGTTCGCTTGAAATGCTAATAAATATAAAAGAAAAATTCCTATCAGAGAGCTGGGGATGTAGCTCAGTGGTAGAGCGTTCGCTTTGCATGTGAAAGGTCCGGGGTTCGATCCCCCGCATCTCCAAATATTTTGCTACCGGATATTCATGTGGACAGCGCGTTCGCCTTTGGTGAAAGTGGTCCCGGGTTCAATTCCCGGTGGGAGCCAAAAATGTAAAAGTACTTTTTCTCATTAAGTAAGATACAGAAAAATTGAAAAAGTTGAATTTGAAGCCATGGGGCTGGTAATTCAATAACGCCCAAGAATTAAGAGGGCATACAGATGTGCTGTTTTGCCAAGGGCCATACCATGATGAAAACATCGGTTCTCGTCCTATCAGATGATTTTTTCATTAAAACCTGAAATCGAGTAAATCAAAATTGTCCTAACGTTCATTTAATTCCCTTTTAACTTGGAACTTAGTTTCTTTGCTTTAGCTATCTCAAATAATATGACTTATATGAAATTCTTTATTACCACTCATTTCTGCCTATTGCCGGTGAAATTTCGTTTGATCACATGAGTATCGCTCTCATAATACATTTCCTCCTTCATCGTGTACTTGTAAGGTACATGTTCTACAAAATTGAACAATTCCGATGGTATTTGATTGAACTCCATCGTATAAAATAATTCATTGGAACGAAAATCCTTATAAAATTAATTTTATTAACTTGCACAATTCCACCGTAATCACTATATTATACATAAATACGGTTGGATTGTAAAAGTAAAAAAAAAATATTGTACACTCAATTTTCGTTGCAATACATTATTTTGCATAAGTTCTCTAGTTTATGCGACCTAAACCAGTGATTAGAAATTGAACTCACTCTTGTTTATCTATAAATTACTCAAATTCTGCAAAGTAATTGATAATTCAATGAAGTATGCAATGAAGTGTTTCGAAGACTGATTTAAATCTTAACCACCTCCTCAGATATCCATCACAAGCTTTGGAGAGGGAATGAGGCTTACTAGGCAAGATAAGGAGTGCGGAATTCTCGCTCGCTTTCCCCATAGAACCAGAATGCAGAGATTGATAAACGTCTAAGTGCATGAAGGACAATGGTTCCTGTGCTTGAGGCTGAAATCTATTAAAAGTAGGTCATTAGTTTGAAATCGTAATTATTTTCATTTTTACTTGCTGTGCTGTCAGATTTTTGTGTGATTCATGGTGAGTTGCAAACGAAGGAAAATACTAATTTCTATATCAGTGGTTCTCCTCTCGTATTTCTTACAACCCATAGGTTCTTCTGCACACATCTTTTCATCTCCACCTAGATGCTTTCTCAGGATATAATGGGTGGCATCTTATCTTATCTCCGATCATGAGGAATTGGATTGTCTCCGATGCATGCCTTTGTTGCATTTTTATTGTTAAAGTTGGCCTTTACCCCATATAGTCGTTAATCTGCTGAATGGAGATCAAGATTTCTTGGAATTTAGGAGTCTTTTGCCTGATCTTAAATTCATGAAATTCGTTTTTCTATTCCGATAGTTATGAATAAAGAAAACTCTTTACAGAGTTAGAAAGTTAACATTTTGCGGCGAAATTTTGGCGTTTTCTATTACGCAGGAATTAAGGTTTGTAGTTCAGTTTCCCTAGGTACAATTGAATAACATCTAGCTTTATTCTCTCAATGTTATTATGGTACTAGTCCTATATTATCTCGACAGAGATACGGATAAGTACCGATTGCATAAGAAGAAACGGTATTATAGAAGTTCAGTGCTTGTGTTTTATGCATTACCGCACCAGACATATAATGTAACCAATGTTTAATGAAATAATATTTTTTGTTGTCTTTGGTCTTGGCCATTTATTTTTTAATCGATGTAGTTTTATAATTAAACAAAACTTTGAGATTATGTAAACTATGTAGCGTGATTTCACTGCGCCGTTATATGTGCCATAAAATCACAACACACTAAATTAAGGGACAAATATACCAATAGTCATTTATTATTATGCATAATTAAATTAAAATAATCAATGTGTAACTTTTTATGATTTTTAAATTTTAAAATTTATTTCAGTTGAATTTCTCTATTTCTTATTTACTGTAGAGGATAGCTTAGTACATCGACTTCAATGATTTTTTGGACTTCAGCAATTTGTATTGGTACTAATATAAGAAATTGATCTAAAATGCAAGTTGTTACAAAATGCTGGAGTGTTTTATTGAAACTTTTTGCTATTTCAGATCGTTAAAACACTAGATACCCGAGTTATAACACTAGATAAGTGTCGCTCTAAAATTGTCTTTCTTATGATCCTGTCTGGATCGTTGTTTTTAATAAAAATCTTATGATAGGAAAAGCAAACTATAAAAAGTAACATATGTTTAACGAAATATATTTTATTATATAACCATATAGAATCGAACTAAGATTTCTTGAGTAGTGATAATGATGTTGCAATCAATTAGGTGGCCTTGTACTATCCAAAATATTCACCTCATATCTTTGCGCATTGAAATAAATTTCAAGAGATGTATTAATGAATCCTTGTGGAAATGAATTGACCTAGGATGGATTTTTATAGGATAACGACGGTGATTAATATATTTCCTGAACTGGAGAAAGTTGAAACAAATACCTGTTAAGCTAGGAGTGAGCTTTTCACCACATGGCAACCCTAATTGTAAAACATACTTATCATCTCAAATTATACTTTACTCCTCAAGTTCATTTTCACCATTATCAAAGTATTATCAGAGTATCAGAGTTGAAGCATAAAATAAGCCAGCACGATTAGCTTCATCTTTGTTTACGATATGCGACAGTGATTTTTCATTTACACTTCTAATTGAATTTCTCGTTCATTTCTACTTTACAGCCATGAGTTTCATAATTCGAACATAGCGAAAAGAATGTGATGATAGCATAATTTTTCGGTTTTTTGTTACTACGCCAATGGATGATGTATTGCAAATCCCATCAATCTCTGCGTTTTTCAGGGATTTTTTGATGCCGTCCAATTTGATATCGTGACTGTCGACTTTTTCCTTACAAAATACTTGTATATAGGACAATGGGATACCTTTTATGAGCTGGCTGAACTTTGATCCGATCCTTTGTGTTTTGGACTATCGGAAGAATCGCTTTCCCTCAATCAAGTCCTCGCGACCTTTTAGAAAAATGGCGAAACTCTTAAAACTCAGACGTTGCCTTCATGGGGGTCTGAGGGAATAAAGCTGCTTTACTTTTCACTTTTTCCATCAAAAGAATTCACGATTCAGTTAAATATCCTTTTAAGCTTTTAATGGTGAAATTTTCGTGAGATGTCGAGCATGCATGAGTCGTTTCCCAACTCTTTTTAAATTCACGATTTTGCCTTGACAGGCAGCTTTTGAGGATACTTCTGATAACAGATGTCTCCTCTCAGAGCCTTTATAGTAGTGTAGATCTATCGAACTGTGATCTTTCCATCAAAAGAGTCAAACCAATAAAGAAAAAAATCACACGTTACTTTGGAGACTACAATTAATACTTTGACACTTTCAAAGCTGGTTAAACTCGTTATTCCTGGTTTAAGGAAACTATGAAGACATTACCTTTTTCATTTTCGCTTGCTCGCTTGGCGACATTCTTTCACGCGCAGTCATGAACTTCAAAGAATTAGGTGGTTGAACAGAATTTCCTCGTATTCTATAAAGTTGAAGTGTGTTTTACGAGGAAGAATGGTCGAAACGTTTTCTGAATCGTTCCTCCGGTGCAGTTACAGCTTGGTCATCAATTGAACGTACTTGCGTAACCATGTTAATAGATCGGAAATCCTCTCAATGTTTTTATTATTGTGAAATAGATCAAAACCACCATGAAGGACGGGTTATTCAAGTATGAAATAACCACGAGATATTCGTTCGTTCAAAGTTTCTAAATCAGAAGTCCTAAGTAAATCTCAAGTGAATTATTAGCAGTGTTATCTTGTTGAAAAGCATCAAAAACTGACTTTCAGCTCTACTTAGTGATACGAAACAAGTAATTGCACTTTGTATTGCTCGATAGCACAAACAGAGTTCAAACCTGCAAAAATATGATTTTCTTAAAGTTTTTTTTTCAATAATTTTAAAACGATAGTGCGTGTATATAGTTACATCGAAACAGGAAAAATAATTTAGCTATCTGAAAAGTCGCTTCATGAACACTCGTCTGCTAAAATAACTCTAATTAATTCCTAGCTAAATGATACATCTTTATGTTTTTAGCTTGCAGCTACAATACCTAATCACTGAGTAACAAAACTTCTTTGCCATATTTTATTTTCAGTGTAGCGTGTATTTATTTTGTTCCCAGATTATCCAGTCTAACAGCTTTTATTAATGAGTTTAAAATCGGGGTTAGAAGTATATTTTGGTGGAGATCTGCCAAAGGGAAGTGCTTAGAATAATAAAATAAACAGTGGATCACCATGTTAAGCTGTTGTAGTAACATGATTGTACGATCAATGTGTATTTATTATGAAGGGAGTATGGCGATCAATTTATTTTCGCTTGATTATACCAAAGATCTTGCTTTTGTTATCTATTTAAATCAAATCTAAAATGTTTTCTAGGAGATATAAATTATGGTCAATGGAGAGCATAGTTATTATGGAATCATTAAATTAGAATTCATGTTGATTTATTCAAGCCGTATTTTGTGACTAGTTTACTATATATTTTGGTCCCCGTGCTTGCTGAATAATGCTCATAAAATTTTAACTTTTGCGTCAGATAATTTATCTGATATTCTGTTCGTGTCATAATAATTTTCAGGTTTTAATATCCTTGTACAATTATCAAATATATATTATTTTGTCAAAATATGTAAATCGAAGGATACTTACATCTCGTTACTTTCCACAAAGTAGTTTGCAACATTCTTCCCCCTTTCCTTGAGAATCTGTTGAATTTGTGTTTATCATTTTATGAAATATTTCGTCACCATTCACGGTTTATAAGGAGTGATGCGCGAGTTAGTAAGGGCTCTGAGCAAATAGATTATTTCAATTTCATCAAAAATCTTACGGAGGATTGAAATTGTAATCAGTTTCTTCCAATTATTTCTTTGAAACAATCTCCGAGTTGTATTAAATCAATTAAGACGTGTCACGTTTTTTATCTTCTCATAGCGCTCGGGGCGGTTACCTTCCGTGAGTGGTCTGTAGGACTGTGATTCCAAATTAAGTTTTCAGCCTGGTCTCCCACCACAAAAAAATACGACTGAACCAAATCTAGCGATTATCCTTGATGGGAATTTTTAAACCTCGGAGAAATGTTATTGTGAATACGAGATCATAGTGTTTACGTTCTAATGGAGCTTGGGATCGTAGATAATTTCACGGAAGTCGCTGCTTTGTGGTCCAATCCCTCATGTCAGCCTATCAAAACTTAAGAGTCGTTGGCCAGCAAGGGAAAAAGTTTCTAAATTTAGATCAAAGGTTTTTTTTGTTCTTCTCATGAATGGATGTGTGAACTGTTCTGTTTTCAAATGAAAGATAGAGTCACAGTTGCGTAAGCCGAGGCAGAGATAAGATAAAAATGATATAAGTGGCGATAGTAATGTTCCGAAAAATATTTTAAAATTCTCTTATCTTCCAAGTCCGGAGGTCGTGTGATTGGCAAAAAAGAGTTGAGATCATTGACACCATTCAAGCATTTCTGGAAATAGGTTCAGTTTAGGTTAAGAGGAAAATAACAATGCAAAGTTCGATTATATTAAAGCTGGCGATCGGTTACGAAATGCTAGCTCATCTTCAGACAAAAAACTACAAAAAGAGTACACATTTACGTATGTGAGGAGTTGAAGCAAAAAATGCCAAAATGTCCAACCTGAAACAGGTGGGTTGTTCAGTTGGAGGAATGTTTGGGGGATTAACATCATTACCAGCAATAACTTTTTCCCGAGTCGTTCTTCTCTACTGTCTATTGTTAAATTGTTCCTTCCCTTAAACACTCATGTATTATCGTACATACCATTTTGAAATTTTTATCTTTTTTATGGACAAATTTAATTAATTTTTTCAATTGTTATTGACGAATCTGGTCAGCAATAGTGGAACATTTAATTTCTATTACTTTATTCTCAATAACATTTTTGACTCTTATTTACTTTATTCTCAGATTAGATTTTGTAGCTATTTTTGAACTAATTCTTTGCCTTTCGCTTCGTTCTTTGTTTTGAAAAGATTTATATTGATTTATCTATGAGAATACGCATCTCTATTGTTTTGTTTTTCTTTCAGAACTATCTTTAACTGCTTTCTCCATAAAATGACATTGTTTCGATTGTTTATGATCTTAGAAATTCAGTTTTTTGTTGGCCTATTTTGATAATTTGGGCGTTTTGCTGCCGCGGAGTATATTTTTCTGAAGTGAAACTTGGATTTTTAAGCACACGAAATAGTTTTCTTCTGCGTATTTTTTCAAGCTGTATCTTTCATTAAAATTTATATTATGAAGTGTTAGAGGTAAGAAGTGACAAGTATTATTCCCAATGTCGCTCTGATAAAAAACGCTTCATTATTATATTATAATGATGGGCAGGATATGCTTTACATTGTATGCCTTTTTATGATTTTGCATCTGAAGATAAAATTATAGTTCAGTCGCCAGCTTTGATGATTATTCTTGCAGAACTTTGCCAAGTTGTTTTCCTTTTCACCAAAGGTGGAGTTCAATAAATTACGACCACTTCGATTGATTTAGTTCATTTTGTTTAGATTCTGCTTGAAAAGAAACGCACTGCTTTCTAACGATTTCGTATGGCCTGTCAGGAAAAATGATGTAGATGCATAAGCTTGCTCGTTCTTCATTCTTAATCATCCCGTGTATACCTAATGCGATTTTCAAGAAAATTAAAAGCGCAAAGCCTCTTCTCGACTATATCTAGGGCACAGGATTCGAAGGTGGTCCAGAGTAACTCTTGATTAAGATACAAAGAGAAATTATCAACAGCTGTTGTGGTCCTGATGCTGATTAATGGGGTATGACTGTTAAAGAAAGCTTGTATTTTATCCGACAGAAGCGAATCCAGTTCTTATAAGAGAATGAATCGAAATTGACTGGTAGATACTTAGTGTGTAGGAATCTGATTTGAGGAAGGCATTAGTGAAGTTTCTATTCTGAGAAGAATAATTTAACCAAGAAACTCTCATCCATCGGAGGTAAAAAATGCTGTGATCATTTTCATACACGTAGCATAATGGTTAATGATTTATTACGTTAAATAATGATAGTTTGAACAATCTTGAAAAGGAAACATTATTTCTGCATTATTAATTTTCAGGGTTTATTCTGTTTTGTGTGTTAACTTCAAGTGCCAATAAATTACCTTTGTTAGCAAATACTCATTAATAGTCACTACTATTATTAGTATGACTCATTCATATCTTTGTGAAGCCTACGTCATGGATTAGACGCAACAAATATCAAGCGTTTGTTAAGTTTGATGGCGCGAAGCAAATAACCGAATAAGGAAGGATTTTTTACGAGAACATAACTATATTACTATATTCTACGGCAGTTTGACTAATTATAGTTCTAGAAAATATATACAGCGACTGTAGAATCTTGGTCTCGATGGAAGGATAAACATAGTATGTCATGGGAGTGATTAACTTAAAAATGATCAAAGCTTGTACATACATACTAACCTGAACGGTTTGTATGTATGTAACTATGTAAGTATATTCATTTCTTGCCGAAATCACAGGTTCGAGTCTACCCGGACAAGAAAGCTTGTTTTCGTCGATTATTACGTATTGGAACACTGTTAAGTAAATAAAAACTTGAATAACTTATAGCATATTGATCAAATTGCTGGTTATAAAGATAACTCTATTTTTTATGGATAAATGAAAGGAACAAGGTATATATTTCGAAAATTTTATTGAAAAGGGTCACCTCCGATAAGTTAAAGACTACTTCCACCATTTGGAGTTTTTATATCCATTATTGATGTCATCAGCTATGGATAACTTCGTCAATATGTACTCATAAAATATCAAAAGATATTAGACACCTATCGGATAAATTAAGCGATGACTTTCGATCTCGTTGCTGTTTACCGTGAAGAAAGTGGCTTAAAATTTGCGGATGTTAGAGTTGTGGGCGACCCGAAAAATGGGTCAACGAAGTTTAAATCTCCAGAGAGTCAAGTTCACCGGTGCTTGACTTGTAAAGAGACCCTCTGGCCAATGAAAGAAGTCATCCATTCACACCGAAGACAAATGTACTCATTGGATATAAATTTCGAGTATTTGATTTATATTCGGGTGACGGGAGAATAGTTGTAAATGCTTCTCGTAAATCTTTGTAGTCGAAAACCAGCGGTAGGTTCTCATTGAATAATAAATACATTACAAATTATCAGTGAACAAATGTTGGGTTCTTTCGGGAATGCCTGCACATGAATTTTGATGCCGTTTCATTGTGCAAATGGTATTTGAATAATTTTTGATAGGATGGAATTAAATACGAGTAAAGGGACATGAATGTATAACAAACGTATATGTATTCTTAAAATATTCTGTTAACAACTTTTATTCTGATGAAAATTAGTTGATGACGTTTGGACCTTTCTCCATTGTACAGGTTGCGGGACCTAATAGTGACTCAAAGCTGTTTAATTTAACCTATCTGTTATTGATTTGGATTGTTTATATTTTTGTCACTAGATGATATTTTATAAATCCTTAATTTCGTAATAAGCGGTGATAGCGCATACTAAGTTAGAATATAAGATTTATTATATAATATAGTGTATAATATAATATTTATTATAGTATTTTACTATAGAATAATGTAGTGTAAATTAAGAGTGTATATTTTATTATTGACTGCGTGTACATTCAATCTTTATACTGGCCCATGGTTCCAAGTATCATACGTCGATGAATGGAAACGTTTTCATTCATATTTTGATACAGGATGGGGAAAAGTACATCTTTCATCTACTTTTGGTTCCGTTGCATTTATAGCTGTTAAAATATTAATGCTTCCGTGGTGTGGATGATTCTATATAATGACTTTCTTTAAGGTATATCTCTACTGAGTGCTATAAAAAGTTATTCATAGGCTCACTGTGCTGAACTTATATGGGCATATTACACTTATGGCATTTTAGCTCAGAGAGCATACGACCTCATTCCTCATCTTACTTCGTAAGCCTCATTCCTTATCGTGGGCTTTTGATCGTTCATGTTATATTAGGTTCAGACCAGTCTCCGGAAATAATACCGGACGGAAAATATAGTAAGAAAAGTGCTTCCCTTGGTAGTAAATTTAATTTAAACCTGTATAATTTCTTTTCTTTTTATACAGGACCTGAATTTCTGAGTATCTGCAAAATTTATTGCTGTGGTGTACCGGAAGCTATTTAATTCGATGACCATATTGGCAAGGGCAGTGACTTTTCATTACCTCCTGCCTCATTATTTCGTCTCGCGTCCACAATTTGAGGGATTTTAAGCCAATTAAGAAGTAATAAGGGTATTTACTTAGATTGATGCGAGCATGCGAATATGAAAAATGCTTTTGGAAGCACTAAGCTCATTCACTCTTAACCTCCCAAGTCCGTATAAATGCTGAATAATAAGAGGTTTATTTCTGCAGAATATGTTAATTTTCCCGACCCACTGCTTCTCTCCTATAGGAAGCGGAAGACACAAGTCGCATGGCACGGAGGCAATTTCTCTCGTTGATTATCGGTTTAATCATGTGATAGCATAACAGGTTCAGGCACGAGATCTGTAAATTCGTCTCCCTTAATTTCTGTCGACCAATAGGAAAACTCTTCTGAACCAAAAACGGGTTTTATTTATTGCAATGTGAAATATTATCTGAAAAAGTTCTCGTGAGAAATCATTCCGTTATATTCTTTTGATCCTCCACTGCGTTCCGCGGCTTAAGTCTGCCAGTTAAGGCCGAACACTTTGTTTCAGTCTGCTGGTTTTACTACTCACTGCAACGTAAACAAAATGCAGACAGATAGTTTTTATTCCAGATTATTTTTCACGTATGTTCAAGAAGCTCTCTCCAGCTAAACCGATTTCACTGGCTAAGAAAAAATTGTAAAAGGTTCAAATGTTTTCGCCTCTCTCAAATTCCTTTAATATACTTAAAGGTGCTGTCTTTACAACGCAATAAATTTCCAGCTTACCTAAAAAGTGATTTTTTCAGTTGATAGTGTTTTTATACGTCCCAATTTCTTAAAATTTTGATGAATTGAGCGCGTTTTCTGGTGACTCTTAATAACGCTCGAAAAGAAAATTATTTTTAGTATTCGTTAAGTACCCATTGTAAAGGAATTCTTGATTTATTGAATTCCTTTGTGATTCACGTGAAAGTTCGAGATAAATGATCCGTAGCACTTCCTTCAAAGAAGTAGTCATTACAGTCATATTTTTTCATCTTTGGGTGGAAATAAAATTGCAACGAGTAAATCAGATATGCTCAAGCTCAACTTAGTGGAAAGGAGCCTATGTGGAAAGAGATTAACTTTGCTATTTCCACAGAAACATATTTCGTACGCGACAAATACTGCAAGTTAATACGAAAAACATAAAAGTAAATTTATAATTAACTAAGAGTCCTTTGTAACGAGGAACGATATTGACTCGTGGAATATTTTTTCTTGCCTCAGATTTGCTACCTTTTTGTCTCCAAACTATTAACACATCTTTTTACTATATTATGACAAGAATCTTACTAGGATTTAAAAATGAAATTTCAACATATACTCTTTTCCTGTAAAGATTTTGATTACATTTATAAATAATATAAATTCAATAAATATCATTATACAAATCCAAAATCTATGAATTATTATGAATAAGATAGTATGTTTACTTTAAGAATTTTCACGCCTCCTTAAAAATAATCCATTTTTACGCAACAAATGAACAATCAAGAATGCAGCCGTTTAGGATCATAACTTTGTAACATTGGTCACTTCAAAGTGAAAGATTTCCTCAACATGCTGAAACCTTGTATCCGTATATTATGTGAATCGGTATTGTTATAAATTGGGCAAATTCTGAAGATTTTAGAGAAATGAAGTGACGCCATTAAAACTATATGCATTCATCAGCGGGTAAATCATATTCTTCGATCTCCTTCAGTTAAAATTCGTAATTCGGAATTCCATTTTTTACCAAATCCTTAAAGACAAATTAGAGGCAAGAAAGAATTTTCAACCAGTAAATTTCGCTTCTCGATTTAAAGGACGTAGTCTTTAGTTAATAATAAATTTAATTCTACATTTTTCAAAATAACATGCTGTATTTTTCCATCTCGTGATAAGTTCATTTGTTTGAAATTCTGCTTTTAGTTTCTTACCTAAGGCACTTTACCTCATCCAACAACTTAAATCCGCGTCTACCTCTCCGTATTTTGCTTAGCAAAATGCTTTCTGTAACATTTCTACTGTAATCTCTTTGCTTACAATATCTGACCTGCTTTCGTTTTATTTTTTCGTTCGAGATAATTTTCCACTCACCATCTGCAGCACTTTCTTGTTTGTTTTGACTTCGACCCAAGCTCTTATTCGTTTAACATTAAAGTTTAACTAAAAGGTTTCAATATTCTCCAACGGCAAGACTATAACCGAAATAAGTGTCCCGAAATAACGTTGCGTCTATTCTAAAAGCGGAATTGTAAAATATTCTCTATAAATATTTTAGAAGGTTTCACTTATGACTTTTTACGCACATCCATGGCGTTTATGGCATTTGAAGTTCAGGTTTCTACTTGAATATCGTTTTTATTGTTATTTTTGAGTGACTTAACTGCGGAAACTTTATAGGATGATGCAATCAGTGATTTATATACAGTATAATACTTCTGATCGCAGATCTTAGCTGTGATATTTTAGACTTAATTTAGGATTAGAAATCATGTCATCAGTCGACGAAAAGTATTTATTATGCTTTTCGCGAGGCTTTAAAATAATTTTCAACTTTTTTATGGAGGAGATAGAATTTATGGTTCGAATTTTTAGTTTGGAACTTAAACTGGTTGGTAATTTGTTAGGCAATTTCCTTGCGATGTGACGCCTGTAAAACGACTTCGTCCAATTTTTCGCGGCGGCATTTCTAGCCCTACTGGAGAAACTTATATAACGATTTGAATTTTTTTTGCTACAAATAAGTTTGATATGGGAATGTTGGGTGAGATTTTTTTTACCACTATGGCAAAGAATTCGCATATTTATGTTTTTTTGAAGGCTTCTTGAATCATTGATCAATTCACCATTAACACCAAAAAACATTTGGAGGTTGGATGAGGCGAGTTGAGGAATTACTAAGTTTTACTTTCTTTCCCCAGACAGCCAAAATGCTGAGTGTAAATACTTTTGATGGTAAAGTAAAATGATCTTACAAATAACTGTTAACATATAAAAGTGTTGAAATCTTAGGAGAGGATGTGGCAGCGAGGTAGATGGGGATTGAGATGTTTTATCTTTACTCTCCTCACTTTGCTAGAATGTTCTATGCAGAGATAAAGTCCATGAAAGTGTTGCCTGACCCAAAAATTAATAATAACTTTCATGTGATCATGCCATATGTAATTTATGGTTAGTCAAAGTTAGATGTTAGATTAGAAGAAGAAACTTAACAGTTTTAACCTCACCCTAATAAAAGACGTTTAATATTATTTATAAGTCTGAGGTATATAATTTCAGATTCGTGTCTTCATTCATATTCTATCCGATATCTTCTCTTGATTATAGTCGTTTAGTCATCAGCATTTTACTATGTATTTTTAACTGTTTTTATTATTTATTTAGTATATTTTTCAATGCTTTAATTCTTCTAGTATGTCTACGGAACTTTCCGACGCCGTTGTATGATTTAATCGTTTATATCCTTTTTTATTGTTAGTCTCTTCTTTCTAGGTTCCAAAAATTGACTTCCTATAGATTAAAAATTTAGCTTATTAGTAAGCTTCATAGGTTTTTCACAACCACTTTCTAATGAGTGTTTTCCGAAGTGAAGATATTTTTTCTTAAGTACTAGACTTAGGTCTTTTTAATCACAAGTACTTTATTAATTATATAGTAATTTCTTCTTTTATCTTTTTTACTATTTTATTTTCCTCTATCTTTATCATGTTACAAAATTACGGAGGATTGGATCTAATAAGGGGCTTTAAAGTTTAATTCTCACCATCTAAAGCCAATTTAGGTTCTATTCCTTCTTTTCCCAGAAAAAACGGAACGTTTTCCATCCGTCGAAACTTGATAGCAGAAAACAGGCATTCGCTACCCGTTAATTTAAAGACTTTAAAATTAAAGACAAGAAAAATGGCTCCCAATCAACTAAAGACGGGGAAAAGGGGCAATTTTACTTGTCAAATATTGTTCACCGGAGCTCGACTCTCCCGCACGCACGCACGCGCTTATTTTCGGGAGGAAGTAAAACTTTCCGGAATAATTTTTCGCGTAGGGTGTTTATCAAAATTGATAATCATCACGAAAACACACCGAGAGAAATATAAGTACCGCAATGAGAGATAGCGTCGATTTTAAGCCCAATATTTCGTTTAACGGACGAGTCTCGGTAGAAACCTCATCCGTTTATGCACCCGGAAGAAGGTTTTAATTGGAGCTGATAAACGAATGAAATTTAAGTCACCATGGCGCATAACTCAGTTATTAATATGCCCCTATTACCGGCAACTTTTTCCTTATTACGTCAGAGATTTTGGGGAGATAAGTTTTTGTGTCGGATTTGCTTTGGTTCATCCGACTTGCAAGACCCGGTCGTAACACTTTTGCCGTCTACGTTCCACTGCTTTTGCTGGTTATTTTATGGTACAGCGAGATCTCGAGCGGCGATTACGCTGTGAGCGAACTTCATTGAGAGCGAGATGATTGAAAAATGTGAAAGCTCTCCGGCTCGCCAGATGACATGCAACGAAGAGGAACATATGTTTTGCAAACCACTCGATGGGCCCTGAAATAATAAACGGGTGACAATAACAAGAGGGAAAAGACGCAATGTGGAGGATTGGAAAGAGTTGCAGATTCCAAGAATTCGCATTATTAACTTGCACGCCTTTGGAGGAGGGCCTCATACGTGCGTCCATCTGTCCATAATCAATTACCATGAAAGTATGCGCGAACCGGTTTCAATCAAGTTCCGCTCGCAGTCTGTTAGCATAAATCTTTTATTGTAATGACCCATTCTGATCAGGAAGGAGTCCTTGCGGTCATAAACATCCTCCGTGGTAAAAATGCATGCCGGAGGGCATACTCCGACGCTCAAAGAAAAGTAAAAACGAAGAATTCTAAGAAAAACTATGGAGGAACAGGTTGCATAATATATTCCTCTAATTTCAATCTTCAAACTAATTAAGAATCTGATTGGATCGGTGTCGGAGGTTCGCACGCAATAAGCGGGCATGACTTTGAATTAAAGATTGCCTTAATTAATGGATGAATGATCGCCTGCTGAAATATAACTGAGGATCTTAGCCTTTATTGATTATTCGAATAATTTTTCTTGCAGTATTATATATATATTTGTAATTTCTTGGATTTAGATTTATATCCAAAGAGCAGTCAATGGCGTATAGCAGAGAGTGTATTAACTCCAAGATTCTTACCGTATCTACTGTGTTAGCTTCTCTAATAGTTTTCGGAAGAAACGACCCGGAATAGTAACTATTTGTTTTGTTATTACCTCCTTGTAACCCTTTGACGATGTCCCTTGGAGATCGCGTTAGGCCGTAGGATCTTCTTCAAAATATTTCTTTCCTGCCTTATTTTGTTTTCCCGTTTCGTATTTCCTGTTCACCATCGACCATTTTGAAAATATAACACTGGCTTTACAACTGTGATATAGAGTTTGTTGAAAATTACTCTCTGGTTAAATCTACTCGTGTTCTATTTTAGCTTATATGCCTATTCCTACCCCGTTACTCTTTTCTTAAATCCCCAAGCTCATTTGGTTGGCCCTACTCATCAAGATATTTGTGTTTTCTTAATTTCTCAAGCCTTTTATTTAGATGCGTTTCTTTTTCCTTTTATTCATAGCAGATCTTGAATCCCATTTTTCTGATATCTCGTACCGTTTTCAACTACTTTTCGAGCTTTTTTTATCACTCGTACCACTCGTTCTTATTATGGCTTTCTTCTTTATTATGTTTTTCTTTCTGTCTTATGTTCTCACTATTTTTTCCTTTGGCGATATTGAACGGAGTCGGTGACAATCCGTCTCCCCTTTCAACTCTCAGCATCCACAATAGCCCTGATATTTCAGGAATTTAACTTTAGAAATAGTTACTGTGAATGCTTGTTTGATTGCACTGGTCAACAGCATTTTTGTTACAAGAAATGTGGTGGGTGTTCAAAGCTAGTTCGATGATGCTGAATCTGGTAAATTTAAACCAGTTTTTCCTATCGGGCTCAGTTTTTTGTAATACCTTGATGCATCATTCCAAAATTCCTTCAAAATTTCGATGTTTGCTTATTCTGCAGCAGCTGATTCTCTTGTTCTAGAGGCATAGTTATTAAAATTTGTCATATTACTTACGTAGAACCTTGGAAATGTAAATGAAATTATATACCAACTTCCAGTTACATCACCCCTGATTGTAAATTAGAGAGTGTGGCAACATTTCTAAGAAATTGTACCCAAACACATACAATCGTTTTTCAAGTGTAATCGATCTCGTTTCTTTATCTACATAGAATTCTACGAAATTTTTTTATTCAATCGTTCGAGTCATACGCTCTTAAAGCTCGCAATCGTTGAGTAGGGTCTTCTGAGTGAACTGGAGTTGAAGCCGGGATCATGACGAATAGAACAAAGAAATTGGAATTCGGCTGTTAATGAAGTAGATGTTTAAAAACTTTCCCAAAGCTGTGTTTTTCAACATTCGGCACCGAGTTGGTACCGGTTCTGGAAACAACGGGTGCAGAAGGTCAGTAATCCGGGACTTTCCGTTGTTCTCAGAACTGGTAGCAAAGCAGGTAGAGAACGAAAGTTTTTAAGCCTCTAAACCAGAGGTGTGGTCCGCGGAACTCCGAGGGTCCGCAACAATATTTTTGGGGATCCGCAGACGCTTTAATATAAACTAGGGGATACCCAAATTTTTTAAATCTGAATTATAAAATCTGAAACACTCCTGCCAATAAACGGTGGTGACGTCTTAAACTAATATTTTTATTTTGAATTAAAAAAACAGTAAATAGTATATGAGATTGTTATATTATTATTTTGTTCATGCCAAAACTGAGAAGGAGTCACTAAGTATATTTCCTGTTTCAAGGGGTCCACGGACTGTAAAGTTTGGGAACCACTGCTCTAATCCATTTGGAATACGTAAATCACGTGCTAGCTGCTGGGTGTCCTTGTTTAGCGATGCACCATACTTTGAGACCCTATTTTTTCTAGTTATAGAGTTTAAGGCGAACGTACACAAGCATAATGGTAACCAAATATATATGATTATCAATAGTAACATAAAATGTGTACTTGCTGGATTTTGATAACTTCAAATTATATCCTTTTATGTAGATCCGCCACATACTTCGCGAGTTTCCTACAATGGCGTGCCCTCAGTTGTACCAGGATATTTAACATGAGAGAAAGAGATGGAGTTTGTTGATTAATGGAGGAGGTCTCACTGGACAAGGAGGCTGAATCCAAGAAGAATGTTCCGCCGATGGATTAAGTCAACCTAAAGCCATTAATTACCCCATGGTGGGGCGCACCTACCGGAAGGATGAAGGACTGTCCCCAGCGTAAGGTAGATACCATTTTTTCCAGACTAACATTTATCTCTTTAATACACAGAAGTTCGAGACTATTTGTTTACGCCATGGTTGTAAATTATTATCTTGAAAATTTATCGATATATGTTTATTCTTTCTTAATGAAAAATAACAATTATTAATAGTCTAATCTTAAAAACTTCATCTCGCTACGAAGAGGATTTTTCGTCATCAACACATCATGAAATTCTAATTGTGTAAATACATAAATTTAATATTGAATATTGCAAATGTGTCACGAATTTCAATTGCCGGTTCATGCCTTCGTAAGGATGGAAAACAGGTTAGCAGTGGTTCATGTGTTTCTCATTTCGTATGATAAAGCTCAGAACGTGGGAGGTATATTTAGAACAAGGAAATGATATGGTGATATTAGTTGAGTTTAAAAGTTTCGAAATTCCGCATGATTTGCGGTTTTAGTCAATCAAATCACTATCTGTAGGGAAGGGCTATTTAAATAAAACATATGAAATATTTCGTAGTATGCTCCTTCATTTGATTAAAAATTTGGGTTATTAGGAAGAAATTTATTTTTTGAGAATACTAAATGACGTCAGTCTTCATTAAGTTGAATTTCATAGAAACGTGGAGAAAGTATTTTATTTTATTATTAAAAGGAAAAGACTTGTTTGTTTGAAGGCATATTGTTTTTTAATTTCATTTGTTGCAACGTACAAATACTATTGTCTTCTCATTTATCTTATAAATACACCATCTGAAAAGTTTCGAATTTTTGCATGACTGGCTGATTTTAGTTAATTGAAACCACTCTCCGGAAGGAAGGCTTATTTAAGTAAAACACATAAACTTTCCTTATATGATTCCTTGGTTCTATTAATTTTGATTATTAGTAAGGGATTTATTATTTGAGTAAACATAATAAAATCAATTGTCTTTGAGTTGGCTTTCATAGAAACACGTAGAGTGTTATTTTATATTATTATTAAATGGGAGGGGCATTTTTTGATGATATATTGTTTGTTACTTTTCATTGTATTGATGCTCATATACTATTTTCATGTCATTTATTTTATGAATTACTATACTGTCCATGGATGAGAAATGATAACAGCTTAACATGAAACTATATATCGTAGCTGGTGGAGTCGAGAATACATATAAATTTCCGCGAAGTCCGATTGAAGATATGATACGTGGCAAATTGATGGGTTCTGCGTCCCAAAAATTTATCAGATGATTCTCGAACACACACAAAAAAACTCGAGTGAATTACGAGCGATGAGACGAGCGTGGCTTCATCAGCAAAACTATATTTAAAGGTTAGTACAACATGTAATCAAGCAAGTTTGCGGACTGGCAAAAAATGACGGCGAAGTAACGTACGCCGCAGCGCTTTCGGAAGAAACTGCTGTCGAACTGTGCGAGAGCTCGTGCCTCTGGAAGTGATGAACAAGTTGACGGACAATTCAGATTTCTCGTTCTTTCCAATTGCGTGAGCTTCAGTGGAGCAGTCTCCCGCGAAAATTAATTTTTCTGGTTTTCGTAGCGTGTAATTATATGGGGAATTGCAGAGATAACCGCTATACTCGAACATTGATCTGGGTTGCAGACCGAATTCCATGCTAATGGGAAGTTGCATTTACACCTTTGCCCGCTAATTATGAATCATCTGTCACGATAAGAGCAGCATTTTTTAGTAGAATCTCTTTCACTTTAGAGGACGCACCTCTTTCGTGTAAATTTCCTCCTCTTTCTTTTAATTTTACTTTTTTATTTTAATTTTCTTTTAATTTTGAGGATTTATGTGCTGGAAAAGATAGATGATATGCCATTATTAACTTTCCTTTCTATATATCTTTCTTGAGGATACGAATTAGTGGATACATTAAATTTTAATCTACATTAATATCCTACAAGCCTACATCAATAGCATCTAATGTCGGAGAACTTCTTTACATTGTTAATTATAAAATTTCTACAGTTTGTTGATTATAACGTCACGCGTATCGTTTGCGAAAATATTTGATTTTTTAAAACGATTTTTAACTTTCAATCAATATATGATGCTGCTTCTTGGAAAAGGTGGTTCATTCATTGAACGAATCTGATTTTCGAGTAAATTTGAGTATGAAAATCAGGAAAATCTTATAGAAAGAAGGGTATAGGAAAATGAAACACAATTAAAGGTGTAAGGGAGTGCGTCTTAAAATCCAAATCATTAAAGTCCTGGCTTCGAGTATGATATTTTCCGCTTGTACGTGTATGCTTTCCGAAATTGTATAATATGGCAAAATCTTGGATTTCCTCTAAAATCATAAGTGCCAAACTTTGTAAATTTAACGAAAGTACATTGGTTTCATATGATTAGCATTTAGAATAGCAATAAATTTCTCTTGTAGGCTAGTCAATTTTCCATAGAAATATTTGCTGATAAGATAATAAGCCTTCATTTCGAACACGTACATATCAATCTGTATTCGAGATACAGATCTTCAATTCTCAGTTAATTTTAGAAATTTACTCTCAAGTTCAATTTTAATTTGAAGTTGTTAATGAACGTAAGGAGAGCATACCAATACTAATGAAATAATAATTGCGAACATCATGTAAATGAATTGCAAATCGAAATTTTTTATCAATTATAATTGTGTAACTTGCTAAGAAGTAGATGTTATCAACGGATTTATGCTTCTTTCTCGGTATCTGTTCTTCATTAAATAGCTCTAATGAACGCGCAAAAAATTTTAAATTGTAATTTCAATTTAAATGTAAAGGTATAATTCCGCGAAGAATGCTGTAGTCTTCAATTATGGTTTGCTACGTTATTTTCTGATTCCAATATATTTTAAACGTAGAAAGAAATCTATACGATGCATAGACAAAAGACTTTTCTGATTTTGCTCTAGATTAGCCCATAATAACAGATTCGCTTCGGCGCAGCACATCATTAAATCATTATAAGAAATCTTTCATTATTACCATCTTCTACTTTTAAAATCAAATTGCTAGGTCAAAGAACAGGTTTACGAATCATTCACGAGGTTATTATCGGTGTTTAGAACAGCCACCACTCAGAATATTGCAATTAACTTAAAGCGTATCAGAATTATATTTTCAAAAAGCACAAATCCGATACTATCTGGGTCAAATTTTTAGTATTAAATTTCAAATTTATCAATCACATTAGGAAATGGCAGTCTTTCAGGATTACCTTCATCGGTAAAATAATTAAGGTAGAACACCTGCAATCGATCTTTTTGATATCTTTATTAATTCCAATCTTGAATGAATTACCAAGCACGGAGTTATCTGAGAATATCTCTGGCTCTTCTTAACACTTGCATCACCTCTCTCTTGCTATGGGGGACACTCCCAGTTGGAGGTATGCCTTGGGTCTCGAGAGAGGATATTTTTTTGCCTATATGAAAGATAGACGTAACAAACGATGGTATTTTTACCGCAAGGCTGTAAATTATTCGCCTGCGCATGTGGTCGACGTTTATGCTTTAGAGAACATATTTCTTATGAATCAAGCATAAAACTTTATTTGTATCGAGTTTTGCGTGACCTGAGGGGTCTATAAAATACTTGGTCGTGGATAAAAAGATTTGACAAGTGGGCCATACCTTCGGCATCTTTTGGTTGGAAACTTCTTTTCGTTTGACTTTCAAGTTCCGCGTTCCCGCGAAAGAGGGCGGCGCGGCTTTTTATAAAAACTTCGCGGCATATGCGTAGATATAATTAGAGTGGTATTCGAGAGCAGTAACAGTTTCCCGTCTCGATTGTAAATGCAGAAGGCCCCTTTGATTTCGTTCACTCCACAGTCTTTCATGTGTAACTGAAAATTTTAATACATAACTAGAATATGGTGGCATGAATCCACCGGAGCAGCATGGTACGTCTACTATGGTTTTCAAAAAATTTGGAAGACATTTATATTATTCTTGAAACATGGGCTGAGGTGTAAGAAATAAATTCCATTGCAAGAATTTTCAGTTGAGAAGGAGAATTTCTTTTCACGAGAATATCATAGTATGCCCGGAGCTCAAGGATAGCCAAGTGGGCAAAGCTTTCGGCTTTGGTGAAAGCGGTCCCGGGTTTGATTTCCGTTGTGAGTCCATGAGTGAAATGACCTAGGCCATCGAATTACTTTTAGCTATACATACAATGATATAGTAGACCGGATTCATCAAGAAGTTTATCGGCTCAAAACTTTAAGAAGAAGAAAACGAAATTTTAGTTCCAGTAAAGAACAAACGCGATCTCCGAGTAACATTGACAAAACGTTATTAGTAAATAACTACAAAGACGGATTATTACTTCTGTGAGTTATTTCCGTAGACTAGACATATAGTCTATATCTACGATAAATCTAAAAATCTACGAGTCAATGCCCCTTATGTAAAGAAAAATGTTTGATGAGAGTAATTAAACTTTAACTAAATGGATACATATTATTTCTTGAGTACTTAAAGTAATATTTTACCCAATAAATATACCTATAGCAATAAATTTGATATGAGCAACATCGATAATATGAGAAAGTGACGTAGTCGTACAAGGGAAGCAATCTTTATATTTCCTTAGAAAACTATTTTACTGGCGCTAAGAACTTCCTATGGAAGAATGAAGGTGGTATTGGTAAAGTATTGTTTACTGAGTGTTATAGTAGATCACGTACGTCACTTTTAATTCTAATGGGTGTTAAAAATAGATCCAAGATTATGATGCAGCGATGCTGGCATATGTTACCGTATATAGTATTACAACACAACAGCCTATATAGATAACATTATTATAAATACATTATAACTAAGAAAAGTAAATTAATCAATTTCGCGAGGAATAACTTTTATCCCGTGACATTGTGATGTAACTTTGATCGAGTTGGATTTGAAAACCTGTTTCAGTGTATTAAGAAATCTTTTGATCATTAGCGACAAATTGTGATGAAGATGTTTTTAATGAGGAAAATAACTCTAACATGACCAACCGGTACCCCTAAATTGATCAATGAAAAGAGATGACGCTTAATCGTGCTACAACCTTTAAAACGACACACTCATTGATAATGTTTAGGTGTTAACAAATAAGTCTCGACATTTATTTCCCATCGAAATAAATAAATATGAAGTAAAATATATCTGATTGATGCAGGAATATTGTATGCATATTGTGAAATATTCATCCTATTTTCATTTTTAATGAAGATTATAATTTTGCTGCTATTTAATGGCTATGTAAGAATGTAGATTAATTATCAATTCAACGTTTACAATAAAAATTGCTTGTCAGTCCCTTAGAAATACATATTACTTAATTGAGGTCCATTCTAAATTTAAAGTTCATTTCCAGTGTTTTTTTATTCATACGCTACATATTTTTGGGCACCATAACGCAATTTTGTGTACTTAAAGTTGTCAGAGACTATGTTAAATATCAGACTAATTTAATCTTCTCTTGATTGAAGGAATACTCCGGAAACACGGTCTCTTCACAGCAAAACTGCAGAAAAGTAAAAATGTACCCATTAATTCGCTCAAACTTCCCAACCTTGTACTACATTGCTGCTGGAACTAGCTTTCTCCTCATGAGTTGTTGTTTTCTCTTGGTCTAACCTCTTGTTCCCTTGATCGTTCATAAAGTTCAATCTCACTCAGCGAGAAAGTCCAGATGTCCAGTAAAGGTCAACGCAACCATATTTTTATCCTGTAAAAGACGCCGTATTCTCTCCCCTCGTGCAGGGTAATTCTTTCTGATTTCGCTGGACATTTTTGACCTTTCGACCTCAGAAAATGCGTCCGCTCGAATAAATATGCTGTCACGCTCATGGCATGCCACACACAGCTCCCGATCACATTCTATAGACTTTCGAAGAGATGGATCCATTTTAGGACCGTTTCGTAGATTTTTCACTCCTATCTAACTGCAGTTCTCGCCCCCTATTTTTTTCCTTGTAGTCCATTAGTTAATTACCACTTCCGCGTTCTGTTTTTATGGTTAGCTTGCCGCCGGTCGGCAAATTACGTTTTTTACGCGAGATAGTTGAGATATCCCGTGGTGCCTTCTCGCCTTTTATTATTGGTCGGAGGGGAAAGACGGATGAGGAAGCTGAAAGGCGTGGAGTGCAAAAAACACGCGTTAACACATATGCATAAAACAGAAGGCATCCTTTTATTCGCGCTCGCTTCTTGGGTAGTGGAAAATTATGTAACTGCGGAATTCAGTATTGGTACCATTGCTATAACTAGGGCTGCCTCCTCTCTCGAAATTCCGGGAGTTTCCCGGAATTTGGCCGATTTGTACTCGTCTCTCGGCAAATCTCCTGGAATTTATAAAACTGCTGATCTGTGGCTTATCACCTGAAATATGTAATTTGTGTCAACCCGAAACATGTAACCCATTGCATGAGAAATATTCCACGATGATATTACTTTAGGAGTCTGGTACGCACTTTTATTTAAATTCCTTCTCTGACTTAATCGCTTTAGTTCAGCAAGAATTCAGACATAGAACCACAAAAAAACAGAATATAAATTATTAGGTTAGCAATGACAAAAAATTGCTTGCGATGTATCTTTTTTTTGACATAGAGAAAGTCCCCTGGAACTTTAGCACCTATGTAAAAAATCTCCTGTAGTTTTTACCTCCAGAATGAAAACCCACCCTAGCTACAACCAACAGGATTTAGGATGACTTTGCAAGGTATCGAGCGCCAGGAGAAAACCCAATTATAGAGAGGAGGATAGATGTCAAAGGAAGTTTTGAGTGATATCTAAATTGACTTAGGGCATCCAATCGGAAAGTAAAAGATCTTAGTTCAAGTCCTGTTCGCATTTAACTTTCTCTTCACTTTTCTCAAGACCGTAGGCAATAGCCTAATTACCTCTTCAGTTCCTCTGTTTAAATACTGTAGTACGTAATTAGGAGTTTCCAGTGCGTTGATGAACTTTCTCTTATTAACACAAGGTAATTAAGAATTCGAAAGGTGGGCTCCAGGATAGTCGAGTGGGTAGTACGTTTGCCTTCGGTGAAAGCGGCCTTGGGTTCGATTCCAGGCGGGAGCTCATGACTTATGGCCTTTAAAAATATTTCCAATTCGATTGGTATAATGGAAATCATTACATAAGGGTCCTTTAGGGTCCCAAGAGCATCTTTAGAGTTGATAGTGATGTTAGTAAAGGGTGTCAATGAAAATATCATAATAAATGGTACCGAGGATAATTAAACAAAGCTAAAATGTACGATAAACATAAATATATGTAATTACGCCTTAATGGTATCCATTGACTCCGGGATACAATCGTTCTTATTCCTGAAAAGTTGAACCTTTTTAAATTTTTTTGGGTAAAATTTAGGATCTCATGGTAGTAAAAAAGAAGTCGATTCCAAGGAAAAGCGGATTTGAAGAAAGTCTGACGGCAACTAGGTGCACGCCCGTGCAAAGATACTTTAACCCTTTCCAAGTCGATTCCAAGTAAAACAGTGGAATGCCTTAGAGTTAAGTGCTTTCATAGATAAATACTAAGGCTTTCGCATAAATAAGTGGGTTAAGCGTTCAACTTAGGTGAAAGTGGTCCCGTTGGCAGCACATATGTGCGAAATCACCTCAGCTGCCTAAGCATTTTTAAGAATAATACTAATAGATAAATACGACGAGAGAATTTATGCTTATTTTTACCATCTTTCGCAGGAAAAAAGCAAGATTTTCTTCGATTGTAAAATTTAACTGTAACCTCAACCCGCATTAAAATTATTTTCTCCGGATCTCATTTCAAAGCACATAGGAAATATTTTCTTAAACCTAAACTGCAGTATGAAATAGAAGAATCTGAAAATTGGAAATGCGTTCGGAATCATACTTCATTATTACTACTGTTAAGTTTTAGAAATTTATATCTCTAAGACGTATTTCAAACATTTCTAATACGTCTGAGAAATAAATTTTAAATAGAATATTTTTCATTTGTCTTTTGACAATGAAGGCAGATAAATGTTCCTTTATTTTATTCTTGTCAGTCTTGTTCATGGCTGTGATAACATGGAAGTTACTGAGGTATGGGTGATACTGAATAATGACACCAAATAAGATCTCTTCTAATGGAATGCTAATGTAAGACTTCTCATAGAGTCATTGTGCTTCACTGACATGGACGTAGCATTCTGGCTTGGTGAAGAAAGTTGGGGAAAACTACCTCACTCCTCATTTTTCCAAACAGACTTCATTTCCTTAAGCTAACTCTTGGTAGATCTTATTTAAAAGAGGTGAAGTTCCAACTGGCCTTTGGGCTGAATACTTCACAGACCGTCCAAACAATAATCCCATATTGATTGATTCGTTTTCTCTCTGTTTAAAGCCCTCGGTTCTCTCTTACACAATATTCATCGATCTTGTTGTTTGTCCTCTGGAGAACTTTCATCGATCTTTTGTTTCATCGATCATGACTCGATGAATAAAATATTTCTCTTTTATCTTATGATACAGGTTGGAAAAAATGTATCTTTCAATTATTCAGTCTCAGACTGGTTCAAGGCTATGATGTTATGAAAGCTATTAAGGTTTGAGTGGTGCTGATAAATGGAATTCATTTGGGTCAGTCCTTATTGAATGCCACGAAAAGTGAACATTTTTAAAGGTATGCGTGTGGGGGTCTTAAGCTCAACTGAGCAATATCTGAGGAGCCATTTTTCTTGTCTCTAATTTTGAAAAGTCGTTAAATTAACGGGCAACGACTGCCGGTTTACTGCTACCACATCTCGGATAATAGAATATATTTCTTTAATCCTTTGGTACAGTATAGTAATTAAGATATTATTTCGTTTTCTTTTGTCTCATTCTTGATCACGACTGTAATATAATATGATATGCTGACGTATGTGTCGAATAATGGTATTTATTTTGATCCTTATTTAATACCATAAAGTGCCATTCGTAAGGTCATATTAATAGTCCACAAAAGTGCCACTTCACTTTCGTGGACTTATTTCCCTTCATAGCAATCTAGATCTAAAAGAAAATCAAGGGAAACCTACCTTACTCCTCATCAAATATAGTTCCCTCATCCCTTCTCCGAAAGTATTTTTAGGTAAAGGAGATCTGTAAAAGTTATTGAATTTTGTTGCATGGAAATGTTGGGTTACTCAACATCTTCATTGTCATTTCGAAATTTTACAAAATTATGGTATCCACCGTGAATTTTATTAAGAACACGCTAGCTATCGGGGTTTCTGTAGAGACAGGCATCAAATTATGTTCAAATGATAATTATAGCTCTTAGCTTTGTCGTAAAACTGTATTCGTCTGTATTATTTCATGCCCATGGGGTGTATAAAATTTATCATAATCTTCCCCCAGATGCCCTATAATTTACTCATCCGCACCTTTCCTATCCTCTCATATCTTTCTATTAAATTCTCCAAATGCTGTCATCACTATTTCCAATTTTTTGCCTCACCATCTAGCGCTCCTTATTTCCTCGTCCATCAACACTTTTTCTTGCTTTGATGACAGCACACTACATTTCTTTTACCACTTTTTGATGATTTCCGTCAGTGTTCTGTTCTTTCTCATACCTTATTGGACCATTTATTTCCTTACTTTATGTTTTCAATTTATTTCTTCCATTTTTCTCCAGATCATTATTTCAAATACCAGTGTTTTTTCTATCAAATTGCCTAATGATCTGTGTATATTTTTCACGTTTCTTTTTATCAACGTGATATATTAGAACATTTTAATAATAATTTTAAATAAATAATGATTTAGTTCCATCCACTTTTGGGATATGATATTCACTTTACGAATCATTCAAAATTAATGACTACCCTGGAACAAAAAAGGGTGTTACTAAAATTTCGCAGTTTTTGATTACCATGGAATGAAAGCGGGATATTTCTTCATTATTCCCTTAAAATTTGAATATATATTTTTTTGCTAATTGTCCAAATTAATGCATGATATTCGAGGAAAGTTATCATAGTTTTTACTTTCTCCATATACGTAGTATAAAGAAAGTATCGTTTTCATGAAAAAAATCGACTTCGAGATTTCAACGGAAATACATGTTTTGTGGTCCCTAAAACATGATGAATGAATGATGCCTGTGTGTATGTGTGTGTGCTTGAGGGCGCTCTAACGTAAAAATTATTAGTCGTATCAATACCAAACTTCATATATAGCATTGTTGTGGGTGCTGTCAGAGTTGATTAGGTTTTGGAGTAAATCGGTTGACCGAAAGTCGAGCTTTACTTTTCGAAGCTCGTTTCCGTTTTTGCAAAATATCTCCATTAATCTGGTATTTACTACTATATACTATTACACACAAAAGTTTTATAAAATTTAATTTCCTATAATTTTTGTATTACTGATTATTTAGGAGTTATTCATGAAATACCGATAAACCGGAAGTTGCTGATTATGTACTTTGTGGGCGATGTGGGCGAAAAGCCAATTTCATCGTTTTTCATCGAACATGTCCCGAAAAACATTATTTATAATGTTTGTGACGTAAAAGATATTATGATATAAATTAATCTTCCAAGTATTGATTGAATATAGAGTTCGAAAATACTGTCGTAGATAAATATTTAAATCTTATATATGGAGAAAGTCATGATTTTTTATTTTTATTTTTCGAAAAGAGTTACCAGAATTAACTGTATTTCTCTGTGTGTTTTTGCGGTTTTTTCACCACTCCTTCCTGTGAGGGCGTTTTACCGCAACGTGGGTTCTTCTGTGATAACTTTCAATTGTTGAGACTTTTTCCCATAAAAATCCTTTTCATCCGCTTTTTCACAATTTTAGCAATTCTTGTACAATTTATAATATAATTATGTATATGTGTAATATTTATATACGAAGTTGGATGGAAGAGAGGACCACCCGAGCCTAACCTCGCCTAATAAAGGGTCTTATAATAATAATAGTTTTATGAAGATAGATTCTTCTGATTAAAAAAATAGTTCGTCACTTGAACATCAAAAATATTTTATAATCTCTTTTTCACCTCTCACGAGATGTTCTCAAATAATTTTGAGGCTTTAGCTCTTCTTCCCAGACATTTATGCTCCACTGGGAGCTTTCTATCAACCCAACCAACTTCCACTTTCACATAAGGAACTTATCCCTCTTTGTCCATCACGATTTTCAAAATAAGCGGCTAAGAGCACGTTCCTGACATAAGGAGTTCATTTAAATTCCAAGCAAATCGAGATTTGCTAGATAATCTGGCACGTGAGTCCCGACGTACAAAAAATCTCATTTGTTTTCCAAACAAGACTTGAGAAATGCAATCTTTTCTCAAATGCATTGGTTAATTACTTGTTTTTTAACCAAATTTCATCAACAACCTTACTTCCTCCGGTCTATGAAATATTTCCATCATTATTATTTCTCAACTTGCTACCATTTCAAATCGATTGATTTTTTTGATACTTTGGGGATAATGAAGTAGTCTAGAAAAAAATTTCATCTATATACCAAAGAAATAGAATTATTATTCAGGTATTTACTTCAGCAGATATGTTTTTAAATATTTATTTTACGACATGGTTATCCATGGGGTTGTTCTTTATAATAATGCTACTTTAATTTTATTTCCTGTTGTTTGTGGATAGTTTTCGTACACGCCAGGCTTCATAAATTGCAAGAATAATGTGCAAAAAAACTGATACCATGAGCGATGAAAGTTTAAGAAGAAAACAAAAATGACTTTGGATGCTTTTAGGTTTATGGCCACAGTTACATTAAATGTTGATTTTATTTTCAAGAAGAAATAGATTATATGATTCAGTGACCTTTTAATTTTTTAATATCTGGTACGTTAAGATAGATCAGCATTCAACATTGATAATTTTTTAACGTTTTTTTGTAAATAAAACTTTCCGATGAGTAAAATTCAAATAAGATCTTAAAATATGTTAATGAAGTAAATCTTCTATTGAGGAAAATAATTGACCATTAGGATGTTGTACATATTATTCCACTTCCGATATATTCAAATTAAGATTTAATTAACGATTATCCATTAAAATTAAGTTAAACATCAGAAGTTGTGAGTTTAAGCATTAGCGATTATACTAAACAACAACTATGATGTGGAATTGATAAGAAGAAGATAAAATGATATTTGAGGGGAATGTTATAGGAAGATCAATATAAAATATTAATATTTTCCTTAAATAAAACTCTTTGTTTACTATCGATTCGGCAGCAGTGATTGCCGTTTTGTGTATCATTGTTTGTCTAGTTTTCTTCTCACATTTATAATAACTAGATTGTAATAAAACGCGTCATAGGTTATGTTGTTTATAAAAATTTTCGTATTTACTATTTCAATAACTATTCATTATTAGAACAACAATTAGGCGGTGAAAAGTATAAAAGAGGAAAAAATCAATGAATTCAGAGGTAAAGTAGTTTATCTACTTCCATCAAAATCTTGAACTACCTTTCAGCCTTTTGGGAATGCAATTTTGTATTCCGAGTGCATGCCACTTCCGTTGCATTTGGAGATGGACCGATTTGGGTATTCTGTTTAACATAACGTGCTGACGAAACTGGTTTTTCGTAGATGATATAAGAAGATTTCACTTGAGTAAATCATGTGAAGAAATTTCTCCCAATTCAACACAGAAAATGGTTAATAAATGTCGCTTGAACAAGACGTTTACTTTGTTATTCTACTTGAAATGGGAAATTTTTCAGTAGAGATACTCTTCCCGGAAGTTTATGGAAGCTTTCCACCGTGCGTGGCCTGAAATCACTCGCTGAAGCCGTGATTGCGTATCTGTCACATTTTGTTAGATATCTTTACCAAATGACATATGATATCATCAATATTGAATTGGATTTTTTATATAGGTCACACGTATTCATCTGAAGATTGTGAAAATTCCATTAAGAATTTATATTATTTGAATAACACTATAGATGTTTGCTTTATTTGAATTTTAGTTTTTACTAGTCTAGTTTTGCTGATCATATTTTATTGTGGAAAGTATGAATGGAATATTCCACTTTGTAGAATTCTAGAATGATATAAAATGTGTAGTTCCCAGCATATTTTCAGCAATATATTTCACTGTTCGAATATTTTCATGTTTCACCATACTGGAATAGTTTATGAGCATCGAACCCCTAAAAACGCTTATCAATATTCCATTTATTCCATAATATGTTAAATAGATATTTATTGCAACCTTTTTATTTGAAATAAAGTTTAGTTTTTATCAAACATGTGGTTGGTTTTGTTGACGAAATATTGTCTTACCATAACATCATCAGCTATTTTAAATCCGAGATTCGATGTGGGCCTCCAAAAATGCTTAGTAATTCTCTTGTCTGAACTTCTTGCTGCCATGTTTCTCCCAAATACTTGATGATATCTCTGATCCAACGGTCTTTTGATATATTTTTTGGTCTCTTCACTTCTCTTGGTGTCTGTTTGAGGACTGTTGATATCCAAAGGCTGACGTTTCTTCTCGCCACATGGCCAGCCCACGTCCACTTCAGTGGCCTTAATTTGCCAATGATGCCTGTCACTACTGTCATCAACCGTACCAACGCATTGCGTTTCCTTTCTTTTCTTTGAATACGAAGCATACAGCTTTCCATACTCTCTTGCTTTTTCTGGAGTCGCAGGGTTTGCGTTTAATAGACAAATTTCACTTTATAGTCCTAGATGGGAATATTGCTGAGGATGAAAACCTCCTTCCTTCTTTCTTACTATATTGTTGAACTATTTTGCCTCACTGTTTTTTCTAAGTAATACATTTACTTTATGGTAAATAAGAATCTCTCATTCTAAGGGTTGTGAAACAGATAACACAACTTTCACTCTTAAATCGTTTCCTACTATTTTACCATTCTCTGGAAGTTGAGAGAGCTTGTAAATACCCGCATTCTCATGCTCTGTATTATGAAATTTCCACGAAAAACACGGTCAATATAAATCCCACTCCAAGATAATCTCCAGATTTGCATTTTTCACTAGGAAACGAGTATGAATTCATTCGGCAATGTGTGCGTTCCTTCTACTTTTAGAAAGTATAAATGGCACGAATTTAACATTGAAGAAAAAATTAGACTTACTTCAGACGGTAATTTTTTCAAAATTTTGCATTGCATTGGTTTAATTCAGGAAATATGATAATCACTATATAAAATTATGATATATAAGAAAATAATCTAGGAACGTATTTTTGGCACGCGTTGCTTAAAAATGCAATGTGAAAGTACAACGTTCTCCCTCCTTGTCGCGTTTTAGAGGTCTCATGAATCACGTGGAAGTAGGTTTATTCCTGGACATAATTCTCTCACTTTATCATGAAATCCGCTTCAGGGCATTTGCCTACTGAAAGCAATCATTTCCGACCTTATATTGGTCATATAAATAAAAAATTTAGAATATTATTTTTTCGGTGTTTTCTACATAGAACCTTGTAACACAGCAACTCCTTACAGTCAAATTTGCGTCACAGAAGCATATAATTTAAGGAAATGTATCTTAGGAGGTCTTTAAATAAGGTATATAAATTGAAAGATCTACATTCGGGCGTATCATTTATTTCTTTTTATGAATTATCTAGAAACGTCGATAATCTGGAGCTTGTTAGAATAATTTTGGTTGCATAAAAACAACACTTATATTAACAGGTATGAACATAATTATTGGTTACTTAATTGCTCTTAAAATCACGAAAATTATCTTTCAGAATTATTTGCAATCCTTCTCCACACTTTCTCAGATATGAATTTTCTTCTGTCTGAATTACAAGAATTCTGAATCTCATTCGCCATTTTAGACAACGTTTTCCAGGTATTTCTCTCAATTTACCACCATTTCTGTCCCCAGGTAAGTCATCTTAGTAATTTTAATCCATTTATCCACGAATATACATTTTAATAATTTTTATCCAGCATATTTTGATCATTATAATTTAATTTATATGAAATATCTTTAAAATCTAAATTAAATCTCGGATAAGCATTTATGTCCAAATTCCTTGTTAGTAAAGTCATCAGCCCGAAGACATGTTGGTTGCTCAACCTCTCCACTATTACCTACCTGGAGTGACTAGTGCAGATGAGTTAATTTGCTTCTGTTTACCTAATTGACCAATATTATTATGAAAGGAACAAGTTTACCTAATTGCAGCACAACAACTTTATAATTAAAATGTTTATTAGCATTCAAAATGAAGTGACAAAATGAGTGCCAAATAATGAAAAAAGGAAATATAATTGCCTTTAGTTAACATCACTGACATCTCAGTTAGTATTCTTTATTCCCCAAAAGTTATCCACTGCATCATCAGCAAGGAAAAAGTTAAGTAGCCAACGAGGTTTTTTAATATACAAAAAAGTGGAAATTATTCCATTAATGTTTTAATTTTTATTATTCCTTCATATTATGCGGTAACCTCTTCTGCCTGTCGGATCAGATAATATTACTTTATCAGATGGATGAACTTAGATCTTAGTTATCGTTAGCGGAGAGTGTAATATATCAAGATTTTAGTAGTCCATTGGAATTTGGTCCTTATCCCTAGGAAGTTTTTATGGAGTTAATATCTTTCTCTGAATCTCAGAAATTATGATTTGACATTTCAATACGTTTATGCGAGAAAAATAATTGAGAATAATTATCAGGTTTTCATCCTTAAGGTACTCTAAATTTATTTATGGCATTTATTATTTTATTGTAGTTCATTATTGCAATATATTCAGTTATTGATTTAATTTTTGAATTTTGTTATGGTGCTGCTTTTTTAAATTTCCATGTTATACACAGTTTTCCTTTTCACCTTGAACTATCAGTAGGTTCGCGCAGGTTTTTCCCACCTCCTTATTTCAAGGTGACTTTCTGCAGAGGATCTTTTTTCTTAAACAATATCCTTTGGTATTTTGGCTTTGGCATCAACTCCATCTAGTTTTCCGCTCTATCTCTAACCATCTACACATTACCTATGTTATTAATATTATTGACGAAAGTTTAGATACAAAAAAAAACTTTGCAATCTCAATATCCCCTCAATAAAGATCTTATAGACCTTACTTTATAAATTTAACTTGGATTAATAGAGGGAAGTTAAGGGAAAATCCTTCGATGAAAGTCCGTTTTAAGCTGAGGTCGGTAACTACCTTATGTCTATCACTATGCATAGGTCACGACAAATAAATTTCCTTTTTCCATTCGTAATACTTAATTCCATATTAATAATTCCTGCATCCTTCATCATATCAGGGAAACAGCGTATTTGGAATTAGAAACGGTTAATTTTTCTAGACTCGATTTCAAGACAAAAGGTTGAAATTTCTCAACGTCTCGAAAGATTTGGAAAGTAAAACTGCGAAAATAATGGAAAGCGTGAGTGAAAATAAGTGCCTCATTATCTAGATGGAAAAGTGTATGGAGCTTGTACGAATCTTCCTTGGGGCAATGTGTGAGAGAAGATATTTTTAAAAAACTTCAACTTGAATATATTAAATCGAAGGTTTTGCTATTTTAACGGGATTTAGGGTACGTTTAGAGTCATCCTTTAATTTTTATTCATTCAATTAAATATCGTCGTCATATGAATTTTAAGCAATTCATCTTGTTCCTGAAAAAGTGTGAGCTTATCCCTAAATTTCTATATTTAACATATTTAAGGATGCGTGTCTCAACAAATTTTCCTCTAAAAGTTTCCGATGATGTTGGAGAGCAAAAAAAATATGGTTATCCAATCTTATGCTGCTAGCATTAGCGAGATTAAGTTTCGGGAAATTTCATAATCACGGTTCAAAATTTTTGTAAAAAACTCGAAGTTTGATTAAAATTAGATTTAAGATATGACCTTGATTAATAAAGAAACTATGCTTCGAGATTTACGAAAAAACTGCTTATAATTGAATTAAAAATTGTTTTAAAAAATTCCCTGATAAACGCTTCTTCGTTTCATCTATCATATCATTCATTTATTATGCCTAGGAGCTGTAAAAACTGTACATTTCGTCACACATTTCAACAAAAAACTACTTTTACAGGAAGTCGTTTTTTGTTTTCCTATGCTGAGTTTTTTTGCCAGAATAATGTGATAGTAACTTATCAAAGAGCTATTCCAAAGAGTAATTTAAGAAAATGGTTAGTCTACACAGTAGGAAAACCAACTGTCAAGAATGTGGAAAAAAACTCAGCTAATGATCCCACTTTGTCACGTTACATAAGTTGCAACGAAAAATGAGATATAATTTGGTTCTTTAGACATAAATGATTTTACTCCATCAGCTTTCTATTAGTTAAAAGTATTCTGAATGTTTCTTAATGGCAGAAGGTTAGGTATGTTATTGCAAGATTGTCAAAAAGTCACGATTATATTTGATATGTCGCCTTACGTGCTCTAAGTGATAGTTAGAAGCATTTTAAATGTTTTCAAATGATAAAATATGACCTATTTTTCTTTGAGGTTGTCGAAAAATTGCAATTATATTTTATATTTAGCCATTATTCAATAAATGGCATGAGTTTTAGGAGCTGACTGATGAATAATTCCCATTTACCTTCATAATGATGCCCATAATAGGGTAATAACTTTCATTATATAATTATTTTAACTTGCACCTGTTTCATAAATCTTGCATGAGTACTCATGTTTTTATATTCTTCCACACTCTTTTGTTGTCCAATTATTCTTCCGTAAAGTTTTTCATGCGTCACGAAAGACATTTGCAATTATATTTTTAGAATACATTTTCACCTCCAGTTACTCTGCGCAATTTTTCATTGACTTTTGTCGTTTGATTTCCTGATGTTTATTTTCGAACACAGCCATTCCTCCGTGAGTTTAGCGCTGCTACTTTCGATGAACGTTCAAATTCATCTCCCACAACCTTTTTTATCGCCTTTTCAATACTGAGTTTTTTTGCCAGGATGTGTCCCAACTTTTATTAATTAATCAATGTTCTTTCGTGATAGCGTAACTTCCTTCGAATAATTTCGATCCCATTTTTTATAAAACAGGTGCGGATGTGTTGGAAAGAGGGGTACATTAAACTGTAGACAACAAAGAGGATGTGAAAGGATGTGATTGACGAATCGTAATGAAGAAAAAATCTGTTTTTAATTGGTATGCTAACGAGGATTTTTTTGCTGGTACAATTTATTTCGTAGCCTACTTGAGGATTATTTCGTGTCCCTTCGTTTTTGGGTAACTAATCAACACATTTCTCTTTCTCACCTCCGGGGCAGTGTGGCGTCACCTTGGATGTCAACAAAATATGCTATAATGACTGAATTAGGTTGATGAATCATGTATCATTGATGAGCAGTGGTAAGCCTAATTTTTTCGCCTGATTTTTAATTTGATGTAATAGATTGTTAAACTTCGTTTCTAGGATGTTTGATGTGTGCAGATTGAGTTACATTGTGGAATCATCTGTGATATTTGAAAGAAGAATTTCAGGAAACCACTTTCGATGCTCATGATAGGTCAAAGAAGATTTTATATTTCTAAGAACTTTTTCCAGATTTTTCGAGCCATAATATTTAAATAAATAAGGAAATTGCTTTATTTATTTTATCGCTTTCCACAAAGTCACGCTTTCTCACATCGTATATATATATATATTCCTACCTCATCACCACCACAGTCATCACATCCAGCGAGTATTTTGTATAGAGCAGTACAAAAATATTAACAGTAACATGTGTGAACTAAAATTAACATTATACGTGACAAAACTGCCAATTATGAGATTTATAGAGATTAAAGAGATGAGACAACATATTATATAATAATATATGCTAATCATTATTATTAGACACATCCTGCAGTTAGGCTACCGTCGGGTGGCAGTCATAATACTGAACACATAAAAGGTAATGAATACCAACCGTCGAGCTTAGGAGAACCAAATCGTAATAAAGCTGACTCTTACGATTCAATTAACGGATCCTCTCATTAAAAATCACACTAGAAAACGTTGTGGTGGAAAAAGATTTTCCACTCATTTTCCCCTTCTAACGGTCTTTCGATTATCTTAAACTGCTTCAAATCTACTGTTTCCTTTCGAAATATTATTCCTTTCTCTCTAAGTCCCTGTTATTCTGACCTAATTTCTATTCTTGTCTTTTAATATCTGAATTATTCTCCATAACCCAATGGTCTCTAGATTTCGAATGATATACTGTCGTAGCGTGTTTTAATTTTTATAAATGACATGGATTACTATTTATTTAAATTTTGTTTTGTCAATAAAGAGTCGGTAACCCCGTAACTGATGACTATCACCGAAGGGGTACCTATATTCCTATAATTTTCTTCTTATAAATGTAATCCAGCATTATGTATTATTGAAATCTAGATGATCAGGCGTTACTTTGAGGAAAGCCATTTTAGATAATGAATAGAAACAGTGTAATTTTCATCATCTATTATGTAATATATTTATGCACGACCATACCAGATATTTGGTGAAAACGTTAAGGTATGCTGTTATCTGCTGATCGGAGTAAATTTCTTTAATTTGAGACTGAATTTCCTGAATTTATAGCAAAAGATTCATCAATGTTATCTCGTATCTTAGTAAAACGGAAGACGAAGAAATTTACATTTTAACCGCATTCAAGGAGCTCTGGGTGGAAAATGTTCAATCGATGCCTGAAAATTAGATTCAAAGAACCTTTACTAGAATCGAGATTAGGATTGAGGTTTTTTTAATCAGAAAAAGCAATGCATCCATCTATGTGTGCGCAACTTTCACCATTCAGAGCGTTAGTATATGTTGAAATTCTCCTCAAATGGTATCGGCAATTGGCCCGTCTCGGCATCTAATCTTTGCTAATAGTTCTGCTTAAAGAGATTCTCAAAGTGATGTATAGAGTTATTTAACGCCACGGTTTATTTTATAGCCTTTAGGTTCCGAAAGTTTGCTGATAAGATCTTAGATTCCGCCTGCAATAAGGTAATGAGATTCTTCCCTCAACCATCGGAATCGGCAACTTTTACGACTTGTGTTACATGATGCGCGAAATGTTGCGCTACGGAAAGGCAAGCGAGGTGAGCGAATCGAATGGCGAGGCGTTTAATTACATTAATTATAGTGTAATTACGGGTGTCGATGCACAGAAAGGTGTGTTTGAAAGGTGAATATTGAGGTTCAGTGGGTCTCCGAAATGGATTTCCAGCTTACAGAAATGAACAACCTGAAAAATTAAAGGCAAACTGCAAATTTGAGGGAACTGTTTACCTAAACCTTCTTTCACCAAGAACCTCGCCCACAAAGTTCCCCTCTGTCTTTCTTGTTTGATAGCTATATTTGAATTTTATCTTGGATCAGGAGCATAAAAGTTTTGGGGGAGGGGTAATAGGGTTCAAATACTTCTAAAAACCTGAAGAGTTTGATGATTCCATGAAGATTATGGCCTCCTGACAAAGAAGTATCTAAATATTAGAATCAGTTTAAGTACTATGAATTAACTTATATTACCATAAGACCAACCATTTCAAAATCTCGAGAGCAATAGAACATAATAATTATTATAGCCGTTTAAAAATCATCTGTATCGTACAACCATCCATCTGTATCCATGTTTATTTAATTTTAGGTTTTGAGCATACTGTATGTCACTCCTAGATAGGAATCGATTTCTTTTTCTTCCGTTGCCTTCCATTCCCCCCATAGGCAAGTCCAGATGGTTAAGATTTTCAGTGTTATCTTATCAAACGCTGTTATTTCTGTAAGTTTATTTACAGAATTCACTGTCTGTTATCTTACAGAAAACGTCAAGAGATCTCTTTCAGAAAGATGTTTATCCCCAAACTTAAATTAAAGGTGCACTCTGTACAAATTCCAATTTTGGAAAAGGCATCTACCAAATACGTTTTTCAAGTTAGGTTATTTCATAATTTCGTTTGAAGCTAAGCGAGGCTAATTGCTTAAATGGTTGGTTTAACCGTGTAAAGACGTAGAAAACTTGAGATAACATAAATTAAAACTACGAAATATTTCCGGACAAATTAAGAAATTCAAGCTTATATAATTTATAATCACCATTTCATCGGACTGATTAATACAATAATAAGTATTAATAAGCAATTATTTTTTTTCTCGTAATAATTCCTTGTATTTTAACATTAAAATGTCTCCAAATGAGAAACTTTACAGGAAGTTCAATCATTTTGAATTGACTCCAGCAATATATTCAGGTTTTAATTGGAGAGAAATATTGTTACTTCATGCTGTTATAAACGCGAAGTTAATTATAAAATAAAATCTGATGATATTGTACTTATCACCCACTTGGAGGTTAAAAGAGATTCCAAATCGAGGAACAGAAAAATTGCACTTATTCCTGCTCACCAAGGGGAAAAACACGCAACTGTAACAAAATATTTCCTCAATCAACTTTAATCGTTAAGTTTTAATTGAAAAGTCACCGAAACATAATTCAATCACCGCTGAAATTTTACTTGGGCGCTGCGCTCGTGTGCACTCGAAAAACAATATTCTCTACTTCCTCTGTAGTTTCGCTTTATTTTCTGATTAGAAGGTGCTCATAAAATTTCGTTAATCAAACTTCGGACAATATGTAGGAATGAAAGATATCATTAGATAACTTCTTCTTATTCCGTTATCAACCTATTGGGTGGTTAGCAGCAACTTGCCAGCTTTGTCGCAGTTTTTCTGTTCTGTATAATTTCTGTTTACGTCTAACATCATACACCTTCCATAATTTGTTCGATATATGGTAGTCTGGAACTTCCTCTTTATCCCTTTCCTTCAACATATCCTTCTATAACTAGTTTTACAATGCTTTCTTTCCTCAGCATATGATCAAGTAGCACATCTCTTCTTTTTGTTAGGTTCTTCCACTATTAGGGACGGAACTTCCTGTTCGTCCTTACTTTCCTTAAAACTTCCTCATTTGCTGTTCTATCATACCATCTTATTTTCATCAAAGCACAAAAGCTCAAAGGACTCTAATCTTTTGAACAAACTGTCCTAGCTTCGTTTCCGTACAAGACCACACTTCCTATGAAGCTCTGAAGTATTCCATGTTTGGAGAGAGATTACATTAGATGCAAACATATTTTTCTTTGAACAGAAAGCCTTTTTTGCTTGGCCAATTCGGCTAACTACATCTTCCTTACTTCTCCCATATTATATTCTACTTCCTAAGTAGTTTAACTCCTTTAAATCTTCTAACTCTTGTCCATTTAGTTTTATTTTCATTTAGAATACTGATTTAATTTTCGTTAGCCAACTGTCATACGCAAAAAAACGAGCACATTTTATATGAGCCTACGTAAGTCGAAATCCAGGTATCCTCGATAAATAAAGCCCTCATGTCCCTTAAAAACTGCTTCCCAATACGCTATTGATAATAATTTTTACTTTCTCAATATACGAAGTATAGAGAAACTATTGTTTGCATGAAACAAATCGCCTTCGAGATTTCAACGGAAATACATGTTTTGGGGTCCGTAGAACACCTTTTGACCATTTTCGGAATGATGTCTGAGTGTATGTGTGTATGTGTGTGTGCTGTGGGCGATCTAACGTAAAAACTAATAGTCATATTAATACCAAACTTCATACATAGCATTGTGGTGGGTGCTGTCAGAGTTGATAAGGTTTTGGAATAAATCGGATAACCGGAAGCCGAGCTTTCTCTTCGAAGCAAATTTCCGTTTTTGCAAACTATCTCCATAAATATGATATTTAGGTATATTCTATTATTTATAAAAGTTTTAGGAAATGTAATTTACTATAACTTTTGTATTTAACGTATTTTTGTATCACTGATTGTTCAGGAGTTATTAGTGAAATACTGATAAACCGGAAGTTGCTGATTATGTACTTTGTGGGCGCTCTGGGTAGAAGGTCAATTTCATCGTTTTTCATGGAACATGCCCCGAAAAAAATTATTTATAATGTTCGTGACGTAAAAGATAATATGATATAAATTAATCACTTATCTTCCAAGTTTTGATTGAATATACAGTTCGAAAATGCTGTCGTAGATAAATATTTACATCTTATATATGGAGAAAGTTATGTGCTGGCCACATCAGATTTTTGTATATTGTCAGCATTCTCAGCAAGAGAATCCCTAACAATGTATTGACGATGTAAGTCTACCTCATCTTCATTTACATAGTTTCCGTTTTCTTTTTTTTACTCTGTCCATCTATAAAACCTTCTCCAGCCACTCATTTTCCCCTTGTAAAGGTCTTTGATTATCTTAAACTGCTTCAAATCTACTGTTTCCTTTCAAAATATTATTCCCTTATCTCTAAGTCCCTGTTATTCTGACCTCATTTCTATTCTTGTCTTTTAATATCTGAATTATTCTCATAACCCAACGGTCTCTAGATTTCGAATGATATACTGTTGTAGAGTGTTTTAATTTTTATTAATCACATGGATTATTTATTTAAATTTTGTTTTGTCAATAAACTAAAGAGTCGGTAACCCCGTAACTGATGATTATCACCAAAGGGGTGATATTCCTATAATGTTCTTCTTATAAATGTAATCTAAAAGTGGAGGAATAAACATTATTATTATTATTTATTTTTAACGGTGGACATAACAATATCATTTCTCTTAATTTTTAAGTTTTGGGAAAGGAATCCTTTTGAGATTTAATTCTTTTCACGCTTTTTAATACGTATTAATTTATCAAACATATTCTCCAACAAATTACGGGTAAAAAGATGTAGGAATAAAACGATAAAGAAAAATAATTTCGATAACGTGGGCAGTGTTTAATACTTTGTTGTATGCATTGAGAAACACACAGAATAAACTTATAAAGATTTATTAATACTATACCACATTAATAATAGCTAACCGCACGAACTATATTTCGATGCCTTGCATTATCATCAGGTGAAAATAAAATGATGAAGGTACATTTATTTAAACTTCTAAAGTGAATTATATGAATTATTTTTTATTATAGAAAAATGAAAGGGTAAAATTTTATTAATAGAATAAATAAAAGGATAAAAAGGAAATATCACATGATTTCGGTTGCGTACTTGTTTTTCTTGAAATTGTTCTTTAAGTTTGAGCAATTTTTTTAGCACTACATTATCTGGGAAAGATATCACTTAGAGCCTACATAAGAAAGGGTCAAGCATACAAAAGGTAACCTCATTGAGTAGAAAAAGGATTGACTGATGAAGCACGAGATCGTGTATAAAGGATTGAGTCTTGGGCAGCATTTCGAACGTTCCCTAGCATTATTTCACGCACAGTCGGGCAAATAAATATAATGACGTGAATGTTTCGTCGCTCGCGGGCAAGGTTCTCCGTATCACTTGGGAGGCTGCACGGATCGGTCCTCTCTCTGTGTTTTGCACTTGGTCTACCCGTGGGCTGTTGGCGGTGAATGTCCGCTCTCCGTTTGATAAAATCTCGCAGAAAAGGAAATAGAGAAAGCTATCGTGTGGTAAACAGTCATCGAGTGGAACAATGTTTTGCATGGAAAGTACAGTTATCCAGGGAAGAGATATAATACCGGAGAAAGAATAAGCCGACGTAGCAGGAACAGAGTTTTAAAATGTTACCCCACTATAGTTCGAGTAACCTTGATGAAATAGCCTTTATTGAAAGAAGAGCATTCTGTATCATAAGTTATGGGCTTTTGTGACTGAAACAGAGATAAGCGATGCAAATATATTTTCTACTCATAATGTAACGAGCTTGCCTATCTGGTTACTTTTCGTTACGTTTCACATATTATAACAGTGTTCTCAAAATTTTTAATGATGGGCTAAAAATCTTGAGTAAATTCTTATATAGCAAGGTTCCATGAAGTGAAAATTGATGCGGAGTTTCGCTGAAGTTGTAATAGCTTTCCGGTCTTAGTTATACACTTTGTACGTTTAGTTTAAAGGTAAGGTAGTATTTGACAGTCAATCGTAATGATTAGATTAGGTCAATGGTGATATAAGGGGGTTAATTTTATACACTGGCTATATGATTTTGAACGATTTTTTTAGATTTCACTTGTCGCATATTTTCTCTGGAATTCAAGTATTAAAATATGGAATACGTTATGCATCTATATTTCGCAGTTTCTGTTGATTTTCGGGCCAGAAAACGTAATGGCTAGTACTCATAAGATTTTCTATCGTTTCAAGAAATTACTCTCTCTAAATTTTAGAAAAATCCTGTCTATTACAAATGCGTAGAACTTCCTAATTTTGTATCCAATTTGCTTGTAACTTGCTCGTAATATCCCAAATTTCGCTATTGTTATTCTAAATTAGCTCTGAAATGTGAGCACTGCTCCGATGACAAGGGTTTCTTAAGCCGGTTCCATCTTAAATTTTCGTTTAACATCAAACGAAATTAACATGCTCTCATATATATTTCCCTATATAATTTTTCTGCCCATATTTACAAGTGTAGATGTGGTAGATTTAAAGTTAGGCGATAGCTGTACCCTCATTGATTAGGGGGACTAAATTAGACTTCTTATATGGCCCTAATGGCATAATTAAAATATGTATTGAGGTGTGGCGTGTTCGAAGATTCTTGTTTTTTTCCAAGAAAGAACTTAATATACGTTCATTGTTTCTTCATAATTTTTATTGAAGAGATGATACAATCTTTAAAGAAATGCGTAATTTATTACTCCATATAATAAATCATATCCACTACTCGTAATAAAGGGAAATGCTACTTGTAGTTTTCCGGTGGGTCTTTCCGCTGTAAACTGAATTTTTTAAAGTCACACCTCTATTTATGTAACGAGGAAATGGGAATTTTCTTTCTGGTTATTCCTAATGGGAGCCACGATCTGATCTTTGCGCTTCGGACCTATTAGTGAGATAAACCGCTCCTAACAATATTTACTATACATAAAACAATGATGACAAAAATAAAAATACGTCATTGTTCAGGCGAAATTCAGACTAAAAGTTCCCTCTTCCATGCAACCCTTCGACATAACTTACACAGTAATTAATTCAAAGAGTGTGGAACTTCGAAAAGGACATGGCTTTGCACGAGAAATCGTTCGGCTTAAATCTATGAATAAACAGAAGAGAAAAATAATACTTTAGCGGTTAGAATACTTGTCCGTAAGGTGGGAGACCTGGTTTCGAGTCCCAGTCATGTTCCATTTTTTCCTCTTTTTATCCATAGTTTAAAGAGATATAGAAAAAAATGAGAAGATACGTAAATGTAGAAAAACCCAAGAGAATCTTAGGATATAAATCCACCGCAGGACAAGGCACTTTAAGAACACACAATGCGCATTTCGAAAGCAATTCTTTCATCTTCAGAAGTACCCAATCACTCCTATTGAATGTTATTAATGTGCGGTGTCCTTTCTTGTTTTCAACGAATTCCGGTGAACGAGACGATGAACGCCGACAAATACGGCTATTGGAGATTTGAAACCTCTAATTCTTTTACAGCCGTGCTCCAAATTTTCTTTTTTTTTACTGCTGGACAACACCCATTTTAGGAAGGGGGGAGTAAGAAACTTACGCAAATCTACCTAGTAATAACTAACTACATAAAATTATATACTATATGTAGTATATACAGCTTGCACATACTTTACCTATTGGGGCTGTGGAAGATTAGCGGGTCAAAAACTTTCCGTAGTTCGCATGCCGGACGACCAAATCCAAACAAATTTTCGTAAAAAGGAATTCACGCATACTTCCGTCTGCTTTGAGCTTGTTTTCAGCGCATCAGAGAGGCTGAATGGAGAAGAAATCCAGTTCAAGGTTCGCACGAATTTCTTTCATACGCTTTCTTCCAGACTTGCCATGTCCCGTTCCCTTTTTCCGTTGGCATTTCTTATCGCGTTTATTTTCATCGGATCGAAAACACTCTCTTATTTTCCGCTCGGATTCGTTGTAAATCAACGCCTAAGCAACTTGGTTAAGGTGGTAAATAAGTTATTTAGTACGGGAGATTGTCGAGATCGGGTGGACTCGGTCGCTCTTAAATCATGATGCAGTGGTTCTTTAAGTGGGACTTTCAGATATGAAACTGGTCCAAGAAGGTCAGTGATTGTCAAACGCAGTCGCGGGAGATATTTATGGGTCGTCTAAGAATGACAAGAGGTTGTGCTCTTTGATTTTAGGCCAGCGGATAATTAAGAGATATCAAAAGCTTCCGAAAGCCAATTTCCATACTGAATAAGGGTCTATAAATAATGATTTGTTCTCTATCATCACTAGCCTAATTACTGCCATGACTGGAACTCTTGCATTCTAATTTGTGTTTGATGAAACATTGCGTAACCGATTATGATATTCACGCTCATTAGCAAACTTATTCACCATATTCAGAGTTTATCCGGAAAGAATCTCGGACAGTAACCAATTAAGTATTTAAAGGACACACGCGCATACAGATAGCTTACTTATAAGCAACGCTTGCGTCTGAAATTAATTTTCATTCAAATTTCGCAAACAGAACTCTCCGAAAAATGAGAAACTGATTTTTAAATGGTCGAGGTAACTTTTGCGAATTACATGGAAGAGGAAAATTTGGTATTACCATAGAGTAACTATTACATATGTTTATCACAGGGAAAGTCATCTTCTGATGGAAATCCATCCGAAAGATGAATAGAGAAAAGCGTATTTCTTCCACATTTTATGATTTATAGAGAATAAAATGTGGAGAATTTCTACTTTTCTTCGTTCGTTTCATGAATGGTATTAGCTGAGTTATGATTTAGCGAGTTTGCAGATACTATGTATTAGCATGAATCTTATATGAGTATGTCTTTAAGCTCTAAATTTTTTCTAAATAAAATTCAAACATATATGAGCGTTCAACTATTTGATACCTAAGCCCACGTAACTAAGTATTCTTTATTCAACACCATTTCTTTAACTTTTCGGCAGCATATGCCTCCCTTTAAGTTATATTTATTATATATGCATGTATCATTCATGATCAATAAAGCTGGAAACATTGTATTAGAGCTTGATTCGACAGCTCATCTTCGTTTACGATAGCAAACAGAATTTTCATCATCCTTGTATTTAGTAAATAAACTCAAAAACATAAATTTCCATGTATTGCAAGGAGAAAAATAAATTCATGATTCATCAAGAATAATTAGTTCAGAATAATTTTGATTCACATAGACTTCTTCCTGAAACGAAAATTCAGTGGATAAAAGAAATCAACTCCAGTGTTATTTGGTGGAACTTCATTTTGAACTTACAAAAGTAAAAGACACACACACTTGTACGAATTCCACAAATTTTTATAAAGCTGTTGACCGGTTTCGGTGTTAAATCACCATCCTCAGAACAGCTGTAAAAGTGTGTGTGTTTTTTTTACTTTTGTAAGTTTAGTGGATAAAATTCGTGAAAGAATTGTCAAATATAAAAGTTCGAAGAGTTGTATTGCTTGTATACGCTTGCCAATTGTAAAAAACATCCATTGCGAGTCAAAGCTTTTATATAGAAAATAAATAAATGGCGTTTTAAATCTTTATTATTACCGAGTCATGAAAATTTATATTTGCTTTTCACCCTACAAATAGGGATAATAACAGATAATAGAGCCTTTTTGTGGCAATAGTAAAAAATATCATCGCGACTTAAAGGTTTTATAAATAGAATACATAAATAGTATTTTAATTCTTTCCGAGAAATTTTATATTTGTTTTTCACCCTCCTTGTAGGAAGGATTGGAACATACTTTCACTTAGCTTTTGTATGAGGTAATCAGTGACTCAACAATGGAAAGGTAATTTACGTTGAGCCTGGACAGTGACAGGGACAATACTCGACCTATAGCTTTAAGGAAGAGACATGACTGAGCCTTTATTTTTGAGGAAAGTTTCGCAACGTTAATCGAGTGTCAAAGTTTCTTCAAAGAGGGTGGTCTCATTAATCGCCGGAGAATATAAGTAATGGCAGTTATCAATATCTTCAACATTCGTATTACAGGTTGTGACATAACTATGTGAAAGAAGAGTAATTGATTCCAAAAATATGAAAGCCCCTTTTAGTATTTTTTTTTAGTTCTTGATTCATTTTTCACCCATTCTTTCCATCAGTAAGAATGCCTTTACTCGGGCGAATTTCAGTAGCATTTAAAATGTCTTTTTAGGTTAGTCTACAGATTTGAATTGATAGTTCTTATTTTCAAACTTTGCCGCCTGGCCTAAAGGTTAACTTGCAATGTAAACTTAATTAAATAGTAATATACTTCGTGAAAGCTATACTATTATTTATGGAGGTAGATTAACCATAATTCATAAAACACTATTATCTACACATGTATGTATGCACTTACTAACTTTGTTTCTCTAATAATTGGAAGTCCACTAGTTATTAAAACTTCTCATGAAGTAGTTTTAGATTTGCGATAATCATACTATTTCCTTAGCGTATAAATCAGGAAGTCATGTATGACTTTGTATTGCATTGAATGAGTTCCATTCTTTTCTGGGTTTTCTCAGAGTGGAAATTTATATTTTTTCCACTACACCTCATACTCTTTTCAACCCCCGCAGAAACTACTATAATGTTTCCTAATTTCCTATACTTTTGGTCCTTTAGGAAAAAAGCCTAATTTGTAATCTCACTAATATATATTAATGATAAATATTTACATTCCTACTCATGTTTATGTATATTCTTGTAAGTGAATAAAACGTAGCATAGGGCATCATCTTCTCAATTTGTTTTCTGCTTAGCTACTGTTGCCATTAAGTTCGTTAGATATAGAGCAATTTATATATACATGTATATCAGTGATTTTAAGTTTTGCTTAAAGACTTACTATGTTTTACGTCAGGAAAGTTTAATTTTTAGTTATTACCCAAGTAATATACGATTCCAGTTAAAAGTCGACCCCCTGCGTTGAAGCAAAAATATCAAGAATTTTTCAGGCACTTCCAATGAAAGTCAATCCTAGATTTTTATGTGTGTATTGACGTTTGTGCTGCCAAGTGTAGCTTTACATTAAATAAACAGCTTGACTTTAACTGTCTGCCTGCCTAAAAGTGGAAACACTTTTCTGTTAACAAATCCAGAGAAAGTATGAAGAGGTGAAGGAAAATTTTAGTTACACATACCTGTAACGTATTGCCACACGTCATTATTACTACCAGAGGTTTTGTCTTTGCAAAAACTTGATTTCTGATTCGTTATTAAGAAAAGTATTTGTCTTTGACTCATTTTATTTACTCTTATTTTCCCTATAAGTTAACTAAAATTTCAATTCAGATAAGACATGTATTTAGTCTCTGAAAATGTATTATTCACGTAAAAGTCGACCTCTTAAATTCAGCTATAAAAAATTGGATTAAACCCTCGACTTTTATTTGAGTGTGTGCAGTATATACGTTCGTGTTATGTGTACGTTAATACGTGGGCGTTTTTAAGGGGTAACAGAAGAACGCAATTGGAGAAAGCGGGCATTCAGTCTCCCGTGGCGCCTTAAAATCATGAAATATATCTTTCAGCTCTGCTAAGATACGCATCTGAGGAACGCCGTTCACGCGGTTCCTTGATAATTAGATCAATAAATTAACGATCATTTTATTGCTTGTGTATATCTTCCGAGTATCAACTCCAGAAAAAAAGATTTGGTAGAGACTTATTGCTGATACTAATATACTTACTATAATACCCGAATTCTGCCTGTCTGTGAAGTATTCAACCGGAAGCCATTTGCGGACTCGCCTCCTCTGACATAAGCTACTAAGAGCACGCAGAGAGAAATGAGATTAACTAGGCAAGATGAGGAATGAGGTAGTTTGCTTTAGCTTTCCTTCTGAGCCAGAATATTATAAGTGGAACGTTTCCAAGCAAGTAAAGCACAATCACTCAACGAGCAACACTTTGCTTGTCCATAAGGAAAGACATTGATCAGTGCAATTATCTACTCATACCTCAGAAGCTTTTATTTCATCACACCCACGATAGAAACTGATAAAAGTAAATGAAAGATACATTTTTCTATATCTTGAGCCAAATGACAAAGAAAAATATTCAATATGGTAGCAGGTACATCTTGCATGCAGAGCGGGAAAGTTAGTACGGAAGCTCTGTTTCTTTTTACATGACACTCATTTACTGCCATCTTCCGGGATTTGAACCTCCTGCTCTCACGTCTACCCCGCATAAGTTGCAACTAGTATTCCACGGAGGGTCGTGAAACCCGTTCCCCGATTTTCCCAACTCCTGCACTTCCTCAGGGCTCTTGTTCCTTAAAAAGGAGACCGATTTTGGACGCGTTTTTTTCGCAAACTGCGTTCCGCCGTTTTGCGAACTTTCGTGACTAACGTTTCGTGCCTCCAAGCTGAATCGCCTCGATACAGATCGCCGATTTAGGGAGAGACGAGATCCTCTCACTCGTGGCCGGTGAATTGATCCGGGGGGAATTCGTACGCGGAGAATTCGTACGCAGGGAATTCGTACGCGGGGAATTGATCCCCCGCGCTGATTTTGTACTACTGTTATTCAGTCTTATGTTAATCTACACGCCCTGATTATTGGTTAATGCTATAAATAAAGTAACCGGGGGGGTTTGGTGGGGTGGGGTTGGGTTGGGTTGGTAGTACAACATCAACATCAATAAAATACATCGTGGTTAGGGTAAAAGTTTTTTATTTTCATTTCGTATATTATTTTCCTTGTTAATAATGAAAAAAAAGTCGTCAACGGGTTTCCCGTAAAATTTATTTTCAAAAATTAGCTGAGACTTTTGTTGCGAGAAAAAGAGCAGTAATAATTAGTAATATTATATTAGAAAATTCAATGTCTCTCATTTCAGCTTTGTCGATTAAATTAAGCGCAAAATATCCCAGGAAAAGATATTGGGTGACTTGGTGAAATAAGACGTGTATCTAGGATATTCTCAAAGGAAATCGGATATGAAAGACTCAATAGCCACACTCATATTATCTGGCTCCGTTAATGTTTTTACGAATATAGAATAAAAGAGAACAATCACGATCCATATTCACTGATGGCGTGAACTAGCCTTAACAGAGTGTTGTAAACCTACACAAGTTTTCTTTTCTTCGGTAAGTTAATGTGCTTCAATATTCCCCATAAAATGCTATTACCTTCGTTTTTTGGTAAATTATCCCACTCTCTACGTGATTTGACATCCTTTTACTTTGTCTTCCCCTCAGCCTCTAGTATTCTACTCTCAATTACTTTCTTTAGCAATCCCTCTCCTCTCAACGCTTTTCCCAGCTATTCCTGTGCCGACATCTAATTACTTCAATTAAAACCTTCTACTCCCCAACCATCTCTATCATCTCCATGTTTGTCTTCCAACCAAATAACTTACTATTTGCGAAATTGCGGAACATCTACGAATAAACAGTCGAGGTGGTCTCCCCTTTCTTTCCTCGACAGTGTTTTTAACGTGACATCATAACTCATAATGATCATCTCTCGGGTTAAAGACGCCTTTGCTGCCGCATGACTGAGGTATAGACGCTGCGTGTACTACCTTTCGTCTGGCCCCTACCTAGTGACCTTTCTAGCATGGATGACCCTTATTTCCAGCCAGTTAAGCTCTTTAGGTCATAGGAACACGCAAACTCTTCCCTCACGACTAGCTTGTAATCCCGAGAACGAAGAAGTGTCGGAGAAACTGAAAAGCGCGGGGGAGTTAAGCGTGACTTGACCCTTCCGAATCTAATCCTCCCACTCTTAATCAGGTCTTAAATTTATTTTTCAAAATGTTATCTGTTAAGTGCCGTCTCATAGGAATATGTCAAAGGCTCATCTTCTAAATCATGTTAATCTCTTTCCTATTTGAACCTCTCATACTTTCTCCTACATAGATTTCCTGTACAATATTATCTTCAGCTAGCTTAATTCCCCATTCCTATTCTCTCATTCCAATTTTCCTGTTCCAACAAAAACAATTCGACTATCTAATATCTTCTCCGTCAATTCTGCATGTCTATCAATAGTAAAACGCTCACTCTTTTTCAGAATACCTTAAATTTCAACACATTGTCTTCCAATAAAAACTTTGATCATTTTATTTCCCTCTTAAATCCATCCTGAAGGAGGCTGCAAGTGATCCCTGTAAATTCGTCTGAGTAAACCATGTAATGGTTCTTTTACTTTCGCAACCTCTCACTTTACGTTTTATAGGTAAGCTAGGACAGAACACTGAGTTTATACATACTACTTACTACTTTTCCCTGCCTAATTCAATATATTTTAATTGTATTTTACCTTCTATAGTTTATTATTTTATTTATAATTATTTATAATATATTATATTATAATTATAATTATAGGTATAATATTTCATTTAGTTTCATCCTTTCGTCTTTTGAATTGTCTAGACCGTATTCGATTAATATGTTGTATGCTAGTATATTTATCAGTATATTTTTTACCTTCTAAAATGTAAATGTGTAACTCTTGCAACGAACTGAGAATAAAATTATCTTCATTTGATGACTTTTGAAATAACTCCACTTATCCTCTTATACTCGTTTTATATATTGCAAATATTCTTTTTATATACGAGTTAAAGTAGCTTGCATACTGCAATCAAATTTTTAAAGTACTGTACTTTGCAAAGTTCTATTTGGTTTGAACATTTAGGATAAAGGAACCCAAATTTCTTTAAGTAAAAATCGATCCTGTATCCAAGTGACCTGTTGTGGAACGCAGGACTTCTTAAATATTATTATTACATTAAACCATTTTTTGGGATAATATGACCGTTCCCAAAATCAAATCGATTATCGGGAATGTCTTGAAAAGAAATTCCGTGTTTGAGTATAATTGAATGGTAGAAAGCAAATCGTGGTTGGGTCGAACCAATGATCATAAGGTAACTAACTATCTGTTATTTTTGATTAGTATGACATTATTGCTTTGTCTCCTTGTCTTTATATTTCGTTTGATCTCATTTTATCACCAAATTTAGTTTCCTATCCGTAGGTTCGCAGGTTTTTCACATCCCCCTTCTTTAGGGTTTTTTCCTGCAGTGGAAATTTTATCCTGAGCTCTTAACTTACACGTAGGATTTGAAATCCACAAAGTAGTCAGCTTCTGTGTACTTTTTTCAAGCTCCCTCTGTCTTTAAATGTATATGACGAAGGGTTAGATGTAAGAATAGACTCCATTGTCTCAATCTCGCCCTGTATAAATTAATTTATCATTACTACTACTATCGTATCGATTATATACCCACCTCCATAAGGTTCCATAGACTTTTCACATACAACTAAACAATCGGACGATTAAGAATTTTATGTATGCGCCACGCCTAACTCCTATGAGACATGAGACAAACAAAAACGGAGTTAAGGCGTGGGCGGAGAAAGTTGATCGGTAAATAGTCCCGTCTAGCAACCGAGTGTCAAACAGTCGAGCGAAACCCACGGAAGGCATCGCAATTCGTAAGGGGAAATGGATTTTTGCCAAAGAATCTTTTCCCGGTGCTTTCACACTGTACCGAGACCGGTCAAAAGGAAGCCGTGGGAGAAACGTTGCGCCATTTAAGAAGTAAAGCGATGCGATCGCTCTCCTATAAAAATAACCTGGTCGAAAAAGGCCTCAGGTCAGGGGACAATTAACCATTCCCCTCAAACACTCCCACGATACGGTTCCCCGCTCCCTACAGCGCTCTCCTCTTCAATAATTACCGGTTCTCTATAAGCGAGCGATCTTGGAGACGCTCCTCGGAAGTTTTTGAGCATTTAAAGGTTCAGTTTTTCTTGCTGGATCGGAAAGAAGATCCTTTTCGGGCACTACCCCGGAAGAATTTTTTGGTGGGGTAAAGATAGCATCCTCAGATTTGTGAATTCCGCGCATTATCTTTAGCCCCGCTTGATCGTGATTTATGAACAAGGGTTGGTTTCGAAAGGTCATCGCGTTCTCAATGGGTTTAGATCGGAGATTTATCCGCGCAATTTTTATGCCCGACGTACTTTTTCGATCGCCAAATTTGTTATCGGAAAAAGGTGCACATGCTCCTCAAAACGAGGTCGAGATCCCGGTTTTAAGTGGCATTTTTACGTATTTAGACGCATAAAGGGGGTTTACGCGAATTTTACGGTCGGAAATTGAAAGGCATAGCTTTTGCAAATCCTGCAAATCATTTTTCGATGGCAGTCTGGAGCAGGAATGTGTTTACGGAGCTCGAAGGTTGTGATTCAATGGCTCACGGAACGTATATTGATCTTAATATTTACTTCTTGTTAATTCATTGGCTATAAATGTATCAGGATAGGAGAAATGAATACGGCGACTTTTATGCGCTATCACAGATTATTTTGTGTGACCGGTTTTGAGTAATACTTTCCTCGTGAAACCTTATAGCCTGTTCTTATTTCTGATGGAATCCCGCCAATAAGTCAAGGATAGATGGAAATGATTTGTTGGAATCGCTTGATATTGTCATGCTCGTCGCTTTGAAAAAATGAAATCATTAATCCAATGCTTCTCACGGTGGGGGTGTATTGGGTTTACGCAAGATAGTTCTTGGTAGCTTCAAATCGTTGTTTGTGGTAATGATGCGACATTATTTAGCCATGCCATACACGGGCTATGTTGCGTGACACCTTATATAGTGTAAAGAGAATCAGCGGCGAAGTTAATGAAACAATTTATAGTAGTGTTGTTTCTTAAAAAAGCCGATAGAACTGAAAAAAATTAAATGTGCCGTGAAATTTAAAATAATCATACAGGGGTGCCTGGATTCACTAGGTTTTCACTTTTCACTATTTGCATGAGAAGCTATGCTACTCCTAAAATTTGGATGCGCCTCAAGGAGATATACGAGTTTTACATAAGAAAATACGGTATTTTAATTAAAAGATAAATATTCGTTTTAAAAACAAATTAAAAATATATTAACAAATTGTGTGATTTAATGTAATTTACACTCATTTATCGTTAATTACCTCGTATGTTCTGCGAAATTAAGGTATTTATTGAAACCGACTACTCGTATAAAGGATCTGCATTTTTCAAATAAATTTTATTTGGAAAGAATCTAAGAAAGATTTGTACTTTTACCACAAATTTATTTTTTACAAATAACAGTAACTCGACCGGTTCCGACGATTAATCGTCATCTTCTGGTAAATTTTATTATTATACTAAATTTTATTGTTACCTTTTTAACTGATTCCTTTATTTTTACGGCTTAAAATGAATATAACACTGTCTTTTTGTGACTATTTAGTGAATGGAATAATCAATTAAAAATTTCTATGAATACTTATGGAGGCAGGAGAATAAAATGTCTAAATTCCTAAGGATCAACATATCGGTTAGGAAGAGGGATATGATTTGATATATTTAAGATATTTTTTGTGATTATTTGGCTGAAAGGTTCCTGCTACCATACCTTGACAGCAAAATTGATTGCCTTGATGAATACGACAATATTTCATTTGGGACACACCATTCAGTAGAAGTGACTTTTTACAGAGAGTTTCAATTTCTCAATGTAAAACTATACGTTTGCGTGCGGGGGTCTAATGTTTTGCTAAAGAATATTTCAGAAGCATAATTGCCCCTTTTCCTATATTGAGTGAATTGGGGACCATTTTTCTTGACTCTAACTTTAAAAAGCCATTAAATGAACGGGCAAAAACACCGACTACCTTCTTCTTCCTTTATATCTCGACGAATGGGATATTTTTCATTTCTTTTGGTCCAGGATAGAGAATTTTCGCCTTCCATAAACTGTCGTCGCCTCTTGGTTCATGGATTTGGTAGTAAGACACCAACGGAGGTATAAGTTACACTGAATAATGACATTCATTTAGCCACCCTTACGGAATTCTATGAAAAGTGTTATTTGTAGGGTTATATTGCATTCACAAAACGTTTTAGCTTTGTGAGGAAATCGAAAGGATCGCTAAATAAGACAGGTTTTATAAATGAAATCAATCAAATAAGCTTTAATTTTGTGGAACTCCATCCTAATAAATGGGTGGAAATAACTGTGCAAAATTCCACATGCAAAGGCTACAGTGGCGACTAGTTTTGGCTAGTAATAGCCTAGTCGCATTAAGTCGCATAGCCGAAAATAGGCGCCACTGTAACCTTTGTATGTGGAATAGAAAAAGTAATTTTTTTGTTTTATAAAACCTCTTTCGTTTTTTACAATCCTTTCGATTATGTCGGATTTCCACTATATTTCGGCCTCCTCCGTGAATTTTTGTGAGGAAAGATAGGACGGAGCACCTCACTCCTCACTTTGGCTAGGAAGCCTCATTTCCTCTGCAGGTATTTCAGGTTCAAGCCGGCTTCCGTGATGAATTTATGACATTCATGCTTGGTAAGGAAAATTAGTGCAAACTACCTCGCTCCCCACCTTGTCTGGTAGACCTCATTCCCTCTCTGTATCATTTAATAGCTAAAAAGGGGTGCTTCAGGATCAAAGCATTCCCCACGAACTTTAATACCTCCTTAAAGATTCGCATTAATAAACGTAGAGCATCTTGTTTCCTTCGATCCATCAAACTTTCGTCCGTCGTTAAATTGAATGAAAGGTTGATAGTCGGAAACAATTTAGATTTGAGTCAAAATAAAACCGGTCCAACGACAGCACTCGACGAAGAGCTGGAGAAAACGTATCGCTTCCCATGGCCAGAAAGCAAAAAGGGCTAAAAATAATTCAGATCGATGCTCCGCTTCAATCTGGACATTTTTATTTTGTCCAGGAGTTGTACAACATTTACAGGAGTTCGTATTTTTGCTCATCTCATTTACTATTGCAGTAGTATCTCGCCTGAGAAACTTCTCTCGGTCGGCTTTTCGACACATACCGATCTCGTTTTACAAGCATGGACCCGACATATTCCCACAGTCGATAGAACGCATAAGCGGTGCCAATTTTGTATTTTACGCTGAAATCCGAATGCTTTTGGAAGCACGTTGGTGCGGAATTCATTCTCGTAACGTATCGAATCGATTTAGTTTCTTTAAAGCCGAAAATGCCTCTAATAAGTAATACATCATTTTATATTTCATAGATATCTGCAATAGTAGGAGTTACGATAAATACAACTCATGTTACGTGGCAGTGGGGATGTATCAATTAAAAATTCATAATATCGCCCAATACGAGCTACTTATCACTATGGTTATTACCTAAAAATATGCTCTGCACTTGGCCGAAGAGAAAATCCATTTTGCACATATTATAAGAATAATTTAATGCAGCAATGCGCGTATTGAATAATAGTTGATAGATCTCGCATACGGTACAATCCGATACCTTAAAATTTACTGTGATATTGAGCGAGTTTAAATGGGTTTCTATTACAAAACATGAGCGGAGTTGGTATAAGGATTTACTAAACTCTACGCAAAATAGATATTTATAGAATCGGTATTTGTGTATTCTTTACGTCTTCGTAATTTTATGGTTCGCTTGCATTGAATTCTTTTTGGAAAGGTTTCTTGATTTCGACAGATCAAGCGAATCAACACATTTTCCCTAAAATTCCATTGAAAACGGGAGCGTGGGATGAGAAATTTTCGAATACCGAACCACAAATTTGGACGTGGTTAGAAGTTGAAAAATAACTAAGGAAGATCGTAAAAATATAGTGGAATAGTATTCTGGGAACTAGAAGAAAACAGAAGAAATTGGTGGGAAAGGAATGCGTGAGAACTTTGCGAATAAAAACTTATCGAAATAGAATATCACAAAAAAAGATCTAAAAGATAAATTTGAAAGAAAGTCAGGGAATAGAAGCGTAAAGACTAGGAGATGATTTTAGGATATAGTTTAGAAAGGAAATGGCAGTATTTACCCCTAGATTCTTATCATGGAGGCAACCTTTCTTAATTTCGAAAAATCAACTTTTGGAACGATTTGTTCTTCCATTCGTTTCTCCTGTCTTACTTTCATCGCTAGATAGGAGGTCGAATATCTATTAATTGCATTACAGAACATCATTGTCCTCCAGGAAGGTGTTCTCAAAATTTCGTTAGTAGTTTTAGTTTTAATAACGTTCTCACATTAGGTTTCCACATCATTTCTTCCGTATTACCAACGATATTGTTCTTGACATTTGTAATTGCTATCTGTTGCCGTCAGCACAGACTGTTTCCTCGATAAAATAAATTGTTGACAATAGTGGTCAATACGAGTATATCATAAATTAAAGAAGGTTTTCTACATTAAAGCCTTCAATAAGACAGGCATTTTATAACACCGTATTATTTCAATCGTCATTTTAATAATATTAATGGTTTTCGAAGGTACTTTCGGGTTCTATCGCAGGTGATGGTTGGCTGGTCCGCTGACGTTTCGACGACCCACTTGTGCGCCATCCTCAGGGCAGATTTTGTAATAATTACGTATATTTAAAGCAATTTAATACAGATTTTTTGATAGCGTCCTTATGATTATTAAATAATTGTATTCCCTCAGTATTATATTCAGACATTGGCACACTGCTACTAACTAAGCTGGCGGTTACCTTACTTGCTTATCTTCTAGAGCCATTTCTGCTTCAGTTTCAGAACTTTATACTTCGAAGGAGTGTTTGCATACGATCGAAGAATGCTTTGAGTAGATTGAAGTATTCCTTTTGTAATAATTAAAGATATATTCGCCTCAGGTTGCTCCTCATGAGAAAATCCGATCTGCACGCTGAAGGAGATAGGCAAAAGCCTCCAAAAAATGAATAATTATATCCAAATTCTTTTAAAGTAATTGGTCACTTACTTTCATTCGCTGCACCCTTTTCTTCACGGTCGATCACGATACCATTTCACGCGAAGAAAAACCAATACGAAAACACACCCTTAGAAAAACTGATTCTCATCACAACTCCGAAGTATAGGGTTGAGGCAGGTTAGAGAATCCAACGGTACCGACAATTTCTCACGCTACTCTCGATTCCGGTTGAATGCGCTGGAGATCACGTTGGAGATGAGAAACCGCCCGAAAGCGCCGCTAGCGGGGTTTCTGAGCTGTGAGATGGGACGGTCAACCGTCAAGCTGTTCTCACCCTCAATTTGAGGAAGAGCGTCACCCAAAAATGGCAAAGTACTTGTATTTATTGAGTGGACGTTCTCAAAATTCTCTTTGACCCCAAATTGAGTAAACGGTGATTATATCGCCTCGTGAAAATAACTATATTTTAGGATAATTAGTTAATGAAAGCATGAATAATAAACCAGAACTTAAGTTGATTAATTTTGTTGTGACTACATTGAGTGCCGTTTCCATAATATTATCAGGAATTTTTGAACATAAGCAAACGGTTAGTTATACGCAAATTATTTCGAAAACTTCTTTTGCGTAAAATTAAATCCTTGAATTTGGCGAAACTTTTCCATAATTTGTAAAAATTGAAGATATAATATAAGACTAACGATAAGAATGAAAATGATGGACGGATGGGAATTAAAATTACTCAGATTTCTACATCCACCGTAGTTCCTAGCAAGATACTTTTCGGCGTATGGCAGGGAGTGCAATGCCGTGCCTTTGAAAGACTTCTTTAGCCTGTTGCTATCGGGTATCGTTCGCGGTAAGAATGAGATCTCAAAACAAATTATCTTGGCGTGTACGAGTATTTTTTTTTAAGAGGTAACAAAAGGGTATCATAATGCCGATCAGTTATTTATCAATAAATTGCAGCCTAGCTTCTAATCTTAAGGGATTTCAAATGTCTGAGAGCATTTTCGTAATGCTTGTACATCATGTTTTGATAAATCACATATGTTACCTGAATTCATATATCGTTATTATATTTGAAGCTATTTCAGAGAGTTACTTCAATGTATCTAATTTATTTAAATTTACATTTATACTCAGAGAACTGCCTTGTTGATAAGTAATACATAATAATAGTATGATGTATAACTAAGAATAGTTTATATTTTCGCAGGAGTGAGCACATCTAAAAAAGAAGAATCCACAGACCTTATTTTCGTAGAAAGTGAAGATGATTATGACGATGAACCATCGTGTTCAATAGCTGGAGTGCAAAATCTACGACGCATTCCGTCTCTCTGCGAAGAGTTAGATCGGCAGTTTGGGTAGAATATGCAAAAACCCTTAGAAATATTAATAGACTCTATTGAACTTTGTGCCGACAAGCAAAAATGTTTTAATTCTAAACAATCAACAATTAAATACTATTTTGTTAATTTAAAACGTTAATACAAATAAAAAGGTTAAAAATAATATAATTATTTAATCTAAGCATACACGTTCAAATCCATCTATTCCATGGAAATCTTCAAGCAAAATAACTTCACCTCTATTCAACGGCCACCTCCTTAAGCGGCAATTATTTTTTGTCCCCATTGGTGGCTGCTGAATAGAGGTTTCACTGTAGTATAATTTTTTACCCAAACGTATAGTCTCGCACTGCACTTTCTCGAGTTTGCGAAGAATATTATTTTTTTTAGAATAAACCTTCATCGCTCAAAGAATATTGTCTTTGAGATTAAATATTAAACGGGCATTTCATGCACACCAATTTTTTTTGTGCGAGGATAGGAAATTGATCGTGGATACGAGTGAGTGCATGAATAAGATATTTTTGTTTGAAGATTTGCCGGTTTCGTACGTGGTCCAAAAATTAAATTTAAACAAAGAATTGTCAGTCAAAATAGAGCAATATGGCATATGGTTTTCTTGTCAAGGGTGAAAAATATTTAATCTGCGCAAACCCACGCGTTTTGCTATCCTTGTTTCCTATTTTAGTTTACCTTAATTTTGATTCTCAGCCTCCGCTCAATGACGCATTCGCATTCTTTATTTTTACCATTTTAAATAACTTCTCCTCCACGAAATTATAATTTAGTCTTTTTAAGATCATATAAGTGACAATAAGGGAAAAATGGCAGCAACCTTGAAGTTGGAATATAAAAACATGAACAGCTCTTGGTGACTCCGCAATTTTTATCTGTTCAATTCTTGAATTATCAACCTGAAGGCAATTCTGAATTTATATTAAACGCATCTTTTCTTTCTGATTATAATTCATCCCTCTGAATGAAATATTTCTGCAACTGCAGCGTTTTGTTATAGAATGCGGGCAATGGTGCCGCTGTGCTTTAGAAGTGGGTGGTCGCCAAGACCTCTTCCAAATTCAAAGACTTCTTCAATTCCTCAATTCAAACGAATTTTTCAGCCCCATTTTCTCGATTAAATTGAATCTTAATTAAAAAATATTTTAAAAAGGTTACTCATTATGAATTATATAGTAAAAGTGTATGCCAAATCGTCATGCCCCCGATGGAAATCTCACAATTATGATTAATATTCTCTTCTATCAATCGCGGCACAGTTCCGTGATGGAAGAACTGTAATTTCCTTCCCACTCGAATATAAAAAAATGAAATGTTATTACGAAGATCGGTTTTCTGATAATGGAAAGGAAAAAGATAAATTGAGTCAATGAAAAAGTTGCTGAATGATATAAAGGGAGGAGAAAGCTATCGAGAAGTCTTGGAAAGGGATTATTGAATTGTAGGGCACAACAGAAAGATAGAAGGCGTGTATTTACGCAGAACTGAAGCTGAAGACGTAATTTGCATCTTCGCCCGATTTATGGTTCAGAGATGGGAGGCCACGTATTCGTAGATAAGGACTGTCAGCTTGACACCGTGCTGTCTTGAAAATGGAAGGGAGACAAGTGAAAATGGAAAAAAAACGTCAAGTAGTCCACTAAAAGGAAATGGACGCCAGATGGCCAAATTAAGATCGACTTTTCGCAACTACTTTTTATAAAAAGGAGTCGTTATCATGTCAACGTGGGTAAACGATCGCATTGGTATGCATCATTAATCACCTCTCTCAGTATCTGCGAGAATATTGTCTCATTAATTAGTTTATCGCCTGCTAAATTCTTGAAAGAGATTTCGTTTTCATTAGGAATAAAACCGAAATCAATTTTTAAAGAACGGCCGAGATGATTTGATGCTTCTACTACTTTACCTATTATAGTAAATCATTGTTAGCAAAATTTCTGGTATCGGCGATCACCCGAAATATTTTAGTGTTATTTCGATATTCAGATTCTGTTATTTCCATTTTATGCACAGCTTTCCTTTACATCTTTAGTCTTCACTATCACTATCACTTCACTAACTACTGGTTTGCGTAGGTTATTCACATCTCCCTTCTTTGTGGTTGTTTCCCTGCAGTGAATCTTTTTTAAAGATATAAACAGGATTTTTTACATCTACTCCTGGCGTTTTACTGTCTATCTTCATTCACTTACATGTTACTTATGTTATTAATATTATTGACAAAATGTTAGAAGCAAGAAGAGACTTTTCAGTCTCAAACTAATCTCAATAAAGACCTCAAGTATGCAAACTTTAGCTGATGCAAATATGTGTTGAAGTGGAATTTTTGGAAGCCTCAAAAAATATTCCTTCTAATGGAAGGTTGGTTTCAATTTTAAGTTACAGAAATTCTATTAAATCAACTTGTATTACGCTCAGAACATGTAATCAGTTATTTTTTGAATAAGGATGCATGCAATGTTATCTATTTCCGAACTTCTAATGGTGGATCATAATATTTTGTATAGTGGTCTCTAATGTTTTTAAATATTCTCTAATAGTTTTCGTTGGAGAAAGCAAACTACTGAAAGAGCTTAAATTAGGAATATGTGACATGATTGCCGGGAAAGAATTAATATTACAAATTTTTGAGGGTAAATTTTAAATGAAAAAAAATTATGAAATTAGTTAAATTATTAACAATCAGCAATTTCGTAAGGGAGCGCCAGAAGTATATGGTTGACGGCTTTCTAATTTCCAGCAAAAAATGTGCGCTCAAACATTTGGCTGGAAAAAGAAGTCATGCAGTTATGGCTATTATGGTACCTGAACTGAGGATAAAACGCATTCTAGAATTGCCAATTCTAGAGGCGATTAGGTACCGCTATGGGATTTGAGCCTAGGAATTCGAACATTATACACGCTGGCTCTACTATGTCCTGTTTAAATATACCATTCCATCCAAAAACTATTCTATAATGTTCGTAAAACTCGCTTGTGATGTTAACCAAATACTTGGCGAGTGCAACTTTGACTATATATAGCACTATGTACAGCCAATATAAATTAAGTTCCATTGTGTTGCGTCGTTTCTCAGATATATTTCCTATTCTAAGAGTATGCATTCTCCTTCTGTAATTGCCCTGGATTGGAATCTCCCACAAGGTCACGATAAATATACCGCCCTTCAGTTAATGAATGTTTTGAAGGAAATGGTGGACTTCCATATCGCGAATTCGCTTTGAAATTGTTACGCGTTATTCTGTTACGGACGATAAAATTTCATTCGATTTCCATGTTGAAATGTGATCAGAACTTCCACTAATTGCGTTTATCCTTTTCTTTTTCGCTTTGAGGTACGTTCGAGCATGAGCATGAAGAATTGCAGAAAAGTTTAAAGCCACGTTTCATGTCCAATCTCATCCGTTTCAACGCCGGCCGGTCATTAAGTCTCACCAAATCATCATCTCTGTGTGTGAATAAGGCTGTCCCTTCAACCGCAATGACGTTATGCCCGAAATGATGGGCAGCCGTAACCACTACTTTTGATAGGTAATTCAATCGGACGAAATTTCCTTTTGTCTGATGTCTGTTTAACAAAGAAACATCGGCTAAGCTTTCATCTCAATTTTTTTATAAACCGCAACGTTGCGCAGGCACTTTTAGAAATCTCGCCAGAGCTGTATAACTCGGATTCCTTTTATACCGTAGGAAAGCTCATCGTGATCCTAAACGTGACAGCCGACTTTCCTGCCCTCTTGGTCAGTTTGAAATCGTTGAATTTTACGAATGTGATGTCTGAAATCTTAAAATAGAAAGAGTTTAACTTGTCAGATGATTATTATTAAACTCTTTCTACTTTTCTTCTGAATTTGCTTGGGTAATTTTATGCCAAAGAAAAGCTCAAGATTTTTTTCCAAAAGCAGAATACACTGAGCGGCCTTACCATTAGAATGATGTAAGCAGGCACAGTCTCAGAGACACTAGGGTTTATAGAAATCCTTTCTCTGTGGAAGTCAAAAAGAATACTATGTATTTTACTCATACTGCATATGGCCCCTTCCATAATAATAATAATAATAATAATAATAACAAATCGTATTTATTTGGGCGAGATTGAGACTTAAAAGTCTCTTCTTCCATCTAACCCATCGTCATTAATTATAAAGTAAGAAGTAGAAATAATTAGAAGAATTGTGGATGTAAAAAACCTAAGAGATTCTTAGAAAAAAAATAAACTGCAGGAAAAAACACCCACAAGGAAGGGGGGTGTGAAAAACCTGCGCAAACCTACCGACAGTAATAGCTAAAAGATAAGAAAAGAGAAAAAAATTCAAAATAAATAAATACTTACATGCGATACATAAATAAGAATCAGTTCACATTTTAAAAAGAGATAGCAATATACAAAGTAACATAAAAAACAAAATAGAAAAATAAGGAAAACGTAAATTATGAGGGAAAATAAAAGAATATTATAAAAAACAGTATCAAAATAATGCATACAGTATGTATTAGTCAAAATTGTATCCATACACCGAAGGGCGGCTTTCAGGGTTTTATTGTAAATTTATGGGAAGAAAATGAAGCTCAAGTATGCATAAACTAAGCATCAGGGTGCTGAAATGAATATGTTATTTTTGTTTGTTTTTTTAAATTTTTTTTATATCTTTGTTTTTCTAATTATAATCTTAAAATTTTTTAACAGTTTTCTTCCATAAATATCTTTTCTCTCCCTTTGCTTCTATATTTACTGCCTTGTTCCCAAAGCCACAGTTTATACTTTGACAGCATATGGTGCAAAACGGGATACATCAATTATAATATTTGAGTGAGGGGCGCCAATAGACTACAGCTCTTGAGTGAAAATACTAATTTTTAAAGACACATTTACTGTATTGTGGTATTATAGGAATTTTTACTGTAATGGCGACACTTCTGTTGATAGTTAGGGATTAGTTGATTTACTTATCTAATTTCGTTTTGTACTTTAATATCATCTGAAAAAAATTGAGTCAACTAAACAAGATTTTAACTTATTCTTCTATACTTTGATACGCAACAAACAGATGGGATATTTAATTGTTTTTTAAAAGCCCCATTTTTAACGATGCCACATTGCGTTTATTTTATGTAATGGCTTATTTCATTAGTTCAAATTGTTTTTGACGTAATGCCGGAATGCAAAGCGTGGCTTTTTGCGTTAAGATTTTTTAGGCGCTACTGATGAAAGGTAAAGAGATGAAGAACTCCTTCACTGAATTGAAAATCAATCACCGCTGTACCAGCTCCACGATTTTCTTCCTCAATTGCATACATTCATGCACGTACGTAGGTGTATAAGTGAGGTTGAACGTGAGGGAAAGAACGTTAAGATACAACGAGGGTTTGTCAAGGACAAAGAGCTTTGCGATAATAGCAGCAGAATCGATGATCCAACCAGTAACTCCTGGAGAACTTGGTTGCGAGGAAAATGTGATTGGAGAATAATGCCACATTAGCAAGAAAGGTCATTGCAATAAGTGGAAATAATGCCTTCGATAAGAGTGCGTAATAGGATAATTGAGGAAATTCAAAGAAAAATATCGTCGACCTACACGGATCTGGGAAAAGGAATTAAACGGAGAGAAGTTTCTTTGGAAAATTTGCATTTAAAAGCGATGAAGCGAGGATACCTCGTAACTTGCCAAGGAAAGAAGTGACTTAAAGGCACGAAATAATATTTTATTGAATTCTGAGGGAGAAAAGGCAGTTTAAAAATTAAAAGCAGAGAAAAGAGAAAGAGATTTTTATAACATCCATCCTAACATACTACTGGAGGAACCAATGTCTCGGGAAAATAAATTTGCAAGGGTTTTGATAACTATATAGTGCTGAAAAAATATCCGGGAGCCTCTCGCAAATGAGTACGCTACCTGTAATAAGTAGTCAATATAATTTTGGAGGAATAATTTAATCTTTCCATTAAATTGCTTTCCTCATAATTTGGTATATAGTTGTGAGAAAAACACTGTTAGATTTTCAAAATATTTTATGGCTAGGAAATATAAAGTATGGGATAGAAATATTACGTAGGAAAGATTCATATTATATCATCATATATTATAACATTATACATTATAACATAACTTAATATTTCCATTAAATTACTTTTTCTACTAATTAGGCAGATCGTGGGAATAAAATACAGGGAAAGGCGTAAGAAAGTTTTCCCTAAGGTTAGTCATAGATTTAGAAGGAGAAAGTTGCTTATGGTACCATTACTATCCTACTTCCCGGAATTAAGTACGAGGAGGATTATCAGAGTACTTTCACCCAGAAATACTTCATGATGGTTTAGAAAGTTGTCTTCATTTCCAACATGCTTAAAAATTAACAAGTTAAATTATTCCTAAACATGCTAGATTCTATCGTCATCCATAACATTCCTTGAAGTTTGTTTTACGTAAAAGATTATATTTGCTGAACATTAGTTCAAACTCACCTCTAAAATATCCTTTTCTGAAATACTTTGATTATGTTAAAGTAAATTGTCTTTTATTAGGGCGAAATTGAGACTAATATGTCATGTTAATTTTAAAGAAAGTAATAGTTTGAAAAAGTACGAAGAAGAAAACTGCCTTGTGGGTTGAAAAACTAAAAAGGTTTCACTCAGGAAAAAACCTCACCGTAGCAAGAAGGAAGGTTTGAAAAAAAGCTACGGATGATTAGGTAGATATTTGAAGAAAAATCAGGTTAAGATAGATTTGAAAGCTATACAAAACGATGTAGATACACATTCACGTACATAATTCAGTACAATTTTTTGCATAATACTAAACAGAAAAGAACACAGCGGAATGAAAATAATTATAATACAAGAAAAAAATAGCTATAAAAATACAAGCAATACGAAATGAAATGCTAGAGTAGGAAGAAACAGAGTGAGAAATGCAGGGTTGCCAGGTGATTTAGTGTAACTTATTATGTGTATGTATTATAATTATTATGTATACATTTTTTAAACCTAAAAACCAAATTTTCAAATACATAAATAAGAGGTTTTTGAATGCCATAAAAAGGTAGAAGACGAAAAAGAAATTTAATATGGATAAATTATCAAAGTAAAATGTGGAGGAAAGAATAGAAAGAGCTTAGATGGATTATTTAGAAAATAATATAATTGGAGTAGGAAAAAAATTAAAAGTTAGATTCGAGAAGCGATTACGAAATTTTGTCGCTGAGAGATATTTGATTTGGAAATTACATATTTGATAAACGAGGGAGAGTTTTGAATGATGATTACGGAAATTATAATCGCAGGAAAGGGATTAAGCGATTAAATCATTCGAATGACGAAAGATATTGTAGACGGAATAAAGATATTGTAGACGGAATAAAGATATTAATCGATGGAAATAACTTCGAATATCAAAAAAGAGAAAGCCCTTCCTTTTGGAATAGGACATAGCATGCGATGTTAATTCGAATAACAAGGGGAGATTCGTGAGAATTTTCCTGGATCATTGTCTCAGCAGAGACGTAGATGACCCTAGAATGATAAACCTGGGCCAAGCGTGGCAAGCAAATATTAATTTTACGCACGCAACCAGAGGTTCTGCTCAAATTAGTTAGAAATCTAAAATCTCTTTCGAAATAATATACTATAATACAAATTGACTCAATTTTTGACGAGAATAGTTAAAATAAAAACCGGAAAATGGAAGTGAAAATAATTTCCTAAGCTTCTTCGTCGAATTAAATCATGAGAAAATGAAAGAATTTTATCAAAAACTTCATTTTTATTATCATTTATTTCTCCTTATGAAACTCAGAATGGTCTATCTCACAGTAAAAGTCTTAATTATTTGAAGAGCGAGGTTAGTTTGGTTTCTAGGCACTTTTTCTATACCCAAATAATTAAAATAATAATCACACATATTTTGGGTGATTGAATTTGATGTTCAAAATACTTACTTGCTAATATAATTCATTTACTATTATTTATTCTTGACAATCATTAATATTTTTGGACATTCTCTTAAATTACTTCTCTAGAAAACCCTTTGTTATTTTGTTGGTCTCAGCCTGTGTATCCAGCATTATATTTGAAGTACAACGGTTATACTGTTGTACTTCATAAAATTGAATACTTTATGTCTCAGAAAAAAATAAATCCTAGGATATAGTAAATTTTTTCTCATTGCAATATTTAGAAAAATATCATAGTTTATTTACTGAAGTATTGTAAAATATTCAAAATACTTTGTGGGAAGGAAATAATGGCATCTCGAGAATATTGGAGGCTACGATTTACCTCTACCATACCAAATGTTGTTTAAAAATATTACACATGGCAAAATAATCATACATTTCACACTTTGCCTGGAGTAAACCATTTCACGGATAGCATGCGACAGAGGTAAAGGACTAAACAGGCTAAAAACTACTTTTCTTGTAACACAAGTACTTTCTTTATAAAACACGCAACTTACAACCAAGAAAATGATTACTGTCACTTACTACGGACCTTGTGCGTTATGAAACTTTTATCGAAGATAGAATCCACTGCTTGGGCCTTGACCACTTGGAAATTCCCCATCAGGAACAAAGAAAAAAGTAAAACGTTTACAAACCACAAGAGAAATTAAAGATTATCTTATGGTTTGTAAAAGTTATACTTTTTCTTTGTTCTAATTATCGAATCTCATAATAATGCTTGTCTTTCATATAGGAGATGTTCGTACGTTGATTTTGGAAACTATAGATGACTTCTCGTTGCTACGACAAATTTCTACTTATGAAAAACTCTTTTCTAGGATAATCTAATCGTCTTTTCTTCATATAAAACGACTTCCCGTTGACTTCCAATCGTTATTTAATCCCAGCCAATATGTCATGCCCCAAAGAGGCGCCCCGATCTCTCTCTATAGGTCTGCGCCATGGGCCATTTCGTAACGATACATTTTTGACAGCCCTGCCATTGTGGGGAGAAACAGAAGATAGATAGGAAGTAAGACGACAATCGATTTCGGCTAGCCATTCAAGAAAGAGAAAGTGCGGTTAGAGATCTCGTCTATGGATAGGAGAATAATGGGATTAGAAAGATTTCGAATTGTGCGAGAGAAAAGGAAAAGAAAGTGCGCAAGTTATTGGTTGCAGAGGAAAGTGGAATAAAGGGACAGAATAAGGTGGCACCCATTCGCCCAACTGTCAGTTATAACTAATGGTGTACGATGGAAGAATTGCCGGTCATGATTTTTTGTGCGTTCTCAAAAGAATCTCATATCACACACTAAATTGCTGTTCTAAATAAAATTCTCTCTTCTTTATCATAGCAATGATGATTTTTATTCACCTGATTCCTATCCCTATTTGGTGATGATGTCTACGTTTTATGTAAAATGAACTATATACTGGGAGTATGGTATTTATGTTCTAAAATATGTATATATCTGGGTCTTATAAATGATAAAGTTATTCCACGAAGTACGGCCAGAGAACTTAGATTTCTGGGTATTATAGTTTTGTTCAGTTGTACAGTGAATTTATCAAAATATTTCATTTTTATTTTTTTATGTTCTTATGTATATGGATAACACTTATTTAAATATCAACGTGACTATGCTTATTGACGTATCTAATATATGAACCTTTTGATAGTGTATTTATAAAATTTAATTATATTTCTTCTCATATTTTAGTTATTACCATCGGTAGGTTTGCGCAGGTTTTTCATAACCTCTTTCTTAGTGGGCGTTTCCTGCAGCGGATAATTTTTTTCCTAAGAATTTCTTAGAATTTTTACTCCCACAATTCTTCTCATATTTTCTCACACCACCACCACCAAATTGATTATTTACATATTGTGTGACGATGGGTTAGATGGAAGAGGAGACTTTTAGTCTCAATCTCTCCCGGATAAAGACGTATTATTATTTCTAGAGAAAACACTTGCTCTCGACACTGGGACAGTAGAGAAATTATATGCTAACCCTAATTGGTATTCACTTCAGCGGTTCGTTGCGCACGTAACATAAAACGTGTTAAGGAGTCGCTGAAAGGTCGAGAGGATATGTGCATCAACTTCTCCTGTGAATGCTAGATGCTGCACTTTGTGTTCTAAAGCGTACCTTTCTAACGAAAGAAGGTCAATGTTGTTTCCATAAGCAGCAGTGCGCTACATATTCATTAAACAACGCAAGTAATGTATGGAAGTATTGTCACCAACGGGTCATGGACAATACTTTTCGAATAAATTTCACTATAAGAGCTTACTACTGCAGGGATTTTTCTCAATATCATCATTGAACTTTTGTTCATCAATTTTTTACTTATCAAATATGGTAGATATATGTTGTTTGGTTATTCCTCTTCTTAAGTTTCTCGTATATAAAACATTTAAATGAGTTAATTTGATAAAATGTTTAGAAGAAATGCATTACGTTTCGGAGTTAAAGTTGGAATAAAGGGACATACTTCAAAAGTAATTACAAATAAGTAAAATCGTTTACAAGCGATTTTAAAGAGAAAATCATTCAAGCAATGCGATATATACGAAACACCATGTGTTCATGTTCATGTGTTGCTTTCAGAAATATTTTATTCTAATATGTATTTGTTTGGTAGTTATTGACTGTGGAAGGTATTAAATATACTTTTTTATTGAAAATGAATGGAGTTTATTAATATTATAGTTTTTACAGCTAAACACAGTGACAGTCCTCAGCTAAGAGGAAGTTCAGAAATGACAAGGACGGTGTATGCCTTTCGGGATGGTTTAATGTAATCTTATCAGGGTAGTTGAAAAGTTAAATTTTCTGCAGAATTAAAATTTCTAACAAATGGAAATTATTTTTTCTAAAAAATCAAGTAGAGTAAAATGTCCCAAATTCAATTTGTAAAATACGTTTGTTTGTGCGGATTTATTCAATTTGGGATAAAAATACCCAGAATGCCAGCGGTAAATACACATATTCATAATTTTTAAGATCTTATAAGTGAAATAAGTCATAAAATGTATTTTAAACAAGCGTTTTTCATTGTATAAAATAGAAGGCTTTGAGAAGTGTGAAATAATTGAAATTGACGCGTTCAGGAAGTGGCTGTGAATTTGAAGCTACTGAAGCTATTCAAATTTTAGGTAGTGACAGATGAAATTGATGAAGAAAACTAAAGGAAGAGAACTGGAGGAAGAAAACTAAAGGAAGAAAACTTCGGGAGGAAAATACGAAAGAAAGGAAAATAAAAGAATGGAACTCTTTAATATTTCCGCAAGCTATATTTAAAAACGACCGGTTTCGGCACAGAATGGCCGTCGTCAAGTCTTGATTGATTAAAGTTGAAAATTTCCAATTTTGTATGAATTAAGCATAGCTGCTCCTTTAGAATCCCATATTTAGGGAAAATTAACGATATATTAAAAGTTTTGGGGAGGAATCATTCTTTATATATCGTCATTCACCGCCTCCAAGGATAGACATCCTTTCTCTGCATGTCTATGTAAATTCTACACCTACATCTTTACTCTGCAATCCGATGTTTGGTGTATGGCAGGGCATGCATGCAATATGACTATACGAGTAGATTATTTTTGCGGAAAAAATGAATTTCTGAAGTGACTTGTTCTTCCTATGTTGCCCTGGTCTTTTTCGCTGTATTAGAAAGTCCTATAACAAATGGGAGACGCATAATAACTGCTTTATCCTCTTAATTCCTCCTTTCACTGAATTTATGAAGTCAATTGCACCTTTTCTTAATCTTCTATCTTCTAAAGATAATATTATATCATTATTAATTGTGTTTTTTTAGTCCTTCTTGTAAGTTTTAAGTTATTAGCTCCTTGCAACTTGGCAAGAATACCAAGTTCTAAAATTTTGTCCGTGAGTTATAAAGTCTCATGTTTCCTGCGAATTACTATTTTCGCAATGAAATACTGATAAGATTTTAATCCAGGACAGTGAGTACACACGATCTTTTCTTTACTATAGAGTTAAATTGTTATCAACATCGTTTTCTGAAATCCTGGTGACATAGATGTGTATTCTCAATATGCGAAGGTGCTGCTCGTGGAAGGCCATGATGTGGAAAAGAATTACTTTAATTTCTTCGTGTCGGACTATTATCCTCAGCCCTGATGATACTAGTCCGCTTGCGAAATATGTCTCAACAATAAGTACTGTGTGAGTGTACAAAGTAATGTTTTTTCATTCCACATATGTGTATTGTTTTTTAATGACGTTCTGACTTGAATGCCCATTATTATTCCTTTTTAACACCGGAACTATCGGCAGATTCCAGTAAGAATTTAATGGGTCTGGTTACTCTTCGAAAATCGTATATTATCTCCCAATGCTTTTCGTAATTGATACCGATGACGGCAATCTATGAGAGGACCTGTACAAAAAGTAAGGACACGAGCGCTTGGGTAGTCTCTTCGTACTTTTTTGCCACTCAGCCCGTTGCTAGCGCTGTAATTTACACAGTAATTAAAGCAAATTGGTTCGGGCCGCGCTCCAAAATATTAGGCAATTCCAAAAGGCTGTATTCTGAATGCGTAATGCTTAGCTCGTTTATGTAATGGGGATAAGAAGAGGCCGGAAGATGAAGAGGTAACGGTTTCGAAAAATTGCGAGGGTAGCTAGGGGATGATTTCACTTTTTATTCAATAAAAGGCAAATGAAAAATTAGTTTTTCTTTTCCTTTGTGTTGCTTCCATTTTTTGAGCGGAAATGGTCGCTTGGATACTCAGGAGCAAGTCATGCGAAACGCGATGGGAATTGATTTTAATTTGCTTTATTATTTAGATTGATCGGAGAGGAAGAGAAAAAAACGACGAGCGAGAAGAATTGTAAAGAAAAACGAAATTTTATTTTAGCATTTTTAATTTTTAGGTATTCCAGAACTCTTAGAAGAGATAAAGAATTTCCGAGAATCTTTGTCGGCATTCCTCGTCTCATTCACCGGTGTTCGGAGCCAACAAGGGACGACACCGCACTTTAATGACACTTAATGCAATAGACTCACTCCAATAGAAAAAAGCATTGGTTATTTAATTAATAACACTCAGCGCACTGAGTGTTATTAAATTGAGGTGTCCTCCCTTGTTCTCTCCGAACGCCGGTAAATGAGACAAGGAACGTCGACAAAGATAACTATAGGAGATTTTTAACCTCTAATTCTTTAACAGCCATGTTCCTAATTTTGTTTTATTCAAGAACTCGTTATTTACACCCAATTTAAATACGTAGGTGTGCCGCGAATAAAAAGAGTTTCGATTATTATATAAAATAAATATCCCGGGGTGGACTTGCGAATAAAAATTTCCATTTCATCTCGAACTACAGGAAGCGACAGTGAAAATAATTTGCATCCCCTGTTACTTATCGCAAGCCTGCTAGTATGGTACCCGAAAGTCAGGGGTGTATAATTTATATACTTTACTACCAAGCAGTTATTTTATCAAGCGACATTCAAAGAAATACACATGGTGAAACCCAATTAAGTATATGTAAGCAAGTATATTTCTTTAATTTTCATAATAGAGAAGTCCCCTTGGAGTAACGCCGTAGTATGTTAAGACTGATTTAATGACCTTTATCTCCTGTGGGCCGCAATGACTCCTATGAGTGCTTTACGGACCGCGGATGGAGTGGCACTTTCTTAAGTTTATAAAAATCAGTAGTTCATAAAATATCGTAATATCAGCAATTTTATTTCTATAATTTGGAAATCGAGGGTAGATATTCACTTTTTTGGGTATATTCCAACAAAAATTATCTTTTTTACTCTCCTATCATAAAGTTTTTTACTTGCCTTTCTAATGAAACAAAGTAAATGTTGATTTATGTAAAAATTGTAATGCAACTATAATGTTCAATTGTTAATTTTCAATGAGCACATTTATATAAGGCACGTAGAAGGATTATACAATCGTACGAAATTTTCAGTAAATAATTCGTTTCGTGGAAGCATGGAATTGGCTTAAAATTAAAGGGCCCTTGTGACTCTTTGGACCCTGCTAAATGTTAAAGACATGGATTGATGAAATGAAACTGAAATTAAAAAAATCAGAATCTTTGATGCAAATTCAATACTACGCTAAACCTCACAAGGACGATTAATATCTTAATGTTTTATAATGGGTTTATTTTGCGAACGATAAAGTAATTGAACCAGCACTTACCTTCATCAGGGGTTTTGTCTAAGGCCTCTTTCTTCGACTTCTTAAGACCTTTCTGCACTCCTTCGGTCAAACTTTTGGTGACTGCATATCGAAACAACAAACGGAAACCAAGGTAACAGATGAGCCCGGTGACGAGGAAGGGCCAGTTCTGGCTGAAGAAGGGCATATAAGAAGACACCATATCGCACTCGTATTGTCACTCGTATAAAAAGTCTACCAAATGCACTGCGGTGGAGGGGAGCGGTGTTTCACTCCACGGTGCCAAGATCGAACTGAGCGCGCTCTGAAAGGAGGGAGAGATGCGAGGAAAAAAAGCGAAAAAAAAAAGAAATTTCTCCCGGGCTGTATGAAGTCTACGCACGCCTCCTTATCTGTGTAAGCAGTGCCGTTGAATCCTTGCCGAGGTTAGCTAATACCCGATAGAGGCGGAGGACTACCCCCCTTCATTTGTCCATAGTTCGTACAATTCGAAACATTTACGAGCGAATTTAGATTTTACAAAGACCGCCGCACAAAAAAGGCCTTTTCCCACCTCTCCCCGCAGTCTAAACAACGGGAGAGTTTTAAGATCCGCGAAAACGCTCTCTTCCCTCCAATTCCCCCGCGGAAACAAACCCATTCCCCGCTATTTTACGAGCAATTATCTCGATTGGTCCCGCGTGAGAAACTCTCCTAGTTTCCCAATTAGTCGCTCAGATGCCGCTACCGCCCCGAGAGCGCAAAGTGCCGCCCGCCGATGGAGCAACAAGTTCGCGGATCAGATGATAGGTGCCAGCATCGCGGCCGCCCGATCCGTCGGCTATTCCGAAAGAGGGGAGGGACGAAATATCTGTGTACACTGAGTCAGATACATGAAACGGAATTGGGAAGCGAAGGAATATTTCTTACGCACGTAAATAGGTGAGTATTGGGGAAAACAAGGGCCCTTTTGGTTCCCGCAGAGGGTGTCAAATGGTCCTTGCCTCTAGCAGCTTCCCAGAGGCTGCCGCGCCGGTTGTGACTGTTGATCGGCGCGGGCACTTCTCTCTGATAATTACCGACAAAACCTTATTGACAGTTGCCGGTGCGGATTGTGCTTGGAAGAGCGCGGTTGGGATGCAGTGAAGCTGTCAGGTGCCGGAGGTCCTTAAGAAGTATCTGGGAAGCACCCGTTGACATGGAGGCCGCTGGAACATCCCGCCAAGAGGTGGGGGAGCCGTCGCAGGGAGCAGCAGAGCACGAGACTGTCACGCATGTCCTCACTTACGGTGAGTGCGACTTTATTTTTGATTCCTTCCGCGGAAGCAGTTGGACTGCGTGATCGGGTGAAAAAACGCGGTTTTTCGTTCATTCGCGGCCGGTGTCCCGCGCCTTCCGAAGCGGGTGCCGGGTCACGAGGCTCCCCCTTCATGGGGGATGAATTCGCGCGCGTAAACACGCGAAAGTGTCGGTGTTTTTGTACCGCAGGCGTGGATTTGTTCCATTGCGCGGTATCTGAGTCGCGGCGTTGAAAACTTCCGGAGAGTCCGGGAGGAAAGAAAGGTCGTTTTCCGCGTTTTGTGAGCGGGAAGAGTTTAGATTCCACTTGGTTACGTCTCCGCGAGATGTGTATCCCCTTTTTGATGTGTAGTGGAGATGGGTGGGTCAGATATGGAGAGGAGAAGGACCGCTGAAGAAAGTGATTGAGGGTTGGAATGCAAGAGGAAAATAAATTGAAATTTTTTGTGTCGTATTTCCGGTATAATCTGGCTATAACTGCCCTAATGGCATCAAGGATATAATCGGTGTGTTTTGCTTGATGAAACGCCATGGAGAAATGGAGATAGATAAAGTGCGGTTTTCACAGAGCATGGAAAGGATAGGAAAAGACAGAGAGGTAGACAAAAGGTTGTACAAGAAGTGTAAAATAATGACTTGGCTGGGACTCAAACCCAGGTCTTCCACTTTCCGGGGAGGTATTCTAGCCACTAAACTACCAAATCAAAACGCACAATTTCTAGTGCAAAGTTAAAGTTACTCCCCATCATTTGGGAAGACAAAAGATGCTTGATGACGTACCGGGTGGTGTAAGTTATCAAGAAACGCAGAATTTCAACTGTCTGAGGCCCTAGGTTTAAGGACCACTATTTTAGGCCTAACCAAAATATTATTTTCATCTTAGCAAATGTCAAAATGCCCTTATTTGGGCCCTTTGAGGCCCACAGTTTGCTCGTTGTGGCAAATCCGCCCCTGTAGAAGCCAACGAAACGGCGTTAAATAGGGAATAGCAAGACGCATTAACCTACCGGAGAACTCATATGTTTGTTCGTATGTATTTGATGTATCTTAAGGTGTAGCATCGGAATATTTGGGCCTGAGAAAAGTGAGTTTGAACGCGGAAATCGGGTCGCGCGGGAAGAGAAGACGTTGGTCTCGAAGGCGGTCGACGCCCACATCCGAAAAAGACAGCAACGGTTTCAATCTTCGTACGGTTTCTCTCCAATCAAACCTCCGAAAATGGTTCCGGTTTTCAACGGCGCCCACATCCATGGATGCGGCGGATGTATCTATCTATGGGACTTCGGAGAACATGGCCGGTGCTGATAAACCTGCGTAAATGACTCACGCAATGTTTACCGGTCGTTCCAACAGTTGCATTGGCTAGAGTTATTTTAACCTTGAAAATGTGAGAGTTACTCTTTGGCTTTAGCAAAACTATTCTGCGCTTCCTGTAAGATTCTTTGATTGATAATGAGAATCCATAGATGATGATGTGAGAACAAGAAAGGCAAGCGGTATGAAATTAGTATTCATCCTCCGGAGATCATTTAAGGTTCTTATACGGAGCGATAATTGGTAGAGTCAAGCGCTCATGGCCTGCGGCGAAATTCGCTGATGCTTCGTATGAGCAGCTAAGTCGTAAAAGCGTGCCTTTTTCACGCGTTGTAAATCCTTTTATTTTACTTTGAGTATTTTTTCTTCTCATCGTTTCAATGAATCTCCGACGGTGTTAAGGAATTTTATCGCAGTTCCATTATCGGATTTGCCGCGATATTGCTTCTGGTTGTGCTGCTAGGTTTTTCCTCTCGCAGTTGTGGAATGGAAAAGGAAAACAGTTGCGAACGAGGAAATATTATTCGTACGAGGAAAGAATTGCTTGTTTTCCTGGTTCGTGGTATTTTCCCACCAGGTGCCGCTGGGTCTCTCGAATGGTCCAAGCATTCCAATCGTTTCTTTTCCGAAGCTGCCTGGACCCAATTTCTGTAGGTAGACTAAGGTTGTAACAATGCTGTCGGCTATAAAAGTTTATTTTTCACTTGGATGTATCCACGCGATATGAAGTTTGCTTACAAATACTAAAAACAGCAATATATTCCAGAAATCTACGTAGCATCTAATTTACAACGTCACGATAGAAATCAGGGTGTTTGTAGTGAGACAAAGGCTTGGTTTTGATTATTTTACACCTGAAAATCAGTAATTTAATTACGGAACGACTTCTATGACTGTATTCGACACTAGTCAGTAGAAAGAGGCCATTATATAAACGGGTTGAGAACATGGCGATATTAATCAGAATCTTTTACATCAGAATGTAATTGAGGAATGATATTTTAACATATTCTTTATCGCGACTTTTTTATTCCAACTTCAACTGATGCATTTACCAACAATCACAGAAACGAAGCCATTACAGAATTGGTTTTTTACAACATGGCGATATCTATCAGCATCTTTTATATCCGAATCTTATTGAAGAATGTCCCCCAGTATCCCAAAATATAACGCAGTTATGTTTTCATCTCCGGATTCCAGTAGTTCTTCATCTCCGCGGAGGAATATTGCTCTTTGCCGCGCATTCTTATTCGAAAGTCGAAGGGAAATCACTTCCGTGCCTCATTGGGCCGATCTGGGCGTGCCTGCGGAAAAAATCAACTCTCCTCTTCTCTCTGAATGGACTCCGCCGTTCAAAACATGAGATTCCCTCAAGGCCGCCTCTCGCCGATCTCAAGCACGCATGCATGCAGGCGCTGGGTAAACGTTATTTTCCCTGTCCAGCTCGCGATCTGTCAAGCCGACTCCTTCCGCCGCTGCACCTCTCTCTACGGCGCCCGCTCCACTTGGCCCGCAGCCTTCCGTTGTTTCCGCGTCCGGAAATATTTTCTTTTTTATACACACCGCCGGATGGCTTCTAGGAATAAGATGTGCGGATATCGATCTCGCTCCGGGGACAAGTTCTCGTTGTGGAAGTGAGTTGGTGCGGACGGTTTGGTCTTCGCGTTGATTTGCGGAAGAAAATAATAGCGAAGGAGGGATTAGTGGACATAATTCTTCAATTATATTCGGATATAAAAGATGCTATTATCTCCATGTTGTCTACAAGCATATGTAATGGTTTAGTGCATGTGATTGTTGACAAATGGAGTGGTTGAAATCGTAAAAACATGTTGGGAAAAAGGAATAATTAAAATATTGTTCTACGATTTCGATACAAAAGATGCTGATCAATGTCGCTATGTTTACAACCCGGTTATACAATGGCTTAATTTGAGTGATTGTTAGCGAATGCTGTGGTTGAAGTTGGAATGAAAAAGTCACGAAGAAGAAATTATGAAATTATTGTTCTACGATTAGATTCGGTTATAAATTATGCTGATAAATATCGTCATGCTGTTAACCCGCTTATGTAATGGTTTCGTTTGAGTGACCGTTGGCGAATTCTGTGATCGAAGTTGTTTCATAATTTTAATTGTAATTCTATTGGATTCTGGATTAAACTAATCAAATCTATCCTTTTTTACTGTATATACTGGGAATGCGTACAGATTTTATTCGCCGCGTTCTAAGTTAAATATTGCTCAGATTTGTGGGGAATGCTATAGTAAAAGTGAAGTACAGTACTTGTTGCGTAGATTCTTCAAACTAAAAATGTAAGTTTTAGTCCATTTAGCTTCTCATGCAAGCTTAGTCTACAAACAGAAATATTAGGTGTACTTTACATAACACAATTTAACAGAATATGATACGTAAAAGCAAACAGCAATACAAGTATAAATTTCAATGACAAGACAAAGCATAAAATATTATAAACAATTCTTAATAGTTTCTTTATAGGTATTCTTGGTACTTGTTTACTGAGTAAAAACGCTCTTTAATAAAAACTATTCTTGTTTCATCTAAATAATATGATATCACCTACTTGTGTATATATATGTGATGTGTTTTTTATTTTAATTATATAATTTTTTACTGTTACGTATAAATGTTCCTTTTTTGCTTATTATGAATATATATGAATATCACTATAATATGAATAATATATATATGAATATCACTATAAGAGCTTTTTTCATAGGTGTGTAAATTTGAATAGGAAAAATAGAAAATTGCCAATGTAGGTTTATTCGGAGCAATCATAAGAATTTCGTTAATTTCGATTAATTTAGATATGTAGTCTCCCTGATAATTGTTTATTTAATATCGTGGAGAGGGATTCTAAGAAAGTAAGATATTGCGCATATATTTGGTGATGAAGAATGCCCAGTCTTGGTTTATTCAAAAAAATTACAAAACATTGCAAGCAAACAAAATTTACGTAAACAAAAATGTTCGCCTCAAAGCATTTAAATATGGAATATTCCCCCTTCAAGATTGATACGATTCTATCGTTACATAACCATAACAATTCTGCGTCGTAAAGAGTAAAATGCGTTTCAATATTTATACCTTGTAATTGCATGAACGTTTTCAAAGCACAGCCTAAATATTTATGCATACCTTTTCAATGATTTATAAACAGGAAACGTCAATGTTTGTCGCAAGAAAAGCTGCCAATAGAATATTCGAGGTAACTGCGCAGATTTACGGAGAGGAGATGAACCGTCTCGAGTTATACGAGGAAAATGTAAAAAGTTCTTACTACATTATTCTTTCGGATGTGAATATTTTAGGTTTGAATATGGCCTCAGCTCTCAGAACTACCATCATAAGGATAATGTAGCTTTGTTTTAATTGATTCATACAAATTTTGAGAATTTTTGGAGAGTGAAGGTTTGTTTTTATTATTTCATGATTTCTAATAGGCTGGAATAAATACAGTTACATACAAGCTTTTGGGTATGGGTAGATACTGAATTTAGGTTAGCAATATTAAAATTGTTTTCCAAAGTAAGTATTGCGCAGAATGTAAGAAGGTGGAGGAAGGCCAATTACGAATCATTTGGAGAAACATTTGACTGACAATCCTTCAATTTAAGTGCAGATTAGAAAATTTTAAAATGATGGATATCACCACCTTATAATTGTTATGATTTAGTCGTATATTTTTTTATGTATCCACTCATGTACAAAATGGAATGATAACATATGCCCCTTGATTGTGAGTACTGAATTCATGAAAGCTCACATAGTGTTAGGCACATTTAAGGCTTTATTTAATTATATTGGAGAGGAATCAGCTCATCTATGGATTCTACTCCAGTTCAGACGCGCCGCCGTTTCTGGAATTTAGAGCTGCGTAGTTCAGCAAAAGAATTATATGAAGGATTCCGGTTCTCGAGTTATTCTGGAGCATGAGGAAATTTAACTCTCTGTTGTGTTAAAGTATGAATTTTGTTTTTATAGATCGCCGTTTTTCATCGAAATTCATTAAATTAAAACCATGAAAGTTTTACATCGAAGACTGATAAAACAGTTTATAATATTATCCAGTGATCTCAGGAAACTCTCTTCACGTATCTTATGCTGAATTCTTCCTCTTATTGCATAATTGGAGAATTTAGATTTGTAAGTTGTAACTTTATTAATTACACATTACTGAATTATCAAAAGAGAAACGATTTAATTTTCGACAATCAGATCACTTGGAGAAACTTAGCGTGATATTTTTTACATTTTAATATGATTGGATTTTTAATGATATTCTTATGTTATCTTCTCAGCATTAGTGTAATCGAAATGCAATGACAAAATATACGAATTGAATTGAGTATGCGCATGAGTTCTGAAGATGAAGTAGATTTGGATGTTACATTTTATAATACGTACAATACAATTTTCAATGGTTAGCATGCTAACCTCATAATGTAGTTGAACATAATAACTCCATCCTCTATGATGACGTTATTATGTTTCCGTAAGATTATTTTGTATATGAGATTGAAAACACGTTTCATTTTATTGAGATTAACGAAGTTATTAATTTTTTCGTAAACTACAAAGATAAAAATTATTAAAAATAAAAAAGACAGAAAATGGCATTATAAAATGAAATTATGAAAATGAAATTTTGAAATTAAATTATGAAAATTAACAAGTAGAAGTAACAGTAATGTGTAAAATTGGTACTGGTCTGTAAAATTTGACAATATGATCTTTTAGTCTTTATATTGGCATTGATTTTTGTTTTAGATTCATTATAATTCACTTTTGCTTTATTATTTGCACTTTTGTTTCTATATGTATTTCTACGCAATTTTCTTCGGTGTTTCTGGTATACTAAAATCTCGAATAGCTTTTGATTCATCGATCAAGGCATTTTTCGGACCATTAGAATTTCTTGCACGGTCAATGATGCCTATTAATATTTCGTTTTTATCTTGTTCTCTGCCCATCCATCTAACTATTCACGCAAATTTATTCCCCCTTAAATATTAAATACACTGTTAACGCTCTAAGCAGAAGCTACAATTAATGGAAGTTTGAACAGATTTATCGCTGCCGAGGTCTGAAAAAGAGGAATTCAGTCGGTAACTGTGCGTATCAGAATCCCACAGGTAGCAAGGCCCCTCTCCTCTCTCTGCCTTAACATCTTCTTTCCCCTTTCGCCCTACATTTCCCTCCCTTCGCTTCAGCTCCATCCCCGGGCACTGTACACCTGCTTCTCCCCAAAGTGGAACTCAGCGTGCCCGAATTACGGAAGCCAAACGGCTTAAATGTATCCCTTAACTCGGAAATTTCTCCTAATGTTTTCCATAATGTGTTCCGAGAGGTGTGTCTCTTTGGATATCCCAGCGAGAGTGCCCGCGTTTTTACTACTGAGATTGATCCGGTTTCTGCCTGCAATTCTATATTCATGAATTGAATGTTTGTTTTCATTCGAAATAAAGTCGTTTCAGGGTTTCTGTTGGAGTTTATTTCTGGTTGATGGCTCTCTCTTTGCCTGGATTTGTATTTATATCAGGTTACCATAGTGTTTCGTCTTTGTTTTGATAATCATCTCTGTTATTTTTCAATATTGGAACTTGTTTACGAACATAATCAAGGGTTTGCAGGTTTTACTTTGTAGAATTAATCATTATTAACTAATTTTAATGGAATTTTGATTATTATCGTTGGAATCATCAATAAATAATAGAAGTCACAAATTTTGTTTCAATATTCATCTTGTTTTGGAATGTTTTAAATATGTTTGCCTATTCTAATTGAAGATAACTAATTGTTAAGAGGTTTTAATGATGCATGTATGAATGGCACTTTTATCGAGTAATGAGATCAAATTTAAATGAGAATGAATTCATTCATTCATTAGCATTTAACGAGACATTATTTAATTGTGTTTCCTCTATTCTAATTTTCTTACTGAAGGCAAATGAGGATTAAAATTGTTTGAATCTACCAGCATATTTTTCTATATCATTAACCAAGATGAATACATTTTTGTATAAATTTAGTTGGAGCTAACGTAGCATGGAATTGACTCGCTGCGCACGGATTGAAATTTTTAGTCACTTTTGCTTTTAATAGAACGAAAGCATTGATTATAATATTTTTTTGGGACTTCCTGTCCCTTTCGAATAGTTTTTATTTTCATCCTAACTTGTTTCCGAAAGTTTTTAAATATGTTTGCCTATTCTAATTGTCACGAGGTATTCTAGAGCAATGTTGAAGATGTATCATCACCACCATCGAGTTATGAATTTAGATTTAAATGAAAAGGAATTTGTTAATTCGTTAGCGTAAAGTGGAATATCATCTGTATTTCCCCTATTAACATAAATAGAAAGCTCTAAACGTTATGCGGTAGTTTTTAATTGAAACTCAGAGAGACGTTTTTGACTAAAATTTTGGAAATAAAAGTTCTTATTAATCATTTAATTCATTGTGTAGGCAAAAAAGCGTAAATCTGAACGTATTTCAGGAACAAATAGAATCATTGAAATCGATTGATTCCAATAGTCGGTGGTCCTTGATATATCGTATACCGTATACGGCATGACCGATCAATCGCAAATTATAAATATTATAGTACGCATAAATAAATATATACATAAGTAAAAATATGGTCCGAAATTGAAATTTGGATTTAAGATTTTTGGTTCAATTTGCCTTTAAATTTTAGATGAAACGTTCTTATATGGATGATAAGATATCTGCAGGGATTTTAATTTTAAGGTAGCGGCTTCTGTCTGTTGTATGGCATATCCGAAAAAATATAGGAAAAGAATGTAAGGAAAAGAACTTTGGAAATTTGATAATTAAGTTGATGGTAAGACGGAAGTAAGTGGAAATAAAAACATAAGAATAAGGATTAACATCTGGAAAGGCAGGATGAGGTATTGATTTGAGATGCGAGGAAGGATATCGAAGGGAAGTTTTTCTACTGTTGAAATAGATATAAAATTTAATTTTAATTTAATTTATTTTTATAATTTCAGAAGTTAACGTAAGTAGAAAATTGAAGTATTTGGAAAATTGATTTAAGTACGCAATATGAATACACTCAGGTTGTTACTGCGTTTCCTTAACTTTTAATTGGAATGAATTCTTTTTAATTATTGAAATTTGGTTTAAACCAAATACATTAAATAAGAACAGTAAGTTACGGCACGAGTAAATTTGTACGGTTTAAATTACGGTACGGATAAATCATTTTTCAGATGATTATTTTCGATGCATGCTAAAATTAAAAATCATCTTGTAAATAAAAGCTTATTAAATAATAAAAATGTTTAATATGCAGTTCTCTGAAATTCCATGCCAGTAGCCTTCGTTGGACACCAATATACTGAAGAGTTCTAATGACACTCTTGGTAGGAAGATCTGAGAGATCTATGTAAACTTATAAATCATTTCTTCGGTAAATATTTCTTTATCGATATAGATTATAATGCACTTCTGCAGATTTCTGTATTGTTGCTAGCAAATCTCCAATGGAGAACCTTTTTAAATCAATATAAAATCTTTTCATGTTCTCTTTTTATTGGTTTAGTTTCCTTACTCATTACCACTTTATAATGGCAAAATTTCACGGCAGAAAAGACCATAGATACAAAGTTAAATTAATAAAACAGCGAACAAACATCGGTAAATTTTCTTTTCTAAATCGTGCTGTTAAGGATTGGAATGATTTGCCTGCAGGAGTCTTGGAGCCCTTCCCAAAACATCATAGGGAGTTTGTGAAAAGATTGGGTAGAACTGTTAAGGATGAGTGAGCTTCACGCTTACTAGTACATGTGCAGTGAATCAATATATATTTTTTGTAATTCAAAAATTTAGATGGGATATATAATAATATGTGCAATATATGTATATGTGTTATCACCGGACTATTAGTCCACTTTTAGCATTTTTTACAATAATAATAATAATAATAATAATACATTGTCAAAGAGTCAGATTTAATATCCTTAATCTCTACTTCAGTAAAGTACCATATTTTATTCCATTTTTCGTACAGTTAGAGCAATGCAATGTGGTCCTAATATATTCACAGCTGCTTCCTCATACATTATCTCTGCAAAAGCTTCGAGTAATTTCTCGTGCATTCTATACTGCGTCCCTTTTTATAAAATTACGAGCAAGAGAATGTACCATTCGCCATTCTAATCGCAAAGAATATAATTTACAGCCGCGTAAGGTTTGTAAATTTCATATTCGTCTAAACATAGGATGACGTTACCTCTGACATTCATTTTGTGGACCAATTCCGCGGAAAGTATGTGGTAATGTAAACGGAGCCTTTGCGGTTTTGGGTTGACAGTGGCGTCGCCAAGCGCGTAATAAAGGAGTTAAATGATCGCTCGAGTGGATGGGGTTACCACCCCTATTTAATTTATTCCTCTCCTGCGAAATTTGGCCGGAAAATCCCGTTGAATTTTATCCCCGGGCGCTTGTTCCTCTAGTTTATTTTCAACGTCACGGACCTAACTCGCCACGGTTTACAAATTTTCATCGCAGAGTTTTCACGCAGAAATGGACTGGGATAGTTGTGCAGAGATGATAGAGAAATGTTTTCGGATAACTACATTCGTCATTTAAATCTATCTTGTTCTTGAATTCCATTCTCTCATCTAAATGAATTAAAAATATTAGGACAAGGCTGGTTGGATAAACTCTCCTCTCTCTAAATCCTATTACAGGCGCGTTTTTCATCCAGTAAGCTTTCCATCTATTTCCGTGCTCATATTTTACGTAATCTTAGACATTTTAAAGTGGGCAGCTTCCGCCTTATGAATAGAAATCGTACAATTCAGAAGTAATGTTTATAAATAATATGTGGGTTTCATTACCAAAAATTTTTAGGAAGATTGTAAATAAACAATTTTAAGCGTTTATTAAGAAGCAATAATTTGAGCGAAAAGAGTTATGATCTTGCCTTTTCATTACCTGCTATATTTTAAAATTATTTTATCTGAATATTTTCTTCGACTTGAGGATTTTAACATATTCTTTTTGTGCTAGTGTTGGATTAATAAAATTAGGGTAATATACTAACAGAAGTTTATTCAGGGTCTTTTTCTTAGAAGCTTCTGTCCTCAGGTTTCAATCGTAATATGTCCTCTGTGGTATTCTGTCTTGAACCTCTCTCTTCATATCTTTTTCATCTTCGATTATCGTCAGCATTCCTTTCCTCTTCCTTCCTTCCCTTCCTTCTGTTATTAATTTCTGAACTATTCTTCCTTACAATATGTCCTATAAATTTTCCTTCCTCTTTTTACTTTCTCTAAGAATACATCTTTCTTCTCCAGGCTATTTATCCATGGTATAATATAAATAATCAGAGACCCTCACCGTTAATATCAGTTTGAGGACCTTCCAAGGCATTCACCTTATAAATGCCAAAACGTACTTCTTTATAGCCCTTAAAATGTGAAATAGCGCCTACTACACCAAAAGATAGACTTGTCCCTGAACGTATGTGTATATTATTTTTTGTACGTATCTAAATAGTAGAAGCCTAAAAATAGAAGTTTTATCATCGGAAATAATTTAAACATATTTCTATAATTCGATGATCATAATGAACCGAAAGTGTACTAATCAAGTATCGTATACACTGAGGTTGAGGTAAATGAATAAAGCAGTTTTATGTTTGACCCAAGGAAAGGTGAAGCATGATATTTTGCTATGAAAGTTAGTGAAAGTTAGCTGAGACAGGAGGACCAGTTCCTTTAGCTAAGCAGCGCCCTTTCCTGGGATGCGTAAATGAAATTAGGAGCTCTGGAGTCTGTACGAAGCAAAGGGACTTGCTGGTGTGGATTCTCGAGAAGGATATAACATGAGCGGAATCAGGTCTGGATCACCTCAGTAAATGGGTATGAAAAGTGAACCATGAGGTAGTGGGAAGATTGGAGATCTCCTAAGCATGTAAATAACGGTAATCAACTCTATTACGAAGACGTGTTGGTGGAAAAGATAGGAAAGGGTTGCAAATAAGACGGCCAGATATTCCTTCTACATATATCTACATTAATACCCAAGAAATCGCCTTTCGACGTATTATAATAATAATGATAAAGGACTTTATTTGGGGAGAGATTGAGACCATAAAGCCTCTTCTTACATCAATCCCATCGTCATGTTAGATATGACAGAAAGAGATAGATCGGGAAAGTGCAAAGAATAAAACTACTTTGTGGATTAAAAAGAAACTTAAGTTAAGAGCATAGGAAAAAATTTCCGCTGCAGGAAAACACCCTCAAGAAGGGGGGCGTGAAAAATCTGCGAACCCTACAGATAGGAAACTAAATTTAAATGTGAAATGAGATTAAATAAGATATATAGACAAGAATACAAAGCAATAATATCATACCGAAACAAACAAAGAAAAGAAAAATAACAAATAGTTCCAAATTTACATATAAGTGCGTAAAAATATACTGATAAATATACTAGTGTATAAACAAATAATCAAAAACGGTTTAAAATATTAAATAGAAATTCAGCAGGTGGAGTAAACACCGTAAGTAGAATTACCTTCTACTTTATTTTGTTGTTATCACTTATTGTTAGCGGAAGGATGAATTCTCTTAAAGACTCTTCCTAGCATAAATTTCTCTGATTTTAAGCTCATCGACCGAACTAACAGGGGGGATCGTATATTGCCGATTACGTCTTCAGCTAACGTGTTCTCCCTGAATTTATAGAGCAATCACAGCCAAACTTCTAATCGGCCTCTTTCAAGGATCCTCAGCCTGCGTCTGAGAGTGAAAGAGATGAATTGCTAAAGATTGAGCTGAAGTTGGGATGCTACGAAAAATACGGAAGGGACTCAAACATTTTTTTTAGGTAATAGAAGAAGGTATGTGACAGAAGGTTAACAAAAAAGGTAATTTACAGATAATATTAGGCACGCAAATCTACTAATAAATAGAAGACTGATATATGTATTGTAGCAGTGAAGCCTTAACCGAGTTATATTTTGAACTTACATTTATAAATAAAATTGAATGTTTCTTGGAATCTTGTTTAGTTTAAAGTGTGAAAGAATGAATAATAGGGCATACTTGGGTGAATACCAGGCAGATTATTTTATTTTTCCCTCCCCACAGGAATGACTACCACCTGGCCTGGTGTCTAATGATAGTCCTTAAGAATAAATAAATAAAAAATAAATATATAAATGGTAGCGCATCTATCATTGCTAAATGCAGTCCCGGATTCAATCCTTTTGGGAGCCAAACCTTCGCAAGAGGCGGTTAGTGGTAGAAGGCAAAATGTAAATATCTTACCGTTACTGTCAGTCACCAAATAAATGAGATTTACCAAACCAAATGAGAGAAACCAAATTAGTAAGAGGCTTAAGGAAAAAAATATTAATTTTCTTGGTTTGTAGTATAAGCTTCAATAAGAATTGCGCAGAATTCCTCAAATAATAGGCTTAATATAATTATTAATAAATAGGCTTACGCGATTAATATCTCCTGTTCCGTCATTTAGTTTTAAATTAATTTGAGCGAGGAGTATATTCTGCATGGAAGGCGCTAAACTGCTCCATGCAACTCCTGTGTTTTGTTGAGAATGCGAATAATAGAACCGCATAATTATTAATTCGTTCCTTGGTATTTCATGTGCCAATTTCTTTAATATTCAGGGTATAATTACTACAGAGAAAGTTCCTCTAATTCTAATCCCTAGTTTGACTTTCTTTCGAGCTATTCTTCGTCATTTTTGCATCTTCCCTTTTAATGATTAGTTAGCCCATACAGAGACCCGATGAAAAGAGTGGACTGCTCTTATTCTTCTTGAAAATTGAATATGCATGATTTTAACCCTCTTAGTGCCGCGTAATTTCAATGAGACTAGCGATAAGTGCCAACGAGAATTGGAAAATTTTGTAACTTTCTTTTATGAAGCAGTACGACGTTAATATTTGAGATATGGACATAATTATTTTTTATTCACCTCAGAAAGGATGAGAAATAAATTATAAATAATTTTTAGATAGTATGAACAATAAAAATATTTATTACAAGAAAAATAGCTTGAACAAATTTTTTTGCAAAACTAATCGTGAGCCGATATATCGGCCCGTGGCACTAAGAGGGTTAAGAAATGTATCATTTTACTTCTTCAACAAAATTGTCTCTGACAGCTCTCGTCATCACATATCAATGGACCTTTAGGTTCATCTCGACATCCAAAACACAAGCTCATTGCTTTAGTTTCATTCCTATTCATAAATTCTCTATTAAGTTTGACCCCATTTAATCTGCCGTTCGGTAGAACAGAACCCGCATATGTATCTAACGGTATTTCTGTTCCAGTAACCTCTCGTACTGTTACAAGAATATAAGTCACTTTTGGATTATGAAACTTTCCTCTTTAACAAGCGATATCATGAAATTTATGTTTTTCAGCAGTGCTTTGTAGAGTTTCATAATAACGTTTAACGCTACGAAAAAACATTGCATTTGATATCCTACAAAAAGTAAGCGCCGAGGCATTGTACGTAGATGCGTTGTTTATTCATCGAGAAAATGTAACTATGTTCTGTTCTTTATTTTAATAAAATTTCACTATTGAGAGCTTTACCATTGAAATTGCCATTGGGTGATTCTTAGAATAGTTTAGCAGAGAGTAATCTAGACAAACGCTTTTATGAGCGTGTAATTTATACATATAACAGGTGAATATTTTATTTATAAGGCATTTGATTGTTTATAAGGTTTTACGAATTTTTCACAACCGTGGTGGAGAATATGTAAAACCCAGAGCCTATACGCAAAATATAATATTGTTATACCTTAAACAAATAATGAAATTTATCGTCGATCATTTCTTTATCTTGGCCTTGACATATATTGTTCATTTCCCTACCTTTGGATATATATTGAGTAGTTAAAGAAAGAACTTTTTTAAACTTGTTAAATAATAATTATTTAAGAACAAGGAGGTGAAATATTTGTTTAAAAGAAATAGGTAAATTTCTTTTGTTTGGATACAGAAATTATGCTTGTGTTACTTTATTTTGTATTGTGCATGTTATGATTGCCTGTATTTCTTCCGGCATTTTCAATGTTTTTTTCCATTTTTATTTTTCCGATTGATTATTATTTTATCCAATTTAATTTTAATTTTTGTAAAGTGACTTGTTAATATCGGATAGCGACTGTTTTTTTCTATACTTTTGGACCTAAAGAGTCGGTTAACCCCAAGCAGGATGTTATCCTAGGGGAACCTATGTCCCTTGATTTTAAATCTTGTAATATTTACTTATGTGTAAGAGTTTATATGAGGAAAAAATAAATAAATAACGATAGAAAGAATAGAAGACAAACATTAAAGTTTTCTTATACAATTTTATCCATATTCTTTTAAATGAAATCCAACAGTGTCTTCGAAACTCCACTCAACATTTTTATAAGGATTCCCTAATTTATTCTTTTTGATGAGAGTAATTAAACCCCCTTGAAATGCTTCCTTCCTCAGTCGATAAGCAGTGAGCTCTGAGCACTCCATGGCTGCAGGATTTCCTCTGTTCATTTCTGTTTAAGAAAGACTCGGCGAAATGGATGAAAACATTTAGCCAAATTTGACTTTCCTGGCTTTTTAGCTACTCCAAGTTTCTTCATCTCCCCAGCGATCATCTAACTCCGTTAAGTTTTTCAGAAGTTAATCCCAAGAAAAGCAAGTTTGCGTTTGAGTTGAAAACTGTACTTCATCACACCTCCTTCCAGCTTAAAGCTCAGGGTAAAAGTTCTACACGATAGTGCGTGCATGTCTCGTAGAACGAATAAAAGCTAGGGTAACGTTTGCTGGAATCAGAGGCTGGAATAAAAAACTACTGCTCTGAAATTGAGTGGTAACTCGCAGCAGTGTTTCAGCTAGCTCAATTTCTACTGGTTTGAAATATCCTTCGGATGCAATTGAAGTAATATTTTCTGTATTAATCTTGATTAAATTCATTTCCATGAATGTTAGCTTAAAGATATATACATGGCAGAAGTAAATTAAGTATTTTTGAATGATTCTTATGAAATGCTATCTTATGTGTACAGTGGTATATACGATATATACATATTTTATGCTGAGTAAGATTTTCAAAGCAAACTTAGACTAGGTCATACGAGAAACGAAATATAAAAAACCAACAAGAATGTTAAAATGTTGGTTTTTCACATTTCGTTTCTCGTATGACCTAGTCTAATTTCTGTCAATGAAGATATCTTGGATAGAAATAAGTATTCTATAGATAAAGGGCACTTGCAAATGAAATATGCGGGCATGTATATTCATGAATATTTGCCTAGATATCGAGAAATAGATATCGGAGTACTTCAGAATTTTTAATTTAATGAAAAACACATTGCTTACTTTCTGCAAATTATTAACCATTTTGCTACTTGAAAAATCATATTTAGTTCGAAGTTAGATGACATTAGTTACACTTCTTGAAGGAATAATTGTGAAGGGCAAATCTATTCCCAATAGTGTTTAGTTATTTTGCGTTATAAACTCGTATTTCCTGCTCAGATTATTGCTGTATCCGGTGAGATTAGTAAAAATAAGAAATGCGAATCTTCCTGAAAGCAATAAGATTATTCCAGTGTGAACTTTAGGTTGTAAAAGTGCATAATTTATTTAGTATTCCTTCGAATCTTGGTAGATTTAGATTTCCAAGAGGTGTGATTATCATAAAAAATAATGAATATAATTATTTTTGCGATACTCAAAAATATCTAATATTGTCTATATTATTTAATCTCTCTAATAGCTTGAAAATTCTTCATAGAGCGAAAAATGAAGTTGAAGGACTATTGTGAAATATCAGGAATTGGAAAATGTAAACACTGTCGGTTATGTAACATACGCGGTCATTAGCCTTATCTCCGTACGGTAACCTGTTTACTGTCCATATTTTGTAATTTTTAAATGGAATCAACGTTGTTGATTTTAATTAAAATATATCTCAGAGAGGGTATGGAATTGTAGCTTTTAAGACAGAAAACTCTGAATACCCTTTGATTCCATTATTAACCTGAAATAGCCATTATTTACGTGACATTTCAACGAACAGTATCGTATTGAGATGGATTATTTACGCATTACCGCACAGAAGTTTTCACCATGTTATCAAAACACTCGATGGAATAGAAATTTGTTTAGGAAAACCTATCAATAGCAGTTGAAACCAAAATAGGCGTAATTAATCCGTGGAAAACGCATGCATTTAAATTTATTTTCATAATGTGTTTAATTTGTTGTTGAGAATCGGTATAGCGGCTGTTTAATCGATTCAATAAACAGCTTAAAATCTAATTAGAAAACCACATCATTTAAATCGTTTAATCTTTTAGATATTTGCAGAAAAATTCTATAGTCAGAGTAGCTACTGGTTTCAGTGTATGTTAAATTCAGTGTAAATTAATCGGAGACCCATCCTATGTTAAATTTCCTTTCGAGATATTTCGAGCCAGTAACCTTTGGAACTCTCTTCCATCCACTATGAAAAATCTGCCATCAATGCATACCTTTAAGCGTAAATGCCAAAATCATTTATTAAACATACTAATTAGCACTCAAACCTTTTCACCGCGTCCCATTTCTTTTTACCCACAGTGTATTCAAGTCTTGAATGACACCCCTTTCTGTTAGTTAATCTGTATGTTCTTTACACTATTGTTCGGTTTTGATCCGCTGCCTCACATAATATATGTATTTATGTATATAATTAACGATAAGTTAATTTAGGTTATTTTAAAATCTTATTTTTTAATTTTTAAAATTTTTTTGCTTATTGTTTTTGTCCAATGTCATATAAACTCTATGTTTCTGATTTTTTATTCATTCACAACCTCAATGTATTTAATCGTTTTGTTATTCTTGAAATATTCGTACGTATTTTATCTTTTTTTAATGCCACAATTCTTGTACTTAGATTTAGTGTCATTTGTGAAGATATTTTGTTCGATTTGATTGCTTGTAGTGAATGTGTATTGTCTCTTTTGCATAATTTTTATCTATTCTCTGCTTGTCTTTCATAATTCTTTTATTCTCCTTCTTCACAAAATACAGTTTTCTACCTGTAGGTTTCGCAGGTTTTTCACACTCCACTTCCTGTGAGTGTTTTCCTGCAGTGGAAATTTTTTCCTGAGCCTTCAGCTTAGGTTTTTTCAAACCACATATTACTTTTCTTCGTGTACTTTTGCAAACTATCTCTTTCTTTCTGTTTCGCATATGACGATGGGTTAGGCGTAAGAAGAGACTTTCTAGTCTCAATCTCGCCCGAATAAAGGACATTTATTATTATTATTATTATTATTATTATTACTCTTGAACAGTACTTTTACCGGGTTCATTCTATACTTCCTATTTCCCTTCTATATTCTGTCTATATTAACTCTTTGAGTTTAAAAATATGTAGGTATAATCCATTGACAAAAAGTGATTAGGGTTTTTCCAATCGAACCCGGGACCGTATTCACCAAAGCTGAATCATTGCCCTCATGGCTATCTGGGAGCTCAAAAAGCTTGTACTATTTTGTCAAATAACAAAATGAGTGTACTTGCAAATAATCCTTGCTTTGAATATACGATTATCAAAACGAAACATTTAATACGTTTTATTTTAAATTAATATTTCAATAATTAAATGCATTTTGATTGGATTCATTTGTAATTAATATGAGTTTGAAGTGTCTTTGAACGAATATTTAATTACATGAATATTCACTTACTTTGAAATAAGAAAGGTCTGTTATGTGATATAATATTTGGATACTTTCCGAGAAATACCTGGTATATATTTATAGTAGTAATTTATCATTAATTGAATCTCGGTGAGCATTGATAAATATTTTGAAGTAGAAAATTAGCATGTTCTCAGTTTTTAATAACGTTAACATTATTGCATTTTTTTTCAATTTGCGCATTTCCGTGTTTGATTCTTTGTTTGTTCTTTGATCCGGTTTTGATTTAATATTGCCTAAACTAAAAATTGTATTGATTTTAACTGCTCATCCTTATTTCATAATATTATTTGATATTTGCTTCCTCGAAGTTTTATTTTTGGAAACCAGATCTTCTATTGGCCCTGGGGGTTGTTTATTCTATGTTTCACCTCCCTTTCCAAACGTCCATTTTCGTAGAGATAGTTAGCCGTTTCTGTTGCTCCGAAGAATATTGTGATGTGGACTTGAAAACCAAGTTGTACAGAGGTGAAAAATGTTGTTTTGACCATAAATTACTGTAGAATTGTTTAAAATTTGAATACATTAGTAACCCCAATCCGCTATATTCTTTCATTAGGCAGTAAAACTGATTAAACAACACACACCACTCTACATTAAATTCTTTTTTAACATTTTAATTTGTTAAATAATTCATTCTATAACATGTAAGTCATATATGCAATTTGAAGTGGAATCATAACGAGAAACTTGTCGTGGATACTTATGGTTAATGCTAATTGTATTTGCAGAGTTATCAAGCAACCTAAAGTATTGAATTTTATATTAGAATATTTTCATCAGATATTAGAAATTTTTATGTTATAACTCATAGATTTCTCTCTTCAGGAGTGCCTAATTTTCACTGGTAATTTGTTAAAATCTCCTAAGTTTGTATCTTTTTTCTAAGTGAAAATACATATTATTATTCATATTTGTTTTGTAGGCAATGGTATATTTTATATCGCCGTAAGTGCAATTGCTAATTTTGGACAGTTTTCGTAAAACTTTCTTCTGCGTTCATCAGTGAAAAGATTCGTGAATTTTAAGTTAGCTTCGCGATCTAATATAGGATAAATTGGCGTCATTTATCTCAGGGAAAAGTAATCATCCTAAAACATTCTTCTGCTTCACGTAATATCAACGAAGACACCCGGCTGATTTAGAACGATCCTCCTCCATCATTTCACACTGATTGGCGTTAGTGTTTCTGTCAGCATACTCAAGGTTAATTCTCTACTCTAGATTCTCTTAATGGGCTGGAATGCGCGCTAAATATGTTTTCACCCTGGCACCTTGACAAGCTCCCGCGCTGATGGACACAGCGTCGTAAGTCAGGCGAAAAATAACATTCGATAAAGGGAAAAGGAGGTTTTGTTCACTTCTCATCTTCTCCTCATCCAGATGCTGCAGCTCCCTCCAAGAAGTTCAAGTTCGTTCTTTCCTGGAACGCGTTAACATTTCGAGTTTAAAAAATACGGGGATTCTAAGTTGAAGCGCTAAGTCTGGATCCGAAGTCATGCTGTTGTTTTTGGTCGGGTCCGCTTCAACTTAGTTGCATTGCGCGATGATTCGTTGACACATCCTTGGCAGGCCTCCCTTTAGATGCATGTGTTGCATTGTATGCTCGCTGGGTCGGTGGGAAGGAGGTCCAAGTCGTGCCAAAATTTACGCGCAGCCCCGATGTTCTGAACTTCCTCTCACATCGAAAGGAAAATAAAAGGAAATTGAGGACGATTCTAAGGAGATTTGCCGGAACATTTTGTGATGTATGCCTCAGTTTTCGGAATGTATAGTTATCATTAAAGGTTTACTGCTAGTTACACTGAGTTAAAAATTCAGAGTTATCCTTGTAGAGTTACTAACACATTTAGTTACTTCCTACATCTACCTCAATGGTTCTTGCTACCATTTCTGAATGAATGGAATAATTTTCATTTGTCTTTTAGTAAAGGATAGAAAAAATTTTAATCTATTAATAAATTTGTAACTCTATGGAATTCCATAACTGGAAAAATCAGTTTTTGTCTACTTTCTTATCTTGCGCACACATGTGTGTCAAGAATGCTACTGAGGTATGAGCGATGCTGGATGAAGGCATTGATCAAGATCTAATTGATATTTATTGTCGTCTCTCTGCTTTTTCTTTCCATTTCTTCTCTTACGGAGTGCCAAGAAAATTGCTAGATTTAGAGTCATTGTGCTTCTGTTAAGTGGATATGTTCCATCTATACGAGTCGTAGCATTCTGACTCATTGAAGAAAGCAAGGACATTCTACCTCACTCCTCATCCTGTCTAGTAAGCCTCATTCCCCTTATTAACTCTTGTTCGCTAATGTTACAGGGGATGAGGTACTTACCCGCCTTCGGGCTGAATATTTTACAACCAGACTACAACGGAGTTACCGTTACATTTATCATTATAGAATTAAATTTACAAGGCTTCAACTGCTCACTACAATACTAGGTAATAAAACCAATAGAAAGTGGATGAAGTTGAGACGATATTTGTATTTGATATTGCTCTGCTACGATACACGATAGATTCTATAAACATAGTTACAAGTATAATCTTTATAAATTAACAATTTCCCTAAGAATTTATTTTCTAATTCTTCCTTCAGGAATGATTTTGTTAAACCATGATTTAATCGCTCTATTTTGTTTGACATTAATGTAACTTTAAGCTGATAATTTTGAATCAATTTCCGCGCCTTACTTTTCCAATGCATTACTGCAATAACACACGCAACTCTATTGTAAGAGATAAATTCGTCTATGAGAAATATTTTGTGTTTTCATAAAGTGGGAAGGAGTATAGCATGAGATCCCGTTGGGAACGAGTGATGCTATTTTTCTTTCTGACACTAGAATGAATAGTAATGATGGTTCATCATGAAAACAAATGGTAATCCATTTCATTTAATTGAGCAGACATTTTCACGGAGAAGGATAATTAATATCAAAAATGATTCACATGAGAGTTTTCCTAATGCAATTATGAGATTTTTAAAAGTTATTTTATAATGTATGCTCCCTTCGTTTTTTACTGTGTATAGTGCAATGAGTGTCATAATCAATGGCAGGAAAAATAATTATTCAAGTTCGAGGTTATTAAGAAGTGGCGATCAACCATTTTCCACTGCAAATTATCAAATAAATTCCTTGTACATAAGATGGATTCACCCAATCTCTGTACTTTATCGAATTATCGTTTTTATATGTAATTTTCTGTAATTTTACAACGAAAAATAAAAATTTGTTATCAAAGTTATCTTACTATTTTAAAAATCAAGCAAAAGATTATACTTTATCGAACATGGAACATATTATGTATTTTCTAGCTAGGGATACTGTTTTTTTTATCTCTTGACGTGTTGAAACAGTTTCTATTGAAAAATTTGCGGACACAGGTGTTATACATTGTTGAAAATGTATTTTACGATGGACAAATAACAATGAATATCACCAATCCATCCCTTTTTGATGGATTGGCTTTGTGAAATGGTCCAAATATACGGCAAAAAATCTGAAGGCCGCATTTTATCGTGAGATTGATGGACCCAAAGTTGATGCACAGATCTCCTTGGGAACGGGGATGGATACATCTGCTTTAAATTCCCTCTCTTGTGGGATGATGCACTGGTCTGGGAATCGGAGCTATCAAACATACGTCGGGTGGGTTTTTATACTGAAGTTGAACCACGTACTGATATGGAAAGAAAAAAGATTTTGATGTAATGATTCATCGTTTTAATTTATTATTACTTTCGAATTTAAAAACATTGCGCGAGCGCTAGATGAACTGATTGAAAATATATTTTTCTCTCTTCTAATAAATAATACAGTCATAGTCATTTTATTCTCCGTGGGCAAGTACATATTTTGTATGGATTCTTCAGGAATAAAAGTATTTTGTACCCTTAGAACAATTCTAGAATGTTAGGTATATACAAGAATTAGTACGTTTCATCAAATGATACAATATTATGAAATATATATCAAATAAGAATATTATAAAAAAAACAATATCATGCCAAAATACATCGTGATAATACTTTAGCAGTTAAATAGACCTAAGTTATTGGACGTGAATGATACAATAATAAAGTGAAATTTGATGTTAATAAAACTAGGTATTCCTTAAATGAATACTCAAGCAATACATAATGTTAAATTAAATAAAGTAAATAAAAACTTTTCATACGCTTCCACAACAGTTTTAATTTAGCGTCGCGTTCCGCTAGCCAAATTAAATCTGTTTTGGAAGTGTGCGAGAATTTTTTTATTCCTTTTATTATGGCCTTCCACGTGGTAACGCCTTCACATATTGAATACAATTTATGTTGTTTTTATCATCTAAACTTAAGTGGCGATTCCAAGTTTGATTCAAATTGTGAGAAATTCCTTAGCTCGGCGGTATTTAGTTAACATAACGCTGCGGGATGAATCAAAGGTAGAAGACCGATATTGATGGCCTCTTTTGTTAATAATAATAAATAATAATAATGGTAATAATAATTTATTATGCTCTGGGTAGATTCCCATAGAGCGACACAACGTACAAAAATTCTCAGAGTACAAAACAATTTTCAAAAAAATCAAGACAGAAATACAAAAATAAATGGAAAATCAAAAAAAGCAAAAGAAAGCACTGAGAGGCACAAAAATATGTTGATATACAAAATATAAAGAAAAACACTATATAGGTAAACAGAGAATTTAGAACTTAAAGACAGGCAACATTTGTGGAAAAGAACGAGATTTAACAGTAATGCAATATTGAAACTATAGAGAAAATTGCATCCTGGCTCTTTATTCTGTTTCTCGGATGTATTATTTCTTATATTTAACTTCTCGGCAAGATATTGTGTACGAAGTACATATTTTAAAGTTAATTTCGATCAGAGGTTTTCATTTCTCTCTCTGCACGTAATTTAAATCGGTTATTTACAAGTTAAATCATAATTTATCGAAATAATTTTGATTCGACCAAATCATTTGGTCGAATCTCCACGAAATAAGTTCTCCTTTAAATTCGTTAAACTTATATAACGTTCTTTTCTTCGCTGTTTGTAACTAAGTCCTTTACCAACTGTTGTTAAAACTTTTCTTTACTCAATATATTTGGACGTGTATTGATGAAAATGCGAAGTATTATCTCCTTTTATGACACATATTAACTCTATTGTTTTGCGAACCACGCTAAAGAAATCAATATTACGTAACTTCAGCGTCTTTTTCAACCTATGATAAGGTTCTTGTGAAAAATTTTCTTCTCTTTCCTTGAGCTAGCGCAGCCACCATTTTTGTTTTCTTTATCCGAGCAAAGTCTACGGAGATAGATAAAGTATGGTACCTCCGTATTATCGCTAAACCGCAGGCATTATCTCTTTGCCATAAAACTGTTTAGAGAATAAGAACACATAGATCAGAACCATTGGCATTTTATCCTTGCTCAAGAATACGTAGTTGATTAATTCTACGTAATATAGCCATCATAACACAAAATGTATACAATTAATTATATGATATTGAAAATTCTTTTATGAAATTTAGAGACTCATGTGTGAGTGACAAGTATCTAAAGATACATAGTAAACTGAAAAAAAAAATCGTCTTGGGATGTGAGATAGGCAATTTTATTCGGAAGTACAGATTATTGCTATTCTAGCACAAACTTTTGATTATTAAATAATACATATATATATATATATATATATATATATATATATATATATCTATTATATATAGATGCTTCTCCGGATTCATTCATATATATACCTATATAGATAGATAGATAGATAGGATACAAATTCACAGCCTAAACTACAAGCGTCATTGATCTGAAATTTTTATGACATATTGGCCATAACGTGAAACCCCCAGGAAAAAAGAGACTTTGATCCTCAGTGTCATAGGTTCGATTCCAGAGGGCCCCAAAGTCCCGATTTTTCCCGTTTGAATGCATTGCCGTGATTTTCGGGAATTAAAAAAAAATACTTTCCGGATAGGTAGAGAAGTAAAACTCAAGGTGCCTATATTTATGGTCTTGGACTTTCGAAAACATCAATGACGTTTACAAAAGTTATCCTGGGTTCGATGCTAGGACGATGCAAAGATCTGCCCTTTAAAATACATGGGAGCCGTTTTTCATTTTTTTTTAGATGCACTTATCGAAATGATAGGATGTTCGTGCTTGGCTGGAAGATGTATGGTAGGAATAAGTTTTAGAAAACAATTTTCATAAGCCCGTACTGTTCCTGGGTTCGAAGCCAGAGCACAATAACGTTTCTCTCATAAGGAATATAAAGGAAAAGTAGGACGTCATTTGAGGCAGTTGTAACCAATATTTCAGCTTGAATTTGCATACGCGGTTAGAGATGGTGTTTTTCTGTTGTGCTGCATAGAAAGTATTGCCTGAAAGACCCGGGTTCGATGCCGGGCGGTAAAAATATCCCCCATATATAATACTATGGGGTATCTTTTCATAATTTTTTTATGCATTTATCGATACGTAAGGTATTACTTAGATGGAAGATGTATATTAACACTTTGTTTATGAAAAAAAATAGATAAGACCATGCTGTTCCTGGGTTCGATGCCAGAGCACATTATAATTTCTCATATAAGGAGTGTATAAGAAAAGTAGGACGTCGTTTGAGGTAGTTGCACCTAATAGTTTTGCTTGAATTTTCACACATAGTTTGATATGGTAATTTTCTATTTTGCTGCATAGTAAGTACACCAGGAAGACCGGGGTTCGCTGCCAGGTGATTAAATTGCAGCGAATTCTACGAATATTTTGAATTTTTTTTTTCTTTTGATGTCCGTCCCGATATGATGCCGATATGAAATTAGTGTTGTCGATCTGCTTGCAGTATGCAAGCTACATTTTACTCGTATATATATATATATATATATATATATATATATATATGTCACGTGTATGCTAATTTCTATGGGAAAATGTGTGATAATTCAAAAGTAAATTTTGTTTAATTTATTTTAAATCTACGACATGACGATCGAGCGCAAGTACCAAAGTAACCAATAAAAAGTTAACTGTGAATCCTTTTGTAAATGTTTAGTTCGAAGTAGCGTAGTATAACGTAATGCTCCAATATCTAATTTTATAATATCTAATTTACTTGATAGCACTCTCTCTAGATATCGTTATGAAGTAATTGGCTTCAGCTGATCTGTGAATCCTTTTGTATCCTATGATTAACAAATTCTTAATAGAAGATTATTTTCATAAATTTTAAATGACCTGGCCGAACAAAGTTCGATGATGGAAATGCAGCTTTGTAGAGATTGGTTGCTCAAAAAATGGACCGTATAAACTATAAAGTGCTCTTTATTCCTCGTATTAATATATTGTTTTCTATTGTTATTTGAAAACACACGATGAACATGAATGCTTCGTGTCGAATGCTAAGTTTTCTCCGAAGGCTTGCAAATATCAGTTGTTAACGTGAGAACCAATGCGTAGGAAAATCAGATAATGATTTCCATAGCTCAATTCATAATAATATCTAACTTCCACATGCAGTTTGTATTCTAAACCTAAGTTAAGGATAGCTTAAAAGTTGATATGGGGACTGTACTCTGTTCTTCCTAATTTATATAGGAGGTTGTTCCAAAACGGACAATTATATCCATGATTAGCGATAAATAATATCGTGAAAGGCAGCTTTAATGTTAAGCAAAAGGCATTATTTTGCATAATTAATATGCATTGTTAATATTCCGAAACGAAGGCTATTACATTGCGTTAATGGGGAAATTTTCTTCAAGAAAGACATTAAAAACACCTCTGCTCCATTCCTTTAAAAAATTATGAAATCAAAAATTACATAATATAACATCATTGAATTTATATATTTTTAGCTTTTTCTTTTGGTTCGCTTGATGGATTTTCTAACATGACGGATCTAGGTGTTACCTAGTGGAACTCCTACGAGCAACATAGGTTTCGTTACAGTTTAGCATCTTCAGGTGAAATAATTTTATTTTTAAAACTAATATTTTAATAAAAATTACAACTGAAGATGTTACTCTGTAACAAAGCCTAGACAATAATAATATTTATTTATTTATTTATCACAAACAGATACGAAATTACCAAATTACATGTGATATAATAAAAATAATAAATAAAATTAAACACGGAAAAGGAGACAAAGAGATACATAAAAGAAAAATCTGATGTGGCCAGCACATGACTTTCTCCATATATAATATGTAATTCTTTATCTACGACAGTATATTCGAACTCTAGATTCAATCTAAACTTGGAAGATACATACAAATACATTTTTTGTAATATTTGTAGGTAGCTGTATATACCTAAACATCAGATTAATGGAGGAATTTTGCAAAAACGGAAACGAGCTTCGAATAGTAAAGCTCGACTTCTGGTTAACCGATTTACTCTAAAAACTAATCAACTCTAACGACACCAACCAAAGTGCTATATATGGTGTGATACAAAAAATAGTTTTCATGTTAGAGTGCCCACAAAGTACAGCTCCCCACAAAAAAATCGAACGGCGTGGTCTTCGCCGCATAAGATTGAAGGGCTTTGAAATACAGGTCTTGGCAACACTGTATGGCCAAGAGATAAGGTTGGCTCTTATCTGAGGTCCCATGCTATACCAGTGATTTCTGGAACTTTTTCGTTAAATAGTAAGGTATTACATTTTGAAAAGGGCAGTGTCTGTAAGTTGGAAGCAGATTCCTCTCTGTTAGTTACGAGGAGACCCAACATTTTCCACCTTCACATCATTTCCGGATCCCTTGAGTATTGACGACTACAAAATATTTACATAATAACATTTATTGTTAAATTGAAGTATAAATTGCGTTAAATTGGTCAGAATATAAACAAGTTATAAAGGTTCATTTAGTAGGAAACGCTCATTTTTAAATGTCGTTCGTCGCAGTTAAAAGATTATATCATATTTAAAATTGCATGAGGATTTGTAATTTGCTCAAACCATATTTCCATAAATAAACTAATGTAGTAATATATTTACGATATGATTATCTGAAGAAAACCACAATCACGCAGAGCACATCTATAACTTAACCTTCAGTATTTCTCGCTTTCATATGTAGTAGTATTTCATAAGTGATTCTACCACGGAGGTTATTTCGCACGTAGTTATCATATCTATGGAAATATTTTGCAAAAACGGAAATTTGCTTCGAAGAATAAATCTCGACTTCCTATTAACCGATTTACTCCAAAAACTAATCAACTCTGACAGCACCCACCACAGTTCAATATACGAAGTTTGGTAATGATACGACTAATAGTTTTTTACGTGAATATCCAGCAGAGATCTTCTATGAACGTTACCGACCACGAAAATAAACGCGATTTTTCGATCGCGCTGCACGATCCGGGTCGGCGCTGCCGGGCCTGGAAGTACGGCGGCTTCGTTGGATTGTTTTAGGTCTTTGGGCCTTAACTCTTTAAAATCGCTGTTATTAAGCTAAGTATGCAGTCACTATCACTGTCGCTGTTCAGAAATTCCATATCGAAGATTTGAAGAGGATATTTGATCGTGCGAATGAGTCAATGGATGCGGTACTCTGGCAAATACGCTTTGGTTTGGATACTTTACGGATTCTTGCCACAAGTTAGAAATGTCCTTCAACTTTTGAGACAGTTAGTAAGTTCGAATGTACGGTAACGGGTTCATGCATTGCAGAAAAGGCACCATCTGATTCTTTTTCTACCACTAACCCTTTCCACCCTCGCCGACGAGGGCCACGCGAAAAGGGGCACCGCGCAGTCCTAAACGGCATTTAACGCGGTTTTCCACAATTGCATTTCCTTTCCCTTTAAGAAATGAATCTTAACATGCAGTTCTAATTTGGCGTCGGTAAAGTGGTGTTGTTCTTGTTGTGCTCTGCTAAAAGCTGTGGGTGTCTGGTGATTTTTCTCGTCAATCATTGCACTAGTTCTGGTAGCTGTGTTGGATAGTGGTGTTTTTGATTATTCAGCAGTTCATCCCTTTTCTCAAGGTGAGCAATTTTTCCTGTTTAACTTAACCGTGTTAAATCAGCACATTGTACCTACGAGCTTGTATGCGTTTTTATTACTCTGCAAGTTTTTACTGTCCTTGTTTTCTGCTAACTTTAATAGGAAAGTGCGAATATTATGTAACTCTCCTTAAATTTTTTAACTTGCCGGTTTTTCGCGCAGGTTTTTTTTCATTTTTCTTTGCTGTAATGCTTTCATGCCAGATAACGTGCCTTGAGGTCCAAAAACGATTAATTGAGATGAGAGAGAAATAAGTAAGTGATAGAATAGTATATTTGACTAATATTATATCGCGGAGTTTAAATTTAGAGGCTCATGAAGACGCCCTAGATGTGCTCCATAAATTTATTAGGATAAAATTCATGGTGCCCTATCAAAGTAGGCGGAAAGAATGTTCTTGGAATAATGAGTGATTTTTCGTTCGTCACATGCTATGGCTCACAGAGTCAATCATGTTCCCTGAAACTATCCGTCAGTGCCTACCAGGTACGTCTACAGCTACTGGTATGTATTTTCTGTTTAAATTCTATAGCAATCATTCAGCGGTATAGTTTTTCACGTGAGATTTGTTTATCAAAATTATTACCATTTCAGGTACATTAGGACGACCACAAAAAGAATTTAGTTCTTCCTCTGAGAGGTCCAAAAGAAAAAAGGTTCAAAATATTAAAACTTCTTCTTTTGCTTCTGAGCTCGCATTGGCAACCTCTCTCAGTTAAAGGGAGGGAGGTGATATTGTAGCCGCTCAACTTATTACCGAAGTAACGACGACCACCCCAAGTAGAGCAAGAAGAGTTCTTTCCAAATGGAGGAAATTTCAGGAATCGCAGGCGGAGATGTCATCAGAGGAGACTATCTTTAATGATTACCACGGAGCTGACGAAGAGTCAGCATAATGCTCTAAGAAGCTCCGCTCTTAGTTACTTTATGTCAAAATTTGTCTGAAAAAAGCGTCCGTCATTTTGTTATGGAACACCACACAAATATTGACCAATATCCTTGAAACTGATGGATAGTATAGATAAAGTACCATTTTGATCGAATATAATGTTTTTTATTCCACTAAATTCCTTCTACAAGTCCTTTATTAGCTTAACTTATAAGATTTTCGAAGAAAAATAAAATCGGGCATGTTTTTGGAAATTTAGTCATGTTTGACCCTCCGTATCTAAGTAACGCATACGATTTATGAAAAATGAGTTATCGTTCCATAATCAGCAATCATTTTTCTGTATATATGCAGAGTTTCAAGTTTGTATCTCAAAAAAAGCAATTTTGTACTTTTGTCCGGCTTTTTTCGATTTCGGACCACTGTGGAGCGGCTCAAAAAGAGATTGTTCTCTTAAAAAAAATTCCTTTAGACTCTACTAAGTGAATTCTACTTTCTCTATGATTTTCTAACAATACGAATCGCTTGATGCATACGAGTCTGCTTCCCATAAACCGTATTCTTATAAAAATGTAAAATAGTGACCCATTTCCTCATTGCCTGGTGCACAGTATTTTTACTATATTATGCTGTTTTAGCAGTTTTTCTTTGGTAAGTCTTTCTTCGCGAAGTTCGCCTTTAGAAGAGGAAAGTGAGGGGTAAAGAAAACAGCGAGTGAAAGCGAAAGGCGAGGAAGTAATTGAAGGTCATGCGTTGTTTCCTTTAGTCAAGTACGAGTGTCAGGCGTGATGGAAACAGCTGAATGTATTTCATGCAGGCTATTAGTCTGTCGAAAGAGACCTGCTTAAATTGTTTACCCATATTTTTTCCGTTGCATCCTCTTTGTGAAGGAAGATGTCATTTTCGCTTTATAACCTATCTTCTCTATTTTCCGTCTACACCGTTAATGATTAGTTTTGTACCTTTTTGTTGACGAACGTAGAGGATTCTCGCTGTCTGTTGGCTGTTAATTCATCTTTGTGTTGTATTTTCCATTTCTACTGCTGCATTCTCATTTGTTGAATTTTAGGCTGTTGTTTAAGTTTCTAATTTTTTGGCGATTCGTTTGCTACTCTATGCTGTCTTTGAAAACTTTCGAATAGAATAAAATCAATTTATCGAAATTTAGGAAAAATCAATTTTAAATGGCTCACACAACATATTTTCCTCGTATTTACTTAACAGAATTTATACTTGTAGTCACATAATGCTTTACTTACGTGGACATGTTTCTCTTACGAGTAAAATGTAGCTTGCATACTGCAAGCAGATCGACAACACTAATTTCATGTCGTCATCATATCGGGACGGTCCTCAAAAGAAAAAAAAAGGATTGAAAATATTCTTAAAATTCGATGCAATTTAATCGTCTGGCATCGAACCCGGGTCTTTCTGGAGATACTTCCTATGCGGCACAACAGAAAATCACCACCTCTAACTTTGTGTGAAAATTCAGGCAGAAATGGGTGCTTCAACTGCCTCAAACGACGTCCTACTTTTCCCATATATTCCTTATGAGAGAAATTTTAATGTGCCCCGGCATCGAACTCAGGAGCAGTATGGTCTTATCTAAATTTTTTTCTTAAAATAAATTTTAATATACATCTTTTAGCCGAGCACGAACTTCCTATCTTTTCGATAAGTGCATGAAAAAAAATAATGAAAATCTACCTCAATGTATTTTAAACGGCCGATCTTTGCATCGTCCTAGCATCGAACCTAGGATATTTTCCGTTAAAGTCATTTATGTTTTTGATAGATAATGACCATATATATAGGCTCCTTGAGTTTTGATTTTCTACCTATCCGGGAAGTATTTTTTTTTAAATTCCCGAAAATCAAAGCAATGCATTTAAACGGGAAAAATCGGGACTTTGGGGCCCTCTGGAATCGAACCCATGACACTGAGGTTCAAAATCAATTTCAATTTTTCTGGCGGTTGTACGTTATGGCCAATACGTGGTAAAAATTTCGAGTCAATGACGCTAGTAGTTTAGCCTGTGAATTAGTATCCTATCTGGGTATCTGGGTATATACATGAATGAATCCGGAGAAGCATCTATATATAATAGATATCATTCTGGCTCGGTGAGCATATTAAGGGAAAATTACCTCACTCTTCATCCTGCATAGTAAGCCTCATTCCTTTCTACTTGCCCTTGGTATGTAGCGTTTGTGGAGGTGAGATTTCAACCGGGATTTTTGCTGAAAACGAACGTATTCATATAATAACTTGTGTTTTGCGGTAATAGGCTACCTTTAGGTCAACGCATCGTCATCGAAAATTCCCTTATTTATCGGCGTCGAAAACTGTCGCTGGATTTTATTACAGATTTCTCTTTATTAATCATCAAAGAGCATTGTGGTATAAGTTAGCACGTGTACGTCGTGGTTCATCACTACTGTTTTCCTCACTTAAGATTAAAATTTTCCATAAAATAAGGGTTCGCCATTTTGTTGCATGAATAATGCTAATATTCAACTGTGATCATTGAAACCAAGTATTATCAAGCATAATTTTATTTATATATTTTTTATTTTAATAATTTTATTGTATAAATATATTTCTATATTATTTATATATAATATTGCATCGTTTTTTATTAGATGATTTTGCTCATTTTCGTTCAGCATTGGCTTGAAGTTGAAGAATTTTGCAAAAATTAGAAGATCAGCATTTTTTGTAAAATTAGGTCAGCTTTGACCCCCTGTAGAATTGAAATGAATTGTAATCAACGCAAACGATATCGCAGTTTTACGCAGAATTTATTCAAAAATAACCATGCGAAGTTTACAAGTCCGCGCTAAAAAAAAACATTTTTATTTTTGGCCAGCTTTTTTCGATTCTAGGCCACTGTGCGTCGTCATCGTCTAATGATGGGCGATCTGCCCCAAAATCGGTTATACAACATATGTCATAGTGTGAACCATTCGAAATACTTTAGTATCTCTTCTCACTTGGAGTATATATTTTGATAATTTTTGTCTAAAATTTACAGTTGATTGTATAAATATATAAAATTTAAACCTTCAAAACTTCAAGACAAAACCTCTTGCTGTATAATATTTAACCTATCACTTATTTGTGTTTATACGCACTCACCTATACATGTAATGCTTGTGTTTATGCATTGCCTATCTTTCATTCTGCTTTTGGTCAGTGTTTTTGTACTTTTGATGCACTCGCACCGTGTTTCCTGTAACCAATTCGCTAAAATAATGTTCCTATTTCCTTGAAATAATTCTTTCTCATCCAATTTCGCATGAATCTATAGTATTTGCGCATGCACGTCATGGTTTTTATTCTTTCTCTTAGTGGCAATTAAACAATTATTAAATGGTTATTTAAGACACATCCGTTTAGAAAATTTGGGAAATCATTCTCTGAATATTTTTTTCAGCGAAATATATCTTTCGAAAGCATTTTCTGATCTTTTATGTTGAGACTTGCGATATCGTATTCAAATATATTCTTATCTCGTTATCATTTTTAGCATATTCTATTTAAGTCCATCATATCTTGACTAATATTTTGCTCGGAATAATTCAATAATTAATACGGAAATGTTACGGCGATAAGGCACGTAGCTAATCACACATTCGCTAGCCTCTGCAAGGAAAGGGAAGCAGTACGTTTCATTAAGAGCTCTCGTTAATGAAGTCTCCACTTTCCATTCTGCGACATGTTTGCTGGCATGAAATTTAAATTTAAATTACTCTCGTCACTTTCCCTTTGCACGCAAACCTATTCCATGATACATTTTTAAATGTCTACTTGTATCAGAATAGATTTCTTCCGGTCATTCATACTAAAATCTTTAAAATGTCAGGGTTGAATTTTTACATCGTACGTTACTTGTTTAGGCACCGGGAGCTTTTAAGTTTAAGATTCCACCGAATTGAAGGATTAATTTTTCGGTAGACTTATGCAGTAAGGTCATATTGAATTCAGATAACAGCTAGCTGTAGACACATGCTAACATCCCGAACATCGTCCTGTTGCATGGTATAGATAAGTTAGAATTGTTTTTATAAAACACTCCTCTTATTCCATTGCTATCTTATTTACTTTTCATTATCTTCGTAGATTCACGGCCTTGGGATTGAAATAGACTTACGGTGATTTAAACATAAACGCTAACATATTTTCCATCTGTAAGAATCATGTTTATTCCTGTTTACATAAGTAAATTGTCCTGTTGTACTATATGTAAATCCTGCGATAATTGAGTTGACCTTCACTTCCTTTGTTATTATTTTGCAAACATTTCAGTCTTATCCAAAATATGTACTCAAAAATAGATACGTTATTAATTATCACTAATTAGAAATGATATCCATGCATTCATTCATTTCGTGTAGCCTGCTGACACTCATTGATTTTGTCAGCGATAGTAACAAATTTCATTGCTAATCGCATTCACAATGACGTGGAATATTGAACCGTAGAAAGTGAATACGATTTTGTTTAGCTTCATATTTCAAATGTCTCTAAAAATATAATTAAAAAATGAAGTTAGAATCAAGATTAAAAAATCATAAAGTGTATATTTCAAAATTATCAAAATACATTTTTATAATTCATCATCAGATACGATACATTAATGTTAAACGTATAAATATTTTAATAATTAAATCTATAACAATGAAATAAAACATGATTATGATTTAAATAATTATATGAATATTTAGGAAGTTGAATTCATAATTCTAAAAACAAGCGATTCTTAAGTATAAGAATATTATATGTTTATAATTCTATATCAAGCTATTCATGATTATGATTTTAGTCTAGCATCAGGCTTTTAAAATTACACACAATTTAATCCTTTTTATAATTGCTTAAATATTCTGAAATTATTGTGCATAACTTACTAGAAATATGATTTTTTAAACTTTGTATTTTCATCCACATGGTAATTCATTTGAGTGTGATGGTAATGAATGTAATAATACACATATTCTAGGAAAATTGTAATAAGAAATTAGTTTTGATAGTGTGCCATTCTCTTAGCTGTTTATGTTCATGGCCGAAATAAATGTAAAATGCCTCCTCACAACATAGCTTTAGAATGAAGGCTTTGCTTTGATAGGTTGACCTTTGAATATCCTTTTTATCTCCTCGGAAGGCAATATGAATGGAAATTGGATTTTTATTTATGAGAAATATACAGCTATAACAAAATACAGGAGATATGAGGTTTACCATTATAATTCAGATTCCTAGTAATAGGAATCCGCCTGAGCAAGCGATTCGCTTCTCTACGCTGGGTAAGTTTACCTTCACTTCCTTCATTATCGATTGCCCAAATGGCCCATGCAAATAAGGTACCAAAAGCGATACGTCGGCATTTCCTTACCCGAAGATTAATGAATTTCCTAATGGAGGCAGATGATGCAAAAGACATGGAGCTATTTTGTTTACTTTCACTGATAATACACGCAATCATTCCTTTGGTAAAAGTGTAATTTATCTTCATTCTTTCATATACACCCACGTAACCATTGTAAACCACTTAAATTACTTTCAATTTTAGAAAACATTTTGTAAAAACATATGTTAATATTTTATCTATCACAAACAGTTAAACAAACCCAATTACATGCGGTATAATAAATGTATAAATTTAAACAAAATCACGAGATCATAAAGGGAAAATATCACTAAGTCTAATTACGAAGATAATTGCAATTGCATATTGGAATAAATCTTTCCTTTTAAAGATGAAAGGGAATCACAAAGTAAATTGATATCGATTGCTTGAATAAGGATCACGCTAGCTGATCTCATATTTGGAGACATATGCTCAAAGCAACAATCATCCCCTCTTCCAAAAGAGTCAAGAAATAATTTCTTATGCTTAGAGCGTCGCGGAGGAACATTAAAATTTACGAGTGAAACAAGTTCATATGAATCTATCTCATCCATTCAAATATCACGTAAAAACACAATATCAGTCTCTGTACCTCTATTCTTGATACCATTACTTAACTTGCCATTAGGACAAACTCTAGAAGAAAGGTTTATTTGCAGTTAAAATGTTAGTTAAATTTCCGTTTGATTTCCTAATTTCGGTTTCCACGTACGGTTTGTTTTGATTTCATAGTGCAATCAAGGTCGCACGATATCTCGATTGTACCTCTTTCGATATCGCACAAACGATAAAGAAGACCAAACTTTAGCTCAAACGACCCACAGGTTTTTTTATGTAGCATGATTTTCGAAAAGGGGCACGTCTTATATGCTGCCCAATACGGTAACTGCTATCGACTCTTATGTGTAAATCACAGTACTGTTAAGCATTGCAATAGCATTATTTCTTGGCAGAATCTTAAAGTATGCTTGCATGCTATGGAGGAATAGGATAAAAAATAATGCCAAGCTCATTAGGTTTCAAATCTAAAATTTTTTTAGGAATTAAGTTATATAACTGATTTGTAATATCGGAAACACGGAAAACAACGTGTCACAATTGAATATGATTTGATAAAATGAACACCAATGTCACCGCTACATCCGCCCATTTCTTTCCTCAAGCATTGTTTCCGTTTTCATGTTTGAATATCACTTGATGAATAGATTGATATATGTATACTCCTCTAGTCGCCAGTGGCGTATGGCAGTACGTGCGTTCACACCGGAATCCTTTCGTGATTCACCCTCTTAGCTTTTATAAATTAGTCTGCGCAAGGAACGAACAGAATTTTAAAAAATCTGTTTTAGCGATTAATTTCTGGTAATGTTTTCTTGATATCTTATGAAGATCAGATCATATTAACTGTAACTTCATTGTCATTTATTTCATCTATAAGTTCTGAGTTTCAATGAAATGAATGAATTCATCATTTCAATGCATTTTTTTAGAAAGCAGCAGTTCTTCAGTAATCAGGTTTTCTTTCCTACAGGGGCTCAATTCTGTAGATTAGCGTTACTTGTGGAATTCAGTTCTGATCGGAATGGTCGGCCATCTTGTCCCTTTGAACTAATGAAACGACAGTTTTCATGTCAATGTTGCCCCAAACCAAATTCCATATGATTTCCTCCTAATGGATTATAATCTTCATTGCTTTCCATGGTCTGCAAAATACTTTTCCTTGCATTATTTTAATCTTGTCCTTGCCATTTCGGCAAATAAAATGGGTAACAAACATTTTTTAGTAAAAATAGCTAGTTTATTTACTACATTGTCATACACGTGACTTCTGAGTGACACAGGTCAACTTCCGATTTTCACCGCTCCATCACTTGACTGGAACTAAAGTGAAGACCGACATTTTGAGGGAATGACTAAGGGGACATTTTTTTTTCTAAATTTTTCCCTCTCAGTTCTTCCTCAAATATTCCTTTCTCTTTTACCTACCGTATGACATAACTACATCGATAAGTATCAGAGCCAGGGTTTGAAAAATGGTGTATCTCTTTCAGCTGTGTATCGCTGGAAATCTCGCAAATGCGATGGTTGAAGTATACCGTTTGTTCGTGATATGCAGGAAGTCACTGCGCTCGTTTAGCCCATGAATCACTCCCAAGAGAGACAGTAGCAGCACGTGTCTCCCATTCAACTTCGACCTTACTTACGCAAGTAGTTACGAAGGCAGAGGATTTATTAGAGATCATCGAAACCATCGGTGCCAAGCTGTTTTGCGGTCTGCATGATAATCCATGCTACCACATAAGTGGGATATTATTCATTTGTCTTTTGGCACCAGATAGAAAAATATCATCTTTCATTTAATGTCGTTGAGGTGTTGTTCATGGCTGTGATGGAATGAAAGCTCCTTAGGTATGAGTGATGCTGAATAACAACAGTCGTTGAGGTATCTCGGAATACTAAGAAATGTATTTCTCGTATGGTACTTGCCCTAAAACTACGTGGACAAATTTCGCTTATTGCATTTTATCTTGGTGAGGAGAGCAAGAAAAAATTGCCTTACTCCTTATATTTACTAATAAACCTCATTAATTTCCACTAGATCTAGATAGCTAATGTTAGAGGGGATAAGTTTCCTACTGGTCCATAAATCCCATTTATAAACCCTATGTTTACAGATCTATTTCCTAACGAAGCTCCTTATGAGTAGGTACTAGCTGAAATGCTTTTTCATTCCTAACATGAGCAAACTTTTATAGATACTATGCTTACTACAGCTTATTGGACTGCCATTAAACAATAGATATGAAAGAAAAAATGAGATGTGGAAACAAAAGGATATAAAGTCGCTGTTTACGATTTACTTACGAATTTATATGAAGAATATACAAACGGAGTTTACGGGTATCATATCCGAGTCTTGTCTTCAACAGTACAATCATTTTAAATCTATATGAAAATACTTAATTTCATTTTGAATCGATTTAAAAATATCGTATTAAAGAATATTTTATCATTTTTATATAGTATGATACATACAAGGAGTACGTTACGTGAAATTTTGCAATACTGTATCTAAAATGTCTTCAAATATCTTTCAGCAATGATTCAATTACATTTAACAATATGTTCCCCGTCGATTCTTATTATAATGTAATTTAGACAATATTTTAGCAAAAATGGTTCATTATAACCAACACCTATTGTTTAGAAGTAATTGACAAAGTAAAAAAAAAACATAATTCAGGTGGTTCTTTTATAATTGTTGAGTTCTGGGGAAAATTTTTATTCCTTTTATAAAATATAATATTACTAAAAATTGCGAGAATACTGTTTTATATAATTAAGTAGTTAGTAAATCTTTTTTTGAGCTTAATTACTTCAGTTATTTTAATACTGCTCATAAAGCTTTTTGTTTAGGTAATTAATACAGGTAATTCATAACGATTGATACTTTATATCGGTGATTGTACCGTTTTCTCATAGGCGTCGATTAATTCATTATATAATCAGCATTTATTGCATCTTTTCGTTGTTTTTTTTTCATTGATTGCCTCTTCTCCGCAGGCCTACTTAAAATATCTTTCCCAATAAGAATATTAATTAATAATGAAATGTAACCCGCTCAATTTTCATTTACTTCAATAGTTCTCAAAGTGATTAATGAATGGGCTTCGAAAGTTCTTGTCTCTTCTCTTGGAATTTTCTTTTGAAATGTCAACCGTGTCAAAAAAGGGGCCTCAAAACTCATTAAAACTTTTTGTTCAAAGAATGTTCGATCTTGTATCGCCTAAAATGATTTTATCCGAGACCTTGTGACGTTGAAGACTAAGACTAAAGATATATTATTTCTTCAGTCCGTTATGTTCTAACCTAAGTAAGTTTAAAAGTCCTCTGATTGAGAAATTTTCACCAATACTTAATTAAGCATATGTTACGTATTTACTACATTTATGCACTTGTATACAAATGAAAATTTGTGATACTTTCCCTTATTTTATATTAAAACATATGAAATAGTTTACAATTCAAACCCAATTGAATTTCAAACCAGTATTTAGCCATATCTGTTAATCTGCCATAAATTGGTATCGTAAGTAACCCATAAATTAGTATCGCTCCTCGACCGGGTATCTTTTCGAGCCTGTACGTTCATTATCCCAGGAACTGGTTGGATCCTTATCCTTTAGATATAAGCTGCCACATGCCTTGTTGAAGGAATGAGGCTTACTAGATAAGATGAGGAGTAGGTAGTTAAACCTTGAGTGAGGTCTACCTCTTTTCCTTTCAAACAGTCTTTACGAAGTATTCAACTAAATCTTTACTTTTATTTTTAAGGACGGCATTCCCCTTAAAGAGAAGGGTTTCTCTGTGAAATTCAGCCAAATAGAAGAAAGCAGGAAACATTTCTTCTCGAAAAAGAACGTCCTATATTTCTTGGTTTTTTTCTCATTTCCTAAGAGTCGATCTGTCGTTGGTTTGATTTCTCTACGCCTCTGATACTTATCCGAGAATTGCAAGCTTTCAAGAGACTTTGCTTTGCGACGGGAATCGGAAACCTGAAGTTTCTCACAAAACCATCCTCTTACTTTCTTGGGCAGATCTAATCGATTCCGGAAGGACAAATTGAAAACCATCGATTCTATACTCTAGATGCTTTAAAGACTTCCACTCTAAGAAGAAGTGATATTTTCCACTACAGAGCGTGCGTACTTCCACTAATAAATTCTCTCTCAAAAGTCGTTTATGGAGTCATGGAAGCATTTGATAACAACAAAAATTATGTTTGTGGCACATTAAGAACATGGATAACAACCAAAGACTACGTTATCAAAATTGATACATACCTACTGAAGCACTATGTTTATTTAATCCAAATATTCTGCTTTATTCTTACACTAAGGTGAAGAAATACGTTTGAAATTTTGATGATAACAATTCTCTACTTTAAAAATGACTACTGATGTGTCAGTTTTGTCTTTAATGTACTTGGTTATTAGATTATTCAATGTATGAAATAAATCATTTTATTCAACGTGTTTATTTTCATCTCGAGTCAATTGTAATTCGTTTTCTAAGTCTTATATATGTAAGTTGCACAAAATAACTATTCGGCAATTTATCTCACAGGGAGTGATCATCACTTTTGTCCAGCGATATGCCATTAAATACTTTGAATAAAAGCACATTTAAGATTGATTTTTATAGGACCACTAGCAAGTCTAAGATTTTGGTTTATGCAATTAATACCGGATGGATAGCCAATAATTATCGAAATCCAATTTTTAAAACGTACTTCTTGATACTGTCAACTAAATATTAGATACGGGGATGGAGATATTGTCCTGTTGCCTATCAGAGAATATCAAGGGAGGACATAGATAAATGAGATTTAAATAAGATGATAAAATACAAACAAACAGTGTTCAATATCTATACCTATTTGCATAGTTCTGTAGTGTATTGCGTATTTGCATATATTGTCTTTGAAAGTTATTAATCAATCATTGAAACAAAAATAAGGCTCATTCTGACAAAAATGAGCAAATATTTGTATAGTTTCATTCCCTGCGCCATTACAACAATTTTCATCAAAATTTCCGGACAAAAGTTTGTCATCCCTTCTTATTATCTTTATCTTCTTGTTTTGTTTTGCTGTATATTTTATCTTATCTTAGTATTACCAAGAGGAAAATTAGTCTGGGTTATTTCAGACCATAAATATTAACATATTTTCTCTTCATTGACTTAATGACTGAAAAACATTATCGAAGTGCACTTCAAGATTTGCTTTAAGAAGTGCTTTCTAAGGGAAGCTGGTGTTATTTTTCCAATCAAACCTTATAGTTAATATAGGTTTAAGGGAATAATCTCATATCATTTTAGATGAAAAATAGCGATGTGCATTTTTTTTAATTGCTTGAAATAGTATAGATGTATGATATTTGAGCCCTTGTGAAATGTTGTAAAGTGTCAACGAATCAGAGATTAATAAACTGCAACCCGCAATCACTCTTAATAAAATGATTTTGTATTTAAATTAGCAGAGCAAAGCAGTCTCTGTGATTTGCATTTCAGGTGTTCCATCTGTCAATATTCAACAGAATGTAAAAATTATCTAATAGGAGATCTAAATAAAATATCTGATAGTAATGAGATCATCTGGAAATACGTACGAGTAATATATTATTAAGGCTGTAGATTTACGCTGCGCTGTGATAAGCACCCTGATTAATTAACGCGATTAACACGCTGTAGATTATTACTACAAATTAACTTTAGCTCCGAAGAATGAGTGGGTGAAGGACGAATTTACTGAATATTTCCATTTTTTTCCTTTTGAAATATTTCGATGTATCGATGTATTTGTGATCTGTCCCAATACTGCTGTTTATAGATGTTGACATGCCAGCTATAACCGATGCGATTCCTTTTTATTCGTACTTCAAACACTATTAAAAAGGTAAGGAATCCATTACATCCAAAGCAAGTAGAAGGAGGCACATTTTCAAAGGTACTCCAATCATCGTAGATTCGTTCTTGTACTACTTTCATTCCTTCATGAATCCGCAGGTTTTCTTTTTGACTTTTCTTTTGAGTCACAGTGACTCGTGCTCCAGTGTAGTGCACAAGGAAGTATATGGACCCTTTGAATATTGGAGCGGCTGCGATGATTCTTAAAGGGTCACGTGTTTGAAGGTCATGGGAAAGTAGAGGCGCCACCACGCGCCATGCAATGGAATCCCCTCCGTACTTTTCATCTCAAAATCCGGTCTTTCCTCTAGCGACCTTACTAATGAAATTTTTGAGACATGTCGCTCGATGGAAATTTTTGGCCCTACAAGGATTCATGTCGTAGTTTAATCAAGAATTAATCAGCGGAGTAATTAATTAGGCTCGTTTATGATCAAACTAATCTAAATTACGTTCATTTACATCAATCACGCCGTTCTCTTTTGATGAAAATCTACGCTTCTACTCCCACGCTCAAACTTCTCTTTGAGTTAACATTTCACTTTAAGCATCCGTTTATCATATTATCGATACCCTTCTTGTTCTTGTTGATATCTCAATGAAAAGAATATTTTGTCCCCGTCCGTTAGTAATAGAAATAAAGGTTGATCATCGTCATCATTTCATTAACGAACAGGAATGTGAAATTATAAACGGAAGAAAAATTATTCTCTATCCTGTATCAAAATAAAAATAAATAATATTCCAAATTCATCTGTTACGGCCTTGAATGGGTGGAAGCTTTCGAATCATCATGATATAATCTATGGTATATTTATGTTGAGATGTTCTTTACATGGGAGGTTGTTGCTATTGAATAGGATAAAAGTTTTAGCGTAGAAGTGTGTATACTGTGTTGGAAGTGATATGACAAGTTACTACTTGGTTGATACCTACTTGTAAATTTGTACATGATAATGATAATTATAATAAATATGGTAACAGAAACAAAGCTTTTCAAATTTACGGTTTAATATAATAAATAGTAATTATTTATAATCGTACTTATTTAAAGAGGTTATCTCCCGTCCCCGAATCGTTTGCAAATGCTAAAGCGTTCCACTGCTACTACAAGCTAGGGAGCAGAAATGCTGAAATCAAGCTACACACCTCTATCTCGCTGGCTGACTTTCATTCAGTCCGTGTTCATTCATTCATTACTCAAGCATTCGTCTCCGTCTATTACGCCACACGTGCCTCTCATGTAACGCAGTTTACTCTGTCCTCAGTTTGCTCTGCGCTGCTCCCAACATGCACGACTTTCGCTTCAGCACAACAAGGTGGGCGCAAGCACACTTCTGTATTCGGTTGAATCTGCCTCCTCCTACAATTCATGCCGTTTGCCCAAAGACCTCATTACATTAGAAAAAGTGTTTTTATCTTTCTTTACCCATACGTCTTGATTTTTATTCTTGTATCTTAATTCATTTCTCCTCTTTCTAGCAAATTATCATCTACAGTATTTATAATAGTATATAATTTGATTATGGTGTATTATAAAATTGTTATGGATAGACCAAGGTTGGCAAAGTAATAATTTGGCGGATAACCTATCTTTTTCATTGAAATTTTATTGAAAAATTAAACTTCTAAGTTGACAATTGCGAATTTTGTCAATTAAGAATGAATGAAAAAAAAGAATGGCGTTCTTCAATGACAACACCATAAGATCAGTATGGACGCAATAACCTATATTATATCATTATCTTATGTTTAGATCCTCAGTGGGAATCCTTTATTTATTCAAATATAGTACTATCTTGACATCTATGATTGAGGCTACAACTATGAATCTAATTTTAAAAATTAAAATCAATTAATAAGTTCCACTAAATATCACCAGAATAAATCAATGATATGCATCTACCGGTAATACCGGCCGGCCGTGGTGGCGGAGTGGTTAGCGTGCTAGCGCGTTAACGATCAAACCTGACGGTCCCGGGTTCGAATCCCGGCTAAACGGACTTTTCCGGTTAGGTGAATGGTTATCTGTGTGTCTTGGTATTATTGAAAAAGAAAAAATGCAAAGAAAATGATAAAACATAAAGGGAGTAATTGATAGGTGCCTTCAAAGGCTAAAATTCGCCCACGAAAGAAAAGACGGAATTACTTTTATTATAATACTAGCTGAAGTGCCCGTTGATTCTCAACGGGGATGTTAAATTTCATAAATAGCAGTGTAACAACCTTGATCGTAAGAAATATTTCATAATTGTTGATAGATAGAAAATACCAGACATTCTAATTCAGTATACCAAGAAATATAAGTTAGAATGAAGTCTACATAGCCGCACCAACTCAATATTCAATCTCATATACTCTGAATGAAAAATATCTTCAACTGAGACGATATAAATATATTTTCTAAGATCACATTTGGATAAGCAGGACTACGTTTAAAGTCACATCTTCATACAGGTACAAGAGGACAAATGAATCACGCATTGAACGTAAATGACAGAAATAAATTACATTTCACTCAAATAAACAAAGATGAATATTCTATACGGAAAGTAAATGTAGTATGGAGCTGACTCGTATCTCAATCTTAAAATGAGTAACATAAACACGAACCACAAAAGTAATCGCAATGTCAAAATAGAAACAAAAATTAAACACCAAAAACAGAAGGATAGTAAATGAACATGGAGTGGAAGCACTTAAAAACAACGAATAAATCAATTTTTGCATCCTGCATTTAACAAAATAAAATTGCTGGGAATTCTGGGAATTCTTTTCGTCCTTCACAAATTCCATTTCCGTAAATTCCTAAACATACATCAATGCAAATAGAGTATATTAATTTAATTCTTAATTCAGAAGAATATATTCTGAACATCCTTAACTTACCAGGATATTTATACGCAATAGTTGAATCGATCGATAGAAATACATTTTCAGTAAACCACTGCTATAAAACTCATCTCATATTACGAAAAAGACGGTAAACAATTACCTAGATATAAATAAAACTTGGTTGCTACAGACTCGTCAACAAAATTCAATTTTTTTTTAATTTTCGTATATTTGTCCGAGAGGTTGTTCAAAGGATATTAATTGTAATGTTTAAATATCATATATAATTATAATTAAATATCATAGATAATAATCTTAAAATCTCGTACTAATATAGTCTATATCTTATTTACAGCATTAATATTATCTGGGCATTCATTTTCCATGTCTTCTTATGGAGTTACGTTTGAGCTCGGTATCAACAATCGCTTTGATCGTCAAGGGAATGGGTTTGTTTACAACATGGAAATTTAGATGAAATTTTCGTGTATTTTATCAAAATTCTCGCAATTTTGAATCGAAAACGATATTCCGCGACCAAAATAAGAATCTTTAATCTATTTCCCTTCTTTTGATGCTAGTTTCGACATCCTACGACTGTTCTTTCTAAATTAAGTTTTAAATTAAGTTTTGAAAAAGATTAACTAAATTAAGTTAATTAATTAACTAAATTAAGTTTTGCAAAAGAAATGAACCATGCAACGAAAAAAAAGAACTTTACGTGTATTTCTTATGCAAACTGTTTTACTCGTCTGGATTCGAACCGTGGACCTTAGGCAAATTAAAAGTACCACTTGATCATCCAAGGGAAAACATTTAATGATGTTAAAAGTTTGAACATTGTGCAACATCTAGTTTTCGAGATTATCTGGAACATACAAACATACAAATATACAAACATACAAACAAACATCCACTTTTATATATATAAGATTTTATTGCTATCTCTGATATCAATATTTCAGACAACCTACTAACTTGTTTTGTGTTGTTATATTTCCTTTTGGCTTCGTTTCATGTTGATTCATCGTCACTCATTGTCATTTATTGTATACCAGCAAAAGTACGTCTATGTAGCCTTTATTTGCTAGCCAATTTGGTTTCAGAAGTTAATCACTTGAATACCTATTGCATATTTAGTAGATTTGAGCAGGTTTTCGACCACAAATATTGTTACTATTCAGTTATGTGTACGCATAGGATTACTTTCGACTTACCAAGTAGTTTTATTTCTCACTCATTTTTTTATCGTTCTCTTTCTTTATAAATCCTGAAAGGCGCTGGATTGGATCGGCAGTAAAGAGGATTGTTGGAGTCGAGAGGGATGGAGAAATTTTGTTGTGTTAATATTCGAAGAAAATACTATATCCTATAGATAGAAAATCATCTTATAAATTATTACTTAGACCCAGAATAAGTTCTATTAGCTCTGGTAAGACCCTTTGTACATGTCATGTACGTATTGTGTTGGGTTGGATGTAAGAAGTGTACTTACTTTTGAGTACTTATAATTGGTAGGAAATGTTTTATCTTATGTATTGAAATAGTCTTAGATCTTATCGCACATATATACAGCATAAATAAGTTCTAAAAACTCTCGTAAGACCTTTTACACTTATCTAGGTACGACTCTACGTTCGTGTTCCGCTTTAAGAAACCGATATTCACTTCCCTCGTCAAGTCTCCCGTACTTTCAAGTCGGAAAGATCCAAAGATAGCCCATCAGCACTTTACGTTTACCTCCCAAAATCAATACGGAATGATCAGGGAAAACTCGCTTTCAACTTCGAAAGTACGCTTCTGTTACGCCGTCGATGCCTTTCCTAATTTAACAAGCCCGGTTCACTTCGCTAGACGTCTCGTCAAGAGTTAGCGGAATTATTGGACTTAGAATTCTGCTTTAAAGCCTGGGAAGGTAGGTGCTCATGGTAGGTCCCTAAAATCTCCTTTCTCTTGCCACTTCCTATGTTTAATGATGGCGTATCCCTTTATATCATCCAACGTCTTCTCTCCTCGTCTTCTTCAGTCTCGTCTCTTCCCACCAAACGTCCTTAAATCGCCTTTTCAACACTTTGTTCCTTTCTAAATACCCGAATCGTAAGCGTCACCTGGCTTCCCTTTTATTTCTATATCTAAACCCTTTCTATCCTATTTATCTGCAGACCATCTTCACGTGTTAGCTAGCCAGGGAAGTTTTTCTTTCCAAATCTAAATTTGATCTCAGTAAACCCCAATAATTTTATGTCGTCCTTTGTGAAGGTACGATATAGCCATTTAATTAAATATATATTTATATTATATAAAATTTAATATATATATTTTCTTATTGATATATTAATATAAATAATTATATGTATATTAAATATTTATATATGATATAAATCAAACTTTTTAAATTTTTATTTAGATTACAAACTTTATGCTCATGAAAAACTATTCCTCTGATGATTAATTTACGAATACCCTTTTAAACTTTTTCTCGATATTTTTCTCGTCTACTTGTGGGTGTTCCTACTGTAAATTGTTTTCGTGTTCGAAATTGTCTTTTCTTCTTCTGCACTACATTTTAAACACAAGTTTCGTTATCTTATACTGTTATCAATATTTTAAATTAGTTATGAATTATCAAATCAGTTATTATTCTGAAACAATGATCCAGTAACATTCGAATTTTAATAAGTCAAGCAGAATGACCTCATAGTCACTATAATATTAAAATACATGTTTTTATCATACATAACTGGCGTTATCTCTTTTCCCTAAGAGTTTAATGTAACTGTAGAAGTAAAATTAAGCAACCATCTGTTGGATGTGGTCTATTTCATTTATAATAAATTTATATTTAATATCATTGTTACGTATTTCGTGGGCTCGAGGATAAGTGAAATTCGCTTAAAGAAAAAAACTTTATTTTCTAAACTCCAATAGAATAAAATCTACGTAGCAAATTATTAACACGCTAACGTCGATTAAACCTCGCGTTCTTTTTCCTTTTCTCTCCGACAACTTCGTCGCGAACGCAACTCTGTTGCGACAACAACTCCCTAACGACGACAACGGTCCCTCTTATTTCAGCTTCGTAACATTATGTATCAGTTATTATAAGAACGGAACATGGTTGTAATTAATATATTATGTCATATCATACTTATAAAATTAAATATGACGAGTTACTCCTAATACATAAACATATTAGTATAGTAGTAGCTCGTTCTCTCAACTTCCTATGCGATAGATATCTATGAAAGGTTTGATTAGTTTAAGGAAAGTGATTTATTTTGACTTTTTTACTTTCTCTCTATACGTAGTATAGTGAAAGTATTGTATTCGCAAAAAAATTCGACCTCCAGATTTCGACGGAAATAGATATTATAATAGACTATTTTCACGAACATGTCTGTCTGTGTGTGTGTGTGTGTGTCTGTCTGTGGTGAAAAGGTTTGTGGGCGCTCAATATTAAAAAGTAATTATCCGATCATTTTCAAAATTCATATTTAGTATTTTTCTAACAATGCCAAGAGTTGATTAGTTTTTGGTGAATAAGGCTTTACCGGAAGTTGCGGTTTATCCGGAACAAACTTTCGTTTTTTAAATATCTCTGTAAGAATGCAATATAGGTATATACAATTAAAAACAAAAGTTGTAGATAACGTACTTAACTACAACTATTGTATGAAACATTTTTTCGTAACACTGATTGTTTAGGAGTTATTCCCCAATAATGGTTAACCGGAATTCGTTGTTTATCCAGAAATGGAAGTTTTTCATACATATCTCTGTCAAAATGCAATTAAGGTATATACATTTACATACAAAAGTTATAGCTAATGTATTTTACTACAATTTTTGTATGAAACATGTTTTCGTTACACTGATTGTTTAGGAGTTATTCTTCAATAATGGTTAACCGGAAGTTGTTGTTTATCCAAAAATGGAAATTTTTCATACATATCTCTGTCAGAATGCAATGTAGGTGTATACAATTACGTACACTCCTGGCTAAAATTAATGCAGCACCTCCCTAGCGATCCTTACGGCTGGTGTTGCGTTAATTTTGGCCAGGACTGTACCAAAGTTATAGATAATGTTTTTTACTACAAGTGTTGGATGAAACATTTCCTGTAACACTCATTGTTTTGGAGTTATTAATATATTACCGGCATATGATTCTGTTTTCAATAAATAAGGAGAAAGTCATGCGTTGGTCACATCAGATTTTTATTTATATCTCAGTAAAAATCTACTACATCGGCTTTCATCGCACAATTTTAAGCTTCCGGTCTTGTGAGGATTGCACGAAGAATTTTATCATCAAGTGCATCAGAATACAATAAAATAATGCAAGACATATGGAGAAGCATAACAAAGTTTATGACTTTAAAAAGGGAAAGAAGAGATTTGGAGATATAGGTCAATCAGCGGGAAGAGTCTAAAGTTGAGGTGCCAAAATAGAAGGGGGCTGAGAGTAAAGAAGTCATTTTGACAACAAACATTAGGAAGGATAGAAAGATGAGCATAAACAATCATCCCTTGACTAAATTAAGCAAATTTTTGTCCACAACTTATTAATTATAATTTAAAATTTTAACATATTTAATCTGAAAGTATTTTAACTAATGGCGTTGATTTTAGTAGTTTTTAATGTGTAATAATCAATCTGTGTAGCGTTATTCATATTTAGTATTTTTATATTGACAGGACTTTTAATTAATGAATATAATTCCATGTCATGAATAAATAAACTATGTATGTAGGAGAAGGTGCCAAAATGTATTGATTTGCCTAAGTCTTATCGCTAACAGAAATATTGTAAATATGATTCCTTGTTTTGTGTAGTTTAAGTGAGGTTTAAGAATAGATCGTAGGAGGAGATAGTATTTCGTTCTAGATCATGAAAACTAAAATACAGAGCAATTTACCTCTTTGCTCCCGTTACTTTTTGTCAGTGTTACATTTTTCGTAGAGTTACTTTAATGGTTCAAGTGAGAATAATTGATGATAGTAATACACAGCAAATTAATGAATCATTTAATCTGCATCATCTCTTTCAATTTTTCCAAAATTTTTAAGAAAACCTAGGTAACCCACTTCTACATTTCCAAATCATCTAACCGGGACGAAGTTTCGCGGACTCAGGCAGACTTTGGACTCTGACATTTTAATAATCATCCCATCAATAAAAATAAAATGAAACAAAGATTATTTTGATGCTTTAATTGTAGCAGTTACTAATAAACAATGCCTCACCGTTATTATGAAAAATGAATGCCTTGGAACGGTGCTGATTAAATAATTTAAAACTTCGCCCTTGACTGACGAAAAAGGATGAAATTAAAAAAAAGCAATTCATATTAAAGCTCTTAATTTCCAGCTAATTCTCTGTGCTGTAGTTCGTCATGTTATTTTCTTTTCAATTAAAATGTTCATTAATACTTATATCATATATATGTCTTTTCTTAATGTTCTTTTACAAACATTTGCACGTACTAACTTTAATTTCTCGAAATTTTCGTTCATTACATCCTTGTAAATTAGCTTTAAATTTTTCTTTAAACAACTCCGAATTTATCTTCATAGCGCTTAAAAAAGGAATACGTAATTTCATATAAATTTTTTTTACGACTTATCAGTAGCATCATTCATAACACAAAAACGAGCTCTCAAAAATTACATTTTTATGAAAGTATAAATTTAGAAATATGAACTGCTCAAATTTTCGGAAAGTAAAGGGTAACCGTAGTAATAATGGAAAGAGTATAAATGAAAGTATTTATTTTAAAGTAAATTTTGTATACATAAATTAAATTTATCCAAATTATAATAACATGCATATACTAGGTAATAAAATGTATGTTATTAATTATAAATCAAAGTATTATTTAGACTTAATTGAAATTCATTATCAAAATGACATTCCTAGAGCTTTTAATTAGTATAATAAATAAAATCCTAGAAAAATGTAAATTATATTAAAAATGAAACGTGATAAATGCAAAGTGACAGATATCTGTCAATAAACATATCCATAAATTTGATTAAAATTAGTTAAGTAATAAACTATATTTGGTTACGTTTTTCTGTTTTCAATCTCGTAATTGCATTCTTAAATAAAGAAGGCTGACCTTTTCCTATTTTTTAAACCTTTACTGTTAACGGTGTTAGTGGGTTTACTGGCAAATGATACCCCCAGACTGTTAACATCTATACGAATTCCTGTCTTGAGCAAATACACAAAGATATCATCTTTTGTGCGTCTTCTGCTATGTTTATTACTTTTCATGGGAATGTGCGACCCGTCGAGCGCAGCTGAGCACGGCTTTGTTTGCGGCTATAAAAAGACCAATCCGAGGAAGTACTAAAGTCGGAAATCTGACGCGAGCTACTCGAAAAGAATGTCATTTATCGGCATCTTGGTTTATGGGAAATGAAAATTCCTCTCATAAGAGAGAGGAGATAACTTTTTGCTCGCATTGTTTCGTGAAAGCCCCGCGTCAGGACTCATTTACAACATGGAAACCACTGGCAACGTTTGTCGAACTTAACGGCCGATGGCACCGTTGAGATTCGGATGCGTGTATATCCTCCCTTTAAAAGGAAGCTCCTCGCTTTAAATCTGACGCTTTCATAGGAGATGTCATTTTAAAGCAGTTTTCAAAGGGTCGTTCATTATGCATGGGGGTCTCTTTAGTCATAAACATCATTGATTTTGGGGTAAGGGTGCGAGGATTTTCATTTTGGTGATTCATCCCGCAAAAGAGAGTTTCCGCGGAATTTTAAATTAGATACGAGGAAAATAAAACTGGAAAAAGTTGGAAAAGAATATATTATCTTCAAGATTTAAACATTCGGTTCGTAGTTTTCTTCTTTGAAGGGAGATATCGATATTTAAATTTGTTACATTTTCAAGCCTGAGGTCTTAGTCCTGTCTTTAACTTCTGTAGAATAAACGAAGCACCAAAACCCATCAAAGAACGTAAACGATATGGCGATATGCATATTTCTTTTCCAATGGAAGCATCTTCAAAGCCCGTACTTCGGAAATGAACTGCACCTTGCTTATTTTACCCATTTTGATGTAGCCATTTTTTTAAGTATGTATAATCCAATAAATTGTACATTCCTATTGTACAGTTTACAATATAATGCATTACAAAAAATCCTGTCATCTTCTCAGAAAGTTACTAAAACTTAGATTGTTTGGTTTCTTGTATTTATGTACATTTTATTTTGAAATTGCTCTCTTTTTGTAGATTTGACTACGTTATTGTATTAAGACCTCTTATCGTAGATCACATTCGCCTTAGGCAAATGTGTTTTAAATGGGTTTCCCTCCAATATCATTAGTTCAACAACACTGTCTCCGCTTTATAAATCCTGGCTTCAATAATCGCTCGTATTCCTAAATTTTGACCGTAAATGCTGTGTATTCTTCGTGTATACTATGTCTTTCTCGTTGTTGCTGTTATCCGTGAAAATAGTTGTATCATTTAGTTTCTTCGCCTAGGAATTTGCATTGCATTTAAAATGTAGTGTTTCCACATGTTCACCTTATTCCTATTCATTTTTTTGCGTCATATCTATGACTTATCATTTTTTAAATTCAATCTTCGTAACAATTGAAAGTTCGGTTTTCTCTCTAGACCTCCGAAACTTGCACACCAAACTTTAGTAAATGTATTCCAATGTTGATCCCTTAGAATTTAAAGATGCTAGTCTTTCTTACAATTTTCGTAACATGGTATTGTCATTATTCAATTACAATAGGTCTCAGCTCTTCTAGGATGCGTAGATCGTCTTTGGGAGAGTATATCAAATTGCTTCATTTGTATAATTAATAGCAATAATTAACAATTCAAGTTAAGAAGCACTACATTGTCGTTGGCTCACATCTTTTTCTGATTGGTCAGGCTTCCTCCTTTTGCGGAAATAGTCCCAGGTTCGTTTCTGGTGTGAGCCACATTTCCCGGTAAGGATTGGCGGTAAATAATCTATCCTAGCGTCAAAATTATTCCCAAAAATTAATGCCAAAAATTACTGTAATTTCTCCAATAAAAATCGCAATAACGAACCGATCCCTTAAGTGATGATAAAAATAAGGCTAAAAAAAGTGTTTTCAGCCTTGTTTCTGCAGCAATTTTAATATTGTCGCTCGAAGCTCCTCATGACGTTTATTGGAACCCTTATATACTAATTTATCAAAACTTATGGAGAAGATCAGTTCTAATATCTTTCCTCACCTTCTCATGAGGTATTTGTGAGAAATCCTCCCAGAAGTAATAAAAATGAGACGTTATTTGGTGAGCGTGTGGTGCTTTATGCTTGTCGCTTGGTGTTCGACTTTTTCCATTTCGCCGATTTGACGCTTCCCGCAAAACGAGCTTGGATTAAAATTGCGATACGAGCTTTGAAAAATACGTTGAATTTACACATCCACTTAGATGCCAAGTTGTCGGTTGTATTATGAGAGGGGTTTCGTAGGATCGTTTTCAGCTCCAGGAACTTTTTTTTTATATATAATTAGCTCCGAGTAATAGTTGTCGTTAAATTTTACTATTCGTCTACCATTTCTCCAGATAAAATTTCGGTTATGCTTATAGTAAATTTTCAGGGACCAAATGAGATTTTTTTTCTGATTATTAAACGGAGCAAATAAAGCCATCCTAGGGGGTCTATCGTGTAAATTCTATCAAATTCGGCCATACTTCTCGGACCGACATTCTAAACAGATAGATAAAGAATAGATTTCTACACTCAGGAATTCTATTTATTATATTTGATGTTTTATTACATTTATTGAATTATGTCTACGAAATTCTTTTTCATTCTCTTTAAGATCAACGTCGTAATCAATCATTTCTTGCCCTACTTTGTTCGTGGAAACCAATTGAATAGAATAAGAATTACTCGGTAATTTTCCACTTAAAATATATTTGGACAACTAGTTTCGGCTGAACGCCATCTTCGGGTCCTAATATATTTTCTGTGGAAAACTACCTAGTAATTCTTATTTTATTACAGTGATCAATGTTGCAATGCTACGGATGGCTAATCGTTTATTGGAGCACAAAGAGAAGTAATAAAGTTGATTTCCGAGGAACGGATGTAAATCGAAGATTCCCAATTGCACGTTAGACTGGTCTGTGCGGATACTTCCATGGATAGAGCAACTGACCGGCAATTGGGGGATCAGAGTTCGAGTCCCGATCCTTTGCAGACTTTTTCCAAGTCCTCCTCAGGGAGTTTATTAGAATATTTTCATATTTTATGCAAGAAAAAAACAAATTCCAATCGTCAAACCAAAATTGTGGGATGCTGACATTATCTCTACTACTTTTTCAGCGAATTATTTTTGAGGTTTGGGCGATGTTCACAAAAAAATCGTCACTAAACGAAATTTTTATGAATTAACTTTGGAACTTTCATGACTCCAGTGATGAGTGTATAACGCGAATAGAGAGCCAGAATTCTGCGTGCCAATTTCCCAGGTGCTAATTGTGTAACTCGACTGCCCTCCCCTCTTCGTTAGTGTGTATATTTTGAAATAATTTCTATTATTACTTCATGATACAGCACTGCCCTGGCATCCGGATCGTTATTGTTTACGTATGACGTTTACTAAAAGGGATCTAGTAGGAGTTATATTTCTCTTGCTACCACGAAGTCAAACCTGAATTACTAGGTTTGACTTACAAGGAAAAGGGTGAAAGGTGACTCCACGCGTTAAGGCATGCACCTAGGAAATTTCCCAAGGAAAAACGGGCATGAAAAATTTGAATAAGATCGAGACACGAACCAAAATCTAACACTTGCTGAACTGATACTCTATCCAATTGAACTGCTTTGACTTTCTAATATTTATTTTTTTGTCTTCGTAATTATAACTTTTTTAAGCGTCATATCCCAATTCAAGATATTTCAAACTTTAGTTTATTGTGAACTTTGTTTTATTTTCTTTTTGTGATGCCGTATTTTGACGAATGGTAATTTTTATTTTGTTGCTATACAGGATAAAGAAATGTATTCTTCATGATTGTTGTAAATTTTGAAATATTTTTGTAAATTTTGTAATTTCATTTATTACATACTGCCTTCGGGAGGTTTTGAGGGTTTTCCTTCCGACTAAGGTGAACACCAGGCAGGTTATTTAATTTTTCCCTCCTCCCACAGAAATGACTACCACCTGGCGTGGTGCCTATTTATAGTTTTCAATATAAAATAATAATAATTTACTTTTTGGTAACGCGATATTGAGTGATATTTGCCGTCAATATTTCTGGAGCATAAAATAATTTTCAAAAACGAATTCTTCGAGAATAAATTCTTCTAAAGAAAATTCTTCGTAAACGAATTCTTCGAATGATCAATTCTTCGAAAATGAAGTTATTCAAAATTTGTATTAAAGGAACCGATTTAGAGTTCAAATTTATTCAGTAAATTGTCAGGGAATGTGTTGTGTTCGGTAAGGTTGTCTATGTCCTTGAGGTCTATTTTCGAAGAATTTGTCATTCTAAGAGTTGATTCTCCGCAGAGTTCGTTTTCGAAGAATTTGCCTTCGAAGAATTGCTTTCGGAGAATTTCTCTTCGGGGAATTATTCCTGTAACCGATATTTCGGGAGTTGTTGGGACGATTAGGAGTTGATAATCCTCGAGACCGAAGTTGGAATGATTCCCGCCCGGGGACCCTTGTTAACACTCCGTGGGTGAAACGTCCACAGACCACCGGCGTCAAACTTTCTCGTCTCTCTCTCAAACTGTGTACTGATGAATGGATGAGGGATGACATAGCATTTTAGCTGGGTCGTTGAGGATTCAACAAACGACCACAAACTGCATCCCGCGCTATTTCTGGATCGAAGTATTCGAGCTCGGGTATACTCAAAACAAGGAAGCAGTTGTACATGAAGCGAAAAATTGTGACTTGGCTGAGGCTCGAACCCAGGTCTCCCACTTTCCTTGCAGGTGTTCTAACCAAAATACCGAGCCACGTCCTTTTCACTTCTGTAAATGGGGTTTTTTATATTCAAGGTAGTGGTGCTCCGCTTAGGGGCACCAAACACCATCATAGGTCCTCACTAAAGTAGCAGAAACACAAAGCTATATTATTATTATTTATTATTAATTTAAAAATGAATACATCCTTATTTACATGAAATCATCGGACAAAAATTATGAAAATAACATAGCCAAAAGATACAAGATCTTGCCTGGCTATAAAGAGAAATTTAAATGGATGTATTTAAAAATTACGTGGAATCTGAAAAGGAAAAAGGAGACTATAAGAGAAATAAATATATGGAACATAATAATAAGACAGATTGTACAACTTTTAAAAGACAAAAAATAATTCAAACATTTTCTCCATAATTTCTATCTGATTTATCTTTGTAGGAAGTTGTGCAATTCAATAAACATACAAATACAATACAAGAAAATAGTTATACTACCAGATAATCGAATTTATATACTTATAACTATAAATAATTTTTATAGAGTAGGAGTATTAGTAATATTATTAGTATGAGATATTAAGAGTTATTCTCTCCAGGAAATTTCGAAAATGATTGAAATGAAGTAAAGAAAGAGAATTCGGAACATGGCAGTTAATGAATTAGAAGTTTTCAATTAATAGCCGTCTTTTTCGGCGTTCCTAGTCTCATATCCTGGTATTCGGAGAAAACGAGAAACGATTGATGTACTTTTAAGATACCTTATGTGCTTTTCAGGAGCTCATAAACTCTTTGCATTGCTAATTCTAAATCCTCTTTTGAAGATGTCATTATTACTATATCATCTGCATACCATATTGTTAAAATTCCTTCCTCCTATACATATACCCTTAATCTCTTCTAATGCTTGCCCTACAACTTCTTTACTGTACAGGTTAAATAAAAGTGGTGACATCATACACCCCTGTCTTACTCCACATTTTACTTCGAACTATTCTGTCGATTCCGAATTTATTCTGAAAGCAGCTTCCTGGTTACTATATATTATTTGAATTATTTTTAGGCAGTTGTTATCTATTCCAATTTTATGTAACATTTGTATTAAAACTTTCTGGTTAACCTTGTCAAATGCCTTTTCAGAATCTATAAAACCTAAAAATGTCTCTTAATTATCTTTTAGATTCTTTTAAAAAATTAGCCTTAACTCCATTATAACATCACGTGTTCCTTTCTTTTCCCTAAAACCATACTGATCATATGATATTTTATCTTCAATTTTTTCTTCTTAATTCTCTTTAGAGTTATCACTAGTAATATTTTACATGCATGTGAAACCAAACTAATTGTTCTATATTTTTCACACACTATTGCATTTCTTTCTTTTGGAATAGGAATCATAACTATTCTTCTGAAGTCATCTGGTAAAATTCCTGTATGGAATATATCATTTAAAAATTTTGTTATGGTTCTTATTGAATCTTTGTGCATATATTTAAAATTTTCTATAGGAATGTTATCGATTCCAGCAGCTTTGCCTGCTATAATTTTATTTATTGCAAATATTGTTTCTTCTTGTAGTTTGTTTGATGACTTTTCATTGTGGTAATTTCCTTCTTTTTCCCATCTAACTTCTTCATTCTCTATTGCAGCTTCACGTTCTGCATACAATTCTTTTCCATACTCTTTCCATCTTTCTTGTATTTCCTCCCCTCTCACTAATGATTTCCCATTTTTATCTTTTATTCCTTTAGGTATGACTCTTTCTGTCCTACTGATTTCTTTAATTGATTGATGTAATTTAATAGTTTCATGTTTCTTATCTAGTTCTTCAATTTCTTTTACATTTTTTAGTATGCCATTTTTCTTTATCTTCTCTACACTTATTTCTTATTAATTTCTTCAAGTTTCTATATTCTTCAGTATTTCTTTCCTTTAATATTCTTCTTTTTTCCATCAGTTGTAGTGTTGATTGTGTCCATGGTTTCTTTCCCTCATTCTTGCTTTTTCCTAGATCCATTGCCTTTGTGATGGCATCTTTCATTTTGTTCCATTTAACGTTTGGATCTCTTCCTTGTATTGCATTGTTATGTAATATTCTTTCTGTAATTTTATCTTTTAATGATTTAACAGTCCCATCCTCTTTTAATTTATTTAGATTCCAATTTTTGTTTTGATTGAGTTTTTTGTTACATTTCTTCATCTTAATATTTATTCTGCATACTACTGGAATATACCACACAATCTACTCTTGGCATGGTTTTACTGTTTTCAATATAGTTATTATATCTATTTTCAATCGTTATATAATCAATTTGGTTCTTTACTTGTCCATCTGGGGATATCCATGAGTTTTTGGCTGATGTTCTTTGTTCATACCAAGTATTCGATAACTCAATTTTTTTTTGAGCTAATACGTAAAATACATACATAAAATGCACACATAACATACATATATAATGGTATTTATTACCCATTATGAGGAGAGCTCTCTAAATGCGTTTTGGGTATCTTAAAAGAACGGCACTCCTTTCTTGTTTTCTCCGAATACCGGGGAATGAGACGAAGAACGACAGCAAAGAAGACTATTGGAGATTTTAAACCTCTAACCCTAATAAATGATGTAAATGAGTAATCCCAAGGAAAAACGGACTTGAAAAAAAGTCTGACGTGGCCGGAAATCGAACCCGGGATCTTCCTCTAGAGACCTCCCGGATAGAGGAAGATCCCGGGTTCAATTCCCGGCCCTGTCAGACTTTTTAGAAGTCCGTTTTTCCTTGGGACTTTTCCTGGGTGCACGCCCTTATGTGCAAAGTACCTTTAACCCTTTCCTGATGGAAATGAGTTTCAGAAGTGAAAAGGACGTTGCTAGGTAGTTTAGTGGTTAGAATACCTGACCGGAATAAAGGAAACAGTTACTTAACAAAGAAGGAAAAGTGTGAACTGGTGGAGACGATGCTAGAGAGCGGTCTCCATGGCTCATATCCTTATTTCCCAAGCTTGGAAGGTTTTAAAAAAAGAACCAACGTCCAAGGTCGCTGCAGGACTCTTTTAGCTCGGATAAACTAAGCGGAGCTAAAAGGCGAATCGTCTTCGGGTACGTAGACATTATGGGAATAAACTTTTGTTTTTACAGGCGATAATAAAAGGCGTCAAGGACGTTAATAAAATCCGCGCATTTTTCCTTTGCTTCCCGGAGACCTCTCGCGGCGGAATTATAAACCGTTCGCGGTATTCTCAGTTTTTATACGCATCCGCTATTCGCTCTGGGAATTTTATCTTGCGAAGATGCGAAGGAGCTGGAGTTGCGCTGTACGTGGATTTGAGTTTCGTCTGTCAACGTGAAAAATGAAAATTTCATTCGACTTCGGTTAAATAAGAATTGCAATCGGTGGCACTAAAATTAACTAATATATGAGGCGATTGTAGTTACAAGATTTTAAGCATTATCTTGCGTACAATTAGACAGCTTCCTCTAGGGATAACAATTTTACTGAAATTTTAGTGACTGTGAAAATTGAGGAATTTTTATTCACAAAGAAAATATTTCCTAAAACTGATTGCATTAATAGGCTTTAATTAAATGTATAAAAATAAAAAAGAAAGGCATTTAAATAAATGATGCCTTTTCTGTGCAATTAGTCTCTGGGCATAAATAATATTTATTCAGGTCGAAATGAAGATGTTATTTGTTTATTTATAACGAAGACACTTTCTTATTTGCAATTAGGTGTAGGTAATATTTTCTTTGAGGATAAAAATTCCTCAATCTTATTTTGGTGGCTAAATCTACAAAGGAAAATGGAAGTTAAAAGAAGAGATAGCCTTATTTTAATATTCGAAGTCCTTCGGAATAGGTGAACGTTTTCAAACAAATAATGCTCTCAATTAAACTCTTTTGAGTAGAGTATCTCACAATTATTGGCAAAGTATACCTAAGCTCTCTATTAGAGAAAAAGTTGTATTTATTTCATTTATTTATTTGTTACTCATTAAACTCATACACAAATAAATATTACAAAAATTAAAATCGAGGGACATAGGTTCCCCTAGGATAACACCCTGTTTGGGATTAACCGACTCTTCCGGTCCAACAATAGTATAGAAAAAAAACAGTCACTGTGCCGCTATTAATAAGTCACTTTACAAAAATGAAAATTGGATACAAAAATAATCAATAAGAAAATTAGAAAATGAAAAAACATTAGAAATGCCTGAACAAATACAGGCAATCATAACATGCACAATACAAAATAAAGTAACACAAGTATAATTTCTCGATCCAATCAAAAGAAATTTGCTCATTTCTTTTAAACAAATATTCCATCTCCTTGTTCTCGAATAACCATTTCTTATCAAGTTTTAAAAAAGTTCCTTCTTTATCTACGCCAGATATATTCAAAGGTAGGAAAACAAACAATTTGGGACCAAGGTAAAGAAATGATCGACGATAAATTTCATTATTTGGTTTAGGTATAACAATATTACATTTTACTATTAGGGTATACACTCTGGGTTTTGTATGTTTCCGACCCATTTCTATTGACTTATTTAGTTAAAATGTATCTTCTTTCATCTACCCCTGAGGAGAATTGGGGATATTAACAATCCTAAGAAATTCTTATGGAGAGCGTTATCCGCTGCAGGAAATAACCCACGACGAACCTACCGATCGGAAACACTAAAAGATAATAATAATAATAACTTTATTGTGTTCAGGGATTTTTAAGTCCCATAAGAGCAGAAAACATAATACAAAATATTATCTGCTCACATCAAGATTATACAAAATATAGATAAAGAATAGACATAAGATAATAATACAAAATATAGTCAGCTCACGTAAAGATGACACTAAAAATAAAGAAATAAGCCAGTATTATGGTTTTAGAACTATTCCGTGGTACCCAGAAGATAATCAAATAATTTTTCTTTAAAAGATTGCACCGAAGTGGAATTTTTAATCTGTACATGCCGGTTGTTCCAGAAATTAGATACAGTAATCTGGAAAGAATTCAAGCAAATGTTAGTCCGAGGGACTAGACATGAAAGATAGTTAGAGCCGAAAGATGAGAAAACACATAACAAGATGTACTAATACACTATCAATAAGTACACTCAAGAGGTATATCAGAAAGTATAGTGGAGTAAAAATTTAAATAAGTGTTGTCAATCAAAATAATCGGGACCGAATTGATCGAACGTGATAACCGAAGGAATAGCAACATAAAGAGCGGGGTTTAAAAGATAGTGAACTTACCTTTAGATACAGGAATCATACGTAGTGAACGTTTCACCCTTGCATGACTTGTATATCCATGTGTTTAAAATGCTCAAAGCTTTGTTCTTTTCTATGCATAACAGACTTAAAAAATCCCTCCTCTTACAGAGAAACGGCGATGATTGAACCTGCCAGAGCGTGAATAATTTGATGAGCCTAACCTTTTCATTTTTCTCTGAACTGCTCCCTAAAAGTGGACGGGTGTTTGTTTGTGCTTCAATGAGGCGTCTAATGTCTCCATTAAAGCGAGAGGTCAAGTCCTCCTTGCCAAATACGAGCGAATCCAAGGGTCTTGTTCTTTTGATGTCCATTGTGCTCTAGGAGGGAAGATATTCATAATGGCGCGAAGGATACTTAGAATTCAAACTTTGATTGAATCTCCGAACAAGAAGGGAGTACAGAGAATAAAATCAGGACATTTACTTGTCCGAGGAAATTATTTTTGGGACATGAAAGGCATGTGGGGCTTGTCCGGAACTACTGCTTATTCAGTCGTTGCAGTGTTGAGGGTTTTAAGAATTCTCACTATTCTAAGGTCTTAAAAGATGTTTTTATTTAATTTATCACTTGAAATTTTTGTTTATTCATATCACATTTAATAAATAAATTAAAAGAATGTTAATTTACAGTAAAAATCAGAAATACCTGAGAAGAGCTATGCTAAAATGAAATTATATTAATGTTTGCAAAAAAATAAAACGTGTAGACGTCACGAAAATGTCCCCGAGATTACGGTAGAGCAATGTAAAGAAGATTTTGACTGTATTATTTAAATGAGTCATCACACAGGAATTCCACGCGCAAGTGAATTAAAGCTTAGGAGAATCAAGTTCAGTTTCTCCAATTAATTTTCTCATCTAGAGAAACTAAGGGTCAATACTAATTCTGGAAAATGGGTAAACCATAGGTAGAAATAGGAAAAGATGCTGTAATTTTCTCAAGCAGTATCTTTATTTCTAATTTTAATTCGACCAGGCTGTAAATATTAATGATTATAACGATCAATCGTTTCAAATTAAAATAAAAACTGTTTGGGAATAAGTAAAGTATCTATTCCTAAATAATGATGGATTATTTATAAAGCATCACTGTGTAGTCGTTGTATGTTGCAGTCAAACTTTAAATTATATTTTTCATAATCAAAATTAGGCCCCAATGCCTTTAAAAGTGTATATGTATTTTATATAGCTACTCCCATTGCTGAAAATATTTATGTAAAATTTTACGTGTAGTTCATAGAATAAAACCTATACTCAATATACAATGTTATTTTGCGATAAAGGATGGATTCATAGTAACATAATTTTCGCCAATTGGCAAGCTTCATTTTAGAGTAATACCGTATCTGCACAGGAGCCATTATAAACTACATCATAAGCGCAATTATTAAACAATCTCTCTTCCGTATAAGCTTCGGTAAAGATACTTCGTATTGTAAGGAAACTATTTTATGAAGATTGCTTTTGATAGAAAATTCATATAAGAAAAAACTTATAAATATATCGCTGGAACTTTCTGAATAAGATATTAACAAGTTATTCATTGGGCAAGAGAAATTAAGGTTTAGACGAAGCAAGATTGATATTAATTTTCGTTTGTATTGCTACAATATCTTATGAATGGGATATTTTTCATTTGTCTCATGGGACAGGGTAGGGTAGAGAAAAACGTATCTTTCATTTATCTCTGTTTATCTCGTATCTATGAAAATATATTCGCAACTGAGCTGTGGATGATGCTGAATAATGCCTTTCATTTTGGCCACTCCTTATGATTGCTTTGAATAATGCTATTCATTCTGAACTACTGTGCGAACGCTTTCCACTTACATTATTCCAGCTTATTGAGGGAAACAGACGAAAACTTCATCACTCCATATTCTCCCACTAAAGCATTTTGTAGCCAATGGTATAGCTTTGAAACGACCATCCCTAGGGCTGATGACTTTCCCTGACTTAAGTAACAAACATAAGCCTGAGCGACCCATGGTAATCTTGCGACTACGATAAGCTGTTATACGTAAATTTAGTGTGTAAATATGGCTATTTTTATTGCCTTCCATAGTCAGATTCTGGTTACCAAATTTTACCTATCTTTATGTCATATTTAGCCCATTTAAATCACGTCCATACTAGTGCAGTCTGTAATGTTTATCGTAAATCTTAACGGATACAATGTGAAGAAAGATCTGCTGTTTTCCCGGTGAGTTGTGACTATAAAATCTTCATGGGTTGTCTACCTGGTGAGTTCACGGGTATAAACCGACGTTTCGGCATCGGCCTCTGATGCCATTTTCTAGGAATTAACTGGATGTTTAATTGGATACAATGTGTTTATAAATTTCCTCAGCATAAGTTGATGGTAATGTAGGGATTTTCAGGATGATTTAACTAACGAAATCCAAGAGCTTCATTCTAGTTCGCTTATTCAGGAAAAAGATTTGCTAATTGTTGTTAGTTTAATTAGCATATTATCTGATAATTTTTCTGTCTTGTCTAATTTTTCTTTTCTTTCGTTTTAGGTAAGTTACAAACCTCTTTATAATATGCTGAATTGGTGCGAATCAAGGTGGGGGTAAGTTATATGAGCGGATCTGTTTTCATCGCATCATTTTGTATAATGTTGTTGTTGCTGGCCTAAAAGAAACCGGGTGGAAGGTAAACTACGTATTTCCCTCTACAGAGCATTTTGCTTCCGCGAGTAGATTATTTTAGGTTTAAATCATCCCCTGGGCTTAGGAATTTGAAGATAGTGTAAGGCAAATACTAGTAGAAATTTTTAACAAGGAAATGTAATTCTTCAGGAAAGTTTATTCTTTATGGTCATTTATTATTAAAATTTTGTACTGTTCTTTTCTACTTCTATTCAAACCTATTTTGACAGAATTTTTAGTTCTCCTTAGTAATTACGCAATTATTTCATGCCAAAGATTACGTTATTCAACATTTTATCCGATATAACTCTACCTCGAAAGGTAATCATTTCGTATACTAAGGCAAATTAAAGATAATTATGAAAATATATGTTAATCTTAGTTAATAATTAAAGAAACATGTATATTCATATTAAACTTTACTTGAATCTAATTTTTCAATTATTAAATCCTTAATAGAAAAAATCTAATATTTGTCCTGTTTATCTTATTTTGGTAAATGGCTATAATTATTCAGTCAAACTGTACATTTAGGGTATAAAATGTATTCATCTACATCTAAATCTACATTAATACCCTACAAGCCGCCTTTCGGCGTGTGGCAGGTGGTGTAAACACCAGTTGAATCTAAACTACTTCCTTATTCGGTTATTGTCGCGTATCGTTCGCGGAAAGAATGAATTTTGAAAACGATTCGTCCTAGCATCTATTTCTCTTAACTTACGTTCATTTTATCTGCAATGTAAAAAATAATTATATAAGTTGTGGTACATTATAGATAGAACGTTGACTATTAAAAGGAAATTCGTAATGTGATGTTTCGTGATGCAATTCTATCGAAGATTTCCGTTCTTTTGTTTGCAAAAGAGGAAAACGTCTGAAACTTAAAAGCGGAAAAAGTAACGTAAGATTTCGTATTTTTACATTCGAGTAAAGCCGAAAACTACGTAAAATCTTATTGACTGCGAACAGTCATTCGAGGTGGAATTCCATTGCTAGTGAAATAGGAGTAAACCTTAGTTTGCGTACACAATAAAGAGATTCTACGACCTACTTTTCCTCCCGCTGAGGTTTTGCAGAAGTCTAAAACCTGTCGTAGGCTTTCTTCCGATATTGCAGAGTAAAAGAATTATGCGGTAAAGAGATTTCTTTATGCCTCACACTCAAATTCTGAAAGATGAAATACGAGGGAAGTAGTCCAACATATTTCAAGGAGCCACCAGGTGACAAAAATGAGAATAATTCAAAGTCGCATGTTCTCAGTCCCGCCTCTCATTGAATAAGAATAATGCATACAACGGTAGTTGATTATCATAAGGTTTCTCCTTTTATTTTCACATTTCCGTTACCTTGGTTTAATTTTTGGCGTGCGAACAAAATATCACACGCCAAAATAAAATTCGGTACCATTCTTTCGATATTATAATTCCGAGATTCGAGATCTATCCATCATTTGAGGTCGCTCCAGGCAGGGACTTCTATCTGCTTCTATTTTCTGGAGTTCATGATATGAATCCACACTTATTCATGAGTGGATGTTATCTAGATGCAGCCCTTTGCTCGTCCTCTTCCTTGTTTTCGTAAAACTCATCTCTCTGAAACTACTTTAACCTTACAGCTATGTATCAGTACATGACCCAAGAAACGAATTCCTCTTTGTTCATACACTTATTTCAGTTAAATTTCTTTATTTATAATTTGTTTTAGAATTTAAAGGCTCGTTTCCCATTTGTTTATTAAAATTTTATTATTCTAGGGGGATGGAAAACATACAATTCAATTAGATCATAAGAGGGAAACTTTCGGAGTTTTACGACACCGAGGAAAATTTACCAGACGTTCTTATTTTTATATTTTTTATATATTTATTTATTTTTTATATTTTATCTACTTTTTGGCTTCCGAAACTGCGAGAACCTTGAATCGAAATCGATTTTTCTTGAAATAAAGGAAATATTTATAGTAAATGTTTATGTACAATCGTGATAAAATTGGTTGCTACAGCAGTTGCTCAGATTTTTTATTCCAATTAATTCATAGTTCGCTGAATCTGCAAGATTGCGCAATACCTGGAAAGAATAATACACATTCCATATACTTATTTATGGATAAATAAAATAGTATAAAAATAAACAAAGAATGAGGTCAATCGCAGCCAACAATTTACAGTAGAAAATATTTAAGATCAATTTAACAGTTATATAAAATATAAAGTCAAGAAGAAAAAAATAGAAGAATCGAAGAAAAATATAGGAACAATTACAAGGATTAATCAGACGAATTAAATTTGACTCACTTGCCACGAATTTCAATATTCATGGAAGAGGAGGATAAAAGGGTCAAGGGTTTTTTGAAAGACAAAGAGTTGAAAGTTGTGGGTGTTCGGGAGATGAGTAACCGTTTTATTATAGATAGACGTGTATTATTAAAAGAGAAACAGATAAAAGAGTTATTTTTGATGGAACCTCCAAATGGAAAAGAGAGTCTAAGTGTGGGAAATTAAGGTTGTTGTTGTTAAATATGTGAAGTAAGGCAATGTCGGAGAAAGTATTAAAGGTTTTAATAGAAAAGATGACTTTGAGGAAGAATCTTTGACGTATTCCTTTGAGATGGCACACGAAAAAAGACAATTTAATAAATTAATTTAAGGCTTGATTGAGAGTGGAAAGTTTTGATTCGGAAGATATGGCCCATAAAGGAGAACAAGAAGTAAGAAGAACAAACTTGACAGGTGTAAGAGAAATAGATGCAATAGGTGTAGAGAGAAATTGAATCCCTTATTTTAACCAATAAAGTCTAGTATTCACTCCGTTTTTATACAATTTATATAATATAATATATCCAAAAATTGAAAACAAAATAGTGAGATTTTCGGCGTCGAAATGAAGAAATTACATTAAAAAGGTATATTAGACTTCAAATAAAACAATTGCGAAGCAAATCCGTTTTCATTCTTGTTATTAAATACATGCTAGAATGAAATATCGTAAATAGTTCCCTTTCGCCATTTATGTTGATTGCTAGATTTGCTACTGACTCATTCAACCATTTTTCAAATGCGGATTGAAGCGAACAATGCCGCTAGATTAGGCATCGCTTTCGTCATTTGAAAGCAAACGCCATCACATTTAAGTGTCTCGTTCCATTCGCTCGCGATTTGAATTCCAACCGATATTTTAAGGCTATTTCCAAGGTGTATTCTATTGGAGTTGAGGAAGCTCATCCTTCGCAGTCAATCGCACAGAAGTTTCGGATCTCAGTTCTGCTCCTGACAGCCTCCGGTAGTGCCGCGTCTCTCTAAAGCCTTACATAGAAAACGTGAGGAGTGCCCTCTTTCGTTATAAAAAAACTCACATTAGCTGAAAGCTATTTCGCAATTTAACTAAGTAATATTTGACGAGTATTAAATAAGCCCAGTAGCCGTCAAAAACAACTCAAGATTTAAACTTCCTTTTAGTTTCTCTTAACGTTTACTGAAGTTCTAAGTTTCTAAAAGCCTAAAGGGCGTACTAGTACGTTCAAAGAGTTCCTGAACATTTTTTTCCCTCGAAAACGCCGAACAGGAGAAATGTAAAATTCTGAAAATAGTTAGGTAGGTGATATCTACTTTTACCTACCTAACCGCTATCTACCGCCAGAATCTTACTTTTCTCCTACTCGGCGTTTTTCACTGGAAAAATAAGTTCGAGAACTTTTTGAAAGTGCTAGTGTAATACGCTTTATCTATACTATATTAAAAAAGTGTTTTTATATAAATACACTATTCGTCGCGTTGGTTATCCCTTCTGTACATGTTTTTGAAGTGTTTAGGTTCGTTGGAAGAAAACTTCCCAAATTTGTTTGTAAACTAAATGTCTCGCTACTTTCAACTCTCTACCAGATCACTAAAAGCGGAGGTAAAATTATGAGATTAAAAGCAGCTCAGGATCTCCCTCTGTTCCACTTTTTTCCGACGAACTCTCGTGTAGCATTAAAAGGTATACGTTATGGTTTCGAATACTCTGTGAATCTTTTTTATCCCTTTCCCCTATGTTGTTACTTTGGAAAAGGTTCTCAAAATAGAAATGACGTGCTTTGTACGAAAGCAAGAGGTTCAATTTCTTTCTAATTAGATAATTTATTAATGCTCGAGCTGGAAGTTTAAAAATGTTCAATTGCACTTTACCTAATTAAGCCTATGAACAGAATGAGGCCAGTGGATTGAATTTGTAGGAATATTTAAGGATTAAGTGGAGATAGAAATTAAGCATATACAAATAATGAGCTCATTGCATAAAAATTACGTGATTCCGTTGCACTGACTGAATTTTATAAATGCAGAGAAGTAGGTTATCGTGAACTAAATTTTGTCAAAGTATATTTTAATTTTTACTTGATAAGAATAGCTTCTTTTTAATCCTACGCACTCAATTAATTAGTTAGTCGGTAAGATTGATTTATTTATAATTTTTGTAGTTTTTTAGTACCCCACTAAATATTGTATTTACACCTAGCTGCTGCTATCTAATTGAATTTGTCAGAAAATTTTGAGCTTGGATGCAATCGTTTTAACCTTTCCATGTAAAGTTTTGGTTCGCCGTTAACAAAGTTGTCTGCATTCATGAATACATTGATTGTGAATTTTGATGAATTTAACTTGAAGAGCTGCAGCGATAAACTTTACATTTGGAAACAACTTAGAATAATACCGTGCCTTTAATGCAAATTCTCCATCCAAAATAATCGGTCTATAAGTGAAAATTTGTGTAGCGTTGAATCAAATTCATGATGAATTAATTGTGATTTCGCGTGTAATAGAATGAAAACCTTAAATAAAATTATTGAATTAAATTTTGGTTCTTGGTCTATGAAACTGGTCGCTTCTTTTTTATATTTCCAAGCATTTTATTGATTTATTTACAATTTCCAAATTTCTCATTATGTAAGGAAATATTGTATGTACACCTTGTTACTTTTTTCTAATTTAATGCGTAATTTTGATGTTGATAAGAATCGTTTCTGTCTTTATGTACATTGTTGGCAGGTCGTTCTCTAAATTATTCACATTTATGAGTATATGAGATAGAATTATAAATTTATGTTACTGGAAGAGTTGCAGACGGGAGTCTAACCTTTGGAAACAATCTGAAAATAATTCCGTTCCATTTTACATGCATTTTCAACCCCATTCTTTTTTAGTTGAAGAAAATTTACGGTGAATTAATTACGAATTCGCCCGATACGCAGATCATCCTTCTAAATTCCACTCTGGCGAGTATCATAAGTCCTTGCTGGTTAAAGTGAAAGTGATATATACCGCATATTAAAGCAGAGTGACTCCTCCCCGGTTATCTACGGACATTTCATTTTATTTCTCGCTTTTAGAATGATGAATTGTTTCTGTCGCGTCATACGCTGGTCGTATCCCTCTCCAACCCAAACGAGAAATACAAACGTGCATAAAACAGAATCAAGTCGTGCCACATCGTATAACCGCTCCTCAAATTTAAATAAGAGAATAGAATGGATGCAAAGTCGTAATTTGAAAGGAAAGCAAAGTATTCTTATTTCATGCCAGCTCCGCCCGCGGCGTAACCGTCGTTGGGTTGAGACAATACTGAATAATTCTCGCGATAGGGACACCGAATACGTAATTATCTGCGCAGATATTTCCGCGCATCGCTTTCCTTTTAATCTTCTGCTTCTCAACAGCGAGCTTCGTTTTGACGTGTTTTTACTGGTTTGCTCTTCTCAACAGCTTCCTTTGCCGTCTCGGATTGGTCTACAGTCATCTCCTAATTTTCGGATATTAGCACAAACTCGATTTCAATTTTCTAATTTTTTCTTTATGACTCCAAGAAGTTTTTGTCTGCTCGAACCGATTGAAATTTCTCAATAGCGAAGAGGAAGAACCGGGTGTGAGGTTTGGTTTTGTTATATCATCGTAGCTTCGGTTATCGTTCTAATTTTCAATGCACTGAACATAATTTCTTTCCTTTGGTGGATAGATGAAAGAATCACGAGTTTATAATGCGATTTTTTTCTAGGCTTGATAATGTTCAAGATACCAGAAGTAAATGGAATTTGATTCATTCTTATGATGAATTTAGGGCGTGTTCAGAAAATAAGTTCCAAATTGCTCGACTAGTACATCTTGTTGAAAATTCTACGTTATGTAGCTAGATTGAAAATTTGCACGTCTTCTTGGAAGTACATGTGTGTAATTTAAATGGGAAAATTAATTTTTATGTCATTAATGCTATTTTTTACTCGGCAATAATTTCTTTGAGAAATTATAATTAAAAATATCACATTAATATGGAATATAACTTGTATCACACCGAATTATCGAACGTAACTATGTATCAGATCGTTAGGGAATTATTATAAAATGTATGCACACACGCATAGAAAACGTACTTTACATTGTTTTATACTAATAAGATAATGCTGACAGAAATTATAAATAAAGAATGCAGTATCTTACAATTAGCATTAGTTTAAACAATTTTCTTGTTTTAGTTTCAAACACGTCAACTTTTAAAGAGTAAATTGCACTTAAGGGCGTGCATCTAGGAAAAATTCCAGGAAAACGGACTTGAAAAAAGTCTGACTGGGAATCGAACCCGGGATCTTCCTCTATCCGGGAGGCTGCCTTAACCACTTTTCCCAGTCAGACTTTTTTCAAGTCCGTTTTCCTGGCATTTTTACGTCGACTTCTATTGAAACTTGGTAGATTGGATCTTTCTGTCTTTTCCGTGGTGAATAAGATTTTAAGCAAGTTGCGTCTGACTCTTAATGTATCTGAAAAACGTAAATGACTTATTTTAGGAAGATATTTTGTAATGATGTTTACAATCGATATTATTTTAACTCTTCTCAGTAAAAAGTTAACGTTTTGGGTGTACTGAAAGTAATCTCTGAATCAGTTTTAAAAGTCAGGCTAATTAAAACTGATCAATACTTACATGTGATTCATACCAGCTTACGTAATTAGTACCAGCGAATACCGAAGGATTCCAGAAAGCTATGTTATGAACGACCATACATCATACTTTTAGTGAGGCTCTTCGTCATCGAAATTCATTTGTTGTTTGAAATAATGTTATTCGATTGGGTATCGGGTGCAAGAATGGAAATATTGACCTTATGTCCTTCAGTGAGTAAGAAAAATATAAGAAAAGAAAATCAAAATAAAATCAGAGAATTACTCGGCAAACAGCGGATATACGATATATTCCCTAACGATTTATCTAGCGCGGGTGTGTAATGAGAAATTGCCTATACTCAGATTGTCAACTTTCAATTAATTATTGCAACGAAACTATGACCCATTTACACGAATGCCAATGCAATTTTTCATTTTCCACTTCCTTCATCGATACAAATTTTCATCAAAATCCCAGGACAAAAGTGGGATTCTCCCCTTCTTAGAATCATAGATTCATCTGAAATGATTTTAGTCAGTTCAAAATCAAATAACAGAATCATTTACTCTATCGTCATTTTAAAATCCTTCCTGGTTATTTAGAAGGGCTTATTTCTTCCTCTTGACTTGACGGTTATCCATGTTCTTCCAAGTGATGGGAAGAAACTATGCAAGCGAGGGGAAAGTGTGGAGGCGGTTATCTGAGAGGGTCTCCGCCCACAGGTCCCCGAGAGGGTCGTTTACGTTCGAGGCCACGATGTACACGATACCATAATGCAGGAAGACTGAGAGATAATTAGGAACTACATTATGTATTAGTTCCTAGGAGTAAATTGGTGTTGACTGCAAGAGACGTGAAAGTAGCTTTCAAGGATATGCACAAGAAAATCAAGCAGAATTGTACCCGAACGGAATAAACTTTAAGAGGAATACGTCGTTTAGCAAAGTTGAATTTTTAGTACACCAATTTTCATACCTACGCTTCAATGTATATAAATGCCCTTAGGTTTAGTATTACAGGATGTATACCGTTGTAATACATGGAATGATTTCCACTGTCGGCTGGTATTGGCGATTTCATAAATTATGGTGTCGAATTCGAATGTAATCGATATCGGTCGATGTCATATATTCGAATATGATTCATATCGAATCGAGCGGAGTCTAAGGACGGATTCATACATGATTCCTCACGCTGTCACGAAATGTATGCTCTTCGTTATATTTTTTGAATCCATAAGTGATTACCGCTGGGCATAACAGCTTCAAAGTAACATGAAGTTTGTTAGAGTAACCCATTGGATTCAGATCCAGAGGTGAGCGTACGCCCCGCCTACTTTGATGACTCAGTTTGTCCCGCGATTCACCGAGGATATGAAGAGAAATTCTGGCTGTAATGTATAGTAAGGTGTCTTTACTATCGTTATACATCTGCTGCATTTATTAAGAATAAACAGAATTTTTAGAAATGTGTAGTACCAACGTATATGGTTATTGAGATCCATTATTATTATTTTTATTTTAAGATAACTTACCAGTGGGAATTGTTTTTCATGCCGTTTTTCATGTTCCCCATCGACTCGATTCCATATTCGCTTCGTACAACCATACACTAACCAGTTTTAGCATGAACATACAAGTATTGCTTTATGGCTAACGTGTTTTCGGAAGTTCTCTTTATTTCCAATGAAATAGGAATCCTTGCCTTGTTTATTCAGCGAATTAAATCTCCAAACTTTGTATGTCTGTTTAATATCAGTAGGTTGTACCTGTGTATGACTTTCATGGTGATTCATATTCGTCATGGGTATAAAGATGTAGAGAAATTTTGTATTCACTTGCGCTTGCGCTTAGGGTTTACGACAGGTATTGTATTTAATGACAAAGTACCGGTATTTTTCTATGTATTCAAGCAGAGAATCAAAATTCAAGTATGTGAATCAAATATATGAAAATAGATCTTTCTTCAAGTGATGGGCGGATGCACATGAAGTATGTAGGGCCAATTTATTTGCATAGGATCGTTTAGGCTGTAATATTACATATCATAAAGTACAGGAAACAATTTAATTTAAAGATAAATTTCCTCTGGAATAGGTTGATTTGAATGTTTCTTTTATTTAGTCCTGACTTTAAATGTGTGAGCAAACATTTCACTAAGAAATTTTTGACATAATTAAATTTATGTACTAATGTCATAAATTTATTAAGGTAAGGTTCACTGCGAATTTTGTGAACAAAACATTTTCTTTACTATTTTGCCTGTTGCCCAAACGTCCTAGTCAGTATTGCAGTATGTTCTTGGAGATGATAATTACCGCCTTCACCATTGTATTCGCCATTACGTTTGGCACTCCATAAACTTCAAGCTTTGCAAATCGCAGTGGCTCAAGAGGCAACAGCGGAAAGCAATTGAAAAGTGAGCTCAAGCGGTAATCAGTGCGAGCCAAAGAGTAGTCGTAGCAAACTGCCGTGCTAGTCGAAACAAGCAACCTCGATTCGAAAATATCCTCCGATGGCTGGAATCTGACGATGTGGTAAGAATCGCCTCACTGTGCTAAGAAAGCAGTTTTCTCTTCCAACTCTAGCTTGTTTGGAAACGATAATTGCTCCAGGTTAGACCGTCCAACTTCGCGTCACTGGTAGGTAGGGAAAAATTTTACGCTCGAATACTACTATAAAATAGTGACCCATATTTATGAATCCCCCTAAGATTTTGTGTTAACTTAAGTTAAAAATGGAAGAAAGTAACTTTATCGCTGCACAAGACAGTCCTAAGCCAAGGCTGTCCATAGTGAAAATAGTGACTTGGCTGGGACTCGAACCTAGGTCTCCCTCTTTCTGGGCAGGTATTCTAATAAATAAACTATCTTATTGTTAGTGGTTAGAACACCCGCCCGGAAAATGGGAGACCTGGGTTTCTAGTCCCATTCAAGTCACTGTTTTTCACTTCTCGTTCAACAACTCTATTTATCAGAAATTGACTGTACAAGTGCAGTAAATCAACTACGCTACAAATAAAAGTGATTGGTTACGTATTTATCGAGCTTAATCGGAATGAATCTTTTATTCTCGCATTCGTCTTATTTTCCATTATTTAATTAATAATATGATAAAGTCAGGATATATGAGACATGGGATTAATTCGCAGTATAATTGCTAGCAAAACAAAGTGTGCCTATATTTCAGTTTTACCTACTTCCAAGTTTCTATTAACAGTAAGTGGTTGAAAGTAATCTAAATAAGACGTAGTATAAAAATAATTAAACATTTCTCGGATGTTATAGCAGTGTACATTTGCGGTTGGCGTTGTTTAAGTGAGGAAGTGTTTTCCCAGGGCTTAACGGTTTCTCCTCACACTTGCAAATGAAGTGGACCAACCGGTTGTAGTTGGGTTTTATCTCTCTCTTACTTAGTATGCGTTTATATTTTTTTAAAGTCGACAGAATGAATGTGACGCACTAGCTTGTACCTTTATTAAGCAGGTTTATTCGTTTAAATAAATCTCACATCGATTAATCACGAACATATGGAAAATATATTATATAAACTTAAAGATTAAGAAAAGTTTTGAAGTTTTTAGGAAATCAACTCCAAAAATTTAATCTGATTTTGCTAATATATTTATGCTACCACTCCATTATTTTTAACGTCATAGTTAAAGTCAAAATAAAAGATTCTCCTTTGCTGTGAGTGGAATCTTTGAGTTAAATTTATTTCTGGGTATTGTCTCACGGTAAGAGAACATGTTAGGATGGATTTCAGGTTTGGTGAAAGACATTTAGGATCATAAGAAGGCTCAAGGTTTAACTCTTCTTTGCGGCTAATTTAGGATCGGGATTGCTAGATAAATAATTAGGGTCTTAGGTTGAATCAGTATAGGTATAGACAAAGCTAGGATGGTCAAGCAGGTAACGCGTTCGACCATATGACAAAATAATCTCGGCTGCCGAAATACTTTTAAAAACAATATAAATGAATGAAATGGGGAAATTCTCCGTTCCATACAAACAAGATTCCTCCCATGCTTCAATTAGCATTACCGATAAAACATAATAAGGATTGGTATATTAATTATTTTTTATTTTATGTTTATATATAAAGGCGTTTAAATTTTTGTCTATTTTCATCTAATAGCTAAAATTGCGGTTAAATATTCCTTAATTTTGAAGTATATGATTTAATATTTCTAACAGAAATGCCAATTTATTTTTAAAATGTTACTAGATGCACCGAGAAAAGTAACCAAAAAGGCGCTAGAGTCAGGAAAAATATCCTAAAAAACTAATTATTAAAATCAAATAACCAGCCAGTAATTTCGTGACATTCCATGACGTTGAAAGATGAAACAGTATAAACTTCATACGAAACCAACATCTTATTCCATTATTTTTTTAAATATAAATAAATTTAAATTAAATGAAATTTGAATTTTTAAAGTAAAACACATTTTGCAAAGTTTTAATAAAAATAGGATTTAGTTTCGCCTGAAAAGTTTTTTCCAAATTCATCTTTCTACATCTACTTATTACAAGTTTCAATTCGCTTCTAGAAATTTAATATAGGTTTATGTTTTACGCAAATTCAATTTATTATAAGAATATTTAGTGTTTTGTCACCTGGATATAATGACATTTTAATTTAAAATAAATTGAAAAAGTATGGAGTATTCAGAGGAGGTTCGACGTAATGGAGCATGTTCCATCGTATGCTAAATGTCACTGAAAAAAATAAAGGTCTCTAAAAGATGGAAATAGTTCCAGATCTAAAGATAAAATCGCAAAATTGGCAACTATACTTCTAAATGCGCTCTGTTGTCACAGAAAGTGAATAATATAGACTATTTAATGATCTATGGAATCCAGAAAATTAATATTAAAGTCCTTACCAATAAATCAAAGAGCATTCGGTATCCGTTAGCATCCATAAGAGCGGAGGCTTAATTAAAAGCTAGGATATAATGCTTTGAATAACATGAATGCAGGTTCAAGGCTTTTCCTTTGACGTCCCGTAAGATGTAGGTCAGCGCGAACGGTGACATTTTTATCGTGCTCCATTGAGATGCGAGGATGGATAGGAGGGAATATGAGACGTCTAGTTTTACAAATGAAACTGCACGTTCACGTCAAATAAACCACTGCAGGTGACGGCGAGCGGGGATCTTTCGCGTTATGACATTTTTATGAGGCTTCTGCTATGTTGATCATGAGCGAAATACTGTACTAGAACTTATGGAATATTTATATGGATGAGATAGGTATTCAGTTTTGTTCCTCCGATTATCAAAGGATACAAATTAAGATATGCATGAATGATTTCATCCGAGCGATTCGAAAGAATATTTTTCAAAGAAATGCCTTATGCGGGTTATTCATTAGAAATGTCTGAAAGAACCTTAAATACGTAAAAAATAAGAGACAATTATTCGTATTCAAAATTTTAATGATTTTTATTTTTACCGGAAAATTAATGTTATATAAAATATTATAGTTTATGAAAATAAATTTATGAGGATTAGAAGTATACGTTTCCAACTTAATTCTTGCTTCTAATTTTTATGACGTATTAAATTATTCTGTTCATTCAAAAATTGGCATTAGTACTTTAAATCTGAAAAACTTATTGCAAAGTTGGCGCCTATATGAAAAGATAAATACTTCGTCGTAGGCAGAAATGTTACTTTTAGAGCTTTTTGGTAGGATACTCTGAAATACCGTCAAACCATTACTGACAAATTTTGCAAACATCATAATTTTTACGATAAATACAAGTACGTGCAAAAATACGGTGCAATAACATTGTTTACCTGTTTACTACCAGTAAATCAAAAACTCATTAAATTTTAATCGACAGCAAGACCAAAGTATGCATTTTGAGACACAGGAAATGCACTTTATTAAGACATGTGTAATTAACGATTGTGGAATCACTGCCTTAACTAAACGTACGTGTAATTAATGATTGTGGGATTACTGCCAAAAGTAAACGTGTGAGGTACAGAAGAAAAAATTAAAATTTTGTCAGGTACAAATTTTATAAAATAGTTTATTTCCTTCCCTTTGAGATTTTTCTTCATTTAGCAACAAAATTCAAATTGCTTTGAAGTACTAGATATTTTTTGTCTCCAGAGAGTCCTAAGGCGGATAAAGTAAAACATTTTTCACACCAACAGTCGCCGCAGCCGTTATTGTTTTCTCGACTCCCACCGTTTTTAAGTCTTTGAAGGACATATATCCCATTCATCGTGGGATAAAATCCCAGCATGCATTGAATGAGGAGAAAGATCGGCGCGACTACTGCATTTCCTTTTCAAAAGCGTTGCATGAAGAAGTACCAGTCCCACGCGGCAATAAAATTTCCCCAGAAGCTGAAGTTGCTTTTCTATCAATTGAGAATCGACAAACATTTTTCCTCTTGATGCAGGTATTGAGAAATGTGTCATAAAGTCACCCGTGTTCATTATAAAGACAGACGTATTTAAATGAAACGTAATTAATTATTTGGGTCTGGATTTTGGTGAGAATGGTTGCATTTCTGCCTTTTCGTTGCATATTCCTCATTAATATGTCTCAAAAGATGAATATCATCTAATATACATTTTGAAGGGAAGTTCTTGGTAGAGCACTTCGAATGATTTTAATTTTTACATTGAAAAGGTCAAAATTCATAGTATGAATATTTAGATATTATATGTTATTCATAATGAGGAATCCAAGATGAATTTATTCCTGAATAAAATATCTATGTGGATATTTGAAATAGGGATATCATTCTGCTTGAACTGTTGAAAGTTCACACTGTTTTATCCGATGTAAAAAACGTAAAGAACTAAATTAATTTGTTATCCAAAGAATATTAAAATAAAAATATGTACAATTATCAATCAATAATTTTAATTTCTTATTTTAATTTTTTTTGGATAACAAATTTATTTAGTTCTTTATGTTTTTTACTTCAGATAAAACTGTGAATTTTCGACAGTTCAAGCAGAATGATATCCCTATTTCAAATATCCACATAGATATTTCATTCAGGAATAAATTCATCTGTACAGAATTTATAAAATTCGTAGCTCCCTTCTTTGAAGTTTAGATTTCGTTATACTAACATCATTGATTTTTTTCTAATTGGATTTTCTGGCAGTCTTAAAGTTATACGCTTATGATTCATTTTAGGTAGTGAAAATTACCTTTTTAAATATCAGCATTATTTTATATTAGTGCGACAAGCAGAGTCTGAATTATTATACGTGCTATCCTGATTATGTCTTTATTATTAATTACCTTATATATCTCTCTGGAAAGTAAATTTCGCAATTTTCGTTCGCGAATATTTTCGGTGATAAAACAAATGGAAACTAACAAAACTCTTTTTGTAATGGTTTGTATTCTCTACTTCCGTAATGAACTTTATTATTAGGAGAATTTACGTGTTTACATTCTATTTACGAAGCATTAGTTTTCTATTTTTCGGTACATTTATAGGTATTCCTAGATCAATTTAGTTTACGATTGATAGATATTGTCCTCCATTTTTCTGATGATTTTCCTCTACAATGCATATTTTATTGAAGATTTTATATGTCTAATAAATAACGCTTAATACAAGATAAATTGATATACCAAGAACACGATAAAAGGTTTTCTAAATTTACAAAACATTTCCACAAATTTTCAAAACTCTACCAAACACCATTAGATCAGTTTTATTATAATAATTGTTTAGTTACTGTTATGAATTAGTAATAAATGTAGTATGATTAAGAAATATAAAATAGTAATCAGCAAACGAGAAAGTCTCAGCGTTTATAATATTAATAATGATCAGCGTTTAGAGAATCCATCACAACCGTAATTAATAATTAATTACGGTTGTTATACCTTAATTTCTGCCGCGTGTTCTCCTGTAGATACGTTTCGAAGCGATGCTGAACTTGGCCGTGATTCTGTTATTTTTGTTGGGGAGAGTGCGTACTCGAAGGTCAATGGGAAGCCCCAGTAATTTACGAGTTAGCGGGTAATCAGCTGTGATGCTTCACTTCGTCAAGCGGCGCTCCGGTGCTTATCGTAGCGTTCTCCCCTCTTCGCCTAAACTGTCGCCCTTATCATCTTCCGAAGGTGTCCTTATCGCACCATAGAGCTCTCCATTTACGATACTATTTGCCATGTCAACTATGAGGCAGCGTTATTTTTCCCTTTACCTTTTCCGGCATCTCGATTACTCGTTTATCGTATTCCTGGTGGAGTCAAGGTAATGATTGACGGGTCTATATATTCATAAATACGAAAAATGGCGGTGTGGATTGTAGATTAGAAGGGAAAATTTACTAATATGAAAGACTATCTGAGATAATTGCATGTGACTTTCACCTTACTCCGAAAGTTTTTGAGGCTTTTCATTGTCGTGCAGACCAAGCAATTACCTTGGTCTCTCACGAATGGAACATGGCTTTCCTTCAAATAAATAATTGACAATTCGTGAATTGAGTACTAATAGTATTATTGTTAAAAATGCTTCGACAGCGTTGATTTCGCACATGGACTCCCAACGGATATCGAACCCGGGACCTCCTTCACCAAAGCCAAATCTGCCCACATGGCTGTCAGGTAGCCCTTGCGATTGGGGTATACATGCTGCAGAATGGAATTTTTCATTTGTCTTGTGGCACAGGATAGAGAAAATGTATATTTATCTATTTAGCTATAGTCTTGTTCGTGGTGGTGATAAAATGAAAGTTGCATAGGTATGAGCGACCCTGAATAATGGCAACGCATAAAGTAATTCCTAATAGAATGCTAAGAAAAGGGTTACTCATATACCTAGTCATTGTGCTTCACTTACGTGGACATGTTCCTTATATGTGGACTTATAGTATTGTATTATACCTCATTCCCCTCCGCTTGCTATTGATTACTAATGTTAGCTAAGTAATGGGGATGAGACACCAACCGATATTCATGGTGAATACTTTACGTATACACAAATTGGGTACAGGCAATCCCGCAACGCCCCACCACATCGGGTAAATACAGAAACACTGGTGAAGAGAAAGGAAATTTGGGACACGGCTGTTAAGGAATTAGAGGTTTAAAATCTCCAATAGCCGTTTTTGTCGGCGTTCCTCTTCTCATTTCCCGGTATTCCCAGAAGACGAGAAAGGACACCACACGCTCTCTAAAAGTGCGCGTGCGGTTCTCTTCTTCTTCCGGAATACCGGGGAACTAAACAGTTACAAACTAAACAGAAACACTGGGGGCTTGCTGATTTCCTTTGTTCTTGAGAAAACATAAAATAGGTAGTAAAATCCGGGATATTGGCTACTTGAAGCGTTAATAGTTACTATTAAATCTTGGTACTTTATTAATAATATTCAAAAGCTCAAGATTCAATTTATTGTGTTTGTTATTTGTTGATTCCCTGTGGTTCCATGCAGTAATTTGCCCAAACGAAATATTTATTTCATTATTATGCAAGCATACGATGTTGTTGTACAGGCCATATTGTTCGTTAAAAAGATACGGTCAATATTCATCAATGAGCAATCTCTTCAGCAAATGCTGTTTTCTTTCATGCTTTCAATAGAGAAAGTATATTGTCTCACATAAATGTGCTTTGCGTGAAATTTCAGAACTTATGTTATGTGAAGCAAAACGAAAAACCCTTGTGTATTTTAGAGTACCCCTCCAGGATTGAAGAATTTTCCTAATTATAAATATCCAAAAATTTAAATTACTATGGCTTTCTTGCTGAGAAATAGCACCAGATAAATTAAGCATAGATTGCAGTTTGTGTTTGGTAAAATAAATGCAACAAAATTAGTTACTCTTATTAAGAAAAAATTCTATAAATTTAGCACTACATCCATCAGTGGATATATGTACCTAAATTTCCAATAAATGTTACTATTCTGCGATATAGCGATTAGAATCTAAACAAAATCTCACCATAACCACATTTTTAGATATCAAGTTATTTTTGAAATTTAATTTTATGTCTTTCTTCCTTTCCATATTTGTAGAACAAACAATTATATCTCACATTGTTTTGAATCGAACGGCTCCTAAATATAGTGACATAGTGCACTTTAAGTTGCGTATTACCAGCTTGATAGAAGCAGAGTATATTTAGCTGATTCCTGGAAAATCACTAATCTTGCGGGCAGTGTGTATGTATAAGGAGAGATACGGTTCCGACGATGTGTGTTTTATTTGTTTAAAATGTTGAGGGAGCCTAGATGAAGAGAATTTATACTGGTATTCTCGCTTATGTGTATATTTGAATCGCAATTCTACGACGTACATATGCGAAAACGACTTCGCAAATTCCCTGCAGTTTCTTTCTTTTAGACTCTTTGATAAGGTTTCTTTGCTTTCTTCTGGAATAATACTTCGAAAAAAGGACCTAAAAAAATATATTCATCTTCATTGAAAACGAAGGCTTTTTCTGTGTTAATGTTTGAGTAGCGTCTATTTTAGAAATCATTTTACCACAACTTATGTACTTTTGAAGTTATACTGGAATTGTATAGAATTTTTAGCTAGAAATATAAATGTCACTTTTAAAGGTTATCATTTTGATCAAAAGAAATAAATTTTCACGAAGACCAAAAAATTAATGTAATACATTTTCAGCGAAATCACCATTTATTAATTTTTACATCTCATCGAAGTTTCTTAATTGCTTCAATTTTTTTATAAACGATCTAAGTTCCTGAACGTTTCAATTCGAAAAAACACACCTTTTAAAATGGGTATCTTACTCTTTAAATTCCTTTTACTTATCTTTTATAATTAATGTTATTTATTTGTTACGCAACTATTGCGGAATGCTCATTTTGTTTATCATTGAGTGGCATTTCTATCTTTTTTCTTCTTTTGGAGTTACTGGTACATTTTAATCATCATTATTCATTAGAAAATTATCAGAAACTTCTTAGGATCTTTGGTTTCCCTTTTTTAGTGATTTTTTCTATCTGTTTCAAACATTTATGTATTAATGAATTCGGAAGGTATTGAATATTTATTTTTGCTTACTATACAACCTCTCCTCTCTTTAATTCCCTAATTTAGTGTCGACATCGTAATTAAAACATTGATGCTGTTTTGGGAAGTTAGCTTCATCAATTTTTATTCATATTAATTTAAAATTCTTTCTTCCTCGATATCTGTCATTTATTTTGGGCAACAGGATTGTTTTATTTCTGTGAAGAAAAGTTTTAAAACATCAAAACGACTTCATCGAAGTGTTATAAAGGTGGCTAAAGTTAGGGTAAGCCTTTTAAAAATTCAAGATGATATTTTTGTATCCCTTCATTTCTCCATTCTTTCCGAACTCAATCTAAATATACGCTGCATCACATTTTTTGTTGTGCATGTTCGTCATCATTTCGTCATCAGTTACGTCGTCTTAAATAAAGTTTGGGTGGAATAACATCCTGATGTGCTTCATTATAGAGAGAAAAATTAATAAAATCCACTTCTTCGGTGTAAAAAATTCCTCGGAATTTCTTTTCATCGAAATATGCTTTTCTAAACCGCAATTAAATTCGAGTTAAGCTGGAAACGGTTGGCTCGGCTTTTCATGTCTCTCTGTATGATCGTAATTTCTGTGAGTCGAATTAGAATGTAGGCTTAGTTTTCATGAAGTTTGGAACATTAAAGCAGACAGGCATAGCATGCCTCATTTTCCTCGTTTGTGAGTTATATAATGGATTCACTTGCCAGATTCATACGATATGAACAACTTATCGTTGGGAACGCTGGATGTAGGAGAGTTGTACCGTTGATTCACGAAGGAAAGTTTTTTCTTACTGTGAATAATGCGTGGTTGAGTATGCTTCATCACGGTTTCAGTTTAGTCTGTTTTCTTTGGAAAATCACATTTAAAACAACTGTTAGTACCCGAAAAAACAAATAAAATATGTATAAAGGGTTTTTACCTCGTAAAACTTAAAAGGTTTCTCTTTTTGTATTATGGGTTATAATACATGATATTATCTCGTTGGTAGTATTATCTGGAATAATACGATATCGTTTATGTAGGAGTATCGTATCTCGTATCATTTCAATTTGCTTCCTTATTCAGCTTTGTTTTGATTTCATATGAGATTGTTCTATAGTTTATAATTGTTATGTAATCGTATTTACAATCGACAAATTACTGCATAGCTTTAGTTGGAGCAGTAATATTATTAAAAGTGCTTCGTTGGCGTAGGTCATTTCGTACAAGGGTTCCCACCGGGAATCAAACCCGGGTCCGCTTTCTTCCATGCTGAACAAGCTGCTCACATTGTTTTCCGAGAGCCCTGCACAAATTTATGCATTTCATTTTGATTAAATGCAACTTTCCTTTACTTCATCCGGCTATTATTTCGGTACAATCTGTACTAAAATGTCTCGTATATTCATCCTGTTTGTAGATATATTCCCTGCTTTTCTTAAGCTTTTGCTATAAATTTTATTTAATCTTCTATGAATTATAATACCATTCAAGATCATAAATATTAGATGAGATACAGGATGAGATCTATTCAGGCAAAATCATGCCTAAATGAAGACCTCAACTATTATTAATTTTTTTCTTACTTTGCGTATGTATTCTCTAGAATTTCTAAAGCTCAAATTGACGCTCTTTTTATTACTGTATTAAATTTTATTTTCTGTCTTCTCAAATAAAGAGGAAACGGATTTCTCACTAAAAAGGGCAGATGAATGATTTTAATTGACCAAGCACGATCCTGTTTTGCTGTAATCCATAGCAAAGCTAGTTCTGCTGTTATGTTGTGACAACTCACCTGAATATTAATTGCTAAATACTCATAAACATTTTACATACATAATATTACATCAGCTATCTAAATGAAGCAGCATTAACAATATAATGATAACCTTTGAATTATATAAAATGAGGTGGTATTTATACACAGGTATTTTGTACGTAGAATTTCGGGCATCGGATAATAATAATTATTATTATTTTCGAATAGAATCGATATACGTTATGGAGAAAAATGTTAATCTAAGTTATGCTCATTTTTACACGTATTTAAATTTTTTCGTTGTTTACGTAAGTTCGTGAACTTCTGTCGACCAAAGTGATTTTAATGGTTACTTCCTTGAAATAGATAAGTAAATAAAATCCAAATAACTTTTCTGGTATTCAGATAATATATTATAGTATAAATAATTAATAATTAATAATATAGTACCGTATAAAGATAGAAATTCTTTTAGTTTCCAAGTTCGAAAATCACAGATAATGGAAATAATGCTCCTTCCATATCAAGATTTCCAAATCTCCTTTGCTTGCGACTCGACAAAGTTTTATACAGCTAAAGGAATGGAATTCAGAAATAGAATTGTCGTCCTTGCTAATATTGGAGTAAGGATTCAGAATCTTGTTTCTAAAGAGGGTAGTGTATTATATCCCCAGCAATTCTGCGCTCCCTTAAATTTTCCGTTTTCAGCTATCTTCCGCAGATTTTCCTATTCACCTGGATACAATCTTTCTCGAATATCTCGTGATCTCTCTATGATAGAGGTATAATGGCATTCGGAAGAGGAATATTTGAAGCCTTCTGAGCTCAATGTCTTTTCTTAGAATTCCGGGCGTTTCCCACTTGATAGGTATTTTCGAAGATGTGAATGTCGGATTGGTTTATATCCCTTGTGTGCTTGTTAATTCGCCTTCTGCTTGAAATTCAAATGGTGTCAACTCAGCCGGAAAAAGAAAGTAATTTTGGAGCGGAAGCTTCAAACGTTATCGCCCAGAATTCGCGATGAATCTCTTTCCCCTGAAATTGCGTTGCTTACACAGCCAGATGGAAAAAAAGGCTTTGATAGGAGCATTTGTACTCCCATGAAGTTATCTTAAAATAACGTAAAGAACAGATGTTATGAAGATAGGCGTGGAGGCATCAAAAGTTTCAATTGAACCTTGCGTATCCCAATTTTTTAGGGCTAATGTTTTCCCGTTTACTGGGAAACAGTTGGTAAGGAGTTTTCCGCGTCTAATCTTGGATTTTCTACGAAACTTCCTTGTTTCTGGAGAAAAAATCATGCATGGGATCGAGCCGTAATTGCCTGGTATTTGGTTACATTAAAACTCCATCGAACCGGAATAAATAATTTATTGTTCACTTTTTCTTCAATATGTTTTGTTTATAATAAACATACCTGGTGACAACGATTAGACGTTTAAAAACCTGACGTAATTTTTAAATTTATAATAAAAAATCTGCCGAGGAAAATGTCTCATGTTTTTATTAGCCAAGTACATATTTAAGCTATTTTATTTATTTACTTGAATTTTAATGAACAAATAATAATCTTATAATTTTTTTAGATAATAATAGATGTCTTCAAAATAAACAATCAAGTTAGGTTGGTTTGAAATTAACTGGTTGTTAATTTCAATTTGGCAGACGTATGATACAATAGTACCTAATGTTTTCATTTTTCGCATCGTTGATGATAGAGCCAGGCTTAAAAATCCTGGTTAAATGATTTCGTTGTTTTTGTGGAAAATCAAGAATATTTAGGCAACCTCTATTATCCGCAGATGTTTTCTCTTAATTCGATTTAATGTAATAGTAAATCTATTCGACTCTGTTTACAATAGGTTTCATGGTGTATTTCTCATATTGGAACTCTTCTTGGAAAAATGAAGTGATTATTGTTATAACTTGGAAGGCTAGGACAGATTGAAAAAATGTAATTAAGATTGACATATTTTTTTATAGCTAGAATCGTAATATAAAGGGCAAAAATTCGGTAAGTGTTTGACGTGAATGTGATATTGAATAAACCAGGTCAGATTGAAAAGTGTAGTAAATTATATTAATTATTTTTAATATTTTTGAATTGAATTTTATCCGTATCAATTGGCTGAAAATGCATTAAAATATCATAGTTAAATCATGGTCGTGCCGAAGTAGTTCTAGTTTGTTAATATTCTCAGAAAAACGAAAAAAGTCTTCTCAGTTTTTAATGTTCTACCTAAGAGATTATCTTGCAAGGCTACCTAGCCAATTCTAAAATATCACCGTGTCAAATAGGATTAATTTGCATTTACGATGCTCATCTATGCAATATGCCAATGTCCATTTTCATCAGCTTAATTCGATCTCTCGCTCGTGAGAGAACTAATAAATGTTGAATCCAGATACGTTACGTTTGAAGGTTAGTAACGTTCTCCATTGCACCAGACGGTAATGCACCTTCCTCTCCTTCCTTTTAAAGGATTAAAGTATGAATCACGTCGAGGCGTGTCGATTCGAACTGTCTCTTTTGTCCGCCTGTCGTTGCATTTAAAATCTCGTCCCGGAGCAGGAAGTTTGCAATACGTTAATGTCAGCCTGAGTCATTGTCACTTTAGGTATCGCACTTGCCAGGAAATGATTATGAGATTGCAGCGCCGCTGCGGTGCCCACCGGAATTTATCAAAACTTCGCGCAGCGCCTGATTGATTTTCTGCGATATTAATAAACGAATTATTTTCCCCTTTTTCAGTTGAGTTTTTATCCTAACTTCGATTCTGGTGGAATATTTCGCACCGTATCAAATTCTCGTATATGGAGTAGAGTAATTTATTTTTATGGTGAAGCAATATTCACGCATATGTGTATCCAATGTTTGATATTGATTAAATCCAATTTCAATTATAGTTAATAGTATTAATGAATTTAAAATTGGCGCGCTATATTTCCAGAATCTTGCTGGTTTCAGCCAGCAGTGATATACGCTCAAAGACATGTTAGTGTCTAGAAAAACATTGTTTTTTTCCGCTGGTGCCTTTCGGTATAACTCCGAAAATATCCTCGATTTATAAATTTAGAAGATAGGAGGTGATCTTGAATATTTAGGAACATTAGGAGCCATTTTTCGCTTGATTGACCGTTTTCAAACCTTGCGATAGAATTATTTGGTAATTAATCCATAATAAAGAGAAAAACTGTACATATGGATCCAGAAAAACTCCTTTATACATAAGTTTATTTGGCTATAGTTTCAGTCAGTAAAGAAAATCGTTATTGTGTGAAAGAAGAACGAAAAAACGGAATTGTTAATGTAAAAAAATAATCGAAAAATGAAGAACATTATGAATAATAAACGCCTATTTATTTCATATTGTAAATTAATATTAGGTTTAGTAAAGAATAAAAAGATAAAATATTCACCCATACCACGAGATATTTTAATATAATAGATAGAATAAATATATATAGATGCTATATGTAATATTTGAAGGTTTAAAGGATATTAAGACTTTATTATAATTTATTGATTTTAAAAAAGTTATTATTTATAAAAAACATTATAGTATCTCGAGGGGGTCATTTATCTGTAAACTTTGAAAGCCATTAGTACTAATTAAGAATTCGAATCAAATGGCTTTATTAAAAATATTGCTAGAATTAAAATGGAGGATATTTAAAGAAATTTTGTATGGTTTCTTAAATACTCAAGCAATCGGTTGTCCGAAGAAAAAATCCCACTGATAAGAAATGCTCAAGTTCTTGAGGATAAGTTTTCGGTCAAACAGGACAGTCGAGCTTATGGAGACAGTATACTTTTTTAAAGTTAAACCGAGTGAAATTTAAATAACTCTGCGTTCTTCGGCTGTTACATAAAATAAATATCAATATCGTTGAAGTCGTTAAGATGTTCCTATAGCCTCAAAGGCTTATTTACGATGCTTTCGTCCCTCACTGCAATGCACGAATAACTCCGTGAGTATGTCTGTTTACAAACTCCTTAAGTTCTGCTCATTTTTTTCTGGAAGGTTTCCAGCACTGTCATTCTCGCAAATAACCCTTTTTTTATTCCCTCGAGTATTTTCGAAATGTTTGAAAGTGAAAGATGAACGTTTTCCGAATGATCCTTTGTAGTCATTCTAATGAGAATCCCAACCAGTTGTAAACTTGACATCCCGGAAATTCGGAGATGTCGGGATAGAAAAACTTATTCGAATTCTCCGTAATTTCCTGAAATTTTGAAAATGTGTCCAGCCTTTCCAAGTCTCCGTAATGTAGCATTTGATAGGACAGTTAATGTTTTTATAGGAAATTTTGGGACAAAATCTCAACGATGGAAAAATTAAATGCTTGTCGGCATCCAAATTTCACATTGATTCATTGCATCTCTTTGTAAGTTTAGGACATCTCCTGTAAGCACAGGACAAGGAAACCTTTTCCTTGTCCTGAGCAATATGATATTTCACTTTCATTCTGTTATTATAACTAAGTAATGGGTGTTTTTCTTACTATTTTAAAGCTTCATTCTCCATTCAATTGGGAAATAATTTTTCATTATCGATATAAATATACTGCAACGCATAATATATTTATGTAAATCGAATTTAGGTCGACTAAAATATTATGCATAATAATTGTGTGAACTAATTGCTGTTATTGCTTTTTGCTTCTCATATGAAAGAAGTATCCATATGGTCTAATTCCTTTTCATATTTAATTTCGAATCTGAATCCTATGGAAATAGAAGAATTAATAACGTATTCGACTTAAGATTTACTTTCGACATTTGTGTATTATTTCCTCATCAAGGAAATTCTTCATATGCTCTTCATACAAGTCTCGTATATACATTTTTGTGCATTCATAAGTTTTAATATCGTTAGCTATTAATTCAATTTTGGATTCCCCATATTCGATCTTGCAGAGGATATGGAAGAGGTTGGGGATATCAGTTTGTAGCGTTTTATTGTTCTGCTATTAGTATAAGGTTCGTAATTTTAATTCAATTTGTTTTATTTGGTTAAAATTCCAATACAATCAAGACGATATTTGCTATATATTGTTAGGAATGCTTTCAAAGTTTAGCTCTGAAAATCAAAGCGGTTTATTTCGGGTTAGGAAAATTTTAATTTAATTCCGAGACGTATAAACCATGTTAAATTCACTCTTATCTTACCCTTTATTGCTTATCAAATTTAAGAATACGCACTTGAGCTGACCTTGAGAGGAGATTTTCTGTTGTATTCCCTCCCAAGCTCACCCGTTACTTATTTATGTATTACTTATCTCATCACGGAATGATTTAAGAGAGTCACGGGTGGTAAATCGCTCTCGTCGTCACCTACTTTTTGCACGTGGGCCTTCCACCGATAGGTGTTTATGTCCCTTGGTCTGTGTTCCTCCGCCAGCGCACTCTATTAATGGATAAAAGAACTTTTCGCTCAACGCCTGCCCTCCAAACTCTTTGGGTGACAGTTGCAGAGATCAGAGTTCTTTCAAAGTCCACCAATTCCACTTTGCGGACATACCAGTTTGCTTTCGTGGAGGTCCTTTCCATTAATCGGGTGCCGAGTGTTTTTACCTCCACAAAGCAGACAGATGTCCACGACTGTAATGAGAAAGCATGGCGGGAGGGTTTGATTTTAATTACGAAGGGTTAGTTCATCAAAAGGATCCAAAATAAATGGTAATTTATGGAGACCAGTTTTAATGAGTTTGTAAGGAAATGATCGTTATATCCGTTATTTTTTTGGACTTTCTGGCGTCAACTAGGTAACTTTTACTTGAAATCGTATTTTTATAAGAGATTGAATCGATAAATCGATTGATCGTTTTTTAATCGGATAAATACTCACAGGAAAATATTTTATTGGTTATAGATATCCACGTAAAATTTACAGGCTAGGTTTCCCATTCGAGATTAAAATATTCCCAAAAAATTATGTTTTGAAATTTGTGAAATGAAAATATGGACCCTCGGAACTATGTTTTTGCTGCATCTTATTATTATCCAAAGCTTAAAAATCTTTTGTAAGGCTGCCAATACATGAGTAAATTTTAATATCGGCTGCTGCGTATGTGTAAATTTTAATATCGAATTCGCAGTTTTCAATATTGCAGAGATAGGCTTTGAATTTGATATAATTTTACTTTCTAGCATTTTATATTGCTGTTCATAGTATATTGTTCGTATTTTTCATTTTATTTATTAAATGAAAAATCTCCCATAGGATGTAACTGATATTTGCTATTTTTTGCTATGAATACAACAGAAACTAGGCCTGAAAATAAAAGGAATAATATCTGTAATAAGAAAATTTTAATTTAATTCTGAGACATTGAATTCATATGATTATCCTAGGCTTTAAAACCTATTTCTTAAGATTGTTAATGTAATTAACGAGTTTATTTAGTAAAGTAAAGAATCCTACCTCCCAAACCAGTGTTAATAATTAATATTGAATGTGGATAAAGTTATATTTTTTCTTTCATGATTAATACTTTTCTTTGAATCTCATAGCGTGAAGAAATCTCAGCGTAATCTAAATAATCTCTAAAGCAGTATCATGATGTATATTGTCACGTGTGTGTCACGAGGGATGGGTGATATCTCTTTCATATTGTGCATCAGACATGCGGTAGTGACCATTTCAAGATGGCGATTACGCGAGATCACGTAGAGATAGCGTGCGGTCGGTCAGAACTCCACGCTGCCTGTGCATTTTCTCACGGCGGATAAAAAACTTCTCTAAAAGGACGCCTGGTCACCTCTTGGACCACGCCTCCTTTTTCCAGTTCGTACGTTCGCTGCCCACTCACCCTCGCCTTCGCACTATCACCTGCTCCTCGCCCACTCACCGACACAACTTGATCTGTTCTTCACTCTGCCCGCTCTAATGGTTGCGTACCATACAACTTCCAGGCGCCCCGCCCATCCCCAACGGGCGGGACGCATCTCAAACGCCTCCGTACCTATCTTCTTCCTGTCCTTGTAACCGTCATTCTCCCTCGAAACTCCACGAGGTTCCCCTCCTTAATTTTGTTAAGAGGGAGCGTTTTGAACGGTGAATTTAATATTCCCGTAAAATGGTTGCCAAATTTTTTGAGGTCAATGTGGGACAAATGCCTTGTAGATGTAGGATAAAAGTGGGGACTTTTGTTGTAATATGTTTATACATATTTACCAACGCTGACATACTAAAGCATTCTACTATTCGGGAGTAATGCACCTAAATATTCCACTATTATTCAATTCTATTTCTTTAGCGTCTTTGGTATCCTAGATAACCAAGGGCATTCGGCTTTGGCGGCAGCAGTCCCGGGTTCGATTTCTGGTGGGCGCCCATGTCCTATATTACCTGAGCTTTCGAAGATCTTGTAACTTACTGCTAATTTAGTTTTTTGTTAACTTGTTTCATGTCCTAAAATTCCTTACGAAATTTCAATTTCTTCGTTCTTATCTTAAATTTTGAAAAAATAAATCTTTTTATCTTTATCTATTCGCATTTTATCACCACTTACCCAAGCAGTTATGCTCCCTATTTAACCTTTTTCTTCATCCACATCTACATTGATACTCTTTTGGCGTGTGTTAGAGCGTGTAAACACCAATCGTTTTAGCCTATTATAATAGCATATCGTTCTCGGATAGAATGGATTTCTCTTAATTTAAGCTTATTATCGGATAGATCGAAGTTGCAGAGGAGTGCATTATACCGGTTATATCTTTCGCAAATGTACTTTCCCTGAACTTACTTCTTACTCTCATTCTACCCTCAGTTACTTTCTTGAGAAGCCCCTTTTCTCAGTATCGGACCAACCCATTTCCTCTGAGGACGCTTAATCGCTTCAATTAAAACCCCTTCATCCCTAACCATCTCTAGCACCGTGTTTGTTTTCCTGCAAATCCTTACTAGATTTTTTTCATTACACGCCACACCCACATCTCGAATACCTCCAATCTATAGATTTACAGAAGTGAAATGTGAATTATTTCACATTTTAACTATTTCTTAGGACAAAATATTTTAATCTTGAATACTTAACATATTACTGTAAAATATAGTTTAGAGTATATCTTATGGTTCACGCTTTATTAGGACTTTCTCGAAATATGTCTTTTGGAATCGTGAATAGGTAAATTTCTATTTTAATGAAAACAACTTTTACAGATTTTTCATAATTATTGCATATTTCGCTCGAACCCTCCTTTTTTAATTGAGGTTCTTCATTGCCTATGCTAATATAATTATTTTCTGCAGATTAGATATTATATTCTGCAAGCCTTCTTTCAGTTTGTAGCTGGGGATGAAATGACTCTATTTTCCGAATTGTCACGCGAATTTCGGTCACGAATCAAAATTCCTGCTGGATGTCCACCGAACTGTTGCTATTACATGTCCGGAATAACTGAAAATCTCTGTGCTGTAAATATTTATAATTAAAACATATTTTTCTTACTATCTATTGAATTGCAAAATCATATAGTTTTTAATGCATTATGTTTTATTGAAAACTGGAACAAAACGGAAAAGATATTTGCCTCTAACGGAGCATTACGTGGTGATAGTCTGCCTCTAGGTAGATTATATGCGATTCCAGAGGATGGTAGTCTACAACTAGGTCAACGAATTCTAATATATATCGTGTTGAGAAACAAAACATGTGATGATAGCGTTGAGCAACAATGATTTACCCCGAAAATATTGAGATTTCATTCGAATCAATACTAGTAAACTCCATCTGCTGTACTAAATGTTGAGATGTCACTTTAATTCTAATTCAAACGCAGCATTTACAGTTAGGGCTGTAATTATTTACTCTGGTCGACCACGCATCTGAAGCAGGTGCTTCAGAATGTCACAGTCATCCTGTATACGAAATACGCTACAGTTAATGGAAAGTGGAAATTATACAATTATCTATTAATGTAACCGTAAATGTTGTGGCTTCTACTGGTATAAGATTTTCACAATGTATTCATTTAGAGCTTGAAATTCGGCCTGCAATGGTCTCTGCTCATTTGTGCTCATGTATATTCTTTCATGCAAATTTAAACACGAGGTCATTTCTCGTGGAATGACGCTGCTTATTGTTGCAGAAATGTGGTAGGATGTTACACGTGTTTGCATATATAATAATTCTGGATCCGATCATTTTTGCAAAGAATGAAATTAAAAGTGTTTTTAATACCGTGAAACGTCACTTCGATTGGCTGTTAGTTAATGATTGAACATTGTTTGCTCTTGTATTAGGCATTGATTATAATGGAATGGAGGTGCATGGAAAAAAGGCCAAAATTATTTAATGACAACAATGGGTTATCGAAATTTTGCGAATCAATCTTTCGGAACAGTTGTTAAATTAAATTTTAGAGAATTTCAAGCTAACATGATTTAGATGAATTAAAAATGATCCGCTTGCGGTAAATGGAGCTGCCAAAGGTGCCGTAAAAGCACGATTAAGCGCCGAGTCACGTTTGCATAAATACATATACATGTGGTGGTTTTCCTTTTCGAATCAACGGGTGACGCACACGATTATACACCGAGAAATGTAGAACAGGAATTATTAATGAGGGATTTTTAATGTCTATTCATTGTTGATTGCTCAAAATTGGGTCGAAATTTTTATTTTATTTCAAATTATTTTATACCTTACTGTTAAATCGGTGATTGGAAATTATTTTATACTTTTATGTTAAATCGGTGATTGAAAAGAGGAAGAATACTGCTGATTGCGTGTTGATCTATACATGAAAATGTTCATTTAGTCGGATGGCTAATTTAAGATAAAGCTGTTGCATAGTATATTATTTTTCAGCACTTTCAGTTCATCAGAAATCAAACTCCATGGCAAAGCGTGTACTAAATACCCTCTTGACGATGAATAGAGGAGGAAAAGTTCAAAAATTTGTTCCAGTAAATGGTGGACATTTGATAAGCGTATTTGTAAAATTTTGACCTGTGTTTGCGATATTCAAACATAGATTGTCCTCTGACTTTGCGAAACTTGTTTGCCATTCATTCATGCGTGCTACATTTCAGATTGATTTTCATTTGTATACTTTTTTCTTTAACTTTTCTAACAGAATAAAGTATACACTCCTTCTTTAGGACGAATTAACCGGATCAAAGTCATGATTTTATTTAACTAAACTCATAAACAATTTCAGTCTAATTTTTATCTATTCAATCCACTTTTGTTTTATCTTATGTTATACAAAAATAATAATTTCTCTAATTTAACTATTTTATCGTATAAACATTTTTGAAGAATCGACATTGATAAAGGAAAGCACATGCTTTCCACACCAATTGGTTTCAAGACATTAGGCTAATTTTTATATGTAATGACACTTATTTTAATTTTGTACTTTATCGATGACTCTCGGTTTGGTACAATGTTATAAGCTATTTATAATAGATATGTCGGTTATGCTTTGTGAGATATCTATTCAGAAGCTGAAAGTGTAAGGACTATTTGAATATATACCAATTGCAATGAAATGCATTTGCCAGCGTTATAAAAATTGAAAGTTTTCAATAAATAGACAGGATTGAGTTGAAGCTTCTAATACGTAGAGACATAAATAAATAGTCATCTGATAACATATTGCTCCATTATCTTGACGTTTTATATCACAGGTGATAAATGTGCTGATTTTTTCTATATTTAAATACCCTCAAACCACCTCCGTAACAAATTAAGTAAAATGAAGGAAAGAGCGGTGGTGCGTTCTCCACAAATCTCTTATTAGAAGCACGACCGGTTTCGACGAGTATTCGTTATCTTCTGGTGAAGAATACAATAAAACAAACGAAAATGTATACTTAAAAAAATACGGAAAAAATAGCACCTCCCTTTCCTTCATTTTACATGATAGAATTTATAAAGAAGTGAAAAGATGAGCCATAGCGCAGGAATACTTTATTCAGCGATCTAAGTTTCGACGCGTCGCGTCATCGGCAGGCAATTCCCTGAAGCTATTGATAGTATGATGGATTTCCACACGATTTCGCCTGACTCCGTGAATTTCGTAATTTCATCAAATTTGGTTTTGTAGTAATTCTTGTCATTTGAACTTCTTGATATAGCATTTACAATAATTCACCACCTAATTGATGTGAGCATATGATTCCAACTTTTTGGACAATAGGAATAGAGGGGTATCCTTTCATCGAATCAGCATCTCATTTTACTTGCTTTATGAAATCAATGGAAAACCTTTCCAATTAAATGGTCCGGTCCATGAAGTGTTCGTTTAATTGATGTCAATGTGCTTCACCTCGAAATCTGGATTATATAAATAGCTTGCACCTCGTGCCTTTGAGGGGAAATTTTCCGGAGGGATTAATGTTTTTTGGATTGTCTCGCATTCAAATCTTTTTATGTCATTTACATTGATTAGCATTATTTACTCTATCCTTAGCAAACACTTAATATACTTCCACTTTGCATTACTGATAAGATTATCATATGAAGCATTTGTACACTACAAAGACTGTATTTGAATAATGATGCGTTTTTGTCTAAGTATTTTAAGTAAACAAATCATATACTTACCGATTTTCATTTATAAAAATGTTTATTCTTAATCCTATAGCCCGTTGATTGGATGAAATTAACTCAACCTGCTAAATGGACGCTAGAAACTCTCCCCATAGCTCGGTGACTGAAATTTTTCGGAGGGAGCAAACTACTAAACTACTAATTCTATTAGTAAATAGAAGTGTATAAATATAAAAGTCTCCCCCGTCTATGTTTCAGTTTATGCATACTTTTCAGGATTATCTCACTCTTATATACAGGATCCATGCTTAAATATCCTGTTAACAGAAATGAATTGGCAGAAAAGTGTGTTTATAAGTTTTGTCTATTTTATTTTCAATCACACTCTCCTTCCATTTTGCTTTTTTCTGTGATTTTGTAATACCATTACGAGAAATTTGATATTTATAATTCTGGTGTCTTTCAAAAATGTATGAGGGAAAAATTTCGCCCAACGTGGGGCTCGAACCCACGACCCTGAGATTAAGAGTCTCATGCTCTACCGACTGAGCTAGCCGGGCTGATATGATGATAAACGAGTCAAAGTAGATACAATATAAATTCTCCTCCCCCTGCCTGAAGTCGGTACATATTTTCCCTGGATTACCTCTGTATTGTATCCGGAATAAAAGAAAGAAACGAGCGTTTAGAAAGTTTGCCTATTTTATTTTGAATCACACTCTCCTTTCACATTGCTTTTTTCTGTGATTTTATAATATCTTTATTGAAAATTGGTAGATGTAATTCTGGATTCTTCTAAAAATATATTTTGCTATCTATGTGCCAAGTGATGATAAAAAAATAGAATACTAGTATACAAAACTGATCGCAAGCATTGTAATAATGAGTAGTGTGTTTCAGTATGTTTCGAAATACTTCGTGCATCGCCATTGCAAAGTTTGGAATAGATTTACTTTGTAAATTCTACTAGATTTATATTGATTAGCATTATTTATTTTTCCTTAGCAAAAAATATATGGACATGAAGTGAGTCAAGACTTCTAGGATCGAAAACAGATCTTAAGGGAAATATTTATCAATAGCGGAAAAATTAACAACATTTAGATTATTTTTCTCTTCCTTCCTCTCTTAGATTCGTTAGTAGGTACCAAATTCATTTCTAGTTATGAATTTAAAAGAAATAATATCTGCTTTCTAAATGGTTTGATTAAATGTATTTCCTATGGGAGTTACTGCAATCGGACGATTGCATCCATAGATGTATAAGCGAAAGAGATAATCGTTAGAGATAAATCATTTAGCTTAAGAAAGGTAACGCAAAGGCAAAGTTTTGGAAGTAGCGGGAGAATTAATTACCACTGCTGCGTTTTTGACAGTCTAAATCCCGAGCATGGCTACGCTTTAGCCTAATCATCCGGAAGTGCTTCACCGACCGTGCGATTATACTGCTTTTTTCTGAAACGGTGTGCATCAATGGAATAATTAATTTGACTACCCATAAATTGAATCAGTTTACGAATTAATTCCGGATTTTCGATTTCACAGTGGTCAATTGCATGCGAGTCAGTTAATAAAACAAAACCTCTTTTCAAAGTATCCGATATCAATATGAATGATTTTCTGATCATCGTCTTTGATTCTCAAATATTTTCAACAAATATCTGATCTTCATTGAGTTCTTTCTATTTTAATTGACATCTTGGGTAACCATTGGCTCACCGATATCTGAACCGGGGACTCCTAAATTATTTATTTATTCAACCCTTTTGTTGGGATTAGGCCGGTAAGGCCTCTCTATCACCCAAACTTTACAGGTAATATATAGAATTTAAAAAATTAGTTCAAATCTAAAATTAACTTACGACTAACAAGATAGGGAGAAAGATAAGTATACACTCCTAAAAACAACAACGTACACAGTTTCATTATAATTCCAAGAACATATAAACTATATGTAAAAGATTTGGGTTGGGGAAAAACTCCTCAACTGAAGGTCTACGGAGAAAAACCCACGATGCGGGAAAATGCCCACACAAGAAGGGGAGCGAAAAAAAACCTCAAAAATATAGGAGTGAAAAAAAAGCAAGAAAAATCATCATAAAAAAATCATTTCATAGTCCAGTGTCAGTAACATGAGCTCCTTGTGGATCATCACAATTATCTAGGAAAGGGGAAAAAAAGCAAGTATTCAGGTTTATAGAGGCTGTAAAGCTGAAGCGCCCAACTTTCTTGGGAGTTAAATGAAGTTAACATTACTCAGTAATTGATGCTCATCGAAAATGTTTAACCCTGGGGCTATCTGCTGTAATTAAATCCGTTTACCAGTAAAGATAACAGTTCGAAGGTTGGTTGTGTACCTATCACATCCAAGCTATGAAAAACTCTGATATATTTTAAATATGGAGTGCAAATCTTTAGAACGAGAAGTCCTGTAAATTTCATAAATGATAAGATGTCAACCCACTGAAGTTAATAGGTTAATTTTGATCTTAAGAAAAATTCCATGAGAAATTCATTTGAAATCCGTTTTCATTGTATCAAGTTTGGGAAAAATTGTGTGATGAAAATAGCTAAAATTTCTTGAAATTTTTTCTCTTTTACGCCCTGCACCCTTATGACCATTGCTATTGTTGCAGATATGTTTGTTTTTCTTCCTCGCCTTTTTAGAATAGGTAGGGATAAGGACTAGGTATTAAACGATGAACGTGAGGTTTCTAATTGAATAACAGAATTTATTTTGATTGAAGACAGTTGTAAGATTATGCGATTCTATCACAAACCATGAGATAACGTCTTTCATTCTTTGCTTACTAGTGCATTCATACGAGGGTCGTTCATACATAACTAATCTAATTATACCGCTATTTTTATTTACTCTGAGTACGTCCTAAGTTCACTTATGACATTATGGTGGTATTTAACCGATAATTAAAGCATGACTTAATGGTTAGCCTTAAATTTTGACTTATTGTAGGCAGTATCTTAATTTAGCTATACACCCCGGAAAATGGTTTTACTGAAGAAATTAAATTCATTTTTCGCATGGATTAGGCTATAAATTCTTGCTATTTAAATACATTACGACCACCGTGTATATATGTATATGCCCCGCAAAAGACGCATTTGGCTCAAAAATTAGGGTTCGTCTTATTGGAAAATACTATTTTTCATGTTATTTATCATTGCAAAAATAAAAAATCTAAGAACACAGCCCTAAAAACATCATTGCCTCTGGGTAACTGAAATAGTAAACTATTAATAGCTGAAAAAAAGAAAATATGAACTCTTAAAAACCACAAGATATTTTATTTTGATACGAGCATGGTTTCAATTTATGGAGTCATCCTCATCCTCAGGCGAGGTCGTATCAAAATAAAATTTCCTGTGGTTAGTAAAACTTCATCTTTTCATTTGTTCCTGACTACCACGAAAGTCACACCAAAAGCAATGGATTCTATATTAATAGCTGTTAAAAACTAACATTTGAATAAACTATGGATTTAATTAATTTCAGTCCCTGATGCTGAATAACATTCTTTGCTCATTAGGTTAGATCGTTACAGGGACTTCAATTCAAGCAACTGATATCATCCTTTTCGAAAGGATAGATTTATTCATGTAATCTCGTAAATTCATATAGGCTTATAATCTCCCATAGTCGTCTTTGTCGGCGTTCCTCGTCTCATTCACCGGTATTTCGAGGAAACAAGATAGGACACCGCACTCTTTAAGAACACCCAATACGTATTTCGAGTGCGATACATTCCTCTTCAGAAGTTGAGAACTCTGAAAAAGTGCAGTGTCCTTTCTTTTCTCCTCGGAATACCGGTGAATGAGACGAGGAACGCCGACAAAGACGGCTATTGGAGATTCTAAACCTCTAATTCTTCAACAGCCGTGTTCCTAAAGTTCTTTCTCTGCTCGTAAAATCTGTCTCTCTGTTCTGAAAGTATCGGTATAACTCGCGATCTTCCTAATACGGCAATGAATTAGTTCGAGGTCAGGGAATCCTAATTTCACTCTTGGGAGAATTAAAGGGAAACCAATCGCACCTGTCGCAAACACCGAATTCCTCTCCGAAACAGGTGCGATGTTTATTTTGACGAACGGTCGTCCATACATTTCTCGGAAAAAACAATACATCGTATAATTCATTGACAAATCGATAGAATGCGAAAGACAAACTAGATACCCACCCGACGCCTGTAGCGGGAGATTGACTTTCTTTTTTACCTCCGATAAGTCTGGGCTTCTCAATTTTTTATACCACGGGTGTACTTTCTAATCGGAATTCCCCGGCACCCAGGCGTTAAGCCCTTGATGTGCCAGAGAATATTTTACACATTAGTATGAGTTATTGGCGATAATACTAAATTACATATTTCTGTTTTTTTTACTATGAATTTAATTTAATTCAACTGAAGCTACTGAACATATAGTTAAGTTTTTTGTGACAACTGAGCTAATGCACAAGCTATTCGTTAAGAATCAACGTTTTACGATACATTTACTCACTGATTCTTTTTGGTATTTATTTCGTTTCTTAGTAACGAATGAGATGATATCAAAATCTAAAATTTTGATGTAGATATTGTACTTTATAAAGAGAATTTCATTTATTAGTTAGAGTTATTTTTTATGGGTTATTAAATAAGTGACTGAAAATGGAAATATCATATTTTATAAATTATTTCGGAATCCAAAATATTTTTAGTCATTACAAATCGAACATACATATAGAATATTTAAAATAAAAATAAATAACTGCCTTTTTCTTATTACGAAAAATTTACGTTAGTAAGGAAAAGAACAATTTGTCTTAGTTCCACAGTAAATTTATTGTGCGACCGGTTTCGACTAAGATCTAGTCATCTTCTGGCCAGGCCATGACTAAGTCGAAACCGGTCGCACAATAAATTTACTGTGGAACTAAGACAAGGTGTTCTTTTCCTTACTAACGTTATGGAGTTCCACAAAGTGACAGCTTCGTCAATTGATTTTATTTTACTATCAATTTTTACCTGAACCTCTATTGAAATTCAAGCCCTAGAAAATGTAATGTTCTATACATGTACTGGCGTAAACCGAGTTAAAATTATAAAATAGATAGTAAAAAATTCGCAGTCGACAAGGCTGTCACTTGAGACTCAAGATTTGCTACTCCTGGCCAATTAATAAAATAAAAATGCTCCTTAAGAGAAAACTGAAGTCAAAGAAGCTGAAATCGGGAATAGAAAGCTAAATTGACTTTCAAGGTTGATCAGTGCATCGTTTCTCGTATTGTATTGCTGTTGTCCCTTGAGACAATAGGTGCTAAGATGAAGTTCCAGAAAAGTAGTACACATGGAATAATTTTACAAAGAGAATTGTGAATATGTGCCTTGGAAGACATTTTCGAAATAGACTTATTAAATCCGTTATCGAGAGCATTCTTTAATTGGTGAAAAACGTATACTTAATCCTCGATTGGAGTGCAGAAATTGAAACTATATGGCCACACGATGGAAAGAAGTTTTACATAGTGTGAGGACCCGTTCTCTTTGAAAACAGAATTAGGGATAGCTATATAGCTGGGACTCGACCCTTGGTCTTCAGCTTTACAGTCAGCTCGTACTTCTGCATTTTCATACCTGGATTGATGGATAGATGGATGGATGTATTTGGAGCATATTTTAAATGTATTGGCCACTCTTGAACACAACCGTGCTCATCGTTGGTTGACACAGAGGGGATCAAAGTTAATCAAATTATACCGAAAGTGCCGTCCTCAACATTCTGGGAAATCCTTCGACCCCAAATCGATGCCAAACACATTAGAGGAAATTGAATGAATAAATACTTGGTCAATACAGTGGTCAAACCCGCCCTCCATTTTCTATATTACTCTACCAAAGTGATCACAGATGAGATATTCGCATACTTTTCTATACAAAATGGCGGACTCTTATTTTAGAGAAAATTCTACCTAAATAAAGAGATTAAAATCGACGTAGCCCGACAAGGTATAATTTAACCACCATGGGATTCTTTGAAACTTCTGCTAAGGGTAACAGTTCGTAATTGAGAGCTCTCTCTTTCGAGGATTGCTCCTTTTACCTCTTCCCCCCTCTTACTCTCTCCCCCTCCACTCCTCTCCCCTCCCCTCTACATTTCACCCCAACCTCTCTGTTTCCCTCTCTCTCGCATAGTCGATATTCAGCCCCAAAATGTGCTCGGCGCGTGTGGAAGAAGGAAAACTGTGCAATGGGGGCCAAGCACTGGGACTCATTGTCTGAGCTCGCGGGTCTTTCAACAAGGAAAATCATGCCCGCTTTACTCTTCCTTATAATTATTTAAAACTTCCTCCTTTCATTCTCAAAATGTCTTCATTTGTGTTCTTTTGACGAAGTATCCTTTTACAAATAATAAAATCTAAAGCTCAGACTGATTGACATCGGTATTAGGCATGTGATTAATCAGTATATACTTGAGGTGTTTGTTCCATTATTGTATTAATGTACATAACAAAGTTAATATGTTTAATTTTTAAAGTGAAGTGTTATTCATCTCTACAGGAATGCGTATAAATTGGTATGTTTTTATATCGGTGGTGCAAAACAGCGGAATATCACCAGGCTACTGGAGTTAAACTATTTGACAAGTTACCAAGAAATTAATAAATTTAACTGGTTAATTAGTTTAAATACATCCTTTCGTCTTGACTAAGAAGTCAATGGGTAGTTATTTGAAGCACCCAAAATAGGACCTAGTTTATTAAAGCTAATATTTGGACAAACTACATTGCTGATCCGGGTTCAAGTCCTGGCTACGGCAGACTTTTTCTCTTTAATTTCTTCGCAAAATTCAAGCACATGTTTCATGCGAATATTCATCATTTACAAACTACGTTGCTGCTTTTGTATATTTTTTCGGCAAATTAAATATAATTATTATTTATCACAGTTTCACCTTCTGAATTCGGTCTTAGACTGGATAAACGGAGTAACGGAATACCGATAGGAACCGGATCTATATACATGCTAAAAATATCTCTTTGTTTATGATAAACGATATATCTATATTCAGACGGAAGTATTTTCGGTTCTTCTATTCGAAAACAATCGAGAAGATTATTGATTTACTTCTTTATTCATTTGAAAAAAATACCGACTTTTGAGTTTAACTTCATCAGTATGAGGATAAACCAAGTCGTAACTCATAGAAGAACAGCAATCAGAAAAAATGATCAAATTGCTGTATGGATAATATTTTTGTACATTATTATAATTAATTAAATCAAGTAATTCCGTTCCTTCTTGTTTTGACTGCTCATGCTCCATCGCCACTAAGATTAACGGAGGACGAATTTTTTAAACATGCCCAAATTAATTGGATTGGATGGAGAAGAATTAAAGGATATATGTGCGAGTATATTCCATTATTATTCGCTAATGATAAAGTTTCCCAGAAATCACACTTGCAATTACGCTAACATTAGCTTTCGCTTTTTTTGTATTTAAATCATTAGGGCTTGAGTTACGGTTATGCGAGGCTCCTATCTTGTTGCTTATGTTTTCCTATACCTTTTTTGTGCGTGGCTTAAATAAAATAAGATTCTTAAAATTCTCAATATCGTCAGAAATAATGACGTTATTTAATTATTGTAACCTTTTCGCACTATTACGTGATGGTATTTTATGCCTTCATTTAATACTGAAAGATTCTTCAATGGCGATATTAATGAATAGCGATGAAAATAGGAAATAAATTGGCTGTTCCTATAGGAAATCATTTAAATATTACCTTTTGAAAATATTATGAAAATCATTTTGACTTCTCCATCGCTATTTTCGTATGTGATAAAAATATTTCCGTGAAGTTGACTCCATATTGGCATTTCTCTAATAAAAGGTGCGTACAATATGCGACTAAGATATCTCTGAAGACTATTTGAGAGGAGTTAAAACTTTTGTTCCAGTATTACTTAGAAACCATATGGAAATTACATCTGCGTAGTGGGACAAGTCAATCCAGTGACTTTGTTTGGGTAACGCAATACCTTGGTAACCTGTCGCCTCCTTAGGCGGTGAAATGCAAGGCATGACATAGACATGAATAGGAAGTCACAACGGTATGCTTTCATGAGCGAGATTGATTGTGTGTTGGGAGAGCGGTATTTAAGGCTCGCCGCATTGCATTATCCCTGTGATTATCATGTTTGCCAGATTTATAAGAGTAGCTGCCACACCTAGAGAGGACAAATTGACGGAGTTGTTATTCTCTTCGTCGGTGATTGGCGTAAAACGTATTGTTTATCGTAGCAATAATTCATTGATCACTAAATTTTTTGGCATCGACTTAGTGGTAGCACTTCATGATGCAAGAGAAATGAAAATATCGTATACTAGATGCCACAAAATATTTATTACTACGACTTAGGTTTCAACGCATTGCGTCATCATCAGGTGCATAAAGTAAAGCAAACACTAAGTACAGTAGAACCCCGGTAATCCGGACGAATTCAGGCACATAGGCGTCCGGATTAGCGGGGTTTCCGGATTAGCGAGGTTTTCAAAAAATAACTCAAAAAACATTTTTTCTCGAAAATTACATTGTACAGATAATGCATGTATATATTACATAAGGTATTACAACATATAAAGTGAATGAATATTATCAGCGAGCAAAAAAGTCAGTTATTTTCCTTTGCGTGACCGTTCTTATTTTTAAATCAAGTGCGCGGTTTCTAAAACGTCTAAAGAGCATAATTTCATGTGCTTCAAAATTTTGCTCCTCGGCCAACTTTAATGATGTACTGAGTGCCGCCAAAGCCTCAGAATGAGAAATTTTGACGGAGTCCACAGGGTGGTCGTCGTCGTCATCATCATCATCTTCTGCCGTTACTGTTCTGATAATTTCATCATCTGTTAAAGCTTCGTTTCGAGCCAAACTGTCGTCAGCCTTAGCGAACCAATAAAATTTGGGAGTAAATTTTTCCACGACTTGCTGATCAATAATTTTGACACAGATGCCCAACAGCTAGCTAGATTGAACACGACATCTTTTAAATTTACCTTTTTCAGTGCATTTTCCAAATTTTCATTGTTCACAGGATCATTAAGAATATTTGTAAGAAGCAACTTACGATATCCTAACTTAATGTTTTGAATAAAATTTTGATCCATGGTTGGATCAGCGCAGTCGTTTTAGGGAGTAAAAAAATTGCGGAAATTTCACCGTCATCAGTGCACAATTCTTCTGCAGTGGGATGGCCAGGACAATTTTCAAGCAACAATAAAGCACGTTGTGGTAAATTGACGGATTTCATATGTTGTCGAACTGCTGGAACGAATTCTGTTTTAAACCAATTCAAAAATAATTCTCGTGTGACCCAAGTGTTTTTTTGCCCTCGATCTCTATAGCCCATGCATGCTCATCCTCATTGGACGTCTATTAAAGGGAAGGATTGTTTTTTACGCCTCTTCTCTCATAGCTTTATAATGAAAGTGATGTTTGAGAAGTGATACCCTGCTGCAACTGAAAATTTATTGTCTTTCAAAAATGTTTAGTCTCGCACATACTAAGCATTCCTCTAATGGAAAAATGCTGTCTCAGAAAAGTATCACAACTTAGATGTATTATCACAATAAACGAAATACTTCGCTCTCCATCACATCATTGCAGTCAATGGAGAAATTTTTCAAATAGTCTGTCCACCTCTTGTTTCTTGTTACTATGTAATATGCGTGTTTATATGTTCACAAGAAAAAGTTGCGGGTTTGCATAACTCCCAATGGACCGTCCGGATTACCGAGGGTTCCGGATTAGCGAGTGTCCGGATTACCGGGGTTCTACTGTATACTCCTTCCTCTGTCTCACCACTGTATATTGTTTGCCTTTTATTCATTCTGTCCCTGTTTGCTAAATTATGTGCCGGCTTGAGATAAGGTCGGTCCCTTGACATTCATTACTCTTTTTAATTACTATTTTTTATTCTTTATTGCCCACACCGGAGATCGAGCCTGTGCTTATTTTTGCTAAAGACATTAACGCGCTACCCTCTTGGTTATCCTGGGGTCTAACTGTTAACATTTTTTATTTATGAAGTCGCAACTTCTACGGCTATTATGCTACTTAAGAAATATTTGCCGATCATGTAACATTATTCAAATTGCTTTTGTTTAAGACTGGACGTTGCGATAAAAAGTAATCCTTCAAATAGGCTTATTTATGTTTGGATAAAAAATAATCCACTTTTATATAATTCTTGAATAAGAGGAAGAATTCTTGAAAAGAGAGGGAGAGTTCTTCCTCTCTTTTGTATGAAAGAATTCCGAATTTATCACCAATTATTCCTTACCAGTTTATTCCTAAAAATACTTCTAGTGTCCAGATATACCTGAATCAATGTTTCGAATAGTTCTATCCAGCGAAAATCCATTCTGTGGACTGGGTTTCATAGGATGAATCGTCTGATCATCGCCCTTGAATTTGATTTCGCTGAATGTAGCCGGAAAAAGTACACTATCATTGGATTTTCTCCGTTCTGCAGGGTATAATGATAATTTAAATTAGATTGATAGATTGGATAGGACCGTAAATATATTCATTCTCTCCCTGCTAGTATTGTTTGAGTGAATACCATAGAGATCCCACCGCTTTTTTTTTAAACCAAAGTGTTATCTTCGACGGCATTCTTACGTATGGAAGAAGGTTCGTTGCACCAAACAGTATGTTGTTTATTCGTTAGATTGAATTGAAAAGCATCAAATATGTGGAGGAATATTTCTATATTTCCAGATCAAAAATCAATTAAAAGACAATATATCGTGCGAAATATTTACGATTACCATCTTTTATTTATATTTTCTTGTTACGTTCCACTTTGGTAATTTTTCCAGGTGGCAACGATGAAGGGGAGCCCGATTCATCTGGCATTTCCCCAAAGACGGGACGGAAACCCCTCAAATACCTCCCGTGGACAGTAAACAACGTTTCAATTTAGTCTGTAGCTATTTACAAGCTTACACGACCCAAAAACTTAATTCAAAATGAAGAGACTATGGGATGAAAACCCTTTACACTATTCGTAATATATTTGGATAATGACGTTTTATTCGAAGTAGTTGTACGTAAAAAATAACGTTTACCGATTTTTCTTTTATAAAAATGTTGATTCCCGTTCATGTATTTCGCCAAGTGGATGAAATTTTGATTGAACTCATGTACTTATGTGGACGCTAGGAAAACTCCAATAAGGCGGCGATAGATATATTTCGGTGGGGGCAAATTTTTCGCCCATCGTGGGGCTCGAACCTACGACCCTGATATTAAGAGTCTTATGCTCTACCGACTGAGCTAGCCTGATAAGATTGGTACGACAAAGTCCATGCCTATGAAATTCTTCCCCCTGCCTTAAGTCTCTACATATTTTTTAGGATTACCTCTGTATTGTATGCGGAATAATAAGACACGAACGTTTAGAAAGTTGTGTCTATCTTATTTGAATCCCACTTTACTTTCACATTGTTGTTTTCTAAAATCTTCAAATAATTGTTTTGTGAAATTTGATATTTATTATTCTAAAAATGTTTTTAGAGTTTTAAAGGCAAAGTATTTAAAAATCACTGTCGAAAAAGGAAAGCCAAAATCAATCAAAGCAATGGTAACAAAGTATTATGAAAGTATGCAAAATAGCTCTATATTTAAAATAATTAGTATGCTATATCCATATGTTTATATCAACATCGTGAAAGACCATCGCAAAGTTTCGAATCGATTTCTTTTTTACCGTAGACATTTTTTAACCAGTTTCAGGCCATATAGAAGCCATCACCTGAAGATGGGAAAAAATTGTCATATAACGGTAGTAAAATAAAAAGTAGTCAAAATCGCTGAGTAAATTGATATCAAACCTTAGTATAAAATAATTAATTTTGAATTAACCCGAGGAAAATTTGTACTGAAACGGTAATAAAATAAAAAATAGTAAGTTCCACGGAGTACATCAAAGTTTGATACTATTATAGAACAATTAATTTTAAATTGACTCAAGTAGTTATTATTCAATGCAATGCAAACATTTTTATTGGGCGACATTGGGACAAGAAAGTCTCATCTTCCATTTAACCCTTGTCTTATACACATGAAAGCATAAATACACATAAAATCAAAACATAACAGTATGATATAGAGATTTTTATCAAGCAGTGTGGATACAGGTAATAAAGACATAATTATTGCTATTAATTTTCGTGGATATCGGTGTATAATTATGTATCTGTAAGTGTGAAACAATACCCAGAACAGATGTAAAGGAGTGGTTGCAAGATTAAGAGCTTCAATTCAGTAGTGATTCTTATTAACGATGTGGAATTTCCTCATTTCGGCTCCAATGATCCCTTATCAAGGTTTTATAGAGCGATCTGTCGACGTTCGTGGAAGGTAGGAATGTCGAAGGTGGTTGTCGCTAGGTATTTGGGAGGTCGTATCTTCTCCATGGTGATGAGATCGACTTTGATTGCCTTCTTCATTAACAGGATTTCCCCATCCGGTTGCGAAAAAATGTACAGGGACCTCTCCTAATCAAACTTGACGTATCCGTAAGAGGATTATGGCGGAGAGAGAAAAATGGAATGTTTTCCACGAGGAAAGTCGCCTCGAATCTACGCCGAGCTCTTTCATTTTCCCGAAATTCCTTAATTGATTTAGATTATTGGAAAATTTATTGGCGTTTTATGATCCCGTGATATGAACCCATGTAAGCAACTACCGGATTTATTTTCAATTGGAAGTGTTGAATAATTAACTCGCCAGGATATATGGTAAAAAATATTACCTTTAATTAGTTCCATGAATTTTTGCTCTTGATCACGTTTTTTAGTTTCTTTATTGTTTATATTCAATTGTATTATGTCCCTTAATGCTGTGTTAACATTTTCTTGATTTTACAGTATGCTTGTAAACATAAAATTAAGATTACAATAATCTTCAAACTTGGTCTGTTCAAATTTTGAAGTGAACTAAATTGAAACGTTCCCTTTAAATGTTTAAACTTATGCTTAACATATGAAGATAGAAACGTTTGGTAACTTTGATTGGTAAACATTTGAAATTGCTGAAGGCGGTCGAAACAAGCTGTTCCCTTTTATGAGTGTCCTTTTTTCTTTCAAATATGTTCTTAATTTTACAAATTCGCCATTTTCCAATTTAATTAAACTAATGCTTAACTTTAATTAAACTCAAAGGAAGAGTATTGAAGACCAAGCGTATACAAATTGGACGTTTTTTTAATAATATGGGAACATTTTGTCTTCTTTTGTTTTACTATCCAAACTGCTGCAAAATGAAATATTAATTTGGCCATTCTCGCCTCTCTGTAAAGTATTCAGCCAGAAGAGCAGTTTGAACCACATTCCCTCCAATATTAGTAACCAAAAGCCACTTAACCACTTCTTATTTTATGTACTCGACTCTTCATGTCAGCACTCCTAAATATGGTCATATTGCTTTGCATCGTTTACTATCATACTTAAAATCTCTCTATGAACTCAGCTACTTGTTTTATCATGTTATTTCTTCTCTACTTGAGCACGAAATCCCCCAAAAGCCTTCTCTTTGCCCTCATTTTCTCCCTATTCTACCCTTGGTTAATTCTCAATTCTCGAATTCATTACCTGTTGAATCCTCCTCATCAGTGAGATAATTTATGCATGAATTGTATAATTATCTTTTGTGTCATTCCATTAATTCCTGTCAATCTTAATCTTCTTTCGTTTTTCATTCCCTGCTTAAAGCATTTCTTTCTCTTATGCTTCGGTAACTTAAAAGGTTTGTTTAATTGATTTCTGTTAATCTGTATATTTTAAGTCGAAAGGGTTGTTAAATAAAACATATTTCATACAACAACAAAGTAACTTTTACTATTCCATATACAGAGGTTACAGCGACTAGTTTCGGCTAGTAATAGCCATCTTCAACACTAAGATTCAAAATGTCAAGGGCTTGAAGATGGCTATTACTAGCCGAAACTAATCGTCGCTGTAACCTCTGTATATGGAATAGTAAGAGTTACTCTGTTGTTTTACAAAACCTGTTTTATTTAAAAATCTTTCGATCATGTCGGAATTCCACTATATTTCGGCCTCCTCCGTGAAGTTTTTTGTATATTTTTGTACCATTTGTATTATAACGATATCATCTCTTGAATTGATAAATATTTTGCACACCTTTTATCATATTATGGCTCTCAGAAAATTCATCATTCTTTACTTTTATTATTATCCCGGTCACACTCTATTACCATCCGTATTACAACAATACAATGTAGACCATCACTATTCTTTTATTTCCCCCTTCCCTCCAGATTTGGTAAAAATATGTTCTATAATTTGAATACTACTAACCTGACAATATATTTCAGCAACGTTAACTAAGTCAAATAGCAGATTTTATGCGGAAATGAACTAAATTAATAAAACGTTCGAATAAATAAACAGCTAATTGGGATGGATGATAAAAATTTTACACATCCACAAAGTGAAGATTGAACATATTAATTTTAAAATTATACACGTTCATCGTTGTGAAATGATTTCTTTATCTACTTGTGCAGCAAATTTAAAAGAGAATTTTAATAAACTTAGGGTACTTCGAATACCTCCTTGCTTGTAATTTGAATTTTATTTCAAACACCACTACTTCAAACACAATTAGCGGCTGCTGTTTGGTCCCAACTGTCACCATGTTAAGCGAAGACGTTCTATTTACTTTTGCATACGTAACCATTTCTGACTTCATTCGCTAACAAGTTTATCTCGACTTGTCCTCTTTCCTTCAGTCTCTTGGGTCCAGCGAGATACCACGAAGTTTATTTCTCATCTCATTCATGAAATAAGATGGATAAAATAAACATAAGTAATATAGTGACATGTCTGGGACTCGAACCTCCTCGTGCTAATTTAAACATCTATCTCACAACCTTGCCAAAATTTTTAAAAGTTAAATTGAAACGTATCTCATTTCTACTCATATGAAATACCATGTAGTTGTTCGTGGCTCGACAACTAACCACGCGACAACTGAAAGCTCGCGACAACTGATCACGTCTCGTTTCCAGAAAGCATTTAAGGAACGAAATATTGATTTAAAATTTGAGGCCCTGGTTTGGTTGATAAGATTCCTGCTCAAAACTGTTATCTATCAGAATGCGTAGTAAAAAACATTTATTGATTCGAGTATCTAAATCCCTCCTGTCAGAAGTAGATTAGTGAAACTATGAGAGTGAATGTATTATAATGTTATCGAGTGATCGCAATTCAATGTTATTGGAAATTTTATATATATATATATATATATATATATATATATATATATATATATAATTTATGTCATATCCCATGTACACTCCTGGCCAAAATTAACGCAGCACCGGCCGTAAGGATCGCTAGGGAGGTGCTGCGTTAATTTTGGCCAGGAGTATACTTATCTATTTGTATTTTGGGATTATTATATTATAGAATTCCGTCCTCATTTTGTATTGCATTTTTATTTTTTACTCGATTTTAATTTTGGTTATTATTTTGTATTTTATACTTTTTCTCTGTAATGCCTTTGAATTAAGAGCATCCAACTCAACGTTTTTTGCTTGTACTTAACTGTTGTTCCCTTTAATCCTTCCTACAATTGCTTTGGAAGTTCCTCCCCTCTCAACGTTAGACCCACGCAGTTCCTGTTCTTCTTTCAAAAGGTTCACTTTACCCCACGAGAAACCTTTTGGGCTGGATTTTAACAATCTTTTCTCAAGATAATCTCCTAATCGAAGACCTTCTTCTTTAGTTCCCTTCGCTTCATTATCAGAATTTGTTTTTTTTTATAATTGATTCGACAACTGGGCTATTTCGCTCATGGGATCCCACCGGGAATCAAAACCGGGACCGCTTTCACCGAATCGGAACGCGCTGCCCACTGGCTTTCTGGGAGACTACACGAAAGTTTTCTAGACGATGAATTTCTCCTCCTAATCTTATCTATGCTTCCTTTAGCCTTAATAAGAACGCTACCTCAAAGGGAAAATTGGTCCACCGCTAAGTTGCCTTGGGGAACTTGCGGTATCATATATTTCCTGGGCAATAACCATTCTCTTAACGGCCTTTTTTCCTCATTAGTTGTTCTATGGAAAGATTTATAAATTTAAGACCATCCCGATTCCTTCTTTTGCATAACTTTGACCATTTACACCTTATCCTCAATTATACGTTAATTTCGTAAAAAGGGTTGGGTCCAGGACGAAGACTGCCAGGAACGCCAACTTTAAAAAGAGTTAATCTTATTAAGGCAGTTACGCTTCATCTTCACTTTGGGCGCAGCAGTAAACTTAATAATTGAAGAGAATCAGGATCCTATGTAGTCCTGTGACGTTTTATGAATAATTCATTATGAAAAAGCTCCATTTTGCCCTGAATTATGCTCAGTGTAGAAGAAACATTCCTCCAATCCATATACGGGAGCGGATTAAAATATTAGCATAATTATTTAGCCCATCTTCCTCGTTTCGGATCGAGGTTAGGAGTCCGTCGAGGATTTTATCAAAATGAATGTGTTTTCAACGAAGCAAAATTTTCTAGAAAAATGGTCCTCAACACTCCAGGAAAACTCCAAATATGATAGATATATAGTAGTTATGCAAGCAATCAGGAGAATGTTAGTTTATCTAGAGCATTCCAGGTGGAATAGCCCTAACTAGCTCATCTGTCTTACGCAAAATAGGATAGTAAAATAATAACTAAAAATTTATCCGAATCCATGACTGTAATAACATGACTGTAATAATTGTTTCTTCGTAACTGTCGGGCTGTCAAAATGAAAACTGCTTCTTTAGTAGAGGAATAGGTTTATTATGTATTAAATTTTATGTTTGGCTATGCAAATGTGTTATTATACTCGTATAATATATGTTAATCTTTTACCGTAGTGTATATCGCTCACAAAATATTCCTCATCTATACGGTAGCAGTTTTTGTTTTTGTAAGGCTTTTTCCTCGTACCGAAATATTTTTATGGTGAATTCTAATTGCCTAAATGTGTGCCCCATTCTCTTGCATTCCGCTACCTCAACTAGGTAATCTATAATTAACACAAAATTCAAACAAGAGGTAGTTAATCATTAAAAATAGAAAACACCTGTTACTGGTAAGAAATTTATTATGAATCAGCATGAGGTATATATATCGTATGCTAACTCAATTCTTCATGTTTTTCCCTACATTATGACTTTAATATTCAATAACTGAAATTAAAATATTAATTCCGTACATTATGCCTTTAATATTCAATAACTTAATTTAAAATATTTATCTGTCCATAGCCAGTTATCAACCATTTGCAACTATGCCCACTCAGTATTCAATAATTTTATTTCCTAATGCAGATTTCATACAACATTAACATATAATAAAAACATAACCAAATCTGATGTTAGCGTACTTTATTATTCATACCTCTGTTTGGCTCTATACAGGGATTCATTCGTCTATATCATATCGAAATTATAATATTAAGATGGCATTGAAATTTTGACATATCACGGAGAGTAAATAAAAAGAAAAGTAAAGAACTCGTGAAATGTTTTATTTTATATAAATTAGTAATCAGATCGAGGTAAAATTTAATGTATGAAGATCTAATCATAAATGATGGTTAGAAATCCCCTCTCTCTTTAGTCACCAAAAGCCCTGAAAAGAGAGTTTACATTTACATAGTAACCCTGCAATCCGACAGTGGCCTACGGCAGTGGGTGTAAAATACAAATACTAATTGCTCTTAACTTCAGCATTAATCCGCCGATAAAATGACCAGAAGTTACTATCTGTCCTTGAGATTATTTCCTTAAACACTTCCGATTTTTATGTAGAAGTCCTAAGCTTTTTGAAATTCAAAACTGGTTTAAACGCAGGATGGATGCTGCCCATTTTTTGTTTGATGATAGTTGACTATAATCGTTTTTAACGAAAATACGGTTGATTTGAGAGGGGAGTATATATATATATTATTTCATTATCAAACGGTGCAAGATTTTCGCAATTGAAGTTGAGATATTAGCAGCGATAATGACCCTTAAAATTGTTCCTGAAAAAGCAGGGAGCAATTAGATTAAATTAAAGGAGTCTTTTGCCAGAAGATAAATAGAATGGTCTTAAGAAGCAAGACTCGGAAGGGGAAATTAGAATTCTACACCACGCGGAATGTTAATGATCATTACGCTTGTGAAAAGTGAGACGAAAATGAGAAACTTAAGCGCAGCGCTTCTTAAATAATGATTCCCAAGCTAATCAGCGTGAACTTCAAAGAGAGATCGATGTTTGAATACTTCTGATCTGGTATAAAAGCAGGATGTTGAATATCGAGAAGGCAGAATAAAAAAGGTAGCGAAATCGAATGCTTTTGAGAGATTACCAACGGATCTTTTCTTTAAAAATGTTCACCATTTATAATATAAAAGTGTTCTTTATACGGTAATGATGGAGGAATTCCTCGAAAGATTTTAAATGAAATATGACCTTAAATGAATATGATGTAATAGGAGGATTAAGTTGTGTTTTATGTTGTTATTATTAAGTTGTGTTTTATTGCGATGGATTCATGGAATCCATCGCAATTTTCATCTATTTTTGTAACATTTATACGGACCTAGCTATTAAAAAAAATGTTCTAAGGCTTCGGTATTTTAACGACCTTTATTGTATATATTTTCGTTACACTAGGAAACGCTTCTGAGAAGTCAATGTTCTGGCTTATATTTTGCTGCAGTGAAATTTAAGCCAGTAGTACTGGCTTATATTTAATATATTATATTATTATATAGGCTTATAATATCCCAAAAGGTACTTCAAATGGAACTTGAAAATTATATGAAACAAATTCACATTTAATTCCGTTGAAGAATTTTATGAGCGATTTTATTTATTAATGCTATCAAATATTTCCAGTTTGATCTTTCTTAATTCCTCATTATTGGCAGTATTTATATAATCACAATATTGCAAAAAAACTGTTACTCGTTGCATATTTATCTCTTTACTTTGTAAGATTTCTCTTATCATAAAATGAGGATTAGGATCCTATCGTCACATATTGTTCCATATCAACAGTTTTATCTCGGGAGCGGTCCGAAATCGCCCCAATGGACCGTAAAGTCCGTTATACCGATCAGAATCTGCCGTAGACTTCAGTAGGATATGCTTTAATCAATTTCCTCACTTAGATATAAATAAAAGTAAATAAGATAATATGTTCAACATTCAAATGAAAAATCCTTCGTAACGTGTTGTAATATATGAAATAAATGAAGGTTAATGTAAGAGAATATAGAAAAATACAGAAAGTAAACTGGTCTAGATGAAGTTTTTTTTTGTAGATTTTTCATAGAATTGGCTGAAAGAATATGAAACTCAAAATCGGAAGTTTTGTTGATAAGTAGCCAAAATGAAGAATTGTTAACTGAAGTGTTACTCTGTCTGATAAAACTAGTAATAATGTGGAACCGGTCTAAATATTTAAATAATTCATCACGTGTAACTCCTGCTTTGTTATTTCATCACTTTCCCTAATCTATAAACGTCATCGATGTTCTTATTGGCAATGTATGGTTATTACTGAAATATATAATACTAAATATTTGTGAAATTAGCCCAATAAATTTATAGAAAATACAATCCTCAAAAACGTAGTTGTTAATATTCGTCCACTACGTAATATAGGTCCATCAGTAACCGTTCAATTAAATTAAATATTTCGCTTATGAAATGTGAGCGTATCCTTAACGATAAGTAAAATAACTATACTTGAGTTATTTATCAACTACTAAGCGCCTGAATGGGGAAAGGCCCAGAAGTTGAAGAGATGTGGCAGGGATTTAAGAACATTATTTTTAGCGGTATCGACAGGTACGTTCCAAAGAAGCGCTTAAAGAATAAACCCGATCCCGAACATTATAATAAGAAAATCAGGTCGCTAAAAAGGAAAGTCAGATTTGCGCATAAAAGGAAGGATCGCGATTTTACCTCGTTGGAAAAGTATATGCAACTAACTAGAGAATTAGCAACTGAAAAAAAACGAGCAGAGGAAATTTATGTCAAAAACACGCTGGACTCCGGTAACTCGAATGAATTTTACAAATACCTACGCCGTAGAAGAGGAGATTGGAGTAACTCATTCAATATTAATACCGATGCAGGCGATAACCTGACCCAGGAACAGGACGTTGCTGAGGCATTTAATGATTGGTTCTCAGAAACTTATAATAAAGGTATTCAAGGAATAGGCAAAACGGACAACGGGGGCAACTGGTCACAAAGCATAGGGAGCAACTCTAACTATATCTAGTTATTTTAAAGAATATTCTTAAACTTAAGAATAGGAAATCGAAAGGACCTGATGAAATCCCCAGTGGCGCTATTAAAATGGGAAACAGTGCAATAGTGCCTTATCTTAGAACTTTGTTTATAGCAACTTTAAACAACAACCATATTCCTGATGATTCTACTAAATCGATCGTGATTCCGATACATAATGGAGGTTCTGAAACGTCAGTAGATAACTATAGGCCAATCAGTCTAACCTCTCAAGTCTGTAAACTAATGGAAAAAATTATAGCAGAATATCTCCGTGAATATTGGAGGGAAAACGACTGGTTAAGCGAGAGGCAGCACGGATTCAGACAGGGATACTCATGCGAGACGCAGATCCTCGGGTTAGTTCAAGATATCACCGAAACCATGGGTAAACGGGATGGAGTTGACGCAGTAGTCACTGATTTTGCAAAGGCCTTGCCTTACTTTTATGCTTAATTGTATAAATTTAATTGTAAACTATATGATGTACTGCCTTTGGGAGGTTTTAGGGGGTTTTCCTCTCAACTGGGGTGAATACCAGGCAGGGTAATGTATTTTCTTTCCCTATGAAAAGATGACTACCACCTGGCCTAGAGCGTACTATTAGTCCTTATAACTAAGTAAATAAATAAATAATGGCAGCATGCAGTATACCTTAGTAGAAGTATTTATTTGAAGAAGGATGTTTAGCCAGGCATTATATATCTGAGAGATGTGTGTAAATTACTCTTTAACGGGGAGTCTATTGGGAGAGCAATTAAACGTTAGAATTGAATGGATTCCTAGAAATCTAATTATCCTCGCAAACCACATTTGTAGCTCATTATTACGTTGGAATCGAGAGAAGCGTTTGCCGAAGCGTTGACCTAATGAAAGGCCAATTTAAGCAAACGGCGGATGGAGTGCAAACTAAACTCAAAATTAGGTTCTTTGGAAACAGAGGAAGTGAAATATATTCATGGGCTACCTGATTGGTTAACGTGTTCTGTTGGTATGAAAGTATTCTATTGGAAGCTCCCATGAAGAAGAGGAGAAAATATCAAATAAATCTTACTCGCTAAGTGCAAATATGATAGAGATTTCAGATAGCTTTTTCCGCGTTAGTATTACTGAATATATCAAATATGGATTTAGACGAACTTCTTTACTTAGTATTACTTGTCCTGAAATGTTTCCAAGCCTACTGGTCCAAAACTATCCATATATTTCATTAGATTGTAATATTTACTTCATTGTTGAATGTTCTTATGTCTTACTTGATTTGTTTAATTTCCTTGTTGCTAATGAAAACTTTTTCCATTGAATATTTCTACTTTTACCCTTTCTAACGAATTATATTTGTGGATGCTCCTTTAAATGCTCTTTCTTTCGTTTAAATGCTTAATTGCTTGCTTAATTGCTAAACTCACGTACTTAATAAATATTTACAGGTTCCTAGTAATTCGCATGAATTTCTAAAACTGAATGATTGAAATGTGTCCTGTTATTTATTTCACGTTAGATGATTTTTGTTTTCATTATTTATCAGTATTGTTGATGTCTCGTTTCTCTTCGTGATGTGAATCTTCTTTGTTAAGATATTACCTAAGATATTTTGTATATCCACTCCATCTAAATATTCACCAAAACATCCTTTATGTTTTTATATTAATGTCATTGGCAATTTCTCCTTAATAAATAACTATTATTATAACGTACCGATTGGAAATTTTCTAAATGCTTTCCTGGTTACAGTAGTTAGAGATGTATGGAAATTTGTGGGAAATAATTCATAATGCTCAGATGTTTATCGTACGTGTTTATGTATCGTGTTTGCGTACTTTTGATCTTTCGAGCATGCGCCTGTTGTATTTAACTTTGCCCTGCTGTGAAGCAATCCATAATTAGGCAACATGTTTTGAAAAACTTCGTATCGGGAACTTCTGTTCCGGTCCATCGATAAAGAGAAATATTTGAACGGAATTCGATATTTTTAGAAACTTTTAGACAGCCACTTGGTCGAAGGTGCTAAATGTGTGAAATTATTGAATTTCCCAGCTTATAGTTATCTTTCACTTTAAGAAGTTAACAGAACTACTGTAACCAGTAGCCCTCTGGGACGTTTTGTACGTTCTTTATCTTCCATAAAGCTTTGCCGTTGGATTACTATAGTTCTCGAAATTTTGGAGTGAAAATTCTTCCAGTTTAGGAACATTTTTACTTCCCGAAGAGGAATATCAATTCCAAAATGATTTTACTAAAATACTTTCTGTTTTATACTTTAAGAATTTTAGCTCTTTTGAAAAGAAATAATCACCATGGGCCATATTTAGAGTTTGCAAAGGTTAGCTTGTCTTCAAAAAGGGAAAGGAAATCTGTCATAATTTTAACCTGTTCACCTCTTCACCTTTTGGCATTGGCTATATCTCTGCTTGTACCATTAAACCTGTTTTAGGCCTTTCAAATCTTTCGCCCCTTCAGTCACGCATGTACTTTATTGGAAGTTTTTATTATTGCCTTAAAGATTAATGGAAATGCAAAAGTTCAGTCAGACCGGTAAGCAAAACAGGAACATCCCACGAAATACAAGTTTCTGAATATTATTCTTACAAGAGCTTTTGTTACAATTAATTGTTTTGTGTGATGGAATCTCCCACTTTTGGGCGGACGCTCCTACCAGTTGTGCCATCTTGCAGAACAATAACATACCGTCTTTTGGGAAAATTTGCTTTTATAGAAGTGACTTTGACTTAGCGGCACCCACCATCGCCACGGTCCTCATAGAGGTGACCCTTTGAGGAATGGATGGAAAAACCCTTTCAAGGATCATTCAGGGATGGGAAGGAAAATTAATTGAAAATTAGGAAAACATAGGGGGAGAGCTTGCTCCCGGGAAATAGTTGAACAGGGTTCGATTCCCCGTCCTGACAGAATTTCGCGTCCGTTTATTCTTTGTGTCTTGCTGGGCGCAAGCAAATATATAAAATGTTAATTTTCCATTCCTTCTCCACTTTTTAGTTGAGTAGTTTCAAAGAGAAAGCTCCTTTCTCCCCTTCACTGCAACAAAAATTCCTGAACCTAATTACCACTACTTTTATTTTCTCAATAGCTCATTGAAAACTTTAAATTGTAAATCTGATATTGGGGAAATTCATGGTAAATTATCCATTAAATTTTCGGCTGCTAGAGCTGATTTTATATATTAGATATGTTGCCATACTTTCTGATAGATTATTACCATAATCGATAATCATTAGCTAATGACACATATACGACCTTTTTGTGATTTTTATCTCACATCTGTATTGAGATTTCCCGCATTAAATGTTTACCGCTAAAATTTCACTCCCGTTCGTTCGGAGACGCATTCGCTTAAGTAAGGCCAATTAAGAGGGAATTTAAAATTTTAATTGCCAACAAAGAGTAACGCACAGAATGTGAGTGAAGCAATTAGGACGCAATGAATACGTGAAGAGCGATTGTGTTTTATGATTCATGGGGAATCTCTTCGTCCTTTTAGTTCATATTAGTACCTGCATTAAAATTCTCGAATTTCGTCGAATTTGGCCATTCTCATGTTTTGACTGGCCTGCTGTTTTCGCAATTACGGCGATTCCGAGTAAAAGCGGAATTGCTGCAAAATGAGTGCAAATCTATCAGAGAAATAAAACCCTCATTACAAACGAGGCTATTATTATCCTTCGATGAATTATTTCTGAATTATCCGTGGCGAATGAAAGGACAAAGTGGGCTATAGCAAATGCAATACTGTGAGACTTTCCTATCTAATGTGATTTTTAATTTAAGTTCCTTACAAATGTGTAGAATACAGTCCTATGGAAAGGAAACATGATCTGGATACCAGTGAGGGAAAATTCATTATTTGAAATATAATGCGTTTTAGATACGTCGTTTTCACGGTGGCGAACTTGTACTACTAGGTCTGGTTATTTTCCCTCAAACGAGGATGTTTTGGTAGGCATAGCATAATAATGGAACCGGATACTATTACCATCATTATTATTTTACTATTACGGCAAAGTTATGCCAAAATGGCCTCTCTTCAACCCAACCTCTGGAGTTATTACCTGAAAATATTTATCTGTCAAATGAAAAACAATTTCCCACAATCATCTTGCAGTTCAACATTAAACCAATATGTATGTAAATATAAACCGACTAATATTAGATAGTAAATATTTGGACCAAACTTATAGATATGAACTGATTGAATATGTGGTAGATAATCAAATACATAGTAACGTATTAAAACTTGGTATGAACACAACCACAGAAAGATTTGGGTTGGGGGGTGTAACTCTTCAACTGAAGGTTTACGGAAAAAAACTCAAGATGTGGGAAAATACCTACACAAAAATATGTCTATACCTTGATGAAAACATAGTTCATGTTTCTTTTAATATAGGATTGATAGAATGCATCTTTTGTTTAATTTGGAGAGTCTTCCTCATAGTTGTGTTTTGATAATACTCGCTCATTATGTCTTAATAAATATTCATTTGTCTTTTGGTATGGGATTGAGTGAATGCACCTTCTGTTTAATTTGGGAAGTATTCCCAATAGTTGTGATCACATTCGTGTATGTTACTCCTATCGTATCCTCTGAACATTGTTTTTCATTCATTCCATTGTGATGCCATTATGTGTACGTTTCCACTCGCACACTCGTAGTATCTTGTCTCGATGAGGAAAGCAAGGACAAACTACCTCATTCCTCATACATCCTAGTAAGCCTCATCCCCCTTCCAAAGCAATGTGCAACACAATCGTCGAGGGCTTGAAGTACTGTCGGCTTTCCATCATTGGTCTTCTTGTCTTGGATTTTCTGCCTAATGTTGTTGAAACGATAATGCATTCACGGGATTTTCTGTGTTGTATGTTGTTGTTGTGATAGGCTGTGGGGTCACAGGCTTTTATGTTCCTAATCTACCGGCTAGTTCAAAAGGTATATACCAGCATGCACATATCCTGCCAGTAGAAAAAGTACCCCACAAAGACACTCGGAAAAATATCCTGCTGTTATTAATTGTTACTCTTAAGCATTCAAAATATTATTATTTACGAACAGCCTTTTCCTTAAAGCTCGCTCTTTATTCAAATTTTCAATTTAAAATTTTCTTGGCTACCCTCAACATAATATAATTTCGTCTGTAATCCTCATAATTTATATTGAATATCTCCAGGTTCTTTTGATCGTAGTGCCGCGTTTTCAAAGCGAGTAACAGTGGTTTCATTTCGCTGGTTAAGGTGACAAGAAAGATGTGACGAGAGCTGGTCTGGTGCCAGTTGGCATAATTCCCGATGTTCTCAAGTTTAACGCATGGTTCTTGGTCTTAAACGAGCCAAAGACTTTCCTTAGTAACGCATTTAGAGCCACGCGCCAGGGTGTGGTCTGTTTTTAAAATTTGGCGGTGTTTTTCGTTTCGAATTTTGACCGTTAGAAGTAACGGCTTACTAATGAATACATACTGTATGGAAATCTTGGCGTAATATCATGTGGCCCATTTCCATCTAAATGATGTATTTTGTTATGCCTCCATGAGTGGATTATGTGATATATTAAACTGGAAATTTCCTTTAGGATGAAATATTCTTTGAGTATATTCATAGTTAATGAGATTAACTGTTTTGGTTCAAATTTTATAAAGTAGAAAATTGATTAACCTTATTAGTAAGACGAGTAGAAATATATCATGAAAATATGTATGGTGTATAAATGTAATACAAGTGATATATTAATAATACGATAAATACTCGATGTTATATTCAAGAACTTCGTTGCATAAATTTGCATGCCAGTAAAAGTTGAAAGATCTTTCAGCGTCTTCTTCATTATGTGAAATTTTCTTCCATAATTTTCACTAAATCTGCTATATTTATGTTACGAAGTTTTAATTTGCAAGTGTATCAACATTCTAGAAATTCCGGATATAAGAATGTAGAAAAAATTAACTCAAAACGCAATCTCATCTACAGTATATCATAGAGTGCTGTTTTATGCCTGCTAATTCCATTTTACAGTTCCCAATCCCGATACTATACATGTTAGGCCAAGATTAATGTACTCGCTTAATATAATGTGAACAGCTATAATTCGTAACTCTTACACTATTTGATTTTCTCTTTTTTCCCCGCATTGCGTTTACTTTATACTAAAAGTAAGACTCTTTAGACCTACATGAAGCACAAAAGATTGAACGAGTTGATTTATAAAAAGTCGAAAGTTCTCCGATAAAGATTGGATGAGAATTTGGTGAAAACAACTTAAAATTCAGTTTAAATATTCGTGAGTTCCCTCTGAATAGAATTTCCTCTGGTCTTGCCAACTTCCGTTTCTGGAGAACAGCCGCTTGAATCATCTCTACTATAATAGCTCTTCCAAACTTTTGTGATGACTTACGCTTTTATATTTCTTTCTTAATAATGCTCACGACTGCTTGAACGAGTTTTCTTTCGAAGGAAGTAGGAATCCATCCAGAAGGAAGTAGGTTACTGTTCTCTCTTCTCAATGATCAATGGATAATCGGAGACGCGGTAACTCAACCAGTTCATGGCGATCTATCGGTGAAACCCAAAGTTTGTTTTGGTAGATAAAACTCTTAGACTGTGTTTGCTTTCTGTAGTTATTTTAGTTTGTCCTAACTAAGAAAAATTAAAGATCCTCTAAAAACTGTACTTATCTGATCATGACCATGCTTACATACTTCTATGTGTATTGAGAAGAAATTAAACATTGAATGCCATAGAACATGTGTTAGAGCAATGCGTCGGGTATACATTTTCTTTCTTTCTGGATTTCTCTTATCTTAAAGTTCAGGTTTAAGTCTTTGGTAGAAAGAGACACGTGCATGGTGTAAATTCACATGAAATGAAATTGGTATTCATTTTGCTGCATTGCTACTAGACTTGAATAATTGGCGCTTTAATGATAGGTTCAGTATAATTGATTATAAAGGAGTAGTATCTGGAATCTTTAAATTTTGAAAGATACCGTTTCACAAAACATTTAAATAATCAAATACTCTTTATCAGAAATATGAGACTTGGGGTGCAAAGCAATAATATAAACGACTACTTTGATTCAAGCTTACGATATTTTATTTAAAACTTTGCGTATTTATTATAGATTTTCTTTTGTAGAATCAACTCAGCAACAGCACCATAATCAGAAGTACCCGTATTTATTCGAGTCATTCACTTGATATCGACCTGAGTTCTAATTAAGAAGTTTAGAGTGATAAAATTAGATTTACGACGTCGACGAAGTACGTAAGTTTTCTTATTCCACTGAAACTTTTTATCTCACCAGAGATAGTCGTATCTGGAGTTATCGCCGATAAAATCATTAAAATGAAAAAAAGGCATTTCCGCATTGGTTTCGATCCAGGAGGCCATTCTAATTACGCATCTAAGTTTCAAGCGGTGATCCTTAAAATTGATTTTAAAATATCAGGAAGTTTGACGAGAGTCGTTGCGAAATAATACCATGGAAGCTTTTTCGAAATAATTTGCCTCTAAAGGCTTGAAAAACTAAATGCGTACCCGGAAATATCGATGGTTGGAAGTGGGGCGATACACTAGCGTCGATGAGGGAATTTAAGATGGGAGATAAACTTGAAAAATATCTGGATATTTATGGGAAGGTACTTGTCAATCAGTGCGATAGGTTAATTTCGACTCTTTTTGTACTTGATAGGTAATTACCAGCAGACCAATTATCTGGTCTGTTCACCATTCTTATTCGTCTTGCTAGTTCTTCTTCCTCTCTCGGTTCCCTTACGTTCTTATTGGTTTTCCATATTCGTCAGTATTGATTATTTCATACTCTACATACATCCCGAACAACGTTAGGGCACTTCATTGAGGCATAGTAGAAACTAATTTGTTTCATGTCCATTCATTACCAAGGCATTACTGAAGCAATCAGTCTCTAACGTTCCTCACACACTCTATTCCAACTACATTTAGTCTAAAGGCACAGAAAAAGGAGTATTTTTGGGGAAATCTGTCATATTCGATGTCTGGACATTTCTTTCTTTATTTAGAAAAAAATTTAAATGCATATGTGAGCAAATATAATCTGAAACTGTCATACAAAGAGATAAACTCAATTTTTATCGGAAAGTGCTTTTTTTTAATTTCATAAATTAAATTAAACAAAGTTGATCTCTAGACTTGATTTCAAACACCCGCCGAAGCTAAAAAAGGAATTCAGTATTAAAGGAGAAGAACGTTTCACAAACATGCACAAGAATGCGATTGGAAATTCTGTCGACTTTGAAAGATATGCTTTCCAATTTTTGTATACTTCAAACAAGACGGATCGTCCAAGAATAGCTCTCTTTAAATAATTTTCACTTGTAAATCTAGCATATAAGACATTTTAATCAAAGACTTTTGTGATTTAGGACAATATGCCACCGCCATTTCACCGCTGGTATAATATGTTAACTTTGTATCTATGAATATAGTCCAATATGGAAGTCATAGAGGACTCTAATCACTTATTGGTGAAATGCCCACCAATCCACCCCACCCCGATTCATCCTAACCCAAGCATAGACCGTTTTAATGCAAACACCACCTTCTTGGTATTATTAGGCTCTAATTGTCTTCTTTTTATAATTTATAAAACATTGTTAAAAACCTGAAAAATTCTTGTCGGTGGAACGGCGGCAACGAATCATCCAATTCCCAGATTTTTCACCTTAGTGTCGGTTCGTGCATTTTTCTAGAGATATATTTCACTCAACGCATATTTTACCCGAGGAATATTTCTTAAATGATAATTTGAATAAGCGAGGGTAGCATAAACAAGACAATATCGTGGAAAATAGGAACGAAAAAGGCCCGAGGAAAATCCAACTTTGAAACACCGCCCATCTTTGATTAAATGTAAACAGGGAGAAAAACTTGAATTTCCGTTAAAAAAGTCTATGAAAATCTATATATCAGTTTTCCTTCTTCAAATACGTTTCTTATACTGCACGCTTGTATTGTATTAAATTATCTCGGTAAGGTAGATCTTTGCCTGCCTTGGGTGAAACATTTTTTAATAAGTTTATCACAGTACGCAAAATCATTAACAGTTCAACGTAAACATTAGGGTGGGCAGAAAAAGGTTTTTTTCAGATAAAGTTCGCTCTGTGCGAGAAAGTTGTGTACTGATATGAGGATCTTGCATGCAACATTTTTCCGAAATCGGATAATATTAACCACTGCCGCCCGAGCCCTAAAGTTTATAAATTTGCGAAAATACAGGCGGAAATCAGAGACAAATTTTTAATTTAATTTTATGTAAATTGAAATTTTAAATTTATTAGACACAATATGTGGTTTTACGACGCCTGGGAATGATCATAAAATTTGAAGTACAGGCAACCCGCAAAGCGACCAAAACTTCTGGCGAAATGGGACATCACCTTACGTTTTTCCTCTTGGAAGCAGTAATTGTCAATATTTTCCAATTTTATAAAATTTTATTCCTTTAGAAATGTCTCGTTCATTGTTTTGCGTAAATTAATCCGTGGAAAAACTTTACAATATTATTAATTTTGACGAACGACTATGCATCTGATGATTAATTACGATTCTTGGCTGTGTGGAAAGTATTCAGCACTTTAGCCTATATACCTCACACCCTCTTAATCAGGATGAGGAGTGAGGTAGTTCGCTTTTGTTCATTCCAGTAGAATCCACGAAGATTGGAAAAAAATTGTGTAGCCCAGCTGTAATTCATCAGCAAAGTGGAGATTTTCCGTTCGATAAATAACCGACGCAATATTTCTTGATGGCTCGATCCATTTCCCGTTTTCCCATTTTATACAGAAGCGTATTTGTTATTCGTCGGAGGCGTTTAATCACGGAATTTCGTTCAGGAAAATGGTGGGCGAAATCCCGGTCCCACTATGTCCAGGATAATGCTATCATACATTATGAATTTTAATGCTGCACTATTAATGGTTGTCGCTGGTTTCGGGGGATGAGAAGCTGGATCAATAATCCAGTCTCGGTTCAGTCATGTGTCCCATTTATTAGTTCATCGCTTTCCTACGTTTTCAACTCTCTGGCTCGGGTGCTGAATATTAGATGGGATCTGCACTGGATCTAGCTGCAGTTAATTTACGGCTGCAGACGGGGAAGGGGTGGCTGAATTGCTGTTAATTTTCTATCCTACGCAGTTAGGAATAAACTACGTCATGTTTACTATTAGTGGTAAAGCTTGTGGTGCAGTTGCCATTAGCGGCAAACCTATGTGTCCCCTCTAATCGGATAAGAGCAAATAATGAGGTGCACTAAAATTAATCAAGGCAGGCCAAACTACGTGTAGGGTTGCCGTTGCAGTTTCTACGTCCTACTTATTACGTCCATCGTTTAGTTACATGTTGGTATTAGAGGGTGGAATACATGGCTTCCAATACATACCTTTCGGTCCATGTTAAGGATTTAATCAGTATTTCTTATTATAACAGTATCATTACGATTAGATAAGTTGTCTTGTGTAAACGGATACTAATTACATATTAAGTATGTACTTACAATCATACATATTCAAGTTAAAAATAACATGTCTTACTCTTTTTTATTGTTTTTTCTTCTGTGTGTGTTAAGATGAAGTTACACCGCGTGAATTCTGAAGTGATTGAATTAGTTCTGCTCCGACTAGACATTATACATTGATAGGAGGAAACCCCTCAAAAATCTCCCTCTGACCTGACACATACAGAATCTAACATTTACACAAATAAATCCCACCCCATGGGCATAAATACATCTATCTTTACGATTCATAACTTCATGGACAAAATTACATATTCATGAATCACAGAGTGCTAGTCAACCTAAAAGAATTTAGTTAGCAGTTATAGCAATTTATTTCAATATTTTACAGTTATGCGTCCTTCTAAAATTATTTACATAAAACGTTTGTGCTATAAGCGTGACCTAATCCTCTTAATTAACGTAGTGATGATATTTAGGAATTTTTAAATGTAATAATTTTTGTGTGAAAGGGTAATTTAGCAATTTTTGGGGCTGCCACCTGACTTCGGTCAAATTGTAGCAAAAATATTAATAATAATAATAAGAGTGCTATCATAATAGATCTTGTTTCGTATCCGTCCATCGCAGTTTTAACTCAGATAGCACCATTTACACATTTTAGTTGTAGATTATTAAAAAATTTTGCAATTTTTTTATGTTAACAGATTAACAAGTTTCTCAGGAAAAAGGTATGTACAAATTTAGAAACGAAGTTTTATTCGTCGCAACGATAGCTTTAATGTGTAGTCTGTAATGTCACTCTTATTTTATGTTTGGATACAATTTTCTGGATTCAAAATTATTTAGAAAACTTAGTGAAGGTTGGGAGATTCATTTTTAGTCCCTACTCCACCACTTTCCGGTAAAAGGGACATAAGTTAGGCAACACTGCTTTAATCTGTGAAGCAAAGGGGATTAGCGTAGAATCCACCGTCATTAGCTATAAAACGCTTTGTAGTCAGAATGGGGCTTACTAGATGAAATTAGGATCGCTATGGAATGCTTCTAGTTCACTTTGCGCCGGAACACTATGATCGGAAAACATCCTCTTATGTGTAACACAATGCCCATAAAAATAACACTTTTCTCAGCACTCAAAAAAGTGTGTTCAAAATAAATACTCTGAATCAGTATCATTTAACTTGGTTTTATATTTCACTTGAGAATGTGGCGATGAAATCAGGTAGTCATTAAAACTGATGTTATTCGTAAATAGCTATTTTGTAGATTTACTTGAGATTTCATAAATTTGGAATTCACCGTGCAATAATCAAAGTGGTTTATCAGAATGTCTCTCTTGTTTCTGATAGTCAATCTTTAAAAGACTAAATGAGCACAGCGATTACGGAAGAGTCAGTGGGCAATTTAAACTACCTTCCTGTAGCCATTCTCCACAATGTTCTGCTTGACTTCTAAAATGAAAACATTTCTTGTTTTTTTATGCGGAAGCGTTCTTTCGTCTTTTGTTATTTTTTTATAGTCCATCCTGCTAATGGACGTTCATGATTTCAAATGACACGCCCCTTTCGAATCATCTCCTTTAAGATGTGATCTTTCATTATCTTTTGACCATCGTATTCAACATCTTATTAGGAATGAAGTGATCACTTACGCTGTGAAACGAATTCCTAGAATATCAGTTAACGCAGAAAAATTCCTCGGCCGAATCATAGTGTATAATTCGAAAAGGCAGTTCAATGCGTAATTACTGCTAAATTATAAGGCGATGTCAGTAGTTGGATGCGAATTTTATCGTAGCAAAAACATGGGCTTGGTTAAAACATACATTCATTAATAATTGCCTACTACGATTTTCAACTTAAGAATGTGTATTTGCTTTCATTATGAGCTTTGATTTCACTTGAACGTGTCGTTACGTGCGGAAATATTTTCACCAAACAGTGGGGTAGAATTTTGATATTTTAGATATAATGTTTCAGTTCTTTGAGGAAATTGGAGAGAGTACATACAACGCATATACATGCAATTACCCAACCATCAGTGAATGACTGGAAATATGTTACACGACGTAATGCATACGCTACAGTAGGCATTATTGTAACCTTTATTTCGATAAAGTTATCACTTCCTTCAATAAAAGGTTTCAGTTTTAATTTTGTCGAAAAATTCCAGATAAATAACGATTTTATCTCAGGCATAACTCGTTCGATGATCATCACAATGAGCGTTGCCAATTTCCTCTTAAAATTATTCACCTGAATTGACAAGAATTTCATTCACGATGATTATTGATGTGCCTTAATGTTTTCTAACACTTTTCATCTTCATCATTTGATGGTGAATGCCGATTACGAGAATTCTCTCGGGTGGAATGACAAATTACCGCTCTAGGGTCGGCGAAAAAGAATCACTCACGGCAGTATCTAGGGCAATACTTGATGGAAGGATTTTTATTCTATGAATAGAGTGTGTCAAACTTGTAAATCGCAGCATCATGATCGCTGATGATTGATGTGAAGATGAATTTGGTCGTGAATTACCGCCTTTATTCATTCTTCCCTCTACTATATATCCTCAGTTAAATTAGTCAGAGGGACTACGCATATCATTTCATTCTATAAAAGCGATGAAATCACTTCTTTGAACAAGCAAACACAAGAAAACCTATTAAGTGAAAGATAATGTCGTGAATATGATATTCTATTTCAGTGAAAAATTGTGTCTCTTGTTGTGCAAAATAATACTCAAGCTAGGCATAATTCGGTAAAACATTAATATATTTTTATTTCAGAATTAGTAATAAAGGAAGAATACATCAATAATTATAAGTGTTTTATTTAAAATAAGCGGAAAGAGGAGGTGATGGTTAGAATTTCACCTTGAATTAAGTTTTACGTATCACAATAATTACGCGATTTAGAGGCCGGATAGACAATTAGGTAATGTTTCTGTCTAAAGTGAATACGATTCCAGGTTCGATTCCCGGCGGGGATCCTTAAATGCAAAATAACCTCAGCGGTCGATTGCATAAAAGAGTTTCACTACAACTACCAAAAACACCTTGTAAATTTACGACTAAATTATTAACCTAAAAGCCGCCTTTCGGCGTGTGGCAGGGGTTGTAAACAGCGAGCCTTCAAGCTGCTTCTTCAGTTTATTGTTATCATTCGTGGAAGGAATTAATTCTTAAAACTACTTATATTGGTAGCTATATCTCTTGTTTTACACTCATTGTCGACCCGGGCGAAGTAGCAGAGGGGTCGTATATACAAATTAGGTATTCTGGAAACGTTCTGACAGTTTTACGAACTGTGGACGTAGTACATTGGATGACTGCTTAGCTAAATTACTGCATACTTTCTACAACAATCATTCTACACTACTGTTAGAGGGTACTCTCAGGCGTACACTTTTCTTGAATGAGAAATGAAGCTCGCTCTTATTCAACGGCGTAAACTTCCTCTGGAATTCCCCTTGGAATTCGAGAAGACAGTGATGTTCCGGCGATGGAAGGTGACCTTATCTCTCCTCCTTAAGCTTAGGTCCGCTGTAAATCTTCATTTTTCTCCGAGTGGAATCTTCGCTTTGATGCGTTCCTCCATCAACTGGTAGTCCTCTTTCTTCAGGTTCACTACCTTTGCCGCGTGGATAGAAGGGTCTTTGTTTGAATCGCGTTCTCCATAGCGAGTATTGTTTACAGGAGAGTAACTTCTTAGAAAAAGCAGTTGATTGCAATCAATCGCAAAACATATCATGAAAAATTGTCCGATGTATTTTTTAGTATGTGATTTCGTGTTTCCCCTCACAAGTATTAGGTATATACAGTGGTACCTTGGTTAACGACGCTAATCCGTTCCAAATTCCGTTCATTTCCGTTAACAAAAACCGTCGTTATCCAAGGCACGATTTTCCACAGGTATAATAATGGTAATGGATTGCCGTATTTCCCGGCGTCGAGGGCGCACCCCAGTTATTGGAAGCAAAACTTGTAATATTTACCGATTTAACTCCGGTGAGACAACATGTGCCTATGTGAATTAGCTACAATTTAGCATTGAACTATTTTTGATATTCTCCGCCAGCTGCTATTCAGAATGTTTTTATGATGTAACATCGTAACGTACACCAAATATTAGTTTATAATATAGTGATTATAAATAGACGTGAAACTCCGGAAAGACCAATCGACGAGGCGTCGTAAGCCAAATCCTACGTCGTTACCCAAGATATTTCTTGGTTACAGCAACTCGTCGTTAACCAAGTCCGTCGTTAACTAAGGCCGTCGTTAACCAAGGTACCACTGTATTAGTCGGAAGGAATGCTTCTGTGAATCGAATCGATTTGTTTTCACGTTACCCATATTAATATCTTCTCTATTATATTCGTTGATATAGATGGATATTAATCTACAGAAGTGTTAAAATTCGTCTATTATTTATCGACTCAGTATTTACCAAAATATTTTCGTGCGAAGAATTCGTCGCAAACACATAAAAAATGCTGTCAATAAGGGTTTCCTGTAGAGCAGGATTTCCCAATTTGTTTCTCAAATGGAACACTTCGCAAACCTGGGAAGTTTAACGGAACACTTAGCTTATTTTTAGGTTAGGTAATTCTATTCGTAAAATTTTTAAAAATCATTTAGATACAACTAATTATTTATTTAGTAATCATTTTAAAATATAAAACTATACTATTATGATATAAACATAAAAATATGAATAAATAATGCATTTAATGAGTTTTATTCTCAACTCTCCATTAAGACTACAAATAGCCGCGGAGCAACTATTCAGGTTCAGCGGAACACTGGTGTTCCGCGGAACATAGTTTGGGAAACTCTGCTGTAGAGTGTGAGGCAACTGGCTCAGGGCGCAGTAATAATAATTTTTAACACATATTAGTGCGAGTTTATAGCAAGATAAATTATATATAGATATAGCCAGATCATCATCATGAGAGTTATAATTATATTTAATTCTAGTCCTAGGGTTTAATGTTCTTGCCGAACAACGCTGAGGTCACGGGTTCAAGTTTTGTGGAGGACGTGGTTGATTTACGTTTCTTTAAAAGTATAATTGTTTGATTGGCCTCGGCAGACTAAAATTCATGTTATGAATATTTGATTTTTATTATTGTAATAGCGCTCCAAACCGAAGGTCCCTGGTTCGAGTCTACGCTTATCGTATTATTATGGTTAGAGATTGGTCATGTGTATTATTCTATTGTTCTATTCTATTATGTAAATATTTACGTCTGTCCCTGTAATTGGTCTATAAATGGATGCCCGTGGGGAATTTGGAATAAAGTTAAAGATAGAGAAAAGCACATGGACTGATTATCGGCAGTCGTATATCACTTTCAAAAGTAATGTTTGAAAAATTGTCTTAGTATAGTTTACTTTACGATAAAAATACGCTGAACTGTATGAATTTTATTAACTAAGAAGAGTTTGATACTTCCTGATATTACGTTACCTAATATTTGCATTAATATATTAAGTTATCGGGGAAAAGGAATTAAGGATAAGGAAATTAGTTGTCGCTTAAAGCGTATTAACTAGTGTAAAATTACGAATAAGTGCTTAAAATAAAAGTGTTAAAAAGAGAATCCTTGTGGAAAAGTCAGGAATGGAGAATAATAGTTAAAAAAAAGCTATTGTCCCTTCAAGTACCATCATGTGACTATTGCTTCTATTGCTGAGGCTCTGTCAAATCCACCAAACTCATATTTGAATTACTTTTGCTGTAATATATTCATCGAAAACATGCAAAATTGTACGGAGGGTGATTTTTTTATACCCAAGGCGCATTAATTATTCGCACTTTTCAATGAAAGAAAAATAAACTAAATTGTGAGGTTTCAAGGAAAACTCCATATGAACTGGATTCCGGTTTTAAAGCATGTCACATAAAGCGGGCACACACACAGGACTTGAGGTTATAACATTCCATTGCAAAAGAATGCTTTACTTTTAATTAATTGTATTTTTTATATTAAGGAGAAAAGGTGGAATATTTTTCCTTTTTCAAAGATGCGAACAATTTTCTGAAGATGTTATTTCACCAGTCATGCGTTACCGTTTTTTATAAATCCAGGAATTCAAATAAAGATACCGCATAATGACGCCATTGCATTAAAACTGGATGCCGTGAAGCAAATTGCTTAGAAGCCATTGTGTAATTTTAAAGATATAAAATATGTCAAAATTGCAGAAGCTGAAGGCTAAAGATTTGAGGAAAGAATAATTTTTATTGAAATGTAATTTTAATATCATGTAAATATTTTTATTTTAATACCATTTAGTTTATTTGAATGAAATAATATGTCCTACCACTTAAAATTTTCTTTGTGTGGAAAATCCGATTGAGGTATATTTTATTTTACGCACTATTATATAGATTAAGTAGAAGCATAAAATTAAAGTTCGAATTACGGCAAGTAATTTTAATTTATTTTTCAATAATTACTCTGATAGAAATCTGATTCGCATCTCTGTCTACAGACTGACTTCTTTTTTCACTTGGTTTCGTCTCCTTCCCGATATTGATGCTTCAGGAAGAGTTTAATGTGTTTCAATTCCAAGAAAGTTATTTATCCAGGATAAAATTTCCTTACGGTCGTGGAAGGAACAAAATAGAGCTTTCCTTTCCTCTTTGAAATTGGAAGTAGATCGCTAGTTTTCCGCTCGGAACGGCGCTGAAGATTCTTGCTTCGTACGCATGAGACGTTTGAGGTAAATTGAACGCTGTCTTCCATCATCATTGACTTACCAGAATAAAAGTACGATAAGGACTGTTGCTTCTTCAAAGGTTGTATTCCCTGTACTAGATTTTAAAATAATATCTTTACAGATGATATTCTTTTTATAATAAAGGCTGTAGTAAAACAAGTGTAAAGTGCGGTGTCCTTTCTTGTTTTATCGGAATACCGGTGAATGAGAAGAATAACGCCGACAAAAACGGCTATTGGAGATTTTAAACCCCTAATAAGAACTCTTGTTTCCTCTAAAGATTTCACCCTCTGTAGCAGATTTATGAAAAACCATTTCTTCAAATTTTATTCTCTTGGATAAAAATCTTGCATATGAAAGTTATTCCAGCTGACAAAGATTAACATAAAAGATATTCTATTCTTGATTAAGGTATTTTGGAATGGAATGAATTACTTCGATCGCTATTCAATTCCTTGCATGATTATGTTAAACCTTTAATAAGAAATGCATTCCTTTAAGAAAACAAAGAGAGGGATAGGATGGATTTTTTCTTCAGTGGTGACTGTACTGTACGAAGTAATTGATCTATTGACACGTTAGGGATTTTCCGTGTTACTGTCATGATGACTATGATGAGATTTTATTAACCGCAAAATATCCAGAGTTAAGTTGATGGTATTTCAGGAAAGTCTTACGCATATGTCTGTTTGTATTAATGTTCATATTTGTATATATGTAAATACTTAAGGATGCAGTATTGCAATAAGAAAAGTAACACCAGAGTTAAGGAAACTACGTTTTTTTAGACCACTTTCGGCCTATTTAAGCATGAGATGCTGCCTTTTCGTCTATCAATAAAAAAAATCGAATTCATAAAATGATTTTTTCTTCCCAATCTCATTTATTACTTCCAGCAAAAAAACGAAGAAAACATTCTACCTAGATAAAATTCACGGAGAGAATTCGCCTCTCCTCCGACATAATCGAAGAATTGTTAAATAAATGTTAAGTGGATAGTAAAAGTAGCTGTTTTTTTAAACCATGTTATATTTAAGAATTCTTTGATTATTTTACCGAGGTTTAATTGCCGATTGAATTCGTTTGACTACGAAACGATATCGTGCCAATAGAGAGAAGGAGAGACATTACCCAAGTGCATTTTGATGGTTTCCAATTCAGCCAGAATGATTTCTTGTGCTGCCTTCTGGTGGAAAAAGGTTCTTCACCTTTGCTCTTTACTTTTCCTCAATGCATTCCTTAAACCAGTCAGTACAGATGCATCTCATTAATCCATACCTTAAGGAAAGCGAATGACCATTCACGGATTTTCCTCGTCAAGAGTGCGCCAATTACCATCACAGGGTTTTCTCGATAGAGGTACGTCATATACGATAGAATTTTAGTGTCTTGTTTCATAACTATATTTTCCTTCATCCTGTTGTGGTCGCGAACTCCACGAATTAAGTTGTTTTCCTCTGATTTTTGTCTGCGTTCTTACACGATTCGTGATTAAATCTCGGCTGAAACTGAAAACTATGGTAAACAGACACGTATTTAATCGTTATCTCCGTGATTATTTGTTGGCTAGCGTCACTTAGTTGCGCTCGATCGTGAGATTGGGTAACCACGTTAAAGTAGGTACAACGATAACCTTGGTGTAAAAATCAACATTAAGTATTGATGTTTATCTCAGATTGGTAATCAGGTATTCGGTATTCCAGTTTCAGATCTCTTGTTAGAATGATTGAAGTTTGATAATAATTAAAACTCATATTATACAGCTAAATGATTGAGCTATCTAGCTAGAGCTCAGATAGCACACAATTAGACGTTCTGGCTAGATAGCTTAATCGGGGGAGCAACTGACCGGCAATTGCGAGATCCGGGTTCGATTCCAGGTCATGTCAGACTTTTTTATGTCCGTTCTTCCTCATGAGTTTTCCTAGGCGTACTACCTCTTCGTGCAAGTCACCTTTCACTTTTCCTTGTCATTCAGAAATTTTGTAGTCTTTCTCCTTCAAATTTTGATATTTTTTATGTATGCTTCCAAATTATTATTATTAATTATAATAATCGTCTTTATTTGGGTGAGATTGAAACAAAAAGTCTCTTCTTACATCCAACCCATCGTCATTAATATTAGAGAGATCGGTAAAGTGTTACTGACAATGAGAGATGATTGCTTAAACATATAATTCTATATTCTTTGCCACAGAGCGTTTGAAAAGTTAATCAATTCATATCATATAGGATGTTTTTGTCATATATACGGCGAGAGGAGGAGGAGGAGAGGCGTGGATAGAGTTAAAAAGCAAAATATAGGAACCACAATATATTGCACTAGGGGATCACAAGCACAAGTTAAAACTGAGGAAACAAAGGGCTGATATTGCCAAATATTCTATTATATATAGAGCGTTGAAAGAATGGGGTATGTTGCCTGAAGAGGTCTTCAAACCCTTACCAAAAAAAAGGAGTTTATAAGTAGATGCTGTAGTTTATGTACTAATTGGATCAAATATTGTTGTGTTTTGTATTTTTTGGATATTTTTTAAGTGACTATGTGAAAACGTTGAAGTGAAATTTTGGCCTGAAAAGTGACATTATTAACTGTGAGATTAATTTTAGTGGTAAGAGTATATATGTTGAGTACATGTTTTGGAGGTGTGCCCGGGAGATGTAATTAGATCTTGTTTTAGAGTTGCGGTGTTCGAATTTTGTCTGTGGGTAATGATGATAATTTTGGGATATTTGTTTGTGTGTAACGTCTGGTGCGAGGGATTGGGGTTAGTTTTAAGTTGTGCATAGTCCATTGCTCTGTCACCAGAAAAAATACTACTTGCAGCACATGGTATAAATAAAAAAATACATATCGCTCCCTGCCTTACGCCACTGGGCAAATGCTGGTAATAATTGTCAGTTCGCGACTCGTAGTTATCTCGAGAAGATCGATATGTTTTCGAGGAATTCGAACTGTGAGCGTTACGTTTTTGTGTTTGCATAACCATGGAGAAGAATAAATAGAAAGCCTTCGCGACAGGTTTTTCGGAAATCGGCCCGCTGTTGCCAACACCCAGTTCAACGAAGAGGGCGCGGTGAAATTCTTTGTGTTTGCCTCGGGCGCGAAATTTTTCTAACTAATTAGTCGGAATGCGTGGATTCAGCTAAGAGAATTCATTTGGTACAACGAAAAGTATGATTTAATCGTTATTTAGAGTCATCTTACATTTCGCACCGTAAGGGCCGAATAGGAACCATTTGCCGGTTTTTTCCTTATTTAGGAGAAGAATTATTGAATGAGCCTTAAATCTTGGTGTGTTTTAGTTGCTTTGCTGGCCTGTGACTATTTTTACTTGTATTTGTTAATAGATTTTAGTGACCATTATTCTTTTTATTTTTCAGACGACATTTTTTTAATAATCGATTAATGTTTTTGTTACCTCCGACGCTTTTATTTGTTATGCTTCTATTAAAACACAATTTTGCTGGTTACATTTACCTTTTTGTAGCCGGTATAATTTTAATTTGTCTTTTGGGACAGGATGGAGAAAAATGTACCTATCATTTACTTATTTCACCGTCTTCTTTATAGCTGAGATGGTATGAAATCTACTGAGGTATTGGTGAATCTAAAATGATGACATCATTAAGATCTCTCCTATTGGGATGCTAAAGAAACTGTTACTCGTAGAGTCACTGTGCTTAACTTACGTGGACTTGTTCCTCTTATGTAATTCTGGCTTATTGAGGAAAGCAAGGTAAAACTACTTCAATCCTCATGTTGCATAGTAAGCCTCATCTATCTATCTACTAGCTCTTGATAGCTAATAATAGATAGGAGGAGTTTCTAATTGGCTTTTAAACAGAATAATTCTAGACAGATGGTTTCGTATTATGTACAAATGCCCAAAAATGATCCTCCTAAGCAAAAATCTGTTAAATATTTTTTTCTTTCTTAAATAATTTTTCATCGTCACTTCATCGAATCCAATATTCGCAAGTTTCTAGCAGATCTAGTTTTAGTCTACGAGGTGTCCCATTCCCTTAGTATTAATCTAACCTTCGTTTTACCTACCATCTCCAGCAACAGAATATTCTGAACTAGACCCTCCCTTGCATATGTGCCTACCTTTATATGTTTTAACATATCTTATCTGTTTTTATATTCCATTCGCGTTCTTCTCAGAAAATGTTTCCTTTTTTAAATTTAATGTCAGGGTTATACTTGGAAATTGCGTCCGGATAAGGAAGTGGTCGGATTCTGTATTCTGAAAACACAACTGCACCGCTATTATTATCTCTCATGTTTAAATACGATTTGGAGGAATCATACTGATATAATGGAATTTTACACTCCGCAACATAAAATAAAAATATTGAGAGAATTTCTCCAAATCACAAAAGTTTAAAAATCGGATTTGACTTTTTTTATAACAATAATGAAGAAAAGACTAAATTAAAGTCACTTTCTATAAATGCTCGGTAAATGAAAAGAAGTTCGAATAAAAAATGTTAGCAAAAGATCCGCTAAATTGCCTTAGAAATGTGTCTGGGAAAATATACTTTACACAGTTTTTTATTTTTATGTGAAGTCCAACAAATTTGCGTGATTTATTGCAGTTTAATTTCGAATAGGTCTCATTATAGTAAGTGCAGTAGTTAATATGATAACAATATTACATGATATGGCAACTTTGCTGGTTTCATTAGATATCGTTAATTATGACTTTCACTATCATTGTGTTTTCCACGGAACATAAATAATGAAAAAAATATCGTTGTTATGATGATGTTAGGATAAAATTTTCTGCAGTATTTCGTTTAATTGGTTCCGTAGTAATACGAGGGAGGAGGTTTGTGCTCTTTACTTAAGAACTAACTAGGATTTACTGTAATACCAAGCAGCGAATGAGCAAAGGTGATAGGTGATAACATTATTTCTTATTTATTTCAGAGACAGAATACGTACCATATAGAATGGCAATATATATTACTCCTAAACAATACTAATGTTGAGTTAATTTTTGTCCCCGTTAAAAAAATTATGCTTTGTCCTAAGAATACCAAAAGTTGGTCCTACTGTCATAAATCTACATGCGTGCATTCTGAATGAGGGGAAACATGCACGCATGTTTTTCATACACGAATTAGTATTCGATTATGTATTGGAGGGAAACAATTTAAATTAATGAAATGTAAATTATTTTAATATTTCTGGAAGAGCTGGTATGGTATATATCTGGTATTTGAAAGAGTAATACTTTTTTAGTGCTCAGGCAGCTGAGGTCATTTCACTTATCAATGGAACCCAGGACAGCTTCCACTAAAAAGCAAACATGTTTCCCACTTTACAGTCTGTTTAGTATATGTTGTTACCAGGGTTATTTTGGATAATCATTTTGTCATTTTATCTGTCGTCTGATTTATAAATTCATTTTCTTTTAATCAGGAAAAGAATGTGAAAGTATAATGCTCGATTTTTGTGCTGTAGGGATTGTTATTATTGCATAGTTGTTGTGGAAGATTCCTTTGGAATACTCTTCTATTTGTAACGTAATTCATAATGATAATAATCACATTAAGTAGAAGATCATGAAATACACACCATCGTATTTGAAAACTAATTAGAATGAATGCAGAAGACAAATTTGTCAGTAATGGATAAGAGTGAAAATACTAAATTGTAATTGCGTATGAATGTTTTTATTCTTGCATAACACGAAGTTCAAAATTATCAACTAATGTGATAAGGAAAATGCTCTCTATCTGATATGAATGATTAGTTGATGTCATATCAATAACAGTCCATATCAACGAATTAGTCCATAATTACTCATAATGGAGTCTCCAGAATGACCTCATCAATCTTTACCATAATACGGTTTCAGTCGTGGGTACACCGGGATTGCATGAAGAAGCTTCCCTTGCTAATGTGAATGAGAAATTTACTCAAGGAAATGAGTTGGATACGACTTCACTCTCCGTTGAAGTACATACACTCGCGTCCCTATTATTCATTCTTTATTAGCCATTAGGTAATCTAGTTTCCTCGGTTAGCTGCTCTGCCAAGCTTTTGATATCTTTCACCTTTCCCATAAGCTTAACAGCGTTCCTCAACACATTTTCGGTTGAGGAGGTGCCGTCATGTCCTTTGTTTATTTTTGGCAGGGACCCAAACGCGAAAGAAATTTCGTAACCACGGTTACGATTGGATAAAACGACCGGTAAACATAAACTGCATCCGGTGTTAAAAAATTAAGTTGCCTTAATTCCTTTATTTCTTCTTTGACTATGACCATGTAATGAAAGAAAATTTGGAGCACGGCTGGTAATGAATTACAGGTTTAAGATCTCCAATAGCCGTCTTTGTCGGCGTTCCTCGCCTCATTCACCGGTATTCGGAGGAAACGAGATCGGATCATTATATTATTAGGCTAATATTACCGATCTTTTATCAGTATCTTAATACCCCTGATGATAATAGCATCGCTATTAAAATGCACATTAGGAGTTCTTAAAATATTGGTAATCTGAGCCTTCCTCTAATCTCCAAATACCGGTGAAGGAGGTGAGAAACGACGACAAAGACGGCTATTGAAGATTTAAAACCTCTGTATGTGTGTTCAGAGCTCGTGACAGTTTGGGATAGCAGTACGATTCGATATTTGAAAGTAATCCAGTTTTTCCTGCAGTTATCTTCGCTTACCTCAAGTTTCCTCTTGGAGGAATTAAGTCGAACGCTTGACTTCCTTATCTATAAGGTTTTGACAAGCGAGGCCTCGTTAACCGCAAGTCTGGTAGCTCCTTCCTGTCCAAGTGTGGGTCGCACACTCGAGGAAAAAACCCCTTGGTTTAGGCGAGAGAGTTTGTTTTGGAATGGGGCTTCAAGATCGAAAGCGTCTCCTGATGATGATGTACTTTTTTCGTCACGCTGGCATCTTTACGCGGCGCTTTCGGCTACAGAATGAAAGCTAGACTATGGATCTTGGCGCCAACTCAATCAGGTGGCCTTCGAGACGCAGCTAGTCCGGCCGTTCCCTCACAGATGGCGCGGGCTACCGATGAATTGGGAACGCCTTGCCGCTGTCTGCGAATGTTTTTCCTGACTTGTTGTTAATCAATCCTGCTCTCTTCTAAACAGGGCCAAGGTTGTTTTTAATCACCGTTAAGCTTTCGAGGCGTCGGGCATTTTGTAACACTCTTTGTTGCACTAGATTGCAAATAAGTAAACAAATGCTGGCCTCCTTCACTTCTGTATGGTTGTTACTGTGTCTTTTTGGAAGAGTTAGTGAAAAGAAAGGTTACTTTTTATTTCCAATGTCAAAATTTATGGCTTTCGGAATTATCAGTTGGGCCCAATAGTCTTTATATTGTGGATTCAGTGACAATTTTTCGAGAACTCAATTACATATGTGCCGCTATCTATCTTCTTTGTAAATTATATCGAAAAGAAACCTGATTATCAATGTGCTTAAATTTGCATTCTATTTAATGATTTTCACTATCTCATATTCGTTACACAGATCCGTTCTGAATAGTTATTAAACTAAATTCATAACAATCATCTCTCGGATTGACAGAGGCGCTAGTTTGAATTGTTCCAACTTTACGGATGAGTTTCATTTCAACGGCTTACTGACGAAGTTTTCAAACCTTATTAGATAATCTAAATTAAATTTGATAACAGTTTGATATCCAATTACCCATTAAGAAAGGACCATATGCCGTTAAACAAGAAAATCGTTGCTGATGGTTGGTGATCATGATTATGCATTAATAATCGCACACTGTCATTCGTGTAATATTTTAGTTTTTCTTATGCTTCTTTTGTTGTGAAGTATTATTATTATTATTATTATTATTATTATTATTATTAGGGGTCTTTATTACACGTGAGAATGAGAAGTATAATAAGTTCCACAAGAATATCGTATCACTATTCTTGATTGTATCTCTTTTAAGAATCGGTAAGATTCGTCGCAGATTCCCATCAAATAAATTAATAATCTAAATCTATTACTCAGTTTAAAATTAAACCCTTCGATCAGCTCAGCTTATATTCAACTTTTTCACAAAAAGTTAGTTAGTTGTATTTCCTACAGCGACGTAAACAGTTGTTTCATATTTAACCACACAATGGTTGAACATGTCATAAGAATTTGGCTCAATAAATATACACAGGAAAACTTTTCTCCGGTCCCTATTTCAGACACAATACCAGGAGAAGATAACATTCTATTCAGCAACGATCGCTGAAATTCTACCCATTCATCACGAAGCTCCTCTCAGACGCGGATATATATGTGGTTCCCGGGACCGCTCTGTTATTGGAAGAAATACGCTCCTATTTTTATTTTCTCCTACGTTTAGCAGGATACTTTTCCCTTCGTCTCGAAATCCCGGGAATTTCCGTTGAGTGTTATTTCGCCGAAAGCTTTTATAAATCGCCGGGGAAAACGGTCTGCTCATAACGTTGCGAAACGTTGCCTCTCGCGGATGCGACTACTTTCGCGGACATGTGTACCGTTCCATGAGAGAGGGTCATCTGCGGCTACTTCATGCGAATATCTTTCTGATTCCACGCAGATTCTGAGTTTTATTTCTTTTGAACGCACATCTTTGGAGATTGGATAACAGAGAGAGAAAAGATTTCGCTGTTTTGCACGATTTATATTAATTACCTTTACATTAACAAAACCTGGAATGGGATAAACCTGAAATCCGCGAAAGTGGCGAGTAGCAGGGGGTGTAAAATACTTATACCCCTACTTGTAATTCCTATTAACTTTTTTCTTCTCGTGATACGAATTATTCGGGAAGAGAATACAAGTGATACTAGGTGACTCTCTATAAACTTTATTGTTCGCTTCACGACAAAGTAGATTGATAGCACTTACTCCCTCTGAGGGCCCGGAGCCGGTCAGTTCCAGCCACTGGGGACTTGTCCGGGATTTGAACTCGGCAACTCTCGCTCCACCTTTTCGTGAAACGAACAAATAAGTTAATGGATAACCCTCATCTTGTATTTCATTCGTATCACGACACTATAATGGCGGAACAGGAATTCGCAAAAAGAATGCAATAAAGCTGAGTGGTAGGATTATAAAAGTATCTGGACAGCTTGGCTCGACTATGAGCTCCCATAATGAGAATCGAACCAGGGACGACTATTAGTAAAGATAAACGCGATACCCGCTCGGCTATCGGGATACCTTAATAATGGAATCATTATCATGGTTCGCATGTTTGCAATAAAATCCAAAGAAAAAGCGTCGATGTAGAATAATGGGATGCTTGTCATGATTCTACATTGGAACGTTTTCTTAAGATTGTATTGGGAGTATGCGAGCCTGATCCGACCCGCGAAACGTTTTCATGCGACCCGCGAACAACCCCAAGGTTACAGGATACATTCATGATGTCATTTTCGACGTTCCTGTTTATTTAGCATCAAGAATATATTAGAGGTCTGGAAATTCTCCCAAACCGTGTAAACAGCAATCTCAATCCAAAGTAACGGTTCATAACAATAGTTATTTGCGTTGTTAACAATGAAAAGAGGCAATAAGTTAAGTAGACTCTAGAGGTGCACCACAGTTTGGGAGTTTGTGAGTGAGAAGTTTTGTTGGATTATTTAGCTCCGTTGAATACATAAAATAAGTATGTTTGGAATATCATTGCGGTGTGTATATTCAAGTTCACAGTGTCAGTAGGATTAACTGCCATGCTTTGCAACTCACCTGAGCTCAGTTTATATGTAGTTTTTTCGTGTTAACTTATTAACTTCATGGTGGAAATAATTAAGCAAAAGTTTCAAAACATATTTTGTTAATAGGGACCGGACCGGGTTCAACTACTGGTAGCTATCATCAGGTCACAATTAAACCTTGTCGGCCATAGGTGTTGTACGAGTTGCCCGTAGTTGTGGCCTGTTGATAACTAGTAGTAGTTGTTACCGGTCCGGTCCCAATAAACAAAATATTTTGTGAAACTTTTGCTCAGTTATTTCCACCATAATGCAGTTTCACTATGTAACGGCGTCTGAAATTAATTTTACTTACCAACTTCATTTTAACGACCTGCTTTTATGCCTTCGCCTTCTGTGAACGAAACTATTGGAAAATTCATTCATTAAGAGAAATAAATCTCGGAAAGATTAATGCTAGATGTTTTCAAAGCAAAATTTAGTTGAGTTTTGATCAGTTATCATTAATTCTTAATGGAATACTGCCTAAAGTGTGACTCGCACAGTCATTGTGCTTTACATACGTGGGCTTGTTCCGCTTATAGATTTCTGGCATGGTGAGGAAAGGAAACTACCTCATTCCTCATTTTGCATTTTAACCTCATATCCCTCTATAAAGCTTTTCGTAGCTAATGGTGGAGGGGATGAGGTTCAATTTAACTTTCGTGCTGATGACTGTTCAAACGGGAATAGTCATATTTTTGATGTAGCTGATTTTAGAACATGCTATTTTTTATTTGAATTTGATATTCGTTTTTATTAAACATTCAACATACTTTAGAAATGATAATCACGCAATCCAATTTCATTTAAATATCAAAATGTTAATCTAAAATGTAAAATATAACATCCCTTCTCTAATCTAAGCCAGTAGTAATTTAGCTCTAATTCATTTAGTTCAGAATATATTACTTTGAATTTTTACAAATAAATTCGTGATGTGTCAAAATATATGATTTTCTAGTTACTAGTCTCACTAAGCACTATAGAAAGCTCAATAATAATACACCCCCACCAACATTTTTAGTCTTATTAAAATCTAAATCACGTTCAATTTTTATTAATTATCCGACGGAAAATGATTTTGATATTTGTAAAAATCCACTCTTTGGTATACGTAAATGATATTCAGGTTGTATGTCAATAGCATAAAATGACCATAAAGTAGTTTAGAAACGATTAATGGAAATCTTTCGTTATGAAGAATTTATAAGCAACACTTTTTGATTTTAGTATCCAGAATTTCAATAAAATTGAGAGTTTTAGTATAGTTTAGTAGTTTTAGGTATATATTATATTTCGATGATATTTAAGCTTGCATTTCGAATATGCTTATAAATAATTAAGCATCAGTGAATGTAGGCGTGCATGTCTCATTTATTCTCTCTATTAATAGAAATAAAAGCATGTTCTTCGATTTCCACTGATTTCTTGTCTGGGTGTTATGTAAAGCTATGTAAGAGCATTCAAGGTACGTCATCACTTGGTGTTTGAACATGCAGGCATGTAAGAAACCCAGAGTACATCCTTCTATGTCGTATCTCTTGTTTACAAGTTTCCTTATTACTTCCGCTGCTATTTCAGTGCTTTAAGAATTTCTGGTGAGATGTCATCACTTCTTGCTCCAACTCCATTCAGTTTTTAATTGCCTTTCCCTGCGCCAGATTCCGTTGCACGTTCTTGGTCTCAAGTTGCCTTCTTTGGCCTAATTTGCCTTTTAGAACTCTATTTGGGAAGTCTATATTCCTCGAAATACTCGAATTTGGCCCTTACCTACCTCGACGACAACTTTAGATTTGCTATATCTTTACCGACTTAATGTGTAAGATTCGGTTTTAATAACCTTTTGGTATAACTAAGAAATGCGAGAGTACTGGAGATAGAGAGATATTAGAGAGTTTTGATTGAAATAACTTGGTTACTTCAATAATAATGGTAGATAAAATTGTTAGGGAAAATATCGAGAGGAGAGTAATATCTGTACTAATAAACCCAAGTTTGAATGCCTGGGAAAAGATAATGGGTCACTGGAAAAAAAGGTGTTAAACGGTATTCATTATCAAGGAATGAAGAAAAGAGCGTTATTTTAAATGGAATTAAGTGGAACGCGGACACATCATAAAATAGAGTAATTATGCATCTATATAAAGAGTGTAATTACTTTAATTCAACCTATATCGGATCTTATTGTATGTTGTTAGACTTTAATGCTTTGTCGATAAAGGCTTTTCGATAGCTCGATGCGTTTATTCTACTTTCTCTTGAACAGATCATAATTTTTTTATCTTTAATACTGAAAAATAGATTATTCTATCTGTTTTCAAAATCATTTTTCTCATGATCTATTCCTTGTGTGTCATCCCGATATTTTTTAATGTTTATGTAAAGGTTTAAAATGGGGGCTCAGTCCTGTTTAATATGAGACCACAAACATATAAACGTTCTTAAGTTATTTAAAATTCAATTTTGAGTTTCTTCTCCTTAAGACTTTTTCTATCAGTCTATAAATAGGATTTTAATCTCATTTTTGTATTATATTCTATGGTTTCCATTAATTTAGTAGGAAACGGTAGGAAGTTCATTTTCTACAAGTTTGCGCTCTTGAAAGCCATGATGTATAAAGCGATGCAAAAGGGAGACTGGAGACAGAACCTTAATCTCTGGATGCTCTAGTTGTTCAGAGATTAGATGATAGGATTAGAGCATCCGCCCAGAAAGTAGAAGATCTGGGTTCGAGTGCCGGTCTTATCAATTTTTTTCACTTCCATTTGCTTATTCTGTTCTCAGGAATATCAAATATCACTCTTAATAGAAAATGGCAGAGATCGGATTTAGTGAATGTCTCTGCCAATGTTTTACATGTTTCGCACATTTTCTCAATTTCTATGTGACTTGTTTACCCATGGGTCTTTGCTTTTGGAGATACGCTGTGATATTAAAGTATTTACTCAAGAATTCATTTTATTTATTTTGTATACAATTACGCCGCAGTGAAACACTTGGTCAGGTGGCGACGTTATTCTTTGATTTTTATGAATTTAGATTTTACGAAGTCAATTTTTCCCATTTCTTTCATACTCAATTCGTTAAGTACAACCCACGTCTTCCATTGGTGAATCTAATAGTTATCGCTTTATCTACGATTATCATGTAAACCGAGCATTTAATGAAACACTGCCAACGAATTAAGCCATTTGATTCTCAACCATAAAATTCATCACGTGAGTTATTGCTCTTTAAGGCTAGATAATTCACTACCTTTCTTAATTGATGGGTCTCTTCGTAAATTATTTTTCTCATTTACGTCTCTCTTATCTAACGTTCCTCGATTTTATGATCTTTTGCTTTAAAAGCTGACACTCTAAACGTTTACACTTACATTTTAATTACTGTTTTTGAATTAGATTTATATTTAAGTTTAAGATGCCGTTCAATGAATTGCTAATTGCTTTACGTAAGAGTTTATCGCAACCTATTGACGTAACAGTTTTAGATATACGTCACCGATATTGTCCGCTTTGAAGAATTATGAAGTTTAGTCTATTGCGTTACACTGGGTTATGAGGAACTCAGAGCAGCTGTCTCCAGCTCTTGAGTTTTTGCATTTCCATGGAATTTTATTTTGATTCACAGTTGTATCCATTTAATTGATCGGTTAGGTCAGGTTTTGATTTTAGTTCATGAAATTATTTAGTGAAAGTAAATTTATCACCTCGTTATAAAAAACCTTCCGAGTAAACAAGCATTTCAGAAAAATCTAATTTCTTATTGGATTACCACATTTTGAAATGAAATTATTAACGAAATTATTATACATCTGTTCATCGAAGTTCGATTACTATACAATATTTCATTTTATACTATGTATAAAATGGCATGTGACTAATGATTGATGATTGACAGCAAAAAAAATTAAGATTAAAAATTCCTAAAATTCGATATCCTCGTTAAAACTGATACTGAACTGAAACTGATATCATTTCATCGCTTTGATTTAATTTGTACATTAGAACTGCTTTGTGCATGTATTTGGGTCTGTTCTTAACTTCAGATTCTGTTCCTTCTGGTTGCGATTTTAGCGATGCATAACGAAGGGGAATGTCGACTTTGGTAGGCATCTTGATGACGCTATAGATAAGTAGCTTCTTAAAACAGAATAATTATCAATTATATATATATATATATATATATATATATATATATATATATATATATATATATATATATATATATATATATATATATATATATATATATATATCTATTATATATAGATGCTTCTCCGGATTCATTCATGGATATACCTATATAGATAGATAGATAGATAGATAGATAGATAGATAGATAGGATACTAATTCACAGCCTAAACCACAAGCGTCATTGACTTGAAATTTTTACGACGTATTGGCCATAACGTGTAACCGCCAGAAAAATTGCGATTTTGATCCTCAGGGTCATGGGTTCGGTTCCAAAGGGCCCCAAAGTCGCGATTTTCTCCATAAGAATACATGGCGGAGATTTTCGAAAATTTTTTTTAGGTACTTCCCGGGGAGAGAAAGAGTTGAAACTCGAGGGATCGCTAGAAGCCGTGCGTATCCAACGAAAATCAGAAAAACATCTTAGAATATAGTCCATGGTTCGATGCTAGGTCGGGGCAAAAATCTGCCGTTTAAAATGCATTACGGCGATTTTGAAGATTTTTTTTGGATCCTTTTCCGATAACATGGATATTCGAAACTCGGCACGTGGATAGATATCATGAATATACTTCATAATCAAATTTTACATGTTCGCTGATGGTCCTTGGTTCGATCCCAGAGGGCCATTTGCACTTCTCAATGCATTTCTTACGGAGACAACGGAAACAAAATTTAGGTACTTTCCGACATGCTATCAACTTCAAACTTTGCATGATACAAGAGTAAGTCTTTACAAATCAAACACGGCATTCACAGCTTGCACTACGTCCTGGGTTCGACACCAGGTGTCTCTGAAATCAGAATTTGATCTGATTGACCTTTCCCACAAAAATAGAAACTTGAAATTCGGCATATAGATAGAGATCATAAATATCTATCAGAAACATATTTTAGACTTCCCCGATCGTCCTTGGTTCGAGTCCCGAGAGGCATTAACATTCGTGAAAATTAGAACGTTTTTTGAGGCAGTTATAGCCAATATTTCTGCTTGAATTTTCAGACATAGTTAGAGATGGTGATCTTCTATTGTGTTTCATAGTAGGTTTACCAGTAAGACCCGGGTTCGATGCCAGACGATGAAATTTCAGCGAATTTTAAGAAAAAATTTAATCCTTTTTTTTTCTTTTAAAGACCGTCCCGATATGATGCCGATATGAAATTAGTATTGCCGATCTGCTTGCAGTATGCAAGCTACATTTTACTCGTAATAGATATAGATGCTTCTCCGGATTCATTCATATATAATATAGCTATATAGATAGGATACAAATTCACAGCCTAAACCACAAGCCTCATTGACTTGAAATTTTTATGACATATTGGCCATAACGTGAAACCCCCAGGAAAAAAGCGACTTTGAACCTCAGTGTCATAGGTTCGACTCCAGAGGGCCCCAAAGTCCCAATTTTTCCCGTTTAAACGCATTGCCGTGATTTTCGGGAATTAAAAAAAAATACTTTCCGGATAAGTAGAGAAATAAAATTCAAGGAGCCTATATTTATGGTCTTGAAATTTTGAAAACATCAATGACTTTCACAAAAAATATCCTGGGTTCGATGCTAGGACGATGCAAAGATCTGCCCTTTAATATACATGGGAGCGGTTTTTCATTATTTTTTTTGGTGCATTTCTCGAAATAATAGGAAGTTCGTGCTTAGCCGGAAAGTGTAAGGTAACAATTGGTTTAAGAAAAAAATTTTCCGAAGACCGTACTATTCCTGGGTTCGATGCCAGAGCACATTAACATTTCTCTCATAAGGAATATAAGGGAAAAGTAAGACTTCGATTGAGGCAGTTGCAGCCAATATTTCTGCTTGAATTTTCGCACATAGTTAAAGAATAATATTTTCTATTATCTTGCATAGGAAGTTTTACCAGAAAAACCCGGGTTCGATACCGGGCGGTAAATATGTCTCCCGTTTAAAATACATAGGGTTAGTATTTCATTATTTTTTTGATGCACTTATCGAAATGATAGGAAGTTCGTGCTTGGCTGGAAGATGTATGGTTAAAACTGGTTTAAGAAAACAGTTTTCAGAAGACCGTAATATTCCTGGGTTCGATGCCAGACCACATTAACATTTCTCTCATAAGAAATATAAGGGAAAAGTAGGACGTCGATTGATGCAGTTGCAAATAATATTTCAGCTTGAATTTTCACAGATAGTTAGAGATGGTGATTTTCTATTGTGCTGCATAGTAAGTATCACCTGGAAGACCCGGGTTCGATGCCGGACGAATATATTGCAGCGAGTAAACAGAATATTTTCGATCCATTTTTTTTCTTTTGACGACCTTCCCGATACGATGCCGACATGAAATTAGTGTTGTCGATCTGCTTGCAGTATGCAAGCTACATTTTACTCGTATATATATATATATATCATCATCATCATCATCATCAGCCATTTTCAATCCGACGTCGGATGTAGGCCTCCCCAAGTACTTTCCAATTTTCTCTGTCCTGAGCTTCTCGTTGCCACGTTACACCTAAGTACTTGATGATGTCTCTGTTCCACCTGTCCATAGGTCGTCTTCTTGGTCTCTTCACATCTCTTGGTATCCAGTTGAGAACTGCAGATGTCCAACGGTTGTCGTTTCTTCTTGCAATATGGCCGGCCCACCTCCATTTCAGTGATCTTACCTTATCTATTATGTCTGTAACTCCAGTCATCATTCTCACCCAAGTGTTTCGTTTCCTGTCTCTTCTTGTGATTCCCAGCATGCAGCGCTCCATGCTCCTTTGTGTTGTCTGAAGTCTCTGGGTTGTTGCAGCATTTAACACCCAAGTTTCACTTCCATAGGTCAAGACAGGTAAAATGCATTGGTTGAAGACCTTCCTCTTCAAAACCATTGGCATTCCTGACTTCAGAATGTGTGAGTTCCTTCCAAATGCGCTCCAGCCAAGTTTCATTCTTCTGTTTACTTCATTAATCCTGTTTTTCTCTCCTGTTGTTACAAGTTGTCCCAGGTATGTGTATTCCAAGCAAACATCCAGAGGTTTTCCTTGAAGTTTGACTGGCTCTTGCACTGTAAAAGAATTATACATAACCTTTGTTTTTGTTAGGTTTATCCTGAGTCCTATCTTCTGTCCTGCTGTGTTTAGCTCTTCAAGTCTTGAAGTTAGATCTTCTGCGTTAGCTGCAAAGAGAACTATATCATCTGCAAAACGGAGGTGACTGATGTACTCCCCATTTACTCTTAACCCCTTCTCTCCCCAATCAAGGGTTTTAAAAACTTCTTCTAAAATGGCTGTGAACAAGATGGGAGATAGACCGTCACCTTGTCGAACTCCCTTCTCAATCTTGAATTCATCGGTCTCTTCATGAAGCATTACAGAAGCTGTGGCATTCTCGTAGACACTGCGCAAGAGGCGGATGTACTCAGAATCTATCCCTTGATTCTTCAGAGCTTTCAGAGTGGAGGAGGTACTTACCGAGTCGAAGGCCTGTTCATAATCTACAAAGCAAAGGACGAGTGGCATCTCGTATTCATTCGTTCTGTTTATAATTTCCTGTAATGTGTGGATGTGGTCCATAGTGCTGAAGCCTTTCCGGAATCCCGCTTGTTCTCGAGGCTGGGCTGAAGACAGGGTCATCTTAAGACGTTCCGCTATTATCCTCATGAATGTTTTGTAGACAACTGGAAGGAGGCTAATGGGGCGATAGTTCTTCAAATCTTCTTTGCTTCCTTTCTTGTGCAGAAGGGCAATCCTTGCGTGGTTCCATTCCTTGGGAATCATTCCTTGTTTTAGACAATTACTGAATAATTGTGCTAAAACATTAGCAATCTCTGTTCCACCAGCTTTCAGATATTCCGCCAGCACCCCATCTGCTCCTCCTGCTTTCCCATTCTTCATCTGCTTAATCGCCGCCATTACTTCTTCTGGGAGGATTGAGAGGAGATTTTGTGAGCTTTGGCTTTCATCTTGGTTCTCCTCTTCGGCGTTTCCTACCTTCTTGTATAGGTTGCCAAAGTATTCTGCTACAATCCTTAATATTGCTGGTCTGTTATATGTTGTGGTGCCATCTCCTTTCTGTAAGGCTAAAATCTGTTTCCTACCAATTGCTAGGCGTCTTCTAGCCCTCTTTATGCTTTTGTTATTTTCTATGGCCTCTTGCACAATCTTTTCATTGAAATTCCTCACGTCTTCCTTGATTGCTACTCTGATGGCTTTGCAAAGCTCGGCATATTCGATATTATCTCTTGGAGTGTTTAAATTCTTCATTTCCTTCCGTCGTTTCATCATTTTCCGGGTTCTATCACTAAATTTCTTATCCTTAGGTTTTCTTGGCATGCTTGCTACTTCCTCTGCCGCTTTCTTTACAATTTCCATAACTTTGGTTTCGAGTTCTCCCTCCTGAAGTGCTGAGAATCTATTTCTAAGTTCCAGCTGAAACTTTTTCTCGTTATCTGATAGTTTATCAATATTTATCTCCTCCTTCTTGCAAGAAACCAACTTCTTTCGTTCCATTCGGGGGTTAATATTGATTCTGCATCTAACAATTCTGTGGTCACTTCCAGTGTTGAAATTATTCAAAACTTCACAGTTAGTTACAGTGTAGAGTCTGTTTACCAATATGTAGTCTATTTCATTTTTTGTTCCATTGGGACCTCTCCACGTCCATTTCCTTGTAGGATTTTTCTTAAAGTATGTATTTGTTATATACATATTGGTGCATTCTGCAAACTCTACTAAGCGGTGACCTCGCTCATTTCTCTGGCCCAGTCCATATTGTCCTGCGACAGTGTCATCAGTTTCCCGCTGCCCTACACGAGCATTAAAATCTCCCATAATGACTTTATAGTAGTGGGCCTCCTTGTCATGTTCAGTGCCGAGAGTTTGGTAGAAGTTTTCAATTTCCTCTTCGCTGCTTGCCGCTGTTGGTGCGTAGACTTGGATGACCTGTACTGAGTAACGCTCATTGATCTTCAGTATGAGTTTACAAATTCTATCTGATACACCTTCGATTTTCACCACATTATCCTTCCATCTCTTGTTGATCAAAAATCCAACGCCTCCATTTCTTCCATCCTTGGTACCCCTGTAAAAGAATAAGTGTCCTTCCTTCAGTGTAAGTAGCTCCTCTGATTTTCTTCTGACTTCGCTGAGACCGATGATATCCCATTTTATCTTCTCTGCTTCATTGAGTAGTTCCAGCAGTCGTTCTTCACTCTTCAAGCTGCGGCAGTTGTAGGTTGTGAATTGCAGGGTAGTAATTCTTTTCTTCATGATGGACCTCTTCAATGCCACCACCTCCCGGACATCCGAATGGGTGGTGCTTTTACGTCCGGATAAATTTCCATTAAAGAAGCTCATCATGAAAATTGTACTTATATTTGGGGGGGTTAGGACAATAATTCACCAGACTGTCCTACTGCCGGTTGGTGAATGCCACTTTCATTATTTGGCCGGAGATATTGTTGAAGCCTTCTTAGCATGGTTGAACCTGGGCTATGCATCGCCTCCAACCTCCGTTAACACCCCTCCGCCCCGATGAGGCAATGAACTGTGGCGGTGATGAGGAGGGGATATATATATATATATATATATAATAATGCAATCCTTACAAGACCATATTATGTGACGAAGCTTCCAATTAAAATACAGTGGTTCATGTACAGCATAAAACTCGGTATTTTTACTCATTGGTCGAATAGTCAATTAGAAACAGCCATCATCTTCTCAATATCTGAAAAGTCAACAATTTAAATGACAGTCGATAATATAAACTAATAATATTCCAAGGAAATAATGATGTTTACTATTTACGGATCTTATTTATGATAACCCCTCTCAGTAAGTCGATGTCAGTATACGTCTAAACACATCCTCAATGTGGATGAAGTTCTCTCAGGTTTTCCACCAGGTCAGGTATTCTGTAGCCTACAAGCTTGGCTACAGTATTGGCTACAGCATACCTGACCCGGTGGAAAATAAGAGAGGACTTCATCCATAGCATACGCAAGTAAAGCATTGAATCTTTCACTTCCTCAATGGCCAAACAATATATTGTCAGGAAGGGTAAGGTGGCCAATGTGGATGGAGGAGGATGGGGTTCAGATGTTTCTGACTCAATAGGGGTATAGAGAGGACAGCTCGTAAGATAGGGGAGAATAGGGAATATTGTTTCACATGACTCACGCTGGAAGGTGGTTTGCAGGGTACTTACATAGGCATACATAGACTAAGAGGGAAAAGGTGGTTGTTGGTGAAAATAAAATTCGGAGCACTAGAATGACGAATGATTTCCAACTGCTCCACAGTTTTGGTTCTAAACTAATAATACGATAAGGAATATATGTGCCCAATACGCATTGAACCATTATTAAATCCCTGTGAAATAGTTTCAGTATTCATGTATAAATGTTTTACTCTTATATCCATGTGAGTACCTTAGTATTCCCTATTCGATATTACATATTTATTTATTTTCGTGGTAACTTACCCCACCTTTTATGCCATCTAATTTGTTTTACCCTTTTCTTCCGCATAGACTTTTTCCTTACCGACCACCCTCAATTACTTTCTTTAGCAGTTCCTTTTCTCTCGATATTTAACCCACCCATTTCCTCTGTCAAAGATTAATTACGTATGTGAACAATTAAAATCGTAATAATAAATATTTATAAATAAATAATTTAAAATAAAAATATAAAATAAAATAATATAAAATAAAATAATATAAAATAAAATAATATAAAATAAAATAATATAAAAAATAATGTAAAATAAAATAATATAAAATAAAATAATATAAAATAAAATAATATAAAATATGATAAAAATAAAATTAACATCATGCAAGTAAATAATTAAAACAAATAACCGTCTTCATAGAATCAATCAATCAATATGGTGGAAATCCAATAATGGAAATCTCTTAAATAATGGAAATCTCTTAAATTAATACATAAAATTAATAATTTAAATAAAAAATAATTTATATAAATGTGTTACATTAATAACTTAATTTTTCGGAATATTCTCTATTACAAACACTCGACCGTTTTCGAGGAGAGTGTTTTTTATATAAAATAAACCTTTGCGGAAGAAGTACGGTTTCTGAGATTATTTCCAAAGAAATTACAATTCATCTCTTTAGGAGTTATAAATATACAGAAAGGAGTTTTCAATATTAGCAAAGCGTCCTCCCCATATAATAATCTTTACGAACATATGGATGGGATTGAATGTTAACCTCTTTTTAAACATCTGACGTCAATCTTTAGGGCGCATCATCGAATTCATTTCGCATAATGTTCTACTTCGCTACTTAATAACTGAAGGGAAGCTCCTTAAAATTGCTCTTTGACCTGGTTTCTCGGCACTCCAGTAGAGACCCAAATTTATTTTCCGAGCTTTTTCAGAGTGGGTAGCAAAACATCTTCCGCCGCAGCGGAGAGCGCATTCTGCGGTTGAAGTCCGTTTTTTTACAGCCTCGAGATGAGTGGTACATGATATTCGCTGAGACGGAGATATAATGCGGTGATGCATCGATGTGCCAGTTTGTTTGGGTTAGGATAATGCCCATGACATGGGGAGCGCTAAAATAGTCCTGCACGGAAATCGCTGAAGCCTTTGAGAGACTGTTTATACGCGTACAAAGCTTTAGCCTTCGAGTTTTCTTAGTAAGTGAATAACAAGCCATCTACAATCCTCTGCTTCGTTTGTATCCCTGTTTATTTTTTTGCGGGGAATGCTAGGTCATGAAATCTTTTCTGAAATTTTTGTCTGTGAATTCGTGTGGTATAAAGCATGATGGATTCCATTAGCTATCAAGAACTATCGAGGGGGATGAGGATTACGAGACAAGATGAGGAGTGAGGTAGTTTGCCTTGGCTATTTTAATTAAGCAATGATTATTAAAGTGGATAAAGTCCTCGTGGTTGATGCACAGTGACTCTATGAGTAGAAATTTCTATAGAAATCAACAAGTACTGAAACTTATTCACAGTCACTCATAACTATTCACAGCTATTGCTGAGAAAAAGTAGACGATAAATATTCTTCTACCTTGTACCAAGAGGCTCATTATATACATCACTATATCACTCATATAACTCACATCACATTTTGGTTACAAAAAAAATTAATCTTAAATCTATTTAATTGATTTGTCACTGTGTCTGACCTGCCTAAGTAACATTGCCCAAGCTTTCTGGAAAATTCTTTTTTAATGAGCAATTTCATCTTAAAATTTAATATATTTTCCTTCAGCGAGCCAATCCGATTTCAGCAGATATCTTGGTAATGCCTATCAATTTGTCTTAGCAAAACTTAACAAAACCCACGGGCCTAAGCTGAACCTTTCTTGATTCACGAATTTGTCTGTAGGGTCTCAAAAACTGTACTAATCTAATGGGGTCTAAACTAGGCTTAATTTTCTTATTCTCGTCTTAAACTATTACATTGAAGTCTATCTAGCACAAAAATCTATCCTATCAAAATCCAACGAACGACTTTAATGTAACTTGTATGTAAATAGAGTTATGAATATAGAAATAATAGTAACGGTTGTTATTTGTTTATTGTTTGCTAGTTTAATCGCATGGTTCTATTTTATCTTGGGAAAATATTTACAATACCTACGTTCTAATAAGTAAATCCAGTTTCTCCATTTTTTATTGGCTCTTATCCTTTTCTGTCATATTGAGAGTAGCGAGAATCGGTTCTAATTTAGATGCCGTTTCGATTAAACTAGCTGCATCATTTTGAATATCAAATTTCAAATTCCTGACACATTAAAATCTCTAACTTTCCGTATTTTACGCATATTTCCTATAATTTATCTATATTTCATTTTTCCTTAGTTTCATCGTGGGAAAGCGGTCTGGTGTACTCGTTTCCTTGACACCCTTTAATTTTTGGTTCCCTGCCAATATCAGATTCATCATTTTCTTTTGAAAGCAGCGTAATGGCGTTACTTTTTTGAGTTTATTGGATTTAAGCTGGATACCAGCATTCCGCATTTCTGTCTATAATAAAAATTTCACCGACTTTGGTTCCGGTCAATACATTAATAAAAAATTCGAAGGAGTTCACCTCTAATTTGAATATTTATGTGGATCAAGGAGAACATTATTGATTTTTGTGTATTCCGTGGAAGAGGCTCTTAATTCATGGTTGATGGCATCGCATTTTGACATTGAAAGTATAGTTTGGGAAATATATTAGCAAGAAATCATTTTATAACTTAGTATATTCAATATATCTTAACGCGAAGAACTTGTGAACTACGCTAGGATAATTACGTTGGTTGATAGGCGCTTATCTTACGGGCCTAAATGGATGTATGTAGTTTATAGGCAGGTGCCTAGTTATTGGACTATAGGCTGTCTAGGGCCTGGTGAATTGGTCCTGGGGGAATTCGTACGCGGGGAATTGATATCCCGACAGATTGGTACGCGGGGAATTCATCCCCCGCGCTGATGTTGTACTACCAACTCAACCCCACCCAACCCAACCCAACCCCCCCGGTTAATTTATTTATAACATTAACCAATAATCAGCGCGTGTAGATTAACATAAGACTGAATAACAGTAGTACAACATCAGCGCGGGGGATCAATTCCCCGCGTACAAATTACCCCCGGACCAATTCACCGGCCACGACGCTGGCTATATCCCTTCCACTTGAAAATAGTCCATTTTCCATCAGTATAACGAAACCGACTGGAACAATATTTTACGTTTGATATTTCTGAAGTAATAATTTCTTTATTTCAATGTAGATATCATTTGAAAGAGTTGGCAATCCATTTTTTTGAAAGATATTTTATCAAGAACAAAGCCAAATCCATTTAAAATGTAGCTGGGGGGAATAATATATTTTAAAGGTTAAATAGTGTGATTTTTGGAAGCTGACGTTTTTCATCGAAACCTAAGCAAAATTGTTAGCTATAGTTCCCAAAATATTTGATATGAAAATTTGCTACTAATATGTTTGATAATTTGTTTAGTTCAATTGTACTGAATGGTTGAGCTATTTTAGATTGTCTGTAGCCAAAACCTTCAGTTCTCTGTGTTCTGCTATGAATCAATTAAGAATTACATATTTTTGGAAAAGGGACACGGGATAAAATACTTGAAGGGAATAATGAGTTTGATACATACGTGTTTTCAGATACAGTAGAACCCCGGTAATCCGGACACTCGCTAATCCGGAACCCTCGGTAATCCGGACGGTCCATTGGGAGTTATGCAAACCCGCAACTTCTTCTTGTGAACATATAAATACGCATATCAGTAACAAGAAACAAGAGGTGGACAGACTATTTGAAAAATTTCTCCATTGGCTGCAATGATGTGATGGAGAGCGAAGTATTTCGTTTATTGTAAGTTGTAATACTTTTCTGAGACAGCATTTTTCCATTAGAGGAAATGCTTAATATGTGCAATACTAAATAATTTCGAAAGACAATACATTTTTAGTTGCAGCAGGGCATGCATGCATTATCTATACAATATAATTTTTGGGTTAAAATGTTTTTTAGGTTATTTTTGGAAAACCTCGCTAATCCGGAAACCCCGCTAATCCGGACGCCTATGTGCCTGAATTCGTCCGGATTACCGGGGTTCTACTGTAATATGAATGATTGTAAAAATAGAATTCAGGAGTCTTGTAAACTCTCATGTATTGCTTTATTGTAACCATCAAAATCATCATCCTCTCTTTCTTAGGAAATGTTTCTTATTACCGTGGTTTAGACTTAAATTTGAAGATAAACCCTGCCAGCCGCAAGTGGCGTTTGGTGGGATATGTATTAACATTTAGATTTAGATATATACCCTGCGATCCGCCAGAGGCGTAGGGCAGGGGGTGTAATACACCACCATTATTTATTCCTCCCTATTAGTATCTCTAATAGCCAGGGGAAAAAATACCAAAAATAATTATCCGTCCTTGCGATCACTTCCTTATAACGCTTCGTCGATACCTCTCGGAGATCGCGTTCGCTCCTTCCTGGCACTAATATTTCACTTCCTTCGTCTATAACTTCTGAACGAATGAACTTTTCGAAAAGTTTCCGACGATATTCAGATCTTCTCATCTGTAGTGAATTCCAACTGAACATTAATCCTTCACTTATCTTCCCTGTTAGTATTTCTAATAGTGTGCGGAAAGAACACTCAGATTTAACTGTCTGTGTTAGCGAGCTCTTTCTCGTAACACATTGCCGATGCCTCTCGGATGGTTGATCGTTTAAAAGTCTTTAAAATATTCAACATTTATTTAATTAAACTTTCAAAAACTTTAAAGGTATTCATTGCGAGCCTTGAATTCGCGTAGAGCGATCTACTCCTCAATATACCTGGTATGAGATTTCATTACATTACTTTCACCTGTCGGAAATTTCACACCTCTTAACTTTGTTAGATTATCTCTTCCACCTGCCGAACATTTTTACAGCCACCTTTCTGCATTTTAACTCTTTAATCTGGAGGCTTGCTCGTTTAGATGGCCAAAATAGTTAAGAAATTCCGCTATTCAGTTTTCTTTTATTTTTAGGTCAGTATGGCGCGTTTTATTGTTACTGAATCTGACGGTTGGTCATGGATCTTGATTTTCAGATCGAATCTGAGAAGGAAAAACTTTCGCTCTTCAAAAATTCAATGTGGGAAACATTTTCAAAGGAGGTCCCACTATATACTTCAATTTTCACTTGCTGAACTATTCCAGACCTTAAAAAAATTCACTATCGGTAATTTAACTATTTATATCCGTAATTGATGTAAAATAAAGGCTTAATTAATTGCAGTTTAGTTTTTTTTAAGATTATTTGCGAATTACGGCTCAGTTTTCGAAACCGAAATTTTATTTTCGCTTTGATGGATTACTTTATAAATTTAATGTATTCAAATATATGTAATTTGTGCTCGTTTTATCAAGAAAAATGTTCGATCATATTCTAGATAATGGATAAAATTACATTCCTGACTTTTCTATGAATTCTTTTCACATCGTAATTTATGTAATATAGACATCGCTTTCCTTTTCCGTAAGATAAACTTAAGAATATGATTCTAAGAGATAATAATAATAATAATAATAATAAATGGACTTTATTCGGGCGAGATTGAGACTAGAAAGTCTGTTCTTACACCTAACCCACCGTCATATGCGAATCAGAAAGAAAGAGATTGTTTGCAAAAGTACAGGAAGAAAACTAATATGTGGATTTAAAAAAAAACCTAAGCTGAGTGTTCAAGAAATAATTTCCACTGCAGGAAAACACTCACAGGAAGGGGTGCTTGCAAATTCTACAGATATAAAATTATATTTTGTGATGAAGGAGAATGAAAAGAGTTATGAAAGAAAAGCAGAGAATAGATAACAATTATGCAAAAGAGACAGGGAAATTCAGACATTCAGACAGAAAAATACACATTCACTTCAAGCAATCAAATAAAATAAATTATCTTCACAGATGACACTAATTTTAAATTTCAAGAATTGTAGCATAAAAAAAGATAAAACACAAGAATATTTCAAGAATAATAAAACGATTAAATACAAAAGGTTGAGAATGAATAAAATAACCAAAAACATTGAGTTTATGTGGAATTGGACTAAGACAATAAGAAAAAAATTAAATAAAAAAATGGAAAATAAATTTTTAAAATAACGAGCTTATTCTAGTGGAAACTTCAGCCACGGCTAGACATTCTTCCAATAACCATGTGGGGCAAATGAGGATCAACTAAAAACAGTGAGCATGTATGACAACCACCAGTACGTAAAAGTTACTAAAGTAATTATTAATTTTATTCATAATTAACTTTGAATGATATTTTTGAAGGTGTTTCATTGAGATATTTTTTAAATTACAGAGTATAGTTAGAAGTTGTAAAATCATAGAAATCATAAGAGCATATGTAGAAGTTCCTTTCAAAACTCATTTCATACTTTTTAATGTCTCCCTAAAATAATTTCCATCGTTCTCTGTCTTGTTTCGTGAAGGCAAGGTGAAATGGTAAGCTTTGAATATTTTATCTCGCAAACTTCACAATCAACCTTTTATACATTCTATTTTCAAAATCTCTCCTAAATACAGTTTACCGATTCTGCATCAGACGTGAGGCTGTCCCGAAGCGAGTTATACCCTCGTATGGACTTTATTAACTGTTTTTTTATTTTTCTTAGAACACTAAAAACGATCTCTGCGAAAGCTGTTGTTTTGTTATGATGCATCTGCGTTATTATGTATTCGGTATTGTATTTCCCTTTGTTACCGCATGATTACGAAAATATAAGTAAGTTACGAAGTATAAGTAAATAAATATAAGTATCTGCCGATTCGATTTAATGTAGCGACTTTTAATGTATTGGTACATTTTACAGAATCTGTAGCCTTAGTAATTTTTAGCGTTTTCAGAAAAAATTTATGCAAATATATTTAGATTAATGCATTATTATATAACTGTATTTAAACGTTTGTAAAAATGTCTTTATTCCGATCTTTCCATATGTTGCATTCTGGTACTTTTTGGCGATGTATAATTTAATGATTTAAGCTTACAGATTGATTTTGATAATAATTCTGAGTGTGTATTAAGTGTGATTTAATTTATTTATCATCATCATAATATATAATAATAGCAAACGACTTTATTTAAGGACGAGATTGAAACTTACAGGTCTCATTTTAAAGCTACTGGTATTTTGTTTTGTTATACTTTCTTATTAACTTTTTAACTAACTTTTTAGGTATACGAGTAAAATATTTCAGTAATATTGTAATCTGATAAATATCTCATAATACAATTATTATTATCAGCAGTTCAATTATGACTGATCGATCTTAAAATCGTTCGTCATTTATTCCGTTCCTATACAGTTTGTCGCCTCTTTCCTTGCATTTGTAATGTTTACGTACTAGCGGATGTCATACTTACTGTCTTGAGCTTCAGATCCTCTTTTGCCAAAGATGGTTATTGGAAGAATGTCTAGCCGTGGCTAAAGTTCCGACTGGAATACGCATTTAGAATCTTCTCTTTTCTTTCTCTCTTTTAGAATCTTTAGGTCTTTTAGAATTATATTCTCAAGCGTAGCTTAAGGAAGGAAAGTGATGTCTTTACTACGAAAAGTTGGCGAAACAGACTGTCACTAAGCGGAGTCAACACGTTTGGACGTAGCGCACGAAGCGGCTTTTATCTTCTGGATTTAAATATTAACCCACGGAAATTTCATGTCCGCATGATCTAAATATACACACTTTTAAATGCACCTTATAGTAAATGGAATGAGAGAGACGCACGAAGGAGTGTAATTGTGACCCGGAGAATCCTTTCAAGATTATTTACATTGAGCGTTCCGCACCGTTTAAATTACCCTTTCAAAGCCTGGGTACTTTGCTCGAGGAAACAAGGCGATTTTGTGGAATTTTCATCTTGCTTTTTCCACGAGAATTCGGTATCTCGGGATAAAATTCATTGGAGGCCCAAGTTAGATTAATTTTTGGTGTTTGTCTACTAAGAAGTAGTTTTGAATGTGTCTTTGAGTCTGCTAATGACTTCCTTTTTAAATGTTTGTCACGGTTATCCTTCATCACTGTTGTGCTTGCATTTTAATTTTTTCCCCCTTTATAAGCTCAAGGAAGGCTTTAGAGTTTTCGAGGAATTTTTCACCTCAGGATTATTTCAACTTCAATTCAGAGTATATTCCACAGTAGGTTATTTTATCGCTTGCGTTTGCACAGGTCGTACCAGTATTTGACCCGTCAAAAACAGTTTCGTACTATTTGAAGGACGAATTCCTAAGAAAGAGATTTATAATTTACTTTAGAATTTAATATTTGTATAATTAATTCTTTCAAGTAGGCACTAGTTTAATAAACTAGAATTATAGGCATAAATATGCTATGAATATGAAAATTCCATTGTGATAAAATGTGTTTAGTCCAAGTCTACGATTATATCTTTTTTATATTTATTCAAATATCGTTATGAAAGCCACTCTTTTCATGTTGATATAAAAATAAGATCAATGTGATGTAACTGAAATAGGTATGTATTGGTCGTTGTCTTTTCGAAGTGCGTTTATATTTCATCAATCATAAATTTACCTTATTAGTTGGCCTCAAATTTAAATTTTATTATCTGGGATATGACAAGTGTCTTTTTAAATGCTAAAACCGAAGGATGTAGCATTATTGTTAGCTATCACTGCTATACAGAATAGCATTACACTGTATAGATGCACCTTTAATTAGATTTATTAATTCATCCATACAGATTTTTGCAGTAAGAAAACAATACAGCTTAAAAGAATTATAGGAAAGAATGGACTTATAGTAGTTTGAGTAGTTAGTTAGTTAGAGTAGTTAGGTAGTTCAGCGGTTGGAATACCTGTCCAGAAAGTAGGGCATTTTTCACTTATTTTGACCTTTGACAGAGTGTTATATTTAAAATGTTTATAAAAATATCACATGGATGATAAAATTTGTTTTAAGTCCATACTATCAAAGAACTCGCTGACTAAAGGGTGAATTTTGCCGCTGAAGATGTTTATAGTTATGAGTTAGTTAAAGTTTAGACATTATGAATTACCTTTTATATAATCCACTTTTTCTTAGATTTAATTCGGCAGGATAAGGTGATCTACGAACCCTTTCACGTTTATTTAAGAGTTTCCCTCTGTATCAACCAGCAGTTAGAATACTGCAGAATATTCCTCGTGCGTTTCAACGGAAGTTCTTTGAGGTAAATTTCCTCTCCCATAATGCACGAGTCCATATAGATAAACGGAATCCCTTTGATATATAAACATCCACTGCGCCAATCGCCCGCTAAACCTTTTGCGATTTAGAACCTCCCGTGATCACGTGTCCTTCAAGGGTAACGAGACGCACGCTTCCTCCATAAAGAAGGCAGCACGAAGGTCTCTCTCTATTTACACGCTCCCAGGCATACGCGCCTCGCTACTTGTTTTCAGTATCCCCGTGTTTCCTCCCCTTGTTCCATCCACTCTTATTTTTCCGGCCTTTTCATCTATCCCTCCGGTTGTCCAATGGGCAGAGACGACAATGCTCAGCGCTATTTTTTGTTCGCTTCGGGCCAGGAGTTTTTCCCCTCTCTTAAAGCCGACGTTCCGGCAAGTTTTTCCTTCCGCACGATTATTTGCCATCGGCTGTTCAAAGATTTATAAGGTGCGTGGTCGGTAACTGACCCGGTTACTGGGAATCGAAGGCTTTGAGGATTCGGGTTAGGTTCCCATGGTTATTCTCGGCTTCTGTTTGTTTTCATTTAAGCGTTTACGCCGGTCCGGTTTTTTGCGTGTTGTAAAAATGTTCCGGTTTAATCCAAGCCCATTTAGAGAAAATAAATTCGTGACCCAGGGAGGTAAGGGCATATAGTGCGAAGCACCTGAAGGTGTTAACACTGCTAGTGAAATGTAGGTTGGGAATGGGCGATTCCTAGAAGGTCAATAATCCGGGAATTCTGTTTTGCCAGAGAAGGATTAAATTTTGTAGCTTAGTATTACGTGTGGAATTCAATTTTTAGCAGAATGGTCGGACATCTTAACGCTTTGAACCAATGAAACGACAGTTTTCACGAGAATTGAATCCGCCCAAAAGTGAATTCCATACGTAACGCCAAGTTATGCATGGCTACATAAGTAACTTAGCGTTACGAATGTTGCAACGCAGCTACAAAAAACAACAAAATGGCCTTATAGAGAGTTTAAAACTATAATTTTTGAACATATTTTCCGAAATAAATACTATCCAATTTACAAAGGATATTAATGTATAATGTTATACAATTTCTTGGGATTATCCTCAATCACGATGATTTACATCTAACAATAGAAAATATTAATTAACCGACGTTAAGAAGCGAAATGGCCTTACCTTTGTGTTTTTATAAGGGCACATAGTGAAAGATGAATTTTCTAAAAAAATCCGCATTTTATAGGAGAAGAATTTGATGAAAAACCACTAATCACAATTATCAAAAAGATAAAATTTTATCAAGAGATAAATTGAACTAAATTTTATCATATTAGAAATGTTAAGTAACTCAGGTATACAGGGCCAGTTAGTGAATAATACTAGTATTTATAATAGAGTAATTCAATAATACAAGTATAATCAAATTTCGAAGAATAAAGATTTTTTCTGTTACTAAACTAAAGTATTCTTTTCGAACTTCATTTGGCTAAGAGATAATTGAAAATTGATGATAGTTAATATTAGTAGAATGAAATCCATTCTTTTTATCTCCTGTATTCAATTTAGACATTAGCGAAAAAACTGTTCCTTAAAGTTAAAATTAAAGACTTTTAATAGGCTAATCAAAACGCGTTCATCCCTCAGATATTTCTGTAGTGTTTACGAGTTTTAGAAATTCCTTTCAAGTAAATATACGAAAGAATTCAATTAATTTTGCCGTACAGATTCTCGCACCTGACTGCTGTATTATGTAAGCGCTTAGCAATGATATCAGTTAGTTGTGAGGAATGAGAGCAACGCTGGTTGTCTAACTTCCGGGAGGCTGAAGGACATCGCTACACCTGCTCTATTTCATTCCTATTCGGTTATCTTCGATTGCTGTAGAATGTAATCTATGGAAGAACATTTTCTATTTTTCAGGCTTTCTCTTTACTTGCATCCTTTCCTATCCAATGTCAAACTTAGCTTTATGTTTGATTAATCGTTAACAATTGTTAAGGTGCCGATAATTTCTCTTTGAATGCTGATAAACGGTGTTATTCACAGTGTCATTATGCTGTACTAGGATGAATTTCCCGTTTATTTGGGAAGAATTGCTCACAATAATTCGGTTTCTAAATTTTTTAATCAAACCATAAAATTAAAAAAAGAAATGCTCTGCAAAAGTCGTTCACGATGCTAGGTTTTATACTATGATACAGCTAGTTTACACCCAGTGAAGGCTGATTTAATTAATGTTTCGTATATTTAAGGACAAGAAATAGATGACAGCCCAAGTGGTAACTTTTATTGACGGGAAGATAAATAATAAAGAACTATGTGTGGTTTTCACCGTAGTTATATGTTAAATCTTCCTCTTGGTATCTTACAATCTGGCTAATTGCGGAAAAGGGGCTCGAGGGAAAACTGAGTACTCAACTTTCCTATTTAACCTCATGTTATCTCCAAAGCTTATTGATGCTACTGGTTGAAGCGTAGAGGATCCAAACCGCCTTGGGGCAGTTGGTTGCATAGGAAAACGAAACTACTTTCCTAACCTATCATTCAACAAAATGATTATATCCACTCCCCTATCTTTCTCATATATTCCCTCAGATTCAATCTAATTATTTTTTAATTCGTCATATTTCTCATTCTTGGGGATGAGTATTATCAAAACCACAATGATGATAAACAACTATGTCTTTATTTAAAATAATAACGAACAGTAGGGCCAGTTTCAACGTCTTCATATCATCTTCAATTCTGAGAAATAAGATATCTCGTTAACAACGAAACCGCAATGTCGTTTATCGTTTGTTAAATAAAGATAAAGTTGTTTATCAATCTTATGTTTTTGAAGACGAGGTTTCTCAAAGTCAAGGATGATGCGATTGACGAATATCTTCATTTACCGTATTTTTCTTCTAATTCATCAGCCTTTTCCTTAAATATTTAAGGTTGCAATTAAGAATGACGATGATTTATTCTTTGTATCGTTTAGTATGCATTCGTTGTTCCCCTCAGTTCGATGGAATTTTCTGTAGGTAATTGTACTAACAACAGTTTGAAAATAAAGCATCCAGAATGTGAGATATTCTTGAATACACATTGATTGAGGTACAACTATAATGAAATCGATAACCGAGTCTAGCACTTTATCACACGCTTAAAACGCAGGTGGAGATAAATTTCATTGGCATCTGCTAATCATTTCCCTAACGACTTGGATACTCTCCATGGTATTGTTTTCCTCACACCAGACGTCTCTGCATTCGGAATTACTCTTAGAATAAAGAAGCTATGTTTCCTCAGGTTGATCGCCTCACTTCTAAGAGGACTCACAATGTCCAGATGACGGTCTACGACTGAATGTTTATGGAAAGAATAAGGATATAGTGCGAAGAGCGACGTCGCCACCGAAAACGTCTCGACTTCTTCCGTAGGAAATTATCTGCGACCTGAATCCGGTTGTAAGTGCGGGTTTGCGGTCTCTCTTTCTTTCTCTGCCAGGAAATGAGTCTAAAAGGATTAAAATAGACGCCAGATGGAGTGAAAATGGATATTTAAAAGTCCTTCTTGGTATTAGTGTTGACATTACTTATCTTCTAATGTGTATCATAATAGGGATAACCGAAGTGCCTCCCTCCACGATCAGTTCTACACTAAATGAAAGGCTAATGTTTATATTAATACATTAGATAAGTCCTTGAGAATTGGCGGGATATGAAGCACTAGAGCTCCACCAATAGGATTTTGGTGCTCCATGGTTTATACATTAGTTATGACTGATCTTATAAAGAGGAGAAAGCTTGCAGAATTACATTCCATTCGAGATTAACTACAATATTGTTTACTGAAGCTAGTATGTTTTTAAATTGCATATATTTTAACGGGAAGTTTCTTCAGGTTCTTCAGATAGAGTAGTTAAGTCCTTTAATGAAAGAAAATAAATGAAACAAAGCTGTTAATGAATTAAAAATTATTATGTACCTTATGTATTCTATTATTTTATTATTTATTATGTATTGACTGTCTGTGAATATGTTGTTTGACTTGTCCTATACATGCCTATGTATGTATCTGGATTAATAAATTATTATTATTATTATTATTATTATAAAGGTTTAAAAACTTTTCAAAGCCATCTTGTTAGTGTTCTGTGCGTGGAATCAGTCATTATACATACCAATAACCACGATATCATCTTCAGAAGAAAAATAAAATAATAAAGAAAATAAATACTGATTAGTAGATTTTTTATTCTTGTTCTTTTGGTTTTCTGTAAAATCATAAAGGCTGAGTAACCCTAATAGACCATCTAAGCCGCTATAATGGTCGACTAGGAGCATTAAGTAAACGAGAAAAACTTTTCGGGCTTGCAGCAAGAAGTGGGAGTCAATGTTTAAACATCGGACATTAGTATGAACGCCTCAAATAAAATTATCATAAATGTAGAAATGTTATTGTAAGATAATCTGAAGGCTATTGTTTATGAAGTTTTCGAGGCATCCAGGCCTAATGATGTTGTCCTCCAGATCATTTAAAATACGAATTACTGATGACTGTAACGGACAAGGTAGAGGGTGTAGCAATTATCGACGTCTTTGGTGTTTATATTTTATTGGAATGAGGAAGTCAAAAATGAAGATGTTGGGTATACAATAAATGTAGCGACGACCATGTTCATGGTCTATACTTGATATGAGGCGTTGGAAAAATATTAAAATATTAAAGCAGTGGTTACGGTTTTCAAGTACTACATGCCATCTACAATTTTTCTTCTGAAGGGTGAATATGGAACACTGATAATTAACGACAAAACTATAAATCTATAAATAATGGAGCAAAGACAATGTATTTATTTACATTGCATTAATTTCCTTTAAAACATTTTCTGCTAAATTTGACTGCACTGGTAACTAGTTTCATTGCAAAATGAAGCATGTAACACCCCGAAGGTAATATTCAATTATTTTAACTTTTTAGAAAGGTTTTCGCATGGTTGCAGGTAAAACGAGTAAAATGTAGCTTGCATACTGCAAGCAGATCGACAACACTAATTTCATATCGGCATTATATCGGGACGGTCCTCAAAAAAAAAACAGGATTGAAAATATTCTTAAAATTCGCTGAAATTTAATCGTCTGGCATTGAACCAGGGTCTTCCTGGTGAACTTTCTATACAGCATAACAGAAGATCACCATCTATAACCATGTGTGAAAATTCAAGCAGAAATATTGGTTGAAACTGCCTCAAACGACGTCCTACTTTTCCCATATATTTCTTATGAGAGAAAAGTTATTGTGCTCTGGCATTGAACCCAGGAACAGTTCCGTCTTATCTATATTCTTTTCTTAAATTAATTCTTACCATACATCTTCTAGCTGAGCAAGAACTTCCTATCATTTCGATAAGTGCATCAAAAAAAAAATAATGAAAAACTACTCCCATGTATTTTAAAGGGCAGATATTCGCATCGTCCTAGCATCGAACCCAGGATATTTTCCGTAAAAGTCATTTATGTTTTCGATAGATCATGACCATATATATAGGCTCCTAGAGGTTTGATACTCTACCTATCCGGAAAGTATTTTTTTTTTAATTCCGGAAAATCAAAGCAATGCATTTAAATGGAAAAAATCGGGACTTTGGGGCCCTCTGGAATCGAACTCATGACACTGTGATTCAAAATCGCAATTTTTCCGGCGGTTATACCTTATGGTCAATACGTCGTAAAAATTTCAAGTCAATGACGCTTGTGGTTTAGCCTGTGAATTAGTATCCTATCTATCTATCTATCTATATGAATGAATCCGGAGAAGCATCTATATATAATAGATATTACGTCTGACTTCCTTACCCGCTTAACAGCCTCATTTTACATTTGGAAGTTAGTAAATACTCACAAAACAACATATCATTAAATTCTATAATAATTATAATACTTAATTATATCCTTGATATTTGCGACATTAATTGTGAATAATGAATACATTTTATCTCGGGGAGGTGATAGCTGATATTGTTATCCCAATATAAACTTTTGAGATCTTCTGGAGTAACCAAAAAAGCGATACAGAGAAGTAGTTGCCAGGACAGATAGTTATTTTGGTCGTTTATCCTACGAAGTATTAGAGAAGCTAATAGATCTCCAGGTTAGATAGGGATATCGGTGTTTTACATCTCCTACCACGCGCCACTGGCGGATTGCAGGTTTTAAATGCAAATGTAAATAAAGATGCGATATTTCTGTTGCGATTGATTTATTTCTTATATTCTCATTAGTTCATACACTTTAAACTAAACGTTCAGTCAAGACTTATACTATACGGATATGGTACGGTCAAGGAAATGGATATTTATTTTAATTCGGAGCGAGGATTGGTAGAGATTCGTTTGAACGGATTCGGCCCCAAGGGGAAATGTTGAACTTCTCCTTCCATGGAGGACGTAATTTGATTTCCGAAACCTCTCTCCTCTTTCAGAGGCGGAAATCCCAGCTCTCCACTTAATATTTACTCGTAAGTAGCTATTGGGACACCCATTAAATTTCATCCAATTACTCGGCAGAATTTGTGCAAATAGCTTTCCGTCACTAAGTTTCGTCCGAGAGGAGTCGAAGGAGGAGAGGGAGGAGGTTCTCCATTTTACGATCTTTTCCTCGGAAATTATGGCTTAAATTTGCAAAAGTGCAGGAAAGTTCCTTCGTTTTTATTATACATTTCAGATTGCACATACATCTACATCATCGCTCATCCCTTGAGCCATGTCTCTTGTACATTGAAAATTAATAGTTTTTCCTTCGTTCCTCATGGTTGGGATGTTATTTACTTTGTCATTGCTGTATATATATATATATATATATATATATATATATATATATATATATATATATATATATATATATATATATATATATATATATATATATATATCTATTATATATAGACGCTTCTCCGGATATACCTATATCTATTATATATAGACGCTTCTCCGGATATATCTATATATATATACATTCATAGGGGATCAAAATTCTAACCATGTTCCACAAGTGCCACCGACTTGAAATTTTTACGACGTTATGGCCATGACGTGTAACCTCCAGGAAAAAGCTGACTTTGAACCTAGGTGTCATGGGTTCAATTCCAGAAGGCCCCAAAGTCGCGATTTTCCCCATAAGATTACATGGCGGGGATTTTCGAAAATTTTTTTTAGGCACTTCCCGGAAGAGTTGAGAGTTGAAATTCAAGAGATCGTTAGATGCCATGTAAATCTCAAGGAAACCTTAAAGACATCTACAAATATTATCCTTGGTTCGATGCTAGGCCAGGGCAAATATTCTCCCGTTTAATTTACATTGCGATTTTTAAGATTTTTTTTAATTACTTACAGATGACTTGGAAACTTGAAACTTGGCACGTGGATATATATCATAAATATATTTTATAATAAAATTTTAGAACTCGCTGATGGTCCTTGGTTTGATCCCAGAGGGCCATTTACATCCTACAATGCATTTCTTATGGAGATAACGGAAGCAAATTTTAGGTACTTCCTGGCAAGATGTTGACTTCAAACTTTGCATTTAATAAGATAAGGTCAAATCAAGTCATAATGTGTTTTTACAGCTGCCAGTAGGTCCTGGGTTCGACACCAGGCGTCTCTACAATCAGTAATTGATTCAATTTTTAGGAACTATTTTGAACCCTTTCCCAATAATATAGAAACTTCAAATTTGGCATATAGATAGAGATCATAAATAAATTTCAGAAATATGTTTTAGATTTCCAAGATCGTCCTTGGTTCGAATCCAGAGAGCCATTTAAATTCGTGAAAATTAGAACGTCTTTTGAGGCAGTTGTAGCCCATATTTCTGCTTGAATTTTCACACATAGTTAGAGATGGTGATGTTCTATTGTGTTTCATAGTAGGTTCACCAGTAAGACCGGGGTTCAATGTCAGACGATGGAATTTCAGCGAATTTTAAGAAAAATTTCAATCCACTTTTTTCTTTTGATGGCCGTCCCGATATGATGCCGACATGAAAATAGTATTGTCGATCTGCTTGCAGTATGCAAGCAACATTTTACTCGTATATATATATATATACGAGTAAAATGTTGCTTGCATACTGCAAGCAGATCGACAACACTATTTTCATGTCGGCATCATATCGGGACGGCCATCAAAAGAAAAAATTGGTTTGAAATTTTTCTTAAAATTCGCCGAAATTCCATCGTCCGGCATCGAACCCGGGTCTTTACTGTGAACTTACTATGCAGTACAATAGAAGATCACCATCTCTAACTATGTGTGAAAATTCAAGCAGAAATATTGGCTGCAATTGCCTCAAAAGACGTTCTAATTTTCACGAATTTAAATGGCTCTCTGGATTCGAACTAAGGACGATCTTGGAAATCTAAAAATTGTTTCTGAAAGTTATTTATAGTATCTATTTATATGCCAAATTTGAAGTTTCTATATTATTGGCAAAGGTTTCAAAATAATTCCTAAAAATCGGATCAACTTCTGATTACAGAGACACCTGGTGTCGAACCCAGGACACATTGTTAGCTGTGAATGCACTGTTTGATTTTTATGGACTTGATCTTTCTATATGCAAAGTTTGAAGTCGATATCGTGCCGGGAAGTACCTAAAATTTGTTTCCGTTATCTCCGTAAGAAATGCATTGAGGAATTTAAATGTCCCTCTGGGATCGAACCAAGGACCATCAGCGAACATGTAAAATTTGATTATGATATATTTTTACGGTATCTAACCTCATACCGAATTTCAAGTTTCTATGCCATCGGAAAAGGGTCCAAAAAAAATCTTAAAGATCGCCACAATGCATTTTAAACGGCCGATTTTTGCCCCGACCTAGCATCGAACCAAGGATAATATTCGTAGATGTCTTTATGGTTTACTTTAGATATGCTTGGCATCTAGCGATCTCTTGAATTTCAAATCTCTCCTTTTCCGGGAAGTGCCTCAAAAAAAATTTCGAAAATCCCCGCCATGTAATCTTATGGGGAAAATCGCGACTTTGGGGCCTTCTGGAATCGAACCCATGACACCGAGGTTCAATATCGGCTTTTTCCTGGAGGTTATACGTCATGGCCATAACGTCGTAAAAATTTCAAGTCGATAACGCTTCTAGTTTAGGCTGTGAATTAGTATCCTATCTATCTATCTATCTATCTATCTATCTATCTATCTATCTATATCCTTGAATGAATCCGGAGAAGCATCTATATTTAACGAGTAAAATGTCGCTTGCATACTGCAAGCAGATCGACAACACTATTTTCATGTCGGCATCATATCGGTACGGTCCTCATAAGAAAAAAATAAAAGATTAAAATTTTTCTTAAAATTCACTGAAATTCCATCGTCAGGCATCGAACCCGGGTCTTTACTGTTGAACTTACTATGCAGCACAATAGAACATCGTCATCTCTAACTATTTGTGAAAATTCAAGCAGAAATATGGGCTACAACTGCCTCAAAAGACGTTCTCATTTTCACGAATTTAAATGGCTCTCTGGATTCGAACCAAGGACGATCTTGGAAATCTAAAACATTTTTCTGAAAGTTATTTATGATCTCTATCTGCATGCAGAATTTCAAGTTTCTATATTGTTGGAAAAGGGTTCAAAATAATTATTGAAAATCGGATCAGTTACTGATATTAGAGACGCCTGGTGTCGAACCCAGGACACATTGACAGCTGGGAATGAAGAGTTTGATCTGTATACACTTAATATTTTTTTCTCCAAAGTTTGAAGTCTTTATCGTGCCGGGAAGTACCTATAATTTGTTTCCGTTATCTCCGTAAGAAATGCATTGAGGAATTTAAATGGCCCTCTGGGATCGAACCAAGGACCATCAGCGAATATGTAAAATTCGATCCTGAAATTTATTATTGATCTCCAACTCCATGCCGAATTTCAACTTTCCATGCCATCGCAAAAGGGTCCAAAAAAAATCTTAAAAATCGCCACAATGCATTTTAAACGGCCGATTTTTGACTCGACCTAGCATCGAACCCAGGATATTTTTAGTAAAACTCATTTATGTTTTCGATAGATCATGACCATATATATCGGCTCCTTGATTTTTACGTCCCTACCTATCCAGCAAGTATTTTTTAAAAATTCCCGAAAATCAAAGCAATGCATTTAAACGGGAAAAATCGGGACTTTGGGGCCCTCTGGAATCGAACCTAAGACACTGAGGATCAAAGTCGCTTTTTTCCTGGGGGTTTCACGTTATGGCCAATATATCATAAAAATTTCAAGTCAATGACGCTTGTGGTTTAGCCTGTGAATTTGTATCCTATCTATATACCTATATAGCTATATATATGAATGAATCCGGAGAAGCATCTATATATAATAGATATAGGGGATCAAAATTCTAACCATGTTCCACAAGTGCAACCGACTTGAAATTTTTACGACGCATTGGCCATGACGTGTAACCCCCAGGAAAAAGCCGACCTTGAAGCTCGGTGTCATGGGTTCGATTCCAGAAGGCCCCAAAGTCGCGATTTTCCCCATAAGATTACATGGCGGGGATTTTCGAAAATTTTTTTGAGGCACTTCCCGGTAAAGGAGAGAGTTGAAACTCGAGGGATCGCTAGATGCCGCGCATATCTAAAGGAAACCATAAAGACATCTACGAATATTATCCTTGGTTCGATGTTAGGTCGGGGCAAAAATCTGCCGTTTAAAATGCACTGTGGCGATTTTTAAGATTTTTTTTGGATCCTTTTCCGATGGCATAGAAACTTGAAATTCGGTATAAGGTTACACACCATGAAAACATATCTTAATCGAATTTTACATATTCGCTGATGGTCCTTGGTTCGATCCCAGAGGGACATTTAAATTCCTCAATGCATTTCTTACGGAGATAACGGAAACAAATTTTAGGTACTTTCCGGCACGATATCGATTTCAAACTTTGCATATAGAAAAATCAAGTCCATACATATCAAACAGTGCATTCACAGCTATCAATGTGTCCTGGGTTCGACACCAGGTGTCTCTGCAATCAGAAGTTGATCCGATTTTTAGGAATTATTTTGAAACCTTTCTCTATATTATAGAAACTTGAAATTCGGCATATAGATAGAGATTATAAATATCTTTCAAAAACATTTTTTAGATTTCCAAGATCGTCCTTGGTTCGAGTCCCGAGAGCCATTTACATTCGTGAACATTAGAGCGTCTTTTGAGGCAGTTGTAGCCAATATTTCTGCTTGAATTTTCACACATAGTTAGAGATGGTGATCTTCTATTGTGCTACATAGTAAGTTCACCAGTTCACCGGTTTCGTTGCCAGACGATGAAATTTCAGCGAATTTTAAGAAAAATTTCAATCCTTTTTTTTTCTTTTGAGGACATTCCCGATATGATGCCGATATGAAATCAGTATTGCCGATCTGCTTGCAGTATGCAAGCTACATTTTACTCGTATATATATATATATATATATATATATATATATATCTATTATATATAGACGCTTCTCCGGATATACCTATAAGTTATATATATATATATAGGGGTTCAAAAGTCTAACCATGTTCCACAAGTGCCAACGACTTGAAATTTTTACCACGTTATGGCCATGACGTGTAACCTCCAGGAAAAAGCCGACATTGAACCTCGGTGTCATGGGTTCGATTCCAGAAGGCCCCAAAGTCGCGATTTTCCCCATAAGATTACATGGCGGGGATTTTCGAAAATTTTTTTGAGGCACTTCCCGGAAAAGGAGAGATTTGAATTTCAAGGGATCGCTAGATGCCGTGCATATCTAAAGGAAACCATAAAGACATCTACGAATATTATCCTTGGTTCGATGCTAGGTCGGGGCAAAAATATGCCGTTTAAAATGCATTGCGGCGATTTTTAAGATTTTTTTTTGACCCTTTCCCGATGGCATAGAAATTTGAAATTCGGTATGAGGTTAGATACCATAAAAATATATCATAATCGAATTTTAAATATTCGCTGATGGTCCTTGGTTCGATCCCAGAGGGACATTTAAATTCCTCAATGCATTTCTTACGGAGATAACGCAAACAAATTTTAGGTACTTCCCGGCACGATATCGACTTCAAACTTTGCATATAGAAAGATCAAGTCCATACAAATCAACCAGTGCATTCACAGCTATCAATGTGTCCTGGGTTCGACACCAGGTGTCTCTGCAATCAGAAGTTGATACGATTTTTAGGAATTATTTTGAAATTTTGCCAATAATATAGAAACTTCAAATTCGGCAGATAGATAGAGATCATAAATAACTTTCAGAAACATTTTTTAGATTTCCAAGATCGTCCTTGGTTCGAATCCAGAGAGCCATTTAAATTCGTGAAAATTAGAACGTCTTTTGAGGCAGTTGTAGCCCATATTTCTGATTGAATTTTCACATATAGTTAGAGATGGTGATCTGCAATTGTGCTGCATAGTAAGTTTACAGTAAAGACCCGGGTTCGATGCCAGACGATGAAATTTCAGCGAATTTGAAGAAAAATTTCAACCCATTTTTTTCTTTTGATGGCCGTCCCGATATGATGCCTACATGAAAATAGTGTTGTCGATGTGCTTGCAGTATGCAAGCTACATTTTACTCGTATATATATATATATATATATTGCATAAGATTCAGGGCCACCTGTTCTATTATTTTTATTGCAAACTGTACGTTGCAACTATTAATCCTTTAATCTTGTCTTTGTTTAATTTATTCGACATCGGTTATGAAAAGAAGCGATTATGTTTATCTTAGTAGTATCAGTGTCGGTTTCAAACCTTCAACTATGAGTGCAGACATTCCTGGGGAATAAATTATTGAATATCAGAAAGATAAATTGGGTACAGTAATACAATTACTTGGAGGGTTACTAATAACAGTACCCTATGATATTTTGATGATGATTGTTAGGTTGGCATAAGTTATTTCTATTGATAATTTCATCTTCAATATACCAATAAAATCCAGATATTAAGAAGATATTTGGGAAATACGAACTACTTTAAATAATGACTGCCAACATTATTGGAATGTAACACGAGAGAGAAACTACTAATTACCAACAGCAAGTTAATTTCATGGCAGCCTCAGAACTGACTCAGGTATTATTAATAATATTTTATTTATTGGTTTCATATTTTATTCTATTAAATTTAATCTCTAATAATTGCCTTAATAAGTTTTATAGTTAGGATATTAACAGTATTTTATCCCTTAAAAAACATCAGGAGAATAGTAGCATTCTTTTTACCTCTACTGAGATATGCAAGAATGCTGGCTGATCCTCAATCTCTTTACTGTTAGCTATCAAAAGCTATGAATGGGAATGGGGTATACTAGGCAAGATGAGGTTTGAGGCTTTCTTTCTTCGATGAGGAGATATATATTTTATTTCGTGGAACCGAGTAAGTTTACCTTGACTCCATGAAGAACACTTTTCATAGCATTCAAAGAAGAGATACGGAAGAAAATAAGGAACTTTATTGGCATCTCTCTTTTTTCAGAAGCCTTTTTTTACTTGGGTTCTTTTTATACAGGGGGAGAATTAACAGGATCGAAACAAGTTGAAAAATTTCGTGAAGGAAATCTTCAATCAGATTAATTTTTGGGTTTAAAAATATTCAACCTCATTAGCTCTCATGTACTCATAATACGAAATAGATAAACAAAAACCCATATCTTCCTCTATAAATCACTTTGATATATGTCTGTAAGTGGATTTCACTGAGTGGGGGCATAACAAAACAAAAACACGAGTCTATCCGAACTTCCGTCTGCAAATATCTTCGACGCTGACCTATTTAGCTTTGAGAATATGGAGCACCGTCGTGGGAAATAGATTGGAAATGTGGAACTGGTTTAATGATATCTTAAGAATGGAAAAAGCAAATTTTGATTACTGAATTGAGATTTAATCTTTTTCTGTGTTTTGCATGTTTGGATATTTCCTATTTATGTAATTCACTTGTTATGACACTAGGTAGATAGGTAACAAACCTAATTACAAGGCTTTTTATAATGATATAAAAAGTAATAATCTGAAATTAAATAAAAATAAAAGAACTACGGATTATAAAACTAGTAATTAATATTAAAAGTATGGCTGAAATTAATATTCAGTTTCGCGTTTGATATTACTCAGTTTTAAACCAAAAGTGTTACATGCATATTACATTTAATCTAAATGTAGAACTTGTATAATTTCATGCGTAGTATATTTTAGTTGATAACTCCATTTATATTGTCTCTGCTACATCAATTTCTAACTCCGATGTAGCTCGTGCCTGTATTAGATAAAGATTTTCTTTCTTTCGTTAAATATTTTTCGTACTCTGGTATGTAGCTTTCTGACAGTTAAACTCAGAGACTTATAACTCTTATTGCAAACAAAATAGCTGCGTTGAGACATGACCTAGAAGTGGACTCATAGAAAATTGAAGAAGCTAATTTTCGAGGAAGATGTAGGTAAGATTATTGTCGAGTCGTGTCACCTTGGCCTGCCGGATCACGAACGTCGTATTAAATTTATAACATTCTTCAAAGAGGGCAGGTTCAAGATCTATAGATCAGCTGATTTTCCCTTAAGTATGTCACCTGTTTTTGAAGCCGAATGTCAAGTGATATCTGCCTATTATTAATGGGAAGGGCTGGAAAGCATTTATATTTCCATTAACGTTAGCCAACTTTTCTTTATTATGACTAGTATTAAATAAAAATTTCAACCTCATTTCTTCCGGGTCTAATGCAACATGAAATTATGCTTACACCATAAAACAACATGTTTAGATAATTAAATGTTAATACATATGTTTAGTTAACATAAATGTTATGTATAACTTTTAAATGAAGAACACATTTAAAGTCATAACAACAAGTACCATCATCGGGGAAAATTATTAAGTTTATTTATATTTATATTAATAGAGTTGGCATATATCTGGCCATTGGCTATTCTTTCGTCTGTAACGTATTTCATAATCGTTACATCATTCCTAGAAAATAGCCATTGCTATTATTAGAAACTTAATAATCCATTTATATGCTTACACATAAAAAACTTCCCTTTTAGCGCCCTTTGCTTTTGTTAAAGGTTTGAAGAATTTGTTGTCCCCTAAATACTTTCCAGCCTCATCAATTTATAACTGAAAATTATTACGCTAATACTAATTTTTTATATTACTTTCGTATTTAATGCTGATTTTAATCGGCCATGAGCTATCTCATGAAGAATTCTTAACTGTGATAAAGCTATATTGCGAATACTAAACGCAAGAGAAAATTTGTACAAATTCTCCAAGCTCAATTTCTAATTAAACGCTTCTTCTTAAAATTGATTTCCGGATGAATGGGATTCTACTTCTATTCATACTTTTTGATTAACGGCAGTTTGCCTTAAATGCGAACATGTATTACATCTTTTCTGTTGTCTCACAATCAGTTCTGATCTTGGTTTTGGTGATATGAAAGCTTCTGAGGTGTGAGTGGTGCAGGCTAAATAATAACCATTGATCCTGATCTCTCTTTGTTGAATACTATTTATTCATGGAGTTATTTTGCTGTAGTAACGATCATTTGTGCCATTGATTGCATTCTGGCTCAGTGCAGAAGGCAAAGGAAAACTACCTCACTCCTCATCCTTGCGTCTCATTCCCCTTCCGTAGTTTTAGATAGCTTATGATGGGGGTGTTCTGACTAGATTATTAATCACCAAACAAACTTATATAAAGTGACACAGAATTGTGATATCTTCCATTCTAATATTTATTCTTAGTAAATGATTTCGTACATTAAAGTTGAATATTTTATCGATCCTTACGAATTCTGCAACTATCAACGCAAAAAACCACGATATTGCTAACCGAGAATCACATAGCATTGCTCATCTTTCCTGGTAAATGCTGCTTGACTTTCACCCAGCTCGCCACTCCTGGCTTCCCCTTCGCAAAGCATCCACATACGAAATCTAATGGAAATTACAGGAAAAAAATGGAACTACAAAGAGCATATGCTGTGCACGTTCGTATTCCGGTAGAGGAAACGTAATTAACAACGGATAATCTCGTCCCAATATGCAACCAAACACACTTCTTATTTACACTTTCTCTCTCTTGAGCGGCATAAACGTGTGAAGCAGAGAAATTAAGTATTGCCGGCTTCAAATATGGCATCGCCGGGTGAGATCGTATTGCAATCGCTGACTAATTAACCTTCCCTCCCTCTCCCTTTTAACAATTTTCGAGCGATAAAAATCCCTTAGCGTAACACCCCCTACTTCTGACCCACTTACCTACTTATTCCCTCCACGCATCACGTCCCCGCGGTTACTTCACGCGAGATCACTCCGCGACCCTGCTTGCAGAACTGCGCCTTAGCTGTACACCAACTTTTCTGCCTGACAATTCTCATTTTATCTGTATAAAAAAGGAAAATGATTACAGTATGCGAATTTAATTCTATCTTAAAATCAAAAGAAACTAAAGCCTCTAAAGCTAATTGTGAACTCTAACGAGATTTTTTCTGTATTTAAGCCCAAAATGTTTTTTCTAATTTACCAGAAAATAATTCCTCTGACACTTCAGAAATGAAATTTATGAAATGAATTAAGGAATATCTACTCAAATATGATGATGTTGAATTTTTGTTTAATAACTGCACTAAAGCTGTATTATGCTGTATCTATATAATGGGTTCATTACTATATTTTCATATAATAATTTTGTAATTTGGTATTTTGTATGGTATATTGTATTCGTAGTGTATTGTAAATGGTATATTATTTTATATTATTAATTTTATGGTTTATTTTTTAAAAAGTAATTGAAAAGTCGGTTACCTAGAAACGTGACCATCACCTTGAGGGTATTTTGTTCCTAATAATGATGTATTTCAAATGTAATATATAAAGGGCAAAATTTTTATTATAATATACAGTGGTTGTTGGATGTACAATAAGCTATGAGAATACTATTGAAATTCCTGGGATATCTCCTGGTAAAGGAAACTTATTTCCCTGTTCATTTTACTCGTAGAAAGATATTTTGTGGCCATATTCCGCTTTTCGTCACGGAAAAGCCCAAACGAAATTATTAAAATCAGCATTGTGAAATTATCATGGGAAATTTCAGAATTCGCGCTGTCTTCAGTCTTCTGAATAACGGAACTTTTTATTACGCATTCTCCAGTGCGCATGTGTTATTCGTTAGAAAATACAGTCATTTCTGAAAAGAGTGAAATCTTAGGTTTTCTTTAGGGATAAATCATCCTTCATGATATCACAACGCGTCAAATCCTAGGTTATAAATAATATTAATGTATATTGATCATATTGGTACAGGAGAATTGTTATTATCTTTTTAATTTCTTCACGCTATATAATCATAGGTGTATACTATAGTGTATATTGAATGTTAAGTTTTAATTATAATAAAAACTATTAATGATATTCACACAGAACACTAATTATTAGCGTGTTATGTGTATGTTTAATGGGGAAACACTGAGATGATAGTTAGTACTAAATAAACGAAAGTAATGAAAGGTAGGAAGCAAGAGTTAATGCAGGTGAATACAAAGGTATGCTTCAGTATATAAAGGGCAATATTAGTCACCTTGAAACGAAATAAAGGGCATTAAATAGAAAAAAATTAGGGTAGTTAGGGAACGGTGGAACTTACGATAATGTTAAAATTATTTATTTACCTCTTTAAACTATTCGAAAATATTTGGAAAATGCTCACAATCAAAAAGGCTTGAAATACAAAACGTACAAGTTCACACGTTCATCGTGGGGAAATTTCAACATTTACCCCATTTTGTATCCAGAATTAATTTATGAGAACGTGGTGAAATTCCGAACCCTTATAAACCCCCTTAAACGCAGATTCTTTTAGGCTTCCAAAAATGGTCTTCCAGCGGCGTTCATTTCACTTTCCGTGTGTAGCGCCCTTGCTGTTTAGTCGGTAGTTGTCAAGGTCGGGTGTTTCTCGCCGTGTGACTCACGACAGTCGAATTGAGGTCGAATAGGAGATGGCATTATTCAAAGCACGAAAGAAGGCGGTAGATAAGCCACCTACATGGATATGCATCAGGGTCCGCCTTTGTTCATCCCATTATAACTGGCACACTTTGACTATTTTTAACGCTTTGGACGATTTATTTCCTTTTTTAGCGTAACTGTTTTCGAAAACAGGTCCGATTTTTTAGCGGTGTCTTCCCAATGCTTGTGATGTTCACGCTGGTCATAGAAGTGGCGAAAATTTGAAATGGTTGAAATGTATAATGTAAGGGGTTTTTCTTTATAGTTAAGAACCACCACCAGGAACCCTGAAAACGGGTTATGATAAAAAAAGGAAGATTAAATTAATTAGCAATCGTTGATGTACAGTCCTGGCCAAAATTTAACGCAGCACCGGCCGTAAGGATCGCTAGGGAGGTGCTGCGTTAATTTTGGCCAGGAGTGTACGTATATTTTTACAGAGTAACTAATCTTTTACGTGAAAATATATTTGTAATTTCACTTACAGTATTGAATTAATATACTTATGTATTTAGGAGATGTTTATCTAAAATATTGTATAAATTTCTTTTTCATCTTTTTTTATCATATAATCTTGTTTTGTTGTAACTGGGAGATAATTGTATTGTAATGATGTAATACAGTGGTCAGGAGATAAATGTATTATGATATTGTATTATTGTAGCTAAATGATACATGATCTTTAATACCCAACAACGTGGAATTATTAATTCCCGCTATTCTGAAGTAGATGTAGATGTAGGTTGATTGGCCCAAAAAATTGCTTCTTAAGAATTTCCATATAAGTCGTATCGGTAATAATAATGTTGTCGTACCCTTTATATTGGTTTTTCTAAGGTTTTCGATCATTATCTTGAGGTTAAACTATCTGAATAAGTTTATGGATTCTAAAGAGTTAATTAATACTCTTTATTTCAATTTAAACCATATTGATAATAATTTCTATTTTATTTCGGCAAATTGTTTTCACATCAAACCATTTACAATTAACTCTTGAAAATCACAATAAAAACAACGATATCCTAAGTAGGTTTTGAATCCAGGACTTTGGCGATGCTAAGTTAGTAAGCTAACCCCTACCCCACTGAGGCCATACATCTGGAAGTCAGATTAAAGAAGATAATCATTAAAATCGTACTGTTTGCTGGATTTGAAATTTAAAATTGACATTAATAATGGAGCAAAGAATCTCCGTGAAAAATCTGAGAGGAAAATCCATGAATATTTAAAAGTAAATAAGAAAGCCAGATGGACTAGTTGTAGTTTCAGATGCGATGAATCGCAAGTTTTGTTTTAAAAAGAGAAATGAAAGTGAAGGTCTCATGCGAGGGACCGAGATAAATACAGGGATCAGATAAAGAAAGATTTAGAAAAGAATAGCCGTGGATTCGGGAGAAAGCGTCCAACAGGCTAGAATGGAAAGCTACACGACTGATTCTTTAAATTGGATTGTGGTGACAATTGAGATGTGGTTGATTACACAGAGCAAGAATTACCTTCTGTAGAATGATTTTTAGATATATTTACTCACATATATAAAGTTATTTCCTTGGTTTTCTAAACCTTATCTGGACTAGAGCTGATAGATATTACATTTCCACGAATAGCCATGTGTATCCCCCATTGTAATCGTCCTAGTATTGTGATGTGGAAACATTGTTAAAGGTCAAAAGCTTTTAGAGTATCTCCATTAATTTAAGAGAGTCCGCTGATGAAAAAGAATGATTTTTAACGTGTGCCTAAAAGCTTTGTTTGCTGATGCAAAAGTTTTTAAATGTCAAGTAAATATTGGCTCAAGTCAGCATTTCTCCCACTCGATTGTTAAGTTTACAATTTCTTAAGGGAAGAACTCATTTGTTAACTTGATTTATCGTTTAGACTCCTTGAGGAGTGAATCTACCGCTTATTTATAAAGAGAATGAATGTACCTGACTGCCGAAAATTAAACATCATCCACTGCTTCGCTCTTGACTTGGCAGTAGATTTCCATAATAGAGAAATCAAAGCACAACTTTCACCCGCTGCCGCAAATTTGAGCAATGCTGTGCTTATATTTCCATAATCTATACTAAAATTTCTAAAATGACTCAATGCGTCAATTAAAAAAAATCAAGTTGATGAATTATTTAAAATAAATAAACTTAGTCCAAATGTTATGTTATTATCGTGTCTATGTTATTTACATGAACTATAATTTCATATTTTGTGCGAGCTGGTTATTTAGATTTTGTATCATAGTTGCTAATTTATCTCACAACGGCTGAATGATGAATGGCTGTTGAATTTTATTTTGTAATTTAAGGTTTTGAATTAGTACTGAATCTATATGCTCGTGTTATTCAAATTAACTAGGATTCCATATTCTTTATGGAATGAGCTGGTTATTTTGCTTAAGTATCATGGTTGAATTCTCTTAAATGTCGAAATGCATGGAAAATTATATATGAAACATTTTATAATATCATTTTCTTTTCTCATTTTAGGTAAGAGCCTGTTTCCTGCTTTTTTAACTTGGCCTTCGTAGAGTAAGTAAATCACGTTTATGTACTATTTTATGCAAACTTGTAACTCGCTACTTACATCCAAGTGATATGAGGAAATACTTCACGTGATACAAGAGCGGATGCTATTACACTTTATGTTATTTCTTGCCTGTAAAAGTTATTTATAATAGGCAACTAATATTCCACTTAAATGAGCTGCAAGCTGTAGCTTTCTGATTCATAAATGCAATGGGAATAAGCAAATAGGCGGTGGCGTAAGATATCGTTGGAAATCCGTGATGATAATGACGACATCTTTAGCTTAGTTATCTGCGTTGGTGACCAAGGTTTGTGATTGGCTTCAATTCCCAATCTGGGAAAGGATTTAAATTCGGTTATTGTGGAAGGGAACCATTTAATAGATTTCAAATCAAATGTTAGGCTATCTCCGTACATACTTTTCTCGTATTTAAAGACAAATATTTAACGCTGCTCTAACATCTCGAACTGTGCGAACCTTGATTTGGTATACTTGTATAAAAATTTCGTTCATTGAATGAAAACTGTCCATTTTACTCCTACACGATTTGGAAGAGCCTTAATTTAGTTACAAATTTAGATTATGAATTCGAAAAGAAGGATCACCATGGCCAAAGCAGATATATTTTATTTTGATTTTGTTGAAAATATTTGCTGAAATTTTGAATTGAAAAATCTGGTTTCGTTGCCTGGCAACATCATCTGGATTGGTAACACGTGTCTTTGGGCGGCAAAATAAAACTTTAATATGGAAAATGGGAAATAAATGTAAATTTCTTGTTATGCACTAATTAAGAACACTGTCCTTAAATTCTTATGGGAAGCTATCTCTTTTGTACGATAGAAATAAGGGGTTAGGTGTTCACCGAAAGTAGCCGAAAACATCCGGAAAAAGGATACAGTAGAAAAATAAAGAGTTTTTAATGAAGTAATTAAGGGACGTCTGAGGAAATGGGTGGGTCAAACATTAAGAGAAAAGAGATTTCTAGAATAAGTGAATGAAGATAGAATGCCAGGAAAAACAAAAGGAGCAGGGAAAGGCAAAGGATGTTAGATGATATGAAGGACGGAATAAATTCTTAGGAAATAAGTTAAGTTAGGAAATTTAAGGCAAAATAATCTGCTGAAAGGTAGAATAAATAATGTGATAGTAAATTAATTTATTTTTCCTCTTTTTGGCTCATTTTATTTTTAAGACTGTTGAAAATTTAATCTTCTTCTGCAACTTTCTGAGGAACTTCATGTTTAGAAATGGAAACTACACTACGTAGCACTTTTCTCAAATTATTATTTTTAAGACCAATATATTATCGGTTATTCTATTATTTCGTCAGGATAAAAAATCTTTAACTTGTAAAAATTTCTAATAATTGGTGCATATTATTTACTAAGAAAGACAATATCTCCAAAAATGTCCTATTAGAAGCAATAAATGGCATACTGAATTGGCTCAAAAATTAAATTCAATTCCACTTTCGAGAAAAATTATAATTCTCGATCCTTTTGTTTAAAAATTATTAATTGTATATATTTTACTCAATATTAACATCTTTAGTTATTTAAAATATTTAATGTTAATTTTGGTAAATTTCAATCTTGACATTTTCTCGTGGTAGGAATTAACGTTACGTATAATCCACTAAGCCACCCTCAGATTTGATTTTATCGTAAAAAATTAAGGTCGCGAAATTGATAAAATCTCCTGAAAATCGCTAAAGAACTCCGGAGGCTCTGTTTTTCCATTCCCTACTCATTCCTATTGTATTTAATGAGTTCTGTGAAAATTAATGTTGCTTAAACATGGCATCCTTCAGCTCGGTATTTTCCAGACGGGTTTCTAAACATATCTCAAATAATCTCGTGAGTTAACTTTGAATTATTATGACCTCATTTCAATGGTGCCATGAAGCATATGAATTTTCAATCCAACAAACTTCGTTTAATTTTTATCGCTCAAAAATTGAATTAAATTTACCTGTCCTGGTGTTTATTTAGTGCATTTTCTTTTCAATCAAATTTTATTCACAAAATTAGGAATTATAACGAAACGTATATATCTGAAGCGCATAATTTTTCTTTTGTAAAACGGTATAACTGTAAAGATGGAAAGTACTTTTAAAAAATGTCAAACAACATATTTTCATCCGCTATGTGATAATGAAGCCTTCGCACCAACATATTTTACTATCCAATATTCCTTGATATGTCGTGAATTATACTTGATGAGGAAAAAAGTATGCCCGTATTATTATTCATCTTGATTAGGATGTAGAGATCGGTAACATATCTAAATTTGGAATCTTTTCATCCGAGTTATAATAGTCAAAACCTAATAAATTTTCTTTTCTGAAAGAAAATTTTACATATTTCGTTGTTTATATTCCGCCATATTTTGGATAGATAAACGCAAATAAAATGTTTATCGTTTATATTTATAATTCTTCATCCATGAATTTTAATTGTTCGTTTTTAAATTATTAATCATCATTAAATAATAAGACGAGTTAATTAATTACAACACACATTAATTATATAACCTCCGCGATTTTTAATGACCGAATTTTCAATTCACTGAAATTAATACCAAATTAAATGTTAATTTATTGTATTTATTTTGTTAAGTCTTATTTATCATCGTATTTGCAATATTTGTATAATTTAATTTTTAGTTCTCCTGTTTGATTGCATCAATAGTTATATTAAGTTTATGAATATTTACTGGCAAGTTTTCATTCATTTTATAGCTCTTACAATAATTCATCAAAATTTCAACTTTTTAAATCAACTTTTCAGATTTTATTACGGTTTAACAACGGTTAAATAATGTTTCATTTAGGATTTAATCTCCCTAACTCGGTTCACTTCCTTGCGAATAGAGTAATAGTTAGGCTCCGCTATAAATAGACAACAGCTAATTCAAATGGTCGCTATAGGAATCCAATTTTCGATGATTTGCCTCCAGATTGCCAACTTAGTATTTATAATGGCAATCAGGCTCTATCATCAGATTATATTTCAATGCATTTTAATGGAGTATATACCTTGTTACGAAAGAAAACTGCGGATAACTCTGCCCAATGAACTCGCATCTCATCAATTACGTAGCATATATTGTTGAATCACTAGGACTTCGCGATAGATTGAAAATGGAGTGAGAAGAGGTTTTGAATAACTCAGAGACGGATATCGAGCCTGTGACTTTATAAGCGATAATTGAAAGCCATCCGAGCGAAACTGGAAACATTCGGATATTCTTAATGGATGCAGATTCACTGAATTTATTTTACTCAAAAACGATCATTATTACTGATTTATGCCCGAAGTAATTAATCCCTATCTTTACGTTAGTCGACAAAATGAAAATGCTAATCAATTCGAAATTATCCACGCAACTTTATGGTCAGCAAACGCTGCTTTGATCTCATTCGATTTTTACAGAAGAGTTATTGTAGCTGATTGAGGATTTGTATATGAATGCACACGATGAAAATTGTTTGGTAGCAAACCAAATGTCTGATACACAGAATTGTTTAAATTACGCTACGCAAACCTAAATATTTACGCAGACTCTCTGATTAAAGTTGTATTACTACCATTCAACCAAACGACTTCGTATTCATGGTTGTTGTATCTAGATTTGGTTAAAGTTTTACAAGTGGTATTTAGATATAACTTTATAAAATAATTAATTATGGTTATCGGAATGAAAATATAATTTTTGAGCGAAATGAATATTCATTATCACATTATTTTAAGCTGATAAATCACACTTGTTTAAAATTGATGGTGTTATTAAAACCAATTCACAACGTTCTTCCATCTCTATCTTCACAGAAGCCTGTCATTAAATAAAAATTAAGTTTTTTGTATGTTGCGTATTATATCTTTGTGTTCGTTATGATTGCAATAGCTTCCTTGTTCAGCATCATCCCGGATCCCAGTTTGAACCTCATCCCCTCCACTATTAGCTACCAATTCTCTTTCGAGAGAGAGAATGAGGCTTACTCGGCTAGATGAGAAGTAAGGCAGTTTCTCTCGGTTTATTTATTGAGCCATAATGCTATACGTAGATAGAAAAATACCACATTAGTGTGACCGAACCACCATGTGAATAACGCATTTGATAGATAGATGGACCCTTTATTGAGGAGGTTAGGCCCGTGTGGGCCTCTCTTCCGCCTAACCTCGTATGTCGTTAGAATATGTACACATATAAATTAAAACATAGAGAAAGAGTGGAGTGTGGGGAAAAATCTTTGCAACTGGAGGTTGACGAAGGAAAAAACCCACGTTCTTAAAGAAGTAGATAAGGAAAGACCAAAATGAATTCCACCACTCAGTAGTTATCTGTTTTACCTCTGTTAGTTACAAATTATTATGAACAAGAAAATTCAATATAGGCAATTAAATATTAATAGGTACATCGTCTATTATTTATTCCTAAATTTAACTAAAAAATGTACCAACAATCGATAATGATATCAGGAACGTTATAACATTACAGGCACACACGTAACAGGAATAATGAATGATTTAGAGAAATAAGTGAAGGTGAAAACATCTGCAGCAGCCGGTATTTGAACTCGGATCACTCACTTGTCGGGCTGTAACCAATTTCTCTCTCCCTCAATTGAAGAACGTGACATTCCTTTTACCATCACATTTTTACTACGCGGTTCCGGTCTATAGGAAGTCCGTTCTAGTGATGTGGTGGCGTCATAGATGTCCTACGTGGGCGCACAAGTGGTGCCATCTTTTGTTAAAAGTATCCTTTGGAGCACACCGTTACCCATCATTACATCAAAAGAGAAGGGCTTTCGTGGAAGCTTAATAGGCTAAATCTACTGCCTTGTAAGTGGGAGATCCGGTTTTGAGTCCCGGCTGGGTACACTTTTCTCTTACATATCTATCCCTTAGTTGCAGGCACATTTATCTGTAAAGAACATGAACATATTTAACCATATTTCTGTAAACAGCACAATCATGTATTTTCATCACTACGTACAGTACGTCATATTTTAGAAAGAAACATTTTTGGCATAATACATTCATTTGGTTCTAACCTTTGTTGGGATCATGTGCCTAAACGTACACTAATCTGTGCCAATTACATAGTTTATTGGTAACTCACCCTTTATGACCACTAACTTATTTTCCACTTCCTTTTCCATTGTATTCTACCATAAATTAATTTTTCATCGGTCCCTTTCCTCTCAATATAGATCCCACCCATTCTCTCTGTCTACGCTTAATCACTTCAATTAAAGCCCTCTCCTTCCCAACCATCTCCAGCGCCTCCGGGTTCGTTTTCTTGTCAATTCACTTCTTCCATTTTATGCCTAGCCCACATCTAGGAGGCTTCCAAGCATTTGATTTTCTCTGTTCAGTTCATTTTATGGCTTGGCCAAAGCTATCCTTTTTTGAATCTCTTCTTTATATATTTTCATTAAAAGTACTTCCAAAGTAAGAGAATGCATTCCTTGTTCTACATTTTTCTCATAGACTTAATTTAGCTTTTTTTTGGTAAACTTCATTACCTTTTTTTTCCAGTGCTACTGTAGTTGTATTCTTACTAAGAGTGTTCCACTACTACTTGATTCCTGGCATAGATTTTCGACTATACTCCCCAAGAAATTTGCGCAAAGATGAATATTTTATATTTTGGATGAATGCAGAAAAGTTTAATTGATGCGGCTCCTAAAGAAAAACCTTAAAATCGGAAGAATTGCATCAATTCCTATAGTCTTGCGCCCGAAATTGTATCCGAAGAAAACTTGTCGAACCAAACCAAACAGAAACAAAGATACTAACCTCATTTTCGAGCTCCTTGACGGAAGCGTGGAAACAGATGGAACAAGACATAGGAAATGCGAATTATTGTGATGAATGTCTCAGCCATTTCCTTTCCCATCGACAAAAAGGGAGTTTCTTGAGACGCTCGATGAGTTTCCTTTTTTTTCGCTCCGCGGTGTGCGATTATTAACGCTCAATCCGTAAAACGCTCGGGACAGAAAGGAAAGAGAACGTGACGCACAATTCACGCAGCCAGAGACCGTTACGTCGCGGAGTTGCTGAGATTTGCGACGCGGTGTTTCTTGGCTCTCGATGACTAACTTTCCGCGGGGGTTGACAAACAAACCTCTTCAGGTGAAAATGATTCTCTACTCCGTGTTGTTTATAAGCGTAATTCAAGTTCGTGGCATTTTTGAGATGAATGTAATTTTTCATGACACATACTTTTTTCTGATGGAACTGCTACGTATAAACATTTGCTGCTATTTCATTATTGTTATCGATCCACAGGTTAAAGATGTACTAATCGCCCGGTAGCAACATTATTACAATACCTTTTTACATTAAAATATTTCCAAACAGTACACTAACAGAATACTCAATATAAACAATGGAACGTCATTAGATATTGCAAAAATGTATTATCTGTATGCTATAATATAATATCATAATACATTTATATCCTAGTTTAAACGTTACAATATTACTATAAAATTATATTCTGGCTAAAGCAGAATAACAGTGAACTATTAAAATACAAATATAGCAATGCATATAATTTTTATTGTTATCATAACATTGAGTTTGAGATTAAGCTAAAGATTCGGATTGAAATCGCTTTATTATTGCGTTTTAGTTTTCTCACAAAATTTTCAAATTTAACGCTGAATTCAGTTTACTTTTTTTTAGTGTTGTTTTTGAATACGTTTGACGTTCAAATTTAATCAAATGTGTATTTAATTTTTAATTCATCGATTAATGGTAGTTTATTAAAACATCACCTTATTGTTTTTTACTTTCTCCATATACGAAGTATAGAGAAAGTATTGTTTTCATGAAAAAATTCGACTTCGAGATTTCAACGGAAATACATGTTTTGGGGTCCTTAGAACACGTTTTAACCATTTTCGGAATGATGTCTGTGTGTATGTGTGTGCGTGTGTGTGTCTGTATGTTTGTCTGTACTTGTGGGCGCTCTAACGTGAAAACTTTTAGTCGTATCAATACCAAACTTCATATATAGTACTGTGGTGTGTGCTGTCAGAGTTGATTAGTTTTTGGAGTAAATCGGTTGACAGAAAGTCGAGCTTCATTCATTAAAGCTCATTTCCGGTTTTCAAAATATCTCCATAAATATGATATATACGTGTATTGTATTACATATAAAGGTTTTAGATAATGTAATTTACTATAACTTTTGTATTTAACATATTTTTTTCTGTTTTTGGGTCATCTCTTTGTAAACATATGTTACCAGCAGTCACAACGCCGTCAATAATAATGTTTTCTGAGAGATTCAATTTGGTAATTAAGAAAGCAAGTATTTCCTCTTCATCATTGCCTTATATGTATATGGTCATATGTACGAGCCATCATAGTCATTACGCCGACCTCAGGAGTTTATTCTCCAAACTAAATCAATTTTCACCTCGTTACAGTTTTCAGCAATCTTAATGCACATTTAGTCTATATTAACACTGGTTTGAAAAATGACTCCGATAAAATGCATGATTTATTGTTTCAATTTAAATTAATAGAGAATTATTAATTTTGATATGTGGCACTCTCACTTTAAGTAAGATGTCAAGAGCAGCAAGTCATCAATGCAAATTAGAAAGGCTCAGATGTTTCTGAAGGCAATGTTTCAGAATTTCAATGTGCTAAACTTAAACATATTCTTGTTATTATATCTTGAGGGAGGATTTTTTATATACCTTTCCGTTCCGTTTAGGAGGAAACGTATCCTTCATTTACATTTGGCTCATTCATGGTTGTTAGCTTATGAAAGCCACTGAGGTATGAGTGAGGCTGTTTGATGGTATTAGTTTCGGTCATTCCCCATTGAATATTATGGTAAATTCTCCAAAGTCATTTCACTGCATTTACGAAGACGTTTCCCGCTCATAACATCCTGGTTTTGAAATGAAAGTATGTCTCATAACCTTTCTTAAAATTTTGGCAGATAGTTTTGGAAGGGTTGGTGATCCTAACAGTCTTTGGGCTAATGACTTAATAGACAGACGTTTAAACAGCTCATAATTCCTATTTATTTCTTCTATGACTACATTTGTAAAATTCTTCATTGAATAATGCTCTGCCAATCTCAAAACCTCAGTAGATTGCATGTTTGTTAGCAAAACTAATAGTAAACAAGTAAGATAAGTTAATTTTCCGCCTGAATGCCTTATGACATTCAAGCGGAAATCACATCACTTCACATCTTTTATTTTTTTATTTAATTTATTATATTTTTTGTTTATTTTCTCTTTTTGTCTTTTATCACTTTCCTATAAACTATGTTTTGGATTATTTTCAGTGTACTAGACCTTTTAATCTTTCATTTGTACGTATTTCTTAATGTAATTTCATTTTCATAATTTCTTTAAGATTTATCTCCGATTGTTCAACGTTTATTTTAATTCATCTATAATTAATGTCAGTTTATTGAAGTTGATTTGTTTTATCTGATTGTTTGTAGTTCAGTTATGTTTTCCTCTTTCTTTTTGTACAATTTTTATATTTTCACTGCCTGTCTGTCATAACCCTTTTCTTTCTCCTTCATCAAAAATATAGTTTTCTATCTGTAGGTTTCGCAGGTTTTTCACACTCCCCTTCTAGTGAGTGTTTTCCTGCAGTGGAAATTTTTTCCTGAGCCCTCAGTTTAGGTTATTTCAATCCAAATATTACTTTTCTTCGTGTACTTTTGCAAACTATCTCTTTCTTTCTGTTTCGCATATGACGATGGGTTAGTAGTAAGAAGAGACTTTCTAGTCTCAATCTCGCCCGAATAAAAGCCATTTATTATTATTATTATTATGACAAAGAAATATTGTAACCCTCTTTTTGCCCATGAAGTAGGCCTTCCAAATACTAAAAAGTCGGCATTTTAAAGTGACTTAAAATTCTCCAATGTATACTTCACTTTACATTTATTCTTTGTAGGTACATTGCTTTCTGAGCTTTAAAAAATTCCTTAACTCGGCATTTCAAAGTGATCAAAAATTCCCCAGTGTGTAGTTATATTTATTTTACATTTACTCTTTGTAGATTCATTGCTTTATCAGGTTTAACATCGTCCTTATCTGTGAAGGAATGTAATTTATTCCATGCGATTACTCATTTAGGAATGTATATTTTTTACGATGCGTGTCATACCCGAGAAATTAAGGGCCGTATTTATAGTCGACTCCTAGGAGTTTCCCAGCTCCTAGCAGTCCCCCAAGGCCAAAAACGGTATTTATAGTCCTCTTTCTGCCCCTTACAGCCCTCTTAGAGACTCCCAAGCTGTCAAAAGCTGGGCAACCGAGATAGGTGATCCAGCGAACCCCTGAAGCGTGATACCGGTGGTGGCAAAACTGTGTACTAATTTTGTAAACAACAAACATGGCGGATAATCTGTTCGATTCGCTCGATTAGATTCAACAATTGATGAATAAAATTAATTAGTGGACTGTGAAATCCTGAAAAATTCTTTGAATTAGGGTACAAATCAGAAGAATATTTACGGTATATATTTATTTTATCCTTAGGCATTTAAAACTATCTAACGGATGTTTTTAAACCTCAGCTTGGGCAGTCGTTAAGAAATGTGAAGTTATTAGTTTTATTATGTGATTTCCTTGAGGTTTAATTTATTGGCAATTACTATACTTATTAGTAGAGATATATTTATGTTGTGCACGGGTTATTCCTACTCTTGATTGCTGATTCTTTGTGGCCTTTCGTTGTCGTAGTCGTGATATATAACCTTTGACGCAGATGGCTACCATGGAGAGAGAGTAAATATTTACACTGCAATGCCACAAGGTATTATTGCAGTATTAGGCCTATTTACTATATAGGTAAATTTCTAGAAGCCGCAATGTTTGAAGTGTCATCCCTGAAAATATCATCGGAAATGGGCTAAATTTAGTGGAAAAATAAAACGCAAACTGGACTCTTCTAGAAATTTACCCAATATATGTACCAAGTTATTATAATATGTATGGCAGGAAGCGACTTGATGTCATAATACCTATGTTATTTAATGACTTACCTTTTAACATATATTTAAGAAATACTATGTCCAACGTAAAGAAAGAAATCAAAAAAATATTTGCTTCAAAAATTTTTAAAAACATATAACAGATCCCTTTTAGTACATACTATGATATATGTCAAAATTGTATTGAGTTGATTTTGTATATTTATTGCTCTAACTATGGTATGCTAATGATTGTATCTAAGTTTATATCTGCTGTTGTACTTTGTGATTTTAAAAATAATGCTTTCTATAGTCTTGTGTATTACATATACTTGGTGTATGTTCTATGTTTTTTGTGAATCATTATATAATTGCTGAATTTGATATTAGTTTTCATATTATAATTAGTGCAATGGATGAGTAGATGCAGTATTTACAATATTTGGAATCGTAAGTAGTATTTTGTGATTGTTTTTGTAAACTTAATGCTTTATTATGCTAGAAACGTTTGAAATTGTTTTTAATTTTCATAATTTATTTATGAAATACTCCAAATTTTAAATAATTTGTAATCTTAGGCTTGTGGTTATAACTAAATATATTTAACCTGGCACCTCCTGATGAGCCTACATCTGGCTCAGGAGGACCAAAAAGATGAATATTTACAATCCTGTTTCTTGAACTTAATTGTCATGTAAATTAATTTGTAAGCCGTTCACAGGCAGGAGATATTATTTACATTGCATTATTGTATTGTTTGAACGATACAATACAACAAAATAATAATAACGAACATTTTTTCTAAATAAATTATTCTAATCAAATAATAAACTTCATGGATAGAATCAGGTGAAATCAATGGGGCGTGTGAAAATGTATTCATTTAGAATTTATCTGTGAATGTGAAGAAAGTTGGTGAAAATTCTCCTATATATTGTCTTATGAAGTCGACATTTCTATTGTTTGTGTAACAAGTTTCGGTATCTAGATACCGAAACTTGTTAAGCATTAAATCTAATGCTACCGAGGCAATATCTATTCTTGATTATTTATTTAATCGCCTTAAAGTTGATACTACCGGCGTTAATACGTTACTTTACGCTAACTGATATATCGGTGTAGGTAATTTTTAAATTCAAAGTTATGACAGGAGAACTCGGTTCGTAGAAGGTTTAAAATTTCACAAAATGTCCTTCTTCAAAAACCTTCTAAACTATAATTACCTCTTCCCTCACATTTTAAAAAAATTACCCAAAGGATGCAAATTAAACATTCATGAACAGTTGGAAACATCACACCAGATACAAAGTAACTACAACCTCACAAACATAAACCTATTTCTATCTTGATTATAGTAATGCAGTTTCAACAAGTGACAGCTTCCGTAGTGATAGTTGATACGTTATAATAAATTTAATAGTTTTATTGTAAATTAAAGTTATTTTTTATTTATATACATTCCTTTCTTGGATTCTTGTAAATGTCATTAACAGGAACATTGAGCTCAACAGAACCTTGGTTTAAACATGAAAATAAATACATGTAGAGCTGAAAATGGATGAGGATTGACATGAAACTGATTTTTATTGTTAGGAAGAGCTTAAATGTTATTAGAATTTACAATACCTATGCAAACTTTGCCATCAATACAAGATTTCATGTGAACCAAAACAATTAGCAGAAAGGAATATTAAAAAAACTGAATAGCGAAATAAGTTTTTGCAACGCTGTTGCCAAATTTATCACCAGTCCGTCTCCTTTTCAGAGGACTGCTGGGAGTTGTTTATAAATGCCAATAGGTGGCACTCGCCTGGCAGCTTACTCATAAGGGGTTCGTTAGGTATTGGTGAAGGAGTCGACTACAAATACGGCCCTAAAAGTCTTTCTTTAGAGAGAAATTGTGAGATTATGAGGAATTCGGTGAAATTGTTCTTTCTCGTCGTTCGTATGAAAAAAATAGGATATGCGTCACTTGCTCCAAAGGAAAGTAAAAAAAAATGAACTGTTATTGACTAAGTTGAAACTTTCGTTGGAGCGGTGTTCATGTTACGTACTGTTACAAAAGCACGGAGAGAGTAAATGTGTGCGTTTATTTCTGATACCAGAGAAAGTATGAGTTCGGCAAAAACTAATTTTCACATCATACTCGAGCGATATTTCAAACACACTCACACGGCATTGTATTTATTTAAGCTAATACTCTTTTTTTAGCCCAGTAATGTTTCTTCGCTATGAAATTTCTCTATTAACTCAATTTAAAATCGTATGTATGACCCGTTGAAAGTATAGTAGAAATTTATTGTGGTCTTCGATTTAGTTGAAATCCATTTTCTTCTGCCTTATTTGATCCGAAGGTTTCCATTTTTATATCTCCATATAACATAGAGCTGGCAGATTAATCAGATGGGAATTGCTTCGAGTTCTTGGTCACTGCTCGCATTCTTGAATGGGTAGGAGATGAAAGGAATGTGGAAGGTCCGCCTTCGACTCCCTGTTACCTTCGTTTTCTTCCCTTCAGTTCGCTGATCCAACCGCATGGATTTCAAGGTATTATTAGACGTGGATTCAATTGTTATATTTCCATCGTTGTCTTTAAAAAAGAAGCTAAAAAGCGATTTCCGTTTTTATGTTGTTGATGTAGTGACGAATGAGAGATTTAGCTAAATATTCACCCTGGAACCACTTTATTATTATTGATCGATAGTATCGATAGCTAAAAATTTTCGAATATGATCTCAGATTCAGGGTCAATGTACCGTTTCAGTTCTGATTTGGAGTCACCATATCAAATATATGAGGAAAATCATGGATGGAGCTGAACTCTTGGACTTATTGTCTCATCGACATGAGAAATTCCAACGTCGACAATTTAGGGTATTTTGGCAATTTTACTCTGAAATGATTCGTAGGTTATCGCTATGAAATCTTAATTAGCACCACAACCGCAGTTAGCACCAACCATAGTGGCGTTCTCGCTTAAAATCAAGCAACAGACCTTACTCATTGTTGACTTTGTTTACTTAGACTAACTACCAACAATGTCGTCATCAGCCATTGCTAAGTTACGCTTCTGCAATTGCGAAAATCATCTGTCCTTCCTTGTATTATTCGTCTTGATTTCAACTTAATTGAATAATGCCTCAAAAGCTTATTTACTCATTGTTGTAATTGTTGCCGTTTCGCCATATATTTCAAAAATATCTTCGTCAATCATTGCTAAGTGACACTAATACAATTAAGATAATCTTTTGACGTTTAAAATATTACTCATCTCAGGTTGAATCTGTTTCATTAATATCTCAATAATTACTATTATATTTTAATAATATATAATTAAATTACTATATATATACCTATATATTATATAATATACTACCTTTTATTTTCCTGCAGTGGATTTTTTTCCTAAGAATCTGTTAGGTTTCTTATATCCATAATTCTTCTAATTTTTTCTATATATATATATATATATATATATACCTATATATTATACGAGTAAAATGTTGCTTGCATACTGCAAGCAGATCGACAACACTATTTTCATGTCAGCATCATATCGGGACGGCCATCAAAAGAAAAAAATGGATTGAAATTTTTCTTAAAATTCGCTGAAATTCCATCGTCTGGCATCGAACCCGGGTCTTTACTGTGAGCTTACTATGCAGCACAATAGAACATCACCATCTCTAACTATGTGTGAAAATTCAAGCAGAAATATGGGCTACAACTGCCTCAAAAGACGTTCTAATATTCACGAATTTAAATGGCTCTCTGGATTCGAACTAAGGACGATTTTGGAAATCTAAAAAATGTTTCTGAAAGTTATTTATGATCTCTATCTATATGCCGAATTTCAAGTTTCTATATTATTGGCAAAGGTTTCAAAATAATTCCTAAAAATCGGATTAACTTCTGATTGCAGAGACACCTGGTGTCGAACCCAGGACACATTGATAGCTGAGAATGCATTGTTTGATTTGTATGGAATTGATCTTTCTATATGCAAAGTTTGAAGTCGATATCGTTCCGGGAAGTACCTAAAATTTGTTTCCGTTATCTCCGTAAGAAATGCATTGAGTAATTCAAATGTCCCTCTGGGATCGAACCAAGGACCATCAGCGAATATGTAAAATTTGGTTATGATATATTTTTATGGTATCTAACCTCATACCGAATTTCAAGTTTCTATGACATCGGAAAAGGGTCCAAAAAAAATCTTAAAAATCGCCACAATGCATTTTAAACGGCCGATTTTTGCCCCGACCTAGCATCGAACCAAGGATAATATTCGTAGATGTCTTTATGGTTTCCTTTAGATATGCACGGCATCTAGCGATCCCTTGGATTTTAAATCTCTCCTTTTCCGGGAAGTGCCTCAAAAAAATTTTCGAAAATCACCGCCATGTATTCTTATGGGGAAAATCGCGACTTTGGGGCCTTCTGGAATCGAACCCATGACACCGAGGTTCAATGTCGGATTTTTCCTGGAAGTTACACGTCATGGCCATAACGTGGTAAAAATTTCAAGTTGGTGGCACTTGTGGAACATGGTTAGACTTTTGATCCCCTATATATAACTTATAGGTATATCCGGAGAAGCGTCTATATATAATAGATAATAAGATACCTTTTATTTTCCTGCAGTGGATTTTTTTCCCTAAGAATCTGTTAGGTTTTTTATATCCATAATTCTTCTAATTTTTTCTACTTCTTATTTTATAATTAATGACGATGGGTTAGATGGAAGAAGAGACTTTTAAGTCTCAATCTCGCCCAAATAAAGACGATTTATTATTATTATTATATAATTAATATCTCATCGCTTGTATTTCGCTAATCCGAGCTTAATTTAGCTCCTCGTAATTGCCGGACGCAAGGACACCTTCCTGATTTTCAAATGTTCCCGTTTGAAGCGCTCATAAGTCTCCTGTTCCCAAACATTAGCACATATCCGATCGTTGGAGACGATTTCCGCACTTGTCTGGAGACACCTGGCCGCAGTAACTCGCTAGTTTCTCAGAATGCGTTCTTTGGAAATATCTTTCTCAACTCGAAGCACCGTAAAGGACCCTTTCTGAGCAAACAGTTATTGTCTAAGGATTTCTTTTAATGTCATTAGTACGTGGAATATGGAGATATACCTGGAATAACATCTCTCTTATCTGCGAAACTTTGAAAGTGTTTGAGACCTCTGTTTTCCCGTTGGGCTAAATCGAGCGTCGCCTGAATTTTCTGTTGGTTTGGGCGCCGAAAGCTGTTCGTACGCTAGAATTGTCCTCAACGGTTTTCCGGTCCGGCGAGCATGACATCGTTACGTATTCTGCAAGCGCACCCAGCTAATCATTGTCACGAGGAATGCCGGTCTCTATGCGATTTGTAAGCTGATTTTTGCTTCGTGATTCAACCCGTAATTATTTCTCTTGTTGCAAGATCTTATGGCTAATCGTTTAATGATTTTATTCAGTTATTGCGATTTTGCAATATTGGAAGGTTTTCGTATCTTAATTGTACAAGTAATGCATTTCCACTGAGCACATTAAAAGCTTTTCCGAAAATGATTACTCATTTGTGTATAGACATTCCTGATTATAAAAAGACAATGAGATTGTTGAATCTTTCCCAATAAAATATTTTATTCGTATTAATTCCAAATATTGTGAGGAAGACTTTACAATCCCAGGCCCATCCCTTTCCTATCTCCACTGGTCACAAATTTCTTTTAGAAATTATCAATAGAAGACCTAGATGTTCTAATCCTAGATGATAAGAAGCCCTAGTCCAGAGATCCACTTTTTATCATGAGCAATAATCTAAATTTAATTTCTTTATATGATGCAGTCAATTTAACAATTGACTGCATCATGTAAAGAAATTGGTAAATTTTAGTAATAATAAGACATGTATGACTTTATGACATGATAACTTTATATTGTAATTGGGTGAAGGCAAACAGTAGCTAGGCATGAAAAAAAAATTAGAGCTTTAAAATAACGTAGAGCCAGACAAGGTATTCTACCTTTTGGCTATATTTTTGTATTGTAAAATTTTTTTATATTTCAAATTATTTTGTAAAGTAAAGCTAATTGAAATTAAATAATAAATATCAATATAAAAAAATTATTCGAACATATCAATATTTAAAATGTGAAAGGTGAATTTATCTGGTAAATCTCAGCTGATCGCGAAATTATTCAGGACAGGCTTCGAATGGCACATGCTTCACAGTGATTTCTGCCGTAACATTTTAAAAGATTACGGTGTACGTACTATTTTTTTATTACGTCTCTATCTATTCCATAAAATCAACGAAGATGAGTGATTATTCTTAAATTAATTTCAGGAATTATCATGCTCATATTCCTATTGCCATAGAGTAATTATCACTATACAAAGATAGATTTAATTAACGTTTGCAGTTTTGCCTATCTTATGAAGCTAGTTTTCGTTTGAAAGTTTAAAATGGCAGAGAAATTATTGTTTTCATTTTTTGAAGCGAGAAAATTTTAAAGCAGGAGCCACGAGTGGATCGGCTATCCCTAAATCCGCAATCAACATGACCCACCCAGAAGAGGAAATGTTAATATCTTCTCACGTAAGGAGTTTGTCCACCTGATGGAATTGCTTACCTTAATATTGCTATATTTAGGCATTAATACATTTCTTCATATGTTTCATTTCGCATATACTTTTTAATCAAACAAGAAATTAATACGTGTGTTTTAGCCGGATTGTGAGTGAATGCACAAGTAAAATGAAGATAGAAATAAAAATTAAAAAACAGCGGAGCGTCGCTAAAAAAAATTGCGCCTGTTTCCGGAACCAATCTCATACTCAGTTTTTATTTTTTTTAATAGGAGAATTTTCTTCTAAAACCATTATCAGAATTTTACTTTTAGCTGAGTATTGCTGTATTCCCTCTGTGGCTGTAAATAAGTAAGGAGCTCCTGCATTGTTTCGTTTCCCCCTGCTGGCATTCATCTCACTTTTTGTTGCGAAAGTGAGTAAGGCGTCGAATGGTGATGGGAGGCCGTGATCGTTTTCAAGAGGAATTGGCTTTCTCTTCCTTAATTGGCTGAATCCTTCCGCATCCGTCCTCAATTATTTGTAACGATCTCATGATTCTAGGTTACGAAACTGTCTTAATGACAGCTCTGAGAGTTTTGTTTCAGCCCATCAATGAATGTATTCCTTAAAATATGTCATTATCCGATATTACATTTAATACAGATTTCATTTTTTAATGAGACTATCTGTCTGTTTCATTACAGACAACGCCAACATTTTTTTACCTTAATATGGTTTAGAATATACTTCTAATTCACTTTTTGGATGTTATAGGTAAGCAATTCATCATAAATTTCAACAAATCCTCATGTTTCCACTTTTCAAACTTTGTTTCAGCAAATAATTGAATGCTACATATTTTAATTAAAGAGAATATAATTAACAATGTACTAAAATATGACTTTTTAATTCTTCTTTCCTCTTCTAACATTAGCACTAGCTGTTTCCGTAGAGATATTATCGTATTGCTGATTGTCACCTGCACTCTTGTACGTTCTGTGGTATGTATCGTTATATGCATTGCGTCATGTATTGTTTTTTTCATTGTTGAGAGAATTTTTTTCTGAATCGCTATATGTTGAATATATTATAAAGATGATTATATAATAAATTTCTTCTTTATATTATGAATTTCTAAAACATCACGGCCGAACCGGAAAATTTTATTTTTTGTGCTTACATAGTTTCTTTCACTAAATCTTATCCACAATTGTTCAGATATGAAAATATTAGTCACCCTAGCAGTTAATATAATTAAAATATAGTTATTGCGCAAAAGTGATAAACTTGTATTGTTGTTGATGAATATATTAGCTCGTAAAATTCGTTCGTTCGTTCAACTGTACACCAGTTACGGGGTGTAATAGTATCAATAGTGCATTATATCATTTATGTATATATTTATATAAAAATATTTTTTTCAGAGCATCTTGCGATGATAACTAAACCAAGTGTGTGAAAGTATGAGTCAAATTAATGAAATTACCACCGTTACCTATGTATTCATATATTTCGATTAATTTTGAATTTGTTTTGATTAACTATAAGAATAATTTTATTGTTTGTTAGTATAGAAACTCGATGTATGCAATATACGCACATACGCAGTATTTTGGTACTAGGGATTGGTTTAATTTTGAAATCCGATGTTCTCTTTGATTTTAATTTCTTGTATCGTAAATTGTTTAAGCTCTCGTTCCTGATATCTTGTCTTTTAGCATAGTTGACATAAATATATGCCGTAAAGTTGAAATTGAAAATAAATCATTCTATTTTACTCGAAAAATTCTGAGATTTACTGGAACGATTTACAGTCGTCTTTGCAATCCCATTTTACATATTTATGAATCTGATGGATTATTTGATCGAATTTACAAGCATGTACATTCAAATATAAGCGCGTCTAAGGAAACATATATCTCAAGGAATAAAATCCATTTTGTAGTTGTAAAAGCAACAAAATCACCTGTCGCGATCAATTGAAATTCTCTCGTCAATAGGTTGAGTAAGATCTTTTTGTGGACCTGGCGTGTCATAGAGGAGCCAAAGTATCCATTCATGAAACATATTGCTGATATAAACATAAGAGGAATCAAAACAATAATTCTCGTCATAATATGAATTATGAGTTCACCTTTTCCGTGAGAAGCTTTTTAAGCAGTTCCGCTCACTCTCCGTTTGATTAATGATATAACATTCTGATAAAGTGCCTCTTTGAAATTAGTAGGTCAAATTGTAGGAGAACAAGGAAATCTGTGGCGTATCTTTAACTTCGCAATTGTATTTATTTTTTCAAGGATCGGATTAGCGTCACCAGAGTGCAAAAACCCTCTTGAGGAAACTTTGGGGGGACTCCCGAGCCCGCATACCTTTCTGGACTCTGTTTTGATCGTTTCAGAACGCTATCTTATCAGCCGTCAAATTACAAAAGTGAAAAATAGAGTGACTTCCCTAACGGGCGACCTAGTTTTTCTTTCCTTCCGCTAATCTCTCCTCTCTGGATGCTCGTTAATTTAAGTATTACATTTCTCTGAAGCTAATGATTCTATTCTCTCAGCATTCTGTTAGGTTTTTCATTGCCTTGCTTCTGTTTGTTTTTACTGTCCTCTTTTGGTGGAAAACTACCATTTTTACAAACGTGTGAAGAGACGTTTGTAATTTCAACAGTTTGATGTGATCAAGCTCAACCTTGTGGAAGGAATCATACCAAATAAACGGAAAACACAAAAACTTCCACAGAATTATTTTTAATGGCAACTAGTTTCATCGATACGTCGACATCATGAAGAACATTGGATTCATAGAAAATAAGGAAGAAAATGTATTCTTGTATTTCTGTTTCTATTGTGCCTGATGATGTCGATGTTTCGATGACACTAGTTGAAATTGAAAATATTTCTGTGGAACTTACCGAGTTTTTTTTTCATTTATTTATTAATTTAAATAGTAAACAGCACACTCAGAATTCACTTCGTGGTATTTACTGACAATGAACAGATTCATCATGAAAACCTTTACTACTCCACAAGAATAAATACATAGACGACCTAGGTCTAGTAGCGAAGGTGTGACTGATGAAGACCTGATGATGTAGTTTCTCTACAAAACCCAATTATTGTGGTGTAGTAAACGCTTTTACTATGAATCTGTTTAATTTCAACTTTGTTTTTTTTTGCAAGACCGGTTTTAGCTAAAACACCATTATGTGTATATTACATTGAAGTGTTGTCCTTATAAATGTACTGAGGAAATAAGAAAGTTTTTCTTCGCTCACTCATAATGACTGTCCACGAAGTCTAGTCTAGTATGATAGGCTCTACTCTTAACTTCTTTTTTCTTCTACATTTTTACACTGGACTTATTTCCTAACCCTCCGTCAGTCGCGCTGTTGTATTTTATGCAACACAGACGGTTTTTCGGGTCCCGTTTCTACCTGGATGGTCCCTTGAACCTCATGCCGGGTCTATTCCTTTATCGCAATTACCATTAACTTCTCAAGTCGTCAAATGCTTCTTTATAGTCTTAAAGTGACTGCAAAAGCGAGTAAATCTTTGAAGTGATGACTGTTGTAACACATAAAACGCGCGACCGATTGGGTAAGTTTTTCGTTGGTGAACTCTATTTTTGCATATTATAACGTATATATGGAATTTTTCTCTTATTTCGTTTTAAAATTTATTAGATGCATTTCAATTTTGGAACTAATAGACATCTAGATTTTTAGGTACTCTCTGAACGCTTGTAAATAAATAATGGTGAATAATAATATTTTTACTATAAGTTGTTTACTTCTTCAATTATCCTCTTAAATTATGTTATTACCTAAAGTTTAGTGCTCAGAAATAATAATTAGTTCAATTAATTTTACAATTTTGGCCGAAAAACGTTTTGTTGTATGGAATACAACGCGCGACTGCTCGTGTTGTGAAAATAGTTGAAAGGTTAAAGTTCCAAATCATGAATTTTGATATTGGGGTTGAAGGAATCTAACTCTGATTGGGGTGTACCCTAAGTCATTGTCGCACAAAATGTCCCCTTAGAATATCATTGTAATTAAAACGACTTAGCCGTTTAGATGAATTATTTAATTAAACACTAAAATTAACCCTCCAAGGTCGGAATTATTTTTTTTGTAATTATTTTATATTTCTTACGTATTTCGCTTTCCGATTGTCTGAAAACAATTCCCATAAAATATTATACATAAACGAGATATAAAACCAGCCAAACAAATACAAAATTGCAACATTGTAATCGAGCTATCCAATTCTGTGAAACAAAATGAAATAATAGTAGGTGTCGGATGATGCCATTATCCGTAGTCCGTCGAGGATTAAATAAAATACAAATTTCATTCGTTGTTACTTATTCTTAACAGCTTCAAGGAGAATATCTCATAGATAATTTATTTTGAAGTAAAATTTGAGTAATGTTCATGGGTATTAATAGATAAAAAATTCTTTGAGAATAAAATCAAAAAGAGATGTCTTAATGCTGTTTTGACCTCCTAACTATAACAGATAAGCCTTCAAGTTTCATAAACTTCCTGCTTAACTCTGATAGATAAGTGAAAGAGCCTTTTCAAAGGTGTTCTGGTGGCTTCAGCACTTGAATACATTTCCATATCTTTTGAGTTAAGGAGTTGATAAGTATTTCCTGTCCATGAATGCTGAATGCCTCCTTAATCCGTTAATTATTCTGCAGCCCTTTGGTTGCCACGGTAACCCTTTCTTCAACAATTAACATATTATGCACCACTCTTTCAAAGTATTCTAATATTCGTCAACGAAATACTCGGAATGGAGTACCAGCAGTATTCAATTAGATTCAACGAGATATTTTGCGATTGAAATTTGCTATCTTCTTCACGTTTACTTTCACGTATATAATCCAGAATGTTAGGTATTTTCTGATAATATGTTATTATCTTATTCATGAATAAGTTATTTATTATTTCCTTTTGTAGATTAGCATTCCTGAAAATGAAGGTAGTATTAAAACATTTACGTTACACGAAATCCATCATCACATTTTCGCAAATTATTTAAGATAATATCAAACTTTTCTTCTTTCTTTAATATTTAAAACGAACTAATGGAATTCGAAGAGTACACTCTTACTTATTAAATACAACGTGAAAAGTTATTAAAATTTTCACTTCCTAAAATCAAACATGCTCATCTTATAACCCTGCTATTCTAGCCCACTACTTATTTTTGACGCCAGAAAATTAGCCATTAAATATCAAGAAAGGTTATGTATAGGAATTCTTATATATTATAATTATTACAATGTTTCCACTCAATGATTTGTGTGGCAACTTTATAAATTATCTTTTCTCGATTATAATTCTGCTGTTTTGTATTGGCTACTATAAAAAATGGCACCATTTCATTTCTATGTGAACACCGAGCCCCTAACACCCTATCTTTAATAACTAAAAAAAAACACGGCTGTGTTGTTAACATTAAGAGTTAAAAGAGCTCAAAATAGCCGTTTGTTCAAACAATGGCTATTTGGAGCTCTTTTGAGTCTTTATGCTAACCTTATCCTTGTCCTTAACTATCCTATCATAACTTATCCTAGGTTAAAAGCCTGCTTCAGAACTAATATACAAAGTAGCTGAATTTTTAGTGCCAGCAAAGAAAGAACGCGATCTCCAAGAAGTATAGACAAAACTTTGCATGGAAGTACTCGCAAAGACAGGTAAATAATTAGGTCGTTTTTCCCCAGGCTATTATATAGGATAATTGGATATATTAGTTGTAAATTGTGTTGTTGCACCCCCTGCCATACGCCCCTGGCGTCTCGAGGAATATATCTAAAACTAAAACCTAGAATATTCTATCGATTGCCAAGTACGCAGAAATCTAATCGAAGAGCCTAACATTTCTAGTACTTTTCATAGCTGCAGTGAGGAATCACTGTGGTGAGTGATAAGAGAATGGCATTCCATATTTGAGCGTGCGCTACATTTAGAAAGGAAGGAGGAAGTGGAATCATCGTACCCTTTTGTCACTCGTGACACGCCGCTAAAGAATTCGGATCGCCCGATGGAATACATTGGCTTGGAAGAATCGCTATCCGATGACACAGAGACAAGGAAATCTCGATCGAATATTCTACGTTATTTCATTGGCAGCTGAAACAAAAATATTTATACTACAACTCATTAAGGAAGATTGAAAAATGTTTGTCTAAACAAAATGGCTTACGTTGTCCACTTATTCTCCATCTTGAATTCAGTCAAGCAACGAGTCAAATTTATTAATTGGGGAATAAATTAGTATAGAGTGCTGATTTTATTTTACAATGGCTAGTTTTCGGTGATTAAGATCAATTGTCGCTCAGATGAAATTGATAGAAACTATATTTTCAGAACGATTCGTAAAACAACTCTTTCAACAATATTTACAACGGTAAGTTTAGTTTATTTTATTGCTTTCAAACAGAAATCATATTTTACAAATAAGGCTTAGAAAGCATTATGTTGCCGCAAAATGTACACTCCTGGCCAAAATTAACGCAGCACCTCCCTAGCGATCGTTACGGCCGGTGCTGCGTTAATTTTGGCCAGGACTGTACATACCTGTGTGGAGGCAACCATCATACAAGAAGAGTACATTCATGCGTAGCAAAAAAAAGAGAGTTAACAGGCAGAGTAAATCGCTTAAAACAATAATTATAAGAAAACATGACGCGTTATACTATAATACGATGACTACAATAGCACGTGCAAAAATTCGTATACAAATCAGATACTGTTAGAAGATGTAAATCTGTAACATAAACTGTAAATATTTGTTGCAATTAGTTGCTGGGTTTTTCCATTATTACCCAGGGGTTCAACTCCACGGTGCTATAAATGTTGCATTGCAATGTAAAATTGTAATCTTTTATTAGCAATACTAAGGAATATACCCAGTAACATATTTATGGAGGTTATGCCTTATCTTATATTACAGTTGTAATTATTTTCTGTGGAATTTCGTTAAAGCTTTACTCCTTCCATTTTTTCTTTAATTATACCATACGAGCAGTGGTTGGAAGCTGAAATTTGTTTATACATTGGTTGGTGTGCTCCCTTTATATGAGATGTATTTCCCAAAGCAATTATGTGTGATTGTAATTCTATCGAGGACTCCTGGAAAGAGTCGAATAAAAATCCCGTGGAAGAGAACTCTAATGAGTGTAGAAAAAGACAGATGAATGAGGAGCGATACATTTCAGTCAGGATCGCCTGTTGCGAAAATGAAATCAGTGTGTACGAATCGGCGTCTATATTCTGCAAGTACGCTGAACCGTAATCGTTAGCAACGCTCGATTTGATCTTTCAGAGCTCGCATGCGCGTGTACCCATTCTAAATATATCCTCAATTCTCCGCCAGAGGCTCACTACGATTTGTTCTTGAGAGGCAGAAATAAACTTCATCTCCATTCCTCAGTAGTACTATATTGTTGTTGTCTAGGTGGTTTGTCAACAAATTCCATCGACACTTTTTATACGGATGAATTATTCATTTACGATTATTTGCTGAGAGACTCAATCCTCACGATCTTAGAGCTATTATCTTCCAATAATAGAACCTCGATGTTTAAATCTAGAAATGTATACAAAAAACAAAACATAAGCCTTCTGTTAGAGCGGAAACTGATGTAACCAAACCGGCTGTCCCTTACACGCAAACTTTTGTACTATTTCATTTCTATTTCGACTTTTAAAATTTTTATAACAATTTTATTGGTCTAATGACGTACATATTTTTATATAGGATAAGTAAATACAACTAATCAGCATATAAATCAATTATGCTTCTAAATCACATTACATTAATATTGCCTCATTCACATTTCATTCCCTATTAAACATTACCCGCATTCACATACATGTGCAATACTAATATATATTTATAACAATTAATTTACAATACTTTCTTTATAGTTTCCTATTACGGTTTTCACATCATATTCAAATTCAATCAAACAGAATCTATTCACTACATCCACTCAATAGATGTACAGTCTCATACTAGTTCTTTTAATTAACAATTCTATGTTGTAATTCAGATAATTTATTCTATTCTACTCCCTTTTATAGCAATGAATGCTAGAACACATTGAGTTGTAATTTCAAGGAAAAAAAATAATATGCTTCATAAAATAAAGTCAGTTAACAAATATAATAAAGTTAGCTAACAAATATATATATAAGTTTTCGCATGAAATTTCAAAGTTGTATAAAAGGAATTTAACGCTGTAATCTTTTCTATAATGGATTAGTATATGAATGGTTCACCGTTAGATATAATATATGAGAAATTATTAATAAAAGAGGATGTTAAGAATAAAGATTTACAAATAATTTTTTCTTTTTCCCAAAAAAATGTATTTGTAAATCTTTATTCTTAACCTCCTCTGTTATGGATTTCCACTCGGTAAAGCCTGTCACAATCGATTTTAGTTATTAATAATAAAAAAGTGAAATTTACGTTTTAGTTAAATGGCTCAAAAGATGTTGAGGCTTGTGCTGCTAGATCTATCACATACAAGGAAGGTAGAGACATCAAAACTTTTGGGAGTAAAGAGAACTAAGTAAAATATACATTTAACTATTATTAACAAGGTTAAAAAATGTATAAAAATTTACTTTCATATGTTCCAACATTTTTAGGAATCTACCGACGTGCAAGAATTTTATACCCCTGAAGCTGTCGATATACTAGGAATTTCTCATTCCCCTCTTCTCTAACGAAGGGAAAATGTCTCTTTTTATGCGAAAGTCAAAGCATCATCGTCATTGATATGTTGTCTTTTGGAGTGTATCATTCCGAACTCTCCGAAGGATTCCGAGAATTCTTTGAAAGCTCTCCATCTGCCCCACGGATTCCTGTATCATCCCCCATCTTAAATTCGATGACCCCTTTGATCATATGCTCTTGTCAGATAATGATCCATTCAATAGGATTTGCTTCTTAGTATCGTTTCCATCACTTTCGTGCTCTCTCAGATCTTTGTGTTTCTTTGTTTCTGTCCTTGTTTGCTTGTCTGGTTTTCTTCGCTTTTCTTTGAGTGTTAATTTTGAAACTTTCTCGGAATTTCATGTAATTTATCCGTATGACTCTGCAATCATTGCCGTTTTATAAACAGTACATACCAATGTTGATATAAGGTTATAATATTAAATATCAGGTTGTGTAATTCGTAGAATACTTTATATTACTTTATAACGTTTGATACAGTTTGTTTACCTAATGCTAGTCATACTCACTGATAATATTTCGTAATAGAAGATATATCTATTTGTATTATTTAGTTGAAGCAAAAGTTTAAATTGCATGGTCTTCTCGAGGCTTCAAGAGGGGTACTTTGATTTCTGAACGCTGGCATTCAAATTTCACCAGGTACAGCGTAAACTATTGTGACGAATTGTAAAATCAATTTAAAATATCCTGTTTTCAGCGCCATCATTTCTTCTGATATTACTTACAATAAATCTTTGCGTCTACTTTTTTCTTAATACTAAACTAGCTATAACAATTACTGATCATTAGTTAATTATCTTCAGTGCAGCAAAACCTACGTGTATCTCTCAATCCGATAATCGCGTTACAAGTTAATCTTATTTATTATTATTGCTATACTCGTGAACAGGTCTGCGTCTCTCAATTTAATTTGAGGAATCCATGCAGTTAATCTATACAGCAATTAGCAATTATAGTCGTAATCTGACCCTACCCATATCTTTGTCTTTTTGAATCAAATGAAAATTCACATTCAGCAAATGTATAGAGTAAATATACTCTAAACAGTTATTTAAAAGAACATTATAATTGGTTTCAAAAAGCTCTCGAGGTTTTGAAGTGCATACTTGCTTACTCACGTTTGTGTGTTGGTCCCTTTTAATTACATAGCATTTGCTGATAATTGTTTACCATTTTACTGCAATATAATGAGGTCGTCAAAGATAACATGATGACGTTTTCAAGCAATAAAATTCTCCGATTTTTTTGATTTCAATGTTCCGAGAAAATTCATGAGGAAAGAATTTTCTCTCGCAAATGAACCCTTTCTTGTATTATTGTTTATATCTTAATACAGTTGGAATAACAGAGAAAGAACTCTGGGAAACCTACCGCAAAATGTAGTGAAATCAAGGGACCCAGAGGATAAACTAACATGAAAGTAGACTTATGTAACCAGGATTAGAGCCTGGATATTTAATTGGATGTCTGACCACCACGGGGTAGACCGTGCATGGAGGTTTAGATTCCTCATAGTTTATCCACTTTTCCAGTTTTTCCTCACCATCTCAGTTATTTTAGGAATCTATTACCTCCGTTATTTTTAGCAATCTATTGATATCGAGAGTTCACAAACCACATTGATCTAGCGTGTATTAGTGCGAAATTAATTTATACATTCAGAAAGAAGAATCTTTTATTCACAGTATAACCTACACTCTATATTAGGATGAATGTATTTACTTAGTGTTATCTAAAACATCTGTGTGTCGCTGAACTGTATATATGGCAAGTGTTTCCAACACACGCCGTTGCTGTTGCTATCAAAATGGTTTATTGAGTGAAACAGATTCTGGTAAACAGAAATTTAAACTGTCTAAAGCGAAATAATTTATTGTTGTCCGAATGGAGGAATATGATGTATTTATATGCATCCGCAGAGAGGCCTTATATTTTAACTATTCTCTGAAACCCAGTTCGCGCTATATGTTTTGTCCATCTGTGGTTATGTACAGACAAATGTTGATGTTACTTTAATTCGAAGCTCTCAAACTATCTCCACACAATCAAATGTTTTATAGTAACGATTTTCATTAGTGATTTCTATATTTTTCATATCGCAGAGAATAATTCATTAGCTCATTTTATGCCACTTATAAAATGAAATCATGGAAATCAATTACTTCATTAGAAATCGAAAAATGAATTCAGGGACCTATAGATCATCACATGGCAATCGATAGGTCTATCAATAGCTTTTTCGATATAATCGAAAGGTCGGTGTGAATAATCTTCGATATAATCGATAGGTCTATCTTGGTCGACCTGCCAGCTTTCTCTGATTCTACCGAATGAAGTTTAAATGCAGCTGGAGATATCAGATATACCATATAATTACAATACATTATGATATGGCACCAAGGGGTTACAAAAACGACAAGTGAATTATATCTTACAACATTAAAAGTTTCAAATAAATATATATTAGGACACGGAACAAAGGGATTAAACAACCAGCAAGCAAAACTTGCACAACTCAGAGTTTCTTGCGAAGAAATTTTCCATTTTGAAGGTCGATTACAAAATTTCGTGCAATCGAGCATTTTAATGGGTAGGCTCTAGAAAGATAAGGTCCCGAATGCAATTGTGTGTTGCCTACGGGGGCAGTGATTTATCAATTTCCTTCTTCTTTATCTCTTGATTTCCTTTTATTCAGCGACTGAGCATTAGGCATACTGTGGGAGATCTTCCAAAGATAAGTATTGATCAATAATGCTTTATCTCGAGGTCATGTCATATATATATATATGAGCATGCGCTTTATGATAACTAATACCGTGCCTAACGTGTTATTTATATGCTTCTACCCCACTCGCATTATTATTGCATATCGTTCGTTGCCCAAGGGAATTTTAAAATATGTCCGATAAGATGCAAAAGATAGTGGAATAATTTTCTTTCTCTGTTGAAAGCGAAAGAGAGATTATCGATAAAAAACTTGCAAGATGTACATAATTAGATATAGTGTTTATTAGTAGATATTATCCACACCGGAAACTACCGTTTATAATCGTGTGAAAGCCGATAGTGTGTATATGTGTGGATGTAAATAAATATGTAGAAATTATTATTATTTTCATTGGACACTACGCCGTATTTAGACAAAAGTCTAGTGGCAGCGTAATTAGTACATTACATTATAATTTAAAGATTACAATTACAGCTATATCACAATTACAATTAATATACAATTTTCGATACATAAGTTCATGGTAATATACAATAAAATTAATATAATGTATAATAAAATAAATATCATATATAATACAAATAAATCTATACGTACACATTCCCACAATTTTTATGCTTAAAACGCACCCTCCGGCATATACTCAAGGGAGGGTTCCATTTCTCTGTTCTCCCGTGAAAAAAGTCGGTCTTAGTCGGAAATTGGCTTGTAAATTCCTCATTTGCTCAATTTTCTCCTACTAACCCACTGATGCTTCAATTACTGAAATTTTATTGGTTTATATTTTTATTTTGAAATTTACCAGTATTTGCTGTATTTCCCACCCTAGGCTCATGCTCGATTCAATCAGTTTTTCCAGTTTGTGATAAAATTAGGTGCTTCGGCTTAAAACTAGGGTATATATGGCAATTTATTTATTTATTCAGTTTTTCTTATTCAGCATTAATCCCAGTTTAAAGTGAAAATATAAGAAATGAGCAAATTATATTAATCAGAAGAAAAAGCACAGTAATATAAGGTAATTAGAAATATTTAGAAAAATGGTTTTACTTTATGTTTGTCAATCCAATGCGAATAAATGTCCTTTTGGATAATGCAGTATGTATGTAGATCTACAGGGACTGGAAGGGAATTTGGTAGAGAGGGAATACGGTAGAAAGAGTCTAATAATTATTTAATAGTTATAATTGAGAATCTGGGAGTGGAATAATGACGTAAAGACGTCGAGCGAGTATATCTTTTATAGTAATAGCAGTTATCTCTAAAAATTTCACTCTGGGGTGGACCACCTATAGCATGTTAAGGGAGGGTTTATCGGCTTATATTCGGGCCGACTTATACTCGAGTATATAGGGTCATTATATCTATCCCTAGGATCTCATTGCCGTCACTGCAGTTTTACAACCTCGCCTAATCCGACATTGAAATTATCGACGATGTTTCCATAGCGTTAATGCCCGGTATACGCGTCCTGTATGGAACCTAGGAATTATCCTCGCTTGAGAAACGATCGCGTTTATCTCGACAATTTTTGCTGCGGTGAGCTAACATGTATTCAGCGCGGTTGCCAAATCGGCCGCAGGAATTCCGGGCTATTCCATTATCTGTATTTCCAATTTTCTCCTCGTTCTCGCCGCTCTACAGGCGACCCTTTCTGCCATTACGGTGGTCATCGAAAGGTATTTAAACTGTGCGAGCAAGTTCGCGCCTTCTGGGATAAAAAAATCCTTTGAAGGGAGAATGAAATGTATTGCGCGGAATAAATTTACTTCATTCACATAGTTTTATTCACGGATAAGAATATACGGCGGCGGTCTCTGATATTTTTATTTCGGGTACATAATTATTGAAAGATAAATGAAATCTTATTTTTATTCATGGTGAATAATATTAGCAGGTTAGACGAAGTGAATGCAGATGCAATCCACCCATGTTTTAAAATGTTATTATTTTTTTCTTTTCTGATGTTCTGTAAGTGGAGGCTTTTTCCGAGAACAATAAAAAATTCGTTTCTATAAGCAAATAAACAATCTGAGAAGATAGCTTAATAGTTAGAGCAACCAACCTGCAATTCGAATATCCGGGTTGGAGTCCCGGAAATAATTATTTATTCCCTCTTCTGTGGAAACCTCATTTAAGAAATTATTCGGTTGCGGATGGAGAGAGGATCAGACCCAGTGGAAACAGTGCGTTTGTTTCCGTAAAGTTCTAATCTAATTTAATTATGTTTTAAAATTAACCTCTATTAGCCAGGTATTTGCTTTAAAGAAGAAGAGATTACTGTAGAAATTATATAATGCCAATTAATGTTAATGTTTTTTAAATAATTATTTTTCTCCCTTATGTAGGAATGCTACAATAGAAATCAATTGTCCACGTATTAAATTTTATGTTAAATTGCATTCTCTAAAGAGTAGACCTAAATGTTTTGACAAAATGTCGAATATCTGAAATGTAGGGCCACATTATATCGTTCATAGTATGTTTGCCTCCGGAATAAAGTATACTTTATCATATTTTTAGAAAAGAATACAATAAAGTTTGAATAGGTAAATTAAACATAGTAAGATCAAGCTATCAATGAAATCGCTACCTTACCCTCTGTCAAAACAAAATACGAAAGACATTGTGACGTCGCGAGATGATTTTTCTTAAAATAAAGTCTTTCTTTTCCGAAAAACTCTTTATTTCCGTATCCTCAACACTCACATCGCATTTCTTCTCCAATCCTTTTCTCTCTTTCTAAACGTCCAACACTCACTTATTTATCAACACAACAAGACAACCAACAAACTTTAACAAATCAAAATTTCAAAACCTACACAAATCTATCTAATTTAAACAAACTAACAGCATTTAAGAAAAAATTACGACACAAAAAATACAATTTAAGAATTAAAAATGTCACGACGTTACAACATACCTCATCGTACTAGAAATGGTAAATGAGTCATCTTCCGTTAAGGAGTGCTCAACCGTAAACTGAGAAGTCCGTGTCACTCATTCCTTGCTTAAACACGGAATTATTTACCTACTTGTGGAAATATCGAAAATTGTGAGGATATAAATGCCAGAAGAGTATTTAACTTAAAACGCGTTTAAATGCACAATCATCGTATGGAAAAATAAATAATCAAGTTCATCATCACATGTACTCTTTGATACGCGTAACTTAAATTTTCCTACGTTCTTCACTTCCTTATTTGTAAAGATAGGCGTTAAAAATGTCACTTGTTAAAGTCATGTTTAAAAATTTGTTCGAGAAATTTATTCATGTCAGCAACTTTTCCCGCTTTCGGACCAGAGAAAGTTTTTAGCCAAGAGTTAGAACTTTTGTAAAACTTTCTATTCTTTCATTTATTTCGCGAGTTCCCAAGACAAATTTTTGGCTCCGAATTTTTTAACATGGACTAAGATATTTTAGACATTTGTTAAACTGGTGTGAATATACGTACTCCTTCAAATGATTACATGTTTTGTTCACGATAACATACGTTCGAATTTCAAAGTTTGAGAAAATAAGTTGAGTATGCAGGTAGCTGAGATGGGTTTTGTTTCAACATAACTTAAAAAAAAATAATCTCGTGGAATATCCGTGTTTTATAATTCAACCTTCATGGTCTTTCGCTTAGGCCGCTTCCGTTGGCTTCAATGCTGGTAATTTTTTCCTGAATATCCTACCTTCTCAAGGGGCACTAAAGACTTATGTATAAAGTGAGCGCTTTATTCAAAGTTGTATGCTATACGTTTGTTCTTGTAGAAATTAGGGAGAGAATAGGCGGATTGAAAATTATGTAAATAGTTTATTATGAGAATTTGAGTAGCTCTAAATGAGGACCTATTATATATATATATATATATATATATATATATATATATATATATATATATATATATATATATATATATATATATATATATATATAAGAAATCCGTCCAAATAGAGTGAATGATATCGTGAAATGGATAGAAGTAAATTAGTTTGCAGTTGTCAGTATAAACATAATCTAAGAAAATATATACTGATATCTGTGAAGCAAATTATACATAAAAAATAGAAATGTATGGAGAATTTTTGTGGAAAGAGACAAGCTTACTTGTACTTGCTCCAAAACAAAACAATTGTAAATTTAGTGATAGTTGTATTATTGAGAATCTTATAGAAACGCAACCTAATAAAACAGTTTACGGCATAACTGGGAAATTTTAACATCATCAAAAAATGAGTTATTAATATTGCATATTACTTTTAATAAAGAATTTATTAATACGGGATATCATTCCTAGATGGCTACGAACTGACAATATTTCTATTTAACGAAGTCCGGCTCTCGGTGATAAATGATTGATTTGAATCAACAATTGCTAGTATTTTCTTCAATTTTAAAACAACTTATAGTAATAATAAAGAACGATGATTTTGGAATTATAAACAGAAAAATGTTTATGCTAACGTAATTAGTTATCAATATATAGATTGGAGAAACTGCAAGAAAGATGAATTTGAATTAAATCCTCCTACTATTTCACTGTTGGTTTTTCTGGGATTTTAATGTTGCCTCCGAATAAAATAAAATTGAGATTCGAATGAAAAGAAAACCTGTGATAATCGGACAATATTTCTGCTGTATAATAAGATACCATGCAAATTTTGTGCGAGATAAATTTTAAGAGTAAAATGTATGCTTCAATAATGTTTCTCTCGCGCCTCGTTGGCGATACATTTAACTGCATCAATCCGTCCAGACTTCGCCGTGTTATTCCGCGAGAGAAAAAAAAGTCCGTTAACTCAAAAGAACAAGGACCTCACCAGCTGTTTGTAGAATAACCAGTTTCTCTTCACCATGCTTCTTCGCATAAACACGATAAATATGAAAACGAATGTCGCTGAGTGTCTCTTTAAAGCAAGATTATTTTTTCTCTCGTTTTGGAGGTCCCGTTATCGGGAAAATTCTGAAAACATAATTTCAGTGAGAAGGAATTTGAGAGAGTATTCTGTAGAAAATTCGTAATTTTTTAATAAAGCGTAAAGTTGTTTACAATCACATCGCCACATTTAACTTTTCCTGCATTTCGCTCTGTACACTTAAACTGAGCTCATTTATGATATTTATGAATATAAACCATCTGTATCTCCTACATCAAGGTTTTACAATATTCCAAATGATAATAAAACAGAATTTTAAAAGAGGCACTGTGCGTATGAGTGAGAATTTCTGAGAAACGTTCCAGATAGATATTACAGCTCCTTATTTGCAAATAAAAAAAATCTTTTAGATGAATAAGTCAAAGTCGTACTCGATGAGAAATAATTGTATACAAAATAGTAAAATGTGTTGAACGAAATATTCAACCTAGAAAACTACAATTTAGTTGTAAACATTGCTGTATCGTAAAGTTGACAATCACGTAATGAAGAAGTTTGCGAGGACTCACATTGCAGAAAAGTTATTTAAGATAATGTATTAAAATTTTTTATTTGTGAAAAATGTCATTCCTTCAAAATAATTATACTATCGGATATTAGCGTATATCAAAGATTTTACTAGGAGATATTAAATGTGTGTGATGAAATTAGTCAAAATGCTTAAGATATTATGTAACATAAGATAGTTACAGCATCTTCTTTAAAAACGGAATAAATGTTTCAAGAGATATAAACTCGATAATATTCGTTGACAAATACTTTTGAGAGATGACTGGAGGACTGAGATGTTTTGAAGGAAAACCGCAGGACTCGGGAATGGAGTTGCTTTATAAACTCAAAGGTGATATTCTCACGACAGACGTAGTTGATTTTATGTGTCTATCCTACAGCAGAAACCGATCAGATACTGGGGAAAGAATAGGCAAAAGAGAGCTGGAACAAGTTTCCCCAAAAATTCATTATTTAGAGAACGATAACTTCAACCAAATAAGAAAATAAACAAACTGTACCTAGAATTTCTTCCATTCGCTGAAAAGAGCTTCGGAGAGTTCATTTGTAGACAGATGACATTGCGCAAAATTCCCAAGAAAGATTTCCGTTCGTTATTTCACAGAATTTCAGCCCACTCTTTACCGGTCTCTATGATAATATAAAGTTTATAGGCACAAGAAGGTAATACATTTTCTGAAATGGGCCCAATGAATTTATTCCTTCAAGATATACCATTGAATTTAACTGAATTATGATTTAATAACGGAAAGTTAAATTGAAAATCAATGATATTAGGAAGGTTGATGTTTCATTAAAATAGCAATCTCATGATTAATATATTTAATTATTTATATTTAAAAAATGTAATAAAATTCATAATTTTGTAAACATGTATTTTTTTAAGAATTACTTCGTGATTGCACTTTACTTAGTCAAGTTTTTAATATTGTAGAAAAAAATCGCTTTAATAATTAATTTCTTAAAACATTACAAATTTTTAAAAATCTCAATTTTGGAAAATATTCTTTTTTTATAAGTTCTTTATAAATTTTTTCATATTATATAAGTTTCAATGATTTTTATTCTTAAATTATCTTTATAATTACAAATGACGTATTTATAATTGTAAGGAATATTTATTTTAAGTTTTTAATTTAAATGTATTTCTTAGCACAATAAATAAATAGTTCGTAATTTATTTGAGAATATTATATCTATAAATGACAGTTATAAAAAGATATTGACACTCTAAATAAATAGTATTGAAATAATTCATGATATATATAATGTGTAATAATAATAAAAATAATAATAATAATAAGGAATAGGGAATGAATTAAATAATAGGAAGTCTGCTATAGAAACTAATTTATAATATAATTGACGGTTTAATATAAATCTCAATATAATCTCTCACGGAAGAGAGTAGCAAAGGATATATCGATTTCCGAACACATAAAAGAAATCTACGGCGGCGTTTTACAAGACAGAGCAGCTCTTGACGTTTTTCTTGGCATCGATCGAGATAATACAACGACAGCCTTTTTTCGAGTTATTTTCGCGTGATTGAGGTCGGAGAACCTTGTCGCCACCGGAAAGGGAATAATTCCACGCTCTCGCCCATTTTAATTAACGTAATGGTCATAGACCCTCATTCCTTCCCTACTTCTCCGACAAAAAAATGGAGCGAGTAAAAAATGACGGTCTCGGGCATTGTTGCCGAGCTACGGTGGCGCCTCCACGCCCGCCCGACGGGGAAGTCGGAAAAGAAGTGGCCAAGAGTAAGGGCGCATAGGTTATTCATCCGAGGAGATAATTGGGCCTGATGTCGTCGAGAGAGGAGTCTCGACAAATTCGTTCGCTTGAAAGATGGCGATGCGGATTCGGCGCGATATTTCCCCGCCTGCGGAATTTTCTCGACGTCCCGAAATTTTTAGCCTGAATGCGCTCCAAGTGTGTCGACATCTTTCGCAAGCACTCGCTTTGTTCGGGGAATAGGATTTGACTGCGAAATGACCGCTTTTTCTCTCTCGGTTCTATTGATCCGATGAATTTTTCTTGCTCCCTTTTTCATTGGGATGGATCGCCATCTTGTTATACCTACTAAAGAATAATGTGTAATATTTTTCTTCTCTTGGGAACCAATAGAAAAGAGGTTATTTTATTTATTTTCCATTTTATTTCATGATATAATGTATTTATTTATTTATCTGAAAATTCATTTGAGTTACTTACACCATACCTGCATCGAATAATTGTGAAAGCTCTATTAATTACGTTAAACAAAACCGATGACAGAATAAGTTAGAGTAAACAATGGAACGGAGCATCAATTTTAATTTATATGATTTTTAACCTATTCTTTCGCATCAAGTACAGTTATACCCTTTTACGGCAGAGATAGAAAGAATAAATTAATGTTAAATTATATTAAATAAATGAATTATGTATTTACCTATTTGTGTATGTATATTATGTAAATCGATATTTATGAAATTATTATTTTAGTATAAAAAATACATTCACATAAAATATTAAATAAAAATTTTAAAATGTTAAATAAAAATTAAAACTATCGAATAAAATTTTAGGAATAATTAATAATAATTTTAAAACATTAAACAAAGATTTGAAAATGTTAAATAAAAATTTAGATATTTGAAATTAAAATTTATAAATATTAAATAAAATTTCAAAATATCATAAAAAAATTTAAAATATTAAATAAAAGTTTTAAAATATCAAATGAATAATGAGAATGAAAATACGACTAGATGAAAATTATGAAAATATATTTCCTGTCTCTCACAATCTCTCTCCCATCTTTCATATGAGCTCACTTCGTAATGAGCGATTGAACTGATTTGGCTTAGTATAATATGTTTGTGGATGCAAGAAAGCTTAGAAATACTTAGAAAAATAGCAGTCGAAAATCGTCCGCATAAATGTGCTCTTATATCAATGCCAATTTAAAAAAGTGAGGTACGTAAGAGATACGAATGAGACTGGCTATTACGAGTTGCAGTTAAAATGTACGCTCTTTCTTTAAAATATAAAACAGAGCTGAAAATCAAACAAATAACCTCCTCCTTTGCTTGTTTTCCCTTAATATTGACCTTTCGTCGCATATTGCGTTTATTTAAGTCTATATCTAAAAACCGTGACGTCATCCCGTGATTGGCGAGTTTTAGCAATACCGCGGAGGTTTTTATGTGAGTTTAAATGTCAACTGCTTTCGTGTCTTTTGTTGACACATTTTTTTTGGAGAATCGCTAACTTTTATTCCAAGTTCTTTTTATCACTTTTATCTGAAGATGAGATGACAAAGTTTTCAAATATTACCCAGACAAAGATGAAGTTACCAATTCAGAATAATTTTTAGATAGCGGTAATAACACTCCTAAAATCAGAGTACACCGCCTAAATGTTGAACGTGTGCATGGAAGTTATCGAATGCATAGGATTTAAATGTTAGAAAGTAATAAATAGAGTCAAAATGTTTATTAGAGTGAGTGGTTTGGTCTTCGGCATTAAAAGGACGTTTATTGATTGGTCTGTGATTGATTTACCATGGTAAATTGTAAATCAAATACAAATTTTATGCTTTATTCGATGGTAATTTTTATTTTTTGTTATTTTTCATTTATTTGTATTTTAGATTATAATTTATATTATATTCCAAAATGATTAATTTTTCAAAAGAGTTTCTCTCATTCTCTTAGATTTTGATAAAATCATGATTTAATTAAATCTTACATTTGGTAAGAATCTTTGGTGAAATTAATCGACATTTATCATGATTTATTCCTTACAGAATTAGTGTTATTTGCCGATCTTTTGCTAATTAAGAATTTCAAGAACAAGACTGGATTCTTATTTCCGGCGAAATTTTTCCACTTCTGAATATCCCTTAATTAGTATAAGAATCCATGATTTTTCAAAATATAACGGTTGATTGAAATGTTTCTCGGAATCCGAATATTTATTTAGCTCGAGAACGTCATTATCTTAAGGGTTCCGCCTTAGCATTTTTTTTTGCAGAATCGGAGTTCTGTATTTTTAGTTTGAAATACGAGTAGTTTTCTTAATAAATACATGTTTTTCACGTTTCATCATTTACAAAATCTCTCAATTCTCGATATTTTTAATTATGTTATATTTAGCCTGTTTGAAATACTACCCAATTATTCTTAAATGGAATGGGTAATTAGTAAGTTCTCTCTCAGGATATAAAATTATTGTATTTTCTCTGGACTTCCTTTTTTGTTATAAATCAAAGAATTGCGTATTTAACGGAAATATTATACTACATGGGAAGATACGACGTTGGTTGAGAAGGAACATTTCTACTTTTTTTTGCTGTCACGTTTACCTGGAAGTCTCCCGGACGTGGGCATCTCGTTCTCCTTTGGTCAAAACTGTCCGGGGTCCGCTTCACACTTGGAGCCTATATTTGAAATTACCTAAGTTGGAAAATCACTTTTAATAACCCTATAAATCGTTATAAAAGTTCACAAAAACATATTAAAATTTTAATTTGTAAAACAATAATATAAGAAATGGTGTCAAAAAGCATTTTCACAAACACAAGGGTAATGTTGCTAAAACAGGCCATAACACAAAAGATAATCTTGGGATCCTAAGTTGGAAAAGCACTTTCAATACTACCAAAACTATAAAAATATTTAATTTTTATGAGCAAGTAACGCGAGGCTAGGAAAAGAATACCAAGCACGGAAGAGAATTAAAACTACCAGCAGTAATTCAATTCGGCGTTATTGCTAACTGCTTTAGTTCTTTAAGTTTAAGGTCATTTCTGGGCGGACTTTGTGCAAAGACACAATTAAGAATTATTGTATGACCTGATGATGGCTTAGTGCCGAAACCGACTTTAACATTGTTAGTTATTTACATTTGAAACATGTAACTAAGATTCATAATTTCGTGAAAATATTATGTATCAAGAATGATTTCGTAATTGCGCGTTATATAGTAAAATATTATATATATAAGAAAAACGATCTATCTAAGAATTTATTTCCAAATAAAAAGCTGAATTGAATAGATTAAATCATAATAATATGTAATTCGTAATTTATGTTCCTATTATTTATTATTTTAAGTAATGAGAAAATTTGAGAAATATTCATTTTGAAGTAAAATTATAATTTTTTAATTTTTATTTAATTTCGCAAAATATAACTTTATTTCGTACCACAATGATTAAAAATTTTGTAAATTATTTGAGAATATTGTATCCATAAATTACAATTATAAAAGAATACTTTCATATCAGAATTAAATAAAATTGAATCACAAAATGGGACCTCTTTATTTTGAGTTAGATGGACGAATAGTTTTCTTAAAATATGTTTTTCACTTTTTTGTCATTAACAAAATTCTGAATAATTACTTTTCTATTCCGTCGACGATTCCGATGATTTTACTATGTTAAGTTTTATTTTAGTTCAGGTGGTCAGGTTCAGGTCGTTTTAATTATATCTTGTGGAAATTATAAAGTATTTCTTCTCTTATTTATTCTGCTCTTGTTTCATCTCATGTAATGTTTAGGCTGTCTCTCTTTAAGGAGGTCTTCTTTTCTCCCAGTAAATGATCCTTATCAAAATATATGATTTATATTATTTCCGTCAAGGCATCTGTATGCCAGGTCGACAGCACTTCCTACTCTTTCTTCAAATTCTTTTCTTCCTGGCCACTATTCCTTCACTCTCTTGTTCACTTGTCCCCCTCTTCTTCCTAGAATACCCTGTTTGTTTTTCACGGGCTTTCTTCAGATGGGTCTTTCACCTTTGTGATTTTCGTTCCTCCGCAACATACATCTTTTTCCCCGATCCCGCATTCTGAGAGTCTCCCTTGTGTGTATTTTTGTATTCTGACTACGTTTCCTCGGGTTTATGCCCTCGCTAGACTTTTTCTCCCTTCCTCCCCCAACATATTTCAATTAGCAGCAGAGCATTCGAACATTTTAGGGATTCAGTTAACTATGGAATACGTATTATCTTCTTAGTTGTTTCTTTTAGCCAATTATCGCCAAGGACAGGGTTCGAGTCATGCCCAGGGCATGGTTTTTCTGCTCTGATTTTCATGGTTTAATTGTAAGAGTGGCCTTTCAAAACTAAAATTTGTCCAAATAAAAGAGAAATGATTTTTTTTACTTTTTAGATGTAAATATATAAATCTATTTGTGGAATTGTATAAGTTACATAATTTAACCCTGGCGTAATTTTTTTTTAAATATGAAATTCCACCAAGTTAAGCTTGACAATATTTATGTAATACTAAATTATTTATTAATTCGTTACATAAAACAGCCGCAGTAAATCGCTAGGACAGGTGGGGACGTTAAACTATATAACAAGCAATTAAAACTATATTTCTATTTATCAATACAATGTACTGAACTACACAAAATATAAACACTCATAAATAAAAATAATAAATAAATACAAAAATATATATTACATATATGAATTATTATTAAAAATCACAGTGCTGTGAACGAATTATATATGTATTACATATGAATTTTAAATTACATCGAAACAGCATCTACATGTCTATCATTACTTAATTTAAACCTTCTGGTTATCTTTATTTATAAATATGATTATATAAGGAGAGGGTTGAGGTGACTTTACACATAAGGGCGTGCACCCAGAAAAATTCCCAAGGAAAAACGGACTTGAAAAAAGTCTGACAGGACTGGGAATCGAACCCGGGATCTTCATCTATCCGTGAGGCTGCCTTAACCATCTAGGCTACCCGGCCAGAACATTGCACATACAGTCCCCAAAACGGCTTGTTAAAACGGCTTGGTTAACAAGCCGTTTTGGGGACATTGTGTGCGATGTTCTGGCCGGATAGCCTAGATGGTTAAGGCAGCCTCACGGATAGATGAAGATCCCGGGTTCGATTCCCGGTCCTATCAGACTTTTTTCAAGTCCGATTTCCTTGGGAAATGTGATTATATTTCATAAATGGACCCTGAATTGAAATTGATGACGAATGGCTAATCTGGTTAAGTTCTATAGCAATTCTTAAACAAATTTCTATCTTCAAATTTAAAGGCGATTTTTAAGTATTTGGAAAGATTTTGCATGATAACTAGAAGATTCTCTCGTGTTAATTTGGAGATGATGTCCTGTTGATCGACCGACGTTTCGATGGTACTCGGCCATTGTCCCCAGCGTCAGATGATATTTACTTCTCAGTTTTGCTTTGGAAGGTTAATTATATTTATATTTAATTTCAAAATTAAATTCTTTAAATGCGGTCGAACCTTAACTGTGAAGGTGATTAGGTTTACGATAAATATATTGTGTACAAGAAACATAATTCCATGTTCGATTATTTCGGTCTATTAGATTATTATTACTGGAGTATTTTTGTTCAAAGTAGAATATAATTCGAAGCATGAAGTCCGTTTTTTTCTTATTGCTTTTAAAATGGTATGGGCTCTGATAGTTTCTTGGTTTTATATCTAAGAAATTGGTATTAAGGTAGTTAATTATTCATTTCATCGTAGTTTCATTTATTCCAACCTATTTAAGAATGTTTTGACTTATCCCTAACGAATTAAGGCCCGTTTATAATCCATTAAAAGCAATTTTAAGAAAAGGTCATCCTCAAAGTATGCATTTATGGTAGCTGCATGATTTAAATCCCCTTAGATCACTCGTCTATGGTACACATTTATTCGTGTCTATATAGGTCACCATGAAAATGATATACTCCTGACTTCTGTCTGTTTCTATCGCTCTATTCAGATGGTTGCCATGACGCAAATTACTTCGTGGAAGCCACTTTAGCAACCTGAACTTGTGCGCGCATGCGAGCGTTATCTACATCACAAATGCATTAACGTAATTGGATGTAATCTAAGGTTACGGGGTGAAGCGAAATATTGATTAAAGCGTGGCTCCAGCAATGCTGGTATTCCTTTCGTTTCCCAAGACTTAATCTATGTGGCCTTCATTTACGTTCGATTGCCACTGCCCACCTGCACTCTCTAACGCCGGCAAACAGCGGCACGCGGGTTAGCATCGTGTTTAGCAACGCCGCGGAAATTCCTCCATAAAACGTGGAGTTAACACCTTTTGTGAAGAGTGCCGAGATAGGATAGGCACATGTGGGATTGGGGAGGTATTGAAAGGAATATGACCGATTTCTAGGATTCTCTTCGCAGGAATGCCGAAATCACACGCCCGTACTTTGCCGGTTGTGAATCAACATTTGTGATTTTATCATAGTTTAGGAATTAGGAATGTGCAGTAGAAACGTGGATACGTAGTTGGGGAATCTAGTGTAGCCCTAGTTAGTTACGCCGTTAAAGCAAGTGGAAAGTAAATAAACTGAACAATCCTACGCAGGATTAGAGGACCTTCTACACCGGGGAATTTACATCAAATCAAAAGGTCATTCTTGAGTTGCGTATTGCCTACATTTAAATGGCAATTATCAACGTATTTTTTCTATTTTCATTTTCTTAATGATATATTTTTGTAACCATTAATAATTTCTCTGAATTATGATTTTCAATTTGCGGTGCAGTGACTGATTTTTGTTATTTTCTACGCTATGTAATTTTGTTCGACGAAGAAGAGGCGGTTAACCTCAAAAAGGATTTTATCCTACTGGAAACCTATGTCCCTCGTATTTGATTTTTACTTTTTTATCTGTATGTGTATGCGCATATACGAGGTACAAAACTAGTTTAGTGTCGTGGGTTTACGTAAAAAAAACAAATTTAATCGCTTAACTGAATTTGGTATTATTTATCATCTTATTTTCCGTAGATATACATGTACATTAGCGAGACTACATATCAAAATTATTTAAGTAATTGCATCTTTTAAGGAAGTGACGTAAACGTCGCACTCAGTACCCGGCAAGGTTACAGGTTCCCCACTCTAACATAAAGTATTTTCATTTTATCACCAGAATTTTCTCTTCCCCTTTAAAATCTCGGACTCAATCAAAAAGTTTCCTCTTACATGCATGACTATCAATGTTTTTGCGGCTGATTTTTAATGTACCCTTCTTTCTATTCATCAGCACCATCACCATAAGCAGCTCTCCAAGTCCAACAGCCACTTACAAATCACTTCATTTCCATCATTCGATTCCGAAAAGTTTATATTCACGTTTCTCGCTTTTTTCGTCGCTATACTTTTACTTTCTTCTTCTGTCTTCCTCTATTTCTTTCAAATATTGTCCTTAATTTACTATTAACTATCGTGCCTCAGCTCATTCTTCATTTAGTATCTTCTTCTTTTTATCACTTGTCCACACTCCCCTCTCTTCATTATGCAAGGTTGGTCTATTAGGCCAAGGTTTGAAGACTAGAATAACCTTCAGGAAGTATTACGCTTATGTGGTACTAAAGTCCCCTATTCACAGGTCTAAATACTTTCTTATTACTAACCGCTAACATTTTAGAAGGTTATTCCATTTCGTTTTCATCATTCTTTTAAAGCACTACAGAACCAGTTCTAATCTTCCTTCCTCTGCTGCTACCATTGTCCTCTCTTCTCGGTTCAAAAAAGTACCCTCCTAGTATTTTTTTATGAAACGTGTAATAGGGTATATCACGAAAAGCTTTTTTTCGAAATTCGAAATTTCATGTCGAGAAAACGTTGTCATTATGCTCACATATTTACCCAAACAATTTTAGTCGAATAGAAATATGTTTAGGTAACCTGCATCGAGCCTGAAGATTGATTTATTGTCTTAAACGTAATTTTAATTTTTTAAACATACATACAAACAAAATTTTTGTTTAAACGTAAAGTTTAAAATGTTAATGAACAGTAAGAAAAAATGATATCAGTCATGTAACATCTCAGCCTTCGGGATTAGCGGTAAAATTGTCATTTTTTGCAAAATTAAGGTCTTAATTGTTGACCATTTCATTTACTTCTAGTCTACTGTTTCATTTAGAAATATCTTAACACCACACGAATAAAAAGTATTCCAAATAATATAATATAATAAAATACAATATAATATAATATAATATAATATAATATAATATAATATAATATAATATAATATAATATAATATAATATAATATAATATAATATAATAATATAGACCGATGTTATGTAATGTAATATAATGCTATAGTATAAATAAATACCGGCCGTGGTGGCGGAGCGGTTAACGTGCTAGCGCGTTAATCCTCCAACCTCACGGTCCCGGGTTCGAATCCCGGCTATTCGGAATATTCCTGTTAGGGAATGGTTGTCTCTGTGTGTGTGTGTGTGTGTGTGTGTGATATTAATAAAATGCAAAGAAAAGGAATAAAATTTAAAAAAGGAGTTAATTGGAGGAATAGCCTCCCTAGGCTAAAATTCGCCCAAGAAATAAGATGGCATTCTTATTATTATGAATGCTGTTCTAAACTTAAAATTTTTGTGCTTGAAAACTAAAATTTGCTTTGTATTTATGTTTAAAAAATGAAAATCTACGTTTTAGACAAAACATCAAACTTCAGGCTCGTTGAGGGAGACCTAAATAATTTTCAATTTGACTAAAATATTTTTGGCTAAATATATTGCCATAGTGACAACTTTTCATCGACTTGGAATTTTGAATAAAAAAATGTTTTTCGTGATACACTCTAACGTGTAATTATATCCAAACTCATATTACTAACCGTCAACAGTTGTCCTCTGCTACTATTGTTAGAACTCCTGCCCGTGAAGTGTCTCCTGCGGTGAAATTCGTTCTCATTATATTCAGAGAGTTGATTATGATACACACTAAATTTCACCGACACTAGCTACCGGTTGAGGAACATTAATCACCAAATTCCACGAGTTAAATCCATCGGAGTGCACTTCGCTATCGTAGGTCTAATTAGTGCGGAAGCAGACAAAGGGAAGTGTGCTCCTGAACTTGATTGAGCCTCCAAGTCTGGGTGGGAGGTGATTTACCGATTGCCATAAATTGCTGTGATTAAATTCTGGTCCTAATAAGCTTTTGGGAAAATCACGAAATGGCCTATTCTCTAATCACAATTCTGCAGAGCTGATAAAAATCTTCTAAAGTCATCTCGCTGATTGGTTGGATCTCTCTTCTATGCTAGTCTTTACTGTTTTTAAAGAGCTCTGGTAAAATGTACATGCTCCGTTTACCCCCCTGATAGAGCTTTACAAGTTTTGAATAACTAAAACCTTTTATACGTAACATACTAGAGAATGGTATCCATGATTTACTTAAGCTGGAAGAGAGACTCAAGAAGTCTGATGTAAGTAAAAAAACTACTGGAAAAGTCCGGAAATGACTGTGGGAAAAATAGTCCTATGAAATGAAAGGCACATTGTATTACTTTCTCACGATCCAAAAGAAAATTTTTTTATAGTAAGAATGAATAGACCCTAAAGATAAGTTCTGCTTAACCTTAGTTATCGTATGCATGGACATATTTTTGCTTTGGGTCAACCTCTTAGGTATTTTCAAGTCCTAAACGGAAATCAGTTTACAAAATATTTCTTTCATTTTTAAACCCTTGCTAGTAAACATTAGGTTGGTTTTTCAAATTATTCGTAGATAATGCTATTTTTAGTGTATATTATTCATAGTTTGATATTTGTGCTATGTTTTTAGTCCCAGGTCATGGGAAAAGTGATTTTTAGTTAATTTTTACTTTTAATTAATATTTTGATGTAAATTTTCACAACTCTTTTCTTCGTGGGTATTTTCTTGCTGTGGATACTTTTTAATTAATAATTATATAATTTTGAATATTAATATTATGTAAATATAGATGATAAATGTGTCATTCAAAGTTAGATAAATATAGTATTTCAATTAATATTTAATTGTGTTTACATGTATGATTTTAATATCTTTTTTAATTATTACTTCTTTGTTTAAAAGGCACCTGCTGACAAGCCATTTTAGGCTTAGCAGAACGTATGATGTTTATTTTTGTCTTAAATTTTATTTAACCATTCTGTTATTTCTAAAATTCTATATGCAATATTAATAATAATAAAATAATTCTGTTTGTCATATTTATTGTTGATGATAAAGTGAAAGTTATATTTATGTCAGAATGTTAATTATAATGTATATACAGTATTGTAAAATTTATTCACTTAATAAAATGTATTTTCACCTTTAAAAAAAATAATGTGAATTAGCCTTTTAGCCTTTAATATTATTTACTAATGATATCCATCAGATATAATAATTGTTTTCCATGGAGGATGAGATTTTTTAAGTCTAAATATCGCAATTAAAAGATGTTATTTATTTATTTATTATTTTCTCGCTTTGTCTAACAGTAATTTCACAGGTCGTGTCGTACCTCAGTTTTATTGCCGAAAGTTAAGGGGTTAAATTTTTATTTTATTTTATTTCTCAATTTATTTATGCGTATAGCGCTATCGGCAATTCCTGGAATCCCCTTGTCACCCGTGAATTCGCTGCCTTTCATTCCATGCTTCGTCGCTTACTTAACTTTCCCATGAAACCAAAACAGTTTTTGTTCTACCCAAAGGTCGTTTAACAACTTGAGGTAGCCGACAATATTTCCGCTAGTTCGATTCTTTTCTGCGGAGTATAAAATGAAAATTATTTTCGGGAAATGTCGAATAACGCACTCTTTGTGTTAACCAGAGCAGCGTGAAATGCCGTGAGTTTGAAAATGACCGGTGTCTTTTCAAGTGATAACACGAACTTTTTCACAAATTACGTTGGGTTAGGTCTCATATAAAGTTTAAATTTGTCGAGCTAAAAAATTATGCGGTAGGTACTGATGTTCATCAATGACTTCACAGCAATTGGAGAGTTTGATATTAACTCCTATGTTCGTTTATAGTTACGTAGTCAGTTTTATTGCTTAAAACTGTAGTTGTAATCTTCAAAAGAAAGTAATAAATCTTTATTTCAATCATCAGATTAAGGATTACCGTATTGATACATGTAGTGAAGCTAATCATTTTAGTGCGGAGAAAAATGCGTGTTTTTTCATTTCCATATCATCATCACTGTTATATCGTAACGCGGATTAGTAATGCGTTCTAACTCTAAGAAATAGGATTTTATTTTTATTGGTATCACGAGAGCTAGTTGTCGTCATATCAAAATTCCTTCCCAATTCATACTAGAATCAGGGCAGTTAATCGGAGAAGAGTTTTAAGAAGAGGTTACCTGTTTAAGTATGAATTATTCTTTTGCTAAGCCGTTGAGATGAGTCTGTATAAATTTCCACTTGTATGATTTATTTCAATGTCTCTTTTTCTCTTTCCCATGCCTCTTTTCACCGTTCCGCCATCGATAAATCTTCACTTTCGCCCTTCTTAATTGTACAATATGTAACTGCGCTGATTGAGTATTTTCTAATTATGTTATCTATAAAGTTTTTCATAGGTTACATTATTATCTTAGAAACGAAGCAAATAGTTTGTCTCTAGGTTGGAATGCGTCAGTGAATTTCAGTAGTAGGTGATTGAAACATATCTATTATTTTTATTTATAATTGCTTTTCATAATGAATGGGTATTCCTTGACAAATGGTATGTGTCCACTTCCAGTCGTAGCTTTCGCAATGGACTGTGGGAAGGATTTATAATCGGTGTGTAATATTGTTAGGCAAATTTCTTTGCTGAGTGAATATGAATGTAGATTAAAATTTCTATTGCTTCTAATAATTTCGTTTTTCGAATTTCAAAGAATTTTTTCATTTGAAGTCAAATCAGTATTTCGACCTTCCTACCGCTTCGGTAAGCTACTCGAATGACTCGGTCGTGCCAAGTGCGAATTTGCTGAGAGTACAGGACTCGCTCCGGGAGGAATCGTGCACGACTGGTCGAGTGCACGACCGAACTGGTCTTTGGTCGTGCGCTCGACCCCGTGAGAACCTGATTTACGGCAATGCATTGATTCTAAGCGATACGTCAGTGTCGCAGCAGACGGTTTCACCTTCCGCTGTGGATGCACGTGACCGCAGTTACGGTTAGCGGACAAACCGTTGGGCAAGCACAGAAAGGGAGAGTATGGTGGAGGAAAAGAGGGATAGAATGGACAATACGGAAAAGCAGCTGTCTAAATTTTCTCCCTCGTCTGACCATTTCCTGCTTTTAGCGGATTCCCGAAAATCAGACGATGGAAAAATACGCACTTTGATTTATATTTAAGTAAGATGCAGCAGTAAAATATTTGGTTCGGTCTAAGCCTAAAGAGGACCGTACTGAAGACGGGGAAACAGTGTCGCGTGCCCAGGGTTCAAGTTATTAGTGGGCGGAATGAATAAATACGGAATATACTAATTATTTAATAAGAAACTTTCAAATAATAATTTCAAAATTTAAATAATACTTCATCAGTACGAATAAAGTATTACTTCTGCTATTAAATCTTGCTGCCGTTTTTTAAGGTTAATTAAGTAAAATGAATAACCTCTTTAATTCGGACGAAATTTAGACTTTTAAGTCTACTCTTCCACTTAAGACATCGTCAATTTAAGAAGATATTATTGGAAAATAATATTAAAACTAATTTTTAAATCATTAAATAATAATATTATAGTGATATTTTTAGTTCTGGATATAATAATATACCTTATTGAAACTTAGGAAAAAGTAGCTATAGCAGGTATTTTAATAGTAATATTTAAAAAATCTGATGTGGCCAACACATGACTTTCTCGGTATTTATTGAAAACATAAGCCTATGCCGGTAAAATATAAATAACTCTAAGACAATGAGTGTTACAGGAAAATGTTTCATACAAGCTTTGTAGTAAAAAACATTATCTTCAACTTTGGTACATAATTGTATATACCAAAATTGCATTCTGATAGATATATGTATGAAAATCTTCCTTTTCTGGGTAAACAACAACTTCCGGTTAACCATTATTGAAGAATAACTCCTAAACAATCAGTGTTACGAAAAAATGTTTCATACAAAAGTTGTACCAAAGTACATTATCTATAACTTTTGTAAATAATTTTATATACCTACATTGCATTTTGACAGAGATATGTATGAAAAACTTCCATTTCTGGATTAACAACAACTTCCGGTTAACCATTATTGGGGAATAACTCCTAAACAATCAGTGTTACGAAAACATGTTTTATACAAAAGTTGTAGTAAAATATATAATCTACAATTTTGGTGTGTAAATGTATATACCTATATTTCATTCTGACAGAGATATGTATGAAAAACTTCCTTTTCTGGGTAAGCAACAACTTCCGGTTAACCATTATTGAAGAATAACTCCTAAACAATCAGTGTTACGAAAAAATGTTCCATACAAAAGTTGTAGTAAAAACCATTATCTACAACTTTGGTACATAATTGTATATACCTACATTGCATTTTGACAGAGATATGTATGAAAAACTTCCATTTCTGGATTAACAACAACTTCCAGTTAACCATTATTGGGGAATAACTCCTAAACGATCAGTGTTACGAAAAAATGTTTTTTACAAAAGTTGTAGTAAAATACATAATCTACAATTTTTGTGTGTAAATGTATATACCTATATTGCATTCTGACAGAGATATGTATGAAAAACTTCCTTTTCTGGGTAAACAACAACTTCCGGTTAACCATTATTGAAGATTAACTCCTAAACAATCAGTGTTACGAAAAAAATTTTAATACAAAAGTTGTAGTAAAGTACATTATCTATAACTTTTGTATGTAATTGTATATACCTATATTGCATTCTTACAGAGATATTTAAGAAACAAAAATTTGTTCCGGATAAACCGTAACTTCCGGTTAAGCGGTATTCTCCAAAAACTAATCAACTCTTGGCATTGTTAGGGAAATCCTAAATATGAATTTTGAAAATGATCGGATAATTACTTTTTAAGATAGAGCGCACACAAACTTTTTAACCACAGACAGACAGACAGACAGACAGACAGACAGACAGACAGACACACAGACAGACATGTTCGGGAAAAAAGCTTAAACATGCTCTATGGGCCCCAAAACATCTATTTCCGTCGAAATCTGGAGATCGAATTTTTTTGCGAATACAATACTTTCTCTATACTACGTATAGGGAGAAAGTAAAAATACCTGCAAAGTAGGGAGTGTGAAAAATCTGCACGAACTTACTGAAATAAAGGCTAAATATTAAAAAAATACCATCATGATGAAATAGAACTGAAAATATATAACTATATCAAACTCTCTAATGATATTTATTCTGCAAGCAGTCTAAACTAGCAATAAAATGAATAAATGATAATAAACCTTAAAACCATGAATAAAATAAACTATAAGTACGTTATAGTTCTTGCTATATATATAGTTATATATATATATTCTATAGTTATAGTTCTTGATAAAATAAACCTAAGTTTATCTAATAAAATATAAAAATAAGTAAAACTTAGGAGAAAGTATCTGCAGCAGGGAAACACCTACAAAGAAGGGAGTATGAAAAACCTGCGCAAACTTACTGAAATAAAGGCTAAATATTAAAAATGTACAATAATCATGAACTAGAACTGAAAAATTATAACAATATCAAATTCTCTAATAATATTTATTCTGCAAACAGTAAAACTTAGCAATAAAATGTAGAAATGATAATAACTAATAAAATCATCAATAAAATAAACTTTAAGTACGTATTAATATTCTATGAAAGATAATGATGACGATGAAGATTAATAAATGCGATTTGTAGTTTATATCCTGCTAGTCTATGTTAAAAGAAATTCTATTTTCTTCCTATAAATACTTACTTCAATCTGCAGGCTTACGTTGCATTATATTTAGTTACAGTTACCTAGGGCACCAACAATTCCTCTGCCCAGGACGATAACATTCGTCTGCCATGTGTTGAAATATCATTCTTCAACAGAAAAAACAGGGTGAATAGATTCTTTACGTCTGTTATGAATTATAAATGCGCACCATCATTGAGTATTTACACAGGAAGGAGTTTTATAGCACCGCTATTAAGTTTGACGGCAATTTCCTCATGCACTTATTTATGAGAAGGAGCATTAATTTTCAAGAGAATTTGTGATCTCACTGAATCCAAAAGGGGATCCTCCGCTGCTCGTCGGCGCAAATGATTTGGGGAAGCTAGGGTCTACTGATTTAGTAGCGCACATTTTTGTTTTGGGACATAATTTGTGCTTCTTTATGGAAAACCTTTACAAAATAACTGACCGAGGAAGTGTGTTTACAAGAGTCTGGATGTTGAAGATGAATAGGGATAGATGGTTATTTCTCGGAGATATTTAAGGAAGCGATGGAGGTAGTGACCTAGGACGGCGGTAGATCACGCTCGAAATGCAAGCTTTTCCGCGGTGACATTCGAAAAAATTTCGTTGGCCAACCGAGGTGAACTCATTAAATGAAATAGCTTAAGATCACAGAGAAAATACAGGATATCTTTACGTACGGAATAAATTTGCAAAGTGGGCAATTATGGAATGTTTGGACGTTTCATCTAAACTTAGTGTAAAATACTTCGAAATTAGAGGGAATTTTGCTTCAAGTTTTGTCCAACTCTGAGAATATTTTGGATTGAATTTTAATTTATTACTTATATCATTTCATTTTATTTGAATTTTTTTTGTAATATTTGTATCATTTTTCTTTATTGAATTTATAATGATTTTTAAATTTTATTATGTTTCATTTTGGTGAAGCAAAATACTTTCAACTAATATAATTTTAATATTTTTATTCCATTTGTATTATCTTCAATTTATTTTTTAAGTTTACTTTTCTCAAAGTTGTATTCTTGGTTTTATTGCAATTATTTTTGCTATAGATTCTATTTTAAATTTCTTTACATTTTGGCTCCTCGTGTCTCAGTAAAACAATTTTCCTTTTTCCATTGCATTGCATTGTAGTATTTTTTATAAATCTTCTTCCTAATTTCATTCAATATTCAAGGGATAGATGATGGAGATCTATACAATATAGAACTAGTTTCCTACCTAAGAGAAAATTAAAATTGAATTTTTTTACCGTTCTAAAAATATCATTCCGTTTAATCCAGCGTAGCACGTTAGATTATGATTCTCATGGTTACTTTACTGTATTAAGTTATTATTCACTTTTTATTTTATATTTCGGATTAACACCCTATGGATGCGAGAAATTTAGACTTTGCATCATTTTATTTCAATATTTTTCTTGTTTGTGTTCTTTTAATTTATGTATGTCGCCTCATAAAGTTCGTAACTTATTACGCGCACTTATGAATCGTACAAAATTTTTTAAAACTGTACGAATTTTATACTATTTAAATGGTTTGCCTGTCATGGATATAAAACGTAGTGTGAAAACGATTATTTTTTTAACTCCAGAAACTCAAAATGACATTACATTAAATTCAAACGCAACTAATGCGCTATTTAAAATTCACAAGCCCATTTTCGAGTACTTCTCCGTTTTGATTCCTGCTCTTTCCGAGCAAGTATTCCGTTAAAACGATTATTTATACGAGTGAATATAAACTCTCTTTGAGACTCTCTAACGTCGAAGTGAAAATTAACATGCAAGAGTTGGAAAAATGACGATAATAAATGTATTTCGAACTTGTAAAAGAAGAAGACTCATTTCCTATAGTCTCGTTGGCATGGGAATTAATTAAATAAGCACGTATGATCCTCATTTCTCCACTATTTCCCCTGTCTCGGGAATGCGTCTAGACCATTTGGATCAGAATAAGAACGAATATATGAAACGAGGTCGTAGAAAAAGAACAGCACTCGCTCCAGATTTTTGTCGTTCATTCCCTCGTTTGGAAGGCGACATTATTAATTTTTCGAGATTTCGGTGGGCGTTTTATTTCTCAAACAAAAGATACATCGCCGGGAATTAGGCACAGAGATATGCAATGTATTTCTCGGCGTAAGTCCTCGTCTCTCGGAAAATTTAAGTCGAGTTAAGGATGAACGACCGTTTATTTTATGAGTTAATGCTATTTGAACGTCCACGGATTTGTTTCGCGAGTGGTGAAGAAAATGTTAGCCTTTAAATATTGAAGCACATCAGATAATAATTCTAACCATTTACATATTTAACCATATTTATGGAACGTGCTGTTTTTCGTGCTTATTGAGGTAGAGGGTTTGATGTCTTGTTAAAAATAGTTCGATCAAAATCTACAATAACAGCATTCATTGATTAAAAAGTTTTCTGAAGAGAATCGATTTCATGGTGTGATAAGAAGCAATGAAATATATAAGCATAAAACGCGTATTATACTATATCTAACCCGCTTAGCAATTATATCTATATATATACTTATATATAAAATCAATAATTAACGGACATACACAGCGATTGTAAAGGCTTTTCTATAATAAGGAAAATTTAGGAAATTCTATCTCTTTCTTCTAATGATATACCTAAAAATAATTTGTAATGCCTTTATATATGACAACCTTACTTATGCATTTTAAATATATTTAATGAAAAATGTATTAATTATTTAATGAATCTTTTAGGCTAATATAACGTTAAGGTTTCTTTCAGTTTTCAATACAATACAGTTTACTTTTCATCATGTACTAAGTTTCATATTATGTTGGCAGTTCCTGCTCTGACATCCCGTAGTTGTAGCTATTTGCAAGCTCAGACACGTTTTTCACAAATCTTCCTTTTGCTTTGATTTTGCTCTTGATGTAGACTTTTTCTCAAACCGCACTTAGTTCTTTATATCGACAAACTTAATTTTTCCTTCTAAATTTTTATTTAATCAGTCTCTCTATTTCGATGTACACACATACATACCGATATCTATATTTCGTGCTTAATTGGCACAATAAAGTTCGTCTTAGATTTAACCTGTCACCGAGGAATTGAATAATATGATTCAATATAGTGGTTAGCAAAACAGGATATAAAAAAATCACTAATAAAGCAGAAAAATATAAAATCCTAAAAACCAAAATATGTAAATAAATAATTACTAATGTTAACCTTGAGTACGAACGTATACGTGGAGAACTCTTAGCCTCAATCTCCCACGAATACAGACTTAATTCTTTTATTTATGTCAGAATTTGAAGAGTCATTTTATCTGACGTGTTCATGCCGCACAGTTAGCCTTATTCGTACCGTTATGAAGAAGCATGATTAAGATACATGTAAAGCATTGCGTAGCTGAATCAATTGTCAAAAAATAATGAATTAACACCCCCTGAGGGACGCCCGTGCTCCTACTTCCCTAATTTGTGTATCAAAAGGTGCCGCTAAAGAAAAGAAAGTTCTTTTATAAGGTATCTTCGTGTTGCGGAGAATATTAATAGTTGTAATGATTAAAAATCGTACGTTGAATAATTTCTCTCATTGAGTTGCTTACATCTTGACACACATTCCAATTAAAACTACTACTTCTGATTTTCAAGGATTACTTACAGTACTGTCTTACTCAGCTGTTTTAATTGGATGGATATCAAGTTTCTGGAGGATGCATAAGATAATTATTACAGATTTCTTTCCACAAATCATATAAAGGAAATGGTGACTTATCCATTATAGAATTACGTTAGTATATCACTATCTTCCCTAAACCTAGAATTATCAACCAGTGTCCCACAGTTTCTGTATACGTAACTCTTTATTTAAAAAATTATTTTAACGTTATTTCTTTTTGCACTTATGAATACACGCCGATCCGTCTATGTTTTCATGTTCTTGGATATTTCCGGGAATATCCGCAAACAGAAAGTCGGCTAACCGGTAAATCAATATTGACGATTCTTTATATCCAAGAATTTCCTCGTTGTAATCGGAAGCTGCGACATTTTCCTTGTTGACCCAACTCCGTCCTTTGAAAATTATCCTCTCATATCAAACAAGTTACTTTCTAGTGAATTCCGCGGTGGGAGGCGTAGATTTGTGGAACCTCACTACAATAAAAGGAAAGTATAAATACTTTAAAACTCTACCTGCTGTAGGTACTACTTAGCTCTCCAGGATGTTTTTGTTAGCGAGCAACGTTTATGTGAGATATCAAAGCGTTTTTAAAACCTTAATACCTTAATTAATGTGTATATCAATAAGGATTGTTCACCTTTCTATTTATCGGTTATTTACTTCTAAAGATTCTGTGGCATTGAAGCTGAAAAACGATGGCTACGTAAAAAATGCCAAAAGTGAGTTAATACACAATAAACCTTCTTAGACTGGTCATTTCTATCGGTAATGGGGTCAGTTGATGATGATTACCATTGTAAAGGAAGAAGATGAAATTATTTTTGACAGAAATGTCGTTTATAACTTTTTAACAGCTAAATATTTTCGGAAAAATCGGGTTCTCACCTAGATCAAACCTGTTCTACTTCTAGTAGACGCCCTACCAAATTTTCAAGAAGGATAACTAGTTTTTTTATATCTTTAAACACATATATATATCTTAACAATATATTTATCTTTGTGTCTCCTTCTATGTTATTCGAATCTAGTCAGACATCTCTTTTCTTTACAAATCTAACTCAAGCATATAATTTGCGACCATTACAAATAAGCAAGTTTTTTTTTAATATCTCCATCATTGTAGGATAGCAGTAATTTTAGTATATAATTAACGATATAAATCTAAAAAATACTAATATTGATAGTTCTTTTTATGGTTCTCTGTGTCATTTACCCTAAGGCAACTGCGTATCAGCTCAATCAGTCGACTATCACAATAGAAAGGCAAGGCCTTGCATCTGATAAGATATAGCGCATCATTCGATATCGATTGAGCGATTAGGTGCATTTTTAATTTGAAAGAAGCAAAATATATATCAGGATCTTTTCGAAGTTACTCTCAGTGCAGAATCAAACTTTCCCTAGTTTAACGTCGAAATTGATTTGAAGAACGAATTCAATCGCTAAGTTTACCTATTTAGTTAGAAAATTTCCATTCAATTTAATCAATATATAAACGATATGTAGATATTATTATCCCTTTATCAAAACCCTTGTCATCAATAACCTATTATCCATGCATATTACTAACTTTTCTTGATATCAAACGATAATTTATTGCAGTATATTTTTTGAATGCTTAAAAACTGAGATTGTTTCGCACATGTTGGCTATACTAGGAATCAAAACTGGTTCCATTCTCTCAAAAGGCGAACGCAATACCCACTCGGCTAACCTGGAGTCCTATAATTTACTAGGTCCCTTGTCATCAGCTCCAATGGCCTTACGAGAGCCTCTGTATGGGGTATAATCCTTGTTATATTCTTTAGGAAAATTTTGACGAACTTTCTACTTTTCTGCTAGTAACGTAGGAAATGTATCATTGTATTTATCTACTTAGTTATCCATTATCATTTACTTATTCATGAGCATACTTGTTTCATATGTAACAGTGAGAAATTTTGACAAATGGGTGGCCCCTGTTTGCACTCTTTTACTTTAAATTTATAATACTATATTTATATAACTAATTTATAATAAACACTCAAGGGCCCTTTTGTTTTCCTCACCTGAGTACGACTCCAAAGCCTCCCGAGTTTCAAAATCCGTCGATATCCCAATAAAAATACCATTTCGCAATCAGATCCTCCTTGGGATTGATTTTTCCGTAAAAACTCAACGCTAACGCAACGTCCATTGGTGCGCATGCGCAGAGCGGAGCCACAAAAAGGAAAGGAAGCACAGGAGCGCTGTCGTTTCGCCACCGTCGCTAATTGAAGCATCGATTAGTCGCTTGTAATAAACATCGCTGTACACAATGCTCAGAGGAGGAGAATATTTGCGATTTATTTTTTTCACCGCCTCAAAATGAGGAAGTAAACGGAACGTAAATAAGCGTGTGTTCCGAAGAAAAGGCGGGAGACAAGGCATTTCCAAAAAACTCGCAGAAATGAAAAAAATGAATATTCCTCGTTTGTCGTAGGTGTTTTCTCAATGTTCAGTTCGAAAGTAGTCGAAATTTCTTCGGAAGTTGAACTTAATCCCGTTTATATAGCAAGGGAATTTGGAATGAAAATTAACGTAAGTAAAACTTAAGTACTGAAATCCGCTAAGGGAAAGAAAGCTAAGTTAACTTTTAGGGTGGATGGGGAAAAACTAGAGCAGGTGGATACATTTTCTTACTTGGGAAGTACTTTTTCGTGGGATGGAAGATGTAAAGATAAGATTCGAAAAAGAATAGCCTTGGCCAAGGAAGCCTTTACGAAACGAAGGGAATTGATGACGAAGGTCTTGATAAAGGAATCAGGGAAAGATTGGTGAAATCCCTGGTATGGAGTGTGTTGCTCTATGGGTGCGAAACGTGGACTTTAAGAAAGGAGGATGTCAAAAGTTTTGAGACCTTCGAGATGTGGGTATGCCGTAGAATGGAAAAAGCTAGTTGGGTTGTTTGAAAAACAAACACGGAGGTGTTAGAGATGTTTGGGGAAGAGCAGGCTTTAATTGACGTGATTTAGCATCGTCAGAAGAAATGGGTAAAGTGAAATTTGTAAAGGTTGGAATTGAGGGTAGGATTCAGGGGAAAACTGAGGGGAAGACAGAGACAGACGTTGGATGACATAAGAGGTGGGTTAGCTATGCGAAAGTAAGGGAGATGGCGCTTTATAGGGATTTTTTATTGTACATGAACCTACCAAAAGGTAGAACACTCATGATGATGACATACTCGTGTATAAGCCGAGTTTTTCAGCACATTTTTTTATGTAAAGAGAGAACATTTGGAACACGGCAGTTAATGACGTAATGATAATATTTTAATTTCTTGTTTGTATTATCCCTTTGCCTAAAGTTCTTTTTCTCTCTGATTCCAGGTAAGTTGCTTGATCTTCTACATCTACTGAAGTTAGATTTACGGAATACAGTACGGAGTACCGCGTGAGTAGTGACAATAATTCTGTTTTCATAAATTGTATACCTTTGATTAGTTAACGCAAAGTTAAGTACTTTATTTTGTAGTATTTATTATGAATTCTCAGAATGTTAGCTTTCATAACTTTAACAATACTTTAATTTATTATAATTATTATTACGATTCTAATACATTATAATCTTCCAATGTCTACTTCGAGTGACTCATTGGGAGTGATCACGATAGAACAGAAGATAACATAACAACATAAATACAAAAATATTACACAAATTATAACTTCTAGAAATTACTACAATGGAAAAATGCAGCATGCAATCTGTAAAAAATAATTTAGTACTATCTAGATAGATTAAATATATACTGCTAAAATTATATATCCCAAAAATCATGAATACTCATGAACAAATTTCAAAATCCATTGTAAAAAATCCTTAGCAAAATATGGATACATTACGTAAATATGACTTTCATTTTGATACCAGAAAATCTTTTTTCGTTACATAGTGTAACACCTGTCACATCTTAGCATATGCACTCGCACAAATGACTTGTTATTGCCGAGTTTCTATTCATTAGGGTAGCTGCAACAGGTGGACGTTTTCTAACTCGTTAGATTTATTTAGTGGATGGGCGAGAAAATTTAGACAATATAACCAGAGTAGCGAGAGAAAGAGGATTAAATGAGGCGTGGGTAAATAATGAACGGGAAGCTCCATTAAGATTACAAAGACCATAGCAATTTTCCTTCTCTCTGAAAACGTAGGCTCAGTTGGGATTTATTCAGACTTTCGTGACTTTCGTGAGGTAGATTGGAAATATATGGGGTCAAAGAATTGATCGGAAAATTAAAGAAATAGATTTGTAAAATACGCGAAAGGATAAGGAGAAAATTCGGACCAATTGTGTTGACCATATATTAGGATCATGTGATAATTTAACATAAGGCGAAGGTCAATCCTAAAATTGTATCATAAAATGTTTGTAGGAGAACAAATGCAGTATGTATCTGATCGATGGTGCTTCTTCCATATTTAAAATCACTCTGATATTCTTGTATGAATTACCCTTATTCACTTCGGAAAAATACTGTGGAAGAATTTGTATGCTACACTCATGTGATACCTGTATAGTTCGTACAATTTTTTGTGATATTTATTATTTTTTCAGTGTATTCCTGCAACTTCCTCTTTTCTATTTTATTTTATTATTTTTTGTAATTTCTTTTGAATTTTTTATCTTATTTTTTTTCATATTTATTATTTCCTCATGGTTTATTATTGCAATTTTTCCTGTTTCTAATTTTATTTTATTATTGTTTTTGCAACTTCTTTACGGTAGTGCTTTTGCAATTTCGATGTTATACACAGCTTTCTTTTATATCTTTTAGCTTGTACTATCAGTAGGTTTGCGCAGGTTTTTCACATCCCCCTTCTTTGCGTGTGTTTATCTAATGAGGATATTTTTTTTCTAAGGTATCATCTTAGGTTATTTTTAAATTCACTCCTTCTCAAGTTTTTCACTCTATTGTGATCACATCTATTCATTTCTATTCACCTGCTCAAAATATTTTATATACATAATATCATTGACGAAAGGTTAGATGGAAGAAAAGACGTTTAAGTCTCAATCTCGCCTTATTAAAGACCCTATAAAGAAATACTGAGCAAATCGATCTCAATTTTCTCAATTCTCTGTATGCTCCTTAGTCTTTTGAATATTAGAAATTAGTAGAAATAATGCTCTAATAAAATCTGGTCCTCCATGATTTTTCAAGTCAGATGTTATTCCATCTTCCCCTGGCGCTTGTTATTTCTTTTCCTTTCAATACTCTTTCAATACCAACACTTCTACATTGGTGGAATAGGCATAGTCTGATTTGCTATAAATTATGAAATTACGATATGTATGTAATTGTAAGTACTCTTTTATTGCAAAAGAAATTTCTTTATTAAAAAATGCATGAAAATATTCTGCTGATTTGTATGGGTAGTAAAAAAGAGACACTAGGTCTTAAATGTCACTAAAGTCGGTTCACCATCATGAAGGCAAAAATTTTCCCCATTTAAAATGCATAGGCCCATGTATTTTAAACGGGAGAAATTTGTGCGACGTTGCTAAATTTGCGTAAAATGATGGAGTTAGTCGAAATTGTTTCAATTCTTTTCAGTGTTTAATATCAACATTTTACAATGAATTTGTTGTTTATAAATCCTTCCAACGCCCTTTGAGAGAGCTTTTGGAGTTTCTATATTTGTTATTCTACTAAAAAAAGCTAAGGACCTATTAAACTATAGATGATGGATAAGAAGGTAATTTTGTCGCGATGCTGAAGAAATATAAATTAAAGTTTTCTTTAGAGATATGCCATTTCCGCCTTTCATCTCTCTGATTCTAGGAAGGTTGCATGTTAGTCAATAGTGATCTTATATTTCACGGAAGTACCCACGTAAAGAGCCTTTCAAACAGTTAATAAAAGCCTTAAGATATAGTAGAATGAATTCAGTGATATGCGGACACTTGGACTTATTAAATCAGTGGTATTAATAGAAGCTCAGCGAGACGCGCGGGAGACTTGCGAGAAGAGTTTTCCTTGAATTTGACAGAAGTAAATAAATAAGGGGAAAAGCAGGCGTCTACTCGAAACATGTTTCAAGTTCCCCTGATTTCGCCATGAATTCGCACTCTTTTTCCCGGAATCTCATGGTGAGCAAACACTTGTGGAAATAAGCATTCGTTTCTTTGGCAGGAAGACGGATAACAGAGCCTATTCTAAAATTATTATTTCTGGAATTACATACGATTCATGCTTGCGGCCGTCTTAGTGGTTACGGCGGGGAACTACGCATTACGCTTAAAATTCACTCTCCGGAACCTGTAATAGCTAATTTTCTTTTAAATCCAATTTCGATTCAAATCCAATTGCCAAGTTAGTTCGCGTTTATACTTTCTGTCACTTTCCTGATTAGAAATGAAAAAAGTCCTGTTATATTCAAGATGAGGTACTCATAAATTTGGTGAATAGCGACATTAAAGAAGAAACACCTGTTTTGCCATTCTAATATACTGTAAATGATCAAAGAAATTGACCCGTTGTTTACTCGGATGCTGTGACTGGGTTATCTTTAAATTGCATATGAATCTTCGTCTTAGCAAAACAAAATTGCTGCAATAACTCATAATTGTAAAGCCGGTAAAAACAGTATCCTCTTAAATTTTCTTAAGTCTAAATTAAATATCTGATTAATTTTGTTTGATTTCTAAATTTTCTCCGTATACAAAACCGGTCGGTTTTTAATTAATATTCTTGTGCATGAAAATGTTCCGTGAAACATTATAATAGCTCAAATTAAAAATCAATATTCGTTAATTGAAACTGTTCCCCTGGTGATATGTTTGGAATAATTATTCCCTTGAACTGAAAAGAGCTAAAGAATCGATGAGTTAAAAATCAATATGTATTAATTAAAACTGGTGTCCTGGTTCCATGTTTGAAAGAATCTCTTAAGCGTAATTTCTTCATTTGCTAGATCATCTTGACCTTAAATTGGTGGTAATCATCTCTAAAACAACAGCATCTATTCAAAAAAGGAATTTCAAAATTTAATTTTCAAACATGCAATGATGATAATGACTTCTAAATCTAGGTCGTGTTGTTCTTACTCTGTGTGGTTTTTATAGATTAAAATTAAAGGTTTGATGATTTACCTGCTGTGGTTTCAATCTTTGACTGTAAGTATAAGGAATCGTTGGACAATAGTCATCGAAAATCCGGATAACGGTCTTTCCGACTTGTCGCCTAGGTGAATCATGGAAACTGGACCGTTAACCGAGGTTTCTCAGCATTACTTCAAGGCCATGCTTTCATAGCGCAAATCCTACATAATTATGCCGCAACATGCCTTCAGGATCTATCACGTTTGAAAAATGAGAGCAAAATATAGTCCATGTTAGCATGGTATATTTCCTGTAGGCTGGGCAAACTTCGTCGTAGAAACCCACGTCGTATGTAAATGCTTCTTGAACGTCTAACGAATCGCTTCCTATCTATTTCGCCACCACTCCCCTGCGCACTTCCTTTACCAATAACAGTCCGTCCAGCTGATTACGCAGCGGCGAAGAAAATGTTCGATGGAGAGAGATATCCAACAACCTGAGTCTACTGCATTGTTTTGCCTCGGGAGGTTGACGACACCTGTGCCCCGCGAAACTCCACTTCGGTCCGAGGGCAGTGCCCTGACTCATTCGGGATTCGTCATCCAAAAGCCACTCGTTTGCTACACGTATCTTTTCCCATTACGAAGAATTTATGGATCATTCTTCCACGCCGAGCCGAACTAGAAAAAACATGCCATTTTCTGATATTTTTAAAAGTTCGTCAAAATTTTGTTTGCGACAATAGAAACATGTATGCTAATTTATAGAAAATATTCCAGAATATTTTTGCACTTTCACTGTGGCTATCTGAACCTTAGTTGTTATTATCTTTTTGCATTTTTCCGTTTTATTCTTATTTAATTTTATTATCTTCCTTCTTCTTATTTTTGATTTTTTTACATATTTAGATTATTAAAATATATTTGATTTGAGATTTTCCTGAATAACTTTAATGAACCATTATTGGTATTATCATTATTATTAGTTAAAAAATGGCGGACCTACAAAGTTTGCAAAAAAGTGCGGAATTCAGCGAGTACCTTTTCAGTCAAACGCCTTTTTCTCAAAATGTTCAAAACATACAGAACATTGCTTATATTTATTTTAAAGGCCTAAAGTAGATATTTCTTTTAATATATAAAATTTAATGAGATATTTAATATGAGAGAAGTCGTCTATTTTTTTGCAAAAGAACTTTTTGAAATGGCCCAAGGATAAACAGAAGTGAAAAATAGCTTCATCCGGGGCTCGAACCCTGGTCTCCCTCATCCAGGTATTCTTTATTATAGGATTATAGGATTATAGGAGAGGATAGAATAGGATAGAAATATAGGAGAGGATAGATATTATTGGAGATTGGAAGATCTGGGTTCGATTTCCTATTCACTATTTTTACTACTGTTATAACTGGTTTTTTTCAGGCGCACTCCTGTTAGTGCTATGTTACCTTCATTCATTCGATTTTTGAATTGGTTTTAAATTGAAAAAACATTTCTTAGGCTTAGAAACGATATCACCAAAGCCATCCACAAATTATCTTCGGATGTTGAAAATATAAAAGTGGGTATCCGGTTGGATGTTTTATAAAAAAATGTGATTATGGGTCAATGCGCCGCGCCTCTCGCTTCCGAGATATTGTCCGCTGCCGACGATGCTAATGTTCCAGCACACGTGATTCAGTCGTCACTCTCAATGCTTCTGATCTTTCGTAATTTAGCGCCCTAATCTTTAATCGCCGCCAAGAGGTTTATCTGCGATTTAACTCTTGAATATGTGCTCTCGCTATCTCGAATGCATATCGTTTTGAACTATCGAGTCAAACAAGTGGGAATGAAATTAGCGTTACCTTTCCGAGGGGTATAATTTTGAATTTCAGAGGGTTTGGAGCCCTGCAAACTCGTTAGGACTTGTACATGTTGTGTTTATGAACGAAATAGCTATATATCATGGTTAATAAATGAAAAATGTCTTCATTTGCGTAAGATTAAATACAGTTTCTTCTGCATCATCTATGGTGTATTTTATCCGCTTAAATGAGGGAATGTATTTTTATTTCTTCAATGCTTCACCTTAACAGTTTTCGATTTAAAGAAGAGACTTGGAAAACAATTTTTGTTTTGTGGAAACGGTAAAACATTTTGTCAAATTGAATTGAATATGGAGTTGCGCCAGATGAAACTCTCAGCCGTTAATTATTATCTTAACAAAATTTATTTGTTCTGCCATTGCACTTTACACAGATAAAAGCAAATAGTTAACGAAGATAACTCAAGGAATAGTATCTATGAGCTAAAATACGATTTTTCACTTGGTAGATTAATATATATTCTAAGGAGTTGTAGATATAATTTATTGCTCATAATCCTTTTTCTCCTTCTTCAATACTTCATATCCTAGTGTGGGATATTAGTATAATAATGTCTTTTTTATTCCTCTCCGGTCGATTTTTCTGACATCGCGATAAACGATATATCAGGAACTAGATGATATAGCATTATTTTGTATAAAATTTCAGAATGATATCTTCATTCTTCTTTAACTTCTATATATATAATACTATGAAAGGAAAGTTGTCTTATTTTTGTTCAATTTTTTTATATCAATTATTTCTTAAGAATTAGTCAATTTTTGACTGGGATAATTGTTTAAGCATTTATTAACCTTTACTAATTTAACGGAGTTGTTGAAGTATATCCTTGCGTTGAACCGGTTGAACAAAATTCCGCAAATTCCGAGGTTAATCCTGTCCTTGCATTTTCCTTACTTGAATTCCCCGAGTTACTGCGTCGCACTCGGTACGTTGGGAAACCCCTCGTAGGGCAGCCTTGAAGTAAATTTGAATTTCAGCCGTATTCAAAGGCAGGAAGCAGAGTATTAAGTGAGAGTTTCAATTAAGAACGTGAGCGAATTTTAAAATTCATCCCTTGCTCATTTTGGAACATGTATTTTCTTCCTGGTTTACCCTTTTGAATCGAGAATCGCTCTTGTTGTTCACAGCATTGCTGTGAATGTCAATTCACTAGAAGAATATGACATTACATAAAATTATTTAATTATTGTACAAAACCACCGCAGTTAGTCGCAAGGGCAGGTGGCGAATTATATAATAATTATTTTTTTATATTTCCGTGCCAAGTACATACAATATAAGCATACATAAATAAAAATAAATAAATACAGGAATATAAATATTCAATACAAATATGAATGATAAAGACACACCGCTGTGAATTAGCTATAAGTTAGCATGAATTTTAAATAACCTTAAAACAGCATAGGCTTTACTTGTCTTGCACTTATGAAATATTTTTCAGGGTTCCTGATAGGCCTTCACGGCTACCGTTGCGGCCGCGGGGCCTTCGATGTCCCCACCCTACATCACCCTACCAGGCGATCCCCTACTTGTCTCACATTTCGTTACAGGCAGGCTCTTTCATCAAAATATTCACTTTCTTAAAAACCTTACTAAAACATTTAATATTTTTTAGAAAATGTTCGAAGATTTCTGCAGCTAGACTGTTCCATTCCTCGATAGTTCTATTAAGAGAAGATAATTAAGATATCTTTCTATCATGCAATGAGAATTCTTCATAATTCATATTTCTGATTGGCGAATGATATCTCCATTGTATTAGTAATTAGAGAAATCTCCAAGTAATTAGAGAAGGAGCCTCTTAAGATATTAATCCTTGATAAGGAAATGGATCAAAATGAAAACAAAATCAAATATTGATTAATTTAAAAATATAGGCATCATTGCCAAAGTACCACAAAATTATTTCAGTCTTTTGTATAGATGAGGACTTTGCAATCAATCAAAAATTTATTTTGGAGTCAAAAATAAATATGCGTTGTGTTTTATAACTCATGAAAGACTTTTATTCGTCTAGGTTACGTAAATGGAGATTTTATTGGAATTGTTCAGCTTAAAATATTATCATTATTAATAAGGTGCGTGTCAACTGTACAACCGTGATCATGCTAACATTCAGAAAAAAACCTCTATAGTTGAAACGTGTTGTTAATAACTAGAATTAATTTTTATTCTGGCATAAGCTGTCCCATTAAGGATGTTTAATTGTTACAAAGATATACTAGAAATTTTATAGAAATAGTGTTTCAGGAAAATTGTTGAATAAGTTTTTCCATCAACAATTCAGATGACGAAGCAGTTTACAAATTTAATTTCCATGTTTTACATCCAGTTGGATAAATATGAAAACTGTGTTATTCGCGAATATATTTATATTCAATCGTTTAATTCTAAAATGTAATGAAATCTTTGCATGCAATGTTGCGCTTAAAGTATAAAATTACTTTATCTGAGTAAATAAACCGATTAACTGGTTCAAAAGAGGCTGGTGAAGAGAAACCGGAATCGAACCGAAATTCGTTGTTTCCATGGAATAAGAGCCAAAATGGTGACGAAACAGGTTATTACGATTCGATGCCCTGCTTCTTATTGGATGCTATAAAAAATAGTCTCTATGGAATACTTAGCTGCAATTGGAAAAAAATTACATTTATTTATTTATAATTACATTTTATTCATAGTATAATTCAACTCACATCGACTTGACCTACTTATGACATTCTGTCCCAAAATAGATATACCAAACCACCCTGATCCAGCCTTTCCTCCCATTTCCTCTTCAAAACCTTCCATGGACAATGATGTTGGGATAGGGCTCTACCAGTGTTCTAACCGATAGCTTTTTAGACAGCACGAAATACATACATCATATTTTAAACCTTGTCTAACATCCTCGTTAGTAAATGAAAGTCATCTTATGTTAGACACATTTTGTTTGTTTAACCTTATCTCCAACCTTCTTTCCATTTACGAGTGCTCTCTTAGGCTAAGCGATAGGATTAGCAGACGGGGAACTTCTCTCTCTACTACAACATTTACAGCGCTGTTTACTGCAATTACGTGAATTGACCCTACGTTCCTGCTAATCGATTTTAAAAGTCTACCACTTCATTCCGCTTTGATGTAAACCGCTTTTCGTTGGAATCAACTTTAATGTTACTTATCTCTTAACGTTTTAGTTGGTTGATTTCTCGGCATTGATCATTAACATTCCTTGTATCTTTCTATAAAACATTTCTCCCTTTCAATACGGAAAGAGGTTGTCAAATAAATCAATCAAGGGAAAGGAAATCTTTGTCTATGTAAAGAAACGTTACTTTTCGCTCTTTGGTTGCGTTACTCTTAAAATCTCCTTATCGGAAAAATTCATTTTCCAAAGAATCAAAGAGGAGTTTTAGTTTGCTAAGAGTTTGGCTGGCTCATATTCAGTGTTTATTTGATACCTATTATTAGATATTGAGATCAACTTTCGCATAGAAAAACTATCATGTAATATTGCTGCTTTTACTATATTTTTCAAATGACCAAAATGCAGGAAATATATATGTGGCGCCTCTAATGTAAAAACGAAATAAGAAACGTCAAACCATGAGGATGCTGACCGAGATTTCCTGGACACTTTTGTGGCAGGAATGAAGACGAAATTTAACTGGGTGATAACCTGAGAGAATTCAATAGAAGCAATTTACCTGGAAATCTGCAAATCTTTCTGAGAAATGAGAAAGTTTTCGTGAGCAAAATTTTTATATAGAGCAGAGTCTGCAGGTGTAGACTCGGCATGGCCAATCTTTGGCGCATAAAATTCAGAGAATTGTTTAAAAGAAATGTTTGTTCGATTTACATATATATATATTAGGTCCAACTACAAATATTTCCTTATAGAACGATAAATTCTAGGTAGAAAATTTATTATTTAAAAAAATTAAAGTTACAGTTACAGTACATTATTGTAGCTTGTGTGAAGTATATCTTATAAAAATTAAATAATCGACGCGTAAATATAAAAGGCTCGCCATCCCTAGTGTAGACTGTAAAATTATAAATGTAAAGAATGAAAATTTTGAAGACATTGGTTGTAAATAAAATTCTTCGTTATTTACATTTTTATTTGTTACATTTGTTATTTACTCGTTGTAAATAAAAAAGAAGTTTATTTACAACGAGTTGGAAAAGATCAATAGCAGGAAAACACCCGCAAGGAAGGGGGTATAAAAAATCCTGCGAAATCCTACTAATAGTGAAAGCCCAATTTATTTGAAGTATTTGTACTGTTTGCGTCATCAAAATAACTACAGAAACGAAAGAGAGGGCATGGGTTGTTTGTAATGTAGTGTCGAAAACACCGCCATGAGTTTACAGAAAATCAATATATATTACACTGCCTTCAAGTTTCCAAAGTCCTACGGTACAAAACTGGGGCATCTTCTACGTCGATGATGGAAAACCGGGACGTAATAGGGATAAAAATTTGCGATAAGTATTTTCTGGATGCATTATGAGATGATAAAAACACCGGGGCTAGCCTCAGAAACCGTGACGTCTGGACACTGTAACCGTACAAAAAATAGCATGGAAATCCTTCACAGGCCTCAAAGAAAGTAGCAACACTCAATAACAGATAAATAATTAATCAACTCTAGCGATACTCGGTGGAACTTTTCCATGATTAGTTCAATAAAAGACAAAATCTGACTGTCCACAGAAAATATATTACACAAAACACGACCGGTTTCGAGAATACTACCTCATTTTCAGTCTGAAGGAGTCTGATTTTTATTGAATTTGTCGTGTTTTTTATTGAACTAATAATATATTAATATATCTTATGAAAATTTCATGAAGATAAGTGTCGAGGTTTAACAAACAAATGAATGCTAAGTTAACGATCAGGGTTTATAGAGGTTTATATCAATCAAGGTTTATTGTAAGGTAGATCAATTCTCCTGCTTGAGTAGAGTTCTTTCTTTGGATGGAAGGTGCAAGAATACTGTTAAAATTATAATAGAGAGAACTAAGGAAGATTTCAGGAAGCAAAGGGAAACTGATGACAGAACTGAATCGAAGTCTGTCAAAAGGGTATTAGGTAAATATGAAAACTCTTAGTTTGGAGGTTTTGGACGATGGGTGTGAAACGTGGACCCTGAGGAGGAAAAATATCAAAATAATTGAGCTAATTGGGATGTTAGAATCACTTAAAAAGGAAAAATAAGTTGGTTTGACAAAAACAAACAGGGAAGTCTTGGATATGATGGCAGCAGAGAGGTTCGTGTGGTTTAGCAGTGGCAGAGGAAATGGGTGTGTCAAATCTTGAGAGGATAGGAATCGGCAAAGGAAGTAATTTAAGTTAGAATGCAAGGGACAATATACAATGCAAAGGAAAAAGCTTTTGTGCTATATAAAGGCGGTTTATATGTTATAAAATAATCAAAAGAAAGGGTATCAAAACGAAACTTCACGTCTCATGAACCCACCGAAAGGTATAGCACTCACGATGAAATAATAAATCGGAATGTTCATAAAGTTTTACGCGTGCGAACGGGGCCTGGATGTTAAATCACGAACTAGGTCGCCTAAATAATGCATTAGACGGCAGACTTCCGCAAAAGAGGTGACCTCTTTCCTAGTCGGGAAATGGTCCACCCAGGGTCCCTAGTGGCGAAGGAACGACCCAGTAAGGAACATCGATTGTCCTCATTGCGTTTTCAGTGTAAGTCTAGTGACCTCTCTTCTGGGCGATCGCAGCTCCCCTCGCGACGGCTTCGGAAAACACGTTCTGCAATACCGACGCTTCCTGCAAGCTTTAATTATAGACACGCCGGTGTTTCCGCTCTTGTTTGAGTTGCGAGGGGCATGTGGGAGAAACGATTTCACTTATCAAGGTTTACTTAGAACATATACGGGGAAAAATACTTTTTTCCCCCCGCGAGTGGTTTTAAATAGTAATCACACCTTTCCTTCGTGAGAAACAAATACGGTTGTATCTCCAGGGTAACTGAAATCAACGAACTCAATGCTGTGTTATTAGCTCAGGAGTAGTTTGGTGGGAGTTTAGTGCTAAAAATGGATGCTGGAACTTGCCCGCTTCCACCAAGTGGTTTAATTGGTCAGCCTTGCGATGATGTTTCGTTCTTCGCGTATCTTAAATAAATTAGTGGTACGGTTGCAGTAATTCCTGGCTCTATGAAGACAGCAAGTTTTCATCAGCCCATCTTTTTCACATTCCTCTATTGCAGTGGTTTTTAACTCTTAAAATAGTCAGAACCCACTTGAACCTGAAAATATACTCTCGTAGACCCTTGGAAAAAGTATCTTTTTTCATCCTCAAGAGTGCCCGCACCCTCGGTTAAGAGCCACTGCTCTTTATAAATGTTTTATTCCCATAATTTCCAAGGAAGTAAACACCAAAACAAATAGCTAATTCTGGTCTTTCTTGCCGCAGACTATTAAATAAGTTAACAGAGTTGATTTGGTAAGCACGTTAGTTATAATATATTCCACTGGCAACTCGTGGAGTACATATCTGAATATAAATCTAAGTGCCAAGTACAGAAGTTAATGTTAATCAAAACTAACGCTTTTTAAAAGTGAACAAGAGTAAGTGACCATTTTTTGTCGTTTCTAAAGTTTCTGAGCGTGTATATGTGCATATTTAAAATATATGTTAGTCGAGACAGAGAAACAGTAAAAATTTCGTTTATCTAAGATCCATTAGTTGAGTTATTCGATACTAGAAATCGCTGTATTTCCGAAATATATCGTTAAAACTTTATGTATTATAATATGAAATTGCAAAGCACCTTTTGTAATAGAGAAGAGATAGTATTTATTTTGAGAATAGTAAAGCTGAAAATATTTGTGAACAGGTTCACTCCATGCCCGTGGTTTCCGTTTCGGATGATGCAGATATTTTTACATATTAAAAAATGTAGCCTCATAACCCTGAATAGCGCTATTTTAATTCTTATAATTAGATGGAATCATATGGAAAATTTTTCTAATCTAGTGAGTTCAAACGGAGAGGATTTACACCGGTTCCTTTAATTTAACAACAAATATTTCTTACGGTAAAATATAAATCTATGATTCTTTATATCTTTGAAAAATAAATTTTTAATTGGATATTACATATTGAATTAATTTGTTGACTTTAAATTGTATTTGCTAAATAATAACGTGAATGACTCTTGTTAATTGGTGAGGAGTGGTGATTATTGGTATGAGGTTTTGTTATTTTGTGTTATTGCTTAATGTTTGTTTTATCAATATGACCTTACCACCGTGCCCACTTGTGACGCAATCATTAAAATAATTTACAGTGTGCCGAGTTGGAGCAATCCTTTTGTTCTGTTATCAAGTATCATAAATTTACCCTTGCTCGATCATATTTATTTTTGTGTAAAATTATCATTTTTCTGATCTTCAAGATCTGTGATCCAGAGGATTTTCCATTCAGTGTTACTAGAAAATATGCACCCATAGATAAGTTATACACCGTGATTAACGCTGATATACCCGAGATTTCTGGAATATTTGAAAATTTCTAATATTTCGCGTCGTTGATTTCTTGCGTGCCTTGTAACCTTGAGATGAAATCAGTAACTGTTACCCAAGAAACCATAAAAAAGTGTAGAGACAGCATGTAAACTAAAATTAAACGATTTCATTGGTTGTCAAGATAACGGGCGTTGAAAGGGACAACTTTTAACAATGAAATATCTGTTTATTTTACCGGCCGTGGTGGCGGAGTTGTTAGCATGCTATCGTGCTAACGCTCCAACCGGTCCCGTGTTCGAATCCGGGCTGATCGGATTTTTCCGGTTAGGGAGTAGTTGTCTGTGTATGTTGCGTATTTTGCGTGTCTTGCGTTTATTAATAAAGGAAAAATGCAAAAAGAAGATAAAAAAATAAAGGGGCTTATTTGGTAAAGTGGCCTTCAAAGGCTAAAATTCGCCCACGAAAAAGCCTGACATTATTTATTTCATCGTACTTTTGTTGAAATGAGACCGTAACATAAAAATGACTATATATTATTATTATATATATTATTATTATATATATTATTATTATATATATTATTAACTAGTATATAGTATTAACTATATTGAGAATTAACTCAATTCTAACTCAAGAAAATTCATTAATACATGAATTTTCTTGAGTTTACCATATAGTAATATGAAGCTTTGCGTTAGAAAAAAATGTGCTCGTGGAACCCTTTGTTTAAACTTGGAAAATTTACACAACGACCGGTTTTGATATATAGCCTCCTCATCAAGTGAAAAATAAAGAACGCCCTGAATGCATTCATTACATGTATTATATATATCAAAGAGATATATACTTTGCTGTACATATTCAAGGCATATTTTCTATTTATCACTTAATTATAAGGTTGTGTATCGAAACCGGCCGTGTTTAAGAAAGAATTTGGGGATTTTAGTGAGTTTACATATTTTGTATTATTAAAACAGCCAAAAGGATATCTTTATACACTTTATATATCATCTAAGTGACGTGGTATCGGATTCGTGGCTATTCGGATTAGGTTAGAGAACAGATGAATTAATTTATTACGAACCTGAAAAACTACTTTTAATAATGCACAGTACCGGGCTCTCTTCTTTTGAAGAGAGCCCGGAACACACACACCCATTTATCCAATGGCTAAAATACATTCTCTTGCATAGTTTAGTTCAGTTTATTTATTGACATGTAATATTCACACTAACTTCAGATCACTGCTACTTACATATGCCACTGTCACATTATTAATATTAAAATTATGTACTCCATATTACAAAGTAAATATAAATACGGTCACAAATATATTTACATGCATATAAAAAAATGCATATAAAAAAATGCATAATTTTTTCACAAAAGAAGAAAAAAGGCACTAGCTTATTTAAAACATGTAAATTAATTTTACAATTTAACTGGTTAAGTTTTCGGTATAGAGATAGACAGGATAAAGATTATAAGGAAATGCGGTTACACAACCGACCATGGATGTAGTTTTTTTATATTAGAGGGATTCGCTGAGCAGTGGTCAGATTCAATCGACGCCTTCGGCGAGGTCAGTGCGCGTTAAATGCTATGTTGGAAGGGTGATCGCAGTCATGGAAGGGTGAATGAGCAAGCGCGCCGTAACTGTTGACTTCCATTACCTTCACAAGGGTAGCGATGTAGCAACACACCCTTCGCTCCGTTCGTTCGATCGAAAAACATCATCTCGATGTCTTTGTCAAAGAAAACGAGGTGGCGCTTATCGACGAATTGTATGAATGTGGATTTAGGTTATCCCTTTTTCAGGCTACTTTTTAAGCTTTCATTTTCATTAGTTTCTCCTATCTGCTTTCGTTTTAACGTTTTGTAGAAACTGTCTGTTGGTTTTTCGCACCCCTTCTTGAAGGTATTTTCCGGTTGGATTTTTACTTGATTCCTAAATTTCAACGAAGATATTTTTGAAATAAGCAAAATAGCTAGCTCCTATACTAGTAAATTCCCCCGTCATGCATGACGGGTCTTAATTTCAATTTTAAATATTAATGCAACATTTAAATATAGATGACTTAATATGTAACTTATCAATACCCTAATTTTTTAATAAATAATAATCAGGATGAAATTTTGACCTAAGAATATTAACGAAATTTCGAAAAATTACGAATTCGATTACATTGAACATTATCCAGTTCGTGAGAATCACGCAAACGCACTGCTATAAAATTAAGTTTGCGTTAAAATTCTGCCTCTCAAAAATCTTCCCCTTCCTCGACGTAATATTTTTTCGTCATCTTGATCACCGCAAACGAACTTGTAAACGAACTGATAAAGAAAAATTCCAAAATGGCCGTAATTTTGTTTCTGCTATTTAAATATCATAGTTTACATTCGCTGAAATCTCAGTACATTGCCTCCTCTTCATAAATTCTGACGTTAGTTTCTACCATTAATTCGGTACTTACTTAAAATCCCCGTGTATTCTTGTGGGAAAATTAATGTATCGGATTCAACAATCACCTTGGTCGTCAGGAGGACTGGTTGTTTACTACGGCGAAATTTTCCAAATTTTTTACAACACATATATTACCATAAAGGATGACGAACGAACACACGATAGCTTTTTATTATATTAAATATTCAATAATTATATAATTTTATTCTTATTTTTTAATTTTTTACCGTACTAATATTATTTTTATAAAATTAAATCCATTTAAGCCATATCTATCTACATCCATATTTCCAAAAATAAGCTAGCAGTCTTTTCGCTTCCTTCAAAACAATACAATTATTTAAAGCTGTGCCATCCATGTATCCATGGATTTATTCCATAAATGTATGTTTGCCCATTTTGAAGTCTCCGTTTATATAAATATGCATTCGAGAACCTTACTGGATACGAAACCGAGAGTACGTCCCGTATCTCAGACAGTGAGAATAAAACATGAAGGACTATGGAAAATCTCAAGGGCCATATTTTTTATGGGACTATCAAACGAAGTATTGAAACAAACCGATAACACTCGTCCAATAAATTATATCTTATGTCGGTCTCGAACGTCCTCCATTATATAAATAAACATTATTTTCATCACGGAGAACACAATTGATATCCTTGATTCTTGATGTTATAATATATATTTACATTAATATTCAGTAAGCTAGTATTAGTTATTATTGGTTTGAATTGGTTAATATTTGCTATTCGTTATAGTTATTAGTCAACATCGGTCTTCATTTATTAGTAGTTATCTTATAACAATCATTTCTTATGTTTACTTAATATTTATAAATCGTGTAAAACAGCACCTAAGGATTCTGAATTGTTTTTTTCAAGTTTATCTGTACTAAAAAATAAATACTATCACTGCGGAGGGATACTTGTTATTTTTGATGGGACTAAATAAATATTCATCTGAGAAGATAACACCTAAAGAAAACTAACGAAATTGTAGAAATACTCTTGACCGCGATGAGATTCTTACATAAGTTGTCGTTAGCGAGGTTTTTTAGATATTCAATGGAATTTTAGATAAATCAGACAACAATATTTCACAGAAATATTACGTTGCACAATAATCATTGGTACCAAGATTGTTTATGTGAGTTTCGAAACAGAATCAACAATCAAGGCTTTGTGTTTGTGACGTCACGAAACAATAATTGAAGTAATTTGGTCACGGAAGAGGAAATGTCAGCAATTTTGACATCGGAAATGTTGACTCAAAGCGGTCAAGCATCTGAAGCAGATTCTGATTATGGATTTACGTATTTGAGGAGGGAAATATTGGGTTACCTTCATTGAATTATGTGTTGTCGACCTTGAAAGAGCGCCCGTGACCTTTTAATTGCTGAATGATTAGAAGGTTTACTACCAACCATTTATTTGCCATATCAAAGATTATCTATCACATAAATGGGCCGCCGCGTGAGGTCCAAATCTTGTTTAGAAAAATCGCGCGCGCTTGCAAGATATTTTTGGGTTAATAAAAATCTGATAAGACATTCAAACACGGATTAAGTGGAGTGCTACTAACACAGGTAATTGTAGAAATTGATGATGTGTATATTTAGCTTCAGAGATGCTAATTAATTTTTGAAGTCGCCAATAGTGCCCTGAATAGTAGTTAAAAAGTCATTAAAGTGTAGTTGAAGTATAAAATTGATTATTTTCGCTGTTTACGAGTAGGATATCAAATCGCTAGTATTTGTCAGTTTATCAGTATCGATAATCTATGTAAGTTGTTACTCACTTATATTCGCCATTTTTTCTATCCCCACTTAATTATACTATTTACGTTAGTACTACTAAATGCGAATTTAAGTTAGTTATTACTTCATTCGTGTTGCATTTGTTATATTTTAATATTATGTATTTTACTTTGAATTTTCATTTTCGTTTTGTATATAATGTTCATTCTTATCTTACATCTCTTGAAAAATCCTTCTAATTCAAATTCCAGGTCTTCTGAAGTCGTTCATTATTTTTGCTCTTATTTGCTTATTTTTACTTTCTCCATATACGTAGTATAGAGAAAGTATTGTATTCGCAAAAAAATCAACCTTTTATCCAAAAGTTGTAGTTTTTATTAAATATCTCTGACAGTATGTGATGTATTTGTATACAATTTGTACAAAAGTTATAGATAATGTATTTTACTACAAATATTGTTAGAAACATTTTTCTGTAACACTCATTGTTTTGGAGTTATTTATATATTACTGGCTTAGGCTTCTGTTTTCAATAAATACGTATGGAGAAAGTTATGTGTTGGCCACATCAGATTTCTTTTAATTCAACAAGATGTCAGCACTAGGGTTTTTATTAATGATGACTTATTGCTTGCTTGAAATCTGCTTATGGCAGACACTATCATGAATTTCTAGAATATTGTGCCCAAGATACATTTTCTCATAGAAACCAATATATCAATACCAATATCAGTAACAGTTTATCGGCATAGTTCCACGTATCTAACCGCAACACCTGCCAGTCAAATATAAATAAACCGTCATTTTTATCGACGCGACTCTGTTTCCAAATTTGCAGTTATAATTTCTTTTATCCTAGCCTGAGATGAGGAAACGAATACATTTACCATTATTGCTGTATTTTGTGTTAATAAAGAAGCTCTCTCTAGTTTCCCATTTATGTAACTCATTCCGTTTTCAATTATTGCAATGTAAGGATAATTTTCGAAATGGGTGATTAACATAATACTTTGCGTATATGGAAGATAAACTATAAGTAAATATTTCTCTGTTATTTGTGATAGCTAGTTCTCTCTTCGTGATTTGATTTAATTATCCTTATAACTATACAAACAAGATAAAAACGTAAGTATTACAATGAAATGCCTCAAAGTAATGACCATGAATTATTGTTTAATTAGAATATTTATAAATCATTCAAAAACTTGCCACCGATAGCCAGTCTTCGTGGAACGCCATTTACAAATGAAAAACCCAACTTCGTATTTTCTGCAAGATTTTAAAAATTTTGTAGAAATACGGAATTCCGTTTTCCATTTATTTTCATGGATATTTTTGTAACGAGATAACAGTTCGGTAAGGTAACAGGTGTAAAATCGAAGAAATACATTATGAGTTTTATTATAACAGTAAACAACAATCTATTCTCTTATATGTAATGATGGCTAAAACAAATCTTATCGTAATTTGTAACATTTGTATTACGCGATCGAAAATTCTTCGTAAGTCTCCTTTATATTTACATTGGTAGAATAAAAGCATTGTGGAATAATTATTGAAAAACGTGACGATAGAAACGTTCGTGTGTCATGAGGTATAAGATGTTTATGGGAGGGAAGGTCAGTATTTCAAGGCGTTAATATGTCATATGTGACAAAGAAATTGTACATACATCTCCAGAAAGAAAATAAATTATTCAATCAAATATTCCTTACGAGATACAGGCCTATGTCGGTATCATTATGATCCCCCGTCATGCGTGCCTCAAATATGCATCCTCAATGGCATAAATTAAATTAATTTTATTCTGCTTTTTATGGCGATGCCCGTTTCAATTCTTACAGGTAACAGTTGTTTATTCGTGTCTTAACCCATAATATGCTTTTATTGGCTCATTATCTTTCTACAGCTACTTTGCTAGGTTATTAAGGTACCTATGAAAAATACAGGAGTAACATTACAAAAGTAATAGATCAGGAACAAAAATTAAATTGCTCCAATTAAACTAGGGGTGCTGTTGTTAATTACTGAAAACGCTGGTGAACTGTTAATTGATGCCAACCTATATGCTCTACATGTCTGAGTGATTCTAATGACCTGTCTTGACCTTTGTTGAGAAATGGAGATGAAAAGGAAGTAAAGGTTATTCTAAATTTTTTATTTTATTATACTCTTTCTATTTGGCCTTCAATTATGTAACCTCAGCAAATTTAAATACCCTAAGGATAAACTCAAGCGAAAAATAAATATATTAATAAAATAATTATTTTTATTATGACAATTATGAAAATAAAAATATTTTCAGGCGCTTGCATTTAAGTGCAGAGTAGCTTTTCCTTCATCATTAAATATAAAAAAAAAATTATACGCCTGGAACTGATAAATTATATTTTAGAAACAGGACTCGTATTTTCCCTCTCATGAGAAACAGAACGTTTTCTATATCAAAAAGTTTAATGAAAACCTTAATCTTTATTTAGTATAGGCTATTGTTATCGTAGTAGTAGTAATGGTATTGTTAAAAGTGGTTTCATAGCTCAGGCAACTTCATTCATTTCCTCCCACAGGAAATTGAGCCTATTCCTAGACCAGATATTGCTATTAATTCGTAAAATAAGAATACAACTTGAGCCGAGTAGGAAGGTGATTGTGTTTAATACCTTAAAGGTGAAGAGGGTCACATATTTTTTTAAGTCCGCGAAACGTCTTAACAAAAACTTTTGGCATTGGAGTGGGTAAAAAATTGTCTCATTAACATAATGATACCATTAATAAGTGCCGAGAAATCGTTAATGAGTAGAACTTCAAGGTATAAAATGAAAGAAGACGGCAGCTTACTTTGAGTTTGTCATAAGTGACAAGTGTAAATAAGTGACAGCTAAATAAATAACATGATAGAGCTGAAGAAATTCGTTCTGTCTGAGTGAGGTCCGTTGTTCTTAAAATGGTATGAACAGTCACTCGCGGAGGCAAGCGAATTAGGCCACGTAAAGGGGATGGATATCTAAGGAAAATACGTAAGCATTATAACAAATGAAGTCCTTTATTCGAAAGACCGCCAAAGTAGGGGAGGATTAAGGTGACGATCTTTATGAGTAAGAGGCTCTTCGAATAAAGCTTTAAAGAGGGAAGGAGGTCAGCGAAGATGACTTAAGACCAAGGATATCAGGGTTTGATGCGAGGGAGTCGATTAAAGAAATGGATGAATGCCGTTAAACATGTAATGGTTTCGTCTTCAGGACATCTTCTGATTTATGAGGTAATGAGATGTTAATATCAGTAAGTAAACGTTGCGATAAAAAGAGACTGTATAGAGATTAACCTGTGATACACCATTTGAGGTTTATCCCCGTGCCTGAGACGATAACTTTATCTCTAAGGAAGGCTGAAGAAAGTAGCGGGGAATTTATGCCTTTTCGTTGTACCTGTTTTGGCAACGGAATTTAACGTTCATATTCTGCTCTACTTCAGATTATCTCGTATATCAGAGCTTTAATGTGAAGGTCTATTCATTTAGCTATTATCAGCAGTACGTCTGTCCATATTTTTTTATTTTTCCGCCTTATGGGCAGAAAATGTACGAATTGGTAAAACTGGCAGGAATTAAAATGTCTGGATTTTTTAAGCAAATCAATGACTGATTTTACAATATCTATCTGGGTGATAGGATATTTTACTGATCCATCGCCTAGGTCTTAGGCTTTGAGTCCCGAATAGTCGAAATTTTACTTCGTGGATATATAATATAGATGTTTTCTCTCGTTGTCGGACCATGTTGTAGTTGGTCAAAAATGGTTGTTTGTAGAAGAGGGGCATGACGAAATGATGTAAATAAACCAACGGATAAATACGATTGAAATATACAAATATACATACATATTTCTAAAACCAATTCATAGACATTAGATAGCAATATATACACCGGCTGCGGTGGGGGAGAAGTTGGTATGCTATCGCTCCAAGGTCCCAGTAATCGGATTTTTCTGGTTAGGGAACTGTCATGCGCTCGTCAATTGCTAAATCTTATCTATTTGCTGAGTTGCCAGAGATTGACGATGTGGCATTGGTGAATATATTAATACAATATATTCAACGTAATAATTTACCCATTACTGATGGAATTGACTAGCTTAAGAATTCTAAAGCTGATTGCTCAGGATGATGACTTTTAGTGAGAAAATATTGAATTTTTAATATCAATTTTATATTTTAATTTTCTATGTAGATACCCCTGATCTGTCAACCTACATGGGACAAAATATTGCTTTTACTGAATTTTACTTTCAGGATATGATGTAGCTCTGCCAATTAGGCCCAATTAATCGGATATGTACAAATGTATTCACATACTATGATACTGAAGTATACGAGGAAGTTTAATGCTGAAAGTGCCTAACAACGCATAACAAAGGGAATCTTACATAAAAATCCTTTGATTAATAACATCAGATCACTAATAAAAATAGCTATTGATAGTTTAATTAAGAAATCGGAACCGCTATCTCTTAATTCAAACAACCATGTTTTTCATTATTATGTATAAATACACTGATATATTTCACTGATAAATGTTGATCCCCACCGGGATTCGAACACGAGAGTCTTTTCATTGAAGGCAAATGCGTTAAAATCTTGACTATCCGTAGAGTACCGCAAGGTATTCTTATTGAAACATTAATTTTATATACTTGAAATATCCGGGAATATTCTTTTTATTCTCAGGAAACGTTTGAAAATAGGTGAAAATAAAATTTAGCCTTGTTTATGGAGAGCTTCGCATTTTAAAATCGATTCCAGCGCTAAAAGATACAGAAGTTGATGAGAGTTAAGCATTAAGAAACTTAAACCTGAATACCTCTTCTCATGATTCGCTGCCGGTGTATGATTTTATGAATACTTAAAATTCCTATGCCTCAGCTGTTATAAGGGCTTACGCTCCATAAGATAAGGACGGCGATACGGTTAAGGACCGAGTGAAAAGGGTAAACGGCTCTGATAGCAATATAATCATTCTGCTAGTATGCATATTAAGGTGGAAAGTATGTGCGGGAGTAAAGAATTTCACCGCGAGGTACTTTTCAAAGACGCGGTTACGTCCCCACGAATTTTGCAGGGATCACGTATTGCTCATACGAATGGAATAATTGGGATATGTTCTCTAAATCACGTATATTGTTTTTAGGAGTGTCTGTGAACATAATCTATTAATAGAAGAAGATTAATACCAGATGTTACCGTGAATTTTGCGTCTTTTTCAAAATGAAAGGATATTTTCTTTTAGAATCAACAACTTCGGCCTTGACTTGGTGGTATCGCTCCATAATAAAAGGGTGAAAAGTTAGTTCTTCTGTTAAGGGTAAAAGTTAGTTCTTCTTCACCCTTTTATTATGATATTTTCCTTTGTTGTATTGAGTTTGAGTTACGTTGGGATTGGATTGGTTAGGTTATGGTAGAGTTAGGTTCTTTTTGGTATGGTAGGGTCGGAGAAAGGTAACTCTCTGTATGCCAATAGACGGTTTGAATCCCCATAAATTTTACATGAAACTCTATTAATCAATTAAATGATTATATGTAAAAGATAAGCTTCAGCAATAACTGGAAATGAAGTTAAATGTAGCTCAGGAAAGCGTGCGGCTTACTTAACTTGCATAACCCTCAGTAATAATCATGGTAGTCAAGGTGCCTGGTTATTTATAACCACATTTTTATAACATTTTCCTCTTTTTTATCGTTGTAGTCGCAATTTTGAATCGCAAACGGAATTTCGCGACCAAAATATCAATCTTCATTAATTATCCCTTATTTTGATTCTTTTCTAGATTAAGTGAAACTATTCTATCCAATTTATTTTTTACAAAGGACATAAGGCTGTTAGAGAAGAAAACTAACTTAACGTGCGTTTCTTACGGAAGGCAGAGCGAAATTTCTGGAGTCAAAACCGGCACTATTACTTGGTATGAATCTTGATAAATATATCTTTAGTGTTGCTAAGGACAAGTGAACAAAATTAGGTGGAGATGAACGAAGGTAGATCCGTAAATCTACATTTTCGCGTAGAGAATTATCCTACATAAACTCGCATATGTAGATGTGAGCAGCTATTAAAATATCTATCTTTATGAGATCGTCTTAGGTAACTTGCGATATGTTCCGCTAATAGTGGCATAAGAACAACGTCGCTGCAGCCGATCATAAAAGTTCTGTAGATAACTTATATAAAGCACTCCTGTAAAAGTGGAGGCGAAGCATTATTGAGATAAATAAAGGGCATTTTCGCTATCGTCATGTCCGGTAACGTGACGGAGAATCTCGTTGTTATTTCGTTAATGGGGTCATTGACTCTATTAATGAGAGGCGACACGGTTTCGGAAAGAAACGTTCGTTTGCAACCGAATTAACTCTGTCACGTGGCTCGAAAGAGAAGCAAGGCGGCGTTTGATATGTAATTCCGGTTTATCAATAAAAGAAGAGCTCCACTAATGCGTTGAATGCATTCGGAGTTCCCAATAAAAAATTCGCACAGCATAAGGAATCTATGGGTTTTTCCAGACAGGAATAATAAGGTACATCTGGGTCTTGACCATGCGGCATTATGCGGACAGAGGCTAGCTCGGTCAATCAACAATTCTTTTAGTATGGAAGGCTTTTCAGAGAGCATAATTAACAGCAATAACAAGATATTTTCATGTTTTTGGAAAATGAAGTTGCATATTTTCAAACAACTGATGACAATTTCCAGCGATAATCAGCTTCGAGCTCATGTCTCACGGGAACAAACACCGTATAAATGTGATTACTTTATAAAAAATACACCAGATTTCCCTTTAGATTCCACAATATCCTAATTTTATGTGAACATCCTTGATATATTCCGTCTATCTCACATTTCTTACACATACACTCCAAATGCAATGACAAAACATCAAATTATTTGATTAAATAATGGAACAAGGACATTTAAAACTTTAGTGTCAGAGATATAGTCGATTTTGACACGTACTCTCAACAGGATTGACTCTTTATTTATTTAACTGTCAAGAAACCTAACATGATTTAGGTTTTATCTATAAACTATGTCTGAATAAAATACAAATCAACGGATTTATGGCAGTCAATTATCCATATGAGAAACTGTCTTTGTCACCTTGTAAGGATAAATATAGAAGGTCTTTATTATTTATTTTTTATTTGTTTATTGTACAATACTATAACGAGATCAAGACATAAAAGTCTCATCTTTCATCTAACCTAAGAGTGGGGGATATGTGTGAAAACTAATAGGGATTTTTAGGGTATAGAAAGGATTTCATTTCTGAAGAATAAATTTTGTTTTACTGAGTTTCATTTGCTATGTTCAGGCTTAACATAAGTGTCATCTTCATCTCAGGTATTTCCGAAGAGCAAAGAAATCTGCTCTATCCATCAGTTCTATTAAGCATTTCAAGGTATTATTATCAGTTTTGCATTCTTTCCAAAACCCTAAAGAAAGTTGGAGCATTAGCTTCCACTCAAAACTTTGAATTTCCGAATGAAAATTGCGTCGAATTTACTTCATGGTAGTCATAAAGTGTATATTGCGACCTAGGTTTAACTTACTTTCATTTAAAACAATTAGAATAATTTATGTATAAATGTATGTAATATGAATTAATAGTTATGATAATATAATATATATATATTTATGATAGTTATAATAGAATAGAGTTGGCCAAGCTCATTCAAAGAGATTAGATTCTCCATAATTTGGTTGCAAGCGGTTCTTTTATTTAAAATCCAACAGTTCAATGTTGAATCTGAGCTATGTGGCACCCTTATCTTAATTCCTAATATTATATCATTTCTTGTAATTAAATTCGTGAATTCTGATTTTTCTATTTTTTTATTTCAGCATATATTAAAGAACTGTAAGCGTTTCCTTCTTTAGTTTCAGCAATTTCGCAACGCTGATGTTGCAAATTTATATAAAAGCACGTATTTCCGCTTTCGCGACTTTTATTTAGTTCATTTTAAATCAAAAGGGAAGAAAAAAATAGAAACTTAATTTCTCAATTTTGGAGGACTTGGGTTGGCAATTCTATGGTTATTAATGCAGATACTGGATATTCATAAGAAGTTACGCGTTATGGCCTACTAATAATCGTTCCAACCATTCATGGTCATAAAATGAACTGACATTATTGAGGCCAGAATAATAAATGGAATCACTCACGTACTTTTTCCTTTCAACAAGATATCTTGACCACAGAGATGGAAAGGGCCTGTCCTGTTTTACGGATCGCTGATTCTGTTGATGAAGGCGTTAAATATATGAGTCGAAGGGAATACTTGCAATGTTTTAGGAAAGTGAAATACGTACCTTGATGATTTATTTCGAAGGAATTTTTCCTTCTCGTTCATATTGAAGTAATTGCTTCATAGAATTTATCGGAGAATATTCCCACGTTATTCAGAAATAGTAATTCCAATATTGAATCAAGCGGCTATCAATAACTGAAATGTTTTGGGGTCGAGGAAAATTATCCTTTTACAGAGTGATTATTTCACAAAGTTTCTTATCTTGAAGTAGATCAAATGCGGGGACGAATTAGCAATTATTACTTATATTAAAGTAAATTATTTTTGTGCAACCTTTTCAAAACTCTAGTTTTATGATACCCTGTCTTTCATTGACTGTACTGCACCGATGCAGGTAGAATACTCGGAAGGAAACATTTAAAGTTAAATTGGCTTTAATGAGTGTATCGAAAGAAATTAGAATGTAATAGATATTATTACTTTGTCATAGGAAAGATAAGGAAAATCATGGGATCTAATCACAATCAAGCAAGTCGAATGAACTAAATCACCTTTGCCTAAAAAGTCGCTCGAACTGCAGACTAGAATATTCTGTCCGAATAGCTTAACTGTATAGAGTAATCGACCTGTAATCTAGAGATCTGTGTTCGAGTCCCTGACCTACTGAACTTTTTTCATTCTTCCATGGGATTTTTCCTAGTTGTTCGCCTTTATGTGAGAAATCACTTTAAACCCTTTTTTTCAAAAAAATATCACATTGTTACTTTCTCACTGAGCATCTTGTTTTAACTTCGTATTTTAGATAAAACGAAAAACTTCTTCTAGTTCGATAAAGATATTGCTTATGAATCTTACTAAATGAAGGAAATTTGAGGAAGTGTTATCGTTCTAAAAATTCATTAACTCTTTCAGGCCCTGCATTCAATATATTGGACACCATATTTGTTGCTTATTAGACATTTTTCATATTAATTAAATATCTATTTTTACGATTTTGCTTCTTTGATTATAATATTATGTTAATCCTGTATCAAAAGAGTCTCATAATAAGATTTCACTGCTTACCGGATAACGGATTCATCAACTAAATTCAAAAATATTTTTTTCTTCATAGAAAACATTCAGATCTGAAAGGGTTAATGTGTTTTTATAGCCGTTAATTATTTTTATAAAATATTAGAAAGAATTATCAATGATTATAATGTAAATATTTCAAAATGTATTTTTACAGCCGTTGACTATTTTTATAAATTATTGTAAATAGTAATTGAGGAAACATTGATATGGAAGAGATAAAGAGACACTTAAAATTGTGTTGAACTAATTACAATAACTTAATTTATAATTACTGTTTACAATACTACTTTACTATTTATAAAAATAGTTAATGGCTGTAACAATACCTTGAGGAATTCTTAAATTGAAATTATATACTATAAAAACACATTAATGAATTTTTAAAACAATAATACTTCCTCAAAAATTCATTCATTAAGTAAGATTTATAAGCAATATCTTTATCGAACTTGAAGAAGTTATTTTCGTTTATCGCGGCTAAATTACCTAAACTTACAGTTTTATTTATATAAATTGTCGGTAGTTACGCGAATTACTTGTTTTTTAAGATATAGGATATTCCTCCCGTATTTTTCGATTTTTTAACGTTTTGCTGAGGCTAAAGGAACGTCGCCCATTCTTCTAGATCAGCACATCCCTTTAAAACGCCCTCGAGAGCCATCCTTGGTCACCGAACCCGTCCTCTTAAGTCGAAAATCCAGTGACCTACTGCTTGTGCAGCGTTTGAAGCCGTACTAAAAAGACTACGCTGCAGTGCTCAGGTGCTCGCTCTTCCCACTTTTATGACTCCAAACAGCTCACATGCAAGATGTACGGGACATTCAGAATGAAACTTGCATAGCGGCGTGGCTGACACAAACAGGAGAAAATGGATGAGGGGAATTAGGCAAATATTAATGTATTGAAATTCACAAAATCAGGGGAGATGTGGTGGAAATTCGTAATGTAAAATGAAGGAAACAAGAGAATTGACCCGAAGATGACGAGTCTCCGTAGAAACCGGCAGCATATTAAAAATCCGGTGGTAAAAGTATTATCTTGTTTCCTTCATTTACATTAATAAATTGACCTAGTTTTGGAATATAGATTTAAAACTATTAAATTAACACATATTTGTGGTTTAGTTGATTGATTGTAACTTAAAATCGATTTTACGTAACGTCGTCTTGTATAGTTTTATTAGTGTCCATAAGCGAAGTACGTTGCAAGGATATGCCAGGAGAAAATTACCAACATTAATATTTGGCATACAGTATATTATATAATACAGTATTTTAGAATGCATTACAAGAACACTACATCAATTGTAATGCAAAATACATTACAAGAACAATGCTGACTTTGCAATACAAATCATTTCTTATTTTCATCCACATACTCGTATTCTAAGTATTCATTTATAGAGTGAAAGGATATTTCATTAAAATCCTTTTTAATTTTTTGTTCTAAATAATTGAATAACTACGATATCTTTGATAGATTGTGGTACTTAATTATATGATTTAATATTTACATGAAGAATGTAAATAATTTAAGTTAAAAGCAACAAGCTCTTTCACAACTGGACTCCTACACCGCCTAACCCAAGAAAGGAAGTTGAATGGTTCGGAAAAGATAGAAGTTACTTTTACCCCTTCCGTAATCAATAATATGACATATCACAACCATTCCCCTCTCCTTTCCCAACCGTCATAACTAACCTCCTATAAATTCCATTATTTCCTTGGATAGTTACCTGATGATGATCGTAAGATTTGAAACCGGTCGTTTAAATTAATTTCAGTGGAAATAGAAAGTTTTATTTTTTATTCCAACGGCGTTCCACAAAGTTAGGTCAGAACACCTTGAGTTTATATTGTATTAGAAGTTCAAAATCTTCAATGGCCGTTATTGTATCGTATATATACTATTAGTTTGCAGCTTTTATGATAAAGTAAAATTATTAAATATGAGTATGTGTTTCCGTGGTGTAGTGGTTATCACATCCGCCTAACACGCGGAAGGTCCCCGGTTCGATCCCGGGCGGAAACAGTATTTTTTCCTCAGGTTCACAGATTAAAAATAGCCAGAACAGATAACCGATGTGGCGTATTGTTCAAAATATTTTTTTCGTACATTTTCTGCAACAATCACAACTTCATATTTAATTATTTATTTTATAGATATTTCTTAACGATTTCATTGAAGTAGAGCTGAAAAGATGATGCATAACGGCTAAGCTCGATCTTAAACGATATTCCAGTAGTATAATTTATTTTTATAACTATTTATTATTATGATTTATAAATCGGTAAGTACTTTTATAACTAACTAAAAATATAATTACGATATATTTTCTTATTTGCGGCATTATTGTTTGCCCTGTAATTTTTTTTGTTGGGCGAACTTAAAACCCAATAAATAAATAAATAAATAAATAAATAAATAATTATCAGATTAGTAAGTGTATTTCCGTGATATTTATTTTTATTTTCTGGAATTAGATATCAAATGCATAACATAGTCATAGGTTTTTGTCGCCATATTAATTACTTTCATAAAAATAATTTATCTCACTTCATGTGTCTATTTTATCTATTTACGCATAATCCGATGTGAATTCGTTAGTTTATATTGATATGTATCTATACTTTAAGGGTAAATGAAATTTGTGTCATATGTCTGAATGCAGATCAAATATTATAAATTAATTCAGCGTAAAATTTTCATATTTCATTAAAAGTAATGCACAATAACTGATATCAACAATACGAAAATCTCGCAATATTCATGGGCTGTCAATCTAAAAGTCTTTGGTGTTTACATTTTAATATTTTGATGAGGACACCGGTCATATTTACTACATAATTTCATCATACTATGTGTTATCGTCGTCTATTTACATAATGCTTAAACCTCCTATCCCTCCTATCAGATATTGTCAGAAATCTTTTCTGCCATAAAATTTGCGTGATAAGTTTAGGTATCAGAATTCAGCATATGAGAAATAGGTTATGTAACTTCTCAAAGAGGGAGAGAGATTGAATTTTGAAGATGAGCTGTCGGAATTGCATAATTTTTTCACCTATGATTCATAGTTTTTGCTTTAGGTCTCTGGGCAAATTCTTGGTGCGTTGAAGATTTCTCAACCAGAGAGACTTGTCACTCTTAGTTGACTAGGGAGTTGTATAAGAGTAACACAAAACCTTTGCATAGTCTATTTATACACTTATTTTTTCTCTGACTCATACTCTAAATATTTTCTCCAGTGTTGCTAGAAGAATACAGTATTTAGTACCTTTATTCATCATCTCGAAAACTATTTCCAGAGGACAAAAATACTGAACTTACATACAGAGATACACATATATAATATTTTAACCCCTTTTTAATATTTAATTTCTTATAAATTTTGCAAGATATGCAGTTATCTCGATGGAGAATTTTGCTTGCTTGGATAATCATGGTAAATACATGCTTTTCTGGGCTCAAATTTGAAATTTTTATTCGTTTAAAGTCTATATTTTTAATCAAATTTTGTTTTTTATTGAGAATAATCATTTTACATTCCAAAGGAATCACTGCTTGACCTGGAAATCATGGTAGAATGAAGTATTTCCTGAACTCAAATTTGGAATTTTAATTCACGTAAATGTTTACTTTCGGACAATCTTTATTTTCCTTGTTAATAACCATAATTTTCCGTTCTAAAGGAATTGAAAGCTTCCGAGAGATAAATTACATTTAAATAAGACTTTTCATCTCAAATTGAAATTCTCAAACGTTCTTATGGAAGCATGAAATATTTAAGCTCGTCGTTAATTCAGAATGAAAATTCGATTTTTCTTCTCAAGACATTGTTAATATTTATGAGAATCTCAAGTGAAAGGATTCATTACAGCGGAAAACATTTTACCTGGAGCATGAAAAATATTCTACACAATAGCTTTTATAGTAATATCGCTACGTCTGTCACAATAGCGCCTTTCATTAGGTTAAAGGGGAGTTTTGAAAATTCTCGGCAATATAAACTAAGTTGTATTTATACAATGTGATTATCCAGATTACAAAAGTTATTCATGTTAGTTTACCTTTTACAACTATTTGTGTGTTTTTGATAATCGCAACGAGACGTTTATTGAAAATGTTTACTTTAACTCATTCGTGTAACATTAATATCTTTTATCCTCTTGGTAATTTAATCACCTATGTAATCCCTTAATATAAACTCTCAAAACCACTACCTGGCGAACATTATTCTCACTTTTACATCGTTCGACAGATTTTTCTTTTCTTTTCTTAAGTCCTCCCAATAGGATCCTACTCTCAAATAGTACTTCCTTTAATTATCAAATCCCCTCTCGATGTTTGACCCACACATTTCCTCAGTGATTTTAATCTAATTAATCATTTAATCTGGGTTGATAGAAATAAAACACGAAGGTCCTGCTGAGATAAATACAAATACTCGGTATAATATCTTCTTAGAATGATTTCTATGGCCTTCCACTAAGATATAGCACATAGATTATAGTAAATACTCGTATATAAATGGAGTTATAAGCCCATTTTTATACTGCAATAGCCCCCCTCGACTTATACTCGAGTGAGAGTCCCACTTACATTTTGTCCAGTAGAAGAAGTCTGCCGTAGCAGGAAATCGGGTCGTAAATTCCTCTCTTGCTCAATTAAATATCCTTTGTCAATTTTCTCTGCAATCTCCTGCCGTCCTTCCGGAGTTGTATGATTGAAAACAAATATGTTTGATCGGATGTCCTGCATTTCACACTCTAGTTCTACTCGGGTCAATTAGTTTTACCAGTTTGTTATGATAAAATTATTTGCCTCGGCTTATAATCGGATTTGCTTATACTCTAGTATATAAGGTACATACAAAGATCCTAAATATGGCAAGGAAGGAGAGAATTTTAATGCAAGTAATTGAGTGTCGGCAAAATTTGTGATTAAAAAATCCCCAATTCCTTCTAATTTCTTTGTAGTCGTCTTTCCGTTCCTAAATTCCTCGTCTGATGATAGCCGAACCGTGCCAAAACTGGTCGTTTTAAAAAATATAGCTTTTAAAAATATTTAAGGTGCAAATTTATTCATAAAATTTCCTGTGATGCGTTTCCACACTTTAAAATCTTCAACATTTGACATCATATGTGGGTTAAACATCTAGAGGAGAGAGATTGCAAAGAAGGGGGTTGAAGGGAGGATGCAAGGGAACAAGTAGAGGGGAAGACAAAGGCAGAAGATATAGATGGTATCAAGGGTGGAGAAAAGTATCAAGAACCGACAGATATTGCTTTGAATAGGGAATACGACCCACCAAATGGTAGAGCACTTATATAATCAGCCCTTCCCCTACTTTGGCTGCTTTTTAGAGGGCGATGAATCTCTTCCGAATGGTGAAAAAACTGACAACGTATTGGGACGAGAACTCTCGAGTTTGATAAGTAATACCCACATACTTAAGCACTTAACAGTAGTACAAGGAAAGGAGTTAAGGTAGATTTGCGCATAAAGGCTTGCACCCTGGAAAAATCCCAATTTTTTTATCAAGTCCGCTTTCCTCTCGGGATTTTTTGTAGTATAAGATCCAGAAAATCTTGTTGCGTTTTTATTTTGTCGATTTTACTAGAAGTTTGCGAGAAAATTGGACAAAAAAGTTATTTTTTTCATGATTTCAAACCTCTTTCGCAAAAGTCTTGCGACATTGTTTCAAATTCCAGAAGAAAATTTTTATTCTTTATTTCTTTAAAATAAAGAAACATGCGTTTTTATCCTAGGAAATTTAATATCTAAGTTATCCAAATAAAATAGGTTTGAATATGCCGTTTAGAGCGAGTGCCAACAATAGTAATTCTCCAATAGTCATTGTTTGATTCTGTTTCTAATTCTAATAATCAATTCTTTGAGATATAGAAAACACATTCATACCAATATGAAAATACTCTTCCTCTCTAATGAATTTCGTCTGCTTTACTCGTTGCTCATTGTAAAATTACCGTTGTTTTTCGGATTATTAGTGACTGTCTAAACAGTACTAACAGCAGCAGTATGTGATCCTCAGAAGGCCAATTATCCATGTTCGCAATGTTGCCATATTGAGCTCTTTCCTCGTATTTCTTCTCCTCAGGATGTCTCCGTACTATACCCTAGTATAGTTTTGGCCATTGTCATTTTTGGAAAACTGGCAACTCCGTGCCTTCAGAAGAGTGCTATTGCATAGCGCGACAGTGACAAGTACGTGTCCGGAATATCCTTTCTGGGAGAGCATCACGTCTTTTCGTGCAGCTCGAAACTCCGAATCGTCCACTACTACATCTCATGCTTTAAACCGGATCCTAATCCTAATCTGGGTCATAGAACGTGTACCCAAGTTAGCCACCGTTCCCCTCCCTTGTCACACACGTAATGCTCTTTGTAATTTAAAGAGATGCTGGGTATTTATTTCTTCGAATGAAGCAATGTCTTTCCCTAATCGTAATTGATGGTATTGCCTTATTTTAGTGGAAAAAGAGGGTCCGGTGTGGCGGGTTGGAAACGTAACTCTAAGCAACGGGTTGTTGGGTTCGTGGTAACAGTTGGTTTTCCCCGATTCCCCATTCAAAGTCACAGGGTTTCTTTGAAAAATGCATGCTAGGCATTTCCTATTAAAATTAATTTTACGTTCAAGGTATTATATATAATAGTAATTTTATGAATTTTTATGGAGCTGTCTTTAAATGATAGGCCCAGTATTATCATGTGTAGCTAAATTGATTATAAGTACAACATTCAAGAAACTATGTTATAATTGATAGCTAAACCTTCACAGATATTAAAAACCATGATTAACATAAGTAGAGATTTAAATCTCAAAATTTTGAATAAATATAATACAATTCCTAAAGCTAAATTGCAGATAAAATCTTCAGATTATCTGATAAGCAGATTTGTGAAGAAATTATAATATCAAGTCTAAATTTGATACTATTGCTGATACTTTCATCAATCGTCATTTTAATTATATATAAAGGTTTGACTATCGATTATCATACGGTTTGCTATAGTAGACGTGAAGATTGCAGTTAAACTCCGTTTTAAATATATATCATCATACGGGACCTTGAAGTTCTTTATCATTTGATCATAGCATGAAATGTGATATTAATGATCCATTAGCTAAAAAATTCAATCAAAATGAAATGATACTAGAACATTGGAATAATGACGCAATGGTAGAGGAAACAGAAGGAATGGTTAGTTGAGGCATTTCCACAGATCTAAATAGCAGTAAACTTTTTCAAATAATTTGGAGCCAATCATTGTGATGTTAATTAAAACTATTAAAATTTCAAATACATAGCCAACTTATATCTAATCTTGTGTTCTGCTGATCAACTAAGATAAATGAGGACTCGTCCGCAGTAACGGGAATGAAATGCTTGAGAATAAAAATTCTACTAAATGAGATTTCTCTTAAAAAAACAGAAAGGAATGCAGAAAAAAGTTAAACTAATACTTCTATTTTAGTGCTCATTTACCGCGAACTGTTTTAACCCTTAAAGGTCCAACCTCTTTTTAATTACTCCGTGGACCAAGAGAGGGTAAAAAATTGTCCACTTTTGTTTTTTTCGATAAAATAATAATGAAACAATATCTCATCAGGAATTGCCTTCCTGGATTTTTAAATACTTCTTACAATGATTTTTGTTGCTAAAAATTGTACTACTGCGATAAAAATAATGAAATTTTTATTTAAAAAAAAATCATCAAAGATAAGGATATGATAAAGCTTCTTCTCAATGATACCGGCTTTAAAGCTTTAATTCGGAAAATAAGTTTGTAAATCACCGTTAGTTATGCTTATACATCAACAACAAGTTATAATTTTAAAAAATCAAATTAAATTATTAAAATTAATTAAAAATTATATGTCAAAATATATGATTTTATTTGGTTCAAAAATATGTCGCAGGTTGGACCAAGGGAGGGTCATTTTGTGTCCACCGCCTATTTCCGCTCTCATTACATTGCTTAAAAAACGTACAAAATGCATCAACATATAGTCAGTCATCTTTAAAAACCTATATTAGACAATTTAATGAAGTTATAAGACTGTATAACACGATTAAGTTCTTAAAATATTGGAAAAAAAGTGATGGACATTTTTTAGCCCTCCTTGGTCCTTTAAGGGTTAATTGCAGGATTAATATCAACTTTGCTTTGGACGTCTCATCCTCGTCTCTGTTATCACATTTAAATTTATCATTAAAAGGATTATTCCTGTTTGAAAATTTGTTGTATTTACTTATAACTCGATGTCGAATTTTCCTGTAAAGTTCTCTTATACATACTTTTCACTTTCACTCCTTATGGCATTAAAATGTCACAGAAAGTGCCTATGTAGACCCTGATGCAATGAGAGTGTTTTAACACATAAGTTTGCGACTAAAAGGGATCATCTTCACAGCAGGACTTGGATGATGCAATTAGTACAGGAATCGTAAAAGTGAAATGGCGCAATATTTTTTGATGTTGTATCATTTGACTTTGTGCCACTGTTTTTTTTAAAGCCATTCATCATGCCATGGTTCATATTCTCAGTGCTATTTTAAAATATTAAGGCGAATTTTTTTATTTGACGGTGTAAACATTTACGTTTTGAATTTTATTTGGCTGTGATTGGTCAGGAATAACAACAACAGCCTTTTTAAGATCGTTTGTTTTATGAATTTGATATTTTAATACAGAATTGATAAAAAAGTAATTTTTCATGGATTTCTAATTGTTACGACCAATTAGTTCGGTATCTACGCTCTTAATCATTAAGGGTATCATAAGTGAAAGTTCAAAGAGAGACTTATCATACATATCTTCATCGAGTCTCTTCTATTTTTTTTAATAAGTACTTTCATACGTACCGACAGTTTGCTTCCCTATTTACGGTTGCTTTAAGGCAGAATTTATGCCTTTGATTGAATCAATACCTTCAGTTATTTTGCCACTTCTCGTGCCAATCTTTAATTAAAATATCTTTGATACTCGAGGGGTTTTTAGGGATATTCCGTCCATTTTTAAGGAAGAAATGAAGTCTCTACCTTTACTGCTAATTTATTTGCCCTCCGAAACGAGTTGTGAATAAATTATTCGCAGAAGATGAACCTGTTTCCTTGTGCTCTTCTCATCAAGGAGTTCTGTAGTTTGCGTACTTTAACTACCTCGGTTGACTTTTATATTATTTGGCCTTCTCGAGAGATATTCAAATATTTGTTTCTTTTCAATTAATATTTCTTGTAATTTAAGCGTAGGGTTCTCCTATTATTCTAGCTCATTCTTAAGGATTCTCTTAGTTCCCCACTGCGTAACATTTCTTACTATGACAAGAATTTTCGAAGTATCGCCTAATTGAGCCATGAACATTTGGCATGCTATTCGGAGCATTTTCCTAACCAAAGGATTCCCCTCATAATTTTCGGTTATTTGTCACTGCTTTCAAAATTCTCCTGGACAATTGCAGCAAGAAACAACACCAAATAAAGGGGGGGAAAACAAACACTCATACATTTTACAGGAAAACCACGGTTATTCGGTAATCAAACCCGGGGCCTTACTGGCTACTTTGTTGTCCATTCCGTCATTAATGTAAGTAAATTGATTATGGAGAACTTCTCCTTTGGCTTGTTTTCAGGAGTTTGATCTTATTAATTAACATGTTTTCTTTTACATGCTATCTTGACCTTTCATTTTCTGTGTGTTCTTCCTTAGTAGAGTTTTAGTAGTTCTCTGCAGGTTTTCCTGTATCTTGCTTGATAATTTTAATCGTATTTAATCTTGACAGCGGTAGCTGGTGGTGGTAGTACCGTGATGTTAATATTTATTACATTCAAAGATGGCTACGTAAGTTTTAGAGTCTGACAAAATGTAGCAATTCTAATATCATTCACCTGATAAATCATAATATAATCATATATATTAATACATAATCATTATTTATGCCATGATAGTTTATTCATCTTATTTTTATTTAGTTCTTGTAAAATGTCGTAATGAGCTAGATTTATTACTCATGTGAAAACTCCTTGTTATTAGTTCTATTTACTCAATATCTGATACACAGAGGTGCACTAATCCTTGTGACTGAAGGAAGCTTGTAGGGGTTTCGAGTTTTTTTATAAAACTACTTCTTTATTACGTAGCTTTCAAATTCAACAAGTAAAGGATTATTAATGTCATGTCTGCTTTGTAGACACTGATTTTAAATGAATTTCAGATGAACATTTACAGTGTATGTACCCCGATCTTGATTCTCCTTGAGAAAAATTGAATTTAAAATGTATTCCCGAGGAAATATATTTTGAGGAATACCAGCAGTTGTGCAAGTGATCAACCGCTTGAGTAATTAGATTCTATTTTAAAGATCTATTATAATGTGGAACTAAATGTCACTGTCAATTGTAATGTCTTACTCCGCCCAAAATTTTAAGAAATCTTTATTCTTAAAATATTTCCAAGCAGAAAGTAAAATACTAATCATGGTACTAGAGTTCTTCTCAAGGTGACCAATGGTCACTGACCATACGTTTGTGGCTTGCACCGATGAAGCGTCTATCGAAAAAAAATATTTTCAGGTCTTTTAGAGGATAAATGTTCCCTTTCTAAAACTAAGAGCTCCCCTGTATCTTTAAGCTTCTTGAGAATAAGTTGGCTTCCCTCTTATGTCCTTTTTCCAATTTTTCTCGTCAACTTTCTTCCTAGAAACCAGCCGTAAAGTGTCTATATCTCAGTGCCCCCCTTATCATCGCCCTAATCCATCATTCTGTACCACATCAACTTTCCTTAAATGTCTCCTCATCTGTTGTACACATGCCTTTTCTCCCCGAAAAATTGTAAACACACTCCGACTCACAATTTCCAGGAAATCATGTCCTTGGATCAACTGTTTATAAACTCAGGAAAAGGGATGTTTCCCTAATGAACGAGACTTTACTTAACGTTTTGCAATATATCATTTCTATCATCAGTGCAATTGACTTTTGATTTCTGTTTCTATGAAAACATTAATTGAGTCTAATTTTGATGCTGCGTAGAAGTTATCGATCATGCCGTACCCAAGGGCTGGAATTGTTGAGATAGGAGAAAAAAATATGCGGGTGAAATACTGCTCTTGCAGAAGCTGATGCAATTTACCTAACATGGATAACGTACGCTTTGTGTAGCACGGATTCTCCTGAAACTTTCAGGGTATGTTCCTTGCTTTAAAATAATAGATTCTTATCCGGCCGTTCAACTCAATGGCCCTTTGTTTACGTAATATTGCAATTTGAAAGATGGAGTTACGCAACCACGCCACACAGTCCATTACCATTCATGTATAACGTGAAATTTTTCATGTTGGACATTATTGTAAAATTGAATGTAGTGGAGAAGGCAGATGGAGAGACAAATACGAAGCTGTTTAATTAAATAAATGGAAGGATTGATTATCTAGAAGTAATGGAAATATGATGTATATTTTTCCGCAAATTCAAAAAATTATAGATAGGACGAGTTCCAAGGAATTTTAAAGCAACCTACCGAGAATTGCATTTAATTAACATTCATAACATAGTGGCTTGTGATAGGGATGTAATTTCATCATGTATCAAAGGACACCGGAAATAATTAAATACAAATACATACTGAAATTCCCCCTTTTTTGTTTAGTTTTAATTTCTTTGTTTATATCCGTCGTAGTTAGACGCTTGGCTAGGAGGTGGCGTTAAATTACTCAACCACCAACTACTCAAACTTTGTCACAAAGTTCTGCATACATAAATAGAAAACATTGGTAAATAAGAAACCTCCGACAGCTAAGTAAAATAATTTACAAACTAAAATAATTCACTATTTTCATGGGTATAATACACATATTAATTTTTAACCACTACCAACAGCTTTTTTTGTAACAATCTCTAAGAATTCCATTAAAGCTTTAAAAAACAAATACAGATCATCTGTACATTAGAAAAATTGCCAGCCAACTACATTAACTTAAATAGCGCTGTTAAAAATATAGGAAAACGAATATGTTAGAGAAAGGCGTATTTTCTTCGTCTCATTCATATTCATCATCTATATCATAATATGAAAGCTACTGGTAGTTTAGAGACTCTAACGAGTGGCTCTCAATTAGGTCATTCCTTATTGATAGCTCTACAATGTGACATTCATAGCCTAGGCTATCCTTGATTGACTATTTCCGTTCATAGCATATTTGATCGTTGAGGAAAGCAAATGCAAACTACCTCACTCCTCATCATTCCTAGCAATTCTCACTCCCTCTCCTGTGCTTTAGCGTATAGTGGTGGGTGGGTTGAGGGACATACAAGCCTTCGGTGACTGTTCAGGCGTGAATGTTCTCATACAATTAAATTCCCCGAACTGAGGCCGACCTCCGTAAATTTTTAACGGTGAAAAATTGTTTGCATACTTACGAAATTCCTGCTCCTCAGCGATGACAAACCCTCAAATACTCGGAAGAAACACTGTGTGGTAGTCATAATTCAGTTTTGATGATCGGCGGAGTATTCTCCTTTATATTCATAAATTTAAATCATGTTAAAACCTGTTCTTTCTACGGTAACGCATTTACATAATTACTAAATATTATATATTATAAAAAGTATCTCATAAAGGACAATTGACATTCTTAATATACTAAGATACAGTTCAATGCAATCAGAAAAACTCAAAAATTTAAATGTATTTAAAACAATAAATATCGATATGATATTACATGTAAATATGTAAGTAAGTATGTGAATCATAAGTAAATATTGGAAATTTCTCAACAGAATGTAAATATTTCCTGAATAAATGAATAAATTAAAATATAATTCTTTTAGTATAATATATATATATATATATATATATATATATATATATATATATATATATATATATATATATATATATACATATATAAACATATATTAACAAAATCATAGAAAAATAAATAATTTATTTTAAATATCTTTGGTCTCGCTAAGCAAAATCTCTTTTCTTGTTGGTTGGTTCCAATAATATCTTATTCCATTTTAACTTTACGTTAGAGTATTTTAACTATAATTAATATATTTAAAATAATTATTTAGTGCGATATCCTAGGTAAGCTTCTGAAAAGATCTCTGATCTATTTTTACTTCTCTCAAACGAAATTTTATGCTTTCTTTACACCATCTATACCGATAACTCTCATAATTCTCATGATCGTGATGGAAGGTTTTAAGAACCAAAATGGGTTCTGAGCATCGATTTTAGGTAAGGTAAAAATGATTTGGGAACACCGCTTCATGTACTGTAAACCGAAATACACACAGGAGTAAAGACACGCGCATGGCCTATTCATAAATCAGCTCGAAAATGGCCAAGCGAAAGATTGATTCCCAACGCTCACACGTGCCTCCAACGCCCTCAAGCTTCATATCGGCATTTCCTCACATTTCGAGGAAAAGTAAGGAACTCCATAGTTTTGGCTTATCTTTCAAAAAGTTTCTCTCTGCCCCACATACGTGCGCGGCCTGCCTTCCATACTTCGATTAAAATACTCTCCCACTTTCTCGTTGCTCCCTCGGAACTTGATCGTGCTTAATATTACGAAGGATAAGTAGCAATGTAATGGTATTATGCAGGTTAGACATCTCATCTCGAAAGTTGCTCGAAACATGGGAGGGCTTCGTCTTTTTTTCAACTCTGGGAAAGTTTCCGTGACAGCCTGGAAGCGCGGGGCTTAGGAAGGAACTAATAAATTAATAAGAGGATGTAAAATGACTGCCTCTGTCGGAGTGATATACATTCTGAAAATTTGTAAGTGATGAACGGATCTCTACAGGGACTACAACAATGGTTAGAGTGAAATTTATGTTTGTACAAAGTTGTTAAAATCTGTCGCTTTAAACAGAATCTGACATTTAATTTTCTTTCCAGAAGATGTCAACAAGGATTTAATTTCATCATTGAGTCATCTTATTCTAATTATTTCCCCGGGTTCCTTTAACATATGGTTTAAATGATCCATTGAATTATTATTATAAATTATCAATTAAATGGTCTGTCACTTACGAAAATTAGTCTTCTATGTTTCGGATGCAAAATATAGGTAATCTTACAGTACAGTTACAGTTACGATGCGTGATGGGTGTAGAGCGTAAATTAAAGCTTAACCTATCGCACACAGTACTGACCAACTGTTTTGAAACATTCATTTAAGGAGGCGTACAATATAGTTATTGCTCTTGAGTTGAATTTTTCTTCGACATATAGGTAGGTTCATCTATCCCCAGAGCTACTTGATGTCCTTTCCTTTATTTTTTGATTACTTAGTCCACCATTTTATTATACGAAAAGTTTGTCTTTGCTTTCCTTGCTGTTTTTTCCATTTCATACTACCTTCAATTTCTTTCCTTAGTTTTCCATCTACTTACAATATTCTTTGACTTCGGCTTAATATATTGATGGAGCACTTTCTCTTTTGCCATTCTGAGTTCTTCCTTATTTGTTTTTCTATCGAAATAAATTAACTAATTCCAAACTTCAACAATTCTACGTCCACCAAATTACTTGACAGTGAGTTGATTAATTAATTTGAGGTTCTAATTAGCTTTGTGGCATGGGGCAGTGAAACAAGCATTCTCACGGAATTACGTGGTCCTTCTCTTTAAAATTCATGGCATTCCTGGTTCTAGTAGTATAGTTGAAAGTTCTTTAACAGCTTAGGTCATTTCGCAATGGGATCCTACCGGGAATGGAACCCGGGATTGCTTTCACTCAAGCCGAACGCGCTGTCCACTTAGCTATCCAGGAGCCCTCGAGTATTCCTAACTTATGTTGAAATCATTCCCGTTTTCTGTTGAAAATCGAATAGAAGAATTTCGCATTACGTTTACACACTACTAGTATAATAGTAAATACAGCATTATAAGTTAGTTGTAATAGGCTAAAATCGGCTTATAGGCTATGTATGCTAACATCCTAGTTCTAAAACTCCCTTAGATTCTCACCCTAACAAAAGACGTTTTATTATTAGATTCGGCAAGAGCTTTTCTACCAGTCGCTTATGGCTCAACTTGGACAGAATGCCTCATTACAAGGCACTAAAAAACTCATAACGGTCTTCAAAAATCATTGGATGAATGTAGTTTTCAAAAACTGTATGCAGTAATAAATAGTGCAGTGTCATCTACATTTTTGCTTTCTTGCTGGTGGCATAAAATGGATTAAATTAAATGTGATTTTCTAAAAAAATATGTCTCCAAACATCCCGAGTACATCGTCATCTTTAGTTCTCGAGCCTCTTACGGAAGAGATGTTTTGAAGGACGGTGCATGGGAAAACCTTATGGCAGTCTTAAGTTATTTTTTTCGTATACAGCATCAAAAGATTTCTATTTATGTTTCTCGGAAAATAATGATCTCGTGCGGGGAAACGTAAGTGGATGTTACATCTTTACTTTCGTGTTCTTAAGTAATTACTTTTCCTATAGCGCTCGGAAGTTTCGGTCGTTATAACCCTTAATAAATATTTTCTACTTTCTTTTCCCTAGAGGAATTTTTTAAAAGAAGTTATAGCCATTTTTAATCATGTTAATCAACGCTTGATTTTCTATTTAGCTTTTGATATTCATTGTAGAACTCTTTCATGTTCTCCTTTTTTTATTAATTTACGAAATTAAGGCGAATTCTGATAGATGTACTCATCTAAAAATGTCGAATTTGCTAAATACATGTTTGTCTATCATTCACGATAAAGCCTTGTGTGACATTATCATTAATTCACAAATCCCGTTTTTTACTCTTTTATTGCCTTTTTGATGGATTTCATTAAAGCGGATTTTCCTTTTCCTAAAATTTCGTCCGTAAAATTTCAGCCCGAAGTCTCGTTAGATACTAAACTCCACCGTTATCTAATGGATGCTCCGAAGGGGATGAGACCTCCTTTCTGGAATTCATTTACGTATTATAATATTTTTTGTTGCTTATGAAATTGGTATAATTATTTTTTAATGCTTTATCGAACCATCGTTACACGATGTTAAAACGTTAAGAACTGGATTAATTACATTGCACAAATATTATTACTGACATATAATTAATATATCGGTAATTTTAGAAGAAAATATTTGTAAAAATAAAATGATATATTTTATAATAATCATTCATATTTTTATAAATAATTTTGCACGAATTATTTAAGTGGCATTAACTATTTATATTATATTTGTATTTACTTAATGAAATATATTCCATATTTATTAGTATACATTTTTACTTCCTCCCTATACGTAGTATAGAGAAAGTAAAGTATTCGCAAAAATTCGACCTCCAGATTTCGGCGGAAATAGATGTTTTGGGGCCCATAGAGCTCGTTTTCGCTATTTTCCCGAATATGTCTGTCTGTCTGCCTGTGGTAAAAAAGTTTGTGGGCGCTCTATCTTAAAAAGTAATTATCCGGTCATTTTTAAAATTTATATTTAGTATTTTCCTAGCAATGCCAAGAGTTGATTAGTTTTTGGTGAATATCGCTTAACCGGAAGTTGCGGTTTATCCGGAACAAAATTTCGTTTCTTAAATATCTCTGTAAGAATGCAATGTAGGTATATACAATTATGTACAAAAGTTACAGATAATGTACTTTACTATAACTTTTGTATGAAACATTTTTTCGTAACACTGATTGTTTAGGAGTTATTCTTCAATAATGGTTAACTGGAAGTTGTTGTTTATCCAGAAATGGAAGTTTTTCATACATATCTTTGTCAGAATGCAATGTAGGTACATACAATTATGTACCAAAGTTAAAGATAATGTATTTTACTACAAATGTTGTATGAAATATTTTCCTCTAACACTCATTGTTTTGGAGTAATTTATATATTACCGGCATAGGCTTCTGTTTTCAATAAATACGGAGAAAGTCATGTGTTGGCCTCATCAGATTTTTATTATATGGTCTGTGTTAGAGGGACCCAAATTATACAAGGCAATCGAGAAGTTCTAGCGAGACCGGGACTCGAACATAGGTCTTCCACTCACCGCGCCGCTACGCCAATAATTGATTTTCCTCCTCAGAAGTATTTCCTCTCCCCGTTATTTTCGTGAGAAATGTCGTCTTGCAAGTGGGACATCTTAGTTCGAATCCCAGCTTTGTAAGACTTTTTCTACTTCCGTTAACACTGGATTTTTCTCGAGTCAATGACTTATCGTACTGTCACCCAAAATCTTTTCCTCGTATCTAACTAGCTACTGCCTTTGAATTACCCTTTAGTCTAGCAACTCGCTAAGCTAATGCATTTCCCTACCATATTATTTCGTTAATCTATTTAATGTTCTGATTTATTAGCATAAGATAACAGATATGATGATAGATAACACGTGACGAGTGGAAGATCTGCGTTTGGGACCCGTATCGTTTTTCTCTTCTATTTCTCTCCTGGTTTTTTCTTGAGACAATTGCTCTTCGTCTTAAGTCACTCAAAATCCTTCTTCGCATCCAAATAGTTTCTACTTTTGATTTTCCCTTTTTGCGTCATATGACTAGCTGGAAAAATTCGTCTCCCTATCGTATCATTTTATTTACTCTTTAAGACTACAAATATGCACAATAGACACAATAGGTGGTAATATTTCCTGTGGGGGAGTGAAAAATAACTACCTGCCAGGTATTCGCCCTAGTCGGGAGAAAACCTCCCGAAGCCAGTATGACTTAAATATAATTACAAGTTTCGGAATTGCAAAATTTGCAACAATAATTCAAAATTTACAACAACATTATAATAATTCGAAATTTTTCATAATTTACAACAATATTACAATATTAATCCAAAATGTACAACAACAATACAATATTTCATAGTTTATAACGATATTACAAGTTTTCATAATTTACAACAATATTAACATTTCTAAATTTACAACAATATTACAATAAAATCACGAAACCCTTTATAAGTTCATACTATTAAAATTCTTATTTCAAAGGATAAGAAAAGCATGTGTTTTGATTATGGTGGTGGTGTTAGACACACATAACTTTTCCTTATCTTCTCGAAACTATTCAGTCATCCTCCTAAGAGTTAGGGAGTCTTTATGTATTCTTTCCGAAAACACATCTCGGAATTCTCGAAGATATTTCAGGAATTTGTCGCGCTCTCAGAGAAAGTGTATTCTTGCCAATGTTACGAAACGCTCTTCGTTCGCAGTTCTCCTTCGAATTACATACGCGAGAGCAGAATCGAGGAAACCATGACTTTGGAATCGTAATCACTTCACGTTTCAGTCGATTTGGAAGCCCCAGTAACGGCATTCAATTGTCTTCATAAATGAAAAAAACCGTTCCGTTCTCGGGATTCGAATCCATGGCCTAATATCTTCCAAGTGTGACAGCTCTTTCTGTCCTCCGGTGAGAAACGGCAGATCCGACGGCTAAAAATATACGAATTCGGTGAAGCGAAGCATTTCATGGGATAATCGAAATTTGGAAACTATGAGCTAACCGAGGACCTCTCGCATTAGTTTCTTTTTCTCCCAAGATAATCCTTAGTAACAGAATACCTTAAATTTGAGATGTAATAATAAGATATGAATTTATAGAATGTCAGCAATCAATAAAAGTTCCTTTTTTAACAGTGGTTGTCGGTCTGAAAGTCTCTGAAAGAATTCCATTACATGTATGTGTGTTCGAGTATCATGAGAGATAGTTAGATCATCAGAAATACTTTCGATTCTTAACATATATTTGTAGGTGAGTGTATATTTTCGCTGAGAACTAGAGAACCAACATTTGCAAGACTTTCAAACCTTGCGCAGCCTTAAAAAATGACACTGTGCAGATAATGGATACATTTTTTACTTACCTAAGGTCTCGTCAACGACTCCAGATGAGTAGAAGCATTTTATTTATAGGAAATACGTCAAATTAACTTTTGTAAGCTCTATCTGTTTTTGTGATATTACTTTAGGCACAATGGTCACTTAAAATCCAAACATGTACGTTAAGATGGTAAATTGAACAAATTTTTTTATTTCGTTCGAGCGATATTGTTTGCGATTCGAGATTGCGATAATTTATAGAATGTAATCAAGCAATACTTATTGACTTCTATCACTTCCAATTTACCTCTTATTTTAGTATAACTAAAGAGAGAAAAATCTGAATAATCTTATGTTGAAAATATAAATCTTTTCTCTTGAATTTAAACTGCATTAAATATAGAAATTATTTTTCGAAATTACAGCTAAAGACGTTTGCTATACCCTTTCTTATAAAGATTTCTGTTTACGAATTAATAATAGCAATTAGGAATAAATTAATAAAATAGGAAAACAACGAGCAATTGAGAACATATTTACTTTATTTTTAAATCATTTCGCATGCAATAAGTTTTATTATGTAAGAGCGAAGAATTGATTTAATGCTGTTTGAAAATTTCGATGAAAATACGAGTAATTTATTCCTTAAGTCATAAAATGACTGTAGTTCGCCGTCTATGTCAGTAATTACATTACAATTCATGATAAAATGAAAGATAATAGTTTGATATCACTGTCGCGATGTTGATTAAAACTCGCTTTATCTCTTTATTTTCCGTAATATCATGCGCCCATTACGCTGCAAAGATCCATTGAATATCGCAACAAAACGTCACTATGACTTGTTGATTCAATAGTTATTTTTTTATGTGAACGGTACATTAAATTGAGGATAAACTTTAAAGTGAATTAATTCCCAATTGCATTCTAAAAGGCCGCAGAGCTAGTATTTGCATGCAGATGTTAATAAAATCAAATAAAACAAAATATAAAATTAAAGGGAGATTTTTGGGTGTAAACGGATAATGTATTTTGTTGAAAATTGGCCGCTGTAATCTCCAATTATCTCTCATTTTGCCCTTTCTATCGTTAAAATTTTCTAGGTAGTCTTTGTTCTCACTTGTATCTTTGATGGCGTAATTTAATAATCGATCGTAGTATTGGAATTGTCAAAAATTGTTATTCAGCAAATTTAAGCAATGGAACAATGCAATGGAAACAAAGTGATTCAATACAATGCTATAAGATTAAGTCAAAATATAATGGTGCAAAATAATTACCTGTGTTGTGATATTCATTTTTATTAATTATTTCTTTAGTTAATTCATTTTTTAGTATAAAGACTCAAGTAAAGAGAGACATGTACGGAAAACATTACTAAGTGAAATGCAAAATTTTAAGACAAACGATTTTACAAGTTTGAGTGATTCCAATATGAGTCCAATGTTCGGTAAAAAAGAAAATAAATCTGTGCTAAATTTCCTTTCATGTGTTAAACTTCCCAATTCCGTATGAAATAAACTTAAAATTAAATATTATAAAAGAGTATAGGTCTTCAAGGGAAGCGAAAATAGACCTTAAATGAATTTCTTATGGAAGACACTGTCGCTTGTCGTTCCTTAAAGAAATACACAATTACTTTTATCTGTACGTCTGTGATTATTATTATATTAAATTAATGTATATATGTGTAGAATTTATGTTGAGGATGAAGATTTTTCTGTTCCAATATTAAAGAGTTCCTATTGAGTCGTTACAGAAAATTTTACTTATTAACTAAACTAATTTACTTAAATATAATCAATCATTTCTGACCGCACTTCGTGGAACGACATAGTGAAATTAGGAAATACACCTGATGATTTAATTTATTAGCTGAAACTTACTTAACTTAAATTTAACTTATAAACAGATACTTTTATTTTAACAATTTTTCTTATTTAAAGTATTCCTAGTTTCAATTTATGTATACATATAATCAAGCATCATCTATGACAAAATTCATGGTATAATTGTGGAAAAACGAACGATTTAAGTTTTAATTTCACGTAGTTGATTTCCACGAAAATTCGTCCCAAATCTGCAGTGTATAAGGGCGATATCCCTCCGCGGCCCATTTCATAACCGTACACGATGTTTGCAAAGCGGGGGCGAGCGCTCTTCAAAATGGGTCATCTCTCTTCCTCTCTCCGCGCGTATTTACTGGGAATTCGGTTAACTCATCCAGGGTACTGACCGTGTGAGGGTACACCATTCCGCTCCGAAGATGAGGACGTTGTCATACCGACTGGAAGTCGACCGATATCGCAATGACATTTCAATGCGCACTTCGCTTTGGAAGAGCAAAGGCCGTTTGGTCTCCTAGTGACATGTTGTTGACGTGAATGTGGGCGTTTTGGAACGATGCTCCTTTGCCATAGGTGTGGGATTCTTTGTAAAGTGCTTTGTGGGAGGATGTATTCGGGCATCCGCGGTGGTCTTTTCTCCGTCGATGTGAATCGCTATCGATCTTGCGTCACAGGCTTCGTCCCTTGAGCCAAATTAAGGATTCCCGGCGTGTAATTCTACATGAATAAGCTCGTTGAAAGGAGATTATGCGGCACTCTTTAGCGAGAGGAAAATTGATTCGTTGTCAACAAGGGAAGGTTATGATTAAATTTGGGCTAAATAGCATAGTGGTAATCGATACGATTGGCTTAAATTAAAAATTAGTCTCTTCAACGTCTATCGGGTTATGTTAATAATGCATACGTAAGTGTTCTACTTCTCTCCATAGGCTTATGCGCACGAATATTCCCTATTCAATTTCATTTATTTCGTATCTTGGTAATTTACCCCATCTTTTACGTCATTGAGAACCCTTTGCCTTCGCTTCTGTTTTTTCCCCTTGTATTCTAACATCAATTACTTTCTTTAGTAGTCTCACTCCTGCCAATTGATTTACCCACCCATTTACTTTGTCGTTTTATCACTTCAATTAAATTCCTCTTCTCCTCCTATCACCTCCATGTTTGTTTTCCGATCACCCCAACCAGTTCGGCAACCCGCAAAAACTTCAATTTATTTTATCCAAGTAATAATGCTTTTATTGCTAGAAATGTTTAGGATATAATCTTGCTATTTAAGGCTAAATAGCTTATTTCGCCTACGTTAATTATAAACAAAAAGGTAATGCCTTCAATATTATAATTTCCCCCGTATAAATCACGTATGAATTGCAAAAACGTATAAATCACAAAAATTAAAAGGTTACGTATGAATCACAACATAAAACGGAATTTTTCAATAGGTCCTTGGTCTAGATATAAAAAATAATTTAATATTTGGAGTATTTTGTCTTTTATAGCTATTATAGAATAATAATTATTTTTATCAATGGTCAGAATTCGGTCGTTCTTCACTTATTTTGATGTAATTATTTTAAAATTGAATGTTTGTTTGAAATTATTATACCATCGGTTCTGGTTTATATTCGGCAATATAAATTGTGAATCGGATTGAGTCAAATCCCGTGAAAGGTTGTGAATATAAGCAATCTGTGAAGTCAACAGATCGAGGTCTTGCTTTATTCTCAATCTCTCAACCGTTTATTTCAAATCAGTTTTGTGTGGAGGGAATGAGGCTAATTCGGTGGAGTGAGAAGTGAGGTATTTCATCTTTGCTTCCTTACTGAGTTATAGGATCTAATAAAGGAAAATATTTCGTGTAAATGCTGTTCAATATTCTTATGAATACCATTTTTATAGCCTTGAATAAAGAGATACCAAAATGAATGCCATTACTCTGCCTTTGGCAGATCATGAATAAGACTGAGGAAATTGTAATAAAAGTTCATTTTTCATTATCTTTTAGCTAAAGACGAACAATTTTTCATCTTCTACAAAATGTATTACTCTCTTTGTGAAAAAATGTCATATTTCTCGAAAATTGGTTGTAGGACATTTTAATGAATACCTATTCGCGGAATTTTAAATTCGTTTTGAATTTCTTGATGGACTTGTTCAGCAAATGTTTTTAATACGATGGAATAATACAATGGATGGGTGGATTTGATACTTTGGAATAAAGATGGGGTAAGACATGAGAGGAAAATAATCGTGGAAACATTTATCTAGCAAGGAAAATTGTGTTATGAGACATTTATCCAAGTGTTTGCCCATTTTATATTCACCAATCAAGCCTGGGAACGACCTTCTGCGTTTCACAGAAGCTGGATTGTTGGAAACATTTTCTGACGTCCGTTTTCATCTCACAGTCGTTTCGGGAGAATTACCTTTTCGTTCCTCATTAGAGGGAGTTGGTACAAGTGAAAATCTGTGGGTCCCAAGTACGGACCTTGCGGTACATGGCCCAAAACTCCCCACAGGAATGTTCTCATGGCGACAAACCACGCTCCACATTTGGCGGGATTCTGGTTCGGTGACGATACGTATCTTCTAACACAATTTACTCGGACAAAGGTCAGTGTGGCTACGTTGAATGCAAGCCGGAAGAAAGCGTAAGAAGCAAGTTTCCATTATTGTGCGTCATAATTTCAAATAATTTTTTGCTTAAGAATAAAACACGTATTTTTGAAAGTGTAGCGAAATTAGTAGCATAAATTACAAATTAGACGTGACACACGTCGATGAAAACAATTTATTAATTCAGAATAACGTCATTCCTTCATCAAATCGATATATATTCTGGCAAACTGCAAGCAATTTACAGGCAACTAATACCATGCATACTAATTAGGTTTACGTTAGTATATTCTTCCTTATTATTTTTGCTATAGTTACCATTTGATGTTCCTTTACGTAATAGTATTCTTTCCTTCACATATCGTGAGCGATGCGAGACATAAGCCGCTGTTGTCTGTTTTCATCGGATTCCTTCTCAACGTCGCAGTAACTCGCGAGGGAAATCTTAGACGAGGCCAAATTCCAAGTGCTTGAGTCGCTACCGGGGAAAAGGAAACACTTGCACGCTTTATGCCTTAATTGGCCGCTCTTACAGCGGACGCTTTTATTTTAGAATTCCCCTTTCCAAATCGATCGGGTTCGTGTAGTTTGCGGCGTAAAAAATGTATTAAGTAATTAAAAGTATAAATGAATTTATAACGCTGATCGGCTGCGTAAGACTAGGCGAGTATCCACGAGGGAAATTGCTTTTCTCTTGGGAAATAAATGCCATTAGCAGGTCGTGTTCCCTGTGAGGAGAATGAGTTCTTCGAGGCATTTTTCTTGCTTTCAGATATCGAGATCGCTAGAAAAATTCGCTCCGTAAGGAATTTTGTGGGACTGGGAATTTTTCTCTGACAAAACACAATCATTTGTGGAAAACATTTTTTTCGTACGAATTCAATTGGATTGCATCACTGAGATATTTACGATAACAGTGAGACATTTTGTATCAAAATATTTTTATATTAGATTGAAGTCTTTTAATTCTTATTACTAATTTATTTTTATTTTTTTTTACCTTGGTTATCTTTCTGTTCGCCCTATTAACCTAGTTTTCAAACCTAGCACACAACTTGTGGATTAATCTTAATTTGTTTTCTTTTATCACTTTTGCTGTGTTTTTCAATGCATATGCACGGAAAGATATTGAACTAAATTGTATAGTATTTATCTTTTACCATAGCCATCGAAAATTTTTTAAAAGTAATATACTTCACGCGTGTTGATGCAAAAAAGGAATCGTTTTAGAATAGGATGAGACCTATGTTATTGCAACCACAGCATGTAATTATAGATTTTATCTGTCATATTAGACCAAACTTCTATTTCTTGTATATTTCGTTTCCGAGTGCTATGTCATAGTAACAAATATCTGCTAGTGGAGATATAGAAATATGAACAATGACAATTCTGCTTCTTATCATCTCCAATGCGGTAATACTATAGATTCTTGTAGAAGTACAGTTTTTCGATTTAATGCCGTACTATACTAAATAATAATCATTGATCAGCGTCATATGTGTATATCTTAATTTTCTCTAAGATTTTCTCGATACTTGGAGCGTTGTGAACTTTTCTGCTATAGAATTGCTCAATCAAACAGCCATCTTCATCTATAGAAATATTTACCTGAAGAAGTCCAGGATGTGTGATTATCACTTTGAACTTTTGATTTCGAATTTGTAGATTTACTGGCGTTAGCGCTTATATAACTGATAAATCATGGATTAGATTAGATTTATTTAACGCACATAAAAACGCCATCTTTCCCCTGCTTGAGGAAAATTTCAAATAAAAACGATAAAACGAAAATATCACCATGTAGTTCTCAGTTGCACAGCAAAGACTATTCCTATACATACATTCCCGTAAAATATATTAAACGGATCCATGAGTCAACCAGGTTGTCATTCCGAGAACTACTGCTTTAAATATACATCCACCGGGAAAGCCTTGAATCTTACCTAATATTAAAAAGTTTAATAACCAACGAAAGCCAAAGATAAATTTATAAATTACTTCATAATATAATATATACACCAGGGCAGAACAAACTGATATATCTTTGTAATTTTTAAAAGCAGATTTTATATGAATTATGATGTTTTTAGATAACTCTTATGATTAACACTAAGGTACTGATTGCTTAATCGCTGCTTGCTGGTAATTGGTGAGTTACAAGATTAATTTCTAACGATTTCATCATAGACAAATTCATAATTTGATCTCGCTATTTAATTAAGTATTCTTGTTTAATTATACGTCAATAATTTTGAAAAGTTATTTCTAGTGTTAATAAGTTTAAATAAAAATTCAAATCTGAGGAAATACCGCGGTAGAACAGTTTTTCTAAATCAACTCAGGTCAAAAATTCTACGCAAAATTAATATAAATTTAAATCTTACAGGAATTATGAGTGCTAAAGTAAATTTCAAAAAACTTTTATGAATTCACTGATTATTTGAAATAATTTTGTGCTGTTTCTCATTGATTGATGTACATTTTATTCTTCTAATACGTAACTTTTCCTTTCAGGTAAGTGCTGTTTCTTTATTTCATCATTGCAGCGCAATCATCTATGGTGAGTACAAGGATTCGTTTCTGTTTTGTGGAATTCAATTGAAAGTACCGTTGAAACATCAATATTAATTTGTTTTTCATGATAGCTTTGATTCGGCTGTATAAGAGTGAGAAATATGGATTATAGAGGTTACAGAGAGTAGAACCTGGCGTTTGAGCATACTCTATCGATTTTTTTCATCGCAAAAGTATTAGAAACATCGACTTTCAGCCCCTGTGCAGCAAACAATAATTTGAAATTTTCCGTATTTTATGAGGTCGTAAATTTATATTTTTAAAGTTTGTTTCGCTTGTTTAATGCATTTCTTATAGATTCCACTCATCTATAGTGCTTATTTTGTTCTTTATTTTCCTTGTTAATAATTCTGAGCATTCTATATTACGCATATGAAAGCAGTAAATATTCAAACAAGGAAATACCGTTTCATCTACTTTGTTTGCATCGCTCTGTTAAAATGTATTCAATATTTCATGTAAACCTTTTTGGCTCTCAAGGCCACATCTGCTTTGACTATCACTAGCTAGTTGATACACATATTATCTCGTTATGTAACTCTAGTCTCTTAAAACCACTTCTTGGCTTTTAACGTATTCCTTCCGATATTTTTATTTCATTTTCCTCATTTTTCTTGGTTTCTACCTCTTGCATTGATTTGATTTCCCGTGTAATCAACTCTACGTATATTCACAAGCGTGATTTTTTCATGGTAGTATTTGTCTGTTTCTCTGCTTTTTATCTAATTGTTCTATTTACCAGTTCGTGGTGAAAAGTTCAAAATGTTATCATCATCATAAACTTTTATTACAAAAGTTTCCATTTTATTTTTTTCAGCTATGATTAAACTCAACATAATAATTATAGATAATGATTAGGTTTCTTTATTTATGTATGCATTTTGTACTTAATGATTATGATATGAGGCGTATTTATGTGTGTGCTTTTAAATAGCGGGACATTAATTTTTTATTTTTATTAAGAAAAAAAACATTTAAATACTTAAATAAAAACAAGTAGCCGATTTATTATCTTTCTCAAATTAAGATTTTTCATGCTATTAAAAATATGAATCTGCTTGTGCCAAGCATAGAGATTTATTTCACTTGAAATGCATCAAAAATTTGAATATTATTTCTGCGCTTCTTCTCCTTCTCAGGACTTTCATTTTAATCAGAAAAATGTTCAGCTGACTAGATTCAGTGGTTTAGCTTTTTCATGAAATAATCAACCAGCTCATTGCCTAAAACTTTTTAATATTTTAAATATTAAACTTCCTTTGAAGCAATAAATTAATGAATATAATGGGAAAACTGTACTTCTTTATGTTCTCAGTAGTAATGAAGGATTTCAGTCGATTGTATAACTTTCGCAATATCTACCACATTTAGACATGTTTGACCTTTGTATTTCATCTAAGATCCTTATTGAGCGTAAAATAGCTTTTTGTTGTTTCTCATCTCTTCTTATATATGCATATACTAATACTCCCTATTCAGAATTTAAAATAGGCATCCTGTAAAAGGTATGGTAAACTCCTATTTTTTTCCAAATTGCTACTAAGCTTTCTTCTTTTTTCAATCCTTGCAATATTTTAATAACCTCTCTCTCCTTCGATTTTGCTTCATGATCAATCTTTGCATCTATGAATTATCGAAAAAGTCAAAAACTTAGTATTCCAAAGTAATTTAAAAATTTCTTTATGAATTAATTTGTAAAATTGCCATTTGGCCATAAAGCAGAAACATCAAAAAATAAGTAGGCACCGGGGAGATTCGAACTCCCGATCTCCTGTTTACTAGACAGGCGCTTTAACCAACTAAGCCACGGCGCCATATTTGCGTTCTACATTCATTTTGAAATGCAGAAAACGTAATGTGTATAAGTTATTTTGCACTGTATAGTCTTTCACGTAGTAAGACTTTTGAAGGTTATTACACTTTTTTCTGCGTGAATTACGACATTTTACTGTAAGAGAGACAGTCCGCGTCCTTTCCAAGTTAATTTTCTATATTCAATGAAAGTTGATATAGAATTCTTTCTGTCAAAAGTGCGACAAAGTCTGCAATGCAAAGTGTACTATACTTAGAAGTTTTGTTTGTTTTCCCTCTTATGTGGTCTCATATGTCTCACCTACTTGCTAAGAGTTGTCTTACGACTTATATTTTCCACTCTTTCTCTTTTGTTTATCCTCTTGAATGATTTTCCAGTAACGAATTTAAAATCATAAAATATGTGTACTTTGGATGCATCCCAGTGTGATCCCTGCCAGTTTCGTACATTTGATGGATATATTTACTTTCATGCTGTTATGAACTCGCGAAAAAATTTATATTCTCGAATGGATACTTATATATCCGAAGACAATCACCGTATAATTTTGATATTACTAAGCTCCAATTTTATCATTTCATAATTTTAATTGTAATAAATAGATTGTGAAAGTTTAATCCGCGGTGCAAATTTATAGTGTTACTGTTAAAGCATTGATGTCGACATAATCGAAAAATTTCATCGTTCTTTTACTATAAGATTGTACACTTTTCGTTTCCTCTGAATTATATCCGAGGTATCTGCGAGATCGTGGACTCTCGTTTTTTGCACCCCATTCTGTTTACTATGAAAGCTTTGCTCTGAATTTTTTTAACGCCCTTTAATAAATATTTCGCTACAACTATCGGTTTAAAGTATGCAAGGCTAGAATAGGTCTGTAAAATAATCAGGTAACCACCTCACGTAATCACCTCAGATTACAGCTCGGAATGAAAGTATGAATTCAGCAATTAACCATTTAACTGTCATGTGTGGCATGTGGCTACGTCACCAGTCTATTTGGGCTATATTGACCCGAAATTTAAAATCTTTTCGACGTGATTATCCTAATCAACTCCGTGAAAAAAGTTACTATAAACATATGAAATGTTTGTCTTCCATCGTGATATATGATGAAATATATAGAGAGTTTTATAGCAATGAAATATCTATTTAACTAGGATAAGTTTAGACACAACGGTCAAGTGATTCGAAATCCAATACGATGCTCTTGATTTTACCACGATTTTCATACATATCAAAGAAACTTATTTGAGAAAAGAGAGTATGTGGAGAGTATTGAATAAGAAACAATCTTGAGGTACATCAAGAACAGGGATTTAAGTAAAAATATCTGTTTAAACATCTAAAATTTTCATTACACTGGTACTCGCGTCAGGTCTTAACATTTTTAGATGCCTTGTCATAAATTTTGATACTGCAGAAGGATAGATACGAAAACTAGTTTTATTCGTAAACCTACAAATGCAAAATTTCTACGAGCTAAATTTCATTAGGGTCATATTGACCTGTGTCAACCCTCAGAAATGTTGACCCACTTATGAGTCTACATCGCAGAGGATAATCGTGAGGTAAATAGGTTATATTCCAATGTGTAATCTACTATCATAAATCCATTTCGTATAACCTTAGGTGATATTATAGAATTAGTTATTTGGATTGTATCAGTCAATATTCTTATTTGAGTTAAGCAAATTTTAATTCATAACGACTCAACAAAACAGTCCTCTAGTTTTCCGCTAGAGAGTTGTGGGAGGTAAAGCACATATCGAAATTAAAACGGCGATGTATAGCATATTGGAAGAGTACCGATAAATCTTTCATACGCAGCAAAATACTGCTTCACTGTTGTTTATATTTAGACGATATATGGAGTTTATGAGACGATTATAACTTGGAATATTTTCATAACCACCCTTCCTTTCTATTTTGCTTTGTGATTTATCTTTTCAACTAAAAATTATCGAGCAAACAAAATAATCAGTATTCCAAATCAATGAAGATATAAGTTTACTGATTGATTATTTATTTAAAATTGACATTTGACCACGAGGCGGCAACTTAAAAGGGTTAGAAGGGAAACCGGGGAGAATCGAACTCCCGATCTCCTGTTTACTAGACAGGCGCTTTAACCCTTTCGCGCCGAAGCCTCTCGAAGGAAAATACTTCTCCTGCTACGGGTTGCTTGAATTTTTTTTTACATCTGAGTACGGAGCTCTCTGGGCAGGAGGAATCGCACAGGTATATCTTTCGACCGTTTTGGAACCTCGCACAGCGGGACACCGTCCCTTCCCCAGGCTTCTCGGCTCAACCCTTCAACCCTCGGCAGCCCCTCTCCCAGCAGGTTGCTGCTATAAATTATATACATTAGCATTGGTTTTTTTAAATAATCCTTTGCTGTATGCTCCAAAATTATATACTTTAAAATGAATTCGTAATGTTATTCTGAGCGTTTGACAATTTTAAACGACATTCTGGCGTTATTTTTAACGAATTTAATTTTTATCTATTATTTCTGCAAATTATGACTTATCAAGTATTATATATTATATTATCAAGTATTCCTCCGATTACTAACTGCAAAATCATATTTCCCATCCTTCTTTTTCATCCGGGCTTTAAACGTAGTCTTTTCTACAATTATGTATTTTTCACCATTGATATATGTACAGCTAACATCAAAAAAAAGTTACCACCCCTGACCCACCAAGATATTCTAAGTCCAAATTTCGGGCCGGCGAGCCTTTCTCTCGAAAAGGGAGGGAGAGAAAAGAAAGATGGAGAACATGGTACGTTACGGTAGCTCGGCTCTCGCGTTTGGATGGAGAATTTTCGTTATATATATAAAAATCATTTACTACTATCCATTATCTGCCGCAAAATTTGATGTGGTAACGCGTACGATTGAATTTGACGACGATCGACTGGAAGATAACTAAAGAAATGAATCGAATTGAATGCAGCATTCGAAGTCACTCTCACTTTAATTTTCGATAACAGATTATTAAATCGTTTCCAAAACGATACGAATTTAACTGAATACAACATTCGGTATCAAATTAACTCACATTTCGTTTTTCGAAAATCGATCGTTTAAATCACTTTCAACGATTGATTATGCTCATCAATGTGAACAAAACCAGCAACTTTTCTCTTCTTCTTAATTTCAAATAGGCCAAAAAGCAGGATCTCGGTTTCAACAATGGCATCTGTCGTCAGGGGGACCGACTGTTTATACTCACAAAACATTTCGTGTATTCCGTAAAAAAATATCGAAAATTCAATTCGGAAACAAAAATAAACGACCAAAATAAGGTTTTCTATTCATTTACTCTGCTATTGGTTCTTGTCTCAATCTCGTATGACTATTATTTTTAATTTAATTTTGCAAAATAAATGAAGCATGCAGCGACAAAAATGAACTTTACGTGCATTTCTTACGGAAATGCTTTGACTCGTCTGGGATCGAAGCAAGGACGAAGTGTCGCCATTTTTTACAATATAAACACTTTCGTATATATATATTTGAATGCAATGTTCTATAAAAATTTCAAGTCAATCGACCAAGTGATTTTTGAGTTTTGCGGGCACAAACATATGCAGACGGAATTTTTTTACATAAGATATGTGCATAATTCGGTGGATTATTATAATTTAATTTGATTGCTTTTACAACCCTTTCGTTCAACTTTCCCAATTGAAAAGCGTTCTATCATGAAGAGAAATAACTAAGGAATAAACACAAGGAAATAAAAGTTCCACATCTTCCACACAAAAAGTCGTGTAACTTTGACAAAGTTATTTATTTCCTTGTGCTTAGTTACCTATGGAGTTCCCCAAAGTTAAAGCTCATTTGATTGATTTAAATAAGGAATAATCTTTTCTAGATTACCATTTCCCCTTACTCTCGTGACTCCTATAGATTATATAATCCAAGAATTTGTAAAATTAAATTATCCTTATAACAACACTGTAGCTAATTCTCACAATTAGCTTTGACGTTTACTAGCACCATCTTCAACATTTACATAAATACGCGATCCTCCATACGGCGTGTGCCTTGAAAAAGAAGAAAGAATGAGAGGGAACAAAAGTGTGTGTGCAGGTGAAAGGGTAGAATTCTTGGAAAACTGTTAAACAGGACAAAACGAAATAGGTGGGGGGAAAAGGACAAGATAAACCTTTTGTTACCGAAGGGGAATGGAAAGGAAAAACTTTCTGGTTGGGAGAAGAGGACTGGTTGCAATTTGCTCGATTCATTTTGATTTTATCTAAAATAATGTGTCCGCTAGCCTTCTCTGATATATGTATAATTTTTAGCTCGCAATTAGAAGAATGACTCGAAGAAATAAATCTCTCATAAAGTGGGACTGCAGAGCATCAGATTAGAAATTTTGTATGTTCTCCAGCCTATAACTTACGAAATCTCACTGTTTATCTGATGTGGATTGAATGAAAATAATCATAAATCGCTTGATGAAACTATCGTTCTAAAAATTGGATCCATGGATTCCTTATCGTTTCAGAGTAATGGCTTACAGTAAATACTGTAGTAAAAGGCCAGCGGTAGACGTCCTTCTGGTAAAATTCTCGAAATTTTGTTTCTCAAAAGTTATTTCTCTCACTTTTTTAGCTATTTACTGATCCACCAATCGACTCCGAAGAGTATTACAATTTGTTTATTTCGAAGTTCTCAGTATTTTAAGAAGACCATCTTTTATTTTATTAGTTACGAAAAATGTTAAGACCGCTATCCGTGGAATTGTGACTTCTGCATGACAATGTTAATCGACGTCTAACCAAATTAAAGACTTAGCTAGAGTATGAATTATTAGTACTCGACGCAGGATGGGCAAGTTATCGCGTGTGTGTTACAGTAATGACTATGATAATTGTGTTTAAATGCGTATTTAAATGACATCTTTATTTTGTATTGTATAAACCAAATGAGATTGACTAGCAAATTTTATCAGTGAATCAAGATGAGTTTAACGTTTTGGCTATCATCAACACTGAGAGAAAAAATGTATTCACTTTCTCTTGGTGGTTATTTTATATTAATTTTTAAGGTTCTTAAAATCTACGAAACTAATAACTGGATCTAACATTTAATGGGTAAAAGGATTGAAAACACTATACATTCAATGATAGTAATGAAAAAGAACCAAAGGAACGCTAGTTTACGCAAATAGCTATTTCTTAAATTTTCCCGTTTTGTTGTTGATTGATTTCTAAGGGTATCTTGAAGGTTTATGAAAATCATTGGTTAGAAGAAAAAGCCTGAAAAGATGAATGTAAATATTGAGAACGTAATTTTGGAATTAGAATGCTCCGAAGCTTAATTTCTTCGGGAGTGATCTTTCTACGGTTAATATATGCTTAATTCTACTCCTGAAAGCATAGACGGTCCGAGACATGGGCAGTCTGGGAGACCGTCGACAGCATTTGTGGGCTCTTCTCAGATCCCTTGAAGATTCTCAATGATAACATTATACTCGTTACTATAGCTTAGGTAATTTTGACGATTACACCCGGTCACAATATTTAAGTAAACTTTTTTTATCCATTAAGGGGAACTTGTTCTAAACGTCTGCCTGCCCGTAATGTCAATAATCTTCAGATTACCCCCTCCCAAGGATTGAAATCAATTTCCTTCGCAATGGATGCAGCTTTCTTTGGTCCTAGTTCTCTGAGTAATTTCCTTTAATTCCAATTGGTTGAAGAAGCCGTTACTTGGTGAAACTGCGTTATGTAAGAAATTGTGAATCTTTTTCCTTAGTTATTTCCACCATTCCTTATAGTCGTTGAGCTATGGCTATATTTTTACGGAAATTACATTTAGGAAAACTGCTAAATCAGGCGTAATCCATCTGAGTTGCCCTTACACCCGTAAATGCTGTTTAATAATTAAAATTTAGCCTTCGTATTTTCCCTTTCCTTTTTTTAATGAGAGGCCAGTTTAGTCCATCAGCGATTACTGAATAAAGCTCTAGAAATACTGACATCTCGTACTTATTATCTATGATTACTCTTATATAAGATGGGTAAAGCTTCCTTTCTTGGGAAATATGTCAGGAGAATCTATTACTACTGAATCTTAATGCTGCTTTCCAAGCCTCACCTATTCTTCCTTAAAACTTCTTGGTTTAAAGATAAGGAAGACATTTACGATATCTTGAAGGTGCAGAAATTTAAATGTGTGAATAGCTCGACATTTGTGTGGGATCAACTGGCGGAAGCTCTAATTGTATGCATGAATGTATGCACATTGTATGCATATTCTTATATGCCAACATGATTATATCCTACCCTATGCCAATAATTTTCGAAGCAAAATAAATTTACATTGATAATAAATAATTTCGACTATGATAGGTCTATTGTTAATGGTTTATGAATTTTGGATGCAAATGAACGTTTTAGAAGTAAGTTCACATAAAATCTAATTCAGTATGTTAGGAAAATGAAACTTTTTCGAATCTTTGATCTAATTTACATTCCCTCTGGCTGAACCATTGGAAACATATTTTTCCGGTCACCCTCTAACCTGCATTATTTTGTCTTAAAATGGCTTGAATCGTTTTCTCAATCTTATAAATAGCCAACATCCCAGGATCTCTGCACATCACTTCTGAGCCTGTTTACCACATTATCTTCTTATTTTTTAGATGTATGCCTTAGAGTTGAAGAGAATAAACATTCTTTTCTTAGTAAGCATAAAATATTCCGTATTCCCATTTTTTATTTTCCTATCATCGTCTCCATGAAGTAACCCATTCATATTCCTCCTTCGACGAACTTTTCTTTATATCACCATCCATGACGAAGAATGACATTTTCAGGCAATTCTCTCTCTCATACAAAACCCTTAAACGATGCCTCGAAAATTAGAGGCATTGAAGACGGAAGTAACCTGTGACCGCTCCATTGAAGACCCTTTCTCTTTCCTCTCTCACCCCCACAGGGAAGCTCCCTTTGTTTTCTTGAGAAGGAAGGTATGCATGCTACCGATTAACCGTTATGTAGACAAAAACATTAAAAGCAGACGTAGCACCAAAAGGTGGTCTTGCTACAGAGATCCTTAGCAATAGATTTAAATGTATTTTTCATGCATGAGCGTTTACGTGCGAATATTTAGAGTGGAGTTGTAACAGCCTAAAGTTGTTGGCTCATACCTATTTTCTATGTTGAAACTCTTAATCGTTTTAGCATTTTAAAATTTTTGACGGAGGTTTAAATAAAGGAATTCAATATTTACAAGTATATTATGTAATTCTTTTTGCACTTTGCTCGACTCTGCACGACTAGTCCTAATTTCATTACCCAAAATAAATTCTCGCGCGTAAAATATAAAGCTGTTTGTTAAGAGACTACAGGTTAGATAGCAGTGAGTCCAAAATGATCGGAGCCCTCCGCTGGGTATCTTTTAAGAATATAACTATGTAAAGACAATAATTATTAGAGATATTCCTTAGCTGTGATTTACATGACGAAATACGCGACGACATGATCCCTATTCTCAACGATCGTTATTTTCACAGCCAGATGGTGAAAATATTACCGTGATTTAATAGCGAGGACAGATGGTTTATATTGTTATCATCTTAGATATATTATAAGGTGTGTAAATATGTAAATTATTTAGATAGTTGAGTGTTTCACATTCTCTGCAATAAGCCTTATGGAGGCTCGCGGATAGTCAATTTAAATGTATTTCTTACTTAACTATTTTTCACAAATCTGCAACACCATTATTATATTTATAATATACGTTTTTTTCTTATTTTTCCTACTTTCGTTGACCTGATTTACAGTAGTTCATATTCTATTAATTATCGTATCATAATTAAGCATAATCTTTGCGAAAACGATCATCCTGCGGGCATGTGGAGCATTAACTGAAATAACCAATTTCATTATAAATCTGCATTGATGGAAAATGTTATGTATTATATATGTTAGGACGAACTAAGAGCCGCCAAAGTAATTCTTGTCCAATATTTTAAGAAGAAGAGCGAATTACGCTTGAGATTCGAGCCGATTTAACGAAAAACGAATTTAATTATTTCATAATACAGTACTACTTCTACCGCAGCAAAAGTAATGACTATTAGCGAGTATTTATAAAATATATATCATCACAAAAGCCTTCAAAACGTGCCAGGCATAAAGAGGAAGACGAAAAGCGCGCTCAAAACAGAGAATCTGAAAGACTCGCCCTTCTCGAGTTATGCTGGTTGTATCTCAGGTGGTAACTTTTTTATGCTGCTAGCTGTACACACAAACTAAATAGAGTATCGAAGTGAAACTCCGTTAGTATTAACGCTAGAATTACGTTTGAAATTTGCTCAGGCTAGGCGAAAAACAAATAATTCATTTCTAAGTAAAAACATTTGTTGTATGCAAAAACTTATTACCTGGAAAAATCATTTCAAATATGATAAATAAACCGCGGATTCAGGCAGCAATGAGGGCTACTAATGAGGCGAAGGGTCGAGCTAATTATCGAGGAAAGGGTGTGGGCTCTCCCTAAGCTGGGTTGCAAGGGCGTACTGCATATCTTGGATTATTGCTTCCCCAGCGGTAACTTCCCTTCCCTCGCGTCGGCAATAGCCGACATTCGGTGTTCTGCGTAGGTTTTTCTCCGTCGCACAGTGGGCTAGAATCGAAAAAAGCTGGCCAAAAATACAAAAGTGGTTTTTTTGAGTGCGGACTTTGAAACTTCGCATGGTCATTCTTGAATATATTTTGCATATAACTGCGAAATGATTTCTCTTGATTCCCACGCGTTACAATTCTACAGGGGGTCAAAGTTGACCAAATTTTGCGAAAAATGCCGGTCTTCGATTTTTCGAGAAATTCTTCAACTTCAATACGATGCTGAATCCATTAAAAGTAAGTTATTGGATAAAAAACAACGCCACGTTATAAACCTGTACTTTATCTTTTACAACCAATAATTTAATGATTGCGAATGAATAATTGCATATTTTATGCAACAAAATGGCGGACTCTCGTTTTGGAGAAACTTTTTACCTAAAGCGAGGAAAATAGTTGAGACGGACTCCGAGGGACATGAAGATATTTATACCACGTTATTTGTTGAAGCTTTCTGAAGAGAAATCTGAAATAAAACCTTGCAACAATTTGCTCCCCCGATAATAATAACGAATTTTCGACAACACTGCATAGGCAAATCCGCGCGGCGGCCAATGGCCCTCCGGGAAGATCTCGGTTTGAGAGGAACTAGGAGCGTACCAACGCTTTTCGATGATATGTTTTGATGTTTACAAGCAAAGTTTTTCCGCTATTAATATTAGAAATGAGAAGTCATAATTTAAAACCCCAGTTTCATTCCGTGTGATCGGTGAAAATGTCCAATTTGGCTGTATTTTAAGACATATGTCTATTCCTACGTCTATGACGTCGCATTTTCTTTCATATCGCTAATTTATCATCAAAATCATGCAGTCAAGAATAACTCTAAAGAAATTTCTAGTTTGCACCTTACCTTCTGCCTTATTTACAATCCTCGTCTAAGGAGTCTGAATCTCCATACGCGATTACCTCTTCTTCATTCAGGATGAGGAGCTGCTTCACTTCTCTACTCAGAATCCTGGATCTATTTGCTGCCCGAATTGGTGCTGACATAGATATTAGTGGATCAGAAGTAAGAAGCAATCTTCGCACGTTTCCTTGTAAAACGTTCTCGGAATCTCCTCGTGTCCTTATTTCTTTCTTCTATCGCCTCTTCTGAGAGTTGGCCCAGTGGTAGAATTGCTTCTTTTGCAATTTCAGCTCCGTGAATCAGCACTTTATGAATGTTTGGTGACATATAGTACCATGGATACAACTTTACATACATTTCTGCTGTAGCCCCGCAATAATCATCAAATGCTCTTTCATTCGGAGTTAATCCGCTTGAAATTGCCTTTAAGATCGTAGCAAATCTTTTTATAAGATCCTCGTTTATCCCTGAAAAGTAAATGTTTATGTATTCAACATTGAAGCATCATAGCTAAAGTAAGAGTTACTTTGGCTTCCTTTACTGCTTCGTAGCTAGGATACAGCCTATGACCATGACTTCTAGCTGTTTCACGGAGAATTTTATATTGAGTTTTACTCAACTCAGAAGATATAATTAGTGATAATGCTTCTTCTCTTGACAACTGAGATTGCACATGTTCCCTTTTCATCCACCTAGAAAGAACCCTCTTTGCCCTTGTAGGTGTCGTTGTGGTAATTTCTTTCAGCAACTTCGAAGCAGCTTCATTTCCTTCATCTCTTAGAGTCATCCTTGCAGCATAAGACAGTTCAGATGTGGACAGTGTGGATCTAATTGTTTCTGTTTTCCTTCGTTTCGATCTGTCACTTGAAAAATGGAAATCTACTTCCGGCCGTCCTCTTGCGTCTACCAAAATGAATTTAATTTAAGTCCGATTGTTCGTTTCTTAGATGTAAATTATCAATTTCAAATACTAAACATTTCAAATCACTATTTTATACGTACATGGGGTCATAGAAGTACTTGGTAAGTTCTGGATAACAATATCAGGAAAATTAATATTTACATTGAGCCAACGGGAATTGCGCAGAATAAACCTTTCATTAACACGGAAACTTTGTTTCCATTTTCTTGAATATGCCGGAAAAAAACTATTCTTCAGATAAACAGTAAGAGCTTCCTTCCCATCTATGAATCTTTCTAAGTGAAGTTTTCTTGTCAAAAAAATCCATTAAATGCTGCTTTTTACTAGAAAATGACTCATTCTTTTCCTCCATCATTTTATTATGTAGCGATAACCGACTAATTCGCAGATTAGTCATGTTTTTTTACGGAATTACAAGCAACGTATAAAGACGATAAACTAGAAACCCAATACAATGTTTCTAATGTCTGAAAATGCAATAGAGATTCCATAACTATATCTTTTCTACAGTATGACGTTAAGAAAATAATACAGTAGACAGTTACAAATAACGATGAGAACATTTCACATGCATAGAGAAAATAATTGATTTTCACCAGGATACTTAGAATTTACAAGTAAAAAGAGAAAGTAATTTAACTAAACAACCTAACTTAAAAATATCCTCCAAAATGTGTCGACAACTGAACCAGGAAATGCTGAACCCGAACTTCTTGAATATACTACTTTAAGAATGCAAGGAGCTACTGAGAGAGCACAAGAGCACAACTTACTTTTTCCACAGGCAAAGCCAAACTGTAGTTTTCATAGTTTGCGAAAATTTTGAACTAGAAAGCACAAAAATGAAGTTTGAAGGGTAACCGTTAATCCGCAAGAAGCACAGCTGCATGCAATAAAACGAACCGAAAGTTTAACTCGGGGACACCGCGGCACACGCCCACGTGTGGGCTGGTTTCCAATGGTATTGAGGGTCTGTGAGAAATAGTATAGCTCAAAAACATCAAAGACAGCTTTCATAATATTTTACAAAGTGAAAATCAAAAAAATGGTAACTCTATTCTGATACTTGATGAAAGATATACGCTGTTGCTAAATTCACTCTTCCTTTAAGAATGATGGTTGAATGTATATTATTTTGCTCATTATTTCTTCGTCTAGAGTTTGTAAAAAGTAAATTTCAGCATTCAAAAGTTATCATTGAGAGGCATGAAGGTTCGAAGGTCTTCAAACACTTCTCTTCCTGGAGGGCCGTACTCCGCCGCGCGGATTGGCCCATGCAGTGTTGTCGAAAATTCGTTATTATTATTGGGGTAGCAAATTGTTGCAAGGTTTTATTTCAGATTTCTCTTCAGAAAGCTTCAACAAATAACGTGGTATAAATATCTTCATGTCCCTCGGAGTCCGTCTCAACTATTTTCCTCGCTTTAGGTAAAAAGTTTCTCCAAAACGAGAGTCCGCCATTTTGTTGCATAAAATATGCAATTATTCATTCGCAATCATTAAATTATTGGTTGTAAAAGATAAAGTACAGGTTTATAACGTGGCGTTGTTTTTTATCCAATAACTTACTTTTAATGGATTCAGCATCGTAATGAAGTTGAAGAATTTCTCGAAAAATCGAAGACCGGCATTTTTCGCAAAATTTGGTCAACTTTGACCCCCTGTAGAATTGTAACGCGTGGGAATCAAGAGAAATCATTTCGCAGTTATATGCAAAATATATTCAAGAATGACCATGCGAAGTTTCAAAGTCCGCACTCAAAAAAACCACTTTTGTATTTTTGGCCAGCTTTTTTCGATTCTAGCCCACAGTGCGTCGGCTGGAGCCGACATTCGTTCGTTTGCGTAGAAAAATTCACGACGGCTATAGCCGACGCTAGGCGCGAAAGGGTTAACCAATTAAGCCAAGGTGCCATATGTATGAATGTTCTACATTTATTTTGAAATGCAAAATACGTAATGTGTTTAGGTAATGGTGACGGTATAGTCTCCCATGCGGTAGAGCATTGGTTTAAAAGTTATAACACGGAATTTTTTTCTGCGTGAATTATTTCATTTTTCTGTATGAGCGACAGTCTACGTTGTTTGTCTATAAGTGTATTTACTATAGACAATGGAATTTGATATAGATATTTTTTCTTTTAAAAGTGCGAAAAGCTCTCTTAGATAAAGAGCCTTTAGCCATAATATATAGTATTAATAGTTGTTAAGTTTATTAACCGTTATCTGAATACAACGGCTATTTGGAGCTCATTTCCTTTTAGTTATCAAAATATATGCTTGGAAGAGTTTGGTTTAGATTTACTGGTTTTTATTAGAGTTAGAGGTCCGCAGACCCGCAGATCTTTTCAATAGTAATGCTACCGTCCTAAGGGGTCATAAAATACCATGTACCATGCTATTGAGAAGCTCTTTGGGTACAGTTATAGTGCAGCATTCCTTTCTTGCTTTATCCGACAACCGGGAAATAAGAGTAGGAACGCCGACAAAGACGGCTTTTGGAGATTTTAAACCTCTAACTCTAACTCATTAACAGCCGTGTTCCAATATTTCTTTCTTTAGAAGAGTGTATTTGCTCTCCTTCATGGCCTTATTTACCTCACTCTTTTGATAAGAGTTGCCTCTATCTTCCAACTTTCAGTTTCCAATCTTTCTCTTATATTTATCCTCTTGAACGATTTGCCAATCATAAAGCTGTTATTAATGCAAAAAAAGCGAAATGCAGAAAATGTAATGTGTCCCTATAAAAGAGTCTTGTACAATGTTTTAGCGATATGGCATCTCTGCCAACGTTTCCTCATGCTTTGATTCTATTATTCAGCATGTTCTCAAGCCTTCTTTTTTTCCGGATCAATTGACGACGGGAAGGAATCGTAGAAAGATAAACGAGACGGGTTAATTAATTCTTTCCCCTTTGGCCCGATCATAGCTCGACCTCGATTCCCATGCAAGTCTGATCATCCTTACGGTCGATTCCCGAGCGTCAATCTTTGTTGAGTACACCCATTTAACCATCCGCCGATCCCACGGCTTAATAGCCGATCCTCCCTACTTGACCATTTTCCCAGATTAATTTATTCGAAAAATAGCCTGCTATGAATTCATGTCGGCCGATGCGTTTTCTCTAGTTCATCGCTGCTTTGAGAAATTAATTACGGGGGAAAGTAATTAACCTCGTTTCTGCGAAAGACAAATCCGCCCCACATTTCATTTTTCCATCCTTAAGTTGAAATGACATCGCGCGGAGTCGCTAGAGTCTGTTGGTGTATTCTGTTTCATTCGTAGCTTACTTCTGCTTTGCATCCATTTTTTTCTCGCTGCTTTCATCCTGAAACGCTGTAAATTGGATACGTATGTCCTTTTGACTGGTACACTTTGCATAGAAATCTGGTAATTTATTTAATTATGATTAACTATAAGGAAATGAAGGAGTTGGTGCTTAATAAGGATTTTTAAGTGTAAATAAATCTACCAAAAATGTAGAACACTCATGAATGAATGATAAAGAAAGAAAATTGTTGGTTTGACTTGACTCAGATTTTATTTATTCTACGGAAGATCAAGCCAAAACCTTCCCCTTCCATAGGGCTCTCAAGAAAAGTACAATCAATATGTAAATAACGTATTAAATAAAATAAATACAATAAATATAGGAAAAACACGGGTAAATTTACAGGTTAGAAAATAATTTTTGATAAAAGGTTCATACAATCACTATACACCGACGCCCACTTCTGGTCACTATAGTTGAGCAGGTCTTACTTTTAAGTGTGAAAAGATCGCAAATATGTATAGCTCAGGAAACTTTCATAACTTTATGACTTTTTCATTAGATTGTAAGCAAACTGCTGGTTTGTTGGCCCATTTCTCAAAGAATTCAGAATAACTACAATTGTTTAAATTGTTTTAGCTTGAGACTCCGGATCCCACAATTTTAATTCCAGGAAACTATTGATCCATAGAAAAATGCTCTTTTAGCCTTTAGATAATCTCGTTTTCAACTTAACATTTCCGTCTTCTTTGTTGCACCAGTTATGTTGATACATGTGTTAAAGCTCTCAGTCCGTAAAGTTATCAGCCCTACGGGTCCTAATCCCTTCCGCCATAATCTACGAAAAGACCGAGAGTGGGAATGAGGCGTGCAGGCAAGATGAGGAATGAGTTAATGAGTCTTGCTTTCCTCACCAGGCCGGAATACTATACGTGGGAACGGTTCATGTACATGATTTCACCTCAATGACACTATTAACATTAGTTATGGAGAATCCAAAATTGATAAAATTACTCGGCATCACTCTATACGCAATGTTTTCGAGGATTTTTCACTCTCTTTCGTGTTGGTATTGACCCGCATAGTGGGACTTTGTTTTCAACAACCTTCAATTAAGAAGATTTTTCTCTAAAAACTCAATATTTTCTTATAAATGTTTATACCTATTTGTTACTCTAAATATTTAACTCAAATATACATGAACCATTGAGGTTAGGTGGAAGAGAGGTCATCTTTGACCTAATCTCGTCTTAATAAAGTTTATTCATTCGTACTTCTAAATTTTTCTTAGTATCACAGGAATAAATAAAAATGAGATTTAACTATATTAGAGATTAAAGTTGGATAAGTAAAGGCTAACAGAGAATAATGGAAAGCCTCCAGTGAATCGATATTAATTAATTTGGAGTTTTTAATATCAATTACTCTCTATTCACTACAAGCGCAAATTAAGAATTATTGGGAATAAAACTGGATTTTATCATCAAAAGAGTTTCTTAATTTCCCATTTCAATTATAAACCTCGGCTTCGAGGCCTTAAAGGCTGATTAATTTGGCCTCAGGAAAGCAAAATGATGCTCTTTTGTGAGGCAATGCTTAGATGAGAATCATGGGAAGGAAATTCCATTAATTTTTTTATACAATACCAAAATGCACGCTGATTGATCTTTTGTAGTATCAGGTGACAATCCAATAAAAAGTGTGGTTGATACTATCAATTTTTACGTAATTAATTTATTTTATCGATTCGATATCGATATGATCGATTTTGATTTTGGTACTACCTTCACACTATCATCAGATAGTTGCTAATGATGTTTTGACTATTTTCGCGTAAATTACTTAGATTTATAACTGTAATTCGAAGAAAACAAAAAATAATTGCTTTACTAGTTGACATACCTGGCATTGTCGAGAATACATTTTATTTTAGCTTTCAAATTGTGTTCGGTTTTCTTCAGTGAATCAAGGACACGTAGTAACGTGTGAACGAAAGATTCATTTTTCTCTATCCTGTACCAAATGGCAAATGAATATATCGCATTCCTCAGAATAGTAGCAGGAGCATATATCTTGTATGACCTAGTTAGTATTTTACACATGTAAGCTTTATTCCGATTCATATGGTCCAGAAAACACTTTTTTCCGCACATTTTAATCCAGGTGAAGAGGCATCCTTCGCTGGAGAGCATAGCTGCTTAGCAATAACTATGATAATGACCTCGATGTTGCCGACGCGAAGACTGCATTTGGAGCACGAGCGAAAGTCATGAGTTGATTCACGATTCAGATTTCGTTAGACCGACGGTGGAGTCGCGGAAGACATTACGTAATGATAAGAAGCGAAACCAAGCGTAATTTTGCGTCCTTCATGAGTTCTTATAGGAGGCGTTTCGTTTACTACTGCGGGAAGCAAAACCATGTTGAATTCAGTGCCTCCGCCACTTTTTCATGAACTTATTATGGGGTTGTCGCTTCTAGTAGGATATGATGGAGCCATCACAAAAGAATAATAATGGTCTTTATTTGGGCGAGATTGAGACTAAAAGTCGCTTCTTCCATCCAATAAATCTTCATTAATTATAGAATAATTATATTAAAGAGAATAGTATGAGAAATAGTTAGAATTGTGGATGAAAAACTCTAAGAGATTCTTAGGAAAAAGTTATCGACTGCAGGAAAACGCCCTCAATGAAGGGGAAAATGAAAAACCTACCGATAGTAATAACTAAAATATGAGATAAAAGAACGTGACAAAATGCAGAAAAACGATGCCAGTATACATGCACGCGATATATCAACAAGAATAGTCAGTTCAAATTTAAATTTAACTAATAATAAAAGAATGTATGTAAACTTAAGAGAGAAGGCAAGATGTGATACTTTGTTCGGAATATTCTATGGTTTGTGGCCTTATTGTAGTAGCGTTGACGTAAAAGTGAGAATTGCTATTTCAAATGGATTTTCTTAACTTTCTTGATCCATTTCAATTCAGTACATAGATTTTTAAAAGATTTTTTGTTATCTTGTATTTTGTAGAAGTTCAAGTTTCCACCAGAATGTTCTCGTTTTCTTAGCAGCTGTCTTTAAAGATGCAGTTTTTGTGCGCTAAGATTGTCCATGAAAAAGTATTTTAATATCCATGTATTTGTTGTGTGGTTTTCAGATTTGTAAAAATAAAGACTTATGTAAGTGTAAACTAAATTATCATAAATAGTATTAAGCATTAATGAATAAGTCAGTAATTCAGCAATAACATAGCATCTTTATAGCATAACATTATACTTTTAAACTGTTTAATAAGTCGTAAAAGTGCAGATTTATGAACCTTTTACTTTTTAAATATGTAGAATCTACATTGTAGTTAATTAATATTTCGACTTATATTACAACAGATTTTAAATTATATTGGAAGTCATACTGGTCATTGGAAGTAATTTTAAATTCGAATTATGACTGAAGATAGCTCGCGCAGATTCTTTTTATTATTAAGTCTATCGTGAAGGCGTTTAGGAAATTTTGATTATTATACCACTACGAAATTTTGACGTGCTTTAGTGATGGTAGCAACTGATGCAAAGAGAATTTAATGCTCCTCTGTAATCTTGCTTCGAGTAGTGTTCTGGAGAAGGAGAGGGAAACTTGTCTTCAGCGAACAAGTTGAGAGCATTAGGCATTCCTGCACAGCTCAAGGAAGTTAATCTGCCGGCCTTCCCGAGAATTGCAGATATTAGCGTCGTCCACTGATTTTTTTTTTTAACTTGAGGCTTTGTGCCATTCGTTTGAGTCAAGAAACTGACAATATTTCTATTGCTTTTCCCCTGATATCAAAATGAAATGAGATTATATAGAATTTAATAATTGTATGTAATAATCACTTCATTAATGGCGAGATTGCGACTATAATGTCTTATGTTACATCTAACCCTCTGTCATTTTAGTAGAAGGTAAGGGTAGTAAATTATATAGCAATAAAAAAGAAGAATATAAGGAAAAATTAATATATAGATAAAAAACTATATCAAGCACTTCAAAAAATATCTTCACTGTTGGATAATATCAGCAAGAAGTAGCTTGCGAAAAACCTGAGAAAACTACCGATGATAATAGCTAATATTTTATCTTGAAGGAAATTAATTCCTGGAGCATTAGTAGGGCATTCCATGTGAGTTAGGGAGTTCCGTTTGAGACATTCTGTGTGATGATGTAATGATTTGAATATCTCGCGGTCAGGGCAGGCTGCAGGGAGAAGTTCAGTTGTTGAGCGGAAGAGGCTCCATGGTTTTTAGATGTCCCGACAGTAATATTGTTTTATGGTTACAGATAGAAATATAGGTAGCATGTATGTAGCACACGCATACTTAGTCCACAATCCTTCCTTGCATCTTGGCGACCAATCTTCCAATTAATGAATTATCAAACGCGCAAAAGTCTGATATTCCAGAATGTATTTATAAGAAATCAGTATATTAATTTTATAATGTAATTTGGTCAGTGGGGGGCTAGCGACGATGCCGAAAAGAAGGCACTGGGGAGATTCGAACTCTCGATCTCCTGCATACTAGACAGTCGCTTTAACCAACTAAGCCAAGGCGCCACGGTATTCGTAGAAATTAATTTCCAAATGAATGTACGTACCATTGTAAGTATCTATTATTTTGGCATACGGTATAGCCTTTCATGATGTTAAGTACGAATTTGAAATTTATTGCACGGAAGGATTATTCCCGCATAAATTGAAACGTTTTATTGTAAGAGTGACAGTCTGCGCCGCTTTCAAGTATATTTACTATATTTAATGAAAGTTGATAAATAATTAAAAGGATTAGAGATATTTCTAAGCTTCGCGATTTATTCGAAAAAAAAAGAAAAGAGCCGGAAGATAATGTAAAAAGGCTTTTTTATATACAAGTTGTTGCAAATTATTATGCTCTTTCATAAATGGTAATGAATTCAGTTTTATTGAATTAAAATATAGGCGCATGAAGAAAGTAATTATGCAAGTACAAGTAATCAAGTTTTTAAAGCTAAGTGGTTTAAAAACTTGTTAAGCCGTTGCGAGTCTGCCACAGAGCTTTCGAGATGACCAGGTCAAGGAAACCGTCAAATTCTGGAAAAATTTTCTACTATCGTATTCTGTTCCGAAGAACACAATACGTATTTCAATATCCAAGCGTTCACCTTCGGGGATAGAAGAATAGTTATTATTGATTTTTTTAGTATTCTTCTATGTTTTAGTTATACATGACTCCCTTTTTAGATTTCTTTGGAGATACTGCTTCTATTCTTGTTTATTTCACTACTGTTATTCTACGTTTTAAGTACAACTAACATTTTCTCCTTGAGATTTCCAATTTTTTATCGTTCATTTTTATAATTCTTGAAAAGTGCTCCCCTCAAATACAATTACAGAATTAGCTCCATGTCCTTGGAACGCAAGCCTCAAGAAATTTTAGGTAGACCGAGTCTTGAAAGCTTTTCAAAAGTATCCTTGCTGTCGTTTCTAGGCTATTTCCTTCTGAGAAAGCACTCGCGACTCCGTACGAGAGTTGAAATGCTCTTGGAATTTCTCAACGACGATGCCAACTTACGCTTTCTCGAGGTTTTCTTCATTTTACTGTTACAAGAATGCCTTGTTGACGAGTACTTATCTCAGCATTGCAATTTTATATATGGGTTATGTTATTTATTATATTGTATTCTAGTGAATTGTTCCACCAGTAATGACGATACCTACTTTTAATGAATCATGAAGCCTATATTAATAAAATTCATAACTTAATCGTGCTATAAAGTCTTTCAAATATCAATCGTGTTAGAATTAAAGCTGAAAAACAGAATGCCTAAAAGCTTAACTAAGGTAAAAATTAACTAGCTTAACTAAAAAAGAGACTCCTTAAGGTTACTGTCAAACTTGTTTCGTGTTGGCCTTCGTTTCTTCGACATGCACACACGGTTGTTGGACTTGAGAATTTTAATTTCTTGTTGTGTGAAACAAGGTTTCGCACTTAATGAAATTCATAATTTTTCCTTGTTGTTTTTCGTCCTTTTAGCATTTTACATTGTTCTGACTTAGTTGCCATCGAAATTTTTACATATCTTTTACATTGATTAATTTCAAACATTTGACTGAACTGACTTAACAAATATATATGTGTATTACGGTTATTTTATAAAAGAGTATTAACGGCCGTTATTAATTCATTGTCTCAAATACCAGATGATAATACGGTTAAAAACGTTAGGTTTCTCTATATTTTATAATTTGTGTAAGGTTAGCCGATATTGTTAATTCCAAATTATTTGCAATTCCAGCAAACTTAAAATTGCCGAAGAATTTCATTATATCTTTAGAACCAATCTAAAGCAGTCATATAATCGGTTATATGTATAAATAATACCGCTAAAATATAAAAATCGACCTTGGTAGTAATTAACTCGGTTTATTAAATAATTTGCCTTTGTGTAAGAAAGCAATTTCGTGATAAAATCCACATGAACTGCTTGCTTGTTATATTTCTTTGATTATATACCCATTTTCTAATTCAGGGAAATAATATGGTACTGTATTAGAAGTGAGACAAATTTTGCGTTTTACAAATATTGACCTTAGTCCGTTTCCTGAAAATATATTTCTATTATTTTAATATATTAGTCACTAATTGATTGATCGCTTTTGTGAAAGGTAGCTGACCCACTGGAATCGATTACTTGGGACTTTCTTCGGTTGAGTCATTCTAGGAAAGCTAGCACGCAAGGTCGGCTGAAGTATTGGAATTTCCCCATAACGGCATCCAGGAGTCATAATCGCCGAGATTTTTATTTCTGGGATGAAAAGCATCATTACGTGGTTGGAATTTCAAGAATTTGATATCATATTTCAAGAATTTCACTAAAACAATCAATTTTCATATTTTAATCGATCTCCTTCTTACATTCTAGAAATACATCTGCAAAGTAAAGTGATTAAATGGTGGAATAAATCTATAATTTTACTACCATGTGTCATTCCTACATGGAGGATCAGCGATAACTTGTATTTTATATCCCAAATTTCATGTGAGATTATTCAGTAAGTTGGTACTTGTTAGTCGTAGCAATAATCAGTATTATCCATACTAAAATCATCTCTCGCAGGCTAAGTTCAAAGTTTATCTTAGTTTTTCTAGCAGTTCTTCTTGTCCAAACCGGCCTGAGCCAAACATTTAGACATATTTACATTTATTTTTTTATGAGTTCACTGATGAATAGCCAAATCATGACAAACAGACAACTGAATTTTAACCTAAACCGGGAAAGATTTATTCTATTCTACGCATCGCTTAAAATGACTATTTGACTTGTTTCATTTCTTGCTCTGGTAGGATATTGTTTTATTTTAATTTCGAATATCTTTGATCATTTTATTGTTATTATTAAATACATCATTATTGAGCATGTTTACTAAAAATTTTTAGATAGGCGTCAAACGCATAAAATAATGTTTGGCCAGAAAGCTTGTGGCATCAAAATAGGTAGTTTCTATTTAGACGTAAAGATTCATGTATGTACAGTAAACCTTTTGCTAAATCATTATAAAAGATTATGGCTAATGAAACCACATTGCATCTCAGACAATTATATCCCAACTATATCTTCAATTATCCTTGTATCTTTTCATTACACTTATTTTGATTGAATTATTACTCATCGGTTGATTATACCAAAACTTTAATTCTCGTTCATACCTACAGTGTAGGTTAGGGAAAGTCAATCTGCGCAATTATCGAAAGAAAGCCAACGGTGATTCAGCCTCATTATTTCCATAGATGTAGGTTAAAACATAAGATATGTAAAGAGCTGTTGAAGCAGTGTGAAATTGCTGAGTTCCATTTCTGCGATTGCCTTTTCCAATTACACAATTTTTATTTCGATTGGGAAGCAAAAACCTGTTTAAGTTCTCACGTCCTCTTAAAATAATCAAAAAGTAAGGGGTTTTATGCATATGTAATAAAAGCGTGAACCCGACTTATTTATAATAATTAGTTGATTCATTGTATATATTTATTTATCAGTGTATACACTGTATACATTATTTATTTATTTAATATAATAAGAACATTATAGTTCCATCAGGTAAGTGCCTATCGATGGAACATGAATTGAAGTTGATTTTAAAAAATCTGATGTGGCCAGCACATGACTTTCTCCATATATAAGATGTAAATATTTATATACGACAGTAATTTCGAACTCTATATTCCATCTAAACTTGGAAGAGGAGTAGTAGTATTGTTAAAAGTGCTTCAACAGCTTAGGTCATTTCGCACATTGGCTCCCACCGGGATTCGAACCCGGGACCGCTTTCACCAAAGGCAAACGCTCTGGCCACATGACTATCCGGGAGCCTCTTTGAAGAGGAGTGTTTAATTTATATCATATTATCTTTTACGTCAAAACACTATAAATAAAGTTTTTCGGGACATGTTCGATGAAAAACGATGAAATGGCCTTTCGCCCCAGCTCCCAGAGCGCCCACAACGTACATAATCAGCAACTTCCGGTTTATCAGTATTTCACAAATAACTCCTACACAATCAGTGATACAAAAATAGGTTTTAAACAAAATTAATAGTAAATTATATTTTCTAAAACTTTCATGATTAATAGTTTATACCTAAATATAATATTTATGCAGATATTTTGAAAACCGGAAATGGGCTTTGATGAATGATGCTCGACTTCCGGTTAACCGATTTATCCCAAAAGCTAATCAACTCTAACGACACAAACCAAAATACTATATATGAAATTTGGTGTTGATCCGACAAATACTTTTTATGTTAGAGCGCCCACAAAGTACATAATCAGCTACTTCCGGTTTATCAGTATTTCACGAATAACTCCTAATCGACCGGTGATAAAAAATATGTTAAATGCCAAAGTTATAGTAAATCACATTATCTAAAACTTTTATGCTGTATACAATATACCTATATATCATATTTATAAAGATATATTGAAAACCGGAAATGAGCTTTGATGAATGAAGCTCGACTTCCGGTTGATCGATTTACTCCAAAAACTAATCAATTCTGACAGCACACACCACAGTACTATATATGAATTTTGGTATTGATACGACTAATTGTTTTCATGTTAGAGCGCCCACTATCACATACACACATACACACACACACACACACACACACACACACATACACACAGACATCATTCCGAAAATGGTCAAAACGTGTTCTAGGGACCCCAAAACGTGTATATCCGTTGAAGTCGATTTTTTTCATGAAAACAATACTTTCTCTATACTTCGTATATGGAGAAAGTAAAAAAGGTTAAATAGTTTTCTTGATAGAATACTGTTCAGTGTTGAAAATATATAAATTGAAAAAACGACAGATAAAATTATAAAATATACATTTCCAATAACATATTTTTTTAAACAAAATTTTTTATGATATTCTTACGACATGACATCAGTGCTGCTTGAATGAAATATCTGACCTTGTACATTATATTTATTCATCAGTTTAGGGAAGATAAACATTAATTGTCTTTCACCAAACCTATTATTTACCTTCAGGACAACATAGTAGCTTTGTGTTGTGTTATAAACTGTGTTATATTCCATAAAATATTCTTCAGTTTCACAGTATTTACATAGTAAAATAAAATAAAGTAGGTATTTATGAGATAATACAGTGAAACCCCTCTACAAGGGACAGTCTCGGGGCATTGGTATTTGTCCGTTGCTGAGAGGTGTCCGCTAAAGAGTGATATTTTCTAAACTATATACATCTGGTCGGGACATCATGAAACTGTCCGTTAGGAGGGGTGTCCGTTAGAAGAGGTTTTACTGTACATTATATTTAACGTGAGATTTTAGTAAAAGTATGTCCTCGGGGTCGAATACATACAATTATGTATTGGTAAACGTATACATTTTCACATCTGCATAGAAAGAAAATTTGGGATACGACCGTTTAAGAATTTGAGATTTTAAACCTTGAATAAATTTTTACATCTGATCCAGTAAAAGTGTGCATACAATTACCCAAAGCAACTCCATACTGCAATTACTACTCTGCTCTTCTTGCATCCATGTATTTAACATATTTTTAATGTATTAATTCGCTCTCACAACATTACATTCCTACAAGTGCACCAGATCCAAGTGTTCCTTGCACTGTACCGCTCCATCTTTAATTAACTATCCCAAGGAATTTCCAAACTAATATATTAGTAGCTAAAGTTTTTGTTGCCTTACTTACAAGTTTTGTGATAAAACCCATTACTAATTAATACTTAAACTAATTTGCCGTAACGAGTAAATGTATACTCTAGTCAGCATATTTTTTTCTCGTAATATTAACATTTCGACACTGGAGCTCGTACTTTTACTAAAATCTTACGTAAATATTTACTCTATTCAGTAAGTGTACACGTTTACTACGTTTTAAGCTTTGGCCGTAAAATATACAATATCAAACGGTTTAAATCTTATATTCAGAATGCACTATCACCAAGTTAAGGCTCCACTCGTAACTACCAACTGCATGGAATGTATTCGGTAGTTTTCATTTCAAAGCTATAACGCAATTGTAAGGCAAATAACGACGAAGATGGATTCCGGAATTTTTCTTTTTATTTTCACCCGACGATTAGCATGTTTTATTTGCGAGCAATTAGTCTTGCGTGACTTTCTCGTTATAAATGATGCACGCATGCTGATCAACATGACAGATTACTCGATGACAGCTCAGGTGGAAATTCTCATCCATTATCATTATATCAGTTTAAGAGTGCAATGTGAAGCTTCCAATAAATATCTATGAATAGAATATGCCCATCCTTTCTTGCATTGTAAAATGAAAAATAAACTCTACCTTTATAAATTTATTTGCGGTAACCTATTTTGTAAATTTCATCAAGCTTATTCCGTTAACGGTCTTTTCTTATTTTTTCGTGCCTCGGAATTTATTCGTTAGTGTGAAGGAAGATATTGTGTAGATTATTCGTCAACCTATAATTTCCGTTAACAAGACCAACCTGCAGTTTGCTTTTGTATATTTACCTTTACGAACATGAATATTTTCTCATGTGATATGAAATGAATTGGCCGAAACAAGTTTTTATTTCATGTTTTTTAATTTCCAAGACAATATTTTCTTTAATTATACCTACCATCAGCGGCTCTTCACTATTTATTAAGAACTAACCTATTTCTATCTAAAGACGATCAAATTATTTAAATAATCGTAGTTCGCAGATAAACAATTAAGAAAGCAAGTATATGTTATAATATTCTCTGTCATTTCTACATTTACAATTTTTATATTTATTTATGACTAGCTGAACTGCTCGTAGAATTTCAGCAGGGAAATAAATATCGATTGATATAATACTAATTGCAACTTACTGAATACTCGAGAAATAATAGATGTAAAAAATGAGACAAAGTAAATATTAAATAAAACATTCCCTTTATTATTTGGAAATCACGCTGACGATTCTTATCTTAACCTTCGAATGCAATTCGAAATCTACCCATGCAGAGTAATGGTTTTTAATTTTGAAATACGTATATAATCAGTTTTTCTATTAATTTTCCTATGACCTTTTTAATTTATCGCCAATGAAATCGTTTGTAGTAATTGAAAAATCCTAATATTAAATTAAATGGGGAAAAATCCCCATATTATGCCTAAAGATATCTTGCGCAAAATACTTCAATTATCACACCTGATGTATAGAATTCTGGTTCTCAATTTTCCTTATTTTCAGGAAAAAATACAACGGGAGGAATTATTTACTCAATTAACGTATTATTGAGCTTTAACAAGGCGAAACTTCAAAAATTTTCCTAGATATTCGCGAAAGCGTGGAAAATCTTATTTCCGTGCCATTGTATCAGCGCTAGGAAACTGCCTTTATATGTAAGAAAGGTTTAACTAAGCGTATAAAACAACTTTCTCCCACTTTCTCCGGCATTCAATTTTTCTGCTTCGTTCGTTTTGAATGAGTCTTTCGTGCGAGATTGTCAGCGGTGACAGAACCTCCTTATTCCGTTCGTCTGTCCCACGGAAATCCCTTTAAAAATTACTTTGATTTGGAAGAATTATTAAATAATGGTTCACAGCGGTATCATTTCTGAGTTTTTATATCTGTCACTTCAAGAAAAATGTTCAACATCTCACAGGAGTGTCATTTCACTAATTTTTCAGAAAATACCCTAATATAGTGACTTTTGTAGAATATTTACACTAGTAGGAATACCTTATAATAGATTTTATCATTATTGAGTACAGCATTTATTAATTTAATGACAAATAGTTTTCATTATTTTATATTGTTAAAATACGAGTATAAGAAAATTAATCTGTATAATCGGAATATAACTTCTGAATTAACAACGAGATAAATTAGCTGCAATCCTTTATTTATTTTACTGTACATTAATGTAAAAAGACCTCAAATCTTAGGGAGTTAATATTAATCGCTTTCAGGTAAATTTCAGTAGTGAATCTTCTCCAGACACACTTATCATTCATTTAGGTGAATAATTAATATATACCAAAGCAAGTAATGGCTTATGTAGACATATAATGAAAATATTTCCCTTTATTAACTTTTCAAATGTATATTCAACAATTTTCAGAATATGTTTGGCGTTTTAAATTCATTTTACTTTGGTAAATTATATATAATTGCTACTGCCATTTACAAGTTTTAATTAAAAGATTATTTTACCCGCATTTTTCTTCTTAAATCATTATTGTGGTATTTTTAATACTAATTAATGAAAAATGGTTCATTATTCTAAGTATTAAAAAAACCGTGTTACAGTCATGTGCCTGAGGAAAAACTTAAACCTACATAAAGTCCACTAAATCAGGTGAGGTGTTGTGGTGATCCATAATGGAAAGAATCTAAGAAAGAATTGTACTTTTACCACAGATTTTATTTTTTCTTCTGAAAGATGACGATCAATTGTCGAAACCGGTCGTGTTACTGTTATTAGTAAAAAATCAAATTTGTGGTAAAAGTATAATTCTTTCTTAGATTCTTTCCTACATAAAGTCGAATGCTGGTGAATAAAAAGTTGTTAATTTTTGCAATCCCATGACATTAAATGATTTTTAAATTTTGCAGAGTTCGTATTTTTTAGTTTTAGGCGAATACTCATTGCAAGGAAGCTAGCAAACTTATTTTTAAACTCATTATATATTTTTATTTATTTGACTATCGTAAGTTAACTATGTTAAATCTGTGGTAAATATCAATGCAGTAATAATCACTCAGTAATTCACAACAAAATAGCAAAATCATCTCTGGAAAGCATTTTCTGAATTGATATTAAGTAGCTTGACTGTCACGACTAGTTGCTAGCCCATCTTTCCCTAATTTCAACGGAACCGCTCCGTGCATCTCCCAGGCTTTCGGAGCTTCTTCTCTACTTCCGGCGCACACTTACACTTTCCGGGAATCTCACACTCCACCCCGTTTCAGAGGAGGAAGCGTTGCTAAGGTCGGAGTCGCTATCACCGCTTCCCGTCGACTCTTTGTATTTTTGGCACGCATTGTGTTCGCCTGTGATCATCCTTCACTCAGCGACAACTTCCATTCCGTCGATTGCATCTTTTTTGTTTATGTGATGAAGAGTGTCTCTGAAGATTTCGGTGCGAATTTCGTGCCTGCGATCGCTATTGTTAATTTTATCGCAAATCTCAGTTTCAATGAGAGTTTATCATTTTCATAATCTTCCTTCTTTAAAAGGAGGCGTAGTTTACGAGAATGTTCAGTTGATTTTTACATTGAACTCTGAACTTAAACATATTTGCGTTTTTGGAATTTTGGGGGTCTTTTAAGTTATGATTTAGCGGAAGGGTTATGACTTTCCGTATACCACGTTATATCACTACTGACTATAATTCTATATTCTAATCTCTGAAAAAATTCACGTCCGTCTGTACAGTTTTCAGTCCGGAGGTCGGTTAAAACTTAATCTACTCAAACAATAGCTACCATGAGTTAGTAGAGGGTGAATGAAGCTTACCATACAATATGAGGAGTGAGGTTGTTTGCACTTGCTTTCCTACCCAACCAAGAATACTATAAGCGGAACTTGGCCACATAAGTGATGCTAAATGACTACGAGTAACATTTTTCTTCACATTTCATAAAGAGAGACCTACTGCCATTTTTCATTATCACTCATACGTCATTAGCTTTGATATCGTCGCAGCCATGAGCAAGGCTTTGAAAAAGTAGATGAAAGGTACATTTTATCCGATATTATACCAAAAGAGAGATGAAAAACATAATTATTTTACGCAAGATATGCTGGCAGGAGCATACTGTTATTCATTTTTGATACTATATTAATGGCAGTGATCACAATAATCATCCCAAAGACTGGTTGGATCCTCAAAATCTCGATCTTAAGCTATAAAAAGCCTTAGAGTGGGGATGAGAAAACAAGGCAAGATGCGGAGGGAGGTAATCACTCAGCTCGAGTGCTTTAAACAGAAAAAGTTCACTGCTAAAGAACGTAATAGAGAATAGAATTTAAGGAAACAAACAATGGCGAAGGATGTTAAATGATATAAAGGGCGTGGTCATTAAGAAACGAAAGAAAAGGCATCGAATAGGATATTTGAGGCACATTAAATTTCCGAATGGTATCTGATGCAGATATTTCAGATGCAATGAAGTTTATGAATTAAAATAGAAAAAGCATCGACTTGGGAATGTTGGAGTACATTAAACTACCGCATTTTGGACAGTTACTTATCTATTATTAAATACGCTGCAAGTAGAATTTTTCCGGTGGCAGCCCCAACCATTGTCTACGTACAACTTAATTCTAACCCCAAGCCCTCATACCAGACGTTACACACAAACGAATATTTCAAAATTATCATCAGTACTCACAAACAGTATTCGAACACCGCAAAATAACAATGTGTGAATTTAAAATACTATCTTTGAATTAAATGCTCATATAACTTCCTGAATGGGTGGATCGTCAACTTTTAAACGCCGAATCCGTTCCATTGATTCGGTGTCAGCTTGAGGTGAGCCGCGTTCACTTAAACCCGATGATGATCCCCCTGCAGTCGTCCTCATGTTTTCGATTGCTCTCCTAATGGTCATCCATCCGATCGAGCTTCGTACTTGCGCTCTGTTGCTTTCACTAATATTGATTTCCTCTATCCGTGCATCCTCCCCCTCCACGAGCACGCGACCTTCTTTCTCTTTCACAAGGCACATCTCCTTCACACGTGCTGTACTGAGGAGGAAAATCGGCTCATACATTTCAACGGCGATTCTCCATTGAATGTGTCAAAAAACGTACAGACAGCTTTTTGCATCACCCACTTGTGGTTGAAATATATCTTCATGAAACGTTTGAGGTTTTCGCGGAATGTTTTATCGATGATGTGTAGCTCGGTTTCTCGATATTTATAGTCCCCTACTCTCTGTTCATTATATAATAAATGAATCGCTAAGTATGAGAACTCAAAAGAAATATGAACCTTAGAGGTTCTTCGCAGACGTTACAACAATAGAATTACCTGGAAATGATTACATTTTCTGTCAGTAAAATATTCAGCCCAAAGGCCGGTTAGACCCCCATCTTTCTGAACATAAGCTAACAAGTGCTTGCGGAAAGGAATGAGGTTTACTAGGAAGGATGAGGAGTGAGGTAGTTTGATTTTGCTTTCCTCCTTGTGTCAGAATGATATAATAATGATATAAATAATAATAATAATCTAATAATGTTAGTGAAACAATGAATTTTGTATTCACAACTTATTTAGCATTTCACAAAATAATAGGCCTTATTCAATGCCAATACTCAGCATCACACAAACCTCATTAACTTTCATATAAACTCAGCCATAAATAAAACTGTGAAAAATATAGATGAAAGATAAATTTTCTCTATTCTGTACTAAATTACAGATAAAAATATTCCATTCACCAATATATGATGGCAGGAAAAAAGCTGTTACGGCGGCTAAAAATTATATACCTACATAGCATAACATACTTATTTGCCGACTATTCACTATACCGACTATAAGATTCCTGTTTCCCTTGCGATCACGGGTACCTCAAGTTTTATCCCCTCATATACAAAGTGACCATAGGTCGTTATTAAGACGAGACGTACCCGCTTTTAAAGTGTCTATCCTTCTTCCCATACCGATCTAGAGTTTATTGCTGACACAATAAGGAAAAAAATTCGGATAATGGCCGATATCATTGCCTATTTTATCCCATGAATATATCTAGTATGTTAGCTTCTAAGTCTCAGATTTAAACATAGAAAGAAAGAACCTTGCTAAATTTTTCCATGAAATTTTAATGACTCGACCGGTTTCACTACCGTTGTAGCATATTGAGGCAGCCTTCATTTTTCAGCTGAAGAAGCTACTTCTGTAGCGAAACCGGTAGTTCTATTAAATGATGAGGAAAAAGTTAGCTATTTTCTTCTGGCCATTGCCCTTCCATAAAGTAATGCCTGAAAATGTTCGATATTACTCATATTTAAACCTCATCTGTAGGTATTAATGTTATTGCAAAGCAACAAAAATTGCTCTACTCTATGCGTTTGTTAAATTAGTTTTGGTGGTTAACTAGGAGTTTATTTTAAATTATCTCTTATTTATTCATCTCCAAAAGAGAACTTACGACTTTATTTTGGTGTAATCCGAATGTGAGAGACTTGGTCATCCAGAATCATTTGTATTCGAGACTAAGCTAAGTAGGTCATTATGGATATTCTAGAGGGGGTACTAATCGGTTACGTACCGGAAGAAAGTTAATCCGAATTGATCTCTGCGATAAATATGGCTCTAATAATCTCACAGGCTTTCGGAAAATCCATGTAGAGATAATGTGTATGTATTCTTGGAAGTTATATTTTGGTGAGCATCGCTTGTATTTTGCTTTGATAGCTACTTATTTATCGTTACTTCCATGATAAAATGTATTGAAGTTTATTTTGCTTATATTTATCTATTTAACCCTTCAACTAGAAATATATTGTGCAACCAGGGGTAGTGCTAAATATATTCCTAGAGCTAGACAGTCAAGTGTTGTATTAAAGGTAAACTAACGATAAGTTGAATTATCTTTAAATTAAAGGATAAGAGAAGCAAAGGAAAGAATCAACTAGGTTCTTAAGTTAAGCAAAGGTTCCCAGTAACCGAAATAAATATTTTCCATCAATTGCTTGTGATTATAAATGTTTACCGATTTAAAATCGCTATAGCATCAGATTGGCTGAAGTGAAATTTTTACTTCTTAATCTACTAAATATATGTTAACATTCATAATAAATTTCTAATGTATAATTCTATTATTTATTTAGTGGATTAGATATTTTTAATAATTGTCTTATGCATGTACAATGATTGCTGCTGATTTATTTATATCTAGAGTGCTTAGTTATTGAATATATATAATTCATTCATAATATAAATTGAATATATATAATAAAGAATACTTTGAAAAAATCTAGAATCCACGTCGCTTGTATGCTACCTTCTCTTTGAAATTATATTTATTCATAGACTTTTGGACCTAGACTCCATGCCACATACATAATACATTTTCCTCGAAATTGTACTAACAGATTATGTAACGTATGTTTGTTTACCAAATGATCTTAAAAATGTCAATAGCTACCGTTTATTTGAGGTTTCAAAATTTTTCATGACATGTACTTCTACTTTCAAGTCTGAAAAATATGTATCATCAGTTAATAATATTTATATTCCATATTTACCGCTTGTTTCGGTGTCAAACGATCCTTTTAGTTGAATTAAAATATTTTTTAAAGTTTTTTATTGTTCTCATGTCATAAAAAGCATTTTGACGTGTTAATCGCGTTCCAAAATATTTTATTTTTCGAGTGATACCTGTGGTTAACAAGCCACCACCTCGGTGCAAGCATTCTATTATCCAACGTAAATTTCTTTAATTTATGTAATTTTTTTGAGTGTTTTCTGTCATCGCATTTTTTTCAAAGAACAAATGCGAGTACGAGAATACGAGCTCTATTAATAGCGGGAAGATTCTCTGCAATACGAAATGTCACCCAAAATTGGAACTATGCGCTAAAGGTCACGTACAACCCACATAGTGGCATTACCTGCAAAATTAGCACGCGGCACATATGGCGCCAAAAAAGAACTCAACCGATAAAGCAATCCTTTTAAGAGTTGTCCTTTTCCCCCGCTGAGATAAGCCCCTCTCCGTTAGTCGAAATGAAACCCCCGTATTATCGACTTTTTAAAGCCTCAATGCTCGGTTTCCATAGAAACTGGCCAAACTATCACGTCTGCGTACATACGCTCCCTCGTATCTCCTGCCTCGTTTGATAATGTCTGCATTGTAGTCGGGGGAGGGATTTCCGACTCATTTTTGCGCTGATGGATTCCGCGAATTGTCTCCGCCATCGAAGTACCTGCGGCGGACGTTGATATGATGACAATCCCGGTGGAAGATCGCGTTTAGGCTGATAAATACGGCGAATTGATTCGAAAACAGTTAACCTCTTTTTCACAATACTCTCTCACAGGCAGCTTAATCCTTAACATACTAAACCTAGGTCGGCAACGTTGTTTACCAAGCTGGGATCCTTGGAAGACCTCACGGTTTTCTGTCATTTCTCAATTGTTTAAATTGATAACAGAAAAACTTACAAGTTAGTTAGTTTTTTTAATATTTCCCGCTAAAATTTATTGGGACGACCGGTTTCAATCTTCGAGTCAATCTCAGGTAACCATACACGAAAATGATGGAATTCGTAGTAGGTTGGTTAGTATTGACGCTAGAGAAAGGGTCGTTTTTTTTGTTTGAAAGTTTTTTTGTTATTAATTACAATAGCGTTCCACAAAATTAGGCTAGAACACCTTGAGTTACTCAATTTTTAGTTGCGGTAGATTACTCAAAATAAGTTTTTGAATATTTAATCTGTACATCGGCATATTTAGTTTATTTATTTCAACAGTAGTCAAAGTAAACAAAATGTTATACATGAAATTACTACTAATTTTATATTTATATATATATATATATATATATATATATATATATATATATATATATATATATATATATATATATATATATTTTATTTATTTCTATCCATCTATTTCTATATATTTATATTTATTCTATATATTTATGTATACATATGGTATAAAACTTCTTTTCTCCATTCCTTTTCGTATTTTGTTCATGTAGAAGAACCGAGGCGAAAAATATATAACTTTGTTTACTGAATCGCTGTTCAAATTGTTGATTAGGTCCTTTTATCTGCTGAGTAATTTATAGTATTCGTTTCGAAGACCATGAGGCAGGGATAGGCAAAGTCGTTAGTAAACTGGCCGCCAAGGTGGTTGCTTTTTTGGAGGATTTACTTCGGTTGACCATTAGGAAAGGGGTTTAGGAAAAAAGAATTTGTGAAGGAATTAAAACGCGTCTTCCTTGTTTTGTGAAGGTATTTTATATAGGGGATTATATAAGAATCAAATTCGATGTGTTTAAAATCTGAGTATTCATTACTTCAGTATCATTGATGACCTACTGTTTTTAGTGTAATAGAGGGCTTATTGACTTCATCTAATAAATATAGAAGTCGTAGAGAAGGTATAGCAATAATTATTAATACAAATACTGGTAAAACAGTTCATACAGTTTCAATTTTTTGCCCATCTAAAAGGTATCGATTTACGTTATAATTAAAAAATGATGTTCCTATAATATATGCTACTATAACAGTGATAATTACTAGTAATATTATTGTATGATCATGGAAATAATGAAGTTGTTCTATTATTGGAGATCCTGCGTCTTGAAAATTTAATTGAGCACATATTTATCATATTACTCCTATCGTTTGAATAAAGAAAATTTTATTTCAAATGCCCGTATTACGATGAGAGAAAATTCGTTGTAGGTTTTCGTGTCAAAATTCACTAAAAAAACCTTTTTCATCTTTCATATTTATGGGCTATGAATTTAATTCATATACAACAACATGGGCCGCAAGAATGAACAAAGTAGGTTCGTAGGGCACACTTTGCTACCCCTTGAGCCTACCCCAAGGACTTGCCTGTTTTCCGTGTTGCATACTCACCTGTGGGCAAGTTTCCAAACTTATCAGAAGTTAGTACATACATGAGTGATCTACCTTTCGGTACGTTCATGTACAATAAAAATTCCCTATCAAGCGCCGTCTCCTACATTTCCTTATAGTTAACCCCAACCCTTATGTCATACTACATTTTCTGTCTCTTTCTTCCTCTCTATTTCCTCCTCTAATCTCGCCAATAAAGACGATTTATTATTATTTCCTTGAATTCTACCCTCAATCACAGTCTTCACCAATCCCTCTCCCACAATATTTGACCCACCAGAAGTTAATATTTTATTGTTAAAAGCTTCGATTACTTACGTAATTCCATACATGGGATTTCGCTGATCAGAAATTCTACTACTTATTAACTAACAAGAAAATACTATCTATTTTGTTTTATTAGGTTTTTAGAAGAGAGTTGATACAAAAAAATGTACCCTAAAATCCACTTTTTGGCCTTTCGGAGTGTGGACCGGCATTGCATGCACCTTCTACCTGTAATAATTCTCATTATCATCTTTCACTGCTCGCAGAAAAAATAAGCTTTTGAAACCACTGTTTATTTCCTTGATTTTGCTCGCGGAACATTCTATGTACCTAGGAGATGAATAGTCTCTGCTAAACTTTCCGAGAAAATATTTTTGCTGAATGCATCTAGCAAATTTTTGCACCTGGAGGTCTTTACTAAATAGTACATTCGTGAGTTTCCCAATAACAGAACAGTATGAACAGTAAAACTATCACTAATATTTTTCTTTATCGATAAGAAGCAACCTAGCAGCTCGAATATAACCTTCACCTTTTACTACTAACATTTCTCTAATCAACTTTCTCAGCCTTAACTTCATAGAAAAATAAATTTCTATTCAGCTTAATGTATTTTTCTCAAATTGAGTATTATAGTTTTCATAGATTTTATTAAGTGGAAAATAGATTCAACGCAACTGCATTATTAGATCAGATAAAACAATTCATTATACCACTGTGTTATGTATAGTCGTTCTTTAGTTAATTATTTCTATATCATAATAATCAGTTTTCTTATTTGATGTGGGATATTTACATGTTAAACTGGGAAGATTTCTCGTGAAAAATGTCCATATCTATTCATATTATTGTTAAAAACAATTTAATATTGTTTTTTTTTAAGTATCATTTTACCATATAATATTATCCTTAACTAAGCGTTACTGCAACTTTTGGCCGCCACTTCAACTCCTGTTAATAAGTCGTACTTTTAAATCTATTCTTCCTTTTACGATCTAAATACCAACTGAAGGGAACATTACTACTTTTATACATATAATTATCTATATGATATCATTAAAACTCCTGCCTATGCATACTTTAAACGCGTGCACTTTTATGAACACCATTCCATATTCTGTAAAATATATGTAAATAGCTCTGCATTTCCGTATGCCATTAGGATATGGGGGATCTCCAAGGGTTATTCATCCGAAGATTACATTGTCATTCTTCCGAGCCATCCTGTCCCATACCAATCTCTTTATTCCTTCGTACCTTTGATGCATTTCCCCCATAATTTATCTTGTGCTTTCCCCGTAGTCCAGTCATCGTCTCGTTCATTCCGTTTCCAACTTCAACGTACTCCCGCACTTCACCAAGTGACAGGCTACTTTACCCACTCTTCTTTCCATACTAGATTCTATTCTTCTATTGTGCGAAGTTCTTCTTAATGATATTCTCTATCGGTTTCATTCTATCACTCTACAACGCTATCAGCATAAATCATGAATTGCTTTAAATATTCCTAAACCAATATTTAACTATTTTCCCGGAAATTTATAGCAGTTTTTGTATGTTTATGAGTTGATATACACATAAAAGGGAGTAAAAAAGAGCAAATTTTTCTCATTATGAATTCTTGAAATTAACATATATGAGAAACCAGTTCAGAAATCAACAAGTAAAATCGAAGGATAAAATTTTATTTTTTTAAATAACACGCAAAAGAGAGGGAGCTTGCGTTTTCTTTGTCATCACTTTTTCACAATTTTTTTATTTTTTAATATTACTTTATCTAAGTATTATATATATCACTATTATAATTTTTGTTAATTTATTATTTTATTGATTAATGCATCGTGAGGTATATTGTCAAATAATTATATTTTGGCATATTACGTGATTAGTTGCCACCAGAATTTTGTAGAACTGCGGCGAAATTTGTAAAGTAATTAATAATTAATATTTTAAGCTTTTCCGTGTCGTCAATTGAATTCTCAATAATTTGCCCTTAACACCTTCAGAAAAAAACATGAGTTCTGAGCAATAAGTAAACTACTACAAAAACGAAAAAGCATTTTCTAATTATTTAATAAAAATATTGTCTTCTCAAACTGGCTACAACTAGCTTAGAGGCTAGTTGTAGCCAAGTTGAGAAGAAAATTTTGATTAAATAATGGGAAAATCCATTTCCTTACATGCATATATGCTTATATAATACCTGGCGTGGAGTGCTGACAGATCTATTGCGTATTTACTGACGAGAATTCAACTTCAGTCCGAGCCTCCTTCACTGTCCACTGCTTTTCGTTTCTTAAAAAAGCCTTCTATCGCCACAACCCATAATCTCAATATTTTCTTGTATCAGAATGATCGCTTCTCTGTATTCTTTTCTTGATCTTGGAGATTTATCTTTGTCAGGATTACGTTATTAATGGTTTGAAAAATATCCTTGGAGAAATTGGTATTCGCTATACATGTCAATACATTTTCCAGTCTCATACCCCCAAAAATAATAATGTCGTAAAAATATTATGAATTTTATTGCGTATTATTAAAAAGGTAGCTTTAATTTGTAGATAATAACCAATGTAATTTCTGTCGGCTTACTATAAAAATGTTATTAAGAAATCTTATCGAAAGCTTATAAAGATTTTGAGTATGAGTGATAACTTTATGGCTGTGAATTGCTGGAATATATTTATACATATGGTACTTCTTGTGCTCAAGCGAGTATTTCACGAGGGCCCGAAGAAATTTTGAAGTAGAATTTGGAGTTCCATGATTTCTTCTTAGAGCCTATTAGCTAATTGATAGATATAGGTGGTAATAATTACAAGAAATAAGAATTTAATTTATCAGTCTTATCAACATCAGGCCTCCAATATTCTGGTAAACCATGACCTCTAGAGTGAGTTACACCTGTTGGTCATTGCTTCTTCTTGCTGTGATCCCAAATCCTAAGGTACTCGACCATGATTCCGCCGCGGAAGGTTTGTATAGTGGACGATTGGTTTTAAAGACGATTAACATCTTTCATACTACTACACTACATCCAATAGGAAGTTGGTTATCTTACCAAGTGGCTATTAGTAGGCTGAATTTTATGTTGTGCCTGTCACTTTATGATTTATTGCAGGTATGCGATATAAAAGGCAGTTCTCCGGATCAATCGTAGTTTTGCTAACCCCAAAATGGGGTTGATTCTTGACTGCTGGATTAAGAACTATCTCCCTTGCAAATTTCAACGAGATCTGCAGCTACCTTGTCCTACCCTTGTTAGAAATATCCTTTTGATATGATTTTTAAGGAGTGGAGCAGGAAAGTATAATAATAATAATATTTTATTTTCACTTACAGAAGGATAAATACATGCTTTCGAAATATAAACAAATAATTTGTGAAAATAAGGCATCCCTGAAGAAATAAATCTTTTATCATCACTTTAATTTAAATTTTATGTGTTTTGCGGCATATATATATATATATAAAAAATTAATTTTATGTGAAAAATGCTTAGAGGATTAGAATATAAACGAAAATAGTGAGGTAAACCAGTTGAAATATGGACATGTAGAAGGTAAAAAAGAAAGAATAAACATAGTTAACATAATGGTTGTATAAAGGCGGAAGATAGACAGTATAATGGCAATGAAGGTTAGAATTTTTTCATGTTACCAAGTAAAACGTTGAGAGGATAACATTTATCGTTCGAATTGATATGTTTCGCGCATTTCGTTGCTCAACTCTCTCGCAAGAAATCGTCGCCCGTCATTTTAATCCAGATGAGTAGGCATGTTTATACCCGCCAAGGTCAGTGGCATCACTCCCTGAGTTGCATGCGTGCACTCCGACGTCAAGTGCTGAGTCACTCGCCGTTTCCAAGGACGGTAAAATGAAGATGTCCCGAATCGCAAATGCAATCGCCTCTTTCCTCGAATCCACGGCAATGGGAAGGACCCGAGGGGTCACGCGACCAAGCATGGCGCCCGTGGGTACTTTCCCCGCAAGCCAAGGACGCCCGAAAGAACGGGTCCTAAGGATAAATTTTTTATGGTCATCCGCAATCGATGGCGCAGGGTGAAATTAAACGTCCAAGTCTTTGCTTTTTTACGAGGACTTCGCGTGACGACGAGGAAGAAGGCTTTTCCTTCCCAACCATTGCAGTTGCAGATCGGACGGAATGGCATAAACATTGGGGTTTTTGGTTATTTTCGTCCGCGATAAATTTGGCCATCATCGCGGGTGATTAGCATCTACCCAGTGGCCGCTCGAAATGTTTGTCGGTGTGTTCGAGGGGGTTAATTTCATCAAGATGGCCATTTTGGTTTTTTTGGAGGTTGCTTTTTCTTTCCGTAGTCTCCCTGATCCTTGTCTTGCATGATCCTGCTCTCTTGCCCATGAAATGTCGATAAGCTCTTTTTTTGTTTTTCTGCTGTCTAGCTCTATACATTGATAGATTTTGCATCTTTCTTTTTGTGTAATATGGAGAAAAACGTATACCTTGATAGAATTTTCATCTATTTTTTCGTGTAGGATGGAGCGAAAATGTATCTTCCATTTACTTCATTATCTTACTCGTGACTTCTTCATGTTCGACCAACTTAGGTATGTATGGTAGAAGAAAGAGTCAATTAATATCATCTTTGTCTTGTCTAAAGCTGTTTAATGTATACTTACATAATCAGTAGCAGAGGAACGCAGGATATAATTTATTTATACAGTAGCATTTTAAATAAACCGTGGATTTGTATAAATAAATTAAATTCAGCTTGCTTCTGCTACTGATTGTCATGGGATGTCACCAAGTCAAGGCCCACACCATCGATTTTATACCCACTTAACTAACTCATTCCCTCTTTCTCTCTCTCCAGAAATTTACGTTGCTGAAGTTGGATTATTTCGGGTTCTAACCGGCGTCTGAGCTAAATATTTCGCAAACACATTTTTCTGCTATAAATAAAATTCCTTGAACTCAGAAATAGAATAAGAATAATTCCGTATGGAGAATTGTAAAAAATTTGGTAGAATTAGAAGTTTTGATGTTAATAGAATAATGTTGAATATCTACTAGACCGAATTTTTTACCTTGGAAGAATTTAATGCAGATGGGAAAGTCAGTTGTACTAAATTAGTTGGAAGGAGTGATTATCTATTTTATAAATAACTATGTTTTAATGTACTTGGCAAAATTTTTGGAAAAGCTAATTAATTAGAGTAATATTTTTGCAATATAATCATTAATAATTACTCTAGAACCTACTACAAAATAAAAGGTCAATACTGATCATTCATAGACTAGACTTTACACCGATCATTATAAAAAGCCTCCGTTGGCTTAATTGGCCGCTCTTCCCGGACTCGATGATGCGGGAGTCTAGTTTTTCCATTTAGGCTGGCTGCAGAAAGAGCCAAATAAGTGTCAAAACCAAAATTTAATCATATCGTCAGTGACCATTCCTATAATCTCCATCCTACATCCTAAGAAATGCGAAAAAGTCAAAGAGAGGGACATTTAATTGCATTATCGAATTATTTATTACCGTCATAATCTTTAGCCTAGTCCCTAAAGACTATTAAAAAGATTTGAAGTTAAAAGATGATCGCAAAAGTGAATATATAAGTGATATACCCTATGGTTTACCTATTGTTATAAGATTGTGGTGATTCTTTTCCAAGCCGCTTAAGGAGAAGATTTGGTCACTTCATGGAATCAAACCATGTACCACTGGGTTAGTAGTAGTCGTGAGGAATAAGAACTCGGCCGTCCAATACGTTGACTGAATATGGGAAAACTATCCTGAAAGATCGTTGAAGAAGTAATCAATGTCACGTTTCATTTATTTATTTATTCATTTATTACGCGCAGAGCCCAATTACAAAGATTTTACATTTTTATAAGTATTATTAATAGCAATATAATAGATTAACATAAAATAACAATCTCAGAAATTCTTCATGGGTCCTCAACCGGCTCAATTAACATACGTATGTCATTCTTATGATAATGCATCTAGTAAGCCTATACATTTACATCTGCATATACATAAAATAATGATCATAATTGCTATACTTGTACCCTTAGATATATTAAGAACATTAATAAGTGTATTATACATAAGTCATCAACGTGATGCATATTAATTTAGATTCAATTTAGTCAGTAAGGCGTTCAAATTAACTTTATCAGATTCACTGGAACATGTAATTAAAATCAATGGAAATCCGTTCCCTCCCTACAATAATAGATTGAAATCCAATCCAATGGAATAATCCAATTAATAGAAGTTACATGGGAGGGTAAACACCCCAAAATATCCTTTCTCATCGAAGCATAATCGCCCTAGTTAATCTTTAATACATCGGAAGGAGAAACATTTCTTTCTTTTTTTCAGAGCGAGAGGATATCCCGCAATCGAGTCCTATTTTTTTCGTTTCGATCGTTCTTCCGATTTTTATCACCAGAGGGATTTGGAACCTTGGCCCGCTTTCACTTGCACTTCCATTGTTATTTCTTCGCCCCATCTCCGCCGTGGCGCTACCGTCGCCGAACAAAAGGCTTCGCAACTTTGACGGGTCCAATCGGATGTTGGGCCCCTTTCTCATTTCTTTCTCTCTGCAAAGCGTTTTCTTTTTCCGAGGCCTTGGTTTCGCGGGAAAATGGTCGTTTCCGACCAAAACAATTGAAGTCTCTCGCGCGATGGCCGTCGACGCAACGAAGAGTCTTGCAATCTCGTCCTTGAAGATCGGCGAAGAGGCGTAATCGAGTTATTCATCATTTTCGGGCGGAAAGGCTATCGCTTTTGGCCAATCATCTTGCGGAAGTCGACGTACAGAGCAAACTTAATTTCCCGTGGCGTTTCCTCGAACCGCGGCCCATTGTTTTGGTCTTACCAAAACGCGTTCTTCTTACGGATGTTGTACACTGACTTGTGTGCTCTAATTTTAGGGAGCGATGTTTCAAAATGGCGTCGTTTACATTTAAAATGTTGTATTTTCTTCAATGTAGAGGTTTCCGGTTTGTAGAGCTCGTTCTTTCAGTGTTTATCATCATTTTTTTCCAATTTCAGAAATATAAAACACTTCAACGTGGAAATAATAATTTATTTCACTCGAGGAAAAATCATACACACATGGACAAGCCTCAAGTGAGTGAAAAATAGGCAAATATATTCTTCTTCGAAGAAAACTTGTTTGAAGACTGCCCTCACTCAATATTACAGCGATTTTTTGACAGCAAAAAATTTGTTATTAATAAAAAAACCCATTGACACAATAACAAAATAAATAATACTGCGATAAATACAAACAGTAAATATAAACAAACTAATACATATTGTACATGTTTAGTGCTGAGCAAATAACGCATACAATATGCAATGAATGTTACTCGTTAAAAAGTTGTTTTAAATAAATTGACCCATTGGCATATACATGAAATAAACTGAGATACTGAGAACTGAGATAATATGGACTGAAAAATTGAAACAATATGAAAAATACAGTAATCAAACTGTAATTCATCAAATTAAAAACAAAAATTTTCAATTGCACTATTCTTGAAAATTTAAATTCATTATTGAAGCAGATTTCTTTGGATAATTTTGAAAACATCTTTGGCGCCGCATATATGTAGGATTGTTAGAAAATTTCTAAATGTACTGGTTAATATTTTTGTAGACCATATTCCAACTTCACATCCTTGTAATGAGCAAAATAAATTTCTGATACTCCAATATAATTTAAAATTATTAATAATCCACTCATATTCGCTTACCATTTAGTCATATTAGAATAGGATTAAAGGCAATTATTAAAAGAAGTTATTTCTTGACTAGCATAATTGAAATATCAAAAACAAAGATCGCCATAGCCAGCGATGAGGAAATATGAATCTATTTTTTTTAATACTACTAAATATTGATATAGTTAGCAATTAGACCTATATATATATATATATATATATATTATATATATATATCGGTCTGCAAAGACACTTTTCGAGTATTTATCGAACATGCACCATCTTAATCATATTTATGGTGTTTTAAGTGTATAAAAAACGTAACATTTAAGAGTGGCAATATTTTAGATATCTTCATTAGGCAGCTATTAATATTAGCTGAATATCAACCACCTTCTTCATCTTATTAATTCTTCTACATTTCGGTAGATTCGTGTCACCTTAATTTTTCTACTGAATTCCTTTCCTTTATTTCTTGATAAACTCAATCCATCATTCGCATCATCGCATACCTTCTTCCCCTACCTTTCCTCTCAACTTTCCTTCAATCTTTCAACATCATTTTCCCTACATCTTACCTTCAATTACTTTCCTTAGTAATTCCTCCCCTCTCAATATTTGACCCACTTACCTCTTCTGTCGTCGTCCAGTTACAATCAAACCCTTCTCCTTCCTTCTGGAGCAATTCTGCGTTTGTTGTCTATCAACACAGTTCTACTTGATAGGATTCCCTGAATGCTAAATATTTAAAGGAAAATTATTTTAAAACAACAAATTGATCTCAATTTAAACTGAGATGTACAGTAATCATGTTCCATACTTGTACTCTCATTGTAAGAGTTACTGATAAGGACGACTGTGCTGTGTGTATTTCTGAAGTGGAAAGAAGCTATTTTTAGCTATTCTCTTTGCCTTGCCTCTCTTATAGACCTATATTTCCTTGAATTCCTTTAACAGATTCTTATCGCTCTCACATTTTCATTGTCTATTAATCACTGGCGCGAGTAAAACCTATTCAGAAACAACTAATTTCTCTTAAGATCTAAAAATAGCTTTCTGTTTTAACGTAGATTGCTATAATTATGCCACGCATTCTAAATTGTTTACGGCAGGTTTTGGAGCTTCTTAAAGAACGAGTTTGTTCGACGCAACGGTTTTTATCACAAAGATAACTTATGACGTTGTATAACGTCCGATAGATTACTGAGTAATTCCTCCTCTGGAGAGAGTATAATTCACAGCTTTCCAACGCAAGGGAACGACAGAAATGGCTCCTAATCATTCAAATATTTCAGATAGAAATATTTAACTTAAATATTAAATTGCACACGTCATACTAGTAGATTTTTCCCTACTGGCAAAGAGAACACCAGGTTTTTGGGAAACAGATCCAAACGAAACTTTAAGAGCACACACACATTCTTTGCTAAAATAGTGGAAACTTGTCCGACCGTTCAACTCAATGGGCCTTTGTTTATAAAAAAATAGCAATTGAAAATATGAGTTAGGCAACCACGTCATACACACGCATTACCGTACCTTATTAATGTGAATGATGGTTCGAAACATATCTTTCGGTACTCGTTGGTACTTATCACATAAGCTTTCCTCTTAAACTTGATAGTAGTTCTATAAACTTGCATATGCACAAATTTAAGATCGAAGTTTCAAAGTCTGCACTCAGAAAAACCACTTTTCCATTCGTGTCCGCCTTTTTTCGATTCTAGCCCCATTGAGCGGCGTTATATGTATTAGAATATATACTAACTAATAGGTAAAGAATACTTTGGAGGTAAGAAGATCAAATTTAATCACAAAAAGATAAGTTATTTGTAAAAAAATGGAAGAAAATGATATCCTAAGAAGAAAATCTAGAGATCTATATGGTAATTCACGTGTACGGTCCACATTCCACAAAAAAATCCCCCTTCCCCTCTTTTGGCAAGATTTAGATCCCTTCATGAGTGATTGTGAGCTACGTTGCCTATCTTTAGTTGTTTCTTGACTTCAGTTCATAAAAATCAATAAAAAGTTCTTAATGAAAGATCGATTTTTCACCTTTGGAGATTGAAAGAGAAAATATATTAAAATGGAGGATATCTGGCCCCTGAGTCTAGTTTTTCGCCAATCAACCAACATTAGTGATGTAATTAGCGCGGGTGAACGCTTATGCTCCATGGATGAGTGAAATTCTTCCGAAAATTTCTCTGAACCTTAAACAAAGGAGCCGCATGGTAAATCTTCGAAAGAGAACCTATATCTACTTACTGGGATAAATATCAACACTGAGACAAAGGTATTTTAAGGAGTTTGTATCGCTATTTCACTTGAGACTCTTCTCGCTTTCAATTCTCAACTTTACACCTTAATCCATGTACACTCCTGGCTAAAATTAACGCAGCACTTCCCTAGCAATCCTTACGGCCGGTGCTGCGTTAATTTTGGCCAGGAGTGTACTTTTTCCTTTTTTGTTTGTTTTATGTAATTTTGTATATTTAATTCACTGCAGTTGGTGAACCATGTTTTTTTTAATTTTACATACTGATATTTGCAATTGTGTATTTGAGATTTCCAAGGAATTTTTCGAGTTGATTGTTAAACGCACATGGTTATTTTAGTGGTGTTCGATTATTTTCTAAATTATACTTGTTTAATTCTTAAATTTGCGTGTATTTTTTACTATTGTAGTTAAAGGACGAGTTTGTTAAATACTCGTACTAATGTTTTGCAGTTGTTTAGGGAAAATATAGAAACTTTTATGTGCTATTTTTTTCAGTTTTAAGTAATATAACGTCGCCGTCTATCATATAGCCACTAACCGCCGTGACATTGTATAATATAAAAGACAAAAATTTGATATTAGTTGTTCAATGTGATATAATTTAAAAATAAAAATTATAGATATAAAATATAATTTTTCATGTGTGTTTCACATTTCTGTACCGAAACTTTAAATTTATATCATGAATCTTCCTATAACATAAGTAAAATCAAAGTAGGATATTCTCTTTGAATTCCTCGTTACGATTAAAAGATATAAATCTCGAAAATAATTGCTCCATCCAAAATATTTACCGTTGCGACGTTGAATTTTGCAAGAGAAATTAAGTAAACACGAGAAGCCAAGTTGCATAAACCAGGGTTAATCCGATGAAGCGTTCTTTTTGGCAATAGCTGCTGAGAAACTCTGTTTTTATGGTAGTGCTCTGTCTTGAGAGAGTCCTTGATAGCATTCAGTCAACCTTGGCGTTGCTACCAAATCTTTCTTGCGTGCCATTGGCTTTGTTATTGTAACCGAGGGGTTGGAATCAAAATTTAAGAAATTAGATGGATGCATTAATCGCGGTTCCTTTTTGTTGGACCAACTGGAAACTTTTAGTATTTTGTTCCTCTTCTGTAAATGTTTCTAAAAGAGAAGAACGGCGCGACGCGACGAATATCGAGGGAAAAAATTTCGGGAAAATTTTATACCTGATTTCCAAATGGTATATTTGAAAGAAAACAAATCGGATGAATGTTAAATCTTTACTGTAGAAAAACATCAAAGGATGCATTTTTCAATGTGAAATTAATTTTAAATCAATTCGACTGTCTGGGCCTTTACTTGGTGGTATTCCGTAATAGAAGCAAGTTATCTATACAATAAATATACAAATAATAAATACAATTGATGACCCAGGTTTTGATTTCTTGTGGTTATTGTATAAATAAATTATTTCCTTCGCAACTTGCTTCTAATTTTAAATCATTTCATCTTTTTAGTGAGGTAAAAATCTCATTGGTGATAGTTATTTAAAATGGTAAACTCGCCCTCTTTCTCTCCAGGGAGTACTGACTGCTTACATCAAGTGGTTTTACTTTTCCAATTATAATTCGTAGTTGAATATAACAACGTAATTATTCCAAAAATGCTATCAATAACATAACTAAGATCATATCTAGATGAGTTATGAAATTTTAGAAAGTGTTTTGATATGCTCCTTTAAGTTTATCTATAGAAAAATACGGAGATTATCTGTGGTTATGTCTATGATCCTCATTTTCACTATTCCTGTGTCGTGTTATCTTTTAATTGCAAATTCTTGGATAACTACCAGATATCAAGGACTCAACGTTAACGCCTTGAGATTTAGCTACCTTATAGAGCGAAGCGAGGACCTTTTTAATGAATTCTTATTTAATTCAAGGGAGTAAAATATTATCTAACTGTGCTAATCACTAATTTGATGTTTGAATATATACTAACTATTCAAGGCTTTATTAATAAGATTGTAGTTAATATTTGAAGTGAAACTTTTATTGAATAAATAGCTAAATGCGCATGGAAATATGAGAAATATTTTGCTGAATAGTGGAAGCCTCCCCAGTTAGGCAATCTATTATGATAGAAATAATTATTTATAATTTTACTATAATGTAAACTGTATTGAGTTAAAATTTACAAAAATCTGTTTCTTTTATATAAAATATTGTTTTGAAAATTAAGCAACCCTTGATAACGTATATTAATGGTGAGTCAGCATTGCTGGTGAGCGCTCTTCCTTACAGATCATGGTTATATGAGGCTAACGACTTATTACTTGTAGCCGCTACTTCTTAGTATTCTTAGTATTAACCAGATATTTATATTTCTTATATTAAAGGAGAATGGTTATAAAATTAATCCAATCTTTAGGTAAAATTAATAATTACGATGAAATAATAAATAAACAGATGAAATTTAATAATTTCTTTCCATCATCATTCAATTTCTAGTTATCAAAATGTGTGTCCCCATTAGGAGACAAGATGTTTATGATTAAGTGCATAGCATCATTATGGTACTCTACATAATTCGGATACTTACAGATTCATAGTTACGTAATAAGGGCTTTTACCCTCGTTCTCATCTATCTCCCGTCTTTTGTCTTCCTAACCAAGGCGAGTTATCCATCGAGGAGAATAGGTTTTTGGTCGAGGTCACCAACAATTGGGGGGCCCAAGCAAATTGCTGATTAGATTGGTGGCTCTGCATGATAGGATTACCCACCCACCTGGATTCGTATGTGAGGCATTTCCCTTAGATAACAACGAATATGCGGAGGGTTAGCTTATTGGTTGTTTGATTGGCTGTTCCTCTGTTTAGGGACTTTAAAAATTGAGTATTTAATGAGAGAATCTAGAAAGTTGACTGTTATATCGAAGTCCTAAAGTTCCCGGGTCCAAACCCTAGGACCTACAACATGTACGTGAAAAGTAGGCCTTCTTTGTAATATCGTGGATATTTGTCCATTCTGTCTAAACATGTTTTTATTTTCTTCCATGTTCATACTAAATGGTTTATTATTCATAATATACTAAAATAAACTATATGTTCACATTCGGATTCGATGATATTCAATTCTGTTGGTATTCTTTTATTTATCATTGATGTTATACTCTCATTTCTTCCCTTCTGATTTTCATATAGAAAGAAAATTTTGAACCCGTCTGTTAATGAGTTAGAGGTTTAATTTATCCGTTTGTCTTAGAAAACAAGAAAGGACACCACACTTTTTAAGAGCACCCTTTTACTCTGAATACCGATGAATGAGACGAGGAACGCCGACAAAGACGGCTATTGGAGATTTTAAACCTCTTACTCGAATCTCCTGTTACCTATGGTAGAAAGTTTAAGCCACTTTTTCTACCATTAGAATTTCTAAAACAGCTCTTCTTAAAATTTTGTCTGTCACTAACGGAAGCGGTTTGAATTTTGAACCCAGCGAGAGCCAATAATTTTCGATAAACTTTGCTGGTGCGTTGGTTCGGTTAAAATAAAAAATTAATTAATTAATAAATAATTAAAATAATAAAAATTTTGATAGCTAAATTTATCTTCAGTAGGCTCTGCCCTGATTTTATATCTTACTGGCCAAGGAAGTTTTTTCAATATTTCCTTATCGTTTACTTGGTGAAATTTGAATCGGCTTCATTTTCTTCCATTAATCACTACTTTTACAGTATATACGAGTTTGATGCAAATTTACTACGTAGTTTTCTCCTACAAATCTACTTATAGAATGAAAACGAGACTGTAATTTTCAATTACGTCAGGGGGGATCTATTCTGCAGTTTCCTTTTACGGTACGGATCCCGCGAACAGTTAACAACCTCGAGGAAGCGCATCCCTCAACCCCTAACCCCAGGAGACTCAAGCACCCAAAAGATGACATCAACGGCATCCATGATCCACTCTAGCTTGCCAGCGCGCATAATGTTCTCCTATCGTAAGGCACATTGCGCAGGAAAGCGCTCAACCTCAATAACCTGGCAGCAATCATTGCGAGGAGACTAGTTCTTTATCAAAAAGGTCGAGTTCCAACCGGTATCGCAGGTTTCAGAGCTATGATGGATATGCCGCCTTACTGCAGGTGGTAATATTTATGTCCCCTGGAACTTACCTTCGCACCGCTAACTTCCCTTTAAAAAAGCTTGCCAGTACTCTTGTTATCCTTATATACTAAACTCCATACTTCTCACACTCATTCGAAGTTTATGAAGAGTATTTTATTCTTCTATACGTTTAAATATTATTTAATAATAAATAGAATACATAATGTTTATTTAGGAATAAATAAAAATTCCTACGCATCACAATTTTAATTAATCCTGCCTAAACCCTTAATGTACGGTAAACGGTAATATGTATGCTGTCAGCACGTCGCAGCGGCTGGAATATTATTATTTTAAATTAATTAAGCGTTCTAGGAAAAAGTTAATTGTATTTGAAATATTCATCGAAAGTTGTAATAATTATGAAATTCTTGAAATTTAAATAATGAAATAAATTTTTCGTACTGTCTGATTTTTAAGAGAGTTTGGCATATTATTTTTTATAATTTTAATCATACTCATATTTTATTTATATACACATGACTGAAATTCAAAGAAACAAAAGGGAAATTCTAGGTTGTTTATTACGGTTATTAGCATTAAATAAAACTAAATTAAAATAGTACGGACTATAATTTGAGAGTATAATTTATATAATGTAGTTTTGTACACTCATAAAACAAGCAATCTTTTTAACATAAATAATACCTTTATGGAATACATTAAAAAAATATAGATCGTATTGGATTATTTTTTTGCTTGACTCGTTCTGTGGTATATCTGAATTATTATCCCAAGGAAGAATAGACTTTAAAAAAGTTAATAATTGAAGTTGAAAAGTTGAATTATTATTATAAATATATTACTAATTAACGCTTGCTGTAGTACAGTGGAATTGAAAGCTTACGGTACCTAAAAAGGAGCTATTTTCCAGTGTATATTGGTCAACCTTCTATATATACTGGTGGTAGTGATCACCTAGTGCATACAATGTATCACAATTTATGTTCGAAAGTGAGAGACACGGAGACTATGTTACACTGATAACATGCGCCAATACACTATGCAGTCAGGGGGCATAAATTTTCAATGTGACTGTAGTTTTGTTTGTTTTAATATTCATTGTAAATACAGGGATGTAATTAAAAATTGCTGATCAGTAAGAGGTTTTCTTGTATAAGGGATTGCGGCGAGTAAATGTCTGGTAAATGTTATAAGAAAATCTATTTAGCTATATCTAACACCTATCACCAGTCAAACTGCAGTATGTGTAATAATAAATAAATTTCAGGCATGATGGACAATCATCTTCAGTTTCTTTATTGTCTTCCCTTCGTGCGTTAATAACTCCCTTTCTTGCGGTTTGTAATCCTTGAAAGGATCTCACCACGGTATGCCACTTGGAATGAAGACTAAACCAGCTCGGGATAGCCGAGGTAGAGAGGGATAGGGAAATCATAACGGGGTGTTTTCTGCTGAGGAAACCATGAGATGAATCACCCAACGGGTTTGTCATGGATCGAAGTCCCCTCTCCCCTTAAGAGTCAAGAAAAACTCCGTCGAGGAAAAGGAGTGAGGATTTCCATAACGAAACAACGCAGAATGACTTGGGAATTTTTATGGGTGTCGTTATGTTTTCAAGCTTCTTCTGCCCCCTAATTACTCCGCGGGTCTGTTACCAAAAGAAGGGAGATTATGATTTTATTCGGGTGGCGTCATGATTCAAAGTCCCGCATACCATACAATGCTCGGATTATAAAAATGAGCGAATGACGTGAACCGGAAATAATATCTAAAAAAGACGGATGCTAGAGAAGTTCTTTTGTGGGGCGTTTAAGAGGAATTACGAGTTAGAAGAGAACATACCGGGAAAAACATTGCGAAAAGGGGTGAAAAACTGTTTCTCTTGAAAGATGGGGATGACAATTGAGGAAGGCTCCCGGGTAGCCAAATGGGTTGAGCGTACTTTTGGGGAAAGTGGTCTCAGGTTCGATTCCCGGTTGGAGCTCATATGTGAGAAAATACCTTAGCTGTCAAAGTATTTCTAAAGATACTGCTACATCGCTGTAATCGAAGCATCTATAAGAGAGTTAATGGTAGAGGAAGATGTTTGTTAAATGTAGCAACAGAAGTTTAAGTATGAAGGCCGATTATTCTTCGTTTCTTCCTAAATTAGGAGGCTATAGATTTTTTGTTTGATGCGTTTTAACAGGATTTTGAAATATTTGATTAGCCGCAAGGAATTTTTAGAGCAATAAAACTAACTATTAAAACAAGCAGAACAATTATCGTTTGAAAGATATTCGATATAAAACTTAGGAATATTCGCCAAAACTTATGTTACGGAAATTATTTTTTTCAGTAGGTTTGTATGATATGATTTTAATCTGCATATGGCTCTTATTAAGTAATAACTTTATTTAAGGGCGCTAAAGGAAATAAAAAAATCTTACATAATTAAGTCTTTATGAAAAAGTCTCCACCATAGGAAAATATCCGCAAGATGTTTGAAAATCCTGCGGAAACTACTGATAGCCATAGCTAAATTTTTAATTTAAAGGGTATATGTATAATGTATTTATAAAATGAAAATTTACAAAATTAAAATTAACGAAAAAGCCTTTAACATTGTGAGAAAGTTTCGCACCAGAAGCTATTGAACATTGAAAAATATAAAAAGGAATTGATACAAAATTTTTTAGTTGAGAAGTTAATTTCAAGATTAATTTTTCAGAGGCCAATGGGTTATAAAACCAAGTCTCGGTTTTTCCGAGATTTTTTGCGAAAATATTGCGTTTGGACTTTAATCAGAAAATAATGTTCGGGTAAGTTTACGTTGATTCTTTGATATATATGCAGTAGGAGTTATTAGATTGAAATTCATGACGTTCATTTGGAAAGATTAAGAGAGGCATCGTTATAAGAAAAACTTCAAGCTATGAGGGAGATTCACCCTGAAAGCTACCAAAGTTACAGATTATGGACGCTGGGAAAACAAGTTGAAATTTAGGGCTCAGCAGATTGAGTGAGGAGAGAGTTGCAAGAAGATAAACACTTCGTCCTCAGATGATAAACTGCTGAAGGTCAAAACTAGACCTACCGTAAGTTAGCACCATAATGATGAAGAATCGTGCAAGCAGGAACGCTAAATTCGGGAAAAACCCTAAATGTACGTGGCTTACTTCTTCAAAATATGGGAGGAATTCTTACGGTCTCGCTAAGTGGTTCACGCCTGGTTACTACTTCCCAATCCGTACCTTAGATTATATATCCTGATTATACCTCCAACCTGTGGGATTTATATATAAAAGGAATTAATTCCCCACAAAAATTTTGTGATTGCCACTGATAGTGCCGAGCGAGATAAAAATCGAGTTCTAAATTCTTTGCATATTTTAAATCGGGTACTAATTTGAATGCATTGTTTTCTTCAACGCTTAATCATACGCTCTGATTCTCTTTGTATCCAATATGATAGGATCATGAAACTGGTTTAGGCGAAAAAGATTCGGGAGACATAATGTTTATTTCTTAAAACAAAAGCTTTCAAATCTTTCGAAATATATTTCATAATTAAATTGAATTAATAAATAAAATTTGCTAATACTAATTACTTTTATTGGCGGCAATCATAGCAGAAAAGTGGTTAGATGACGTAAATGATTGGTTATGTTGCCAAGATACCGAATTAACTATTGAATAGAGAGTATTGGGACTCATGAACCTTTCGATGGATAGAAATATCACCTTTATATGGTATATACTTGTGTATGTGTTGCATATAGATCCACTATTAACAAATCGTTATTTTGAATTTACCTTCAGAGCTACTTTCAAACTATTACGAAGGAAAACCTTCAAATAATGTCCTCCAATTTTATGGAAAGTTTTGTTGGAATCTTGAGAAAAATCCAATTTTATCCTTTATTTTCTTAGCTCTGTAATTATCAACATCATCTTGATGGGAGTATTCTTAGAAATATTCCCGTTTGGAATGTTTCCTTTCCCTGATTAGTGATTTACGGAATAGGAGAAGGGATTTGGGAAACCTAAAGATATTTGTCATATTTTTTAGAGAGCGGTAATTATTTTATTTCAAGATAACTTTTACCGGCGTTAAATTTCAACACAGAATTAGATAGTAAAGGAATATTAATATCGGATTAAATTTAATGGCATAAGAATGAGATTGAAAGAAACCTATTTTTGATATCTGGCTGATCCTTGTTTCCAGCTTCTCGGTAAACCGTGATATTGTCCTATAGGTAATTTATACGTATTTTCACCGTGACGGAATATTTTCGGTGCTTGAAGCTACAAAATTATTCTAATAGTTCAATTTTATGGTTTCCAAGGAATTCTTATTGATTCTGATGGAATATCAACGTTCTCTCGAGTGACTTCTGCTTTTCTGGTTTTCTTTGTTAGAGCTATCAAGGGAGAATGGATCAATTTCAATCCCTCACCCCTTGCTGTTTCCTTTCAGTGCTATATACTCTCATCCCCTTCCTCGACTTTTTTTCCTTTCTCAGAGCCACTTTGAGCTTTCATTTTCCCCTCTCGCTATACGGAATCCGTCCAGCTTTAACACCTCATCTCTAAAAGTCTCTCTATCTGTTGCCCTTACTTCTTTTGTTTCTAAGCCTTTCTTAAAGTCTTCAATCCTACTTGTTGTAGTGTGTTCTCTGCCTATCATTGTCTGTTCAGTTGACCTATTTTCATTGATGATAATATTTTAGAGGATGTTAAATAAATTTAGTATGTTTAATATATTCCGAAATATTTTAGTTTCCACAGAAATATTTTTATTTAACCTACCATTAGTTTCTGCGTTTTAGCATCATTCTCAAGTTCTGAATAATCCTAATCCTGGATAAGTTCTACTGATATTCACCACGAATAATATTGGAATGTTTCACGAAGTAAAGGCAAAAGTTATCCTTTAAATTTAATATGATTGATTTATTAGTTTACTTACGACGTAATAGTATTTAAAAATTTTAATTGGTTTCTATTCTTCGCATGATATTTAAAGATACGGCGTCATGAGGTAATGAGAGTATGAAATAATTTTCCGGTTTAAATTCAGAATCTGGACACATTTTTTTGTAAAGCTTAATTCTGTATAATGAATATACATTTCTCTCTAGTTATTCATTTGGCAAAATTTGAAATATCTCTAAGATTTTCGACTCTGGTTCACTGTTTATAGTAGGTAATTCGTTAAATTTTATATGATTTATTTGTTATTTTACTTATGATGTAAACATATTATCTCAATTTTAATGGGTGTCTATCCCTCTCACGATATTTAAAAATACTGCGTTCTGAGGTAATGAGAGTAGGAAATCATTTTTCGGTGTAAATTCAGGATCTGAATGCAATGTAGGATATTTATTTTGGGGACTTGGCATATTGCTTTGCTTCATTTTGAAATTTAGTTTTCTCTATAAATAGTTGCTGGTAATTTTCTGAAATACCCACATACATTTTTAGGTGTTTCTTTCAATGGAGTTTTTCCTCAGTATCAAACAGTTCTTCACCTTCTTGCCAGTTCTTTCCTTTTTCCTCTACTATTTGCTCACTTTTCACCCTCTCTTCTTCTGAATAAAAAATGACAGTGGGTTTTTGGGTAAAGGGAGACTGTCTTAATCCCACCTTATGGAAGGCTCACCTCATATTCAAGTATGATAGTTTAAGTCTACACCTTTGGATAGGTTTATTGTTTATACATTATCTTTAAATGCCTTTATATCTTTATCTGTTTAAAGGTGCATAAAGTGTCCTATTATACTGACCGATTAATATTTGTATGTGTTTTTCGTACCTTTCTCACAAACTGCTCTAACAATTTTTTCACATATAAATCCAGGATTACTTTGAAAATTATAATATAAGGGTTTTTTGATACCAGGAATCAATTGCGCGTAACATAGGCTGCATTAAGTAGGGCCCAGGGTCCCATAAGAGAACCTTTTTTTGCTAAAGTTTATTCCCATAAGAAAAGTATAGGATTTGGTGCAGAGGTTTCTATGTTTGTTTTGTTTAATTCTTAAACTCATGATATGGTTTTGAAAAAATTAAACTTAATTGTTAATAAAATTATTTTTTTTAATAATACAAATAATAATTCTTTATTCATTGAAGACATACATAAGATTGATTACCATCGAGTTAAGAATCATCAGTCATCAGACTATAGTATAATCTTATAGTTTATGGTAACATTTAAATAAATTTAAAGTTTAAGAATTGCAAGCAATGTAAATTAACCGTTATGGTCCTCAGGAGATGCCAGGTTATGTTACTTGAGCCTCCGATAAACAAATACTGTACATAAAAAAACTATCTATCTTTAACTTTGTTAAAACACAAAAAAAATAATTTCTATATCTTAATTATACAATTTGTTTATTATTCAAAATACAGTGATGCGTATTGCTCCCTGATTTTCACTCATGCATTTCTGAAGTAGATATATTTTTATTTCTCTTTTTATGGTAGGCATAATTTCTATGAAGAGCAGATTATATGGAAAATCATTAAATATCGTTTATATTTAATATTAATCATCTTCAGTATCAAATATAGACAATAAGGAGCAATATAGTGGCATACAAGTTTTTAGTACGTCAAATATACAGCTAGCAAGGCTCGGTCCCCTATTTATTATCTTACTGACGCATAAATAACTCTTCTTTAGTTCATTGTGTTTTATAGATGTACAAACAAGTTTTATCAGATACAGCTGCGCAATTACCTTAGAATCGGTGTAAAAGGAAGCTCAAGTAGCTAACTCGGTTGCTACATTCAATTAGAGCCGATTTAAACTTGGAACAGTCGGAGAGCGAGCTTATTTAGATGGCCGTTATTGGATTGGATCCGAGGTAAACCATCCGAAAGCAGAATAATGTGGAAACGAAAGAGTAAATCTTCTCCGTTGGCCGCAGGTTTAAAATGAAACACTTCGGCCTTGCATGTATTTTGGGCACCGGATCGATAGCGTGGCTGTTCCATCGGCCAGAAGCAGGCGGAAATGGTAGACGGCAGGATTTAAATAGAGGATGCTCCCAATTGCATCTTTTCCAAGTGAACTTTATGTACCAATTAAGACAATAAAACGTCCTTCTTTCTTATCAAACTTCCGTGTTATTTATTTACCCGTCCGTCCTTCGCGATTGCATTCATGTAGTAATTTAAGTTGTTCCTTAATCATTACTTTTAAAAGTTCCTTGATTTTCACTGCAAGTTGGAAAAAGCCTGAATTTGACTATCGAATTTTTTCATCTTGTTCTATTAGAAGATATACAAGCTCCATTTTATTGACATAATTTATTTATACTCTTTGCTGAAGTTTTCGCCGAATGAGGATCTTTATTATGGTGAGATGTTTGTTATGTACACTCCTGGCCAAAATTAACGCAGCACCTCCCTAGCGATCCTTACGGCCGGTGCTGCGTTAATTTTGGCCAGGAGTGTACATTCATCAGCGTGACACAAGTTCATGATTGGCTGATAAATCGAAATTCAGTCATGTCACATTTATAAATACGTATATCCTCATCTCTATTTATCATTTAATTAATTTAATTTGGAAACAACTATATGCATTTCAATCTTATTTTAATTAGATACTTAGCAATACTGAATATGTATGTTATCGCTAGTAATCCTTAGTTGATGACCAAATTGCTTATACCCTTTAAGTTTTTTTATCGTTAACTATTAAAAATTGACCGAAAATAAATTACTGTAGCGTTATATTTTACAGTGTCGGAACACCTTTCCCAAATGATTTTATCGTTAATATATAGAGAGTAGGGTTATTTAGGTTCAATTATAAGATTCAATTATATACAGAAATTGATATGAGTGGTAAGACATCGATCTAAATGTTGATAAAAGTAGTCACATTATATAATAGATTGCATATTGCTTTCCATGTCCTACGTAATAGATGAAAAATTAAGAAATTCACAATTATTAATGGAAGGAGATTGGTGGGCAAATTTGTCCAAATTCATCGGTGAATACAGAAATGAGAATTTTAAAGACAAGACGCTACTATACCATAATCTACGATTCATATTGTGAACTAATCAGAGTTAAACGCGGTTAAGTTGATGACTAGTATGAGGCAATCAATTAAATGGCTCTATATTGCGAAAATGCTGTTTCCGTTTTCAGGGAATGGATGAAGCTTACAAAAATTTTGATACTTTTAGAAAAAGACGGCCATTAAAATAATTACTTAAAATTCTCAATTTCCTTAACGTTCCATGGCTAAGCTGAAGGCCAATAGTGAAATAAATTGAAGAAAAACCGTTAGTCTTAAGTTTTACTGAAAGACTTGGGAAGGAATCGAATCGAATTTCTTCACCGAAATTTTACCTTGAACGTTGTAAAATATAGTTTTTGAAAAAATTTCGGTGGGATTTAATAGATAATGTGCAAGTAGATAAGGTTCAATTTTTGGTATTATAATCATCAAGATTTTTATAATAATTTTGGCTTGAATTTATTATGAAGGATATGTTATTATTTAGATTAAACCTTGATAAAAAATTTTATCGCTTCGAATGAATTGAATTATATTTTTTACAATTAAAACAGTTCTTTTCTGCTTATTAATTCCGAATGATCTTGTAAATATTCGTTAAAACATACCTGGAAATCGAAGAAAGTGGTATCACTATGCCAAATTTTCGGTAAATATCTCACTAAAAATATTTTTCATTGATTTATACTTATCATCAGCTATAGAAATTTACTGTACCACTAAATCTGAAACACTACACCTAGGGCTAACAAAAAATATTTAAATTGAAGATATATTTCAAGAATATATTACTAAAACTGCCTGGCATGCATCTTTAAATTACCTAAACGGTATCTTTAGAATAAAAATAATATTCCGTCTATATTTGCGAGCGGAATTGAACCCTTGTTTTGAATTCAAAGTCTACGGTCTTAATTAGAGCATAGATTCAATTTCTGATAACTCTTTGAGCTTTGGATTTTGATGGGACTTCAAGCGCATAGTTATGCGATGCTTATTACGTCTCATATGCTCCATTTATTATGTAATCCATGGCGCGATGGACACATTTCAATAATAATCAATGCGTTTATCAAAGTAAATAATGAAATAAATTCATGAAGGCTTTTGTATGCGTGATGTATTCATTTCTAGTGACACAAAAATTCCTATACAATCGCATTGCTCGTATATCTACCAAATCGTTATATAAATTTGCTTATATTTTTTCATCTATAGTTTTTAAACATCTTTAAAATCTTGAAAAACATAACGAGTATTCTTTTTGATGTGAACGACTATATGGTGGTTTATATCTTGTTTCCATGGTTTTACAATTGTTTTTTAAAGTTTTATTGTTGAGGTTATGATTGCGATATATTGTTAGTACCTTCGCATTACATCAGTATTTTTATCCATCATTTCATATCACCAATTGTTATCTCTTCTTTATTTACCCCATACTTTATTTCCAAGTAGCTCAATTAGCACATGATTTATTCTATTTTATTTGTCTAATAATGTAATTAATCGTATGGTTGAATCAATTACGTAGGATAATAATAATTAAATGATGGATTAGTTGGAATAAATACTATTCCGTTTCAATTAATTAAGAGTCTTAAATAATTTGTGGGTTCACGATCATACGGTTCTTTGAAATGTATATATTTCACAGTTGGTGTTATCACTAATTTCGCATCGGTGGATTTTGATAACCTCTGTAGATTTAATTTTTTTATTGTGAAATTCTTCCTATTTCTCGATTATTATTGCTGAAATTTTAATTAAATATTATACGTGATTCAACAAATATCTCTCTTGAAAGTTCCGAATTGTTATTTGCTAAAGTATTCCACTGTGAAATTACATTTCCCGATATTTAATTACTTAAGTAGATAGCCGTAATACACGTGACTCTAAAAAAAATAAACATGTTCAGGCGTTACTTCGTGGAAGGCTACCACAGAAGATAAATACTATATAATATCCACTCGTTTGTGAATGTGTGAAACAATCACACGTGTTTCTCTTACGTAATTAATTTAGGTCGAATTTACAGTATTATGACGTATATTTATTTAATGGCACGTGTACAGTTAATTACATATGTATTTATTTTGGCGACAATCATACGTGATATAATCACTGGAAGTATAATAATTGTTCTTAGTTTGATAGTGCATACTTATTTTTTTGTGCATAATATATTGATTGCTTTGAGGTTTACCTTTTTAATTTCGTAGACTGAAAAATATAGTATGAATCGATTATTTAATCGTATGTATCGTATCGTTTGTCCACTCTTTCTCCAAGTGGTCACATTCTATTTTTGGTATCTCTTGTGTATCCTTTGCACAAATAATTGTTTATCTAAAATGCATTACCTAAACTGTCGCCGGAAGATAATGGTGAAACCAGAGTCGAAAAATAAATGCTTTCGTAGTGTCTTGTTAGCTCTCCCAAATGTTGGAAATATCACGTTTTACGTAATGTATACATACGATTTTCAGAGATTGAAAAATGCTATTAATAGTAACTCATAACAAATTATTTGAGTCTGGACTATGCGTCCTCGAGATTATGTAATAAGCTGTCATAGTTTTTCTGCATTTTTGGGACCTAGACAAATTTTCCCTAGATTTTGCTATTGCTTAAACATGAAGTACCTCGAAAATGTTGGTTAAGCGCTTAATTTTGAAATATTTCTTAAGCATAATTTACTGTTTTTGCCCACAATCTAGTGCTCCCTAATCTAAGTCTTGGTGACATTAGGAGGAGCGAGCTATACTTTGCTCCTATTTTTCTAGTCAGTTTAAATTAAATGGTTGAATTAAATCCTTCATATTTCCTTGTGCATACTGCAAAGATACCCTCATTCATCGCCTTTATTTTTTTAATTTCAAGTTATCTAGTGCGATATTAATCCACTATACTGACCATAAAATATAAAACACAATATAGCTCACAACGTAGTGGTCCCGAGTTTGAATCTTTGTTAGGGCAAGGCTAATTTTGTGAAATGATCACAGACCAATTCTGAGAATGACCACATCAAAGCGAAATTTATTCATTCATGAGTATTCTACCTTCCGGTAGGTTGATTTACAATCAACAATCTCTATTAAGTACCATCTCCTTCATTTCCTTATAGTTAACCCCACCCCTTATGCCATCAACAACTTTGCATCTGTCTTTCCCTCTATTTTTTCCCCTGAATCCTACCCTCAATTACAACCTTTACCAATAGCAATCCATTTATTTACAGGTTGATCACTATAATTATTTAGCAGGATTCCCATTGGCGAGTTTTTCTCTCTTCCTGAGAAGGCACACCACATGGGGAACCTCTGATAACACTAAAAGACCATGTTATAGTTGAATGGTTGTGTAGATTTTGATTGTATTTATTTATTTATTCAACGGGATGTACCCTTTTGTTACAAAAAATGTCACAGCACCAATATCACATAGCAGAATTTCAAAGTATAAAATACAATAAACAATAGGATTTTATAAGTATAAAATATCACAAATATGGAAATTAATATCACAAATTATTGGATTTTAAGCATAAATATCACTATCATCATTATAAGTAATAAAATTTACGTATAAGATGTTACAAGTAATAAACATAATCGGCATTTGTGAAGAGAATAATTATTAAAAGCTTTTATGGAAAATAATTTAAACAGAATGCCATATAAATTTTAACATATATGATATAAATTATAAAAAATACATATGAATGATACAATAACATATTTTATGTATTATATACAGTGAGTGATTTATAATTCTTTTTAAAATTATGTTTAGGTATTCAATGGGGCTTAAATTTTTAATTGTATGTAAACTAGTGTGGAATATGTCTATATTTTTAGGTGAATATTTGCTAATCGATGTAGTGTATCAGGAAACGAGCTATTAAATCTTAAAAGCGTAGCAACTCGAATTAAATTTTTACTCACAGAAATTGGTATACTAACTTAAGTAGCCAATCTTACCTATCGAAGACTTTTTCTGCAGGCATGATTTTTTTTGACTCGACTCGACTACTTACCCCGTACTTTCTCTCCGAGGGACTTTTACTCGTGCATGAAAATGAGTTCCCGTGAGAGTTGACCAAGTCCACTATCTCCCATGAGCCATGTGCGTCCCCTCGATCCGTTGAGAGGGAGGGCCATCCGATGTGGGCTATTGCCTCTCATTGATTGATTGATTGGCCTTCCTCGGCGATGGGGTAACCCCGCTCGAGGTCAGCAGTTGCATTCTTAGTGACCCCAATACGTGTAATTGCAAGCGGCTGACGGTCCTTTTTCGACGTTTCCTCATTGGTCGCTTTATGTATGGATATGCAAGGGACGGATTATCATAATTAGGTCCTCATAATCTACTTATGTCACATGTATGTATTTCTCAATATTAGGGGTGGTAGAGTTGTTATACTGCAATAGAAGCTTTGTCTCCACTAAGAATCTTCTGGCCGTCATTGGTGATCTGATGAAGCTCAAAAGAACGGAAATTCTTTCCTGGTTTCTCCGAATACCGTTGAATGAGGCGAGGAACGCCGACAAAGACGGCTATTGGAGATTTAAACCGCTGTAGGTTAGGCAGTGGTTATTATTGAATTTATTGCACTAGCATTCAAGCATACACAAAATGGGCGTGTTGATTAACGAGAAAAAAATTGAACTCCTCAAGAAATTAGGAATTAGGATGCCTGGATAACTGGTAAGGCTCGTCGCAGGTGAAATGGCGGACTCTTCTCCTTTTCAACAATCCTTGTTGATTCGTTGGTTAAATGCATTTGTGACAACCGGTAAACAAACGGTTTCTGAGTTCGCCACAACTTCAATTCATTAATAGCCGTGTTCCAAATTTTCTTTCATAATATCAACATATGGAATAAAAAGGCACTAAGCTAGGAATTTTAGGATACTTGAAACTACCGTAAGGTAAACGAATGTACGAAGGAATAAAGTTCACTTCCTGACGAGAAAATTTTCTTCCATGGCACCTGACTCAATTCTTACCCATGGTTTTATGTTAAGCACTCTTAAGTTCACTTTCTTTTATTGAAGATCGCTAGTTAAGGTAGAGCGTCTGCATGAACGCTAAGTAAACAAATATAACCAAGGTAAACAACTGAAAAAATCTAAATATGAAATATATACGATAGATGGAAAGTTTCTGAAATTTAACGTCATATCAGAAAATACACCTGGGAACGTAAAATCGCTAAAAGAGAAATTTAGAAAAGGTAGGATGGAGATAATTTCTAGAAAATTAATTAGCCTTTACAATCATAATGTAATTCAAATGCCTTGCGTGTGGGGAAAAACGATACTCTTTGATTAGCGAGTTATCTGCGCTATTTGCTGTAGGAGTAACTGTTGGTTATGATCTAACAGTTAAATTCATCTTCCCTGACATATTTTAACTATAAACATAAATACAAATTTATAATCCCAAGGATGATTAGACCTGAAAAATGTCCGTCGGGACCGAGAATCTAGCCCTGGTTTCCCGATTGCCGGTCGGTTGCTCTGTCCGTTGAGCTATCCCGCCAGAATATTCTCTAAAGCTATTCGGGAAACTTTTTGGGTAAAGATGTTGCGAGTTATTTATAAGTTGACAAACGGTTCGATAGTTTGTTGATTAATTATATGCTTCCGTACTCTTCCAATAACATGCGTGACATGGAAATATGCAGCATAGAAATTCCAAAAGGACTTTTAAATTAAGATTTCAATACCGTGTATTGGCCAAACATTTATGAAACATTCCGTCTCAAAAATGTCGCATTAATATTCTACCTTGCTACTTCTATTCTATACTAAACATGCCGAAAATTATTCATTGGTTGTACTTGCATGAGCAACTGGAGGGAATCGAGCAATTACTTCCAACGAATTCGAACTAGAAGTCCTTTCGCAACACTTTTCGCAAGCTTACAGCGCTACGTATTAACATGAGCATGGAGAGGTAAAAATACTCGAGAACTCCTGCAGAAAGGCTTGAGGTCATGACTGAAAGTCGAAAGGAATAATGCACGCATGCACGCCGAGAAGGAAATTGTCTCCAGCTTATCTTTGTTAAGGAAATTTCCGGATTAATTTGGCGGTACCTAGAATCAAGATGAAAGTTTTATTCTCCGCAGTGACTCACAGAGAAGATTAAAACCTTTTGGGAATGGAAATTATGGAAGAATGAGGGAGTGCTTCCTATAGAGCTAAAACTTTCCCCCGAGATTATACATTGTGTCTCCACAAAGAATTTTACATATTTCCTCGATTATTTAGTTAATGGATACTCGTTCATTCCGATTAAATTAATTATTCATTTACGAAAATTATGCGTAATATATCTCTCCAAATAGTGTGTACAATGTCTTCCATTCGCCCAAGGACGGAAAAATACCCTCCAAAAAGCTCCCGCGCAAGGTATACATTTTGACAATAATTCTACTTACTTACAAATAATCACAGATGCAATCTATTGAAATCGTTGATGATGTTTAATATGTCATGATATATTAAATAGAAAATAATATCATGTAACAAAGATTAGTATTATAAATTCATATACATTCAAACCCTGCACTCCGCCAGTGGTGTAAAATATCGACATCCTTATCTAACCTGGAGAGCTATTAGGTTCTCTAATACTTCGCGGCAAAAACTGCCAAAAGTAACTATCTGTCCTGGCAACTACTTCTCTGTGTTGCATTTTTGTTTTCTCCCGAAGATCTCAAAAGTTTATAACTGGGATAACAATTTTAGTTATCTCCTCCCCAAAATCGGCAGTGATAAATTTATAATTTTTTTTAATACATTCTATAATAATATAAATTCGAATTCATAAAATTTACTTACATATTTTTCTATAGTTTTCGTGACCCGACAACTGAGCGCGTCTCCTTTGCAGACGATATTAATTGAACGACAATGCACAAAGTAATATTAAATTTTGAAAGGGAAAGTGGCTGTAGATGGGAATGGGTTGGGTTGGGAAATTTTCATGGAAGTTGTAATTGAACCTTATGTTCTATGCTTAATTAATATTTTTCATAAAAAGGTGATGATGATTACCGACAGCGATTCATTTCATATTATATTTTTTGATAAATAATCCGCAAATTAATTTTTTTTCTATTTCTGCGGCAAATTTGTTTCCTTTAGCTTAAGAATTTCTGTGATTGATAGTTCTAATAGCTCCGCTGCGGTAGCCGAGAAAGTCTGTCACGAACCCCGCAAAATCCATAAATAGCAATTTAACTTTAATATGTATATGTATGTAATTAGATGAACCACTATCACATTATGTATGTATTTATGTGTAATATGTATATGTATGTAATTAGATTAACCACTATCAAATTATGTATGTATTTATGTGTAATATGTATATATAGAATTAAGTTTGCGTTTGGTAATTCTAACAAGGTTTATGTATTCATATTATGCTATGTAACTGGCAATGCGTATATTTGCGTATGTAGAAAAACTGCCCCTTTGCTTACTTGTAGTTTATCAAATGATAATAATAATCATCGAGGTACTTCACTGTAGGTATCTATGGAGATGGATATAAATCCAAGATGGATATAAATGCGAGATGGAAATATTTCTGAGTAGAATTGATCTTCAACTTTCTTGTACTTAATTTCGCCTTAAAATCCCGTTGGCTCGTTAGGCGAAAATTATTGCTGTGCAAGAAGCTCGTGATCACGAGAAAGGATTGTTGCCCTTGTGACTGTCGTGTCTAAGCTCTCAGTCTAAAAATAACCGTTTAAGGTCCACGTTCAAGGCAACCCTGGAACAGCGCTGTACGGATGCAAGCAATTCGCCGCTTACTACCTTTATTTCATATTTTTATGCGAGGTTTTTATACGACGTCTCCATCAAGGATAATAGCTCTCTTGCACGGAGAGATACGTATAATAACAGAGGCTGAACTTGCAACCTTTTCAACTTCCAAGGCGCTTTTTATGTTCCCCTCTCGAATTTAACATCTTTTGGGTGGACTTGGAGCGGGCTATATATTGTGCAACCAGCGGGATCAAGTGATTAATTTTCAAAATGATGTTGAAGGAAATAGAAATAAAAACAAGACTAATCCATCCGTAGGTTGAATACATTTTCTGAGTTTTTATAGCTATTCAGTCCTTTTTGGGGCAAATACGTGAAATTATAATTATAATGTTAACACATAAATCTTGAAAAATCAGCAGAAAGATTAACATAATTAATCAAAAGGCAGTCATTCTGAAAACAGCATCTACAGTAAGAAAATTTTTAAGCCTACGATGGATAAGTACTTAGTTAAATCCCGTCACAGGACTGAAAAAACCCCGAAAAGTGAGAAAAACAAAAATAATTTTAATTATAGTGGTAATTTATTCAACACAACCTGGAAAATTCCCAGTTAAAGTTGTTATAATAAATATAATAATGCAAAATGATCCTTAGCATGGCTGTGATATTCTTATTATATTAACCATAGCAATCAAAATTACACAGTGTATAGTATATATATAACATAATAATTAATACCTGTATAATTTTTTATATAACCTTCTATTTTATCAAGCTTTATTCGGAATATTTCTAATGAATTGTTTCCCCTTTTAGATTTATCATTTTTTGTCCTTTCCTTGCAGTTTTCTTTATGCCTTCTTCTTTGTTGATTTCCTTGCCCTGTTTTTTCTTTATCAACCAATTTTGATATGATTTATATTATCTAGTAAAATAAATAAATTATACTTCATTATTACCAAAAAATTACAAACTTGACCGTGTTCGGAAAATCGGACGATGAGAGAATTAAAAAAAACGACTGGAACAAAAGAATGGATTATTATGTAAATAAAAGAGACCAAATATGGAACATTATAATAGAAGAAAACTTAAACTAGAAAAAATTCCGAAAAATTGAGAATTTTGCTTATGAACAAATCAAGGCTCGAAGTTGGCATAAACTAGATGGAATGATGAGGATAGATAGAAGTTAAAGGAAAATAAATGTTAAAATTTGTGAAAAGATTTAAACATATATATAATAGGGAGATAAATTGGCGAACAAATAGCTGCGATCCTAGTTGTAGCTGTAGATAGGTTTGAGTCCATCAATTCCAAACACTAATTCAATTAACTTTTCCAGTTTCCGCAATTCTCAAAATTTGGGATGATATCTGAGCCCGCATTTACCCTCAAATCCTCAAGTTTCATCCCGGAAGAGCGAACTTGAAATTTTCGCTGCATGGGATACCATTTTGGTTTATGGCATCCAAGTAGACGCCATAATTTTTAAGGTAGGAATAATCGAATGGAGTATTCGGCGGATCCTTTCCGCTGATTGCGCACATTCATACGAATTGGAAAACTCGATTAATTCAGCCACTCGACTGTGAAATTTCTCTACGGTAACCAATTTAACACCAAATCGACTGAGCTTTCTCTTTAAATTCCGCAGTCAATATTTCAGCAGTGATGAATGTGATATCTCCCTCTATTATAGTATTCTCTCTTTTCTTCGTAATAATATATCCAAAAAGATTGTTAGTATTGTTATATATAAATCTAATAGTAAACGAATCAGGTAGATGATCTTTTCGAATTATTACAATAATAATTATTCATTATCGAATGTTCATACAAATTCCTGTCTTCACTTTGCGAATCAAAGAATTAAACTGGAAGATTCCTTTGATTCAAATAAATAAAAATTTATTTTACGAACTAATATGCATTATATATAAATGTTAATAATAGGTGCGGTGTTTAGTTAAATTTATAATTTTAAAGAAAAACAAAAAATATGAAGAATAATGTATCTAATATTTTAATGTATACACAACAAATTAAAATTTTAGATCCATTATTATTTTTATAATGATCTTCCACCAAGCCGAAACCATAAACGCAAACAAAAAATCTTTACCGGTGGGTTTTAAGCTTCACATTTCTTCGTGCTAAAAAATATTATGTCATCCACATTATTTAATAATTTTTCCTTACTTGTTCGAATATTCTATTTATTTTGGTATATTTTTCCTATAAAAGATTTCACCTCGATCTTATTTTCGAGTTGCGCTGTGCATTTTAATTCAGTCGATCTAGCTCTGAAATTACTTTCATGTTTATATTCTTGTGATATAAAGTAAAACTGTCAAATAAATAGAATTAAGATAAAATAAATTCTCTATGTGAAATTCCACGTAAATAATTATAGCATACGACCGATTTTGAACTAACAGTTCGTAGTTCGAAATCTATCATAAAAGATTTTTGAGGGGAATTTCACGTCATAAATTTATTTACCAGCCATGGAGTTATGCAAGGTTAAGGCTTCATTTATAGATTTTGAATAAAATGATTCAATTGTTCATATGCATTCCAATGAAGATCGCAAGCTGCTGCTGAAGCCTCTTCTTTGAGAACGAACGACCTGTTGGCTGCATTTACCATCATGGATCCGTGAAAAAAAAAACCTATTCAAAAGTTCGGTATGGATCATTTCACCGGAAAAATCAATCGATTTATTTCGCAAGCCTCATTCGTTTGCATTAGAAGTGAAATATGGATGGAGAAGTAACAAAAGGAACTCTCTTTACTTCCGCGATATGCCTTTGATACACATTGCGTAATTTTTTATGCATTGCCTTTTCTGAGAGGACGCAAACTTCATAGTTGCCTTTGCAATAGCTGTTTGTTTTTTGGGATATTATGTTGCGTTTTGGCTGCTTTTCGTGGTTTCTGTATAAGAAGGAAATGAAGCGATTGATAATTATATGTATTTATTCCTATACCATTATTTATGTTTCTTTATTCATAAATGTATTGTTTTTTTCACGTAAGTGGTTATCTATTTTTTTTATAAATCACTATTCAGATAGGGTAAAGGGTTTTGTCATTTTTTTCTTACGCATGCATATATTTATGTAGATCTGTTAAAATTTTCTGTCAGTAACGTTAATAATTATAAAGCATCATATATTTGGATAAAATGTAAATTAATGTCTCTTCTTATATCTAACCCTTAGTCACATAGAATTTTAAAAAATAAGTTAGAAAGCAAAGAAAGAATAGATCCAACATTTGCATATTATACTTGCTTTTTAGATTAACATTCCTTTCTTACGCTATCTCAAGGAACATTTTCGTAATTTGAAATTTATTTCAGCACATAATTCATTGTCTACAATCAGCCGTGTCACGGGTAGGTTCTATTTTCACAGCAAGATCATGAGTTTTCAAACGAAAGAACATCTTGCCTTCACGCATCAAACTACGAATCCAAAAAAGATTATATAGAACTAGGGTAAAAAATCGTTGCCTACTTTATTATAATTGGAATCGATATCAGATCTTGGAACAAAATAGAATAAATGTCGACTCAGCTCGAATAGCATGAAAAGGCCATTCCAAGGGCTGTGAAAGACCAAAGTTCCTCACCTCCCGGATATAATTTAGCATAAAAGGTTTTTCTGGGAAAGAGAACCAATTTTCGGTTGATTGCATTAGAGGCGACCTTTCCCTAATGTTGACATAGTGCCCCTTTGTTAAAACTCCCCATATCGTCCCCCTAAAGGTCATAGGATACCGTCCAACGATCCCGCATCCCCCTTCATTTGAAGATCATTGATACTCGTAGGCGACAGAGAGTTGAACCCATCGGTGTTTTATTTTTTTAAAGATGCCTATGGTAAATATTATAAATATTTCACGATATTCAAGTATGAAATAGTGGCCGTATGGGCTTAAAAAACCTCGATGTTCTTCCGTATTGTCCTTAAGTGAAAATTTGAAAGCGAGTATTTTTAGGCATTCTAAGTTAATCACTCTTTGCTATAATTTAATTTGTGTTACTGACTGACAACGATTATATAACACGTCTAAACTGTACAATTTACTGCATTATCTGGCGGTGCATTGCCATGATCTTTTCTTTCGTAAATATTTCTTATTTCTGTTGATTAATTTGGTCTTATCCATTTATTGAGCGTTTGCCCATCATAATTCCTTTGAAACGAACATAAATTCCATTTAAGTATGAGGTTTAATAAATATTCAACCCAAACTTACGTACGTATATTTTATTATATTTGATATTTTTTAAGCATGATACGTATTCTGTTTCGTAGTTAGTTCTCATCCTATGATCAAAATTTTATACGCAAATATTTCTCAATTTCACTACTAAAGTACACTTAGAATAAAATAACTTGATGTAAATGTAATCATATCACCTCGTAAAGTTTTCCATATTTAAACTATATTGATAATTTACTGCGTTAGGTTATGATGAGAGGTTATGATACATTACTTTATGATAAAATGGCAAACTTTAATCTTATACAAATGTGAAAGAGGTAGCTATTTTCTTAATACAGCATCGAACATGAATCTCTGGGTACAGAGAGAGAGAGAGGGTCGACTCGAAAAAAATACGCAACCAGAAGAGCCATTTTAAGTCACCTCTTAGCGTCCCCGAATCTAATGTCGGTACCACTCAAGAGTAAAAAAAAATATATTTTACCACGTTCATCTTCACGTTTTGTGCCACAAGTCTGAATTCCTCGTCATGGTCGTGGCTTTCCATACGATCCCCATTGACTCGTAACCTGAAAATGTTTCGAAATAATTTATCGGACGAATGCAAACCCATCGTTCCACTTCTCCGGACATCTCCTCAACCGGAACCAACCTTCCTCTCGATGGAAATTCATTCGCACGTTTAATTCCGTAACATCTCTCTCGCTCTCAAAAATCAGTCAAATCACACGGAAAAGGACGCCTTTATCGACTCCCCCGCGTGTGAAAATGGGACGGTTTTTTCCCGTTCCAAGTCTTATGCAAAGTTTCGAGCTTCGGATAAACTTTAAATGAAGCAAACACCTTTCACCTGTATTCTTTATCGCCGGCGGCGGAGGAAAGCTGGGTGACTCAGGGAGGTGCGATTTATTCGCAGATTTTATCGAAGGGTCTCCATTACCATAATGTTATTGAGGAAGGTTTTTCAAATTATCTCCAAGTAGGTACTCCCTTGTTGTCGATGAAGTATTTAGCCCAATTCATCCTCCATTTGTTTTAATTGATACAATACTTTCTTCGGCAGTAATGAGGCTAATAACAAACTTTCATCCAAATTTTAAGAAGTGCATAATCTTTCTTTAATATCAATTTCAAAAAGTAGATTTTCTGTCCTATAAAATTTTGCTTCAGAATTATACGGAAAAGTTTCACTCATAAACACGTGTACTAAATTAGTTATATATTTTTATTTATTTTAATAATTATCTATTATATTGTATTAATAATGTATATTTATTTATTTTACCTGCTAAAATATATAGTAAAATTACTACTACAATTTCATAAGAATATAAGATTAATTATTCTTGTTAAATTCTGATAAAGATTTTATTTTTATTTTACTTTGTAAAATAAATATAGGTATCTATTGTAATGGAGTTACACCTACTTAAGCCATCTCATTCATTATATATTTCTCTTAGATTCCGCCCAAGTCGAAAGAGGCACCTATTTTTATATTTCACGTATTCCAAACACTTGTTACCGTGTCTCTTACCACATCATAGGCAGCATTTACTTCTGCGCAGTTAAATGTGTATGCATATTACATACTTTTATATTCGTCCGATTACTGTATTTACCATGGGAAAGGTTTCGTTACCATCAAAGCTTAAAAAATGAATATCAGTCTTTTCATAATTATTTACGTTCTTTTGTGAGCGAAAAAGGAAAACCACTTGGTATTATATCTCCGAATGTATATTGTTTGAAAGCAATTAGTCCGATTCTACACCCCAGCCCATACATGGCACAATCATGCCGTGAGAGTTATCTTTTTCTCTTTCAGGTTGTTGCTATTTCATTATTTGTGGCCAACGGTGATTATCTCCCTTATTATATTCCCATAATTTTTAAATGTTTTACCTCCATTTTTCCTTGACTTTGTCCTCTACATGCATAATTTTCTTTGTGTATCCGTCCGTAATTTTTTTTAATCATATTTTGCCACTTCCTCTTAATAGATAATCTCTAAGATTTCCAGGCTTTGTTTTTCCTCTTTCCGTAAATTTCCAAGTTTCCACTTCACGAAGGGTAACCTCTGAATAATTGTTGCTTATTCTTCATAGTTTCCTTCTTTAAATATCATATATGAGTTGGAAACACGGTATGAATGCTTTTCGTTAGAAATGTGGATAACGAAAACCGTAGAAAAGACAAAAGTTGCCTTCCAAACACAAATTAGAGTTTTTCACATATGAATGTAATAATTTAACCTTGCTGAACTGTCAGTTTCACAGGATTAAATTCCATTGACACGTGACTTCATTAACTTATTATTGTTTATGAATTCTAATTTTGAGCGTTTATGCTCTCATTTATCTATAAAAGTTCAAATGTACAAATATGCTTAATAGTATTCAGAGATACTTGGTGGAATTTAATTATTTTTAAGTCTTTGATAACAAAACTTGTAAAAAATCCTTTTTGTACTAGCACAATAATTTTGTACAAGTTTTGATAGTCGTTCTTTACGTACAAATACATGATTCATACAAATTTGAGGTTTCATTGTCATGATCTAACGCTTCTAAAATATCAATTGCACATGATGAAAGACTGCCAAGACTTTTCCACATAAATTCGTAAAGTTAATAAGAAAAATTATTTAAATTAAAAGTACTTCTGAAATATATCGGTAAGGTTACGAAGAAATGCATGGATCTAAAAGGCTAAATGTAGAGTTTCATGGGAAGCCAATTGCTTGGAAAGAATACAAGTCTCGACTCTCCGAGGGTTAATGCCTTTATCTCGTCATTGTGAAACCCCGGCTTACTGTGTTCTCTTTCTCTTGATATGCACCGGATAAATAAATCGCTTCGAAGGAACGGAGTGAGTAAGACAAAGGAAGTGGAAGAATGGAAGGGGAGGTGAATGGGGATAGTGAACTTGGGAGGGGAAGACACAAGTGGGAAGAAGAAAGGAGAGGTATCCATACTGCACTTTATAAATATTGGCGTTTCGAGCGCTGTTTGATTTCATCAGCCGAACCGATTCAATATTCCTCGTTGAAAGGTCTCTACGCGGGAAGTTGTATCAAAAAGAGAGGAAGTAATGGAAATGCGATGCTTTATGAAAGTTATGTATCGAGAGTTGGATCGGATAGTTGAAGAGGTGTTCGAATACAGAAAATACAGTTCGATAAATAATTCATCCGTTTATGAATCAATATTTTGAGGGATTGTAAATTTAAAAAATTTGACCTCGTTGTCCAGTTTTCTGTTAATTACAGACTTTTATTAATTGCTTAATGTATCATTAAAATTATAATTATTAAATTTTATAACATAATAATAATTTATTTTAATAATAATTTTATGTTTAAATATTACTTTCTTATACTATGTGAGCTTTTCTTATTATGATTTTCTTCAATAGTTTGGCATTTACTGTTGGAAAATCAATTTGCGATTACCCTGAGACACTTTGAAATGCCAAACAAAACTCATTGTGTAGGAAGTACGGTAATACTCAATGATAAGATTTCGTTGTTCATGACGTTTCATATCCCTCATAGTATGTATATCCCTCTAAATATATCGTTCTGAGAGCTCTTAAAAAAGGATAATTATCACAATTTCGTTTGAAGTACGAATTGAGAATTAATGTTGTTTTCAAGACGCCTTATATAGAAATAAAAGTCTTGTAAATGAGGATTTGTTCACCACATACTTTACATAGTTACGAATCGGCAATGTTGAGAGGATAAGATATAATTATTGTATACCTTATAACGTGTTAAAAGATTTTTCTGAAAGTTGATTAGTGACCTACTTTTCCTCTTGAGAAGGACTCTTTTACACCAGTTTTCATATCTTGTTACTGTTACTGTTCAAGCCTTATCAAACTTCGTAAAGCAGTCTCATCAATTTGATAACAGTAGAATATACACTTCTAATCCTTCAGAGTGAATGAGCTTCTAAGTGAGAGGTCTTAAATTTGGAGTCGCTTGCACCATAACTATATTTCCATAAACGATTACTTTTGAGTATCTTTCACAAAAAAATGCATTCTTGCCACAAGATTATTGTAGTATACACTTCCTCGATCTTTCTCACAGTATCTTGCTCACTGCATTGTAATAAAAATACTTTGCAAGGTGCATTACCTTTCGTTGTGCTGTTTCAAATTCACGAACGACAGCACTTAAGATTTTCCCAAGTGCTCTGTACCGTGTGGCGTAGTGAATAATGGGCCTAGGTTTGTTGCTTATGGAGGAATTTTATAACGATGTAATTTAACTCACTGAATGTCTTTTGTTTTTTCCTTTGATAGAATAAATCCATCAATGCAATATAAAAATTATCAATATAGTTCTCTATCTTCTAAAATATTGTTGATTTTGCTATATAGTAAACAACGTTTGCAGACTTCAAGAGAGAATTAGGAAGCGTTATAAGGAAATAATCGTAAGGATGGATAGTCACTTCTAGTCGTTCTCCCCGTGAGGTATTAGAAAAGTTCATAGGAGTTGGAGTTAGGGATATAGGTGTTTTTACATCTACCATACGCTACTAGCTACTTGGAGGGTCATTATTTAAATTTAAATATCTAAATAAGAAACGTGCGCGGTGAAAATTAAATTGTTTCAGAAATTCGTCAAATCTTCTTTTACTGTTTTAACTACGTGGCGACTGTAATTAGCAGTCAAAACGAGCCTGCGAATCTCTCATATAGACTTATGAATGACCGATTAAACAGTGATATGCCGCTTTCTTAATTCTAGGACAGAAATTGCGTTCTGTAGATCGCCCGTTGTCTCCTTAATTCGTTATATGAATCTCTCTGCTGAGATAAAAGGAAACACCGCCTCGAAAGAATACATTGATCCACCGCATAATTCCAGCATTAAACATCGGATATGCAACCTGAGATACGCGCAGGTGCTTGCAGATCATGAGAGTTCCTCTTTTCTCTCTCAGGCTTGTTTGGAGAGTGTGCATTCAGACATCACCTTTACGAAAAAGCCGAGCTGCTTAAATCTTCAGCTTATCTGATGCATGTCTGATACGGACCTTTGCCCTCTCGACCGCCCCTTCGAGCCCCGCCCGCTCCCCTCCGCGTGTCACAAGACGTATTCGACGAATCGGAATTTTGTTTGCATTAGCATGCCGAACGATGGCCGTATCAGCTGAGAGCAGCGATGATGTCTTACTGAATGCATAATGGGAGGGCATAATGCGAAAGGGAGCGTTGCGCTTTCCCCCGAATTATGCGATCGCCGCGCTTCCGTTGATGCGGGCGGCGGCAGGAAAGGTGCGGATCAAAAGGTGGTGTTCGCTCTTTCCGGACTTATCTCGCCCGTATGTCGAATTTGCGAAATTTCGAGATGAAGCCGTCGGGGTCCGTGCACGAGGTTCCCGCAAGCGGTTTCGAAAGTTCTCGCGTAAAAATTGGGTATAAATCGTTTGTGATAAGGTCTCACGAAACCCTTTCAAGGGACGAAGCGCTAAGTTTTCGTGAGTTAGGAAAGAAGGGATACGAGATATTAATATAATTATAGCGTCTTTTCTTTGAGATAGAATGAGAATAATAAATCCCTTCTTAAATCTAACCTTTCATTAGTTAAAATAAAACAAAATTTGACGACGTCCGTAAAATATAAATATTGCGGACGTTGTTTTCTTTTAACTAATAATGGATAATTTCCACCATATCTCGCCAGAAGTGAGTGAAATGATTAATTATATACACTTTCATCATTAAAGATCCAATAAAAGCGCTGAGTTCTTGTGAGATAGAAAAGAAAGGGGACGAAATAGTAACAAAGTGAATTTTTTTTGGGTTGGATTGAGGCTGATTCTATCTTCTAACATTTCGTTATTTAGAATATAAAATGAAGAGATAGAACATAGAAGAAAACTACATGGTGAGTGTAATAACCATAGTTTTCATTCAGGTAAAATAAAAGCATCCGCAAGAACAGTGGTGTGAAAAACCTGCTAAACGTGCGGATAGTTAAATAAATTTTTAGGGTGGAAGCAGATTGAGAGGGATCTGAAAGGCAAATAAAATATTACTTATATATCTACATAGATGTTAATAGAAATATGTTTGCATTAGAATGAAGAAAACAATAAATGTTTCGTAAAATCACACTGGAATGTACGAATTCAAATTGGGTACTCATCATTTTCTTCATATTAATTTGTACCTGAAATAAAATAAGGAATTGTCTCGTATACATTGTTCTGAAGATGGCGCCTTTGGGAGAGCAGCAAAACATTGACTGAAATTTTAGCTGATACCCGGCAAGAAACCCGAGAAAACTTCCTTCACAAAAGAATTGCTCACTAATTCATTAAAAATCAGCATTAGAAAATCAGTCCTGTAAGCAATTATTTGGGGCAAGCATTTATTCCGCAAACTATACTTGAATTCATGAATTTAAATAATATATTATTATAAAATCTTTATTCATTTATGAATGAAAAATGATCGACTATCGTTCATTTATTTTATCTATAATAAAAGGTGGTTATCAAAGACCTTGTGGAGCGTCGGTGTAACAGCTTGCTAATTTGGTTATTTTAAAATCATCTGCATAAACTAATTTGGAGCCCGCTTTTCGCGTGAAAGTGAAATCTCAACAATTGGAAAGATATTTAAGTCTTTGCAGGAAGCTAGGGAAATGTGTACATGGAGAAGGTTGAAGAAAATGAGACGGATAGAGAAGAAAATCAGCAAAGCTCTAAACTAAGTCAAAGAGGGAAATAATCAAGTAAAATAAGCGGAGGAAAGGGAAATTAAATTCGTCGGGCTTGTTTTCAAGCATACTAACTTCATAGAAAATACCGTTAAGGGAAAATGAATAGGAAGGCAAAGAAATAAGTTTCTTGATGGCATGAAAATTATTATGAGAGTAACCGAATATCAGGGCTTTAATAGAATATTGATAGAGAAGCCATACTGCTGCAACGGCAGGGCTTTTAGTCCAAAATGTCTTGAAACAATGCTGGTTGTAAATCGATTTCGTTCTTGGATTTATGTCTCTATATGTAAGGCTGTAAGACGATGTCTGACAATTAAGTTCGGAGAATTGCATGGAAAATGTTCGGGATGCTTTATTTCTGTGCTCACCTTCAAAATAATTCCCTTAGAAAGTTTCTCTCCAATACCAGTATGCACTCTAATCTTAAAAGCAATTGTGAATCACTAATCACTGAAATGATATTAAGAACTGAAGTTAAATTAGTCTCGATTCCGTCCTTGTTAAATGTATCAATCTTAATACTCAGCAAGCCGTCTTTCGTCTTGTGGCAGTGGCTATAAACACCGTGCATTCGGAGTAATTTGGTTTGTTATTATCTGGTATCGTTCGCGGAGAGAATTAGTTCTTAAAACGATTTGCCATAGCATCGATTTCTCTTAATTTACACTCTTGATCGGCCGAAGTAGCATGTGGGTCGCATGATGCCCGTTGTATCTTCCGCAAATATACTTTTCCTGAATTTATCAAGCAATGAAAGCATTTTTTAACAAAATGTCAAATTTTCTCCTCTCACCACGTAGAATAATTGAGGAAATAATGCTTCATAAAGAGTATCTATATACGTTTTTTAATTAATTAACAATAATTAAACTCTCCCCTTCCTTAGCAAAAATTCGAAAGTTGAATCTGTATATTATTAAGTGGTTTCAAATTAAATATATCTTTTTAGGTTAGTCATATGAAGCAACTGTCTACATCATACGATATTTATCTAACAATTGATCAAATATTTTCTTTGAAAAAAACTTAGACGTTTGAATATTTCATTGATATTTTCACCTTCATAATTCCTGTGAAAAATTATAATAATAAAATAATAAAATAATCCCCTCGGTATCCGAAGCCAACTGTTTGACTGACCCTTTGTTTGGTTCTCATTTCTCACGGCTATGCTAACATTACCAATTCATTGTTTCTCGAAAGTCGCAGCCATTATTCAGGAGAAAGTGATTACACTCACGTTACACTCTCATTCTACCTTTGCGACCCGACAACATGGCCTTTTATTCAAGTTTCAGGATAATTTATCTGTCTAACATCACTCCTTTGTCGTCACGGAAAATGAAGAATTAAATAATATTCAAATCCTCTCAGTAAACAGCTGACTTCGCGTCGCATATGATAAAGATGATAAACTAGGAGTATTTCTTTATTTTCTGTGAGAGAATTTTCTCTATTTTTTAACTAATTACAGTACAGATGATATGAGACGAATAATTACAGTTCAAACGAGGAAAGATCTTTCTCTTATTATTAATATTTTTCTCTAGAGCATCCGTTAACATATCAAATAGACCTCTGATTTAGACTCGTCAAAGAACATACTCATGCATATTTTATGTGGTAGATGGAATACTATTCACTCTATGCATTATCAAGCAATCCATCTCATTATTAATGAAATGGTTAGAAAACTTCGACCGCCCATAACTGGTGTTCTTCTCAGTCAAAATATACTATCATTGTTTAAGTTAGGCTATTGTATTGTAATTTATTCTGGGTCACGCAATTTATTGAAATAATATCGATTTTAACATGAATATTTTATCGCTTGTCATTGATAAAAGAAAAACCTTACCCTTAAACTATCAATCCTTAATTAATTCAAACTGATCTTTGTTAAAAGTTTCGGCATGTAGAATTTGTTTTACGAAGAGCAATTATAAAACGATACTTTCATTTGCTTGATTTAGTCTTAGCATATTTCATGACTTAATTAATTCTTGTGTTCTGGTTCTTAATTTATGTGATTATAATTTTCAATGTAATCTGTGAATGTAATGAATACAAAAAATAACGTCTTCTTGGATGAAAAATCCACGTATTTTACGTTTCATATAAACTTGTATTTTTACATTCTTTATCGTGGCGTTGTAATTATGTATTTTCATTTTAAATGTCGACTAATTGCTTTATACTATTGGTATTTAATAATGGTTGATAATTTAAAAGTCACGTCTTCCGAGAAATATAGACTATATGCTATAGGTTAGAGAAGATAGGTAAGTGATATAAATAAATCAGTTTCAAGTAGACTCATATTGCTTAATTATGAATGAGAAAAATACACGAATATAAGCATTCAATAATTTCATTATATTTATTCGGAAATTTCATAAAGAATTATCCACCACTATGGACACTCGTAATTTTTCAAATATTTGTAATGGAACGCCTTAAATAAACACGTATGCATGTTTGGGCAAGATTGTATTTGCTGCAGCCTGCAATAAAAGTTGCGGAAGATTACGATGAATGCAGCATGCAGATCCTTATGGAAATTTCCCGACTCACCGTGAGCAATAAATCAAAGACCTCGCTGGGTGATACCATTTGATTCAAGCGATCTTTTATTTACATGAAACGCTTGCGTAACGACGGATCGTAAATCTCCCCGTCTTGCTCTTTACTTTCTGGGAAATTCGTGTCGTTGCTGCATTTACATTCGTGAGATCTCCGCTAATATCGCGAACCGTAAAACCAAATTTTTATTTTTCATCTCTCATTCGGTACAGGATAGAGAAATACGTGTCTGACTGATGTAAAAATTCATCAATTGAATATTCTCTACATATTTTGGAATACAGAAAAATGTATTGTTTGATGATAACATTTCGCTATGTGAAATTCTTCTACAACTTTGGGGATGTAGAATATGCATCTTTCATTTACTTCTATCACAGTGTTATTCATGGCTGCATGATTTAATTAGTTGGAGACATGAGTGGATATGAATTATGGTATTTCCTCATGGAATACTATTATAACTGTTGCTTGTAAAGTCATTGTGTTTCACTTACGTGAATATAATAATAAATAATAATAACAATACATTTTATTTCACCCTTTTTTTACAATAATAGATCATACAAATACAATGTTTTGGTCTAATAAAGACCAAAAGAGAACCAAAGAATGGGGGAATATAGGTACCCCAGAGGAAAAGAACCTGTGTTAGGGTTACTACAAATTAAATTTGCATGCGACCAAACAAAAACAAATACAAAGAAATTTACAATTGCATAGAAACCATAAAAGGAAAAACAAGAAAGAATGTATTTACAAAATATTTTCCAAGTTTTCACTTAAAAGGGCCATATCCTAAAATTTCTTAGATATACAAAAACCGAAATATAAATATCTATTGTATATATATAGCTGCTTCTCCGGATTCATTCATATATATAGATAGATAGATAGATAGGATACTAATTTACAGGCTAAACCACAAGCGTCAACTTGAAATTTTTACGACGTGTTGGCCATAACATGTAACCGCCAGAAAAATTGCGATTTTGAACCTGTGTCATGGGTTCGATTCCGGAGGGCACCAAAGTCCCTATTTTTTCCATTTAAATGCATTGCCTTGATTTTCGGGAATTATTAAAAAATACTTCCCGCATAGGTAGAGAACTTAAACTCAAGGAGCCTATAGATATGGTTAGGATCTTTCGATAACGTAAATGACTTTTACGAAAAATATCCTGGGTTCGATGCTAGAACGATGCAAAAATCTGCCCTTTAAATACATTGAGGTAGTTTTTCATTATTTTATCTCGGTTTAAGTAAAAAAATTATATACCGCCATACTGTTCCTGGGTTCGATGCCAGAGCACATTAAAATTTCTCTCATAAGGAATATATGTGAAAAGTAGGACGTCGTTTGAGGCAGTTGCAACCAATATTTCTGCTTGAATTTTCATACTTTGTTAGAGATGGTGATTTTCTGTTATTCTGCATAGAAAGTATTGCTAGAAAGACCCGGGTTCGATGCCGGGCGGCAAATATATCCCCCATATATAATACATTGGGGTAGCTTTTCATTATTTTTTTGGTGCATTTATCGATGTGATAGGAAGTCCTTGCATTGGTGGAAAGAGTATATTACAACTTGGTTTAAGGAAAAAATTAGATAAGAGCATGCTTCTCCTGGGTTCAATGCCAGAGCACATTATATTTTCTCACATAAGGAATATATGTGAAAAGTACGACGTCGTTTAAGGATGCTGCACCCAATATTTCTGCTTGAATTTTCACACATAGTTAGAGAAGGTGATCTTCCGTTGTGCTGCATAGTAAGTTCACCAGGAAGACCCGGGTTCGATGCTGGACGATTAAATTGCAGCGAATTTCAAGAATATTTTCAATCCTTTTTTTTTTCTTTTAAGGACCGTCCCGATATGATGCCTACTTTAAATTAGTGTTGTCGATCTGCTTGTAGTATGCAAGCTACATTTTATTCGTATAATATATAAACCGAATATGTATCCTTTATGGTACATGTAGGTTTGGTGAAGAAAGCAAGGGCAAACTACCTCACTCCTCATTATGCCTAGTATGCCTCATCACCTCCTATTAGTTTTTGATAGCTAATCATTGATTGAAATAAAAACCAGCCTGCGGGCTGAATTGGGCAGAAAATACAATGAACTTGACCGAAAATACCAAAAATTCGAATCAAATCTACTTTTTCTCAGTAAAATCCAAGCTTTCTTGGGTTACTATTTCATAAATCAGTAACAAAATCGCCGAAGTTTTTCATTCATTGTAACATTGCCATAAAAGCATAAATGAGTCTAACGCTACCCACTAGCCATAAGGAATGATTTCCAACTGACAATGAGACTTATTTTATGCTAGCCATGCGCACTAAATACTTTGCGGCATGGAGCATAAATTCCGAAGAAACATAAATACCTTACATGAGAGAAATATTAGGATTTCTCCGTTTGTTTGGACGTTGTCATGCTACCATTAGACCGTAGAAATGAGGGAACAAAATGTCGGCTGAGCACGAATACCATGAATTTCAAATGAAGACATGGTTTAGGTCTGATTTCCAGAACATGCAATCCTTGGTCTGTCTAATCCTTGGAAATTTCCGAGATATCCAAAGGTTAGAGGAAATAAGTTTGAATCAGCATTACAACACTTCAAAGTTGAATTTCGTTTATATATTAGTTCAATTTTAACTCAGAATAAACCTTGATAATAACTCAATGTATTTTTCGTTACAAGTGAATTTCAAAAAGGTCAAAGCTGAGAGTTATCATGCTGTGAAGGAATGCGAAATGTATAATCAAGCAAGACGAAAGAAAAACTTCCATTTCTTATACTTGGATTGTGCTATTTGAATGAGAGATAATGTAATAAGTACACCAGTAGATGAGAAAGCTTTTATATAGTGATGGGAATTTGTAACGAATATTCTAGAGAAACATTTTCGGTTAATATTTGTAGAATCTTTAGCTTGGAATGTTTTCTTGGGCGGGTATGAAACGTGATCTCTAAGAAAAGAGATAATTTGGAGAAAAGAGGTCTAATTGAGATGTAAATATAGTGTATGCTGGAGAAAATCCGTTTAGTTTATAAGGAGAGTAACGAGGATTTACTTAACGTGATGATAGATAAGAGGGGAAATATAGAGGAAAGAAGAAGATCGCTTAATGAAGAAGGTAATTGAAAGTAGGATGCAAAAAGAGAACACAAAAAGGAAGATAAAGGTAAGATACGCATTGAATAATGGATGGAACATAAAATAGATAAATAAAGGAAAGTGCGTGAATTAAAGGGATAAAATCCTGATTTTTTGACTGATGTAGGTTTGCCTATCTCTCATGGTGTACAGTTACGTGGTTGGCTATTCAGATTTATTCTAATTATCAGTCATCTTCGGAACCTGCAAATATTCACATTTTATCCCTCTGGGCATTTTTCATCTTCCTTATTATACCTGCATAAAAGCACGAGGAATGATTCCAAATCACCCATTGAGAAAAACTAAGTTTTCTCACTTCTATTTGTGAAATAATCTGCGGAAAAAGTTAAATTTCCCGCGAGTGGTCTTCTTTGTAAATGTGGTTTGGAGAATCATAAAATCAGAATATTTTCCCAAGAGATCTCCAACTTTCCACGCTTTAGCTTTATAATTTCCTGATTTCCACAAGCATATCATTTGGCAGCATAATTTCTCTATTTTTTTAATCACTGTGTGACGCTTAAAACCCGTTTCCTCTTCTTTTCAAATCTAAAGTTTTAAGTATTCGTGTGCGAGAGATGGAAAGATAGTGCGTCAGCTGTCATTGCGGAATTACCATGCGTATCAAGATGTCGGGACAACTCGGAATATCTGAATACACATTTTAAAATAACGGACACCTAATTTTTCTTGACGCTCATGTTGATGAGCATGTGATTTGCTTCGTAAGTTTTGTTTTCTTCAAGTTTATCTCAATGAAGCTATGTCTTCGATAATTTATTGTGTTTATCTCACTTTCAGTATATATATAGTCAGAGCATGAAGAAATTCCCGACACCTAGATTTGGCTCACTTTGACTTATTACATTACACCGTGAAAGTTCTCATTCATAACTTCGTAGCTTATCCAAATCTTACTCTTTGAATAGCCAAAAGATAAAGTAAGATGTGGAACCCTGAAACCCAGGAACCCTGAAAAATCTTCCATGACAAGTACAAGACAAGTAATGCATATGTTGCTTAGGTTTTTTGAAATTCAGACTGACTTAGCTAATCCACAGTGATAATTCATGTATGTATTACATTTTCATATTTTTGTATTTATTTATTTATTATTATCATTTTTTTATTCATACGAGCTTATTTTGTATTTAGTTGGGTTTATCCCATGCCTGCATAGTAATATTTTTTAAATTTTTTAATTGATTGTTATGTAAGTTAACCTCACCACCAGTCCTTGCGACTAACTGCGGCGGTTTTGCACAGCAAAAAAGTAATGCTGGCCTTCGAATTCGGTAATGCGTCTCAGGATGTTATGCAATAAGATAGAGAAATGCAAATTTTTAGAGATTACCCAAAACATAAGGAAGTTTGATTTTATGTTGATTTTCTATCATGTTGAAAATTTCATCATAAAGAAATTTGAATTTCAGGAAAGTTTCGACTTAATTAATCAGGTTAAATCCCTCATTGAATTCCCTTACTGAATTAATAAGGATGAACAAAAAGTTTTTTGAAGTCGGTTTTATTTATTTCATCATATTTTTTTCCCAATTTTATTGATTAAGGTATTGACACCGTTAAAAAAGCTCTCCTTTAATTCATTATTAGTAATTTGTTTAGTTAATCAAATACAGTTAATTGATGTCGAAGGGCCTTTCTCGGCGATCTAGTGGTTGGCATAAGCCTTCCTTTGTCAATGTCTCGGGTTCGAGTGCCAGCTCATAGGAATTTTTCTGAAAGGGAATGAATACCTATTTTTTCTGATTCTCCTGATAAGGGTTGACTGCCCGAAATGCACCTTGCACCTGGCCATTAAAATCAGCGCCAAAATGAAATTCATCATCACCAATCATCTCCAATCATCAGCCGACCACATAAGTTATGATAAAAGATTGGGGAGAAATGAATCATTACTTGAATATTCAGATATTACGCATACTTTCCTTGTCAACTCTTTGTAATTTAACAAGTTAGAGATGCGATGTAAATGCGCAAGATGCTTAAAATTTACACTCCTGTCCACTGAAATGTAAATCGAGGTCATTAAAAATCCAACATAATCACACGGAATCAGAATATAGATGTCTGACTTCAGCTATAACAAGGAGAAAGCCGTGGTTTTGGTCACATCAAATACATTAATCTAGGCATTCTTTCCGTAGAAAGTGGGACTTTTTTCATCTATCTACTAGATCTAGTTTAGAATCTGAATTTCCAATTTGCCGAATAAAATACCGTTCTTGTCGAAATATGAGGAAATAGGTTGTTACGATATAGGATGCCCGAGAAAAAGTGGATGCTAAAAAGGAAATGATCGTAAGAATCCTAGTAGATGATGTTCTAAAAAAGAGAGAAAATAATTTAGCGGCGTTTCATAAAAGTATCAAAGTTGAAACGTACTATGAATCCTTTTCCATCCCCTAGTAAGAAACATTTTTACTGGGATAGATGTTGACAATATTTGGCGTGCTTATCATATTTTTATCAGTGTATGCCTTAGATAATTTAGTAAGAAATATTTTTACCGAGACCGATGTTAACAAGCTTTGGCATGTTTTTCATGTCTCTTTCTTTATATCCGTTAGAAAATTTTTATTATACTAATAAGACCTCCTTTGCCAATTGTAATTATAATGAGTATTACATCAATCTCTTAGGATCCCTATTTCAAAATTTGTTTTTTCGAAAGACATTAATCCTGGTTACCATGTAAACTAACTACTAGAGTTTTGCCTTCCCAGAGGCTATTCATATTGACCTAGAGTCAAAACCAGGACGATTTTTAAAGTTAAAAATCTGATGTGGCCAGCACATGACTTTCTCCATATATAAGATAGATATAATAGTATATTCCTAAATATCATATTTATGGAGATATTTTGAAAACCGGAAATGAGCTTTGAAGAATGAAGCTCGACTTCCGGTCAATCGATTTACTTCAAAATCTAATCAACTCTAACGACATCAATCAAAATACTATATATGAAATTTGGTGGTGATCCAACAAACAGTTTTTATGTTAGAGCGCCCACAAAGTACATAATCAGCTACTTCCGGTTGATCAGTATGTCACGAATAACTCCTAATCAACCGGTGATACTAAAATATGTTAAATACAAAAATTATAGTAAAAGACATTATCTAAAACTTTTATAAGGTGTACAATATACCTATATATCATATTTATGGAGATATTTTAAAAACCGGAAATGAGCTTTGATGAATGAAACTCGACTTCCGGTTTACCGATTTACTTGAAAAACTAATCAACTCTGACAGCACACACCACAGTACTATATATGAATTTTGGTATTGATACGACTAATAGTTTTCACGTTAGAGCGCCTACTGTCACACACACACATACACACACACACACACACACAGACATCATTCCAAAAATGGTCAAAACGTGTTCTAGGGACCCCAAAACATGTATTTCCGTTGAAATCTCGAAGTCGATTTTTTTCATGAAAACAATACTTTCTCTATACTTCGTATATGGAGAAAGTAAAAATATATGGGTACCGATGACTAATTATGAGAAAAATTTTAAAGCTTTATCTCTTCAATTTTAGCAAACATATGCACAGATATATGTTTATTACACATATATTCTTATCCGTTTGCTAAATTATTGACTCGCATGCTGAGACATACAGCACAATGGCAACTAAAATGAAATAAAAGCTTTCTCTGGTAGTAAAGTTTCCACGTAAAGTTCTCCGGGACAGGTGAGATAAATGAATGCGACCATCCACGTATTTCTCCCCGACGGAATCGATTCTTCTTCAGCGGGTGAAAAAACTGCTCCATTTAAATACCTAATGCTGAGACTCTGAAATCGTTTGCAACTCGTGTCAATGGTTTAGACTCGATCGACGCTTTCTTGTGACTGCCAGGGTTCCAATGTTGCTAGGGAGTTTATTTTCTTTATCCTATTCCTTCAACGCGTATTTTTTACTGCTTCTTATACTCGTATAAATTTATCAATTGGTTTCTAGTGATTTCCGAAAGTATTTTTGATGATGTAAGGCAATCTCTTGTTTAGTTTTCATCCCACTTTTCTTCCCGCGGCTGTTTTCCTGCTCATATGCACTGAGTATGCCTATTTCTCTGCATCAAAATACCTCAGTGTTTGTTAAATTTGCCCACCGTTCACATTCTTCTTTCTTTCTCGCTTCTATTTCTAATCCGTTATTTACCAACCCTACTTTACCACTTCAAGCAGTTGTTGATAAAACGATTTCAAATGGGCTTAATCCTTCATCCATTTTCTCCATAAACTAGTTCTTTTGTAGTTTCTTATAAGTAGGTTTGTAGCAGAATGTTTACATTTCTACACGTTTGAACACGTTCTAACTTTCTTTTTTTATCTTCGTTATAAGCTTCAATGCCCTATTTTCCTTGAATACATGGGGCTCAAATCATCACAAGGGTCCTAAACTCCGTAAATTCTCATATCATGACTCGTTTAAATAACATTTGGTTTGCTACCTTGCTATTTTTACCATTTAAAATACCTTTATAAGAAATATTATGTGATTTCTAACGCTACCATGATAATTTTTGCCAACAAAGTGATGTCTTTTCTCAATTTTTTTACTACTACGGTGGGTGTTTTCCCGCAACGTGGGTTTTTTCTTTTGCAACCTTCAGTGGCAAAGATTTTTTCCCCACACTCTACTCTGTCTTTTTGTTTTAATTTAATTTATACTTGTTCATATTCATATTCTGACGACATACGAGGTTAGGTGGAAGAGTGGCCCACTTGGGCCTAACCTCGCCCATTAAGGGGCAAACTAACTAACTAACTAACATATCGTACCATTTTATCCTGAATCTCTTTCCTAGAATCTTGATTTCTTGATTTTTTGTATATTAACTATACAGTTATTTCTCATAATTAGAAAGATGTACGGAATCATTGTGATGGTCTAAAATGCCTAGTATCTTAAAAGGGGGGTACAGTATTTTTCCTCTTCTTATACCGGTTTTACACGTCTTTAAAATACTTTAAAACCCTTTACAGTATATTCTAAGTATACAGTATATGCATTTCAATGCGAAGAATATTCATCGTCGGTTTTCTGGGTGGCGTTTAATTTCTTTCTGTCATTTGTGTTTATTCTTCTTTTCCTTTAACCCTCTGCCTTTCTGAAAAAAATGTGGTGCTGTTTTTCCTGAATCGGATATGATCTTCTCATTCCTTAATATTATTTATGTTAAACAAATGTTGCCTTAATTGAAGAACATATTAGAACTTGGTGAAGCGTTGTTTTGTGGAAATCCAATTAATCCATTTCAATTATTGTGTTTTATCATCTTCTTTTTAATTGTGGTTTTTCAATGAACAGATATGTGATTGAATTTCGAGTTGAAGTAACCTTATTGTCCTTTTTATATGTTTATATTCTTGGTTTGGAAAGGAGAATAGCCTTATAATTGATACCTACCTACACACATAAAACGTGTTTACCGATCAACGCTCTTGCGCTGGTATTTATAAATACTCGTTTCCTCGTTCAGAATCAGAATCAGGAATTTCAGCTGGTTGAGAACCCCTTGTGTTGAGTATACCTTATGTTTCATCTTCTTTTAGTGCCTTTCCTGTTTTCAGACCTTGGGTATCACCTCGTTGAATTGCTCATAATGAAGTATGCTTGCGTAAACCATGGTTTTATAGAAATAATGGTGGAAATAACTACAGTAGAAGCCCGGTAATCCGGACGAATTCAGGCACATAGGCGTCCGGATTATCGAGGTTTTCAAAAAATAACGTAAAAAACATTTTTTCTCAAAAATTATATTTTATAGATAATGCATGTATATATTGCATAAGGTATTACAACATAGAAAGTGGATGAATATTATCAGCGAGCGAAAAAGTCAGTTATTTTCTTTTGCGCGACCGTTCTTATTTTTAAATCAAGTGCGTAGTCTGTCCACCTCTCGTTTCTTGTTACTTATATGCGTGTTTATATGTTCACTAGAAGAAGTTGCGGGTTTGCATAACTCCCAATGGACCGTCCGCATTACCGAGGGTTCCGGATTAGCGAGTGTCCGGATTACCGGGGTTCTACTGTAATATGAAATTTCACAATATTTTGTTCAATGTGAACGGTTTCGTCTTAACTATTTATTGTTATTATCAGGCCTTTCCTTCCGAAACGCTTTTCTCAGTTGTGACCCGATGATAACTATAACTAGTTGATACCAGTCCGGTCGCATTAAACAAAAATATTATGAAATTTCATCTTAGTAATTCCCACCATTATTTCTATAATTCAGTTTACCCATGTAACGGCTTCTTTAATCATTGTTTTATGTTCTGATACCAATATCCTATGTTTACCAATACCCAAATTTTTTTTTCCATCCCCACCTTATTCGCTGTCTTGATGAAAGTATTTTAAATTGTATTTTATTATCTATAGTATTTTATTATCTATAGTATTTTATTATATTTATTAATTTCTTCTATTTGTCTTTTTTATTGTTTAGACCGTTCTTGATCAATTGTTTATATACTTGTATATTTCTCCCCTACTCACATATAAATGTGCAACTAATTGTTATTTTTTTGTTTTTATGGTATTATTTCTTTGTCTTCTTGCCTTTGTATTTCATTTTATCTCATTTTATCACTAAATTTAGTTTCTAATCTGTAGGTTTCGCAGATTTTTCACACCCCCTTCTTGAGTGTGTTTTCCTGCAGTGGAATTATTTTCCTAAGCTCTTAACTTAGTTTTTCAAATCCATGAAGTAGTCTTCTTTTTTGTATCTTTGTACTTTTATCTCTTTCCTTAAATTTATTTGACGAAGGGTTAGATGTAAGAAGAGATTTTTTAGTTTCAATCTTCTCCTAAATAAAGTCATTTATTATTATCATTGTATTATGTTTAGAGCAGCGTTATAGTTTAAATTTGCCCTCCATTCAAAGTATTTTCGTCCCCTTTTAAAAACAAACCTTGGCGACCAGTAGCGCAGGTTCAGCGTCCCATAAACAAGACTTATCGTCAAAATCTGCACAGCACGGCGTTTTCGCGAGACTTGATCTGGGTCCGAAGGAAGAAAACAAGGCTTTGATGCTCCACCGCGTTCTCCTAGGAGCTAAATCTCTTTTCTGAAAACGAGCACAATCTCCCGCCTTCAAATAACTCCGTCAAGATGGAAATAGCTCCACGAAAGCCTCACTTATGCTCCGAATCGGCGACTCGGAGAGGGAGAGAAAGATTGCTGTTACCGATCGTCTATTGTTAGCGCTTCATCTCGTGCAGTAAGGGAAAGGGGTCTAGGACAATTCGGAGCGGCCCTTTCGCAGAGATTATTGCCCAAGACAATTCAACACTGACATTTCAACGCCAGTGCTTCTGCACTTGTGTGGTTTATTATTAATTCGTTGATGAATATTATTATTATTTATTTGATAATCTATGGTTAATTATATATTATTTTTTAATAAATTATTTATTATTTGTTATTATATATGCTGCAAGTAGAATTTCTTCCGTAGGCAGCTCCAACCATTGTCTGTAAACAACTTAATTCAAACCCCAATCTCTCGCTCAAGACGTAACACACAAACACATATTTTAAAAATAATGTCAATACCCACAGACAGTATTCGAACACCGCAAAACGACATCAAGATCTAATTTGCATACATATCTCACTTCCAAAACATGTACTCCACACATATCCTCTACCACAAAAACTATACAGTTTCTCAGTTTACAATGTTACTTTTCAGGCCAAAATATCACTTCATCGTTTTCACATCGTCACGTTTACAAATATCCAAATAATAAATAAAACAATATAAAATGCACTCAATTGCGTACATAAACTACAGCATCTACTTTTACTCTCATTTCTATTTTTTCGGTAAGAGCTTGATTATTACGTAAGTTTACTCCCACGTCAAGCATTATGGGTCTTAACTTCACTTTTTTATCGTTTACATATGCAAGCGACATTGAATCCATGCGGTTCCTATAGTAAAAACGCTGTTAAATCAGTTTTAATTGAAAATATACATTGCTATTATACCTTTTTATATGACGATGAGATAGTGTCTGCGGATGTGGAACCGGAAAATTTTGAAGTAAATTTATAAATAATTAAGTAATTTGATAATAATTAATGGGAAAGACTATCATCTCCTAATTATTAATTAATACGTCAGGATGTTCGAACTGTCACAGTATTATGGAATAGTCTCGGAATTAAGAGAAACTACGAATTATATAACGTAATTATATAATTAAATCTGCAGTTAAGTTCATATAACCCAGGTGGCAGAGTATGGAATCATACAATGAACGATCACAATAGTTGTTTACAAGTAATGCAGAGTAGAGTATTTCCTCTCTACTAGGGTGAATACCAGGCAGATTATTTAATTTTCCCTCCTCCCACAGAAATGACTACCACCTGGCCTGGTGCCTATTGTAGTTTTTAAGAATGAATAAATAAACAATTCGTTCGGCAATATGGCTGTGCGTATCGTCCCCAAGGAAAGATTCGGAAGGATGCGTGCGTTGGAAGAGCGAGGCAAATTTTTCGCTCTGAAGAAGCAATCGGTAGGAGGATACTATGATCAGCAATATCATCGGAACGCGAGGACAGTCGTGTCCAAGGTCGTGGGTATCTCAGCTATTTCCGTTTTCAAGTCCACGGGCGGCAGAGGTGCGAAGGCGGTCCGGACAGTTCCGGAATTCGACTCCCGCAGATCGAGGTCATGAAGCTGGGGAACTTTATCTGTCAGAATCCCTCTCTCTCTTTTACATCCTATTCGCGAGGAATTCCTCGCTTCGTAACCCTTTTGGTGGGTTACGTATTTATTACGTAGCGATTCCGCTTCCCAATGTAAGGAAAGAAAATTTGGAACAAAGCTGCTAATGAATTAGAGGTTTAAAATCTGCAACGACCGTCTTTGTTGGCGCCAATGAAGGGTGAGGAAAACATCCAAAAACCTCTCGGAGATATTAAGTTAAAAAATTAAAAATTATGCATTACGTAATATTTACATGGTTCCTCAATGTTAAACTGTGCTATTAATCATAAGAGTAGGGCCATCATTGCCGAGTAATTTGATTAATTCAGCATAGTATAATTCGTTTATATTCGTATATTCGATTGAAAAACTCTCAATCTGCTACAAATTTCCGACGATAAATTCCATTTCTGATTGTATTTTACAACTTCTCTTTATACCGGTCGTGGTGGTGGAGTGGTTAGCGTGCTAAAACGTTAACGCTCCAACCTGACGGTCCCGGGTTCGAATCCCGGCTAATCGGATTTTTCCGGTTAGGGAACGGTTGTGTGTGTGTGTGTGTGTGTGTGTGTGTGTGTGTGTGTGTGTGTGTGTGTGTGTGTGTGTCTTGTGTTTATCAAAAAATGCAAAAAAAATTGATATAACATAAAAGGGGGTTAATTGGTAGAGTAGCCTTCAAAGGCTAAAATTCGCCCACGAAAAAAGGCATTATTATTATTGTTATTATTATTATTATCATTTTACGAACTTTTTATTTCTTTTTATGAGATTTAATTGTAAATACTATAGGATATATTTCCATACATCATATTTCTATTTGCTTCTACTTCATAATAATTAACTAGCGTAACAATTCATTCACCCTCATATTAATGAACCGAATTAAACTTTGAGATAAGGGAAGAATAAAACATTTAAAATATTCCCTCTACATTGAATTTGCTTTTTAGTCATTACGTTATTTTCGACATAAATTGAAATATTCTTTCCGCGCTAAGAATTGCGTTTATATGCAGGTTGGAACAGGCGTGTTAACATCAAGATAACAAACGGGAACATTTCGGCACTCATCTTTCAAAAGACAGTCTCATCCACATTTGAAATATTCATGCACGGAAACACGGAGCGTGAACTCCAGCCGGTTGTACACAAAATATTCTGCGCAGAATTTATTATTTTAATCTAGATTCGCAACGTTAATTTCTTAACATTCTCGGCCTTTTGTTTATGAGAAGATATTAAGACTATCGTTTTAGAAAGTTCGTGTAGGCGAGTTATTAATGATTAGCCAACGGATTTAGCGATTGTGTGAGATTCCGAAACGGGTTTACACATTCTAATAAATGCACTTAACGATAAAGTAAGGAAGTAGGAAGTGTTCCAAATTTTCTTTCTTTACAGAGGTTTCAATAAAGAAATTTGGAAAGTATTGGTAAAATCCATGGTGTGGAGTCTTTTGCTGTATGGGTGTGAAACGTGGACGAAGGAGGAATTCAAACTTTTAGAGGCATTTGAGATGTGAGTCTGCCGTTGATTGGAAAAAGTAAATCTGGTTGATAGGAATACTAGGCGGATTTGCTGTAGGTGTTTGGGGAAAAGAGTAATTTAATTTAAGTAATTAAGGGTCTACAGAGGAAGTTGGTGGGCCATATATTGAGAGGAAAGAAGCTGGCAAATAACGCAACTGAGGGCAGAATACAAGGAAAAAACAGAGGGGAGGGCAAAGATGTTAATTGAAATTAAGGGTGAGGTAAATTACCAAGAAATGAAAGAAATGGATCTGAATAGGGAATATTGAGGTCTATAAGATCTTTATTAAGGCAAGATTGAGACTGAAAGGTCTCTTCTTATATCGAACCTTTTATTTAATTAAGGTACACTCCTGGCCAAAATTAACGCAGCACCTCCCTAGCGATCCTTACGGCCGGTGCTGCGTTAATTTTGGCCAGGACTGTACATGAACATACAAAAAGATAGACTCATTTTAACATCTTCTTGGAAATGCGAAAGAATATCAAAAACATGTTTTACACGCGTCTTCCCCAAAAGAGCTCCTAAGCACACTCGGGGAAGTATTTATTCGAAATACAATTGAGGGCACGACGCATAAGCTTGCTATATACTTAAAGTGTAGACGATGGAAGTATTCAGCGATTTCTCGCAGTGTTTGCGGGAAATTCATTCTGAGCGTATGTTGGAAAACGGGAAATAACGGTCTGTGTGGCCCGCGGACCATGAAGCGTTTCTCTCTCTTGAAGTCAAATTGCTAGCGGCGACTCTTTGTCGAACGATCTATCTCGCATATTTTATTCCTTCCGCCATGCTTACCTCGCCCTGAATTTCCGACGCAAATTTTGCGTGTGCGATACATACCTTTGTGGCTCTGCTGCAAAGTTTTCTACTTTGAAACGGAGGTGATAGTGTGTGTTGGTAGTTGTTCATGAGTGTTCTGCATAATTGTCCGAAAGATCTTAGCTCAAGTTCGTGAATTTAATGATTTAACGGATTCAGCACCTGGTTGGCGTATTTTAGGAGTCACTTATAAGTTCTTTTCTTCTTTTCCCCAATTATAATTGGATTAATTAAATGTTTCAGATCTCCATATTCGCAAGATATAAATTACAAATGCGGAAATTTCGCGTATCCGGTTTATTCATTTTAAAACAAAAATGAAAGTTATAATTGCATCAGTTAAGGTCTGTCAAGGGAGCACACATGACAGTTCATTAAAAGAATTTCATAATCTTCCCAAAAAGGAGGAATACTGATTCAAAGTAAAACCATAAGATTATAAAAATCTCCTTATTAACAACATATGTAACTTCTTGTGCTGTAAAAAATATGTACTAATTACATGGCTTTGCACACCATATTAGAAATGTTTTGGAATGATATATTTCAGTTGTCCCTCACCTTATCTATTGATACTCCTTGAACCGACATAGTAAGTTCCTCAATAAATCTTATTAATATTAATGTAACCCCACAAATATGTAATAAACCAATTTGCAGTGTTTAGCATAATACAATTATTATGGAAAATTATCATAATGATGCATATAAATTTAACTCTCCGTCTATTATACTCTATCTCATTCTGGGTAATTTTATTTATTCCGTGATGTTCTGTTAAATTATATTTTATCCCGTTTTTACTAGAAAGAAAAGATTTCCGTTGTTTGTACTTTATTACTTTCCTGTTTCATGACGATACTATAAAATGCTACACCGCTGCGCCTATAGATTGACATGAATCTTCAAAAGTTCGCGAAAGTTTATTTAAAGGAAAATTTACGCTGCGTTTGCCGCCAATGCATCGCGGGAGCAGAACTTGCTCCGTCTTCAAGTTTATCGGCGTTGCTATTCTTAGTACGTGCCTTTTCCACCGTAGATCTTGAGAGGTATTAACTTAGCCGAGATTTTAACTTCGTAATTACATTTACTACAAGCGCACTTGCGTAGGACGTAGTGTTACGTCGCAAAAAAACTCCGAAATTTTCTTCCTATTTTTAACGGTGCCCGTGAATTTTGAGTACGATATAAAGCTATGGTTATTTTTAGCTGCATTCGATAGAGTTGCCTTAAAGGGATTAGAGACTTTGATTCATGCAGCTTTTTTCTGTAAAATTTTGTTCTTCGAACTGCATAAATACTCTCCTGTAATTGTTATTTTCACTTAATGTAGCTGATCATTCACTGAGACCGGTCGTGCTGGATAAATATTATGGTAAAATGCTATTTCTTCTTTTTTACTGATGCTATTATTTTCATAATCACGGTTGTCTGCAAGAAAAGAAAGTATTTAGTATCATAGAGTAAGGATGGTACCTTACTCTATGGTAGTATCAAGGAAAGGATTGAAGGCATGATACGGCGTGAACCCTGAAAAATGATCATTGAATTTACATTCGTGAAAAAAGCTTTAGGATACAGGGATTCAAACCCGAATCTTCCACTTACTCTAAACTCGCCGTTGGCTGGAAACTCAAAGAAAAAGGCATGATTCTGTTCTTCGATATAGTTAAATGGCAATAGCTATCTTAGATAATTAGCTAGATAATTACTTACAAGTGGTTGTTTAAATCTGATATTTCCAAGATTACTTTTGTGGAAGGGAGCATTGCTAAAGAAGTAACCGTGGTGATTTTCACAAAATATGTATTTTGAAAAGGGCGACTAGTTTCAACTACAAATAGGTACAGGCATGAAAATGTCTATTGGAAACGAAATTAGTCTCCCTTTTCAAACAATAATTTCTGTAAGGATTGACAGGTGTGCTTTACTTCTTTAACCAAGCTATTGTTAAAGGATACAAAAAGTGAGAAAAAGCCATTATAGTTGTAATCTAGTGCATGAAGCTTTGGAAGTCATTGATAGAAACGCGTTTCTCTGCGAAAATATCATCGTAATTTCAGTTACATATTGTAAGCATGGTAAATAACTAAGTTAAATCCCTCCGAAAATACTTTATGCGACCAATTTCAAAATACATTTTAATCATCAAACGAACTTTTATAGATTTATAAATTCATATAATTTTTGTAATTTATTAGCAAAAGTTTATAATGTATTCTTGGTGGAATTTTACTTAGATATTCACCATCCTTCCTATAACGGAGATCCACAAAATCGAGGCTTCTTCGATTGAATTTAGTTACGAATTATTGTTTATTTTTTAATTTTGTGCATAGGACTGAAATTCTATGAAATAAAGTAATTCCTATACGTAAATATAATTTTATGATTAAATTCCACCGAAAAAACTCAATTACGGTTTCAAAATACATTTTCATCTTCAGGCAAAATTTAAAAATTCATAAATTCATTTAAATTTTGTAAAATATAGGCTAAAGTTTATAAAGTATTTATGGTGGAATTTTGCTTAGTTATTTACTGCGCATACTGTAACGGGGATCCGCAAAGTCAAGGCTATAAGATTGAATATAATTGTATAGTATTTTTAATTTCAATCTCGTGTATGAGGCTTTTGCATTCAGTGAAAGGAACACGCCCCTCTGGGAAAATATTGCAGTAATTTTATTCAAGTATAATTATTTATTTCAATCTTCCACACGAGACTCTGAAGTTTAATCTATTATTATTTGCTACTGTTAGAGAGAAGTCAGGTGACAGCCCCAAACATTGTTAATTTAACCTATCACACTTAAATTAAAACATCACTATATTAATAAACAGGATTAAGTCACACTTTAAACAACAAACAAGACTAAATGGAAGAAAGAAATTTCTCTATCCTTGACATTTTAATAACGTATTACTATTGTTAATTTCAATGTTGGGCATGGGATTTTGAATTTCAATGAAAGAAACCAATTCCTACGTCCTACACCGAGAAACAATTTTATGCATTCCATTCGTTAAGGATTGCGGCACGTCTCCGCTTACCGCTCTTCTTTTGAAAAGCGGCGAAGTCGGAGGCGTGGGTTCGCATGGGCGAATGCAGCGTAGGACGTGAATTGGTGGCCTCAAGTCCGATCCGAGCGGAGCATCGAGATAATGTAACCTTTAAGGTAATTCATCAGCACACGCCCACTGGGGCACACCTCCCACGCGCCCCCTTTCCTCGAATGCCCCCGTGGAATCTGCATTTCGCCCCACGTCCACCCACGCACTCAGCCCCCTTTGTGTCATCGCGTGGGATCGTCTGGTGTGAAAGATGGGTCACTTTAGTGTCTTAAGCGTCGGCGGAGGTCAGGGAAAGAAGCAGGAATGCCTAATGCGACTTGAGGAGGCAGAGGAGATGCATTTTCAACGAGTCGCTTCGGATACGGCGCGTGTTCCTGAGAAGTGTGAAAGACGTCCAGTATTTTTTCCGAGGGTTTTGATTTTTCCTGATCTTCGTGATTTTATGAGTTTTACTCATTCTCACGTCTAACGAGATAAAATATACAGGATTTGGTAATAAAAGTAACTGATAAATAATAATGCTATTATTATTATCTATACGTTTAACCCTACAAATAAGTAAGAACAGGTGGTAGTTTTAGGTCAAATACAATATGATCAATTATTAGATTATATAATAAAGCGAATTATAAAATAACTGAGTTCATATCTAAAATCAAACACAAACACAATTAATTGTCATATACATTCAAATACAATTGTTATCAATTTTCCTGATAACTCTTTACATAGATTATTCAACTTTATAGTTACTACTATTATCGTATAGCATTACAGTGTAAATGATATATTATTTAATTTGATATATTCAATGCGTTATGCGTACTTCTTTTTCTAAGGACATGGATCTCCAGAGGGGAAATATAGGTATCAGCTTCAACGAATAAACTCCCTTTCATGACCAACAATTCGTTTTCGAATAACCTCGATTGTTAACTGGGAATTTTGAAGCAAATTTTCATTTGGATTTAGAAAATATATCAGTGACTATCTTATGGCATATTTCATTTGCTCGAAAAGAGAATGGATTGAAAAATGCTATCGCTCAATGATGGAATTGTTTAAAAGTTATTCGTCTGTATCAATTTTTTGCAGTGAATGAATGTATTCTTTTGTATTTGTAACGTAACGTATGCGTTCATTTGGCAATTCTGGCTGCCAATTGTAAATTTGTAATTTCTGTTTTCTCTTTATGGTTTCTATTCCATCGATTGTCATTTTAATGTGATTTTACCATTACTTCCGTATTGAAAAAAAAACAGAAGAATTAAATATGGTTACGCGTAATTACTCATTATCAAGGTTCTGTCTATCAAATCATAAGTATATACCTCTATCAGGAGAGTAATCACTATTTTTATCTACGTAAAACTTTAATAACTTTCTCGTATTCTGGGCGTGCTCAGTTTTTGAATGAAAATTCAAACAATCGCAAAAATGAAATTACGAAGGAAGAAAATTAAGCATTTAAAAATACTATTTTGAAGTTACGATGCATAGATTGACTTCTCTTTCCGCCTTAGATCTAATAATACATTAATAATCCACGTGACAATTCGATCGATTAAGGTTCAATTTGCTTTGCTGCCGTGGATAACAAAGGGAACTAATGTCTTTATCGTTCTTATCATCAGGTGCAATGCTTTCCGCCGTTAAGCGAAAATTATATGTTTTACCCACGTCGAATACTTGTGTAGAGAATCAATTATGTGTGAAGGCCGAAGTGTTACGCCTTTGTCTTAATGCGCAGAAGGCCGAGGACAGTCACCTGTTTTTGCGGTGAACTTATTGTGGGGAAAATCCTTGAAATGAATGCGTCTCGGAAATGCAATAAAGGTGATGCGAATAAAGATAATGAGATGAATAAAAATCGCTCAGGGATATGACAATAATTGTCCTTTTTCCAGCTGGAAAATATCAGCCGTTATTTCTGTGATTCTATGGAGGCTAACCTTTACTAATTACCGTTATACTTATCAATGAAGCGCGTGAATTTAAGACTGATGCTATAGAATTTACTCAAAATAGATTATTATATTCTTTCTTTTAACAGTTATCTAAATGATTATCGGCAATAAACATGAAACAGATTAGCGAATTATATCATTGTAAAAATATTTCTATATGTACACAAACAGTAGATTTAGAATTCTCAGAGAAATAACCTCGAGGTTATAAATGACACTAGTATATTCAGAAGTCGTATGTATAGCTCATGAAGACTTATTTAATGATATATTTGCTGGATAAATATTAAGGAAGACTTTTATTTCAAAGTTTTAGTAATTTTCGGTACATAGAATTCAGGAAAATATCTTAAAAAGAATTAATATGCATATTAAAATAATTTTCGCTAAAAATTAAAAAGCAGACGTAGAGCCATCTCTTTGGTTAGTACCGCTTTTGCCTTCTCTCAGAATAAGCTACTGATTATAAATTTGTTTATTTTAATTATATTCCATTCTCTCATCATATGTAGGCCTATGCTCAGTGTAGCGGAAAAATAACAAAAGTTTAACTCTAACTCTCCATTTTTATTCGCGTAATTCCATAAAGCTTTATTTATTATTTTATATATATTTATATTTATTATTTTATTTTATCTTATTTATTTTATTCGATTTTATTTCATTATCTTGTTTGTATTTTCTGATTACATTTTTTTTATTGAATTTTTATTGTATTTTCATATTATATTTTCCATTTCGTATTTCATTGATACTATTTTTTAATTGTGTTTTCTTGATTATACCCTAGTGGTTGTATTTTCCTGATTACATTTCATTTATTGTGTTTTGTTGATTTGATTTTATTGATTGTATATTCTAGAACGTATTTTATAATTCTGTGAATATTTTTATTCTAAACTGTTAATGGAAAAAACACGCGTAATAAGCATATGATAATTATTATTAAAGCTATAATTGTGATCAACGTGGAATGGCAGCTATGAAAGTTTATAAATTAAACTTAGTAATTTATTCTTGCTAGCTAGTTATTTAAAAGCAAGAAATACAGATTGGTGTCTTATATGGAAAATCATAATGCCTCACTCTCCAAAAATCTGCAAACTACGTTTTTGGAAACTTAGTACGTTGAATTAATATTTGTGCTATTTAAGTGAGCGAATATTTGACTACCGCACCAAGGTTGAGTTGGAAATCTCATTCCTTTCTTTTCTTTGCCCAGCGACTGTAACTCTATGAATCTGAACACTTCGAACTTACAAGTTTCCTATCAAAAACTTCTCTTTGCTAATATTGTTTAAGTTGTTTTAGCATTTTCACGGAATCTTATCCACGATATTTGATATCGTTGAAAAAATCTCGGGTTTCGGGAACTACGCAAAGGATGATTTCTATAGAAACTACTTGAAAATGGAGTGTTTACTAAAACATTTCAGATTCACAATTCTGTGAGATCTAAGAGATTCTCCAGCGTAGCTAAAGTGAGTGAGCTTATTTTAGGAGCTTAATTTATCTCCGACTTTTTAATTAATACTCGTGAGATTCTTTAACATTTTAACTGCTATTTTATGCTATGTTAAATCTACTTGACATTTGTTTAGCAAATTGGATCTCCAAAATCATTCTTAAAACGGTCAAACTCCAGCGGTGTTTGCTCATATTTCTTTGCCATTGCATTTTATTTATGGAGCTTTCCGATCCTACATATTCTCAAATTTTCTTGCATTCCGTTGCCTCTGAACAAATAGACTTCGAATTGAATTTAAGAGCTATTTATAGTATTATACAGCTTTTCTATGGAAAATATATAAGATTCATATAAATTAATTGATGTAGGTATCTTTATATACGTGGGTGAAGTATTTTACTATATGGATGTGAAACTTGGATCCTAAGAAAAGAGGAAATCAAAAGATTGGAAGCCTTCGAGATATTAGGAAAATTTAGTTGGATTGATAGGAAAACAAACAGGTAGTTGCTGGAGATGTTTTGGAAGGAGAAGGTTTTTAATTGAAGTAATTAAGCATCGACAGAGGGTCAGAAATTAAGGGTAGAATGTTTTTGTTTTGAGAATGTTAATATTTAATGAACCACTAAATGTTGACATTTTTAGAACTAAGAACCTTTTAGAAGAGCACTAATCAGATTTTATGAAACTAATTTAATTTAAAACTCTATGTTGTATTCTGACTTGTCAACTTTTTGTTTATTTTGCTGTTTTACACTCTGTGTTTTATGGTAAACATCATTTTTGTGTTTCTATAACTTGGTGGCTTTACCTGTTTGTGCTATAAAATAAGTAAATAAGGAGAGAGACTTCTAATGAAAGTAATTGATGGTAGTATTAAGGTGAAGACTGAGAGGAGACAATGTCAAAAGATGTTAAATGACATAAAGAGTGGGGTAAGCTACCAAGTAACGAAAAAAAGATATAGAATAGTGAATATTAAGGCATATAAACCTACCGAATGACAGAAAATTTATGCTCGTATTTATAAATGTAGAAATACTAAGATATGTATTCCAACGTATAAAGCTGGAGGAAAATGAGGCTATTAAATATTTAAATTATAAAACTGCTAATTTTCTCATTTATTTTCCAATGATAAGACGAAGATTATGTAGATGTGCTCTCTCCCGACAACTAACTCAAAACTACTGATACGAATTCCAAAATTGTGGCGAGACTTCTGTGAATAGATATGCAGAACGAATGTAATTGATATAAATGTCGTCGTAAATTAGGGAATGTTGGAACTTTTTCATTTCACTTCCTTTTGAAACTTCCAGTCGTTGACCTTTCGTCACCCTGATTATGTGGTTTTTGCATTGAACCCAACCGTTACGCCGAGGTGCCTCAACAGAAATATTGTTTTGAACTCAACTTTTCCCCTTTGCTCTGTTTTAATTTCCCCTTGCTTCCGCTCGGCAAAAAGTCCGCGCATCTGGCAATTTCGCAGCTTTTGATTCGCTGTTCGTTAGTATCTTTCAATCCTTATCTCAAAAACCACATGAAGCTTGGCGTATATCTCATCGTTGTTGTTTGCACCATTTTATACGATTTCGTAGAATAGGTGCTTGATATTTCTACCTCTCACGTTCACTGCTGTGATGTATTGAGAATTTATTCGTTTGAAGTAACGTATGAGAGGCCACATGAAAGTCTACATTAGATGCTAGATGCTAGAACGAATCGTTTCAAAAATTCATTTTTTCCGCGAAGTATACGCGAATGCAACCGTTTAGGAAAATAGAGTCAAGGTGCTCGCACCCCCTGCCACACGCCGGAAGGCGGCTTGCAGGGTTCTTACATAGACATAGACATACATTACTGATTTAACCCTTTATAGGGCAGAATTCCTGGAGCACTATGGAAATATTTGTTTACGTGAATGACATATATTTGCCCTCTAGAACAATGTTTTATTAAGTAATTTGTAAAAAAAGTTTGTTTTAACAGAAAAGGGGTGGTTCCTATAGGGACCACTGGTCACTTGCGAGACTGTTGAGCTCACATTCCGTAGTAGACCAGTGGTTCTAATAGGGACCACTTTTTTCTGCTGATTATTAAGCTTAAATTAAGTATCCAAAGTCGTCTGAAATTAACTCAATTATTTATTAGAATAATATATATATATATTTTTAATAAAATGGCATATCATAATGGACATTGAAATAATTATTTCTATTTAAATTTATTATATCTTATATAGGTGCATTGCAATAAGAATTAAAGTAGATATGAAATTCAAAGGTATTCCGAATATTTTTATTGTAAGATTGGTGATCCGTACATATAACTCATACTAATTCTGCGATGGAACTTCTGCAGTATTTTGTAATACGTCTCACACACATATTATTTTTTTATATTATGGGAGCACAGCCAAATTCAAAAAGAATCAAGATGCGAAGACTCAACATCCACGGATATCTAAGTGGACAGCGCGATAGCCTTCGGTAAAAGCGGTCCCGAGTTCGACATCCGGTGTGGGTAGACATTCATCGGCATATGGTTTCTATTCTGTAACAATAAAAACTTATGATAATGAAACGGCGGCACATACGCTATTAAGTCTGTAAGAAATTATAGAAAGAGAATTTAGAGAATCTGCGAAACTTTCTAAGATCGCAACTAAACTTTATAAAACTAAATTTGTATGGCAAGCTAGGTAAGCAAAACTAAGCCAAATAAAAGGATATTCTTACAGAAATTATAAATCTATATTAATTCCTTGTGAGCCGCCATTAGGAGTATAGCAGGGGGAATAAGGAAATGAGAGCAGATGATGAAAATATAGGACAAAATGTCTACATGCATTATACATTAAGTAATTCATTCAATTACGATTGCTACAAAATTGAATAATATTATCCTTATTGATTGGCTGTGAATAATAATCAAGAAATAATCGTTACCTGCATACAAACTGTAGTTACCCTAGTCTATCGATTCAAAGTGATAAAGTAGCTAAAGGGTTTATATCATAAAATATCATTTCTGTATAAGATATCAATATTTTTGTACGCAGAAGATTACGTACTAGATTATGTATTTTTATTTCCAGGCTTTATTGAATATTATGTTAGTTTGATATTTCTTTCCGTTTCTGTTCTTCGAACCAGAGGGTAAAGAAGTAGCCTATGCTGTACCCTAAATATAGAATTGAAGTATTGAAAATGATAATTCGTTTCCCTTAAAATTGCGAAGACCCTTGTTGAGTAAGGTCAAAACATAACTCAGGAAAATCGAGTTTGCCCAAAGTACCCATTTACCTCATAATTCTACCAGCTTTTCTCTGCCGCTCAACTCAGCATCGGCTAAAACTCAAATCGACCGAAAACAAGAGGGTTTTGAAAAGGGAATGAGATCAGATTTATCTTTAGGCTCTCGTACATCCATTATGGCTAATCCTCGCCCACCGCCCTCGCTTAGGCAAATCCTAACTCAATTTATGCAGCCCCCTTTATGGTGGGAAACTGCAGGAAACAGGTACACATTGCAACACTCAGCCCACGCGGAAAACAAGTGTTTCCAAAGAGGACTTCCTTTCCTCGTAAAAGGGGCTGCAGTTTTTAACTTCTGGCCTCCGTCGGAACAAAAGGGTTATGAGATGTCAACGTCCTCGTCCCAGCGTGGGATTAGGGAAGGAGTTGACGATTATGGGTCCAAAGTAACCTTTTCTTCCTCCTTTCTCAGCCAACAAGAATCATCTGTGATTGGCTGCATGCCATAGCCAGGTTACCCGATGGGCGGTCGGGTCTCCGATGCTTTGTATCCGGACTGGCTTTTCGTACGTTCCCAAAAACTTTCTCGAAGTCTCTCAGGATGTCGTCATCTTATGCCGTTTGTCTAACGAGCCCATATGCACGTAAAAAGGATTTGAAGTCGAATATAATGCTTCTCGTACCCAGAATCCAAACCGCACGAAAATGAGTATGGGAATTGATTAACACCAGAAGGATGGCGGTGGTCATTTGTCCACTTTTCAGTGTTTCACTTAAACTCTGTTTTTGCGTGATACCATCCTAAATTTTATATGAACGAATTAAAATTTTGCTAACACTAATGTGGTATTTTTACGTCATGTTATACCTAGAAGCATGGCTAATGGTCATTTTACTATTTTCTCTTTTTAAGCCAGATGTTTACTTTTTTCTCCGATTTTTTTTTAAATATTTTCTAGCTGATATTTATATTTGAATAATTTATTACATTAATAACAATGTTAATTATGTTTAGAATGATCTTGAATAGGGCGTGATTATTATTCTAAGTTTATAGTGAAAACAATGAACTGTTCGCTGTATATAGAAATTTGTTTAAAAACTATCGATTCCACCAAGTAAAGTCAGTTCATATGGACTTTTTCCTTTTCTATAATCTTGATAAATTATGTATGATGTTCTTCTGGTCATTCCTTTAGATTTAGATATATACCCCGCGAGCCGCCAGAGGTGTATGGCAGGGGGTGTAAAATACCACCATTATTCATTCCTCCCTATTACCTTCTCTAATAGCCTGGGGAAAGAACGACCAAAAGTAATTATCCATCCTTGCGATTACTTCCCTATAAAGCTTCGTCGATGCCTCTCGGAGATCGCGTTCGCTCTTTACTGGCACTAATATTTCACTTACTTCGTCTATAAATTCTGATCGAATGAACTTTCCGAAAAGTTTCTGACGATATTCAGATCTTCTCATCTGTAGTGAATTCCAACAGAGGGAATCTATCATTGCCGTAACGCTGCTATCAAACCTGAAATCCCCGCAGACGAATCGGGCTGCTCTACGCTGGACCATCTCTAAATCTGACACTAAACCTACTTCGTGTGGGTCCCAAACCGCACAGCAGTATTCTAGACTCGGACGAATAAGAGAAAAGTAAGCTATTTCTTAGACTCTCGATGAGCATCCTCTCAACGTTCTACCAGTTAATCTTTGCATTCTATTCGCTTTTCCAATCGCATCTCGAATAAGATATCTATTTGACTCTCGATTATTGAAAGTCATTGAAGAAGATGCTATATAAAAAAAGAAAAGAAAGACTAACAAAGACCATTACATTACAGAGCATACAGTTCATACATATTTCAATTTTTTACATAAAACCAATATGGTCTTGCAGAGTCCAGAGGAGGACTCGTCTGCAAGTGCCAGCTTTGCTTACAAAATCGGTGTAAATTTAAAATAAATTACCTATTTTATCTTAAATGTATACGTCTGTGCGAAATCTACTAATTTATCTTCATATATAAATACATTAAAAAAACAATGCATATGTGTTCTACAAAAATTATGCAAAAGGTTATAAACATTATATATATTTTATTAAAGAAGTTAAAAACATTAACAATGTATTAACCAATTTTTAGTTTCCCTTTTTAAGTAATAAATCTAATATCAAAAATAAAAAAACCATCAGAATCAAGTTTAAAAGTGTAGTAACTATGAATATGAGAATGACATTTAGTGTTAATTTTTATTATTTTTTAATCACTTGAATCGATTTCAAATAATAATTATAATAATGATAATAATAATAATACGTCTTCATTCTGGCGAGAAAGAGACTAAAAGTCTTCTCTTTCGTCTAACCCATCGTCATAAAATATATAAATAGTCATTTCAAAGAAATATTATGAGAAAATATGAGAATTGAGGATCTAAAAAAACCTAAGAAATTCTTAGGAAAAATGTATCCACTGCAGGAAAACACCCACTAAGAAGGGTGGTGTGAAAAACTGCCGATGGTAATGACTAAAAGATGGTAAGAAAAATGATTTAATTTTATAAATACACTATCAATTGGTACTTATATGAGATACATCAATAAGCATAGTCACGTTGACGTTTAAATAAGTGTTATCCATATACATAAGAACATAAAACAATAAAAATGAAAGATACTGATTAATTCCAAATTGTACAAAACAATAATACACAGATCTAGGTGTACATATGTTATGACATAAATACCATATATCCAGTATATAGTTAATATTACATACAACGAAGACATTATCACTAAATAGGGATAGGAAACAGGTGAGATTACATTTTTATTCGCCTTATTGAGATTGAAATTCAAAGAAAATTTTCTGTAATGCTGGTTTTTCACTCTCTATAGCGTCGTGTGAGTTGCGTGCGAAATTTCGAAATCAGCATGTTTTTCAGCGAGTTAGATCGCTAGCCCAAGTGAAAGAAGAATGCGGGCAGACAATATTAAAGCTCTGTGCGATATGCTGGTTCAGTTCTCACTAAGGAGATACGAGTCTTGCATTTATATACACACACATTCATTCTACAAGTAGCCATAGGCGTGTGGCAAGAGAAAATTCCTCCACATAGAAGGCATGTAATGTGCAGGGTTACATCCAGAACCGAGGGTTTTTACGGATCGCTGGGAATGAGTGTAAAACCATTCCAACAGTAACAGCGATAATTTTTCCGATATTATAGTCAGCGTTACAGATAAGTTTTTCCGCTCAAGCGAAACCCCATGCCGTAAAAGCGATAGGAGCCGGTGTTAGGCTCTCCGTTTCCCAAAGCGGTTTTGCGGTGAGGCTCTCCGACAGGTTTTTTTACGGGTCGCTGAGATACATGGAACAGAGACTGTCATTCGGAAAAAGGATGGCAGGCAGATGCTCCAGTAAGAAGATCTGAACATTTTATTTCTGTTAAGTGGCTCCAGGATGACGCCTCAGCGAAGGGTTGGAATATTTTAGTGGATCTCCCAGAGATAAACTCTTCTAATTCTTTTTGTGGCTATTTTTAGGGAAGACATTTGGTATCGATTGAAGGCAGTACGATGTGATGCTGCTAGGGTTACTTATTTACTGTGCGATCCAAAAATAGCTTAATGTAGTAAATGGAAGGATTCAATGTAAATAAATATAAAGAAGGATTTACAATAGACAAAAAATTTAACCAGTTCTACCAGGCATAAAATGCTCTAATGCGGTAATAATGCGTTATTTTAGAAGAATCAAAAAATATTGCCAGTCCTGGGTTCGATTCCCAGTGGAAAGGAATTATCATTTATCGGTGTTCAACCAGCTATTAAAACCATTCCGCGGTCCTTTTACGCATAAAATACCCTACGGGGTAATCTTGTGCCTTGATTATGAGTAAGTCTTGCCTATTATTAATTTTTTTAGATAAATGGCAACAAAGGAAATACAGTGAGGTAAAGATAATATAAACCATGTCGAGTATTTATATTTATAGAAAACACTGTCCAAAACAATTATTAGGATCTTCAAGAAGATCTTCGAACCGGGAAGAAAGGCCATCGAGCTCTGTACCATTGTAATTTATTTCCTTAAATTGTAAGGAAGAACTGACATGACTTTCTTCGTGGTTCTTTCTTTGAATGTTTCCTAGAAGTCCGCCTTCACGAACGAAATCATACATACAATCTATAACATATAAGTAAAACATATAATCATTCATCTCATTTATTTCTATACTTTTCGGTTAGCTATTCTCCTATAAAATTATAACTTATAGTTGATTAGATTTCGGGACTAAAACTTCTTTGGAGATTATTGTGGAAGTGTTGCCTTGATTAAATTAATCATTTTGAATTCCAATCAATTGTTTAGTATATCCTCTCTATATTCTATTCTTTTCTATTAGCAATGACTATACATTGATAATAGCCATGAATTAAAAGTGTTTGAATTAGATAATCTTTTTCCAAATTCTGCTTGGATGAGATATGCGGATATTTTATTTATTCAGAGAGGGTTATTTTTTTATTTCTGAAGCAACTTTCATTTTCTACCAGGCCGATTATTTTCCTTACTTGACTCAAGAATTTTCCCGTTTGAATTCGATCAAGAGTCATTTAAAGTAATCTTTTGTCACGATTAAATTTTTCGTGAAAAATCACAGGTCACCCAAGCTACATGTATTGGATACGTGGCCACAGAACTGCAGCCGACGCGATCCGTAATTATCCGATATAATTACTCATAATTGGATTCTCCTGGAATGTTTTAAACTCCCGTGCAGATAATTATTTGAAGCTCATTATGCAATAATATGATAAACTGATGAAAGCTTGCAGCGGAAGGATGAAAAATCAAATTAATAAGTGAGTTTTATAATCCGTTGCATACAGATTGCACGGCGCGAGCGAGAAAAATTTTAATTGGAGAACTGGTGATGAAATCGTAGCAGTTGTTTATAAATGTAGTCCAAAATCACAACCTTTTCACCTTATTTTGTATTTATAGCAAATAGTGTTTGTTCATCCCGACTTTATTATCGGTTCCTCGTAGAACATATTTTTTTTGCGGTGTTAATGAAGTTTTTTTGTCACAATATTTGACTGGACGTAACGTTATCTGTTGGATGCATGATATTGAGTCTAGATCCATTTGTTAACTCCAACTACAATTTTTGAAACTGAATTTAAAGCTCGGTGTTTCAAACTGGATCGATGGGTTGCCACTCAAGCTATATTTCAATGCAGCTCAACCGAGTTTTCGAAAGAAAATATTTTTACTACATTTTTGAGCTTGGCCAATGAATTGATCCGGGGGAAATTCGTACGCGGAGAATTGATCTCCCGACAGATTGGTACGCGTTGAATTGATCCCTCGCGCTGATGTTGTACTACTGTTATTCAGTCTTATGTTAATCTACTCGCCCTGATTATTGGTTAATGTTATAAATAAATTAACCGGGGGGTTGGGTTGGTAGTACAACATCAGCGCGGGGGATCAATTCCCCGCGTACCAATCTGTCGGTAGATCAATTCCCCGCGTACGAATTCCCCCCGGACCACGAACTTAGAAAGTATAGGACTGGAAACTGCTGAAATTTTTTGGCTCCCTTAATGTCCGCATCCGCAAGATGGCAGCCGCGAGATGGCAGCACTCAAGCTCGCCCTTTGAAACCATACTCTCATATGGAGTAAATGGAAAACACAGCACGATTATGATACTTTTTCCCTGTTTTTCTTTGTAGGAGCAGTATATACGAAAGATGGAATTCAGAGTTAGTGATTTATCCATTTATAAGTACTTAAAAAAATTGAATAAAATAGACAAATTAGTAAATCCGAAGAATAAGTGCAGCTTGCCTTCAGGGCACACCACAAGTAACTTGTGAAAACATTATTCGTAGATCTATTCAGAAATAGTCTCCAGGAAATTTGCGAAACTGTATAAAACTTAATGTTTGGTCAATAAATTTTTTATACCACTCTATCCCTTATGTTTGTATATTGTATAACCTAACTTCACATTTCAGCCTCCCCAAGATAAAATGAAGTCCACTCCAGTCATTAAAAGTTGATACTCTTGGATTTATGCATGTTTCAACAATATTTGACCGTTTACTCATTTCCTGGAGACTATTTCTGGGAACTTCGATTTTTTTCAGGAAATGTATATACGAGGGTGGTCTGAAAAGTTTCCAACCCCAGATTCTTCAGAACATTTTCAGAAACCATGTCCAGAAATGTGGAAATGTCGGAAACTTTTCAGACCACCCATGTGCATCCTGCGATTCTAGTTTTAAAAGGCCTAGTTGAAAGTAGATTTAACGTTGGTAGTTTATTAAGGATCAATTATTTTCTGTATATCCAAGCAGAATACTTCGCTGATCTACGAATAATGTTTTCACAGCGACGAAGTTACTTGTGGTGGTCCTAAAGGCAACCTGCACTTATTCTTCGGATTTACTAATTTGCCCATTTTATTCAATTGTTTTAAGTACTTATAAATGGGTAAATCACTAACTCTGAATTCCATCTTTGGTATATACTACTCCCGCAAAGAAAAAGAGGGAAAAAGTATCATAATCGTGCTGTTTTTTTCTATTTACTCTATATGAGAGTATGGTTTCAAAGGGCGAGCTTCAGTGCTGCCATCTGGTGGCCGCGGACATTAAGGGCGTCAGCCGATTGTACAGCCAGCATAGGGTAGCTTCAGGGGCGTGCCCCGGACCAATTCACCGGGTGCCATTTTTGAGACATATTTTTGAGGACTAGGAAAGCCTTCAGATATAGTTTTCCTATTCTATTTTATGATATTACTCTTCAGGAGATACGAACTTTAATTTGTCATTCTGCTTGTGACAATTGTAATTTATTGTTTTCATTCTTCCGTAGCAGTCAAATCGGTGCTGTCTTATCTATTGTAGGACCAAAAATAGTATAGCCCTGAACTTTGAGGTTTTCCTTTACGATAATCTACGGTTATATTTGATCAAGTTATATCATCGTTACATCGTTACATGTTTACAGTTACATCGTTTTCAAGAGCAATTATTTGCCTTTAATATGATGTGGATTGAGAGTCAATGTAACAGTCGTTCTTCTACTTAATTTGAGTCGGTGTGAAACCAATCAAAACTCGGTAAATTCTCGGAAATGCTCGACTATTAAAAATAATAGAAAATAATAATTTTAATCATTTCGTTCAGAAATTTGTTTTCGGGGATCACTTTAATTCTTTCCTACTTTGATTAAAATGGAACTAGTTATTTTTAACTCAACGATAATTATAAAATAAATAAAAGTAAATAAAAAAATATCATGGAGGGTTTAAATAATTTTTGGCCTACAAATTTCTTCATCGTAACTATCATAACTATGTTCAAGGTATTTTTCGTTTGTGGAATTTGAGAATTCGAGAGAAAAAAGGGACATTTAAAAACACCCCTTTTCGCTATAATCTCGCGTTATCTATAATTATTTTTTGCATATACCTATACGTGCATTTTTAATACTTATATTTACGTTTTCTTGCCTAGAAGTCATGATAGTTGTGTTTATGCTTTATCTATCTTAATCTGTCGGTTAACTCCATAGGTTAGGTTTGAATTGTACTAGTTTCCTTCGATGGCTTAGAATCCTAAAATTAAATGTCTCGTTCCTTTTTTCATTATTCCCCTTCGTATGAAAAACTCAGGTGATATCATAACATTTATTCGATGAAGATTACGCGTGTGATCGCTATTATGAACAGTCGCATTTCGTGTAGATTCTCCATTGTATCACAATTCTATTGGGAGCTTGGCCATTATCTCTCCTCGCATACTTAAGCGCAGGCTGGCATCCATGGAAGACAATAAGCAATATAAGGGATCGAACATGCTCGCGGTCTTCGTAAGACACGGGATATTATTTTAAGCTCCATTTTTTCTATGTACTCGTCTCCCGCAACTAGATATCCTGTGGAATAAGCAGATGCTGGCCGTACTTGCCCGTCCTACGTGTAGCATCTGCTGCTGAGGCCGCAATGGGTACATAGTGCCACCTGTTATCCGGTTGACATCTCCTTCCGAAACTGAGCGCCCGCGAAACGTATGGTATGATGATGATACAGAGGTTGACGGAAACTGCACTGAATTTTGAGTGTTCAAATTTGGTGCGCTGATTTAAAGAATCAAACCTCACCTAATAATGTTTCGTGGGTGGGTGTTTCTCTAGATCTTGCTTTTTTTACCCTTGAAGACAGATTAAATGCCTTCATTTGTCTACAACTTTGCCTATGTATGTAGAATAGAATGCTGCGCAATTTTGGATCTTCACGAAGTAGGAATAGTCTCCGATCTAAAGCTGGTTCAGGGTAGACCAGCTAGGTTTGTTAAAGGAGATTTCAGGTTTGACTGCAGTGTTTCAGCTATGAGATAGTCCCCCGTGTGGGATTCACTATAAAATAGAAGGCCTGACTACAAACGAAAGCTGACCGAAAAAATGTATCAATACATATCTTGTCGAAGAGATTATTGATTCTATAACTCAAGTAAATGAGCTTCTAGGGAAAACTAGGAAGCTTTATAAGGAAATATTCGTTCGTACGGATAATTAATTCTGTTCATTCTTCTTATGAAACATTGGGGTAAGGGTCATTGATATGTTTTACACCCCATGCCATACGCCACTGCCGGCTTGCAGGGTCATTATGTAAATATGTATATACCCTACTGTTAGTCTTTCGACGTCCGGAAGGGGTGTATGCACCATTCAGTTTCATCGTAGGTACTGCACGAATGTGAAATAGTCTTTCATTTGTATAAGTTTTAGCAAGGAGGTGTGGAGATGGTATTAGAGAAAAGGGTTTTGTTCGATGAGGAAATATGAAGCTATAATGACTGGGCGTGTCAAATACTGCGAGCGTATGGATTGCTTAAGAAGGAAATTGAAGGAAGGATGCAAGGGAAAAATGAGATGGAAGACAAAGACAAAAGTTGCTGCATGATTTAAAGGGCGGGATAAGTTATTAGAAGTGAAGGACGTTTAGCAATGTATTTAAGTTCACATGTGCCCATCATTAAGAAGTTCAGAATTGGAATGCGATCGTCGTAAATTATGCCATCTCACAATAGGCCATTTTTTACGGACATTATTGCTTCTAAAAAACTAGAAAGTATATTTCAGGTTGTTCTTTGTAAGGAACCTTTCACTGGTGTAATGAATTTATGCTATTTTCGCTCTCAGCATGTTGTAATTAAGTACAAAAGTAAAATAATTACTACCTAGATTACATATGTAATTATCGTCTATAATATATTTACTACATATGTAATGCCCCACCCCCTGCCATATGCCTCTGGCGCCTCGCAAGGTACATACATTTCTAATTTACATTAACGACCTCGTAGATAACGTAAAGAGTAATGTTAGATTATTTGCCGATGATACCCTGATATACAAAGAGATTTTGTCAGAAAACGATTGTAATGTACTTCAAAACGACCTGGACGTAATATGGTGTAAAGATTGGCAGCTGGATTTAAATATAAATAAATGCGTTGCCATGAGTTTTACGCGCTCCACAAACATAATTCCCGCACAGTACCAAATCTTAGGGCATCCATTAGAGTATAATTTGGAGTCACGTTTAGCAGTAACTTATCTTTTAAAGAAAATATTCGAGATGCGATAGGAAAAGCGAATAGAATGCAAAGATTAACTGGTAGAACGTTGAGAGGATGCTCATCGAGAGTCAAAAAAATAGCTTACTTTTCTCTTATTCGTCCGAGCCTAGAATATTGCTGTGCGGTTTGGGACCCACACGAAGTAGGTTTAGTCTCAGATTTAGAGATGGTCCAGCGTAGAGCAGCCCGATTCGTCTGAGGGGATTTCAGGTTTCATAGCAGCGTTTCGGCAATGATAGAGTCCCTCAAGTTGGAATTCACTACAGATGAGAAGATCTGAATATCGTCGGAAACTTTCGTAAAGTTCATTCGTTCAGAATTTATAGACGAAGTAAGTGAAATGTTAGTGCCAGTAAGGAGCGATCTCCGAGATGCATCGGCAAAACGTTATAGGGAAGTAATTGCAAGGACGGATAATTACTTTTGGTCGTTTTTCCCCAGGCTATTAGAGATGGTAATAGGGATGGATGAATAATGGTGGTGTATTACACCTCCTGCCATACGCCTCTGGCGGCTCGCGGGGTATACATCTAAATCTAATTCTAAATCTACATATCTAAATCTTTCTTTTTAAACCCTTCGAAGTCACCAAACTTGCAGCCCCCAGAAAAGTTCTTCATATTTTCCCGTTGAAGATCCTTTGCTTCGGACCCACCACTACCACTCCTGTACATTACCTTTTCGTATACTGCGTGTGACAATTTTCTTCATTCTACTCCCAACAACATTCCTTTGGATTTATCAGAGAAAAATTATTTTTATGATTATTTTTTATCGAACTTCCGAAACCCTTCCCAACCGCTACTTTTCTCATCATGTGTATACTTTTCATCTCAATCTAATTTTTCCTATTTGAAACATATTAAATATTTTTAGTAGCTTATAAACTGTAGATTAAGTATATCTATTGATAGTAAATAGTGAAGGAATTTCATATAAAGTATTCCCTAAACAGGATATTCGTATTATCAAACAAAATACTTCAAGTAGCTCAAAAAATAAGAAATTGACTTGAACTTGATATCAAAAATAAAAAGTATGGAAAAGGGTTGAGGTGACTTTGCACCCAGGAAAATTCCCAAGGAAAAACGGACTTGGAAAAAGTCCGGGTAGCTTAGATGTTTAAATCAACCTTCCCGATAGAGGAAGATCCCGTGTTCGATTCTCGGTCCCGCCAGACTTTCTTAAGCCCGTTTTTCCTTGGGAAGTACGATTAAGCATCAGTAATGAGTTTCACATTAAGTATTCCCTAAACAGATATTCCTATTACTAAACGAAATATTAAAAGAAGCTAAAAAATAAGACCTTGAAAAACTATGTAAGTACTAAAAAGTACGATAAAGCAGTAGTAATAGTTCGATAGCTTTAAGATGAGACTCATTAGTCTTAACCTCGCCCCAATAAAGACTCTTCTTCTTGTTAATATATTTCGTATGAACTCTCACAAAAGTTGTTTCGCATGCAGCGTTATTCTCAACGCCGACGTTATTTATAATTTCTTTTTCGAGGGATATAATGAACGCTTTCAATGCGAGAGTTCCTCGGCCATTCCGACGGCGGATCGTTGCCAAATGAGTTCACTCGAAATTTTAAATCCTCACTCACCAGCGCTTCATGATTGCGGCGTTCTAAAGCAAGCATTCCAGTCTGCGGGTTTTATTTTTTCGCGATTTCGGGATGCGTTGAAATATATAGGCGGCCATTCCCTCCGCGAACTGATTTTAATCGATCTCCGCTTTGCGCCATAAAAGTTCTTGGCACGGTAACAAGAGTAAATTATCAGCCTCCGTATTGTATTCCGTATGCGTACAAATAAGACATTCGTAGTAAAATTGAACTGCTTAAATGAAACTTGGTGGAATTCCATCATACGAAACAAATTACTGTAAAAAATACTTGTAAAATAATATTCAGAAAATTAGTATACTCCACACTATTCAACAAATACGCAACTGGAGCAAAGTTAGTTAGTGTCTCAAAGTTTAGTTGCCACCTGATGATGGTTTTGTACGTCGTAACCGGTTGTGTGTTTGTTAAATAGTGTGGAAATGTATAATTGTCCTGAATATTGTTGTAAAAGTGTTTTGTTACAATAAATTGTTTTGTAAATTCTTAATAGTTTGTCTATGATAAACAAAATTTTATAACTGTTACTACACCTGCGTTCTTGCAACCATATATTTAAGAATGAGCCATTTTTCATTTCTCTTTTGGTTCATTCTAAAGCAGTGTATCTTTCAATTACTTTTGTCGCAGTCTTGTATTTGGTTTTGATGACATGATGACTACTGATGTATGAGTGTGTAATTGCACTGATTAAGGTATTTTCTTATGGAATGCTAGGAAACGTTTAATGTAATCCCTCCTTTGTTTAAAAACGTTTCGCTTTAAAATATCGTAAAAAAATCAATCCTGAAGCACAAATCTGTGCTGATGTGAAAAGAGTGTTCAAAGAAATGAGAAAATTTTAAAATTTTAAGTTTTATCCCAAGGAAAAACGGACTTGAAAAAAGTCTGACAGAGCCGGGAATTCCTTGGGATTTTTCCTGGGTACACGCCCTTACGTGCAAAGTATCTTTAACCCTTTCTTTGTAAGTTTTAGTTATTTTAGTTTTTCGGTGATTAAAAACCGAAGAATTGTTTGACTTGGTTAGGAAAAAAAGGGTTTTATTGGAGCTTGAACGGAGTCAAAGTAGGTGCATAGACTTAGGTCAGCTATTGATAGAAGGAATAGATATTTGTAAAAATAAATTGAAGTTAGGGTACAAGGCATACAAAGAAGAAGCATTGTAGATTATGTATTTCATCTTATAGATTTAGATTTAGATATATACCCCGCGAGCCGCCAGAGGCGTATGGCAGGGGGTGTATTACACCACCATTATGCATTCCTACCTATTAGCATCTCTAATAGCTTGGGGAAAAAACGACCAAAAGTAATTATCCGTCCTTGCAATTACTTCCCTATAACGCTTCGTCGATGCCTCTCGGAGATCGCGTTCGCTCCTTACTGGCACTAACATTTCACTTACTTCGTCTATAAATTCTGAACGATTGAACTTTTCGAAAAGTTTCCGACGATATTCAGATCTTCTCATCTGTAGTGAATTCCAACTGAGGGACTCTATCATTGCCGTAACGCTGCTATCAAACCTGAAATCCGCACAAACGAATCGGGCTGCTCTACGCTGGACCATCTCTAAATCTGAGACTCAACCTACTTCGTGTGGGTCCCAAACCGCACAGCAGTATTCAAGACTCGGACGAATAAGAGAAAAGTAAGCTATTTCTTTGACTCTCGATGAGCATCCTCTCAACGTTCTACCAGTTAATCTTTGCATTCTATTCGCTTTTCCTATCGCATCTCGAATATGTTCTTTAAAAGATAAGTTACTGCTAAACGTGACTCCTAGGTATTTGTTGTCGTGAACTAACTCTAATGGATGACCTGAGATTTGGTACTGCGCTGGAATTATGTTTGTGGAGCGCGTAAAACTCATGGCAACGCATTTATTTATATTTAAATCCAGCTGCCAATCTTTACACCATCCTGATATTACGTCCAGGTCGTCTTGAAGCACATTACAATCGTTTTCTGTCAAAATCTCTCTGTATATCAGGGTATCATCGGCAAATAATCTAACCTTACTCTTTAGATAATGGTTCTTACTCCCGCCGTGAGAATAAATGTGCTTACAATATACATTTACAATAATACCCCGCGAACCTTCGTAAGGCCTATGGCAGGGGGTGTTTCAATTATTTTAGGATTTTGGTTAAAACACCGAACTCCTTAAATTAGCACTTCCTAATTAACTACTTTATCAGCATACTCTATACCATCCGGAAAAAGAGCTATCAATACCATCTGTTCTCGCCATCTCCTGCGGCAAAAATCATATTCAGAATGGGAATCATAAATTCGCTTATTTCTTAATGTATATTACTACCTATAAATGTCTCGAATAGTTTTTGTTTGTACTCAGTTTTCCTGTTCTTAAAAGATTCCCTACAGAGGGTTTTTATCATCTCCGACACGCTGCTATCGAACCTCTAGTCTCTGTTAACGAAACGATGTTGATTTTAAGTTAATGGAAAATTGAATGAGCAACATCATGAAACGATAATGACTAATCTTCCATATCTTTAACGGGCATTTGCCCTCCATTCATGCTTTGAGCTGACAACCACAATTTTGGAAGAGGTTTTCAACCCTCTGTTTACCCCCTGCAGCAAACTCGGATGTTAATGATGTCATCGCTGTTTCTCCTTTTGAGTGGCGTTCTTCGAGCGAGGGGGAAAAATATTTCGACGACGAAGAAAAAAACACTGCAGCCAGAGTGGAGTCTGTATGGAGATATCTCTAGGGCTATTTCCATAGTTGCCAATTTGGCGGTTTTGTCGATAGATCTAGCGGCTTTTCACTTCTTTTAGCGCCTTATTTCTGTTTTAACAGCACCTTGCATTATATCTAACGCGTTGTAATATATATATACCTGCTTCTGTGAACTCGAAGCATAAGATATTTGACTCGTTAATGAACAAAAACAGAATGACTTTTAGTTCATAAAAAAGCAATTATAGTAATGATTCTAATATCTGGACTTATGTTATAGTTTTAATAGGAAGTTCAAGCAGTATTATTTTGAGGAAATTAAGCTTCATTTTTGGCGATGTTTTTTTTGTAAGTTAAACAACTCCTTTGCTATTTTCGAAGGTGCAACGGATAATAATAAAAATTAAATTATAAATCGTGTTTATTCGGGTGAGATTAAGGCTAAGTCTCTTCTTACGTCCAACCCATTGTCAGAAATTATACATTAATTAAATTAAAGAAATAGTATGAGAAAAAAATGAGAAGAATTGTGGATTTAAAATTAGGGACATTTTCAAAAATAAATTAAGTTATTTCATGTATCCATAAACGTGAAATTGATTATATTCCGTATTATTCGACGGATTAATATAGTATTAATTTTTCTCAAGAAAGCTAGATCCTGTTTTAATAATAACTATGCAAATATACTACATTCAAAGAAAAAACACGACTTATTTACACACTTAATCGTCATCTTCAAACAAAGCAACCAAAACCAGGCATATTTAAAACCATAAGAAGAGTTAGAAAAGAACAAAGGGTCATATTAAGAGTAGAGATCACGGAAAACCATTAAGCAGAGGAAAATCAAGAGTGGGGGAGGAAAAGGGACATGGGAAAGATACTCTGAGCAAAAGAGAGAAGGAAAAAACACTGTATGTGTTTGTAAGGATACACTCGTGTTTTTTTATTTTTATGTATCATCTTCATTATTTTGTTAAATACTAAGCAGGCCACTCTCCTCTGTTAATGAAAGATTTTAAGCACAAAATTAAAGGACTGGTTGGAAATATGCTTTGCCGAGCGCGACTGACTGAAACCGATTTGAAATTATTTGACATGCTTTTAAATCCTTAACTTAAAATTTCCTCTAGTTTCACCGATGTAAATCGCGTTACTACTTTCAAAGGTGAATTGATACACTCCTGACTTCGGCATATGATCAAATTTTTCAACTTTCTATTACAAAGAAAATGATTCACGCAAAAATTGCCGCAGAGGCCAGCCGAAAACGTTCCATAGATTTAAGTTTCAGTATTTTGTATCTCAATGATTCCAAAAACTTAGCTTGTGTCAACGAGGAAGAGTTGAGGTAGTCTAAGATGAATAATTTTATGCCGATATTCCTAAGTTATCCCTCCAACAGAATTGATTAAATCTGATAGAAAACCATTATGCTACGCAATATAAAGGGCTATATTTAATTTATCTACAATGTTAGAGGATGGGAGATATTTCTGCTTAGTTATTGTTAAAAGAGGATCTAGTCTTCTAAAGAAAAATTGACTCCTGTCTTATTGCTACATTATAAAATTAATTACTCCCCATTCCGTTGGGTTTTTATTTATAATTTCTCAACGTGCGATTTCCCCCTCTAGAGAAAAGTCTAACTTGCATTGCTTGTTGACTTTTCCCGGCATTTGCCCAAAGATGGGAAGATTTCCCCTCAAAACCTCTCTGAAGTAATGCATTAAATTATTAAGTTGTACATTATATTACTCATACGTTTTTATACATCAAGAGGTTTACTTTAACAGAACATATGGCGAATATTTATAACTTGTTTCCGTACAAAACTGTATAAGATGAAAATACAAAGTCTTATAACTCGGCCTTGACCTGTTAGACTCTTATCATGGAGATAATTACAAAAAAACTTCTAAGCTATATCACACAAATTTTTTTATTACTATACGAATAACGATGATGACTCAACGGGTGGAAACCATGGTCGTATAGTAATAAAAACTTTGTGTGAAAATACAGGTTAGATTGTAAACAATTCTTGGAATTCTTGGAAAAGATAACCATGTTGACCTATAAACAATAAATAGTTCACTGTAAGATGAGGGAGCATACGATATGTCTAATTTAAATTTGCATTGTTGTTGAATTAAGTTAAGTTTTTTAACCTTAACCATGAGCATCATATAAAACGTTCCATTCCTTAATATCCTTATTAACGAATGAATGTATCGCTATATCTGTTTTCTGCTTGCGTTCCTTAATTTTCAACCACGGAGTGAGGATATCCAGATAATTGTGTAAAAAAACAATGTATTTATTTTGTCTCTCTCGCACCCTTTGAATCTCTCGCAAGGTCTTAAGGGGGGCAGAAGCAGCTTTGGGGGCGAAGAGACTCCCGCAGTACTCGTCAAAAAAAGGTTTTTTCTAATAGGGTGCGCCGAAATGATACTTCGTCTGCAGTCGGCGTAATGCTTTCTATTCTAAATTTTTCTCCGCGAAGCCCCCCGAGGCGGGCAACATGGAGTAGCTCCACTCCGATATATTCGTCTGCATCGCCGTATTCCTCTATTTAAGAGTATGGCTGGCGAGGATACCAAAAGGGAGATATCGATTCACATTTTTTTCCATTAACATCCAACTTACGAAACATGGAAGCGGAAAAAATGCGGGAGTTCGAGTGGAAATTTTTTATCCGCGAAATGGGTCAATTAGTGGGCTAAATGGTCTGTGATACGTTTTAGTTTCACAAATTTGTATCTAGTTGGAGAAGAGAGGATTATTAATTTATATAAGTGTATTTTAAACAAGTGGGGTTTTGTGGGAGTTTGTATTTTTGAATTTTGTGAGAATGACGGCTTTTTTTACGCATGATACTTAAATATTGATTTGTATAATTACATTAATATTCTACAAACAAGTGATAATGATCCTTATCATTTGTTGAAACAAAGGAACTTCATTATTATGGCAGTATCTGTTGAATTAATTGATTGAACAACATATTCCTCTCCACTACAGAAAATCTGCAGCAATGGACCGCCCGCATCTTAATTAGTAAACTAACGTCCACCATTCCATATTCAAATAGATATTGTGCTTATTTTCAACTCAATGGAGTGAAGAAAGATTGATTGATTATCCGGAAACTGAAATATTCATAACTGTTCTCTATAGAAATAGACTGAAGAGTGTCATTGATGCTTGATGATTCCAATGAGCTTCTTTGTATTAATTTGCTTGTTGTATTAATTGTTAAATGCTTGTTGTATTAATTTTCAATAAGTGATACATTTTGGTTATGTGCTACCTCGATGTTGAAATGCTACTTCTGTTTTCCAAATATTAGATGCTGAATATATATTCAGCGTGATTTACCATAATGGAATTGCAAGTAGTGTTTTCTCGGTCTTCTTTGATTTGCTATCTCTTAAAAAGAAAGCTATATTCTAATTATGTTATATCTAATTGATTCATATTCAAGTTTTCATTAACCTGATAGGTGACCGTCATCTGAGATTAATCAGAGTTCATGTAGATTTTACGTGTGCTTTCCCCGTAAATATTTTGTTAAAGGCTTCATCTCTTACTCATTCTGATATATTAAATTCTTACTTGCCTTAAATTACTGTCAGAAATGCATTCTTAGATAAATTTATTTTGTTATTATTATTATTTAATTTTTATTCAATGATCTACATTAACATGTATGTAATACATATTTATAATAATGCTCTTATGAATGAATTATCTAAATTATACTTAATTAATTTGTGAAACGATTTTAAATGTATTTTATTTGTTATTTAATGTAAGAAGGCTCTCTATTTAACTACAGAACTCATATTACTAACATTTAACTCATAAAAGCTCTAGAAATAGATAGGTATATTAGGATAATTCTTCTTGATGATCATATTAATTCCTATTTATTCTGATCACTATTTTTCCTCGAGAATATAAGGCAAGATCTTATAATGTTTCACGCGATTTACATTCTAAAAATGGATCATGCGTCCACGTATCAATTTTAGAGTGTTCTCCAATTTTTAAAAACCCCTCTGGGATCACTTTGTGATTCTGGATGGATTAATTTCTTTAGTGATTTTATGGAAATCAATCTGGAAAGTTAGATGTGATTATATTTGGGAACCTTTTCAATTAACCTCATGAACGATAGCACCGTATATATATTCAGAACTTAGGGATATTGGAATTCACTCGTCCTATAATTTTATTTCACTCCGTTTGAATTTTGCGCTCTCCCTGATTTTTTGTCGAAAATCGCCTATGGCTTTGCTCTGAAAAATTTGATATCTAATGCTGAATATTTGGATTTTTCATTATTGAGATATTCTCATTTATCTTTACTATTCCTGGAAGAATATTTTTATCCATTAGTTTATTAACGCATGATTACGTAGAGTGAAGTGACCTTTGGATTAAATACCCAGATAAGGTGAATTAGAAACTGTTTCAAGTAATTCACTGCATGTCCACTTTTAGACATTTTTGGTATCAATAGGGAAAATTCAATTGGTGTCAATAGGGAAAAGTTACTTTAAATCCATATACTTAGAAAACTGATGCATTAATCATCCTCGTCTGTGGAATAGTTGCATAACATAACCGAACTCGACAAAAGTCAACCAGAGAGAACCCCATAGACATAAATATGTACACGAAGAAAACCATAAGGATAAAACCCTAAATTCACAAAACCGATACCCCAACCCAACCCGGCATTGACAAAGGCGATAACAATGTACGATACTAGTGCGATACATTATTCTAAATTCTACGGTGTATAATATTTAAAATCGATATATATTAAATTTATTTATTAATAGATTTTTCTATTTGAATTCGAAATTCGGTAACTGAATCATGACACCAATTAAAAAAATAACTAAACAATAATCAATATAAAAGCAAAAAGAAATAAATCTTAAATATGTACAGAGAACCTCAGTTATGGTTAATAGGAATGAATTGGTATGGGAAACTTTTCTAGCTATGGGTTGAAGAACAAAAGATAATAGAAAAGTTTTGGCATGTGGTAGTACGTGGATCTTAGAGAGAAAGACGCAAACGAGGTATGTGAAGCAGTTGGAATTACGGACTAGGCAGAAGGAACTCTGAGAGAGGAACAAGCGAGAATTCCGCTGGATCTGCCCCGGCCATTAAAATTGCTTACGATGCTTCAAATCGAAGTTGTGGGTAAATGGCATTAATAATAATGAAAAATAACAAATTTCTACTTTTTCCACAGTATTAAAGTATTACTGTGGAAAAAGTACCCATTTGTTATTTTTCATCATGATGTATTTCCACAAGACATCGCCTGAGACTGTTAATTTTATTTTAGGCATTAATAATACTTAATTTGGCCACACTAGGTATTCATTTCTTGGATCCTGCTGTTATATAGCTGAAGTTCCTATTGATTCTCAACGGGTAATATAGTTCTACAATAACTATACTTGTCATATTTGCTCAGAAGGGAATCTTCTAATTCATCTTTGCTTAGTTCAATGCGACAGATAATCGATAACGAATATTTTCCGTGAAAATCCCAATTAATTATCAAAGCTCTCATAATTTGTTGCTGAAATCTATATTTAATCGTATGCACATGAATCTTTATACATTTTTTCTATCGAACTTGGTTCGAGCTAATATAAAGATTCCTTTTAATTTTATTTCGAGTTTAAATAGAGACGACTAACTTTACATGAAGTTTGCGCGGTTTTACCAATGTGGGGTTTTACCTTGTGGCATTTATGTTCTTTGTGTTCTTTCGAGTGAGCTTTTGTCTTATGGGCTTTTACGAGTGGGGTTAGGTAACACATTCGAATAGGAGCGAAAGAATTGATACAAGAACTTTTTATTGGAAGAAATTGAACATTGTCTTTTCTGTATAGTATTTCCTACTTCCTCAAATACAAATCATTTCAGGAAAGTGACCGTAGAACTCGGATGAGGAAAGTTAGCGTCCACGTAAATAACCCATTCAGTATGCGTATCTACATCTTATCGGCTTATGAGTCGTAAAGCAATGTTGCCACATGTATGCTCGGTGCGCATGCGCTGATAATGTGGCAGGAGGTCACGGGCGAAATGACTTTCCGAACGAAATCTCCTCTTCCTTTGCTTTCACTTGTTCTGAAAGACTTCTCGGTCGATTGCTCGGTAGATTGTCCAATAATGAGAATCGTTTGAAATATATTCCATCAAATTTACAGTTCTGTGGGGCATGTAATTCAGTTTGCCTCGATTTATAGAAACATTGCGGTTTAGAATCTGAAAATGATGAGAAGACAAAGCTCCAATTTGTAGAATTACTGGTTTGAGTGCGGCATTTATATGTATTCAAATTCACATGCATTCAATAAACAGAAAAGGTCTATGAGCATCACAAACTCTGCCCATTTACATAAATCAATATGAGAGTAATCTCATTTTGCACTCTTTCCAGATAATTAATCCCTATTTATTTTGTAGCTATGAAGTAACAGTGATTACTAGAGCATATAGTATTAATAATCTACTTGAGATTATATTATTTAAATCCCTCTTATGAATAGCAAAAACTAGGTTGCCCAGAAATAATGTTCCTCATTTCAATATTGCCATACATTTATTTATTGCTAAGTTTTATTTGCATTGGCAAAATATTGGAAGTGAAGTGAATATTTAAATTTTGACGACAGGCTCGTCGCTTAAATCTAGAGTTTATAGCTCTTTTTCTAATATTAAAAAAATATCATTTACTACAAATATTTACTTTAGGCGTGTGAATTAGGCTTTTTTAGTGTTTTTCATTAATATTAACCATTGCTTTTCCTACGCCATGTACTAGAAGTTTTGTGTGTGAAAAATTCTTGTAAGAGTTAGCTTTATAACTCTCTTTTAAAATACACATTTAATTCCAAAATCGAATGGGTAGTATTCAAATGCATTCATTACGGCCTTCACTTGGTATAGCTTGTCTAGCTCTACGAAGTTATACAGCATAAACACATGATTCGTTTTCGCTTACGTATAATGATGGACGACTTTATTTGGAATTATCAAGCTTAAAATTTTCATCTCGACAACCTCCTAAACCACTATCTTACATTTTACGTTGTTCTTTAATCATCAGTCGTACAAAGCCCGACTTGGTCCAATTCATTTTCGTATTTTCAATACTTAGAAATTCTGGAATATTTTTGATCAATTTATAACACTGGGAAGAGGAAGTATTGAACGGCTAAAGCTAAGTACTCGGTTGAGGATAAATGAGTTGCCTTCGCAAATAATTAAGTCTGATTACGGAAATCAGGTCGAGAATGTTGCTCCTATTTATGCTCCAATGGATAAGGAGAAGGTCATGAGCCGCCCAAGCTCAAATATAAACAATGAATAAGCAAAGGAGTTACCCGTAAACATACGCGAAGTCGATTTGACTTTGCTAGTCCTGGAGGAAATGAGTGGAGAATCTAAAAATTAATTGACTTTGATAAAAATGGTAAATTTAATATAAATTATGCTATTACACGCAAGCAGTGATCCAATACGTTCCTTTTTGATGGTTTGAAATATTTATGGCATTGACAATATAAAATATACTTACTAATAACTATTATTCAAGATTACGAAAATTACTGTCTTAAGTGCACCCAAATATTGGTTCATTTATCTAATCCAAACCTTAATTTGATAGAATAAATATTACAATAGGGAAATTGGGCGGTAGAAACATTCATATATATGCTTAATTTTCAATTAATGCCAGTTATAATAGTGCATTAAATATCATTATAAACTATGATACAAATAAAACTATAAGAAAAGGACAAAGATTTGAACCCGGAAGGAAATAATGAATGAATGTAAATAGTAGTTATTCTTATATTTTAAAAGTTATGATTTAAAATTTAGAATGGAGATACGTAATTAATTTGGAAGGAAATAAATGATGAAGTCTTCCCGGGTAATAGGAAGTAATTGCCAATAGATATCTAAAACAGCTTAATTTCGGATCCCCGATCTAGATATTAGTAGATCCAATGGAGGGATCCCTCCGTAATAGTTTAGTTTAATGTTTCTTAGAATTTATTTAAAAAATTAAAATGTGAAGCAAGTACATAGGGTATTATGAATTTTATAAAATCATTGAAACGACATTAAAAGGAAATTAATTAACACCGTTATAGAAAGTAATGCATGGAAGATTTATGTTTAAATTTGCAAAGAATTTGAAAGAAGAAGAAACACCGTGCTCGCAACAGCGTGATGAAGATGAAATCAGAGAATAGTTTTCAGTTAGACGGAAATTCAAGGAAATTATATTTTATTATATAAATAAAATGGATAAATATTTCATCATCCACTGAAGCTTTTATTTGCACACAAGGAATGATTTTTTATCATTATAATTGTCACCATACACCAAAGATTAACATTATATACACGACCTTATCAATTTATGAAGAAAAGAGGGAATTAAATAAATTAAGACAGAGAAATATGTTCAAGAAATTTTCCATACAATTTTGGTTAAGGATTAAATATACTTCTCAAATATTTGCTCCAGCCTCTTTCATTCTCGATATAAATGAAAATTTTCCCTTCTTTTTTCTTAAATTTAGTTTATACCTTATGGAGATGGTCATTTATTCCGTAGAATTTTGACTGGAAGAGTCACTCTTTAAGTTCAGTCTTTGTTGTGTTATATTGTGTAAAAATTTGTAAAATTCACAGCTTTTATTTTACTATTTTTATTGTCAATATTTCTCTCACTTGTGATTTTATATTATTTAATTTTATCTTTTTTTTATTTGTATTGGTTAGATAGGAGATTGGACGAGGTAGTAAAAAAACTACCCATACAATGTTTATTATTACGGCCAGTTCCGGCAGCACAGCCTTCATCAGAGAAAACTATCGGAAATGCTAATAATATAGGATAGCGAATATATCGAAAGGAATATATGGAAAGGAATATATAGAAATGAAAATATGGAAAGTAATATCGAAAGAAAATCAAAAAGAAATAAATCGAAAGGAATGTGTCGAAAATCCCAATACATTTCTAATAATTTCTGCTGATGACGGATGTGTAAACAAAATCGGTCGTAATCATCAACAATTTGTGAATATTACTAATTCTTATCTACTCCCTCAAAATATCTTTCTACAATCCGGTCAAGGAATTTAAAATTTATAGTAGATGGGACTTTTCAGTCTCAATTCCTCCGAATTAAGTCCTTCATCCATCTATCAATTTTTATTGAGTGGACTAATTGCTATCACAGCTGATTCCGAGGTTTCCTATTCGTTGCCTCAATCCTCAAGTATGCTAAGTCATCCCCAGACGTTATCTACCGTCGAGGAAGAGGTCGTTAACCAAAAGCTGGGAACTAAGCCGCTCAATACGCTCCGCCGGTCCAAAATAAAAGCCTTCTGCGGCTCTTAAGAAGGAATTGGCAGACGGACTTCTTTTCCCCGGAAAATAAAGAGCTCGCTGCACTCACTTTTGGCAGAAGACGGCGTTCCATCAAATGGTGGCGAGAATCCTCCTCAGACGTAACAATTTCCCCCCAGGCGAAAACTTTTCCAGCGTTCTCAGCTAATAAACGTTGGCACGCCGATCCGCGTCCAACGGACTGCGAAAATGGTCGCGGATCGGTCGAAATTACCGCAAATTCGCAAAATAAGTGACCCGACAACTCAGAGTACGACAACCAGAGTTCGACAACTCAGAGGGCGACAACTCAGAGTTCGACAAATCAGAGGGCGACAACTCAGAGTTCGACAACTCAGAGTTCGACAACTCATGGCTGCGATAACTCATCGGACCCGACAACTCACCATGCGACCACTGGCCGTGCAACAACTCATCGCGCCGACAACAGATTATTGTGACAATTGAAATAATAAAATTTTGAGCGTTAAAACAATTAAGTGGTAATAAGTACTATTTTTATTAATTAAACTAGTTAATGATTCATTAATAACAATTGTCATAGCGATATACTGTCGGCGCGTTGAATAGTTGCACGGTGAGTTGTCGGGTCCGATGAGTTGTCGCACTCTGAGTTATCACAGAACTCCGAAAATAACCCCAACGCCGTCACAACGAACCCTTTTTCCCATCCGCCGAGGATTCGGAAATATTAGCTCTCGATTTATCGCCCTCATGATCTGCTTTTCTCGGAAGTCGTGAATTCTCGCGGAGTCCCACTCCTTGCGCGGTTTCCAACGAGATTATTATTACGGCTTTATTAAGTGTTCCAGCAAAATCTGGCGAGTTGAGGAATTTCCAGAAAAATCGTTAGGTAACAGAGCTTACATAATCTCGCAATAAATCGACGCTTTCTTGCGGGGGCTCCCAAATTTAGATATCTGGACCGGGGATGCGAAATGAAGCTGTTTCCGATATCTATTGGCAATTATTTCCCATTATCTGGGAAGACTTGGTCATTTATTTTCTTCCGAATACGTAAACAATTTCAAGTCTTAATTTTAAATCATAACTTATAAGCTTTAAGAATAACTGCTATTTTTTTCAAATCCATCATTTTCTTTTTGGTTTAATTCTTTCTCTTTTCAGTATCGTTTGCTTTTCATTTTAATTTATTATGATAATAAATGAATTACTTATATAATTGGAACTAATTCTTAAATAAGTATATATATGTCTGATTCCACAACTCAGTTTTCTTGTTGTTATATTTATTCTATCACAGTAAGATTTAGATACCACAATGCAAAAATATTCGAATACACATAAGAGAAAGCGTAGATTTTTTGTCAAAGCCAGAAATATTTCCTACTATCAACAGGAAGCCTGGGTGCAAATATAATATTTGCAATTCTATCTAGAGAAAGGCCCTTCAGGTCATTGCTTACCATAAGAAAATGTGTTTTCTCACCAAAGAGAACCTAAATTCCCCCAGTGTTTGAACTTCTAACACTCTGCGGTAATAGTTAACAAATTAAATTTATGAAATTGTTTTCATTTCGAGAAATTATGGATTATATGATTTCGGGTATTAGGTACGTAATTGAGTAGAAAATATTCGCCTATTGATTCTAATCATCTCATAGTAAACTTCCGTATTCAAATATAATATATTATTACTTTAATAGCATGCTCGGCAAATTGATATTATAATGTCACTAATAAAAATTAATATGCCGAGCTTACTTCTTCCACATATATGCTAAGAAATTTCAAACACAATATTGAGGATGCTTATATCGTTTTCGATGAATTTGGTTGCCGATGCTCTTCCACATTAAAAATCTATATTTTACAAATATCCTTGGCTTCTTCTGATTGGGGTTGTAATCGAAGACGGCTTTGTCATATTTTCTCCGGTCCGTATCTTCCTTGCAACCATTATAAACCAGTGGTGGTGGTACTTCTCTTGCCCCTTGACGGCGTCCCCTCCTTGTCACCTGGGAAGACATTAAAATATGAATAGCTGTTTCCGGTTTTTCTCCACCTCCCATGCTACAAGAGATTACGATGTGATTTATAGAGTCCTGAATGCGACCAGCGTCGTCTTCCCCCAAATGTTCTCCGATATTACATCCGACGCATTGAAACCACCAGGTAACCCCAGCGGTTTATGTGGAAACATTTCAGGGTTATGGCAAATCGAAGCTAATAAAACGAATGTATTGTATCGCTTCTGGGACCGGGCGCTCTTTGCTTTCACGAGTGGCAGAAGCGGTTCTTTTTAAAAGCCATTCCACGGACGCCTTTTAAAGAGCGGGACCTTATTCTCGATAATCACACCTGCCACGTGTACGCCCTTGCGCCAAAGGGTCTTTCGAAACCTGTATCCTGGGACATCTGCGATCTCGCCCAAAAACACGCTCCTACTTCTTCCCTGTTATGGCTGACCCTGGATCGGTGAGTGGGCAATACAGTTCCCGACAAAGCGGGGGTCAGCCGTTCTCGTCACACGTGGGATCAGCATGCCTACAGGTTTGGTTTGGTCCGCTTTCCCAATGTCTTCATCTGCGGTCATTGTTTGAGGAAATCCCGTTGGGGTCATTTTGCCGCGATTGGGCCGACTGATGTGCAGCAAGGGAGTCTTGACGCCGTAGTTAGTGTTATGATTTTCGAAATTTGAATTATTGAAATGGCAAATTTATGTTGTTTCACGTGCTCGATGAATATAGGGCAACTGCCTCCAGTTCGATCGCTTTATGCCAATGTATATATATGGTCTTGAGGATGGGAGAGGTGGTCAGGTATATGCCTAAGGTGCCTCGCCTAAAGGGAACACCGAAATAAATGTTTTTATTCAAGATCAATACTTTGAAGATTTAGGAAGGTTACAAAAAATTTTATGAATATTTATAATTTTAAAAATATTTTTAATGCATTAATTGCTTTTTATATTGATTGATTGTTGTTTTTTTAGCTCTGGAGGGATGCTCATTAGAGCTGAAAACTATAAGTACCTTTCTACTCCCAAAACTTTATACAACATAACAATTTCAAAATAAAATAAACACAATGTCAAAAATACATAATATGTTCAATAATTTTCCAAATGTTTAAATAAAGCATAAAAAAGATCGATCATAAAATAACGGTAGATGATTAAACAGTTAATTTTTAAAAGATTGTAACTAGGTGGAGTTTTTAATACTTTCTGGTAAGAAGATCCAAAATTAATTAATTAGAAAGATTAAATTAAAAAGAATCAATTAATAAGAAATTAAATTATGTGTTGGTATGAGGAAATGTATTAATGAGATAATTAGGGCTGGTTAGAGTATTAACAGAAGATATTGAATTCTTATGGGTAAAGAGATCCAAGATGTATAGTGGCTGGAAATTCCTAAATATTTTGAATGGTGCTAGCCACCACGACCGGTCTACACATCACCTGATGATGACAATCAATAGTTGAGACCGGTTGTGTACATCAAATATACTCAGTAGAATTATTACAGAGTGTTACTTTTTCATTTTATCCAATTCCTCAATAGGAAGTTCGATCACCTACCAAGCAAATATATCCTTCGCACATCAGGTTTTATTTGCCTGTTCAAATTTAATCATTTAACTTCAACTCTTTAAAGCTTTCTATTGAAATATAATACGAAAAATATTATAAAGGACATTTGCTGGTGAGGCAGTTTTAAAGTATGACTCAGCCCTATCAGTTATTGCATGATAGTCATAAGAGAGATAAAAACTGATAAATGTTATCCTATCTCAGATACCTTGCGGCATACTTGTTAATTATCTACTTAGTGTTCAAAGTTTTAATATTAAATGTAAATTAAAATCATTGTTAGTTTAACTGTTCCTCATCGCATTATAGTTTTGTTTTCAGAGAATAAAAAAACAGTTTTATTCATATTGGTTATGACTAAAATTGTAGAAATATTTCCCAAAAAGCAACCTATTCGTAAACATCATTCACGCTAAATAAATTGACAGTTGATGATGCACATGCATTTTGAATGAAACTGAAAGAATCGGCCGCACTTATGAAGTCTAGAAACGTGGCCACAGTAACGCAGGTCTGAGAGAACACCCTCACTTCCTCTCATATTTATGACTCGAACGAGGGTTGCCCAACCTTTGCAGTTGCCCACCTCGTGCAGGTGGGCTGCTCTTTTACTAGGGTAGCCACGCGAGCAGTCCATCCTCATGGGAAAAATAAAACAATAGAATCCGATTTCAACATATTGTTAAATAGCACATGGGACAACTTATTGAAAATTTTTGTAAATCGATAAAAACAGGGTGAATATAAAATTTTAAATATAAATTAGGCCAATATACTTTAAGTCATGCTTGGATTTTTAGATTTTAGATTTAGATATATACCCCGCGAGCAGCCAGAAGCGTATGGCAGGGAGTGTAATACACCGCCATTATTTATTCCTCCCTATTAGCATCTCTAACAGCCTGGGAAAAAAACGACCAAAAGTAATTATCCAGCCTTGCGATTATTTCCCTATAACGCTTCGTCTATGCCTCTCGGAGATCGCGTTCGCTCCTTACTGGTACTAATATTTCACTTTCTTCGTTGGATGATGTAAGAAAATTAGCCACAGAAACTGTACAAGTCAAGCAGACTTGACACTGTTCTTAAATTCATCGTAAGCTGTATACGCATGCATGCAAGTTCTTGCCAAAACGGAAATTTATATATTTATTTAAATTCGAAAAATCTAGTTAAAGCCAATTACATTGAATCATAACATCAGATAAAACAACAAATAAATAAGAAAACAGCATTAAAGCAAATTAAAAGATTTTTTATGTTGGTAATTTACTTCGAAAAAATTTTTATTTGAAATTTCAGCGAGTGTACTATTGATGCATAATACTCTATTCCTTTTCTTTTATTTTAAATAAATTCATTATATAACTTGACAATAAAATAAAAAGCACCTTATAACAACTCCTGGTATTTCGGTGCAACCCTATATAAATGCTTCATACTGTTACATGTTATAAGCTGTAGACGTGCTCTTTTATAAGGTTGAAACACGACTGACATCGTTTTTCAAACAATCTCCTTAGCTACGATAACAATTACAGGTATGAGCATTAATGGGGAAAGATAGATATGACAATAAACCTCGCATGATCTACCGGTAGATCACGACCGACCATCCTTTGTACCCAGTCTCGCATGTTGAGATTTTCGTATCACGTGAAACGTCAAAGATGCGAAAGGTTTGGGAAGGCCCCCTTTTGGAGATGGTGTCATAACATTATATCCTCACCAATTGATTGTCACGATTTCTATCCTGTCTAATTAATGACCTCATAGTCATCGCTGCCGTACGTGGGTCGCGCGCCCCTTTGTGTGGTCGGCTCGATAATGCCGAAAAGTCTTTCGTCTGCTTCCTTATCTAGCTGGAATCCAGAAGCTCCTTCAGGAATTCCTCCCACTCTCTCTCTTCACAAATCTTCACTTCCCAGTTGGGAAAATCCCCTCCCCCCGGGATTCCATGCTCGCAGCTGGCCTTTCTTCCCGCAGCCAGCCAGCAGACAAAAGCAGAGGCCTTCCGAAGTGCGCCTGCGCCAAAGGGGAGTGTCCCTCCAACAGTGTTGCCGCTCAAGAATAGTAAATGGCATCGAATCAACTTTAAAGTAGTTGACTCGGGGGGGCCGAAAATTTACGGCCCTGAGACTCACTGTTTTATCCGGGTTCACGAAATGAATGCCTCGCTACGAATGAACAAATGTAGCTACACCTTTCTGGTGATGTGCGATACCGTATTTTGGTGCGCGGTGCCCGAGGGAGGTGCAATACCGGAGGGTGCTAATTTTCACCTGGCCCATTCTTCACTTCCTTTTCTTCTCTTATCCCTTCTCCCATTCCGTGTGATTAGTAATTATCAAATGGTATCAATGCAGGAGGATATCTGACGCTTCAGTTTTTCTCTGACAAGATATATTTTGTGAGATATATTTTTACAATCTGCAAAAGTTACATTTAACATACCCCATTAATTAATGCAGAACCTTTTGTGACTCGCTGTCGATTATAAAAATGAGACATTATCAATATTTTATTCTTAAGCAATTTTTGTATATATTTTTAACTTTCTCTGGTTCGCTGCGCCATAGTTTTAAATTTCTCAATGTACCTTTCCTTTTTTATTCTTTATTGTTGTATTTTTATGTAGTATCACACATTTGGCTTAGGAGTTTTCATGCTTGTGTCAAATGAATATTATTATTATAAGGTGACTTCTTTGAAACAATGTATGTATTATAATAATAATAATAAATGGCCTTTACTTGGGCGAGATTGAGACTAGAAAGTCTCTTCTTACACCTAACCCATCGTCATTCACCATGTATTCACCAAAATCCTCACAGTGGGTATTAACAAATTAACTGTGTTAATTGTTGCTAAACTTTTTAAATATTTTAATAATTATATAATAAAACATCAAATAATGTAGTCATTACTATCTCTGGTTTAATAGTGATGACCATTATCATTCATTTATCTTTCCGATCATTATTAATTATTTATTTGTTTTACTGAACAGGCCTAGGAATTTTTATTTCCTGATTTTACTGAAGTATATGGGTAAGGCTGGTCGATGTTTTGGAAGAAATTTCATCTTGACGATATTTTTCATTAGCTGATTATAATTTAACCGTAGTAGTTTTTGAGATTATACCTAATCTTCAAGTGTATTAAGGCAAATTACCATTGAGAAATTAGGAGTTACCTCAAGTCCTTGTACCCAGTAACCTCGTAGTATGGTCATCCTGCCCTAAGCGGTATTATTTCTGCAGGATTTCCTAAATAGCGCGCAAGTTGTTTTGAAAGCCCCGATCAGATTGTAGCGCACTAATTATAGAATAGTTGTCGCTAACTCTTCCTCGTGTGAATGTCTGGATATTCTCCTAAGAGAAACGTCGTGGAACCCGACCAAATTTCGGCATCTCTCGCCTTGGAGTGTTGTTTAGCGTTTTCGTTTTTGATTAAGGAGAGGCCTTCCCGGTGTATTGAACGTTTTCAGTGGCTTCCGCCTTTCTCGATGTCATACGGAGTAGCTGTCGTCGTTGTCCTTCGGTATTGTCGGTAGTGTCCAAATATATATGTTATAGGTCGGTAGTGTCCAAAATTCATAAGGAAAATTCTTAAACAACCTAACCGTAATGAAATTAAAAAAGAATTATCAAAGAATTATTATTCTTGTTCCTTATCTGTTGCGTTACAATGTCACAAACATAAATTAAGCGGTCGATTATGATGGGATTAATTGTTGACATCCTAGTTAAGCATCTTAATTATCTATTAACGTTCATTGTTGTTTCTATTTAGCTAATTTACAGCGCACTGTTGCTTACATCGCATTACAATTTAACCAACTTTAAAACGGCTATGGATACATTAATTTCACAAAGTAAACAAATTAAGTAACAATTATGATTCGACAAAGGACTATTTTGTGGATTAATAGAACTGTGATACTCATTTTATTTTTATTTTACCTTTATAAAATTAATCTTTCCGTTGTAATATAGGGTCATCAAGAAAAACCAACCATCTCATTTTTCATAATGATGGCTATTTCAGGATTCGCCTAATTACCTATAAACAGTATCTCCCATTGCTAACCAAGTTGTAAATGACCTTAAATGCTAGAAAAATCCTTTACTCAACAAATACATAATTTTTATTGTAAAATATTCTGTTCCCTTACCTATAATAATGGGCACATCTCAGATTAATTTATTTTCGGAAAACGCGATTACTTATGATTAATACCAACCAATGAGTTGTTATATATGTAGCATTAAATCTTAATTACAATGCATAAATGCTCAGCAAGAACTGCTTAGCTTTTTCTTAATTTACGAATTGCTCTATAGTCATTATCATCACGTAATGCCCTTTAGATAATTTTCACACCATCATTAGTAATAATTTGTTATTATTTATTACTACAAGTTGAGTGTGAGCTATGCGAGAAATCGACCGCACCGTTCTAGGAAATGATGGGACAAATAGCTTTCTCCTTCAGAAGATTAAAGAAGCCAACAAGATTCTGAGCTAGCTAGGTATTTCTGTGCTTATAATACGTCAGCCAAACGACCCTAAAAACGCACTGAGTAATAAAGTGAATTTAGACGTAAAAACCGAACGTTAAATAGATATTTAAACTGCCGGTAGTTTCATCAGCACGAATATTAAGTACCACCAGGTAGTTACGCCCACGGCTGACGAGGAGTTCTGATGAATATTTATTCACCTAAAAATCAAATCTTTAGTGTCTTCATTTCCTTCCTCTCTCAGGTTTCTGCTGCCATATCTTGATGATTAGAATATGTTACCACAAATCTAAACATACGTAAAAATCATCAACCCTTTTTCTTTCTCTATATACGAAGTATAGAGAAAGTATTATTTTCATGAAAAAATTCGACTTCGAGATTTCAACGGAAATACATGTTTTGGGGTCCCTAGAACACGTTTTGACCATTTTCGGAATGATGTCTGTGTGTATGTGTGTGTGTATGTATGTGTGTCTGTGCTTGTGGGCGCTCTAACGTGAAAACTATTAGTAGTATCAATACCAAAATTCATATATAGTACTGCGGTGTGTGCTGTCAGAGTTGATAAGTTTTTGGAGTAAATCGGTTAGCCGGAAGTCGAGCTTCATTCATCAAAGCTCATTTACGGTTTTCGAAATATCTCCATAAATATTATATTAAGGTATAAACTATTATTTATAAAAGTTTTAGAAAATATAATTTACTATAACTTTTGTATGAAACATATTTTTTTATCACTGATTGTGTAGGAGTTATTTGTGAAATACTGATAAACCGGAAGTTGCTGATTATGTACGTTGTGGGCGCTCTGGGCGCTGGGGCGAAAGGCCATTTCATCGTTTTTCATCGAACATGTCCCGAAAAACATTATTTATAATGCTTGTGACGTAAAAGATAATATGATATAAATTAATCACTCATCTTCCAAGTTTAGATTGAATATAGAGTTCGAAAATACTGTCGTAGGTAAATATTTACATCTTCTATATGGATAAAGTCATGTGCTGGCCACATTAGATTTTTGACTTATGTAAGTCGAATTTTAGTTCCATTATCTTTGTCTTTATGAAGCATTGAAACAATTTTAGGGCTTAGTTTTTATGTTCATCCCAATAAGTAGAGAACGTGCGTTTTCGCTTGAGAAGAAATAATTAAGCTTAAATTAAGGTTAAATAAATCCGATAAATTTACGGAAGAATTACATTAATTTATTTGGCATAAGTGCCCACCCGAACGAATTAGATCATCAATGTCCGAATGGGTACGTAAAAGCGTCACAAGGAAGTGTGCGCCAGAGCGAACAGTTATTTCTGGTCGTTTTTCCATGGAAAGTTAAGGAAGCTAAAAGCAATTTGGGTTAGGTAGGAACATGGGTGTTTATACCATCTGCCACACTCCACTGGTGGCTTGCAAGGTCAACATGTATAAGTATCCAAAGTTTTGGAGTGGAAATGAGGCTTACTAAGCACTATGGGGAGTGAGGTAGCCTTTGCCTCTCGCTTTATAATGTGATCAGCGTAAATTTGTGTGTAACTTTATATAAGGAGGGAGTGGGACAAACGCCATCTTTCATACTTAAGTTGATTTCGTAAGATCACTTCCATGTAGTGAATTGATACAAAAGGAAATGGAAGACATATTTTCTCCATTCAGTAGCAAAAGAAAAGTATCATTCATCGATGTATGGCTGCTGCAACAGAACACCTGGACTGTTCATTTACATTTATTTACATAATGGCCCTGTAAGCTTCCAGTGGCTTATGACAGGGGGTGTAAAAACACCATCCCTATCCATAATTGCTATGAACTTTCCTAATGCTCCGTGGGGAGAACGGCCAGAAGTCAAAGAGAAATCAAAAGATAGTTCTTGTGAACATGTGAATAGAATTTTGATTTTGAGATATAGATATAGATATAGATATATACGCCACGAGTCGCCAGTGGCGTAGGGAAGGCGTTGTAACATCCCTACTTATATTTACCTAAACACCCCGTGAGCTGCCAAAAGGCCTACGGCAAAAAGTGTAAAACACCAAACTACCTAAATAATCTTCATATAATCCTTATACTATGCGAAGAACTCGACCAATATAGGCCACCTATTCTCGCTATAACCTCCCAAAATCATTTTGCCATCAAGCTAAATTTATCCTATTAGCCTCTCTAATAGGCTGCCGAAGTAACAACTGAAATATTAATCAATTTTTGCTATTACTTCCTTGTAACGTTTTGTCGATGATTTTCGGAGTTTCTTTTTTCTAGAACATACTCAAATTTCATTTAATTCGTACTGAAATTCTGAACTGATGTTTTTTTCCAAAAGCCTGGTAATCAGAATTGTCGTTAATAAATTAAGCAATGCACTCTTGATATCTTCCACTGATATATTTTCCAAGGCGACGAGCTTCGTCATTGAATTGGCATCTTCTGGCACATCGGTCAAGGAAGTACTTAGTACTTGCAGTAGTACTTATTACTTCCTAGATAGTAAGTGTGCATTGTTTCATTTTTTAGAAGAGTAGAAGTATTATTAGAAAAATAGAGAGTAGAAGATATTAAGAGTGCAGTTTAATTTTTATGGTTCCTTCCACAAAATTGACTTAGAACATATCGTATTTATATTTATTTATATAAATTTATGAACAAGTCTTTGACAATGAAGTGAAAACAATGCAATTTGTTACAATAAATTAAACAAATTTTATTTTTTTAAATAAATACAAAACATCATAAAGAAAGCATCAAACTAAATTTACAGGTTCATTCGTAAAGAAATTAAAAGGGAAGACTTTCACCCGTACCACTGCCATTATTCCAATAGTACAGCTATCGTACCATTTCTTTAAGTTATGGATCCCTAACAAAAAGTTGTGCCTGAAGCTGTTGATACTATATAGGTCATTTTTAACTATCAGTTAATTTTTTTTATTCTCATAAATTAATCATGAATTGTTTCATTTATTAGATGAATAGACGATTTATTAGAAAATTAGAGAGTAGAAAATATTAAGTATGCATTGTTTCATTTATTATGGCTCCCTTCCGCAAAGTTGAGCTTCAACATATCAGATTCAGAATTGTCGTTTATCTAACCGTTATCAATTCGAATGGTGGCTCAACTGATCGTTTCGCCACGACCATCATTCAAAACACACAGGAGGAGGGAAGGAGAGCGCAGGCGTCAAGCGGACGCTAATTGCGAAGGAAGAGCGAAGCGGCAACGCCGCTGACTCCACTAGCCCACCTTGCGCAAAAGTCCCCTTCGAAGAAAGCGGAAACAGCTGATGGAGGGATCCCGCTAAACAGCTTGCTTTGAGGGGAACCTTGGGGTAGGAAGGTGTCCAGATTACTCCGCCGCGTTCGGGATTTTGGTAATTAGCGATGTTCCTATTCCGCTCAACAGTTATTCGCTTCCTCGTTTTCTTGCAATGGAACCAAGGGGAGATAATTGAATTTTCGGGATTGCCGACGAATCTGAATGTTAATTTAATTTTTGACCGCGCGGAACGAATGTGGTTGTTGGCAAAGAGGTGGCTGAGGCCTTTGTAAATGATTTCCTAACTGCTCGACAATGCTACATGGAAACTTAATTGGTAATATTTTCGGTTTATGTCTGTTTTATGGTTATTTGATCCACCAGCCACTACTTGTTATTTAGAGTTTATTCCATGCACTAAGGCAGCCTTTTTAATAGTCAGCACCCCTTCAAATCTGAAGATTAGGACTCGCAAATCCTTAAAAAATGTGATTATTTTTATGTATGAAAAGACGTTTATCGTAAGATAATTTGTTAATTGCATGAACATATTAATATACTTACAATAAATAATATATTTTTATTTACATAATAATGTGTAAATTGTATAAAAACATTAATATACTTACAATAAATAATATATTAAAACATATGAAACAATATCAACATTTTTGTATGGCTACATGTTTTTTAATTTTCATCAAAAATTTAGAAACGTATGAAACCATCGGACTTTCGGTTAAGAATTACTGCCCTAAAGTGATCAATACCTCTTGTTTGTCTGTGATTAACAATGATTTTAACAGTTAGAGATGTACAAAGATTAGGAAGTTTAAATACGAAATACGATGTATTGCACTACTTTTAATAATGCTGCGTAAATTCTTTTGAATAATATTAGTAAAATATTTCATATTGAACGATTGTACTAAATTTTGTATTACATCATTTCATCTCTTTTTTTAGTCATACTTTTTCTGCTCACTTTAATCCTCCTTCTGGTATATATCCTTTGATCGATGAAATTCAGGAATCAATGGCATTACACGAATATAATACGAAACAAGGTGCATTGTATATAGAAGTGCTATTCGAAATATTTATCATTGCAGATGTCTTCGATTGTAAACCATTGGACACTTCTTGTTCTTACCTTGGATAGAACAGCTGTATCAATGCAATGTTTAATTTATCAATGCAGATGACGTCGAAGAGGTTTTTGTTCCTCTATAAAACAGCGATCGTGAGCTCCGAGGGAAAACTAGAAAGCGATGTAGGAAAATAGTCGCAAGGACGGATTGCTACTTCTGGTTGTTCTTCCTGCGGAACATTAGAGAAGTTGGCAACTAGAGTTAGAGATGTAGGTTTTTTAAACCCCCCCTTAGGTGTCATTCAGGGCGATGATGTAAATATTAATGTAACTTAAAGTTAAGCTATGCAAAAAGTATCTCTGTAATTGATTACATAATCACCATTAACATATAAAGAAACAAATTCCGACTTTATTTTAAGGGAGAGACTTTTAAGTCACCACTTTCATTTAACTCGTAATAATAACAATATTATATATTTATTAAATTAATCTAATGTTCCTCCCGTTATATATAACAATTACAAGAAACCATTATTAGGAACACAAAAACCCCTAATTTGATAATCACTTAACTTTGATTAGTTATACGCTTAACTAAATAAAAAATAAATATGATTATTTCAATAAAATCAAACAGACTATGGGCGAAATAAAAAGTTGCGAAATATTACAAAAAATAATAATAATTTACTCATAATATTAAAACTGTATATATACACTATATTATTACTAGTATTCAACGTCATTATGTTTGAATAGACATTCCGTAACTAATATAATAAATTTAACTTCTGAAGTTGCCGTATTGAAATTTTTTAGAAATGTTGGGAAAAAATTTGAATTCATCGTAGATTTAAAATGGATTGAATTAGTAAACAGTAATCTAATTTAAATTAATATAGAATCAGAGAAATGTAGCTATGGATTAAAAAAACCTAAGTGAAGCTTAGGAAAAGGTATCCACAGTGGGAGAATACCAAGTGTCTAGTGGAATTTGAAAAACCTGTGTAAACTATTTCATAAAGAAGATACATCAATAATTAAGTATTTGCAACTCAGCAACGGTTTCTGTGAGACGTCTTCAAAGTCAGCTCGTTCCTTCCGAATCGGAGCGGTGAAAGTATTTTCCATTTGCACTTCCTCTTTTCGTCAATGCCTTTCGGAACGGGAAAATTCTTCCACGTTCCTCCGCCTTTCATTTTTCATAGCCCCACGCTTTGATCGGAAGACGCCGTCGTAGGTTAACATTATAAGAAGAGTACTGTTCTCGCAATGATGAGAACAAACGCGTAATCAACGAGCGTAAAAATCAGTCGAACGCAATGGTTGAAAGAGTGGGCAATTGTGTGTCATTACCAACGTGGCGGCCCCTCTTGGGCAAGCGGAGGAATAAGTGTGTCACGAGAATCTCTCTCCGCCTTTGGTTTTTTAAGAGGAAATCCCCGGAGAATTCCCAGAAGAGGCCGAAAGTAATCCCGCCCGAAAGATACGCCTCCGAGAAAGGTTCCATCCGAATGTCCTTCGAAAAAATTGAGGGAAACGGAAACATTTCGGCTCCCGCGAGATCTTTAAATATGGCGGCTCGGATTCCGTGTTTATTTACCCTTGGAGACGTAGGGAGAGCTTTAAATCCCCGCTGCGAGGGGTATTTAAATGCTGTAGCATTACTCACACGCGTGAACAAGGGAAACAAGTTGGGGACATGCGTAAAGGGTTAGGTTTCGATCCCCCTTCGAACAGAAGATGCTGACGCGCAGCCTGCCGCTTTAATTCGGAGAGAGATTAAGAATTGTTTTCATGTATAAATACAACACATTATAAATACTTTTTTATTTATTTATATAGTAGTTTATAATTTCATTTCATTTATTAATTTTTAATAATGTTATTATTCTTTAAGCATTTTATTTGTATTAATTTTACTATTTTAAAGATTTTATAGATATCAAAACTTTTTATTAATTTTTAAATTCTTCATTACATATTTATATTTTTGGTCGCTTTGTTATCAAAATTAAAAGATATTTTTATTTTTAAACTTTAAGTTATTGATTTTTAAGTTTTCGTTGATTTTGAAAAATTTTATTAATTGAAATATTTTATTAATTATTAGATTCTCTAAATATCAGTTTTTTGTCGCTTTGTTTACAATATTAATGGCTATAAATTACCATGATATTTAATTATACATACTTTGCTTGCCTTAATCAGTGCCTTTGTTCCGTTACTTGGAATTTTTTTCAAACTTTGCAAATTTCTTTTTTTACAGTAGTTATTGCGTTTATGGCTGCAAAAAAATCATTGATTTTGCAGGCGAACTAACAGATTGGGCAGTAAGTTAAAGCATAATGATAGAAATTCATATGCAAACCTCAGTATTGTTATTTTGGAATTAAAATTACAAAAACCGCCACATACTTAATCACCAGCGTTTTTTAAATTGATTATAAATCATATTAAATGATTAATAACATGAAAAATAAATAATATTGAATCGATGTATTATACAATGAATACATTTATTATGGAGTAATAGATGAATTAATTAAACTATATCATATACGGAGTAAATAAAATTATTTTCTAGGTAACCAAGCGTTTCCATGCGTGATGAGCGTTTCTCGGTACCGTAATTACTTTCATAGAAACCATACGTCGCAGAGACTCCGCCACAAATGCGCAGAGAAGAAAAGCGCCCGCCCTGGTAATTGATCTAGGAATCCGTGCGGTTGGAGCCAGTCTTGGCAACTACGCAATATGGAGCGACACACTTGTGAACTCTTCGTCGTCGACACGGGAGACGCCACCAAATAGCTTCATTTCATCAGTCGACTTTCCCAGTAATTCTGAATCCACACAGCGCTCTTTATTCCGTAGTAAATCGTTTCGAAAAGCACTGGTAATTTGGAGTTCTCGCATTATCATAACTTGCCTCTTCTTTGATCTAAGTTTCTAAGAAGATTAATTTCTAGAACACCAGAAACCATTGCTTTTATTCCAATTTAATTTCATCATCAAGTAGCTTGCATGTGTAAACCGGTAACAGATCTATAAAAAAATACTGCTGTCTTTAAATATCTATATATGTTTCTAAATGCACAATTTTGTTATTTATTAATGCGTATACGATTATAACAATACGTGAACGTACCGTAGCTCTCATGTATATGTATTGTGAACGTACCGTAGTACTCATGATATAAAAGAAATAAAATTAATAAGACATTCATAATTCAACCTCGTGTATAAAAAGGAAATGCTTCATCTATTTAGATATATATTTAATTTTTTTTATAAATTCAATTTAATGCTGATACACTCTATAAGGAGCGTGTAAAATATCCCGTTGAATCTTTCAACTAGTCTTTCTATACCACACATCTTAAACCGAGCCCAAGAAAGATGTTATTTAATAGATTAAACTTGAAATGCCTTTATAAAAACCCTCACAAAACTAGAAAATCAAATTAATTCCGATCATTTAGAAAGCTGTTTAAAGTGCACAATTTCGTTGAGAATTCTTAGGTATCATTCCATTCCAAGTTCCATCATTTTATTATGAATGTTTAAATTAAATTAATTCATAATGTATACGTACAAAATTATTATTTTATTCCACGTATTATATGGATTATAGATATATAACCTGTCACATTTGACAAAAATTCTAAAATTAGCAATTTAAGTTATGATATAATAATTTAAATTTATAAATATGAAGTATTTAAAACAGTAGTTACATAATATTAAATATCGCAATTTTATGTATAAATTAATAGGTATATTTATCTGGTAATTTATATCAGCGATTTTTTTCTTTTCAGTATATAAAATTACTACCCAAAATCTCATTTTATATATATTTTTTAGGAAAGTTGTAACCGATGAAATTACTTTAGCTTTATGAAATCTCTATCAAGCATCATTCACGTCGAAACATGCTGTATTTTAGCTTAAAATCCATATGAAACTCACCGTTCGTTATAATTTTAATTAAAGGTCATTTAATTGGATTTGCCACGTGTATTAGGTTGAGCGATGGAAACGCATAAAGCAGAAATTTACCAAATCTCCACTAAATGTCACCGTGCGCAAAAATATGTGTCGGGGAAAACTTTTCTTTGACCTTTACGCGGTAATCGACGCAAAGGAAAATGTTTACGCGGAAATTTGAAGTAACCACCTCGTGTTTGAATTTATATTTCATAGGCGGATTACAATCTGTTTTAAAACTTTTTATCCTAATATTTTATTCACATTTATCACCTCTGTGGAAAAATTGTAGATTGACTTCATACATTTATTATAACACCTAAATCCCTTGATGATGATGAATTCGGAATGTATCCTTTTATAATATACGGAATTTCTGTAAGTCATTAAGTTTTCAGTTACCCCTTCCTTCATACCATTCCTTCCCTTTGGAAATGATTGGAATGTAACTGAGATGGATCAAACGAACAATCCAGTATAGATACTGCCCACGCGAAGCTTGCGAATTCAACTGTCTGAAAGGTCAGAAAGATCCGACCTAGAGACTGAGGTTTATGTTGCGATTTTTTATTTATTATCACATTTCAAAACTTGTTGACGTTGATAAAAGTAAGCAAATGAGAGACCTCTTCCTTGCTATTTTACTGAATTGTAAATTCTGAAATATGTATTGTCATAATTTTCAGGTTTTCTTCTTATAATTTCAAAGAGGCTTTTACTTTTAGTGATACTTATTTACCTTCGAAATAAAGTAAGTTTGAGGGTTGCGTAAATATTTATGTAACTATTTATCTTTGCCGGCTGCCGAATAAATTTGATCCCAATTCTTGTTAAAATTCTCAGACCATTGTCCAAATGTGGGGTTGTTTCCAATGAAAGGAAAGAAATAGCCAGAAAATAACCAATAGATAAGAAATAATTCAATCTATGTGTTTTAAAATCCTTTACAGGTTAAAAACAAAATTATTGGCAAATTGGATAAGTCCAAATAATAGAAACACATTTTTATCAATCGTAATAAGCATAATTAAAAACTCATAATTTTTAAGCTAAGGAAACTGAGGGGAAAAATTTATCTTTTCACGTGAATCCGTTAGAAGATGAAAAGACATTGGTACTGGAAAGCTTTTAATTTGTCACTTATACGTGCTGTTCATCTGTTAGATTTGTTTTTGTGCTAAGTAGTAGCAATGAACTTTACTTCGTCCGAAGTCCCTTATTTTGATGACGACATATTTTGTACCCGTCGAAAAGCTAAGAATGCTTACTAAATAGAAACAGCCACTTGTTCAGAGTAGCTTAGGCCGGTATTAATTAAAACTACTGTACAAAACATGTTTTTATACAGGAGATAGGCGGAAATTATAAATTTAACCAATAAAATGTGTTACTTGTGCCTTCATTTTGAAAACCATTCGTTTTTGTTTAAATTTTTATATAGGTTTGGAAGAAAAGGTTCCACTTTATATATCGTATACGTTGACGCATTCATTGATTTTTTAGAAAATAAGGTAGAAAATTGTTGAAACATTGATGCTGATTTAATTTATTCTTCCCTCTCTTCTTTTGAATTATAATGTTTTACCAATCTTTCTGATACCCTCCTTGGTTAAGGAGGGTTAATCCGTAAAGATAGCTATTATCTGTCTATTATCAAATATAAACGTCTCGACTCGTATGGATAGAAACACTCTCTACGTATCCATTAAAACATAATAAATTTCAAATTAATTTTCATCGATTATAAACTACTTTTGTCCTCGGCATGGCGGCACTTCCCGTTATTTTAATTCATCGGGCATCCACTGGAGGCATCCGATTCCTAGTCTCTCGGACGGAGAAATGCAAGGGGACATCGCCCTCATCTCGTGGAGTGGGCCGATCCATCCGGTTCTGTCTAGCGAAAGGAGCTGCAACTCCCCTGGCACTCGCATCTAATATTCCATTTCATTTTCAGTCGCCTATGCCCCCTCTGCCTGCGAGGGACAATCCTTTTGAGAACAGCTGGGACTCCTTATCTCCAGTCACGGTCATTTAGGAAAACCGCCCGCCGGGAGTTGAGGTCGGATGCGTTCTGGCCTGGTGATCACTTCCCTCGAATGCCAAACGAGCGTCTTCTTACGCTATTTAAGTACTCGTGTCATTATGGGGGACTCTCGCGTTTACCTGGATTTCTCCGTTATTCTTTCCCTAACGCTAATTAAAGATGAGTGACTCTGGAATGGAATGTGCTCGGAAGTGCATGAGTGAGAAAATATTGTTGAGTTATTTGCCATTCGCTCTCTCCCTTTGAAATATATTTTCATATAAAATTTTAGTTCCAGTAAAGCACCATGCACCCGAGAAGCATTGGAACAAGGTTACAAGTAAGTAATCGCAAATAAAGGCTATTATTTTAGGTCGTTCTTTCCTCGGTTTATTAGAGGAGCTAATAGGGAAGATTAGGTAGCGATGATGGTGTTACTATACCCATTGCCAAACGCCACTGGCGCCTCGCAGGGGTATATATCCATAAAAAGGAGTCTAGACTAACAAAACTCGTACAAAATCTACAATAAAATTATATAGAAGTTGACCGGTTTGGGCGCAAATCACGCCATCATCAGAAAACGGATGTAGCAAAGTGTTATATACATAGTTAAGGGGTTAATATATTTCTTCAACTTATAACTAATTAATAATGTATAATAAAATATTGTTCAGTAATCAATTCTTAATTGATAGCATTAGATAAAGGAGAAGAATTGTAGATATAAACAACCTAAGAAATATATGGAGTGAAAAAAATTGCACAGCGGGAAAATACTCACGAAGGGGGTTGTGAAAAACTTGCGCAAACCTACCGATAGTAATAACTAAAATATGATAAGGAAAATGACAAATTATATAAATAAATTATCCAAAGGTGATTAGTAGACTGGTGTATGTACCCCTGTATGGTGTATTACACCCCTGCCATACGCCTCTGGCGGCTCGCGGGGTATATATCTAAATCCAGTAGACGAGTGTTATGAACTCATTCCTCGATGAGTAGACAAAACAAAATTAAACTTAATCGGCTTTCAAAACTATGCTAATTGGCTGATTTGCTGAAATGAGTTTTGAAAATGACAATATATCAGAAGGAAGGAAGAATGTTTTTCTCAACGTTACTAACTTTGAAAATAACTTCTATACAACCTGATTAATATAAAATATTATCTCGCCAATTTCATCTCGAAATTTTATCGGTTTTATTGTATCGGAAAGCAGAGTATTATGTGTAGGTAAACTGTGGTATTGACGAGATAAATGTAATATTGTTATCTCCCAATTCCGTTAACATCCGACATACCTTTCATCTTGAAATAGCTTCAGCGTTCTCTGATGGCTTAATATCTGTTTTCCGATAGTTTCCAAGAGGAAGATTTTGAAATTATCACAATTTTGACCTGTGCATATTAATAAATGCTTCTGTTAATCCTAACTCATTTAACATGCAGGATACATTCTTGACCAACAAAAAATGATAATAATAAAGTATAATTAATGCAATGAGAGGAATATAATTTAATTAAATCTTACCATGATTAATTCTGAATAATTACAATATGGTAACACTAAAAAATACGGACAATTCGTAGATCGTCAATGTCTTCTCAAAATATTTAACAAATTCAGTAATTAAATTAAATAATGAATTTTAATATGCGCACTTTTTTGCATTGATTAATTGCTAAAATTTCTTGCAAAAAAAAACAATTTAATGGACCAGAAAAAAATTGGTATCACTATTGAAATAAAATAAATAATCAACTTCGTTGAGATTTGTCATCTCTGGAATTAATTACACGAAATAAAATTCAGGTTACAAAAATAATGTACGTCATCCACTTCCCAATAAAAAAACTCCTCAGTTACGCAATTGCTATCGATTCACATTCATAAATGTTTGGGGTTATCCCATATTTAATGGTTGTTTGTTTTCAATTTAATAATTTTGTATATATTAGTACGTGAACGTGCATGAATGCACGAGTGATGAGAACTCTTGAATTATAAAGTTCACGTCCATTACAATATTTTGGAATTATTAAATGTAGACATTTAGCAGAAGGTCGGCTACATTTTACCTCGCATATCATCCTAGGTCGAAGTCAGATCACTAGGAAGACCATTCGTGAGAAAGGGTCGTAAACATCTATTGATACCGAAAGAATTTATTTATTATTTCATTATAAATAGCCTTTGAGTAAAAAAAACTCCTAATGGCCGTTGTTTGCGTACAACCCGTCGCGTCGTGCGGAAGTACCCTAACCGTAGGGGTTAACCGTGGCTGAGGTATTGTAAGCAGTATTATTCTTGATTAGTATTGCAAAAGCCATCTTTCCATCTTCGGGAGAAGAGGAGTCTTAGCTTAACTTTCCCTCTTGGTTATAAATAGCCTATTACATATATGAGTATCCTACCTTTCGGTAAGTTCAGGCTCCTTAAATATCCCTTCTCAATGCCATATTCTTCGCTTCTTGTAGCTTACCCCTACATAACTCTTCTGCAAGGGTACGGATGAGGGTTTTGTCTTTTTGGAGAGTGCTTTACCCGCCACTCGACACCCTAAATTTTGGAATTTTCGGTCCGCGTATGACTGAAAAAGGTAAAATACGAAACTTATATTGTGCTGACTTCAAATACACTTCACCTCGCGTGGAGGGAGATTTTTATTGTGATCTTCTTTTCATAATTTTTTTCGTATTATTTATTAATTATTAGTTTAAGTATATTTATAAAGTAATTTCGGGTACGAAAATGCTATATATTATTAGGAAAGTCATTTTATTTTTATTGAGTTGAGCCATACTTGTGGATAAAGTTCATTACGAGCCAGGCGCCATGAAAAATAGTAGATTTAGATTTAGATTTAGATATATACCCCGCGAGCCGCCAGAGGCGTTTGGCAGGGGGTGTAATACACCACCTAGTATCCCCTGGGAGCGAAATGGTGACTGACTGACCGGCTTCTTGTAGCTTACCCCACCTTTTATGTCATCTGACATCTAGTCTTTGTCTTCCCCTCTGTTTTTCCTAGCATTCTACCCTAATTACTTTTTCACTGACCTTGCTTAATTACTTCAAGTGACCTCATAATACATGATAAAAACAAATCAGAAGTGATGATTGTAAAGAATCGACGCAAGTATCATCATAGAAATCATCATTTAGCAATATTCTCCCTAGGCTTCAGGTTTCAATCTTTCATATTCTTTGCCCTTCTGCTCATTCCTGCAAATATTTTTCTTCATTATACAATCAATTACTCCTTTACATCGTTTCTCTATTATTCCATTCACTGTTCCTTCGATAAAATCTTTTAAGAAGCATATCCACGTGAATGAATGGCCAAACTACTTAATTTTTCTTTCACTGGTCACTTGATTCAGTACACTTTTGTCACCCACTATCCTCAGCCGTCCGTATTCTAACGTTATCTGTCCACATTACGCTATGATTCATCTCCAGACCCCAATCTCAAAAGTGTCCATCATTTTGTGCTCATTCTTGAGGAGGCTCCATTTTTCACGACCATACAGTAAAATGCTTTTTATCCGACATTTTTTCATTCTTTATCTCGGTTATCAATTTTAGCATTTAGTATCTTTGGCTCTTTCTCCGATAAGTTTACTTTGTATGATATGTATACATTTCCACCAGAGCTTGTATTGCATGTGCTTAGAATATTCTTTGCTATAACTTCATCCTGCTTCACTTTTATCATCTTCTTGTTTATTCTCAAGCTAATCTTTATTATATTATCGTTTCTTCTACTGAATCTTTGCGTTCTGCCATTAATGTTACATTGGCTGCGAATTGTAACACTAAGCGTCTGAAAAATTACGATTTAATCAACTGGATTTTTAAGTTAATGAAAACATTCTGGTTTTGATTAAATCTGGAAATTCCCATCATAGCCTCACTTTCATTCTGCGTTACATTTTTAATCAGTGGCATCGCTGAAGTTTATTTTGTTAATTTATATACGTAAAGACTACATACACAACAAATGCAACACTCCAAGTAGTAGCCATCGTGTAGGGGGAAAAATAACTCCTGAAAATACTTCTGAAAGCAGTACGTCGTACAATTGTATTACTAAATTTGCATATTTTAATATTTTACAAGCTCAGACAATTTAATATTAGATATAACTATACGATCATTAATTTACTGTATACAATATCACATTTTTGTCAGTTTACAAAATTTTAATTCCAATCATAAGGACGTTGAAGGAAGGGAGAAGTTGTTTATAAATTCCCTTAGGCAAATTGCTCCGTTGATTTATATTCCGATTCACAATGGAGGATTTGCAATTTTTTGTTTCTTTATCTTTCTTATCAACTCTCGGCTTAGGAATGGAAAATATATGTATATCTTTGGTGATATCTCAAAAAAGTAACCTGGGTCCTTGAGTTAATTCTTAAATTGTGTAATATTCATTATTCAATAAATTTATATTTCGTCGATGCAATTTCTTTGATAAAGAGTTTCGTAAAGAGTCAGATAACAAAGTCTTCTGATCTTCGCCTCTTTATTTGAGTGTGAATAACATGAAGATAGTAATTCCTGGTGTTACAGATATTTAATCTATTTCGCTACTACTGTGCGTTATCGAAGCTGTGGTCCTCCTTTCTCTGGGTTCATAACAGCATCTCGCTGATTTCAAATTTTTATCTCTGTCGCTATGAGGTCGCTACGCAAGACTCTAATCGGTACATCTCGAAGGCTCGCGGCGAAAATGAGCCTACGGCACTTTCTGCAGATTGCGAGATTTTTTTTGTGTCAAGTTCGCGCTGAGCTACTTCGCAGCCATCGTCATACGGATTGGATCGGTTCGCGCGAGTTTTATTGCTGAAATGCGCATGAAGAAAGGGAGATTACGAGCTCGTTTTTGTTGTCCGCGATTCGATTTCTAGGAATTGTGACGGGATGTTTTGAAAACGGGTCATTTCGGAATTTTAAATATATGAAGGGATTGATTATTTATTGATGACCTTCGGTCAATTAATTTTCCATCGATGTTGGTCGGTCCATTTACATTTTTTTATGACCGAAAATTATCGAAAAGTGATGTAAGTTAGGAATCTTTATGGAACTCCTATCGATATATATCGAATATCTTCGATACTAAATGTTCCGACTGTTTTCGTTTATAAATATATCGAATACTTTTTATTCATCGACTCGAGAATTCGAGTTCATTTCGATTCAATATCGTTTTTCAACTCCTATGAATCTCTATCGCTATGTTATATTGAAAAAGAACCACAGGCATTATGACGTCATAGAGTACAAGTAATTAGTAAAATATATTAGTTATTATTATACACTATTATTTCTTTTTGTGTAGCTTGCTTCTCTAAAGTTCTATGGAGAAATTGAGGCATTCACTGCAGGAATTATAAAGCATAATTTAACGTTTCATCATCTCTCGCATTGAATTAATGTAGCTTGAAAGTTTTCCATTATCCACCGTATGATTGTACTTGCTTTAAATTCTAACTTTTAATTTGAAAATTAATTAATTTGTTTCGTAAAATATATTTTTTCAACGCATTTTTCGAAATATAAATGTTATGATTGATTTCTTTTCCTCGATTCGAGATTTAATTGACTCTGTTAACGACCATATTTTGTCATACTTTACCACACATCACTCCATTTTTATGACCGCTTACATTTAAAAAAATAATTTTAAATCAATATTAATATCATCTGTGGATGGCATGTAATCATAGAAACCCTTAACAATATATTGACGTAATAATTTGTAAAAAAATAACGATATTATGATGCTTCTAGCGACTGTTTAGCCTTAGACGGCATTCGAACAAGCGACCTCCTTTGCTTAAGGCTACCTTGATCTAACCTTTTACAGTGCCAAGGTCGTTAATGAATGAATCATTCTGCTTTCATACGAAAAAAAATCATTTTCAGCCACAAATCATCAATGGTTTCCCTGCTCATGTTTTCACCAATGAATCTATGCTCCTTAACAGTATAAAAGTTTAATCCATTAATTTTTCTCCTTCTGCATGATCTGTTTTTAAATGTCACTGCATGGTCGATCGTTTTTATAGGGTTAAAGTATCCCGCTCGGCGCGCCTTTACTTTATCAAGGGTCTCTATAAAATAATCCGTACCAAAGCTTCAGAAATAGCATCTTTTTGCCGCCACGTGTACTGATCACATACTCAGAAAGAGCGGTTCTAAATAGAATCCTCCTTTTACAGCGAAAAAGAAAGCAGGGACGCTTAACCTTCTGTAAATGTCAAGCCTTCCCGACTTTTAAAGCAGCTGATTTTAAAGCGTCTTCCATCGTTATCAGTATCGACCGCCCGCTCTCTCGACGTTGTCGGAGATTTCTCCAGAAATTCGAGAAAATTGGACGGAGACTGGCTTCAGACGCAACACTCTAAAGCACGTGTGATGAGATATAGGATGTTCAGTAGCTGCAGAGTGGTCGCGTCATTAATGAACTTACTGGAAGGATTAAAGTTCTATGCAATACTTTATCGGTAATACTCGCCTACACTACAGGAATTTCATTATTCAGTTGATGGAAGGCAACCTTTAACTTTGCACACCAAATTGTACGACTCCACCCAAGGTTTTACTGAAGTGAAAAATAGTGACTTGGCTGGGTTTCGAATCCAGGTATCCCACTTTTAGGGAATTAAGGAGTAAGTATCCCGTTTAAAGAAGTGAGAACTCGGTGGTTCAGTGGTTAGAATGCCTGTCCGGAAAAAGAGAGACCTGGGTTCGAGCCCCAGCCACTATTTTTCAAATCTGTAAAAAATTTATTTTTACAGTAGAACCCCGGCAATCCGGACGAATTCAGGCACATAGGCGTCCGGATTAGCGAGGTTTTCAAAAATGAACGTAAAAAAACATTTTTTCTCAAAAATTATATTTTATAGATAATGCATGTATATATTGCTTAAGGTATTACAACATAGAAAGTGAATGAATATTATCAGCGAGCGAAAAAGTCAGTTATTTTCTTTTGCGCGACCGTTCTTATTTTTAAATCAAGTGCGTAGTCTGTCCATCTCTCGTTTCTTGTTACTAATATGCGTGTTTATATGTTCACTAGAAGAAGTTGCGGGTTTGCATAACTCCCAATGTACCGTCCGCATTACCGAGGGTTCCGGATTAGCGAGTGTCCGGATTACCGGGGTTCTACTGTACTACACGAACGCTGCTTGTAGATTAAAATCTAGTAGCAGTGGTTTTATATTATATATCAGATACATACATGCAGTCGTACATGGTCATGTAAGATAAAAATATATAAAATTGAATATGTATAATATGGAAAGATAAACATACTTTTCTTGTAACTAAGATGCTTTAATATTTTTTTACTATCCGACGTAAAACCTTCTAGAATTCGATTCAAAGAGGTCCATGATGTCATTTTTTTAGCTATAAAATTTCCAGTAGTAAGCAAATCTTCGTCGTGAAGCACTTTTACATTCCAGGGATATACATCCTTGTATTGCATTAAAGATTTTTTAAATGTTTTTTCCTTCTCCGCATACTAATCTAGAATTCTCTTTGAAGAGGTTTAAGGGATTATTTTGTTTTGGTATAAACTTTTCCGTGGCAAACTTCCAAGTGGAGTACACTTAATGCATTAATTTCTTTATCGGAAACGACTGCTTCGAGGAAGAACTTATCATGCTCAATATCAGTGATAAAAACAAGATAAGAGAGGAACTGATAAATCACGTACAGTGGACGCAAGAATTCAGTAAACAACCGGAATATGTGTTGTGAGACTAAATGTCAGCAGATAATGGAAATTATATTGCTTAGTTTACAAAAAAATAACGTAGGCAGAATTGGAAAATTTCCATTGATCTCTATTATAGTTATGAAATATTGTATAGTATAATTATATAACACATTACCTATATACAATGTACTTGCCACACACTTAAAGACGGTTAATAGATTATTAATGCAGATGTTGATGAGAAGTGTTATAGATGCGATATATTTACGGTACAGAAAACTTAATTGCTTCATCCTTTTGAAGGTGGAAGAATAAAAAAATAATTGTGATATAATAATGACGTTAAGTTTTACGTACAGAATGCAATATTTTATGCCTAAGATCACTAAATTAGAATTAGTAGTCCTTACACAATGAGAAGTGAGAGAATAGTAAATACATTGGTTACTGAGATGAACTCATTTACTATTATGCTGCCGATATATTTCTTAAAAAAGAAATTACATTCCTGGGAATTTCTCATTTCAGAAGACAAGCAATTTTCAACGATGAATATTTCATTATAAAGGAAAGGAGTTTATAAAAATAAGACCTAACTGAAAGTAGAAAGGAAGGTTTTGATTGGCCGCGTGCGGTCAGTCGGCAGCTGATCGAAGATTTAAGTTTTTAGTGAGGAATTCCTCATCAATATAGTAAAAGAATTCAAAAACTAAGAGCTTTTGGCAATCAGAAAGGAAGCTTATGATAGGCCGCGTGCGGTCAGGCGGCCTCTGGCCGGACACCCGTGTTTTACAGCGCTGCAGAGCGTTGGCAACGGTCGTCCTTTTTATTTTCTACCGAGTCGTCGTGGAATCTTTCGATCATGGACTGGATCAATTTACATCCTTCGTTTCGCAATCGCTATGGAGACAGCATGTGGCAGCAGCGGATGGCGACCGTCAACAACAATGGCCTAGATCGAAGAACAAAAACACCTCGTCGCGTCCCACGCTAAGGAAACGATTGTTTTCGCTCGTTTGACGAAACCGTGGATGTTTTAATTAGCCCGTTTGGGGCGTAAAGGGTGGCCGCGCCGAAGCCGCACTTCTTGACGCCCCGAAGTTCGGTCAGGTGTTTATTAACGTGGAATTAAAACTTCTTTGTGAGCTATTGTTTTAGAGCGGTCTTTTCGTTTCTGGATTTATCTAGAAGACAGAAACACCTCCGTATTAAAATGGACGTAGAGTTTAGGTGAAAAATTAAATTGGAAAAACATACAAGAAATTAATATGACTTGCTTTGACAGTATTTCCTATCACTTTACATCGTATTATTTTGTAAGTTATACGTTTATTGTATTCAAAAGAATCCGAGCCAATTACTAATACATTTATTCAAGAACGACAATACTTTTTTTTACATCTATTATATTTATGGTTTATTTTTAATTTTATTTAATTATAAATTATATTTAAGTAGCTCTCATTTGCTATTTCGACTGAATTTATTGTTAAATTAAATAATCAAGTATAGCATATGAAAATATAAAGAAGATTAAAAATACAATAGATACTATACAGTTTTATAACTCATTATATGCAAACGCAATCAATAGAAATATAATTTATGCGAATGTAGTAATATTTATAATATACTCATGTGTATATAGACATAGAAAACAAAAAGTTATAACAGATAAAACTAAAAATTAAGAAAATACATAAATTGTCAAACAAATGAATTTACAGGGGATAGTATATTATAAACTACTATTGAAAAATAACGACAGAAACTTAGAATTGTATAGAGGGTGAGCATAAATGAACATGTAAATAGAGAAATAAGGCAAAACAGCATACAGTTTAAACAAATACTATTTTAAAGATAATGTACGTGTCTGAAATATTAAATAACAATGAGAATCTGTTATAAATTCCACTATCAAAATGTTCTGTAAGTGAGTATAAATATAATATCCCATCGTTCAGAGGGATGGAATCTTCTTAAAATTTAAGAAGCCCTATATAATATAAAAAATGCATTTAACAAGATTTTGGTGTTTATATTTGTCTTTTATTTGTTTCGCCGGATTATTAATTATATTTTCCTATGAGGTGGAATTATTTATCGTTCATGAGGACGAATACCGTATATTTTAAGTTAGAGTTAACTAATTTTCATGTAAGTGTGATTTACTATTCCTATTGTGATTAACGATAGGCCGTTAATTTCCATGATTATGAAGAGTCAAGCATTTAAAACGGTTTTATGACTGGTAACTGCAATTAATGCGCTAAAATCAATGTTTCTGATCCAAGCGGGAGTTGTTTTGCTTCCATGAGATGATTAAATTAAAGCCGACATTCATTTAACATTTGTGGAAAATGCAATTGTAAAATCGTTCAAGATTTATCAAAGGAAGTATATGATGAACAGATTCCATCGAATGAGGGATATAAGAACTATACTTAACTGAAAGGTCAAGTCAGGAAAACCTGTTTTTCTCTGACAACAAGACTGGAATCCTGAATGTCTCACTTCAAAAATGTATTGATCCGATAATAGGTGTTATCTCATCATATGCAAATTCGTACAAGAACCGCCATCAAAATTTGAAACTATTGAAGTGTATGACCAGTAAAAAAAATTGCATTTTATGTTGAGTTGATAATGGAGTTTAACCATAATATTTACTTTAAATCTACCAAACCATGTACTAGTCGGTTAATAAACTTTCAGTGATAGTTAATATTGTAAATAACTTAATAAGAACAAGATTGAGGCTTGATATTATAATTCCTAGTCAAATTTGCATATCAATCAATTTTAACTGTAATTGTCGTTTAGCGGCATGGAGTTTATTATAATTAAACACTTTTAAAATTTGAAGCTCTTCCAATCTGGCTCTTGTATTTATTAACATTTTAAATACCAGTGAAAACTTAGCTATCGATTTAATTTATTAATTAGGTCCCCACTTTGTGATATGTCTCCATTACATAGAATAACGAAACAAGAGGACGCTTATAGTATTTATTTTATATATTTATTTTACAATAATGCTTTCGATCCTTTAGATAACCATCAAATGTATGACCTTTTATACAAAGGTATAAGCGTCTTTTATCGTTATTCCATCAAATTTAATTTTTAAATAAATAAAAACGTAAGACTTTTACCCTTACCACTGGAATGGCAATTATTCCAGTGGTACGGGACCATCTTTTCATTTCTTTTCCTTACGTATTCCTACCACGAAGTCGTGCCTGAAGCTATTGATAATAATAATAATTTATTTAACACATACAGGATAAATTCCCACACAAATGTGTTGTATTATATAAACAATAAATTTATAAAAAAGTACAATAAACAGTGAGTGAATCTGAAAAAAAGATAGGAAGGACAAAATGAGAAAGAAGATGAAATGAAAGGTGAAGCAGAAAACGGGCAAAAGAACAAATTAGAGGGTTGGAGAAAATTACATGTAACTAGGGTAATGATTTTTTGAGACTCCTGCGGATCTGCGATATTGTATTGCAGAAAAAGTCCAACTATTGATATTATAATTTTAATTTGTTAATGTGAATGATACATTAAATTCCATTTAAACAATACATTATACCAGTCTGAATATAAGTCAAAATATTTTTTTATCTAAAGTCAGATCCCTCTTAGCTTATGTTTGGCCTTTCTCATTCTTAAATACCGCTGATAATAAGCGACGGTAACGTCCAAGGGCCCCCTATCCCGTTCTCCCAATCTTCATTCACTCCAATCCGACCCAATTAGGCGTACGAAGTGGACATTCCCTCTCGCATCCATAAGCGAAAATTCCTCACTTTCGAACGGTATCACATCCGGAACAGCCCCCGGAGGATCCGATCGCCTCCAGCCGATTTCGGGGCCCCCTTCGTAATAAGGCCGTCGGAAGAGTCGGCAGAAGAGGGGAAAAGAGAACACGATGGGATTGGAAGAATTTTTCGGCTATTGCAACGTTTTCCGTCTCCCTCCCGCGAACTATTACATTGGTGACCTACTTCCAAAACCCAGATATCGCCCCTCCATTCCGCTATTCCCCTCACCGACTCGTGCTTCAGCCGCTCGTGTCTGCCCCTCCCGCCCCGCCGCCCCCTCCGTCCGCTTCCCCTCTTCCCTTCTGCTGCCCCTTCGCTTGCCCAACCGTACTCATTGCTGGCGGAGCCCTCGAGCAGGCAAAGTCTACGTCGCTTTTCCCCGCGATTCCAGCTGTCTATCCCCGCTGCCGAAGACGGTCGCGGCCGGAAGCCGTCCCCAACCAGAAGCTCGTGCGTGTGCCAGTGCATGGACTCTATAGGACCGTACTAGTGCATGGACTCTGTTGGATTGTCCACATAGACTGTTGTTGAGTGTTGAGCACAAGGACTGTCGTGAGTGGGACTGTTCGGTCGGCGACGGATACCAAAGCCAACCTGCTTCCCCCCCGCGAAGGTTGTGTGTTTCCCGACGGAGATGTTAGTGCTCTAGCCGTGATGGGGCTTCAGACAGAGCACGAGAGTGGATATTTTGAGGAGGAGGAGGAGGAGGGGGAGGAGTTGTGCGTGAAAAAGGTGGAGGAGACTGAGGTCAACGAGTGTGAGATTGACACGGGCGTGAGGGAGGTCGCGCCCGCACGTGGTGTCAGGGAGGTCCCCCAAGGGTGCCCGCTGAGAGAGGAGGAGGATGCAGAGTGGTGCTCGAGGAATGGGCAAAATAAAGGTCTGTCCCGATGTTTACTCTCTTGCGTCGACGGCCTCCATCCCCGCTTGATTTAAAATCAGCTGTTCGGCGCCGCGTGTGGCACTATCGTACGTTTGGGGGGTAATTGATTGCGGAGGGCGGTTTGGATAGGGCGTTGTGTGCTGCCGGTTTTGTGTCTAAAGTTATGGGGGATTTGATTGGTGTAAGGCGGGTTTGTTCACGCGAATCTGCGTTTGCATCTGAGCTGTGGTCTCGGAGAGTAGCGTTTATTTTATCTCCCGTTATCTTTTGCTACGTGGGTCGGATTTATGTTTATAAGTCCCTCATAAGCCCCGAACCATTAGGCCAATTGATAAACAACGCGATTAGCGCTACATCAAGCACCTGATTCAGCGGTTTGAATTTGCATGATTTCTGACGTTTGAAATGGGATCCTTGCGGCTTTTACTCCGAGAAATGTTTCGTGTAATACTTTGTGTATGCTTAATGGCATTATGGCAATAAGCAATGCACGGCACACAAATTAAGTAATATCGTGATTTTGTTATTTTTTTAAATCATTGTGTCAAATTTTATCTTTCCAAGATCATGTGTGTGTAAAGAACACGGACACACACGGTGTGTGTCCGTGGCGTTAGAGATTTCACAATACTCTGAAATCATTGTCTTACCTAGAAAAATATTAGTTGACAGTGTTAATTCATGCCTTCTCATCCTTTTACAAATAAAAGTGAAGGATTCCTGCAGTGCAAATATAGCTGTAACTGTTTTTAATAAGGTTTAATTTCATGTTTCTTTTCGAGTACGTTACGCGGATGATTTTTAAATGTAGATCTATAAAAGTTAGTCCCCAAGCTCGTTCCGCATGGCAAAGGCGGCCTTGTTTGTTAAAATATGCTTGATCTATGTTTGAATCATTGTTTCTATTTGTGCACTCGTTTCGAAATTTCGGCTCTATCTATGCCACTGATCCCAGACTGCTTCTCTCACTTTGTACAACACTCTTGTAATACTTTATATACTTTTTTGGGCACCGAATGCAGCTTGCGAAAACCAAGATTTTGTACGAGGCGTGGAAAAAACGTCGCGAAATCCGGATTTGTTTAAAGGCTTCGTCTCTCTTAAGTGGGTCACTCAGTGGTCGTGGAAATAGATTTTAAACACCGTCCCTATGAGCCGCAGACAGTCCGCGCGAAACATCCTACACAAGCGTTCGCAAATAAACAAAGGCGATTCTTCAAAGGAGCAAATCGGCGAGAGAGGTGTGCGTTGGTGAAGAAATCTGTTTAAAAAATTGCGGGCGCTCAGTTTTCCGCGTTGCAGCCGGTAATTCACCGCGATGGGGATTGTGTGCCCAGAGGCAGTTGCGAATTCGTTCGCGCTTTGATCCAGAAGAATTATTCATCGCCGTCGATGAGTTAAAGAGTTATTTACGTTCCGCTTCCATGGGTTCCCGTTCGAAATCGCAATTGCAGAGGATAACTTTTTTTTGAATGAAAAGTCTGCGAGATCCTACGTTCCCATTTAGGCGAATGCGACTTTCAGAGGGAGGGACTCGTGTTTTGATTCTGCCTTTGATTTCCAAGTTCTCTCTCTTGCAGGTGTCGAGCGAAAGATTTTCTTTCTTCAATAAATGCAAACGGTCGAATTCGCGCTGTCAAAGCGGAGATGTAATGGGAGCAAATTTTAGAACTTGAACGTTGTCAAGGCTTAAGTAGGTCAATTAAAAAGTGAGGAAGTTTAATTTCGCACAGTACCACTCAAGTGGTACTTTATTAGGCGAGATTAAGAATCTCCTACCCTCTGACTCACAATCTTAAAATAATTGAAAATTTTACTGTAAGGTTATATAAAATTCTTTGAGGAACAATTATGAGTGAAACTTATTTATTAGCAAGGATAATATTGTGATATATTGATTGAAAATGTAATAGAAGGCAAAATAATGTAATCTAGCAGAGTATATAGAAGTGTATGGAACCATCTCCGATATTATGTGGGCGTGAAAGACAGAAAAGAGTGAAAATATTAAAATCTTAACTTTGAAGTGTGCACCTGACAAGCCTCAACAGGTCAGATTTTCCCGAATAACTCCTTACCTATTAAAAAGGAAATAAATATCAGCGACTAGGTGTCAACTTATCTGATTAGCTATCGATATACTTACATATCTTGATTTCCAAGAAACTTTCGAGTTTTAGTGTCTACTCACTTTGTGCCTTAGTAATCAATCCTAGCGGTCTAATTACGATCCAGCGAAACTTTTCATTTACCTCCCAATGCTAATGAGTAACAGATCCCATTCCGCGAAGTGCCTCTTTGGAGATATTTTACTCTCATCGCAGCACTTGTTTCGAAGTGCCTTTCGGTTTTAATAGTGAAAGCGTCCTCTAAGTTGAGAGAGCGTCCCTGACACATCTCGCGGATTCTTTCGCCGAATTTCCCCGCAGAAACGTGCGCCCGACACCTTTTCCATTTCTTTCGCGACCGAATCGTGCAGATTCCACGGAGGTTTCGGATGTTTTTCTCCCATTGCCAGTTACTCGCTTTCCGTGTACTCTTTAACACCTCCGGTTGGCGCTTCGGAGCCAAAAATCCCGTTGTAGCTCTAATAAAAACGTGTGGGAAGAGTCATCCCGCCCGCGGCGGAGGAATTCGCCCGCTAAAGAGTTAAAATGGTGAATCATACGAAATGATGGCGTTGTCGGGGGCGGTGCCAGGGCTCTGATTCACTCTGGGCCGAGACGTAAACACGGACTACCCGGTTTAGCATTAACCGAGGGCGGTATTTTTGAATTAAGTGGGGTGCGGGTCCCTTTCTACAGTGCCGGTCGCGTCCAGATCCGCGGTGCGGTCTTGCCCATGCGTGTACTCGCTTACTCACCGGGTGTTCCGCGATAGTAGGCGAGTCTATGAATGGGAGGCTGCGCGCGTCTAGGCGCGTTTCGTGGTTGCGACGCAGCGTCGTCATACCCCCCGCGGTTACGTCAGCAGAAATTGTTTTACGTTCAGTGAGGTCATGGTGAAAAATTTCCGTTGCTTATTCCATATCATTATATTTGGTTATTGCTTATTTCATGGCAATTCTGCAAAAAACGAAGTCTTGGTCGTGCTATTTCGTGTTTCTTTGGTAACAATGGTATCTATGCAAAATTTAGTGTGACGTCTTTTCGACTCGTCTGTCGATTGACGATCCTTATCTTCATCAACACGATTTCTCTGATTTGAGGGTTTTGTTCTCTCGTCCAGCTTTCGATAAAGACTGCGTTATCAAACTATCTGAAGTAGCAGTACTTCATCTTCACCCAATCAGAAGCTGAGGATGATTTGAGAGTAATGACATCATAAATGGATGGCATAGTTAGGATCACGTAGACTGTTTACCATTCTCGTGTCCTACTAAAAAGTGGAATTATGTCACCCATTCCGTGATCAAATTTGCTAAGCAACCCGAACGTAATAGCAGTTTCTTTCTATTGAAGTAATTGCTAACTTATATTTTCAGCGGCTTAATTCGTCTATACTCGTTATTTATGTTGTCAATATAAATATTACGTTCCCAATGTAAAAAAACTTTTCATAAATACATTTATTTAGATTAGATATTCCTAACATGTTAATTGTAAATCTGTATATAAGCTACCTAAATAATGAAAGAAAAGTATATCCTAAGTAAGTTTTGAAGTCACTGAACCGATCTGTTCTAGGTGAACTGATCTTTTTGTGCAGGTTGCTAAGGATTTTTTGCACATTTTACGGCGTTCCGCGTAATGCGGCGCAGTCACGTGATTTACATCTGTTACAATCGATTCCTTCCATCTCGATGTTGAGGTAGGTCTCCGTTTGAAAAACAGGATGGCAAACGGCATTGATCTCACCGAGAAATCTATGTCACGAGCTAGAGTAGAGTTATATGTTACCACGGTTAAGTTTTTCAATTAGCGGAAAACTGTAGTCCTTTGTAACCTTTAGTTTTTTTTGTGTAGAAAGGTTTATCTCGTAAGTTTCCAAAGTAGTCCATATGTTATATAGTCCAAGGATCTATACAGATTTACAGGGGTCATGTCAGGCACCATGTCATGGAAAAAAATGGGCACCAAGATTTTTTCAAATTTTGAGATTTTTTTAGTTTTTGGAAGCCAAAGATTCAATTTTTAAAGATAATGAAACCAAGTGGAAATCAGATTTTAACAGAAAAATTCATTACTAGGCAGGCTAAGGGGTCCATGACATTTTTTTAAAGGGATCCTCGGGAAAAACGTTTGGGAAATTATGGACTATCTCAACCTTTTACGGCATGACTGAGTTTTGATTTAATTTTAGGATAATCGAATCGATCGTTCGAGTGCATAGATGCTAAGAGCGTTCGAAAGGTCGTGGGGGGTGGAGGGGTAGAACTTTCCCTTGAATCTTTCGTGCGTCATAGTGAGAGATTTTCCTCATTGGCGATCCTGCGCCACCCACAAATTGAAACGAGAACCTCCTGCGCCGCCCCTCATCCCACGTGGCGGCATTTCCTCCTACGGCTTCTTTCCGTCTTCTCTGGTGGTCCATGCGTACGAAGTTCAACCTTTGCGACGATTGAGTCTCTTTGACGAGCACCGAAGCTAAGTGAGCGGTGCTCCATGGCGTTTGACGCCGCAATCCTTGATCATTGATGCTTTGACTGCGATTACAACCCATGATGTATGATTTTATGAGGTTTTCTAAAGGTTATAGTAAGGGTGGGAACCATTTTTAATCCCTTCCTTGTGACGTATCTGAATTTTTTTACCTACATTTTATAGTATAACTTCGGAATATTGTGCGCGAATAGAGTTAGTCGCTAAGTTTACCGAAATATTTAAGTTATTTTTTATCTCATAATTTTCCCGAGATAAGAGGAGAAAACAAACAAGATGATTTAAGCTCCTAAGCTTTTTGAACTAAGGAATGAAAGGGTGTGTTTTTTTACGGCCCAGAAATATTTTAGCTTGGGGACGATTAATCTTTATATAAGGGATATATGCGTTTTAGTAGTTACGATAGGATTTAAATTTTTGCTCCGTTTATCCCGTTAATAAATTTTATTATATTGTTTATAAAGTTTAATTATCCTTAATAGTATTGATATCTTTTTTTTCTACAGCAAAATGAAACGACATCTGTGCCGAAGAGATTTATTTTTATTTATGAATTAACTTGAAGTTGTTGCCTTTGCGATAAAGTATTTCGCAGTTTGAATGAACACAGTCTGCGATTTGAAGATTTTTTTTTAATGATTAAAGTTCGATTCTCAGATTAAAAGTATTCGGTGCTTTTAATTCGTTCGGCAATTTATAATCTCAACGCCACTGTGCAGCTACTTTTTCACATATTAGATTTAATCCGCTTACAGATTATCAAAAAAGCGTGACAACTCGAATCAATAACATGGTATCAAGGACAGGAGTATTACGATCAAAAATGTGTAAATAAAGGAGTGAAATAAAATGAGGATTACGTTAGGATATATCTAACGGTTTGTGAAATGATATTTAATTCCTTTATATACGTAAATATAAATACAATGAAATGATTTCGAGGATTACGTCAGGATATATCACACATTTCGTGAAATAATATTCTAGTCTCTCATTTACGTAATATTTAATAAGAATAAAACATGTTTGATATTATACCCGACGCTGATTCATATCCCTGACTGGTTAACAATCACGTGCTTACAAAATCTCTATTTATATTTTCCCTCGCAGAACTTTATAACGCAGTAATTCTACTGCGTTTTGTTCATAGGCGTCTCGCTCACGGGATAAACTTGTGCGTAATGAAGGCGGCAAGTGTGAGCAACCGAGTACTTTCCTTTCATCACGTGGCTTGCCGACTTTGCATTCCACACTCGGCTGAATGACTCACAGCCCCAGGATTCCCCGACCAGATCTGCGAATAATATGAACAGCCTTGGGGTCCAATCCCGCGGATTCTGTGAAATGCATTATTTATTCTGTAACAGTCCCGCGATGGTGCGTTATGACTCTCCCTTCGTCGTCTAAATGTCTAAATTTAGGGCTGTTTAAACTTTATTATTAGCTATAGTTGAGTGCTTGGGTGGGTTCCAGTTGTGATAATTAGCTAGTTTTTCAACGATGCAGTTGTATCGAGCGTTATGTTTGAATTTTGATGCGAATTCTTTAAGAAGACTATATGCAGAAATTGATGTCTTAGGAATTGTCATATGCTTCTATGACTATATTTGTTCCTTAATAAAGTAGCTGTAATAGTTCGACCTGTTTAAAGAGTACGACATCAGATGATAGTCTGTATAAATTTGATGCCTTTTATATAGAGGATTTTTCTGTCGGGAAGAACTAGGTTAACCTGTGGTTATATTACATATGAAATTAGTGAGACAAATGGCAGATTACAAATTTACGAGAAACATGACGCTATATATTACTCGATAAATTATATAATTTTTTAGCGCGTTTTCCTAATTGCGTTTACGTTAATCCTAATTCTTGGAAAAAATTATATCAATTATTTGTATTCTTTACTTCTGTCTTACTAAATTCAGAGAAAGTTTTCGATTAACTTTAACTTTATTTCCTATCTGTTTGTGAGCTTGAGGCATTTTGGATTCGTATTTCTCTTGATAACGAGAATACGCTATGTTGCTAAATGGAAGAGTAGTTACGAGGAAAGGGAGCGTCAGTTTTCCCCACGCATCCGCCGTACCTGCCTCTCAACTGGTATGAATTTGTCCTTGGTAGTTTGTTTTCGAGATCCATTGCTGACTTCCAAGTATGCTTATCTGCGGATCTTTCCTGCCGCCGATCGAGATCCTTCGGTATCCATTCATGATATCCTTATCTAAGGAGCATGCTATCGAGCAGAGAGTGTTTAACAATAAATGGCGAGCATCAGCATTTAATATAATTCAACCGCGGTTCTATCCCTCGAAATTATCACCTATGTTATCTCATTCTGGTTTCAACGGTCATTATCGTTCAAGCACTCGCACCCACTTACGGGTGAAAGAACCTTCTATGCCGATATCAGTGGAGACTCTTCCAGACTGAATACGCATATATATATAGGAGTCTCCGTCTGGATATCTGTTTGGGGGAAGAATTGTTTACTGTTGGGACTTCGTGCTTGTGCTAGAATTTGCTGACTGAGAAATTTTATTTCTCCGAAGGAGCCTATTACGATGTGGTATTTCAATTAGCGATCTCTTCTAGCAATAGAATCCTAGTATATCTTATGTCAGAAAAATCTTATTTAAAGTTTTTATATTAATCCTCTAATTTTATAAATAGGCGTGATTCAAGTAAGAATTATTTATTTATTGTTATTTCAAAACAGGTAATGCAACGAGTTTTAAATCACCTTATTTTTCTGTTATTCTTACTTTTCGTGGTATCAATAATTGTATCTTTCAATCTGTCATGCTATGACATTAGGCATTTATCGTATTAATTTTATCTTTGAAGCTATCTAAAAATAGCGCCATATCTTGTTATCTAAGGAGCTTATTCATCCATATGTCACCTGCAATGTGCGGTACAAATGATGTATGCAATTACGTTTATCCCTTGAATCCACCTATGATTAATTGTCAGGTAAATGATCCTGCTGGAAATCGTTTGTAATCTTCTTTCATTTTTATGTTCGTTTCTGAAATGTTTTGCTTAATTTTGAATCTTCACGCAGCTCCTCGGGTGTGACAGATTGGTTATATTAATCAGTATGATATTCTGAGCCATCCCTTTTGGTAGAAATTCGCGATATGATGCTAAATATGCGTTAAAATGTAGAGTTGATCAAAACGGTTTAAAAGAAGTGAAAATAATTCAGGACATAAGTTAATTAACTATGTTTGCTGGGAAAAAGGAAAATGTTACATTTCAAATACATGTGGGATTTTTTACCGGTTTTGATCAAACCTAATTCTATAGTTAAAGAAACATGTAAGTTTTGATATAAATTTTGATTAAAATCTATAATAATATCATTACTTTCGCAAAGTAAAAGTTTTTGAGGCAAATATAGAAGGTTGTCGGAAACGAATTGGAAATTCGAGAGTTTGTAACACATTTAGACTCACATTCAAATAGACATCTTCAGCGGACAACTACATTTATTATCCAACTCTATTAACCGCGCCTTTCGGAGAAGCGACACCTGCAACGCCTTCGTCGAATTCGGGGCAATTTGGGAGGGAGCGTGGGTGGACATCAATCGTGGTTTTTCGGGACCAAAAAGGTCACATAATCCGAGCGAATTCTCCACCTCCACTCCATTATAATGCTATCGCGCCTACACCGCCGGCTTTTCCTGCAAGTGCTTCAGATGCATCATCCCCCGGGAATCGATCTACTTTCTCGGAAGCATCCTTTGGAGTCACATTCCACGAATCTCCGGAATTTCCAGAAGAGCGCCGGCGGGGAGGGAAGCAGGAACTGAAGGGGGGATAGACTTGGAACGCTGCCCTTATCAAGTCCACTTTTTCCTCATAGGGTTTCCCCGTCATTCCCCTCTTTCGAATGCCTTTGTCTTTCCTTCGAAAAGCGCAGATTGTCGAGACGTGATTTCGTGAGCTACGAGTGTAATAAATGCACGATTTTGTTTTTCTCTCTTTTACCGAGACGCTCTTTACGTTTACATTTACATAATGATGCTACAAGTTACCAGTAGGGTATGGCAGGGGGTGTAAAACAACCCAATATGCTTAACCCTAATTAGCGTTGACTTTACATTTAAATTCACGCAATAAGTCTACAGGTTGCCAATGGTGTATGTCAGGGCATGTAAAAAATTCCAATATCACTAACTCTAATTGCTATTGACTTTTCTAATGCTCTGCGGGAAGAGCGATCAGAGCGATCAGGAGAAGCTTACAATTATCTTCTGTCAATAATTTTTTGACTTGCCTCAAAGCTCGCGAACGTTGTTAACTGTTAGTTACAAAATTATTTATTATACAAAAGTTACAGAATTATTTATTTCATGAAAGATATTTTTGCTTTACTTTTGACATTATCTTATATAATAGTATTTTACATGATTCATCATTCAACTACCTGCGGATCTCATGTACATTATTCTTTTATCAAACTTTCAGAAACGCTAGTTAAAAAAAAGATTATTTCAATCCATCGTTTTGATTATTTCCCTGTAACTATTCCTTGTTCTCTCAAATAAAAGCTAACAAACACTTTTTACTGGAGAAGCAAACTCAACTATCTCGTCGGCAAGATCTGTAACACTGAAAAGATATATTTTTCGAGCAGAATCCTTCAGTAATCAATTCTTTTATCTTTAAGTATATCCCACCCAAAGGACTTTATCATTGCTGAAATATGGCTGTTTAACCTGAAATCTCCTTTAACAAACCTAGCTCCTCTATGCTAAACCATTTACGAGATATAAGAAATAATGAGAACGTTCAAGTTTGTTGAAATAGATGAAGTAGTTCCTGCGTTGAAGGCCAGTTTCCTTCTGTTGCGTCTTAATCACATAAGATTATTTTGTAGCTAAATCGGTCAGTTTTCGATAACAGATTTTCTCTGAATATCACTATCACCGATAAGAAAACGTGATAAAATGTATTTTATATTCATAGCGCATTATGACAGGTTTGAAGAATTATCCTCTGATGACTCTGATCACAATAACCCTGATTCTAGATGCTTATGAACAATCGTTCCAGAGATATTTCTGGCATCGTTATCGCAACGCTTGCGGCTGTTTTTATTTTCTGAGGAAATTCGTTTTTGGAGGTCGTCAAACCTCAGAAGGCCAAGAAGATTAAGGAACTATCGTAATATTTGAGGAATTGATACCTTATTTACGTTTCCCTGTCCTTAGCCTTGATTAGGTGCTTAGGAGATACCAGCCGGTTTTAATTTTCGGAGGGCATTTAAGTAAAGCGACTTGTTAAAATCGAGTGTAGGAAGCTTATGCGTGGGTAAAGGACAGAAACCGAACCGAAAATCTCAACCGGTTATTTTTTTATCCGGTATTTTTGCGGTAGTGAAATCCGAACCCGGTCCGGAAAAGTCTGTATAATGAAACCGTTATCTGCTCGGTTTCAAATTTCGGTCAGTATTTTAACTAACTTAAGTATAAACGTAGTTGTATTTACCTAGCAAGTGACTCTCGACTCATTAAAATATGCAAAACTGTCTTCATTCTTTGATTATTTCTTCAATATGACGATCTTAAAATTTTATTAAATCTGTTATATTAAAAATGCAGTTAATGATGTACTATCATAATTACTAAAACACAAAAGACCAGGAGTAAAAAATCTGTTCAACCGGAAAAACCGGAACTGAATTGTTGGGAATTCATGAAACAGGAATGAAAATAATCACGTTTCCATACCATTGTTCACGCGTAAGTTTCACTTGTTATAAAATCCTTTCATTGCAATTGAGATCGTTCCATATTTTTATATTGACAGCAATAATAATGATATAATAAAATTTAATAATAATATAATATTAATAAATATAAAATGTCTTTTATTTTTATTAAACGTTATGTATTTAGTAATTGGTAATACACAGTTACGGTTATTCCACCTTTTAAAACATTAGTATTTACTGCCTTGAGAACAATACGGTCGGAGTCAAACATCCGTAAATCATTACTGCAAAAGGCGGAACTTTCTTCAGATGTCTTTACCGCACTTTCTACTTTATAACTGGAATGGAACTTTTCCGAGTGCTGGCAATATCCTTCCACCGCAGGATCCTCCAGGAAAGAAGCTTTTTCATAAGATCAATTACCGGCTGCAATATCTTTTCACCACAGTCTTCGCCGTCCTCGGCGGCGGATTGTGAAGTCGCTCTTGATGGAAGGTTTCGTCTCGCTATCGGAATGCCGTGACATCATTCTGCATCGGGAGGACCTTGGATGGAATATTTTCGCGAAATTTCCGTGTCTTTATCTGCAATCGTTCAAATTCCAACGGCGAAGTGCGTCAAGATGAGCATCGTCGCTCTTTTATGTTATTGTCGGGGTCATGAGTATGACTTTCTGTAAAAGTTGATCTCTCATAACAGGGCTTCCTATCCTGTGTTCCGCGCAGATCATTAGTGCTCCATGATTAAGCTTTAGTGTGCCGATTGATGTTCTATTATTTTCCTTATTCTGCGCTATATATTACGTACGCTTTCTAAGTTGCAACATATTTTTTCGGATGGTATTCCGGTTATTTTTCTAATTCCGCACATTACATTACGTACATGGATTATGAGTTGTAATGTATTATTTTTCATTTGATAGGAATTTAGTTTGATTAATACTCATTATCAGCTGCAAGGGGTAATGTAGATATAGATGATACTGCTGAAATATTTCATTTATCACCAAGCACTTTTTATTACTATTTCAATCGTAATGAATTGATAAGCGTTTTGTTTATTGCCCTAAAAATTTCAATCAGTGCCCAGGAATGTCGTGGTAGGCATATGTTGTGTAGCTCATTCTTACACTATTTCTTAACTAATATTTAATGCGAGTGTAACATATAAATTCATTATTTTTTTAACTGAAGAATGTTTATTTCATGGGAAGATTAATTATGTTTTCTAAATCTGTTATATGCGATTTCTATTATTATTTAAAAATGTATTACCTTTGTTTAAATTTCGATTTGTTGTTTGTTATGTTAGCACCATAAATGATAGTGAATGTAATAGCTAGAGGAAAATAATTCTTTTTAATTACATCACCTTATGATGACCGTCACATGCATTTCCCTTTGAATCGTTTTCATAGAATTTTCGTACTGCGCAGAGAATCAGCCGCAAATCTTAGCCCTTTACCGCATCTGAAGTACCCCGCTCGGGCATCGAATTCCCGGTAACGATTCCGATTCAGCCTCTTCATTTGTTTTTATTTATGCCTCCAAACGGCAGATACCGCGATAAAGATATACATTTCCGTTCCATCTTCTCCGTAAAGCGTCCTGTGCAAACACGGCTGATTGTCGATTGTTGATCTATGGACTTGTTGATAAAACGGCAAGGGGAAAGAACCTTGAGGTGTTTTAATCTCCGCACTGTACTTCGCCACGGTAACTGAAGAATGTTTGCCTTGGAGGACAGGGTTGAATAGAGAGAAGGCAATTTCGATGTCATTGGGGTCGAAGTTCTTTGTGTCCAACTACGCTCGAATCGGCTTCCACTTCCGTGGACTTACCCCGTGCTTCTTTGGTGTTGCAATCCACGAACCATGTACTGCAGCATCTGTAATGCTTGCAGCTATCCCGTGTGTGAAGTGGAGCGTTAAAAGTTAAGGACCCGTAAGGATTTATTTGCTTTGATCCATGCAGAATCAATAAGTGATTCTCTATGTGAATAGGAACAGCTTCGTGGAATCATAAATAAATGCGTTTAAGAAATTGATGGACGCAATTATCCCAATAAGTTCTATAATTGCAGGTTGTATTTGAAACTATAATAATTACGGAATGAATCGGAAGTAATCTTCGTATTTTCTGTTTAAATTCTGTAAGCAAGAATTCATCTTCTCAGGAAACTGCACAGCAATAAATCGTGAATTCAACTCTTATCTTTTTTAGATAAGAAGTCACTTGGTGTTTATAGTTCATGTTTCTCTCTAACAATTTCCTTACATTCTTGTTAGCATGTCAGGCTACTGTATAAATATTATGCTACTTTCTCGTTAACTTAAAATCTTTGTATAGTACTAATCGCCAAGGTCTGTAACCCCAACCCCCAACCCGCTGTAAGTAACATCAGCTAACATTAACTAGTAGAGGGGAGTGAAGCTTTCTTGGCAGGATGAGGAGTGAGGTAGTTTTCCCCACCAAACCAATGTTCAGTAAGGGGAACATGTTATCGTAAGTGAAGGACAATAATCCTCTAAGTAACATTTTCCTTAGCATAAGAAGATATTTAATCAGTGCCTTTGTACATTATCACTCTTACCTCAAAAGATTTTATTTTATGAACAAGACTTAAACCAAAGTAGATCCTGTACCAAAAGATGTAGAAGATTTTCAGGGAATGAAATTTTATCATAAGTCAATTTTAACGGTTATCAGTTATTAGAATTGATGTTCAATGTTAGGTGAATATTTTGATTCCCGTTAATTCTGTTTGCCAAAAATTTCTCACGTTCTTTCCTCTGCCAACATCTTCACAAGGACGAGCTCGTAATGCCGATGTGAGTTTGAAGAAAATGAGGGGCATTTAGAATCGCAAAAAGTAACATTTTGCCTTCTAAAATTACATCCCAGATTTTAATATACCATTTCAGGCACGACCTCCAATCCCAAAGCCATCGCCCGAAAGGTTTTTTATACAACCTCTTTCTGAGAGCGAGTCCTTTGAGATTTCGCGCATTTTTTTTCTCCCAAAGAAATCTCGTCCGTGCTTGGCGAGTCCGTCGAGGGAAACATCTTCCCTTGCGATTGCTTTCGACACCATCGCAAATCGCATTGCGACAGGGCGAGGATATCTGCGCTCCTGGAATCGCTTCCAAAAAATGCATCTCTGCACCTCCCCTTTCTGGCTGCAGGTGAATGCAGCTCGACTGCTACGTGTTACCCAAATCTCCCGCAAGGGGTCGGGTTTTCATTTCGTTCCCTCGGTGCTTTCCCTTGAGCACACTGGGGAAGTAATTTTCGTCACAATATTAGGTGCCATTGAGCGGAACTTAACTAGTGTACGATCTCTTAGAATCATCTCTCTTATTTTATGAGGGAAATCTTGCCCGCTCTTTCTTCTGTTTTCACAAAAAATTGATCTGTTTGTAAAATTAATTCTATTAGTTTTTAATTCCCGTTTTCTTAAATTGATTTGCAATCTAAAGCTGTTATATATTTCTTACTAAGCGAAGTTGTTCTTCTCATTAAGATTTTCACTGTCTGCGCTGTAATCTGAATATGCTGTATATTCTACTTCGAATTTTTGATGCATCGTGTAATTGAGATATCGTATTCATTGTGATAAGATTTGAATTTCTCGTGTATTGTATTATTAAGATTTTTTATGTTTGTCAATAATAAATGAATAAAGAATCAAAGAATATTGAGCCCAAGGAAAATGCATAAATATATGCATCTTATTTCATTTGCCATACTCACAAAGGTTAGAAGAGACTTCATCAGTCCCAATTTTGCCCAAGTAAAGTTCGTATCCTGATTATTAATATTCTTACCTATTCCTTCACGAAACGCATGTAAATGCACGAAAATATATCATTTTAAATTTAAAAATATTAGTAGTAAAATATTCTAATTTTGCCAGAAACACGATGGTTTCGCATGAAGAAAATTTCAAATTCTTTTCTAGGTATATTGTTTTAATTGTATTCCTTCAAATTTGTGTAAATATAAATTAACTCTTTATACAAGAACTGAGGTGGAATTGTCCCTCTTAAGAAATACGACTATGACTCAATGGAATATCAGGTTTTAATCCGTGGTTCGAACATCGTTGGACCCGTTTTAGAAAATAACGGTATCCCAACCGAAAACCAGCTTCAGCCGTCACAACCGCTTACATGCACTTGGAGGCATAGTGGAAGCAGTCATCAGCTGAGATGATAATTTCACATGTCGAATCGAGACGCAATCTTCCTTCTTCCTCGACAGCACCCACGACAATCAAGCCATCTTCCTCGCTAGTGCAAACACGGGCGAAAGTGACCACTGAGGGAGGCCGAGGACGTAATTTGGGCCTCGGAACATAAACTTGAAAAAAAAGGACACCTCTGTCGCTTTCAATGGGCCCCGCCAAGGTTGCTGTTTCATAAGAGACCGAACGAGGTCAGGTGTTAGGTGTGGGAGAGTCTTGAGGGAGGTTAGGATTCTGTTTTAGGCGGGACAGTCCATCGAAGGGCGCTAACGGTGAAGCATTTCGCGGAGAGGAAATTTTGGCTGCTTACGCGATTCAGAATGCTAATTTCCAGGCGTTTACGGTACTTCCTTTTGAGTCGACTCTCTCGCTCGTGTGAAAGGTGTGGTTATGTTAAGGGGTGTTGGTTCAAGTTACCTCTTCCGTTTAACCATCAGGACTTCAGAAATTCGGTCGCGGGTTATCTTTGGTTATTTCGTCTTTCATTGTTGACTTCAAGGGTTCATACTAATTTAGGCTCATAACTACATTTCTATGAAATGGAATTACGTTTATAATTTATTTTCAGAAGTACGATTAATTCTTTAAAACTGATAGGATATCACATAAGGAAAGGGTTGAGGTGACTTTGCACATAAGGGCGTGCACCCAGGAAAATTCCCAAGGAAAAACGGACTTGAAAAAAGTCTGAAAGGGCCGGGAATCGAACCGGATTCCTCCCGGATAGAGGAAGATCTCGGGTTCGATTCCCGGCCCTGTCAGACTTTTTTCAAGTCCGTTTTTCCTTGGGAATGATAGGATATATTTAACAATCAATGAGTATTATCTCAAACTTTCCATCAATTTATAATAGGCTACCTTAACAATGTGAAGTTTTTATAAATCGGAGTTTTGGTAATCAATTATCTGTTTGCATAACTCTATATTACAGTTAGGTTGCTACCTGTAGCCTAATGATACAGAAAGCTTCACGCTTGACAGTGTTTTATCCTTTGAAATTCAAGTAATTTTGTTCAAGGTATCCCTTCCAAATTCTCCTGTACCATCTCAAGTGGAATTTGCCTTAATTTTCTGGTTTTGCCTAATATTTGGAAATATATGTTCAGTTCAATATTTAGATGCATAGGTTTCATAGTTGGAATAAGTTAAATATTACGGTTTTTATAAATTAAAATCCATATCCAAAATCCATAGTTGGAATAAGTTAAATATTACGGTTTTTATAAATTAAAATCCATCTTGTTGTGTAACATTAACTCATAATATCCTTCTTTAGATAAGAATAAATAATAAGAGAGCAAAGACTGTTAGAGAAGATGATTACTAGAATGAAACTGTTGGATATTTACAGGTTATTTGATTTGAAGAAATACTTATCAGCTTAATTATAATCCGCTTGCTCTTCCTTCACCGAAACAAAGTTTTATTTTCGGTTACATCATTACTCATTAGATTTTTTCATGTTTTGATTCTATCGAATCAGCATAGTTTTTTTTTTTTGGACTGGTTTCTTCTATCCTTTATGTAACGTCCAGGAGTAGGGTTGCCTACGCATTGCATCTCCGTGTTTCCAGTTATGCCAGTTTGAGCGAATCAAAGCCTGAAAACGGTGTCATACCGCAACTGAATCTAATACGGTGAAAGTGCGTTCTCAGCTACTTATTTGTCAATACCACGCCCGTTTGCTCCCGACGGTGGTCTCTAGCGATTCTTCTTTCCTCCTTCCGGAGTCTATTTTCGCGTCCGCGAGGGCTTGCGGTCGATATATCGTTCCTATTTATATCGAATCGCGTTAAGTGTATCGCTCCCGAATGATTTGCTAGGGACGGAAATGATTACTGGGACGTTTTCATTGGGGTTTCTCGGATTGATGTCCCGACTTCGATCAAAATCAGGTGCTCTCTCTCTCTCTAAAACCTGTTCTCTTTGAGCGGAGTATTGTTCAACGTTCAAAAGCTTGGATTCGCTTCGTTGGGCGCGTCCGTGAATAGCAACCGAAGCTAAAATCGTATCGGCGGGAAATTTGATTGGCATTTATAGAAAAGAGAGAAACTGTTTATATGTATGGCATATATGTTTTGAGCATTTCTTATTTAAAGTTACCCCTTCTTTTAGTGTATTTATATGTATTATTCATGTAGAATTTCACCAACGAAGATAATTAAAATATATCTAAAGTGACGTTTCAATTCGTCTGAAACACTCTCCAGAAATGATTTAGTTGTGTATTGGGTGAATTGATGTCGTTAACCACCTCCAGCTTAAAAACCGAGGTATAGAACGATTATAAGTGAAACTGTTCCTAATTGAACGTAAAATCTAAACAGTAACTTTATTTCATTCCCTCAGGCTCTGTATAAACTAACTCATACTCATTCATGTAAAGTTTTGCGAACCAAAAGAATTACAGCGTATGCACGGTAATGTTCTAAAGCGTTTGAAAAACTCCCCAGAAAGAATTTAGTTGTTAATTGTATGATTTGATGTCATGTTTTGGAATTTCGTTAATTATACCTGTTTTGGCTATTTTCTCAGAATTTATTTTAGGTTTTCAATGTTACAAAAACATTTAATGCAGAATTGCTCTAATACAATCGTATGTTTATGATATTTTGTAGATAAAACAGTGGCTATTTGTATTAAAATATATAAATCTAGTATTAGAGAGTCCATTAATTAAAATAATTAAAAGTAACGCAATAGCATCGTGCAAACAATTTTGTATCGCAATGGTAGTAGTAGTATTGTTAAAAGTGCTTCGACAGCTTAGGTCATTTCGCACATTGGCTCCCACCGGGAATCGAACCCGGGACCGCTTTCACCAAAGGCAAACGCGCTGTCCACATGACTATCCGGGAGCCTTAATCGCAATGTATGCATCTCGGGTCATAATGACGCTATGCAACCATTTGCCTAAGTTTTTGTGTGCGACAATTTTAAAGTATTGGATTGGATACTAGAATTAAAGAGGCGTAGATTGCCAACGTACGCCACCGCTAACATGCCCGCGACTTCGCAGCTATTTTTTTTCTCCGGGCCGAACGCCGTCAATGGAACTAAATCAATCGATCGTGGATTCGAGATACAATTGAGCCGCTGATGAGTAGACGCCGTGCGTAGGACGGCGTAGTAAAGCTGTGGCGTCACAGTGCACCACGAAAAAGATAGTAGCGATGGAGGGATGCTACGCCAGAGAAGATTTGATTCATTGAGATGCTTGCGAGAGCGGGACATGCCGTTGCGAACTTAAATTCGCTGATTTAAAGCTGTAACTCCCGATCGGTGTGCCGCGGTTCACTCGCAAGCTCTTAGTGTCCCGCGGAGTTCTTGAAGTCTACATATAAGTTGAACTTATAATTAGTTTTGAGTTTTATTTTTTGAGATATCACTGTCCAATCTTTTATTTTTTTCTGCTTGCTCTCCCTTGCTTTCCGTGATTCTTTTGATTCGCCGAAAAATTGAAATTACGTTGTTTATTCATCCTCAGACTCATATGTTTTTTAACTCAACCACATAATTGTTAGAGTAGGTTAGGTAGAATTTCAAAATTTTTGGAAACAAATGAGGTTTGCATTAAATACTCGTAATAATAAATTAATTCATGAAATGAAACCTTTATCATTTTTAATTTTACATCATCTTGATAACGCTCGGCTAACTAAAGAAATAAACACTAAATATTACTCATCAATTGAAAATCATCATTTTAAGTTAAAAACAAGAAATAAAAGTCTAAGGAAAAGGTTTACTTTTGTGGAAATTTAAAAGGTCCATAAAGTCATAATTAAGAGATATTAAGAGAATTAAGAGATTAAAGTTAAATTTCCTCTGTTTATTAATTTACTCACTATTAAAATCGTATGCATTTTTTAGCCTATCTCATAACTCTTGAAGCTTTAAGTAGCATGTTTTCTTGTAGCGATAGTTAAAGTGTCATATTTAAAATCACGAACAGGGAAACGTGTTTGTCTTACCAAAGGCTGTCTCTTCCTCAACGGCTGAACCTTTACGTGGCTCCCGCTGAAGTAGTTGACCGAATCACGAGATAGGATGCGTAGAAGAGGAAAGACGTATGTGTTATTGCGCACATGAGGTATTGTCTTCGCAGAACGACGTAAATGTTTTTGGCGAGTTGTTGCTATTTTGATTCAGCGCTAACTTTTTTGCCTTGAATTGTTTTTCTTGCGGTTGGAGATCAAAGCGGATGTTTTCATTGCGCAGTATGGTATCCATGGCATAAATCCTATATTTAAATATTTGTTATCTTGGATGTCTGCCCATGCTTTTAGTACGATATGAGTTTCTGGAGGATCGTGATATGATGAGTAATATTTTGTGTTTAATTTTTCCTCTTGATTTATTATTAATTTATTTTAACCGATAATTCAAGCACAAGTAAATCTTAGATTTAAATTAATTTTCTCCGGAATGTCTTTCTACACTTTTTAGATTATATCAGCATCTTAGGACTTCCTAGGTCATATTCTCCTACCGAGAATCGAACACAGGACCGTTTTCAGGAAAGCCGAACGAACTGCCCACATGGCTATCCGGAAGCCTGTGATATTTTACATAAAAAGAAAGATTTATTATTTTCCACTGGTATAGTGGAGTTGTGGAAATTGGAAACATTCTAGTGGAGAATACTTAGTTCTGCTGTTTTTAAAAATTTAAATGGCGTTCCACAAAGTTAGAACAGTACACTTAGTTTACCGTGATATGCTGAGTAGTTCATCTGGAGTATCAATTTTACTTTGCTCTTTCCTCGTAATATGTAATCATATGTATATGTATAGTATATTCATATGTATATTCATATGTATCTTTCATTACAACTGTATCAGAAAATCGACTACACTCTGTTCTTGCGGTCACATCCCAAATTTACCTTCTCGGGGGAAAAAATTGAAAGCCGACAAGTTTTTGGAAATGGTCCAGTTCCCATTTCCTTGAGAGAACTCTCCGAACACTTTCCTGAGGATTCCGTTCCTTTTCGGAGAGATCCTCCCTCATCCGGAAACGAGCGGATGGATTCACAATACAGTTACGTTACGACAGTGTAATGCCAGTTGCGTGCTCCTTCCATTTGATGAATATTTCCTCAATTACCTTTAACTAGCGCCAGCGGAAGTCTTCGTCCGTCCCTTCCTTTTCTCTCGAATCGCTTCTCGGAAGCTTGCGCTTTGCGTCGCGAGATGGGATTGATGGATTTTCTATTTTCCATCTTCGGTGAGCTTTAGCTTCGGTGGTTGAAATCCCCAGTAATGTGTGTTGGTTATTCCGCGTGCGGTGCTAACAGAGTAGTTGTGATTGGCGAATTGCGTTGCCTTCGCGTGTTGAAATGATTTCCGACGTTAGCGAATGACTGAGTTTAATCAGTGAAAATTCGTTGTGGTTTATTGTATGTGTTGCGTTCCTTTTCGTTCGCTTCCATAATGCTCTTACCGTAGTGTTTTGGGTAGTTTTATGAGCGAATTTCAATGTGTTACTCGCCCAAATGATGTTGCGTAAGAAATATGTATCTGGAGGCTTAGGTTCGAGTGTTTTTCACTTCTTTTTATCCCTCGGTTGACGATTCTTACCGTAGAAGCATTTTTATTTTCATTTAATTCTATTTAAATTATTTCAAACTATATCTTATCCGTAAATACAATTCAGTAGGAAGTTTATGCAAAAGAACTATATATAAGGAACCATAAAAGGCAAAACGGATGAAATGTTCGTGTCAGCCGAAACATTCTTGTAATCCTGTTCGAATATGGAAAATTACAATTTAATTAATTAAATAAGAAAACAGGAGATATAAAAAGAAATATAAATCATAAAGGCATAGTTTACCTGTTTTGGAAAAAAGGTTTACAAAAAATCAGATAAAAAAGTGTACATAAAATAATTCTTACTATTAGTCACGAGACTGATGTATTGTCATCAACATACTTATGTATACATGTTACGTATGTTGTGAAACATTAACATCGTAATTATTTTTGACATTCTCATTGTATTTATCCGATTGATTTTGTTATACGCGACGTCTAAACGATGTAACGAAGCAAATGCTACACTCAATGAAATCAAGATGGCGCTTAAATAGAGATGGCTTTTCGATTCCTAATCCTCGAATACCTATAACTAAGTTACGCAAGGCCTACTCCTCGTCTAGCCCCGCAACAAACCGTGCCGACATACCTATTCCCCTCATTCACATCGTCCATTTGCTGTGGAGTGTCGCCCTGCTCTGCCACTCGCCGATCTGTTTACATATGCAACTCTTACGTAATCGCTACACTTCTGCATAACACACACGAGCGACGTATAGTTAAAAAAACCCTCCCCGCGAAATTGGAAGCAAAATGGTCTCAGAAGTAGGCTTCCTCCCCGTCCGATTTATTTTTAAACGCCTTTTATTGGCATAGCGAGTCTGTTTGTGTCAGCCACGTGGTGTCTAGGTTAGAGGAGCACTTTCCCACAAGCGTCGTCCTTGCAAGACTTCCTCCGTAATCACCAGGGCATATCACTCGCAATAGAGTAACTGCGCACCTAAGACCTTCCGACCACTGCGGTCCGGAGACAAGCGTCTGTATGAAGATGGTATTGTTTTCATAGGAAGTCCGAAATGTGCCAGGGCCACATCTTTAACCTTTTCACTGCCATAAAGATTAGTAATTTGTACATCTTCCTTGATCCTTGGTTATTCAAGGAGGAGTTTATTTCATAATCCATTGTAATAATCGGGTTTTCGTCGAAGATGATTAATGAATAAGCAGAACTTGATGAACGTTGTTTACATTCTATGGATAGCATGAAATAAATCAAGGTTTAAAATTGTGGTAATGGGAGGTACTATTTTTAATACCATCGCGTTAATGAATACCCGTTAGTTAACGCTACAAGATTTATTCCTCCATTGTTGTTATTGCATTATTGAATAGTTTTTATTATTCCTGTATTGTTGTTGGATTATTCTGTATTTCTTTTCGAGAATTCAGTATTTTTTCGAAGACGATTTTTGAACCAATTATTATTGAAAATCCTTCAACAATAATTTTTCTTATCTAACTGCATTACAGTTAAATTATATTATAAGTAGAATAATTATTCTCCAACCCACAGTTATTGTTAACATATATCCATTGCTATCACAATCATTGTGAAAATTTCGATAATTAGAGTATTAAAAGTTTGTTAAAAAGAGATTAAGTTGTTAAGAGATTGTATGAGAGAAAGTTGAAGTAGCGTATGGATGAAAAAACTTGAGAAATTCCGTGGGGAAAAGTATCCATAGTTGGAAATCACCTGCTACGAAGAGGTATGTGAAACCTGCGCGGGCCTGCCAATAGTAATAGGTTAAAGATGAGGATAGAAGCTAAGGACAAGCATTCCTACTGAGTCAATGGAATACATGAAAATAACTAGGCAGTAATGTTATTATTATTATCATAAAAAATATTATAATTGGACTAATTGTCCGTAGGCTACACAATTACATACTGAATAGATTGAATAAATTCATTTCTTTTATAACCTAAATACAACTCATGTTAACAATACAATAATACAGTGCATAAAATGACGTTATGTTCTCAGTTACAAATAAACACTTTATACATATATTTCTTCTAATTAATAGTCTAAATGTACATTATTTAAAAAATGCCAAAATTGATAAATAACAATACACTAATTCATCAACTACTTAGGGCTAGTCGTAATATAAAGTTATGTTTAGCACCCTTGTCTACATACTTTAAGAGAATGTCACAAATTTCTTGATAGATATTCAAAGCATATCTGTGCAAGTTCTCAAAGGATATAGGAATCAGGATAAAGCGCGGAAATCTTCAAGGCCGTATCACCTAACACCGTCCCCGAGAAAAATCTCTGTTACGAGAGGTAGAAATTCCGGGTATGAAAGGATCGAAGCTCTACCCGGAAACGGCCCGGAAAAAATTTCCCCGCTTCCCAGTATTTCGGACGCAGAAACATAAATCTACCCCCTCTTGCGCATAATGGACCCAAAACGCCTCTTGAAAGGCCATATTCTCCTGCTGATCGCAAGCATAAGATAGCTGTACACTCTTCCCCTCTCCTCGCTTGAAAAACCCCTTGGCTTTGGCACGAATCCGAGCCGATGGCCTACTTAGGGCTTCTGCTATCCCTAGCGATCTCTTAACACTGAAATTTTTATCAACCCCAGCACTCGCGTGGCTGCAAACTTATCACTCTAGAGGGTCCTCAACCACCGATTCCTCGGAATTCCGCACCTTCCCGGTAAAGGCATCGCCATCTTTCCTTTAAAATGAATCTCAAGGATGGATGCATGGTTTCCATCGCGGATTCCCCCTCCCACGAGCAAAGTTCTCGCTACAGTGTCGCCTCCTATACGCCGCGAGAGAAAACAGCTCTCTTTAATTCGATGGGTTATGTAAAGGATTCTTCGCAGAAAGGCCTTTCCGCTGTAGGAGTTCTCCTGCGGTGGCTTTTTCCTCGAAGCGATTTTGTTCGAGAGATTTACGAGCTGAGATGATTAGGGTTTGATTCTCGGAGGAATGTTCTTCGGAATTTGATGTTGTGGAGAGATGTGGAGGGGTCCTAGGTCGCGATAAATTGTGCGATTAATGTCTCTTTTAAGCTTCGTACATTGGCGTGTCCGTGATTATGTGGTCTATGAATATTATTGGTATCGAAATGATTCGGAGTGGAGCGCTCTATGGCTGACTTTATTGAAAGGACTGATAAGATTTTGTCTACTAGTTTAGAATTTTAAACTCACAGGTTTCCATTGAAATAATATCCTCTTTGTTTTTTGCATTATGTATAGTGCGTTTATGATTAATGATCATTTCCCCTAATCGAAATTTCTCTCCAGATGGAAATTGGAAAATTTTTAGGGGAATGGTTGAAATATTAATCTCCATTATTAAAATCGCGTGAAACCCTATAAAAATGGTAGTAAAAGAAAATTATTAAAGTGAAAATTTTCACTAAATTAAAATACTTATGTTTTGGCATCTAACCACCGAAATTGCTCGTCATTCCTAATTTTAATAAAAAAATATTTATCTTTTTCATGCGTAATTTTTCGCACATTTTCTTTTAGTGTTTTTCCTTGAGTATTTTCAGCCATCGAACCTTTGCGGAAATGATTCCATCATTGAAGTTATTTTGATATCTTGTGGAAGTAAAAATAATATTTTTAAAGGAAAATTTTTGCGTTTTATCGAGTCAACAAATTCTAAATATCTGTAATCGGTGCTTTTCTAAAATGTATACAACTACACATCTTAATGTTAACTTTAATGATAGAATCAATCATATATAATTCATAGGAATTATAGATACCGCATATATATTTGAGTTACATAAGAATCCTTTCCGATTGCAGCTAAATTTCAAGGCGAAATCCTGTAGAGAATCCTTGTGGGTAAGAATTAAGTTAGGAGATCGTGATTCCAGAGAAGCAAAAACAAGCAAAAGCGCCATTGCTCACCTTGAAGACCGGTGATGTGGCTTAAGGAAATCTCAGCTGGAGATTTGTTTGAAATTTTCCTCTCAACTTTATAAGGCTTTTACTTGAATTTTTTTCTCTTTTCGCCATTTTGTGTGGCATCACTTCGTGCATTGGATAATTACAATGTACATTGGTATCATCGATTCCAACGTCTGAGTTTTGAGATCATTGAAGTTGCTGTACCCAAAGGAGACCGGGTTCTCTGGTTCGGCTGTCAGATTCAAAATACACTTCGATCTCTGTATCGATAAGGGAGATATAGCTTCGTCGTGTACACCATCAGTTGTGTATCTCTCAGTTGTAAGCACTCATATCTTCGATACTGTCAACAATGCGTGCTTTGCGAGGCTCTCAAACGCCTCTGGCGGACAGGTATTACAAGTGTACTACAAAAGATAAAAATAGTGGCTTTGGTATGTCTGGATCGAAATCATTCCAATCAAGCTCAGTGCTACGAGAGAAAGCGCTGTATTATCTGACTAATCGCGTAAAAATTCAACTATAAAAATAACAATATTTTATTCTGAAAAACGTATCAAAGAATAACCCAATTGCATGTGATATAATAAATGAATAAATATAAACAAAAATACAAAAATATAATGGTAAAAAGTCACTAAGACTACATATATTACAAAAAAGATTAGAATCACATTCTAGAATATTTCTTTTGTTTTAAAGTTGCAAGGGAATCACATAGAAGTCTTTCAACTTTTTATTTATGTATATATCTTTTTTGTGTGTTATATTGCGATATTAAGATTAGGATTTTCACCTCTACGCACTCATTGTCATTTATATTTTGAACTATTGATTCATAGATAAAGTTCGATCGCATTAGCTGTTTTGATTTTTAACGATACGTGTTACCCAAATCTATGAGGTAATGAATCGAGAATTAGCTCTTCACCATAGTGCTTAGAATTTTTAATTTCCTCCTTACACTTTCTGTTGAATATATAGATTTCTATAATATAGATAAGATATAGATTTTACATAATTTGCGCTAATATCGTTAAATCATCCATGAAACCCAAAATAATAGGATAGGATAACAAAGATAACATGCAAATAACGGACTTATTCCGACATCAATTTCCGCATCTAGTCTTGTGAGAGGAATGCTCCTTTGAAAAGTTTTTATATAAATATTTCCTAAAAAAATATTGAATATCGTTCCTCACACTTCGTTTCAACAGCCGGAGCTCGCTGGGTTTGATTTCCGATCAACCAGCACTTCTTATCCGCCTCGTTTCTAATATCTGTCGATTTGTTTATTAATCACAATGGAATCCGCAACTAGGCAACGCCGCTCCGTATCACCAAGAGGCGTGGGCGAAAAGAGCACATCTTTGATGGAGCAGCGCCCGCGATATAGTTGCCTCTACTCCCACTTTCCTCTCATTTCGAAACGGCATCTGATTTTGGGTTTGAGAAATGGGGAAACCTGCCTTCTATCTAATGACTAACCCATTTCGGAACGGTAGTTAACGGTATATTTACAGATTATGTCCCTTATCTCGTGCATCCCAACGTCTTGGGAAGGCGTTCTTATTTCAAGTCATTTCGGTTTCTCTTCCTTTCTAGCCTCGAGTTTGGAGTCTCTCGTTCGTGCGGTATTAGCGTAGCTTCGATATTCGGTTGTCGAACGTTGTCGCCCCCAAACTTTAACTGTTAGTTTTGCATTGGTGATCACCATAGTAACTATATATCTGCTTGTAAAAGAACCTGTCTTATGAAAGTTGAATGCAATTTCTTTAATTTTTTGTACTCTATCATACCTGAAGGAATTTCTTTTTATTTCATTCCTATCATACCTTTATTATTTATCCATTGAAGAATTGTTTATGCTTTTAAGAACAACGCAACACTTGATGGAACTTACTCGTATCTGATATAGCTATGTGTAAAATCTGATGCAGTGAAGCATCGGTTCTTAATTTATAAGAATTACATACGTGTTTACTAGACGAATTTTAATACTAGGAAGCTCCATATTCCAATATTCCCTTGGCTAATGCAATATACATAATGCGGATACAGCTTTTTAATCAGTAATGAAAAATATATGTAATGTGAATGTTTGATATAAACGGGTGGTTGTCGCAATAGGAAGGCAATAAAGAGTGGTTCTGTTGAGCGAATCAAAACTGCGATGATTTTGATTATAAAAATTTCATTCCCGCGGGATTCAAACTCCCGCAAAGAGAAGCATAATAAGAAAAAATGGTCTAAGAAATAGTACAAAGAGAGAGATGTATTTTAACATAAAGGATAATGAAATATACACATGGTATTCACAGATACTATATAGGTACATCAGAACAAAATACATAGTTGTCTCAAAAGGCATTCTGATTCTGAGCTGTTGACATGATCAGTACATCATACAAATACGTTCAGGATTCAGTTGCCTAGCTACGGATTGCCTAATTTTCATCGAACTCTCTCAGAAACGGGTTCCATCCTCACAAAAGATCTATCTATAACTCGAAGGAATCGTTCTCTTGCAACAATTAGCCCACAAGTTTATTTTTGATCCTCTTCGGAATTTGCCAAGAACGCCGCTTCCTCTTAAGATATAGAAAGGCGACAGATGAGAAACAATGGCTTTCTCTATATTGTTGAGAACCGCTCCTATTGCGGGAGACGCAACGATTGCGCAAGAGATAGACGTCTGTTGTTAATGCTTCTCAAGTATGTATCCCTCCGCTTCGCTATTTGGCGCTTTCACGATTATGAAAAAAACATTGACGAAAGAACGGATTTTGACGGTGCGTTGGCGAAATGGGTCACAAATTCTTCGAAAGAACATTTGCCGGCATTGAACACATGTATTAGTCGATTGCCTTCTTAAGTAGGCGGTGCCCCCAATATTTCTGCCGAGGGCGTTCTTTCTTAATTTTCAGCTTCTGTTTTATTTATTGTCACATGATTGGTATCGAATTATGTGGATTGAAATTATATTAAGGAATTTCTGAATGACAGCATACATCTTTTTCCCTCCTTTCTTCTTTAGCAATTTCTTTGTTGGCCAACAATGAATAGAAGCAATAATCACAACAATGACTCACATTCAAAACTATTCGAAGCAATACGTTACAGATACATTTTAATATGAGTAATTGTTGTGATTATTGTTGATTTTCATTATTTGCCGAATAATTATGTTCTAAGAATATCGTATATATCTACGATTTTTTTCTATTGAGGCAAAGTTTTTTATTAGTTCCTTAATTAGTCAGGTGATAAGTTAGCATCCTACGCATTTATGTTTATAATACTCAATATTTTTCGTATTTTTTCATGACAATTCTGCTTAAATTGTCTTACTCCATATATCAGTGTTTAGCGTGGTACAAAATTAATATTTTTCCCACTTACTCACTGCGTGCCTAGGCAGTGATTTCTATCTTCTGTTAGTAGGAAGTACTCGAGCACTCATTCTGGCATAGATTCCCAACGAAAGAAACTTCCCTACCAGATATTTCACGATGCCAAAGAGAGCATTTTCGTTAAATCAAATTCTAACTATTTTTATCCGTATTTTAGCTCAATCGATATTTAAAGCATTCATATGGCGATAGGGCTCCTTGCCAACAAAATGAATTTAATTTCACTTCAATTCATGAATAGTGAGTCTGATACCGCCATTTGATGATTGAAGGATGCGGGATATTAAAAGAGAATCTGACCTCATTATGTCGCTATTTTTACTCTTTATGCGGTGTGAGATATTCCCATATACACCGCAATCTTCTTGTTCCTTTTCTGTCTAGTGAAACATTCCTTTTCTCAACTCCCGTATCCGTTTACTCGTTATATTCTCAGGAATCTTTTTTTAATTTCCAGATTATATGAGTATATTAACCCATCTAAATTCGCCGAAATTTCATCCTAAACCAAGAAAAATATCTCTCTTTTAAGGTCTTCTCGTCGGCATTTCGTTTCTGAATGTTCACATCTTCTCTCGCAGCGAAAAGGTCGGGAGTGCCTTGAAATTCACGGAATGTGGGTCGAGTGCAGATTTACAGAAAGATCCGGAAATTCCTGTTATCAAGTCGGGAATAAGATCTAGTTTCCGGTAGCCACGCTTCCCGCGGAGATCCTCAAGTTCATCTGTTGATTATTTTCGACTCCTTTGTCTCCTCTTCCTGCGATGCGATATCTCCGAAATGTCCGCTTTCCTGTTTTTTTTTCGCCACCGTCCGAACCTTGACATCGTAACATTGATTGGGCCGGGACGGAGTTGATTTTTTCCCCTCGAGGCTGTTTCAAAGCTTTTATTCCCCTTTGTAGCGACTCGGTTTACTTATCCAATCACACCAACGCCGATTACGGTTCATTTTAATTCGCGAAAACAAATCCCTAACTGTTGGAGGAAACGCCGGGTCCACTTCAGCTCACCAAGCGTATCCGCAAAATGTCCTTTCCGAGCCGTTAAGGGCTTTTCAATGCTGTGAAGTGTAGAAATATCGCGTCCTCATGTCTAAATTAAAGTCTTAACGTGCCTGGAAGGGCTCCAGTACTCCGGAAGTGTGAATCACTGATACCTTTCTCGCCCAGGGTCTCTCCAGTGACGGACCCGATGTTATTTTAAATATCAAAACCACGAATTCGCGCGTGTTACGTAACAATCCTTGAAATTTTGGATTGCCTCACGCTCGTTTGCAAAATTACGCAGAAAAGACAGATATCGCGGGCGGTGGAAATACTTAACACTTTCTCGATTGGTAGGGAAGGCCTAGATTTTCGAAACAAATTTGCTAGTTATGATAGAGGCCGGGAAAGATTGATGCGAAGTTTATCGAATGCGCAGATGGAAAGGTGCTTTATTTAACTCTCTCTTTTACAAATGCTGTATTTTACGAAAAGAATCTTAGTGAGATCATCATATCGAACTCTACCGGGGCTAAATATTGTGGAGATATCTTCCAGAATTTCTTCTTTCATAATCTTTTTGTTTGTATTAGATTGAATTTGAATTTCACTTGCGCATAATTACCCTTTCTACAATGACGGAATTCAATTTAAAGCAGTGGAATTTTTTAAGTGCTTTTCGTGCCATCAATGATACCGCAAATTTAATCCTATCGTTAGAATGATTCTATACATTAAGTAAATAAGAGATTTACCGTATTGAATTCTTAGACTTTATCTCTAGAATTATTGGAAATTGGTGTTTATCTTACAGGTTTTTTCCCACTATACAGAATAAATAAATGGGTACAGCTTTGAGCAAGAATGTAAACATAAATGTGATGTGATTTTTTTTAATATATACAGGTGGTAGAGACAATATAAAGGAAATAAATAATGCAAGTTAAAATAATTTTAATATAAAGTAAATATAAATATACGTTGTGTGAATAAAGTAAATATATAAGTTTGAGGGAATTCGGAAAAAAGTTGTCTTGGGCAATAACTTAACTCATCCTATTCACCTTTATTTTAAGTACTGATGTACCTTCAGATATTAACTAAATCCACCTTAATGGCATTAATCCTTCATTGAGTACCATAAACACAACAACAAAGCATATCATCGCTATCCAAGTGGAAATTGATAGCAAACGAAGAGGAGAAAATACAACAGCCTCGCATTAAGAAAGTTGAAGAATCCCTTCTCCAGCAGTTTCACTCCGAGCTGAGCTGTTCGTTCTCGGCCATCGGCGGAGAAAAATACTGCAGTTGTCAGCCGTAACACAGTATCGCTTATTGCGACCTTAGATCCTCGGAGACGAGGTTTGCGGAATACCACAGAGTGAGTCACCCGCGATGTCGCTGGCAGTCGCTAAGATGCAAAGAGCTTTCTTCGTTTTCACTTTCCGAAGAACAGAGCAGTTGTCTCCCGCCAGGGCGTGGTCGGAAAGGCGTTCGAAAAATGTTCAGCGGCTTCGGGAGTTGGGGGAGGCGCTCGAAATCTTGACCGCGATAGCTCCCAATGAGCCTTTATTCCCCGCGACTTGTCTTGAGGATCGCTAGAGCTAACTCGTCCATTCCTCCCACTCTCCTCGGCTCAAGGCCGCCGCCAAACAGCTCTCTCGCTATTTTAAACTCCGCCGCTTGTATTCCTAACTAACTCCTCACGCACCTCGCTACTACGATCGTAGTACCGTAATGTTTGCGGAGAGAAATTTCGGGCGTGTTACCGCGCTTGCTGAAGGTTTTTCGCACCCCTTTCTTTGCGGTTGTCGTCCTACTTTCCCTATATTCTCTTAGGTTTTATTTTCAAGTTCGTAACGAAATTTTATGTTCTCTATTGTATAATTTTAGTATATACTAATATTTACTACTTAGATCTAATTGAAATGAATGTGATTTAAAAGGAAGAAGGGACTTTAAAGCCTCAACTTTTCTAAGAAATAAAGAAGTTATTTATATTTTTTTCATTTCAACATCATACATATTTTCTGTTCACTATCTATTTCAATTATCAATTTTATTTATTACATAGAGAGAATTGAATTTACGACGAATGAAATGGAAAGAGGGACTTTAAAGCCTCTGTTTTTTTTCCAAAATAAAAACGTTGTTTAATTATTTTCAACGTCTCCCTCGATGACCATGAAAGCTGTCCTTCAACACTCTTCTGGAATTTGATTATTTTTCGGTATCAAGGCAATATTAATTTTTCATATCAATGACAGGAGAGAAGTTCAAAGTTCGATAGAAATTTAAAGAATACTATGATCATTTATCTTCCAGGAGTGCTTTCAAAAGCAGTACCTATTTTAAAATGAAGTGTCTAACAAGAAAGAATATTTTGCAATTTTATTAATTATCGACTACAGATCGTCAGCTTTAATATTATCTTAGCATTTGAATGTTTCTCTCCATCGTTATTATAGTTTTGAAATTCACATCCTCTGAAGGTTTCCGTTTAGTTTCCAGATTAACATAATAAATATTTCTCGGCAATTAAGTACTATTCAAGGTGTTACCGCTTAAGAGAATTTCATCAGAAACGTTGCCAATATTTCTGTAAGGAATGTCAAACAGCTGGCTTACTTTATTCAGCGTTCCACACACATCGGAAATCGCAGTAAATAGCGATTCCGTAACAGATCAACAACAGGTGACCGTAGATATCCATTACCGGTATCGGAATCTGGGACCTCAGATTTGCGATGTTGATTCGGCAATTCCTACCCAACAGGCAGGGATAAACACGGGGATACTAGTAAAGTATCCATACCGAAATCCTGTTGGTACCTCATACCCCCTAACATTAGCTACCAAGAGCAGTTAATAGAGATAGAGGGGAAGAGTAGACGGGAAGGAGGCTTACTAGGAGTGGGGATGATGCGTGATGATGAAGATGAGGAGTGAGGCTGTTTTATTACCTGTTTTCCTCACCAAGTCAGAATGATATTAGTGGAGCATTTTCACGTAAATGAAGCACAATGAAACACTGAACATCTTAAATGAAAAACCCTTGTTAACAATACACATTATTATTATATATATTGTGGAAATTACCACGTATTTTTCATTTAAGATGATTATAGCACCATTCCACGTAGTCAAGATTGATCATATCAAACTATGATCATATCAATTTTATTTTTAACACTTAACACATACAAGTAGCACAGTGAAACACTTAAAACTTAAAAGTAATACTTTTTGTAGTATTCTATGAAGAAGTTTAGGGGGAATGGAGGTTTATGGAGGCTTACTAGACAAGATAAGGAGTGAGTTAACACAAGGATAGGGAAAGAAAAGTAAACACTGGTAGACTGAGGTAGCTCTCAACTGTTAATAATACTATTGAAGACCTTCTGGTGCAATGCAGTGTGGAAGTTTTGAAAAATTGCACTCTCATCAACAGCTTGCATCTTTTCCGCAATTACTTTCATAAAAGTCATTAACTTTTTCGTATCGAATTTTTTATCGCTTTTAAGTGCGACTCGTTTTATGTAAGAGTAATTCCGTGACGTAGTTGACTTTTTTCCTCCCTTAATTAGGTTACATTTTTTTAGTTGAGCGATGCCCTAGCCTCGCTTAATTAGAACCATTTCGGCGCAATTAAGAGAAAGATTCGAAATATCATCCCCGAAAGCGCGTCGCATTCAAGCTGTGGCGCAATGCACCTGTCCGAAACATGCACAGCATTTCAGGAAACGCCGCTTTCGGTGAAGTGGGCATTCGCCTCATTTATTTCACGCAAAAGGCACATAATGGAGTCTTATGCAATAGGATTTATTCTGACTTTGCCGAGTGTGTACGACCGCGTCACAAAGACTCCCACTTGCCCCGCTAGAGAGAATTAATTTCCCCGCTAACGAACCTCTCCCTCGCCGGAGTAAAAATCTGCCTCGGTCAGCTGTGCTCTTAATATAGTATCCGTTTTGTGCAGGCTTTTCTGTGTCCCAGGGAAAACAGCTTTTTTCGCGTGTTTTACCACCGCTGAACGTCACTAACAGATCACCTATGTTTTTCCGTCCCTGTCAAGGTGTTTAAGGTGGGAGGGAAATAGCTCGCAAACGACCACTGATTTCGGCTCGAAAACTAACAGACTCGTTCGAGAGCTTCTTTATTTCCCCGTGGGTGTGCCTACGAGTTTTTCAACTCGGTCTAGGTTAATGGAAATCGAGGTCCGAACGCTCTTTCCCCTGATTATTCCCCGGCGAGGTTGATTGTTACAAAGTTGAATGAATAATCTGTTCACAAATGTGCAGGCGAATTTGTTTTTATAAATCGGTTTCGAGCTGGGCTCAGTTATCAAGAAGGACCAAGCAGCCGTCAACTGTTTAAACAGTAGGTGTTTTTTCTACGTGAGAATGGGTATTTCGGTATTTGCTATTAATTTACTGTTAATAGTGAGTTTTATGCCTAAATTAACCTATTAGCTTAAAATATACAACTAAGCCCATCTCATCCAATCAGCCAGGTATTGCTGTTTTTCTTTTCATTAACTTTCAGAATATCGGCAGGAGACTGTTCCCAATTTTTTAAAATAACTAGTGTTCGAACCAGATATTTCGGTCTATAGCTTACTAGAAAGTTTCGTAGTTAACGTTTGCAGTGAACTACAAATTCGGCATGTTACATCGCAGATAATTCCTGCCAATTATATTCAAATTTAATCAGTGCTTTATGAGGTGGTATTAATAACTTAGACAAACCCAATCACGGTCACAAAAGTGTATAGTTTTGAAACATCGCAATCTTTGACATTCCCTTAGCCTATGAAATATAACTTCTGTCTGTAAAGTATTCAGTCCAGAGGCCGGCTGGAACCTCACTCCCTGTATCATTACCCATCAAGAGCTAGTAGAAGGGGATGAGGCTTACTAGTTATAATGGGAATGAGGTAATTTTTCTTTTCTTTCTTTAATTAAACGTAACAAGTAAGCGTAAGTGAAGCATTATGACTCAATGAGTAACGATTTTCTTTGCGTCTTATGAAGAGAAACCGTAACAAATGTCATTATCTAAGATCACTCATACCTCAGTAGATTTCATGGCCCAGCCCATGAGGCTCCCAGAATACTGGTCGGAACGGTTAACCGCTGCCGATCTCTAGTAAAGGCATCTCCAGATTCATATAAAAGTATACTCCTTCCGTAAACTCTAAAGCAATCGTTTTTAAAGTCGCCGTTCGAAGCTACGTAATCAGTCCCTTTCTCCCAACCATTTCCCTTAATCGCAAGCATAATGGCCGTTTTATCAGATTCCTCTTTCTCTCTCTGCAAATATCCGCTCCGGTCCCTTCATTCTCTGGGAAGTCTCTCAGATTGCCCACACGTACTCCGGTGCTGACCCCTTTCCTCCCCTCTTCACCACTCTGACACACATTCCCTTCGCTTCCTCGCGGAATATCCACAGGTGGTTGGTTTTGGTGCCTCTCCTTCCGTCTCTCTCTTGCTGATATTTGTATCTCTCTCTCTCTCTCCCTTTTCTTGCACCAGGATTCGGCTGGTTGTGAAAGTCGCCGCAAGGACTTGGCGGCGCTGCCTTCGCGTGCATTTTTCCGATCGCTTAGATCCCGAATGGAAGATGGTTTCGTGTATAATACACTTGACTCTCGCTTATCCGGCCATTTCTTAGACAGAGGGGTGCCGGAATACTGAAAGTGCGTAAAAGCCAATAGTGTCGTGAGCGAGTTATCGGAACGCAACCATAAAGAGAAATACATACTTTTAATATATTACGTAGGATATATATGGCAATCTAGAACTTCATGTATAAGAACGTGTGATAATTCATAGATACGACGTGGCAAGTTAATTTTAGGCTAAGGTTTGCTTCTATAATGTAGTTACTATATGTAATGTTACTCATTACTTTATATAGAAAAGTCATTCAGGTTTGATGAATTTATACATGTTTTCGGTTTATTTATAAATATAGTTAATGCCTACCGGTCCAAAAATAACCATTCTCTTCTGCACTCGCATCTTTTCTAATTTTTCTTCCACGCTTGCTCTCGTTACGTTACTCCATGGTTCTCTTTTACGCCGGGGAAGGATGCCGGATTACTGAGAGACCGGATTAGCGAGAGTTTTGTGTATTCTTCCGTGTCTTATCAAACTCCGGTGATTGTAGTCTGGTTTTGGATGCATTTTTTAATCAGGTCGCGCCTTTAATACACAGCGAAAGGTTTTCCGTTTTTATATTCTCCGGATTTGTTATCGAAAGGTGCTTTCAGGTTATGAAAGGAGCCAAAAATTGGCTGCGGCCGTAAATAAAAGTTGGCGTCGGAGTAAGTGGGTCATGAAGATTGTCCATACGCCGGGACATGGAAGGCAGAATGTACTCGTATAAGAGACATTCATTTGAATCCTGAAATTCGTGGCGAGTCTTGCAATATGTACTCGCCTGTGTGAGACTTTTCCTTGTGTGGCATACTAAATAACATGGAAGAAAAATTTGGATACATACAGATATGTTTGAGGTAGTGTTATGTACCAATATTCTTTTAGAGTATTATTCAGTGATACAGGATTTATATCATTGGAAACTAAAAGCACTCGAGAATATTCTGTAAGATAGCACAGTAGTCGCTCTCTTTTGGAACGTCTGGTTAAACACGGTATTCAAGCGGGAAAGAGTTACGGCAATCAGAGGCCTTAAGGGCTAGAAGCACCTTGCGGCCCCACAAAGAGGCCATTTATTTTAAAAGAGGACGACACTCTTTTTGGGTCCATGGAAAGGCCCTCAGCTTGCACCTAAAGGTAAATTCGCCCCTGTTTTCAAGGTATTCACCGTTAAAAAAATCTTCATTCTCATCAAACGACAGTAAATGCAGTTTCTTTGAATTAGAGTCTAAAAGATACGCGAATAATAAAAATTTCGGAACCTCTCGAAAAACACTTTAAAATTGATAGATAGAGTCAAATAATGATTGCGTTCATATGGGAAACCTTATGTTTTGATTGCTCATTAAGATGCATGCCTTTGATTTAATCGGTGTATTTTGTTATAAAGTAATACTATCTTAAGTATTAAGTGTCTTTCCTAGATTTGCACGCATTTCTTTCGTAAAAATATATCAAATTTACATTACGGAAGAACTAAATACGAGTATAACACTCTCAGCAAGTTGAGATACAAATTCTAACTCACCCTCACAACTTACAGCAGTAACCACTTTAAAGAGTTTCACCATTTCCGACAAAATTCCCAGAAAGTGGACCTTTAAATTTCCTACCCCTCCCAAATCCTGATAGGTCAACGCATTGGCCAGGTACTCGGTCACTTTTTCCTCCCGCATTCCGTCCGGCATCATCCTTGGGCTTCTTCGACCTTTTCTTTAAAAGTAGTGCATTGAGGCGATTTCACCGGAAAATCGCTCGTCGAGCCTCGAACTCCCGACCACTCTTGTCGGGAGAAAGTGCGCTGGCATTCACATTTCGCGAAGGTTCCTGCTATTGACTCTTACTCCTCAAGCCCTTCGACTCTGTTTGCTTGCACTGATTACTAAAGGGCACTTAGGTTTTACTATTCGTTTGAGCAGACGTTGACGTGCTCTTCCCCGCATGACCACTACTAAGGTTTGGAATTTTTCATGTTTCTTCTTGTATTCCCTAAGATATTTAAATCTGGATTAGAGATTTTTGGACGTAATTTTGTATCCTTAGAAAATCTAGCTTTGCACATTGAAAATCATAGCGGATTAAGAATCGTTAAGAATTAGGCCCTAAATGTTAGGTGTAAGCATTAGGTTTGATTACATCAATCAAATAAAAGTTCATGTAAAGCTAGATGTAAAAGACTCACATTCTCACTTTAAATACATAAATACATACAAACACATTTATTTCAGAAAATCATAAAAACATTATCCCATTAACACGAAATAGAATAGAGGAAAAAACCAGTAGAACAAGGATCCAAAATTCAATTACAATTAAACTAACTGTAAGAGGAAGCAAAACATAGAAACAGATTCAATATACACACAAAAGAGGTAATCCCCTTTTGAGATTCTAATAATCATGTTGTCACTTTATATCTTAATCATTTGTTTTTCTTCCTGATTAATATTGAAATTTTATGCTTTTCGTCTGTAGCAAATGAATCTGGAGAGAGTTAAGTTGAATATTTATGGATTCTAAAGAAAGTCGAAGTATTCCAGCCTCTCTCTTGGTTTTGATAATGTTATTTTTGCGGTATAAAGTAGACTTTAGCGGGTTATAAATAATTATGTAACGCATAACTGGAAGAATCCATGTATCACTGAGTTTTGAACATTCGTAAACATGTATTTTATTTTTATGCGAGCATGGACATTAAAGATTCATTGTACGATTTCTTTCACTCCTCTCAGTATATTGGAATAAATGATTTTTTCTCCATCAGATTTTCACGTTCCGCCTTAACTTTCAGTGTTAACAGTTGTAGAATCCGCCGAAGATAAAGTTCCTGCTAAGGGTTTGCGTCTTTCTCTTTCCTGTCTTCCGGTGAAAGCTCTTTAAGTCTTAAGGAGCTTAGTCGTGATAAACGTCTCGTCTGGTCGTCTACGTGATACGTGTCTCCTTCCAGGTGCTGTCTTAAAGTGCTTACCTTCACATAATTAGGCATCTGAAACGAGAGGAAATTGCGCTTCCAAAACTAAGGTTGACGGATCGAGCTTATGGATCTTTCTAACGGTATTTGCTCTTACGTGATAACGGATCGGAATTTATATTCGTTGCAGAGAGACAATAATTCGTGATGTGTTGAATTCAATCATCTCTTATATGCGTAGGATCAGTTATCGAGGTCAGCCAAGTACAGCCTCAACATTTTATAGACGTCAATAAAAATCGTTCTGTAATATTATAGAAATATTTCGTTGACAACAATAATAATAAAATTTATTATTGTCAATAATACCATTGTAATGACATCTATAGATGCGTGAACTGTGAAATGTGCATCTCTAGTGGCGGAAAGATGCGCTAACTGTCGCGTCATTTAGTTCTCCGTCATCGCGGGCTATTGAGGCCATTGCCTGCCTCTGCTTCCGTTCAGAGAAGAATGATTCAGAGTTTGTATCATCGCAAGTCTCGCAGTCGTATTTTAAGCTTTCCAGTCAGAATTCGGCTGGAGCGAATAGGGCTGGTAATCTGCTGAAATGAAAGAGCCAAAGTCTTATAGTGATATTTAAGTTATTCCGAGTTATATGCATATATTTTTAGCTTTGAAATTTTTCCTGTTATTCTATAAAACCTTTTTACAATAATTCAATCTTAATGAAATCAAGTAAAATGCGATATCCCCATTCTAATACCAGATAACATTGACCTTGTTTATCCAAATAAGTTTATCTTGTTTTTGTTTACATTAGGTTTTCTAGAATCTGCTTTGTTTTTCCCAGCTGTTTTTCAAGGCACCATACTGATTTGAAATCTGTAAGCGGATGTTTTGATTTCTTTGAAATAATTAATCGGAAACAATTTCTGGCATAAAAAAGTGGGCTAGGAGGTACTGATATCAATAAATGCAGTTTTCATGCAACAAAGGAAGTAAGGAAAACTTAAGATAGGAATTAGAAATTAAGAAAAGGAATAACAAATTTTAAAAAGAAATAAGAAAATTAAAAATAACTAAGCCATTAAATAAATAAATGAGAAATTAAAAATGAGGATAGGTTATTAGAATAGACATAAGAAATTAATAAAAAAACTTTAATAATGCACTACAACTTTTATATTTTATTATATGGCTATGTTTGTGACCAAGGAGCCGGAAGTTGCTCGCGAGCCACTTGTTAATCTCTTGCCGCATACTGCTTAGGAGCCCCCCCTCATCAGCGTTATGCCGTGATCCAAATACCACCAATTACTTCAGCCGGAACAGTACAAGTTCTCAAGGAAGAACTGACGCGAATAAAGTTAGACGATACCCGGACTCGAGCTTACCATTTTCATCCTCGACTCTTTCGTCGCCGGGAGATCTCATCGCCTGTCGCGTCGCGTCTCGTCGCGTCTCCTCGTCGCAAAACAATCTCCGAAGGTCCCGACCCCGATATTTATGTCAAGTAGGCAGCGGATTCGCCAAATTCCCCGTGAATGTTTGGGATTCCCTCAGAGAGGATCGCACGCACCAAAATCGTCCTTGCCTCGCGTGACTGAGTATCGGTGTTGAGGTCGGCGGAAGGTCTCGAACCGTGCCGGAGGCCACGGTCACCGCTCTGCGACACGAAAGTGGGCGGACTCATTGAGGAAACCCACGTGTCGTTCGAAAGTGGACTTGTTTATCTCCCGGTGCTTTGTTTACCGCTGACGGTCGATGCAGTTGCACCCGCGGTCGCCTGGTTCGTCCGCTTACGTGGAATTGTCTCGTGTTGAGCGGGCGTCTTAGTCAGTGCATCGCGCAGATGAATGGGGCCGACGTATTCCGTTTAAATAGACCTCTTTGTTCTATGATTGCAGCGGGTTGTCTTTGATGGTTATCGTTCTTTCTACCCGCGAATCCCGCTGTGATATCTGGGTTGGTCTTTGATTAATTTATCCCTTTCTACATAGCTGGGAATCCAGCCAGTGTTTTCTGTCTAAACTCTGTGAAATTTGGTCTTCCATCATTCCTTCCAATTTTACGTCTAATGGAAATTTCAATTTCAACCATTTCGTAGTTCAAATCTCGTTAAAATCTCATTAAATTTCATTTGTCCCTTTAACTACCATGATAAAGCAACTCACGATAAATTTATTTCAGTTTCCTATTTATTTGGCCCAGTAAATTACATCAATGTTATCGGAATACGTAATACTTTTTACAGAGATGAACGATACGGGAAAGTGATGTGATATAATCGCAAAATATTCGCAAAATAAATCAGAAGCTGCAAATTCTCTCACTAATAGATTACGTTTTTGTACGCGTTTAGTTTTAAATGATTAAATATATTTTAATTTCTTAAAGTAATTGATTTAAATTGGAATAATATCAGCAGGCTTTTACATTAAATTTTATGAACTGTATTAGAAATTAATAAGGCTTTTATTCGTAATTTTTTTGTCGTTCTTGCGGTCAGATAAGTCAGTTCAATGTTTATGAATTGTTTTCAAAGTTGAAAAAATAGTAACTGCAAAAAAATTTAGGTTAAATTGCGTCTTTCAAATGAATTATTATCATGTAGTTAGTTTTATAATTAATCTACTTTTATAATTATCTATTTATTTTAATGAAAACAAAATATTTACATCCTTCTGTGTTCGCAAAACCGAAGGAATTGGAAAAGGAGACTGAAGTCTTCATTTTATGTTAAAAAATTCACAGAGAATTTTGCTCTCAATCCTCAAAGCAGTCGGTCAAACTTTCAGTTTTTAAAGTACCTATTTCGAAAATCGCAGAAGTTGTATTGAAGGACGCCCAAACCGTGCGAAAGCGCTGTCAATTATTTTGATTCGCATTACATCACAACTCGCGCGACCTTCCCAAAACTTACACGCAAGCAACGCAGTGTGGATTTTGAAAATTGGTGAGAAAGTTGATAACAGCAGTTGAGAAATTTAATGATCGGATAAACGGCGGGGTTAGACCGCTAGGGGTTGGCAAGTTTCTCCCAAGCAGCGTATTTTGCATTCCTGCACCAGCCTTGAAATGGGTAGCAAGGGGGAAATTCTGAAACCTATCATATTCAATGTAACATCATTTTAAACATGTGCCTTCATCGTCTTTAATAACTGAAGCACGCATGAATGACTTTATTGCATGTAACTCATCTTCAACAGAGATTGGATTATCAACAGTGATTAGATTTGATTTTTTCTTGATAACTTTTCCACGTCGTACCGAGAAACGTTTAAACATCGTAATCTCTCAGGAGATTGGATAATTGAAAATCCATCCCCCGTACGATTCGAGACACATGCATGGACCCAAGGTTAAGAACCTTCTACATTACGACCTCACGTCCCGCCGCTGTGTCGCCTCAGTACTCTCTGAGAACCTTCGCCTCGCAGCACTTCACACTCATGCAAATGCAAGTCGCTTGTTTCCTACTCGCTTTTTTAAACTTATTTCCGTACGCCTCGTATCGCTGACTGTGTAGCATAACATGTTTCATTTACTTCATGTGCGAGTCTCAAAACGTTTGGGATATTTTCTTCGGGGAAATCTGTATCGTCTAATAAAACGGCTTATTTCGTGTAACTTAAATGTGCGACTTATATGTCTTTAGCGGCTGAAATATTCCTCATTCCGCAGGACTTCAATTAAAATGTCAATCCTATTCTGTCTTAAATAATATTTTCCCCTTCGCCAAGATGTATCACCTACTTAGGGGAAAAAAACATGTTTAGCTTCAAAAGAGTATGTGAAATTTGAAGGTCAGAGTTTAGGTAGAGAAACTAAGCAAACTTTAGTGAATTGATACAAAAATTATGAGATGGTTAACCCTTATAAGGCAGGAGTAAATTATGGTGACGCAAGGCAGTAATTATAAATTACAATGATGTGTGAGGTAATTGAGTCGATAATGGGCATAAAGAATGACATTGATTGATGAATTTCATTTAATTCGAGAGTTTCTTCGTTGTAATTGCAGCTTATTTTGGAGTAAAGTAAATTTCCAGACTACATTGTAAATGTTTATTACATATATGATTCAGTTTGACTTCTCCTAGGTGGCAGCTACAACTAAATACGTTTTACAAATGATGAAATGAAATTTTAACATAGCACAGGAAATACATTTTCTAACAACATATAATAAATATATAAGTATTCATATCATATACAATAATCTGTAGATCAAACAGAAGTTAAACATACTACAAAATATTTTAAAATGTAGCTGCTAATTGTCTTAAGTCTCATACGATTACACAACCTTAAACACACATAAACATCCTTAATTACCTATATTAAGGTTATGGTTTATTTATCAAAGCGAGACACGTGTATGTGGCAATGAAAAGAATGATTAGATATTTTGTTTATCCTCGAGAATTATGTCCCCAACGCTTCAAAATAGGCTCGGTCATCACAATGATCGTCTCTTCAGGCTATTGAAGGAAATGTTTCTCTGGAATGCAAAACGCCGCCGTGGGACAAAGGGGCTGTTGCATGATTTGCGGAAAGCAGCAAAGTAAACAGTTTGTTTTTGTTTTTCCCGGAGAGAGTTTAATGGGGAAGTGCAATGGGAGTTGGTCGGATACAGGCAATGCAATGGCATTCGTTTCCCGTCCTTGGAGTTATGTATAAATGTCCATTATATAAGGCGAATTCGAGTCATGAGTCAAGACATCTCTCGGCGAGCGTATTATTCTGTAAACACTGGATGGAATAATGAGACCATCTTATACAACGTTATTGCGATCAGCGAGATATCGTTGTATTCACTTTTAGCGCTCGAGATTGACTAATGATGATATTATGAGCCATACCAGGAGATAGAGGGATTCCTCCCAGACAATCAGTATTTTTTTCTGATCGTCTTCGTAAACAAAGATGCGTAGATACTTCTTTTTTGTTTTGGGTTCAAAGTTTGTGCTCTGTTCTCCCGTTGGAAATTATTTGGTCTCTAAATTCGGAAGAAATGTGCTTCTGTTTATAAATATTAAATTTTACTAGATATATATACACGAAGTTTCTAAAACTTAACGAATTTAATTCCTATTTATTGTTGTTATTTAAACAAAACATTGCTCCTCCGGAACTGTTTCTGTATATTGTAAATAAATCAATCATAATAAAATTAAAAATTGTGAATAACAATTAAAGTTTTAAATGTGCAGAAAAAATCAAATATATCATAGAACATTTTCAGTTACATAAGTTAATAAACCGCTTTATCATGAGCTTCGTTTAGTTTAATCAGTTTTTTATTTCTTTCGGAGAGCCCTTTCTTGTTCCCGAAAACATCTGTTTTAACTTCCATCACAGATCAACCACACACTTTTCATACAGTATTTTAAATTATAGAAGTTTGAATAAGCCAATTTTCACTGCACTTCGTAATTTGTACTCCTTTATCAACATTTTTGTAAACTGTTTGCGAAAAGCTAGAATAAAGTAATACACAACGCAGTAATAGTCACTACCATTTAAGAGACTGCAATGGGAACGTGAGATATCTCCATCGTGTAGTTAAAGTAAACCGAATAATAATTGAATATGGTCTACATTATCTCATGGAGATTCATTCACATTTTTCACCTAAAGCTCAACTCTTTGGTTCGTTTGAAACGAGACAAATTCTAGTTTACTATCTCGTAGAGTAACTAGAGATGAAATGGCGATTTTCAGGGATGTATTTCATACCGCTCGCTTTTCCTTAAACTGACGGTCACTCTTGGATAGGAGTACTCTCTTGCTAAACCGGACGGAATTCGCAGCAAGCGAACGGATCTTGCTCCTTTTTGGTTGTCATTAGTCTGCACGGAACTCGGGACCGGACGTCCAAGTCGGAATATCCACGCTGTGAGATTGATACAGCAGTCCTCGGAGGAGAGAAAGGAGTCGGTGGGTGAATGAGAAAAAGAAAGAGATGGAAATACAGAGGATCTGGGTTCATCGAACCAAGATGGGTGCCAGAACGGTGGTAGTCTTCCCCCTCTCGGAAGCTCTGAGGCGTGCTTTTTACCGTAAGCAGGCGAATGTGGTTCCGAGGAATTGGTTCGGAAAAAAACGGAGAAAATAACCCACTCTCCGCAGGGGTTTCCATTTATGGATCCGAGAGCGATCCGCCGAATCTTAATTTGGAGGAACAAATTGCCAGATTTGCGGACGGAACGGGCTTTTAATTTGGGGAAGAGAAAAGGGGAGGTCGGGATCTTGCTCGGTTCGGACCATCCTTCGTTGGTGTTGTATGCTGAATAACCGACGAGATAGGACGTGCGAGGACAAATGTGTGGATTCGTGTTGGTGATGGAGGAGAAATCTAGTTTTCCGCTTGATTTCCTCTTGATTAAGGTTCTTATTAATTAAATCTTACCCAAGCCAATTTAATTCTTACTTAATAATATCGATTATGAGGGCCTTAACCTCGTGGTGTTCCATGGAAACGAAGAGCAAATTTACTAAATAGATTTATTTATACGAAACCACATTTTATAGTTTTTATTATTGCATTGGTTTATTATAACCACAAAGTAAATCATAAATAAAGAAACCACTTTAACCATTATATATTTATAAATTATTTTTGGGTTTCGTATAAACGATTTTTAGTGAACTTGGTCGTTGTTAATTCTTACTGTTTGCCTTACTACTTTTGCTACTGTGGTTGATAATGTAAATCATTACATTGAATTCTCATCTGTTCGATTTTTTAGATTTATTAGACCATTGAATATGAATATTTATTGCAAAAGTGTAAGCTCTATCATCCTCTAAAACCGCGTCTAACTGCATAATTTTCGTGAAGCCAAAAATCCCTCTCAGATAACGCTATACTTATGCAGAGATGATAATACATTTTTGTGCCCGTCAAATTTATTAGTTCTTATTAAACTTAATTATATTCACGCAACGATTTCAAGTACTACGATTCAGGAAGTTGATTCGCCGATCATCGATTCGGCAGCAAAAACTGCGAAAGTCACCTTTGACCTTCATGATTGATTCGTAAAATATCTTAAATAAATTAAGTGGTCGTCCGTGCTTACGGGAGTGAATATGTATCAAAATAGCCGATGAAATCAAATCAGTTCGAAAGTAAGTAATCGTTCCGGTTGAGGATGTCATTCGGTGGATGGAGGCGGTCGTAAAAACATCGACTGGCAGCTTTCGCTGTCGATGAAAGTTGTCGATTTCAGCCTCACGTTCTGAAAGTAATCGCCAACCCGCCTCTGATAACGTAATTTCCAAATGTAATTCGAAAACGCTTGGATTTGACGTGGTTATCTACTCTCTGTTTGCAGGCTGTTCACCCTTTATTAACTCTTTATTTTGTTAATTTATTACTGAATCAACCCGTAATAATTATCTTATCGGGTTTGTTCTTGTTTATTGAAAATGGCAAATTTTGGTCCCATTCCGGTTTCGATGAGGTGATCCAATCCAGTCCAATCCATGGACTAACTGGTTTTTCCCTTTGACTTCACAGCTCTTTACTATTAGAACTAAATGTTAATGAATATCATCGTGATATATTATCAGAATAAAATGATTGTTCCTAGCGATATATGGTGAAATTACATATTCTAATCACCCTTTGAATTTTTTCATTTAATTTTTATATGATTAGAGGAATATATTATTTAGGTTAGTATTCATTTGATTAAAGTTAAACTTAAATTTAGCTTTCTTCTCCATGATTAGGATCATTTTACTTCCTAAATTATCGGCTTTACGGGGAATTTGCAATTTTTTGCATTATGATAATTAATTAATAATTGTTAGATACTTTCTATTTGAATGTATTACTACATACATTTGGGAATTAAATTATGAGTGTTTTGATTGTTACTGTATGAAGAAGAAAATACATATTATTCAGTTTTCAAAAACTTTTCGCCATCAAATTATTTGAAATCATGCATCAATTGATGTGACGAGGACTTCTTATATCTTGGTGTGCCACTTCTCCATCTTGGATTGGACGATCGTCCAAGTGTACTCGTCAATGTTTTCAACGCCGTACGCCTCTCTCTCAGAACGATTTGAAATCGCTGGATAAAAGTGCGTTCGCTCCGATGGACCCATTTAACGCTGCCAAGTGGCCGGGATCAGATCCTTCGAAATTGGTTACAAGGTAGTTGCGTCGGATAGCCTTTCCATTGCCTTCGTTCCATCGTTAGGAGGGGAGGCGCATTAGCATTGGACTGTACTTGGACTGATTGTCTATGAGGAAATAGGAATGTGCGTTATTACTCTACAGCATTAAACTATCAACCGATCTCTATCAAGTGTATTTATAGTCGTTTTCTTTTTTGTTTCAGTTAACTTCACCGGACCTGGAAGGGTTGACATGTCCGACTTTGAACTCCTTAAGGTTCTGGGAACTGGAGGTGAGTACCGTTTTACATTCTCGAGCTATTTTTCTCTTAAATTATGCAATAGTTTTAATTTTCAGTTCAAGGTTATCCGCTCTACTGTTCTTTCCTTCCTGCACCGACATTTGTGTTGTGTATAGAGTGGGAATGCTTTAAAAATCTCTTATGGTATCAGGAAATGCTTCTCATGTCATTATGTGCTTCTGAGCTTGTGTTGGTCGATGTCCGGTGCTCCATGTTTTTCTGTAGACTTTGAAATAGGAGCCTTAGTGTAGTGTAGTTGCATGCTGAATAAATTGTTTCCATTCAGTAGTTATACATCAGAGTTATTTCATGATACCAGTTATCAATTACGACCCTGACCAAGTTTGTATTTTCTGAAACCGAATCGTTTATTTATCCATCGTTTATATTATCTTGGTTCGTAGTTTATAGTTCACGTTTAAAATGTATTCTGATCATAATAATTTAAAGTTCATTAAAGTCATTCGGTCTTTCGTGTAGATCTGTGGAATGATGTTAGATTAGGACTTAATTTTTACATCCACCAGCTTTTTAGATTTGTGTCTACCTGATCTTATTATCTACAGTTTTAGGTATTACGAAAGAAATTTTAATACATGACAAAGGAAATTATTTTAGGATTTATATAGTGGAAATTTTTCAGAAAGAATTACTTTTATTGTAATTTTGAAAAATACCAACAATATTTTACTTTAAATATTCCTATTTTCTGCATTTGACTATGTACGATTTTCAATCAATATTTTAAGGAAATTTTGAATGAAGCATAGTAGAAAAAACAAGATTGGTCTAAAATTAAAAAATAATAATTTTTGATATCTAACTAAATTAGCTTCATATTTGATCATGTTCATTGAAATCTCGTGGAACATTATGCATAAAAAGTACTCTAGGAAGTGTTTATATTATCCAGATGTTATGTATTTAAGCTACCGTGTTTTCGGTCTTAGGTTATGTAACTATGTTATATAAATTTTGATAGTCTAAATATATAACCTGTTGACTGTATACGAACTTCTTAGTGTATTTTTAAAATAAAATAAAACAATTCCGTTATCCATTTTATTCTTGGTACAAAGGAGGATAATAATGTGAATCAGCCGTCTTGATAACTTGGCGTAGTTTACCAATAACGTAGCGTTATCTTCTCGTGTTGCTCGATAGCTACTCAGGATGTGATCACAGTGCGTGCATGAGCTCATATCCGCCAAGTCAAACACTCTGAACGCGTGTGAATTCATCTGTCGGAATTCCAAATCGATTCCGATGGTGTTTGACCACATCTCGGGTCCTCTCATTAATTCGTCCTCGAGGTGTTACTCCAGCGGCCACCGCGTTCCTTTCACTCCGGAGGTGTTGCTTCGGGTCCCCCTTGAATCGATTGCTTTTTGTTTCGGTCCAGGAGAAAGAATCCGGTTGCAGAACCTTTCGCCCGCCTTTGACAGGTCGGACGAGCTCGGAGACAGCTGCAAAAAAGACCAATCTTCCGATTACTCTTATTTTCTCCGGCCAAAGGGTCTCCGGGAGACCTCTCAGAATTTTCTGCATCAAGAGTTAGCACGATCGCGGATTAAGTTTGGCGACCATCAAGGAGTTTATTACGGGGTCGAGTTTCGGACATAATGAAATAGGGAATGATTGTGATTTTTATTGGCGTTTACTCACTTGATCTTGACACGAGACTGATGCTGTTTCGATGTATCAGTTTGATTTCATTATGGCGGGTCTCAATAAAATCCTGTACTTTATGTTGTACGTCAAGTTGTCTGTTAGTGGAGAAGTGTCTTCGTAAGCAAGATAAGATGAAGTAAAAGTGATTTTGGCGAGAGGTGTACATGCTCGTTTTCAAAGTACATTTCTTCTTAATCTGGCGAAGCAGGGACGGATCCAGGGGGGGTGGTCCTGGGGGTCCGGACCCCCCCCCGAAATATCACTTGTGCCTATTTTTCGAAAATGAAACTCAAATAACGCAAATAAACACACAATTTAATAAGCAATCACTAGCGAAAATATTCGAATTTGTCTAACACAATTCTAACGTCACGTTTGTGAAAGCCGAAATGTCTTTTATTTTTAAATTTTTTGACCGGACCCCCCCCCAAAATTTTTCTCTAGATCCGTTCCTGTGGCAAAGTAATGGGTTTTGAATACTTCACTTCTGTTTTTATTGAAGGAAAGAAGGACGGATTTATCTCAAGAGACCAGCCTATTCCTGGATTAGCTCTGGCGTTATTCATAATAACGATACAAAAGAAATTAAATACTCTATGAAACACTTTTTAAAATTCCACATTTTTTTAAAGTGCGTTCATGTTTCATTGAAATTTCGAAGTTCTCTAACTAATTTCTCTTTCTTTAAATTATCAGGGTTTATTTAATTCATTTGTCACTAGAAATCCTGTTTCAGGTACACTTGCAGTACATAGTGTAAATAGATGGGTCAGATATGTCTTTCTCTCAATTTGATTCTTTCTTGAATCTTCACTTTATTATTTTTAATCCATTGGTTTAGTTTATCTCAGTACTCTGCATTAAAAAGGTTAGATAGAAGAAGAGACTTTTTGCGGCAATCTCATCTAAATAAAGACGTATTATTATCAATTCCTTTCAATCCAACCCACTTTAGCTTTCAAAGCATTGGTTTTCCCGTTTAGCTTTAATGACTTCAATATTGCCATTCATGCCTCATTTTCATGATGATTAAGTTAACTTCTAGGCTCTTGCCTTTTAGTAATTGGTTACTAAATGTCCTTTTGCGTGCCTTGAAAAGAATCATAACCCACGGTCTCTCCAGAGCTGGTTCTATCAGCCTTCAGTGTCTTCAATTAGAGAGCATTGGTATCTCAGCGGCTTACGTTTAGCGAAAAATTCAACGTCCGTGGGGTATATTTCAAAAATTATCAGGTACGCTCGAAGTGAAGCGGTTGCAAAACAGGGCGTACGACCTTGATGCTCCAGTACTTGAAATAACCCGAGCTCGACCTTCCGAGTTTTTTTTCCGCTTTGCGAAGATTTATTTTTCATCTCTCACGAATTCTTCGTGATGAAATACTCGAATCGGACTGAATCCCCATCTGCAGCGGCATTCCACTGCACAGAAGAGCTCTTTTACACTCCGCTCTGCCCATTTAATGCATGTTTTTTGAGTGGTCAGACTCGTTAGGATCTGCTAATTTTCTTTCGGCGTCTTCTGTATGATTGGTTTAGCGGTGATAATTGCGTGGAACAAAACAATTATGAGATGTATAAATCTAAAAAAGCGAGTCTGTATAGCAGGCCTTTTTTTCAAGTAATTGTGATAGTTTGTTCATTTACATTATATTATCTAGGTATGTTAATGGAGTCCATCAGATGGTTCATACTCGAGATTTTTCCTCAAAGTAACTTTTGAAATAATAGCCGGATATGTGTTCTGCACAGAATAATAATAATGAAACGTCTTTGATGAGATTGAGGTATAGTTTAATTTGTCTTTTTAACGTCCAACCAGTACACAAGGTCGAATTTCCGCGATGCAGGATAAGATCAAAGACAATATTCAGTAGGTGTCCTCAAGCTTAGGCCTATGGGCAAGATCCGGCCCGTGAAAGATTTTTATTGCGGCCCGCGAGTAAAAAGGATGTAATACCCTGTAAATCTTTACGAAGAGACCTTTAAATACCTCTGTTTTTTAATTTTCATCTAAATTTGTCCCGTGTTAAAAACAAAACAAAAACTACTTAACTTATTCCTTTATAACCAAGAAGTGGGTAGTTCGAAGAAAAAATAGTAAATCTCGCTCTGATGCAATTTAAATTACTTTTAATACACCACATTTTCTAAAATTCTCATTGCTTAAATGCATATTACAAGCATCTTTATGTTTATGTAGGTGAACCTATGAATATAAAATACGTGGAGAAATGGAAAGCTGCAATATTTGAGTGATGCAATTACGTATCGGCACAATCCAGACGACATCTTCTCGATTTCTGCGAAGGCGAACTCTCCCGTTATCCAAGAGCGCTTTACCGCCGCCTTTATTTTGCTCGTTTCTGCTCCTAAAATAAAAGTTTATTCACCCCATCCGCCGAAAAACGCCGTCCTCAATGAATACCTGCCCGAATCGCGAAGTCTTCCTCCGAAGAGACTCTGGTCAATGACTCCGGCGGCTGCCATAGGCCCCCCACTTCCTCCCAAATCCTACTGAAGCCATCGAGGTCACCTACCCATGTCTCTGGCCGTGTCAGTCGAGGAAATTGTGAGCACGTGGTGCTGGTCAGGGAACCTCTTTGCTATCCGTAGACTCACGGACGAATTAGGATGCCTAACGTTCAATCCTACAGCTGCCTATGGTCTTAAATTCGTTAGAAGCATGGTTAATCTATGCATGCAGCCGGGGGCGGGTTTATAATTAGAGAGGGCTATATCGACCTGGGGGGCCTCAGCTGTGTAAGGACTATCTATTGCATGCTTTATCAAATTTTTATAGGGCCCCATAGCGTACTATGGTTCTGTTTCTTACTTCATAAAAGAGTTTTACATATGTTGAGTAACTCTAGATAAGATGGTCGCAGAAAATATTTCTATCGATCTATTTCTATAAATCCATTACTAAATCCCGCTTGTATGCAATTATGATTTCTTAAAGTGCATATTTAAAGTTTGTTAAATACATGTATCGAAGAGGTTTAAAATCGTTTCATTTTTCCAATTTCTGTCTAGTTTATTGCGAGCAATTATAATATCATTAAGTAGTTATTAGGTTCACAGGGGAACTCCGAAATAGTACATTACAACCGCCATGATATTAATTTTGAAATCTTGGGAAAGGTGAACTGTAAAGCTACTGTCAATATTTATGTAAAGGGAAAGTCCTGCATATAGGGTTTAGATATCTATACAGAAATGCTGAACTTGAAGAGCTATTGAGCTGTTTGCAAAAGAAAATTATTTATCTTCGTCCGAAGATTTTAAAGCATTATTATTATATTATTATGTAGAGCATATACTTTTTAATACAAATAGTATGAATTAGCAAGTGCTATCTATTTACATTGAATTTCTTTTATAGCTCCCTCGAGGAAATATTAAAAAACACATGAATTCTAAATCAGATATCAAGTTTTGAAAACCTTTAAAGTGATGCTATTTTCGACTTACTAGGGCACTCAAATTCGAACAACTTTATTTCCGCAATCGGAAGTAGCATGGTAATTCATTTTCAAGTATCAGTCGAGGGATTTGAGTTGAATGCTCTCACGGAATGGAGAGATTTGGTGAGTTTTAACCTTTTAAAGAAGGGCTCCCGGTCTTAAAGAGGGAGGGAATTTCAATTGTGGGCTTCGGTCTGTTGATTGCGATCGTTGAGTGAGCGTCGATGGTTCTGCTGGTGTTTGATTAAGACGGGCTCGGTGGGGCGAATTAAATGTATTCGTTGGGGCATTAAATAGAAAGAGCATTGTCGCTTTAGGAAATCTGCAAGAAACAGGAAATTTCGGGTATTTCTGGTCTTTTAGTTGAATACTGAAAAAACCTTTTTAATGATATTCCTCTGGTGTATTTAATTACATTATCGATGTCTTTAAAATTTGTTGAGCATTTAGGGATTAGTAATATGTTTAAATGTAGATGTAGTGTAAATAATCGATGTTCTCTTACTAAAAATGCAAAATTCAAAGAGAAAACATGTTACTACCTAGCAGAGAGTATAGGGAAATGTTCCATGATAAATCCTTTTATTTAAAACTATTTCTTGGTGATATGATCAGTTATCTGGCTCGTGTGGTTACATTCATATGATTTGAAAATAAATACGAGAAGAATATTTCGTAATTATCGCATAATAATTGAAGTGTTTTCTGGTTAAATACTCTCATGTATTTAATTACATCATCATAAACACAAGTATTCTTTACGATAAGTATTAGTCCATGGGCAAGTCTTTTAAATTAAATTACATAAAATTGCATAATTATCTGGTTCGTGTGGTTAAGTTTCCGTAATTTGAGGAATAATTCAGAGAAATAGTTCGTGATTATCATATAATATTTGGAAATGAGTATCGGTTAAATACTCCCATTTATTCAATTACATAAATGAATCCTTTCCTGGATATACAACACTGAAGACGTTACAATTTAGGGCAATTAACAGCATATTAAATTATCGCATTGTGTCTGTTAGGGGAGAACATCAGAGGGACACACATTTGTCGATGCGAGTCGTTTTGCGGTGCCCGCAACGGTCACGGCTCCATCAACGTGTGAAACCTCGCATGGACTTACGAATAACTCCGTTGCAGCCAGAAATCGTTACCCCTTTGGGTTCAACAACTGGAGGGAAGACGCGTGTAAGCCCACTGAAATGGAAGGGGTCGAGCGAACAGCTGTCGCTTTCGTTCGAATTAATGTCTTTTGTTTTTATGCAAAGGCATTTCCTCCCCCAGCGCCACCGTCCCCTGAAATCGACTGTTTTGAGGACCCGCTGAAAGATACGTCCGGACGTGACCCGACAACTCAGCGTGCGACAACTTTGGGTACGACAACTTAGGGTACGACAACTCAGAGTTCGTAACTCAGAGTGCGACAACTCATCGTAGTTGCACACTACTCATCGCACCGACAACAGTTCTCTTCGATAATCGAAATAATATCAAATTTTTAATGTTATAACAACTGAGCGGTAGTCTACTGATTAACTAGACTTGATTTGGATTTCGTTATCCTGGGGAAGATGATGCCAAACGGCTCCCTCTTCCCCTACCCTAGGGCTCTCAAGCAAGTACAATATATAAATTAATAACAATCAATATAATAAATACAACCAATATAGGAAAAAACATGGGTGAATAAACAAGTTAAAGCATAGTAGTTGATTAAAGGTTCATACAGTCACTATACACAGATAAAATATGTCCACTTCACTTCACAACACTCACACTTCAGCTTCAACACTCTTCAATTAGTAATTAAGCTAGTTAGTAATGTATTAATAACAATTGCCGTAACGATCTGTTGTCGTGACCGATGAGTTGTCCCATCAATGAGTTGTCGTACCCTAAGTTGTCGCATTCTGAGTTGTCGCGAAACCCCGTCCGGACGATTTTGTCGTATTTAGAAGCTTGATTCCTCCGTCGCCTAGGAGACGCGAGAAAATTCCTCGCGATATAATTTACGACTGCGCAGGGATTTGCATGCCAGAAGTCCTAACGGTATTCCCCCTTACGGAAGAGTTGGCCAATTTCTCGGAAAGGTGGTATTAACATCGCATCTGGGATAATCGAGCGGTGGGTCGCTTCAGGACAAAGGAATGCGAGTGTGGTAATTATAGTGTTAGCGGCTCGAGAGCCGAGCTTTGCAAATAGTGGCTGTCATCATTCAAAGGATCCGCTCGAGATTTGAAGGCACACAAGGAGATGCGCTCGTTTTGGGGCGATTTTAGAGGAGGTCTACTCAAGAGGACTATTAGCTAATGGAGAAGCTTCCATTGATGATGACTTGAATCGGTTTTGATTCAGATATTATGCGCCTAATAACATTTCCCTATTTTGTTTTCTTGAGGTATAGATGTATATTTATGAGTTCAATTTATATTTACTGTGTTAAGAATTCCATTTAGTCAAGATTTTATGAAATCATGTTGTAGTTTTTGAAGAGAAAATTGCTTGCCTTTTTATTTCTCAGAATGCCAGTGAATTGATTTCACTTTCAAGTCTAAATTAAAGAATTTCTCTCAAGCAATTTATAGCATAATAGTACTAGCATCAACAAAGTAGAAGAAAAGTATTATATTTTAGTGAGATAAATGATTTAAATTAACATAAATTACGTCAAAATAAACTTAAAATAAATACATGCATACAAATATAAATCACAGAAATTGATTAATATATCAAGTGTTAAACCTGATAATTACAGTATCGAAACCGGTCGCATTTTTATCCTATTTTTATATTATTTTGTTATGGGTGTTTTTGCTAATTTGGTAAATCAAAAAACAGATTTTCACAAGATATGGCTTAATCAAGTTATTTTTCCAATTTAAATAAATTTTATTAAAAATTTTATTTGTATAGTAAAGTAACTATGTTTAATGATATTGTGGCAATATGAAAGGAATTTAGCTTAGACATTTCTGTGATGATAAGTACTCGAAGAACCAGGAGTAAAGCAGTTCAAACTGCAGCAAGATCAAAGTACATCTCAGTGTCAGTTAAAGGCGGAATTAATGTAGCAACGAAATGTTTTCGCTTTCATAGCTTTAATTGCATCATTTTCCCAAAGTCAAAGCATAAGCATACCTGACCGCTCGAAGAAATATCTCTTTGTGACTATTTAATTTTCTAACATGCATATGTCTAGTAGTATATCATTAGCTTACGGCTGTTTAACATTCAACAGTACCCAACGCATGGTTTCCCCCGTTAATTATGTTGGCGTACGAATTAAGATCCATGAACGAAGCGTTACTTTCAAAAGCGGACGGAAACTATACTTAAAGATAATTGCGTCAAGACTTAAAAAAATACCGAAGTACCCGCAAATTCGCTTCGTCCCTTTCCGCGAAATGCATTCTTTCCCAGGCAGCTGGGTTCTTATCAACCACTGCTCGAGTGAGAAGGGTTAGTTTATCTTCCGTTTGGGAATCTGTCAAGGGAGACGATAAGGGCCAAATTTCCTGTTGATAGTCGTGAACCACAGTTGGTGATTTCAGGCTTCCGAGCGTTGCATATCGCAGTGGCAGAAGGCCGAGGTTAGCAGGTGATAAGACTTGGGATGGACAGTTCGCATTCGTTAGAAAAAAAAAACAGAGAGTTTAAGGGTCTACGGCTAGTGCTAGTGGTAGGAATGAGTATGTTAAGAGAGAATCTGGGTGCGTTCGGTTTCCGAAGAAGTGTTTCAGAGCCAACTGTATGGCGTGCAATAAAATAAAATTTAAATTATGAATTGTAGTTAATTATTATTACGTTAAATCTGCAGATAGCTATACACCAGGTGGCAGAGTTTGGTATCATGCGTTAATATTCATAATACAAGTAATGGATGAACATATTACAACAGTAAAAGGCAAGTATTAAAATAAAATACATCATCGAAAACTAAAACATCATCAATAGCAAAATAAAAACATTCGATCCCTCTGATTTTTGGTGGAAACTTAATGCATGAAAAATTAAAGTTTTCTTGCAATTCTTGGTGGAATTTCATTTTTAATTGTCTATTTTAATCCAAAAATCAGTTCAATTCCGCGGAATTAATGACATTAAAATGAATAGAATCGACCGCTTTCTTAAATGGAGAATCACGCCATCGTAACTAATTTAAGGGCTGTAAAACTATCAATTCGGTCCCTATTTTATTATTATTTATTCTGTAGAATTGTACAGAATTTGTGATTAAAATATTTATTCCAAAATGAACAAAAATCTTATCGACATTTTTTTCTTTTCTTGAATAATGCAATTCTTGCCTTAAATCTTAAACAAAGAAATGATTCCTTTCAGCTGTGACTCACTCAAATTGGCAATTTCGCTTCTATATATTTTTTTCTGAAGAATATCGATTTCCACAGAATCCCCCTTTTTGCGTTTCTAATGGTAGGTCTATAACCAGAAGATAAGGTTTTTTTATCGGCACATTTTCGCCAGAGCAAACGCGTATGTTTGCCAGTGTGCGGAATGACTTGCGATGTACCATTTTGACCTACTGAAAGGCTTCGCATTATCTCGGAAGTATGAAGTTATTACAGGGTAAGCTACGATGCTTGTGGATCTAGACGAAAAAGATCATCATATTGCAGTTCTACTTAGCTTAGTATTCTGGACCGAGGCTGCCAACCCACGGAATGCCTTCTCGTGGTGACACGAATTCACTTGGCACGACACGCCATTGCATCTTTTCGCTCCACGAAACGACTTCTCTCCGTGTCTTAAAGGATAAATAACCTTGCTAGACGATTGTTAGCATGCGCTTCCTTTTCTGGAAAATATCGTCTGGGTTCGCCAGCCGCGTTAAAAATAAATTTCGCTTCCTTCGAAATAAATGAGTATTCATGTCTGCGGTTTGATTGCAAGCCAATGTTAGCCCTCAGATGAATTAAAAATGCATTAAATCATCTTATCATTATGTATTATCATGTCGTACACATACTCCGTGAAATTTATCTTGATGAGCACTTTTTATAGATCACATCAGGCATAGTTTTTTGTCGATTCTTATCGGTGCATTATTTATTTACAACTTCATTGTATGGTTATCCTTTCTCTGAATTGTGGTTTTTGTTCAAAATTGATGAAGAAAATTCCGTTGAAAACCTAGGAATTCGTCACAATGTTTTATTATATTTTCTTAATTTTCCTTTAACTTCTGTTATTATTCTCTGCCTTTTGTTTTATTCTACTACTTATCTCTGCTAATTTAATGTTCACATTTGATTTTTCTAATAATTTTCGTATGAAAGTGAATGCATGTGTTTTGGCTCGTTCCTAACTCTTTCATTTTCATATTTCTACCTTACTTTTTTTATTTTAAATTAGTTGCTCGGTAGAAAGAAAATTGCAATTTTTACGGCATTGTTACCCACCTAAAGTATAGATTATGTGCGAAATATTTAAGAACTCAATTCCTCCCTTATCACCTATCGTTAATCATTTTGATATATCAATTAAACTTACTCTTTGATTGAAGCTTGTTGACTGACTTGAGACAATCACCCCCAAAAATCGCATTTCCAACGTTAAAATCCCTCGGTTCGGCCGGTGTGTCTGGATCGGAAACGGGGCAGATGAGAGTGGAGGTCTGTCAGAAGTTAAGGATGGCTGCATCGGTGTCGAAAACAGCTGTTAAGAGGTTTCATTGAAAGGTAGTAGACCTCGGAGGTACGGGGAGACACCCTCGCCTCCCTAACCACCTTGGGAAACCCCTGTTACCAAGCGCCCTCTCGACTTCCTTTCATCTCCATAGCCACGAAATGCATCCCTCTACAGTCCCATCCTGCACCATTGTAACCTCCTCCACACCTCACCCTCGGCCGCCTCTAAACACCTGCCGGTGAGGGACCGCTGCATGTGGGTTCTTCAGCCCCCTTACCGACGAGAATTATTCTACTTTGATCGGATTTTCTCCCCCTGGCTGCATTTAAACGGAAAGCTGCGATGAATATGTGTTGCTCGAGCTGATTGATTTTTTAGTCGCGATGATTGTAGGGGTAATCATTCGTTATGATCTGTTCCAAGCGTTGCTTTGAAGTTGATCTTAGAAAAAAAAAATTCCTCTACTTTTATCTGGCTGGGTAGCATTGAACGCTTTTGACTTTATAACTTATGCTTTGGTGCCTGTCTAGTGCCTAACTGCATCTTTATTGTCATGAAATTGCTTTGAATGTTCCATCTAGAATAGGATCAATGTTATAATTCTCTAATATAGTATGGATTGATTCCTCAAGTTACACCGTGATCTATTTAAAAGGTAGTTGTTTGATGCATGCATTATTGAGTAATACAAGAGAATCTACTATAATTATGAACCTTGCCATCGCATTAAATAGATCAGCAGGTATGTAACCGCTTCTAGATGAAGTCACTGTTTCATCCTTAAAGATTTCTGCTAATTTTGCCACAAATGTGGTTAACCAAACACAATTATTTTGTCATTGATATATTTATAATAACGCGTAGCATTTATGTATACGAGTATGTTGTATTCTTGTATAGTATAAGGAGAACTTATTTGACAGTTATTTAGGTCGTTCTATGCTTCGGGTATTAATGCAAATTTAAACTACACGCAATTGAATATGCATACTTGTAGCTCATTTCGTGATTTTATCCCATTTTTTCATAAAGAAAGGCAACCAGCAAAAGCAAATGTCATATTTTTATTGTTTTCGTATTTTCATTATGCATACGATTTTGGAATAAAATAAATACGAATAACAACGTTTGGATTTCCGTTGAACGAGTTTTAAAATGTTTCTATTCTTATATCCCTCAGGTTGAGTTCTAATTTATATCAACAGTTTTTCTATTCAGCTATCATATTCAAAATAATGTCCACGGAATCTATTAATATCTTTCTTAGACGCGTGAGAAAGTCCTGAATAAACCGTTTTATCCAGTGCTACACTTTGCGCCGAAACATTAGCTACTCCCAATGAAGTGCACCTTCACAAAAAGGCTCCACAGGGCAATTAAGCGAAATTTCATCAACCCTGTCCGAGTGGCAAAAAAAGCGGTTGGGTTTTAAGCGCGTCCAGCTGCCACCAATCTGTTTCGATATCAAACCGAGGTGCAAATTAATTTCCCCGTGCAAATAAGCAGCTTCTCAAAAACAGCCGTAATCTTTCTTCCTCTCTCCCGTCACGCCTCGACTAACGCTTCCTCCTTTTCGTTCAACTTCTAGGGTAATGATCCCAGAGATATCTGTGGGGAGGATTTTTACTCGGCTCTTGCCCGTACAAGGTCTTCGACCCACAAAATTCCCTCTTCGTCCCTCGTTTTTCATCCATATTTTCCTCTCTCTCTTCTTCGCCTCGTTCCGACTTCCTTTCTCCACTTTCTCTGGGTTTTTTTTGCCTCCCCCTGGATCCGCTCGTAGCTCGGATTTTTTTTATGCTTCCACCTGCGCGATTTTGCAAAGGGACATTATTTTAGTTTATGGTTCTAATTATATGACGGTTCAAAGAGATCTCATTTGCGTTTTCAAAGGTGGAGTTTATCTTTAAACTTTCTATTTTCGTTTGGCGGAAAGGGTGTATTTTCGGTTGTGTATTTAATCTGAATTTTTGAGCCGTTTTTAGTTTTTTACGCATGTCATGGTGGGATTATTATCAGTCGTATTTTTTATTATTTATTTTATTTCTCTTTCGTAGTTATTTAAAATCAACTTGTCGGATAAGTTGATGGGAGAGGCAGGCGAAAGATTAATATTATACATATGATGATGATTTTTTACGAAATATTATGTATTATTTATCTAAAGTTGCTAGTAGTTCTAAAAAAATTGGTATAATTATCACTATATAGATAAAAATGAACATATGTCGTTTAATAATGTAAAGACACACATACACATTACAATACCTATTCCTATACATTATAACAAAATCAGATAGTTTGCTTTAGCGTATCATTAATGTGACTGTATAATATATAATGTCGTATTCCTAGAGCAATACCAAAAACAAGTGAGTTAGCTTAAAGATGATCTAACAACTTAAAAGCTGCTTCTTAAGTAGAAAACTGTAGGAATGCAGATTACTCTTTACAAGTTTACTTTACACTTTACATATTCCTGTCCTAATTTTAGCACAGTAAAGCCTTCTTCAATTAATTTCATTCGCTTATTAAGTATACTATCATTATCCTAATTATAATTCTACATTACCGGAACTGATGATTACCTGATGATCTGTTGCTACACTAACTATTTCAATTCCTATACCATTAGCCCAATTATATTTTTCAAACGTGGCACCTAGATCCCCAGAAATAAGTTTTAGATATTCATGTTTGGATATCCCCCACTCGCACAGCACTCAAGTTGCATCGATGTCTCGAATTCTGTTTTCCATTCAGTCTTCTCCCGTTCATTGTGTTCTGTATGTCGAATCCGTTGTCACCGTTCTCTTTCCACTTCCTCGTTCGATTCTCATTGTTTTTCCGTCTTTATTCTCCCTTTGATTTTGCATTCACTCTCCGTCTACTTCTTCCTTTTTCTCCCCCCTCTCTGTTCCTACGGTATCGCTCACGTGGTCTGCCGGCGAAAAATATTGGGCCGTTAAGCACGGAATACCGATGATCTTCCGCCATCTCTTCCTGCCTAGACGTATGGGAGTTGGGGGTTTTTCGGCGTCGTGGTACCTTCTTAGATTGGCAAATCGTATCAATATGGCTATTCTATTTGATTATCCTCCATCTTGTTTTTGTTAAAGAGAAATAGGTTTCTTTATCTATTTTAAATTCGTAGACTTGTACTCCTTGAAAGTTTCAGTATTTTTTTATAAAACTTATTTTCATAGATTGACAGATAGGGGTTGAGCCTTCGTCTTATGGAATTCTTCTAAACAAATATATTCCATAACCGGTTCGAATTATTTTTTTCAGTCCATTGTGTTAATTTATGGGAAAAGATAATTGAATGATAATAAGACAGTAATTTTAGATATACTTTATTATCAAAATATTAAATTTTATGTAAGATTGTGTCTACATTAAATTGAAACGTTGAAACCATGTCAAAAACCATGTCAAAACCATGTTAAAAATCATGTAGCTTGAAAATGAATTTTTTAATTTAAAATTTACTCGAAGTCATGGATCAATTCAATACTCGTCTTGAAAGACAATGTCTTCATCAATATAAATCTGAACGATATAAAAAATTAATGAACATTCATGATGTAGAATTAAATTGAAATTTAAGCCAGGGTAAATCAAGGAAGAAGCAAAGGTTAAGATAACTAACATAAAGAGTTCACCTACTTTTTTATTCTTCAATGTAACCATTTTCGAAGAACATTGCCATCTAGTTAAAATGTGAGAATTAGATTTAATGTCTCATTAAATTTGACATAAGGACGAATGTAACATATTGAGCTTTCTTATGAACTTCCTTCACTTCCGTTAAAAATCAGTAATAGTCTCTCAGACTCACACAATAAACCCACATCCTAGAACACCCATCCGTCTCCATTACCACCGTCTTTCGCTTTCATCATCCTCATTCCTTCATTACTATCCATTTCCTTAAACATCCTCAGCCATTCTCTCCCCTGCGATCTATTTCCTAGACCCATCTCTACTCCCCCATATTTCTTCCCCACACTTTCCTTTCAATTTTTTCCATTTCCTCTCCACCCTCCCCCGCCACCCGTGCCGCCCGCCATACGGTGTGCCTGTCTAACACAATATGCCGTGTGCGTGCATATTTTTTCTCTCGTGCATCACGAAACGTGATACTGTCGTACCTGCGACCCCTTAGAGAATGCATCCTCCCACATTACTCGCCCATTTGCCCCTCCCGGCGAAATTAATACAGCCTCGGTGATTTACGGACTCTTTGCGAGGTGTTCCCGCGGGAAAAGTGTACGGGAAGGAGGTCGTGCGGGAGAACGCGGCGTATGCCCTGGGAACTAATGGGGATTACTTCCGTTCAGAGGCGAATACGCACCGGTATGCCATTTCTCCGCTTAACGGAATGGATGCTACTTTCAGATCTTTAATGGCGCTTGATGTTGATGTTCACTCTGGGCTCTCGTTCCGAGCTATTTATATAGCTTCAGTGGACTTAATCCTTTCAAAATGTACTGTTGGATTGTAAGATTACCCAAGGAAGAACTAACTTGGAAAAAAAAATCTGACAAGCCCGGGACTCGAACCCTGATCTCCAGGTTTCCGGCCAGTCACTACCTATCGAGCTAGAACATCTAACTTATCGAAATCTCAATTGGTGCAGGTGACCGGCCTTCGGGAGATCCGGGTTCGAATCCCGGCCTTGTCAGACTTGTTTCATGTTCGTTCTTCCTAGGGAATTCTCCTGGGTGCTCGACCGTGCTAAGCCTCCTTCACCTTTCCTTGTTGTAAGATTACGTTTGAAATTCTCCCTGTATCGGCGTTCATTAATATTTTAGCACGGCGTAATAATGGCTGCCTTTATCAGTATATGCTATGCTGGAATTCAGGCCTGTGATTTTTAGCTGAACCATGAGATTTTGTTGATCTTTCTGTCATCACAATGTTAACAGTTAGTATGAAAGAACGCTACTTACTCTTTGTTGACTTTCATCTGCAAATCGTCACCCAGAAGGCTGTTTAGATCCTAAACCCCTCAATTAGCTACCAGAAGCTTTGGAGAGGGAATGAGTCTGAGGATTGAAGTACTTTTCCCTAGCTTTTCTTACTGAATTAGTAATTGAACAAGTCAAGCAGAATAGCCATATAAATACTTATCATTGCATTCAATATAGAGAAACCAAAGAAATACCATTGTTCAGCATCATTCATACCTCAGTAACTCTAGTATGTCAGGAACAGGACTGATACAAAGGAAAGGAGAGATACATATTTCTCAATACTGTAACAAAAGCCAATTTACAGATGTTCCTTTCATCAAGATACGTTACCAGGAACTTCGATTTCGACAACGCGCGTCGAATAACCGTTTTGTCTCTCAAAACTCCTCTCCCCTTCCTCAGGAATGTAAAACATCTATAAGAGATTTTCGCATAATGGTGCGACATCTACTTCGAAGGAATTCCTGCTCTCAGATTCCCGCCCTCATTAGGCCTCAATGGTCACTCTTCTATCAAACTCACACCCTTACACCTGCCTTGTTAATGTTAGGAGTTATAAGGTAATGACTGCCAGCGAGTTTAGCTACGTGCAGCCTTTATTTATGTTATTTATTAATTTAATAATAAAGCATCTACTTTGATCATGAGGACAACAGCTGCTGATGATGAACGTTAGTAACAAATTATACAATGATATAAAATATAAAGTGAAAACAAAAATACAGTAATGATTACATGGATTAATAAGAAGAATTACATACATACATACAGAGCCGTTTATAAGGGGACAATATTACAGAATACGGGATCAGTTATTGGGAGCAATCTCTTGCAACCATATTTAGGATTTATTTAAGAAGGAGATAAAGGATTCAAGTCTTTATTAGAAGACAAAGAGCTGAAAATTGGAGGTATCCTGAAAAAGAGAGACCGTTTAATTACTGATAGACGTAGAGTATTGATAGAGAAGATACCGTATTGGCGAGTTGTTCTTAATGGAACCTGAAATCTGAAAAAATAGTGTACAATTATGAGAAAAATGATTAAGTCTCAATTCCACAGAAAATTTAATAAATTTCTTGTGGAATTGAGACTTAGTCATCACCTGATAGAGTTTAACATAGTGAAAACTTCGTCTGTTGATTACATAGAGTAAGGTTATAATGTGTGGAATACAATTTACCGCTCGGTTCTTAACGCAGCAATGCATCTCCATTCTACCGCACTGCCACCTTTATATTCCTCGAGGAGATGGCGTACCAATGGGGGAAGACGTCTGCAGCTGATTCGATTTTAAATCGCTCTGTTTACCGTCTGGGTTTGTGCAAATCATCGCGCATATCAATCCGCTTTTTGTGTTCATACCCACCTTTTCATCACGTGGGCAATGGGTGTGCTCGTCGTTCCATCGTCTCTCTTCTTCGTCTTTATCTCCGAGTTCGACGCAGAGGCATCCGCGCTATGCGAGATTACGGTTGACACACTTACCGATCGGGGGTACTTCGGTCCTTCCTGGTTGGAGTGTTTTATTGGGGTTCGTCTGCGATCGGGGGGAAGGATGAAAACGAAAAGTGGGTTTTGCTTTCGAGAAGGTCGGGGAGCGTGGGTGGAGCTGTTATCCGCACAGGTGAACCGGGTCGGAAAAAGGTGGCCGAAAACGTGAAAATCCGCTCTCGAGGGTGGACTTTGTAACTTACCGTCGTTCTTGAGTGAATCATGTATACGACCAGGGATGTCGTTTCCGGATATTCACGTGCATTAAAATTGCACACGTGGTCAAAGTTGAAGGAAAATGCTTGTCTTCAATTAACTGCGTATTTCTTCGACTAATAGCCAATGCTTATTTGATAATAATAATACGCATTAGAGAGCATTCATCGGATAGGGTTTAAAGCAGTGTTATTAATGTGTTCTTTACCTTTAAATACAGTCTACTATGACGATTACAGTTAAACATTTGCATACATTATGTAACGAAATAACGAACTTTTAATATAGAAAAAATTTTCATCTAAAGCGAGAAAAATAGTAAAAATTGAACACGAGCTAACTTATATGACAAAATTCTTTGAAATGGTATCAGAAGCATATAGATACATGTGCATTCTAACATTGGGTAGGTTCATGTGTATAAATATTCCCTATTCAATGCAATATACTTTGATTCTTTGTAACTTATCCCACCATTTGTGTCATCTAACACTTTTACATTTATTCCTCTCCGTATTTACCCTGCATGCTATTCTCGGTTACTTTCTTTAGCAATCCCTCTCTTCTCACTGTTTAACCTACTAATTTCCTCTGTCGACGCTTAATTACTTACGTTAAAATCCATCCTTCTCTTCTGTCGACATTTAATCTTCGAAATAGAATGCAGCGACCATTAGTGTCACCTAGGGAATTAGCTAATGCATAAGATGATATAGAATTTATGTAGGTTATTTGGAATATATGCAGATGATAGGAAATACATGCAGATAATAGGAAATACATGCAGATAATACAGAATAATAATTATAAAACATTCCTTTTGGATGGAAGGTGAGGCTAGGCCTCTCTGGCCTCACAAATACGTGATATTGTTTACTTCTCTCGTTAGTTACATTTGTTTTTGTTATTGTTTGCCCATCAGCATCAATTGGGTCGAATTTGATTGTAATAGCAAAGGCTCTAAGGGATTTCAGTGAGGTGTCCCTGGGAAAGTTGATTTAACCTGCTCAATCATTCGAGATATAGCTCCAATCGTCCGATAAGCGCGATTTGTTTTGAAATGGATGAGGCGGAACCCGGAACGCCAAGTGTTTACCTCGATCCCATTTCCTGGAGGCGTTAATTGGGGGCGCTCTGTACCGATCACCGTGACTTGCACTCGGGATCCTGCGTTCCCTTCACGCAGGAGGTTATCTCGCAGTCGCGGCGAAGCCAAAATATTTGCTCGCTTTTACGACTCGTGTCAAAGTCCGTTGCAGAAGTCTACGCATGACGCCTCCCCCATAAATTAGCTATTTATGTTTCCGCTGAGGGTTTCGGGAGTAGAGTATCAGCTGATGCTTGAAAGACTCATCCAAGATTCTGAGATGGAGTATTTTATTTTTCTCTTATCTTTGGGTTCGAAGAAAAGATTGCAATTTCGTGTGAGATTTATTTAGATTCTCTTTTACTATTTAGATTCACAATTTCGTGTAGTTGAACTTTGGTCAAACTTATTTGCGTGCATTTATGTCATTGAGTAGCTCGGGACTCAACCAAATGTGAATTCTATAATTTTCATTTCTGAAGGTTTGGATAAAATAAAATTCTAATGAAATTATCTTTCTTTATGCAAGAGATTACGGTGGAGTGTGATGGGACTATAGGAATGTTGATACCAAAGAATGCGCGGAAAGTTATGTACATATATCGTTTGTTTGGTGTCTTTCTATATGTTAGTCATAAAAAATGATTTTATTGACACGGAATAGCTTAGAAAATAACCCGATTACACGTGAGCTAAAAACTAAATAAATAACAAAATATTCAATGAGAAAAAATAAAAACACATAAGTAGTTGAAACAAAAGATAAGAACTTGGCACATAGGGCAAGATAAAGGTCAATTACAGAGCTAAGTTGAGTTGAGCTTGCATTTCAAAGATTTGCGGGAGTTCTTCTATATATCAATTTTACTTTTCATTCTTAAATAGTACTATTGTGTAATATTATAAGTACATTAGAATTATGTGTTAGATGGATTTATACCAGTTTATACCGCCGAAAACTGAGGTTGATCATCAATATTTTACATCGTATATTCGCAGTTTCTAGATCATGAAAAGTAAGACTGAAGTGATTAATTGCAATTGCTCCAGATCCTTCGAAAGTGCCGTCGTTCTTGCAAATCCTGCTGACGCAGTGTTATCGAGCCGTTCGGAGAATAACAAATTCATAAAAACATTTTCCGTAGCACGCAAATATGTCACCGAACGCACGAGCAGCCGCGAAAACATTGCGTCATTGCATTCGTTTCGAAAGCTGAGATTTTCTTCGATCTTTCCTTACTTTACGTGATATTTTTTGGCTTTGCTTCGCTTCGTAACTTTTTTCTCAACTCTTTATTTACCTATAACTGTTCCTTAGTATGTCGTGTCTTACTGTGAATCTTGGATCCTGCTTTATGAGATTGAAGATGAGGTGTAGACTTAAATAGGTGAAAGGAGTGGATAAAAAAACGAAAAGGGTACTAGATATGAAGAAAGGAAATTGTTTCGATTGAGGAAAACAGTGAGAGGAAATTCGTGGGTTAACCAGTGCTTAGGAAAGCAATTGAAGGTTTTATGCGTGGATAGGAAGACAAATATTAAAGTAATTATGTGTTATCAAGGGATGAGGAAGTCATTGGGAAGTGAAAGAATTGATTTTCAATTTTAATTAAAGTAATTAAGCATCTAACAAGGAAAGTTGTGGGTAAAATATTGAGAGGAGAGGTAATGATGTCTATTTTTATATAAAATTGTTCAATGAAGTATGAGGGTTCTTACGGAAGGTTGATCACAAAGAATCTGCAGAAAGGCATGTTAATAGGTACTGTTGTCTTTCATACGTTAATTATGAATTAAATTCATAATAATATGTTATTTATCACAAATAGATGTGATAGATTTGAATACTGCCAAAGAAGTTAATTGAAAATAGAATGCAATGGATAAAACTGAGTGGAAGACAAAGGTAAGGGATGTTGGATAACTTAATAAAAATGAATATTGAGGTACGTGAACCTATGAAGGACAAAACGCTTATATAAGTAAAAATTAAGGTTGTTTATGGCTCTATTTTAAAAAAGTAAATGGTACATGTTCCCACCGTTAGATTGAGGACACTTGTACTGTACCGGAACACTTTCATGGCACCCAGTGCTCCTCCAGCTGCATTCAGCAGTCGCGTATTGAAGGCGGCACGCTCCAAGGCTGCACTGCGGCACGCGTTTCTCATTGAACACGCTTCGGACATGGCCTTCGAAGGTCTTTCAATTCGCCTGTGAACACCCCTGGATCGCCTCTTACGGGGCCGACCTTGCAGCCAACGGGGGTTGCGAGTGGGGAGATATTTCGAATATAGACACAATCCCCTACACGTGTTTTGGCCTGTATCACCCAGAGGCGATTCTGCCTTCGCTGCACATGCGGCGATTACGCACTCGATGACTCAAGGACGAGGAAACCACCGGACAAGTGCATCCGTTAGTCACCCCGACGATAAATGAGAATTAACGTTTCATTACATGGCAGTAGAAATCATCAAAAATAGACTGAAATAGATCGGTGGTGTATTCTGCCTTTCGTTGGGCTCACGTGACCTAGAATGTATATTTTATAATATCATCTCTTTTTATTTATGGATAACTTACTCAGTTTATTTTACTTATTCAGTGTAAAATTAATAAAAATGGTTTTCTTACTTATAAAATATTTATATGTATAAGGAAAAATTATTAACATTAAATTTTCTAAATGATAACCTTCCTATTTGTCTTTTTTCTCTCACGTCATAGCTTCTGTTTTTGTCAGGAGAATATTTGATAGAAAAGTCGGGTGAAGATTTAGAAGCTATGCTTATCAATTTCAATGTGCACTGTTAAAAGTAGCATAAACATAAGATGCATCTTTGTACTCCAACTTACGCAATGCAGCTTCATTTTAAGTATTTACTCAGAAAGTAATCATCAATTCTAATGTAACTTTTTACTGTGGTGCCTTAGTTAATTGACCATGTTACTAACTAATTTAAATAAGGAAAATTATGAAATATTTTTTTCGTTACCAAAGATTTTCCGGTCGCTAATTTCTTGGTGGATTCATCACATATTTTAATATTTGATAATAGGAAATAGGATTTAAATCTGCGATTCTATTTTTTCGATATTCCGGGTATCAGTGTGAAGCTAATAATAGCGAAGAATTACTCTTACCCCTCGACAGGTCAATTTATCTCAATATCCCCTGTACATTGCTATTTCTTTCGTTTATTGGTAACTTATTCCATCCTTTATTTGATTTAACATATTAGTGAGAAGTATTTCGTCCTCCGAAAAGAGCTGTGTTGCCTATACGTTTACTCGGAAACAAATACATTAATCTGTCCCTCCACCACATCCTAACCACACTTCTTGTTTACCGCGTTCTTTCCTCCTAATCGATTCCTACTTTCGATTTCCGAGACATCTCGAGGAAGCCTTAACTCCCTCTCGCGAAGCCCTACTCCCTTTTCTATTCGCCGCCTTTTCTCCCAACATAAGAGCGTGAAAATAGTGCTCCGTGACTCTGCAATAGTAGCGGATGCACTGTTGGAAAGCGTCGACGAATCCGTTACGAATTTTCCCCCATTTCTTTAGCGGACTTTCGATGCGCGGGTACACTACCGTTGTTTCAGCTTTGTTTTGCTTCCTCGTGGAGAAACCGTTTCAGTGGGGTCCGGAGTGGGCAAGCGAGCGGAAAAAAGTCTCGATTTTAAGGCTGCGCTCCCCAGGGGATTTGGGTGTTATATTTAGGATCCCTGTCGCTTTTACCCAAGGCGGTGGAAGCAAGGGATTCCTGAGATTCCGCTCGGATTTTATGTGAACGAGTGTCGTTCAATCGGGGCTGTGTGTCAGTTCGCACATTTACGGAGCGGTGCTTTATGAGAAATGTGTTCCCTGTTTTGTGGTATTGCGTCCAATCATACATCATGTGCTATGCTATTGAATTAAAGTATCAATACATATTTTTAACAACGTATTTATATTTTTAGCTCACATATAAATTTGGTTCGAATTTCTCTTGTTAATTGTACTAATATTACGAGTTCTTTATGCTAATAACTTCGTGTTATGTATAACATGTATTTCTTTTGTGTCGTTTATTTTATTTTTTATTCGTTTTTTTAACTTAATAATTTCATTTCATAACTTTACGCAAATTGTAATTTTCTACTTTTCCTATTATATTTATAATATTATTTTCATCATTTGGTTATCTTTACCATAATTCTCTTATTCTTGATATTTTATTTTTCTTTTTTGTTATTTTCTAATATTACGTAATATTTATGATTTTTTATTGTATTCACCGATTTCGTTTTCTATTTTTATTTTATTATTATTTAATATTCATTATTATTTTTGCTTGTGCGTCTTTTCTTATATAATTGCTAAATTTTATGATTTTTATTTTAAATTCTAGATTTTGTTTGCCAGTGTCCTATTGGATTGAATCAAATAGATTTCAATATTTTGTGTGTTTATAAATTAATACATACCCGCAGAATCGCCTCCTTTGTCGTTTTTTCTCGGAAAGTAGCATCTCAGCAACATTTTAGCTTCGTTCTGCCTGAAGACCGTGGTAGTAATAGTTTCCCTCAGCCTCTTAAACTTTCTCCGAGCTCCTCATTATCTAGGAGCAGCGTGTTTATGCTCAATCGATATCTTTTAAAGAGCGTCTTGCCGTCGCAGGACCCCTTTGATCCCTCAGCTCTTATCGGCAAATCCCATGCATTCTCCGGATAAGATAAGAAGTCCGTTGTCGATACATGCGTCCGAAGCAGCCCAAGCTTTGCGCGTCTCAATTGATTGTGACCTCCCATCAATGAAACGGATTTTAAAGAACGGTGACGCCAACTCGCATGCAACATGTTTGCTCGACATGGGTGAATCAGTGATTTTGCTCAACCATGATCGTTGGAATGCGTATGTCTTGAGATCTAAATAGTGGAGGGATGTTTGTTGAGTGTTTGCCTCGAGAATATCCTTCGGTTTCCGGGTTATTTTTTATCGTCCTCGCCCTTTCTTTGGGTCAGAGGGGATTTCACCGAATCGGGCGATACGTCTTGTTTATTCTGTCATTCTGTTGAAATGAATCAGTCGGTCCATTTCGATGATTTACTTCGATTAATTTTTCTCTGTTTTTTTCAAAATCCCCTAACTTTATCGAGTTTCGCTTTACGTAACGCCGAAGTGACCTCAGCCTTTCGCCGCATTGTCTCTGATAACGAGGAATTATGTTAAATCTGTCAGGAAAATGGTTTATACCATACTCTCTTCAACGTTTGTCACAAAAAAACTTAAGATAGGGGATGAGGCTTCTCGGTGCAGTGAGGATTGAGGTAATTTGTTCGGCCGTATAACTTCCTAAAAATGATTAGTCAAATAGTAAATTGTTATTCATTATATTATTTATTATACTGTTTATTCTATTTAAATGATTTTAAATATTTATTACGGCCAAATCCAATTCACAATCATCACAAAGTAACGAAACATTTAAAACAGAAAAGTATATCTACAAAAAAGTAAAGCACAATTGTAGATAATGCATAAAAATTATACCAAAAAAATCGTTAATTTTCAATTTACAACAGCATTAATTATTTAAATACTACAACAACAATATCCTTGAGTCCTTATGTGTAAACGCCTCCTGAAATTATATTTATCATTTAGTTTCCCTTATCATTATTCTTTCTTTGTTAATATTTTATTTTTATTTGGTTATTTTATATTAAGAGTTTATTTTATTATTTTCTGTTAATTATTATTTTAATTTATTTGATTTTGATGATTTTTCTCTATTTGTATGATTTTTATTATTTTTTGATACGTTTTTATTTTTTAATTACTCAATTTCATTATTTCTATGTTTAATTCTAGATTACATTAGTCATATCCTATCCGATAGAACCGAATGTATATCGATACTCTGTGCGATTGCAAACGCCTCCTGAAAGTAACTTCTAAAATGGCAACTCTTTCACGAAACGAAAAACATCACGTCGGGATCGGCAGCGACCCCTTCTTCAGCACGCCCATATAACGATGCCGTAAGAACCTCCACCTGTGCGCCAACCCCTCCCTCCGACGCACCGAACTCATTGCTCGCATGTGAACCGCTCCGATATGGAAAGCAAATCGACATGGATAATGCATTATGACGCGGTAAACAAACACGTGGTCGCATCGAAAAGCCGAAGATGGCGTTTCGCAAACGACGCTTTTTGCTCTCTCTGGAGATGAGTCCGTAAGAAGACTTTCTAATCCATACGTGATATAGGGCGGTTTGTCTGCGATCGGGGAATCTGTGATCCGGTGTCCGCGCACGTGTCAGGCGCTCTTTGTGGGGAAGGAAAAAGTCGAAAGTCGGTAATGGCCGAGATAGAACGGGGAGCATGGCGTGGAATAAATTAGGGATGGGGACCGAAATTCTTTGTGATGAAATCTAAGGGATTCTGAGCGGATGATCTATGCTCCAGGTGATCCGAATGAGGATCCAAATTTGTCTACCCCAAGGAGAAAGATGTGGCGTCGAGATGCTTTTCGCATAGTTTATGTTTGGAAGACTACCTCATCGTATCTATTTAAGCCTCATTCACCTCTTCTAGCTATTGTTAAAGGGCGTTAGGTTCCAGCAAGTCTTTTACTTCACAGACAGATGTATAATGTATAAAAGACTTTTTGATCAGTCTAAATTGCTTTGTTCACACTCGCTCATTTTGTTATGTTGTTACGTGAGGATTTGTAAGTGGATAATACATACATTTCAAAGTTTCTGTTTTCTACGATTTTTTATCCTCCCAATGTCAGGTAATATGTTTTATTTAGCTTCAAGTTGTTAGTTCCCAAAATATTGATAAACAACGGTTTACCTGACTAGTTAAAGTAGGAACGCATAATTTCCAGTTGTTATTAGTCCATAAAATCATTTCTAAATGAAAATATGAAAAACTGCAGAATTATGGAAGTTGAGAGTAAGTTAGCGAATCAAGGTCAGAATACCTTGCAATTTAGTCAATCATTATCGGTATTAAATCGGTATGTGATGGGAATAAATGCTGTTGAATGAATTAGTCTCATAATTTTCATAATACACTTCAAGCGCCTTATATCCGTAATGATATTATTCCTCGATCAAAGTGAGCTCGACATTTTCAAGATTCGTAGGCAAATTTGCCCCACGCGCGAAGTACCTAGTTTTAGTTGACATTTACGAGCATCACAATTCATTTCCTGTCGGCACCTTTCAGAGGGGATTCAAGGAGCGTTCTCCATGTAGAACTCCGCCCAGAGATTGTATGCAAGCACGTAGGATCTTTATTCCCAAGCAGGCGGAGTTATTGATTTTCCACTTGCATACCGGCGATTTTGTGCAGTACGCATGTTAGCGTGGCCGTACAAGCTCCCCTTCACTTAATCTCGAGGATCTATATGGGGAAAGGGCGAACTGCCGCTTTCAATGGAGACGTGGAGGGCGAAAGTGGAGAACTGTTATTGGGGAAAGGGCTCAAAGGGTTGCAGTGTGTCACACGTCGAAGAAAGCAGTTATTGGAGTGATGAACTTAAAGGGCCGACTCCCTCCGCGGATGATTTAGCTATTAGAAGGGATTTTCTCTCCGCGAGGGATGGATGATGGATGTACTCCACGCTCGATCGTCGCTGCAAGTGGAAAGTATAGACAGTTGCGATTGGTTTTTCCGAGTGAAACCAACCCTGTAATCACATGGGATTTTTTTACAGTTGCATTTCGAGCTATGGTTAGAGAATTGGTTCAAGGCGAAGCTTTAGCCTCAGTATGAAAGATATGGTCGCCGATTGCCCTTCCTCGAACTGGTTTCCGGAAGATTAAACAATTGTTAGCTAATGTTGCGAGGTGGAGTAATGGGAGTTGGAATTTTTGTCTACTTTCTCAAAGCACAAAATACCACTAATAAAGAACGAAATGCTCAACATATTTTAATCACCATGATAGCACGATATTAGGAATTACGCGGGTCTAATACTAATTATTTACATATTTATTCTTACATGACCAATCTTAAGCTTATCAATTCTCGCTTATTTTCCCTAAGTTCATTTCCTTCAGTTCAATTTAAGTCATTGGAAAACAAATAGGACGCAGAATAATTTATTGCCCCAAAATAGCGTGGAAAATAACATTTAATAAACTTGTGTATGTAATTTTTCGTACGTATTGTATAATTCAGTCTTTTATAGCAAAAAGTCTATGCATAGTTTTGTTTTGCAGGCATTTTTGTTGCAATATATTATTGTTATTATGGAATTCCACCAAATATTAAGGGATCAGTTTATTTAGATCAAAATGAATATTCCCAAAGAAAGACAGACTGGAAATTTCGAAAAAACCGGAGCTCGAACCCGGACCAAGAAGAATAAACATCTGTGGTATATCTGTTATAGGTAAAAATTGGAAATGATTATTAATTTAATCTCTGTACTGGGAAACCTCTAGATTTATGTCCAAGTTTATAGTGAAGTTTATTCTTTATCGATGACAGATATCATTAGTTACTGAGGGGTCGAAAGAACAATGTCTGGACTAAGTATATGAGAATTAATACACCGTGATATTCATTACCGAACTTCGTTTGGGCACGTGCATATTTAATCGTGGAATCCCAAGCGTCTTTCCCTTCAGTTCCTTCTTCCGCTGCATTCCCTTCTCTCCGCAGCAGCATTGCCCAACGACCTATTCTACGTCTGGTTGTGAAATGAGGGAATAGCCAATTGAACGCCACGACATCCTCCACCAAAATGCGTCGCTTTAAACGGTCGCAATGGGGGAGGACATCGATATCCCTGTCTCATTGGCCTCCACGTTTTCCCCCTTAATTTGTTTTCCCCCAGATAGATAAGGCTACGAATATTTCCCCGTAACGAAGCGACGCGTGGATGGAGATGTTTCCTAACTTTCCTCCACTACACGTTGTTTCCACATCTGTTTGAGTCGCTCATCCACCGGGTTTCGTTTTCCGAACTATTCCTCCCTCCTCAGCCTTTCCCCGTGCTTTAAATCTCGTGTTCTCGTTTAAACTTCGTGTCACGACAACTCAGAGTGCGAAAATTCTGAGTACGACAACTTAGGGTGCGACAACTCATCGTGCGGCAACTTACCGGGTGACAGCTCACTGCGCGACATCTACGAGAATTGAAATAATATCAAATTTTTGAACGTTAAAACAGTTAAGCGGTTGTCTTTCACCGATTACTATCTATTTAATAAGTTAATAATGATATATTTAATAATAAATAATTCGCCCAATGTATTGTGGCCCGGTCAGTTGTCACGCGGTGAGTTCTCGTACACTGAATTGTCGCATTCTGATTTGTCACGGAACCCTCGTAAGCAACTTCGTAATCTGTACCAACTTAAATCAACCGACTTGTATTGAGGAAATTTCTGTGATACAGGAAGAAATCACTTGTGGCATAACGTATGGTTTTCCTTGTTTTAGTTTTGCGGAGAATCTCGCGAATATATTCTTATTCACAAGAGGATAACTGTCTCTCTTGTCGGGATTTTAGTGCATTGATTTGTTTTGTTACTTTGCGGACGAACGAGGAAAGTCTACCGCATTTTTTGTGATGATGGTTTCGCGAATTAGGGCTCTATATATAAGGAAATGTTATTCAATGTCTTCCTCAGCTTAAGGAGTTTTGTAAGCTAGTTAATTGATGAGCGAAAGCACGCTGTTAATTAAGGTTTATTGTTAGCTTGAACGATTCAGCGGAATGGTGCGATATGAATTATTTTCGAAAAGTATGCCTTGCGAAGGATTAAATTAGTTGCTATTATTTTATTTGTACGGAGTCATAAAAGTTGGTAAAAATGTTTTTGCTCGTTATCTTGTGGTTTTCTGCAATTAACTTATCTGCAAGCAAAACTTCCCTCAGGTCTATTAATATTTTTTTTAGTATTTGAAAGAATAAGATTACTATGATTCTAGAATAGGGTGTCGTTATCGTAAAAATTTCATTGTTTTGTGTATGTATCATTTGTATCTGCAAGTGATAGTCAATGATTCCATTTAATTGTAAATTACTTCCTGATTTTTTAATTTTCTTGATAATTTTAATTTGTTAAGAAAACTCCATCGTGGCAATTAATTTATGTTTTCCTCGTCTTCGTTTTTTTGGCCTCTAAATAAATTTATATAGTGGTTAAATAAAGTTGTCATTAAAGAGGTTCATGTCTCTTGCTACCACAAAGTTAAGCCTGAACTCTTTAATTGCTCTCATTTGGTAATTTTAATTTAATTTTGAGATCAATAACCTCTGGCAATTCCTCAATTTGATTCGAAACTCCAGGTAATGCATTTCCACGATGGCCATTATTGAACTTTTCAAAAGTGCACACTTTTCATTAGAAGTGAAGGTCGTTCAACAGCGATTGTTTCGCGGTAAGGGGAACGGATTGATAAATCCCTATCGACAGCATAATTTGGCACTCGGCATCGCTGCCATTCAGGGCCCTCGATGCACAGCCCAGAGGGAGTTCCTCGCTAAGTTAATTCCATAAGCGTAAGCTATTGTACTCCGTAGATTATCTCGTTTTTTCGTACGAGTGAGAGTCCTCTAATTTCCTTGGGATTGAAGAATGAATGGAGGAGAGTGGAGCTCGTTGAGATTCCCGCAAGAGGGCCTCAGGAGCGCATTTTTTGTGTGTGGGAGGGTAAAAGTGGGTGGGATACATTCTAAATGGACTGCTAAAAGAAGGAAGGAAAATGTTGGTGGAGAAAGACAATGGAGAGGGACGGGAAAAGCTTATGGTTGGCATTAACGGTTCACTTATGGGAAAGTGAACGAGATTGCCTTAGGTGGTAAAATTTAAATGGCAAACACACGGTGAGTATTATTTATAACCCGGACGTATTTCTGAACGTAATAACCGTCTCCCGACTAGCTACTTGTTCTGGGATTTAATTAGTGATCGAGGAATTTGTTGTGACTGTCTTGGTATGTACGAGGTTGCCTATTGTTGTTGCTGTATATACCGTGGGGATAATAATTCAAACGTGTGCTCTCTGCCTTCATTGTATCATATTATGGGATATTTTATATATTCTGAGTAATTTGAAAGGTATTAAAAATATTGAAATGGCATGTTTTGTCTTAATAGCCTCATCAGAAGCTTTTCAAATGGAAGAAATGGTTCAGGAAGTTCCATGTTATACAAAAAGAAGTAACAATACAGAAATAATGAGGTATTCACGAAGTATTAGAGATTGATTAGCTGATCAACCTCCCATTGCCAGTACGCATATTCTCATATTCAAGTAAAAATGATTCATTATTTTGGTGAAGATTGTTTTAAATCGATGTGTCGCGAAACATTTAAAATTTATTTTCCTACAGTTTTTATCTAAGCTCAGGCATTTTTTTGACTTTAATCTTCGAAAAATGTAATTTATCGGATCAATTTTTCGTAACTAGATGTTCAGTAATTGAGATCGGGTGGCGAAAGTGGAGTGAAATAACTTGCACATTGAAATTTAATTACGAAATGGTGATGGCCATTAGTCGAAGATATTCATTAACATATACATACAGAAATACATCTCAAGCCGAAAATTAATGGAGAAGCACCTTGTCATCACCTCTTTAATCGCCCTGTTTTGATGAGATTTTCTAAGGCTAACGCTATAGGAAGTGGAGTCGGTCTTCTACTACAAGTTTACCTTCCCCATGTACATATATTTTCTATGCATCTCGTATTAGTTGACTTATGACCTTTTAATAGGATCCAGTTTAATTCCTTATGGGTAACACTTTCAACATTCCTAAGAACTGTCAATTCCAGGCGAATCCATTTCCACCATCAAAATATATTTTCTATACATATATAGCTTAGTTGACTTATAACCTTTAAATAGAAGCTCATTAAATTCTTTATCAGTATCACTTTCCACATCTCCTAAGAACAGCAAATTCCTAGCAAATCCATTCCCACCCTCCGTGGCTCTACCGCTGTTAAACCGTCTCTGTCTCACAGGTTCTCAAGCATCTCTTTTGTCCCAACGACTTAACCGCAGCGTCTCTCTCAATTCCGATCTCTTTTAATAACCGACTCCCCTTGCTTTCAACTCCTTCGGCCCCTTCTCTCGCTCGCAGTGACATATATATTAGTCTCTTTTCGGTTTCCCGTCGTTGTGAAACGCTCACGTGGTTGTCCCCACACATTGACCTTTGAAGCACTCGGTTGTTACAGTTTAACTCGACGTGGGGATCGGCGAGTTGATATCGACACGGTTTTCAACTTCGAAAGTCTCTTTTGTTCGTTTTTTTACTTTTCTGGTTCTGGCGATTGATGGGTGAATAAAATTTGATCGATGAATGTTTTTGCGGGTGGGTTTGTCGCGTGTTTATTTTTGCGTTGACCGTGCTAGATTCCGCATTCCGTTTCAGGGTTGATAATGTATTTTATTGCATTCATTACATGAATTAATTTTAATTAAATTTATTCATTTTGATTATGGATCCAGTATAGCAATTTGCCACTTTCAATCTTTAGCGAATTAATCGTTGAAATTCATAAAAGTAAAATTAGTACAGTATTTGATTGTAAATTATTCGTATATATTGCAATTTTAATTAAATAATTAAATTGATGTTTTACCATATATTTCTCTGCTAACAGAGATATTTATCCGTTTTCTGGCATATTATAGATCAATATAGAATACAAATCTAGTGCAGATTTGTCTAAAAATGTTTTAGTTGATGATTACTTTTAAGTATTTTCATGATGAGCTCAGAAAATTCAGAAATTTAACCTAATGAAAGAGTTATTAGTTTTGTTGTTTGATAAAATTAAAAGGAAGGCATTGGCAGTTTATAGTACATATTTCGCTATTTGTCTGAAAATGGGATGACGTTTTGAAATAGACGCTATTCAGGTAGAAAATCACCTTTTTTAGCCGAAGTATCAATGTGCTGAATTTTGATGTTACATCAGCGATTTTAAAAATAAATATATTTATTAATATATCATTTGCAATTATTTTAGCAACTGGAATCGTCTTGATGCAAAATAAAAGTTGAAGTTCATTTGCTAAATCTGAAAATATATCATTGATTCTTTTTATATTTTATTTTTTGACACTTTTTATAAAGAGATAGTGGCTTAATCGATAAAGGAAGGAGTCTAACAATCATCTACTGTTATTCTTTATCAAACTGCGCCTCACTCTTCGTGGAGCAGTTCATTTCTCGGACGCTCTACGCAGCAGTATTTTGACTAATCCAAACGGGTGTTCAAGCCCTCTCGCAGAAAGATAAGGAAGACCCTTTCCGTCGCCATTTGTTTTTATTTCGATTCCAGCGGCGTCCGTAATTGGTAACGCTGATCGTTTCGAGGAAGTGTGCGCCGCTGCTTGGTTAGCTGCCCTCCAAGTATTAAGGTCACCAGCTGTAATCCATCCGCCTCCGTTCATAATCGTTAAGAAGATTATGTCCTTGTATTCCCATCATTATCAGATGTAAAAGCATCATCGGATTACCCCCGTTCGATATTCTCCAGGAGCAATAAATTGCGAATTGAGCAAGGGAGGTCGGTTAATCATTAGTTGAGGTATTTCATAAACTCCTTTCTTCGAAGATCTGTTTCGAGGGAAATATTTTTCTTTAATGAGTTCCCGGAATTTTTCGAATTCTCTCATGTTTACGTTCGGAATCGCGAGCAAATTCCCGACTCCAAATATTCGCTCCACTTTGCATATTAGCGGATAAATACCAGCTCTTAATTCCTCGCTCAGAAGTCACTTTAGCGTGTTTTATTTTAAAATCCAACTCAAAAAAAGTTGAGGTGCGAGCTGGGTCGAAAATGGCGAGCTGAAACTTCATAATGATTCGATAACTTTACGGGTCCATTCTTGGCCTTCTTGTCCAGGATTCAGGTGCCCTCTCTCTCTCCACTCTCCAAATCCTTTCCATTTGCCCTTGGTCTGGGTCAGATATCCTTTCACATCTTCCACCTTTCTAAAGTCAGCCCGAGCGTGTGCTAATGCTTACAATAACGGAAAACTTGCGAGAAAAATTATACGACGAGAACGCTGCCTTCGCGAAGATCATCGTTTTAAGTATCTCTTTCTTTTAGATCCCAACAAATTTATCACCCGGTGGTACTGACAGTGAGAAAGCAAACCTTTTTGGATTAGGAAAACTTCAGACAGGTGTTCGAGATCATTATTTATTTTTTAGTGTAAAGGTTGTTCTCTGCTGGAAGTAGAAGGGACCTTTCTATATAAATGTTGAGGTTTTAATGTGCTAATTATGTTTGTATGCTAAGCATCAGTTTATGAAAGCGGATCTCTCAAAGCGTGAGAAAATTAATAACTTAACATAGCGAATAGCGGGATATCTTGTAACAAGGCAAATTGTTTGCAAATTTATTGCTTGAGTTCGTAAGCTGAACTTCCGGTTTTCGAATTTCCTCTGGAAGAGATTTCGCCGCATGGCAATTTTGTCTATCTATGCCTAAAAAAATCTTCCAGTGGCAGTTTATAGTCATGCAAGTAGGTCTACGATTCTATCTCTATCACCAATGTTTAATCTTCAAAATGTCCAATACATGCCATGCATATGAATCGTTTCGCTGATGTATCCTTGATATAACGGACGTAATTTTAATTTACCGAAGCTTTTTCTTGTCTACAATCTATTCCTACCTTTGCTTAGGGAGAATAAATAGATTTTTCTGTGATCTGGACCATTTTTGTTGCATGAAATTAAGCAGAGTGAGGATTTCATCTCAGGGAGATTTCGTCTCTCAGAGATTTCGTCTCTCGAGAGATTTTGTCGCGCGTCAACGGATTCAAATCGCATTTATTTTCCGCTTCCATCGCTCTGTCGCCAATTGTCTTCCCTCGCCAGGGAGTTTCGCCCCAATCCAGTAACACGTGCACGGATTTAATAATCAATACACCGTTGCGCGCGACGTATCAATCCTTGTTCACTTCGATGTTCCCTTACGTGCACGGGTTGCATCGCCCCGGACAATAACTCTTTCCTTTTTCCGTTCCTTTCTCCCGCTTCCTTCCTCCCCCTGCCCCCACTTCCTCCAACCACTCCATTCACTCTCCCTCCGCTGTCTTTGATCTTCAACACCGTCTCTCCACGGCTCAGATGGGCGGCCATCGACCTCTTGCTTTCCTCTCGCCTAACGGGACGGTCGGAGCGATGCAAGCCGCCCGCAAGCCCCTCCGCGTGAAGTAGCAAGGAAAGTAGGGATGCTTTTTTACCGGGTTTACGAAGACGGGGTATCGAAGGAGGGTTTCCGATCTGGGGTTTCCTGATCGTGGGAAAGCGGGTCCAACCGGAGGCCTTCTGTGTCCTTCGCGGATGCTGGAAGATCGAGAGATTTTCGCCCGCGAAACTGTATCGAATTCCTCGACGTGGTACTGTTATACGCGAGATTAGCGGTAATTATGAGCGTATGGGAATTCGATTAGGTTTACCTAGCGAATGAGTGCCCCAGGAGGAAAACCTGTATCACTTTCATCACCAACGCGTTGTAAATAGCTAGATAAACATGGTTTGCTCCAAAGTTGCGTCTGCGACTGACTTCAACGTCGCATTGCATTAGAAACGTCATCCCCTCAAAGGAAAATAAACGCGTAAATTCTTCCTGACACACTTTTCGTACCATACAGTTCTGGTTCTCTCAGTGCAGACACCACGCATGCATTATTTATGTCTCTTCATAACCTGAATGCTGGCGAAGAGCATAAACGCTCCGTATTCAGTAGGTTCGGAAATGGATTCAGTTTTCCGCGACCTGTGTGGTCTTTTGTCATGTAAGTAGGCTTTAGGCTTCTCAATAACCTCTCCCTAAGTTTTATATGTACATAGTTCCATTCGTAGATTCATAATCAACCGCTATGACGTTTTTATACTATGAACAGGTAGATATAAGTTTGTCAGGTTGTATGGGCTTTATTCTTGCTATTATATGATGACAACTGATTATCATAGAAAATTAATATTTAATTTGTTTTAATATATGATATCCTTGTTTGTTCGGAACGAAAAGCATGCAGTGAATGTACAAGTTTCTCTTGGAATGTAAATTTCTGACTCTTTGCTGCAACTCCATGAGTGATTCGAATAAAAAATGCGATTTAACTATCGATTCGATTTCAGTATCGATTAGGTTCGGCTATCGACTCGATTCCACTAGCCAATCGATGTTGAAAAATTTAATTTGAAATATGTTATTTTCCAACGTGAGAAGACATTTTATATGATTTTTCAATAGCAATAGGTTTCAATTTTTAGTCTCCAGTTAAATATGATGCAGTGTAATCAGTATCTTTCAAGATCTAAGTGAATTATTTCCCGTAAGTTTTCATCATAGTCATACATATAGTCCTGATTGTTATGCATAGTATTTATATACAGTTTAACCTGCTAAACTTTATTGAGAATCTCTAAGTGAATCTAAAGTTGACTCCTGATTCCCCCATCAACTTCCCATCTGAGTAATCGGAGCTGCTCCAAATTCCAGATCCCTTCGAATGATATACGCGCATCTCATCCGACGAGCAAGATTCTCAAAGGCCGAAAACAAACCGCAGCCGTTACACAAAGCCTCCAAGCTGCCTATAACTAGATTAGACATCCTTTTTATCGCATCTTCCTTATTTGCCGATGCTGCGCAGTGTTTTTTCGCCCGTGAGATCTGCCCATGCCTGACCCCGATCGCCTCTTCGCTGCATTCGATGCTTTTATTTCTCCCCGCGCCAACCGATGGCGCTTTGTCACTTATTTATTGAATCTCAAATTCGCGAGCGGATTTTCCGGAGAAGAAATGACGGTGAGAAAGGAATAAATCAGCTTCTCTGGGAGTCGGCAGGACTCTTGATGTATGGGAATTGATTTTGTACACCTGTCTCGACGGGCAGCTCTTTCTCCGGACCCTCCCCACTCCGCTTGATCCCATCCCCGCCTCCCACTTCCCGTTAGGAAGATATTCATTGCGAAACCGCCTCGGAAATTGGCCTTTGCATCAGTCAAAGGATTCGAGTTTTGCCAGCTTTTTTCAGTTCGGTTCCCGTCGTTTTAATCAGCGGCGTAAAAGTTTTAGCGCCCGGCAAAAGCGGAGTGCATGATGAAGCGTGTGCTGGTTTGCATGACTGAAGGATGTTGGGTTTCTTTACGGGTTCGATTGGTAGGCTGTGTTTTTCATCGAGTGTTTCTAGCGGAAAGATCGCAGATGGGCCGATAGGGCTGAAGCTATCGTGGGAATAAATAATAGCTGTTTCGAAGGCTGATAAAGCTTTTGGCAATGGTCGCTGACTGATTCAAAGGAATTATTTTCTTAAAAAATTTTATTGGCTTATGTCTACAGCTCTTTAATCATGATTGTTTTCATTTTTCTATATTATTCAGTGATATAACTTCTGTAATTCTTGTTTGACATATATAAACGTAGTTATACAGGCAATCATTTGGCGATTAAGTAGTTAATGATGTTATTAATCCTAATATTATTTTTTTAAATACTTACATAACTATCTTCTAACTGTGACAAAATCTTTGCTTTTAACTCGTGATAATTTTCAATTTTTTTAACATTCGGTGAGACATACAACTACTATTATCCTTAGCTAACATATATGTAGTCGTAGGTATCTCGTTGAGGCAATATATTGGCATTTAAATTCGTAATAGTATCTTGAATTTAATTGTAAACAATAAAATAAATATACTTGCTTTTAGAGTCAAATTTTGTTAATGAATATGTTAATTTTTTAAAAATTAAGTTCGGAGTTTCATCTGTCAGTAATAATAATTATAATTCACTTCTATTTAGGTCAGAATAGAGTCAAGCCTGCTAAGTTGAAGTTGCGGAAAAAATTCTATGAAAAAGAAAATTTTTCGAAGAAAATAAAAAGGTAGAGATTTCATCGCTATTTTTTGCTATTAGAAAACTCTATAAGTGAAGCCTATTCTACCGTAAGCCGATACTATTCGATTGCGTCATCGGAATAATGTTTCACTTCCATGGCCCCAATGAATATACATCAGTTACACGTCACGCTTGTACGGTAGTTAGTCTCGTTATGGCGTACTGAAGCACTATCACTAACAGAATGCTTCAAGTGAATTGATTTCCGAGGTAATACCTCACCTACGCGATGATGATGGATTATTTGCGTAAAAGAACGCAGATGTTCGCGCACTTGACGGGCTTCAAACCCAGTTGAGGTAGACAAGAGGGTTCTCGTCTCGGTACTAATGGGAAAGAGCACTTTAACTATAAACATTTTCGTGTTGAAAACATCGGCAGTAAAAGTGAATGTCAAAAATTGTCATTACATGCTATCGGATCAATTTTACGTTACATAAGTATTAATTATAGTAGTAATATATGAGTAGAGATATACGAAGGTGAGAAATATGGTATCTAACTATCTCAGGATATTTAAAAAGAGCCTATCAACTATGAACATTTTCGTGCGGAAAAAATCGTTAGGCAGTAAAAGTGAATTTTATGAATCATTATTAAAATCGTTAGGAATTGAAGTTGAATCTTTAAATTTATTATTTACTTACAAGTGGATTAATATTACCTAACATAGGTATTATTTAGTGAGTAGAAATACGCTAAGATAAGATGAGGTATCTAACCATCTGAGGACTATGGAACTATGAACATTTTCATGCTGGAATTCTTTAGGCAGTAAAAGTTAATCTTGAAATTTATCATTACTTACAATTGGATCAATATTACCTAATGTAGGTATTAATTAGTGAGAAGAGATATGCTAAGGTGAGAAATGTTGTATCCAACTTTCGGAATATCCTCATATTAATCAGTGTTAGTTTATTTCACCTCTAGCAATGGTGCCCCTTAATTAAGGAGCTTGAAAGTTTCGGACGGAATTCCCATTGGAAATTTGAGACGAAATAACCCGTCTTCTTCCATTGTCGGCGAAATCTCATGGCGATTAAGTCCGCCCACCCCTTATTTTTTCTTTGGACCTACGGCGCGCCGATCAGGCGGCTAACGAATCGCCTCCTTGTGACTGCTTATGAATTTCCCATCTCGGAAATTACAGGGAAAGATGGGGAATATCTTAAGCCTCGGATCTAAACATTTGTCATCGTCGTTGCCCGCCCACTGGTCCGTACGAGAAATATTCGTGGGCAAAGGTCGAGTCCTTCACCTTCAGCTCTTCGAGTACAGTTACGGCTGAGGTTTCGTCATCATCCACTCTGTTTGGCCATTCCGCGGATTTGCGGATTCGGGCTCCTCTTTTTGGAAATACTTGGAGGATTGTCCTCTTAAGAGAGCCTTTGGGTGCACCTTCAGAAGAAGGAATGGATGCAAAGCAGCTTTTCCGGATGTATGTCGTAGTTGACCGCTTCTGAAGATTTGATTGCATCCTTTGTCATCCGTGGAGATTTGCTCGATGCTACGGTCCTTCTTGTTTGTGGGACTGGTTGCGGTATTTATTGAGTTAATGATCTAATCTTCTCTTATCTTTGATGCTTACGTTTGCGTATTTCGGCCTCGGTCTTTCAGAATTGTTCTACTCGTTATTTTTGTTGATTCGGTGGTCTTATTTTATTGAGTATATGTTTACTATATTCTTTTGCGTACAAATCAGCTCGATTTGATGCTTTTGTTGGATTTAATCTACATATTCTCCTTTTTAATATTTTGATTACGTATTGAGCCATATGCATTCGAGTTGTGATTATTTTGTTGCCGTCATCATGGAGTTTCTGTCAGTAGTATTCTTTCTATACAAGGAAACCAAGCCTGTAATTCCATTGCGATAGTTTCGATTTCATGAACCATACATGAGAAAATTGAATAATGCATGGATTAAGTTTTGATGCTGAGAAATTGTTTGAAATCAGATGTAAATTGAATTCGTTTCATATCTACCTCGCATCACAGAGAAGGCCTGTGCTGTTAGGAAAAAATACTGTGGGATTGTAAGGGTGAGGTTATACCGACAATCCTCGTGTTGTACAGACACTAGGACATATTATGGATAAATTACCGCTAAATAAATTCAACGGAGAAATTTAAATTCATTGGCTTTGAAGCAAAATATTTGCCAATGAAAGGCTAAACTATTTCTAACTCTCCAGATTTTTCCATCAATATTATATTACTTCTATAAAAACTTTTAATCTCTTTCTCGTGTTCTATTCTCAATTTAAGTGGGCATTGAGGAATGACCAGTGGATAGAGTTCTCCAATATAATGAGGTTGGCGGCGAACCCCAAGATTTTTTTAAGCGAATGCTTTCGGCGTATGGATTTTGGCCTCCCTTTCTGGACTCCCTAATGTCGGGTAGCTCGTGTGTAGTGATTCACAGTGAGGAGGGGGCGGACGCACCAGCGAGGCGGCGTGATGGAACGCAGGGAATTTCGGAAGAGAAACGGTATTCTCTTGGGTATGCCTAAATCGTCTTTAATACGTTTTTTCTGTGTCTGATCGTGATGCGATGCGAAAGTGACTCGGGTTTTGCTAGTTCGAGAGGTAAGGTACGCTCCGATGAAAATGATTCATTCCATCTTTATTAGCATGTTACGGTGAAACATAGATCATCGCCTATTTAAGTAGAGCCGACTTATAGGAGTCAAGAACGACTTTCCGAGTTTTTGGGCGGAGTCTCTCGTCTAGGCAGGAAACACTCCTTTTCAGGCGGGAACCACTCCCCCAACAATTACTTTTGGAGCTCTTCTAGCTTAACAGAAAGATTTGGGGAAGTTCTTTCTGAGGATAATCGTCATTTAACTGCGATATTTGCCTTGTGTATATCGGTGCAAGTTTTTCGCAAGGTCCTCTCAATGATAAGGCACAGAAACGAATTTATTTAAGCATATGTTGAACATTGTTATCAAATTTTGGCAGTTTAATTCATCCAATTTTTTATGTACTCGAGATTTATATTGAGGATAAAGTATTTGTTTAAAAAATTGCTGCATATAAAAGGGAGAAAATATAGGGTGTTTGGTGTATAGCCTCAGGTTGGTTTACTCAGCTGTCGTATCGTTTTGAAAAATTACACATTCTGTCGCAAACTCCTGTCATAAGAGGTCACGCGATGTTTACATCGACTTTTCTAGTTTAATATTCCGAATGTGGAATTCTTTCTAATGTTTTTTATTGGGTTACTTAATAAAATTTTCATTGTGTATTATAAAGGTTAATCACAGTAATATATATGATAAATGTACGTTTTATTAGAATTAATGTACAGTTTTACACTTTTTATGCTCACGAAATTCCAACTTCCGAAGGTACATACCTTCTTAAAGCAGTCATTAGGTACATCTATATCTCTTCTTTTCCTTCAATTAAAATTTCGATGTATCAAAAGATTGATTCCCATTCTTCTAAAGTTATATTTTTAATCTCTGTAGCTCATCCTAAAGGTGCATGAATTTCCAACATAAATTCTTGTCTCTCTGCGTTCGTAAGTCATGTTATATCCAGTGCAGCTAAAGTCATGACATATGGCCAAACTCATTTCGCGCATGCAATAGCTACGTTTCCACTGCTTAGAAAAATTTCCTGGATGCCTTGTGCAGCGCATTTAATTCCAGTCATTGGACACAACTCATCAAAAAAATGTATTTTGTCGGAGGGAAAAAATCTTTCTTTGGTTTTCCTGGTAAATCGATCTTTGCCTCTTTCCTTTATCATGTGTTCAGGGAATGGGCTCTGAATTTATGATTTCCTTTGACCGCTCTCTCACAATAAGTACAGATTTATTTTCAAGTTATTAATTTCTCCATGCAAATTTATCGTCGCAATAAAATCGACCAACTTTCGGTGATCCCATAAAAGTTTTCTGATAAAAATCTCTTTTTAGAATGTTTACTCCTTTCCGCAGCTAGCCATTCGTTCGGTTCGAAGTAGCTGCTTTGATTTTTCATTCTGCAGTTATTCTTCAAATACGGGTTATTATTTGGATTAAACTCTCATTAGAGATTAATTTACGGATATTATTATTATTTATTTAGCGATATTTATTCCATAGCTTAATCTGTACGCATAAAAAAGAGAAATTTTTTGTCATATTTGAAACGTCATTAGCAAGAATTGCCTTAAAACATTTATCGGCATAGTATATACATATCAATGTATATACTATACCGATATAGTGTACTGGAAGCATAAGTATAGATGTACAATAAGATTCCCTTTTCTAAAACAACGCCTTTGTATTTTTCTCCTTTCAATCCAAAGTCTGCTAGATCGAGAGTCACTCCGTTACTTCTTTACGCAAAGAAATCAGAGTTGATCGGAACACAGAACCGAAGGGTAGTGGAGAACTGAAATTTGATCATTGAATAAATTTAAACAGGTTTCAAATAGAAAATATTAGTAAATACAATAGCCTTGCAATATTCATCATATATTTATAATCAATTGAGGAAGTAGTAACTATGTGGAATTCCATCAAGATGAAAAGAAAAAAAAAATAATTCCAGTTCCATAAGAGGTTTTACTACGCGACCAGTTTCGCCTTCCACAGATTTATATCATAGCTCTAGTCATCATCAGGAATTCGACCGAATTTGAACTGATAAATCCTCTTATGGAACTTTACTTGGTTATTTTTCTCATCACCATAATATATTTGGTGTTATATAGGCATAAACGATTCCACGAAGTCATATTGTCGGATGATTTGTTTATCTCAGAGCTTTAACTTGCCTCGCTGTCCGCTTGGAATTTGTTTTAAGTAATACTTGTGGACAGACTGATGTTGGTGGGAGAATGTTGAAGGGGGGGCGACGGTTGCATGCGAAGAGGCGCCGGGTGAAAGTGGATTTGAGTGGACTCCCCTCTTTCCTTATCTGCCACGCCTCTGGGACGCCGATCTGGACTCCGTTGGTTACATTATCGCCCCATGGGTTCGTGACCAGCGCCAAGGGCGACTTTTTATGAAAGAACCATGTCACGGGCAGCGCAAAATTAAATATTCGGGGTAAAGTTAATGATGTGATTGACCCGGGGATGATTGGTCCCGAACCTCTTTTTGGGTATTCTTATGCGGGTCTGGGTTGACCGTTCAAGTGCCAAGTGCAGGTGGTTTTTTCATCCAATGCATTTCCGTGTGAGTTATGCGGATTCGTATGTTTATCAGGAAAGGTTTCTTTCGGTCGTAGAAGATTCTTTGCTTGCTTGGAACTCGTCTACTTTCAGCTTAAGTGCAGATGATGAAAAGAGAACCAAACAATGTTATGCACCACACACGTTGCTATATTTAAATGTCTCTAGCAGACTTATCTGTTTACATTATATTTTTATATATCTTTGAAGTCAAGCGTTTACGTAAAGCAGTTTTACTGTTGCAGGAATCTTTCTCGGGTTTCCATCCGGGTAGTTTCTTGGAACAGGTCCGACGTTTAGTTTTTAGTTTTACTGTTATTAATTACATTCTAACATACAATAAACCACTTCTAATCCATTACGGTGTTGATATACCTGGAGATGCTACCATTATCTTATGTCACTTGCATTTTTAGCGATGCCCCGTATCAAAATACCATTCAATTACAGCTGTTTACTATCGCTTCGGATAATTCAATTCGATATTGCATGTATTACATGTCTGTAAGATAAAAGTTTTGTTACCATCAAAAAGTTTTGCTCGGTACAAGTTTGATCTCTATTTGAGAGTATTGCGACATGACTTTCTTCATTCCGACTCAACCTCGAGTGAAAGCGCTATTATTACACTCGACACGTTTTTTATATAACACCGCATTTAATTTAATGTTCTCATCAGTAATCGTTGTAATTTATCGCTTATGAACATACATTACATAACACAAATATAATGCTCACTTAATATGTTATACCCAAGCTCGGCATCAGGGAAGGGAGTCATTACCAAGTGCTTTATATCTTTAGTGTATTACTCATCATAAAATTGTTAATAATTTCTATGTATCAGTCCTCTAATTTATTTTAATCCTAATTACTCATACCAAAAATAAATCAAAACATATTCAACGATGCATACTTGTATGTCCATTTGTTATGTATTTTTGGTCATATAAGAAGAAACATTCAAAGGATAAATTTATTAAATAAGTTCAGATAAATTACGTTCTCAGATGATGTAACCGATATAATGCGACCCCCCTGTTATATGGGCCGTTCCGATACTGCCAGAAAGATTAGGGAAATAGATGCTAGAACGAATCGTTTCAAAAATTCATTTTTTCCGCGAAGTATAAGCGAAAGCTACCGTTTAGGAAAATAGAGTCAAGGTGCTTGCAACCCTTGCCACACACCGAAAGGCGGCTTGCTGGGTTCTTACATAGACATAGACATATGACGATTTTACCCGTGTAAAGCAAAAATTTTAGTATTTTACTATCGGACCAAGTTAGTTTATTTATCGTTGGACCTAAATGTGTCAGCAAGGCTTGGGACAAAGACTACTCAATTATATCGATATATTTGTAACTTTCAATGAATATCGTTATCGAACATCTCTATTTATCTCGATATCTCGAACACTCGAATGCAAATTGCGATATCGCAAGATAGCCGTTTTCAGGAGTCTTTCGCGTTGTCACTGGAAGCCATTCGCAGCTCGATCGTCTCATTAAGACCTTAAGCTTACCCGGAAATTAGCGGTGTTCGGTTCGAAGCGTCGCAATCACAAGGCCGAGCGGTCGCATCGGGGAATGTGGGTTAAAAATATGAGGATGGACTCGTCGAGCCAACTCGAGTATCCGCGTAGAAAGCAACGCTAGCCACTCTTCGGTTCCGGTATGGGAAAGAAACTTCTTTCCTTCCACCAAAAAATGGAGGAAGATCGGGAAAGCTGTCTCCATCCTTCGCAGTGAAAAAAGTGGCGAAGGTCGAAGCGGCCATTTTGTCTTCGCTTTTTTTATTTGTTTGTGTTCTGTCTTCTTTTCATTTCTGTTTCAAGAATGGTCTGTAGGTGGGATAAATGTTTATCATTAATCAAACAATATTATTTTAACTAAAGAAGGAAGATGCTCAGCTAAAACTCAGTTTTGTTCACTTTGTAATTAAATCATCATTCATCCACAAAACATCATTCATATCAAAACAAAATGAACTTGGTTTATTATTTTTCCAGTAACATTTTATATGAAACAATATTTTTCACATACTTTTTGAAAGTATCATTCTTGATATTGTATGTGTCAATTTCCTGACTGTATTTATAAGTAGCGTATGGGTCGAATACTTAAATACTTTTTCACTGTACCTTCAGACCATTATAGTTATTGGTAATTTCAATTCTGTACTCTTCAACGCCAATGTATTTTGTTGAATTATAGAGTAGGGCAAACAATAGCAACTGCACTTCATTACTGGCTTTACATTGATATTTGTATCATCAATATTATAGTTACGAGTTTCTCCATCTCGAGCTTACCCGTTATTTTTCGCGAATGAAACTGAGTTTCTTTTCCTTCTTTTTCCTCAAGTGCCTTTCTTCTAACGCTTCCTTTAGTTGTTGTTCCTTTCCTCCAAGGATTTTCCGCTCACTTTCTCCGATTCCTGCACTTCTAAGATCCGCACAGTCACCTTTTCTATCACGTGTACTTTCTAATTTTTTCCCGGACTCAAGCAGTGTAACTTTTCTAGCGTGTCGCGTGTACAAACACATAACTCAATAGACTTTTTTCTCTGTAAAAATAAACATTTCTCATTTACTAAGAGATACTTAAGTATCGAATGATCGTTTACCTATCCTTTTCAGTACCGTAAATGTGATTTATTGACACACTAACATTCTCGTTAGCTTACGGTAAAAGCTGAAAGTGATGTTTCCTTATGTATAACGCTCCTAGTAACAGGAAATACTGGCCTAACGTGACTCTCTCTTTGCTATATCTTTCCTGTTTATCCTAATTAAGTATAAACCCTTAAAAGTTATTAACAGAATGTTTTAGATTAGATTCTAAGCTGATAATCATGCCGTATTTCAAGGCATATTTTCTAAATACAAAGAAGAAAAGTCATCGAAAATTGATTTTTTGATAGTTTAGCATTTCGATTCTCAAAATTTGTCTTATAAATTTTTTAATAATAGTATTATAGTTGCAAAACGAACATTTTGAAAGCCATATAGATTTTTTTAAAGTTGTTTTGCCTTTTAACGTATTCCTTCTAAATAATATTCGCAGCTTCGTAGAAATTAAAAATATTCTTCCCTTTAGAAAAAATTATTATATTTTCAGTATTCTTATAAACTTAATTAGAAGGTTTTAAAAACTCTTGATGTTGGATAATTAAGTGTTTTTACCCCAAAAGACCATCTAGTAAATATTATGTGGAATATTTAGGTCTTGTAGTTTTACTCGAATAGCATCCCTATCGATTAATCGGTAAATAATACGTGTTTCAATTGAATGATTTTTTTATCTATATATCTATTACAGTCTCTCTTTTATTCAATTAAATCTTATCCTGATCAGTATCTTCTGCATTATCGATTATCACTGATTTTCATTATCATAAAGAAATTACCATAATTGATTGTTATTACATAATCAAAAGTATATATATTCATAAGTTAAAGCATTGATTTCCCCTCTGGACCAGGTCGCGGAGAAAGTAAACAAATTCACTTTTCCTCGTGATTGATCGGAAAACAGGTCCCGTCGCGGCCTCTACGTTTTCCTCCGAAGAGCCATACCCTCTCTCTCTGTGGTAATTACCCAGATTTTCTCTTTACGAGAAATTGCAAAGGTCTCACTCAGCGGTGTTTTATTATTAGCTTTGGTGCTTGTTAAGCGAAAGCGAAGGCCGCCGGAAAGGTCTGCACACAAGGCTGTGTTTGGTGCAGCGGTGGCAGTACGTAACAAACCGATTGTCCATAGAAGGTCGTCTCCCCATGAGGGACAATCCAAATAACGGGGAATGGGTTACATTTTTGATTGAGTAGTCGTCGCTCGGTCACGATTCCAAACGTCTTCGCGCCCTCAAGGGCTATTAATTGCTCAATACTTGTCGACTCGGACGAGGCTGATTTTTTCTGTCCTTTCTCGAGAACAATGCTGCGTATCGAAAGCGTGTGTTTCATAGGAAAGAAAGAGAGCGTTAACTGATATATGGGGAAAGTCGAATTTCTCCATGGAAAATGATTAATTCTGAAGTCTTATATGGCCTCGATTTAGTCTATAATCCGTTATAATTTCATCTATCACAATAAGAGCAGTAGTTACGGTATAATTCTAATTTACAACCTCCACAACTGCAGAAGTAAATCGTGTGTAAGCTACCCTCCTACTTTTAACTAGATTCCTGACGACGTTCTCAAATTACAAACAAGACACTTGATTAAATTCCGAAATCACTTGGATAAAACATAATTTCATGTAAATTAAATCCTTATTGAAGTTAATGAAACTTGATCGTAGATTATAATGTGAAGCTTATGTGTATCGGAATAACTCATGATTCATATCAAAGACAATGCATCTTGATTTTTGCTAAGGTATTCGATTTTCAGTTTAATTAGCAAAAATATATTTATGATAGTTTATTTTGATTGATAAATATTTCCGTATTTATATCAATGGTTCACCTTCCTTCATGCATTGATTAAATTTATGTTCTTGTTACTCCTTTTGTTTATTATTAGTCCAATATTACATGTATCGTAGTATTAGTTCTTAATGCAAATATTAGAGGGCAGTATGGCTTCTTAGGAAATTATTTAAATTGATATTCAGTCAACTAGCCGAGAATTATCCTACTCTGAGAATCCTAATGTAATTCATCTTAAATATTTCGCAACACTCTAATTATTTAAACATTACATATCATCATAAATTAAATGCGATAAATTATTTTCCACCTTGAGTAATTTCTCCTGAATAGATGTATAAACACACGCAGATATTTTCTAGTGGGTTTCATGTATCACGTCTAAGCGGCGTCGTAAACCGGAGACGTAGTCTGAATCCGGAATTGGATCATTCTTTATCAAATTAAGCATCCATTTCCTTTAGTCACGCAAGCGCATCCGTTTGAATAGGCAGTAGCATGCTTAAGCTGCCCACTGCTGCAAGCGTTCTTTTTCAACTCACGATGGCTTCAAACAACACTCGCTGAACACTGACTTAATTTTTAATCGTCACCGCTATTGTCCTATGCCAACGCCTTATTTATTTAACTTGTTGTCTATACAAATTTGACGTTGTAATAAGATGGATGCATTGCTTGATAATGTAGGTTGAGGTTGGATTTCCGTCTGCCATTCCTATCAGTACTAATTATTCTTAGTGCTATACTTACGTAGTACTAGTTAGTTACTATACTTAGTACTAGCTTAACTACATTTTGTACGGCTAGTTTAATATATCTTATCCTCTATCTCTCTGATATTTCACTATGCTTTACTTGCTCTCATTCAGTCTTCTGGTAATGCTTAGCTTTGGAAATATGAATCTAAATAATTAATAATTGGTTGTTAGCGTGGAAAGATAATATTTTCTTTCCTTAATTGACTTATGTAATGAAGATGCCTAACAGTTTGTTCCAAGTCAACCATCATCATTGAAATATTGAGCTGATTGGATTAAACTTTAAGGCAGTCAATACTTAAAAGTCTAGTTTTACTGTAGCATATTTTATTTACATATTTATAATTACGAGTAGTGATGAAAGACTGATATTAGTTCCGTTTTAACGCGAAACAGCTCTAATATTGAAGTGTCCGCCTGTCGCAATGCAAGGCTATTTTCAGATGGAAGAGTAAGCAGATATTTCACCAACGCTGCAATATACCGTAGATGGAGCATGTTTGCACTCATAGCATCAAAACTTTTTTACTTCGCTTTATAGCAAAGCCTTACGTTCTTGAAACCACAACATCTCTGTCGCTCAAATGTAGAAGTTTTCCTTCGTACGCTAATAGGTGGGCCGCACAAGAACCAGGCAAGACTTAAATATACTTTGCTGAGTGTATAAAAAATTCGTCGTTTCAGAAGAATCGTACAAATTAGTTGATCTATGTGCCCTACCAAACTCTAATATTTTCCTGTTTTGTTAGTATAGATATTTGTAGGGTAAACGATACGGATTCAGGGTTAATTTTGTGGTACGTATTAACTTGTTAAAAATCCATGGTAAAGAAACTTTTACTAAATACTACTTTAATAACACTTTTACTAAATACTTTTACTAAATAGTGGTCTAGTAAAAGTTTCTTTACCATGGGTTTTTTATTTGTAGGGTATTTACTAGAAAGAAGTAGCTTCTGGGTGGTAAGGAATTGCATAGAGTGCCGCGGATAAGATACCCCTGGGGTAAGAGATATTTTGTTCTCCGTTCCTCTGATGTCTTGGTCGGGGATTTCGTTTTGATAAGGTCCTCTCCCGTTTGGCCCACACACTTCGCCGTGGCCATAGCAACCGAGTAATTACCGCCTGCGTCTGGAGATGTGTTATGGCTGCCAAATTTTTACGACTACCCTAAACATCGATTTCCACTCGCCTTATCTCGCTTTACTCACCCAGACAACAAACGACGGATTGTGCCTCTCATTCCTTCTGCTCGCTTATGGCTCATTAGAGCATTGGCGGATTCAGGGGGAGGAAGATCTCTCGCTTCCCCCCTTATCGGACTAAGAGATGAATAGAGAGGGAAGATCACTCCCCCGTGTGATTACATGGAAAGAACGATTTGCTTAGGACAGGCCAACTAGGAAACTGATGAAAAATAGAAGCGTGGTGTATAGAAAGTTTGCTATTTTAATACACTATTTGCATTTATAGAGGAAAGGTAGTTAGAAACCTACATTATAAGGATTTTTTTGTTTTCTCATCTACGTCTATATCTAGATACGATAATGGTTCCAAAATTTGTATGAAAATAAATAATTCTGGTTGTTTGAACAACATTTACTCCTCTTCTATTTTCATGTTAGTGAATTCTATGAGAACGTATGTTTTAAGCGGAAAGCGTATGACATCTTTTAAAACCGTCTGTGGCTGTAAAAATCAAACTGATAACAAGAAACGAACAAGTAACAAAAAAGGAGTAAAAAGTAAAACAAGCATATAGATAATAAAGCTGAAAAACGTCTTAGATCTAATAACCTGCAAATGAACCAAAACTACAACTCATATTACAAGTGCATATTTGCTTTACTTATGAATGCGTTTTATTAGAAAAATTGGTGTAATGGCACGAAAAGAACACTTCGTTATCCCCTCAAAGAATATACTCGAAATAAAAATATAGTAGCAGGTCTAATATCATTGATATATGGTTATAATATTAATAAAATCGAGTTTAAGGTAATAGTAAAGTTGAATTTAACGTCAGGGTAACATTACGTGCTCCTTAGTTTCATAACGGAAATTGTTCGCACAACCACTCCGGATATTGAGTTGAAGCTACACGAGCTGTAGCACATCTGAAATCGAAGCTTTTTCTTCACCCGGAGTTTTGCGATACAATCGCGGGTGAATATGATCTGTCTACGTCGTCAGAAACAATTACACAAGAAAGCTTTCATGGGTAACAAATAAATGGTCGACGTTGCAATTGCGCCTCGGCATCGACGGTAGGAATCACGCCCCGGTAGAATGCTCGGCAGCGGTCTTAGGCAGCTACATAGCGGTATATTGGGCAAAGTGGGACAATGGCTGAGGCCCATCGGCGGCGGATTCCCTCTGAGACAGCGGAGGATGTGTTGGCGGATTGCCCGCCTCCAGACAAGACAAGAAGTTGATTTTTTTAAAAGTGCCACGTTCAAGGTTTTTATCTCGCCTCGGTCTTTTTTAATGCTTCCCCAAGTCGGTCTGCTTTCGAATTCTCTACGGCGGTTCAATATGTCACAGATTGAAGTACTAGGTAAAAGAAACTCTAATGTGGATAGTGATGATAGATCTTGGAGCAGTTAGGAGCCCTAGGGGAATTATCTTCGTTATTTCGCTAACTTTTTATTTTTGTTTGTCTTTATCCTTTATTTACTACATTCAGGGTGGTAATAGCTACAATCAGGTCTTGTTTAGGACGAATTAAGACTCCAAAGTGTACTTCTACCAAATATAGTAATGATAGATTAAAATATAAATGACTTTATTAGGCGAAACTAAGAATTTAAGTCCCACTTCTCATTTAGTCATTCCATTCCATAATAAAATGCTATAATATACTAATATGTCCTAATAAACTCACACAAATGCAAAGATCCATATCGGAATTTTTAATCCGGTACTCCCAGTCTTGCTAGGCTATCGCGCCTACCTCCTCGCCATATCGATCGAAACATCTATCATATAATAGATTAACACAGTTCCGAATTGTCTTACATTCAAATATTAAGACATAGTTTAATTATGAAATCCATTATTCCTTGCTCCATTAGATTCGCTTCAATGGAAAAATTAGCGAATTTTCCCCAACAAAATTCAAAATGTTTGTATTAAAACTTACTTATTCCCAAGGAAAAACGGACTTGAAAAAAGTCTGACAGGGCCGGGAATCGAACCCGGGATCTTCCTCTAACCGGGAGGCTGCCTTAACTATCTAGGCTACCCGACCAGAACTTTGTTCTGGTCAGGAGGTCCCCGGAGGTGCAAACATAAAACTTTTGATGTTTTAATATTCTCAAATGGATCAAAATTGTGTTACTTTTGATGCATTGCTATTGATAGTATTACCTGTTTTATTCCTCGAAGAACTTCGCGGTTTTAATTCCGTTCGGAGATATTGCAAATTTCCGGCTCCGTTATTATACGCCACGTGATCATATGCTAAATGCTAAATCCTGAAGGAAGAAGCAGAAGTAATTAGCTCGCATAAGTTAATCCTAGGAGAAAATGTAGAGAGTACACCGGTACTTAAGTTCGACTAAACTAATCCCGTAATTTTGCAGTTTCCAGAGCTGAATAAACGAAGTATCCGCGAGGGAATTCAATGTTGGTTTTACGTAGCAAAAGTTCTGGGAAAGCTTCCTACTTAAAGTTGCCGTTTGACCAAACATTATAGATTACTGAGTATCTAGAAGTCTGAGAAAGAGTAAGTTACATTGCTAGTAAGGGCAATTAGGTCATTATTAGTATGAAATACCTTTTTCAATTTTCAATTTATTTATTTTTGGAAATTCCTATCTGTATTTGAGTCGAGTTAAAAAGAACTTTCCTAATTAAAAATATCAACACACTTTTGAATACTTTATTCTGTATAAATATTTCTGATTTCTATTAATATATTTAGCGTATGTAGATCCATCATTAACTGCCCTGTAATTCTCCAGTTAAAACCAAAGGTTAGTCAACGCTACAGAGTAATTTTCCCTGTTTTTTCCCATTCTGTTAGTTTCAGTATTTGAGTTAAGTCATAAAGAACTTTTCTAATTATAAATCTCAGCAGTAATTTCTGCTAATTCCTCTATTACAGTTCCCGAAGAGAATTAGGTCATTTAGCGTACCTAAAGCTGCAATAAATTGCCCTATCATTCCACAGTTAATATTTAATTTTAGTCAACGCTCCGAAATAATTTTGTCAGTTTCCCATTCGGCCAACTGCATTATCCCCATGTCGAATTGCTATTTTAACTGATAACAAACGTAATCAACCAGTTTGCAATAGCGGAACATCGCCAAAATTCCCCGGAATCCGGGAAAATAAGCATCGGACATGGGCTACAGCAATCAGGATGAATTTCGATGCAGGAAACGTACACACACGGAGGAGGAAATACCTGCGATTGGAATGTAGATTTGCCCTGCGATTCAGCTCGATATCGATCTAAATTTATTTTCTATATTTGTAAAGATGATCATATCTCCAGTTATCGCCGTGAATTGAAGTTGTTTAAACCAAACATAAGGAGGAAATATATAAATCTTGAGAAAAAAGAACCCTTATATCTTTACCACAGTAATGTTATTATAATATTATTGTGGTAAAAAATAATAAATTATCAAGGTAATATAAATAAAGCTACTAGTTACCATTATTTATATATCTTTATTACATTTCTTGACTTAAAAATGATCTAATTATTCGGCAAGTATCCAGGATTACCAACTTTGGGATCAAATTTATACCATGCTACTTATACCAACGTTTAATTTTTCGAGATTGGCTTCAAACATTTTGGACACCACTCCGGTTCAAGGTATCACAATGGGTATGATTCGTGTTTTATTTAACTTCCGCAGCTTCTGAATTTCTATGAATATTTCGGTATATTTACTTTTTTTTGGAATATGTACTTTGAAGGTTGTGGTTGAGGGTTACTGCAATGTCTATTACTACTGCTTCTTGTTTATGCTTATCAATTAAGATTATATCCGGTCTATTGACTTTTATAGTTATACATCTGTCGTGACTTCTCTATCCCAATATAATTTGGCTTTGTTGTTTTCTAATATACTGCTTGGCTGTAATATTGAGCATTTAATGAGTTCATGGCTGATTGCCAACCTTTGATTGATAATTTTCGCTTATTATTATTAGAAAATATAATTTGTTTGGGTTGGTGTTTTTACCACCCAGAGGTATCTCATCGGTGTTTTGAGGCTGACAATCGTGAATCACACCCCGGACTTGCTTGCCAAATGGCGACTTCTGAACCCTTGCAAGGGACCAAAATAGACCTCGTAGACACCGTGCTCCGAAGGCGAGAACGTTATTCTCGCTCCGATGAAATTTGGATCGGACTCCTTATTTTTCCATCGCGAAGATTCACGACACTACTCCATAGGGGATCATAAGCAGTAGTATCGTATTTATCTCATATGTTTCGAATATTTGGCCTGCTTATGCTAGTCTATTTTGGAAGGCACGTGTCGATGTCGCAAACAGATCGTTCATGGACATTTCTGCCACACGTGTCTAGGTCAAGTTATCTAAAATGGTTGTTATTAGAGAGTAGTTGGTGCGAGGCTTCCTTGATTCTCTGAATTCTTATCCATTTCCTAGTTCCTAATATAGCCGGCCGCCCTCGGAAATGGTGTTACTAATAGCTTCACATTCTATTACTTTAGCTGCGTTATCGATGCTCGTAGATCGACCACCTTTTTAAGTACTTTCTTCTATCCTTATTGGATATACCAAATCGCGCACTTAGGTATTTTTTATTGTTTTTGAGTTTGTTTGAAGGACGAATTGAGGGGTGTTTGTTTTTCTGAAGCCTTTGTTTGAATATATCTTTAGGGACAAAATTCACGGAGGAGGCCGAAATATAGCGGCATTCCAATAGAATCGAAAGGATTGTTAAATAAATCAGGTTTTGTAAAACAAGAAAGTAACTTTTACTATCTGTAACCTCTGTATGTGGAGTAAAAACCTGTTTTATTTAACAATCCTTTCGATTCTTTAGCGGCATATTTTTTAAATTCAAACTTGAGGATAACTATGTATTAATCAAAAACGGCAATATTTAAATAATACAGTGGAGGCTTTAATTAGTTATTTAATTTAATCTCCTATTTAAGTAAAATATTTATTCAATTTCTCTCGAATTATATTTTACAGATTCGTTGTCCAGTAATGATAGACAGACGACATTACTAAAAATAATACCAATTAAACATTTATGTGGCAAATCAAAACAATGGAAAGCTATTTAAGTATTTTTTGACTCATATCCTCTGCATAAGTAAAGTCACTTTGTTTACAGAAAATTTTATGAACAGTGGAAACGTGTGTGTGTACAAAATATTTTAGTTCCAACTTAACGGATATGAGAAAATTAAATCCAGAGGATGACGTTTAAAGCCTAATAAATTCCGTGGTAATGCTCCAGTGCTGTACGATATTAGAAAAGACTAAAGACCGCACTCTGCGTAAACCAAAGAGGCCACGATTCGGGAATCTCTTCAACAGATACCATAAACTCGACCTCAATCTAGCAAGAATTTTAATCCTCATCAACATCCAAATTTCCTTCGGCCTCGCTCTCCTCCTTAACGGAACGACAAGAGTGATTCCTGACGTTCGTGATCCCTTCGGAGATTAACAGCCTCCCGTAAGAATGGACCATCGCGATCACCCTTACGAGACGCATTCGACTCAATCAGAGGCGAAAATCAAGGGATGAAAAACCCCTCTCCATTCCTGTGATAAAGGTCAGATCGCTGGACTGTCCAAAGCGGATTCTTTTTGTCGGAGTGCACGAGGAATGGACGCGGGGAATGATGTGTACGGACGTAGCGAGACGTCAACGCCTATTCTTCACACACTATGCATCGATTGGGCTGCGCGGAGTAAGTGGATTAACACCCGCCAGAGGGAGAGCCGTTGCTCAAAGTGCAGCGTCCAAATTCCTTTGGAAACGCAACCCATTAACGCCTGGGGTCGCTCTCCGCGTTCTTCTGCTATCCACTCCGTGATATCTGCGGATGCAGATCAAGAGGACGATTCCTCATCGGCCTGATTCCCGATTGGACGGTGTTGTTTTTGCTTTGGTTTAAACACCAAGTGTTCCCGAAGGAGTCGCCATGAGTATGCTCGACTAAAAATGAGTTTCTTAAGAATAAATGACGAGCTAAAAATATTGTTAAAAAGTTTACCGTGATCAAAAGCGCCAGGATATTTCACAGCGGTGTGTACTTAAATTTATACGGGTGATGGACTGGTTACTTTACTTAGAAAAGTATATTGCAGGAGCGGTTTTAGACTGTCAAGAGATTAATACGGCATAAGAATGAAAACCTACTTTATGGAAAGGCGAGATATATGCTTACAAGTCTCATCTTACATCTATTTATCTACTTGGATATATTTATAACCCCATTTCGTTAAATATTTAAATCGAGATATTTTATGCTGCACGTTAAAAATTACGCAATCAAGAATAAAATGAAATCTTATTTCGTACAAAACACAAAAATAATTTTGAGGATTAAAACGCTAAATTTTGCCTAAACTAACAATATTGATTAATGAACCTTGATGGTAGTTTCTTTGGTTGATGGAAAAACAAACGCAATATTTATCACCATTCATCAATTTCAAGTAGCAGCGTAAACTTAAGGACACATACGCTTACCCTAAAGTAGAAAACATGAAGTTCCTCATCGTAGTGGAAACTTTAGGGCATATGAAACTACCCTAAAGTAAAAAATATTGATCATTTCTGTATATTTCCATAGTAGTAAAAATAATCCCTATAAACATCTCGCTTACCCGTGCTTAATTTGAGAAGCGGGAGATGAAGGAGAAGATTCAAAAAGAGCAACTGTAATTTTTTAGTGTGTTTAAAGTAAGGTTTCACTAAATTGAATGGAATATCTTTGTGAAAGCTGCTCCAATCGGCGGAACGGGCGATTCGAAAATCAGCGCAGCAACTGCTGCGAATTGCCGGGTTATCCGCGAACAAAGAGGGGCAGTCGGGCGATAGCGTACCGAGGAAGTAATCGAGGAAACGAAAGTATGCATAAATGCATGCGGAAAGAGGGGGCGCATCGGAGGAGAGAAAGGGAAGTAAACAGAGGGTGGGGGAAGAGAATGGGGGTTAGAGGCTGAGATGGGTTGCGAAGATTAGTTTTCGAGCCTTTGATGTGAGCAAGGTTAGGGTTAATAGGTTACCATTCTGATATCTGGGAACAAATATGCTAATCCCTCCGTCCGTTCAAACGCTGAATGTATGCAGGCCGCTTCAAAGGATGGGTCCAAAGTGATTTTGACACCGCGTTAAGTGACCTTCTGGGAAATTAATTCGAAATTGATATCGGGTTATTTCCGCGGAATAAAAAGGGATTTTTTTATTGATTTAATGGAAATGTTTCGTTTAATAACCGTGTCCGAGGAATGTTTATGGATTATGCTAGGAAATTTTTCCGTTTTTATGAGTCCTGAATTCTAATTTATATTCCGCTGGAATCCGAAAAACTATCGGTTAGAGAGGTTACGTAAATGAAGCGGAGTTCATCTATAAAAAAATTAAATTAAAATAATGAATTGTGTCTTCGGCTATATCGTTCCCATGAAGTTAATTGTTCTAAAAATATTGTAATACTTAATGTTACTTCGTTCGTGATATTGTAGCACAAAATAATTTGTGTCGAAATTAGATTATGCATTTGTCTTTAAAATGATACCAACGAACGACTTTATTAACAGGAGAGAAAACTTACAAGTGTCTTACAATTAATAGGCAAAGACTTACAAGTATCATATTACGTCTAACTTTATAATTAATATTAATAATAATGGTAACATTAAAATTACAAGTCGTGAGAAAAATACCGCTGTTCGTAAATATTCACTAGCATATCATCGATTAATCATTGAGATAAAATTGCTATAAATTCATCCTGGCTGGTAAGCTCAAGAGATAAAGCAACTGATCCGCAATTAGATGATCCAAGTTCGAGTTACAGTTCTATCAGAATTTTTTGGATCCGTTCATTTTTGGGTTACGTTATTCATTGTGTGGGTATTAATATAAATAGCCCATTCTGAGGTTATTTTGATAACTCCCCATCGAGAAAGATTGCCTAACATTATTTAAGTGCCCTAAATTAAACTTTTTACGATGTAACGTTTTTCTCTCCTTGCAATACGTTTATGCAATTTTTACACTGTATCAGATAACAAGTAAGAGCATCATCAGCATCATCAACATACGCTATCATTGTTTCAAAGACTCCCACCTCGTGCAAGAAACATGGCCCCAGGACGTTGCCTTGCGGTGTTGCATTTGTACTCTTTGCTAACGCTACTTTGCGCAGAGGCGCATGGCTATATTAGGGCGATGGGGAACATGGAAGCGGCACGATCTGAAAGAAGAGGCTCGCTCAAGTAGTGGATGTCGATGGAAGACGGACAAAGCGACCGCTTTGAGCCACGCCTCCGTGGGCGGCACAACGGGTTTATCCCATATTAGACACGTAGGAGAGACTGGTATAGCGGATTCCGGTACCTAACCTCTTTCCGTGTAGCTCCTCTTCACCACTTCCATCGCATTTGCGTAATTCATGCATGAATGCTTGGATACAAGTATGCATACGAGTACATACTCGCAAGAGCGTGTTTACTACCCCCTTCAACTCTTGAGGAAATCGTATTTATGTTCGAGAGTCATTCAGGTTTCTTGTCTGCCTTTATTCCCGGACACCTGTCGTGGAAATGTATCAGAATGCCCATATACATACGTAAGTGCCTTTCGGTAGGTTCATGTTCTTTAACATTCTCTGTTCGATGTCATTCCTTTAGTTGTTTTGGCAGTTAGTCGTCTAGTCATATAGTCAACATTTTTTGTCTTTGTCTTCCCCTCTATCTTTCACCTTGCATTATACTCTAATTCATATATTTATTAATCCTCTTCATCTCAATATTTGACCCTTCCATTTCTACATGCACGTATATTTTTATGCATAAAAATTGTTATTTACAAAAGAGATCTCATATAGACTTATGGTTTGCTGCAATAAAACGTAACTGCCTGATATCGTGGGCGTAAATCTACAATAACTACCATATTGCTTGATATAATTGGCGTAAATTTACAATAACTATTATTTCATTTTTTAATTAATAAATACCATCAGGTATTTAATTAATAAATGCCCTTGTTTTCTTAGTTTGCTCAGCAAAAGCATGCGCGTTCGAATTACTGGAAATAATATGCATTGAACGAAGTAAATAAAATTTTAGTTCCAATAAAGAACAAACACGATCTCCGAGGGGTATCGAGAAAACTTTACAAGAAAGTGATTCCAAAAACAGATGGTCACTTCTGGTCGTTCTTTTTGCAGTCTATTAAAGAAACTAATAGGGTCGATTAATAGTAATAATAAAGGGACTTTATTCCTTATTATTAATCTATCCTATTAGTATATTTAATATACTGCAAAAAGAACGAACAGACATAAATATACGATAAGATAGGGTTGTTGGTGTTGCTAAACCCCCTGCCATACGCCGCTGGTGTCTAGCGGTGCCTTTATAAAAATCTAAAATCTATGTCCTATAAGTACAAGATGCTCTTGCTAGTATATATGTAAATTCATTTTCTCCTACTGCTGGAAGGGTCAGCCGGGTATCGGGTTAGTGAGGAGGCCAGCGTGCGTTGCGGGAGTCACGGATACCAATTACGTGACCCAGAGGAGTACTTCACGCCCTCTTCGGAACCCCGTTAATGCCTCGCTACTTTCGTCGACAAGTGAGAAAGTGTTACCTCGGGAGGAAGGGTCTCGCTTTTTTTCGAGTTTCTTTGAGGAAGGCGCCGAGTGTTTTGGTGGTGTTTTATGAGATTAGAGGGTCGGGAGTGAATGGGATATTATTGTGGCGTAACGGAGGGTGCTGGGTGTTTATTGGGTGAGGAAGGACGGTCGGTTATTGCGGGAAGTCGGCGGGACTCGTCGATATCGGAAGGCGGTTGTCCTTTGTGGTAAATACCTGGCTCGCCGTGGTGGGGGATCGACACTGTAGTGTTTTGTGGATTACGTGAGACCGTTTAGGGATGAGATGGTTCGATTTAGATCAATTGCGATTTTATTAGATATACGACGCCTGTGACTATTGATTCCAATGTTTTTTCAGCACTTTATTTAGAAGTTATAACACACAATGTATGAGCAGTTGACATAATTCTTGATTGACTTCTAAATTAATTCTTTTTATTCACCTATTATTATATAGATTAGGTTTGCTAAATATGCTATAAACACTGTTAATCGTATGCTTTGGTTCAAATATACATTGGCTATAAGTGTTATAAAATCACTTTATTGCATAGGTAATTCAAAGTTACTATTGAATTCAGTGTGTAACACTGTGTTATAATGAATAAGCAACCCTGCAGTATGAAAAGTTTTTAGACGAAACTGTAGGTTCAGTAGACAAAGAGCATGATCTCTGAAAGCCTTTGACAAAGCATCACAAGGAAGTGAAATAAAACAGTTACATCTGGTCGTTCTTTCCGTAGACTATTAGAGAAGATAATAAGGTTGATTAGGTAAGGATGTTGGTTTTAATACACCCCTGGTCATATCTTAATGACAGCTAGTGGAGTATAAATCCAAATCTAAATCAGAAAACAGTATCTATTACCTTACAAACATTCATCTCGGTTCTATTTGTATTGGTGCTTATTTTTCATCGTGTATGGATCAAACTCAGCATATCATGTCAGCAGTAATCCAGATATATTATTACGTTCAAAAAGTTCCCTAACCTTACTTTTTCACGTGAAAACGCCAAGCAGGAGAAATGTAAAATTCTGGGGATAGATAGGTAAGTAGGTAGGTAGGTGGTAGGTAGCTGTATCCACAATATGTGGTGCTATCTACAACCAGAATCTTACATTTCTCCTGCTTGGCGTTTTCTCGGGAAAAAATAATTTCGGGAACTGTTTGAACATTTATGGTTATAAGAACATTATTGATTCAAAGCCGTTGAAATTGCCAATATCAGACGTCTGAAGTCGGTATAAATTTTATCACGTCGTTCGCGCTTCCCGAAACTTCGCAAGGTGTTCTAGTTGCGGAACAGAAATGTTTACAAGCCGACGTGCATTTTCCCCATGCAATGCATCGATGTTTCAGCAACGATGAGCGGTGATTGGACTCTGTCCAAGACTCATTTGGAAATTTTCCAGTGGGAAAAAATGAAGCGCTCGTCTTGTGAACTATGCGGATTTACAGGCTGACTGCATTCTTCCGAGGACACCTCACGCACTCTCCCGCTTTTGCCGCTGATTAAACGCTTTGCAAACCAATGAAAATGAATGCTGGGGATACAAACAGCCAAAAATACTCCGCACCCGCGTCGGTGTGGAGGGAACAAGCTTGGATATCAGAGGAGCTGTTGCTAGTACAATGTGATCGCAAGTTAGTATTTTCGATCAATATGTAACTGGAGCATAAAGCTTACAAAGAAACATTCTAGAGTATTCATCTAAATGAAAAGGTGTGATTTAACGGTAAGAATCGTTAATTTTCGAATACATCTTTTTCCTATTATTTTATCGCGAAGGAGATATCATCATTTTGGCTTCTTTATAAAAGTTGATGAGGTGGAAGATTAAATATTTTTTCACGAAATAAATATGCAACCTAAGCTCTTTTTCTTAAAATTTAAATCGAAACTGTTAATCCTTTTATGCATAAAATTCCTTTATAGCCTTACGATCACATGTATTAGGAGTTTGAATAGATTTAAATTTTAGATGCGAGCCTTATTACATTTGTAAATATTTTAAGTAATTCTTACAGAAATAGTTCAGCAAAATTTCCTTGATTTTCATGAAAAAGAGAAATTTTTATTGGAGCAGCTAAAGTAAATTTTAAATTGAAATGTATGTATTTATGTAAATATATCCATTTTAAGTGCATGTGTACTTGGATACGCAACCAGCAACTTATTTAACAAATATATAAACAAAATGTATCTTGAGTATGAACACAATGAATCACAAACAAAAAGCAATAGACGAAACATTCTAAAATCACGAAATGGCAATTTTCTCACGTATTTGAACTGTCGCTTCAATATTAGCTGCAGTTTGACATGTTGAAATTCTCAATCTCTCCCGGTTTAAAATCTCCTTTAGAACCAGATAGCCGTAATATCGCTGGCGAATTCATATTCTGCAGCACATGTCGACTCGGATTTAACGTCATAAAAAAGAAATTCGCGTTCCTTCCAGAGATTTCTACGGCATCTACAGCGAAACTCCATTTCCCAACCTTATCAACTCAGCAGCGGCACCTGGAGAAAGTTGCAACAGAGTTTACGGGAGTTGCAAAATTTATTACTATTTCGTTCTAAGGTAAAGAAAATGTGGCCTCGACAGTCCATGCGATATCGCGACAGCTGCGTTATAGGACTGTGTTTGATTTTAAATATCTCAGAGCCGTGCTTGTATGCTACAGATGATTTTATCTTCGACTGTCCATTACTTACCTATTGCGATGGTGTAAAAAAATATATTATATATTATATACTTAGTTCAATGAAATACTGAATTCCATTTAGAATCGTTTTGAAATTTCTCCTTTGATAATCTCGTTAGAACATAAGTATATTTTTTATCGCTTTAATAACAGTGCATCCCGAGTAACTTGGCCCATGGATCACACATATATTATTTATGCTGGCATATAAGTTCTGTTTACTTTCCTACGTCAGATAAACTCGCAACGAGGTTATCGTTGGAAGTAATTTACTGACTATTGCACGAGGCTTCTATAAAGGCAATCTGGCGGCTTAGTCCTGGATTCGAATAGCTTTATTGCATAGTCATTTCTTTGTGAATGAATTATCTAATAGTTGTTTTCTTCATGGAAATATGGGTGCCTGTCATATCAATAGAGGTCGTTATTGTAATGATGTGAGATATTATCATACGCCGCTTTTATTAGTTCGTACTCAAACGCTTTCTCAGTCATAGATTTCAATTGAAACGATACGATAAAGCTAACAATCAATTGCAAAATTTCAAAGGTAGACCATTAAAATAATTTAATTGATTTTTTTATATTTTAGATTTTATTTTAAATTTTATTTTTACCTTGCGAAACTACATTAAGGAATTTAAGGTCACTTGTAGATCAAGGTCAAGATGTCTTCTCTCATTACAAATGTGTTCACTTCGAGATTCAATTACCTCGATAATGTCTCCATTATTGCAAACATTCGATGTCTTCATTTCCATCCTCTAAATCAGTTGTTAACATAGTGGGAAACATCGCCCACTGGGTGTCAGATTTAATTAAGTGCCTTATTCAATGAAAATTCATGCCGATCATATTGCTTTCTTAATTGGATGTATTTATGTCATAGACAACAAGAAAATGTCAGAGAATTGGCAATCAATGATTTGGTGGGTATTTTTAGCATAGTGATTTTCTATTGCTTTTTATAAGTATACTTCGAGTATTGTCGAGCTTATTATTAGCTGTCGAGCTGCTAATACAATATGCTACAATGCTACACACTACAATAGAATGTACTACAATACAGTATACTGCAATAGAATAAACTACATAACAATGTATAACAATAAATTTACTACAATACAACATAATACAATACAACATACTGCAATATAACATACTACAATACAACGTACTACAGTGCAACATATTGCAATACTACATACCACAATACTATATACTAAATTACTATATACAACAATACTATATACTACAATACAACATATTTCAATACTATATACTACAATACAACATATTTCAATACTATATACTACAATACAACATATTTCAATAAGATATGAATAGAATTTTCAATGCCACCCTCTTACCTGCGTCAACAAGCCGGTTTTCTTCAAGAAAAAAACACCGTCATAATCTGAGGTAATGAATAAATCATTCCGAAAGAGAAAAGCTACTCAGTAAAAGTTTAAAAAACACACTACGGCGATAGGATTCCCTTTGCAATCGAATTAATCCGCGCATTCGAAAGAATGGATTTCCCTGTTCGATTGGAAAAACATGAGCTTTACGAGGAAATAATTGAAATTGCGCGGAAATATCAACTCGAATCTTAATGTTCTCGTCCATGTCCCTTCGCAACCGCAAATAATAATGTTTATTTTCCTTCATTTGTTTCGAATGCCCGCCAGCTCGCTTTTGGAATTTAATTTGCAGTGAAAAATCTCTCGTCGGGGCGTTGCAGCTCTGAGGATTCATTTGCATTGAAAGCTTATGGAATACATTACGACGCCGCAGGGGATTCGGGCATTACATTCAAACATAAATAAAGGTATTACGCGTGATTTAACGTGGTGGGGGGTTTTAATCCAGCAACATAAGTCGTTACACCATCACGGTTTATGCTGGTTTAGTTTTTGAGCAGTTCTCGTTCATCCAACCATCCGGAATATCCGGAAAACCTTTTAACTTTCATTACATCGAATCTCTCATTTGAGAGGATGGACCAGAAGGGCCTTTGGATTTCATTTAATCTCGATTTTTCGCGTAATCTTTAAGATGAGATTGGGAAAAAGGAGTGTTTTATGAGAAATATCTTCGCAGCTTATTATTGCCTATTTAAAAATTCTAGCAAAAGAAAAGAGCCCACAGATAATAGGGTTTAAATTTTTTTTCAAATCGTAGATTACTTGGAAAATTTGGAGGAAAAATGTGCTATTAACGAAGTAATTCACAATTTAAAAGTATAATCAAAGACTAAACGAAATTTTTTATGGTTGTTTAACAATCTTGTGAAAGGATAAATCTCACAGAGAATTGGGTTGTAGCAATATCTAAAATTCGTAGAATACTCGGATGATTCGAAATAAAACATTTACAATAAACAAAATAGTTTACAGTTTAAAAGTATAATTGATTTATTTGCATGATTGCGTACAATAATTAAGTAAATTAGGTACAAATAATATTATAAATAAAATCATAAAAAATGTAATATTCAAAATAATTTAATACATAATTAAAATCAATGTAATTGGAAAATTACTAATATTTCAATTAAGTACACAAATTTTATCGGTGATTTTCACAGCTTCCGATTTTTCACATACCGATAGCTCAGGAGAAGTAATGAGGCTTACTAGGTAAGACGGGGAGTGTGGTACTTATCCTGCGCTTCACCAACTGAACCAGAATAATGTAATTTTAATGCCTAAACTTTAGTGCTGCACAAGTTGGCTGTAAATATTCCCTAGAGCTTGACTTAAGTCCGGTCTTATATGCAAAATTCCTTCTCGGTCTCGATCTAGAGCATAAAAAATAATGTGATTTATCGAGGGTTGATCCAATTCTTAATTTCCGCAATTTCTCTTTTCAGCTTACGGAAAAGTGTTCCTAGTGAGACGGAAGGCGAATAGAAAGGGTCGAAATGGAGAGTGCGTGGACGCTGGTCGTCTGTACGCCATGAAGGTGCTGAAGAAGGCATCGATAGTGCAGAAGAAGAAGACGACTGAGCACACGAGGACCGAGAGACAGGTTCTTGAGGCTGTGAGGCAGTCGCCCTTCCTCGTCACGCTGCACTACGCCTTCCAAACCGAAGCTAAACTACACCTCATCCTAGGTGAGTGCCCTTTCCTCTATCGAACCGGGAAACCGAACCGAAAACCGGAGGGAACTGTTATTTTGCGGGGCGGAAACCCGACCGGAATAGGAAACCGGAAGACGGAAATTCGATATTCTTGACCCTGAACCGAAACGGGATACAGTAAATAATTGTTCCGGTTTTTCGTTTAAATTCTTATATATTTTTTAGGAAAGAAGAGCAACTTTTTAAGTTCCACAATTATTTTATTGACAACAGGTTTCGTGTCTAAATAATTGTGGAAATCAATGTAACGAAAGCAGTATTCAATATAATAATGTTGTCTCTTCTAAGAAGTTTGTTTTTCAAGAAGTAAAGTCTGAGCATGTTAATATTGTTTTAGTTTATTTTGAAATGGTTTAACGGAGTAGTGTTTTAGATTTCTGATAGTTTTTGATTATCGATCTTATCTTTTCCCAATAGCCACTTTTAATCAAAATTTATGTTTAATTTATTAAACGTGATGTAATTGCAAAGTCTGTAAAAAACCGGTTCGATTAGATTCGACTTCAGCTTCCGGAAACCGAAACAGTATTTATTAATTATAATTATTTCTCCTGTGTACCTTAGATGTAATATTCTTAAAAAAATTATTCTTAATTCTTAAATGCGCATGCATTTTTAAATGGCGATAACAGTCTGTGATATTCAATATCTTGGCTTGATTTGCTCGTTAAAAATATCCGGATAGATGATGGATTTCATTGATACTTAGGATCGCGATATAATACCGTGAGATAATGATTAATTCCTTATGCATATATTTTTACGGAATGGCTTAGCATCATTAATTATTCCTCACATTTTATTACCTCAAGATGGATGAAAACACTCATCAAGGCTTTAAAGTTTTCGTCATGGTTCAATTGAAGATATCGTACATTTCGGCCGAACCTTTTCTCGCTAATGATTTATAATCTCGTGCTCTTGAACGCTTTATGGTTTGGTGAGTAATTACATGGTCGAAGATGCTTCTTTCCTTTGTGTACGAAATTTCTTCTGCGATATTGCCACGAACATACGCAATTAATCACTGCACCCAAACTGCGGTCATTAAAAGCTATTTAGCCGAACTTTTAGCGTTGAGTGAAAGGAAAAATGATGTTTGAATACGCTTTAATCTCCTCCCACTTTGGAGATATTCAAAATATATACTAAAGCAAATAAAAATACAATAAGATGAGCACAGCTACTGCAACTGTAGACTACTATACATTTTAGAATCTTTAGTATAAATCAACAAAATTTAAAATTAATGACATTTAGTGGGAGTACATCGTTTGATCTATAATTGGATTTCTAATTACATTCTAGGGTTTACATTTTTAATTGCGAGTAATATCTCCATTGTTTATGTGTCCTATCCTTTTGATTTTTAAAACCGTTATTAGGGATGAATTTTATACCTGGAGGAAAAGGAAAGGAAATAAAGAAGGGACGCTGCTCTTATAATAAAGTCGAAATACCTGAATATCTCCAAGAGTCATAGGAATCTTTCTTCTATAAAATCAGTATTTCTCAATTTTTGTTGTAAGACTGTTTTACCACATAAGTAAATATGTTTAAACAATTTTAATAGAAGAAATATTCTTACGGATACTTTTTTCTTCAACAGTTTACTTACTGAGCTCATATTGCCACTTCATTTTTCCAATCCCAGTAAATATTGGTTTGGTTTATGCTAAACGCTGAAATTTCGGCTTTTGGAAATCGATGGATTCCACATTTCTTTTCTGACTAAAAGTTCAACTTTTCTCCGTTAGGCGCGACAGTTTTTTTCCTTCACAATATCGCACACCTGTCTCGAAGTTTTTATTTCCCCTTATCTTTACGCTCTTAGGGAGATTTAAGCCTTTTCGACGTTTAAAGCCTGCTTTATCGCCCGTTTCCAAAGAACACCGTTTTTTAAAAAAGACCGCCCTATCTCCATTTTAATTTGCATGCAAAAGCTCGCTCTCGGATTCCAGGAAACGGTCCCATTCCGAGAAGCGGATCGCGACAGTCCTCTATTACATATTTCGCTTCCATTTATTCACTGCCTTAAAAAAACGGATGTCACCCGGGGCGTTAGTCCCCACCCCACCGCGAGAGGGCCACTTTTGTTCCGATCGATTCCGTGTGTCCACTTCGCATAAACAGAGGAAATCAATTCGAAAAGCAACTCGGTCCACTTTCGTAATTTTCAGCTACTCCCTCCACGCGGGTTGGAGTGCCATCTTGGCTGAGAGTGACGACTGACCAATAACAGCGTTTTTTTAACGCTTTAAAAAGCGTATTGATCCGTCAGGCTCCATAACGTGCCAACAAGTTGCCCCCTTCGCTGCAGTGGAGTTTCGAGCTCTTTTTTACGTTTTTTCTCGCACCGATTTTTCTGCGGTAGAGCCGGGTCCACTTCTGCATCTTCTGCGTATTTCGGGAGCGGGAATGCATTATGTGTTTTCCTTCTGCACCCCGTTGCACAATGGGCGAGTCAGCGGAATGCCCGAGGTGGCGAAATTTCGAAGGCGCCCGAACTGCGAGTCTGCGGTCTGATGGATGCCGGCGGGCCATCCGGGTGTCGCCGAGGAAGGCGTCGGAGGTTTTAAAGGACTCTGTCGAAATTTGGTTGCGAGGATTCAGGGGGTTGGCTGAAAGAAGTGGGAATTAATTGTGGAGTATTTTCGTTCTAAAGCGGTTTCCGACTCACTGGGAAGTTTATCTCGGAAGGAGATAGCCGGGGTTAAGTTCCTGGATAATTTAGGCAAGGATTTAGGGATACTCCTTGAGGTGTATGCTCTTCTGAAGTATCTTCGCTCTTTGTACGCTCATAGAAACCTCTTAGGATTTACGGAGATGAAGAAGTCTAATTGGAATGGGATTCGAATACATATTTACCACTTCATTCTAGCCGATGGTTCGAGTGCCGATCTCGTCAAATATTTTTCACTTCCATTTATCGCTTAGTTATTGGGTTATTTGCGTAATCTCTGGTAGTGGATATTGTAATAATGGTCATGTTAGATTAAAATACGATTCATCCATCAATTTTGAATCAAAAGGAAACAGAGCATTAGAAAATGTTTTTATAATTGGCTGTTCATCTACACCTTTTGCTCGATATGCAGTTGAAGAGCTGTCAGCAGCATTAATTTGATAATCATATCTGATTCGGTAAACAGCTATAGCAAAGACGATGAAAACGATAAATATTGTGTTCGGATTTCAAACCCATCTTCACTTTATTGCAGTATGCATACTTGGATGAAAAATTAAGTTTCTGGGTAAGAAAAGACTATTTGAATAACTAATTCGACCGATGCTACACATATTATGGGACTTCATCTAATTTTCGAAATCAGACTCGCCTTGCTTATATTTCAGATGCTGATATTTCATTAATTATCGTGCCTAATGGTGTCAACATCAAAACAATCATGGTGTTGCGTTTGTTCTTGTTTTGACGGAGTTTCACAAGTTGTAATCTCTTTCCAGAGTTGCCACCGTCGGCGTCGTCAGTTGCGTTATATTACCAGCCGAATGACAACATTTGTATTAGTTTATCTTCTGGCCTAGCTGTTACGGTTATTTAGGTTTTTGTTTATTATCCGTGTTTCCTTGGTAGTAAACACCACATTGTCTGGTGGCTTCTGCAATATTGATGTTATTCTAACGTAAGTATTATTTTTACTTCGGGAAATTGTGAAATTTGGTAGTAAAATTATCCGATTCAGGGGACAGTCCTGCTTTTTTCCTTTTTTTTGGAAAGTTAGTCGTAGAAAAAATTTCCAGTTGATGTTTTATTACCATAACAGTGATATATGAGTTATCAATCAAGTAACCTAGAATTATTTTTTCCACCCTAACGTTCGTAATGGTGAAATCTTTTGAGTTTTCTTTAAAATCGTACCATAAATTTTACTGCTGCAAGGTTTTCATATTAATCATGTTCATAGGTGATTCGTACCAGAAAATAGTTTTATTAGCTACAGCTGTGTATAAGTTCATATTAATGGAAACTGTACATTATAAACACTGAGTGTTATCTGAGATACTACGCGCGTAATTCAAACAATAAGATTTACAATTTAATGAGGTTATCGTCAACTTTTAGCTAAAGTTACATTTTGGTGACCTTAACTTGAAAATCGCTCATTCGTACGTAAATCTAGAAGGTTTTTTTTTAACCATTAGCGATCAACTAGCATTCATTAAACGTATTCCAATCAATGTGGGTTAATGGGATACCATTACCTTACCGGATGAACTCTCGATGCGTTGGCGCCCATCCATTTCATAGGATTTATTTTCGGCACCCATATCGTCTTAATTCCGAGCACCTGTTGGCAGCACAAAAACATCTTCCCCCTGATTTGCATAACTGCCGAAAGAGTAGAGCCCTGACTAAAGTTACAAAGTGTTCGAACGAGTTGCCTTAACGCAACGTAGTACCTGTTGTATCAACGAGGAAGTGTCTTTGAGGAAGCATCGAAGGCGAAGATCAAGTAATCCGATTATTTGCTCAAATCTCATTTGTGCGCTGATGCGTAGTTTATCCTCGCAATGACTCGTAATCAAACGTTACAGTGTTTAATGTAGGAACGTGTCAAAACTTTTGGATTGGCTTCAATGAATTGCTTATTCAGTGGGTTTATCAATGAATCGTCTACGGAAATGAATTTGAATAATTTATTGAGTGAGAATACAAAGCCAATTGGCAAAATAATTAGAATTACTTTATTGCAAATTATACTGTAGTAATAGTGTAATAGCGGCATTATAGTGATTTAAGTTAGCTAAAATATCCTTTAGCCACGTTTGCGGTGTTTGATACCTATTTGCATTTAAATGAAGCCTGATAAATAAATTCCGTATTTTTTGCAAGGAAATAGGTCTTATATGTAGTCGGTGATAGCCCTTCTACCGAAATGATACATTCCAGAAAATGAAATTATAATTGAATTAAATGAAATCTAAAACTCTCAAAAACAGTATAAAAATATAGCATTTCCACGTTTATAAGGTTTCGTTGTTTTTTTCTATTCAGTATTATAAATGAGCCAAAAAGCGTACTCAAATTCTCCCACCTGAATTCAATACAAATTATGCATTTATGGTCATGAAAGCTCAAATTACTGTCGCCTTTGACAGACAGAAGATAATCTTGCTTTAATAGGGTACACTTATCCTTGTTCAGCGCGGTGCCATTGGTATCATACAAGCGTTAAATTAGATAGAAAGTCTGCGTATTGAAATTAGGTGAAAGAGAAATCTTCCTCCTCACAACCACTATAAAACGAATCATGTGAATTTCATTCGGAATTTAGTTTCACGAGCTTCACTTCTTAGGTGTATTCTCTGATTTCTACTTCAATATGTCTTACGAAGATTGGAATTTAAATACATTCAATTCATACTATATGAATATCAGTAATTGGCTTATGGGTTAAGACGAATGGAAATGGTTTTTCTCTAGTATTATCAAGCTATTAGCTATTTTTTCATTGCATTTAGCAAGGAATGATCAAAAGGAATGTCTCAGTATAACTCATTCTTCAGTAGTTTGTATATTATCTTAGCTATAAAATACTAAATTAAATGGAAGATAGTATTTTATCTACTCGGTTCCAAAATTGAGAATCAAAATTGATTTTTACTTTCTCTTTGTCTCTCCAGATAACTCTGATGAAATGTGACAAAAATTCTATAGCAACAAAAAATTAGTACACCAACAATAGTGGAAATCCTCAATACTGGGAAAAAGTGCTTTAATTGTTTGTCTGTTGTAGGAAACTATGTAGAAAAATTCATGGAAACAGTTTCTAATTTCAGTCGTTGTCATGATGGAATTACAAAGAACGTCGCCTTCCTCCGTTATTTCATTTTGAAATTCCGAATTTTCCTCTGAAATATTTACCCGCCGAATTCGCGTCCTATTGTGATTACCCAGAATCCTTCGGTCCTCAACTCTGCTGGTCAAGCTCGAATCTAAATCCGCGCTCAATTTATTCAGCCAATCATCCCACTTTCCAAGGGAATAAACAGCCGTAACTAAGGTGACAATTATCTTAATCCGCGCTTCAGTATGGTGGTCGCTCATTTCGTTTGTTGGGCGGAAAAACAAAATGGCCGCCTCTTCCGAAGTAACGGTCGCAGGAAGAAGTGCTAGGTTTTCGGGAGGGAATGTCGCAATAACTCGGTGACCTTATTAAATGCGCCATCACGACTCTGTAATTAATACAGAGCGCACGCGACGCGCCGTTCTTCATCTCATCATGATTTAACTCCAGCTGTTCAAAGAGTGGAGAATTCCACAAATTCGAGCGAGTGTTTTCGGCGTTTTAGTCCGAGGAGGGTGCGTTCGCTCACAACGGTTTTTTTCCGCTGCACGGCGCTTTCCGCTTCGCTGTTTTTTTTATTCTATCCATTTCCCGCGTCGATCCCTTTTTCTCCCCACACCAGGTCTTCCATTTTGTGTCGTCAAATAAATCTCGATAAACATTCATTCTATCAATATCTCTCTAACAATTAGGAGTTGTCGAAGCCTTTATAATACCGAGAAACTGTCAAAACTGAAACATACTCCCTGGAAAACGTATTGTGATAGGTAGAGTTTGTCCTGGATATTCTTTCAAAACATTTTTGAATTCATAGGAATATGAGAGTAAAATTTAATATTCCTCGGTGAAGGTAACATACATACATTCTTGCGAATCTTTGTACTTGCGCAGTTGTTTAAGTTTGTATTCTATGTATGACACTGTTATTTTTACATCAAATTGAATTGATTATTATTTGTTGAAATAAATTTTAAGCGAGTGGAAATCTATAGGAAATGCCGCCAAAATTTATTGATACTCTTAAATCGACCACGAATATTTATGTTTAATTGAATCATAATTTTTATGTGAAAACTAAGGTAAATAATTGTTAAATTCACTTAAATTAAAATTACAGTGGATTCGGAATTTGATTCGTTTAGATCCTTGTTAAAATACAGCTTTCGAGTTGGTTGTTCTTTGAAGTATTCTAGAACGATTTGGAAACCTCAAGAAAAAGAATTGCGGAATATTTTCTCTCTTGTGTACCCTTCCGCTATAAGATGTTGGCATTTTTTGCGAATGCTCCGTTTGAAGCTAGGAGAACATAGTGATTCCACTTCCTTCTTCCACTTTCTTTCTTCCTTCCACTTCTTTCCATTCTCCTTCCACTCCTTTAAGTTTTAGCTTCTGGAGTTTTTCCCCATTTCGCTTAGAAATGTCGAGGTCTCTCCTTTAAAAATATTCATTTCCGCGTTCAAGCAACCGAAGCGAATTTCCTCGCGGGAAGAGTTGCTGTAAATCGAGTTATCGCTATTTACTTATCTATTTCTCGATAAATGTGTAGGAAGAATGAAGAATTCTCTCGCCATGTTTTCCATATCTCATGCATTAACTCAAGATATAGGATACTATCAAATGAAAGCAAATTTTTAATGGAGTAGTTTTCTTTGCGTATTTTAGGTAGGAATCTAATTTTGTACTGTGTTATCGTAAAAGTTGTCATATTATGGTTTATCATAGTATTTTATTTACTTAATGGTTGCTAATTTTGTAATTATTCCGTAAACCTCTGGACGTGTTTTAATTAGTTCTATGATTTTAATGAGTTCTCTTATTCTTTAAGATGTATATATGTTTAATTGTAAATGCAAAAAAAAAAATATATATATATATGTGTGTGTGTGTGTTTAAATGTAAATTTATTTATGTAAAGATGTTTAACATGTAAGATGTAAATAAAACGCCGCAAAGTGGGTTTCACTCGGAAAAGGTTCACTTTGAAAAGTAGGAAGTATTAGTAAAGAACATGATCCCTAGCATGAATTCGGTAACATCCGTTGACAATAATCTCTTTGTTTGTTATCGCTCCATTATAGTTTTCTATCCGTTTTGTCTATGTCCAATTAGTCGGAACGTCTTATCGTTTTCCACTACAGCGCACTAACTTTATACATTATGACATCAATGAGTATCACCCCCAAAAAATTAACTTAATGACTCAGACTCGATTATTCTCACCCCATCTCCCTCACTTCATAATTGCTCTCCCCAAACCCCCAAATCGACTTTTTTCACTCCCTTTCCCATACAGTCACTTCGCGGAACGAGAAAAAAAAATCAGTTCCGCTCACGATTGTCTTCGTCGCCTGCAATCAAATCCATCGCCTCTTTGATCCCCTTCTTCTTGTTTTCACTCCTTCTTTTCGGTACTTCCCCCTACCCCCCATAACGCGGCAGACTTCAAAGAACCCCCCCCCCAGAGTGGCATATTTCCTTTTTCCTCCATTACTCGAAACATGGCGGAGGAGCGCACGGGAGGAGATCCGTGGAAGGCGTTCGAAATTCCGTATTAAAAACTTTTGTTTTTTCTTCCGTCGCATTTCTATTCCGGCTTTGGTTTCCCTCATTTCTTCCCGAAGCTCTTTAAAGAGCCATGTAACACGCCGCTTGAGGTCGTACCTTTTATACAGTCTTCCTTCTCTTGAAGGTCAACGAACCCCGCTTTATTTCCGCTTTCCGTGCCTCCGTTGTTCCGCTCCGGTTTCGACAAGGGAAACAGCTTCTTTGCACGGTTCTTGTGTTCGAGTCCAGCGCGCATGTCCATAGTGGCCTCCACAGCTGTCGTTTCATTGACCATCGGATAATTGGCTTCCGCCTGCGACTGAATTAATTAGTTATTAGAATCGCGCTCGCATGTAATAAGATGATTTTATCAGTGTTTAATTGTAATTTATATTTGGTTTTAATTAATCTTTAAAATGTATTTAATATTAATCTAAATTAATGTTACTTAATGTAATTGATGTTTTATTTAAATTCACATTTAAATATTTATTTATACATTAATATTTAATTATAATTAATACTTATTGATCTTAATTAAATTTTATATAAATGCATGCATAATTTTTATATTTTATATGATATAAATTTATGCTAGTTAATTTTAATGTACGCTCTATTTTAATTAATATTTTATTTAACTGGAGATTTAATTCTAGTTAATATTTAATTATAATTAATACTTGATTTTCATTGATAATTCTTAACGATTTTTTATTTCCAGTGATATATTTTTATATCCATGGCTCAGAGAAAAATCATATTCGTCAATTATTTAAATATGATTAACTTTATTCCTCCTGATAAGTTTTTGCATTAGCAAATGACTATTATTTTTTTAAATTAATTACTTTTTAATACATTTTTGTATATGTGCTATTTATTATTTAAGGTTTTTATTTCTAGTGATATATTTTTATGTATGCGGCTTCTTTCAAGAAAAATTATATTCGTAACTTAATATTCCTTATAATTACTATTTAAATTTACTAATGATTCTATTTCTTTCAAATAGAGTATTTTTATTTTTACATTCTTGTTTTTATGTTATTTATTAAATTCTTTGACGCTCTCCATGGAGGAAAATTAATATCACCCCTTCACCAAAATTAACCTTAGTTTTCCAAAATTCCGAAAATAAATCTCTGCCCATTTAAAATTCTTTTAGGCGGTAAATGATGGAAATTTTTATTATATACTATTATATATGTTATTTTTAATTACTCTCACGGTAATTAGTGGTATCAATGCGTACGAATGGAACAAAAAGAGTAAAATACGTACTCATTAAAACATGCGCGTATATGGATGTAAACGCATATTTATTTCACTCAAATTCCTCGTCACGGATAAACACTCACATGAAAGTTCCTAGTGAGGCTGTAAATTCTTGGAAAATTATCGGAAAACGCGTTGCCCTCCGACGCGGGAATATGCTGCCGTGCAAAAGTCGAGTTGTTTCTGTGGAAAATGGCCGATCCGTTGCCAAAGTCATTTCCAGTTGTTGACGGTAACCTGCGAGTTGGGAACTATATCGGAGTCAGTCGGCGATAAATAATTTGTTGATGGAATCGGCCCAGTTTGAATTCATCGGTATTGTTTGAGTGCTTAACTGTCAAGCGTGAAACATTGGGGGGTCCGAGCCTTATGGAAATTTCCAGAGGTATTCGGGAATCATCGAGCGAAAACTAGAATTTTAACAGATATTTGGCGTCGGCCGATGTACAATTCCGATCGATTAATTTGGGAGCATTTGCTCGGAAATTTGTTTGCTCACTGCAAATAGACTGGATAGAGTCTCTCCTCTGATTTACATTCGCAGTTACGTTATGCAAGTATCAATTTTCATTCCGAGTTATAACTGCAGTAAAAAAGTGCAGTGATTTATCGCTACTATGAATCATTTGTAGATTAATACCAAAGAAATGTAAAGCAGAATTCAAAATTTTAAACTTGAATATCTCACGCAATTTTTTTTGGTCAAAATTTAGCACCTTTGTTTTAACTTGCGCAATTTTTATCTGTAGATATAACGATGAAGGATTTATAATGGATGATATTTTCCTCAAATTCTCTTCTTAGATGCCAGAGAATAGGTTATAATACGAAGCGTACTTTTTCGGTTGATACATATAATTTGAAATAGCAGTTATTTTTAGGAACCAACTCTTAACTCTCCTTGTATTATCATTAACTTCGCACGGTATGTAAAAATTAGCCTTGTGATAAAAAACTTGGCCCACTTTTCAACCTGAACATTCCTGAAGTATTTCAAGAGTTTCTGCTAAGGTTTCACACACAAACTTCTAATACTTGTACTTAATTCTATTTACCTTTATAATTTTTATACTAATTACCCGTCTCTTCAATTAGAAATATTTTGTCGGCTTCCGTTGAATTTCATGTGCACGTTCATACTCACGCAATGAATCGCTTTTCTAGCTGTTTTACGGACTCGGTTATCTTGGAATGTTACACTTGGTACGATAAGCTCATTTTCAAGAAGAGGAACTCGCGGGGCAAGTTGTTGACGTCCTGCCTTTTACACATTTACGAGAGCTGCCCACGCACTCAACAGCTGCGTATTTTGTTATCTGTTACGTTTCGCATTGGCTCCCTTCCTTTGTCTGTCGGAAACACTTCAGTGGTTATGCAATCGTTTCTTAGATACTGAGTACGTAAATCCAGGAAAGGGTTTTCTCGAAAGAAACAGATAAAATTTAAAAAATTCTATTCTTAATATAGGACCAAAATATTCCTGCATCTATTGAATAATAAAAGAATGGGAAAATTAACGAACCTGATGAAGTTGATTATTAAACTAATTATTGTCTAATTCGTCAAATGGAACAATAATCTCTCGTCGTTTTTATTTATAGAAACCTGAGGTTAGTATACAGCTGACTTCATACCTGTCTCCCTTACGGTTCAAGAGAGCTTGGGTTTGATTCCCGGTAGGGGCTTATGAGCTATTAATGATCTAATATAACACCGCATAAAATAATAAGAAGAGTTCGGTAAAATATAGCTACAGAATGGGAAATGTTATGATTTACCTTATGGTAATTATTTTTCGTTTAGTTGATCTAAGTAGAATTTAACGCTATTTGATTCCGATTCTTATGTAAAAATTTCATCTTCTCTTACTCTTTTCCATTATCAGGTTAAATACCTACTAAGACCTTCGAACATTAAGTTTTCAATATTCCTGAAATATTCAGCTACTATTTCGTGATTTTTCCTGTAATTGGCTTCAATCTAGTCTGTATCTGCCTTAAACTCTCGTTACGCTGTACGTTTTTCTTAAAAATATATCTTAGTTAACATACATAACCTAAACGTAGCCTATCTACTGTGACAGTGGGCATAATGAAAAGGAAAGAATATTATAATTACAACATTAAATTGAACATGGAATAAGAAAAAATATGTTATTCAATTAGAGGCCATTAAAATGCGATAGTCACAACGTTGCTCACCCGACTGTCACTTCTTTGCTGTAACGATTGTAGACGAGGGTGGGAAGGTATGTCAGCTATGCGGGGAGGCACATTCTAAGTCCATTTCAAGGGAAAACGAAGACTTATTAGGCACATTAGTTGACGCCCTAGCTCGTTTCGAAGAGCTTTAGCGCTAATGAATTACTCAACCTTTTGACTCGACGCCTGCCACTCGTGGCCATCCTGGTGTTTTCAAACGTCGCCAATCAACGAGCGGCGAATGGGCCCGCGTTTAGATTACCCCTAAGCGTAGGAGAAGAACGAAACGAGAATGCGATATATCGATCATTTCAGCTCGTCGAGGGAGATATGCAGCGTTTCTCTTCGCTAACTAATAATCGTAATCGCTGTAATTGTTGTGGCCATTCGCGGAGAGGGCGCGCGCGAACTCGATCGATATGATACAGCGTTGCAACGCGGGGAACGATTTTAAGCGGGAAACACTTGAGGGGCAGTGGCGGGAACTACCTCAAGCGCGCCTCTTTATTTCTCACTCCATTATCGGGTAATGGCGGGCCATTTCTTTGCCATTTTCACCTGGGTTTCGTATGTGTGCTTAAATTATCCCTTAAACCCTACTCTCTCGACTGACGTACCCCATTACCCGGCGGTATTCGAGGGAGCTTTAGGACTCATAATATTCTTCTTCCCTTGTGTATTCATGTTCTCCACTGGAGTTTTACCTGGTTTAGAGATTTCTTAATGCTTCCATTTCATGCCTCTCTCTGTGGGAATAAACTTGTGTTCGCGAGTTCTTTTTCAATTGGATAACGGCCTTTGTGAAGTCAAGGATGTTCTTTCTTGTCTTATTGCCTTCCTCTTTTCGAATTGTATCCTTAAGGCTAGTAAAAGTGATACATTTGTCTAATACATAAAGAAGTCTTAGCACTTAAATAAAGTGTGATTGGAGTGGAAAGATTGAGCAGCTCTGCCTTCGATGTATCGTTGGGTGTATTCTTGTCCAATTATATGGTTGTTATAAGGTCCGAGTTTATAGAGTCCAACCACAAGGTTCAGTAAGTAGTAATTTAACACTATCAGTGCCGATAGAGTTTTCTTCAAATACAGTATAGGATTGACTTCTAGAATGAAAAAGACATATTTATATTTCTTTATGTTCTTACAATTGTATACTTTTATGTATTATAAATGGGATGCACAAATGGAAACTAAAAACTATTATGCATCTGATAAGTGATGTTCTGAGATTTCCTTTCAAGGTACTACATAAATAAAAATGAAATAAGTATCGAAAAATATGCAAAACGGCTATACTTTCCCATCAATATAGATTTTAAACTTTTGAATGTAGATGTATTAATATCCTTTCCTTGCGAAGTAAACAACAGGAACAACACAGAGGATTGTGGACGACTGGATTCGTTTGAGCCATCAAAGAGAGATTGAACGTGCGCTCTTGTTTGTATTGAGAGTTCCGATCTGTTAAATTGAACCTCTTTGACTAGCAAATAGAAGTACAAGCATTGCGTGTACGTTACAATATCACTTCATATGCATAGATTTCTGCATCGGTTTGAGCTGATACAAGATACTTTGTCCACCATCCATCCAATCGTCCATTTACTCTGGGATTAGAGTCAATATTTTCTTGAGGGGGAAGTGGTAATTTACTGTTTTTTTCCAAGACTCATAAGCAGAGAAACATCCTGTAAACCCGTAATTGCTCTGAAATGCACTCAAAGCATTACGGATGAGATAGAAGATTTTCTTAAGTCCGCTAAGTCCCGCATGAGGAGGATTCTTTTGAGTAGCCAAAGCGAATCCTTTGAAAGGGTAACTTGTGTGTGTTTTTGCGGTAACTTCTTCGACTCCAAAGAAGGAATCTGCTTACTTTCCTCATCTCCTTCCTCAAGAGGTTTCCTTTCTTGCTTTCCAAGTAAGCGGCATGCGAGGGAATCATATCAATGATATGAATTTCTGATGTGATTCTTACACTGTAAGCAAAAACGGGTTTTTAAATAATTAAGTATCCTAAGAGAGATCTAGGAGAGTCAGTGGAGAATGCTTTCAAATCTTGAAGGAAGAGTTGTTTGATTTAAGAAGAAATGGAATTAGTAATGGTTAATAATTAAGAATATTTTAAAAATATTTTGAGGATTCAAGTGTATTATATAGTTTTAATACTTTTTTCTTTACTCTTCTGATATATTATCTTCTTCTGAGGCAAATAATACTCTTAATTTTTTATTTCCATTCCCTCCTCAAATTATAAGTATACATTCAAACTTTGAACTTCAAAGGTTGATATAAATTTTACAAATTGGATATTACAGCTAAGTTTCATTCAAACTTTGAATTTTGTAGAACCAATAAGAAGTTAATTCTTTCATTAGGTATATTGTTAATTTTTCTTGGGATTTCCTCAGCACTACAAAAATTTCAGGCATTTGCTTAGAATATGACGATATCGAGGATATGAATTTGTTTATGACGATATCGAGGATATGAATTTGTTTTAACAGCGTGAGGAACAAAGTACAAGCTTTTATATGAGTTATTTAAATAGAGTTTATTCACCAATAATAAGAGGGTAAAAGTCAATATAAATAATATAGTATAAGGTGTGATAAATAAAAATATTGCTAAAAATGGAAAGAAGATAACGTATTAATGTAACGGATTAACATAAGTTAAGAGAAATATATGCTAGGACGAATCGTTTTATAAATTAATTCTTTCCTCTAGCGACGGCAATAACCGCGTAAAGAAGTAGTTTAGATTAACTGTTTTTTACACTCCCTGCCACACGCCGAAAGGCGGCTCGCAGGGTATTAATGTGGATGAAGAAGATAAAGTAAAAGATAAATGCGATAAAAATATTTACATCAACTAGACATCAGAAAAACGTAAAACACTTCATGTATACGCTCCACCAGTACAATAAACAACAACGAAAATTCAAAACAAATACGGTCCTTCAGAGGAGAATGATAGGAAACAGGGCGTTCGATTTCTTCAAATATTAATCGTAATAAGGCAAGGAGTTGTTTCCGAACATCGGCACCGTAACATAAACACAGAGGGGAAGATTACAGGGAGGGCCTACTTTTTCATCTCTTCGCTCACATTCGTGAAGCGTGCGGGGAAGCACGCACGGACGCGATTTCGAAACACGTTTTTCTTTTTCGAGGCGACGCTCGGGCTGTCCTCGCACAGCGGCGTGCATTATGCACGAGAAGCGAAGGCTCTGCTTGAAAGGAACGCCGGCCATTGCGATGAGCCCTGTTTCAAATAAACATACGCCCGTTGTCAACTTCCCGACTAGCAGTTATCGTTTTCATCTCCGAAATCCACCTCTACTGGTTATCTATAACAGATCTACTCAGTCCGTTACTTCGTCGACGTATAAGTGTGCCCCACTATGTTGGTGGTTCGCACTATTTTGGAGTGCCACATCAATTCGGTGTGCCGCATATTAATGGTGTGCCGCATAGTCAAGGTGTGCTGCATCTTTGTGATGTGTCGAGTTGTTAAGGTGTGCTGCAATAGCTTGGTGTGTTATTATTAGGGAGGCGAATCTTATTAATGTGCCGAATAATGTGAATTTTTTCTTCGTTTTGTTGTGTCGCATAATATCGGTCTACTACTACGCTCTGGTAGGCGTAAAATTATTTGTGTACCGCACTCTTAGAGGTATTCAAGTAATAATACACATCTAAATATAAACTCACGACAAGTGTTAATTTCAACAGAAGTACTTTTCCTTCGCAAGTCTGTTTGTAAACCAAAGTTAGCTGCACAAAATAAAGAGCCACATGCTACCACATAATTAATTATTTGCGAATTTTAAAAAACTTTGTTTTAGCTGGAATATATACCCATTTCGATTTTAATCTACCACTGAAGAAAGAAAGTTCAAATTGAATTGAATTTTATTGGTGAAGATAATAATAAGTGAAGTTGCAAATATTTGCGATGTAATGAAAATTTGAGTATACTGAAGAAGGTCCCCAGCGACCCCCGAAATATTTTCTCAGGTCACCGTTACCAAAACCACGAGAACCTCTAGTTCGGTGTGTTCATCAAGTTTAAGTCGATTCATTATAGAATTGTAAATCACCCATCATGGATAGAGTTTATAAATTATAACAAGGGTAGCCAGATTCCTCTACACCGTTCCTATTCCCCTAGTTAAAATACAAAGTTATGACCGAGCGCAGATAATATTTCAGACAGTTATCCGCTAAATATATCATTTCACATTCTCTTTCGCAGCTCGTTAAATATGCATCCCGAATTAAAACGGCGTTCATGAATAGCCATCCCGCCCGCCGAATTAATCTAGCGACAAAAATGTCGAAATACTCTCCGGATTCGTTAACTCTCGCATTTCGCCCTATTAATTCAGAAAGAGGTTTAATCGTTGAGGGATAGGTCAATAGCTCGGAAATCTATCCTGGAATTAATCATCAAGGGATAGAGCTTTGTCCCAAAAACACAGAGAAATTAATGTCAGAACTGCAATGGCCGTTATTTTGCAACAATCCCCTCCCTGGGTGGGTTGAATAAATGATTCGGCTGAGAGCGAGTTCAGTTGCAAATAGCGTATGTAATGTTTATCCAGGCCAATGTAATGAACTCTTCCTTAATTTATATCGGCCCGTTGTCGTCTGCCCAGGGAGCAATTTGACGGGCGCCATTCATCAACGTCATATTGCGCGGGAAACATGGCGTCGGCCGCACGCGCTCTCTATAAGGAACTTTTCGGAATAATGATTTTTTTGAAGTTCGCGGCGACGGTTCTGCAAAGTGGAAGGATTTCCTTTTTTCCGGTATGTCGCCTTTGATGGCCGTCTAGGATAATTAACTGTATGAAAAATTACGCGGAATTGATTCGTGCTCAGGCGTTTGAGAGTCCCACGGTCCTTGGATGTTTTCGTGTGAACATCAGCCTTTGATAATCACCCCATTTTTATAGAAACAGTTTACTTTTATAGAGCCGCTTTAATGAATGTTGTAATTGATTAAAACTTCGTAACGTGTGGGTATATGTATGGGAAGAAAGGTTGTAATCATACAAAATTCCTCCATGTAAATGATTTATTTAAAAATATTCTACTCACTTAATAATTCAGAGAGTTATTCTTAGATTTAATAGCATAAACATTGAGTGTTAACTTATGTATTAGCTGTGTTTTGTAGACTTGCGGTTGGCTGTTTATGATTCAAAATTTCAACCCAGCTGTGTAGTGTCAACAATGCATTGGCATATCTTCAGAGTTAACTTATGAGGAAATAATTCATCATTGGGAGATATTTCGTTTTTGAATTACAATCTGTATGATTTAGAATAGTCTACGGTTTGTAATACGTGAGATAGTAATATATTGAGTCGTAATTCTGCAAGAATGTAATTTCAATTCTTATGTAATAAATCTTTAAGTTTTAGTATTGCATTGTTTGTATTTATTCAGGAACGGTTATATTGTGTTTTATGTAAAGGAATATTGCTTTACATAAAATAAAATCTTATAAAAAAATTAGTTTCTCAAAATTTTACCCGTTTAACATTGTTAATAGATTCAATATGTTATGTAGTACTACCTCAAAGTCATGCCTCAAGATATTTATTGAAAAAATATTCATCCTTCTTGACGTATAAATTAAGTGCACTATAAGAAAATACAAACAATCTATTTTTGGAAAACATATCATCAAATCTATATAAGCTATGTAAAGAAGTGAACCCAATGTTGTTGTTTAAAAATTGTTCACACTTTTGATTAGTTATTACGCATAATACACACTGATTACTCGCCTCGATACTCAAACAAGGAATCCAATTAACGTCATCATCCATAGAGAGGTCACTCATTCAAAGAGGAAATCAGTCTCCACAACTCATCCATCCCGACGAGGAAAACTAATTCAGCCGTCATAAATGCCGCGAGTTACGTTGATGGAAGAATCTCCGATTTCCCATATCTGTCGAGGAAACAGCCTCGATTCAAGAATAGGAACTAATTCGAGTTCTTTATCAAGAACCCTTAAACAGTCAAACGTCATCGACAGCCATTCACTCCTATTTCTGGCTCGGGGGGTTTATTTTTAGCCTTCCAGTTTTGATTCTTTCTCCCGTCATCATCAAGTAATAGCACCCCCACCTCTTTCCTCCCGAATCACACTCCCATTTTAACCCTATCGGTTGACAAAGATGCAAATTTAGAAGCCGCCCATGCGGAGGCTCCTGGTCGATGTTTCCCTTTTAGAACAAAGTTTATTGGAACAATGAAAACTCGTTAAGATCCCTTTTTGTCGCTCCCGCGCGGGATTTTTTGAAAATCTTTTATTTATGGTGCGTCGCCTTGACAACGAGACTTTATCGCCGCCGGTGGCGAATTATTTTTAAAGTCCAAAAACTCTTTTCGCTTTCCACCGCTGCTTGGACGTTATATACTATCCACTACTATTTTTTCTTCTTTTATATTAATTTAAATAATTGTTACTATAATTTACTATCAATTCTCAAACAAACTATTATATTTTGGCTTGTGAAATTTAAGTCAACAACCAATTTTTTTTCTCTTCTTTATCAATTTGGATTATTTTTTCTATAATTTGCAGTCTATCTTTTAATAAATAATTATGCATTTCTTTATTTCGAGCTAAATTTAAGGTCTATTTCCGTTTAACTCATGTCAAAAATTAACTTATTGATAAATGAGTTTAAAACTAATTTAAATTGGTAAAGAATAGGAAAAGTAAGTTGTGGGTATAAAAAAACTTGAGTGAAGCTTAGGACTCTGCTATCCACAATAGGATAGCACAGTCAAAGAAGGGGTGTGTCAGACAAACACGCTCAAACTTGCTGCATGAAGTAACTGAGAGATGTTACCTATAGATACCAAGAACTAAAACATGTTACTAAGATTAATTTTTAAAATAAAAAAATCAACAAATAGTGTAAGAGAATTATAAAAAACCATACAAACTATGAATGAAATAAACAATATTAACGAATCGAAATTACATGAAATGTCTATCAATTGCAGATAAAACTTAAAATCAACAAACTATAATGTATTCGAGAGTAGAATGATTGATAACGAAACTTTTCGTAGTCGCTAGATTCGCCTAAAGTTCCAGATTATTGGATAGTTGTATAAAAATCAGAGAAAAACAAAAGATACTCATAATAATTAGAGATAATGATCACTTGCGCGAGTGTAAAATGCTAAATGAGATATCGTTCAGCAAAGATGAACTCGACGTAGTTAGCGTCGACGAAGATTTGCGATCGATGCATCGAAATATCGCAATTTCGTTTCAGAATCAGAATTTAAAATTTTTGACCAGTGGGTTGGTTTACGGTCGGCTATCGTTTGATAGGATGTTAATCGGCAATTTTCATCATGTTACGCCGTTTAGCGAGCTTGTTACTGGAGGGAATCCGGTATATCGGACGCCCGTCTGCCCTGAGAAGGGTCGTTCAACTTTTCGGTTTTCCTGAAAGAAACGCGGATGGATTTAATGCTCGGATGCCGCGGGTTTGTGTCGACGAATAGTCTCGTTAAATCAAAAATGACGGCTAATAAATATTGCAAATACATTTTGTGACATCGCTGCGGTCAATGCTCACAGAGAATCAATTTTTTCCGCCCGCGGGAATTTTCCGCGAAAGGAGGAATTTTTCGCATTATCCTCTATACAGTTGCGAATCGACGAATATTTTATATTTGCTCGGAATTCCGGACTTTTATTCCATACCTTTTAAATTTCGGCTGGAGCTCAAACCGTACCTCGTTCCCATATTGCATCCCTTATGGATTTTTCTAAAAAGTACTCGACGACATGCGATGCCTCTCTCTCCTTTTGATGTGATGTGAGGAAGGTTTCATAAAGTTAATGGAGAGCTTCTCCACGTAGTATACTTTGATCTTTTCTGTACTGTGAAGAATCATACGGCTGAATCGATATTGGTGCTCCAAGGTTACATAATTGGGTATACGATGTCTATAGATAACAGTAATGATAATGTTTTTACGGGCGTTATCTCTTGAACGGTTCAAAGTAAATTGATATAAATTCACAGAATGAATTCCAAGAGAAACCCAAATAACAATAAAAATTGTATCAAATCGTTAAAATATAACATATCAATAGGTGATTTATACATCAAACCTCGGAAAAATTCAGTTAAACAATGCATTCTCCGTATATCAATGTATCGATACAATTCCAATGCTTTCAATGTAACTAAAATAATCAATACGTATACATACAACATCAATATATGTCAATATATCAATATAATCTAATTGTGAGCATAGCCAACTCTTGAACTTCGTGACTGAATTATAAGCAGCCTTGCAATAAATTCCATTTAAAAGGAAAACAAACTTCTTGTTTGGTCACATACGACGTCAAAACCAACATTTAAAGTTACTTATATTTAATAAGTTGAAGTGGGATAAAAATATCTCGGTTTCTTCTATAAATCTATTAGGTTAGCTAATTATACATCATAACTTTTACATTATTATAAAAATATGTTACAATTGGATTAATCATCTGGTGGCAACTCATATTACATAGAATACAATATATTCACTCATTACATTTATAACCTGAATACAATACGTGTCAACAATACAATAATACAGTGCATGAAACTCTCAGCTACACTTAAAGTATACTTTTACTACTTCAAAACAACATTCTAACTGTATATTATTTAAAAATATACAAACATTTATATATGACAATTCACTAACTTATCAACTATATTGGCATTAGATTATGCTATAACTACTTATGTATTATCTAATTGTGTATTAACTAATTACTTATTATACCAAGTTATGCTTTTACGATTATATTGAATTATGTAATTTTATTATTCGTTCAGCTATGTATTATAAAGCGTCCGTTTACCACCGTTAAGGCTTTACTTAATACAACAAGTAAAGGCTTCGACAATTGAACTTAATTATGCATTGTAATCATTCTTCCAACTAACAATGTATTATAAAGCTTCCTTTAAGCATTGTTAGGGATCGCCCGTATGCTTTACCCGTGGCGACACCTTCAGGATAATTTACGCGGGGATCAACCAGGAAAAAGGGCGCCGGGAGAGCAGTCGGTATCGACCGGTAACTCTTAATATCTCCGAAACGCAGTGACCTTGGTGATTGTGACAGCGATTGCGACAGCCTCCATCGAGAGCTGTTCTGTTGTTCTGGAAGCGTCTGCTTCCCCTTCGGCGGGAGGAACAATTAATATTTAAATCGGCGGCACCGCAACACTCCTAAGTCATTGTTTACCATCGTCTTTCTCACAGTTGAGGCAAAAGTTGGGCTTTCAGATTTTCCGTGGGCGAAACGCAAAGACGTGGTTTTTGTGATAATGGCAAAATGTTTAATTTTTCCCTTTGTTTCGCGCGATACTCACATTAATGGATCTTGTTTTTAATTGGCTCGTGTTAGAATTGTTGTTACCCTTGTTTCTGCTTCCTTATCTTCACGAATTAAATATTTTCCGGTCATATTTTGGTTCAGGATGTTTAAAACAGTATCTTCCGTTTACTTTTCCCAGTCCCGTTCATAGCTGTATTTGTTAATATGGATACCGCAGGGGTATGAGTGATTTTGAGTAATGGTTTCATGTAGTCACACCTCTCTGTATATTACGAAGCGTGTTATTCATATAGTAAGTGTTGTATGAAGTGGATTTTCTCCACTAATAACGTTATTAGTTCGTAAGGAAAATAATGGAAAACTACCTCACTCCTCACCTTGTCTAGTAAGCTTTCCAGGGCTTATCGTAGCTTATGGTGAAGGGAGTGAGTATCAAATCAGCCATCGTTCTGATTACTTTACAGATAAAAACTTCTGCTTTGATTTATTTGAATATATGAATTAACATGTTTTGTTGATAGTTCTCTATCGTTATCTCAAGAACAGTTGCTACTGTTGATACCGGATACTAATTTTATATAAAAGACGATTAACCTTCCGTTGGTCTGTAGTAATAAAAAATTGTATTCCTCTTCCCAATATGAATTACAAGTTAAAGAAAACATTATAATCAAAGGAAATAGGTTCCCTTTAGGTGACTGTCACCTGATTCAGGATTACCAAATACAAAATTGATTAAATGATCAATAAGAATAATACAGTAAAACATAAAAAAGCTTTAGTTGAATCAATATACCTTATCAAATTCCATTTATTTCGTTTCTTTGTAGTATCAATCTGTTATCTTCAATGGTAAATTGCCTAAGTCTCTATCTTTTAACTCTTGAGAGTATCACGAAGTTCCTAAATTAACTTTTGTTAAAGTATTGTATACTGATCAGATTCCAAATTGGTTTGAGTATTTTTCAGTTACAGTAATCCGATTTGGTAATTTATTCAATCCAAAATTTCTCTTGCAAAATTTCAACCGATAACCTGTAAGATCACCCTTCTAAGCTCTCAATAAAGTACGCCAGATGTATTACTTGATCACATCCACCATTAAAACATCCTTCCAGGTGATTAGCAAACACGATCACGCCTCTAAAACGCGTAGACGTGAAATCGCCTGCGCAGAAACAGAAAGAAAAACACATCTCCGCTCGGCTGAAAGAAGAATAATAGACCGCTTATTGTGTCTTCGCTAGTGTCGAAATGCTTTCTTTATCCTCGGTCGGGAAAATCTCAGCACTTTTTCGCCGAGAAATATTAATCCGAGGCCCTTATCCGCGTTGCCCAATCCGGAGAAATGTTTTCTCTCTCTCTCGGAATTAGGCCATTGGCGAATATGTTCAATGCGTCGAGAAATGGTTTCGAAGTTGCGTTAGACGGAGTGGAAGTAGGCTGGGGTATTGGGGTCATAGAAAGAGCAATTGTTGTTACTGCATTTTGAAGACTGTCGTAATTTTCTCGTGGCATAACTTTCTCCGTCTGGATGGAGAGATGTGTAGTATCGATAGTTTGGTAATTACATGGTGGATTTCGGAATCGAAGTGGTCTTATCCATGGTTGGTTGTCCACTATAGAGACTGCTATTGCACAGTATGTATTTAAAATTGCTGAGTTTCGAGTGTACAGTAGCGTATGACTCTTACGGTAGAGGCCCGACTTGTTCTCCAATGTTATCTCAACTTGTGAAATGCTTAGGCTCGTTCGTTATACGAGCTAGGTATTTTCGTTTGAGAAAACGTCACCGAGATATGAAGCTTAAAGTTATTTATTAAAAAATCTAGTCAGAATTTATACAGGGTGTCTGTGTTGGGCATATAATAATACAAAATTAATTGATTGAGATATTTATAGTGGATAGCAGTTTGCTTCTACAAGTTTGTTAACTCGAAATGTTTTTTTATGTTTGCTTGATGTTACAGTAATTGTGAGGGATTTCTTGGATAAAGATCGCTTGATTAGGAGAGGTAGTCCATCGATTGCTTTGCTCCCTAGAAATCCAACCATGAGGCCACTTTGTTATTTTCTGTGGGTGTTTATCAAGAATCAAAGTGTACCAGGCACCAGTTCGTGATATACCAGAACTGCGCTATCTAATTCCTGCAGTTATTGCGAATTTATTATTTTTATTGTTACTCCTACAATGCTGCAAAACACTTGGAGAGACTAAAATATAGATTAGATATCTTTTTGCCGCTAATGGTGAACATATCGAGGTGTATTAACTGTGTAAAAAAAACATTTTGGGTTACCATACTTCTGGAAACTAACCACCAATGAATATCTTAATTAACTCTCAAGTTATTACATATTGTAATATTATACGTGTAACCCAGACAACCTGTATATCATTGTAATTAAGTTGCGACAGAGGAAATGGGTTAATTATTGAGAGGATTGGGGCTAGCAAAGAAAGTTGAGGGTAGAATGCAAGGGACAAACAGAGGGGAAGACAAAGACAGAAGATGCTAGTTATAAAGAGTAGGGTAAGCTACCAATAAGTGATGAAATTGGGCGTTGAATAGGGATTTTAATCCACATTAACCTACCGAGAGGTTGAACAATCACTTACGTAGCGATGCGCCCTGCGAAAAATGAAGAATAGAAATTTGCAGGTCATAACGGGGAACTTTCACTATTTGAGCTTTTTATTGTCATCAACGAGACTTCTCGGATAAGGGAAAAGTCTCATGCTTTATACCCAAGACGCTGTATTTCGATGATTAAATTTCTCGCTATAAATAACAGATTAAGATGAGAAATTCCCTCATTGTTTTTAATTCAGCTTTGCACACAGCGTTAAAGCGCTTTAAAATTTTAAAGAAAGTTCAACGCTGTCCACTTTTGAAATGATAAAGAGGAAGTTGTGTGGACTCAAATTTTATGCGCGAGAATTTAATCCTGATTTCAATGCCACGAAAAATACGTCTGTATATTCATCAGAACTGGCGTTTAAATTTTTCTACTTCATTCTGGGAATTTTGTCCTTTATCTGTCACATCATGGGACCTTCTCTTATATTTTAATATTTCCCCGATAGTTTTCTCTCTCTTGTATACACTCCGTGCAGCTCATAACTATGGGTGATTTTAATTTCTTGCGAACTAATTAAATGCGTGAAGATCTGCATGATAAGTTTTAAGATTCTTCCAGAGTGTATCAATGTTCAATTTAAGATTGTGAGATTTTATTTACCTGCTTGTTTTGCGTAGTGGGTGTTTGGTGTTGTGAGTTCATGATTTAATTAGTCCTTATGAAAAATATCTTAAATATTTCAGAATTATAACTCATAGACACAAGTGATGAGCTCCTTTTAAAGCTGCGTGTCAGTGGAAAGTTACGTTAGAACATAAATATGTTATTCAATATCTTGGGGTCATGGTTTAAAAAAAATTGGTGAACATATTGTAGCATTGAAGCATATACTGATATACGACGCACTTTCCGCAGTGTCTATATTTTGTTTGTTATTTCATCAATCATGGATTTGTCATCATCTGATATGTTAGCTTCAATTTCGATGTTACTGAACAGCTCTAAAAATACCGGAGAGTCTGTATAGGATCTGATTTATCTATAATTTCTGTACCATTGTGAAGGTAAAACAGTACAGCCTTTCCGCGGTTTATTTCGTTTGACACGGGCGCATTTAACCCGCTAGCAACGCCATCTGTTTACCGTTGGCGCCACCTATACTCGGACCCCCATTTTCCCATGCATACGTTCAAGGAAAGACGGTGGCGATTTTCAGATCGATCTCATGGTCCGGTGGTCTCAATCGGGGGTTGTCGGCGGTACCCTTGATGGAACCGTGAGTGTGACCGTAAGCAACTTCGCGATCCAAGCAAGCGTGAGGAGAGGTGAAAGTTTTGATTTTTCCTCCACTTTCACCCTCGTTCCCCTCACCACTTTCACTGCTTCCCCTCCGACTCCCCCGCACAAGTCTTTTAACGGAGATTAGGTAGGGGAGGGGAGAGATCGAGGTCGGCGGAGTCTGCGGGGATTTTCCCGTTCCTTCTTAATGAAATCTTTTAATTCCGAAGCGAGGCGGCCATTTTCGGCTTCTCAAATATTTACGCTTCGGGTGTCCGTGCAAATAGTTTTAATCCGTTGGATGGTTGGGGGTAAGTGTTTTACGGCCAATTAAGAGGTGTCTAGGACTCCCGCGGTTATCGCCGCTGGCTGTAGATAATGAAATCAAATAATAATCAACTGTTGAGTAGCTTTTTATGGGACGTAGATGAGCGCGCTGTTGAGTGGAACAGATGGGCAGTCTTCCCAGAGGGCTCTGGGGTTGTTAATACGTTTTTTGCATTGACCACTTGTTGATTTTTTTAAACAGAGTAATTTATTAACTTCTAAATCATTATATTGCCTTAATAACGTTAATTTTGTGAAAGTTCATGTAAATTGTCTGGATTTTCAGGCTTGTTCCTGAAAATATCATTTATCATATTTTGTCCTTTCCGTATTTAAATTTTAGTTGCAAATTTCAATAGGTTTAGCAGGGTATTTTAATCTTTTCCAATGTCCTGACTTAGGTTTTTTCACGTTAAACCAAGAAACACTTTTCTTCCCCTTACTTTTCCTTTTGTCTTATTCCTTAAAGTTCTTTCTTGAATTTTTAATGGCATATGGGTAGTTGTAAGACAAACATTTGTAAGCCTCGATCTCTCCCTGAAGTAAAGTTGTTTATCATTATATTATTGTAATTAATTGTGACTTTTGTATTAATTCTGTGAGGTTTCATTTGCTGATACGCTGTTTAAAAATATAAGACATTTAAAAGTAAACATAATGCATTTTTTATGTCTTAATTCAATATTCTAACGTTGAATGAAACGTTCCTTGCCCAAATAGAGCGGCAGAATACGATTTTATTTTCATTTTTATTAGGTGAGGTGTATTCAGGTTTTAGCAGTTGCAGATATGTCGTGCTCACATGAGAGAAATCGGTGTCCCCGAACGGTTTTGAATAACCCATTTGAGATTCGCAGCTACAATTTTATAGCCCATCTAAATTGTAAGCGACCGATATATAATCTTTCGTTTTCAAGGTTTTTCGTGTCCTATATTTCACTTCTACGTTTCGAAATTGTTTTCTCTGAATGTTATACTGGCGAATCACGGCTGAATACTGCTTCCAAGCGGTTGCCTTTAGAAAGATTAAGGTGAATCATGGTGTTTTGTACAGTATGTAAGTTTAACATATCGAACTGTCTTATACGAAATTTTAATGAATTTTGAGCTTACGGTTTTTGAGTTAATTAAGTCATAGTGATGTATTTTTTTTATTGAAAACGCTCCTTAACTTTTCATGTACAAGCCGTAGCATAGAAGGACACTGTTATACTGTTTTGCAGTGGGTCGTAAATTCTTAAGAGCAGGTATGGCCTGCCTTTTATAGTTCTTTCGTCAAGTATTTAATTTTTATTCTAGATTCACCATACAAACAATTATATTGCTTCATGAATTATAATATCAATCCATAAACTATAATAAATTCGCTTTCAAAATACCATCGGTTGTTTTTTTATGATTTGCATTTCACATTTATTCGTAAGTATACATTAAGTAAATAAATATTGCCAAGCGTAAATTGGTGGAATTTCATATCAAAAACTTTTAATGACAAAGTCAAAAGATAAAACTATTTGTGGAATTCGTACAAATCTTAACTTTTGACTTTAAATGTCATTAAAAACATTTAATTTAATTAAGTAATTAAAAATTAATTTAATTAATTGTTTTTTGTGGATAGGCATGTATGTATATTCATAGTGTAATCAATTCAGTATTGCTTTTACTTTAAATTCAATAAGCCATTTATTATATATTGGACAATAGTTTGGGCATCCCTATGTTAGATAAACTGCCCGGCAAGTAAGAGATCCATTTTTGAGTCCCGGATACGCAAATCTCTCTCTCTCTCTTTCAGATCTTTCTCCAAAGCCGTGTTTCTTAAAGATTTTCGAATTAATTTTTCCCTTTGTGAATAGCGAATAAATACATCCTAAGTTCACACCTTTTCTTCAAAGGATTAAAAAGCGCATTATAAAGAGAGTTTCCTTTGACACCGGCCCAAGGAAAAGGGATCCTAAGAGGTTTTGTCCCGAGAGAAACCTCATTTTTCTTTCATCCCCTCACACGTAGCCACAAGAGTTTGATACAGCTCTCGCATTTCATTACCAACTGGTATTCCGCAGCCCTCTCCGGGTGCAAGTGGATGCGGAGTCCGCACGCTCCGGCACTTTTCCGTAAGTCGCATTCTCCTGACAACCCGTGCGAAGTAGGTCAACAAGTGAAAATTTCAGACCAATATTTTTAGATGAAAGTGCTCTCCCGCGAACACCTTTCGTTGTTTCAATCGATATTTTTTTAAAGCCTTGACGTTTTTGCCGTGTCAATACGTCTGGTTTCTTTTAAAGAATGCATGTGCAACTTTAGTTATTTTGTTAGGTAATGGGTTGACTAAACCGAAGTTCTAGCATCCAAATTGAAGCCAAACGAGAAATTCTTTGAGAACGTCATTACTTTCTACGTTTTGCACTGCGCTAGTCTTGTGGAATTTACCGAGGTCGTGTGCAAATTTATATATAAATACATACTACAAGGTGTCCCAGAAATGACGGGTGCATTTTTAAGTTCGAATACAGAAAACGTAAAGCGACAGAAATGCATCGTAACTAATTTTGTAATAAAGTGTGCCTGGAAATTTACTGGTCTCCAAGAATGATAAATAAAACTGCGCATTTATTTCGCTTTTATTACATTTTTAAATGAACCCATGAATTGTGGGACTCCACGTTCGATGAGAGAAGATTATGTATATTTGAGTCAGTCTTGATGAAATTTACCTGTAAGGAATTCAAAACGTTCACTTAAAAGTTAAAATTTCGATATTTCCTTCATTCAGCTTTAGGGAAGAAAATTCAAACGAAATGAATTGTATTGTTGAATGAAAGGTGCAGTAATTAGATCATACTGCACTGAATAGTTTTGAGCACATAACGAACAATTAGTAACATAGAACCTAGATTGAAATTGACGTGTTTATCTCCATTAAAATCGATTAGTCATTACTAGATACCCCGCTATGAAATATCACTTGTTAAATGTCGGAAGCATGCCTATGATCACTCTTGATAGATATTTCAAACCACGCTCTGTCAGAAAATAATTCGTCAAGATTTTTTTGTTTGTTTTGGGATGCTATGTTGGCTGTTATGTACAAGAATCTAAATAGTTTAAGGAATCTTCTAGCAAGAGAATTGCAAAATTACCGTAAGTTACCATTCTATGTAACGCTATGCATTACTCAGCGAATTTTACGAATGGTGGGAATTTCTCGTGGTATTCACATCATGAACAGAATGTAGTAGTAGTAAGCTCAGTCATCGTAGTTCATTTCAAAGACTTTCGACGTTTTAACAGTGAGTTCTTCAGCGTTCGTCGGAAAAGAAAACACTTCACAAAGCTCTAAGTCGCTCTGGGATCTCTCCATTCTCAACTCAACGCAACTATTTCTTTATTTCTACAGCCCAATCGTTTATCAAGTCCTTATCATTCCAATTTCCCCACTTGAATCCGAATCGCGTCTATTTACCACTTTACACCCGAAAACGGCGAAAGAAGTAATTTCGCCAATCGCTTCTCGATTTCATTCCAATAATTACGCGTAGGGCCAATCGGGTTTAACGGAGTTTCTGTCCAATTGGAATTTAATTTCCCCGAGAACGATTATTGCAGATGTACCCTCAGCAGCTTTTCGGGACAATTAATTCGAATCGCCTCGCTATTGCGTTGAAAAAGGAGATTTATTATGTGGCTGTCATTAGCAGAGTGCTACTGGTTGTCGAGGCCTCTGTGTCTACACAAACGCCGTTGAAAAGTACTGAATACACCTACATAGCCCCATTTCAAATTTTCGTTCAAATTTACTGCTTTATAGGTCGTTATTGATGTTTAGCTGAATTTACTGGTAGTTTATATTTAATAAATCCACAATAAGCAGTGATTTTTGACGTTGATTTTGTTTGTAATTTACAGTCTGAAAGTAATGCTCTTTTAAGTAAAGTCATTCTCAATTGCATTTTAGTTTACCTTTAGGAGAATTTAATTACTTACTGTAATGATATTATGAAAGGTTAGTACGAACAGCGATAGATGTATGTTGCAGTTATATTTAACGAGAAATTCAGTTAAGGTATCATAAAAGGAAAATACAAAATTTAAGAAAATAATTCTTGTTATATTACCATCGTTTTGTAAAATACTTATGGAAAACTATATAAAAATAATAATATGATTTGACTGAGTTGTAAATAAATAAAATATTTAGCAGTTTTTGTTTTTCTAAGTTATGTAGGACTCATCAACACTGACCCTATTATATTCCTCTATTGATTTTAACCTAACAAAAGTTTTGAGGTTCGACTTTAAATTTTCCAATCTAAATAGCACCTTTTTTTGGTCTTCCTAGCAAACTTCTTACTTCCTTTTAAATCGAACCAATGTGTGGCTATTTGTACAATTTACGTTTGGAATGGTGTGAACGTAAATCAAATTCTTTATTTGTTTTTGCTTTATTCGTATTGCCAAACTTGTCACACATGGAAGCGTGAGCAAACATGTGATGCGAAGATATTTTTTGTGTGTAACGTTTTCGTACGGCTTCCTCCTTACTTCGCTTTATTTTGACCTCGTTATCTGTTATCAGAATGTGTCACGTTGAGGGCCATTCATGACACGAAAAATTATTAGAGGAGAATCTCCTGATGTGACCTCAGTGGATAAGAAGTCGGCCGGTCTTCCTCCAATGCATCTTTTATAAATCCGAACCCTATTTTTTTATTTTCTTTGCTGTTGAATAACATTGTTAAACATTCATGGAAACGGATTATACTCTGTATGTGTAGATTTTACTGCTGTTTAATTCTAAAAGCATCAAATTCTAAATTACTTACCTTGCAAATATAGAGTATTATTTATTGATTCGAAATCCGCCTTCTCATTGTCCTCACACTAAAAATGGAATAATGGATAGCCAAGTGGATAGCGCTATCCCACCTTGCTGTACCGGGTTCGATTCCCAGTGGGAGCCCTAATGTGCGATATGATCTTAACTGTTGAAGTAATATTAATATAGTTTAAATTGATTATTTACGTTATTTTTTCGCTTGTGTAGTATGGAAGAATTACGTCAAACAAGTTTTATTTAACAGCGTTATTGATTAAAAAAATAAAGGTAGAATGAGAAAAAACTGGTTGAATGTTACGATTGGGGTTATTGAGAATAAAGACTACGAGTAGTAATTAAAATGGATTGCAAGAAAAGATTTATAGGCAGGCTTAAGCAAAAGTTTTATGCAGTTATAGAAAAGCATGGAATATTGTGAATAAACGATTCATTTAAGGACTCCTTGAAGAAATAACGGTATTGATTCATACTTATATATGTAAGCAGTAATATCTGAAGATCGTTTTTTAACATCAAATCGCAACATTATTACCTTCAGCCATTAATGAGCACTTTATTTGTGATGAAAATGAAATTTATCTTGGCACAGGAGCAAGGGTTAGAACACATGCCCGGAAAGTGGGAGACCTGGGTTCAAGTCCCAGCCATGTCCCTATTTTTCATGTACGACATTATTTGAGTTACAAAAAAATTACAAGACGTGATTGAAAACAATAATTCTTTGTTTTGGCCAGTTTCCGAGATGGATTGAACCGGATGGCAAACATCTTTTAAGGTTTCCCAATTTTCGACTTTATAAACTCCCATTTTTGACGAGAGGGTATCTTGTGGAAGCGATCTCCGTTTCCTTCCGCTGTAAATCACTTTTCTTCACACGTTCACGACGGCGTTGCCTAAATTTGTGAGAATATCGTGACTCGTTCTGCCATTCGATCGTTTTCGATTCCCCATAAGGTCATACGGACTGCAATAGGTTGCGGAACTCTTTCCGAGTTTATTTTTTCACTTCGGTTATGAAACTGCATGAGGGACTGATGTGCGGCTGTGTGTTAACCGACTGCTTTCGTCTTTACTGCTGCCAACCTATCGGTTTTTTCACCGATTCTCTTGTATGCAATGTTGTGTCTGCTAACGAAGATGTTCTGTATCGGAATCAAAGGCGTCCGCTGAAACCTTTGTTTGTCGTGATGATATCACCCGTAATGTGTCAATTCCTAGGTATAAAAATAGCAGAATTATCTCTGTATTTTACTAGTTAGGACGATATGGATTTGGTCTCTTCTGAATTTTTTCGTACACCGTGACCTACCTTTACAATCCTGGAAATATAAAATATGATAATCGGAATTTATAATCGTTATTCAAGTGAAAAATCTCATATAAAACTAAAAAAATTGTTTATAGTCACTGCTTATTGTCACTTTGTACCCTAAGTATGCTGTAGTTTGTGAAACAGTTAACAAATAAATAATTAAGTACTAAGTAGTTTATGATAAATAAATCTAGGAGTCAAGCATAAATGTTTCACGTGGATTCTATTATGGCCTAAAACACAGTGTATCGCTGGGTAGTCAAATTTAAATTTGGAACTAAATTAATTTTAAAGGAAAACCTTTCAATTGTTGTAGTCCCTCTTCATTGTCTGGAAATTCCCAATAGAACTTCGTCTCCATCTTTGTGACATGATTTTAGTTATATGAATAATCATATTTATTTTATGCAAAGACGGCAAAAAATGGTAGCTGAAAATTTAATTTTAACATTTTTCCTCATTTCTTGGGAAGTTTTGCAGAGCTAATTATGAAGGTATTAGAGGGATTGGATGGTTTAAAGTTTAATAATAGCCAAAATCTTTTCCCATTTCATGCACGTTTTTATATTGATACTTTTAACAATGCTATCGTTTGCTTTAAAATGTAATTTCAATTTTCGCTTCGCCTATTCGTGATTAAAAGTTTTATGGGAAACCCATCCTTAATAATAATGATTCAATTCATAACAGTACCTGGAATTCAGTACGATGCACGATTCATCATTTTCCTCATTGAAGAATTCCTCAAATAACCACCTATAAATAGACACAAATCGCTGATTCTGAATCACAGTTGGGTAATTATCATCGAGCTTCGTTCATCACGAAAGGAAGCGTTTCACAATGTCACGAGAACAAAAATATTCTCTGTGGCCGTTGTGGTGGATTTAATGAATCGCACAAATCTAAATATAACCTTCACTTTGATTTTCTTGGCGTTTTTTTAATAGAACATGCGAATCAAGTCGCTGTTGAGGTTATCGAAGGCCAAACTTCGATGGCATTAAAAATATACATCCCCACTGCTAATGATAAACTTCCTTCCTCCGGCCTCCCGTTGTTCCAAGTTTTGTATGAACTCCGATGTTTCCAACGAGTTGTTTTCCTCTTTGATCTTCAATTAAGCGTTCCACCTTGCACGGAACGCGATAACTATGACCTGTACTATTTCATTCGGTGAATAAACACGTTTTCTCGTTGGGTAATGCCTAGAGCTGCCTTCATTCCCTCTGAAACCTTGCGAACTTTCTAATCGGCAGCGAAGGTTACACTTCCTGAGGACAGTTGAACGTGGGGAGAAAATGTCATCATTTAGGAAGGAAAAAACTGCAGAGGAGTAATCCTAAACGGTTGAAGCATAGCTCGCCGCTTCCACTAACAGCCACGAGATTTTTCATAATCGCTCAAATTAATCTATGGTTATAGAATTCAATAGTTATAATACTTTGTTGTAATACTCTGGGTACAGAAACCCCTAAGAGCAGTAACATAGGTTAAATTGAGATTTGCGTGCATGATAAACAATTTTAACATAAGGTTGGAAAGTTAATTAGAGAACACAGAACTATTTTCTCCAAATGGCTGCAAACGCAAGATTCTAAATAAAGAGTAGAAATATAAAAGATAAAAGGAAAGGTAATAAGTAATACACATTATATATAAATACGTACAAGGATATGTACTCATTAATCCATATGTAGGTAGGTTATAATTATTTTAATTATAATAATATTAATGTAATTAAGTAATTATATAACTTTATCCTAAAGTTTTGAAGATTTGCACAGTATTTTAAATTATCTGGCAGGAGATTCCAATAAATAATTAACCAGAACATGTCCACGTAAGTGAAGCACAATGTGTGTATACACTTTTCTTAGCATTCCATAGGGAGATATCTAAATCACTACCATTTTTCAGCATCACTCATACCCTGGTAGCTTTCAAGTCACCACAGCTATGAGCAAGACTGTGACATAAGTTAAAGAAAGATACATTTTGCTTTATCCTGTGCCCAAAGATGAATGAATGATATTCCAGATGTGGTAACAGGACCATAATGGGTGATGAACGTCATTGAAATCCTCAAGCGGATTTGCTTCAGCGAATGCACCTTCACGAGTCGCACACACACACCATGGCGGTGCTCAGGCGTTTGGTGAAAAGTGACAAACATCTCATTAGCTTATCGGCGTGAGGTGTTTTTTTCCTCCGAGAAGCCTCGATAAGTGGGCGGAATATGTCGCGGGAACGGCCGATTAAGTGGAAGTGCGAGTCCCCGATCGATTTCAATATCAGCGTTCCTCCGCTCATCCTTTCCCCGCTCGAAACTTCCCTTTTAGCGGTATCTTCCGCCGGGTTCGCCTGGCACACTTTCTACGGTCACACCGGAGCGATTTCTTCGCCGCTTTGTCGAAGACGGACGATTCTGCTCGATTTGAGCGGAATTGGGTCGACGGTGGTTGCTGGTACCACTATGCTATTGTTGACTCCCGCGGATAATTTAGTATCGACAGCCCGCGTGCCGTTCCATGGCCCTTTGGGATGATTATGAAACTATTTGTCGTCCGCTACCGGGCGATTGATTCCAGCGCTATGGCTGTTTTGGATGGGTGGGTCAGAGTTTGTCCGGGTAGCAGGGCTGGTCATACCGCCTTGTTAGGCAATGAGATTGGCCCTCAGTGACAGGGAATAGAAATGTCTCTCCTATTTTAAATATTCATCGCGATAGAAAAGACAGAAAAGTATGAAAAAGCAACTTAAAATAACTCCATCAACTTTAATGGAACCAGATGCAATACGAGAGAATTACCCCTTACCTTAATTATAAGTACAATTTGAGACCGTGCTAAGAAGAAAATTTTATATAATTAGTTAACATATGTTGCTGAAATCCCATTTCTAAAGTTTACCAACATAGAAGTAAACTACATGTTTGTTGATAATTATAAATTTGTGCTATACTCAACAATGAATTTAAGCGGATGTAGTTGTATTTGTTTAAATACATATAATATTCGTCATTAATTTAATATAAAGACCGAGATATTGCTGAAATCCACACTGAAAGGATGATAATAGATTTGCAATTTTCTTTATAATATAATAAATTCTTGGTGACCTGATGTTGGCTAGTTAACGCCTTAATTGGCAACTTCGGTGAGTTCTGTGGAAGAGTATACATCTGTCTTATTATTTCAGTAATATTTTATCAGGTATTATATCACTGGATTATAGATTGAATTGAATATTGCGTGCGTGGGGCTCAGCGGACTCTACTAAGCCAAGATTTTTCTTGTAATCGCAATTTATTACTGCTTTACCTCACCAAAATATTTACCTTCTGTAATTCCTCTCTTGAAAGGCAAATGTAGTCTATCATCTCGTTTTCCTCTACATTATTGAATACATCACTACAAACAATCACTCGTTTATTGGTATTATTATCGAATAACAGTTTATCGTTGTTACGTACACAAAATTGAGGAGCAACAATCAACACCGAAATTATCGCGAGGTTAATCAAAACGTGGCCTCAACAATTGTCCGTTATTGAGCGAGTTATTGCTGCCTCAAGGCAGCTCAAGTCGATATTGTTAAGAGGATTGAAGTATCGGTTTATCGAGAACCACTTGTGGCTTATAGTCATCTATAACTTGCTTCCGGGTAGATTAAGAAATAATTCGAGTTTCAACCTAAATCATAGTGAAAGAACGACAGTAAAAGAAATTTGATAGTTGCATTTCGAGAACGGCTTAGAAACAAGAGAAAGAAATCGTTACGAAACAGTGAGTATCTTTTCACGGTAGCTTCGACTACAGCTTTTACTATTCCACTATTGTCAATTAATTAGTTATCGACAGGGAATCATATGTAGTATATATTTACTTACTGGGTATCCCTCAGAATTCAAATTTGCTAAAATCTCTGTGTTCGCTATGAATTTCAATTTGATCTCGAAAAAATCTTTGAATGTCTATCAGCCTTCCCTTTTCAGCGTATCCTATGAGAAGAATTCATTGTGATAATAAACTAAAATTCAGGATTTTTGGCTGTATTTTTTTGTTGAAAAGTTTGTATACTGAAAATAGCCAAAGTCGGTCGGTGTGTAAAACAGTTCTTTTCTTTGAGACTTGAAAAATGTTACATTCTCACCAAGTGCCCCCGACACCACACAGTTTATCCTAAGTAAACAGCATATACATGCGTTTTTGCAAGCAGCTAGTGGCATAAGAGATGAACTTATTAAAGATTATTTGCCTCATTCCTTTCCTTTTTCATGGAAACTGCGCAAGGGTTAGAACTTCCATTTTGAACTTTCCGCTGCTTCAAAAGGGAAACGGGCAGCTTTCTCTCCGGAGATAGTTTCATCTTTACGCGGCTTGCGTTTATGAGCTGGAATCAAAATTTAGTATCCTATGACTTCCGCTAGACGTGTAAAATTCCGTGATTTCAAGCATTTTGCGTGGTTTTTGTCCCTTTAAAAATCGAGACATATGCAATGGAATCTTAGCTCTGAGTCTACAAGGAATAATATATATATATACAAGCAGTAATTTATGAAAAATTTTGAAAAAGACAAATGCCTTATCGAAAGTAAACAACTCAAATAAAATTGATGAACTCAAACTTTACTTCGTGGAAATTTGGACTTCGTGGAGTTGGTTACTTGAAAGAAGGACAACTTTGTAAGTTCCACAATTGTTAATTAATTGTGTAATTAATTATTCATAATTTTCCTTTAGAACGAGTTCTAATTACTATGGTGACAAGAGGTTAGAGTGATTTGTTTATCTAGAAGAAGCACAACTTTGTAAGTTCCACAAATGTTTATTCAATATGTAATTAATTAATAATTGTGGAACTTACAAAGTTGTCCTTCTTTCAAGTAAACAGCTCACTCCAACCTTTTATCGCCATGACGATAGAACTCGTTCTGTAAGAAAATTACGAATTTACTACCAAATAGTATATTTTGTGCATTTGTTGGCTCATTCAAGGTAGTAATAAGTCTCATAGAAACACTAGAAGGAATTGATACTTATCAACTCCTTTATTTTTGAAAACGCTGCACATTTCACCTTCGCTTTATGATTGAATCTTCCCCACCATCAACTTATCCTTGTAAGTTTTGGTTTCGAACTTTTTGTGGATTTACCTCGTACATATGCAAATAAAATTAAAGTGTGCATTGAAGGGCAGCGGAAGAAAACCCTCTAATATAATTGATTGTCTCATTGAAATAAATATAAAAGCCATTTCCCGCGAATATGAGTTTATTACTCACACAATGTTCGTGAAGCATGGAAGACATTACTTATGAATATTTCTTGCGATGATTACCGAGTTTGCCTTGTGATGAATCACGAGATGAAAACCCGTCCGTGAAAGACCTTTACCATTAAATCTTGGTGTCACATTATGCTTTTCATGAATTCATATTAATATTCTCCGTTTAATTGAGGATCTTACCTCAATGATATATGATTCTTCCTGATGTACTCTAGTTCTAATTTACTTTAATTAAAATTTTTCGTTCTTAATATTTATGTTTTTTTCTTTCCAGACTATGTCAGCGGTGGAGAACTTTTCACGCATTTATACCAAAGAGAGCATTTTTCAGAAGAGGAAGTCAGAATATATATAGGAGAAATCATCCTGGCGTTGGAGCACCTCCATAAGGTAAGGGAATATCTTCATTATCATTCTTGAGTAGACGTTTTTTAAACATTTATCTTTATTTCCTTATTATTACTACTAAATGGCCTCTAACGTCCTAGCAGAAAACCGATATTCTATTTATTTTGGGAGAATTTGCAGACATATTTTGTCACCTGTTTAGTTAATTCATCTAAAGGACGATTTTTAAAGTAATGATTTTATTTAACGAGATAATGATCTTTGTAGAAGTACTTCTTTTTTTTAATCACGAATATCTGGTTTTTACACTTTTCTTTCGAAAATGAATATTCTTAAACAAATCTTGGAAATTTATAATATTTACTACATTTACATTTAATTTTAGTATTCTATTTTCTGGAACTAAATTTCGTAAAGAATAATGGTTTTTGATCGTTTTTTACGGTGATTTAAATAGCTTCGATATTGAATGTTAATTCTCTCGGGAAAGGAAAGTGATACTTGGTAGTTAATTTGGCTCTATTAAGGTAGGAATTCATTTCTAGAACGTAAATGCTCGTCATTTTCATTGCTCATAATGGATTCTGTTAGTCTAAGAAACTTTAGTTACTGACGTTTTAGAGATTTTATAGCTGTATCGTGAATTCGTCGTCCAAGGGTTTCATTGTACTGTTTATTATGACGTGTCTTTCGGAGTTTTTAAGGATGGCATTGATTTCCTCCTTGTTTTCGTTCTTTTTCGACGAATTCGCTCTTTGCATTTGTTTTTAGCCGTTTTTCGGCCTCGAGAAGACGAAAAAAGTCAACAAGTAGCCCAAAGGCCATTCCGAAGGATAAATGGAATATAAAACAAATCTTTCCGTAGCAACGATTGTTTCCCGGAGACATTTTCTTTCTTTATCCATAAGTTTCCTCTCCAATCAGACATTCCGCGGATTATATCATGTTTTCTTTTTGGACTCAATCTTGGATATGTTTAGTCAGATCGGTGCGTTAGAACTCTGAGCTTGCTTACTTGCGAAATAGCGATGCACGCGAATTCCTCTTCCCCTCCAGCGATTAGAGAAATAAACACGAGGAAAAAATATCTTTGGCAACGTTGCTTTTCTCATTGGCTATTCAGTCTGCCCACTCACACCCAAAGGGAGCAAATTAAACAAACCATGGCGAATGCAGAAAAATAAATCATCGAGCTCACTCCTCTGCTTATTCTAGCATTTAACCCAATTCCCGACGACATGAATCGCTTCACGAGGCTCCAAATTTATTTGTACTCCTCCCAGACTGATTCCATTGCGGTAATAACCACGGACGATTTCGCGGAAAAGCTCGTTTGCATCGCACACAAAGGTCACTCGATTGATTAGCATCTTTGTCGAATCAAGGAAATGATATTTGATATTTTGGACGCGGTCCGGACGGGTTGATTGTCAACTTTTTGGGCGGTAAAGTAATGGAAGCAGGAAATTTTAAATAGCCAACGTTGGAATACGTTTTGCGTCCGGGATTAATTTCCGCAGTGTCCGGATTTCCTGTCCGGTGGATAAAATCCCGCCAAATTCGCCCAATTAGTTCTGTAGCGCTTTGGGAAATTGGACGTTGTTGAAATCCGATATCCCCGCCGAATTATGCCGCTCGTTGACAATTGCGTGTCGCAACAATCGAATCGGGCGATAATGGATTCGAAATCTGTCCCATTTGACGGATTCATAACTAAAGGCTTCCTTTAAGCACTTTAATTTGGTCGCCGGTATGGATTGAGGCATGTCATTAATTTAAGAGAACCAGTAATTTTATTTCGTCTTCCCGCTTCCGAATTCTGATGCAGCTGTTGCGACTGAACCAGATTTTGATGAGCGTGTAAATCGAGGCCTTGTCAGTCTGTTTAGATGTGTCAGTAGTTTGCACGTATCTTCCTTTACCATTCTAAATTAAATCACCTGTGGTTGGCTAGATAGTTCCCAGTTATTCTTCACTTCATTTTCTTCTCCTGTTGGATATTTTCATCTTATTTTTTAATATTATTCGTTATAGATATATTTATGGTATTCTGATAGCAATAATTTTTTAATTAAATTTTTAAGGGAATGCAAGGATCAAAGGACCGGGACTGTTTAAAAAATCAGCCATTCATATTAGCAACATATATAAGCAGCGTCATAAAGTCATTTCATTTTAGCCTTCGAAACATTTTGTTTGGCATTTCTGAAACTACCCTGTTTTACTTAGTGTTACTTGTTCATTCAAACCGGAAAATTTAAAACGTTGATCCGGACCATCCCAAATTAAATCGTAAATTACGCTTATTAAATTTAAGTATTAAAAAATTAGATATGCCGTTTTAGGGATGAAAAAGGAAGACATTACGCAGGTTTGCAAATATTTTAACCCGTAATATCTGCGGAAATAAGCTCACCGATTTCATAGCTATGCATTCCTACCTTTCGGAAACTTTATGATGAAGATTTAAGTATTTAATTCGTGGGAAATGTTCGTATATATTTTCTCATCAAAGAATTATTGGCTTAGTATCTATTTTGTAGCAGTCTCCTCAAGGAAGGATGGTCGTGCGACTCGCCGTCCCTTCGCAAATTAAACCAACTGACTGTTTACTTTCTCAGTTCCCCGCCGTAGACTGGTCGCCCCACTTCTCGTAACGGAGTCACCTCAAATTAATGCCAAATTCACCGAGTTACTCGTCGTCGGCCGCTTTGCGGGCAGTCATTCTTTGGTGGCATCCTCAGCATGCTCTCAGAGAAAAGGATAATTAGAGCCTAGATCTATTAACCCGATTCCTGCGCTCTTAATTCGCGCTCTCTATGGTTAATTGTCAACCTCCTTGACATCAATAGGGCGAAATTTCGACGAATCGTCTGCGTGGGGCACCCATCCGTCCCGCGGAGGTGTTACGTCTGTTCTAATGAAAGAATCCGATTTCTGTGTTTTAGGGAAATGACGCAAACTGTTTTCGGGCGATGTTTTGAACGTGAAAGTTGGAAACCAAGACTTGCTTTTCCTAGTCTAGTTAAGCATTACCCATGGATTATATTCCCGGACGTGTATAAGATAGAAAATCCAGATTGATATTTTCCCGGTAAAGTTTTGCCTGAGGAATAATGATGGTCATTTCCGTTTTCTAATTTAATACTGATAAATCAGTTAGGACCGAATTATCAATTACAAAGAAATAGTTATCAATGATTATTATTGATTTTCGATGAAAAAATCAGTTAACTTGGGAAAGTGTATTGGTTCAGTATCCTGAAATATTTAGTGAATGTAATTTCATTGAGCTTAATTTCTCCCCTTTAACTGATGTTTGAGTTTCACAATTGGACGGTTTCATAGAAAAACCGTTATAGTTCTATCGGAAGGAAGGTGTATAATTACGGTACATTCATGTAATACTGATTTTGTTTTCTATGCGTACTTTAAATGATTCTTATAGCTCGTTTATTCGTCATTTGTATTTTAAAATTCAAAATGGTCTTCCTGCAAAAGAAATTTGATAATTTTTCTTCCAATATTTTGTGTAATATGTTTGTATAATTTGACATTCACGCACACTATTTTGTCTCATTCGATACCATTTATACTCATCGATATCATTAAGTACAGCAAAATTCATTCAGGCTGTTCTAAAGATTTCTAGTCCATGCTTTATTTAATATTCCACCTTTTTATTTGTAGTTCATTGTTTTCTCTATGTCAATAATTTATTTACTTTTCTGGAATACCCGGTTATATGCAAATATTTGTCTGTTTTCGGGTCGCATTACAGGAAAATAAACTCCGAACTCTCGTCTAAATAAATAAACGTTCCCATAAACAATATTTATGTGTCTTTCCCTATTCTGTTGGTGTAGGACATCTTGTTCCTTTTTCTCTGTTTTATTGTTCGGTGGCGGTTTGTGACAAGAGGCTCAATTCGACAAGCTTTTCTGAGGAAGCAATGTAAACATTGTGGAATTGGGAATGCCTTTGGAACGAGGGCAAGGGTGTGGATCATCCGTCGCCTATATATTGATTCAGCCCACCGTCGCTCACACGCGCGACTCAACCTGCAGTTCCGCTTGATTAATTGAACGGGTTACAAAATGCCGCTCTTATTTCGAAAATTAGTTCAAGGGTCATCCGATGAATTAGTTTGATGAATTATCTTCATTTCGGACGTTAATTATTCATTTATATAATCGATTGGTTGTTTACTGTTGCTAATTTCCGATTGAGTTTGCATTGAATCCGTGGATGTTTGTATATTAATTTTAACAGGAAAAGTTCGATAAAAGTTTAAGGCTGATAAAAAAGTAGAATGAGGACTTAGTATTATTGTTAAAAGTGCTCCAAGAGCCAGGAAAATTTTGCATAGATGGGCTTTTATCGGGAATCGGTTCCTATATCTCTTTTCACCAAAGACGAACTTGGTCACTTTTGATATCCATAAGGACACTTTTATTGAACTTAAGATTGTCATATGATGTGAGCATGTATCACCATTTAGACTTAATATTTTACTGGTAAAACCTACAAACTAGAAACTCAGAATTATTATTTTAATAAATAAATTAAGAAGCTTTTACATCAGTATCAACCAAAGAAAAAATTTCATAGTTGAAACCGTGTCTACAAAAGGATTCTGATCAACTTGCAATGGTATCATGCTTTTATAGGATAATAATGCTGTAGTAATGTAATAACTTAGGAGATAATCCCTTTAGCTTTTTGGGATTATTGAATAGCTGGTCCTCGGCTCTGTTCGTGTGTTTGAGATCAGTCTCCAACCCAAAATGAATACAAGAGCGAATAAAATGAACTATCTCTCATTGTCGTATCTTAATATACTACGTAAACACAATGATCTCCCTCGATCTTACACGTTAGCTTTGTCGTATAAGACATACTCATGTATAAATCGAGATTGTCAGCACATTTTACATGCTGAAAAAGCCCCCCCCAGGGCTTATACTCGAGTTAGGGTCCCACTTGCCTCTTCTCCGGTGAAAAAAGTCTGCCGTAGCTGGAAGTCGACTCGCAAATTCCTCATTTGCTCAATTAACTATTATTGGTCAACTTTCTCCTACTCACCTACCGATGCCTCAACTACTGTAATTTTATTGGTATATATTTTTATTTCGAAATTTTCCAGTATATGCTGCATTTCCAGCCCTTATAGGCTTGCACTCGAGTAAATTTGTTTTACCACATTTCTTTGACAAAATTTGGTGCCTCGGCTTACATTCGAGTATATATACGATACTTTAAAATACTCATATAAAATGTGTTATAAACATTTCTATTGCTACACCCAAACATTTTCTTTAAAAGTTATCCTCGTGTTGCTATATATTTAGCACGGTATTTATATTCTCATGGTTATGTCACAACTACTGAAAACGTGTCGTGTTGTTGTTAACTCGCGCGATACTCAATTTAATATTGGAGCGATGGAAATGATTAAGAAAGCCGTGACGTGCAATGGCGGATATTTATAAACATTTCGCCGCAGAATTCCTTCGATTTGCTCAGCCTTGTCCCCATTTCAGAGCCCCGAACTAGGCCAAGCGTATTAGCAGATAACTCGGGACCATTATCAACAAAAGGAGAACTGGAGTGGAATCAATACATGCTTAAGCACGGGAATAGCCAGCCGATTATTTTCTCGATGTAATCACTCTGAATAAACTCGCGTTCGAGTCGAGTACGGGACGAGGATCAGGGAGTTGAATTAACGAATCTGTCTTTTTACGGAACCCTGCCTCTTTCTCCAGCTACGGCATTCGCGTCGAATGGGATTTTCCGTGCCCTTTGATGTCAATGACGCCCTTTTTAATAACTTTTCTTGTCCCGGGAATAAAATGATTTTCCGCCTTAAGGGATCCGGGCTTTGTATCCGAGATCCTTTGCGATCGTCCCAGCCACGGGAGGATATTTTTTTCGTGGTCTATTGGTTACTTCAGAGGAAATTTTTGAGACAATAGCGCCCCGAATTCGGAGTAGGTGGGTCTTTCGCCGGAGGAAAAAAAGATAAAGAATCTTTGGGAAACGGGGTCACTCCGCTGAATTCGCCCGTGCAATCGTTATCTCGGCGAGAGAAAAAAGTTCTAGTTTTTCATTGTTTCTCTTGTTCGCGGGAGCTGGAATTGCATCCATTACGTCTGTTCTCGGTGCTCCGCAAATATACAAGAATATTCGAGCCTTGCTCCTTTGTCGTCCGACTCGTTTAGCATCCTTGAATTAGTAGCGACCGTAAGATGGAAATTTACCCGTCGAGGAATTCCGAGTATTTTTTTGAACGTGCTTGCATTTTGAGAGTAGTAATTAGACATATAAATCTTCAACGGCTATCTTTCCTTGAACTTGGGAATGAAACATTTCTAATACTTTATCAGACATTAGTCAAGTGATATTTATTGAAGCAGTTAGGTATTAAACATCTTTGATACTTTATCAATCATTAATCAAGTGATATGTACAAGTAAATTTTTAATCTCAAACTCAGTAGATATATCTTCTTGTTTTTCTAAAATTGTCAGTACATCTTCTGCCTATGATATCATTTTAGCAATTGATTCCTCTAGTTCTTTTTTCAATACGAAATTCACAGATTGGAATGAAATTATTTAAAGGCAATTAAAGTTTTTTAATAAAATTTTCCTCAATAAACTTCGTCGTAAGTTGTGCTGTGCGACTCATTGAATATTTGTTAATTTTTTCATTGATAAAATGTCTGTGGAATCATGCAACTTTCAAGAGATGAATTGATACGCTTTACTTCAAAAAATATTTTTTCAATTCAATTTTTAATACTGAAATATATAGATGATCAAACTTCGATATAAATCTCTATTAAAAGCCATCTCCTTCACTTCCTTGAAGTTTACCCCACCCTTTAAGTCATTCAACATCTCTTATCAACCAAAAATATTTCACACCATTAGTCCGAAGGTCTGAAAATAATCATCAACACCTTCACATATACGATATCACTTCATCTTTTGAAGATATAAAAGCACCACAGCACCATTCTTTTCCCCGTATACTACCATTTTGGTGTTTAAAAAAAATCAGGGGTAGCATTCCTCTCTTTCCATGTACGAGTCCGAACGAAGTTTCGCTTTATTGCATTCGAGGTTGACATTCCTTTTAAAGCGATTCATAGATCCCATCCGAAAAAGCACGTGGTGTCCGAAGTTGTTAGCTCAAAATGGACACGCCGTGAAACACGTGTACAGTTTCCTTCGTCGCTCGAGTACCCGGGGCAACATTTTTTGCGCCATTTTTCCTCCGCGGAAGTAAACGAAGCATTTCACGCGGGGAGAGTCTAATGCATTCGGGAAAGAGCTCGAAAATGCATTACACCAGTCTCAAAAACGCTTCGCTAATAAAAACGGAAGGAAAATTTTTTGACCGTATTCATCCTCGGAGGCGACAGAACGATGTTCTTTTTTTCCCGGGCGAAGAAAGAATCAAAAAGGGACGGCGGGACGTTTTTTCTATTCATTTCCCGGCGAATAAATCCGCTCGACTCGCCTAGAGAGAAAGGAGTACATCGACGGATTCTCTTCCAAAGTTTCACTCTTTTTTCCCCTCTCTCCTTCCATCTCCTTAATTTGAAAGTGATAGAGCCGCTCGATCCACTGTCTGCGCGATTTTAAGAGAGAAAACTTTTTCGAGGTGGTTTCACAATGGATACCGCCATTTTGAACGAACATACATACTACGTGCCACGCCGCGGGATTTGTTTCGTTCTTTTATTTTTTCGATATCCGAGCGGAATTCGACGCCCACGGCGCTGTTCGATTCGATAATTTATTTCGTCTGGTCGCTCCCGTCGATTTTATTCGGATCGATCTCTCGAAAGGGAGTCTAATGGAGCGGGGATATAGTTTCTGTCTTCCCGCGCGAATCGTCCTGAAATGAGTGTTAATATGGTGTGACTTTGTCGGGGAATTGCTCGCGAAGCTGGAATGCCGGATTTGTAAGGTCAACAGGGTGATTTTGGTGAATGGATGAATTTGTATATTTTTCAAGTTGGAGCGTTTAAAAAATTTTATTGGCTATATGTGAGCGAATGAAGTCAAGGCTACGTTCTATGTGTCTCAGAGCGTTATTAAATGTATTATTTTCTTCGAAGATGCCAATGAAACACCTGAAAATGTGTAAAAAAGTTTCGTTTTTTAAATCGAAAAAATCGGTGGTTGGACTACGATGAAGTTGTATTCATTCATTAAAAATTGGCTGTAATTACATATTAAATAGGCATCTGGTGTACTTTTAGACCACTCTCTTTGGCTAGTTTTTAAAAAGTCATGATGATTAGAAGAGAAAAGTTGATTGACAAACATTGATTGAAAAATTGACAAACTTGTTTTCGTTGATTAAAAAATTAAATGTAGTTACAAACGAAGTAAGCAAGTTGAGTGCTGTTTGACCTCTATTTTCACTTAATCTTTGTGGAATTTCTTTGGTATTCCGATCAGAGTCTCTCAAACTGTCTCCACAAATTATGAAGTTGATACAAATCTGAATCGAGGAAGAGCAAGCAGTTTATAAAATTGTAGATTGGCTACAAAATTTTACTCACTGATGTGAGTTTTATTATGTCCGATTTTTCTACACGTATACCAAGGAATGTTTCTGAAACCCGCCACACTTGCGTTATCTCAAATACAAGTATTGCAGCAGCATTTTATCGGTAAGAAATCAAAACTTTCTCCCAGCTGTAAAGGTAACTCGGCGACGTCGGTAACTCGGAAATTTTACGATTTGCACGCGCTGGGCTGTTAAAATTTTTAAAATCGTGACACTCAGAAGCTTGTCTGGGAGTGGAGGAACGGGATCTCTTGGTACCTGCGTAACGAGGACTACTGAAGACTCGCATGAGATACGAAAAACCTTAAGATTGACCGCTCGAAATTCATGCGTGTGCTGAGTAAATTTTACGCCCGGTCCCCCGTTTTAATCCTTTGCAAGATTTAAAGTTTGAAACGAATTTCATGTTTTGTAATGCTGTACGAAATTGAACTGCTGTCGAATTAATTGGAGGCATGAAGAAATTGATTGTCATGTGTATTCCCAGAATTTTATGAACCCTTCCGATGTTTTTTAGTATTTTATTGCTACCAATGCTTTCACTAGGTTAATGTTTTTATGTATATATTTTGGTCTATGCAGGAAGTGGTCGCGTCCCGCAAAAATTTTCACTGCGATTTGATATTAACTTGAAATGTTTGTTATTTAGTAATACTGTATTTGAGCTGCAGATTAAACAGTTCTGTGTGAAATTGAACTACTGTCGAATATATTTTAGCTATTTGAGGGAAAACTGTCATACATCTTCGAAGTTTAATGGACCCTCAAGATGTTTATTTTTTAAATTTCATTGCGACCTATGCTTAAATTTTATAAGGTTGAGGTAGACTATTTTGCTTCCTGCAGGAAGTGACCTATTTCAAGCTAAAAACGTTAAAACCAATTTTGTGACTATTTTTTAATTTTTTTGCATTTAACCAATTTTGGTGTTAAAACTTTTAATTTGACATTTAGCTTTATCGTTGAGTCAAAGACTAGGCTAGAGATTTAACAGTGAATCAAAATTTCGGTAATACTGTTTTTTAGAAGAATGTTTAACTCGTGGTTTCAGTTGAAGAAGCATTTCCTAAATTTTAGTTTTCGTCCACGTAAACAATGTCGAAATATCGCGCTTGTCGAACGCAATATGGCTGTTCATCCTTGGTAAGAAAAACTTGGGAATATGTGTCGGAAAAAGATAAACATGTGACATTCCATCGCTTTCGCATGCACCTCACAACTTTATGTCCCAAATTTCACGGGCTTCTGGTTTTTCATGGACGAATGACATTCAAGATGGCGTCCGAACGGAACCACCCATAAACGAAGCTTTAAGCGCTTTAAGTGAAAAAACAAAGGAATTCGTGTGCGGCGTGCGACATCAACACCACCTCACGTGACCCGATGGTGCAGGTGACTCGGTCGTTTCACACCTTGTAGCCTTGCCAACCGAAAGTGTCCACCATGCTCGTACGGCTTCCTTCTTCTCCGTGTTCTAATTCCTAAGCCGGTGCTCGCTTTTTCGCCGCTGCGGAGTCCTCTATCTCCCAGGGGATCCGGAAGTCTCCGCTCCCTCCAAGTGGATGTGCCCGTTTTTCCTTTTAAGTTAGTATCATAGGCCGACGTTTTCGCTTTGTGTGGCCGTACTGCAGCTGAAATCCGTTCTCGTTCCAAATGGAAGCAAAACTCGTGTGGTTCATTTACAGCTGGGAATTATGCTACGCTATTGTTATATCTATGTCTGCATTAGACTAAATAATTGATGATTGTAATTCGTTATTTTCTCACTGCTAGAAGTTTGTTGATCGTTTGCGATTCATTTGTTGCAGTTGATTCGAATCTTAGATGATATTTCGTTCAAGGTAATTAACTTCTTTTTTGCGGAATTAAATTCACCTATTTGGTGTTGTTTTTGTAATTGCGTAATTTAGATCGCAATTACTGATTGATTGAGGTGCATTGTCGATACCGCGTGTTATTGGAATGCCAAAGAATTCTGATACTATTTCAATTGCTACGTTATTTTGTTTTCTAATATATGATTTATACAAAGTCATTATCAGCAGTAAAGTTAACTAATTTCTTATACACAACCCAGGAAGGGATGACAATTTTTTATTCTCTTGATTTTTAGAGGAAATTCTTTCTGAACTTTTTTTTCACTTATACATTGCGGAATCTTACATTCATCAAAAATAACAACTCATTTCACTTCAAACAAAATGATTGCAAATTTGAAAGAAATTGTATTCTACTTAATTGTAAATTTAAATTAGGCAATCTTATCTAGACGTCACAGATGTGTTTTAAGGGACGTACTAACAAAATAAGTACTATGCAAAATGAAAACAAAACGAAAAATATTTACAATTCATCGCGTGAAAACATGAAGAGTAAAAGTAAAACATAAACATAAAAACATTATATTTTTAAACAATATTATTTACACGTTGGCTAAGTAAGCATCTAACCCTTAGAAAATGTTCGACACCAGTACATCTAAACTAGATCATCAACTGGCAACCTTGAAGAGGAGGGGGGGGGGGGAGACTGGCAAAACAACGGTTGTTTCGGAAATTACGCGCATTTGACGCATCTTCAGATTTTATTCGCACCGAAAAGGCCGCGTTGCCGAATATTTCTTCCGAAATAGAGGAGGAGATGGAATTTACGAGTTGATCCCCGTGGACATTCCGCAAGGCACTCAGTGGGCTTCGGGCCGTAAAACACAGTATCGAGCGCTTTAGTAGATTTTCACGACTCGCCCACCGAAATACATTTTTGAACTCTTTTTATTCATTCCTCGCGCCACGGCAAGAGTTTTATGTAACGTCCATTTTGCGGAAACTTTTCCGTTGCGTTGCAGATGGCTTTCTAAGAGGGATCGCCTTAGTGGTTTTGCTGCTGAAGGGGGAAATGTTTGGTGTAAAAGGAAGGTACAAGGGGGCGTTTTGTTTCAATCTAACCCAATTCAACGCCGTTGTCGATCGATTCAAGTTTTAAATTTCGATAGAATTGATGTTTCGTCTAAAGAGATACCCTGCCGAAAATGTTTCGCTGTTTTTCAGAAATCGGTAGCTTGTGCCCAGCAAAATAACTACCTAACTAATTAATAATGATACCAAATTAATAATAATAACTAATTAATAATAATTACTCAACTAATACCTTGCAGTATAAGGAGAATGCCTTGGAGGGTTTCCACGTTTGTAGGCTTGCATTTAAGCAGTAGTGGTATTTGTCCTATCGATATTTCCGGTAATTTCTCACGTATTAGCTCACACCGGGAATCGAACCCGGGACCGCTTTCACCATACGCGAACGCACTATCTTGCTGGCATTCTGGGAGCCCAAATGCATTAGTACCACTGCATTGGTCCTACTATAACCTGGTCATAAGCCATTTATCAGTTATACTAAGTCAATCGGCAAAGGCACTCCGTGGAACTTATTTACAAATAGATAATTTTATATACGTATCAATAACTAGAATTGGCAATCAGATATTCACAGTCAAAAGAATCGTAGCCTCACCAGTTTTGGCCATAATGGCTGTCATCATAAGTGTTATTGCTCCCTCTTCCATAACGTCCTTCGATAACTTCTCAAGGACTTTGATATCATTCTGTTCTATTTTTACCGTATTTATAACCATCTCATGTTTCTATTTCTCTAATTCACGACATTGGTTCTATTTTTTTGAATTTGTCATTAGTTTTATATCAGTACATGTGATTATCAACGGCTTTCATTTATCATTTACTAACTGATTTTATTATGTAGAGGAGCGATTATCTAACCTTCAACGAGCCAAATGTACCACCATTGAAAAATGTGAGCATTTCCATAACCCATAGATCGTATTTATGTGAATATCATCTTTTAATGCTCAGAATTAAAATCCCCAGCCCACTTTCAAAGCATTCACGATGGGAATCTGAGGAATTTCCGGAAGCCTTCATCGCCCGTGGTTTCCGAGCCATAATCCAAACCGAAATATTCCAACATTTTTCTCTCAGTATTATAGGCTTCCTTCCGTGTTACCCATCGGAATGTGATCTTGTTTTTCTTCGGTTATCACTGGAATGCGCAGAATTGTCCGCAGCCCAAACTTCTCGGGCGCGATTTTTTCTCGGTGAAATTTTTCGGCATTCACCGTTAATGGAGAGTCGTGCTGGTATGCGAGTTGCGGGACCGTGGTCAGCGGAAAGGAAAATAGGTTCATCATCGTCGCGCAAGAAGTGGTTATTCATTGAGACGAAAGCTCGTGAATTAGGAGCAAATAATTACGGGCGGATTTAAAGGTTGTTGTGATGTTAGTTGTTTTCTTCATTAACCCCGCTGATCCCTGGGAGTCTGCTAAAATTCGGTTCAGTTATTTCGCTGTAGTTGTTTCTTGGTGATTTAATCAGTATGTTTGTAAGTGTATAACTGAGTTGGGTATAGCAATATAGAACGCATTTATTGGATATGAAAAATGCTAATTTTTATGGTGGATTCATATCGATCTAGTATTAAATAGCTGAGGAAGTTACCGAAATGTGTCAAGTAATGTGTTATGATTTATTAATTCTGGCGATGTTTGGTGGTATTTGTATATATTTGAATCATTGAAACGAAATTTAAATATGTCCACAGAAATGTATTTTAGAAAAAATACGACTTGTTTTCTTAAAATATCAAAAGATGGATTCCTCAAAACCGGTCATGATCTTTTTCTATTACATGTTTTCTGTGGAAGCAGTCGAATTTTATTTCATAAAATCAAATGTGTTATGAATTGTGCTTGAAAATTGATCAAAAGTTCTCAACGTCTATTTATAATGTCGTAAACGTATCTTGCCACTTAGCTGGTTTTTGGTATTGTAAAATTTCCATTAAAATATTAGAAAGGAAAAATTGCTAAACAAATGTCATCTCTCGTCATTAGATTTATTCTACTATCTAACCCTGAACTTTGATCATTTAACTCCACGTACAATTTCTTTAGAATCGCCATGAAAGTCAGTCACAACAGCCAACCGGTGAGGTAATTCATCCGTGGAAACAGTTGCCAGTAAACAACATTCACTAGCGATTGAAAGCATTGGCTTAATATATGATCACATTCATAGTCTTAAAGTAACTTAAGGATCGTATTTAATCCATTCAAAGCGAACAAATCTACTCTCAACCAAGTACAAATTAGATTGCTATCGATTTCCTTTCTCTTGATCTAATCATTGAACGCGGCAACCATTTGTCCCCAAACAATTATGTAAATTATCTACGTAATGGAAAATCATTATCTGTTCGGTATGACCTTTCAGAAATTTAGCACAGTTGCCGTGACTGGAATTAATGTGCGGTTAAAAAAATAGTTTCCCAGGTTTTTGCAAGCCGGTGTGTTACAATTTGGGTAATTAAAAAAAATAATTAATCATAACGAAAAATTTGATCAATAATATTCAGAAATGCATACAGCTCTACACTATTCATACAAAACAATTTATTCTAACAAACACAATAACAAGTGCTTTGCTAGAATAAATAGTTTTGTATGATGGAATTCTACCAAGTATAATTGAAGCAATTAAATTTTATCGGTTACCGGTCGGTACCGGTCATCATTGGACCTGGTTACTGAAAAGATACCTTGAGAGACTAAAAGCTAAAATAATATGTTAAAACAGAATAAATATTTGAATAAGCATAGGACAATAGTTAGCTAAATATGAAAAGGAGTTGAATGTGTACAAGGAACCAGTAGACATACAAACAAAAAAATCCTTGAAATTTGAGCTGGGTGTTTTTTTTATTTCAAAAATATTTTCGTTTTTTAATAAATGAAAAATCATTATCCGATTGGCACCATTCCCTTTTACACTCACTTCCGAAGAAAAGCTGGCTAACGACGTCATCCATTGACGCACGGATGTTTTTCTATTTTCCACCGTGGTTTTGCAAATGCATTCCTCTCATTACCATCGACTTTTTCCGGTTATCCCCATCCACAAGAGGTGTGCACAGGGGACCAGCGGTGTAAATATTCGTTCCATTTCCTTCGGGACGTGTTAAATTATCGCTCCGCCTTCAACGTGCGTCACTCCTTACGCAAAATAGCGACGTTCTCTCCCAAGGCAAAAAAGGGGTTTCCACATTGCTCGAACGAAAATAAAATCGCCTCCGTTTGCATGTATTCGAGCTTCCGAAGGTCTGAATTCAGGGATTTTTTCCGTCCAATAACTGTAAGAGAACCGTTAGACTTCGCGACGGTGCTTTCTTTTATTTTCTCTGAAATCAAGAACGTCTCGTGGCTTAGATGGAACAATTATCCAAATGAATGAAAGTTACCTTTTCTACCTATGGAGCAGTTGCGGTATAGTTCTTACTTGACATATACCGATAACAACGTAACATCGTAACAAAACCAAAGGTTGTTCGCGGAATATTGGAAATAGTTTTTCTCTGCGATAGCATAAGCATTTCTACCGCTATAATAGAAAGTTTCTTCACTGCTCGTGGAATCGAAATGTAATCTCAACGGATTGATTTTGTGAGTACCTCTTGCTCATGATGCAGTACTCGAGAGAATTTATAGCTGTAGCAAATCGGTGAAGCAGGTGGATACTATTTTTTTGAATTTTTCAACAATAAGAGTGCATGTTTTAATTAATGGCTGACATTACAGTCGAGTATGGGATATCCCTTTGCAGATATTTCGGCAAATACCAATCAATTCAGCAAACATAGGGTTTTGACAGATCGAGAACACGTATTTTCCTTTCACACGACTTATGTATTTACTCGTATCCATAAATTAATTCAACGTAAGTTTACGGATTATAGTACGGTAATTTCATTAACTCACTGGGTTAATGGTAGATATCTGGGGGTTACACCGTTACTTTTTTTCAGGTAGAAATTTGGAGGGTCACCGTCCTAATCTGGACCCTTAGCTCGCCTTCGCAGCTCAGTAGCGTCCGACCTGTGAGAATGTTTTTCGGCTTCAGCTTTAAAAAAATCAGATTCTTGCTTGAAATTTTCCGAGCGAAAGTTGTACAGAATAGAAAAGATAATATATTTCAACATTTTATAAATTCTTCTGGAATATTTTAGTTTTTCTACCTTTTTCGGCTTATGAAACGGCTGGTATCCGGTCAGATGCTCATAGATTTAAATACTATAACTGTTCTACGATATGTGGCAACTCAAGTCTTAATGTTGCAGACCTTCAGCTATTAAAATCCAGAATCACAAACTATCTAGTTACTTCCGTCTGTCTTTTAAGTCTTTACTTAACAGCATGGAAAACTTATTTAAGGGATCTACAGTGATGTTGGAATACAATGCATTCGAATTCCTCGCATATTTAAGTTGCTTTTATTAACTGAGTGATTAAGATGTAGTTGATAGTGCCCGTAACTGTTCTTCCGGATGTTTCCTGATTAGGATATGGCAGCAAAGAAAGCAAAAGCAGGTAAAAGAATCGGTTATGTGTCATACTCGCCGATTGATTCTTTCAAATAAAGCGATTATTGATTCCCGGCTCTCTTTCTATCGCCTGATCACCATCGCGCGCTCGGTCGCAAACAAAAGCCTATCGCAAACATTAGTCTCACTATCAATCAACTAATCGCTTCGCGGAACAACAATTCTCGGTTATTCGCCATCCCGGAAGTGGCATTCGATCGACCCTTGAGGGGGGGAAAAAGAAGAAAATGGGGCAATAAAAATCGATCGGTTCGCTTCTCGGAGTCAGCAATCGATTCCGCGCTCGCCGGCAGTCGTTTGTTTTTCGTAAATAAGCATGAATCCGGTTTTTATTAGGCTCTATTCCCTTCCGCCCTTCCTGCCGTACCTTTCTTCAATGTTTTTCCACCTCCTCCTTCACAAGTCTACCTCAGAAAACTTCCCCTCTCTGCAACATCGATTTGCAGTCGCGGCCTTGCTGGCATATGACCTCATTTTCGTCCACCAAGGCCGAACCGTGTGGCATGCCTCCTGCTTCTCTTTTTCTTCTTCATGATGAGAACCCACCTCCCTCTTTCCCCATACCTCCAGCACGACCATGGTCTGACATTCAACACGAGAGGGAAATACGGATGGCGGAACGAGTGGTGTAAAAGATTCCATGCCTCCATCTTTGGGAAGTGGCGCTACAGCCGCTGTTATTTTGGCGCCAAGCGAAAAAGTTATGAAGCGAGCGAAAGATTAGTCCTTTTTGCACGGTCTTTACCGGTCTTAAAATTTTTTGTGGGAGGGAAAGGCGGAAGGTACAGGATTTGATTTGAAGGAGATACTCACGTTTCTCTTAGGATTGTTTCGCCATGATTCCTGATGTTTTGATTGGATTTGACGTACTCGTGGAAGCTGTTCCTCTCTGTATTTTTCTTCTAAACTTGCCATGCTTATCCTGGATTAAACGCTCTCAGGAAAGAAGTTAAGTCAGATTGCCTATGCCCTGCTAGAACACGAGTAGTATTGTCTATTGATGATGTCACGCATGAAATACAGGAAGTGATGCATTGTTGCGAGAGGCGCCATCAAGTTACATGGTGCCTTGGAGAATGTCCCTGCACCATAATCGTACTATGAATACATTATGAATTCTTAATCAGTCTTGATGTTCTTCGTCGTAACAATACTCTTTCAAAGTTAAACATGTGATATAACAGGTGTAATTTGCTAGAATCGAGCGTTGAGAATCTTCCTTCTTCATTACGAAATCGACGCTTTATGATTTATTGCCACTCAACAGTCGAATTTGTAAATCCGGAATGATTTCCATCTAAGCCGAATAAATATCATTGACTCATTTCAACGAAAAAACAGCAAACATTATGTACTACTTGGAAACATTAAATTGTTTACTCATGGAAGTTTTCTATCCTACAATAGGTCCATGTACCTCAAATCTCATTTTCATTTGAGGAAAAAAATTGTAACATTAAATTCTTCCTGTTTGTATCAGTGATATTATCGCGTCTGGACAGCAAAAATCAAATTAATAACCCAAATTAATTTAGCATCAGTACATGTTTTATTTTCTCCTTAATAGCACGAAACTCCAAAAGCTAATTTCTTCAGACTATTATACATTTTCCGTGTGGATAAAAACAAATATAATATCTTGTTTAATTATGATAAGTCATATTTCATGATGATTACATTGCCTTCTTACGCCATTGAATCAACACTGTTTGAATTCCTTTTATATGGATCAGAGGTTATTCTACTAAACAAGAAGTCGAAATTTGGTATTCAAATTACTTTTAATTTGCGCATCAAATTTTTATCGTAGCTCACAGGATGACGCTCGTGGCTTTTCCTTTGAAAAATCGAGCTCAATCATGCCTCTATTCACATTCCTTTCAATCTGAGGAGAGATTCTTGACAAAATAAGTCCTCAAGACGGTGATTGTATTCCACAAGGGTCATCAACAATCGTCAAGACGGCTCAAGATGAAAATAGGACAGACCAATTTTGTTTGGCCTTATCGTTCCGCAAGAAGCATCCTCCCGTTAAGAAGTCGAAAGAAAAGGAATTCCGACGAAAACATTCTCCTCGATATTTTCCCATCCATTTTTAGCCCTGCGTTCCAAATTTTCTCTTAACCTTTTCCTTATCCCATTGACTTATTCGCCCCCGATCTCAACCCTTGAGAGGAAACTTCTGAGATGACGCCTCCGACAACCCTCTTTTCCTCTCTCCAAACCACCTGACATAAATGCTGGATTCGTCGCGAAATTGGGTGAAGTTCAAAAAAAGAAAGAATTGATGATCGAAATAAGAAAAAACACTCGTTTCCGCAACTTAGATATCAGACGACTGGTTTCAGCACCAAGCCATCACCAGGTGAAAATATAGAGCATGCGTGCACTTGAATATCTTAGATATTTTGGAGGGAAGGGTGAGGAGAGGGAAGAGGACATGAAGGTTATTTTATTGCTCAGATTTTCAGTTGACATTATTTCCATCGCTTTCCATTTATTTAGCTTCTTCCGTTAATTAGAAATTATCGATTATGTTAGAATCAATGCCAATGTTTGAAACACTGCGATGTTACTTAAACACCGTCTTACTAGCTTGCGTATTTCATCACGAATGTTATCTGTTCTGATTATCACATCACATTATAGTTACATTAAACTTTGCGTAAACAGTGTCAATTATCCGAAACGAGTATGTGAAGATGATGTTCAAAAACGAAGGAATTAATGTCTCATAAATCTAAATCTTACCAAAAGAATGCGATTTTACTTCAACGCTATCTTTTTAGCTTGAGTATTGCATCAATAATGTAGTCACATAATATTACTTCATTTCATTAGATTTTGCGTTTACAATTATCGGTATCGTAGGTAAGTAAATATCGTTGTAAGAGATTCCACAAAGTATTTAGATCGCGATTTTTCATTCGGATAGATATGAATTTCATTCTACGAGCTTTAAACGAGCGGACACGTGCCAAGAAATCCAATTTGAAATAATCTGCGCTTTATGACATATCCCCTTCAATGGAAAGTGTCAGAGTCAGTTCCGAAACTGTCTTTTCGCAAAATGAAAGTAAATCGATTTGAGAGAGATTTTCCGCTTCGCACGCATGCGAATTGTTGGCAAACGATGAAAAGAAAAAGTTTCCAGGATTTTCGGTTTCTTAAACGAGAAGAGTGCGAGACTTAAAGTGGTCCCAAGATGGGATCGTGCTGTTGAAAATTGCTGAAAATTTAAAGTAGCTCGCTTTAAAGTAGGAAATCCAAACGCGAGCTCGGTCGTTTAAATATGTACGTAATGGCTTCGGAATGAAAACTATTGTAATTATAGTGTTAATTTACTCGCAAATCGATGAAAATAACCTGGAGTTACGGTAGCGAAATTGTCAAATCTTCAGGTGTGTTACATGTTAGTTTTTTAAAACATTGAAGAAAAAAGAATAAACGTTTTAAAAGATAAATTGGGGGATTCATATTTTTAGATATTCAAAGAATTACCTTTCAATTTGCTTCTACACGCACATTATTAAAAACTAATCCTATTTTTTTATAAATACTGTAAGCTATTTGGTTGGAAGAAAACATGCATATATGTATATGGATAATTGTTTCATGTGGGCAGAAATTTATGTGATTCAACAGAGAAAAATTAAATAACCACCCTCCCGGAGTCTTTTAAAATGTCATGAACTCATTAACATGTAAATATTTAAATTGAGATGGAGGAAATTGTGATAGTTCGATTTTTTATTAATGAGGACAAATCGTTATGTTTCGTTATTGCTTTTTAGAGTTTCAAATGGGGTCATGGTGTTTATAAATCGCGATAAAATTACAAAACACGGAATAAGCGATGAGCTAACGCTGGGATGAATCTATTAAAATAGTTACACATTTTTTTGGAAAATCCATTTTTTGTATTTTTATGGACTCAAATTGGGTCACAGCGCGCATAAGTTGAAATTGGCGGGAAGGTGGGATGCGGCCGTAAAATAGGTCGGGTTCTCCGGTGCGCGTCTTCCGCCACCCCCGCTCTTGTATCCACTCCTTCCCCGTTCCCTGATGTTCCATTTTCAGTGTGGAATTGAGGCCAGAGAGCGTTACTCGATCGAAGGCTTGGGGGACTTCCTTCTCCGTCAATTGACTTAACGCTTCTTTTATTCCCAGAGACCTCTTTCCCCTTCACATCCGAGCTCATTTTTTTAATCTTCCGTTACCACTCTTGGCACCTCTTTCCACTCACTTACCGTCGCGAATAATGGTTTCGTGGTTCCTTGAAAAGGCCGCTTACGAAGGTTTTGATGGCCTACGGAGTTGTCATCCGAAGAACGTACGGTTGTAATCCGGATCTAATAACCCGTGAGATTTTCACGTCCCGCTCCAGTTGTCCGAAGAATGATGCCCCATTTTTCGAGGCCCCGTTTTTGCGTGGTCCATTCTCGTATTGATTTTGGCTCCGTTAATTTTTTCCGTATGTCTTAAGGAATTAAGTGGGTCGGATGAATTTGGGAGGGGGATTTCTCAAGTTGAGGCCCCGTGGTAATTGTAAGCGAAATCGGAAGTTCGTACGCGATTGCGAAATGTGTTATCGTTAAGTTTCCTCGGAAGGTATCAATTTTGTGAAAGTCACCAAGTAGTCGATGTTAAGAATCATGATGGTAATTTTATCGGGGAATAACTATTTCACAAACTCAATAATGCTATAATTTATGTATGCAATATATTTTCCAAAGGTATCAATTTTGTGAAAGTCACAAAATGGTCACTGTTGATGTTTGATATCACAATAGTCTTTTTTATTGGTATATAAGTATTTTTCTAACTCAATAGAAAAATAATTTATCAATACAACATATTTACCAGAAATATAATTATATTTCTTGGCTTATTAAGGTTTACAGTTTTCAGTTTAATTCTGATTATTATTATATGCTGACAAATGAATTATTTTCCCTGTTGAATAATATTTATTTCTCTTCCTTTCAGCTGGGGATCATATACCGTGATATCAAATTGGAAAATATCCTCCTTGACTCGGATGGACATATAGTTTTAACTGATTTTGGACTTAGCAAAGAATTTTTACCCCATGAAAAGGTAAGATATTTCATTTCTATATTACACTTCATCCTTCAAATATGATTCAATATTGAATATCAAATATGATTATCTTTTCTAGCATTTAACTAATTTCTAATTTATGCAATGAATTTCAGTGTGGTTAATATTCTGTAATCCTTTTTCAGGATCAAAGAGCTTACTCATTCTGTGGAACGATAGAGTACATGGCCCCTGAAGTTGTGCGTGGTGGAGTCACCGGTCACGATATTGTAAGTGTTCTCTTCCTTATTTTACATCACACCAATAATTAACGTATTTATGAAAAGCCAAGTATTTGGGTGCTTTATCACCTGCAACTACTCATAAGAAAAAGCAATGATTCTAATAGTTTTATTCATGAGATAATGATTATAATGGAAGGATTTAAATTTCATTCACATCAATGATTTACCAATTTCCCTTTGTTGGTGATGTAACGTTTATTTAAAATAGAGAAAATCCCATCCATTGGATAATGCAGACAAAATGCAGCAATGTAACTGCTTACCATTTGGTCTACTACCTTTCTCTGTATGAATGAGGCCATGGCTTTATAAGCTCACATGATCACTGGTTTCCACACTTGTGTTATTAGAGCATGAGAATGATGTCCTCATTTCATATTTTCCTGGTTACTCCATATTTTTGGGGACTGCAATTGTATCTTATGACTAATTATTGAGCCATCTGGAATTTTGTGCTCGTTCAGCTATGAAGGGTAGGTTGCCATAGCTTCATGTTTTGGCATAAATTCTTGAATTTAGAAACTCTTCATCAAGAGCTCTTAAATGAAAAATTTACTTGAACTAACTTAAATTTCATTCCAAACTACTGAAAACACTGAAATTTAACTGAAAACTGACTTGCATGTCCTATTCTTTTCATGAAATATATCTACATTTACAAGTGGTTCTCTTCTGTTACCAATTTCATATTGTTTAACATTTTCATTACCTCAGCAGATGTTTCATTTTTGCCTTTATTCAATTGTGGAATATTTAACTGTAGACTGCTTATCTTTAGAAGCAGGAGCATTTCTTTTTCATTAGAAAAAATACATAGTTTTCATAAATATGCATATTTTAACCCGGCCTATTAAAATAAATTAGAAAATATGAAAGCAAGATCAAAATTTATATCAAAGGACATTATAGGTGTTTCAATAACTTATTTGTATATTATAATGTAGCATCATAACATTGGGTATGAAATGTATTTTTTGCTATCTCCTCGGAATATTGCATTCAACAAAATTCTAAAAATTTGCTGATAATGTATTCTGGATGAATCGTAATATTTCTATTCAAAAAGTGTTAGTAATTAGACGTAGGCATTTATTTTTCATAATAGGCTTAAGTATGGTTGCCAGCTATTTTATTTTAAATTGTACAAGTTCATTTCATCTGTGCCATACCTAAAATAGGCAAGGATTACAATGAAAGAATCTTCTGCAGTAATAGGTGTTATGTGGCATTAGTGACCCAGTAACTTATCCTTGGAAATGACCTCATTACCCCATTACCACCATCAGTATTTCCTCATCTCCTTACTGCCTCACCAACTGCTACCCATATGCTTGAAGCACAACCAAATACCTTGAGTTCCTCACATATATTAGAAGTGGGGCAGATACCTGAAAGTGAAGAGGATGAGGATCTGAAAGTTGGTTGGGCAAAAAGATGAAAAAGATACCAAGTTTTATTGCAGGAAGTGAAATTGTTTTGATAGAAATTTTTTGGGAGGTGTAGACAAAGTATTTCGGAGGAGTTACAAATCGTGACACTGAGATGACAATTTAAGTTTGAGTTTCTTATAAGATATGAAACAATCTGTTTTTTGGCAGTGTCCTATCTTCGTTTTAGTGTCTCATTGTCAGAGTTTGCCCTCCGTTGAGGAGGATTGCATGAGCAAGTCAGTGAAAGTGTGTTTCTTCTGGTTAGTTCTTCTGTCCCACTTTTCAAGCTTGCAACCTCATTTCAGAGGAGTGTGGGTTTGAAGGAGGGGATTCTGGGAAAAATAAGCCTCCAGTGGGATGGGAGGAACTTTTTAGAGAGAACTCCTTTTCATTTGAAGGGCACTAGGCTCAAACATTGAAAGTCTTTCTATTGGTGAAGATGCACTCTTCTATTTTTATCATTTATGATCACCTTTTGCAAACATGACCTAAATTTGATCACCAGTTTTGCATAAAATGAAAGTGGAAATTTAGGGCATTACTTCATCTGCATTTTTCTTGTCAATAAAACCTTTCTAAAGTCTCCTGGAATCATTGAATTAATGAGAATTTAAGGTAAACAGGCAGTGTCCTCAGGAATATAGTCAAGTTTTTGTAATATCCATAACAATGCTTGTCCATCCTCAAGAAAAACAAAAATACATCAATCTGGAACACATTGTTGGTAATTTCGGGTGACAATGTTTTGACAATGATACTGTTGGTGAAACACCATCACCCAAAATAACCAATGCTACCTTCCCCAAAACATTCACCATTGAAAAATATATCAATTATAATTTTTCCTCATTAATAGCTCTGTCTCACAAATCTTTCTCACACTTATGCAGAATTGCAGCCCTATTAAAACGCTTATTTTGTGTGGCATGCTATTTATCACACAAACTGACATCCTACATGGTTTGGGCACTGTTGTATGTTAATCATTTTTGTAATGGTCCTTCCCTAATGAGGCTAGATTTTCTGAGAGTTTACATTGATGGCAGGTTGACTGAACACACCTTTATGATAATGTTATTCACTTTCCAGTCTTAGTCAAATATTACACAAGAAATGAGAAGGGAAAGTTTCTAGGAAATTCCCATGCATCAGAACATCATTCTCATGCACATAAGAATCTGTAAAATTAATCCCATTTGAATATTCCTAACAAATTAAAAATGTTTCGTCCTACTAAATAGTTTCTTTTGTTTCATTTCAGGCTGTTGATTGGTGGAGTGTTGGTGTGTTAACGTATGAACTTCTTACTGGGGCTTCTCCTTTCACTGTCGAGGGAGAGAAAAATACCCAACAGGAAATTTCCAGGTCAGTTATTAACTGCATTAGATTTTAATCCCAAAATGTAATTGGTTGAACGTATGTTTGAGATTCAAGTTCTTCTTTTCACTGGTGCTTATCTGTATTACAGGAGGATACTCAAGACGCATCCTCCAATTCCTGAAGACATTTCTCCAGAAGTTGCAGACTTTATTCGAAGGTTACTTATCAAAGACCCTCGGAAGAGATTGGGTGGTGGGAAGGGAGATGCTGAAGAGTTGAAGCAGCATCCTTTTTTCAAGGTGAGTTGGTTCCATGAATTATATAATATTAATTATTAATGTTCCATGAATTTTGAATCCGACCATGTTGTTCAATGCAGAAACGTTTGCATGAATTCATTTATGAATCTTCATCATAAATTTTGGCATCAAATCAAAATGAAAGTCTTTCTTTCCTTTAATGGTAACTAAACAACCTCATTATTTGCTGAAATGATTTCATATCACCATACACTTCAGAAGTTATACTACAGATTCATTTTAGTAAGGAGGATTCATAGAAAATAATTTAGTTTTTGCACTTCATACACATATTTTTATACATGTAGTTCTTTTATTATAAGAGATTCATACTGATCAAGGTCATTCAATATTTGCTATTGATTAATTCATTTTTAAAAAAGCAATGAGATAAATATTCACTATTGTATCAATCATAATAATAATAATAATCTTAAATAGCAATAGAAATTATTCCTATGCAATGTGTAACTTTCTACTGTTATAAGAAACAAAGAATATTTAAATAACTCATGTTTCCATCTCTTTGAAAAAAGTTTGTTTTCATGACCTGTTCATATATCTATGCAGAAGGTATTGCCATGTGACTTATAGATTTATTTCTTTTTATCCTTAGGGAATGGACTGGGGCAAACTTGCCAAGAAAGATATCCCTGCACCTTTTGTACCAAACATCTCTGGTGAATTGGATGTCAGTAATTTCTCTGAAGAATTCACAAAAATGACCCCAACTGATTCCCCTGCTGTTGTGCCTCCAAACTTTGATAAGATTTTTAAGGTAGGCTCATAAGCTCTGCCGCTTACATGCCTTTCAATTTGAAAGAGTTTGTTATTTGCCTGTAGCAAGTGGAGCAATGAATAATAAACAATGATCTTCATCTATCTATAGGGATACTCCTACGTGTCTCCATCCATTTTGTTCAGTGACAATGTCATATCAGATGACATATTCCGTCCATCACCAGATACCAGACCATCCACCGCCAATCTTATATCGTGCAAATTCAAGGTAATTAGTGATTCTCATTGACTTTGATTTCACATCTGTACACTCAACTCAATTGTATATTTGTAATATAATCTTTCTCAATTCATTCTATTGTAAGTTGAAATTTTCTTTAATTTAATTGGGTTTTTTTTTTGTTCATTTGTTTACTTTGTAGGAGTCGCCCTTTTTTCAAAAATACGAGCTTGACCTAAAACCTGGAGGAATTCTTGGAGATGGAAGTTTTTCAATCTGCAGGAGGTGTACAAATATTCAGACTGGTCAGGAATTTGCCGTTAAAGTAGTTAGCCGGAGAGTTGATGTCAACCAAGAAATCAACCTTCTTAGGGCATGCCAAGGTCATCCTAATATTGTGCGTCTTCATGAAGTATATCATGATGAGGTGAGTGCAAGTATTTATTTTCATTAACTGATGTTAGTTGAATCAGTTATTTCAATTAAATAATTTAAGTTATCAAAAAAATGGATCAAAGACTATTAATTTTATTTTCACTATTAATGTTACTGGTGCAAAGAAAAGTCTGTTATTGTGATCGTTCAGGGGCTTACTCTAATAATTTATGATTAAAAATGAAATTATTCATGATATATCTTGACATATTTATCATTTCAAGATTTAATAAATTATCTGGTTGACCTATACTTTTCAAAATTTTGGAAAAATTATGTTTGATAAATTGATTTATTTAATAATTCAGTTCAAGTTCTCATCCAAGGCATAAGTTATTTTGATTTGATAATTCATGTTTTATGAACGAATGGACATGCCTTTCAATAGCCCACTAGTATATTATAATCCCGCATTATTTTAGTTTTAATTATGATCCAAATAGTATTTATATCATTGCTATTCAATTAGTTTAAAAGTTAGAAGATTTATTTTACTCATGACTGTATTTAGGGCATTTGTATGTATCATCTCTTGATTCTAATTTTTTTGTAGCTAATTGTAAATTTGATTTTTCTTCATAGGTGCACACTTACATGGTACTGGAGTATCTTAGAGGGGGAGAACTTCTAGAAAGAATTAGGAGGAAAGACAGGTTTACGGAGGAGGAAGCAAGTCAAATTATGGCCAAGCTGGTGTCAGCTGTCAACTTTATGCATTCCAGGGGTGTTGTGCACAGAGATTTGAAGCCTGAGGTATGAAAACAACTTTGTATAATTCTTTATAGATCACAAAATATTTCAGTTTCTGATCAATACATGAAAGATGGTATTTTATTTTGGTATGAATCATAAAGTTTAAAATCAAGTCAGCTCAGTAATATCTTCATGAATACTGCCAGGACATTTGGATCTTAAGTCTTCATAAAATATGGATCTTAGTATAAATTTAACAGAAGCTCTTTTCAAATGAATTAAACTATATTCATTGTTTTGGATTTTTGTTCCTTTAAATTTTGAACATTTATTTACAATTGCATTACTTAAAATTTAAACATTTCCTGAAACAAGTTTTCAAAGAGTTTATATTAATATGAACAATATAATATATGGTTGTCACTTTTCCTATACTTCATATATATATATGAATTTAATTTTACACTTGTAACTTAAAAAAAAAATTTCTATAATTAATTCAAAGTAATTAAATAATAAATTTTATTTCTTCTGCAGAACCTCATCTTTACCGATAACTCTGACACTGCCGAAATCAAGGTTGTGGATTTTGGTTTTGCTCGCTTGAAAATGGAGAAGGGTGAATCACTACACACTCCGTGCTTCACCCTGTTTTATGCCGCACCAGAAGTGTTGAACCAAGCCACCAAGCTGACCTCAAAGAGTGGTGGAAAAGAAGTCGATGGCTATGATGAAAACTGTGATCTGTGGAGTTTGGGTGTTATCCTGGTAAGTAAAGCTTTGTAAAATTGAAATATCCTATAGTGGGAGCAAAAGCAAGAAATTGCCTTTTAGAATAACCAATTGTATTACATTACAAGTGGTTTTCCATTTTGGAAGTATCATTTTTCAGTTACTTCTCATGTCTGAAGCATCATTTGAAATTTTAATTAAAACTATTAAAGAATATATAAATACATGCACAGATTTTCTATGGTTGAAATTGATGTAAATTAATAGAATTTTTTTATTCAGTTGGAAATATAACTCCTTTATTTCAACGTTACATTTTCTTCCTTTACAGTATGCGATGCTTTGTGGGAAAGCACCTTTCCATTCAATAAGTAGAGACGATAGTGCAGCTGCTGTTATGGAGAGAATCAAAGGTGGAAAGTTTGATTTCAATGCAGAGGCATGGAACAATGTTTCTCTGCAAGCAAAGTTTGTTACCAAAGGTAATTATAGCGTAAAATTTATTATCCTTAGTAGCCTATTGGAACTTCATTTACTAAGTTTCTCTCTAAGACTATTGTAACTCGTCCCTCAATGAGTAACATCTGTACAATAATATATTCAGGAACCTACTGAGCCACTATAAATTCTATCTCAAGAAATTAATGATTCAAAGTTTCTGTTGCAGCTATTGCAAGAAAATCTAGTGATTTGTGGTAAAGCTTACTCATTGGAAATATGTTTCAGTGAATCATTGTAATTCAAATTGCTCAATGCGGAAATTAGATATTTTGTTGGTTTGGTTGGTTAGCTCCTTTACTTCTAGTATTAAGTACAGATTAAGTTTAAGTGCAGTTTAAGTTTTAAGTACAGATTCAAAGGATATAAAAATTCCTCAAAGAATTCTTCCTTAAATTCTGCTGATCATTTCTCAGTAAAAATCTTTTCTCCACAAACTCATGACAATTTCAATGTGTATCAATGGTTTTAACTCCAAAACATAAATTATATTCAAAGAATGAAGATTAAAGGTTGTCATTTATGATATTTCAGGACTCTTGACCGTGGACCCAAAGAAAAGGCTGACAATGAATGAACTTTTGGCGAACGAATGGCTGTTTCCTGCAGGCAGAGGAACAGTACTTCAGAGCTTATATTCATGTACACCTTTGATGACACCTGATATACTCATTGCCAGCTCATCACATCGTTCCACTGAAATGGTTGTGAAGGCCACTTTTGACGCCTTCCACAGAGCTCAGCGGGAAGGCTTTAGATTGCAGGTATGCATTATTCTCATTAACACTTTTCTTATATAGATATCTTTCTTGGTAGTGTTGTTTCATTTCCATTAATTTATATATATATTAAAGACCGTTTTATATCATAAAAACAAGAATTATTTTTAAACTTGTGCAGAACATATTTTGAATATCTATTTGTTTCATTTAAAAACAAAGATTAAATTAAATTTGAGGCACTGATTTGAAAAATATATTATGCATGCTAGGGTGGCTGATTATTGCTACGGTTAACTTAGTCAATCTGTTATCTAGTTAATTAATTGAAAAATGAAAAGTTATCAAGTAATATAATAAATGTATGCTTTGAGCATCATTAAATTTGCAATAATATTGATTTTCTCTATTGTTGGATATTACAACTAAGCTCTTTGTTTTCTTTATAGGATGTGTCCAATGCAAAGTTAGCTCAAAGAAGGAGATTGAAGAAGTCATCTAATGATGCAAGGAGTAATTCCACCTCTAGTAGTTTTTCCTCATCCAGTTCCTCTGGTTAGTATATTTTCTTTCCCATTCAACTTTATATCCTCTTCCTGATTTTTTATTCACTTCATTCTAAATAAGGAACTCAATAATGAAAAAGTTGGAGGACTCCAACATATTTGAGCATGCAAAAATATATTGCTTGAATCCAAGACTAGATATACAGTCAGTCATAGATTTACAAAGTACGCAACTTAAGACGAAGTATCTGGAAGGGACATGAATGGTGTTTCTCAGCTGGATAGCACATGTTTAAATAAAGATAATAAAAAGATAAAAAAGTTAACTAAGAAAATGGTTTAATGTTAATTTAAATGATATGCTGAGAGATGATAAAAGGATATAAAAATAATTGAAGGAAAGCTGCTAGAATAAAAAACACAATGATTATAAATAGCTTCTGTTATTTCTTGATGTAAAATTAAAGAAGTTAAAAATGTTTTTAAAAATTGAGCAGTCTCCATTTTGTAAAAAATGGCATGCATAGAAAGTATTTCCATCAAAATCTACCAAAAAATATGAATATCCAATTTACACCCATATCAACTTACGACAGGTCTGTCAGAACCAAACGTGGTCATGAGTCGATAATTGACTGTATTTACAAAATGCAATAAAAGCAGCAACAATTAGCAACAAATTATTGGAAGTAATTACAATTTTTAAATTGATCATTAGCATATTCTACATAGTTTATGTTATGCTAAACCACCTAAAAGTGGTGAACATCAAATTAGTAGAATTTTATCATTTTTTTCTCTATCACAGGTATGTCCTCAATACAAACTCCAAGCAAGGCAGATCGTTCCTCGCAGGGCACTGGTCCTGTATCAGCATCTTCCTTCATCAGTAGACGCAGCGTAGTGTCAAACGAAGACAATGATGACGGTTCCACCAACGTCTTCAACTTCCGAGAGGCAAGAGTCCAGGAGTACCTGTCAAGTCTCTCTGAGGAGTCATCCACATCCTGTAGTCCTACAACCTGCAAACATTTCAAGTCTCGCGAGTGGGGTGAACAGAGCAGGGACAATTCCGCAACAACGGTTGAAGGTGGCGATGCATTGTTCCCAGCAGAGATGGAAAGTGTTGTGAATCTTCCCACCCCTACCTTAGCCAGTCCTGCAAGTTTCAAGTTCTCACGTCGGACCGTAAGTGGTGAGAATAGCTGTTCGAATTTGAGTGAAGTGCCAAGTAGTTACGTACCGGAAGTGACTCTGCCTTGTGAGGAAGTGGTGGAGGAAGAAGCGATGCATTTTTCAGTTGCAGAAACCGAAACGGGGCATCATGTGGGACAGAGTGAGTGTCTTGAGAGCCTCCATGTGGACAGTGAGTTGCATTCAAGAGTTGGACTAATCGACTACGAATTAGGGAAGAGAATGGAGGAGGATCTTGGAGGTGAAGTGTCTGGACCTATCACTAGATCCCGCAAGAGGCAACTGGAATCAAGTTCGCCCAGCTCGAGTAGTTCTAGTGGTGATGACCAGGAGGTTGTGAAAAAGTCCAAGAAGAGGAGGAAAGGAAACAAGGAAGGGATGAGCGGGTTCAGATAATCCATGCCAACATTGTCAATGTTACCAAGAGTATTCAAGAGAGAAAGTTTTTCTTTTAGAAAATTGTCTCACCAATCTTTTTCGATCCATGCCTGAAATCTTAAACCTCTTTTTCCATAGACATTTGTGCCTTGAGTATGCAGTAGGTGAGGTTTGTCATCGGTAAAAGCCTCTGTTGGAAGTTGCCTTCATGTCTTTTCCTTTGTTCAGAAGACATGCAATTGAATTTTATAGTGAATTGTACACGAAGCACATGAATTTAAATCTCCCCCACCTTGAGGGGAATAGACATTTGAGGACTATTTTTTACTTTCAATATATTTTGCCAGTTTGTGAATCTTATAGTATTATCAGTTTTGTTCATGAGTAAATTTACGTATGATTCTCATTGCTTTATTGATTTGAATTGTAAGGCTTTTGATTGTTAAGTAAAATTGATATTTTGATATGGACTTCAGAGGCCTAGATTCTGAATTAGGTTGTAATTTTTCTCACTGCAACACAGTAGGAGTAAGAACTCTGCACATATTTTCAGATGTAAATTTTACCTAAAAAGAGGTATGGGTTTCTCAGGTATAAAACAATTTTGACATTTATTTGACTGATCTTGGTTTTGATTACTGCTAGAATAAAATCACTCCTTTGTAAGTTAATGAAATGCCAATTTTGTGTCCAAATGATTGTTTTTACCTTTTTTTTATAAGGAAATCTTATAGTGAATATTTTATAAAACAGTGATTCCACTGTGACTGAATTTGTTCATTGTGTTAATTTGTTGTTTGTTGCCCAATGATAAGAGCAAAGATAAATCCAAGGAAGGCTGTCTATAGATTATATTTATTAAAGGGTCTGAAATTGCCCTAATGAACTGATGTAACTTCATCTCTTCAATGTTAATTTCCTGTGATTGTTATATCTTTATCTAAATATGTTGTATTTAAAAAAAACCTCATTATATTTCAAAGTAGTGTCTTGAAAATCCTGTGACTATGGATTCAACAGTCGTTGTATAGAGACATTAGTTTGAAGACGTAATTTGAGAAAAATCCATATTTATTTTGAAGTATATTATATGTTTTCTTTTAGTAAATGTCTAACGTTTCATAAGGGGGAATAAACATTCTATGAAATAACGTTTACATTTTGTATTTTAATTTCCTTTTTTTGATACCTTACTACCTCATATTAACTTGGTAAATATTAAACATGCAAGATTAGAGTGTATTAGATGGAAAATCAGTATGCTACATTTACCACATAATATATGATTTACTATCTCCTTCACAAGAATGCAACGGCCAAGAAGGGCATTCTTTGCATTGCCTAGCACCTGGGCAACATTCCAGGTGCAAGATAATGTCTTTTTTTAAGAGTGATGTCAAAAGTTAGCAATGCTATACATGAATGGATATGCAAGTAAATTTCAGATAATGGCAGTTTGTAGTTCAAATGACGAGTGAGTATACAATAACAAGAAATTCATTAAAAATATACAGATGTGATGATGAAGGAATTTCTTTCAATTCACACAACGCTTTTTGTATCCAATTTAGGAGAGAAAGTTTCAATTAAATTTTCAGGATTATTAAAGAAAGTGTATACTTTCAAAGCTCAACAGCTCATCATGACCATTGGTTTTGTAAGAATAAGAACATTTTACTGAAAAGAAAGACATGGCCTAATTTGGTTGGGAAAGTAAGAAATTAATGATTGTAATACAAATGGATCTGACAACCAAATGTCTTTAATCAAATAAAATTCAGTTGAAGCTGGTAAAAGAAGACATCATCCCAAATACGAGGCTTGTCCCAAAAGTAAGGTCTCCAAGTACCTAGTGGAGGAAAGAATATGTTTTTCCTAATTTGACTGTGCTGCTACGTAACTTAGATCTTTCCCTTTCCCTAGGAACCAAAGCCGACCAGATGAGATGTTTAGTTTGTTTATGACACTCATTCGCGATGGCTAATTCCACGTCGGCTGCCGCCACCTCCCTTCCTGTTTAGGCTCAGTGTGCACTCCACTCTCATTCATTTCTTCAATTTAAGGGGTGAAACCCTGATTTCCATCCATGTTGATCATCAAAAATTGAAGGAGATATATGGTACGAGTTGGATGTCTAACAAAAATGTATGGAAGAGGTGCAGTGATTTTTTTCAAATTCGACGGAAGTTCATGATGAACCAAGTAACGTAATCTACTTGGAAAATTATGGCAGCAATTTTTTGTGGGTGAAAAAGGGGCGCTTCTCATCGATTTTATGCCTACCGGAACAACAATCTACGTAGCTTTACAGTGAGACACCTAAAAACTAAAAAAAAAAAAACCATAGCAATCTAAAATCGAAACGAGGCGGGCTGACTAAAGGAATTAGCCTTCTGCATGACAATGCTCAGCCTATTGTAGCCAGTGACACCGAAGTCATTTCGGATCAGTTTGGTAGGGACGTCTTAATCAACCCCCGATATTGCTCAGACCTTTTCCCGGCAAACTTCCACTTTTTATTGAAGTTTAAGAGACATTTTGGAAGAAGAAGGATGAATACAGACAAGGAAGTGAAAACAATCAGTCGCTGAGTACGTGGAAAGGGAGCAGGCGGTGAGTTTTTATGCAGAGGGAATACAAAACTTCCAGTGCGGCGTGAAAAGTGCATCCAAGTGAATGGCGTCTATTTTGAAAACTAATGCATATATACACGATATACCTATGTAAACCATTATTCGAATGAAGATTTTTTCCCCAGGAAAAACGGACTAGAAAAAAGATTTTTTTAATTGAGGAGCAGGGCTCCTTCTAAGCTATGTACCTTGGCACCTGCTCAATCCTTTCTTTTTTCGAGGTTACTTAACTAATTTGTCTAGTATTCTCTACTGATTGAATGATTTTAAATCCTTTAGATATAGTTTTACTAAATTTATGAAAGATTTTCTATATTATGAATTGGATTGTGAAATGTCATATTTGATTTTGCCATTCAAATGAAGGAAATCTGAAAATACATATGAAACATGCATCCAATTGATTGTATTGTCAAGTATATTTAAAAATACAATTTCCCTAAAAATCTCCCGTTTTAAATAAAGTCGTCATTTAGACCCCACGGGACCCCCAACTTCCAAATATGCAGCATGACTCTTGAAAGGGGAAAAACTTAAATTTACTTCGATTCTCAATGTTTTTAATAGCAGGGAAGAGCTCCAGATGCAAAGCTATTATGCTATAATATTATTTTTCTAAGAGCTATGGGGCATACTAATGCTAAAATATCGCACACTTCCTATATTTATTATCGGGGCAATAGATGAATTATTTCTTTTATTCAAAAAGAAATTCGTTAAGAAAAGTAAGATTACATTTTAAATGACTAGCCGTTTTATCCAATTTTCCTATACCCCGGTCAATCATTAATTCTCCGTTTATTATATTCAGTTGTAATCCTTCATAAAAATAAAAATATTAAATGATCCAGTGCATTAAATAAAGAGTAGAAACAAAGAACGACGTTAAACTGCTTGACGGGTGTAGTGGTTGTAGAAAATTGACTTCGTGCTTCCCGGTAAGAAACAAATTATTGTTGTTCTTTTGTTTTAAACCGAGTTTGCTGTGGCGCGTCGTTCGTCACTACCGTGTGACACCTGGTTGAGTACGGATTTCCCAGGTGTGTTGTCTCTACATGGCATTGATTTCTTTATTTTACAATAGAATTATGCTTTCTTCTAAGAACGATAAATTGTTTGATTTAACATGAAACATTGTGAGAAAAATTGTCGAAGAATAACAGCTGAAGTACCAGATGTTTCACTATAAAGATGACTTACTTATGCATTTGATTATTTGGCCATTGCACTTGTTCTTTAATATTTTTGCCAAATATCCTACTGCAGAATAGATGATAAAAGGTGAAAACGATATATATTGCCGCTATGTTGTTCATGATTAAGGCAGCCTATCTCCTAACCATTTTTATAATACCGAACGAGTTCTGTCAAATCAAAAAAGAAATTGTGATCAACCTTTTGAAGCTTTTGCTAATGTTGATGAATATAGATTTTACTTGTCCGTCTAAACCCTCGATAGACGTTCTAAAGATTACATTGTAAAATAACGTTTTAATCGTGAAATGTACATGAATTTTTAATTTAAGTATTTAATTTTTTCTTGTCTTCATTATATTCTCCTGTGCATATTGAATTTTCAATTACTCTTTGAACACTTGCACCTTAATTTGTGAGATGGAAAGCCATCATTAGACAAGTGAGATATTCTAGAGAAATCTTATTATTTCCCTTCTATTTCAATAATATTCTGAATGTCATAAAGACTCCTACATTAAAGGTATGCTTTATATAATTTTGAAATTGATGCTTAATGTAAGTAAACTTCTCTATAAGTGATGAGGATCTCTACAGAAGCAAATCTTCTAGGGAACTTTGGATATTTTTTGCTTTTAGATTGCAATGCACATTCAATAGTTTCTCCTTTATCTGCTATGTTTTATCCAATGAAATATTTTTTCCATACTTTCAAGGAATTCTTAAACTTTCATATGGTTTCTTGAAATTTACTTTTCATTTTTATTTTAGTTTTCTAACAATTTTCCTTTCTTGTTCTGAGACATGAAGGTTGCATATCATCAAGCATATTCCTTTCTTACTTCTCTGCTTATTATATTCCATATTCTTCAGTCAGTTCAAATTTTTCATCTTTGTTTGCTGTAATTGTATTCCATTGTCATGTATTTTCCATAATATCATTTTACAATTTTTAGTTCACTATCTACTACTTATAATTCTTTCATAATTATGAATAAATTAGTTATTTATTTTGTCATCTTCAGTTACAAATTGCTGTGACTACATGTAATTCTTTGTAGTATTGAATAGCTGCATTAATTATTAGGTCAACTTAATTTCAAAATTTTATTTCTCGGGTAGATTTGTATAATTGATTCTGAAGTTTATACTTTTCTCTCTTTTTGTCAGTTAATTGAGTGTTTCTTTCGACAGTTATCTTGACATTTTTCCTTAGACACAGTTTTTTTATTGGTTGTGGTCGCATTTGTCTTCAGCATCATTATTCTGTTCATATTGGCTTTTCAATTCCCTGATATATGCAATTTAAATTTTTATTTGATCTATAGTGAATATAAAACATGGAAATAATTTCATTGTTTACAAAGATCATCATTAACAATTAAATATTGTCAACTGACTTTTGTTGAAGCGGATGGCCTGTAGATCTTGTTGTTTGACCAAAAAATTCGTCATTATAAACAGTTAGATATCTGTTTTCATTTTCAACAGATTTTTCTTAAGCTTTTTAATCTTGTTTTACTCAAATTTTATTTTAATTTTCTTGTTATTAGATGTGATTTGCCTTTCACATTCAATGTAAGGAGCTTTAAGTAAAGTCTTGCAAGAAATTCAAGAAAAAAAATTGCCCTTCATTTGCAAGTGTCAGCATTTTGGAGTGTTAGGTGTTTACTTTTCTAAAGTTTACTTGATTTTCACTATAATTTCTTAAATGCAATTATTTGTGAAAATTCTTTGAATTCCTTTTCCATAGGAAAGTGTTAGAGGAAAATGGTTCCATATGATTAAAAAAACTGCTTATGGATTAAAATTTAAGTGATTGCAATAATTAATTTGATTTCTGAAAACTTTAATTTTCATTATTGTATGTAGGTTTTGAGAACTATTTGAAGTAGTAGTGGTGATGTGGGAATACAGAATGTTCGATGTTTGCAAGTGATTGAGTTAGCAATTAAAATTTGGGACGGACTCCACCAAAGTGGGAATGCCTTGGGAACTTAAAATAAAAAGTCGAGGTTCGATTATGGTGCATATTCAGAATTTTCTTCTGTACTTGTTATATTTTGTTCATTTAAATATTGCTTTATTATATTCCATGGGATACTTGAAGCTTTTCATATTTTTTAAAGACTTTATTAACATTGTCTAGAATTTTCTCCCAATTATTTATTCTTTTCAGTATCTTGGAGCTTTCAAGAAATGTTTGATCATATCTAGACCCTTTGCTATTTCTATTTCATTGCTTTTTTATCATTGAGTTTCCCTTTAAAATACAGAGTTTAAGAGACTTCATATTTTCAAATATTGGTATCTGCATTTTTGGATATCAAGACCTTTATTCCTTCACAATGAATTTTCCTCTTGCAAAAAGATTAGTTGGAGAGTCAACTTTGTTGTGTGATGTATTTTATAAACTGTTTGAGGTAGTCTTGATCTTGGTATGCTATATTTTCTATGAGTTGAAATGATTGGCTTAGGAATTAGATATAGGGACTTCAAAGAAACAAATGAACTAGAGAACAAAGAAGGTTTTGAGCTTTTTGATAACAATATCTATTCCATATTTTCTTCTATACTTTTTACATTTTGCCAATGGAAATATTTCTTTTCATATATTTCATGGAATTCTTTAACTTCTCATACTGTTTGCTCCAATTAAATTAACATTGTTTTGAAATGTCTCACAATTATCCATTCTTTCTAAGAGCTGTGTTAAAGTGTCAGCATTTTGGATTATTGGACGTTTTTTTAACTATAGATAATTCATTTTGTCCTTTTAAAAGATTAGTTAGAGGGTTGATTCAATAAATTCCTTCTAAAATGCCTTAAATTTATGAAACTGTTTAGTATATTCCAAGGAAATGGTTTGATAAGTTGTAACAATTCTCAGTTATAGTTACACTCAAGTGACTTCTTAATGTTTTTAGTTTTCTAATAGATATATCTTTCTTGTTATTCTATGGTGGAATAACTAGCCATATTTATCCCTTATCTATCGTTTATAAGATTCTATTAGTGCTGATTCCTTATCTACTGGTCCATTCAATTAGATTATGTTGGCATAATTTATTGTATTATAATTAATTATATTGTTACTTATTTAAATCAAATATATGTAAGGTACTCTCTTATAGTCAGTGTAGGTATTCAGTTATGTTGGTCAAGCTTATCTGAAAAGTCTTCTCATACATTTTTGTTTCACTTTTTAAGGCTAATATCAAATTATCCTTCCACCTTTATATTGGCAATTATACTATCACTTATTTCATTAAGGCTAACTTCCCCTTTATCTCTAATTTCATATTCATAGTATATTTTCATTTTTTGTATAATGTCATTAAACCTCTAGCTGTAGCAAAAAAATGTTATAGTGATGTTTGATAGAATATTTTAATTGAAGATCATCATCCTTAGCTGAGGTTTTGTAGAAACAGTCAATAGGAAATTCAGCATTTAGATCTTGATGCTAGTTTTACAATGTATTCATTACATGCTATATACAGCTAAATATCTTCATATATTTTTGATAGACCCTTTTTAGCGCATCCCTACTTAAATATTATTTTTAATTTATTGATCTTGTCTCATTGCTTTCTTTTTTCCACATTCTTCATTGAATTCATCCTCTTTATTTGCTAGATTATTTTTGGATTATCTTGCATATTCCATTGCATTTTGTCACAATTCAAGTGCATAATTCACTTCCTATATTTGAAGAAGGATGGAGCAATTATCGCTTCTCAGATTATTCTTTGTGTTTCAATTTTATTGGTTGCTTGATTCATATCACTGAAGTCATTTCAACGTTTATTGTAAATTTACCTTAGCTCTGTTAACTGTGTTCGAGTATGCCAGCTAACTAAATAATTGGTGGCTTCTAATTTTTTTATAGAAGGGTATAGCTCACAGGGGTAGCATATCCTATCTCGCTCTACAGACCAAAAGTGAAGCCAGGGGTAAAGCGGCAAACTGCGCATTTTGCCATGCTGGTGAGAACTTTTTGTATCTCCTTATACCAATACATTGTTTTTTCGTGATTTTTCGTCTTTGATACAGAGTTATCAAGGTTTGATAGAGTAATTCGAATATTTTGGAACACAAAATGAAGTTTGAGCAAAGTGTAACACGAAGTAATTTTGTTATTTTCACGTTTCTAAAGGTTTAATAGGTAAATAATCAGGGGCTGTTTCTGCCTTCAATATGACCAATTGCATTGCATTTGGCTGTAAGAACAGATTCGTCATTTTGACTACTTTTACTGCATTGAGCCCCAGTTATGAATTAAAACAAACATTTGCGCAAGGGGAAAATCTCTAAATACCCTGATAAGCTTTTATAATGTATGATAGAGTAGCTTTATCTCATTACGGTAAACGATTATTAAGGAATTTTTATGCCATACTTGGTATTGATCGATTGCAAACCAAGTCGGATTAATGCATTATAATATACATAAAATTAGCATTATAATAATCAACAAGGTTTTAATACAGTTTTCAGAAGGTTGGCAGATGATTCATTTTTTATATCGCTCTAGCAGACGACACATGCATCCGAGAAGTTTACATTGCAGGCATTTTTTATTTTCCATGATGAAAAGAATCTAGAGGACTTTGAGAATAAAAATCTAACATGATCGTGAAAGGTTCATTTTAACTATCTGCATCCATGTCATAGGATAGACAAGCTCCTGAGTCCCATATGAGAGGAAAATAAAACCCCAAAAATACATTTAGTTAAAGTGGATCTGGTGAAAAGTTCTCACCAGTGCTATGCAGGTTGCGTTTTTTTTTTTCTTCACCTTCTCGACTTTAAACTCTCCCTGTGGTATAGCTTAATATTTGAAATTCGTTTGCATTATCTACATACGGGTTGAGCATAAACCATGTTGGAAGCTCTTTTAACAATATTTTGCTGTTTTTTTACAAATTCATCTATTGATGTGTATTTTAATCAAAATGTTATAAAGTTTGACATTTAATAAGTTAATTACTTAAGATTTAGATGTTAATAGGATCAAATTGGGTTCTTTTATTGGTTATTTTGATATTTGTATATGCCAGTATTCTTTGGAAACTTAGTTTACAGTTTTTGGGTTTCTAGTCTGGCCAGTTTAACTGTAATTAAATAAAAGATTGAACATTCAGAGATTTAATTTTACAGCATTTACTTGATATCAAGCCAAGATTAGAGTAATTCTATTTCGACATTCAACTTTGACATTTAATAATTTAATTAATAGAAATTTTTAAGTGTATTAATTCATGTTAGGTTGTATTACTGATTATTTTGCAATTTTTCAAAGCTAGTGGTTGCTGGAAACTTAGTTGACCATTTATGCCAATTTTTGTGACTGTAATAATCTGCATTCCCACAATTCAGTATTAAATTATTGTACATTTTGTGAACAATTTGAAGTGCTCATAGTGCCAAATATTTTGTGAGTATGGTTCATTTAGTAGCTATAATTTGAGAACTTACACTCCAAGGAAATGAAGTATCTTGAACACCTAACTGACATGAGGACAGAAATGATAAGGATTTTGTCAAGTTTGATTAGTATATCTTGATGCATAATCTGCAACATATTTGTTATATATTGTACTCTATTATTTATTTGTTTGTTTTAGAAAGTCTTTGATAGTGTCTTTTTAAACATTGTTTAAATCTTCTTGAAATTTATCTTAAGGTCAGTATGCCAGTCACATTAAATGTAATAGTATTATAGAAAGGTGTTTGAACAAGTTCTAATCTCATTGAATTCCTGATGGAAGAGGTTGTTATTTATGTTGCAAATTCTCATTTAATCTGTCTGTCTCACAACTACATATTTTCTGTATTTAATTTGAACATTTTGGCTCTTCATTTTCAAGTGTCAACATTTTAAACCTCAGGTGTTAGTCATCTGAATATAACAACCTTCTGGTTTCTTGACTACTTTAACATTTATGAAAAAGAACTTGGAATTTCTATAACCTAGGACGTCTGTTTGAAAGAGTGTTTCATTGGATTTAAAGAGCCTCTTATGGAATGACTACCTGCTTTATAATAATTAGGATTTCTGAATCATTGTATTGTGTATTATATTATTATAAGAGCTCGAGGGCTAAGTTTACCAAATGGTAAAGGAATACTTGCCCCCTTTATTCCCTCCTCTTAACACACCCCTATCCCAAGGTGTATAGAGAGAGGGAGGTGGTCTCAGCTGAAAGTGGAAATAATGGCCGAGGCCTCCAGTGACATCACTGTATTCCCGTGTTGACTGCCTGACTCACTACCGGCAACATTGTGATTAGTTGGTTCAGTCTTCAGCGACCTTTAGCATCCGTTGTGAACCTTAGTGATCTTGCTTTTGCTTCTTGAAGTTGAGTGCATTTCAAATTTATTCCGTCTACTTTATTCCTTCAGGGTTAAATAGAGAATTGTTACGGCTCTTTTTCTGACAAGTAATGCCGGGGAATAGGTGTAGCGTGGCAGTTTGCTCCAACAGCTTCTACAAAACGAAAACTTCAGAGATTACAATACCCTGTCGTATTTTAGATTTCCGTCTGATCCTAATCTTAGAAGACTCTGGGTAGAAGCCTGCAGAAGGAAGGATGAATGGAATCCAAAAAATGGTAACGTTTGCTCAAGGCATTTTAAAGAAGAAGATTTCGAGAGGAACATGATGGCAGAAATGAATTTTGCAAAGAAGAAAAGGACCCTGAAACCAGGTAGTATACCAATTCAGTTTTTATTGCCTCGTCACACTAGTACAAAAGTTGCGAGTTACCGTGCCAAAAGTTTGGAAAGAAAAGCTAACATGGAAGTAGTTTGGATGTTATTTGAAGAAGAAGCTGAAAATGACGAGGGCATGGAAGATGAATCACATCAACCTGTAAGTAAGAAACTACATATAATTATGATGATTTGATATGATAAAGTACACTTTTTGTGATGTTTTTCAATGTAACTTATAGATAACAGCAGAGGAAAGCATAAAGGAGAAATAAAATTCTCTCAAACAGAAACATGAAATCTTGTTGCAGGAACATGCAGTATGTATTGGTTTTTGTTATTCTGAATACCCAATGGAAGTAACTTGTTGAACTGCTAATTTGTGATGCTATTCTGTGATGCTATCAGTTGCCATATTATTTATAAATATTTCTAATCTTTTACAGTCTTTAACAAATGAATTGTTCATGTTAGGAAGTGTGCTTATAGCTATTGGGAAAAACACAAAATAGCAGGGAAACCATGATGATAGGCAACTCCATGTGTTACCCACGTCATCATCAACTGACACAGCTGCTGAGGCTACAAGGGAAGTATTCGCAATTACAGAGGAGGCATCCCAAGATGGCCACTTCTATGGAAAGATGAAGTTATCAAAATAGAGAAGCGGTTCCTTAAATATTCTAGGAAAACAAAGGTAGTGAGGAAACAAGCAATTTAGAAACTGAGGGCCAAAATTGAAATTAAAGTTGATGTGCCAAAAGAAGTGCTTCAGTCATATATTCTACAAAGGGTATACATTAGAATAAAGTATTTGAACAATCAAATCATAGCGAAGAAACTGCAGAGGAGAAAGGAAAGGAAGGTTAAAAATTTTGATGTAAATTTTGATGTAATTAAAAATATTAGGTTTTGTTTGGTGGATGAATTCAGTTTAGGTTTGCTTCATTGGGATTTTTGACAGGTATTTTTGTTGAAGATGACCTGAAGATGGCCACGAAGGATGTGGCCGAAACGTTGCTTTTATCCGAAGCCTGCACCCGGCTGGAGACCCGAGAACTATTCCTTCAGCAATTACGCCGGGAAAAACAGAGATCTTTTCTCTTTTTAGTCTCTTTTATAACTGGTGTTTGTGTTTAATTACCATAATGCAAAAACGGAATTCCTCATTTCAGATTTCAGCCAGAAGTTTAAACTTTTTTGTATGAATGCAAAACAGTTATGCCAGTAATATACGTAATTGGTTCCATTCATATTTCTTTCCTTATGCAGAAATTGAGCAATATTAGTCCTTGAAATAGCGTATACTAATGTAAACTTATATGATTTGTGTATTTTTGTACAGCGTATTAAGAATCAGCAATTTTCTTAAGAAATAAAGGTTTTATTGCTGATAGTCTCACTTTGCTCAAAATTTTGTAATTTATTTCTACCGTGACATCCATCCTATTTATCTTCATCTTACGACAACAAGGCATTAAGCCAAGCAGTTTACGGATATTTCTTATACTTGCATGAAGAGAACTCCATGGGGGCTTCTTTTCCTACAAGATGTAGTTAGAACAACGTAAGTGCTCGTACTAAATAAAGCAGTTGCCATTCCTTGTCTTGAGTAACGAGTGATTTGAATTCTCAATTAAATTAAAATTAGCATCCTGCATAATTATGGTAACGTACTTAAATGAGTTTCGTCAGGAGAAAGCATTTACCCAATGAGTAAATTACCCACTCAGCTTTCAGGTAGTTCAGGCAATGCGTCGCCAGGAGTACAGTGACATCACGCAATAGCGTGGCTTTCAGCTGAGACCACATCAGTCTCTCTATACAGCTTGACCCTAACCCATCATATCCACCCTCTAAACCACCTACACCCTTCATACCCAAACCTACAACCTCCTTCCCATACCTTAAACCACCACTTAACCCTCCCAATGCCTTCCAACTCCCTACTCAACCCCTAACCCTCCCAACCCTAAATTCTCCCACCCCTTACCCTCCCACCCCCTAACCCTCCCACCCCCTAACCCTCCCACCCCCTAACCCTCCCACCCCCTAACCCTCCCACACCCTAACCCTCCCACCCCCTAACCCTCCCACACCCTAACCCTCCCACCCCCTAACCCTCCCACCCCCTAACCCTCCCACCCCCTAACCCTCCCACCCCTTACCCTCCCACCCCCTTACCCTCCCACCCCCTAACCCTCCCACCCCCTAACCCTCCCACCCCCTAACCCTCCCACACCCTAACCCTCCCACCCCCTAACCCTCCCACCCCCTAACCCTCCCACACCCTAACCCTCCCACCCCCTAACCCTCCCACCCCTTACCCTCCCACCCCCTAACCCTCCCACCCCCTAACCCTCCCACCCCCTAACCCTCCCACACCCTAACCCTCCCAGCCCCTTAACCTCCCATCCCCTAACCCTCCTACCCCCAAACCATCCCACCCCCTAACCCTCCCAAGCCCTAAACCTCCCACCCTCATACCACCCAACCCTAACCCACCCACCCCCTAAACCCTCCTACCCCCTAACCCTCCCACACCCTAACCCTCCCACATCCTAACCCTCCCAAACCCTAACCCTCCCACCAGATAACCCACCCAACCCCTAACCCAACCACCCCCTAACCCACCAACCCCCTAACCATCCCACCACCTAACCTTCCCAACCCTAACCATCCCACCCTCTAACCCTCCCAGCCCCTTAACCTCCCATCCCCTAACCAACCCACCCCCAAACCATCTCCCCCCCTAACTATCCTACCCTCTAACACTCCCATTCCTTCCTAACCATTCCCCTTCAAACCTTAATCTACCCTTAACTGACCCTCTTCCTTCCCTCACTCTACCCATCAACTCCATTCCCACCTTCCAGTCCAATATCAACTCCTTATCCCACCGTCCTTCATCCCTCCCTCTACCCACCCTCTTCCCTCACTTGATCCCATCCATCCCCTATCACATTACCATTCCTTTCCCAACCTCTATTATCTTAGCTTCTGTATCAATAAATCCCTTTTCACCTGCTAACCCAATACAAAATGTTGAAAGATAGGAGCAATAGAATTGATAGCTACAGATTATTTAAATTATACATAGCCTGGCCTTACATATAGCATATGAAATCTATACATTCTTTAATAGTGTGGCTTAGGGCCCAAGTCATTTTTGCTTTATATTCATAATATTTACATCCCTAGTCATCGTAAACTGTAAAAGTTCCGGGCATACAATATTTCTATACTATAGATAGTTGAAAACATATTTTGGCTCGGAATAAAATATTTCTCCCACCAACCCAAAGAGACATGTTGGAAAAACGAGCAAAAGAATGGAATATTACAAATTATTTAAATTATACATAGCCTTCCTTACACAACATAAATACTCTATACATTCTGTATAAAATAGTTTGGCTAAGGGCACAAAGTCATTTTTGTTTTATATACATAATATTTTCATTTCTGGGACTAGTAGACTATACAAAATCCGGCCTTACATGTTTTAATAGTACAAATAATTGTAAATATATTTTGGCTCGGACTGATTGATTTTCACCACAACCCAATGAGACAAGAGGGAAATATGAGCAATAGAATTGAAAACTACAGAATATTTAAATTATACATAGCCCGCCTTACATATAGTAAGTATATTCTGCATACATTCTGAATTTAGTATTCTGGCAAAGGGATCTGAGCAATTTTTCTTTATTCATATTGTTAACATATGTATTCATTGTAAACTATACATGTCCAGCCTTAAAATTGTTATACTATACAGTATTGAAAATATATTTTGGCTCGGAGTAAAAAATTTTGCTTTTTCACTCTATATTCATATTCGGTAGTCAAGTATTGCTTGAGTGGTTTTCCCTCTGGTTCTTCATTTGCTCTGTTACCAGTGTTTGTTGTCCGGTATGCTGTAATCTGGAGATGTGTTCAATGTAGATTTCCTGCGACCAATTCACAGCTGCGGAATAAATCATACCGATGAATCTATAGATAAATGAAGAGAAATTAAAATTGCACCAACAGTATAAAGGAATTCATTCCATAGATATATGAAACATAATAAAGAGTCAGTATTCTTTAATTATTAATAAAAATACTCCTACTTACCTAACAAGAATATCAATTTTTAGGCAGAGGTATTCTTCTTATCCCGGTTTTCATTCTTTATTTCATTAGATATTCTACCATTTTTCACATGTAGTTAGGGGAACTGTATCTTCCTCCACATTTGGTTATGTATCTCCAGATGAATGAAAGAAAATTCAAAATTGCATCAACAGCAAAAAAGAATTAATTCCCAAGATATATGAAACTTAATAGAGAGTCTGAATGCATTAATTTTTACTCAAAATAATCCTACTTACCTAACAAGGTTATCAACTTTTAGGCAGAGGTATTCTTCTTGTCCTAGCTTCCATTCTTTATGTCATTCGATATTCAGCCCGTTTCATATTGTAGTTAGGGGATCTGTATCTTCCTCCACATTCAGTTGTTACAAAGTAGCCAATCTCCAGATGAATGAAAAAATATTCAAAATCGTATCATCTGTATAGAAGAATTAATTCCAAAGATATATGAAATTTAATAGAGAGTCAGTAAGTCATATTTGATCAAAATAATCCTACTTACCTAACTAGGTAATCAATTTTTAGGCAGAGGTATTCTTACTTTCCCAGCATCCATTCATTATGTCATTTGATATTCCGCCCTTTTCTTCGTGTAGTTAGGGGAACAGTATCTTCTACCACATTCTGTTGATAAGAGCAGTCGATGTGTCCTTAGATGAATGACAAAAAAAACATAATAGTATGAAAATATAGAGGAAATAATTCCAAATATACGTGAAAAGTATATGGTTGTCCATATATTTTATTCCATACTTACCACACAAGTATACCAATTTAGTGGCAGATGTAATATGTAAGTCTCAGGATCCATCCTTTATCTTTTTGATATCCCGCCGTTTTTCTCGTGGCGAAGAGGGATCTTAACTCTATCTCTTTCTGCTGTTGCGAAGTCTTTGAGGTTTCTCAAGATAATTTTAAAAAATTGAATCACAATTAAAATGTAATGAGAATACCTCCAATGAGGTATATATCAAAACTTTACAGATAGTCTTTATTTTTTAATTGATGAAACTGTATGTAGCTGTAACGAAGATGCCGATTTCCATGACCACGACGGCTTCTAGTTAAGCTTCTGCTCATGGAGGTGCGGAGCAACTTCTGCTTACTTCTTTCTCTTGTCAATGCCGTCGAGGATGTTCTGCCAGTTTTCCAATTACACCATGATATGGTAGGAAGATCGAGGAAAAAATTCTTAAAATCTTAAATTGTATCTAATTATCATTTATGAATAAAAGAAGTTGATATAAGTATACATCCATGGAAATCCATTTTATTAATGCCATAAACCTGGACTTTATCTTTATATAAACCGAAGTTGATTGCAAAAACTACATCATTTTTCTTTCAAAACATGTAAACTTGGAATATCAAATTTTATCTACCAACCAGGAGTTAATAGTGTGCAGATGCAGCTTACAAACAGAAATATCATAGAATCTATGTAATTTTTGTCTAATAATAACAAACACAGGACCTGTTTCAATTAATGATTGTCATCATCTCGCCTTTGTTTTACTAGTAAACAAATATGAAAATTGCGGGATGAAAACATTTTACTAAAATTTATTCCATTATGGATATCAACAAAACGGTGCACAGTCAATTACTTCTACAATAAGCAATGATTTGAACTGATTAAAGTGTGAATGAGAAACTTTTGAATATTACTAATATATTTCATAAATTAAATTGACAAAGGTATCTCAATTATTCCCCAAACAGTGAAGGGCTTCAAATTTTTTATTTTCCATTCAATTAATTATTTAGTAATATCTACTAAAGATTTAAATACTTTCATTATGCTTTGGTAGCATCTTTGGATTTGTTTTGTTCGGATATGAGTTCTGCATATTTCCCAAAATCACAATTTTAAATCAAAAATTGATATTAAGATGTAAAACCCTATTCAATTATGATACATGAAGCAATAACTTAACATGCAAACGGAGGAAATAATTTTTATAAAATGAAGGGACACATGAATTACATTATTACACAATAAACTTGAACATGATATAGGTACCCAAATTATTTCTGGAATATTACGATGTATGAAAACCCTAAAACGTCTCATTAGTGACTCAGGATAGAATTAAGTGTCTTTAATTAATTTTTTCTCTCCGTTTTCAAAGTGTAATTTTATCTCTAATCCGTCTGCTAAGTTAAAGACCATAACATCATGCTGTTGTCGTTATATCAAGTTAAAAGTAGAATAATGGTAATATCAAAATACCTTCTATTGTGATGTATGAAATTAATAATTGCTAGAGAAAGTAAATGGAATGGAATCATACATAATACTGCTGTTACAAACAATGTGTCATACTTTATACTATGATAAATGTCACATAAAGATACGGAAACATATTTAGGGATATTTGCTAGTAAACTCCTAACCTAAGAAATAATCATTCCAAAGGAACTTTGAAAATTTCATTACTTGACAACATATTTCCATTATCTGTCATGTTACACCTCACATAGGAAGAGATTTCCATTTGAATAAGAAATTATATATTGAAGGTATGACTATATGAAAACGGTTTAAAGTTACCCATCGGAGGATTTTAATTTGCACGGCGTAAAAAACAGAAAAGAGCATGGGAAGGGCCATTTATCCAGTCTTGCCCATGAGAGACCTTTCACATAAATGTGAGTAGTAGCCTACTGTTGTTACGAAGTATCCAATGGTTCTTCAGATGAATGAAAAAAAAATTCAATATCGCATCAAAATTATAAAGGAATTATTTCCAAAGATATATAAAACCTATTAGAGACTCAGTAAGTTATATTTGAATCAAAATAATCCTACTTACCTAATAAGGTTAACAATTTATAGGCTGAGGTATTCTTCTTGTCCCAGTATCCATTCTATATTTCATTGATATTCCGCCCTTCTATCTATCTATCTTCCACCACATTCTATTATTTCGAAGTAGCCGATGAATCTAAAGATGAATGAAGAGAAATTAAAATTGCATCAACAGTATAAAGGAATTCATTCCATAGATATATTAAACATAATAGAGAGTCAGTATGCTTTAATTATTAATAAAAATACTCCTACTTACCTAACAAGAATATCAAATATTAGGCAGAGCTATTCTTCTTATCCCGGCTTTCATTCTTTATTTCATTTGATATTCCACCCTTTTCCTTGTGTAGTTAAGGAAACTGTATTTTCCTCCACATTCAGTTATGCATCTCCAGATGAATGAAAGAAAATTCAAAATTGCATCAACAGTAGGGGAGACGGGGGCTGGTTGGCCCGGTTTTTTTCATTTATTTTATATTATTTTTTTGTACATATTTAAACTCATGAGATTATTGCTTAATTTTAGATGCATTTTTACTGAATGTGGATGGCAATTATTAAACTTGAAAATATGAGTTAAAAATTAAAAAATATAATAATTACTGGATGCATCTCGAGTGGGCCAATCAGCCCCTACATCGGGGTAGGTTGGCCCAGAGGCTGGAGCAGGTTGACCCATACAATCTTTTGATAAGTTAAACTAGTATAACTTTAGGAAATCAAAATAAAACTAATGGTTATCAGTAAAGAACTTAAAAGGCTACAGGATTAGGCAAGCTAAAGTTGAAGCAAACAATAAATACATTGGCACATCTAATAATAAATCAAAAGCTGTATGGAAAGTAATCAAGGCTGAGACTCAACTTGAGTCTGAAAGCTGCTTAACAAATATGTCACCTGATGTCTTTAATGATTACTTCACCAATGTAATTGAAAAGTTAATTGAAGGCTCTAACATAAAACAGCACAATGTATTATAGTATAACATATCTAATAGTTTAATTAATTCAACTCAAAGTCATTCTACTTAGCACCTCTAACTGAAAAAGAAATATTCAATATAATTGGCTTGTTAAAAACCAGTAACTGCTGTGATATATATGGCATGAATCCAAGCTGTTAAAAAGCATAGCACATGCTGTAGCATATCCTCTAACCAAAGTTATTAATCAGATATTTGAATCTGGTAATTATCCAGAACAATTAAAAATCACAAAAGTTATCCCAATACAAAAAAAAGGTGAGAAAAATGACCCTTCAAGCTACATGCCCATTTCAATAATTCCTGTCTTTTCTAAAATAATAGAAAAAGCATTATTTTCAAGAATATGTAATTACTTTGAAAAGAACAATCTAATGAGTCGCACACAATTTGGTTTCCTGAAAGGCAGAGGTGACATAGAATGTGTCATGTCAATGATCAGTGATATACATTGTTCCTTTGAAAGCAATAAAATTACTCTAGTTCCCTTCAGTTACTTGTGTAAGGCATTCGACAGTGTTTCCCATAAAAAAAACTCCTTTCAAAATTATACTCCTATGGCAAAAGAACTACTCCTTTGAGACTCTTAGAAAGTTAATTGAGAGGCAGATATCAGTGTGTGTCAATAAACAACAAGTTATGTAGTAAAATACTAGTAAAATATGGACATTAATATAATGCTTCAGAAAGGAAATAATTTAACAATGACTCAAAGCAACTAACCGTGGAAGACTGCCCTCCGTTGATGGCTGGCAGTTTAGGTCGATTGTCGATCGATTATGACTTTGATGTTACCTCAACCTATCGAACACGATTAAGGACAATTTTTTTTGCTGCATCATTAGTCTAATGTATGTTGTAATGTGATTATAATGTAAAGTTTGACTGCGTTGTGTCGATCTGATTGATTGTATAGTATTAACATGTCTTGTACATGCATATGTATGTCGTTGGATAAATAAAAATTATTATTATTATTTAAGATTATAACAAATTTTACATGTTTGTGTTTTCTTTTGAAATGCTTTTAATCTCATGATTATGACGGTCTTTTGACCTCTGTAACGTATCAAAATTACGAATTATGCATATTATTATCATTAAAATTAAACTTTCATCGAGTTTTGAAAAATATATACGACAGATCAGTTTGGCCCGGATGGCCATCATGCCCCGTCGTTTCTGGGCCAACCAGCTCCATCACCATGTTTACAATAAATTCTATTAGTGACAAAAACCACTGAAGCTATTTCAAATGTATGCCATACAGAAATAATCCTTAAACTATGACCTTTAATTATACTACTCACCTGTTGCGCCTAAAGTAAGCAAAAGTTAAATAAAACACAATTAACCGACAAGTAGAATTTTACTGAAGCACGCACAACAACAATCACTACAACTTGTCCAAAACTGCTCCGCCGGCAATATTGGTCCTGTAGATGAAGAGGGACAGTACTAACAACTTACTGATTGATTTCCAGCACGATCTAGCGTTTATTGTATTAAATAACTTGACTGGGCCAACCAGCCTCGGTCTCCCCTATAGTAGAATTAACTCCCAAGATATATGAAACATAATAGAGAGTCAGTATTCTTTAATTCTTAATAAAAATACTCCTACTTACCTAACAAGAATATCAATTTTTAGGCAGAGGTATTCTTCTTATCCCGGTTTTCATTCTTTATTTCATTAGATATTCTGCCATTTTTCACATGTAGTTAGGGGAACTGTATCTTCCTCCACATTTGGTTATGTATCTCCAGATGAATGAAAGAAAATTCAAAATTGCATCAACAGCAAAAAAGAATTAATTCCCAAGATATATGAAACCTAATAGAGAGTCTGAATGCATTAATTTTTACTCAAAATAATCCTACTTACCTAACAAGGTTATCAATTTTTAGGCAGAGGTATTCTTCTTGTCCTAGCTTCCATTCTTTATGTCATTCGATATTCAGCCCGTTTCATATTGTAGTTAGGGGAGCTGTATCTTCCTCCACATTCAGTTGTTACAAAGTAGCCAATCTCCAGATGAATGAAAAAATATTCAAAATCGAAACATCAGTATAGAAGAATTAATTCCAAAGATATATGAAACTTAATAGAGAGTCAGTAGTCGAATGTGTTTTCGATTATTTAAAAATTATAGTAAAAAAATTAGCACGTACTACCATTTAAAAATATGATAAAAAATAATGAGTCTCTTCCCATAATATTTGTTTTAAACTTATTTCGATGTTTTATGAAAGCAAAGGATTAATATTTAAGCAAAGGATTGATATTCAAGCAAAGGATTAATATTTAAGAAAAGGATTAATATTAACTTACACTTCGTAAGTATTATTTCATCATGTGATTTGAAAAATACAATCACCAATTTGCTTTCTACAGCCAGTCCTTTTATTTCAAAAATGATATCCTAGCTCTGAAAGGCTTTGCTTGATTAGGTTCCTTAGTTACATATACTTATAACTTGTTTTTGAAGTCAACGAAATCTTTCGCGGAGCGATATCAATGATCTATCAACTTTTGGTACAGCATTCATAAAGCAGCATATTATTAAACAAGGGGGATAGTATATGGCACTCAGGATATTCTTGTCCGAAAATTATTGCATGTAATACTAGGAAAAATTCGAGACAGGCTTGATGCTCTTTCTTAAAAAATTTAAATAATGAAAGATATACTATGATGAAATCCCTTACTTACTGACTAATGATTAACATAAAATTCAAGTATATTCTTTAATTAGGAATGACTATGGAGCTATATTTAAGTTTATTGATTAAATTGTTCGAAGAAAAGATTTTGCTTAAAACAATTCTGATACACCCAATTCATACTTGAGGAAAATTATCTTAACAACAAAATGAATTAGAAATTTTACAATAAGTCCACTCATTGAAAGACAATCCATACCATCCTGACCAACATTTTTCCATTTTTTGGTGAAAATAAGAGCAGAATTAGGTATCGCCCTTGAAACCTACCCTTCTCAACTTTCAAAATCCCTTAAACGATGTTATCAGTGACCTCCAAAAATCTGACCACAAGAACGACGACTCCAGGTGAAAGGAAAAGTGAGTTTCAATGACAAAAAGCGAAAATATTTGGAATCACTGCAAATTCTGAAGGCATGAAAGGAAAAGTAATTTTAATGATGAGAGAAAGTGATAATAATACTAATTTTCATTCATAGCTTCACAGCGAATGATATTCTACGAGGAAAATGTCTCGATAATTTTTGGATTATGTATTTCATGGATTTTGTAACTACTTATTCAGTGATTTATACAGAATTGCTAAGATATAATTTAATTATGACGATCATAGATAGCACATTTATACATTTTTAGTTTTAAATCAATGTACGTGAAGATATGACGGCGATCAAACGTACAGATTGAAACACGGGTACTTGCAATTAATCAAAATAACTCAAAATTAATCATTTCTATCAGCTCATCTGTGTATCACCTATAAAACGACTGCACATTTCCCTTATACAAGCAGAGCTCTTTCGTATTATCTCAAATAATGTTGATATTGAAAGGCTTCGATATTCACATTCCGTCCTCAGTAAATGCAACTCTCAGATATCCCCTCCAATGAAAAGGGATGTACTAATTTTCTTAGAAGAAGAGATTTATTTTTGGAAATTAAGTAGACCTTATAAATACCACTTCGTAAATGTCGTAATGCTGTAACGCGTTGGCGATCATGTTATAAGAAGTAAAGTTAAAAATATTGTTTCCTACTTTCGTTTTTTTCAGCAACAGAGACATCTGTGTGAGTGACTTCTTCAAAGTACGAGTGATTGATTTTACAGCATTTTTTGATATCATTCTGAAATCGGGCAAATGGGTAGAAACTCGGTTTGTTCCTACAGAGGAAATATTGAATAAATAGCACGTAAAAATATTGAATATTAATCCATAGTGTACTCACATGAGAAGAACATCCTAGTTCACTCCCAGAATCCTCAGTTATGATCTTCGTCGTCATCATTATCTCTGAAGTTTCTACATCTGCAAATATAGAGTAATCTAGTTAATAATTAAGACATTATAATGCAAAATCGAAACGAAATTTGACGATTACGCTTACATGAGTATCTATCATATATTAACAGAATCCATACGCAATGTTACGTTTGATATTTTTGCCAACAATTCACATCGATATTATTTTATTTTAAGTCAATCGGCAATGATGTATGAATTTTCTGAGATATTCATTCATCTTCGGCAAAAGTATTGAAATATGTATTTGGTATTATTGTATATAGTATTTGGTATTTAAGTATTATAATATGTTTGGTTGTCTTTTGTGTATTCCCGATCTAAGAAAATTAGAAAAACTAACATTATAAAAAATCTAATGCAAAAAAGTAATCAATATTTCATATATATTGAATAAATTGCAGTAAATACGCAACTCGACTGTCTGATAAAATAGTATCCTAAGATCCGCGCTATGTATGATTAAGTTCTTTACAATCTGAAATCTTTTCAACCATTTTAGTAAAAACTTGTTTCGCGTAATATCTATACAAATAACGAGTTACTTTCATGCAACTTTCCAACGATACGCAAGTATGAACGCACGAAAAAAAAGAACGAAATGAAAGTTATGGAATATTAATCCGAGATGAATAAGTTGCGATAAGGTAAGGTACTTCTCGGCAATAAAGTAATTTTTCTTAAATTACAAAATATACAGCATTTAATAAGCTAAAGTAATTAATATTACTCAAGATACCAAATGTTGAAAGGCTCAGATGGCTCTATATGTTAGATAACGATAGTTATAGATTTCAATCAACCGACCTTAAAGAAATGAAGAAGTATGTCTATAAATAATTTGATCTTAACGGGTATTTTGCGAACAAGTATTCAAAATGCATAGCTAACCATTTGCACCAATATAAAACTAGTATCAGGTCAGCTACGAATAATAATTACAATCCCTGAGATATTCATCGTCGTTGCAATTCATTCCCTAACTATAAAGGAACGAAAAGTGAATTAAGGTCATGTAAAAAAAAATATAATCTTTGACCGTATAATAGCTCCTCATATCGACTTTACAGAAATACTGACTGAAATTCTGAGAATAGGCAAGTCAAAGAACGGTTGAGATCTAATCCTAAGCTAACGAAATAAGGGGTTCACTAACGAAATTCTTATCGACTCAATAAAAATATTATTCGTTGCTTACTTGCTTTTAAAGAAAATTTAAACTTTTACTGGTTTTTGAAGACGCAATATTTGGAAGTTACGGAATATTTATTCAAAATATGATCCGAAAAATATAGATATAAATTTCGGCTACATATAAATGATACACAATCGGGAAAACTACGATTATGTGATGTACTAAATCTTAGAATCACTAAATTTCCTTAAAATACATCATTGAAAAATATTAAGTAAGAGGGAAGCTTTCTTAATTGATACAAATCAACTTACCAAGTCTTGAGCATCCCGCAGCAGAGATCTCATATTTCTGCAGCCACTATTTCAAAAATTTAAATCTTAACGGTTTTTGTTTCACTGCAAGTCAAGCTAGAATCGCGGTCCTTCCTCGATGAAAATTTAACAGCAACTGAGCAACGGTCCTCTTCGATTCCGTGAGAAACAAAATGAATGATTCTGATTGGCTGACGCTCGGATGTTTAATTTTCTATCAATTATCAACCAATCAAAACCACTGATTCAAAATAATTTCCTAAATTTTATTAAAAAGATATTATATTTAATGTATTTATTGTTTATATGTAAAATAAATATTTAAATGTAATAGTTTATTAATAATTATATACGGTTTTAAGGAAAAACTGAGTCAAATATTATATTTTACACCATCCAAATACAGCGCCAATATTAAATCTACAAGCTATAGCTCGAAGCCATAGGAAATTAAAATAATTTTCAGTTATTTTCTTCGGAAAGCATGGAACAAGCAAAAGAATTGGATGAAAATTACGGTAAAATAATTTAACTTAAATATGGCAATTAGTTTTCGTTATCTCTCATACTAATTCCCAAACTGTTTAACTGGATAAATAGGTTTCGTCGTATGTCTATAATATTTCTGGTATATATCTTTAATCCTAAATCATAATTCCTGCGGAAATAGTAAAATAATGCTTGTATAAAGCTTAGCCTCGTTTAAGATGCCAAACTGAGTAAACTCATACAACACTGAGTGTATTACTGGTGAACCAGTAAATACAATATGACAAGTATTCGCTAATTTTTATGAAAATGTTTTTTTTTATGAGATGTGATCCTAATTATTATTATTATTATTTAAAAGTTTGGAGTGCAGCAAAGTGAAAAGTATTTATAACATAAAGTAATTTAAATACAAAAATCATCAATTCATTGATTCATTCACTTAAAGAAAATAAGCTAATCAAATCTCTTCCTCCACCTCACATATTAACACAATGATGAATGCTAATTTCTTTCAGATTCAAGTATTAAGTAAAGTATCTGAATACACTCAAATTCGAACGGATTTAATATTCGAGTGTTTTGAGTGGAGATAGATTCTTTTTCTGGAAGAAGTAACGAAGGCAAAAAATACGAACAACAAATATATGGAAAGAACTAGATCATAAAAGTACACTCAATAATGAGGCAAATTCTGTGTCATATTGTGAGGATTACCATTGAACAAGTGAGATTACAACATTTACTAATTAAGAAATATCCCTTGATATTATCCTCCCTCTTTTTAAAATCACGATATCGTCATTTATATTAAATCCAACACCTTTGACCGATCTAAATTCACCTTAGTGCATACGATTGGCTTCCATTTTCATTAAGTAAACGAGAAGTGATACTTAGGTTTTACATTATGTCCCATAAATAAAATACTATTACTTCTAATGTCAGTGAATTGATGCATTTGGACACAAGCTTTCTTTTCATAATATTCTATCGAGGAATACATACCTTGTAAAGGAGTCCCTGCTCTTCTCCCATTACGAAAGTTGGAGTACAGAATTTAGAAATGCGATGATGAAGAATTGCCTCTTTTCATCAGAAGTTCTTATTATGCACCTTTCTAAAGCGTGGAACTTTTATAATCATTGAAGCACAGATTTCACGGCAGGCAATCACTTTATAAAAGATATCACTAGAGATTAGGATGGAAAACCTTCTGTTTACGGAATATAATGGCTAATATGCACTTCACCATCATAGTCATCACTAACACCTATTTAAGATGATGGTCACCTTAGCACCATAAAGAAGTACGAATTGATGACTTGAATTTTTGCGATTAAATCTTTTCTTCATTTTCTTCGCCTATCCACTCGTTATTTCCATTGGCATATATTACACATTGAAAAGTAGTTTAGAACCGTTTCAACCTGTTGTCCAATTAGTTCCCGCCATAAAATGAAAGGAAGTGACCTCTATTAGAAGTATCTAGAGCGTTTACAAGGGCTTTTTCAAAGCGAAATGACGTTCGTAAACACGTGTGTGACGAAGAATGACTGCGACCTTCATGCTGCACAGTTAGGTTTTCTTTTCTTAAGGATTCCAAAGACTCTAACATAGTTTTTGGAGTTGGCTGGGCTGTTTACGAGAGAACTTCATGGTCATGGAGATATGCTTATAATACTATTATTGGAGTTTTTTCTTCAGAGGAATGGAAAATGTTACAGGAAATGTAGGAATAAGTATGGTGTACATTTTGGAATGGACTGCATGTAAGTAAAATAAAACTATGTTGAAAAAAGGGATTATCATTGAAATGTAGCAGGGAGTATGTAAAACAAATATTGCTGGATGTTCTATGCTTAAGGAGGTTTCCACTACTCAAAACCTCTTCTGGATTATTTTATCAAAAGTTACATATATTGAGATTTTATGTAATGGTGTTATTTGTAAGAGGGGCTTCGCTAGATTTTATTTACTGTTGCTTGGGAACTGAAGCATATACATATATATAACCTCTGAGAGCAATAAATGGGAATGTAATCAAAGTTAATACACGCTCATTGGCTTAAACTGTTCAAGTATACTGTGTATGTAGTTTTGGATTATTTCAATCAAGTGAAACTTATTCTGAGGTCTGAAAAGCGTATATTGTTTGAATAGTAGTACATTCTTAATGTTTTTTATTTTGAAGAAGAAGACTAATCCGTAAATACTTTATTTTAACGTTACTCTTTGAGGAAAATATTTAATTTAAACACTGAGCAGTTGAATCCTCACAGTGTACAGTACTTAACAACGAGAATTTCTAAAAATGTTTTATTTCTCTCCATTACCTTGATTTTTAAGTATTTATTTTACTAAATTTTGTTTTTTATGTAATTCATTTTAATTTGAAATATTATACCATACATCCAGCAAAATTTCCTGTAAATTTACTCTTTCATATTATCAACTCATGATAGAGCGATAGGCTAATGCTTCAACACAAGGTTTCGCGTAAACACCTTGGGATATTCGAAATATTTTCTATGAGGCATTTGGAGTCACTTGGTCAAGAAAACTTTATTATCTGGCGTCAGAAGGTCATTAATTTTCGTCTCAGACGTAATAAGATATAAGAACGTCATTTCGGTTTAAAAACCACATGCATATACTCTTGATATTTCTCGCAGAGGGCGCTTGTTTTTCTGGTGAGGCGGGAACTATACTAATGTGACAATAGTGCATATGATTTAGAAGTGCGTTTTGTTGTGAAGATATTTTCCAATGAATATAATCTTTGTCGGTGTAGAAAATGTGAAACATTTATTCGTGAACGTTCTGGAGTTCGATGACAATATATGTCGTCGAAAAGGTGATCATGATGTTCTCTTTTGAATATGTTAGTGATGGGAGTGATGATAAGGTGCATGACAAACACATGTTCGTGTGACATAAGTTTTATACCGTATATGTATTTGGTGATTATTCTGTGCTTCATGGATCATAAGACTTTCCGGTTTTGAAATGGCGCATGATTACAACTTCTGTTGGTTCGTTCTCAACGCATATATGAATTTCGTGCTCCAAAATTGATAAAATGAGCTTAACAAGGTTCTTTACCTTTACCTTTACGAGGTTTGTATTTTCCGTTTGAATATTATGAGTCTATTTATTATGAGAAATTCAAAGGTTAGTAAGTTGAATTGTAAAGTAATTTCAACATTATTTTGGAAGTTCATGAGATTATCGTAACTTTCCCTATTGCGTATTATCTGTGCGAAGCATTGAATGTCTGTGCTCCATTTTTTCAATTAATAATATCAGAATTAATTTTCAGTTTTATACCATTACTTTGAATTAGCTCGTCTCCGTTGGATAAATCCTCTGTGTTGTTCGAACGATATACAGATACGTAATAAGAGATTGGTACAAGATAACGAAGCTATTCTGCACTTGCGCTAGCAAGGAACGTTTAAAATGTTTACTGAGCATGTTGATAGGAATTTCGTTAATGACCTCGTATTTGGATAACTTGCGGCCCCTTAAGAGATCTAATCCGACGACTGACTTGCCTATTGTCTGAATTTAATTCAGTCTCTCTTGTAATTTCGATTTCAGGAACTATCATATTGTGGAAACTTTTTTTATGTCCTTGAGTCACTTTTTGATACGTAATGAACGGGAAACGACCATTAAAATTTGAATACCTGATCCGAGGATGAGTATCTCAGGGATTACTATTATTATTCGAAATTTACTTAATGCTAGATTAATATTGTTGCGATCAGTCGGCTATGAATTCTTGATTAATTTTCGTGGAATTGGATTTACTTAACTCTTAATGCTTAAATTTATTATCGATGAGTTCTGACCTATTGATGGAATGGATGGAATGGAATATTCATCATATGCTTTATTTTGATATTACTCCTTGATGAAGTGATTCAACTTTAACTTAACATTTGTAGCCTCAGAGTGTACAGTACTTCTAAATAGTGTACTTAACAACAAGAATGACTAAAAATGTTTTATTTCTCTTCATTATCTTGAATCCTAAATATTTATTTCAATTCGTTTTTTTTATGAAAATCATTTTTATTTCTCATCATACACCACATTTCTAGAATCATTTTTTGTGCTTTTACGTATCCTCTGTGATATTATCAAACAAATTTGGAGCGATAAGTACCTCTCCTACCCAAGGTTTCGCTTAAACATCTGCGAAAGTTGAAAATATTTTCTTTCAGGTCTTTGGAGTCATTTGGGCTAAATAGACTTATTGTCCGGTGTCAGAAGGTCACAATTTGTCCTCTCGGATGGATATAATTAGTATGGTCAATCATCCATTTATTGTTTTGTTAATTCGTAGATATAGAGACTTAGGTCTCTTAATAAATTACTCTTATTCTAGTCTTTTATCACTTCCTTTTTAGTTTAATTACTATATTACTCTGGGTCGGACAGATTCCATTGAAGGCAATTGCGAAGATTTGCTGAAAAAGGTGGACACTAGCATTTGGATGTAAAAAAAGTACCTTAAATAAGTATTAACAATCAAGAATTCATATTTTGCATTTTTCTTGGTTATAGAGACTTAGTTTTATCAATAAATTGATCTTTTTCATGTCTATCATCTCTAATTGTCTAGTTTAATTATCATGTTCCTGCGGGTCGAACAAAATCCACGGCAGGCTAGAGCGATGATTTACAAAAACAGTGCACCCTGGACGTTTGATATAATGAGTATCGTAACGTAAATTAGTATGGTCAATCATCCATTTATTGTTTTCTATTTTTCGTAGATTAAGAGATTTAGTTCTCTCAATAAATTCCTCTTATTCTAGTCTTTCATCTCTTCCTTTTTAGTTTAATTACTATATTACTACGGTTCGAACAGATTCCATTAAAGGCTATTGCGAAGATTTGCTGAAAAAGGTTGACCCTGGCAGTTGGATATAAAAAGAATCGTAAGTATGGTCAATCAAATATTTATTTTTTTCCATTTTTCATAGTTTTTGAAATGTAGTTCTTTCAATAAACTGCTCTTTTTCATGTCCATCATCTACTATTTTCTATTTTAGTAACCATATTCATCCGGGTCTAACAAATTCCATGGACAGCTAGAGTGTTGATTTGCTGAATACTTTGGACTCTGCAGTTGGATGTAATACGTATTGTAACTTAAATTATTATCGTCAATCAAACAATAATTGTTTACATTTTTCCTAGTTTTAGAGACTTAGTTCTCTCAATAAATTGTTCTAATTCTAGTCTTTTTTCTCTTCTTTTCTTGTTTAATTACTATATTCCTCCTGGTCGAAAGGTTAAGTCCTTCTCACAATGAATGTATATTCTAACGATGTACACTTATTATCTTTATTTTTTATGTAATTAACGATTCCAAAGTAATATTTGAATCAATTTTGTTAACATTATTCTTCATTAAGTTTTTCTTCCTTGATTTGTGATTAAAAAACATACAATTTCGTTTTCCCAATTGATCTTGAATTTCTGTAGTTAGAAATGAAAAGTATATTGTATACCGTCAGATATCCGCAAGGTCAACCGCTAATTTGCTTTCCTTTGTGTTTATTTTGTCGGTAAGGTTATTCTCATGATAGAGAAAGTTGTTTCGAATACATTCCGCAGAGCGTACGTATTATAGATCTGTAAAGGGGTTCCAGTAACCTTGAACATTTTGGAATCACAGCTCAAGTTCATTTCGAACGATTATTCCTTAGGTTAGGAGTTTAATAGCAATTATGTATGATTCCATTCCATTTACTTTTTCTAGCAATTATTAATTTCATACATCACAATAGAAGGCATTTGGATATTACCATTATTCTACTTTTAACTTGATATAACGGCAACAACTTGATGTTATGGTCTATAACTTAGCGGATGGATTAGAGATAAAATTTTACTTCAAAAACGGAAAGAAAAAATTAATTAACGACGCCTAATTCCATCCCGAGTTACTAATGAGACGTTATAGGGTTTTGATACATTGTAATATCCAGAAATCATCCGGGTACTTATATCGTGTTCAAGTTTGTGTAATAATGTAATTCACGTGTACCTTTATTTTATAAAAATCATTTCCTCCGTTTGCATGCTATATTAGCGCTTCATGTAGCATAATTGAATAGAGTTTTACATCTTAATATCAATTTTTGATTCAGAATTGTGATTTCGGGAAATATGCGGAACTAATTTACGTACGAAATATATCCAAAGAAGCTACCAAAGCACAATGAAAGTATTTCAGTATTTAGTAGATATTATTAAATATAATTATAGAATGGAAAAGAATAAATTTGAGGAATTTAAATTTGAGGCATAAAAGGAACGCTTCTCATCGATTTTATTCCTACCGGAACCACAATCTACGTAGCTTTACAGTGAGACACCTAAAAACTACGCATATCAATCTAAAATCGAAGACGAGGCGTGCTAACTAAAGGAATTAGCCTTCTGCATGACAATGCTCAGCCTCATGTTGCCAATGACACCGAAGTCGTTTCGGATCAGTTTGGTAGGGACGTATTAATCAACCCTCGATATTGCTCAGACCTTTTCCCGTCAAACTTCCACTTTTTCTTGAAGTTTAAGAGAAATTTTGGAGGAAGAAGGATGAGTATAGACAAGGAAGTGAAAAAAATCAGTCGCTGAGTGCGTGGAAAGTGAGTTGGCGGTGAGTTTTTATGCAGAGGGAATACAAAATTTCCAGTGCGGCGTGAAAAGTGTATCCAAGTGAATGGAATCTATTTTTAACACTAATGCATATATACACGATATACCTACGTAAACCTTTATTCGAATGAAGAATTTTCCCCCAGAAAAAACAGACTGGAAAAAAGATTGTTTTATTTGAGTAGCAGGGCTCCTTCCAAGCTATGGCACCTGCTTAATCCTTTCTTTTTTCGAGGTAACTTACTAAGTTTTCGAGTATTCTCTACTGATTGAATGATTTTAAAGCCTTTAGATATAGTTTTACTAAATTTATGAAAGATATTCAATATTATGAATTGGATTGTGAAATGTCATGTTTGATTTTGCCATTCAAATGAAGGAAATCTGAAAATACATATGAAATATGCATCCAATTGATGGGATTATCAAGTATATTTAAAAATACAATATCACTATAAATCTCTCGATTTCAATTTACTTCGATTCTCAATGTTTTTAATAGCAGCGAGATTTAAATCTCCAGATGCAATGCTATTAAGCTATAATAATATTATTCTAAGAGGTATGGGTCATACTAATGCTAAAATATCGCACACTTCCGATATTTATTATCGGGGCAATAGACGGATTATTTCTTTTATTCAAACAGAAATTCGTTTGGAAAAGTGAGATTACATTTTAAATAGCTAGCCGTTTCATCCAATTTTCCTATACCCCGGTCAATCATCAATTCTCCGTTGGTCGCAATGTATCTCCAAGATGTTATTGGTTTTCGCCACATTCGAGTTACATTTTGTCATTTATAATCACTAATATATTATATTCAGTTGTAATCCTTCATAAAAATAAAAATATTAAATGATCCGGTGCATTAAATAAATAGTAGCAGCAAAGAACGACGTTAAACTGCTTGAGGGGTGCAGTGGTTGCAGAAAATTGACTTCGTGCTTCCCGCTTTCCCGGGAAGAAACACATTATCGTTTTTATTTGTTCCAAACCGAGTTTGCTGTGGCGCGTCGTTCGTCACTACCGTGTGACACCTGTTTGAGTACGGATTTCCCAGGTATGTTGTCTCTACATAGCATTGATTTCTTTATTATACAATAGAATCATGCTTTCTTCTAAGAACGATACATTGTTTAATTTAACATTAAACTTTGTGAGAAAAATTATCGAAGAATAACAGCTGAAGTTAAGAGATGTTTCATTATAAAGATGAATTGCCTATGCATTTGATTATTTGGCCATTGCACTTGTACTTTAATATTTATGCCAAATATCCTACTGCAGAATAAATGATAAAATGTGAAAACGATATATATTGCCGCTATGTTGTTCATGATTAAGGCAGTCTATCTCCTAACCATTTTTATAATACCGAACGAGTTCTGTCAAATCAAAAAAATATTTTTGATCAACCTTTTGAAGCTTTTGCTAATGTTGATGAATATAGATTTTACTTGTCTGTCTAAATCCTGGATAGACGTTCTAAATATTACATTGTAAATTAACGTTTTAATCATGAACTGTACATGAATTTTTAATTTAATTATTTAATTTTTTCTTGTCTTCATTATATTCTCCTGTGCACATTGAATTTTTAATTACTCTTGAACACTTGCACTAAAATCTTTGAGATGGAAAGCCATCATTAGACAAGTGAGATATTCTAGAGAAATCTTATTATTTCCCTTCTATTTCAATTATATTCTGAATATCATAAAGACTTCTCTATTAAAGGTATGCTTTATTTAATTTTCAAATTGATGCTTAATGTAAGTAAACATCTCTATAAGTGATGAACTCTACAGAAGCAAATCATCTAGGGAACTTTGGGTATTTTTTGCTTTTAGATTGCAATGCACATTCAATAGTTTCTCCTTTATCTGCTATATTTTATCCAATGTAATATTTCTTTCCATGCTATCAAGGAATTCTTAAACTTTCATATGGTTTCTTGAAATTTACTTTTCATTTTTTTTTAGTTTTCTTACAGTATTCCTTTCTTGTTCTGAGACATGAAAGTTGCATATCATCAAGCATATTCCCTTCTTACTTTTCTGCTTATTATATTCCATATTCTTTAGTGTGTTCAAATTTTTCATCTTTGTTTGCTGTAATTGTATTCCATTGTCAAGTATTTTCCATAATATAATTTTACAATTTTTTGTGCACTATCCACTACTTATTATTCTTTCATAATTTTGAATAAATCAGTTATATATTTTGTCATCTTCAGTTACAAATTGCTGTGACTACATGTAATTCTTTGTAGTATTGAATAGCTGCATTAATTATTAGGTCAACTTAATTTCAAAACTTTATTTCTCTGGTAGATTTGTATAATTGATTCTGAAGTTTATACTTTTCTCTCTTTTTGTCAGTTAATTGAGTGTTTCTTTGGACAGATATCTTGACATTTTTCCTTAGCTACAGTTTTTTCAATGGTTGTGTCGCATTTGTCTTCAGCATCATTATCCTGTTCATATTGGCTTTTCAATGCCCTGGTATATGCAATTTAAATTTTTATTTGATCTATAGTGAATATAAAACATGGAAAATAATTTCATTGTTTACTAAGATCATAATTAACAATTAAATATTGTCAACTGACTTTTGTTGAAGCGGATGGCCTGTAGATCTTGATACTTGACCAAAAAAATCGTCAATATAAACTGAAGGATATCTGTTTACATTTTCAATAGATTTTTCTTAAGCTTTTTAATTTTGTTTTACTCTAATATTATTTTAATTTTCTTGTAATTAGATGTGACTTGCCTTTCACATTCAATGTAAGGAACTTTAAGTAATGTCTTTCTAGAAATTCAAGAAGAAAAATAGCCCTTCATTTGTAAGTGTCAGCATTTTGGAGTGTTAGGTGTTTACTTTTCTAATGCTTACTTGATTCTAGCTATAATTTCTTAATTGCAATTATTTGTGAAAATTCTTTGAATTCCTTTTCCATAGGAAAGTGTTTGAGGAAAATGGTTTCATATGATTCAAAGAACTGCTTATGGATTAAAATTTAAGAGATTGTTATACTTAATTTGATTTCTGAAAGCTTTAATTTTCATTATTGTATGTAGGGAATGCCTTGGGAACCTAAAAAAAAGTCTAAGTTCGATTATGCTGCATATTCAGAATTTTCTTCTTTACTTGTTATATTTTGTTCAGTTAAATAATTCTTTATTATATTCCATGAGATACTTAAACCTTTTCATATTTTTTAAGACTTAATTAACATTGTCTAGAATTTTCTCCTAATTATTTATTCTTGTTCAGTATCTTTGAGCTTTCAAGAAATGTTTGATCATATCTAGACCCTTCGTTATTTCTATTACATTGCTTCTTTATCATTGAGTCTCCCTTTCAAATACAGAGTTTTAGAGACTTCTTATTTTCAAATACTAGTGTCTGCATTTTTGATATTAAGACATTTATTCCTTCACAATGAATTTATTTTGTTCTTGCAAAAAGATTAGTTGGAGAGTCAACTTTGTTGTGTGATGTATTTTATAAACTGTTTCAGGTAGTCTTGATCTTGGTGTGCCATATTTTCTATGAGTTGAAATGATTGGCTTAGGAATTACATTTAGGGACTTCAAAGAAACAAATGAACTGAAGAGCACTGAAAATTTTGAGCTTTTACAGAACAATATCTATTCCATATTTTCTTATATACTTTTTTAAATTTTGCCAAAGGAAATATTTCTTTTATATATTTCACGGAATTCTTAAACTTTCTCATACTGTTTGTTCCAATTAAATTAACATTGTTTTGAAATTTCTCGCAATTATCCATTCTTTCCAAGTTCTGTGTTAAAGTGTCTGCATTTTGGATTATTGGACGTTTTTTTAACTATAGATAATTCATTTTGTTGTTTTAAAAGACTAGTTAGAGGGTTGATTTAATAAATTCCTTCTAAAATGCCTTAAATTCATGTTTTTTTTAGTATATTCAAAGGAAATGGTTTCATAAGTTGTAACAATTCTCAGTTATAGTTACACTCAAGTGACTTCTTAATGAATTTTTTTTTCTAATAGATATATTTTTCTTGTTATTCTATGGTGGAAGAACTAGCCTGATTTATCCCTTATCTATCATTTATAAGCTTCTATTAGTGCTGATTCCTTATCCACTGGTCCAGTCAATTAGATTATGTTGGCATAATTTATTATATTATAATTAATTATATCGTTACTTATTTAAATCAGATATTTGAAAGGTACTCTGTTATAGTCAGTGTAGGTATTCAGTTATGTTGGTCGAGCTTATCTGAAAAGTCTTCTCATACATTATTGTTTCAATTTTTAAGGCAAATATCAATTTATCCTTCCACCTTTTAATTGGCAATTATACTATCACTTATTTCTTTAAAGCTAACTTCACATTTATCTCTAATTTCATATTCATAGTATATTTTCTTTTATTTGTATAATATCATTAAACCTCTAGCTGTAGCAAGAAAAAAGAATATTTTTATTATTTTTCATAGAATATATTAATTGAAGATCATCATCTTTAGCTGAGGTTTTGTAGAAATAGTCAATAGGAAATACAGCATTTAGATCTTGATGCTAGTTTTACAATGTATTCATTACATGCTATATACAGCTAAATATCTTCATAAATATTTGATAGACCCTTTTTAGTGCATCCCTTTTTGAATTTTATTTTAATTTATTGATCTTGTCTCATTGCTTTCTTTTATCCACATTCTTCATTGAGTTCATCCTCTTTATTTGCTAGATTATTTTTGGATTATCTTGCATATTCCATTGCACTTTGTCACAATTCAAGTACATAATTCACTTCCTATAATTGAAGAAGGATGGAGCAATTATCGCTTCTCAGATTATTCTTTGTGTTTCAATTTTATTGGTTGCTTGATTTATATCACTGAAGTCATTTCCACGTTTATTTTAAATTTAGCTTAGCTCTGTTTCCTGATTTCGAAAATGGCAGCTAACTAAATAATTGGTGGCTTCTAATTTTTTTTATAAAAAGGTATAGCTCACAGGGGTAGCATATCCTATCTCGCTCTAGAGACCAAAAGTGAAGCCAGGGGTAAAGCGGCAAATTGCGCATTTCGCCATGCTGGTGAGAACTTTTCGTATCTCCCTATACCAATACATTGTTTTTTTTTGTGATTTTGCAGCTTTGATACAGAGTTATCAAGGTTTGATCGAGTAATTAAAACATTTTGGAACACAAAATGTAGTTTGAGCAATGTGTAACATGAAGTAATTTTGTTATTTTCGCATTTCTAAAGGTTATTTAGGTAAATAAGCAGGGGCTTGCCTACAATATGACCAATTGCAGTGCATTAAGAACTTGGCTTTAAGAACAGATTCAACACTTTTACAACTTTTCCTGCATTGAGCCCCAATTACGAATTAGAACAAACATTTGCACAAGCGGAAAATCTCTAATTACCCTGAAAAGCTATTATAATGAATGATAGAGTAGCTTTATCTCATTGCGGTGAACGATTATTAAGGAATTTTTATGCCGTACTTGGTATTGATCGATTACAAACTAAGTCGGATTAATGCATTATAATATTCATAAAATTAGCATTATAATATTCAACAAGGTTTTAATATAGTTTTCAGAGGATTGGCAGATGATTTGTTTTTTATATCGCTCTAACGGACGACACCGGCATCCGAGAAGTTTACATTGCAGGCATGTTTTATTTTCCATGATGAAAAGAATCAAGAGGACTTTGAAAAAAAAATCGAACATAATCGTCAAGTAAAAGGTTCATTTAAACAATCTGCGTCCATGTCATAGGATAGACAAGCTTCTGAGTCTCCTATGAGAGGAAAATAAAACTCCAAAAATATTTATGCAAATTTTTGTAACTGTAATAATCTTCATTTCCACAATTCAGTTTTAAATTATTGTACATTTTCTGAACAATTTGAAGTGCTTGTAGTGCCAAATATTTTGTGAGTATTGTTCATTTGGTAATTATACTTTGAGAACACTCCAAAGATATGAATTATCTTGAACACCTAACTGACATGAGGAAAGTAATGATAAGGATTTTGTCATGTTTGGTTAGTATATCTTGATGCATGTTCTGCAACATATTTGTTATATATTGCACTCTATTATTTATTTGTTTATTTTAGCAAGTCTTTGATAGTTTCTTTTTAAACATTGTTTAAATCTTCTTGAAATTTATCTCATTGTCAGTTTGCCAGTCACATTAAATGAAATAGTATTATAGAAAGGTTTTTGAAGAAGTTCTAGTCGCATTGAATTCCTGATGGAAGAGGCCATTATTTATGTTCAAATTCTCATTTAATCTGTCCGTCTAACAACTAGATATTTTCTGTATTTTAATTTGAACATTTTGGCTCTTCATTTTCAAGTGTCAACACTTTAAACCTCAGGTGTTAGTCATCTGAATATAACAACCTTCTGGTTTCTTGACTACTTTTACATTTATGAAAGGGAACTTGGAATTTCTATAATCTTGGGCTTCGGTATGAGTGAGAGTTTCATTGGATTTAAAGAGCCTCTTATGGAATGACTACCTGCTTTATAATAATAAGGATTTCTGAATCATTGTATTGTGTATTATATTATTATAAGAGCTCGAGAATTTAAGTTTATCTAAGGGTAAAGGAATACCTACCCCCTTTATTCCCTCCTCTTAACACACCCCTAACCCATGGTGTATATAGAGAGGGAGGTGGTCTCAGCTGAAAGTGGAAAGAATGGCCGAGGCCTCCAGTGACATCACTGTATTCCCGTGTTGACTGCCTGACTCACTACCGGCAACATTGTGATTAGTCGGTTCAGTCTTCAGCGATCTTTAGCATCCGTTGTGAACCTTAGTGATCTTGCTTTTGTGTCTGAAGTTGAGTGCATTTCACATTTCTTCCGTCTACTTTATTCCTTCAGGGTTAAAGAGAGAATTGTTACAGCTCTTTTTCTGGCTAGTAATGCCAGGGAATAGGTGTAGCGTGGCAGTTTGCTCCAACAGCTACTACAAAAGAAAAACTTCAGAGATTACAATACCGTGTCGTATTTCAGATTTCCGTCTGATCCTAATCTTAATAGACACTGGGTAGAAGCCTGCAAAAGGAAGGATGAATGGAATTAAAAAAATGGTAACGTTTGCTCAAGGCATTTTTAATAAGAAGATTTCGAGAGGAACATGATGGCGGAAATGAATTTTGCAAAGAAGAAAAGGACCCTGAAACCAGGTAGTATACCAATTCAGTTTTTATTGCCTCGTCACACTAGTACAAAATTTGTGAGTTCCCGTGCCAAAGGTATGGAAAGAAAAGCTAACATGGAAGTAGTTTGAGTGTTATTTGAAGAAGAAGCTAAAAATGACGAGGGCATGGAAGATGAATCACATCAACCTGTAAGTACAAAACTACATGTAATTATGATAATTTATTATGATAAAGTACACTTTTTATGATGTTATTCAATGTAACGTATAGATAATGCCAGAGGAAAGCATAAAGGTGAAATATAATTCTCTCCAGTAGAAATATGAAATCTTGTTGCAGGAACATGCAGTATGTATTGGTTTTTGTTATTCTGAATACCCAATGGAAGTTACTTGTGGAAGTGCTAATTTGGAATTCTACTCTGTGATACTATCAGTTGCCATATTATTTACAAATATTTCTTATCTTTTACAGTTTTAACGAATGAAGCGTTCATGGTAGGAAGTTTGCTTAGAGTTAGTGGAATAAACACAAAAAAGCAGGGAAACCATGATGAAAGGCCACTCCATGTGCTAGCACCCACGTCATCATCAACTGACACAGCTGATGAGGCTACAAGGGAAGTATTTTCATTTTCAGAGGAGGCCTCTTCTATCTGGCAGGATGGGTAGCAAAGAAGTTTAAAGATGACCATCCAGAATTAGGTGACTTCACACATAAACTAACTAGTGACCAGTCATATTGTTTGCCATCATGGATAAGCCATCTTTCTTTTGCTGGATTTATTGAGCCTTCACTAAAATGGAAAGATGAAGTTATCAAAAAAGAAAAGCTGTTCCTTAAATATTCTAGGAAAACAAAAGAAGTGAGGAAACAAGCAATTGAAAAACTGAGGGCCAAAATTGAAAATAAAGTTGATGTGCCAAAAGAAGTGCTTCAATCATATATTCTACAAAGGGTATACATTTGAGTAAAGTATTTGAACAATCAAATCATGGCGAAGAAACTGTCGAGGAGAAACGAAAGGAAGGTAAAAAATTTTGATATAAATTTTGATGAAATTAAAAAAATGGATTTTGTTTGGTGAATGACTTCAGTTTAGGTTTTCTTCACTTGGATTTTTGGATGGTTATTTTTGTTTGGCAATGGTGTTATTCATTTTGTACATTACAGCCAAATTATTGTATACAAAAGATTTTTACGGATAATATAATAGATTCATAAGTGTTAATGTAATTGCATCCATTGTCATCTTATTATGCCATCCTGCTATAGATTCCATCATGTAAGAAATGTTATGAAGTACTGCAATAAACTCTTTTTTAGTCTCTTTTATAACTAGTGTTTGTGTTTAATTACCATAATGCAAAAACAAAATTCCTAATGTCAGACTTCAGCCAGAACTTTAAATTTTTTTGTATGAACGTAAAACAGTTATGTCAGTAATATACTTTATTGGTTCCATTCATATTTCTTTCCTTTTGCAGAAATTGAGCAATATTAGTCTATCAAATAGCGTATAATAACGTAAGCTTATATGGTTCATGTATTTTTCTTCAGCGCATTAAAGATCAGAAATTTTCTTATAAATTCAGGTTTTATCGCTGATAGTCAAGAGAGTCTCACTTTGCTCAAAATTTTGTAATTAATTTCTACCATCCTATTTATCATCATTTAATGACAACATGGCATTAAGCCAAGCAGTTAACGGATATTTCTTATACTTGCATAAAGAGAACTCCATGGGGGCTTCTTTGCCTACAAGATGTACTCAAAATAACATAAGTGCTCGTACTAAATATAGTAGTTGCCACTTCTTGTCTTCAGGAACGAATGATTTGATTTCTCAAAGAAATTAAAATTAGCATCCTGCATAATTATGGTAACGCACTTTAGTGAGTTTCGACAGGATAAAGCTTTTACCGAATGAGTAAATTTTCCTCTCAGCTTTCTGGCAGTTCAGGCAATGTGTCCCCATCCCCACTCATCCCATCCCTATCCACCCTCTAAACCACCTACTCCCTCATACCAAAACCTACAACCTCCTTCCCATACCATAAACCATCACTTCAGCCTCCCAATGCCTTCCAAATCCCTTCCTACCCACAAACACTCCAACCCCTTGCCTCCCACCACCATAACCCTCCCACTCCCTAACCCTCCAACCCATTTACCCTCCCACCCTCAAACCCTCCCACCCCCTAACCCTCCCACCTCATAACCTCCCACCCCCTAACCCTCCCACCCCCTAACCCTCCCAAACCTTATCCCTCACAACCCCTAGCCCTCCCACCACCTAACCCTCCCACCCCCTAACCCTCCCACCCCATAACCTCTCACCCCCTAATCCACCCACCCCCTAAACCTCCTACCCCCTAATCCACCCACCCCATAACCTCCAACCCCCTTACCCTCCAACCCCCTAACCTTCCCACCCCCTAACCCTCCAAACCCCTTACCCTCTTACCACCTAACCCTCCCATCCCCTAACCATCCCACCCCCAAACCCTCTCACCCCCTAACCCTCCCAACCCTTATCCCTCACAACCCCTAACCCTCCCACCACCTAACCCTCCCACCCCCTAACCCTCCCACCCCCTAAACTCCCACCCCCTAATCCACCCACCCCCTAAACCTCCTACCCCCTAATCCACCCACCCTATAACCTCCAACCCCCTTACTCTACCACCCCCTAACCCTCCCACCCACTAACCCTCCGACCCCCTAACCCTCGAACCCCATAACCCTCCCAACCCCTATCCCTCCAAACCCCTTACCCTCCTACCACCTAACCCTCCCATCCCCAAACCATCGAACCCCCTAACCCTCTCACCCCATGACCTCCCACCTCCAAATCCACCCACCCCTAACCCTCCTACCCCCTAAACCTCCCACCCCCTAAACCTCCAGCCCCTAACCCTCCCAACCCCTGACCCTCCTACTTCCTAACGCCCCCACTCCTTCCTACTCATTCCCCTTCCAACCTTAATTAACCCCTAACTGAGCCTCTTCCTTCCCTCACTCTACCCCATCAACTCCATTCCCACCATCCACTTCAATCACCTACTACCCACTCCCTTACACAACATTTCCTATCTCACAACAGCCATCTGTTTTCCACCCTCTTCTCAACTCCTTATCCCACCAACCTTCATCCCTCCCTCTACCACACCCACTCCCTCTCTTGATCCCATCCATCCCATATCACATCGCCATTCCTTTCCCAACCTTTATTATCTTATCTTCCGTATCAGTAAATCCCATTTCACCCGCTAACTCAATGCAAAATGTTGAAAAACAGGAGCAATAGAATTGGTAGCTACAGATTATTTAAATTATACATAGCCCGCCTTACACAAAGTAAAAACATACTTCATATATTCTGAATTAGATATTGTGGCAAAGGGACCTGAGCAATTTTTCTTTATTCATATTATTAACATTTGTATTCATCATAAAGTATACTTGTTCCGGCCTTAAAATTGTTATACTATACAGAATTGAAAATATATATTGGCTCGGAGTAAAAAATTACGTTTTTTCACTCTATATTCATTTTCTGTAGTCAAGAATTGCTTTAGGGGTTTTCCCACTATGCTTCCCCGTATGCTGTGATCTGAAGATGTGTTCAATGTAGATGTCCTGCGACCAATTCACGGACATGGAAACAATCATAATTTGGAGTCGTCAGAGGTGGGGTTGTCTGCTGTACAAAGATACTGATTTTCACGACCACTAGTGCTTCTAGTTAAGCTTCTGCTCCTGGAGACGCAGAGCAACTTCTGCTTACTTCTATCTCCTGGCAACAACGTTGAGGACGTTCTGCCTGTTTTCCAATGGCACCACGATATGGAAGGAAGATCGAGAAAAAATTCTTAAATCTTAAATCATATCTAATAATCATTTATGAATAAAGGAAGTTGATATAAGTATACATCCATAGAAAACCATATTATTATTGCCATAACCTGGTCTTTATCTTTATATAAACCGAAGTCGATTGCAAAAACTACATAATTTTTCTTTCAAAACATGTAAACTTGGAATATCAAATGTTATCTACCAAGCGGTAGTTAATAATGTGCAGATGCAGCTTAAAAACAGAAATATCATGGAATCTAAGTAATTTTTGTCTAACAATAACAAACACACGACCAGTTTCAATTAATGATTGTCATCATCTCGTCTTTATTTTTCTAGTAAACAAATATAAATTAGTGGGATGAAAACATTTTACTAAAATTTATTCCATTATGGATATCAACAAAACGGGGCACAGTCAATTAATTCTACAACAGGCAATGATTTGAACTGAATAAAGTGTAAATGAGAAACTTTTGATTTCAACTAATATATTTCATGAATTAAATATACAAAGGTATCTCAATTATTCCCCAAACAGAAAAGGGCTTTAAATTTTTTTTTTCATTCAATTAATTATTAAATAATATCTACTAAAGATTTAAATGCTTTCATTATGCTTTGGTAGCTTCTTTGGATTTATTTCATTCAGATATGAGTTCTGCATATTAATGCTAAGTTAAAGACCATAACATCATGTTGTTGCTGTTATATCAAGTTAAAAGTATAATAATGGTAGTATCAAAATGCCTTCTACTGTGATGTATGAAATTAATAATAGCTATAAAAAGTAAATGGAATGGAATCATACATCATACTGCTATTACAAAAAAATTACGTCATACATTATACTGTGATAAATGTCACGTAAAGATATGGAAACATATTTAGGGATATTTGCTATTAAACTCCTAACCTAAGGAATAATCGTTCGAAAGGAACTTTGAAAATTTAATTATTTAACAACATATTTCCATTATCTGTCGTGTAACACCTCACAAAGGAAGAGATTTCCATTTGGGTAAGAAATTATTTATTGAAGGTATGGCTATATGAAAACGGTTTAAAGTTATGCATCAGAGGATTGTAATTTGCACGGCGTAATAAACAGAAAAGAGCATGGGAAGAGCCATATATCCAGCCTGGCCCATGAGAAACCTTACACATAAATGTGAGTAGTAGCCTACTGTTGTTACCAAGTAGCCAATGGTTCTCCAGATGAATGAAAAAAAATTCAATGTTGCATCAAAAATATAAAGGAATTATTTCCAAAGATATATAATACCTATTAGAGACTCAGTAAGTTATATTTGAATAAAAATAATCCTACTTACATAATAAGGTTAACAATTTTTAGGCTGAGGTATTCTTCTTGTCCCAGCATCCATTCTATATTTCATTTGATATTTCACCCTTCTATCTAGCTATATTCCACCACATTCTGTTGTTTCGAAGTAGCCGATGAATCTATAGTTAAATGAAGAAAAATTAGAATTGCATCAACAGAATAAAGGAATTGAATCCATAGATATATAAAACATTATACAGAGTCAGTATGCTTTAATTATTCATAAAAATACTCCTACTTACCTAACAAAAATATCAATTTGTAGGCAGAAGTATTCTTTTTATCCCGGCTTTCATTCTTTATTTCATTTGATATTCCACCCTTTTCCTTGTGTAGTTAGGGAAACTGTATCTTCCTCCACATTCAGTTATGCATCTCCAGATGAATGAATGAAAATTCAGAATGCATCAACAGTAAAGAAGAATTTATTCCAAAGATATTAGAAACTGAATAGGGAGTCTGAATGTATTAATATTTAATCGAAATAATCCTAGTTACCTAACAAGGTTATCAATTTTTAGGCAAACGTATTCTTCTTGTTCCAGCATTCATTCTTTATGTAATTGGGTATTCGGCCACTATCATTTTGTAGTTAAAGGACCAGTATCTTCCACCTAATTCACTTGTTACAAAGTTGCTAATGCATAACCAGAGGAAAAGAAAATTTTTAAAAATCATCACAAGTATAGAAGAAATAATTCCAAAGATATATGAAACTTAATTGAGAGTAAGTAGGTTTTAATTTTTAATCAAAATAATCCTACTAACCTAACAAGGTTATCAATTTTTAGCCAAAGGTATTCTTCTTGTCCCTGCTTCCATTCTTTATGAAATTCGATATTCGCCCCATTTCATATTGTAGTTAGGGGAGCTGTATCTTCTACCCTCTCTTGATTTACTAAGCAGCCAATGGTTCTGAACATGATTAGAAAGAATTTCAGAATCTCATCAACTGTATAAAGGAATTAATTCCAAAAATATATTAAACTAAATAGTGAGTCAGTATATCTTAATTTTTAATCGAAAAAATCCTACTTACCTAACTAGGTAATCAATTTTTAGGCAGAGGTATTCTTCTTGTCCCAGCTTCCATTCTTTATGTCATTCGATAATCGGCCCCTTTCATTTTGTAGTTAAGGGACCTGTATCTTCCTCCTCATTCAGTTGTTACAAAGTTGCCAATGCATCGCCAGATGAATAGAAAAATATTCCAGTATAACCAGTATAGAAGAATTAATTCCAAAGATATATGAAACTAAATAGTGAGTTAGTATATCTTAATTTTTACTCTAAATAATCCTACTTACCTAACAATGTAATCAATTTTTAGGCAGAGGTATTCTTCTTGTCCCAGCATCCATTCTTTATGTCATTTGATATTCCGCCCTTTTCTTTGTGTAGTCAGGGGAACAGTATCTTCTACCACATTCTGTTGATAAGAGCAGTCGATGTGTCCTTAGATGAATAACAAAAAAAACATAATAGCATAATAATATAGAGGAAATAATTCCAAATATACGTGAAAAGTATACGGTTGTCCGTATATTTTATTTCATACTTACCACACAATTATACCAATTTTGTGGCAGATGTATCATGTAAGTCTCAGGGTCCATCCTTTTTTTTTTGATATCCCGCCGTTTTTCTCGTGGCGAGGGATCTCTCTCTCTCTTTCTGCTGCTGCGAAGTCTTTGAGGTTTCTCAAGATAATAAAAAAAAATTAAATCGCAATTAAAATGTAATGAAAATACCTCCAAAGATACGTCAAACCTTATAGATAATCAGAATTTTTTAATTCTCAATTTAGTTATTTCTTTCTTAACAGACAAAGTTACCAATATTGCAGCAGAGGTATCCTTTAAGTATCGTCTTCCATCCTTTATTTCATTTGATAATCCGCCCTTTTGAAGTGCTCAGGGATATACAACTTCCACCCCTTTTGTTTTTACGAAATAGTCGGTGTATCTCCAGAAGAAACAAACAAATTGAAAATTGCTTTATCATTATAAAGGAATTAATTCCAAAAATATTTGTAACTGAATAGATAGTATAATTCAATACTTATATATACAATACATATACAAATATACTTATATATACAAATATACAATATAATTATTGTTTTCCATGTTTATGCTATTGGAGTAGAGAGGCCGTTTTCTCCCTCTTACAACCTTTTTTCCATTTGATAATTATCTTTTATCCTCGTAGTCATCAGAGGTCTGCATATATTCTACTCCTTTTTGTTTTACGGAACATTCGTTCAATGCACAGTTGAAGAGCTTCTGTTAAAAATAAGAAGTTATTCTTGGAAAGATAATAAACAAAGTCCTGTTTAACAGTGTTTTACTAGTCGAGCAGTTGATTTGATGGTGATTAATTGAATTTCAGCAAAGTAGTGAACTGCCTTCAAACACACTTTAATCATTGTTTATAGTGTTATACTAACAGCAACCTAGTATTTAGTTTACAAAAGGATAAATATTGGATTTAAGAGAACGAGAAAACGCAACAAATGATTTAAAAAAATGGGAAAAATATTTCCTACATTAGATCATAAATGTAAAATGGTACATACAAAATTCAGAAAACAAAAAGTTATAAGAAATAACTTCCAACCGTTAATTTATCGATCTCATTAATTGTAAGGATGTAAATCGCAAGGTGAATATTTAGATCCCAATAATAAAGAAGCTCTTAAGCTAGATATTTGTTAGCTTCCATAGGATATTTTTTTAGAACTCAAAATATCATTCAATGGATCGTTATATTTTATAAACAGATATGCGATACTATTTTTCTGTTTCGTTTTTAATAAAATTTGGCGAATATGTTTTCGATTATTTAAAAATTATAGTGAAAAAATTAACACGTACGTCCATTTAAAAATATGATAAAAAATAATGAGTCTCTTCCGTAATATTTATTTTAAACTTATTTCGATGTTTTATGAAAGCAAAGGATTAATATTAAAATACACTTCTTAAGTATTATTTCATCATGTGATTTGAAAAATACAATCACCTATTTGCTTTCTACCACCTGTCCTTTTATTTCAAAAATGATATCCTAGCTCTGAAAGGCTTTGCTTGATTAGGTTCCTTTGTTACATATACTTATAAATTATTTTTGTAGTCAACGAAATCTTTCGCGAAGAGATATCAATGATCTATCAACTTTTGGTACAGCATTCATAAAGCAGCATATTATTAAACAAGGGGGATAGTATATGGCACTGAAGATATTCCTGCAATTCATACTTGAGGAACATTTTCTTAACAACAAAATGATTTAGAAATTTTACAACTAGTCCACTCATTGAAAGACAATCCATTCCATCCTGACCAACAGTTTTCCATTTTTCGGTGAAAATAAGAGCAGATTTTGGTTTCGCCCTTGAAACCTACCCTTCTCACCTTTCAAAATCCCTTAAACGATGTTATCAGTGACCTCCAAACATCTGTCAACAAGAGCAACGACTCTAGGTGGAACGGAAAGTTAGTTTCAATGACAAAAAGCGAAAATATTTGGAACCACTGCAAATTCTGAAGGCATGAAAGGAAAAGTCCTTTTTAATGATGAGAGAAAGTGAAAATAATACTAACTGTTTAATAGGTTCACAGCAAATGATATCCTACGAGGAACATGTCTCGATAATTTTTGGATTATGTATTTCAGGGATATTGTAACTACTCATTAAGTGATTTATACAAAGTTGCTAAGATATAATTTAAGTAAGATGATCATAGATAGCACTTTTATTCATTTTTAGTTTTATATCAATGTACGTGAGGATCTGAACACCGATCAAACGTACAGATTGAAGAACGGGTACTTGCATCTACATTGTCCCATTTTCCTTTATTTACTTCAGCAATCAAGTCAAAAGCTTCTGGTAACCGAGAGAATACTTTTGGAATTGAAAAGATGAACTATTCTATTCACCAGGATTTCGTATTATATGAGCTACTTAAACTTCCTTAACTACATGAGAGTAATATGCTTTTACCAGCGCAAAGGCAGGAAAATTTTTCGCATTAAAATGTTTATTTAACTTTTTTATAAATGTTGGAGCCTCTGCTATCGATTACGATTTCCAAACATTAGTATTTATATAAATTCTTATCGTGAATGGCAGAAGCATTTTTCCATTTAATTATTTAATTATTTCAAAATTAATCATTTCTATCAGCTCATCCATCTATCACCTATAAAACGTCTGCACATTTCCCTTATACAAGCAGAGCACTTTCGTATTATCTCAAATAATGTTGATATTGAATGGCTTCGATATTCACATTCCGTCCTCAGTAACTGCAACTCTCAGATATCCCCTCCAATGAAAAGGGATGTACTAAATTTCTTAGACGAAGAGATTTATTTTTGGAAATTAAGTAGATCTTATAAATACCACTTCGTAAATGTCTGAATTCTGTAACGCGTTGGCGATAATGTTATAGGAAGTAAAGTTAAAAATATTGTTTCCTACTTTCGTTTTTTTCAGCAACAGAGACATCTGTATGAGTAACTTCTTCAAAGTACGTGTGATTGATTTTACAGCATTTTCTGATATCATTCTGAAATCGGGCAAATGGGTAGAAACTCGGTTTGTTCCTACAGAGGAAATATTGAATAAATAGCACATAAAATATTGAATATTAATCAATTGTGTACTCACATGAGAAGAACATCCTAGTTAACTCCCAGAATCTTCAGCTATGATCTTCGTCGTCATCATTATCTCTGAAGTTTCTACATCTTCAAATATAGAGAAATCTAGTTAATAATTAAGGCATTATAATGCAAATTCGAAAAGAATTTTGACGATAACGCTTACATGAGTATTTACTATATATTAACAGAATCAATACGCAATGTTCCGTTTGATATTTTGGCCGACAATTCACATCGATATTATTTTATTTTAAGTCAATCGGGAATGATGTATGAATTTTCTGAGATATTCATTCATCTTCGGCGAAAGAATTCAAATATTTAACGGTCGCTTGGTTGTCTTTTGTGTATTCCCGATCTAAGAAAATTAGAAAAACTAACATTATAAAAAATCTAATTCAAAAAAATAATCAATATTTCAAAAATATTGAATAAATTGCAGTAGATACGTAACTCAACTGTCTGAAAAATAGTATTCTAAGATCCGTGCTATGTATGATTAAGTTCTTTACAATCTGAAATCTTTTCAACAATTTTAGTAAATACTTGTTTCGCGTAATATCTATACAAATAACGAGTTACTTTCATGCAACTTCCCAAGGATACGCAAGTATGGACGCACGAGAAAAAAGAACGAAATGAAAGTTATGGAATATTAATCCAAGATGAATAAGTTGCGATAAGGTAAGGTACTTCTCGGCAAAAAAGTAATTTTTCTTAAATTAAAAAATATACAGCATTTATGAAGCTAAAGTAATTAATATTACACAAGATACCAAATGTCGAAAGGCTCAAATGGCTCTAAAAGGTAGATAACGATAGTTATAGATTTCAATCAACCGACCTTAAAGAAATGAAGAAGTATGCCTATAAATAATTTGATCTCAACGGGTATTCTGCGAACAAGCATTCAAAATTCATAGCTCACTACTGGCACCAATATAAAACTAGTATTAGGTCAGCTACGAATAATAATTATATTCCTTGAGATATTCATCGTCGCAACTCGTATTCATATGTTTAACGGTCGTTGCAATTCATTTCCTAACTTTAAAGGAACGAAAAGTGAATTAAGGTCATGTAATAATAAATAATCTTCGACCGTATAATAGCTCCTCATATCGACTTTACAGAAATACTGACTGAAATTAAGAGAATAGGCAAGTCAAGGAACGGTTGAGATCTTATCCTAAGCTATCGAAGGTTCACTTACGAAATTCTTATCGACTCAATAAAAATATTATTCGTTGCTTACTTGCTTTTAAAGAAAAATTAAACTTTTACCGGTTTTTGAAGACGCAATATTTGGAAGTTACGGAATATTTATTCAAAATATGATCCGAGAAATATAGATATAAATTTCGGCTACATGCAAATAATACACAATCGGGAAAACTACGATTATGTGATTTACTAAATCTTAGAATCACTTAATTTCCTTAAAATACATCATTGAAAAATATTAAGTATGAGTGAAGCTTTCGTAATTGATACAAATCAACTTACCAAGTATTGGGCATCCCGCAGCAGAGATCTCATATTTCTGTAGCCACTATTTAAAAAATTTAAATCTTAACGGTTTTTGTTTAACTGCAAGTCAAGCTAGAATCGAAGTCCTTCCTCGATGAAAATTTAACAGCAACTGAGTAACGGTCCTCTTCGATACCGTGAGAAACTAAGAGAATGATTCTGATTGGCTGTCGCTCGGATGTTTCATTTTCTATCAGTTATCAACCAATCAAAACCACTGATTCAAAATAATTTCCAAAATTTTATTAAAAGTATATTATTTCAAATGTATTTATCGTTTACATGCAATATAAATATTTAAATGTAATAGTTTATTAATAAATATAAACGGTTTTAAGGATCAAACTGAAACAAATAGTATATTTTACACCATCCAAATACAGCGCAAATTTTAAATCTATAAGCTACAGCTCGAAGCCATAGGAAATTAAAATAATATTTAGTTTTTTTCTTCGGAAAGCAAGGAACAAGCAAAAGATTTGGATGAAAATTACGGAAAAATAATTTAAATTAAATGTGGCAATTAGTTTTCGTTATCTCTCATTATAATTCATCGTATGTCTATAATATTTCTGGTCTATATATCTCTAATCCTAAATCATAATTTATGCGGAAATAGTAAAATCAGGCTTGAATAAAGCTTAGCCTCGTTTAAGATGCCTAACTGAGTAAATCGTACAACACTGAGTGTATTACTGGTGAACCAGTATATACAATATGAAATGTATTCATTAATTTTTATGAAAATGGTTTTGTTATGAGATGTGATCCTAATTATTATTATTATTTAAAAGTTTGGAGTGCAGCAAAGTGAAAAGTATTTATAACATAGAGTAATTAAAATACAAAATTCCTCAATTCATTGAATCATTCACTTAAAGAAAATAAGCTAATCAAATCTCTTCCTCTACCTCACATATTAACACAATGATGGATGCTAATTTCTTTCAGATTCAAGTATTAAGTAAAGTATCTGAATACACTCAAATTCGAACGGATTTAATATTCGAGTGTTTTGCGTGGAGATAGATCCTTTTTCTGGAAGAAGTAACAAAAGCAAAAGAAACATACCAACAACAAATATATGGAAAGAACTGGAGCATAAATGTTCACCCAATAATGAGGCCAATTCTGTGTCATATCGTGAGGATTACCATTGAACAACTTGAAATTACAACATTTGCTAACTACGATATATACTTTGATATTATCGTCCCTCTTTTTGAAATCACGATGTCGTCATTTATATTTAATCCAAAACCATGGATTGATCTAATTTCACCGTAGTGCATACGATTGGCTTACATTTTCATTATGTAAACGAATAGTGATACTTAGGTTTTACATAATGTCCCATAAATAAAATACTATTACTTCTAATGTCTGTGAATTGATGCATTTGCACACAAGCTTTCCTTTCATAATATTCTATCGAGGAAGACATACCTCGTTAAGGAGTCCCTGCTCTTCTCCCATTATCAAAGTTGGAGCACAGAATTTAGAAATGCGTTGATGAAGAATTGCCTCTTTTCATCAGAAGTTCTTATTATGCACCTTTCTAAAGCGTGGAACTTTTATAATCATTGAAGCACAGATTTCACATTAAAAAGTAGTTTAGAACCGTTTCAACATGTTGTCCCATTAGTTCCCGCCATAAAATGAAAAGAAGTGACCTCTGTTAGAAGTATCTAGAGCGTTTGCAAGGGCTTTTTCAAAGCGCAATGACGATCGTAAACACGTGTGTGACGAAACATGACTGCGACCTTCATGCTGCACAGTTCGGTTTTCTTTTTAAAGGATTCCAAAGACTCTAATATAGTTATTGGTATTTTTGGGACTGTTTACGAGAGAGCTTCATGGTCATGCAAAGATGCTTATCATACTATTATTGGAGTTTTTTCCTCAGAGGAATGGAAAATGTTACAGGAAATGTTGGAATAACTACTCTGTTGGTGTACTCTTTGGAATGGACTGCATGTAAGTAAAAGAAAACTATGTTGAAGAAAGGGATAAACATTGAAATATAGCAGGGAGTATTTATAGCAAATATTGCTGGAAGTTCTATACTTACAGAGATTTCTACTTCTCAAACCTTCTTCTGGATTATTTTATGGAAAGTAACATATATTGAGATGTTATGTAATGGTGATATTTGTAAGAGGGGCTTCGCTAGATTTCATTTACTGTTGCTTGGGAACTGAAGCATATTTATATATATACACCCTCTGAGAGGAATAAATGGAAATGTAATCAAAGTGAATGCGCACTCATTGGCTTAAACTGTTCAAGTACACTGTGTATGCAGTTTTGGATTATTTCATTCACGTGAAACTTATTCTGAGATCTGAAGAGCGTATATTGTCTGAATAGCAGTACATTTTTACCTTTTTTTATTTAGAAGAAGAAGACTAATCCATAAATACTTTATTTTAACGTTACTCTTTGAGGAAAATATTTAATTTAAACACTGAGCAGTTGAAACCTCAGAGTGTACAGTACTTAAAACGAGAATTGCTAAAAATGTTTTATTTCTCTCCACTATCTTGATTTCTAAATATTTATTTTACTAAATTTTGTTTTTTATTTAATTCATTTTAATTTCAAATAATACACCCTAAATCTAGCAACATTTCCTGTACATTTACTCTTTGATATTATCAACTAATGTTAGAGCGATAGGCTAATGCTCCAACACAAATTTTGGCGTAAACACCTTCGGAAATTCGAAATATTTTCTATGAGGCATTTGGAGTCACTTGGTCAAGAAAACCTTATTATCTGGCGTCAGAAGCTCACAAATTTTCGTCTCAGACGTAATAAGATATAAGAACTTCATTTCGCTTTGAAAAACTAATGCATATTCTCTTGATATTTCTCGCAGAGGGCGCTTGTTTTTCTGTTTAGGCGGGAACTATACTAATGAGACAACCAGTGCGTATGATTTAGTGGTGCGTTTTGTTGTGAAGATATGTTCCAATGGAAATAATCTTTGTCGGTGTCGAAAATGTAGTAAATGTAGTAGGTAGTAGAAAATGTGAGTCATTTATTCGTGAACGTTCTGAAATTCGATGACCATAATTGTCGGTGAAAAGGTGATCGTGATGTTCTCTTTTGATTATGTTAGTGATGGGAGTGATGATGAGGTGCATGACAACCACATGTTCGTGTGACATAAGTTTTGACTATTCCAATTTCGAGTGATATCTATCTTAAACCATATATGTATGTGGTGTTCATTATGTGCTTCATGGATCATAAGACTTTCCGGTTTTGAAATGGCGCATGATTACAACTTCTGTTGATTCTTTCTCAACGCATTTATGAATTTTGTGCTCCAAAATTGATAAAATGAGATTTACAAGGAGCTCCTTTACAAGGTAGTAATTTTCCGTTTGAATATTATGAGTCTATTTTCCTTTATTGAAATGTAAACTAAACTTATAAAAGTGACGTTGGATCGATGGAATACGCTGGATTGTATATGGATTTCTGTGATTTCGAAACTTCAGAGGCTGGAGTAAGCAAATTCGAACTCAAGGATAACTCGTAGCTAAATCCTAACTATTTTGTGAACGACCTGGATATCAAAGAATGTTTGAATTACATGCTGATTTGTAACGGTATACTCTAGTTCTCAACTATTTCAAGTCGCTGTTTCCAATCGATCGTTCCTCACGATTGTAGATAGAATTTGCATCCATAAATTAGTTATTGAATGCCCTTCACATCTTCAATTATTTCCATTGAGTTTTTTATGTAAGTTAGATGTGCTTTTGTTCGGTAACTGCTTTCCGGAAAAAATATTTATTCACGCTCAACATTTCTTGGATTTTTGTCGAGTCAGTTCTGTGTATTTAGTCAGACAGTCAGTTTGTGTGTATTCAGATATTTTTATCTCGATAATATAGCAGAAAGCAATTAAATTTGGATTAATGCGCGAGAAGAGCTTGTAATATTGAAAAAGGATCTATAATCTTTTTTTTTCTCAATTTTATGACGAAGGAAGGCTTGTAATATGGAACGATTTATTGTATTTTACTAATTCATTAAGTTCTCCAAGCTCTCTATAATATATTTTTTCTCATCTCATTAACAAAACATTCTTGCTAAAAATGGATATGCTGTGTTTTTCTTTAATGGAAGTAGAAGTTAAGCTGTAATGCAAATTTATTTTTGCATTTTACTCAGTTGTCTTAATAGAATACAAGTTATTTTGTTAAAAAGAGAAGACGCTCTTTAAAATTCTACGAATATTATGCTTTTGGTTCTGAGATAATAAGAAATATCATTGAAGTGCAAATGAAAATATTTTTGTCCTGCCACTATTCTTTTGCGAATTATCATGAGATATCAAATAAAATTATACTATATTTGAAAATAAATAATTATCTTAATTAAGTGCTTACTTTGATATTGTTTTTGCTGCTTTCCGAAGAAAACATTTGAATATTGTCTTGTTTTGTTACCACACCTATAACAAAGCCTTCTCGTTTGCGATTTCGAATTTCCATCAATAATCGTATAGGATCAATAAATAAAATTTACCTTAGATTATTGTTTAAAACAATTTGCAATATTAAATAAACAATATACGTTAATCAAATGTACATAAGTTCCTTTTTATAATAATATGAATGTTCTATTAATTCGTTGGTACGGTTAGTAGTAGATATAAAATTAAATCAGCCAATCAGAAGCCAGTGTTTTGTTTTTCACGCCATCTATGCGCGTTGGCGCTCAGTTTCTACTAAGTTTTCGTCGAGGGAGGTCTTGCTTCTTAATTGTTCAAAGAACCGTTAAGAAATTTAAATTTATCGGTGGTGGCTGTCACTATCTTCTCACCTAGATCCCCACTAATAACAGCCTGGGTATTCAGCCGTAAGTCGGATTTTATGTATTATTCGAGGTTTTTCATACTGAATAATTTAGATTTATGAAATAAGAGGTTATATCAATTTTTCATAACCTTATCGAAATTCTGCCGAAAAATACTTTTTGTTTAAAACTTAATAATCGCATGGACGAAAATTTGTCTCGTAATTCCAAAGTTTTATTTTATTTGAGCTTGTTCAATTCGATAAATATTTATTTCCGGCTCTCAATTTCAATTACTTTTTTTGTTGGTATCAATCAGTCAGATTTCTTACATGAATTTCATCGTGTGGCTCCGAATGGGTTGTGCATAAGACAACGTAGTTATTCTTAGTAAATAGATCTGATAAAAAGGGAGTTATTATTTTATTTTAGCTTTCAGAAAGAATCCCGTTAATCAACACTTCATTGGAATATATCCTGAGTCTTAAGTGAAGGTTGGAAACGTCGATTACTTTCCTCATTCTATGTAAATCTTTGAATATTTTATAAGTTTATATTAGAGGTTCTATGATAACGTTACCGATATAATTTTTTGAGCATTATCGATTCAGCTGTCGTTCGACGAGGGCCACTGTTTAAACTTTCAAACGACCCTTACATATTTGAATACGTGTTCCTAATATGAACGCAATCATCATTCGTTATTGTTTAAAAATTATTTTAATATTCATGCTAGTAAATGTTTAAGTTACTTTACGCTTTTACTTCGAGTTATTGCGATGTATCGATTTACATGCGATTATTGATTACCTAAGAAATGTTAAAATTGGAACGGTTCCTTTGAAATTTACTGGCATTCGTAATTGAGGGATATTGCAACTGAAATAGTCATCATAGGTTAAAATGACGACTCAAACGATTTAGAAAATAAATTGTCCTCCATGAAGCCGTTATCATTATATAAGTAAGATATTGGTGAATCTTCCCGAACGTCGACTGAGTTACGTAGTGATGCGAATTCATTTAGCATTTTGATTCTGTAGTGAGTTTCCTGTTGTGAGCGAAAACATTGATTCAATTATGATTCATTTCCCGCCGAGTCGGCCTATGATACTTGCGAGTGTCCGTTAGATTTGAAGCTAGTGACGAGGCTGGTATTGATTAGCTCCATGATCACTTTTATGTTTCACTTCGTTTTGTGCAAAATTTTATCTATTCCTCGGATCTTAATTTCAGGGAAGTTTACGTAAGTTTTCGTCGTTCAAAAAAAAATCGTTAAAGTTTAAAATTTTTCGATTGTCTTTGCTGATCAATGAGAACTCCGCTGCAGTCATCCGAGGTTTTCCACAGTTGGTACTACGAATGGTACTTAATATTCCGGCTTCCTCAATGCTGAACATTTTTGATTTATGCATTAAAAAATAGATATTTGTAATGAAGCATAGGCGAAAGATAACTTTATAAATATGCCGTTTTATGTCAATTAAATCCTTAAATTTGTTTTGTGCAAAAAAGGATTTCTCGTACTCTCTCTCCATTTTTTACAGTGAATACAAATAGGTGCGTTTTCGCGAGTATTAAAAATACGTTAAAAATTCAAATTTTCGTATCGGCATTACAAATAACTGGCATGAGAGATCCGCTGCAGCCATTCGAGGTATTCAAAGTTTAGTAAATTGAATTGTATAGTAGCTGCAACATTTATTTGGGAATTTCATGATATTTTCGTAACTTTCCCTACTGCGTATTATCTGTGTGAAGCATTGAATGTATGTGCTCCATTTTTTCAATTAATCATATCGGAATTTATTTTCAATTTTATACTATTACTTTGAATTAGCTCGTTTCCGTTGGAAAATTCCTCTGTGTTTTTCAAACGATATACAGATACGTAATAAGAGATTGGTACAAGATAACGAAGTTATTCTGCACTTGAGCTAGCAAGGAACGCTTAAAATGTTTACTGAGCATGTCGAGAGGAATTTCATTAATGACCTCGTATTTGGATAACTTGCGGCCCCTTAGGAGAAGATCTAATCCGACGACTGACTTTTCTTTTGTCTGAATTTAAGTCAGTCTCTCTTTAATTTCGATTTGAGGAACTATCATATTGTAAAAACTTTCTAATGTCCTTGAGTCACTTTTTGATACGTAATGAACGGAAAAAACGACCATTTACATTTGAATACCTGATCCGAGGATGAATATCTCAGGGATTACTATTATTATTCGAAATTTACTAAATGCTAGATTAATATTGCTGCGATCAGTCGGCTACGAATTCTTGATTACTCTTCGTGGAATCGGATTTACTTAACTCTTACTGCTTAAATTTATTATCGATGAGTTATGATCGGAATAGAATAATGATCATTATATGCTTTATTTGGATGTTACTCCTTGATGAAGTGATTCAACTTTAACTTAAAACAGTAAAAGTCTCATAGTGTACAGTACTTCTAAATAGTGTACTTAACAACAAGAATGACTAAAAATGTTTTATTAATCTTCGTTATCTTGAATCCTAAATATTTATTTCAATTCGTTCTTTTTATGAAAATCATTTTTATTTCACATAATACACCACATCCCTAGAATCATTTTCTGTGCTTTTACTTATCCTCTGTGATATTATCAAACAAATTTGGAGCGATAAGTACCTCTCCTAACCCAAGGTTTCGCTTAAACATCTGCGAAAGTTCAAAATATTTTCTATGAGGTTGTGGCAATTTCGTCGATAATTTCGTGCCGACGTGACGTCGTGACCGGAGTGACCAGAGTGAATCTGACTTATGGTGACTTAGGGTGGCGAAGGGTGGCGCCTTCGACTCCTGTTCGCTTTTTATGCCAAATGGTGGAAGAATACAAAATCTTTGCCAAGAGTCAAAAGTTCGAACAGAGATTATTCCGCGGTTACGTGTGAAAGGCGTGCCAGCCAGCCTGTCCCGTTCACTGTGTGACCGTGAACTCAAGGGCGAGTCTAGATTGGTGCTGGTGTCAGGAGTTGGGGCTGCTCGAACACACTTTTGCTAAGAGACTTCTTGAAGAAGGTTGTTGTGAGGAGAGAATGTTTTGACGTCTTGTGAATTCGGAGTCTTCCCGAATCGACGTTCGTATTGGGTGATTTTGTACTAATTGTAAATGAGCAGTTCAATTTAAAGTGTTATTTTGTTGTATGATATTGTTTGACCTCTTAATATTATTACTTATTATATTTATGGTTGAAACTCATTCTCTGATTGATTTCTCGATGTTCGATATCCCGAGCTGATTGCTGTTCAGAGTAGATATTGAGTTACCGAATATTTTTCAGTTCTTTCCGAGTACAGAAAAATAAGGTGGCACAAGGTCTTTGGAGTCATTTGGGCTAAATAGCTTTATTGTCCGGTTTCATAAGGTCACAATTTGTCCTCTCAGATGGATATAATTAGAATGGTCAATCATCCATTCATTGTTTTGTAATTTCGTCGATTTAGAGACTTATGTTTCTTAATAATTAACTCGTATTCTAGTCTTTTATCTCTTCCTTTCTAGTTTAATTACTATATTACTCCGGGTCGGACAGATTCCATTGAAGGCTATTGCGAAGATGTGATGAAAAAGGTGGCCACTAGCAGTTGGATGTAAAAAGAATCGTACTTTAAATAAGTATTGTCAATGAAGCAGTTATGTTATGCATTTTTCTTGGTTATAGAGACTTAGTTTTCTCAATAAATTGTTCTTTTTCATGTCTATCATCTCTTATTTTCTAGTTTAATTAACGTGTTCCTGCGGGTCGAACAAATTCCACGGAAGGCTTTAGCGATGATTTGCTGTAAAGTGTGGACCCTGGAAGTTGGTCATAATAAGTATCGCACCTTAAATTAATATCATCAATGAAACAATATTTTTTCATTTTTCGTATATTTAGGGATTTAGTTCTCTCAATAAATTGCTCTAATTCTAGTCTTTTTTCTCTTCTTTTTAGTTTAATTACTATATTCCACCCAGTCGTACAGATTCCATTGAAGGCTAGAGCGATGATTTGCTGCAAAGTGTGGACCCTGGACGTTTGGTATAATGAATATCGTAACTTAAATTAGTATGGTCAACCATCCATTTATTGTTTTGTATTTTTCGTAGATTTAGAGATTTAGATCTCTCAATAAATTACTCTTATTCTTCTCTTCCATTTTAGTTTAATTACTATTTTCCTCCGGGTTGAACAGATTCCATTAAAGGCTAGACGAAAGGCTAGAGGAAAGGCTTGCTGTAAAAGGTGTACCCTGGCATTTGGATATAAAAAGAATCGTAAGTATGGTCAATCAAATAATTATATTTTGCATTTTTCGTTGTTTTTGAAATGTAGTTCTTTTAATAAACTGCTCTATTTCATGGCCATCCTCTCCTATTTTCTAAGTTAATAACCATATTCTTCCGGGTCTAACAGGATTCCATAGACAGCTAGAATGTTGATTTTCTGAATACTTTGGACCCTGCTGTTGGACGTAATAGGTATTGCAACTTAAATTTCTATCGTCAATCAAGCAATAATTGTTTACATTTGTCCTAGTTTTAGAGACTTAGTTCCCTCAATAAATTGTTCTTATTCTTGTCTTTTTTCTCTTCTTTTCTTGTTTAATTACTATGTTCCTCCGGGTCGAAAGCTTAAGTCCTTCTCACAATGAATGTATATTATAACGATTTACACTTATTACCTTTACTTTTTATGTAATTAACGATTCCAAAGTAATATTTGAATCAGTTTTGTTTACATTATTCTTCATTAAGCTTTTCTGCCTTGATTTGTGATTAAAAAACATACACTTTCGCTTTCCCAATTGATCTTGAATTTCTGTAGTTAGAAATGAAAAGTATATTGTATACCGTCAGAAATCCACAAGGTCAACCGCTAATTTGCTTTCCTTTGTGTTTACTTTGTCAGTAATGTTATTCTCATGATAGAGAAAGTTGTTTCCAATACATTCCGCAGAGCGTACGTATTATAGAGCTGTAAAGGGATTCCAGTAACCTTGAACTTTTTGGAATAACAGTTCAAGTTCCTTTCGAACGATTATTCCGTAGGTTAGGAGTTTAATAGCAATTATGTATGATTTACTTTTTTTAGCAATTATTAATTTCATACATCACAATAGAAGGCATTTGGATATTACCATTAATATACTTTTAACTTGATATAACGGCAACAACATCATGTTATGGTCAATAACTTAGCGGATGGAATAGAGATAAAATTTCGCTTCAAAAATGGAAAGAAAAAATTAATTAACGACTCCTATTTCCATCCCGAGTCACTAATGAGACGTTTTAGGGTTTTGATACATTGTGATATCCAGAAATCATCCGGGAACCTATATCGTGTTCAAGTTTGTGTAATAATGTAATTCACGTGTACCTAAATTTTATAAAAATCATTTCCTCCGTTTGCATTCTATATTAGCGCTTCATATAGCATAATTGTATAGAGTTTTACATCTTAATATCAATTTTTGATTCAGAATTGTGATTTCGGGAAATATGCGGAACTCATTTACATATGAAATATATCCAAAGATGATACCAAAGCACAATGAAAGTAATTCAGTGTTTAGTAGATATTATTAAATATAATTATAGAATGGAAAAGAATAAATTTGAGGAATTTAAATTTGAGGCACGTAGCTTTACAGTGAGACACCTAAAAACTACGCATATCAATCTAAAATCGAAGACGAGGCGTGCTGACGAAAGGAATTAGTCTTCTGCATGACAAAGCTCAGCCTCATGTTGCCAATGACACCGAAGTAGTTTTGGATCAGTTTCGTAGGGACGTCTCAATTAACCCCCGATATTGCTCAGACCTTTCCTGGCAATCTTCCACTTTCTATTAAAGTTTAAGTGACATTTTGGAAGAAAAAAGGATGAATACAGACAAGGAAGTAAAAAAAAACAGTTGCTGAGTACGTGGAAAGGGAGCTGGCGGTGAGTATTTAATCAGAGGGAATACAAAACTTCCAGTGCGGCGTCAAAAGTGCATCCAAGTGAATGGCGTCTATTATGAAAACTAATGCATATATGCACGATATACCTATGTAAACCTTTATTTGAATGAAGATTCTTTCCCCAGGAAAAACGGACTAGAAAAAAGATATTTTATTTGAGGAGCAGGGCTCCTTCCAACCTATGGCACTGCTAAATCCTTTCTTTTTTCGAGGTAACTTAACTAATTTGTCTAGTATTCTCTACTGATTGAATGATTTTAAATCCTTTAGATATAGTTTTACTAAATGTATGAAAGATTTTCAATATTATGAATTGGATTGTGAAATGTCTTGTTTGATTTTGCCATTCAAATGAAGGAAATCTGAAAATACATATGAAACATGCATCCAATTGTATTGTCAAGTATATTTAAAAATACAGTTTCTCTATAAATCTCCCGTTTTAAATAAAGTCGTCATTTAGACCCCACGGGACCCCCAACTTCCAAATATGCAGCATGACTCTTGAAGGGGTAGAAACTTAAATTTACTTCGATTCTCAATGTTTTTAATAGCAGCGAAGATGTAAATCTCCAGATGCAAAGCTATTATGCTATAATATTATTATTCTAAGAGCTATGGGGCATACTAATGCTAAAATATCGCACATTTCCGATATTTATTATCGGGGCAATAGTTGAATTATTTCATTTATTCAAACAGAAATTCGTTAAGAAAAGTAAGATTACATTTTAAATAACTTGCCGTTTTAACCATTTTTCCTATACCCCGGTCAATCATTAATTCTCCGTTGTTTATATTCAGTTGTAATCCTTCATAAAAATAAAAATATTAAATGATCCGGTGCATTAAATAAAGAGTATGAGCTAAGAACGACGTTACACTGCTTGACGGGTTCAGTGGTTGTAGAAAATTGACTTCGTTGTTCCCGGCCTTCCCGGGAAGAAACACATTATCGTTGTTCATTTGTTCCAAACCGCGTTTGCTGTGGCGCGTCGTTCGTCACTACCGTGTGAAACCTGTTTGAGTACGGATTCATCAGGTATGTTGTCTCTACATGGCATTGATTTCTTTATTTTACAATAGAATTATGCTTTCTTCTAAGAACGATAAATTGTTAAATTTAACATTAAACTTTGTGAGAAAAATTATCGAAGAATAACAGCTGATGTTACGAGATATTTCATTATAAAGATGACTGGCCTATGCATCTGATTATTTGGCCATTGCACTTGTACTTTAATATTTATCCCAAATATCGTACTACAGAATAGATGATAAAAGGTGAAAACGATATAGTTGCCGCTATATTGTTCATGATTAAGGCAGTCTATCCCCTAACCATTTTTATAATACCGATCGAGTTCTGTCAAACCAAGAAAATATTTGTGAACGACCTTTTGAAGCTTTTGCTAATGTTGATGAATATAGATTTTACTTGTCTGTCTAAACCCTCGATAGAGGTTCTAAAGATTACATTGTAAATCAACGTTTTAATCGTGAACTGTACATGAATTTTTAATTTAATTATTCAATTTTTTCATGTCATCATTATATTCTCCTGTGCATATTGAATTTTCAATTACTTTTGAACACTTGCACTAAAATTTGTGAGATGGAAAGCCATTATTAAACAAGTGAGATATTCTAGAGAAATCTTATTATCTCCCTTCTATTTCAATAGTATTCTGAATATCATAAAGACTCCTACATTAAAGGTATGCTATATATAATTTTGAAATTGATGCTTATAGTAAGTAAACTTCTCTATAAGTGATGAGGAACTCTACAGAAGCAAATCATCTAGGGAACTTTGGATATTTTTTGCTTTTAGATTACAATGCACATTCAATAGTTTCTCCTTTATCTGGTATATTTTATCCAATGAAATATTTCTTTCCATGCTTACAAGGAATACATAAACTTTCATATGGTAACTTTAAATTTTCCTTTCATTTTTTTTTAGTTTTCTAACTATTTTCCTTTCTTGTTCTGATACATGAATGTTGCATCTTGCATATCATCAAGCATATTATATTCTTACTTCTCTGCTTATTATATTCTATATTCTTCAGTGGGTTCAAATTTTTCATCTTTGGTTACTGTAATTGTATTCCATTGTCATGTATTTTCCGTAATATCATTTTACAATTTTTAGTGCACTATCTAATACTTATTATTCTTTCATAATTTTGAATAAAACATTTATTTGTTTTGTCTTCTTCAGTTACAAATTGCTGTGACTACATGTAATTCTTTGAAGATGTGAATAGCTGCATTAATTATTAGGTCAACTTAATTTCAAAATTTTATTTCTCTGGTAGATTTGTATAATTGATTCTGAAGTTTATACTTTTCTCTCTTTTTGCCAGTTAATTCAATGTTTCTTTGGACAGTTATCTTGACATTTTTCCTTAGCTACAGTTTTTTTAATGGTTGTGTCGCATTTGTCTTCAGCATTATTATTCTGTTCATATTGGCTTTTCAATTCCCTGGTATATGCTATTTAAATTTTTATTTGATATATAGTGAATATAAAACATAAAAATAATAATATAATTTCATTGTTTGCAAAGATCATCATTAACAATAAAATATTTTCAACATACTTTTGTTGAAGTGGATGGCCTGTAGATCTTGATGCTTAACCAAAAAATCGTATATTATAAACTGTTCGATATCTGTTTTCATTTTGAACAGATTTTTCTTAAGCTTTTTAATTTTGTTTTACTCAAATTTTATTTTAATTTTCTTGTAATTAGATGTGACTTGCCTTTCACATTCAATGTAAGGAACTTTAAGTAATATTTTTCTTGAAATTCAAGAAGAAAACTAGCCCTTCATTTGCAAGTGTCAGCATTTTGGAGTGTTAGGTGTTTACTTTTTCTAAAGCTTACTTGATTCTAGCTATATTTTCTTGAATGCAATTATTTGTGAAAATTCTTTGAATTCCTTTTCCATAATATAAGTGTTTGAGGAAAATGGTTTTATATGATTCAAAGAACAACTTATGGATTAAAATTTAAGTGATTGCAATAAGTAATTTGATTTCTGAAAACTTTAATTTTCATTATTGTATGTAGGTTTTGAGAACTTCTTGAAGTAGTAGTGGTGATGTTGAATACAGAATTTTCGATGTTTGCAAGTGATTGAGTTAGCAATTAAATTTTGGGACAGGCTCCACCAAAGTGGAAATGCCTTGGGAACTTTAAAAAAAGTCGAGGTTAGATTATTGTGCATATTCAGAATTTTCTTCTGTACTTGTTATATTTTGTTCATTTAAATATTTCTTTATTATATTCCATGGGATACTTAAACCTTTTCATATTTTTTTAAAGGCTTATTTAACATTGTCTAGAATTTTCTCCCAATTATTTATTCTTGTTCAGTATCTTGGAGCTTTCAAGAAATGTTTGATCTTATCTAGACCCTTCGTTATTTCTATTACATCACTTTTTTATCATTGAGTTTCCCTTTAAAATACAGAGTTTTAGTGACTTCTTATTTTCAAATACTAGTGTCTGCATTTTTGATATTAAGACATTTATTCCTTCACAATGAATTTATTTTGTTCTTGCAAAAAGATTAGTTGGAGAGTCAACTTTGTTGTGTGATGTATTTTATAAACTGTTTCAGGTAGTCTTGATCTTGGTGTGCCATATTTTCTATGAGTTGATATGATTGGCTTAGGAATTACATTTAGGGACTTCAAAGAACTAGAGAACACTGGACATTTTGAGCTTTTTGATAACAATATCTATTCCATATTTTCTTCTATACTTTTTACATTTTGCCAAAAAAATATTTCTTTTCATATATTTCACGGAATTCTTAAACTTTCTCATACTGTTTGCTCCAATTAAATTAACATTGTTTCGAAACGTCTCACGATTATCCATTCTTTCTAAGTGCTGTGTTAAAGTGTCTGCATTTTGGATTATTGGACATTTTCTTTAACTATATATAATTCATTTTGTTCTTTTAAAAGATTAGTTAGAGGGTTGATTTAATAAATTCTTTCTAAAATGCCTTGAATTTCTGTTTTTGTTTAGTATATTCTAAGGAAATGGTTTCATAAGTTGTAACAATTCTCAGTTATAGTTACACTCAAGTGACATCTTATTGTTTTTAGTTTTCTAATAGATATATCTTTCTTGTTATTCTATGGTGGAATAACAAGCCACATTTATCCCTTCTTTATTGTTTATAAGCTTCTATTTGTGCTGATTCCTTATCTACTGGTCCAGTCAATTAGATTATGTTGGCATAATTTATTATATTATAATTAATTATTTTTTACTTATTTAAATCAGATATTTGTAAGGTACTCTCTTATAGTCAGTGTAGGTATTCAGTTATGTTGGTCAAGCTTATCTGAAAAGTCTTCTCATACATTATTGTTTCAATTTTATGGCAAATATCAAATTATCCTTCCACCTTCTAATTGGCAATGAAACTATCACTTATTTCATTAAGGCTAACTTCCCCTTTATCTCTAATTTCATATTCATAGTATATTTTCTTTTATTTGTATAATGTCATCAAACCTCTAGCTATAGCAAATAAAAAAGCTTATGGTGATGTTTAATAGAATATTATAATTGAAGATCATCATCCTTAGCTGATGTTTTGTGGAAATAGTCAATAGGAAATATAGCATTTAGATCTTGATGCTAGTTTTACAATGTATTCATTACATGCTATATACAGCTAAATATCTTCATAGATATATTAGATAGACCCTTTTTAGTGCATCCCTACTTAAATTTTATTTTTAATTTATTGATCTTGTGTCATTGCTTTCTTTTATCCACATTCTTCATTGAGTTCATCCTCTTTATTTGCTAGATTATTTTTGGATTATCTTGCATATACCATTGCACTTTGTCACAATTCAAGTGCATAATTCACTTCCTATATTTGAAGAAGTATGGAGCAATTATAGCTTCTCAGATTATTCTTTGTGTTTCAGTTTTATTGGTTGTTTGATTCAAATCACTGAAGTCATTTCCATGTTTATTGTAAATTAACCTTAGCTCTGTTAACTGTGTTCGAGTATGGCAGCTAACTAAATAATTGGTGGCTTCTAATTTTTTATATAATAGGGCTCACAGGGGTAGCATATCCTATCTCCCTCTAGCGACCAAAAGTGAAGCCAGGGGTAAAGCGGCAAATTGCGCAATTTGCCATTCTGTTGAGAACTTTTCGTATCTCCCTATACCAATACATTGTTTTTTGTGTTTTTTCGTCTTTGATACAAAGTTATCAAGGTTTGATCGAGTAATTCGAACGTTTTGGAACACAAAATGTAGTTTGAGCAATGAGTAAAACAAATTAATTTTGTTATTTTTGCGTTTCTAAAGATTTAATAGGTAAATAAGCAGGGGCTTGTTTCTGCCTTCAATATGACCAATTGCAGTGCATTTGGCTGTAAGAACAGATTCAACATTTTTACAACTTTTACTGCATTGAGCCCCAATTATGTATTAGAACAAACATTTGCACAAGCGGAAAATCTCTAATTACCCTGATAAGCTATTATAATGAATGATAGAGTAGCTTTATCTCATTGCGGTGAACGATTAGTAAGGAATTTTTATGCCATACTTGATATTGATCGATTACAAACTAAGTCGGATTAATGCATTATAATATTCATAAAATTAGCATTATAATATTCAACAAGGTTTTAATACAGTTTTCAGAGGATTGGCAGATGATTCGTTTTTTATATCGCTCTAGCAGACGACACCGGCATCCGAGAAGTTTACATTGCAGGCATGTTTTATTTTCCATGATGAAAAGAATCAAGAGGACTTTGAGAAAAAAATCGAACATGATCTTTAAGTAAAAGGTTCATTTAAACTTTCTGTGTCCATGTCATAGGATAGACAAGCTTCTGAGTCCCCTATGAGAGGAAAATAAAACCCCAAAAATTCATGTAGTTAAAGTGGAGCTTGTGAAAAGTTCTCACCAGTGCTCTGCGTGTTGCGTTTTTTTTTTTTTGCTTCACTTTCCCCATATTAGATTCTCCTTGTGGTATAGCTTAATATTTGAAACTCTTTTGCATTTTCTACATAAGGTTTGAGCATAAACCATGTTGGAGGCCTTTTTAACAATATTTTGTTGTTTTTTACAAATTCATCTATTGATGTGTATTTTAATCATAATGTTATATAGTTTGACATTTACTAAGGTAATTACTGAAGATTTAGATGTTAATAGATCCAAATTGGGTTCTTTTATTGGTTATTTTGATATTTGTATATGCCAGTTAGTCTTTGGAAACTTAGTTTACAGGTTTTGGGTTTCAAGTCTGGCCAGTTTAACTGCAATTAAATAAAAGATTGAACATTCAGAGTTTTAATTTTACAGCACTTACTTGATATCAAGCCAAGATTAGAGTAATTCTACTTCGACATTCAATTTTGACATTTAATAAGTTAATTAATAGAGAATTTTAAGTTTACTAATTCATGTTAGGTTGTATTACGGATTAGTTTGCAATTTTTTATAGCTAGTGGTTGCTGGAAACTTAGCTGAACATTTATGCCAATTTTTGTGACTTTAAAAATCTTCATTTCCACATTTCAGTGTTAAATTATTGTACATTTTGTGAACAATTTGAAGTGCTAGTAGTGCCAAATATTTTGTGAGAATGGTTCATTTAGTAGCTATAATTTGAGAACTTACACTCCAAGGAAATGAATTATCTTGAACACCTAACTGACATGAGGACAGTAATGATAAGGATTTTGTCAAGTTTGATTAGTATATCATGATGCTTAATCTGCAACATATTTGTTATATATTGTACTCTATTATTTATTTGTTTGTTTTAGCAAGTCTTTGATAGTGTCTTTTTAAACATTGTTTAAATCTTCTTGAAATTTATCTCATCGTCAGTTTGCTAGTCACATTAAATATAATAGTATTATAGAAAGGTGTTTGAACAAGTTCTAGTCTCATTGAATTCCTGATGGAAGAGGTTGTTATTTATGTTGCAAATTCTCATGAAATCTGTCTGTCTCACAACTACATATTTTCTGTATTTTAATTTGAACATTTTGGCTCTTCATTTTCAAGTGTCAACATTTTAAACCTCAGGTGTTAGTCATCTGAATATAACAACCTTCTGGTTTCTTGACTACTTTTACATTTATGAAAAAGAACTTGGAATTTCTATAACCTAGGACGTCTGTTTGAGTGAGAGTTTCATTGGATTTAAAGGTTATGGAATGACTACCTGCTTTAAGAGTTTAAGTTTACCTAAAGGTAAAGGAATACCTACCCCCTTTATTCCCTCCTCTTAACACACCCCTAACCCAAGGTGTATAGAGAGAGGTAGGTGGTCTCAGCTGAAAGTGGAAATAATGGCCGAGGCCTTCAGTGACATCACTGTATTCCCGCGTTGACTGCTTGACTCACTACCGGCAACATTGTGATTAGTCGGTTCAGTCTTCAGCGATCTTTAGCATCCGTTGTGAACCTTAGTGATCTTGCTTTTGCTTCTTGAAGTTGAGTGCATTTCACATTTCTTCCGTCTACTTTATTCCTTCAGTCATAAAGAGAGAATTGTTACGGCTCTTTTTCTGGCAAGAAATGCTGGGAAATATGTGTAGGGTGGCAGTTGGCTCCAACAGCTACTACAAAACTAAACCTACAGAGATTACAATACCGTGTCGTATTTTAGATTTCCGTCTGATCCTAATCTTAGAAGACTCTAGGTAGAAGCCTGCAAAAGGAAGGATGAATGGAATCCAAAAAATGGTAAAATTTGCTCAAGGCATTTTAAAGAAGAAGGTTTCGAGAGGAACATGATGGCGGAAAAGAATTTCACAAATAAGAAAAGGACCCTGATACCAAGTAGTATACCAACGCAGTTTATATTGCCTTGTCACACTAGAAAAAAGTTGGAAGTTCCCGTGCCAAACGTATGGAAAGAAAAGCTAACATGGAAGTAGTTCGGGTGTTATTTGAAGAAGAAGCTGAAAATGACGAGGGCATGGAAGATGAATCACATCAACCTGTAAGTACGAAACTACATATAATTATGATGATTTATTATGATAAAGTACACTTTTTATGATGTTTTTCAATGTAACTTATAGAGAACACCAGAGGAAAGCATAAATTAGAAATATAATTCTCTCCAGCAGAAATATGAAATCTTGTTGCAGGAACATGTAGTACGTATTGGTTTTTGATATTCTGAATACCCAATGGAAGTAACTTGTGGAAGTGCTAATTTGGAATTCTACTCTGTGATACTATCTGTTGCCATATTAATTATAAATATTTCTTATCTTTAACAGTCTTTAAGGAATGAAGTGTTCATGTTAGGAAGTGTGCTTAGAGTTAGTGGGATGAACACAAAATAGCAGGGAAACCATGTTGAAAGGCCACTCCATGTGCTACCCACCTCATCATCAACTGACACCGCTGATGAGGCTACAAGGGAAGTATTCGCAATTACAGAGGAGGCATCCCAAGATGGCCTTTTCTATATGGCAGGATGGATAGCAAAGAAGTTTAAAGATGACCATCTAGAATTAGGTGACTTCACACATAAACTAACTAGTGACCAGTTATATTGTTTGCCATCATGGATAAGCCATCTTTCTTTTGCTGGATTGATTGAGCCTTCACTAAAATGGAAAGATGAAGTTATCAAAATAGAGAAGCTGTTCCTTAAATACTCTAGGAAAACAAAGGTAGTGAGGAAACAAGCAAAACAAAAATTGAAAATAAAGTTGATGTGCCAAAAGAAGTGCTTAATTCATATATTCTACAAAGGGTATACATTAGAATAAAGTATTTGAACAATCAAATCATAGCGAAGAAGCTGCAGAGGAGAATGGAAAGGAAGATTAAAAAATTTTGATGTAAATTTTGATGAAATTAAAAATATAAGGTTTTGTTTGGTGGACGAGTTCAGTTTAGGTTTTCTTCATTTTGATTTTTGGACAGGGATTTTTGTTTGGCAATGGTGTTATTCATTTTGTACATTACAGCCTAATTATTGTATACAAAAGACTTTTACAGATAATCTAATAAATACATAAGTGTTAATGTATTGGCTTCTATTGTCATCTTAGTGTGCCATCCTGCTATAGATTCCAACATGTAAGAAATGTTATGAAGTCCTGCAATAAACTCTTTTTTAGTCTCTTTTATAACTGGTGTTTGTGATTAATTACCATAATCCAAAAACGAAATTTCTCATTTCAGATTTCAGCCAGAAATTTAAACGTTTTTGTATGAATGTAAAATAGTTATACCAGTAATATACTTTATTGGTTCCATTCATATTTCTTTCCTTTTGCAGAAATTGAGCAATATTAGTCCATGAAATAGCGTATACTAACGTAAGCTTATATGGTTCATGTATTTTTCTACAGCGCATTAAAGATCAGCAATTTTCTTAAGAAATGCAGGTTTTATTGCAGATAGTCTCACTTTGCTCAAAATTTTGTAATTAATTTCTACCGACATCCATCCTAATTATCTTAATTTATTGACAACAATGCATTAAGCCAAGCAGTTAAAGGATATTTCTTATACTGGGTGTTTCACGGGAACAGCATGGTTTTCAAATAGCCACAATTTTTTAAATTTTGAACCAAACATTAATTTTTTTAAACAATGTGTTCTACAAACTGGGAATTTTAAGAATATTGCACAAAAATCAAAGTAAAAAAAATAATATTGCGTAGATGGCGCCCTTCCGATTGAACACATGTTTCCAGACGTTCCCTGAAGTTACGCATTGAATTTTGTAACATTTCTCGTGGAATGGCTTGGATTTCTCTTCGTATGGCATCCTTCAACTCCGGTAATGTCCGTGGCTTTTCAAAGTAAACACGTGATTTCAAGAAACCCCAAAGAAAGAAGTCCGGGCTCGGACTCTTTCTCCTTGAGGCTCGCTTCCTTAGCGAACGGTTTGGGCTCTCCAATGTAGCAACGCGCACACGCTCAACATTCTAAGGCGTACAACTGTTTTTGCTGGCCATGGAAGTTTTCTTTTCATCATTGATCCCGTTGTGTTTACATTATGCATCCACCTCAAAATTGTGTTACGATACGGAATCGGCAAAAGTCTCGTTGGGTTTGGGTTACGGACTCACCGTTAGCGTAAAACCATCTCATAACAAAAACGCGGTGCTCAAGGTACCGCATAATAAAAGTAACTAAAACTTCCAATTCTCTTCTACTTAATAAGATCTTTCTAACCGCCATCTCCCCAATACTTGCCGTGTACTATCTAATCAAAAAACATGCGGTTCCGGGAAACACCCTGTACTTGCATGAAGAGAACTCCATGGGGGCTTCTTTGCTTACAAGATGTAGTTAAAAAAACGTAAGTGCTCGTACTAAATAAAGCACTTGCCATTCCTTGTTTTGAGTAACGAGTGATATGACTTCTCAATGAAATTAAAATTAACATCCTGCATAATTATGGTAACGCACTTAAGTGAGTTTCGTCAGGATACAGCTTTTACCCAATAAGTAAATTACCCTCTCAGCTTTCAGGACGTTCAGGCAATGCGTCGCCAGGAATACAGCGACGTCACGCAATCGCCCTGCTTTCAGCTGAGACCACATCCCTCTCTCTATACACCTTGCCCCTAACCCATCACATCCATCCTCTAAACCACCAACTCCCTTCATACCCAAAACTAAAACCTCCTTCCCATACCTTAAACCACCACTTAACCCTCCCAATGCCTTCCAACTCCCTTCCCACCCCCTAACCCTACCAACCCAAAACCCTACCACCCCCTAACCCTCCCACACCCTAACCCTCCCACCCCCTAAACCTCCCACCCCCTAACCCACTCACCCCCTAACACTCCCAAACCCTAAGCCTCCCACACCCTAACCATCCCACCCCCAAACCCTCCTACCCCCTAACTCTCCATCATCCTAACCCTCCAACACACTAACCCCCCCACCCCATAACCAACCCACCCCCTAACCATCCCACCCCCAAACCCTCCCATCCCAAAACCCTCCCACACCCTAACCCTCCCACACCATAACCAACCCACCCCCTAACCATCCCACCCCCAAACCCTCCCATCCCAAAACCCTCCCACACCCTAACCCTCCCACACCATAATCCTCCCACCCCCTAACCATCACACCCCCTAACCCTCCCACCCCCAAACCATCCCACCCTCAAACCATCCCACCCCCTAAACCTCCCATCCCCTAACCCTCCCTCCACCTAACCATCCCACCCCCTAACCCTCCCACCCCCTAACTATCCCACCCCCTAACCCTCCCACTCCCTTACCCTACCACCCCTAACCCTCCCTACCCCTAACACTCCCACCCTCTAACCCTCCCACTCCTTCCTAACCATTCCCCTTCCAGCCTTAATCTACCCTTGACTGACACTCTTCCTTCCCTTACTCTACCCCATCAACTCCATTCCCACCTTCTACTCCAATCTCAACTTCTTATCCCACCCACCTTCATTCCTCCCTCTACCCCACCCACTTCCCTCTCTTGATCCCATCCATCCCCTATCACATCGCCATTCCTAGTGTGGCTTAGGGCCCAAGTCATTTTTGCTTTATACTCATAATATTTACATTCCTAGTCATCATAAACTGTAAAAGTTCCGGGCTTACAATATTTCTGTACTATAGATAGTTGAAGACATATTTTGGCTCGGAATAAAATATTTCTTCCACCAACCCAATGAGATATGTTGGAAAAACAAGCAAAAGAATCGAATATTACAAATTATTTAAATTATACATAGCCCGCCTTACACAACGTAAATACTCTATACATTCTGTATTAAATAGTTTGGCTAAGGGCGCAAAGTCATTTTTGTTTTATATTCATAATATTTTCATTTCTGGGACTGGTATACTATACAAAATCCGGCCTTACATGTTTTTATAGTATACATAATTGTTAATCTATTTTGGCTCGGACTAATTGATTTTCACCACAACCCAATGAGACAAGAGGGAAATACGAGCAATAGAATTGAAAACTACAGAATATTTAAATTATACATAGCCTGCCTTACATATAGTAAGAACATACTGCATACATTCTGAATTTAGTATTCTGGCAAAGGGAGCTGTGTAATTTTTCTTTATTCAAATAGTTCACATATGCATTCATCGTAAAGTATACATGTTCCAGCCTTAAAATTGTAATACTATACAGTATTGAAAATATATTTTGGCTCGGAGTAAAAATTTTGGTTTTTTCACTCTATATTCATATTCCGTAGTCAAGTATTGCTTTAGGAGTTTTCCCTCTGGTTCTTCATTTGCTCTGTTACCAGTGTTCGTTGTCCGGTATGCTGTGATCTGGAGATGTGTTCAATGTAGATGTCCTGCGACCAATTCACAGACGTATTCATTCTTCATACCGATGAATCTATAGATAAATGAAGAGAAATTAAAATTGCATCAACAGTATAAAGGAATTCATTCCATAGATATATGAAACATAACAGAGAGTCAGTATGCTTTAATTATTAATAAAAATATACCTACTTACCTAGAAGAATATCAATTTTTAGGCAGAGGTATTCTTCTTATCCCGGCTTTCATTCTTTATTCAGTAATGCATCTCCAGATGAATGAAAGAAAATGCAAAATCACATAAACAGCATAGTAGAATTAATTCCCAAGATATATGAAACTTAATAAGGTGTCTGAATGCATTAATTTTTACTCAAAATAATCCCACTTACCTAACAAGGTTATCAATTTTTATGCAAAGGTATTCTTCTTGTTCCCGCATTCATTCTTTATGTCCTTCGATATTCAGCCCCTTTCATATTGTAGTTAGAGTAGCTGTATCTTCCTCCACATTCAGTTGTTAGAAAGTATCGAATGCATTTCCAGATGAATGAAAAAATATTCAAAATCTTATCATATGCATAGAAGAATTAATTCCAAAGATATATGAAACTTAATAGTGAGTCAGTAGGTTTTTATTTTTAACCAAAATAATCCTACTTACCTAACAAGGGTATCAATTTTTAGGCAAAGGTATTCTTCTTGTCCTAGCTTCCATTCATTATGTTTTTTGATATTCGGTCCCTCTTATATTGTAGTTAGGGGAGCTGTATCTTCTAGACTTTCTTGATTTACAAAGCAGCCAATGGTTCTGAAGATGAATAAAAAAAATTACAGAATTGCATCAACTGTATAAAGGAATTGATTCAAAAAATATATGAAACTTAATAGTGAGTCAGTATATCTTAATTTTTACTCGAAATAATACTACTTACCTAATTATCTAATCAATTTTTAGGCAGAGGTATTCTTCCTTTCCCAGCATTCGTTCATTATGTAATTTGATATTCCGCCCTTTTCTTCGTGTAGTTAGGGGAAAAGTATCTTCTTCCACATTCTGTTGATAAGAGCAGTTGATGTGTCTTTAGATGAATGACAAAAAAAAAACATAATAGCATGAAAATATAGAGGAAATAATTCCAAATGTACTTGAAAAGTATACAGTTGTCAGTATATTTTATTCCATACTTACCACACAAGTATACCAATTTTGTGGCAGATGTATCATGTAAGTCTCAGGATCCATCCTTTATCTTTTTGTTATCCCGCCGTTTTTCTCATGCAAGGAGGGATCTTAACTCTATCTCTTTCTGCTGTTGCGAAGTCTTTGAGGTTTCTCAAGATAATTGAAAAGAAATTAAATCACAATTAAAATGTAATTAAAATACCTCCAAAGATATGTAAAACTTTATAGATAGTCAGTATTTTTTAATTCTCAATTAAGTTATTCCTTTATTAACAGACAAAGTTACCAATTTTGCAGCAGAGCTATCCTTTAGGTGTCATCTTCCATCCTTTATTTCATTTGATAATTCGCCCTTTTGAAGTGATCAGGGATATACAACTTCCACCCCTTTAGTTTTTATGAAATAGTCGGTGTCTCTCCAGATGAAACAAAAAAATTGAAACTTTCATTATCAATATAAAGGAAATAATTCCAAAAATATTTTTAACTGAATAGATAGTATAATTCAATACTTAATTATGATATTCCATATTTATGCTATTGGAGTAGGCAGGCCGTTTTCTCCCTCTTCCAACATTTTTACTTTCTCAATATACGAAGTATAGAGAAAGTATTGTTTTCATGAAAAATCCGACATAAAGATTTCAACGGAAATACATGTTTTGGGGTCCCTAGAACACGTTTTAACCATTTTCGGAATGATGTCTGTGTGTATGTGTGTGTTAGTGTGTGTGTGATAGTGGGCGCTCTAACGTGAAAAATATTCATCGTATCCATAGCAAACTTCATATATAGTATTTTCATGTGTGCTGTCAGAGTTGATTAGGTTTTGGAGTGAATCGTTGTACCGGAAGTCGAGCTTCATTCGTCAAAGTTCATTTCCGGTTTTCAAAATATCACCATATCACCATCACACACACACACACACACATCATTCCGAAAATGGTTAAAACGTGTTCTAGGGACCCCGAAACATGTATTTCCGTTGAAATCCCGAAGTCGAATTTTTTCATGAAAACCACACTTTCTCTATACTTCGTATATGGAGAAAGTAAAAATGGGAAAAATATTTCCTACATTAGATCATAAATGTAAAATGGTAAATACAAAATTCAAAAACAAAAGGCTATAAGAAATATACCATGAAAATAAAAAATATCCTTATTATGAAAAATCGTAACAATTATTTCAGAAGTAAACTTCATACTACACTGAGTTACTACAGAGAAATTCAGACCAATATAAAAAGAACCGCTCTGTGATTTAAGGTTATGGTCTTTTAGCTCACATAGACGTGTAAAGGACCATTGGTATATTTCGAGACACTTGGTGGAATCAGAGTTAAAACATCATAGTTTCGCATAATTAATCGATCATAATCACGATCCGTATTGGAAATAAATCAATTACAAAATGTAGTTCAACCTCCTTTTTACATTACATAGGAATAATGACAGTGCACCAATAAACCTGAAATGGATATTTAGTGCTTGAGAATGATTACGGAATAACAATTTTAGGCTTGCTGAAACGTCAGCAATTTTCCATTACTTCCAACCGTTAATATATCGATCTCATTAATTGTAAGGATGTAAATCGCAAGGCGAATATTTTAAATCCCAATAATAAAGAAACTCTTAAGTAAGATATTTGTTAGCTTCCATAGGATATTTTTTTTCAAACTCAAAATATCATTCAATGAATCGTCTTATTTTATAAACAGATATGCGATACTATTTTTCTGTTTCGTTTTTAATAAAATTTGGATAATAAGTTTTCGATTATTTAAAAATTATAGTGAAAAAATTAGCATGTACGACCATTTAAAAAAATGATAAAAAATCTGATGTGGCCAACACATGACTTTCTCCGTATTTATTGAAACCAGAAGCCTATGCCGGTAATATATATAAAGCTCCAAAACAATGAGTGTTACAGGAAAATGTTTCATACAAGCTTAGTAGTAAAAAACATTTTCTATAAATTTGGGATTTAATTGTATATACCTACATTGCATTCTGACAGAGATAAGTATGAAAAACTTCAATTTATGGTTAAACAACAACTTCTGGTTAACCATTATTGAAGAATAACTCCTAAACAATCAATGTTACGGAAAACTGTTTCATACAAAAGTTGTAGTAAAGTACATTATCTATAACTTTTGTATGTAAATGTATATACCTAAATTGCATTTTCACAGTGATATGTATGATAAACGTCCATTTCTGGATTAACAACAACTTCCGGTTAACAATTATTGGGGAATAACTCCTAAACAATCAGTGTTACGAAAAAATGTTAAATACAAAAGTTGTAGTAAAGTACATTATGTACATTTTTGTGTGTAAATGTATCAACCTATATTGCCTTCTTACAGAGATATTTAAGAAACAAATGTTTTTTCCGGATAAACCGCAACTTTTGGTAAAACGATATTCACCAAAAACTAATCAACTTTTGGCATTGTTAGGGAAATTTTAAATATAAATTTTGAAAATGATCGGATAATTACTTTTTAAGATAGAGCGCCCACAAACTCTTTAACCACAGGCAGAATGACAGACAGACACACACATAGACAGACATGTTCGGGAAAATAGCTAAAACATGCTCTATGGGCCCCAAAACATCTATTTCCGTCGAAATCTGGAGGTCGAATTTTTTTGCGAACACAATACGTTCTCTATACTACGTATAGGGAGAAAGTAAAAATAATGAGTCTCTTACGGTAATATTTGTTTTAAACTTACTTCGATGTTTTATGAAAGCAAAAGATTAATATTTAAGCAAAGGATTAATATTAACTTACACTTCCTAAATATTATTTCATCATGTGATTTGAAAAATACAATCACAAATTTGCTTTCTACAGCCAGTCCTTTTATTTCAAAAATGATATCCTAGGTCTGAAAGGCTTTGTTTGATTAGGTTCCTTAGTTACATATACTTATAAATTGTTTTTGTAGTCATGAAATCTTTCGCGAAGCGATATCAATGATCTATCAACTTTTGGTACAGCATTCATAAAGCAGCATATTATTCAACAAGGTGGATATGTCACTCAAGATATTCTTGTCCGAAAATTATTGCAAGTAATACAAGGAAAACTTCGAGACAGGCTGGATGCTGTTTCATTAAAAAATTAAATTATAATAAATACACTATGATGAAAACGCTTTTTCACTGACTCATGATTTACATAAAATTCAAGTATATTCTATAATTAAGAATGACTATGGAGCTATATTTAAGTTTATTGATTTAAGTGTTCGAAGAAAACATCTTTCTTAAAACAATTATGATACATGCAATTCATACTTAAGGAAAATTTTCTTAACAACAAACTGAATTAGAAATTTTATATTTTGTCCATTCATTGAAAGACAACAATTGCATCCAGACCAATAGTTTTCCATTTTTCGATGAAAATAAGAGCAGAATTAGGTATCGCCCTTGAAACCTACCCTTCTCAACTTTCAAAATCCCTTAAACGATGTTATCAGTGACCTCCAAACATCTGTCAACAAGAACAACGACTCCAGGTGGAGCGGAAAGTGAGTTTCAATGACAAAAAGGGAAAATATTTGGAACCACTGCAAATTCTGAAGGCATGAAAGGAAAATCCTTTTTAATGATGAGAGAAAGTGAAATTAATACTAACTGCTTCATAGCTTCACAGCGAATGATGCACAAAGAGGCTAATGTCTCGATAATTTATGGATTATGTATTTCATGGATATTGTAACTACTAAATAAGTGATTTGAACAGAGTTGCTAAGATTTAATTTAATTATGATGATCATTGATAGCACTTTTATTAATTTTTAATTTTATTCATGTACGTGAAGATCTGAAGGCCGATAAAACGGGTACTTGCATCTACATTGTCCCAATTTCCTTTATTTACTTCAGCAATCACGTAAAAAGCTTATGGAAATCGAGAGAATGCTTTTGGAAATAAAATGATGTACTATTCTATTCACCAGGATTTCGTATTATATGAGCTACTTAAGCTTCCTTAACTACCTGAGAGTAATATGCTTTTACCAGCGCAAAGGCAGGAAAATGTTTTCGCATGAAAAGCGTTTATTTAACGATTTTATAATTGTTGGATCCTCTACTATCGATTACGTTTTCCAAACATTAGTACTTATATAACTTCTAATTGTGAATGGCCAAAGCATTTTTCCATTTGGTGAATTTAATGATTTCAAAATTAATCGTTTCTATCAGCTCATCTATCTATCACCTATAAAACGTCTGTACATTTCCCTTGTATAAGAAGAGCTCTTTCGTAATATCTCAAATAATATTGATATTGAAAGGCTTAGATATTCACATTCCGTCCTCAGTAACTGCAACTCTCAGATATACTCTCCAATGAAAAGGGATGTACTAAATTTCTTAGACGAAGAGATTTATTTTTGGAAATTAAGTAGATCCTATAAATACCACTTCGTAAATGTCTTAATGCTGTAACACGTTGGCGATCATGTTATAAGAAGTGAAGTTAAAAATATTGTTTTATACTTTCGTTTTTTTCAGCAACAGAAACATCTGTGTGAGTGACAGTCTTCAAAGTACGAATGATTGATTTGACTACATTTTCTGATATCATTCTGAAATCGGGCAAATGGGTAGAAACTTGGTTTGTTCCTACAGAGGATATATTGAATAAATAGCACATAATATATTGAACATTAATCAATAGTGTACTCACATGAGAAGAACATCCTAGTTCACTCCCAGAATTCTCAGCTATGATCTTCGTCGTCATCATTATCTCTGAAGGTTCTACATCTGCAAATATAGAGAAATCTAGTTAATAATTAAGCCATTATAATGCAAAATCGAAACGACGACGATTACGCTTACATGAGAATCTATTATATATTAACAGAATTCATACGCAATGTTACGTTCGATATTTTGGCCGACAATTCACATCGATATTATTTTATTTTAAGTCAATCAGAAATTATTTATGAGTTTTCTGAGATATTCATTCATCTTCGGCAAAAGTGTTCAAATATGTAACGGTCGTTTGGTTGTCTTTTGTGTATTCCCGATCTAAGAAAATTAGAAAAACTAACATTATAAGAAATCTAATGCAAAAAAGTAATCAATATTTCAAAAATATTGAATAAATTGCAGTAAATACGCAACTCAACTGTCTGATAAAATATTATCCTAAGATCCGCAATATGTTTGATTATATTCTTTACAATCTGAACTCTTTTCAACAATTTCAGTAAAAAGTTGTTTCGCTCAATATCTATACAAATAACGAGTTACTTTCATGCTACTTTCCAAGGATACGCATTTATGGACGCACGATTAAAAAAAACGAAGTAAAAGTTATGGAATATTTATCCAAGATGAATAAATTGCGATAAGGTAAGGTACTTCTCGGCAAAAAAGTAATATTTCTTAAATTAAAAAATATACAGCATTTATGAAGCTAAAGTAATTAATATTACACAAGATACCAAATGTCAAAAGGCTCAAATAGCTCTAAAAGGTAGATAACGATAGTTATAGATTTCAATCAACCGACCTTAAAGAAGTGAAGAAGTATGTCTATAAATAATTTGATCTCAACGGGTATTCTGAGAACAAGTATTCAAAATTCATAGCTCACCACTAGCACCAATATAAAACTAGTATTAGGTCAGCTACGAATAATAATTACAATCCCTGAGATATTCATCGTCGCAACACGTATTCATATGTTTAACGGTCGTTGCAATTCATTCCTTAACTTTAAAGGAACGAAAAGTGAATTAAGGTCATGTAAAAAAAAATAATCTTCGACCGTATAATAGCTCCTCATATCGAATTTACAGATATCCTGACTGAAATTAAGAGAATAGGCAAGTGAAAGAACGGTTGAGGGTGCAAGCAAGTCAAAGAACGGTTGTTTTTAAAGAAAATTTAAACTTTTACCGGTTTTTGAAGACGCAATATTTGGAAGTTACGGAATATTTATTAAAAATATGATCCGAGAAATATAGGTATAAATTTCGGCTACATATATATGATACACATTCGGGAAAACTACGATTATGTGATGTACTAAATCTTAGAATCACTAAATTTCCTTCAAATACATCATTGAAAAATTCTTAAGTATGAGGGAAGCTTTCGTAATTGATACAAATCAACTTACCAAGTCTTGAGCATCCCGCAGCAGAGATCTGATATTTTTTCTGCAGCCACTATTTCAAAAATTTAAATCTCAACGGTTTTTGTTTAACTGTAAGTCAAGCTAGAATCGCGGTCCTTCCTCGATGAAAATTTAACAGCAACTGAGTAACGGTCCTCTTCGATACCGTGAGAAACAAAGTGAATGATTCTGATTGGCTGACGCTCGGATGTTCAATTTTCTATCAATTATCAACCAATCAAAACCATTGATTCAAAATAATTTCCTAAAATTTATTGAAAAGCTATTATTTTAAATGTATTTATTGTTTATACGTAAAATAAGTATTTAAATATAATCGTGTATTAATAAATATATACGGTTTTAAGGAAAAACTGAGTCAAATAGTATATTTTACACCATCCAAATACAGCGCAAATTTTAAATCTACAAGCTATAGCTCGAAGCCATAGGAAATTAAAATAATTTTCAGTTATTTTGTTCGGAAAGCAAGGAACAAGCAAAAAACATGGATGAAAATTACGGAAAAATAATGTAACTTAAATGTGGCAATTAATTTTCGTTATCTCTTATACTAATTCCTAAACTATTTAACTGGGTAAATAGGTTTCATCGTATGTCTATAATATTTATAGTATATATCTCTAATCCTAAATCATAATTCCTGCGGAAATAGTAAAATCATACTTGTATAAAGCTTAGCCTCGTTAAAGATGCCTAACTGAGTAAACTCATACAACACTGAGTGTATTACTGGTGAACCAGTATATACAATATGACAAGTATTCGCTAATTTTTATGAAAATGGTTTTGTTATGAAATGTGATCCTAATTATTATTGTTATTTAAAAGTTTTGAGTGCAGCAAAGTGAAAGGTATTTATAACATAGAGTAATTTAAATACAAAATTCATCAATTCATTGAATCATTCACTTAAAGAAAATAAGCTAATCAAATCTCTTCCTCCACCTCACATATTAACACGATAATAAGTGATAATTTCTTTCAGATTCAAGTATTAAGTAAAGTATCTGAATACAGTCAAATTCAAACGGATTTAATATTCTAGTGTTTTGCATGGAGATAGATCCTCTTTCTGGAAGAAGTAACGAAGGCAAAAAATACGAACAACAAATTTATGGAAAGAACTGGAGCATAAATGTTCACCCAATAATGAGGCCAATTCTGTGTCATATAGTGAGGATTACCATTGAACAAATTGAAATTAAAACATTTGCTAATTAAGATATATCCCATGATATTATCCTCCCTATTTTTGAAATGTCCTCATTTAAATTCAATTTAACACCTTTGATCGATCTAATTTCACCGTAGTGCATACGATTGGCTTACATTTTCATTAAGTAAACGAGAAATGATACTTAGGTTTTACATTATGTCCCATAAATAAAATACTATTACTTCTAATGTCAGTGAATTGATGCTTTTGGGAACAAGCGTTCCTTTCATAATATTCTATCGAGGAAGACATACCTCGTTAAGGAGTCCCTGCTCTTCTCCCATTATCAAAGTTGGAGCACAGAATTTAGAGATGTGATGATGAAGAATCACCGCTTTTCATCAGAAGTTCTTATTATGCACTATTCTAAAGCGTGGAACTTTTATAATCATTGAAGCACAGATTTCACGGCAGGCAATCACTTTATGAAAGATATCAATAGAGATAGGAAGGAAAACCTTCTGTTTACGGAATATAATGGCTAATATGCACTTCACCATCATAGTCATCACGAACACCTATTTAAGATGATGGTCACCTTAGCACCATAAAGGTGTACAAATTGATGACTTGAATTTTCACGATTAATTATTTTCTTCATTTTCTCCGCCTATCCACTCGTTATTTCCATTGGCATATATTACACATTAAAAAGTAGTTTAGAACCGTTTCAACATGTTGTCCCATTAGTTCCCGCCATGAAATAAAAGGAAGTGACCTCTGTTGGAAGTATATAGAGCTTTTGCAAGAGCTTTTTGAAAGCGAAATGACGTTCGTAAACAGGTGTGTGACGAAAACTGACTGCCACCTTCATTCTGCACGGTTAGGTTTTCTTTTCTTAAAGGATTCCAAAGACTCTAACATAGTTATTGGAATTGTTGGGACTGTTTACGAGAGAACTTCATGGTCATGGAGAGATTCTTATCATACTATTATTGGAGTTTTTGCCTCAGAGGAATGGAAAATGTTACAGGAAATGTAGGAATAAGCATGGTGTACTCTTTGGAATGGACTGCATGTAAGTAAAATAAAACTATGTTGAAGAAAGGGATTAACATTGAAATATAGCAGGTAGTATTTATAGCAAATATTGCTGGAAGTTCTATGCTTACAGAGATTTCTACTTCTCAAGCCTTCTTCTGGATTATTTTATGGAAAGTAACATATATTGAGATGTTATGTAATGGTGATATTTGTAAGAGGGGCTTCGCTAGATTTCATTTACTGTTGCTTGGGAAATGAAGCATATATATATGTATACACCCTCTGAGACGAATAAATGGAAATGTAATCAAAGCGAATGCGCACTCATTGGCTTAAACTGTTCAAGTACACTGTGTATGTAGTATTGGATTATTTCATTCACGTGAAACTTATTCTGAGATCTTAAGGGCTTATATTGTTTGAATAGCAGTACATTTTTACTGTTTTTTATTTAGAATAAGAAGACTAATCCTTAAATACTTTATTTTAACGTTACTCTTTGACGAAAATATTTAATTTAAAAACTAAGCAGTTGAAACCTCAGAGTGTACAGTACTTAACAACGAGAATTGCCAAAATTGTTATATTTCTCTCCATTATCTTGATTTCTAAATATTTATTTTACTAAATTTTATTTTATATACAATTCATTTTAATTTAAAAAAACATACATCTAGCAACATTTCCTGTACATTTACTCTTTTATATTATCAACTAATGTTAGAGCGATAGGCTAATGCTCCAACACAAGGTTTCGCATAAACACTTTCGGATATTCGAAATATTTTTATGAGGCATTTGGAGTCACTTGGTCAAGAAAACCTTATTATCTGGCATCAGAAGGTCACAAATTTTCGTCTCAGACGTAATAAGAAATAAGAACGTCATTTCGCTTTGAAAACCACATGCATATACTCTTGATATTTCTCGCAGAGGGCGCTTGTTTTTCTGTTTAGGCGGGAACTAGGCGGGAATAAGACAACTAGTGCGTATGATTTAGTGGTGCGTTTTGTTGTGAAGATATGTTCCAATGGAAATAATCTTTGTCGGTGTAGAAAATGTGAAACATTTAATCGTGAACGTTCTGGAGTTCGATGACAATATATGTCGTTGAAAAAGTGATGGGAGTGATGATGTGGTGCATGACAACCACATGCTCGTGTGACATAAGTTTTGACTATTCCAATTTCGAGCGATATCTATCTTAGCCGTATATGTATTTGGTGTTCATTCTGTGCTTCATGGATCGTAAGTCTTTCCGGTTTTGAAATGGCGCATGCTTACATCTTCTGTTGGTTCTTTCTCAACGCATATATGAATTTTGTGTTCCAAGATTGATAAAATGAGCTTAACAAGGAGCTTCTTTACGAGGTATGTATTTTCCGTTTGAATATTAAGAGTCTATTTTCCTTTATTGAAATGTAAACTAAACTTATAACAGTGAAGTTGGATCGATGGAATACGCTGGATTGTATATGGATAAAGACACTGTGATTTCGAATACTCAGAGGTTCGAGAAAGCACATTTTAACTCAAGGATAACTCGTAGCTAAATCCTCACTATTTTGTTAACGACCTGGATATCAAAGAATGTTCGAATTACTTGCTGATTTGGAACGGTACACTCTAGTTCTCAACTATTTCAAGTCGCTATTTCCTATTGATCGTTCCTCATGATTGAAGATAGAATTTGCATTCAAAAATTAGTTATTGAATGCCCTACACTACTTCAATTATTTCCATTGAGTTTGTTATGTAAGTTAGATGCGCTTTTCTGGAAAAATATTTCTTCACGCTCAACATTCCTTGGATTTTTGTCGAGTCAATTCTTTGTTTGTGTGTATTTAGATATTTTTATCTCAATCAGATATAGCAGAAAGCAATTGAAATCGCATTAATGCGCGAGAAGAGCTTGTAATGTGGAACGATTTATTGTATTATACTAATTCAGTAAGTTCTCTAAGCATTCTATAGTATATTTTTTCTTATCTCATTAACAAACCATTCTTGCCAAAAATCGATACTGTGTTTTTCTTTAATGCGGAGACAGTTAAGCTGTAATGCAATTTCTTTTTCCATTTCACTCAGTTGTCTCAATAGAATACATGTTATTTTGTTAAAAAGAGAAGAAGCTCTTAAAAATTCCACAAATATTATGCTTTTGGCTCTAAGATGAAAAGAAATATCATTGAATTGCAAATGAAAACCTTTTTGTCCTGCCTCCATTCTTTTGGGAATTATCATGAGATATCAAATAAAATTATACCTATTTGAAAATCAATATTTTTCTTAATTATGTGCTTACTTTGATATTGTTTTTACTGCTATCCGATGAATACATTCGAATATTGTTTTGTTTTGTTACCACACCTATAACGATGACTTATCGTTTGCGATTTCGAATTTCTATCAGTAATTGGATAGGATCAATGAATAATATTTACCTTAGATTATTGTTTAAAACAGTTGGTATTCATAAATAAACAATATATGTTTAATAAATTTATATAAGTTCCTTTTAATGATAATGTGATGTAATATTAATTCGTTGGTACGGTTAGTAGTAGATATAAAATTAAATCAGCCAATCGGGAGCCAGTGTTTTGTTTTTCACGCCATCTATGCGCGTTGGCGCTCAGTTTCTACTGAGTTTTCGTCGAGGGAGGTCTTGCTTCTTACTTGTTCAAAGAACTGTTAAGAAATTTAAATTTATCGGTGGTCGCTATCACTATCTTCTCGCCTAGATCCTCACTAATAACAGCCTGGGTATTCAGCAGGAAGTCGGTAAGTAGGATTTTATGTATTATTCGAGGTTTTTCATAAGAAATATTTTAGATTTATGAAATTAATAGGTTGTACCAATTTTCCATAACCTTATCGAAATTTTGCCAAAAAAATACTTTTTGTTTAAAACGTTATAATCGCATGTACGAAACTTTGTCTCGCAATACCAAAATATTATCTTATTTGAGTTTGTTCAATTCGATAAATATTCATTTCCGGCTCTCAATTTCTATTACTTTTTTGTTAGTTTCAATCAGTTAGATTTCTTACATGAATTTCTTCGTGTGGTTCAGAGTGGGTTGTGCATAAGATAACGAAGTTATTCGTAGTAAATGGTTCGGATAAAAAAAAGTTATTATTTTACTTTAGCTTTCAGAAAGAATCCCGTTAATCAACACTTTATTAGAATACCTATATCGTGAGTCTTAAGTGAAGGTCGGAACCGTCGATTACTTTGCTCATTCTATGTATATCATTGGATATTTCATCAATTTAGATTAGAGATTCTATGATAACGTTACCGATATTTATTTTTGAGCATTATCAATTCAGCTGTCGTTCAACGAGGGCCACTGTTTAAACTTTCAAACGACCCTTATATATTTGAATACGTGTTCCGAGTATGAACGCAATCATCATTCGTTATTGTTTAAAAACTATTTTAATATTCATGCTAATAATTGTTCAAGTTACTTTACGCTTTCACTTCGAGTTATTGCGATGTATCGATTTACATGCGATTATCGATTACGAAAGAAACGTTAAATTTTGAACGGTTCCTTTGACATTTTACGTAATTGAGGGATATTACAACTGAAATAGTTATCATAGGTTTAAAAGACGACTTAAATCATTTGGAAAGTAAATTGTCTTCCATGACATTATCATGCCGTTATCATTATATAAGTAAGATATTGGTGAATCTTCCCGAACGTCGACTGAGTTACGTAGTGATGCGAATTCATTCAGCATTTTGCTTGTGTAATGTGTTTCCTGTTGTGAGCAAAAAAATTGATTCAATTATGATTCATTTCCTACCGAATCGGCCTATGATACTTACGAGTGTCCGTTAGATTTGAAATTGGTGACGAGGCTGGAATTTATTAGCTCAATGATAACTTTTGTTTCTCTTCGTTTTGTGCAAAAGTTTAATTATTCCTCGGATCTAATTTTCAGAAAAGTTTACGTAATTTTTCTGCAATTTAAAAAAGTCGTTAAAGTTTAAAATGTTTCGATTGTCTTTGCTGATCCAAGAGAGCTCCGCTGCAGTCATCCGAGGTTTTCAACAGTTGGTACTACGAATGGTACTTAATATTCCGGCTTCCTCAATGCTGAACATTTTTGATTTATGCATAAAAAAAAGATATTTGTAATGAAGCATAGGCCCAAGATAACTTCATGTCAATTACATCCTTTAATTTGTTTTTTGCAAAAAACCATTTCTCGTACCCTCCTTCCATTTTTTACTGTGACTACCAAAAGGCGCGTTTTCGCGAGTATTAAAAATACGTTAAAAATTCAAATTTTCCTATCGTCATTACAAATAACTGGCATGAGAGATCCACTGCAACCATTCGAGGTATTCAAAGTTTAGTAAATTGAATTGTAAAGTAACTTTAACATTTTTTGGGAAGATCATGATACTATCGTAACTGTCCCTATTGCGTATTATCTGTGCGAAGCATTGAATGTCTGTGCTCCATTTCTTCAATTAATCATATCTGAATTTATTTTCAGTTTTATACTATTACTTTGAATTAGCTCGTCTCCGTTGGATAATTCCTCTGTGTTGTTCGAACGATATACAGACAAGTAATAAGAGATTGGTACAAGATAACGAAGTTATTCTGCACTTGCGCAAGCAAGGAACGTTTAAAATGTTTACTGAGCATGTCGATAGGAATTTCGTTAATGACCTCGTATTTGGATAACTTGCGGCCCCTTGGGAGAAGATCTAATCCGACGACTGACTTGCCTATTGTCTGAATTTAATTCAGTCTCTCTTGTAATTTCGATTTGAGGAACTATCATATTGTGGGAGCTTTTTTATGTCCTTGAGTCATTTTTTGATACGTAATGAACGTTAATGACCATTAACATTTGAATACCTGATCCGAGAATGAATATCTCAGGGATTACTATTATTATTCGAAATTTACTAAATACTAGATTAATATTGTTGCGATCAGTCAACTATGAATTCTTGATTAATTTTCGTGGAATTGGATTTTTATAACTCTCACTGCTTAAATTTATTATCGATGAGTTATAACTAGAATGGAATAATAATCAGTATATGTTATATTTTTATGTTACTCCTTGATGAAGTGATTCAATTTTAACTTAACAGTTGAAGCCTCAGAGTGTACAGTACTTCTTAATAGTGTACTTAACAACAAGAATCACTAAAAATGTTTTATTTCTCTTCATTATCTTGAATCCTAAATATTTATTTCAATTCGTTCTTTTTATGAAAATCATTTTTATTTCACATCATACAACACATTTCTAGAATCATTTTTTGTGCTTTTACTTATCCTCTGTGATATTATCAAACAAATTTGGAGCGATAAGTACCTCTCCTGCCCAAGGTTTCGCTTAAACATCTGCGAAAGTTCAAAATATTTTCTTTTAGGTCTTTGGAGTCATTTGGGCTAAATAGACTTATTGTCCGGTGTCAGAAGGTCACAATTTGTCCTCTCAGATGGATATAATTAGTATGGTCAATCATCCATTCATTGTTATGTTAATTCGTAGATGTAGAGACTTAGGCCTCTTAATAAATTACACTTATTCTAGCCTTTTATCACTTCCTTTTTAGTTTAATTACTATATTACTCCGGGTCGGACAGATTCCATTGAAGGCAATTGCGAAGATTTGCTGAAAAAGGTGGACACTAGCAGTTGGATGTAAAAAAAATAGTATCTTAAATAAGTATTGCCAATCAAGAATTCATATTTTGCATTTTTCTTGGTTATAGAGACTTAGTTTTATCAATAAATTGTTCTTTTTCATGTCTAAAATCTCTAATTGTCTAGTTTAATTATCATGTTCCTGCGGGTCAAACAAAATCCATGGAAGGCTAGAGCGATCATTTACTAAAAACAGTGGACCCTGGACGTTTGATATAATGAATATCGTAACGTAAATTAGTATGGTCAATCATCCATTTATTGTTTTCTATTTTTCGTAGATTAAGAGATTTAGTTCTCTCAATAAATTGCTCTTATTCTAGTCTTTCATATCTTCCTTTTTAGTTTAATTACTATATTATTACGGTTCGAACAGATTCCATTAAAGACTATTGCGAAAATTTTCTGAAAAAGGTTGACCCTGGCAGTTGGATATAAAAAGAATCTTAAGTATGGTCAATCAAATATTTATTTTTTTCCGTTTTTCATAGTTTTTGAAATGTAGTTCTTTGAATAAACTGCTCTTTTTCATGTCCATCCTCTACTATTTTCTATTTTAGTAACCATATTCTTCCGGGTCTAACAGATTCCATAGACAGCTAGAGTGTTGATTTGCTGAATACTTTGGACCCTGCAGTTGGATGTAATACGTATTGTAACTTAAATTATTATCGTCAATCAAACAATAATTGTTTACATTTTTCCTAGTTTTAAAGACTTAGTTCTCTCAATAAATTGTTCTTATTCTTTCCTTTTTTCTCTTCTTTTCTTGTTTAATTACTATATTTCTCCTGGTCGAAAGGTTAAGTCCATCTCACAATGAATGTATATTCTAACGATGTACACTTATTATCTTTATTTTTTATGTAATTAACGATTGCAAAGTAATATTTGAGTCAGTTTTGTTTACATTATTCTTCATTAAGATTTTCTGCCTTGATTTATGATTAAAAAACATACACTTTCGCTTTCCCAAATGATCTTGAATTTCTGTAGTTAGAAATGAAAAGTATAATGTATACCGTCAGATATCCGCAAGGTCAACCGCTAATTTGCTTTCCTTTGTGTTTACTTTGTCAGTAATGTTATTCTCATGATAGAGAAAGTTGTTTCCAATGCATTCCGCAGAGCGTACGTATTATAGAGCTGTAAAGGGGCTCCAGTAACCTTGAACATTTTGGAATAACAGCTCAAGTTCCTTTCGAACTTAGGAACTTTCGAATTCCATAGGTTAGGAGTTTAATAGCAATTATGTATGATTCCATTCCATTTACTTTTTCTAGCAATTATTAATTTCATACATCACAATAGAAGGCATTTGGATATTACCATTATTGTACTTTTAACTTGATATAACGGCAACAATATGATGTTATGGTCTATAACTTAGCGGATGGATTAGAGATAAAATTTCACTTCAGAAACGGAAAGAAAAAATTAATTAACGACGCCTAATTCAATCCTGAGTTACTAATGAGACGTAATAGGGTTTTGATACATTGTAATATCCAGAAATCATCCGGGAACCTATATCGTGTTCAAGTTTGTGTAATAATGTAATTCACGTGTACCTTAATTTTATAAAAATCATTTCCTCCGTTTGCATGCTATATTAGCGCTTCATGTAGCATAATTGAATAGAGTTTTACATCTTAATATCAATTTTTGATTCAGAATTGTGATTTCGGGAAATATGCGGAACTCATTTACGTACGAAATATATCCAAAGAAGCTACCAAAGCACAATGAAAGTATTTCAGTATTTAGTAGATATTATTAAAAATAATTATAGAATGGAAAAGAATAAATTTGAGGAATTTAAATTTGAAGAATAAAAGGAGCGCTTCTCATCGATTTTATTCCTACCGGAACCACAATCTACGTAGCTTTACAGTGAGACACCTAAAAACTACGCATATCAATCTAAAATCGAAGACGAGGCGTGCTAACTAAAGGAATTAGCCTTCTGCATGACAATGCTCAGCCTCATGTTGCCAATGACACCGAAGTCGTTTCGGATCAGTTTGGTAGGGACGTATTAATCAACCCTCGATATTGCTCAGACCTTTTCCCGTCAAACTTCCACTTTTTCTTGAAGTTTAAGAGAAATTTTGGAGGAAGAAGGATGAGTATAGACAAGGAAGTGAAAAAAATCAGTCGCTGAGTGCGTGGAAAGTGAGCTGGCGGTGAGTTTTTATGCATAGGGAATACAAAATTTCCAGTGCGGCGTGAAAAGTGTATCCAAGTGAATGGCATCTATTTTGAACACTAATGCATATATACACGATATACCTACGTAAACCTTTATTCGAATGAAGAATTTTCCCCCAGAAAAAACAGACTGGAAAAAAGATTGTTTTATTTGAGTAGCAGGGCTCCTTCCAAGCTATGGCACCTGCTTAATCCTTTCTTTTTTCGAGGTTACTTACTAAGTTTTCGAGTATTCTCTACTGATTGAATGATTTTAAAGCCTTTAGATATAGTTTTACTAAATTTATGAAAGATTTTCAATATTATGAATTGGATTGTGAAATGTCATGTTTGATTTTGCCATTCAAATGAAGGAAATCTGAAAATACATATGAAATATGCATCCAATTGATGGGATTGTCAAGTATATTCAAAAATACAATTTCACTATAAATCTCTCGATTTAAATAAAGTCATCATTTAGACCCCACGGACCCCCCAACTTCCAAATATGCTGCATGACTCTTGAAGGGGTAGAAACTTAAATTTACTTCGATTCTCAATGTTTTTAATAGCAGCGAGAGTTAAATCTCCAGATGCAATGCTATTAAGCTATAATTATTCTAAGAGGTATGGGTCAAACTAATGCTAAAATATCGCACACTTCCGATATTTATTATCGGGGCAATAGACGGATTATTTCTTTTATTCAAACAGAAATTCATTTGGAAAAGTGAGATTACATTTTAAATAACTAGCCGTTTCATCCAATTTTCCTATACCCCGGTCAATCATCAATTCTCCGTTCGTCGCAATGTATCTCCAAGATGTTATTGGTTTTCGCCACATTCGAGTTACATTTTGTCATTTATAATCACTAATATATTATATTCAGTTGTAATCCTTCATAAAAATAAAAATATTAAATGATCCAGTGCATTAAATAAAGAGTAGCAGCAAAGAACGACGTTAAACTGCTTGATGGGTGCAGTGGTTGCAGAAAATTGACTTCGTGCTTCCCGCTTTCCCGGGAAGAAACACATTATCGTTTTCATTTTTTCCAAACTGAGTTTGCTGTGGCGCGTCGTTCGTCACTACCGTGTGACACCTGTTTAAGTACGGATTTCCTAGGTATATTGTCTCTACAAGGCATTGATTTCTTTATTATACAATAGAATCATGCTTTCTTCTAAGAACGATAAATTGTTTAATTTAACATTAAACTTTGTGAGAAAAATTATCGAAGAATAACAGCTGAAGTTAAGAGATGTTTCATTATAAAGATGAATTGCCTATGCATTTGATTATTTGGCCATTGCACTTGTACTTTAATATTTATGCCAAATATCCTACTGCAGAATAAATGATAAAATGTGAAAACGATATATTTGCCGCTATGTTGTTCATGATTAAGGCAGTCTATCTCCTAACCATTTTTATAATACCGAACGAGTTCTGTCAAATCAAAAAAATATTTGTGATCAACCTTTTGAAGCTTTTGCTAATGTTGATGAATATAGATTTTACTTGTCTGTCTAAATCCTTGATAGATGTTCTAAAGATTTCATTGTAAATTAACGTTTTAATCATGAACTGTACATGAATTTTTAATTTAATTATTTATTTTTTTCTTGTCTTCATTATATTCTCCTGTACACATTGAATTTTCAATTACTCTTTGAACACTTGCACTAAAAGTTTTGAGATGGAAAGCCATCATTAGACAAGTGAGATATTCTAGAGAAATCTTCTTATTTCCCTTCTATTTCAATAATATTCTGAATATCATAAAGACTCCTCTATTAAAGGTATGCTTTATATAATTTTCAAATTGATGCTTAATGTAAGTAAACATCTCTATAAGTGATGAGGAACTCTACAGAAGCAAATCATCTAGTGAACTTTGGAATTTTTTGCTTTTAGATTGCAATAAAAATTCAATAGTTTCTCCTTTATCTGCTATATTTTATCCAATGTAATATTTCTTTCCATGCTTACAAGGAATTCTTAAACTTTCATATGGTTTCTTGAAATTTACTTTTCATTTTTTTTTTAGTTTTCTTACAATTTTCCTTTCTTGTTCTGAGACATGAAAAATGTATATCATCAAGCATATTCCTTTCTTACTTCTCTGCTTATTATATTCCATATTCTTTAGTGTGTTCAAATTTTTCATCTTTGTTTGCTGTAATTGTATTCCATTGTCAAGTATTTTCCGTAATTTAATTTTACAATTTTTTGTGCACTATCTACTACTTATTATTCTTTCATAATTTTGAATAAATCAGTTATATATTTTGTCATCTTCAGTTACAAATTGCTGTGACTACATGTAATTCTTTTATGTATTAAATAGCTTCATTAATTATTAGGTCAACTTAATATCAAAATTTTATTTCTCTGGCAGATTTGTATAATTGATTCTGAAGTTTATACTTTTCTCTCTTTTTGTCAGTTAATTGAGTGTTTCTTTGGACAGATATCTTGACATTTTTCCTTACTTACAGTTTTTTCAATGGTTTTGTCGCATTTGTCTTCAGCATCATTATCCTGTTCATATTGGCTTTTCAATTCCCTGGTATATGCAATTTAAATTTTTATTTGATCTATAGTGAATATAAAACATGGAAAATAATTTCATTGTTTACAAAGGTCATCATTAACAAAAAATATTGTCAACTGACTTTTGTTGAAGCGGATGGCCTGTAGATCTTGATGCTTGACCAAAAAAATCGTCATTATAAAGTTTTGGATATCTGTTTACATTTTCAATAGATTTTTCTTAAGCTGTTTAATCTTGTTTTACTCTAATATTATTTTAATTTTCTTGTAATTAGATGTGACTAGCCTTTCACATTCAGTGTAAGGAGCTTTAAGTAATGTCTTTCTAGAAATTCAAGAAGAAAAATAGCCCTTCATTTGTAAGTGTCAGCATTTTGGAGTGTTAGGTGTTTACTTTTCTAATGCTTACTTGATTCTAGCTATAATTACTTAATTGCAATTATTTGTGAAAATTCTTTGAATTGCTTTTCCATAGGAAAGTGTTTGAGGAAAATGGTTTCATATGATTCAAAGAACTGCTTATGGATTAAAATTTAAGAGATTGTTATACTTAATTTGATTTCTGAAAACTTTCATTTTCATTATTGTATGTAGGGAATGCCTTGGGAGCCTAAAAAAAAGTCTAAGTTCGATTATGCTGCATATTCAGAATTTTCTTCTGTACTTGTTATATTTTGTTCAGTTTAATAATTCTTTATTATATTCCATGAGATACTTAAACCTTTTCATATTTTTTAAGACTTAATTAACATTGTCTAGAATTTTCTCCTAATTATTTATTCTTGTTCAGTATCTTGGAGCTTTCAAGGAATGTTTGATCATATCCAGACCCTTCGTTATTTCTATTTCATTGTTTTTTTATCATTGAGTCTCCCTTTCAAATACAGAGTTTTAGAGAACTTATATTTTCAAATACTAGAGTCTACATTTTTGCATATTAAGACATTTATTCCTTCACAATGAATTTATTTTGTTCTTGCAAAAAGATTAGTTGGAGAGTCAACTTTGTTGTGTGATGTATTTTATAAACTGTTTGAGGTAGTGTTGATCTTGGTATGCTATATTTTCTATGAGTTGAAATGATTGGCTTAGGAATTAGATTTAGGGACTTCAAAGAAACAAATGAACTGGAGAGCACTGAAAATTTTGAGCTTTTACAGAACAATATCTATTCCATATTTTCTCATATACTTTTTAAATTTTGCCAAAGGAAATATTTCTTTTATATATTTCACGGAATTCTTAAACTTTCTCATACTGTTTGTTCCAATTAAATTAACATTGTTTTGAAATGTCTCGCAATTATCCATTCTTTCCAAGTTCTGTGTTAAAGTGTCTGCATTTTGGATTATTGGACGTTTTTTTAACTATAGATAATTCATTTTGTTGTTTTGAAAGACTAGTTAGAGGGTTGTGTTATGTTGGTCGAGCTTATCTGAAAAGTCTTCTCATACATTATTGCTTCAATTTTTAAGGCAAATATCAATTTATCCTTCCACCTTTTAATTGGCAATTATACAATCACTTATTTCTTTAAAGCTAACTTCACATTTATCTCTAATTTCATATTCATAGTATATTTTCTTTTATTTGTATAATGTCATTAAACTTCTAGCTGTAGCAAAAAAAAGGTTAGCGGTGATGTTTGATAGAATATTTTAATTGAAGATCATCATCTTTAGCTGAGGTTTTGTAGAAATAGTCAATAGGAAATACAGCATTTAGATCTTGATGCTAGTTTTACAATGTATTCATTACATGCTATATACACCTAAATATCTTCATAAATATTTGATAGACCCTTTTTAGTGCATCCCTTCTTGAATTTTATTTTAATTTATTGATCTTGTCTCATTGCTTTCTTTTATCCACATTCTTCATTGAGTTCATCCTCTTTATTTGCTAGATTATTTTTGGATTATCTTGCATATTCCATTGCACTTTGTCACAATTCAAGTGCATAATTCACTTCCTATAATTGAAGAAGGATGGAGCAATTATCGCTTCTCAGATTCTTCTTTTTGTTTCAATTTTATTGGTTGCTTGATTCATATCACTGAAGTCAATTCCACGTTTATTGTAAATTTAGCTTAGCTCTGTTAACTGTGTTTGAGTATTGCAGCTAACTAAATAATTGGTGGCTTCTAATTTTTTTTATAAAAGGGTATAGCTCACAGGGGTAGCATATCCTATCTCGCTCTAGAGACCAAAAGTGAAGCCAGGGGTAAAGCGGCAAATTGCGCATTTCGCCATGCTGGTGAGAACTTTTTGCATCTCCCTATACCAATACATTGTTTTTTTTGTGATTTTGCAGCTTTGATACAGAGTTATCAAGGTTTGATCAAGTACCGTATTTTCTGGTAAATAACACGCACCTACTAGATAACACGCATATTAAAAATCTCTTCACTGTGAGAAATGTATAGATAACATGCATTTCAAAAATTTCTTCTCTGTGATTTATGTATTGATAACGCGCATTTCAAATTTGTACTATTTTTCATAAAGGGCTTTAAACATCGTTATGATGCTGTTTACGCCGCAGCAAAATCATTATAACTACCTTTCTATGCACAAATGAACTAGGAAATAAACAATTTTGAAAGTGGTATCGAAGGTATTTCAATAGTACCTAATTATATTTATTATTGTAAGGCCATGGAAGAAAGAAAAGCAAAAACACGCAAATCGTACACGGCTCAATTTATGCTGGAAGTTATTCAGTTTGCAAAAGTTTATGAAAATCGTGCAGCAGGGAGAGAGAGAGTGGCGAAAGAATGAGGAGGTTTTTAAGAAACTGCATCGTGGAAAACGAGTCATGCGCTACAGAAAGTGTTTCTGGCCAACACTCGAAAAAGAACTTTACGACTGAACTACTCTTAAACGATCAAGAGGAATAAGACTATCAACAACTAGAATTTTACTTCAAGCAAAGCAAATTGCACGAGAGAAAAACATAATTGACTTAAAAGCATATCCCTCTTGGGGATTCCGGTTCATGATGAGAAATAATTTAAGTGTTCGTGCCTCGACAAGCATTGGTCAGAAGCTACCTGTAGATTGGGGGACCAAGGTGATATCATTTAGACAGTTTTTGAAAGAGTGCATTTTCGAAGTGGACGAAATGCATGTGGGTAATATGGATGAGGTCCCAGTAAGTTTTGACCTTCCAACTGCAAGGACTGTGAATCTTAAAGGTGCAAAGGAAGTGTCCATTACTACGACAGGACACGAAAAGTCAAATTTTACAATTGTATTGTGCATAACATCAGATGGTCCCAAGCTATCTCCTATGGTGATATTTAAGAGGAAAACAATTCCAAAGAGGCGTTTTTCGAAAGACCTTATTGTTACCGCAAATGAAAAAGGATGGATAAATAAAGAAATGCTGAAGACCTGGTTAGATAATGTTTGGAAAAAACATAAACATGCTTTCTTCAGCCCCAAATCTGTTTTAATTATGGATGCATGTCGAGCCCATTCAGTGCCCGAAGTAAAGAAATTGGTCAACAAATACTCCAAGGTAGCAATTATACCTGGTGGACTGACGAATAAACTTCAACCCCTTGATTTAACAGTGAATAAATCCTTCAAATCAAAACTTCGAGCTAGTTTTAATGCAATTCTTGAACTAATTACTTAAGTTTCCTTTTTTATGCTTTCCTCCTATGTGTCATGCAGACAATGTTTTTTCACCACAGTAATGTTTTGCAATAATTACTCATTTCGAAATTAATTATATAATTACATTAACATTTACAATATGTTGGTTATAATAAAATTGCCCTAGTAAGTGAGTATTGCTTAGTCATTTAATGTTTTGCAATAATTACTCATTTCGAAATTAATTATATAATTACATTAACATTTACAATATGTTGGTTATAATAAAATTGCCCTAGTAAGTGAGTATTGCTTAGTCATTTGTTTCCGAGTTCAATATTCAATTAAACAAGATTTTCCATTGTATATCACGCGCTATTATTTTTATCATATTTCTATGTATAGATAACATGCGGGTTATCTACCAGAAAATACGGTAATTAAAAAGTTTTGGAACACAAAATGCAGTTTGAGCAATGTGTAATATGAAGTAATTTTGTTATTTTTGCGTTTCTAAAGGTTATTTAGGTAAATAAGCAGGAGCTTGCCTACAATATGACCAATAGCAGTGCATTAGGCTTTAATAACAGATTCAACACTTTTACAACTTTTCCTGCATTGAGCCCCAATTACGAATTAGAACAAACATTTGCACAAGCGGAAAATCTCTAATTACCCTGAAAAGCTATTATAATGAATGATAGAGTAGATTTATCTCATTGCGGTGAACGATTATTAAGGAATTTTTATGCCATACTTGGTATTGATCGATTACAAACTAAGTTGGATTAATGCATTATAATATTCATAAAATTAGCATTATAATATTCAACAAGGTTTTAATATAGTTTTCAGAGGATTGGCAGATGATTCGTTTTTTATATCGCTCTAACGGACGACACAGGCATCCGAGAAGTTTACATTGCAGGCATGTTTTATTTTCCATGATGAAAAGAATCAAGAGGACTTTGAAAACAAAATCGAACATAATCGTCAAGTAAAAGGTTCATTTAAAAATCTGCGTCCATGTCATAGGATAGACAAGCTTCTGAGTCTCCTATGAGAGGAAAATAAAACTCCAAAAATACATGTAGTTAAAGGAGAGCTAGTGAAAAGTTCTCACCAGTGCTCTGCAGGTTGCGTTTTTTTTTGGGCTTCACTTTCTGGACTTTAGACACTTCCAGTGGTATAGCTTAATATTTGAAACTCTTTTGCATTTTCTACATAAGGGTTGAGCATAAACCATGTTGGCGGCTCTTTTAACAATATTTTGTTGTTTTTTTACAAATTCATCTATTGATGTGTATTTTAATCAAAATGTTATATAGTTTGACATTTACTAAGTTAATTACTGAAGATTTAGATGTTAATAGATTCAAATTGGGTTCGTTTATTGGTTATTTTGATATTTGTATATGCTAGTTAGTCTTTGGAAACTTAGTTTACAGTTTTTGGGTTTCAAGTCTAGCCAGTTTAACTACAATTAAATAAAAGATTGAACATTCAGAGTTTTAATTTTACAGCACTTACTTGATATCAAGCCAAGATTAGAGTAATTCTACTCTGACATTCAATTTTGACATTTAATAAGTTAATTAATAGTGAATTTTAAGTTTACTAATTCATGTTAGGTTGTATTCCTGTTTATTTTGCAATTTTTCAAAGCTAGTGGTTGCTGGAAACTTAGTTGAACATTTATGCAAATTTTTGTAACTGTAATAATCTTCATTTCAACAATTCAGTTTTAAATTATTGTACATTTTGTGAAAAATTTGAAGTGCTTGTAGTGCTAAATATTTTGTGAGTATTGTTCATTTGGTAGTTATACTTTGAGAACACTCCAAAGATATGAATTATCTTGAACACCTAACTGACATGAGGAAAGTAATGATAAGGATTTTGTCATGTTTGATTAGTATATCTTGATGCATGTTCTGAAACATAGTTGTTATATATTGCACTCTAATATTTATTTGTTTATTTTAGCAAGTCTTTGATAGTTTCTTTTTAAACATTGTTTAAATCTTCTTGAAATTTATCTCATTGTCAGTTTGCCAGTCTCATTAAATGTAACAGTATTATAGAAAGGTTTTTGAAGAAGTTCTAGTCGCATTGAATTCCTGATGGAAGAGGCCGTTATTTATGTTCAAATTCTCATTTAATCTGTCCGTCTCACAACTACATATTTTCTGTATTTTAATTTGAACATTTTTGCTCTTCATTTTCAAGTGTCAACATTTTAAACCTCAGGTGTTAGTCATCTGAATATAACAACCTTCTGGTTTCTTGACTACTTTTACATTTATAAAAGGGAACTTGGAATTTCTATAACCTTGGGCATCTGTATGAGTGAGAGTTTCATTGGATTTAAAGAGCCTCTTATGGAATGACTACCTGCTTTATCATAATTAGGATTTCTGAATCATTGTATTGTGTATTATATTATTATAAGAGCTCGAGGGTTTAAGTTTACCTAAAGGTAAAGGAATACCTACCCCCTTTATTCCCACCTCTTAACACACCCCTAACCCAAGGTGAATAGAGAGTCGGAGGTGGTCTCAGCTGAAAGTTGAAACAATGGCCGAGGCCTCCAGTGACGTCACTGTATTCCCGCGTTGACTGCCTTACTCACTAACAGCATCATTGTTATTAGTTGGTTCAGTCTTCAGCATCTTTAGCATCCATTGTGAACCTTAGTGATCTTGCTTTTGTTTCTTGAAGTTGAGTGCATTTCACATTACTACCGTCTACTTTATTCCTTCAGGGTTAAAGAGAGAATTGTTACAGCACTTTTTCTGGCAAGTAATGCCAGGGAATATGTGTAGAGTGGCAGTTTGCTCCAACAGCTACTACAAAATTAAACTTCAGAGAATGACAATACCATGTCGTATTTTAGATATCCGTCTGATCCTAATCTTAGAAGACTCTGGGTAGAAGCCTGCAAAAGGAAGGATGAATGGAATCCAAAAAATGGTAAAATTTGCTCAAGGCATTTTAAAGAAGAAGGTTTCGAGAGGAACATGATGGCTGAAATGAATTTTGCAAAGAAGAAAAGGACCCTGAAACCAGGTAGTACACCAATTCAGTTTTTATTGCCTCGTCACACTAGTACAAAAGTTGCGAGTTCCCGTGCCAAACGTATGGAAAGAAAAGCTAACATGGAAGTAGTTTGGGTGTTCTTTGAAGAAGAAGCTAAAAATGACGAGGGCATGGAAGATGAATCACATCTACCTGTAAGTACAAAACTACATGAAATTATGATAATTTATTATGATAAAGTACACTTTTTATGATGTTTTTCAATGTAACGTATAGATAATGCCAGAGGAAAGCATAAAGGTGAAATATAATTCTCTCCAGCAGAAATATGAAATCTTGTTGCAGGAACATGCAGTATGTATTGGTTTTTGTTATTCTGAATACCCAATGGAAGTTACTTGTGGAAGTGCTAATTAGGAATTCTACTCTGTGATACTATCTGTTGCCATATTAATTATAAATATTTCTTATCTTTAACAGTCTTTAAGGAATGAAGTGTTCATGTTAGGAAGTGTGCTTAGAGTTAGTGGGATGAACACAAAATAGCAGGGAAACCATGTTGAAAGGCCAATCCATGTGCTACCCACCTCATCATCAACTGACACTGCTGATGAGGCTACAAGGGAAGTATTCGCAATTACAGAGGAGGCATCCCAAGATGGCCTTTTCTATATGGCAGGATGGATAGCAAAGAAGTTTAAAGATGACCATCCAGAATTAGGTGACTTCACACATAAACTAACTAGTGACCAGTCATATTGTTTGCCATCATGGATAAGCCTTCTTTCTTTTGCTGGATTAATTGAGCCTTCACTAAAATGGAAAGATGAAGTTATCAAAATAGAGAAGCTGTTTCTTAAATATTCTAGGAAAAAGAAGGTAGTGAGGAAGCAAGCAATTGAGAAACTGAGGGCAAAAATTAAAAATAAAGTTGATGTGCCAAAAGAAGTGCTTCATTCATATATTCTACAAAGGGTATACATAAGAGTAAAGTAATTGAACAATCAAATCATGGCAAAGAAACTGTCGAGGAGAAACGAAAGGAAGGTAAAAAATTTTGATGTAAATTTTGATGAAATTAAAAAAATGGATTTTGTTTGGTGAATGACTTCAGTTTAGGTTTTCTTCATTTGGATTTTTGGATGGTTATTTTTGTTTGGTAATAGTGTTATTCATTTTGTACATTACAGCCAAATTATTGTATACAAAAGATTTTTACGGATAATATAATAGATTCATAAGTGTTAATGTAATTGCATCCATTGTCATCTTATTATGCCATCCTGCTATAGATTCCATCATGTAAGAAATGTTATGAAGTACTGCAATAAACTCTTTTTAGTCTCTTTTATAACTGGTGTTTGTGTTTAATTACCATAATGCAAAAACAAAATTCCTCATTTCAGATTTCAGCCAGAACTTTAAACTTTTTTGTAAGAATGTAAAAAAGTTATGTCAGTAATATACTTTATTGGTTCCATTCATATTTCTTTCCTTTTGCAAAAATTGAGCAATATTAGTCTATCAAATAGCGTATAGTAACGTAAGCTTATATGGTTCATGTATTTTTCTACAGCGCATTAAAGATAAGAAATTTTCTTATAAATTCAGGTTTTATCGCTGATAGTCAAGAGAGTCTCACTTTGCTCAAAATTTTGTAATTAATTTCTACCATGACATCCATCCTATTTATCATCATTTAATGACAACATGGCATTAAGCCAAGCAGTTAACGGATATTTCTTATACTTGCATAAAGAGAACTCCATGGGGGCTTCTTTGCCTACAAGATGTACTCAAAATAACATAAGTGCTCGTACTAAATATAGTAGTTGCCACTTCTTGTTTTCAGGAACGAATTATTTGAATTCTCAAAGAAATTAAAATTAGCATCCTGCATAATTATGGTAATGCACTTTAGTGAGTTTCGACAGGATAAAGCTTTTACCGAATGAGTAAATTTTCCTCTCAGCTTTCTGGCAGTTCAGGCAATGTGTCCCCATCCCCTCTCATCCCATCCCTATCCACCCTCTAAACCACCTACTCCCTCATACCAAAACCTACAACCTCCTTCCCATACCATAAACCATCACTTAAGCCTCCCAATGCCTTCCAAATCCCTTCCTACCCACAAACACTCCAACCCCTTGCCTCCCACCACCATTACCCTCCCACCCCCTAACCCTCCAACCCATTTACCCTCCGACCCTCAAATCCTCCCACCCCCTAACCCTCCCAACCCCTAACCCTCCCAACCCTTATCCCTCACTACCCCTAACCCACCTACCACCTAACCCTCACACCCCCTAAACCTCACACCCCCAAACCCTCTCATCCCCTAACCCTCCCAACCCTTATCCCTCACATCCCCTAACCCTCCCACCACCTAACCCTCCTACCCACTAACCTCCCACCCCATAACCTCCCACCCCATAATCCACCCACCCCCTAAACCTCCTACCTCTAATCCACCCACCCCATAACCTCTAACCCCCTAACCCTCCAACCCCCTAACCCTCCCAACCCTTATCCCTAAAACCCCCTAACCCTCGAACCCCCTAACCCTCCCAACCCCTATCCCTCTCACCCCCTAACCCTCCCAAACCTTATCCCTCACAACCCCTAACCCTCCCACCACCTAACCCTCCCACCCCCTAACCCTCCCACCCCATAACCTCCCATCCCCTAATCCACCCACCCCCTAAACCTCCTACCCCCTAATCCACCCACCCCATAACCTCCAACCCCCTTACCCTCCTACCACCTAACCCTCCCAACCCCTAACCATCCCACCCCCTAACCCTCTCACCCCATGACCTCCCACCCCAGAATCCACCCACCCCTAACCCTCCCACCTCCTAAACCTCCCACCCCCTAAACCTCCAGCCCCTAACCCCACTACCCCCTTAACCTCCAACCCCCTAACTCTACCAGCCTCTAACCCTCCTAACCCCTGACCCTCCTACTTCCTAATGCCCCAACTCCTTCCTACTCATTCCCCTTCCAACCTTAATTAACCCCTAACTGAGCCTCTTCCTTCCCTCACTCTACCCCATCAACTCCATTCCCACCATCCACTTCAATCACCAACTACCCACTCCCTTACACAACATTTCCTATCTCACAACAGCCATCTGTTTTCCACCCTCTTCTCAACTCCTTATCCCACCAACCTTCATCCCTCCCTCTACCACACCCACTCCCTCTCTTGATCCCATCCATCCCATATCACATCGCCATTCCTTTCCCAACCTTTATTATCTTATCTTCCGTATCAGTAAATCCCATTTCACCCACTAACCCAATGCAAAATGTTGAAAAACTGGAGCAATAGAATTGGTAGCTACAGATTATTTAAATTATACATAACCTTGCCTTACATATATCATATGAAATCTATACATTCTGCAATAGTGTGGCTTAGAGCACAAAGTCATTTTTGCTTTATATTCATAATATTTCAATCCTAGTCATCGTAAACTGTAAAACATCTGGGCTTACAATATTTCTATGCTATAGATAGTTGAAAACATTTTTTGGCTCGGAATAAAATATGTCTCCCACCAACCCAATCAGACATGTTGGAAATACGAGAAAATGAAATGAATATTACAAAATAATTAAATTATACATTGCTCGCCTTACTCATCGTAAATACTATATGCATTCTGCAATAAATAGTTTGGCTAAGGGGCAAAGTGATTTTTCTTTTATATTCATAATATTTTCTTTTCTGGGACTGGTAGACTGTACAAAATCCAGACTAACATTTTTTTATAGTATAAATAATTGTAAATATATTTTGGCTCGGACTAACTGATTTTCACCACAACCCAATTGGATAAGACGGAAATACGAGCAATAGAATTGAAAACTACAGAATATTTAAATTATACATAGCCTGCCTTACACATAGTAAGAACATACTTCATTTATTCTGAATTAGATATTGTGGCAAAGGGACCTGAGCAATTTTTCTTTATTCATATTATTAACATTTGTATTCATCATAAAGTATACATGTTCCGGCCTTAAAATTGTTATACTATACAGAATTGAAAATATATATTGGCTCGGAGTAAAAAATTACGTTTTTTCACTCTATATTCATTTTCGGTAGTCAAGAATTGCTTTAGGGGTTTTCCCACTATGCATCCCCGTATGCTGTGATCTGAAGATGTGTTCAATGTAGATGTCCTGCGACCAATTCACGGACATGGAAACAATCATACTTTGGAGTCGTCAGAGGTGGGGTTGTCTGCTGTACGAAGATTCCGATTTCCACGACCACTAGTGCATCTAGTTAAGCTTCTGCTCCTGGAGACGAAGAGCAACTTCTGCTTACTTCTATCTCCTGGCAACGACGTTGAGGACGTTCTGCCAGTTTTCGAATGGCACCACGATATGGAAGGAAGATCGAGAAAAAATTCTTAAATCTTAAATGATATCTAATAATCATTTATGAATAAAGGAAGTTGATATAAGTATACATCCATAGAAAAACATATTATTATTGCCATAACCTGGACTTTATCTTTATATAAACCGAAGTCGATTGCAAAAACTACATAATTTTTCTTTCAAAACATGTAAACTTGGAATATCAAATTTTATCTACCAAGCGGTAGTTCATAATGTGCAGATGCAGCTTAAAAACAGAAATATCATGGAATCTAAGTAATTTTTGTCTAACAATAACAAACACATGACCGGTTTCAATTAATGATTGTCATCATCTCACCTTTATTTTTCTAGTAAACAAATATAAATTAGTGGGATGAAAACATTTTACTAAAATTTATTCCATTATGGATATCAACAAAACGGGGCACAGTCAATTACTTCTACAACAGGCAATGATTTGAACTGATTAAAGTGTAAATGAGAAACTTTTGATTATAACTAATATATTTCATGAATTAAATATGCAAAGGTATCTCAATTATTCCCCAAATAGAAAAGTGCTTTAAGTTTTTTTTCATTCAATTAATTATTAAATAATATCTCTTAAAGATTTAAATGCTTTCATTATGCTTTGGTAGCTTCTTTGGATTTATTTCATTCAGATATGAGTTCTGCATATTAATTCTAAGTTAAAGACCATAACATCATGTTGTTGCTGTTATATCAAGTTAAAAGTATAATAATGGGAATATCAAAATGCCTTCCACTGTGTTGTATGAAATTAATAATTGCTATAAAAAGTAAATGGAATGTAATCATAAATAATACTGCTATAACAAAAAAATTGCAACATACATTATACTGTGATAAATGTCACGTAAAGATATGGTAACATATTTAGGGATATTTGCTATTAAACTCCTAACCTAAGGAATAATCGTTCGAAAGGAACTTTGAAAATTTAATTATTTAACAACATATTTCCATTATCTGTCGTGTAACACCTCACAAAGGAAGAGATTTCCATTTGGGTAAGAAATTATTTATTGAAGGTATGGCTATATGAAAACGGTTTAAAGTTATGCATCAGAGGATTGTAATTTGCACGGCGTAAAAAACAGAAAAGAGCATGGGAAGAGCCATATATCCAGTCTGGCCCATGAGAAACCTTACAGATAAATGTGAGTAGTAGCCTACTGTTGTTACGAAGTAGCCAATGGTTCTCCAGATGAATGAAAAAAAAAATTCAATGTCGCATCAAATATATAAAGGAATTATTTCCAAAGATAAATAAAACCTAATAGAGACTCAGTAAGTAATATTTGAATCAAAATAATCCTACTTACATAATAAGGTTAACAATTTTTAGGCTGAGGTATTCTTCTTGTCCAAGCATCCATTCTATATTTCATTTGATATTTCACCCTTCTATCTAGCTATATTCCACCACATTCTGTTGTTTCGAAGTAGCCGATGAATCTATAGTTGAATGAAGAAAAATTAAAATTGCATCAACAGAATAAAGGAATTGAATCCATAGATATACGAAACATTATACAGAGTCAGTATGCTTTAATTATTCATAAAAATACTCCTACTTACCTAACAAAAATATCAATTTATAGGCAGAGGTATTCTTTTTATCCCAGCTTTCATTCTTTATTTCATTTGATATTCCGCCCTTTTCCTTGTGTAGTTATGGAAACTGTATCTTCCTCCACATTCAGTTATGCATCTCCAGATGAATGAAAGAAAATTCAGAATGCATCAACAGTAAAGAAGAATTTATTCCAATGATATTAGAAACTGAATAGGAAGTCTGAATGTATTAATATTTAATTGAAATAATCCTAGTTACCTTACAAGGTTATCAATTTTTAGGCAAACATATTCTTCTTGTTCCAGCATTCATTCTTTATGTAATTCGGTATTTGGCCACTATCATTTTGTAGTTAAAGGACCAGTATCTTCCACCTAATTCACTTGTTACAAAGTTGCTAATGCATAACCAGAGGAAAGGAAAATTTTTAAAAATCATCACAAGTATAGAAGAATTAATTCCAAAGATATATGAAACTTAATTGAGAGTAAGTAGGTTTTAATTTTTAATCAAAATAATCCTACTAACCTAACAAGTTTATCAATTTTTAGCCAAAGGTATTCATCTTGTCCCTGCTTCCATTCTTTATGAAATTCGATATTCGCCCCATTTCATATTGTAGTTAGGGGAGCTGTATCTTTTACCCTCTCTTGATTTACTAAGCAGCCAATGGTTCTGAAGATGATTAGAAAGAATTTCAGAATCTCATCAACTGTATAAAGGAATTAATTCCATAAATATATGAAACTAAATAGTAAGTCAGTATATCTTAATTTTTAATCGAAAAAATCCTACTTACCTAACTAGGTAATCAATTTTTAGGCAGAGGTATTCTTCTTGTCCCAGCATCCATTCTTTATGTCATTTGATATTCCGCCCTTTTCTTTGTGTAGTCAGGGGAACAGTATCTTCTACCACATTCTGTTGATAAGAGCAGTCGATGTGTCCTTAGATGAATAACAAAAAAAACATAATAGCATAATAATATAGAGGAAATAATTCCAAATATACGTGAAAAGTATACGGTTGTCCGTATATTTTATTCCATACTTACCACACAATTATACCAATTTTGTGGCAGATGTATCATGTAAGTCTCAGGGTCCATCCTTTATCTTTTTGATATCCCGCCGTTTTTCTCGTGGCGAGGGATCTCTCTCTCTCTTTCTGCTGCTGCGAAGTCTTTGAGGTTCCTCAAGATAATTGAAAAAAAATTAAATCGCAATTAAAATGTAATGAAAATACCTCCAAAGATACGTCAAACTTTATAGATAGTCAGAATTTTTTAATTCTCAATTTAGTTATTCCTTTCTTAACAGACAAAGTTACCAATTTTGCAGCAGAGGTATCCTTTAAGTATCGTCTTCCATCCTTTATTTCATTTGATAATCCGCCCTTTTGAAGTGCTCAGGGATATAAAACTTCCACCCCTTTTGTTTTTACGAAATAGTCGGTGTATCTCCAGATGAAACAAACAAATTGAAAATTGCTTTATCAATATAAAGGAATTAATTCCAAAAAAATTTGTAACTGAATAGATAGTATAATTCAATACTTAATTATTGTTTTCCATGTTTATGCTATTGGAGTAGAGAGGCCGTTTTCTCCCTCTTACAACCTTTTTTCCATTTGATATTTATCTTTTATCCTCGTAGTCATCAGAGGTCTGCATATATTCTACTCCTTTTTGTTTTACAGAACATTCGTTCAATGCACAGTTGAAGAGCTTTTGTAAAAAATAAGAAGTTATTCTTGGAAAGATAATAAACAAAGTCCTGTTTAACAGTGTTTTACTAGTCGAGCAGTTGATTTGATGGTGATTAATTGAATTTCAGCAAAGTAGTGAACTGCCTTCAAACACACTTCAATCATTGTTTATAGTGTTATACCAACAGCAACCTAGTATTTAGTTTACAAAAGGATAAATATTGGATTTAAGAGAACGAGAAAACGCAACAAATGATTTAAAAAAATGGGAAAAATATTTCCTACATTAGATCATAAATTTAAAATGGTACATACAAAATTCAGAAAACCAAAAGTTATAAGAAATTACTTCCAACCGTTAATTTATCGATCTCATTAATTGTAAGGATGTAAATCGCAAGGTGAATATTTAGATCCCAATAATAAAGAAGCTCTTAAGCAAGATATTTGTTAGCTTCCATAGGATATTTTTTTCAAACTCAAAATATCATTCAATGGATCGTTATATTTTATAAACAGATATGCGATACTATTTTTCTGTTTCGTTTTTAATAAAATTTGGCGAATATGTTTTCGATTATTTAAAAATTATAGTGAAAAAATTAACACGTACGTCCATTTAAAAATATGATAAAAAATAATGAGTCTCTTCCGTAATATTTGTTTTAAACTTATTTCGATGTTTTATGAAAGCAAAGGATTAATATTAAAATACACTTCTTAAGTATTATTTCATCATGTGATTTGAAAAATACAATCACCAATTTGCTTTCTACCACCTGTCATTTTATTTCAAAAATGATATCCTAGCTCTGAAAGGCTTTGCTTGATTAGGTTCCTTAGTTACATATACTTATAAATTGTTTTTGTAGTCAACGAAATCTTTCGCGAAGAGATATCAATGATCTATCAACTTTTGGTACAGCATTCATAAAGCAGCATATTATTAAACAAGGGGGATAGTATATGGCACTGAAGATATTCCTGTCCGATAATTATTGCATATAATACAAGGAAATATTCTAGACAGGCTGGATGTCTTTCATTAAAAAAATAAATTAAAAAAGTTACACTATGATGAAAAACCTTTTTTACTGACTAATGATTAACATAAAATTCAAATATATTCTATAATTAGGAACGACTATGGAGCTGTATTTAAGTTTATTGATTAAAATGTTCGAAGAAAAGATTTTTCCTAAAACAATTATGATACAAGTAATTCATACTTGAGGAACATTTTCTTAACAACAAAATGATTTAGAAATTTTACAACTAGTCCACTCATTGAAAGACAATCCATTCCATCCTGACCAACAGTTTTCCATTTTTCGGTGAAAATAAGAGCAGATTTTGGTTTCGCCCTTGAAACCTACCCTTCTCACCTTTCAAAATCCCTTAAACGATGTTATCAGTGACCTCCAAACATCTGTCAACAAGAGCAACGACTCCAGGTGGAACGGAAAGTGAGTTTCAATGACAAAAAGCGAAAATATTTGGAACCACTGCAAATTCTGAAGGCATGAAAGGAAAAGTCCTTTTTAATGATGAGAGAAAGTGAAAGTAATACTAACTGTTTAATAGGTTCACAGCAAATGATATCCTACGAGGAACATGTCTCGATAATTTTTGGATTATGTATTTCAGGGATATTGTAACTACTCATTCAGTGATTTATACAAAGTTGCTAAGATATAATTTAAGTAAGATGATCATAGATAGCACTTTTATTCATTTTTAGTTTTATATCAATGTACGTGAAGATCTGAACACCGATCAAACGTACAGATTGAAGAACGGGTACTTGCATCTACATTGTACCAATTTACTTCAGCAATCAAGTCAAAAGCTTGTGGTAACCGAGAGAATACTTTTGGAATTGAAAAGATGAACTATTCTATTCACCAGGATTTCGTATTATATGAGCTACTTAAACTTCCTTAACTACATGACAGTAATATGCTTTTACCAGCGCAAAGGCAGGAAAATGTTTTCGCATTAAAAAAGTTTATTTAACTTTTTTATAATTGTTGGAGCCTCTGCTATCGATTACGATTTCCAAACATTAGTATTTATATAACTTCTAATTGTGAATGGCAGAAGTATTTTTCCATTTGGTGAATTTAATTATTTTAAAATTAATCCTTTCTATCAGCTCATCTATCTATCACCTATAAAACGTCTGCACATTTCTTATACAAGCAGAGCTTTCCGTATTATCTCAAATAATGTTGATATTGAAAGGCTTCGGTATTCACATTCCGTTCTCAGTAACTGCAACTCTCAGACATCCCCTCCAATGAAAATAGATGTACTTAATTTCTTAGACGAAGAGATTTATTTTTGGAAATTAAGTAGATCTTATAAATACCACTTCGTAAATGTATTAATGCTGTAACGCGTTGACGATCATGTTATAAGAAGTAAAGTTTAAAATATTGTTTCCTACTTTCGTTTTAAGCAGAAGAGACATCTGTGTGAGTGACAGTCTTCAAAGTACGAATGATTGATTTTACAGCATTTTCTGATATCATTCTGAAATCGGGCAAATGGATAGGAACTCGGTTTATTCCTACAGAAGATATATTGAATAAATAGCACATAAAATATTGAATATTAATCCATAGTGTACTCACATGAGAAGAACATCATATGTCACTGCCAGAATCCTCAGCTATGATCTTCGTCGTTATCATTATCTCTGAAGTTTCTACATCTTCAAATATAGAGAAATCTAGTTAATAATTAAGCCATTATAATGCAAAATCGAAAAGAATTTTGACAATAACGCTTACATGAGTATTTACTATATATTAACAGAATCCATACGCAATGTCCCGTTCGATATTTTGGCCGGCAATTCACATCGATATTATTTTATTTTAAGTCAATCGGGAATGATTTATGAATTTTCTGAGATTTTCATTCATCTTCGGCAAAAGTACTCAAATCTGTAACGGTCGTTTGGTTGTCTTTTGTGTATTCCCGATCTAAGAAAATTAGAAAAACTAACATTATAAAAAATCTAATGCAAAAAATAATCAATATTTCAAAAATATTGAATCAATTGCAGTAAATACGCGACTCAACTGTCTGATAAAATAGTATCCAAAGATCCGCGCTATGTATGATTAAGTTCTTTACAATCTGAAATATTTTCGACAATTTTAGTAAATACTTGTTTCGCGTAATATCTATACAAATAACGAGTTACTTTCATGCAACTTTCCAACGATACGCAAGTATGGACGCACGAAAAAAAAGAACGAAATGAAAGTTATGGAATATTAATCCAAGATGAATAAGTTGCGATAAGGTAAGGTATTTCTCGGCAAAAAATAATTTTTCTTAAATTACAAAGTATACAGCATTTATGAAGCTAAAGTAATTAATATTACTCAAGATACCAAATATTAAAGGCTCAAATGGCTCTAAAAGTTAGATAACGATTGTTATAGATTTCAATCAACCGACCTTAAAGAAGTGAAGAAGTATGTCTATAAATAATTTGATCTCAACGGGTATTCTGAGAACAAGTATTCAAAATTCATAGCTCACCACTAGCACCAATATAAAACTAGTATTAGGTCAGCTACGAATAGTAATTACAATCCCTGAGATATTCATCGTCGCAACACGTATTCATATGTTTAACGGTCGTTGCAATTCATTCCTTAACTTTAAAGGAACGAAAAGTGAATTAAGGTCATGTAAAAAAAATAATCTTCGACCGTATAATAGCTCCTCATATCGAATTTACAGATATCCTGACTGAAATTAAGAGAATAGGCAAGTGAAAGAACGGTTGAGGGTGCAAGCAAGTCAAAGAACGGTTGTTTTTAAAGAAAATTTAAACTTTAACCGGTTTTTGAAGACGCAATATTTGGAAGTTACGGAATATTTATTAAAAATATGATCCGAGAAATATAGGTATAAATTTCGGCTACATATATATGATACACATTCGGGAAAACTACGATTATGTGATGTACTAAATCTTAGAATCACTAAATTTCCTTCAAATACATCATTGAAAAATTCTTAAGTATGAGGGAAGCTTTCGTAATTGATACAAATCAACTTACCAAGTCTTGAGCATCCCGCAGCAGAGATCTGATATTTTTTCTGCAGCCACTATTTCAAAAATTTAAATCTCAACGGTTTTTGTTTAACTGTAAGTCAAGCTAGAATCGCGGTCCTTCCTCGATGAAAATTTAACAGCAACTGAGTAACGGTCCTCTTCGATACCGTGAGAAACAAAGTGAATGATTCTGATTGGCTGACGCTCGGATGTTCAATTTTCTATCAATTATCAACCAATCAAAACCATTGATTCAAAATAATTTCCTAAATTTTATTAAAAAGTTATTATTTTAAATGTATTTATTGTTTATATGTAAAATAAGTATTTAAATGTAATCGTGTATTAATAAATATATACGGTTTTAAGGAAAAACTGAGTCAAATAGTATATTTTACACCATCCAAATACAGCGCAAATTTTAAATCTACAAGCTATAGTTCGAAGCCATAGGAAATTAAAATAATTTTCAGTTATTTTGTTTGGAAAGCAAGGAACAAGCAAAAAAAATTGGATGAAAATTACGGAAAAATAATTTAACTTAAATGTGGCAATTAGTTTTCGTTATCTCTCATACTAATTCCTAAACTATTTAACTGGGTAAATAGGTTTCATCGTATGTCTATAATATTTCTAGTATATATCTCTAATACTAAATCATAATTCCTGCGGAAATAGTAAAATCATGCTTGTATAAAGCTTAGCCTCGTTAAAGATGCCTAACTGAGTAAACTCATACAACACTGAGTGTATTACTGGTGAACCAGTAAATACAATATGACAAGTATTCGCTAATTTTGATGAAAATGGTTTTGTTATGAAATGTGATCCTAATTATTATTGTTATTTAAAAGTTTTGAGTGCAGCAAAGTGAAAAGTATGTATATCATAGAGTAATTTAAATACAAAATTCATCAATTCATTGAATCATTCACTTAAAGAAAATAAGCTAATCAAATCTCTTCCTCCACCTCACATATTAACACAATGATGGATGATAATTTCTTTCATATTCAAGTATTAAGTAAAGTATCTGAATACAGTCAAATTCAAACGGATTTAATATTCTAGTGTTTTGCGTGGAGATAGATCCTCTTTCTGGAAGAAGTAACGAAGCCAAAAAATACGAACAACAAATTTATGGAAAGAACTGTAGCATAAATGTTCACCCAATAATGAGGCCAATTCTGTGTCATATCGTGAGGATTACCATTGAACAAATTGAAATTAAAACGTTTGCTAATTAAGATATATCCCTTGATATTATCGTCCCTCTTTTTGAAATCACGATGTCCTCATTTAAATTCAATCCAACTCCTTTGATCGATCTAATTTCACCTTAGTGCATACGATTGGCTTACGTTTTCATTAAGTAAACAAGAAGTGATACTTAGGTTTTACATTATGTCCCATAAATAATATACTATTACTTCTAATGTCAGTGAATTGATGCATTTGGGAACAAGCTTTCCTTTCATAATATTCTATCGAGGAAGACATACCTCGTTAAGGAGTCCCTGCTCTTCTCCCAATATCAAAGTTGGAGAGCACAAAATTTAGAAATGCGTTGACGAAGAACTGCCTCTTTTCATCAGAAGTTCTTATTATGCACCATTCTAAAGCGTGGAACTTTTATAATCATTGAAGAACGGATTTCACGGCAGGCAATCACTTTATGAAAGATATCAATAGAGATTAGGAAGGAAAACCTTCTGTTTACGGAATATAATGGCTAATATGCACTTCACCATCATAGTCATCACTAACACCTATTTAAGATGATGGTCACCTTAGCACCATAAAGATGTACAAATTGATGACTTGAATTTTCGCGATTAAATATTTTCTCCATTTTCTTCGCCTATCCTCTCGGTATTTCAATTGGTATATATTACACATTAAAAAGTAGTTTAGAACCGTTTCAACATGTTGTCCCATTAGTTCCCGCCATAACATAAAAGGAAGTGACCTCTGTTGGAAGTATATAGAGCTTTTGCAAGAGCTTTTTCAAAGCGAAATGACGTTCGAAAACACGTGTGTGACGAAAACTGACTGCGACCTTCATTCTGCACGGTTAGGTTTTCTTTTCTTAAGGATTCCAAAGACTAACATATTTTTTGGAATTGACTGGACTGTTAACGAGAGAACTTCATGGTCATGGAGATATGCTTATAATACTATTATTGGAGTTTTTTCCTCAGAGGAATGGAAAATGTTACAGGAAATGTAGGAATAAGCATGGTGTACTCTTTGGAATGGACTCCATGTAAGTAAAATAAAACTATGTTGAAAAAAGGGATTAACATTGAAATGTAGCAGGTAGTATTTATAGCAAATATTGCTGGAAGTTCTATGCTTACAGAGATTTCTACTTCTCAAACCTTCTTCTGGATTATTTTATGGAGAGTAAATATATTGAGATGTTATGTAATGGTGTTACTTGTAAGAGTGGCTTCGCTAGATATCATTTGCTTTTGCTTGGGAACTGAAGCATATATATATATACACCCTCTGAGAGGAATAAATGGAAATGTAATCAAAGTGAATGCGCACTCATTGGCTTAAACTGTTCAAGTACACTGTGTATGTAGTATTGGATTATTTCATTCACGTGAAACTTATTCTGAGATCTGAAGAGCGTATATTGTTTGAATAGCAGTACATTTTTACTGTTTATTATTTAGAAGAAGAAACCTAATCCTTAAATACTTTATTTTAACGTTACTCTTTGACGAAAATATTTAATTTAAACACTAAGCAGTTGAAACCTCAAAGTGTACAGTACTTAACAACGAGAATTGCCAAAATTGTTATATTTCTCTCCATTATCTTGATTCTAAATATTTATTTTACTAAATTTTATTTTATATAAAATTCATTTTAATTAAAAAAAACATATATCTAGCAACATTTCCAGTACATTTACTCTTTTATATTATCAACTAATGTTAGAGCGATAGGCTAATGCTCCAACACAAGGTTTCGCGTAAACACTTTCGGATATTCGAAATATTTCTATGAGGCATTTGGAGTCACTTGGTCAAGAAAACCTTATTATCTGGCGTCAGAAGGTCACAAATTTTCGTCTCAGACGTAATAAGATATGAGAACGTCATTTCGCTTTGAAAACCACATGCATATACTCTTGATATTTCTCGCAGAGGGCGCTTGTTTTTCAGTTTAGGCGGGAACTATACTAATGAGACAACTAGTGCGTATGATTTAGTGGTGCGTTTTGTGGTGAATGTATGTTCCAATGGAAATAATCTTTGTCGGTGTAGAAAATGTGAAACATTTAATCGTGAACGTTCTGGAGTTCGATGACAATATATGTCGTTGAAAAAGTGATGGGAGTGATGATGAGGTGCATGACAACCACATGTTCGTGTGACATAAGTTTTGACTATTCCAATTTCGAGCGATATCTATCTTAAACCGTGTATGTATGTGGTGTTCATTCTGTGCTTCATGGATCGTAAGTCTTTCCGGTTTTGAAGTGGCGCATTATTACAACTTCTGTTGTTTTTTTCTCAACGCATTTATTAATTTCATGCTCCAAGATTGATAAAATGAGCTTAACAAGGAGCTTCTTTGCGAGGTATGTATTTTCCGTTTGAATATTAAGAGTCTATTTTCCTTTATTGAAATGTAAACTAAACATATAACAGTGAAGTTGGATCGCTGGAATACGCTGGATTGTATATGGATCAAGACACTATGATTTCTACTCCTCAGAGGTTGGAGTAAGCACATTAGAAACTCAAGGATAACTCGTAGCTAAATCCTCACTATTTTGTGAACGACCTGGATATCAAAGAATGTTCGAATTGCTTGCTGATTTGGAACGGTACACTCTAGTTCTCAACTATTTCAAGTCGCTATTTCCTATTGATCGTTCCTCGTGATTGTAGAAAGAATTTGCATTCAAAAATTGGTTATTGAATGCCCTACACTGCTTCAATTATTTCCATTGAGTTTTTCATGTAAGTTAGATGCGCTTTTCTGGAGAAATATTTCTTCACGCTCAACATTCCTTGGATTTTTGTCGAGTCAATTCTTTGTTTGTGTGTATTTAGATATTTTTTTTATTTTTATATTTATCTCAATCAGATATAGCAGAAAGCAATTGAAATCGCATTACTGCGCGAGAAGAGCTTGTAATATGGAACGATTTATTGTATTATACTAATTCAGTAAGTTCTCTAAGGATTCTATAGTATATTTTTTCTCATCTCATTAACAAACCATTCTTGCAAAAAATCGATACTGTGTTTTTCTTTTTGCCGAGACAGTTAAGCGGTAATGCAATTTCTTTTTCCATTTCACTCAGTTGTCTCAAAAGAATACATGTCATTTTGTTTAAAAGAGAAGAAGCTCTTTAAAATTCCACAAATATTATGCTTTTGGCTCTAAGATAAAAAGAAATATCATTGAAGTGCAAATGAAAACCTTTTTGTCCTGCCTCCATTCTTTTGGGAATTATCATGAGATATCAAATAAAATTATACCTATTTGAAAATCAATATCTTTCTTAATTATGTGCTTACTTTGATATTGTTTTTACTGCTATCCGATGAATACATTCGAATATTGTTTTGTTTTGTTACCACACCTATAACGATGACTTATCGTTTGCGATTTCGAATTTCTATCAGTAATTGGATAGGATCAATGAATAATATTTACCTTAGATTATTGTTTAAAACAGTTGGTATTCATAAATAAACAATATATGTTTAATAAATTTATATAAGTTCCTTTTAATGATAATGTGATGTAATATTAATTCGTTGGTACGGTTAGTAGTAGATATAAAATTAAAGCAGCCAATCGGGAGCCAGTGTTTTGTTTTTCACGCCATCTATGCGCGTTGGCGCTCAGTTTCTACTGAGTTTTCGTCGAGGGAGGTCTTGCTTCTTACTTGTTCAAAGAACTGTTAAGAAATTTAAATTTATCGGTGGTCGCTATCACTATCTTCTCGCCTAGATCCCCACTAATAACAGTCTGGGTATTCAGCAGTAAGTCAGTAAGTAGGATTTTATGTATTATTCGAGGTTTTTCAAAATGAAAATTTTAGATTTATGAAATAAGAGGTTATATCAATTTTCCATAACCTTATCAAAATTTTGCCAAAAAAATACTTTTTGTTTAAAACGTTATAATCGCATGTACGAAACTTTGTCTCTCAATACCAAAATATTATCTTATTTGAGTTTGTTCAATTCGATAAATATTCATTTCCGGCTCTCAATTTCGATTACTTTTTTGTTAGTTTCAATCAGTTAGATTTCTTACATGAATTTCTTCGTGTGGTTCAGAGTGGGTTGTGCATAAGATAACGAAGTTATTCGTAGTAAATAGTTCGGATAAAAAAAGAGTTATTATTTTACTTTAGCTTTCAGAAAGAATCCCGTTAACCAACTCTTTATTAGAATACCTATATCGCGAGTCTTAAGTGAAGGTCGGAACCGGCGATTACTTTGCTCATTCAATGTATATCATTGAATATTTCATCAATTTAGATTACAGATTCTATGATAACGTTACCGATATTTATTTTTGAGCATTATCAATTCAGCTGTCGTTCAACGAGGGCCACTGTTTATACTTTCAAACCACCCTTACATATTTGAATACGTGTTCCTAATATGAACGCAATCATCATTCGTTATTGTTTAAAAACTATTTTAATATTCATGTTAATAATTGTTCAAGTTACTTTACGCTTTCACTTCGAGTTATTGCGATGTATCGACTTACATGCGATTATCGATTACGAAAGAAACGTTAAATTTGAAACGGTTCCTTTGACATTTTACGTAATTGAGGGATATTACAACTGAAATAGTTATCATAGGTTTAAAAGACGACTTAAATCATTTGGAAAGTAAATTGTCTTCCATGACATTATCATGCCGTTATCATTATATAAGTAAGATAATGGTGAATCTTCCCGAATGTCGACTGAGTTACGTAGTGATGCGAATTCATTCAGCATTTTGCTTAGTGTGCTTTGCTTTGCTGTAGTGTGTTTCCTGTTGTGAGCGAAAAAATTGATTCAATTATGATTCATTTCCCGCCGAGTTGGACTATGATACTTACGAGTGTCCGTTAGATTTGAAATTGGTGACGAAGCTGGAATTTATTAGCTCAATGATTACTTTTATGTTTCTCTTCGTTTTGTGCAAAATTTTAACTATTCCTCCAAGAGAGCTCCGCTGCAGTCATCCGAGGTTTTCAACAGTTGGTACTACGAATGGTTCTTAATATTCCGGCTTCCTCAATACTGAACATTTTTGGTTTATGCATTAAAAAAAAGATATCTGTAATGAAGCATAGGCCCAAGATAACTTCATGTCAATTACATCCTTTAATTTGTTTTTTGCAAAAAACCATTACTCGTACCCTCCTTCCATTTTTTACTGTGACTACCAAAACGCGCGTTTTCGCGAGTATTAAAAATACGTTAAAAATTCAAATTTTCCTATCGTCATTACAAATAACTGGCATGAGAGATCCGCTGCAGCCATTCGAGGTAATCAAAGTTTAGTAAATTGAATTGTAAATTAACTTCAACATTTTTTGGGAAGACCATGATATTATCGTAACTGTCCCTATTGCGTATTATCTGTGCGAAGCATTGAATGTCTGTGCTCCATTTTTTCAATTAATCATATCGGAATTTATTTTCAGTTTTATACCATTACTTTGAATTAGCTCGTCTCCGTTGGATTATTCCTCTGTGTTGTTCAAACGATATACAGTTAAGTAATAAGAGATTGGTACAAGATAACGAAGCTATTCTGCACTTGCGCAAGCAAGGAACGTTTAAAATGTTTACTGAGCATGTCGATAGGAATTTCGTTAATGACCTTGTATTTGGATAACTTGCGGCCCCTTAGGAGAAGATCTAAACCGACGACTGACTTGCCTATTGTCTGAATTTAATTCGGTCTCTCTTTAATTTCGATTTGAGGAACTATCATATTGTGGAAGCTTTTTTATGTCCTTGAGTCACTTTTTGATACGTAATGAACGGGAAACGACCATTAACGTTTGAATACCTGATCCGAGGATGAATATCTCAGGGATTACTATTATTATTCGAAATTTACTAAATGCGAGATTAATATAGCTGCGATCAGTCGGCTATGAATTCATGATTATTTTTCGTGGAATTGGATTTTTATAACTAATGCTGCTTAAATTTATTATCGATGAGTTATAACCATAATGGAATAATAATCAGTATATGAATCCTTGATGAAGTGATTCAATTTTAACTCAACAGTTGAAGCCTCAGAGTGTACAGTACTTTTTAATAGTGTACTTAACAACAGGATGAATAAAAATGTTTTATTTCTCTTCATTATCTTGAATCCAAAATATTTATTTCAATTCGTTCTTTTTATGAAAATCATTTTTATTTCACATAATACACCACATTTCTAGAATCATTTTTTGTGCTTTTACTTATCCTCTGTGATATTATCAAACAAATTTGGAGCGATAAGTACCTCTCCTACCCAAGGTTTCGCTTAAGCATCTGCGAAAGTTCATAATATTTTCTTTGAGGTCTTTGGAGTCATTTGGGCTAAATAGACTTATTGTCCGGTGTCAGAAGGTCACAATTTGTCCTCTCAGATGGATATAATTAGTATGGTCAATCATCCATTCATTGTTTTGTTAATTCGTAGATATAGAGACTTAGGCCTCCTAATAAATTACTCTTATTCTAGTCTTTTATCTCTTCCTTTCTAGTTTAATTACTATATTACTCCGGGTCGGACAGATTCCATTGAAGTCAATTGCGAAGATTTGCTGAAAGAGGTGGACAATAGCAGTTGGATGTAAAAAATAGTACCTTAAATAAGTATTAACAATCAAGAATTCATATTTTGCATTTTCTTGGTTATAGAGACTTAGTTCTCTCAATAAATTGTTCTTTTTCATGTCTATCATCTCTTATTTTCTAGTTTAATTAACGTGTTCCTGCGGGTCGAACAAAATCCACGGAAGGTTAGAGCGATAATTTGCTGCAGAGTGTGGACCATGGAATTTGGTTATAATAAGTATCGTACCTGAAATTAATTTAATCAAAGAAACAATATTTTTTCAGTTTTAATAGATTTAGGGATTTAGATCTCTAAATAAATTGCTCTTATTCTTGTCTTTTTTCTCTTCTTTTTAGTTTAATTACTATATTCCACTCAGTCGTACAGATTTCATGGAGGGCTAGAGCGATGATTTACTAAAAACAGTTGACCCTGGACGTTTGATATAATGAGTATCGTAACGTAAATTAGTATGGTCAATCATCCATTTATTGTTTTCTATTTTTCGTAGATTAAGAGATTTAGTTCTCTCAATAAATTGCTCTTATTCTAGTCTTTCATCTCTTCCTTTTTAGTTTAATTACTATATTACTACGGTTCAAACAGATTCCATTAAAGGCTATTGCGAAGATTTGCTAAAAAGGTTGACCCTGGCAGTTGGATATAAAAAGAATCGTAAGTATAATATATATAATTGTTTACATTTTTCCTAGTTTTAGAGACTTAGTTCTCTCAATAAATTGTTCTTATTCTTGTCTTTTTTCTCTTCTTTTCTTGTTTAATTACTATATTCCTCCTAGTCGAAAGGTTAAGTCCTTCTCACAATGAATGTATATTCTAACGATGTACACTTATTACCATTATTTTTTATGTAATTAACGATTCCAAAGTAATATTTGAATCAATTTTGTTTACATTATTCTTCATTAAGCTTTTCTGCCTTGATTTATGATTAAAAACATACACTTTCGCTTTCCAAATTGATCTTGAATTTCTGTAGTTAGAAATGAAAAGTATATTGTATACCGTCAGATATCCGCAAGGTCAACCGCTAATTTGCTTTCCTTTGTGCTTATTTTGTCAGTAATGTTATTCTCATGATAGAGAAAGTTGTTTCCAATACATTCCGCAGAGCGTAAGTATTATAAAGCTGTAAAAGGGTTCCAGTAACCTTGAACATTTTAGAATAACAGCTCAAGTTCCTTTCGAACGATTATTCCATAGGTTAGGAGTTTAATAGCAATTATGTATGATTCCATTCTATTTAATTTTTAAAGCAATTATTAATTTCATACATCACAATAGAAGGCATTTGGATATTACCATTATTCTACTTTTAACTTGATATAACGGCAACAACATGATGTTATGGTCTATAACTTAGCGGATGGATTAGAGATAAAATTTCACTTCAAAAACGGGAAGAAAAAAATAATTAACAACGCCTAATTCCATCCCGAGTCACTAATGAGACGTTATAGGGTTTTGATACATTGTAATATCCAGAAATCATCCGGGAACCTATATCGTGTTCAAGTTTATGTAATAATGTAATTCACGTGTCCCTTAATTTTATAAAAATCATTTCCTCCGTTTGCATGCTATATTAGCGCTTCATGTAGCATAATTGAATAGAGTTTTACATCTTAATATTTATTTTTGATTCAGAATTGTGATTTCGGGAAATATGCGGAACTCATTTACGTACGAAATATATCCAAAGAAGCAACCAAAGCACAATGAAAGTATTTCAGTGTTTAGTAGATATTATTAAATATAATTATAGAGTGGAAAAGAATAAATTTGAGGAATTTAAATTTGAGGCTGAAAAGGTGCGCTTCACATCGATTTTATTCCTACCGGAACCACAATCTACGTAGCTTTACAGTGAGACACCTAAAAACTACGCATATCAATCTAAAATCGAAGACGAGGCGTGCTGACTAAAGGAATTAGCCTTCTGCATGACAATGCTCAGCCTCATGTTGCCAGTGAAACCGAAGTCGTTTCAGATCAGTTTAGTAGGGACGTATTAATCAACCCTCGATATTGCTCAGACCTTTTCCAGTCAAACTTCCACTTTTTCTTGAAGTTTAACAGACATTTTGGAGGAAGAAGGATGAATACAGACAAGGAAGTGAAAAAAATCAGTCGCTGAGTACTTGGGAAGGGAGCAGGTGGTGAGTTTTTATGCAGAGGGAATACAAAATTTCCAGTGCGGCGTGAAAAGTTTATCCAAGTGAATGGCGTCTATTTTGAACACTAATGCATATATACACGATATACCTATGTAAACCTTTATTCGAATGAAGATTTTTCCCCAGGAAAAACGGACTAGAAAAGAGATTTTTTTATTTGAGTAGCAGGGTTCCTTCCAAGCTATGTACTTTGGCACCTGCTTAATCCTTTCTTTTTTCGAGGTTACTTAACGAATTTGTCGAGTATTCTCTACTTATTGAATGATTTGAAAGCCTTTAGATATAGTTTTACTAAATGTATGAATGATTTTCATTATTATGAATTGGATTGTAAAATGTCATGTTTGATTTTGCCATTCAAATGAAGGAAATCTGAAAATACATATGAAACATGCATCCAATTGATGGTATTGTCAAGTATATTCAAAAATACAATTTCACTATAAATCTCTCGTTTTAAATAAAGTCGTCATTTAGACCCCACGGGACCCCCAACTTCCAAATATGCTGCATGACTCTTGAAGGGGTAGATACTTAAATTTACTTCGATTCTCAATGTTTTTAATAGCAGCGAAGAGGTAAATCTCCAAATGCAATGCTATTAAGCTATAATAATATTATTCTAAGAGGTATGGGTCATACTAATGCTAAAATATCGCACACTTCCGATATTTATTATCGGGGCAATAGACGGATTATTTCTTTTATTCAAACAGAAATTCGTTTGGAAAAGTGAGATTACATTTTAAATAACTAGCCGTTTCATCCAATTTTCCTATACCCCGGTCAATCATCAATTCTCCGTTGGTCGCAATGTATCTCCAAGATGTTATTGGTTTTCGCCACATTCGAGTTACACTTTGTCATTTATGATCACTAATATATTATATTCAGTTGAAATCCTTCATAAAAAATTACAATATTAAATGATCCACGGAATTGAATAATGAGTATCAGCAAAGAACGACGTTAAACTGCTTGACGGGTGCAGTGGTTGCAGAAAATTGACTTCGTGCTTCCCGCCTTCCCGGGAAGGAACACATTATCGTTTTCATTTGTTCTAAACCGAGTTTGCTGTGGCGCGTCGTTCGTCACTACCGTGTGACACCTGTTTAAGTACGGATTTCCTAGGTATATTGTCTCTACAAGGCATTGATTTCTTTATTATACAATAGAATCATGCTTTCTTCTAAGAACGATAAATTGTTTAATTTAACATTAAACTTTGTGAGAAAAATTATCGAAGAATAACAGCTGAAGTTACGAGATGTTTCATTATAAAGATGACTTGCGTATGCATTTAATTATTTGGCCATTGCACTTGTTCTTTAATATTTATGCCAAATATCTTACTGCAGAATAGATGATAAAATGTGAAAACGATATATTTGCCGCTATGTTGTTCATGATTAAGGCAGTCTATCTCCTAACCATTTTTATAAAACCGAACGAGTTCTGTCAAATCAAAAAAATATTCGTGATCAAACTTTTGAAGCTTTTGCTAATGTTGATGAATATAAATTTTACTTGTCTGTCTAAACCCTCGATAGAGGTTCTAAAGATTACATTGTAAATTAACATTTTTATCGTGAACTGTACATGAATTTTTAATTTAATTATTCAATTTTTTCATGTCTTCAATATATTCTCCTGTGCATATTAAATTTTCAATTACTCTTTGAACACTTGCACTAAAGTTTGTGAGATGAAAAGCCATCATTACACATGTGAGATATTCTAGAGAAATCTTATTATTTCCCTTCTATTTCAATAATATTCTGAATATCATAAAGTCTCCTACATTAAAGGTATGCTTTATATAATTTTGAAATTGATGCTCAATGTAAGTAAACATCTCTATAAGTGATGAGGAACTCTACAGAAGCAAATCTTCTGGGGATCTTTGGATATTTTTTGCATTTAGATTGCAATGCACATTCAATAGTTTCTCCTTTATCTTCTATATTTTATCCAATGTAATATTTCTTTCCATGCTTTCAAGGAATTCTTAAACTTTCATATGGTTTCTTGAAATTTTCTTTTTTTTTTTTTTTAGTTTTCTAACAATTTTCCTTTCTTGTTCTGAGACATGAAGGTTGCATATCATCAAGCATATTCCTTTCTTACTTCTCTGCGTATTATATTCCATATTCTTCAGTGAGTTCAAATTTTTCATCTTTGTTGCTGTAATTGTATTCCATTGTCATGTATTTTCCGTAATATCATTTTACAATTTTTAGTGGACTATCTACTACTTATGATTCTTTCATAATTTTGAATAAATCAGTTATTTATTTTGTCATCTTCAGTTGCAAATTGCTGTGACTACATGTAATTCTTTGAAGTATTGAATAGCTGCATTAATTATTAGGTCAACTTAATTTCAAAATTTTATTTCTCTGGTAGATTTGTATAATTGATTCTGAAGTTTATACTTTTCTCTCTTTTTGTCAGTTAATTCAGTGTTTCTTTGGACAGTTAATTAGACATTTTTCCTTAGCTACAGTTTTTTTAATGGTTATGCCGCATTTGTCTTCAGCATCATTATCCTGTTCATATTGGCTTTTCAATTCCCTGGTATATGCAATTTAAATTTTTATTTGATATATAGTGAATATAAAACATGGAAAATAATTTCATTGTTTACAAAGATCATCATTAACAATTAAAAATTTTCAACATACTTTTGTTGAAGCAGATTGCCTGTAGATCTTGATGCTTGACCAAAAAAATCGTCATTATAAACTGTTGGATATCTGTTTTCATTTTCAACAGATTTTTCTTAAGCTTTTTAGTCTTGTTTTACTCAAATGTTATTTTAATATTCTTGTATTTAGATGTGACTTGCCTTTCACATTCAATGTAAGGAGCTTTAAGTAATGTCTTTCTAGAAATTCAAGAAGAAAAATAGCCCTTCATTTGCAAGTGTCAGCATTTTGGAGTGTTAGGTGTTTACTTTTCTAATTCTTACTTGATTCTAAATATAATTTCTTAATTGCAATTATTTGTGAAAATTCTTTGAATTCCTTTTCCATAGGACAATTGTTTGAGGAAAATGGTTTCATATGATTCAAAGAACAAATTATGGATTAAAATTTAAGAGATTGTTATACTTAATTTGATTTCTGAAAACTTTCATTTTCATTATTGTATGTAGGGAATGCCTTGGGAACCTAAAAAAAAAGTCTAAGTTTGTATATGCTGCATATTCAGAATTTTCTTCTGTACTTGTTATATTTTGTTCAGTTAAATAATTCTTTATTATATTCTATGAGATACTTAAACCTTTTCATATTTTTTTAAGACTTAATTAACATTGTCTAGAATTTTCTCCTAATTATTTATTCTTGTTCAGTATCTTGGAGCTTTCAAGAAATGTTTGATCATATCTAGACCCTTCGTTATTTCTATTTCATTGCTTTTTTATCATTGAGTCTCCCTTTCAAATACAGTGTTTTAGAGAACTTATGTTTTCAAATACTGGAGTCTACATTTTTGGATATTAAGATATTTATTCCTTCACAATGAATTTATTTTGTTCTTGCAAAAAGATTAGTTAGAGAGTCAAAATTGTTGTGTGATGTATTTTATAAACTGTTTGAGGTAGTCTTGATCTTGGTATGCTATATTTTCTATGAGTTGAAATGATTGGCTTAGGAATTAGATTTAGGGACTTCAAAGAAACAAATGAACTAGAGAACACTGGACATTTTGAGCTTTTTCAGAACAATATCTATTCCATATTTTCTTCTATACTTTTTACATTTTGCCAAAGGAAATATTTCTTTTCATATATTTCATGGAATTCTTTAACTTTCTCATACTGTTTGCTCCAATTAAATTAACATTGTTTTGAAATGTCTCACAATTATCCATTCTTTCTAAGAGCTGTGTTAAAGTGTCAGCATTTTGGATTATTGGACTTTTTTTATCTATAGATAATTCATTTTGTCCTTTTAAAAGATTAGTTAGAGGGTTGATTCAATAAATTCCTTCTAAAATGCCTTAAATTTATGAATTTGTTTAGTATATTCCAAGGAAATGGTTTGATAAGTTGTAACAATTCTCAGTTATAGTTACACTCAAGTGACTTCTTAATGTTTGTAGTTTTCTAATAGATATATCTTTCTTGTTATTCTATGGTGGAATAACTAGCCATATTTATCCCTTATCTATAGTTTATAAGCTTCTATTCGTGCTGATTCCTTATCTACTGGTCCAGTCAATTAGATTATGTTGGCATAATTTATTATATTATAATTAATTATATTGTTACTTATTTAAATCAGATATTTGTAAGGTACTCTCTTATAGTCAGTGTAGGTATTCAGTTATGTTGGTCGAGCTTATCTGAAAAGTCTTCTCATGCATTTTTGTTTCACTTTTTAAGGCTAATATCAAATTATCCTTCCACCTTTTAATTGGCAATTATACTATCACTTATTTCATTAAGGCTAACTTCCCCTATATCTCTAATTTCATATTCATAGTATATTTTCATTTTTTTATAATGTCATTAAACCTCTAGCTGTAGCAAAAAAAAGTTATAGTTATGTTTGATAGAATATTTTAATTGAAGATCATCATCCTTAGCTGAGGTTTTGTAGAAATAGTCAATAGGAAATACAGGATTTAGATCTTGATGCTAGTTTTACAATGTATTATTACATGCTATATACAGCTAAATATCTTCATATATTTTTGATAGAACCTTTTTAGCGCATCCCTACTTAAATATTATTTTTAATTTATTGATCTTGTCTCATTGCTTTCTTTTTTCCACATTCTTCATTGAATTCATCCTCTTTTTTTTTTGCTAGATTATTTTTGGATTATCTTGCATATTCCATTGCATTTTATCACAATTCAAGTGCATAATTTACTTCCTATATTTGAAGAAGGATGGAGCAATTATCACTTCTCAGATTATTCTTTGTGTTTCAATTTTATTGGTGGTTTGATTCTGTTGGAGATCACGTGACTCGCCAGTTACGACCACCACCCTACCCACGAGGGCATCAGCGCCCTCTTTATGTTTAGTTTTTGTTTTTCCTTCTTCAACCTTCAGTTACGATTCAACTCTTGTTCACGTACATTCTTCTCTTTGTAATTTTGGTTGTCGGTTGTTCGGTTTAGTCGGTTGTTTGTGGTTTAGAGGAGTGTTTCGTTTCCATTTGCCAACAAAACCTCTAACAGATTCAAATCACTGAAGTCATTTCCATGTTTATTGTAAATTAACCTTAGCTCTGTTTACTGTGTTCGAGTATGGCAGCTAACTAAATAGTAGGTGGCTTCTAATTTTTTTATAAAAGGGTATAGCTCGCAGGGGTAGCATATCCTATCTCCCTCTAGCGACCAAAAGTGAAGCCAGGGGTAATGCGGCAAATTGCGCAATTTGCCATGCTGTTGAGAACTTTTCGTATCTCCCTATACCAATACATTGTTTTTTCGTGATTTTTCGTCTTTGATAGAGAGTTATCAAGGTTTGATCGAGTAATTCGAATGTTTTGGAACACAAAATGTAGTTTGAGCAATAAGTAAAACAAATTAATTTTGTTATTTTCGCCTTTCTAAAGGTTTAATAGGTAAATAAGCAGGGGCTTGTTTCTTTCAATATGACCAATTGCATTGCATTTGGCTGTAAGAACAGATTCGTCATTTTGACAACTTTTACTTCATTGAGCCCCAATTATGAATAAGAACAAACATTTGCGCAAGGGGAAAATCTCTAATTACCCTGATAAGCTATTATAATGTATGATAGAGTAGCTTTATCTCATTGCGGTAAATGATTATTAAGGAATTTTTATGCCATACTTGGTATTGATCGATTACAAACTAAGTCGGATTAATGCATTATAATATACATAAAATTAGCATTATAATAATCAACGAGGTTTTAATACATTTTTCAGAAGGTTGATAGATGATTCATTTTTATATCGCTCTAGCAGACGACACAGGCATCCGAGAAGTTTACATTGCAGGCATGTTTTATTTTCCATGATGAAAAGAATCAAGAGGACTCTGAGAAAATAATCGAACATGATCGTTAAGTAAAATGTTCATTTGAACTTTCTGCATCCATGTCATAGGATAAACAACCTCCTGAGTCCCATATGAGAGGAAAATAAAATCCCAAAAATATATGTAGTTAAAGGGGAGCTGGTGAAAAGTTCTCACCATCTCGGGTTGCATTTTTTTTTTGCTTCACTTTCTCGACTTAAGACTCTTCCTGTGGTTTTGCTTAATATTTGAAACTCGTTTGCATTTTCTACATTAGGGTTGAGCATAAACCATGTTGGAGGCTCTTTTAACAATATTTTGTTTTTTTTACAAATTCATCTATTGATGTGTATTTTAATCAAAATGTTATAAAGTTTGACATTTCATAAGTTAATTACTGAAGATTTAGATGTTAATAGGATCAAATTGGTTTCTTTTATTGGTTATTTTGATATTTGTATATACCAGTTAGTCTTTGGAAACTTAGTTTACAGTTTTTGGGTTTCTAGTCTGGCCAGTTTAACTGAAATTAAATAAAAGATTGAACATGCAGTGATTTAATTTTACAGCATTTACTTGATAACAAGCAAAGATTAGAGTAATTCTACTTCGACATTCAATTTTGACATTTGATAAGTTAATTAATAGAGATTTTTAAGTTTATTAATTCATGTTAGATTGTATTCCTGATTATTTTGCAATTTTTCAAAGCTAGTTGTTGCTGGAAACTTAGTTGACCATTTATGCCAATTTTTGTGACTGAAATAATCTGCATTTCCACAATTCAGTGTTAAATTATAGTACATTTTGTGAACAATTTGAAGTGCTCGAAGTGCCAAATATTTTGTGAGTTTTGTTTATTTAGTAGTTATACTTTGAGAACTTACACTCCAAAGAAATGAATTATCTTGAACACCTAACTGACATGAGAGAAGTAATGATAAGGATTTTGTCATGTTTGATTAGTATATCTTGATGCATGCTCTGCAACATATTTTTTATATATTGTACTCTTTTATTTATTTGTTTATTTTAGCAAATCTTTGATAGTGTCTTTTTAAACATTGTTTAAATCTTCTCGAATTTTATTTCATTGTCAGTTTGCCAGACACATTAAATGTAATAGTATTATAGAAAGGTTTTAGAACAAGTTCTAGTCACATTGAATACCTGATGGAAGAGGTTGTTATTTATGTTGCAAATTCTCATTTAATCTGTCTGTCTCACAACTACATATTTTCTGTATTTTAATTTGAACATTTATGCTCTTCATTTTCAAGTGTCAACATTTTAAACCTCAGGTGTTATCCATCTGAATATAACAACCTTCTGGTTTCTTGACTACTTGAAGTTGAGTGCGTTTCACATTTCTTCCCTCCACTTCATTCCTTCAGGGTTAAAGAGAGAATTGTTACGGCTCTTTTTCTGGAAAGAAGTGCCGGGGAATAGGTGTAGCGTGGCAGTTTGCTCCAACACATACTAAAAAACAAAAACTTCAGAGAATGACAATACCGTGTCGTATTTTAGATTTCTGTCTGATCCTAATCTTAGAAGACTCTGGGTAGAAGCCTATAAAAGGAAGGATGAATGGAATCCAAAAAATGGTAACGTTTTTTCAAGGCATTTTAAAGAAGAAGATTTCGAGAGGAACATGATGGCAGAAAAGAATTTCTTAAATAAGAAATGCACCCTGATACTAGGTAGCATACCAACGCAGTTTATATCGCCTCCTCACACTTGTCCAAAAGTTGGAAGTTCCCGTGCCAAACGTATGGAAAGAAAAGCTAACATGGAAGTAGTTCGGGTGTTATTTGAAGAAGAAGCTGAAAATGATGAGGGCATGGACGATGAATCACATCAACCTGTAAGTACGAAACAACATATAATTATGATGATTTATTATGATAAAGTACACTTTTTATGATGTTTTTTAATGTAACTAATAGATAGCACCAGAGGAAAGCATAATGGAGAAATATAATTCTCTCTATCAAAAATATAAAAATCTTGTTGCAAGAACATGCAGTATGTATTGGTTTTAGTTATTCTGAATACTCAATGGAAGTAACTTGTTGAAGTGCTAATTCAGAATTCTATTCTGTGATGCTATAGGTTGCCATATTATTTATAAATATTTCTTATCTTTAACAGTCTTTAATGAATGAAGCGTTCATGGAAGGAAGTGTGCTTAGAGTTAGTGGAATAAACACAAAAAAGCAGGGAAACCATGATGAACGGCCACTGCATGTGCTAGCACCCACGTCATCATCTACAGACAGCAGATGAGGCTACAAGGGAAGTATTCGCAATTACACCAGAGGCATCCCATGATGGCGAAGAAACTGCAGAGGAGAAAGGAAAGAAAGGTTAAAAAATTTTGATGTAAATTTGATGAAATTAAAAAAAGTTAGGTTTTGTTTGGTGGATGAGATCAGTTTAGGTTTTCTTCATTTGGTTTTTTGAACAGTTGGTTTTGTTTGGCAATGGTCATCTTCATTTTGTACATTACAATCTAATTATAGTATACAAAATATTTTTACAAATAATCTAATAAATTCATAAGTGTTAATGTATTTGCATCTACTGTCATCTTATGCCATCCTGCTGTAGGTTCTATCATGTAAGAAATGTTATGAAGTACTGCAATAAACTCTTTTTTAGTCTATTTTTTCATGTTCACTTTTAGTTCATGTATTTTTCTACAGCACATTACTCATCAGCAGTTTTCTTAAGAAATGCAGGTTTTATCGCTGATAGTCAAGGGAGTCTCTCTTTGCTCAAAATTATGTAATTAATTTCTTCCATGACATCCATCCTATTTAACCACAGTTAATGACATCAGGGCATTAAGCCAAGCAGTTAACGGATATTTCTTATACTTGCATGAAGAGAACTCCATGGGGGCTTCTTTGCCTACAAGATGTAGTCAAATCAACTTATGTTCTAATAAGGCCGGCTTTCAGCTAAGACCACATCCCTCTCTCTATACACCTTGCCCCTAACCCATTCCATCCCTTTCCACCCTCTTAACTACCCACTTTCTTCATACCCAAGCCTACAACCTCCTTCCCATACCTTAAACCACCACTTAACCCTCACAATGCCTTCCAACTCCCTTCCCACCCCCTAATCCTCCCAACCCCAAACCCTCCCACCCCTTAGCCTCCCATCCACTAATCCTCCCAAACCCTAACCTTCCCATTGTCTAACCCTCCTACCACCTAACCCTCTAATCCCCTAACCCTACCACCCCCGAACCCACCCACCCCCTTAACCTCCCACCCCCTAACCTTCCCACCCCCTAACCCTCCACAACCCCTAAAACTCCACAACCCAAGCCCCACCATTCACTAACCCTACAACCATCTCTACCTCCCAACCCCAAACCCTACCACCACCTATTCATCCCACCCCTAACCCTCCCACCCTAACACTCCCACACCCTAACCATCCCACTCCCTTACCCTACCACTCATAACCCTCCCACCCCCTAACACTCCCACCCTTTAACCCTCCCACTACTTCCTAACCATTCCCATTCCAACCTTAATCTACCCCTAACTGACCCGCTTCCTTCCCTCACTCTACCCCATCAACTCCATTCCTACCATCCACTTCAATCACCTACATACATTTCCCTCCCACCACCTATGTTCCCACCCTCTAAACTTCCCACCCCCTAACCCTCCCACCCCCTAACCCTCCACAACCCCTAAAACTCCACAACCCAAGCCCCACCATTCACTAACCCTACAACCATCTCTACCTCCCAACCCCAAACCCTACCACCACCTATTCATCCCACCCCTAATCCTCCCACCCTAACACTTCCACACCCTAACCATCCCACTCCCTTACCCTACCACCCATAACCCTCCCACCCCCTAACACTCCCACCCTTTAACCCTCCCACTACTTCCTAACCATTCCCATTCCAACCTTAATCTACCCCTAACTGACCCGCTTCCTTCCCTCACTCTACCCCATCAACTCCACTCCTACCATCCACTCCAATCACGTACATACATTTCCAATCCCACAACAGCCATCCGTTTTACACCCTCTTCTCAACTCCTTATCCCACCCACCTTCATCCCTCCCTCTACCCCACCCACTTCCCTCTCTTGATCCCATCCATCCCCTATCACATCGCCATTTCTTTCCCAACCTCTATTATCTTAGCATCCGTATAACTAAATCCCTTTTCACCCACTAACCCAATGCAAAATGTTGAAAAATAGGAGTAATAGAATTGATATCTACAGATTATTTAAATTATACATAGCCTCGCCTTACATAAATCATATGCAATCTATACATTCTGCAATAGTGTCTTAGGGCGCAAAGTCATTTTTGCTTTATATTCATAGTACATATTTCATTCCTATTCATCGTAAACTGTAAAAGATCCGGGCTTACAATATTTCTATGCTATAGATAGTTGAAAACATATTTTGGCTCGGAGTATAATATTTCTCCCACCAACCAATTGAGACATGTTGGAAATACAAGCAAAAGAATCGAATATTGCAAAATATTTAAATTATACATAGCCCGCCTTACGCATCGTAAATACTGTATACATTCTGTAATAAATAGTTTGGCTAAGGGCGCAAAGTCATTTTTGTTTTATATTCATAAAATTTTCATTTCTGGGACTGTACAAAATCTTGCCTTACATTTTTTTATAGTATACATAATTGTAAATCTATTTTGGCTCGGACTAATTGATTTTCACCACAACCCAATAAGACAAGAGGGAAATACGAGGAATAGAATTGAAAACTACAGAATATTTAAATTATACATTACCCTTACACATAGTAAGAACATACAGCATACATTCTGAATTAGATATAGTGGCAAAGGAATCTGAGTAATTTTTCTTTATTCATATTGTTAACATTGGTATTCATCCTAAACTATACATGTTCCGGCCTTAAAATTGATATAATATACATAATTGAAAATATATTTTGGCTCGGAGTAAAAATTTCGTTTTTTCATTCTATATTCATATTCCGTAGTCAAGTATTGCTTGAGGGGGTTTTCCCTCTGGTTCTTCATTTGCTCTGTTACTAGTTTTCGTTGTCCGGTATGCTCTGATCTGGAGATGTGTTCAATGTAAATGTCCTGTGACCAATTCACGGACATGAAAACAATCATACTTTGGAGAAGTCAGAGCTGGGCTTTGTCTGCTGTAACAAAGATACCGATGACATTTTTTAAATTTCCATTCAATTAATTTTATTTAATAATATCTACTAAAGATTTAAATACTTTCATTATGCTTTCGTAGCTTCTTTGGATTTATTTAGTTCCGATATGAGTTCTGCATATTTCCTGAAATCACAATTTTGAATCAAAAATTGATATTAAGATGTAAAACGGTATTCAATTATGATACATGAAGTGCTCACATAACATGCCAACAGAGGAAATAATTTTTATAAAATTAAGGGACATGTGAATTACATTATTACACAATATACTCAAACACGATAAAGGTACCCGAATGATTTCTTGAATATTACAATGTATCAAAACCCTAAAACATCTCATTAGTGACCCAGGATAGAATTAAGTGTTGTTAATTGATTTTTTTCTTTCCGATTTTGAAGTTAAATTTTATCTCTAATCCGTCTGTTAAGTTAAAGACCATAACATCATGTTGTTGCCGTTATATCAAGTTAAAAGTAGAATAATGGTATTATCAAAATGCCTTCTAATGTTATGTATGAAATAAATAATTGCTAGAAAAAGTAAATGGAATGGAATCATACATAATACTACTATTACAAAAAAATTTGTCATACATGATACAGTGAAATATGTCACTTAAATATACGGAAACATATTAAGGGATATTTGCTATTAAACTCCTAACCAAAGGAATAATCGTTCGTAAGGAACTTTGAAAATTTCATTACTTAACAACATATTTCCATTATCTGTCATATTACACCTCCCAAAGGAAGAGATTTCCAAATGGATAAGAAATTATTTATTGAAGGTATGACAATACGAAAATGGTTTAAAGTTACGTGTCGTAGGATTGGAATATCCACGGCATAAAAAACAGAAAATAGCATGGGAAGGGCCATATATCCTGTCTGGCCCATGAGAAACCTTTCACATAAATGTGAGTTGTAGCTTACTGTTGTTACGAAGTAGCCGATGGTTCTCCAGATGAATGAAAAAAAATTCAATATCGTATCAAAAATATAAAGGAATTATTTCCAAAGACAAATAAAACCCAATAGAGACTCAGTAAGTTATATTTAAATCAATATAATCTTACTTACTTAATAAGGTTAACAATTTTTAGGCTGAGGTATTCTTCTCATCCCAGCATCCATTCTATATTTCATTTGATATTCCACCCTTCTATCTAGCTATCTTCCACCACATTCTGTTATTTCAAAGTAGCCTATGAATCTATAGATAAATGAAGAAATATTAAAATTGCATCAACAGAATAAAGGAATTCAATCCATAGATATACGAAACATAATAGAGAGTCAGTATGCTTTAATTATTAATAAAAATACTCCTACTTACCTAACAAGTTTATCAATTTTCAGGCAAAGGTATTCCTCTTGTTCCAGAATTCATTCTTAATATTGGGTATTCGGGCCCTTTCATTTTGTAGTTAAAGGAACTGTATCTTCCACCAAATTTACTTGTTACAAAGTTGCCAATGCATATCCAGAGGAAAAGAAAATTTTTAAAAATCATCACCAATATAGAAGAATTAATTCCAAAGATATATTAAACTTTATAGGGAGTCTGAAGGTTTTTACTTTTAATCAAAATAATCCTACTTACCTAACAAGGTTATCAATTTTCAGGCAAAGGTATTCTTCTTGTTCCAGCATTCATTCTTTATGTCATTCGATAATTTGGACCCTTTCATTTTGTAGTTAGGGTGACTGTACCTTCCTCCACATTCACTTGTTACAAAGTTCCCAATGCATCTCCAGATGAATAGAAAATTTTTAAAAATCATCACCAGCATTGAAAAATTGATTCCAAAGGTTTATGAAACTTAATAGCGAGTCTGAAGGTTTTTACTTTTAATCAAAATAATCCTACTTACCTAACAAAGTTATCAATTTTTAGGCAAAGGTATTCTTCTTGTTCCAGCATTCATTCTGTATGTCATTCGATATTCAGCCCTTTTCATTTTGTTGTAAGGGGAACTGTATCTTCCTCCACATTCAGTTATGCATCTCCAGATGAATAAAAAAAATATTCAAAATCGTATCACTAGTATAGAAGAATTAATTCCAAAGATATATGAAACTTAACATAGAGTCAGTAGGTTTAAATTTTTATTCAAAATAAACCTACTTACCTAACAAGGTTATCAATTTTTAGGCTGAGGTATTCTTCTTCTTCCAGCATTCGCTCTTTATGTCATTCGATATTAAACCCTTTTCTTCGTGAAGTCAGGGGAACAGTATCTTCTACCACATTCTGTTGATAAGAGCAGTCGATGTGTCCTTAGATGAATGACAAAAAAACATAATAGCATGAAAATATAGAGGAAATAATTCCAAATATACGTGAAAAGTATACGGTCGTCCGTATATTTTATTCCATACTAATCACACAAGTATACCAATTTTGTGGCAGATGTATCATGTAAGTCTCAGGATCCATCCTTTATCTTTTTGATATCCAGCCATTTTTCTCGTGGCGAGGAGGGATCTTTATCTCCAACCCTTTTCCTCGGTTGCGATGTCTTTAAGGTTTCTCAAGATAATTGAAAAAAATTAAATCGTAATTAAATTGTAATGAAAATACCTCCAAAGATATGTAAAGCTTTATAGATAGTCAGTATTGTTTAATTCTCAATTAAGTTATTCCTTTCTTAACAGACAAGGTTACCAATTTTGCAGCAGAGGTATCCTTTACGTGTCGTCTTCCATCCTTTATTTCATTTGATAATTCGCCCTTTTGAAGTGATCAGGGATATACAACTTCCACCCCTTTTGTTTTTACGAAATAGTCGGTGTATCTCCAGATGTAACAAACGAATTGAAAATTGCATTATCAATATAAAGGAAATAATTCCAAAAATATGTGTAACTGAATAGATAGTATAATTCAATACTTAATTATGATTTTTCATGTTTATGCTATTGGAGTAGAGAGGCCGTTTTCTCCCTCTTCCAACCTTTTTTCCATTTGATATTTCTCTTTTATCCTCGTAGTCATCAGAGGTCTGTACATCTTCTACTCCTTTTTGTTTTACGGAACATTCGTTCAATGCACAGTTGAAAAGCTTTTGTTAGAAATAGGGAGTTATTCTTGGAAAGATTATAAACAAAGTCCTGTTTAACAGTGTTTTACTAGTCGAGCAGTTAATTTGATGGTGATTAATTGAATTTCAGCAAAGTAGTGAACTGCCTTCAAACACACTTCAATCATTGTTTAGAGTGTTATACCAATAGCAACCTAGTATTTAGTTTACAAAAGCATATATTTTGGATGGAAGTGAACAAGAAAACGCAACAAATGATTTTAAAAAAATAGGAAAAATATTTCCTACATTAGATCATAAATGTAAAATAGTAGGTACATACAAAATTCAGAAAACAAAAAGTTATAAGAAATTTCTTTCAACTGTTAATTTATCGATCTCATTAATTGTAAGGATGTAAATCGCAAGGTGAATATTTAGATCCCAATAATAAAGAAGCTCTTAAGCAAGATATTTGTTAGCTTCCATAGGATATTTTTTTCAAACTCAAAATATCATTCAATGAATCGTCATATTTTATAAACGGATATGCAATACAATTTTTCTGTTTCGTTTTTAAAAAAATTTGGCTAATATGTTTTCGATTATTTAAAAATCATAGTGAAAAAATTAGCACGTACGACCATATAAAAATATGATAAAATATAATGAGTCTCTTCCGTAATATTTGTTTTAAAATTATTTTGATATTTTATGAAAGCAAAGGATTAATAATTAATCAAAGGATTAATATTTAAGCAAAGGATTAATATTTAAGCAAATGATTAATATTTAAGCAAAGGATTAATATTAACTTACACTTCTTAAGTATTATTTCATCATGTGATTTGAAAAATAAAATCACCAATTTGCTTTCTATAGCAAGTCCTTTTATTTCAAAAACGATATCCTAGCTCTGAAAGGCTTTGCTTAATTAGGTTCCTTAGTTACATATACTTATAAATTGTTTTTGTATTCAACGAAATCTTTCGCGAAGCGATATCAATGAATTATCAACTTTTGGTGCAGCATTCGTAAAGCAGCATATTATTAAACAAGTAGGATAGTATATGGCACTCAAGATATTCTTGTCCGAATATTATTACAAGTAATTCTAGGAAAAAATCGAGACAGGCTTGATGCTGTTTTGTTAAAAAATTAAATAATAAAAGATACCCTATGATGAAATCCTTCTCTTACTGAATAATGATTAACATAAAATTCAAGTATATTCTATAATTAGGAATGACTATGGAGCTATATTTAAGTTTATTGATTAAAGTGTTCGAAGAGAAGATTTTTCTCAAAACAATTACGATACACGCACTTTATACATGAGGAAATTTTTCTTAACAACAAACTGAATTAGAAATTTTACAATTAGTCCATTCATTGAAAGACAATCCATTCCATCCAGACCAATAGTTTTCATTTTTCAGTGAAAATAAGAGCAGGAGTAGATCTCGCCCTTGAAACCTACCCTTCTCAACTTTCAAAATCCCTTAAACGATGTTATCAGTGACCTCCAAACATCTGTCAACAAGAGCAACGACTCCAGGTGGAACGGAAAGTGAGTTTCAATGACAAAAAGGGAAATTATTTGGAACCACTGCAAATCCTGAAGACATGAAAGGAAAAGTCATTTTTAATGATGAGAGAAAGTGAAAATAATACTAACTGCTTCATAGCTTCACAGCGGATGATATCCTACGAGGAAAATGTCTCGATAGTTTTTGGATTATGTATTTCATGGATAATGTAACTACTTATTAAGAGATTTCTTCAGAGTTGCTAAGATATAATTTAATTAAGATGATATTAGATAGCACTTTTATTCATTTTTAGTTTTATATCAATGTACGTGAAGATCTGAACGCCGATCAGACGTACAGATTGAAGAACGGGTACTTGCATCTACATTGTCCCAATTTCCTTTATTTACTTCACCAATCACGTAAAAAGCTTAAGGGAATCGAGAGAATACTTGTAATAAATGATGTACTATTCTATTCACCAGGATTTCATATTATATGAGCTACTGAAACTTCTAAACTACATGAGAGTAATATGCTTTTACCAGCGCAAAGGCAGGAAAATGTTTTCGCATGAAAAGCGTTTATTTAACGATTTTATAATTGTTGGATCCTCTACTATCGATTACGTTTTCCAAACATTAGTACTTATATAACTTCTAATTGTGAATGGCCAAAGCATTTTTCCATTTGGTGAATTTAATGATTTCAAAATTAATCGTTTCTATCAGCTCATCTATCTATCACCTATAAAACGTCTGTACATTTCCCTTGTATAAGAAGAGCTCTTTCGTAATATCTCAAATAATATTGATATTGAAAGGCTTAGATATTCACATTCCGTCCTCAGTAACTGCAACTCTCAGATATACTCTCCAATGAAAAGGGATGTACTAAATTTCTTAGACGAAGAGATTTATTTTTGGAAATTAAGTAGATCCTATAAATACCACTTCGTAAATGTCTTAATGCTGTAACACGTTGGCGATCATGTTATAAGAAGTGAAGTTAAAAATATTGTTTTATACTTTCGTTTTTTTCAGCAACAGAAACATCTGTGTGAGTGACAGTCTTCAAAGTACGAATGATTGATTTGACTACATTTTCTGATATCATTCTGAAATCGGGCAAATGGGTAGAAACTTGGTTTGTTCCTACAGAGGATATATTGAATAAATAGCACATAATATATTGAACATTAATCAATAGTGTACTCACATGAGAAGAACATCCTAGTTCACTCCCAGAATTCTCAGCTATGATCTTCGACGTCATCATTATCTCTGAAGTTTCTACATCTGCAAATATAGAGAAATCTAGTTAATAATTAAGCCATTATAATGCAAAATCGAAACGAATTTTGACGATTACGCTTACATGAGTATCTATTATATATTTACAGAATCCATACGCAATGTTACGTTTGATATTTTTGCCAACAATTCACATCGATATTATTTTATTTTAAGTCAATCGGGAATGGTGTATGAATTTTCTGAGATATTCATTCATCTTCGGCGAAAGAATTCAAATATTTAACGGTCGTTTGGTTGTCTCTTGTGTATTCCCGATCTAACAAAATTAGAAGTACTAACTTTATAAAAAATCTAATGCAAAAAGGTAATCGATATTTCAAAACTTTTGAATACATTGCAGTAAATACGCTACTCAACTGTCTGATAAAATAGTGTCCTAAGTTCCGCGCTATGTATGATTAAGTTCTTTATAATCTGAACTCTTTTCAACAATTTTATTAAACAGTTGTTTCGCTTAATATCTATGCAAATAACGAGTTACCGTCATGCAACTTTCCAACGATACGCAAGTATGGACGCACGAAAAGAAAGGATGAAATGAAAGTTATGGAATAAGATGAATAAGTTGCGATAAGGTAAGGCACTTCTCGGCAATAAAGTAATTTTTCTTAAATTACAAAATATACAGCATTTAATAATCTAAAGTAATTAATATTACTCAAGATACCAAATGTTGAAAGGCTCAAATGGCTCTAAAAGTCAGATAAAGATAGTTATAGATTTCAATCAACCGACCTTAAAGAAATGAAGAAGTATGTCTATAAATAATTTGATCTTAACGGGTATTCTGCAAACAAGTATTCAAAATTCATAGCTCACTACTAGCACCAATATAAAACTAGTATTAGGTCAGCTACGAATAATAATTACATTCCCTGAGATATTCATCGTCGCAACACGTATTCATATGTTTAACGGTCGTTGCAATTCATTCCCTAACTATAAAGGAACGAAAAGTGAATTAAGGTCATGTAAAAAAAATATAAACTTTGACCGTATAATAGCTCCTCATATCGACTTTACAGAAATACTGACTGAAATTCAGAGAATAGGCGAGTCAAAGAACGGTTGAGATCTAATCCTAAGCTATCGAAATAAGTGGTTCACCTACGAAATTCTTATCGACTCAATAAAAATATTATTCGTTGCTTACTTGCTTTTAGAGAAAATTTAAACTTTAACCGGTTTTTGAAGACGCAATATTTGGAAGTTACGGTATATTTATTCAAAATATGATCCGAGAAATATAGATATAAATTTCGGCTACATACAAATAATACACACTCGGGAATACTACGATTATGTGATGTACTAAATCTTAGAAGCACTAAATTTCCTTAAAATACATCATTGAAAAATATTAAGTATGAGTGAAGCTTTCGTAATTGATACAAATCAACTTACCAAGTCCTGAGCATCCCTTAGCAGAGATCTCATATTTCTGCAGCCACTATTTTAAAAATTTAAATCTTAACGGTTTTTGTTTAACTGCAAGTCAAGCTAGAATCGCAGTCCTTCCTCGATGAAAATTTAACAGCAAATGAGTAACGGTCCTCTTCGATACCGTGAGAAACAAAGTGAATGATTCTGATTGGCTGACGCTCGGATGTTCAATTTTCTATCAATTATCAACCAATCAAAACCACTGATTCAAAATAATTTCCTAAATTTTATTAAAAAGATATTATTTTAAATGTATTTATTGTTTATTTGTAAAATAAATATTTAAATGTAATAGTTTATTAATAAATATAAACGGTTTTAAGGAAAAACTGAGTCAAATATTATATTTTACACCATCCAAATACAGCGCCAATTTTAAATCTACAAGCTATAGCTCGAAGCCATAGGAAATTAAAATAATATTTAGTTATTTTCTTCGGAATGCAAGGAACAAGGAAAAGAATTGGATGAAAATTACGGAAAAATAATTTAACTTAAATATGGCAATAGGTTTCATCGTATGTCTATAATATTTCTGGTATATATCTCTAATCCTAAATCATAATTCCTGCGAAAATAGTAAAATCATGCTTGTATAAAGCTTAGCCTAGTTTAAGATGCCTAACTGAGTAAACTCATACAACACTGAGTGTATTACTGGTGAACTAGTATATACAATATGAAATGTATTCATTACTTTTTATGAAAATGGTTTTGTAATGAGATGTGAATCCTAATTATTATTAATATTTAAAAGTTTGGAGTGCAGCAAAGTGAAACGTATTTATAAAAAAAGAGTAATTTAAATACAAAATCATCAATTCATTGAATCATTCACTTAAAGAAAATAAGCTAATCAAATCTCTTCCTCCACCTCACATATTAACACGATGATGGGTGATAATTTCTTTCAGATAAAGTATTAAGTAAAGTATCTGAATACAGTCAAATTCGAACGGATTTAATTTTCGAGTGTTTTGCGTGGAGATAGATCCTCTTTCTGGAAGAAGAAACGAAGGTAAAAAATACGAACAACAAATATATGGAAAGAACTAGAGCATAAAAGTACACTCACACACAACTAGTGAGGCCAATTCTGTGTCATATTGTGAGGATTACCATTGAACAAATTGAAATTAAAACATTTGCTAATTAAGATATATCCCTTGATATTATCCTCCCTCTTTTTGAAATCAAGATGTCGTCATTTATATTTAAGCCAAAACCTTTGACCGATCTAAATTCACCGTAGTGCATACGATTGGCTTACATTTTCATTATGTAAACTTGAAGTGATACTTTAGGTTTTACATTATGTCCCATGAATAAAATACTATTACTTCTAATGTCAGTGAATAGATGCAATTGGGAACAAGCTTTCCTTTCATAATATTCTATCGAGGAAGACATACCTCGTTAAGGAGTCCCTGCTCTTCTCCCATTATCAAAGTTGGAGCACAGAATTTAGAAATGCGTTGATGAAGAATTGCCTCTTTTCATCAGAAGTTCTTATTATGCACCATTCTAAAGCGTGGAACTTTTATAATCATTGAAGCACAGATTTCACGGCACGCAATCACTTTATGAAAGATATCAATAGAGATTACGAAGGAAAACCTTCTGTTTACGGAATACAACGTAGTCATCACTAACACCTATTTAAGATGATGGTCACCTTAGCACCATAAAGAAGTACAAATTGATGACTTGAATTTTTGCGATTAAATATTTTCTTCATTTTCTCCGCCTATCCCTCGTTATTTCCATTGGCATATATTTCACATTAAAAAGTAGTTTAGAACCGTTTCAACATGTTGTCCCATTAGTTCCCGCCATAAAATGAAAGGAAGTGACCTCTGTTAGAAGTATCTAGAGCGTTTGCAAGGGCTTTTTCAAAGCGAAATGACGTTCGTAAACACGTGTGTGACGAAAAATGACTGCGACCTTCATTCTGCACGGTAAGGTTATCTTTTCTTAAAGGATTTCAAAGACTCTAACATAGTTTTTGGAATTGGCTGGACTGTTTACGAGAGAACTTCATGGTCATGCAAAGATGCTTATCATACTATTATTGGAGATTTTTCCTCAGAGGAATGGAAAATGTTACAGGAAATGTAGGAATAAGTATGGTGTACTCTTTGGAATGGACTGCATGTAAGTAAAAGAAAACTATGTTGAAAAAAGGGATTAACATTGAAATGTAGCAGGGAGTATTTATAGGAAATATTGTTAAAAATTCTATGCTTACAGTGGTTTATGCTACTCAAACCTTCTTCTGGATTATTTTATGGAGAGTAAATATATTGAGATGTTATCTAATGGTTTTATTTGTAAGAGGGGCTTCGCTAGATTTTAATTACTGTTGCTTGGGAACTGAGGCATATACATACCCTCTGAGTGCAATAAATGGAAATGTAATCAAAGTAAATCCACACTCATTGCCTTAAACTGTTCAAGTATACTGTGTATGTAGTTTTGGATTATTTAATCCAAGTGAAACTTATTCTGAGATCTGAAGAGCGTATATTGTTTGAATAGCAGTACATTTTTACTGTTTTTATTAAGAAGAAGAAGACTAAACCTTAAATAATTTATTTTAACGTTACTCTTTGATGAAAATATTTAATTTAAACATTGAGCAGTTGAAACCTCAGAGTGTACAGTACTTAACAACGAGAATTGCTAAAAATGTTTTATTTCTCTCCATTATCTTGATTTCTATGGTGAGGCGGGAACTATATGGTGAGGCGGGAACTATACTAATGTGACAATAGTGCATATGATTTAGAAGTGCGTTTTGTTGTGAAGATATTTTCCAATGAATATAATCTTTGTCGGTGTAGAAAATGTGAAACATTTATTCGTGAACGTTATGGAGTTCGATGACAATATATGTCGTCGAAAAGGTGATCATGATGTTCTCTTTTGAATATGTTAGTGATGGGAGTGATGATGAGGTGCATGACAACCACATGTTCGTGTGACATAAGTTTTGACTATTCCAATTTCGAGCGATATCTATCTTAAACCGTATATGTATTTGGTGTTTATTCTGTGCTTAATGGATCATAAGACTTTTCGGTTTTGAAATGGCGCATGATTACAACTTCTGTTGGTTCGTTCTCAACTCATATATGAATTTCGTGCTCCAAAATTGATAAAATGAGCTTAACAAGGAGCTCCTTTACGAGGTAGGTATTTTCCGTTTGAATATTATGAGTCTATTTTCCTTTATTGAAATGTAAACTAAACTTATAACAGTTAAGTTGGATCGATGGAATACGCTGGATTGTATATGGAATTCTGTGATTTCGAAACTTCAGAGGCTGGAGTAAGCACATTCGAACTCAAGGATAACTCGTAGCAAAATCCTCACTATTTTGTGAACGACCTGGATATCAAAGAATGTTCGAATTACTTGCTGATTTGGAACTGTACACTCTAGTTCTCAACAATTTCAAGTCCCTATTTCCAATCGATCCTTCCTCATGATTGTAGATAGTATTTGCATCCAAAAATTAGTTATTGAAGACCTTCACTACTTTAATTATTTCCATTGAGTTTGTTATGTAAGTTAGATGTGCTTTTGTTTTGTAACTGCTTTCCGGAAAAAATATTTCTTCACGCTCAATATTTCTTGGATTTTTGTCTAGTCAGTTCATTGTTTGTGTGTATTTAGATATTTTTATCTCAATCAGATATAGCAGAAAGCAATTGAAATCGCATTAATGCGTGAGAAGAGCCTGTAATATTGAAAAAGGATCTATAATCTCTCTTTTTTCTCACGTAAAAGTTGTAACAAGGCTAGTAATATGGAACGATTTATTGTATTATACTAATTCATTGAGTTCTCTAAGTTTTCTATAGTATATTTTTTCTCATCTCATTAACAAACCATTCTTGCTAAAAATCGATATACTGTGTTCTTCTTTAATGTAAGTATAGTTAAGCTGTTATGCAAATTTATTTTTCCATTTTACTCAGTTGTCTCAACATAATACAAGTTATTTTGTTAAAAAGAGAAGACGCTCTTTAAAATTCCACAAATATTTGCTTTTGCTTCTAAGATAATAAGAAATATCATTGAAGTGCATATGAAAACCTCTTTGCCTGCCTCTACTCTTTTGGGAATTATCATGAGATAGCAAATAAAATTATACCATATTTGAAAATCAATATTTATCTTAATTATGTGCTTACTTTGATATTGTTTTTGCTGCTTTCCCAAGAAAACATTCGAATATTGTCTTGTTTTGTTACCACACCTATAACAATGCCTTATCGTTTGCGATTTCGAATTTCCATCATTAATCGGATAGGATCAATGAATAATATTTACCTTAGATTATTGTTTAAAACAATTTGTATAATTAAATAAACAATATACGTTAAATAAAGGTACATAAGTTCCTTTTAATAATAATATGAATGTTATATTAATTCGTTGGTACGGTTAGTAGTAGATATAAAATTAAATCAGCCAATCAGAAGCCAGTGTTATTTTTTTCACGCCATCTATGCGCGTTGGCGCTCATGTTCTACTGAGTTTTCGTCGAGGGAGGTCTTGCTTCTTAATTGTTCAAAGAACCGTTAAGAAATTTAAATTTATCAGTGGTCGCTATCATTATCTTCTCACCTAGATCCCCACTAATAACAGCCTGGGTATTCAGCAGTAAGTCAGTAAGTAGGATTTTATGTATTATTCGAGGTTTTTCATACTGAATATTTCGATTTATGAAATAAGAGGTTATATCAATTTTTCATAATCTAATCGAAATTTTGCCAAAAAAATACTTTTTGTTTGAAACGTTATAATCGCATGTACGAAACTTTGACTCGTAATTCCAAAATGTTATCATATTTGAGTTTGTTCAATTCGATAAATATTTATTTCCAGCTCTATATTTCTATTACTTTTTTGTTAGTTTCAATCAGTCAGATTTCTTACATGAATTTCTTCGTGTGGTTCAGAGTGAGTTGTGCATAAGACAACGAAGTTATTCGTAGTATATAGTTTGGATAAAAAACGAGTTATTATTTTATTTTAGCTTTCAGAAAGAATCCCGTTAATCAACACTTCATTGGAATATATCCTGAGTCTTAAGTGAAGGTAGGAACCGTCGATTACTATGCTCATTCTGTGTAAATCATTGAATATTTCATAAGTTTATATTAGAGGTTCTATGATAACGTTACCGATATTAATTTTTTAGCATTATTGATTCAGACTTCATTCGACGACGGCCACTGTTTAAACTTTCCAACGACCCTTACATATTTGAATACGTGATCCAAGTATGAACGCAATCATCATTCGTTCTTTTTTAAAAACTATTTTAATATTCATGCTAATAATTGTGTAAGTTATTTTACGCTTTTACTTCGAGTTATTGCGATGTATCGATTTACATGCGATTTTCGATTACGAAAGAAATGTTAAATTGGAACGGTTCCTTTGAAATTTACTGGCATTCGTAATTGAGGTTTATTGCAACTGAAATAGTTATCATAGGTTTAAAAGACGACTCAAATGATTTAGAAAGTAAATTGTCTTCCATGAATTCGTTATCATTATATAAGTAAGATATTGTTGGATCTTCCCGAACGTCGACTGAGTTACGTAGTGTTGGGAATTCATTCTGCATTTTGCTTCTGTATTGAGTTTTCTGTTGCGAGCGAAAAAATTGATTCAATTATGAATCATTTCCCGCCGAGCCGGCCTATGATACTTACGAGTGTCCGTTAGATTTGAAATTGGTGACGAGGCTGGTATTGATTAGCTCAATGATCACTTTTATGTTTCACTTCGTTTTGTGCAAAATTTTAACTATTCCTCGAATCTTTTTTTCAGGGAAGTTTACTTAATTTTTCGTCGTTTTAAAAAAAAGTCGTTAAAGTTTAAAATGTTTCGATTGTCTTTGCTGATCAATGAGAACTCCGCTGCAGTCATCCGAGGTTTTCAACAGTTGGTACTACGAATGATACTTAATATTCCGGCTTCCTCAATGCTGAACATTTTCGATTGAGGCATTTTAAGAAAACAATTTCTTCCGAGAAGTTCATCACGATATAGAAACATTTCCTTACCACGTACTACGTATGTGATGCGGTTGATGCATGTGATCGATTTTTTGGTCTATTATCGAAATTTATATTTAATGTATTTACGTACATTATGTACCTTACTTAGTATCGTTTGTTTCTATAGGTGAACTCATGTTCTTCAAAGGATATTTGTAATGAAGCATAGGCCCAATATAAATTTATAAATAAGCCGTTTTATATCAATTACATCCTTAAATTTGTTTTGTGCAAAAAAGCATAATTTCTCGTACCCTCTTTCCATTCTTACAGTGACTACCAAAAGGCGCGTTTTCGCGAGTATTAAAAACACGTTAAAAATTCAAATTTTCCTATCGTCATTACAATTAAATGGCATGAGAGATCCGCTGCAGCCATTCGAGGTATTCAAAGTTTAGTAAATTGAATTGTATAGTTACTTCAACATTTTTTGGGAAGTTCATGATATTATCGTAACTTTCCCTATTGCGTATTATCTGTGCGAAGCATTGAATGTCTGTGCTCCATTTTTTCAATTTATAATATCGGAATTAATTTTAGTTTTATACCATTACTTTGAATTAGCTCGTCTCCGTTGGATAATTCCTCTGTGTTGTTCAAACGATATACAGATACGTAATAAGAGATTGGTTCAAGATAACGAAGCTATTTTGCACTTGCGCTAGCAAGGAACGTTTTAAATGTTTACTGAGCATGATGATAAGAATTTCGTTAATGACCTTTTATTTGGATAACTTGCGGCCCCTTAGGAGAAGATCTAATCCGACGACTGACTTGAATATTGTCTGAATTTAATTCGGTCTCTCTTGTAATTTCGATTTGATGAACTATCATATTGTGGAAGCTTCTTTATGTCCTTGAGTCACTTTTTGATACGTAATGAACGGGAAACGACCATTAACATTTGAATACCTGATCCGAGGATGAGTATCTCAGGGATTACTATTATTATTGATATTGCTGCGATCAGTCGGCTATGAATTCTTGATTACTTTTCGTGGAATCGGATTTACTTAACTCTTACTGCTTAAATTTATTATCGATGAGTTCTGACCGGATGGAATATTCATTATATGCTTTATTTTGATATTACTCCTTGATGAAGTGATTCAACTTTTACTTAAAAAAGTAGAAGTCTCATAGTGTACAGTACTTCTAAATAGTGTACTTAACAACGAAAATTACTAAAAAATTTTATTTCTATTCGTTATCTTGAATCCTAAATATTTATTTCAATTCATTTTTGTATAAAAATCATTTTTTTTCACATAGTATACCACATTTCTAGAATCATTTTCTGTGCTTTTACTTATCCTCTGTGATATTATCAAACAAATTTGGAGCGATAAGAACTGCTCCTACTCAAGGTTTCGCTTAAGCATCTGCGAAAGTTCATAATATTTTCTTTGAGGTCTTTGGAGTCATTTGGGCTAAATAGCATTATTGTCCGGTTTTAGAAGGTCACAATTTGTCCTCTCAGATGGATATAATTAGTATGGTCAATCATCCATTCATTGTTTTGTTATTTCGTAGATTTAGAGACTTAGGTCTCTTAATAAATTACTCTTATTCTAGTCTTCTATCACTTCCTTTCTAGTTTTATTACTATATTACTCCGGGTCGGACAGATTCCATTGAAGGCATTGCGAAGAAATGCTGAAAAAGGTGGACCCTGGCAGTTGGATGTAAAAAGAATCGTACCTTAAATAAGTATTGTCCATCAAGCAGTTATTTTATGCATTTTTCTTGGTTATAGAGACTTAGTTTTCTCAATAAATTATTCTTTTTCATGTCTATAATCTCTTATTTTCTAGTTTAATTAACATGTTCCTGCGGGTCGAACAAATTCCATTAAAGGTTAGAGCGATGATTTGCTGAAAAAGGTGGCCCTGGCAGTTGGATATAAAAAGAATCGTAAGTATGGTCAATCAAATAATTATATTTTGCATATTTCGTAGTTTTTGAAATATTGTCCTTTTAATAAACTGCTCTATTTCATGTCCATCCTCTCCTATTTTCTAAGTTAATAACCATATTCTTTCGGGTCTAACAGATTCCATAGACAGCTAGAATGTTGATTTTCTGAATACTTTGGACCCTGCTGTTGGATGTAATAAGTATTGTAACTTAAATTACTATCGTCAATCAAGCAATAATTGTTTGCATTTTTCCTACTTTTAGAGACTTAGTTCTCTCAATAAATTGTTCTTATTCTTGTCTTTTTTCTCTTCTTTTCTTGTTTAATTACTATGTTCCTCCGGGTCGAAAGCTTAAGTCCTACTCACAATGAATGTATATTCTAACGATGTACACTTATTACCTTTATTTTTTATGTAATTAAGGATTCCAAAGTAATATTTGAATCAGTTTTGTTTACATTATTTTTCATTAAGCTTTTCTGCCTTGATTTGTGATTAAAAAACATACACTTTCGCTTTCCCAATTGATCTTGAATTTCTGCAGGTAGAAATGAAAAGTATATTGTATACCGTCAGATATCCGCAAGGTCAACCGCTAATTTGCTTTCCTTTGTGTTTACTTTGTCAGTAATGTTATTCTCATGATAGAGAAAGTTGTTTCCAATACATTCCGCAGAGCGTACGTATTATAGAGCTGTAAAGGGGTTCCAGTAACCTTGAACATTTTGGAATAACAGCTCAAGTTCCTTTCGAACGATTATTCCATAGGTTAGGAGTTTAATAGCAATTATGAATGATTCTATTCCATTTACTTTTTATAGCAATTATTAATTTCATACATTTCATTTAAATTGAATTGTGTAATGTCATGTTTGATTTTGCCATTCAAATGAAGGAAATCTGAAAATACATATGAAACATGCATCCAATTGATTGTATTGTCAAGTATATTTCAGAATACAATTTCACTTTAAATCTCCCGTTATAAATAAAGTCGTCATTTAGACCCCACGGGACCCCCAACTTCCAAATATGCTGCATGACTCTTGAAATGGTAGAAACTTAAATTTACCTCGATTCTAAATGTTTTTAATAGCAGCGAAGAGGTAAATTTCCAGATGCGATGCTATTATGCTATAATATTATTATTTTAAGAGCTATGGGTCGTACTAATTCTAAAATATCGCACACTTCCGATATTTATTATCGGGGCAATAGTTGAATTATTTCTTTTATTCAAACGGAAATTCGTAAGGAAAAGTGAGATTACATTTTAAATAACTAGCCGTTTTATCCAATTTTCCTATAGCCCGGTCAATCATCAATTCTCCGTTGGTCGCAATGTATCTCCAAGATGTTATTGGTTTTCGCCACATTCGAGTTACATTTTGTCATTTATAATCACTAATATATTATATTCAGTTGTAATCCTTCATAAAAATAAAAATATTAAATTATCCGGTGCATTAAATAAAGAGTATGAGCAAGGAACGACGTTAAACTGCTTGACAGGTTCAGTGGTTGCAGAAAATTGACTTCGTGCTTCCCGGCCTTCCCGGGAAGAAACACATTATCGTTGTTCATTTGTTCCAAACCGCGTTTGCTGTGGCGCGTCGTTCGTCACTACCGTGTGACACCTGTTTAAGTACGGATTTCCTAGGTATATTGTCTCTACAAGGCATTGATTTCTTTATTATACAATAGAATCATGCTTTCTTCTAAGAACGATAAATTGTTTAATTTAACATTAAACTTTGTGAGAAAAATTATCGAAGAATAACAGCTGAAGTAGTACTAGTAGTATTGTTAAAAGTGCTTCGACAGCTTAGGTCATTTCGCACATTGGCTCCCACAGGGAATCGAACCCGGGACCGCTTTCACCAAAGGCAAACGCGCTGTCCACATGACTATTCGGGAGCCTAATAACAGCTGAAATTACGTGATATTTCATTATAAAGATGACTTGCCTATGCATATGATTATTTGGCCATTGCACTTGTACTCTAATATTTATGCCAAATATCCTACTGCAGAATAGATGATAAAAGGTGAAAACGATATAGTTGCCGCTATGTTGTTCATGATTAAGGCAGTCCATCTCCTAACCAAATTTAAATTACCGAACGAGTTCTGTCAAATCAAGAAAATATTCGTGAACAACCTTTAGAACTTTTACTAATGTTGATGAATAAAGATTTTACTTGTCCGTCTAAACCATAGGTTCCCAACCTTTTTTGAGTCAGCGCCCACTTTTTCAGTCAATAATTTGATAGCGCCCCCCTTAGGTTAACTACATTGTATATGCTATATATTGAAAAACAAGAACAAATTTTTAATTTTCTTTAATCTTAAGATAATGAAATATTGAAGTATTATTTACAGAACGATTAAAATATTTTTTTAATAATTAATATAAAATTATTAATGAGACAGCTGAGCTTGATGCGATGAAACTAATTTATCGATATTTGGTGCCATTTTTGTCATTAATAACCTTAAGTCACCGCGTTCCACTATTGACAACCTGTTTCTTTTCTTAGTGTTAGTAAATAGATTGGTCACCATGCTAAACCTTCTTTCTGCTAAGTACGAGGAAGGAAAAGCAATGAAATATTTCTTTACTGCAGCCCATAAGGCTGGATATAATATTGGAATTTGACGTTGAAGCCAAAATTCTTGATACCCATTTTTTAATTTAAATTTCAACTCTTCATTTGTTAACAATTCAATAAACTCCTACAGCAGTGATAATTCTTTGATTTCTAAGTTAGAGGATGGTTCTATGACCCAATCTGGAATGACCATATCGAGTAAATCCTCAAATCTAATTGTATAGTCTTCTTTTGGTGCTTCCAAATGCAATTGTGTTCTATCCAAATTTTGTTTGTACAAAGCAAGTTTTGACACAAACGCAGAGTTAATTGCCTTGGCTTTGAGCAAATTCAAATCATCCCCTTGCAGTTGTAGGTTTGTTTTATTAAATTTGTTGTATAAATCTGTCAAATAAGCAATATCGCTCTTACATTTCAATAAATTCACCCTTAATAAATCATCTTTGCTTTCAAAAAACTTAGTAACTGCTTCAAAGAGTTCAAAAAATCGTTTTAGACAAGTACCTTTTGACAGCCAACGAACTCCTGTGTGCAATAGTAACCGATTAAAGTCTTTGTCGTTTTCATCACAAAACTTTCTAAATAATCTATCATCAAGAGCATTGCTTCTGATCCTGTTAACTGCATTAATTACATACTGTAGCGAGCGGTGAAGGCGATCACTAAGGTGTTTTGCTACCAAATGTTGTCGGTGAATTACACAATGCACGGGGAGTACATTTGGTACCGCTCTTTTCAAATCTATATATACAGAAATTCTGTGGGTTTGTTTGTCTTCGATTGGAGTCCACACCGTTTGCCCGATTTGTCTCAAACTTTGCATACTTGTCCTCTGACATCAGGAAGGAAGTACTGTCGCATTTTTATTCAAGAATTTTGCTGGGTTCGAACCAAGATCGCTCAGATAGATTTTCATAAGGAATACACGTAAGCTTCACTTTTATTGGTTGCAGGCTTTAATTCTCCTGAAGAATTAAATTAGAAGGAATAGTCGTACAGAGTCGAGACAAACACCGAAAGAAAGAAAATCGAATAAAAATTCTTATTTTGGTCATGGAATCTTACTTTCGATTAGAATTTGCGAGAATATTGGTAAAATATACAAACATTTTGTGAAAATTCGAGGCTATAAACAACTCATCCCCCTGACGACCGATCCCATTGTCGAATCCGAGCTCATGTTTTATCCCATAAAAATACTCGTGGACTTAAGGCTCATAAAGCTGATGATTGAGGAGGGCGATATATTGCATGGATAACGAGGAATTTTCTGTAAGAAGGTAACCAGCAATTGCAGGTACGTGATTACAGTCAGATTACCAGCTCATGGATGAGGGAAGTTAGATGTCTTGTATGATATAAAGCAAACATTCTGTGGGTTTGTACGTTTGTTTGTATGTTGTGTGTCTTCGCTTTTAGTACAAACCGTTTGCCAGATTCGCGTCAAACTTTGCGTACGTGTTTTCTTGGACCAGGAAGGACGTACTGTCTCAAATTTATTCGATAATTTTTCTGGGTTTGAACCAAGATCGCTCAGATGGGTTTCCATAAAGAATAAATCTAATCTTCACTTTTATCAGTAGCAGGCTATTTTTCTTTTGAAGAATTAAAATAGAAAAATAGTCGTGCATAGTCGAGACAAGAAGCAAAAGAACGGATATAAAATGAATATTCTAATTTTGATCGTGGAATATTGTTTCCGAATCGAAATTTCGAGAATTTCGAAAAAATACGCCTGAATTTTCCAAAATTGTTGAGGTTGTAAACAACCAATCCTCCTGACGATCAATGAGATTTTTGAGCCGAGCTCATGAATATTTTTTCCTGTATAGTAAGAATAGCTTGGGATTTTAGACTGTATTTTAAAGGGATTTTATGCATTGCACGACCGGCAACTTGAATTTAATCTACTTCTATATTCCCCGTTGAGAATCAACGGGCGCTTCAGCTAGTAAGAAATAAAACCACGGTTACGTCCAACCATTGCCGGAGCACCATCGGTTGCAACAGACAAGATATTATTCAGAGGAATTCCTTTTTCTTCAAAATAGTGTTCCAAAATGCCAAAAACAGATTTTCCTTTAGCGTCCGTTTCTAACTATCTTGCCAATAATAATTCTTGACAAATGCTTTCATCTTTTATGAAGCGAACATACACCAGAAGTAAAGACTCGTTTTTTGGCAAAGTAGATTCGACAAGCTGTAATGAAAACTCGGTAGTCTTCAAAAGATCAGCTAGAGAACTCTCCACATCCTCGGACATTTCGTCTATTCGCCTCTGCACTGTATTATTGCTCAACGGAATTTTTTTAATTATATCAGACGGTGGCTTATGCAGCACGGTACGCAGAACTTCACTCAAAGCTGGAATTATCAATTCTTCACCAATTGTGTGTGGTTTTCCCGATTTAGCAATGAGTAAGGAAATATTATATGACGCACGTAATCCATCATTTTCTTCTTTTGATGCGGCCGAAAACATATCACCTAAAGTAGGACGTCTCGAATGTTGATCTCTGAGTATTTGAAAGTAAGATATATTTTTATATTTTTTCTCAGGATGTATTTCGCTCAAGTGCTCTTCATATCGCGAAGGTTTCATAGCTTCATTGGAAAACACCTCATTAGCACGGGCCTGGTTAAGGGTCGAAGTTAATCCTTCGACCTGAAGACGCTGACAGGATAGTCAGCGAAACTGTTGACACCAAGCCATCTTACACGGACGGACACCCGAAAAAATGCAGAGGGCATGTGCAACGTAATGTCTGCTCCGTCCCTACGCCTTGTTGCCTTTAAGCCTGGTTCTAATCCTCATGGTTATTAATAGTTCATTTCAGAACTCCACCCCCTTTTTATTTTCATTTTCAATTCATCGCCCTGCACTTATTTTCATTCCATTTAATCATTTCCACATTTTCCTCTCTTTCCGTCATATTCCTACATTCGTTTTTCCTATAATTTTCAATTACAAATTACGAACTATCCAAAATTGGAAATCTGAAAGCGCTTTACAGCCAAGAACGAAAATTAATTTACAACGTCATTATGTGTATGTGGAAGGAGGCCGATGGAGAAATGCAATAAAAGTTTTAAAAAGTTTTTGATAGGGTCGTGTCATCAACAGAAAAAATCCTTGGAACTACTACGTATATTCCAAAGTAGAGAGATGATATAAAACTATCTCTTCGGGGAGATATGTGTTTTTTAATCGGGTTGATTTTCATTCTCCTTTTGCCAAATAACCTTAATGCAGAATTTTAACGGCAGTTACAATGTCCGTATTTCCAGTGAAAACGCACTATTAGCCGCCCTGCAAACAACCCCTACCCCTCCCCTCCATTCCGTCAGTATTCCACGGAATAGGTCAACCCCATTCGTGACGCATCCTTCTGCCACAAGCTTTTGCGAGAGCTGAGAAAGCATTTATAACAATGTTTCTGACACCTGGCACCAGAAGGCTGTAGAGTAAAAAGTTGAAGAATCGAAACAAAGATGTCAGTAATGCTGAGAGTGACCCAAGGCCCTATATATCGAAGGTTAAGACAACTTTCGCCGGCAGCCATATTGGTGCCTCGAGCAGACAGCAGCTTATGTTTCACACCTAACGATGAGCTGCCCAAACCTAAAGTAGAGGTTTCCTTTTTAAAAATTGACATTTCGAAAAAGTCCGAGAATATATGGATTGTGCCACAGTATATTTTAACTTTGAATAGTTTAGCAACTCAAGTGTTTGGAAGTCAAAATTTTTAGAAACTGAATACCAGGGACGGATCCAGGGGGGTGGTCCTGGGGGTCCGGACCCCCCCCGAAATATCACTTGTGCCTATTTTTCGAAAATGAAACTCAAATAACGCAAATAAACACACAATTTTTTAAGCAATCACTAGCCAAAAAATTCGAATTTGCCTAACACCATTCTAACGTCACGTTTTGTGAAAGCCGAAATGTCTTTTATTTTTAAATTTTTTGATCGGACCCCCCCCAAAATTTTTCTCTAGATCCGTTCCTGCTGAATACAGTGGTGAAGATATCTCAATATGTGAACTACCTTTATATATTTTTAAGTTGAAGATAATTTGGTTTGAGAAAATTCCATATCATGTATGTAATTTTGAACCACTTGTGATACTTTCAAATTCTCGATATTGGAAGGCGTAACTTTTTGAAAGCAATGAGTAAGTTAAAAACTTCGTGTCTTTCTTGTCAAAAATACTAAGTTTCTTCCACAGGAATTTGAAAGGAATCTCTTTAACTTATGCCTTTCAAATTCTTACAGCAGGCTAGTTTCAGCTCACCTCAAATTATACCTATTCTTAAAATTCTACTTGAAAAGAAATAGATAATTAATCCTTAATGACCTTAATATCAACAGATAACTCCGACTGCTGTTATCTCTCTTAAAGTATGAAACTGAAAGAAATAACTGAGGTTTACAGCATGCTAATAAATAGAAAATTAGGTATTTGAGTACAATTTTTTATTTAACAAGTTTTCTCAAGTGAATGCTTCGACTACCATGGCCCATATAATTACTTTTATTTTTATAAGCCTCTGATGCACTTTTAGCAAACATTTCAATTCGCAAAATAAAAAACTTTTTGACAAATAATTCCTTCAAATTATGACATTCATAGTTGTTATCATTACTAAGTAAATACTTGCACATGTAATCAACAATATCACATTTTAATTTTGACATAGAATTCTTTTTGCTTTGAAATATCACTTCAGCTTCCTTGGCAAGGTCCCAGCACCACTTGCTGCTTCTCACCAATGACCCTTCATTTTTTTCTTTTAACTGAAGCAGTTGCACATCATTTGCAGCTATGTCCTTTCCATCACCATACATAATTTCTTTACATGGAATACATTTTAATTTTTTGTCCAATTGTCTTACAATAAAACCACATACATAATACAATGAATTGGTATGGAAAAGGTCCATCTCCACAACCTCACCATCAATGGAGGAGAATGTTTCCTCCAACTCTCCCTCATCATGTCTTACATTTGAGGCTGAAACATCTAAGAAGTCTGCCAATGCACTTCCTTCATCATCCTCATAATTACCTCTAGATGGAATAATCATGAATTGCCCAATACTGATTACCTTTATGGCATTTTTGAATTGTACAGGGGATGGAATGGGATTCTTTACCCTGACCGTTGAGAATAAATTCTCCAGGGAATCTTGACAAAACCTAGATGTTAACACATACCCAAAGGAGTGCTCATCTAATAAAAAGTTCTGCAGGTCTAACACTGATTCAGTTGTTAATTTAATCCCAGATTGAATGGGCTTCCATCTCCCATCTCCTATTTTAATTTCCTGAATCATATTAACAAATCCTTTCAAAAAATTTATTGCTTCCATGTGCACATCAATTCTGTGCTTGCTAAGGGCCATAATAGGGTTTCTGGAGCACATTAATGAGAACCATTTTTCCACTTGCTCAAAAAACCATGCTGTGGTCAGATACTCATTGTTCCAGCCATGATGCCCCACACAATATTTGATTCCTGCAGCCACATCATTGCTCATTACATCGCATGCTGTACGAACTCTCATTTTTTGATACTGCTTCACGAATACATGGTTTTCAGTTAATCTAGGAACAATTTTCACCTCCCTATTAGCCTGCAACTCCACTATTTTTTGAACTGACTCCAACGCCACCCTCCCTGAGCTCAAACAATTTTCCTTTACGATGTCATCAGGCAGATACAAATATTTGCCATCCAAAAGGTGATTCCTGAGATTTTTCAATAAATGGCATACATCTGCCATAAAATAAACTTTCCTGTCAGCTCTACAGGGATGAGGAATGGAGTTGGTTGTAAGGGAATATTTTCCACAAATTATGCCAAATTCTTTCCAAACAGCTCTATTGCAACTGCCCATGTCACAAGTTACACATATTACATTCAGATTAATGTCATGGCACATTTTAATTATTTCCAGAATTAAATTTTTGACATCATGGCTCGGAAATGAGTTTCCTGTAAAATGATATGCTATTGTTTGCTTCCACCTGTATGACACACCAGCCAACATAAAAACTAAAGCATGGGTGGCAATAGTTTCAGCATAAGGCAGTGTTGTATAACCAAATATTGTTTTAGAGCTCCTATACTACTCCACCCTCTCCTCAATGGCCATTTCGTCAAGCAACAACACACAAAAACGTTCATTTTCTTTCATTGATGCCACTTTTATTTTAAGAAAATCAAAAACTTCATTTTGAATACCTGGATAAAATTTAAAGTCCTCCAACCTTCTACTTAGTGTTCTATCACTAGGTAATGGAAACCCTAAATTTGTGATGCAGTTGTACCCTTTGATCCCACAAGAAAATCTTATTTTCAGAGCATTTTTAACTGTCTCGTTTGACCATTTCTGGCCTTTGTTAGATTTTCTACCCAGAGATTCCAATTGGTCTGGGTTAAGGAAGCACTTCAGAGCAGTCCTTGTCTCCTCCAGGCATGCTTCCAATTTCTTTACCTTGCTTTGTAAAGCTGAAACCTGTGACCTAAGTCTTCTTATGACATCATCTTTTTCATCTTGACTATTAGACTGTTTTATTGTATCTTCCACAAAAGATTCCTCTCCTAGAACACATTCCACAGAAACATTGGATGCTGAAGACAGTTCAACAGGATCAGTACCAGGTTCTTCAACTGAAAAAATTGATATAATAGAAACAATAAATATATATGTCATAAATAAATATATATATGTGTGTATATATATGCATACATATTTTGTAACAGTAACTATAGTAGTCTCAATATAACACAGACTATAACCAAGTACAATGTAAAATAATATTCATATTTTCATAATTATACTTCAAAATTATACTCTACTTATTATAATTATAATGTATTTAAAATTTATAATTATGTAGTATTATTCTGCTTATTGATGAGGTGTATTAATTACTACTCGTAAATAACAATTAATTATACTATTACTGCCACTTCATCCGAATAACACCAATATGAATATCAATCATTCATTGTCATGAAAATACATACCATCCATAACAGAAGAAATATTTCTTCTAGTTGGTGGCTTTCTAGGTACTTTCAATGTCAGGTGAGGAAAAATTTCAGGAATTGCAAAAGGTTTCATCAATCTGCGACCATCAAGCCTGTTGTTTTCAAACTGGTTCGAATCAAAGTGAGCCTAAAATAGAATCGTATAATAAATTGATAATTCATTTCAACATATTATATTACATTTTCAATAGTAATTATATATAAGTAACATATATTACATATTCAATAGTAATTTTTGGATGTCTAACATTAAAAATATCAATATCATAGAATTTCAGATAAAGAATGCGTTCGTTTACCTCGCACAATCTGCTGTAAGTAGTGGGCTTCCACGCATCTCGTCGGATTTTAGCGAGCCAAATTTTCCTCCTGTTAGGATCTGCAGGAAAACGGAACATCCTAAAGCCTTTATCTGATCGATTCTTGCACCCAACAGCACAGCAGCAAGGCATTATGATTGATTAGTGCTCACAGAATACGAAGACAAAGTTTCACTGTGTTAAGCAGAACTCCGAAATTGGTCTTTAGGAAAACTGCTGATGAAAGATGATAGTTCTAAAAAGAACTGTTATATATGAACGATGATAGTTCTTATAAGAATTGTTATGGAACGAAATAAACCATAAAGAGGATGTAACTGGTGCTTACAAAAACTAGTAATCGTTTGAGAGCTTATCGCTAAGTACCTAGGCACCAAAATGGCGGCTTAGTACCACGTGACACGTAACAGCCAATAAAAAACTCTGGTTGTCGGCGTATCCGTCCACAAAGAGTGTCTTAACCTTCGATATATAGGGCCTTGGAGTGACCATTAAATATGCCAACTGCTCAAGGGGGCGGCGCGGCGGCTGGAACTCACCGCCCCCTCAATATGACTTGGGCACAGAACGCCCCCCTCAGACTTCTAGGCGCCCACCGGGGGGCGGTAGCGCCCCCGTTGGGAACCACTGGTCTAAACCCTCGATAGAGGTTCTAAAGATTACATTGTAAATCAACGTTTTAATCGTGAACTTTACATGAATTTTTAATTTAATTATTCAATTTTTTCATGTCGTCATTATATTCTCCTGTGCATATTGAATTTTCAATTACTTTTGAACACTTGCACTAAAATTTGTGAGATGGAAAGCCATTATTAGACAAGTGAGATATTCTAGAGAAATCTTATTATTTCCCTTCTATTTCAATAGTATTCTGAATATCATAAAGACTCCTACATTAAAGGTATGCTTTATATAATTTTGAAATTGATGCTTAATGTAAGTCAACTTCTCTATAAGTGATGAGGAACTCTACAGAAGCAAATCTTCTAGGGAACTTTGGATATTTTTTGCTTTTAGATTACAATGCACCTTCAATAGTTTCTCCTTTATCTGGTATATTTTATTTAATGAAATATTTCTTTCCATGCTTACAAGGAATACATAAACTTTCATATGGTAACTTTAAATTTACCTTTCATTTTTTTTTAGTTTTCTAACTATTTTCCTTTCTTGTTCTGAGACATGAATGTTGCATTTCGCATATCATCAAGCATATTCTATTCTTACTTCTCTGCTTATTATATTCTATATTCTTCAGTGGGTTCAAATTTTTCATCTTTGTTTGCTGTAATTGTATTCCATTGTCATGTATTTTCCGTATTATCATTTTACAATTTTTAGTGCACTATCTACTATTTATTATTCTTTCATAATTTTGAATAAAACATTTATTTGTTTTGTCATCTTCAGTTACAAATTGCTGTGACTACATTAAATTCTTTGAAGTATTGAATAGCTGCATTAATTATTAGGTCAACTTAATTTCAAAATTTTATTTCTGTGGTAGATTTGTATAATTGATTCTGAAGTTTATACTTTTCTCTCTTTTTGTCGGTTAATTCAGTGTTTCTTTTGACAGTTATCTTGACATTTTTCCTTAGCTACAGTTTTTTTAATGGTTGTGTTGCATTTGTCTTCAGCATCATTATTCTGTCCATATTGGCTTTTCAATTCCCTGGTATATGCAATTTAAATTTTTCTTTGATATATAGTGAATATAAAACATAAAATTAATAAAATAATTTCATTGTTTACAAAGATCATCATTAACAAAAAATATTTTCAACATACTTTTGTTGAAGCGGATTGCCTGTAGATCTTGATGCTTAACCAAAAAATCGTCATTATAAACTGTTCGATATCTGTTTTCATTTTGAACAGATTTTTCTTAAGCTTTTTAATTTTGTTTAACTCAAATTTTATTTTAATTTTCTTGTAATTAGATGCGATTTGCCTTTCACATTCAATGTAAGGAACTTTAAGTAATGTCTTTCTAGAAATTCAAGAAGAAAAATAGCCCTTCATTTGCAAGTGTCAGCATTTTGGAGTGTTAGGTGTTTACTTTTCTAAAGCTTACTTGATTCTAGCTATAATATCTTAATTGCAATTATTTGTGAAAATTCTTTGAATTCCTTTTCCATAGGACAAGTGTTTGAGGAAAATGGTTTCATATGATTCAAAGAACTGCTTATGGATTAAAATTTAAGTGATTGCAATAAGTAATTTGATTTCTGAAAACTTTAATTTTCATTATTTATGTAGATTTTGAGAACTATTAGACGTAGTAGTGGTGATGTTGGAATACAGAATTTTCGATGTTTGCAAGTGATTGAGTTAGCAATTAAATTTTGGGACAGGCTCCACCAAAGTGGGATGCCTTGGGAACTTAAAATAAAAAGTTGAGGTTCGATTATGGTGCATATTCAGAATTTTCTTCTGTACTTGTTATATTTTGTTCATTTAAATATTTATTTATTATATTCCATGGGATACTTAAACCTATCATATTTTTTTAAAGACTTAATTAACATTGTCTTGAATTTTCTCCTAATTATTTATCTTGTTCAGTAACATGGAGCTTTCAAGAAATGTTTGATCATATCTAGACCCTTCGTTATTTCTATTTCATTGCTTTTTTATCATTGAGTTTCCCTTTAAAATACAGAGTTTTAGAAACTTCATATTTTCAAATATTAGTGTCTGCATTTTGGGATATTAAGACATTTATTCCTTCACAATGAATTTATTTTGTTCTTGCAAAAAGATTAGTTGGAGAGTCAACTTTGTTGTGTGATGTATTTTATAAACTGTTTGAGGTAGTCTTGATCTTGGTATGCTATATTTTCTATGAGTTGAAATGATTGGCTTAGGAATTACATTTAAGGACTTCAAAGAAACAATTGAACTAGAGAACACAGAACGTTTTGAGCTTTTTGATAACAATATATATTCCATATTTTCTTCTATACTTTTTACATTTTGCCAAAGGAAATATTTCTTTTCATATATGTCATGGAATTCTTAAACTTTCTCATACTGTTTGCTCCAATTAAATTAACATTGTTTTTAAATGTCTCACAATTATCCATTCTTTCTAAGTGCTGGGTTAGTGTCTGTATTTTGGATTATTGGACATTTTTTTAACTATAGATAGTTCATTTTGTTCTTTTAAAAGAATAGTTAGAGGGTTGATTTAATAAAATTCTTCTAAAATGCCTCAATTTTATGAATTAGTTTAGTATATTCCAAGGAAATGGTTTCATAAGTTGTAACAATTCTCAGTTATAGTTACACTCAAGTGACTTCTTAATTTTTTTAGTTTTCTAATAAATATATTTTTCTTGATAATCTATGGAGGAATAACTAGCCACATTTATCATGTATGTATTGTTTATAAGCTTCTATTAGTGCTGATTCCTTATCTACTGGTCCAGACAATTAGATTATGTTGGCATTTTTTATTATAATATAATTAATTATATTTATTTATATTATGATTAATTGTATTGTTACTTATTTAAATCAGATATTTGAAAGGTACTCTGTTATAGTCAATGTAGGTATTCAGTTATGTTGGTAGAGCTTATCTGAAAAGTCTTCTTATACATTTTTGTTTCACTTTTTAATGCTAATATCAAATTATCCTTCCACCTTTTAAGTGGCAATTACACTATCACTTATTTCATTAAGGCTAACTTCCCTTTCATCTCTAATTTCATATTCATAGTATATTATCTTTTTTGTATAATGTCATTAAACCTCTAGCTGTAGCAAAAAATAGTTATAGTGATGTTTGATAAAATATTTTAATTGTAGATCATCATCTTTACCTGAGGTTTTGTAGAAATAGTCAATAGGAAATACAGCATTTAGATCTTGATGCTAGTTTTACAATGTATTCATTACATGCTATATACAGCTAAATATCTTCATAAATATTTGATAGACCCTTTTTAGTGCATCCCTTCTTGAATTTTATTTTAATTTATTGATCTTGTCTCATTGCTTTCTTTTATCCACATTCTTCATTGAGTTCATCCTCCTTATTTTCTAGATTATTTTCGGATTATCTTGCATATTCCATTTCATTTTGTCATGATTCAAGTGCATAATTCACTTTCTATATTTGAAGAAGGATGGAGCAATTATCGTTTCTCAGATTATTCTTTGTGTTTCAATTTATTGGTTGCTTGATTGATATCCCGGAAGTCATTTCCACGTTTATTGTAAATTTAGCTTAGCTCTGTTTACTGGGTTCAAGTATGGCAGCTAACTAAATAATTGTTTGGTTCTAATTTTTTTTATAAAAGGGTTTGGGAAGTGGGTTGCGCGTAAATAAACGTTTTCTAAAAGAGACACACTAGTACTGCGTTGCGACGAAAGAATATGCCTTTTATTAAACTGGCTTTGAATATACAGGACAAGATGGCGCGTGCGGCCATAAAGGTTACAAACTGAGACAATTTCAATGTTATCTAGGCGGAGGCCACGATAGGAGTGAGAGCATCTCAAGCGCGTTGGGCACGGAGCTCTCCAAAAACAAATGCCCACCGTCGGCCGCTACAATATGGCGCTGGGCGCAGGCTGTCTGCACCGGTCGCCACAGCACCCCCCCGCCAGTGGTTTGCTCTCGATAAAACACGAAACAATACTAAAAAGATAAAAAAGAAAAACTGTTAGTAAATAATAATCAAAACAACTGAAAATCCCGGAGATGTTCCGGAAAACGGACAGATCTTCCTATTCTCGTCTGCCTTTCGTTTTCTGTGGACTCCGGTCGTTGCTCATCGGCGACGAAATAGGCGGGTTTTAGCCTATCAACCGAAACTCTAACCTCCCTGCCCTTGCATAGGATGAGGAAAGTTTTCTCCCTTCTGCTGATGACCTCGTATGGTCCGTCGTAGGGAGGTTGTAATGGCCGCCTCACTGCGTCGTTCCGAAGGAACACATGCGTGGAAGTCATTAGGTCTTTGTTAATGAAAACCTTAATCCGCGCATGGTTGGCAGTTGCTACTGGCCGCAGGTGCTGCATGCGTTCTCTTAATTCAGACGCGAAGGTAGTTGAGTCTGCGGCGTCTGTTGAGGTGAGGAATTCGCCGGGCAGGCGGATGGGTTGCCCGTATACCATCTCCGCCGCGGTGCCTTTGACATCCTCTTTCCATGCCGCTCTAATTCCCAGAAGGACGATCGGCAATGCGTCCAGCCAGCTGTCATCCTCATGGCACATTATAGCAGCCTTCAACTGGCGATGAAAACGTTCAACTAGGCCGTTGGATGCGGGATGATAAGCCGTGGTCCTTAGGTGCGTGATTCCGGTCATCCGCGCGACCTCCCTGAAGACCCCAGACTCGAATTGGCGTCCCTGGTCAGTCGTTACTTGGAGAGGTGGTCCGAATCGGGATATCCATCCGGAAACAAATGTGCGGGCGACGGTCTCAGCAGTGATGTCCTCCATGGGAAATGCCTCCGGCCATCTCGTAAATCGGTCCACACAGGTGAGACAGTACTTCTGCCCCCGTGCGTACGGCAATGGTCCGATGATATCGACGTGGACGTGGTCGAATCTCGAGGCGGCGGCTGCGAAATTGCCGAGCGGTGCGACCGTGTGACGGTGAACCTTCGCCCTCTGGCACGAGATGCATCCTTGAGTCCACTTGCGGCAATCCCTCTGCATGTCAGGCCAAACGTAGCGGGTTGCCACGAGTCTTGCCGATGCTTTTGCCCCAGGATGTGCGAGAGAATGCAGAGAGGCAAATACCTGGCGACGGCAAAGTGCCGGCACGAAAGGTCTCGCTGGTTTGGTGGAGAAATCACAATACAGGCTGTTGGGTGAGCCCGGGATTGTGACCTCTCGCAGGTCGAGTGATGAACCTGAATCTAGCAGCGCCTTGAGTTCCACATCCTCCCGTTGGGCGGTTGCCAAAGTCTCCATGTCCATCCCTTGGTGAACAGCTTCAACGCGAGAGAGTGCGTCCGCAACCACGTTATCCGTTCCATCCACATGACGGATGTCGGTGGAAAACTGTCCGATGAAATCTAAATACCGGAATTGTCTAGGGGAACACTTTTCGGGTTTTTGACGAAAAGCGAACACTAGAGGCTTGTGGTCCGTAAATATGGTGAAAGCGCGCCCTTCCAGCATGTGTTTGAAGTGGCGGATGGACCGGTAAATCGCCAACAGCTCACGATCATAAGCGCTGTACATTTTCTCCGCTGGGCTCAACTTTTGGGCGTAGAAACCCAACGGCTGCCATTCACCATCGGGCCGCTGCTGCAATGCGGCTCCTAAGCTGCTATCGGAAGCGTCTGAAAAAAGTGCTAAATCATAGCAAGGATTAGGATGAGACAAAAGCGCAGAATTTGATAAGGAATATTTACAAGTGTCGAAAGCTTTCGTCGCTTCCGAAGTCCACATTAATTCGTCATCACCTTTCACATTGCCCTTCAATAAATCGTTCAGTGGGGCTTGCAATTCGGCGGCTTTGGGAATAAATCGTCTGTAAAAGTTTATCATCCCCAAAAACCTACGAAGAGACTTCGCTGTCTTTGGCACTTGGTAGTCTAATATCGCACGCACTTTCTCATCGAGTGGCTGAGTGCCGCGCTCCGTGACTTTACATCCTAAAAATTCCACTTCATTGACACCGAAAACGCACTTCGAAGGATTGACAAGCACACCATATTCACTTAAACGCGAGAATAGTTTTTCTAAGTGTATCGAATGCTCTTCTTCATTCTCTGACGCAACAAGAATGTCATCAATATATGCATAACAGAAATTCAGCCCGTGTAGCACTTCGTCAATAAAACGTTGAAATGTTTGCGCTGCATTTTGAAGGCCAAACGACATAAATGGGAATTCAAATAAGCCGAACGGCGTTATAATTGCAGTCTTACACACGTCGTCGGGATGCACGGGGATTTGGTTATAAGCCCTCACAAGATCTATTTTGGAGAATATTCTCTTACCTGCGAGGTTCTGAGCGAAATCTTGCATGTTCGGCACGGGATATTTATCCGGTATCGTCCGGGAGTTCAACGCGCGGTAGTCTCCACAGGGGCGCCACTCATCTCCTTTCTTCGGGACGAGGTGAAGGGCCGACGACCAGCAGCTGTCGGATCGGCGGGCGGTCCCAAGGCGAATCATTAACTCGAACTCTTTCTTCGCGATTGAAAGTTTATCCGGAGCCAATCTACGCGGTCGACAAAACACAGGAGGGCCAGGCGTCGTCTTGATGTAATGAACTGTGGAATGAGCAGGATCCTTATGGGTTCCCGCTGGCCTGGTTATTTCCGGGAAACGCTCGAGAATGCAGTGATATTGCGAATTACCCGCGACTGCCTTCACTTGCATTTCACTATTACCGACGAGGCCTCCCGGGACAGAGAGGGTAGTCGTGCTATCTATCAATCGGCGATTTTTAACATCCACTAAAAGTCCGTAATGGCTCAAAAAATCGGCACCGATAATGGGCTTGCTCACATCCGCGATCACGAAACGCCACGTAAAGTCTCTGCGCAACCCAAAATTCAAATTTAATGTCACCCATCCGTACGTCGCGATGGTAGTTTCGTTAGCAGCGAAAAGTTCATAGTTAGTTTTCACTCGCCTGCCACTAACATAATTTCGCGGATACACGCACAAATCTGAACCGGTATCAACGAGATATTGAGTTTTAGTCACTGCGTCAGACACAAAAAGGCGGCGCGAGGACGAGCGGCAGTCGGCTGCCGCATCTACCGACTGGCTCTCTAGTTTTCCGGCACGAAATTGCATGGGGAAACACATTTATGCGCTTTCTTACCGAAATTGATGTGGTACCAGCACATGCCATTTTGCGCGTCGGTCAACGGTGCGCGGGGACGGGAACGGGATCGGCTGCGGGGACGTCGCGGGTATGGAGGGCCTCGTGGCGTCGTCGTCCATCCGGAGGCCATGGCGTCAATCTTCCGCGTCAATTCTTCCACCTGTGCTCTAAGGGCGGCTGTCTCTGCGGCGGCGGTGTCCACGCGGTCGGGCTGCCTCGTCATCTCATGGACCCTGGGTCTCGGAACGAGCTCGTGCACACGGTCGGCCATGAGGGCGAGGGCGTCCAGCTCAATCCCATCTTGAGCAGTAACGATGGGCTGGATATGCTCCGGTATGCGTCCAAGCCAAAGGGAACGCAGGAAACCGTCCGGCATTGTCGCTCCCGCTAGGCTGCGGAGGTGCCTCAAAAATTGGGATGGCTTCCGGTCTCCCATCTCCTCATGCTCGAGAAGCTGCCGGATCTGCTGCTCCTTCGAAACGGAGAGCCTCCTAATAACTTCCTCCTTTATTTTATCGTAACGGCCGGTCAACGGGGGGTTAATTACAATGTCTTCCACCTCGAGCATGTGTCGTGGCCCAAGGAGGTTGACCACGTGGCCGAACTTCGTGCGGTCACTCGTTATTCCGCTCAACTCGAACTGTATCTCTAAATGTGAGAACCATAATGCTGGCTTTTCGTGCCAGAACGCGGGCGCAGCAAAACTAACCTTCTCTACCGCGTGGTTAATGGGTTCGGCGGAAACGTCCATTTTCGCGAAATTACTTCCCTATAATAACACGAACATCACGTCAGGGTCACCACTTTGGGAAGTGGGTTGCGCGTAAATAAACGTTTTCTAAAAGAGACACACTAGTACTGCGTTGCGACGAAAGAATATGCCTTTTATTAAACTGGCTTTGAATATACAGGACAAGATGGCGCGTGCGGCCATAAAGGTTACAAACTGAGACAATTTCAATGTTATCTAGGCGGAGGCCACGATAGGAGTGAGAGCATCTCAAGCGCGTTGGGCACGGAGCTCTCCAAAAACAAATGCCCACCGTCGGCCGCTACAATATGGCGCTGGGCGCAGGCTGTCTGCACCGGTCGCCACAAGGGTATAGCTCACAGGGGTAGCATATCCTATCTCGCTCTAGAGACCAAAAGTGAAGCCAGGGGTAAAGCGGCAAATTGCGCATTTCGCCATGATGGTGATAACTTTTTGTATCTCCCTATACCAATACATTGTTTTTTATGTGATTTTGCGGCTTTGATACAGAGTTATCAAGGTTTGATCGAGTAATTCGAAAGTTTTGGAACACAAAATGTAGTTTGAGCAATGTGTACCGCCAAGTAATTTTATTATTTTCGCATTTCTAAAGCTTTGATAGGTAAATAAGCAGGGGCTTGTTTCTGCCTTCAATATGACCAATTGCAGTGCATTTAGCTGTAAAAACAGATTCGTCATTTTGACAACTTTTAATGCATTGAACCCCAATTATGAATTAGAACAAACATTTGCACAATTGGAAAATCTCTAATTACCATGTTAAGCGATTATAATGTATGATCGAGTAGCTTTATCTCATTGCGGTAAACAATTATTAAGGAATTTTTATGCCATACTTGGTGTAGATCGATTAAAAACTAAGTCAGATTAATGCATTATAATATACATTAAATTAACATTATAATAATCAACGATGTTTTAATACAGTTTTCGGAAGGTTGATAGATGATTTATTTTTATATCGCTCTAGCAGATGACACCGGCATCCGAGAAGTCTACATTGCAGGCATGTTTTATTTTCCATGATGAAAAGAATCAAGAGGACTCTGAGAAAAAAATCAAACATGAACGTTAAGTAAAAGGTTCATTTAAACAATCTGCATCCATGTTATAGGATAGACAAGCTTCTGAGTCCTGCATGAGAGGAAAATAAAACCCCAAAAATTCATGTAGTTAAAGTGGAGCTGGTGAAAAGTTCTCACCAGTGCTCTTTGGGTTGCGTTTTTTTTGGTTTCACTTTCTCGACCTTAGACTCTTCCTGTGGTATTGCTTAATATTTGAAACTCGTTTGCATTTTCTACATAAAGTTTGAGTATAAACCATGTTGGAGGCTCTGTAACAATATTTTGTTGTTTTCTTAAAAATTCATCTATTGATGTGTATTTTAATCAAAATACTATAAAGTTTGACATTTAATAAGTTAATTACTGAAGATTTAGATGTTAATAGAGTCAAATTGGGTTCTTTTATTGGTTATTTTGATATTTGTATATGCCAGTTAGTAATGGATAGCGCGAATTAAACAAAGTTTCTCAGGCTGCTGTCTATTCTATGAAAGGTTATATTTTATGCCTTTTTGGATACGAAGCAAAGTCTGAAGCATTAAAATATGCAAGATTGGCAGTTGAGCTGGATCCTGATGATTTAGGCTTAAGAAGAGGTGCTTGGTACTACCATGCCGGAAAGATTCTTGCACAGATAAGACATTCTGTGAGGTTGGTATTTAATTATATTTCCTCTCTTAGTTTCAAATGTTGAGGTTTCTAACTTTGTACGATAACTGATGGAATTGATTTTCTTTGAACTTAGCATCTTAAGAATAAAAATTAATGAGTGATAATATCATTGATTTATCTATGGCATCAGAGTGTAAGAAATCGGATTTTTTTCTGAAAGAAGCATCATTCGACGTCAGTCATCTAATTCCAAAATTTTCATAGTCAAAGCATTGTTGCAGTCAAGCAGAAAAGTAGTCCATATTATTTTTTAGCATAGTAATTGAAATTTTTTGGATTTCTTGTGTTATGGCATCTGATAGGGCCTCAGGAGTGCATGATTTGTAGATGTAAACCTTAGATTTCAGGTAGCCCCACAAAAAGAGATGAAATAGCTATATGTCAGGCAACATTGAAATGAGTACAAAATCTGTGATACATTGTATGAGGCATGTTAGAAAAGTAATTACCATTTCTCTATAATGCTGCTGTAGTGTGAAAATCCCCACTTGGTGCATTTCTTTGGCTTTGTGCAGAGGTTTGCATTTAATATTTTATTTCATCGTTAGAAATGATTTAGGTCATTGACTCTCTTGCCAATAAAAAAGGCAGTCTGTCATCCAATTCTTTGATGCAAAAAATATGAAAACAGCTGACATTCATTGCCAAATCTGTAAGATTTATAGTGAAAATGTGATGAGTGATGAAATGGTAATTTAGAAAGTGGGTGCTACACTTTAATGAAGGGCAAACACATTTTCATGACAAAGAAAGAGTGGGTGACCTTCTTGCATTTATCAGGTTTGTTATCTGGTAATTAATTGCTACGAAAAGTTGACAAAAATTCGGCAAAATCATTGTCCACTTAACAACCACCACATAGCACCTTCTGAATACAGCATGTTTCTTCACATGAAGCAGTCCTTACGTTCAGTGCTACAAAAATGATGGTTGTAAAAATATGCCGTCAATCAAAGGATTTCTTCGTTGGCGGTAGATTTTTATAAAGCAGGGTTTCAAAGTGTGGTGTTCGATTTGATAAATGCTTCAAAAAGATGGAAACTTTGTAGAATAGTAGTTTAAATTAGTTACTTTCTAATGAAAAAAAAAGATTTTTTTGTACAAGCCGGTTTTACTTTTTTGCACCATCACAGCACTTACTTTCCTACTCAAACATGCCTGTTACATCATACCCATTTTGATAAAGGTCTCAAAAACAAAGACGCGATGTTCTATCATACTGTATAGAAATGGCATCTGTCAGCAAGTAATTGGCAACAATTCAGCATGAGCTAGTTCCTCTACCTCCTCTTTCATAACCATTCCAAATACATTCTACCTCCCTGCCAGAACCTATAGATGATGATTTTGTCATGCCTATGGCCTTTTTTGTAGGATGTAATAATTCTATGGTAATAATAGGAAATGTTTTAATTACACCTCCTGGGATCTGGTTCAAGGATTGTGAATTATAAATTGGGTTATTTTATTAGATTAATGTTTAAATATTACTGAATGGATTTCACTTCAGAATAATTGACTCCAAGAATAAGTTTCTACGAACTACATTTTCTTTTTGCATACTGCTGTAATCTGAATCAATCTAAAATTATTCTTACAGATGCCATCTGTTGAAGAAATAAGATTTCTGGAGAAGTTTGTAGAGAAAGACCCTTTCCTGGTTCATTTAACTTTCCTAGCAGAAACTTACAGGGAGTTAGTCAGGGCTAGCCGTAGATTACCATACCATGAGAGAGAACCAGAATTTCACTACCAGACATTGCTAAAAAAAGCCAAGAGAATGCATGAAATTTGTGTTAATGATAAAAGTGCATCCGTTGCTGTGTTAGTTAGGTATGTATTCTCTGCTTGATCAGTTGCTTCGTGGATGTCTGTATCTAGATGATTGAATAGTTGTAGAATATGCTACGGCAAATTTTGTTCTTGAATGCATATCTGCGTTAATTCATTTTGTTTTCAAAACTTGATTGAGATTCAAAACTTTTTGCTATCCAAACCAAATTAGTTTAAGAAAAAATTCCTCTGAGTCTTTGTTGTATCACTTGGTACTGACTGCCCTCTGGTTTGTGCCATTGTTTGAATGTCCTGCGAGACTCAATTTTACTCAGGATATAGTCATCACTTTATTTACTTTCCCATGTAAATGCGTGAATTCTCTTCACTATCAGTTCAGTCACTGAAAAATACACTTGTGTTTTTCACATACTATGGAGAACAGAAAATTTCAATCACCATCTTTTTTAAATTTTGTTTTTGTTAGTACTAGATTCCTCTTTAACTAAGTTTAATGTATGAATATGCAAAGTTGACTTTCAATTCTTGTGAATTTAAGATTTGTAATTTCATTTGTCTTTTCCTGAATGACACATTCTTTTATCAATGTCTTATTGTTAGATCTTAACTTCACTGATAACTTGGAAAGGAAAGGAAATGATTAAGTTTGCCTTAATTCAACTTGAGTTAAATGCTTTTCAGGTAGATACTGTTATGGTACAATGATCTATGAATTGCCATTCATTTCATGGTGTGGTCAAGATTTATTTTATTTCCTATGTATACCTAAGATATAGTGTTTAATGTTATGCAAGCAGGGTAGTTTTAAATGGCTATGGTATGCATGCACCAATACCTCAAAAATCACAAGCATCTTAAAACTAATGAATGATTACGAACTGATGTTCACGAAGGTTTGAAAAATAACCATGCTTAGTTTATAATTGTAATTGTCATGTTTATCTCATGTTATCTTATGCCATTTTTCAACCTGTGTTGAAGTTTGGGAGAACACAGGATTTTTTATGTTAAGAAAAGGTGTTATTTCATTTTTGTGGTTATGATTATTAATTCTTCTTAGCTAAGTGTTCTGATATTGTCATGTTTTTTTAACAGCTGTGGAATGGGTCTAATAAAGCTCCCAAGACATTTAAGAAATGTTGAACTTGCTAAGGAAGCCTTTCAAAGAGCAATGATGAATTCAGGAAGTAGAAGAGCCACTATTGGTATGGGATATTTGTTTGATTGGTGCTTGGATGATTACAAGGAAGCATTGTATTATTTTGAGAAAGCATATTCTAAAAATGCCCTCAAAGCAGGAGTGGAAATCATAAAAGTTTGTTTTAATTTCATTTTCTCTAAATAATTATACTTGATGCAGCAATAAATGTACAATTTATTGTCATTACTTCACTTACTTTTTAAATAGGTGAAATACAAAATTGACCATAAGTACAACCCTCTGGAAGATTGTGACAAGTACATTAAAGACCTTGAAGGTATGTTGGAAGCAAGACAAAAGTATGAATTAACTGTTGCCTATTGTATGATTAAAGCTGAATACCTTTTGGTTGAAAGAAAAGATTTGTTGGCTGCTGTTGGAGAATGGAAGATTGCTATGAATCAACATTATGACTCAAAGTATTTATGGGTAAGCATGTACTTGAAATGAAACTTTAAGTTAGTTGTTTCTAATATATAGGTATGTTTTAAACTATTTTTAAATACTAATTACAATTTATTAATTGTTAAACTACTGCTTAGCAAGAAAGATAAAATGTTATTAATTGCTGAAATTTGAAATTTCTAGTGAAAATAATTTATTATCTTTAAATTTATTGTTTATGAATTATTACTCAATATTAACAGTATTATTTTTGCAGCTCATTGAAGATGTATCAGGATACTAAATTTTGAACATGTGTTGTTGCAAATCAAGTAAGACATAGCAGACATTTTGTAGAAAAAATGTTAGTAGTAGCAGTATATTTTAAAGTGCTACAACAGGTAAGGTCATTTTGCTCATTTGCCCTATCTGTAATCAATCCTGGGAATGTTTGCTAGCTATCAAATATATGTATTTGGGTGTTCAAATGTAAAGGTACGAAATGACACTGTGGGTATAGTTGAAGTCTCAATCCAAATTAAACACTAGAGGCCTGAGCACGATTATCCCACTGTTAAACAAGCCAAAGGATTCCCTGTTCCCAGAATTCCTGTGGCTGTGGCAGGAGCAGGTCCTTCACTGATTTATTGTGTGCTCTGTCCAATTGACGCAGCAGTGCCTGTAAGGGCATAAACGCATTCACATTGCAAATTTCAACGATTGATCAAATTTCTGACTGTGGAAGGTGTTAAACAGGCTGATATTCATCTCTAGATGGTGGCCGTATATGGGGGAGACTGTGTCCGACAAGTCCACTGCTACACCATAATGTGCATTCACACGTCTCTAGGGTCACACAAAGTGTACTGGCCAAGTTCAAGAAGGAACAGCTGAAGCATCCTCCCTACAGCCCAGAATGTCACCCTGTGACTTCCATCAGTTTAGTCCGCTAGGCAAACATTTCAAAGAAACTCGGTTGACAAGTTTAAGGACACAGTGCAGGACTGGCTCTTATTCTTGGTTCAGGGAATCCTTGTCCTGAATTGGACGGAACACACAATCAATCAGAGAAGGACTTGCTCTTGTCATAGCTACAAGAATTCTGGGAACAGAATTCTTCAGCTTTGAAAATAGTGGGGTAGTTGTGTTCAGGCCTCTGGTGTTTAATTTGGATTGAGACTTCAACTATACCCACAGTGTCATTTTGTACCTTTTCATTTGAACCCCCGAACAAATGATCAATCTATAACCTAACCTTAAAAAGAGAAACCAATTCTTTTATTTAATTGCTCTACTTCCATTACTAAGTATTTGGGTATATGATGCATAGGTGCTATAAAAAGTTTGTAAAAATAGCGAGGTAAGTGAGTGAAACTACAGGTATCTAAAATATTCATTATTAGGTATTACGTATCATGTAGCTTTTGGAGATACTGTAAAAATAGAGGAATTAGAATATTATTGCAGCAATAATAAAAGTTGGTTTAATTTATGGAGCAGATATTGGAAAATGTCAATAATTGAAATAGTTTATCTATGCATGTTCACCGATGCATTTTGATTGACCTATCAGTGATAGATTTCTCACACAAAGTTTGATAGAGCCTCTTAAACAACCAAGGAGTCATTCTACATATATTTCAGCTGAAAGATGTTTATCTTCTTTAAAATTGTTTTCTCGAGTTTTCTATATCTTTGTTTTGATGACTTAATTTTTTCTTTTGTATTTTATCTGCATGGCTTTGGAGAAAGCAGATTTTTTTAATTCTACCATATTCTATTTTCATTATTACATGTATTTTCTTTTAGGAGTCTAAATGCTTTTTTGCGAGCAATTCCCATCTCAAATTATGCAATTTGATATCTATGGAGATAAAAAAGGCACTAGAAGAGAGAAAATTTGTTGGTATCGATGAAATTTATCTCAAGGAAACTTTAGAAAAGTTTCCATCAAAATGCAAGGACTATGATGACAGGAAAGTAAATATTCCTTTAATGAAGAGAAAGACATTCGAGAACACTCGTGTGGCTTAATTTTAAATATACAGGTTCAGTGAGTATTTTTGTATTTTATATCTATGGAATAATTTTATGCTTATACTAAGATATTCAAGTAATGTATTTTGATTCGAAACAAACTTAAACATTGATATATTCAATCTAACTCCACAAGAGTTTTTGTATAGATTTGTAAGGTCTGCTTTGGATAGATTTTTCATGTCTCATTTTTTACCTTATAAATCTTCAGAGATGTCTTATGACCAGTGGCGGATTTAGTGGGGGGGGGGGGGGTATGGGGGCTGTAGCCCCCCTAAGTCGTCACAGTAAAAAAAATGTATCATCATTCATACTATTGAGATGTGAAGAAAATATTGTTTATCTAATCTATCTACTACTTATAATTCAAATATGTATACTGAGTTTAATTTTATAAAATTTCTTACAAAAATCGATAAATAGAAAATGAATCTTTAATTCCAGCTCTCAAGCCCCCCCCCACAGCTCGATCCTAGATCCGCCGCTGCTTATGACATGTGTATTACATTTGCAGTGTACCACTGAATCAATGTACCAGGGTAGTCAAAAACAATATGGTAAAGCTATTTCTAAGAGGAGATAACTAAAAGAATTATAATGTGTAACCAAGGGGTAATAAAAGGGATAGACAGCTCTAGCCTTGGGCGTACTTGCCTGCTTGGACTCAGTGAATTTGCTAGTGCAATCATGTGATACATTAAACATAGTCTGCATCCACTTCCATCAAAATTTTGTCACTTATTTATCCAAATTATATATGTACTTTTCTTAAAACTTCTCTGAGTTTAGGAGTGGATTAGAGAGGTATGCAATGAAATTGCTTCATTCCTCAATTTTTAGCTTCTTTGTTATCTTTCTATGGTTTTTAGGTGTACATTAATCTGAGTTGGTATCAAATGAATAAGTCAGTGTCCATAATTCTGTCCCCTTTTTGTTGGTAGCCTTTAGTTGACATCAGAGTAGTTAATGCTGAGAGCAGAATTTTAAGTGGATAATTTTTTCAAGTATCAAGTGTGAAGTATAAAATATCAGAAATATTAAGTACGATAGGGACTGGCAATGATCAAAATGATTCATTTGCAACTATACTATGTACTTAAGATGCAATAAGAAGAATTTTATTTTTTAAATTTTTTATAGCAGAAGTTATATCATATCTTTGATAAAAAATCTTTTGATAATAATAAGATATTATTTACATCTTAAATTCAGGTTTTATTTCCAGCCTGAAGGGTTTAACTGTGTTAAAACAGTTTATAAAGGAACTATTGGCATAAAAGCCTTTACATCACAGAAAGCTACAATGTTAAGAAGAAAGAAAGCACTCAAGTGATTCCATCACTGTGTTAGTGTCAGTTTCATTTATATCATATCAAGAACATATCTAATTCATGTGCACTATATTTGACTGTTGACAATAAAAACAGAGATAATGTTTGATGTGGAGAATTATTCCTGTTGTATTTTCAAAATGTTAGTTTATTTTACCAATATTGTCTCTCTAATAGCTCTACTCGGAGTTCTATTTCAAAGTCTTTCTCTGAAATAATTAGCCATTACAATGATTCTCAGTTTATTAAAAGTTGAATACATACCTATTTCTTCATCATAGCTATTACTCTATTGAAGATCTTGTATGGTCTTTTGAGAATTTCAGATATAAAAGAATATCATTAAATCAATTGAGTTTGATTACTATTCACAATATTGTTAAGCAGATTCTTTTATTTTGAAAAGAGAGTGCTTAAAAATTTTTATAATTCACTATTTACTAAAGTGGAAATACATTCCTTAAGGCAATTGTTTATAATTGAAATAAATCTTCATTTTACAAAAATTGAACTGCGGTTTACTTGTGATCCTATGGCCTATTTTTTGGCAAAACTTCAAATTATATTTATTCAGGAAAAGCAATTAGCCCATGTTACCTGTATAAATGGCCTGCAAGATTATTAAGGAATTATAAACAATTATTAGGCATATTATTATTTGATAATTATGCATTAAGCTCATTAAATAAAGGAGCTTCAAAGATTCTTCGAAGCATTTGCTAACTAAAATGAATTGTGATGTTCTTTTAACAATAATTCCTTGCATAGTAGAAAGAAGATTTCATAGAATTGATTGAGGAAGCTGTAACTTGATGGAATTCAACTATGCAGAAATGGTGGAAATTAGGAAGATAAAATTTCAACAAAGTTTTTTTTAATGCGACCGGTTATAACAATTACTCAACCCTGAGTTAGAGTCTGAATTGGGTGAAAATTGCTTTTATCGGTCTCATCCAGGGCATCAAACAAGAACCATACCAAAAATACAAAAAGGATATTTTTGGTTGCAGTGGAGCATAACCCAAACCAAAAAGACGAAACATGGCGAAACCGTAAACCAATATTAAATTCAATCCTTCAGTTCAGTAGACAAAGTTTATATGAAAGAATGATCACTGTCAACATGCCCTCAACCCCGCCATAGGTCGCTCGGAACAAGATGATAGAAATTTTGGAAATGACCATGAGAACGAGGTGGAATAACTGACAATAAAACTTGGTATCTCCCCCTGAACCTTCCATGATTCAGTGCAGTACATGGGTGTTATCTGATGAAATGGTCACAGATTATCTAAGTTTAGCATTGGCTGTAACTCACATCTGAATCATAAACCCTCATTATTAAATTTAATGAATTAATTTTTAAAATCACACTTTTCTTGTAATGTTTTATTCGAATTTAAATAATTGTTGTCTATTGGGTTACCTAAAATGCTTATGGGCAATGATGGGATGAAGAAATATAGATTCAAACTGGCTCATTGATAGTAGCCGGAGTGAAACTGGAGCCAAACCGAAATTTTGTATTTTGAGTGAAATCGAACAAAAAAATATTACAGTTTGATGCCCTGGTCTCTCCCTGATGTTGATGCTTGGTCTCATCAGCTATTCGATTGCCAACTCACTCCCTCCTTTTTTTGACCAGCTTTCTTTATGACCCACAACATCAGAAAATCTCTCCTCCACAATCAAGGTAAACTCGATGATTCCCTCGAATCCAGGGTCTATAAATTAACTTTTGAAACTTGCTAGGCAATTATCATTGGGTAAATAGACTACTGTATATGCCGGCGTGTAAGTAGGCCTTAGAAGCGTTATGACATGCTTTCCTAATAAAAGAGTTGAAATAATAAATCATATTCATATCTTTAAAATAAATTTGACGCATATTTATTTTTCGCAGATTATATTCAATTTTTCAAACGTATTTTTATTTTACAAAAATTTACTAGATATTTATCAATGTTTTCTTTTTACAAATGAAGATCGATAGTCACATCATGGTTTGATTTGTTTATATAATTGTTATTACTCAACTTAGAGTTAGGAGTTAATGGAAGATGTTTACTATTAGGGAAGATTTTCATGTGAAATTCATATTTCTCTATCGTATAAGTTTCGATTAATCTTAACGAAATTCGAATTTTGTTTTTAGAATATATAATAAACGAGAGGTTCGTTGGTTGCTTGACATGTTGTAACTTGTAAGTTTTCCCGTAATAGCCACTAAATGTTTTGCAATAGTTCTATTTCCATAACAGTTTCGCTATGAATTAAAAATTGCATTCGAAGAGATTGAAAGTTGCTTAAAGAAGAAAGTGACGATGAGACAATTACGTGTGATAGATTTCTATAATGATAATTCTCATGAAGAGATCTTTTTCAGTGCGTCACTCTTGAGAATCTTGAATTATTTTCCAATCGATGGAATAATAGAGTAAACAAATGGTATCGAAGTTCATTGCATGTCCATTCGATGAAAAGCCTAAATTTGATTTTTGTAACTTTAGATAATACAATAAGATAGAATTTCATCAGAAACTTTTGCTTTTGAATTCATCGTACATTATTTGAACACAAGGTAAGTATTTAAATGGATTTATATTATTATAAAAAAGTATTATTTTGAAGATTAAGCCATTAATCTTTAGAAATTTATGAATGTCGTTGAGTTAATTTTATTTCGGATATGATCTTCGGCTAACAAACTAAACTACATTTAATTTCTTACGTGATTTGAAATACAATGGATCAATCCGTAAATAAACAAATGCAATAAGGTTTATAAACCACTGAATCAATTCCGCTGGCCTGTGGAAGGTTTCAAAACCAATTCATACCCTCCACAATTTTTGCTTGTTCGGCAGATAGTTGGCGTAACAGGCGCACAATCGCCCATATATGGTGATTATAATCACAATCACATCATCACACACAATTCATTTCTTGGAATTTGATCAGTCTGGTCGTGACTACCAAGGGGAGTAGATGTACGAAGAGTGGTATTCTGTGGTACGAAGTTTCCGCAGTGATGCTCTTCCGGTATCGTCAGTGAGGCATGCTTCTCATCTAATTCGTCTCACAAGGTAAGTGATACTGAGTAAATTCAAAGTAGGTACTTGTATGTAAAAAAATTCCTCAAACTAGCAGCAGACTTCGAGAATGAGGCATCATGGGTTGTGAGAAGGGTTGGCACGGATGGCAAGAGCCATTTACCCATCCAAACGAGTGTGACCTCCAGGAAGGGACTATAACACAGCAGTCGCAAGAAGTCCCTCCGCGCTGAAACTCAGCGAGCCTGTCGAAGTAATGGTACCTTTTTCGAGAGATAATCACAGTAAGCCTGTTCTTAAGTGCAGAATATTTTATGTTGTAGATTCCGATTCTTCTCATCCAGATCAAATTTTATTCTAGAATGATCGGCGTTAAGTTTTCCCGTCAATTTTCTATATTTATATATTGATTCCTTTTTCATGCTCCTTTTGGTTTAGGTAATTTGTAGGTTAGCTTAATTAGATTCTGACTTTGTGGAAAACATCAGAAGATGATAGTAAATAAGTCCTTCCTTTTTGACGACTTATTAGTAACCTCTCTTATTGAGATGCTGATGAATGCACCACTTTAACATAATGACTTTAATCCTGAACAGCGTTCAGACCATTTTAGTGTTTTCCAGTCTATTTGCTATCTTTGGGTTTACTGTCCTTCTGTTTTGGTTTCGTAAAATATTTTGTGTATTTGATTGGGAAAATCCAAACCAGTGATTTTCTTTAAAGCTGGAATTCCATAACCGGTGTCGAGGTTCAATATTGATTGTCATTTTTGAGATGAAATCAAACTAAATTCGTTTGCCAGTAATTTAATTTGAATAAATTTTGATACGAGTTCCATGCTAATCTTCGGCATCGAATTTTACTTAGAGAATGGTTTTCCCTTCAAGCTGGGGTCATAATATCTTTCATAATCGTCTTGTGATTTATTACATCGATTTGACTGAGAGTGTGCAGATTCATTTAATATATGATTATGCAACGGATTTGCACAAATTTTACAGGGCACATTCATCGCTTAAAAATAGTGGACATTTGTCAGACTGTTTAACTCAATGACCTATCGATAAAAATATTTCAGCATTAAGGGTAATTCAATCGCCTGATGTACTAGCACATTGCATGGTAAGTAGTGAGAAAATCTGCTAGCTTAGCTAAATCCTTCAACTGAAATGTATGTAGAATGACTCCATGGTTGTTTAAGAGGCTCTATCAAACTTTGTGTGAGAAATCTATCACTGATGTGTCAATCAAAATGCATTGGTGAACATGCATAGATAAACTATTTCAATTATTGATATTTTCCAATATCTGATCCATAAATTAAACCAACTTCTATTATTGCTGCTATAATATTCTAATTCCTCTTTTTTTACAGTATCTCCAAAAGCTACTTGATACGTAATACCTAATAATGAATATTTTAGATACCTGGGCGTCAATTTTGTAATAATTCCATTACGAGCGGAATGGAATTTCCGAAATTCCGCCACCAGGCAATATTCCGAATGGGATGGAGTTTGTGGAATTTTACGAATTTGTAAGCGATTTCCGCGTACGAGCGGGAGGAGTAATTCCACTCGAAAGGATATCGCGTAGTTTCTCCAGTTTTTCCACTTCGCTGTCTTGCTTGACTAATTTCTCATCCATGCGCATGCGCATTGATGAGAATTGGTAGTCTGCTAGCTCTTAGTTCGTTTATTTTGATTTCTTTAACATCGTAATATAATCGAGGGGAGACAATGACAGCTAATAATTTCATGCAGGATTATTCATAAATGCACATAGAAGCAATTTAGCGTATAACCAGTGAATGGGTTGCACTTCAATAATTTATGGCGATGATTGAATCTTTCATGTGCGATTGTATATATGGATATTTTCAATGTTTCATGCATAAGAAAAGGTATTATTGGGTGAACTTGAGTACCATGATAATTGTTGGTAATATTGTGAAATGAGGAGGGTATACTTCCCTTTATAATGACAAAATACTTTCGGAGACTGAATGAATATAGTTTCAAAGTGTAGCCCATGTTGCACTTTCGATAACATGTCGTTCTTGGAGTTACTTTGTTCGTATTTTGAAAAAGACATAGCAAGAAACTTATAGAAAGTCCATAACGCATTACACCTAGTTATTGTGTAGTCAATAGCTATACTTCACTCAGTGCAAGATGAGAAACTTGAGACTTTTTGAGGTCATCAAATCTAAACTTTAAAGAATTGAAATTTTACCTTATAGGTAAAATTTCACTGAAAGTGAAATTTTACCCTTTTATAAATGTATCTTCCGTTCTTTTGTTATTATAGAATATGTATGACTTTTGAAAAGGGCAATACATGCCCGTGAAATAAACTATCATTATTATGATTTTCGGTTACATTTTTCATTTTACAGGGCAAAATACTTTTCCATCTTTTTTATGAAAAGACTGCAATATTGTTTTATTAATTTGTATCATTTATGAATATTGTAGAGTATTACTTCGGTGGATTTTGGTATTGTAGCATGGCATTAAATACATCAAATCATCATATCAATAAATAATACTCATTCAATTTATTTCACTGTAAAACCTATGCACCAAAAAGAAGTTTCAAGCACCCTTAACCGATGACGCAATAGATGCGTATTTGCATTCAATGCTAGGCGGCTTCTCCATTTTAGGGTGAATTTCGGTATTTCGTGTAGTTTATAACATGGCAGCGTAAGTATTGATGAAAAAGTATTGAAAAGAACGAGTTTTATGTTGTATTCAGCGAGTGGATCTCTTTACATGATGTAATTGGATCGTTTGGTCCCTTGCATCGTTAAAAAAACCTTTCATCGAGAATGTTTATTATGTTATTTGTCTTTACTTAATGGGCATATTTTAAGTTATACAATAATTGTATTTGAAATGTACTGTTGATTATGAATGTAATCCCAACCGTTGGAATTCTAATACGATTAAAACGTGCTCTTTGTATTTACAATTGAAACTTCTCTTTGAGGTTTATTCATTCCATTATGAAAGTTCTCTTTTTGTTCATTGAGTCATCGAGTTTCTTTTGGTATGATATAAAACTTAAAATTGCTCAAACTTATTGGTTAGGGTATACACAAAAATAGGCAGCACATCCTCTTTCAGGGCTTGTTAGCATTGAATGACTTATAGTGTAATTCATTAACTGAAGTGACATATTCTAGTAATTTGATAAGTCACGGGTTTTTGTTTGCTATTTTTAAATATAACGTATATCTAATGAATTACTGCAATAATAAATCAGTCAGGGCGTCAATTTTGTAATAATTCCATTACGAGCGGAATGGAATTTCCGAAATTCCGCCACCAGGCAATATTCCGAATGGGATGGAGTTTGTGGAATTTTACGAATTTGTAAGCGATTTCCGCGTACGAGCGGGAGGAGTAATTCCACACGAAAGGATATCGCGTAGTTTCTCCAGTTTTTCCACTTCGCTGTCTTGCTTGACTAATTTCTCATCCATGCGCATGCGCATTGATGAGAATTGGTAGTCTGCTAGCTCTTAGTTCGTTTATTTTGATTTCTTTAACATCGTAATATAATTGAGGGGAGACAATGACAGCTAATAATTTCATGCAGGATTATTCATAAATGCACATAGAAGCAATTTAGCGTATAACCAGTGAATGGGTTGCACTTCAATAATTTATGGCGATGATTGAATCTTTCATGTGCGATTGTATATATGGATATTTTCAATGTTTCATGCATAAGAAAAGGTATTATTGGGTGAACTTGAGTACCATGATAATTGTTGGTAATATTGTGAAATGAGGAGGGTATACTTCCCTTTATAATGACAAAATACTTTCGGAGACTGAATGAATATAGTTTCAAAGTGTAGCCCATGTTGCACTTTCGATAACATGTCGTTCTTGGAGTTACTTTGTTCGTATTTTGAAAAAGACATAGCAAGAAACTTATAGAAAGTCCATAACGCATTACACCTAGTTATTGTGTAGTCAATAGCTATACTTCACTCAGTGCAAGATGAGAAACTTGAGACTTTTTGAGGTCATCAAATCTAAACTTTAAAGAATTGAAATTTTACCTTATAGGTAAAATTTCACTGAAAGTGAAATTTTACCCTTTTATAAATGTATCTTCCGTTCTTTTGTTATTATAGAATATGTATGACTTTTGAAAAGGGCAATACATGCCCGTGAAATAAACTATCATTATTATGATTTTCGGTTACATTTTTCATTTTACAGGGCAAAATACTTTTCCATCTTTTTTATGAAAAGACTGCAATATTGTTTTATTAATTTGTGTCATTTATGAATATTGTAGAGTATTACTTCGGTGGATTTTGGTATTGTAGCATGGCATTAAATACATCAAATCATCATATCAATAAATAATACTCATTCAATTTATTTCACTGTAAAACCTATGCACCAAAAAGAAGTTTCAAGCACCCTTAACCGATGACGCAATAGATGCGTATTTGCATTCAATGCTAGGCGGCTTCTCCATTTTAGGGTGAATTTCGGTATTTCGTGTAGTTTATAACATGGCAGCGTAAGTATTGATGAAAAAGTATTGAAAAGAACGAGTTTTATGTTGTATTCAGCGAGTGGATCTCTTTACATGATGTAATTGGATCGTTTGGTCCCTTGCATCGTTAAAAAAACCTTTCATCGAGAATGTTTATTATGTTATTTGTCTTTACTTAATGGGCATATTTTAAGTTATACAATAATTGTATTTGAAATGTACTGTTGATTATGAATGTAATCCCTGATGAAAGGTTATTTGGTTCTTAAATAAAAGTCCAAAGGCACGATTTGGATATTAAAGATTGTATTGGATAAAGAACTTACATACTGCGATACAAGCATTCGAACATGCGTCAACAACAACCGGAAGTTGAGAGTAAGACAAAAAAGAAACGGTTACTCACATACCACCAACATAATAAGCTTACACTTACACATTACCAACAGTAGAGAAATGTAAGTTGTTCTTCTAACACTCCGCCTCAACTTATATTTTACACGAAAGAAAAAAAATCAAAAAAGGAACAGCAATACACAACAACAATGATTATTACAAATACAAAATAATATTTACACATGCAGCGAAATCATTCCAATTTCTGAACACAGTTTAAGGAACTGCTTAGAAGATAAACCTTTGGTTAGAATGTCAGCCTTTTGGTCTTCAGATGCAATATACTGTAAACACATTATATCATCATTGCATAAATCTTTAACAAAATGAAATTTTACATCAACATGTTTCTGTTTGCAATGATTTGGTCTCCCAACTAAGTGAATACAAGGCTGATTGTCTTCATGAACAACAACAGGACCTTCAAAACTTATATCTAATTCAAAGAGTAAATTTCTTAACCAAACAAGTTCTGCTCCTGCAAGAGAAAGAGCAATGTATTCAGCTTCTGTTGAAGATAAGGCAACTGTGGCCTGTTTTCTGGTGGCCCAGGAAACAATCCCACCAAATACTTCAAACAGATACCCTGCGGTTGATTTTCTATCAATATCACCAGCCCAGTCTGAGTCTGCATAGCCAACCAATGCTGTTGAAGTCTGAGGAGAGAGTAGCAGGCCAAGATTTAATGTTCCTTTGATATACCTGAGAATCCTTTTTAGACCCTTCCATTGAGGTTCTGTGGCATTTGATTGATATCTGCTGAAGAAATTAACAGCAGCACTTAAATCAGGTCTAGTGGTAGTCATTACATACATTAAACATCCAACCAACTCACGATAGGGTTTCTCTTGCACAATACAAGGTCCAACTAAATCCCTAGGAGGGCTAACTTCCATGGGAGTTGACACTGACTTACAATCACTCATATCAAATCTTTTAAGAAGATTTACCAAATAGGAGTTTTGGCTTAGAATTACTCCCTGATCTGTCCAAGACACTTTTATACCAAGGAAGTTTGATAATGTGCCCAAGTCCTTAATTCTGAATTCAGACAACAAAGAATTTTTAACTACATCAAGCTTACTCATTTCATTCCCAGCCAAGATGATGTCGTCAACATAAAGTAGTACACATATTAATGAAGCACCATCTTTACGAGTATATAAACAGGAATCATGTTTGGATTGAATAAATTTCAGCCTCTTCATGAAGTTATTAAACTTTTCATTCCAAGCTCGAGGGGCTTGCTTAAGTCCATATAAGGCTTTCTTTAACTTGCACACTAGTTGTGTACCATCATCCATCCCTTTGGGCTGCTTCATATAAATTTCTTCTTTAAGGTCACCATGAAGGAAGGCATTCTTTACATCTAATTGTTGAGCAACCATGCCCTTATATTTGACCACAGCCAGAAGAGTTCTAAACGTAGTTAGCCTTGCAACTGGGGCATATGTCTCAAAATAGTCAAATCCTTTCCTCTGACTACATCCCTTAATTACAAGCCTAGCCTTATATTTTTCCTCACCATTTTGCCCTGCTTTTATTCTAAATACCCATCTACTATCAATGGCTCTTTTATCAAGAGGCAATTCCACCAATGTCCAAGTATTATTTTCTTTGAGAGCCTTTACCTCCTCATTCACAGCACAATACCATAATTTCTCGTCAGCTCTACCTGTTATATCGTCATATGTTTCTGGCAAGTCAGAAACAAAGGTCTCAGCAGAAAGAGCAAAATTAACTTCTTCAGAGTCATGTAGCACAAAGTCATTTAAATAGGCAGGGGGATGTCTTAACCTACCACTTCTGCGAAGGTCATTACCCTCAGTCTCCAACTCCATATTGTCTTCTCTTGTTGGTTCTGCATCTGAGTTTGGTGCTCCGCCTGATCCTGTTGCATCTGCCTCAGATATTGGTTCCCAGGAAGAATCAAGTGCCTCCAGATTACAGTGGTCATTTTCCAATGGAAAGTTCTCCTTTGCAGCTTCATAATCACTTTCCCAGTCTACAAATTCACAAGACTTAGTAAATTTACTTTCATCAAATTTAACATCCCTCCCTGAAATAACTTTCCTGTCAGATTGACTCCAAAGCCTGTATCCATTATGGCAGTACCCAACTAAGTAACATTTTAAAGATCTGGACCCAAATTTTCCTTCGAGTTTAACATCAGGAGGGCGAAGATAAGCAACACAACCGAAGGTCCTAATTTTGCTTACATCAACTCGTTTTCCAAACCACTCCTGAGCAGGCAGACTATTCTTAAGGGCTTTGGTGGGACTTCTATTAATGAGATACACAGCAGTTAAGACAGCTTCATTCCAAAGGGTCTTAGAGAGCCCAGAATTAATTATCATGCATCTTGCCTTTTCTACCATAGTCCTGTTCATTCGTTCAGCCACTCCATTCTGTTGAGGAGTGTATCTTATTGTGAACTCAAATTGAATACCCTTCATTTCAAAAAAATCTTTCAATTCCTTGGATATAAATTCACCCCCATTGTCACAGCGAAATCTACTCATCTTAGAATTATGATGGGCTGAAGCCATTGCCTCATAAATTTTAAAATAATGAAACACTTCAGATTTTGAGGTAAGAAAATAAACAGCAGTAAAATGAGTATAGTCATCAATAAAGCTTAGAACATAGCGCTTACCATTCCATGAGACAGGATTGATGGGACCCATTACATCACTATGGACAAGTTCTAATGGCCTTGTTGCTCTAACTCTCTCCTGTGAATGGGGTGATTTCACAAGTTTGCCTGCAATACATGTCTCACATACCTTTTCATTTAAAACCTTTTCAGCACCTTTACCTATGCTTAGGCCATCTACCATTTGTTCAAGTTTTTCTAAATTTGATTTTCCAATATGGCCAAACCTTTCATGCCATATCTTGGATTCGGATTCTGTTAATTTCGCTTCCCCTATTTCCTTGGAGAGCTCAAATTCAAGTTCATACAGTTTATGCTTCCTTACCCCAACAGCCACAGGAACTTTGCCTTTCATTATTATTGCTTTTCCATCACTAAACACAACATCAAAACCAGCTTGATCTAATTTCCTAACAGATAATAAATTTAACTCTAGATCAGGTACAATCATCACATCACGAACAATTACCTTCACAGGCTTACCATCAACAAATGATTTTACAGAAACGTCCCCAAATTCTTTTGCAACTAAATACTGGCCTGACTTTGCTACTTTAATTTGAAGAGGAGAAGGCAATGACTTAATGTTCTTTACAAATTCTTTACTGTTTATCAAATGTTCACTAGCTCCTGAATCTAAAAACCAACTTAGACAATTAGGCCTCTCTCCATGCACAGCTGAAAAAGAATACTCCACTTCTACCTCAGCTCCTACTGCATTGGCCCGTCCAAACCTCCTTCTGTTGTCCGACGCTACAGGAGGATTCCTGCAGTCCCTTCCCTTGTGTCCTGGTTTCCCACAGTTGTGGCACAGGAACGGGAATGGAACCGTCGACTGCCGTCCAAAGCTGTTACCTCTGAAGCCCTGGTTGTTGAAGCTGGGTCTCCTGGGATGATTCGTATTCCCGACATTCCTTCCTCCACGAGTTGCAAATGCCATGCTGGGCTGTACCTCTCTCGAATGCTGCGTCCTGGACATCAGCAGCGATTCTTCGTCTAACAGCCTTCCTTTGACGATCTCCATCGTAATGAGCCTAGGATCTGCTATCGATAGAGTCTCTAGACTGCTTACCACCGTCTTGAATTCATTAGGAAGAGACTGCAAAAGAATCAATACTTTCTCCCTCTCTTCTATGATACCTCCGGCATTCCTTAATTCCCGCAACAGCTTATCAAACCGGAGAAAGTATTCATCAAGCGATTCCCTCCGAGGATTGAATCTACATTCTGAGAGCTGCCTTCTGAGACGGCTTTGAGTGGCTAATGACTGCCGTTCAAAGCTGAAGGCTAAGCCTCTCCACATTTCAAATGCTGTATCTTTACCTTGCACATACTCAAGGTGGGAGTCAGCTATTTTCTGCACTATTTCTCTTTTGCAGGTCCGGTCTTTCTTTAATAATTCAGCATTGCTCTTTCGGGTGGCCGCCTGTTGTCCCTCATTACCGCTAACCTCCGCAAGCGTAAGTTCCTTCTGAACACAAATCAGAAGTTCCTTCTCTTCCAATAGAATTTCCATTCGAAATTTCCAGCTCGAATAATTGGAGCCATTGAACAATGGGAGCTTGTACCTTTCCTCTTCTGAAGCCATCTTCGAGAAGTGACGCCGGCGTGCTTTCTTCCGACCCGCTATCACCCACACGTAGTTTTCAGTCGAGTAACTGATAATTTCCGAAACGTTACGTTTATCTATCTAATACACATACTGGGCCCATAACCTGATGAAAGGTTATTTGGTTCTTAAATAAAAGTCCAAAGGCACGATTTGGATATTAAAGATTGTATTGGATAAAGAACTTACATACTGCGATACAAGCATTCGAACATGCGTCAACAACAACCGGAAGTTGAGAGTAAGACAAAAAAGAAACGGTTACTCACATACCACCAACATAATAAGCTTACACTTACACATTACCAACAGTAGAGAAATGTAAGTTGTTCTTCTAACAATCCCAACCGTTGGAATTCTAATACGATTAAAACGTGCTCTTTGTATTTACAATTGAAACTTCTCTTTGAGGTTTATTCATTCCATTATGAAAGTTCTCTTTTTGTTCATTGAGTCATCGAGTTTCTTTTGGTATGATATTAAACTTAAAATTGCTAAAACTTATTGGTTAGGGTATACACAAAAATAGGCAGCACATCCTCTTTCAGGGCTTGTTAGCATTGAATGACTTATAGTGTAATTCATTAACTGAAGTGACATATTCTAGTAATTTGATAAGTCACGGGTTTTTGTTTGCTATTTTTAAATATAACGTATATCTAATGAATTACTGCAATAATAAATCAGTCAGGTTACAATCATTCTTCAAATCCAACCAATATCAACTCTCTCTCTCCACACCTGCATGGATGGAGGTTTTATAATATTAATTGCTACTTGAATCCAAGATTGGATCGTCATTCCTTTCCTCCTTGCTCCCTGCAGAAGAGAAACAAAAACCACTCAGAGGCAGCTGCAAATCCTGCTTAATTTTATGGAGGAGCATAAAGATTTAGCTCATGGGAGACTCCAGGGTCCCTCTGCTAAACACAGAGGGCAGGAGTTGTGGCAACAATTAGGAGGTATTTTAAACTCGGAAGGAAATGGACCCCAAAAACCTGTGCACAAATGGCAGAAGGTAATCAATGGAAATAATATCTCAGCAGATATTCTTCAAGTCTTTATTCTTTGATCACAATTACCATTTCCATACACTATCTAGAGTTGGTGCGACTGGAAAACTTACACCAAGAAAAAAAGCTTAAAAATTAGGAGGAGCCTGGAAGCTACTGGAGGAGGTTCTTCCAGCATAAAAGAATTGACACATTTAGAGGACAGGTTGCTGGCATTCCTGGGGCCTGATGAGGTGGAAGGTGATCCAGTAATGCTAGAAGCTGGATTACCTATGGAAGAGGTAGTATCCGAATGAAGTTAAAGCATTGATATTCACTTTGTTTAATTACATAATGCATAATAAAATGAGAGGAGCAAAATAATTCACTCTCTTATAACTTGATATATTTATTTCAGAGTATTGAAGAGGTAATAATTGTGCCAGATGAAGCAACACAGGAAGAGATTCCACATGCTGCACCTACATGTTTTGTAAGTTAATTGTTTAAATGTTAGTGTGGTTGTAAAGGTGCTCGACAGTATTTTTTGAAAGCTTGGTCGTTCAGTAATTAAAACTCCAATTCTCTTTGGTTTCAACTCAAAAGAAATGGTTTTCTATTTATTGGGATCTATTTGTATGTAATCAATGTTTATTTATTTTTGATTCAAAGGAAAATTCCAGTTGCATCAGTCATATAAAGTATTTACAAAATTATGTCCATGTATATAGAAATTCATTATATTAAAATTTTTTAAATAAATTACACAAAATATATGAATGGTATCTCTCATTAAAGTAACATCAACATCTTTTTCTTTTAATTGCCAGAGAATACCTCCCAAGAGAAAGAGTGAAGCGATGCTGGAGATGGTTGATTTAGAGGAAAGGAGGTTGGCATTAGAAGAGACTGCGCAGAAAGTAAAGGAGGAGAAGGTGAACTTAAAGAAGAGAAAACTACATCTGGAGGAGAGGAAATGGGAGGACCAAAAGAAATATATAGAAAGGGCCCTTAATTTATTTGGGGATGCTGTTGAAGCATTGCAGAAATTAGGAGATGCTACTATCAGAATTTGAGGGGTTGAAGTTAATCACTATGTATTAGGAAAATGAGAAATAAATGCAAATAATTATTTACTTATTACCAGTTCTTACCTTCTTTTGCCTTCATCCATTCATAGGTGTTCTTCCTTTCGGTAGGTTCATGCACAATCGAATATCCTCATGAATCGCCATCTCCTCAAAGGGGTTAAATATAAGGCTATGAGCCTTATATTTCATCCCAGCCCTTCTGTCATCCAGCAGCTTATGTCTCTGTCTTCCCCTCTATTTTTTCCCCTGAATCCAACCCTCTCCCCTCAATATTTGGCCGCCCCTTTTCTTCTGATGATGCTGAATCACGTCAACTAAAGCCTTTGCCTTATCTTCTTCGAAGTAGTCCATATGAAATTTAAGAAAAGTATTTGAGCTACCAGCAAATGCTATTTTTAAAAGTCAATGTGTATAATTTCCATTGGTATGTCATGGTATAAAGCTTTTTTCTGCCAATTCCACATCCACCCAAGAGGTTGACAGTTTGGACGCATTTCTCTTATTTTTGGAAAAGAGATCCCCAATAGGTATATGAGAAACCATTTCATTGAATTCCTTTAGGAAAGAAAAGGAAACATGCCAGTATCCATAATAAACAAGTACCACAAAAATATTAAATAGGTACTAGAGAAAATGCTGAGCAACAATTCTCCTTCGAATTTCTACAGCTCCCCTTGGAGGGTTGAAGTCATCCATCTCCACTTCATCCAATTCCTCCATCAGCATTTCTTCAGGAGGTGGCACGTTATAGTGGAGAGCCATGTTATGCAGTACTGCACAAGCATTAATTATGAATCCTGTTTTGGGTGATACTTTACAATGTAGAAGCTATTTTCATTGAGATAATTTGGCAATTATGTCAGTCACTTACCTGCACGCTCAGGAGTATAATGCAATGTCCTGTCCTTCCTCAAACACCTAAACCAAGACTTCCATACCCCAATGCATCTTTCTACACAACTCCGGGCTTTAGACTGGGAATTATTGAATCTCTCCTCAGGGGAGTCTCGAGGAGGATGCATGAAAGGAGTCATCAGCCATGGCTGAAGAGGGTAACCAGAATCACCTGAAATTTCGTAATTGATATTTTCTTTTTGAGTATATTTTTGAGTATAGATTTCAATTTATACTTAAATTCTTCTCACCTATGAGCCAGCTACTTCGATCACCCTCCTCAAACTTCTGCTGCATGAAGCGACTAAGCCTTGATGCTCTCCATATATATGAGTCGTGTGCTCTCCCTCCATACTGGGTGTTAAGAGCAAGAATCCGCAAATCGTAGTCTGCCACCTGTTATTTAACAATTTAAAAGACAACAGTTACCAAATGGTAAACGCTTACGTCTTTCAATTCGGAAAATACATACAAGACATCTCTCAACATAGTTCCAAATCGGAATGCTTTTTCAGGGTAAAAGACGTATAAATAAATCAATGACACTTACAATTTGGACATTCTTGCTATGGTAACCCTTTCTATTATGGAACAGATGTTCCCTCTCACGATTGGGCGGAACTATGGCGATGTGAGTGCCATCCACAGCTCCCAAGGTACCAGGAAATTGTGCTTCTTCCATGAACCTTAAAGTCAAATTTTAATACATAGTACGTGAATAGATCATTAAGATACTATAAATGATCAATAACAGTTACCTGCTCTTTATCTGCCGTTTTTCAGCTTCAGCAACAGGGAATTTCACCCAGGTGTTAACCAGACGCTGAAATATAGCATCGCTCACCATTCTGATGCTTTTGCATACTTCTGCTTGCGACATAGCATGTAGAAAGTCTTGGCCTACCCTTCTTTGGTAGCCTCCACTCGCATAAAAATTCAAGGCACAGAGAATCTACAAGAATAGAAACCACGCGTATTTTTCATAAATAAATCACTGCTTACTTCAATAAAATTAATATTTTGTCAATTATCAATGTAATAATACCCTTAAATGCACGGGAATTTTCGTTATCCTTATCGAGTCTCCCAGCTGAGGCTTCAGAACATCAGTTAAATAAATAACTGCCTCCTGAGGCAATCTAAACAATTTTCTAAATTCAACCTCAGATAAAATAAAAGGATTAATGGTGTCTCTGAGGGTTCTGCGAATACTTCTTCTCTCCTCCTCTTCCATTATTTCTTCGTACAACATCATTGCAAACAAACGGGCAGCCATGATTTTTGTTTACTAATAATTCCGCATTGGAATTCCGCCTACTTTTTGTAGGCGGGAGAAATTTTTCCCGCCTGCGGAATTTAATTCCGGCGGAAACCGGAATTATGGGTTAAAAAATCGTTCCAGCAATTCCACTCGTACAAAGCGCCATAATGACGTATAATTCCGAAGAAAACTGAATTCCATTCGGGACGGAATTATTACAAAATTGACGCCCTGTAGTTTCACTCACTTACCTCGCTATTTTTACAGAATTTTTATAGCACCTATGCATCATATACCCAAATACTTAGTGATGGAAGTGGAGCAATTAAATAAAAGAATTGGTTTCTCTTTTTAAGGTTAGGTTATAGATTGATCATTTGTTTGGGGGTTCAAATGAAAAGGTACAAAATGACACTGTGGGTATAGTTGAAGTCTCAATCCAAATTAAACACCAGAGGCCTGAACACAACTACCCTACTGTTTTCAAAGCTGAAGAATTCTGTTCCCAGAATTCTTGTAGCTATGACTAGAGCTAGTCCTTCTCTGATTGATTGTGTGTTCCGTCCAATTCAGTACAAGGATTCCCTGAACCAAGAATAAGAGCCAGTCCTGCACTGTGTCCTTTAACTTGCCAACCGAGTTTCTTTGAAATGTTTGCCTAGCGGACTAAACTGATGGAAGTCACAGGGTGACCATTCTGGACTGTAGGGAGGATGCTTAAGCTGTTCCTTCTTGAACTTGGCCAGTACACTTTGTGTGACCCTAGAGACCTGTGGATGCACATTATGGTGTAGCAGTGGACTTGTCGGACACAGTCTCCCCCATATACGGCCACCATCTAGAGATGAATATCAGCCTGTTTAACACCTTCCACAGTCAGAACTTTGATCAATCGTTGAAATTTGCAATGTGAATGCGTTTATGCCCTTACAGGCACTGCTGCGTCAATTGGACAGAGCACACAATAAATCAGTGAAGGACCTGCTCCTGCCACAGCCACACGAATTCTGGGAACAGGGAATCCTTTGGCTTGTTAAACAGTGGGATAATCAAGCTCAGGCCTCTAGTGTTTAATTTGGATTGAGACTTCAACTAGACCCACAGTATCATTTCGTACCTTTACATTTGAACACCCAAATACATATATTTGATAGCTAGCAAACATTCCCAGGATAGATTACAGATAGGGCAAATGAGAAAAATGACCTTACCTGTGGTAGCACTTTAACATATACTGCTACTACTGACATTTTTTCTACAAAATGTCTGCTATGTCTTACTTGATTCGCAACAACACATGTTCAAAATTTAGTATCCTGATACATCTTCAATGAGCAGCAAAAATAATACTCTTAATATTGAGTAATAATTCATTAACAGAATAAATTTAAAGATAATAAATTAGTTTCACTAGAAATTTCAAATTTCAGCAATTAATAACATTTTATCTTTCTTGCTAAGCAGTAGTTTAACAATTAATAAATTGTAATAAGTATTTAAAAATAGTTTAAAACATACCTATATATTAGAAACAACTAACTTAAAGTTTCATTTCAAGTACATGCTTACCCATAAATACTTTGAGTCATAATGTTGATTCATAGCAATCTTCCATTCTCCAACAGCAGCCAACAAATCTTTTTTCTCAACCAAAAGGTATTCAGCTTTAATCATACAATAGGCAACAGTTAATTCATACTTTTGTCTTGCTTCCAACATACCTTCAAGGTCTTTAATGTACTTGTCACAATCTTCCAGAGGGTTGTACTTATGGTCAATTTTGTATTTCACCTATTTAAAAAGTAGGTGAAGTAATGACAATAAATTGTACATTTATTGCTGCATCAAGTATAATTATTTAGAGACAGTAAAATTAAAACAAACTTTTATGATTTCCACCCCTGCTTTGAGGGCATTTTTAGAGTATGCTTTCTCAAAATAATACAATGCTTCCTTGTAATCATCCAAGCACCAATCAAACAAATATCCCATACCAATAGTGGCTCTTCTACTTCCTGAATTCATCATTGCTCTTTGAAAGTCTTCCTTAGCAAGTTCAACATTTCTTTAATGTCTTGGGAGCTTTATTAGACCCATTCCACAGCTGTTAAAAAAACATGACAATGTCAGAACACTTAGCTAAGAAGAATTAATAATCATAACCACAGAAAATGAAATAACACCTTTTCTTAACATAAAAAATCCTGTGTTCTCCCAAACTTCAACACAGGTTGAAAAATGGCATAAGATAACATGAGATAAATATGACAATTACAATTATAAACTAAGCCTGAGAATTTTTCAAACCTTCCTAAACATCAGTTCCTAATCATTCATTAGTTTTAAAATTGCTTGTGATTTTTGAGGTATTGGTACATGCATACCATAGCCATTTAAAACTACCCTGCTTGCATAACATTAAACACTATATCTTTGGTATAGATAGGAAATAAAATAAATCTTGACCATACCATGAAATGAATGGTAATTCATAGATCATTTTCTATAACAGTATCTACCTGAAAAGCATTTAACTCATGTTGAATTAAGGCAAACTTAATCATTTCATTTCCTTTCCAAGTTATCAGTGAAGTTAAGATCTAACAATAAGACATTGATAAAAGAATGTGTCATTGAGGAAAAAGACAAATGAAATTACAAATCTTAAATTCACAAGAATTGAAAGGCAACTTTGCATATGTAATGTAATAATGTACTTCGTAGAAACTTATTCTTGGAGTAATTATTCTGAAGTGAAATCCATTCAGTAATATTTAAACATTAATCTAACAAAATAACCCAATTTATAATTCACAATCCTTGAACCAGATCCCGGGAGGTGTAATTAAAACATTTCCCATTATTACCATAGAATTATTACATCCTACAAAAAAGGCCATGGGCATGACAAAATCATCATCTATAGGTTCCGGCAGGGAGGTAGAATGTATTTGGAATGGTTATGAAAGAGGAGGTAGAGGAACTAGCTCATGCTGAATTGTTGCCAATTACTTGCTGACAGATGCCATTTCTGTACAGTATGATAGAACATCGCGTCTTTGTTTTTGAGACCTTTATCAAAATGGGTATGATGTAAGAGGCATGTTTGAGTAAGCAAGTAAGTGCTGTGATGGTGCAAAAATGTAAAACCGGATTGTACAAAAATAACTTTTTTTTTCATTAGAAAGTAACTAATTTAAACTACTATTCTACAAAGTTTCCATCTTTTTGAAGCATTTATCAAATCGAACACCTCACTTTGAAACCCTGCTTTATAAAAATCTACCGCCAACAAAGAAATCCATTGATTGACGGCATATTTTTACAACCATCATTTTTGTAGCACTGAACGTAAGGACTGCTTCATGTGAAGAAACATGCTGTATTCAGAAGGTGCTATGTGGTGGTTGTTAAGTGGACAATGATTTTGCCGAATTTTTTCGTCAACATTTCGTAGCAATTAATTACCAGATAACAAACCTGATTAATGCAAGAAGGTCACCAACTCTTTCTTTGTCATGAACATTTGTTTGCCCTTCATTAAATTGTAGCACCCACTTTCTAAATTACCATTCCATCACTCAGCACATTTTCACCATAATTCTTACAGATTTGACAATGAATGTCAGCCGTTTTCATATTTTTTGCATCAAAGAATTGGATGACTGACTACCTTTTTAATCGGCAATAGAGTCGATGACCTAAAACATTTCAAACGATGAAATAAAATATTAAATGCAAACCACTGCACAAAGCCAAAGAAATGCACCAAGTGGGGATTTTCACACTACTGCAGCAGTATAGTGAAATGGTAATTCCTTTTCAAACATGCCTCAACTTTTCAAACATGCCTCATACTATGCATCACAGATTTTGTACTCATTTCAATGTTGCCTGACATAGTGCTATTTCATCTCTTTTTATGGGGCTACCTGAAATCTAAGGTTTACATCTACAAATCATGCACTCCTGAGGCCCTATCAGATGCCATAACACAAGAAATCAAAGCAATTTCAATTACTATGCTAAAAAATATTATGGACTACTTTTCTGCTTTTCTGCAACAATGCCTTGACAATGAAAATTTTGGAATTGGATGACTGACATCGAGTGATGCTTCTTTCAAAAAAAAAGTTAAAGTAACTCATCAAAGAGATCTAAGGAAACACCAAAAGTGATGCATGAAAGATACCTTAAGAGAATATTAAAAGGAACAGAATTAAATAATTACTATTTTTTCCCTTCCGATTTCTTACACTCTGATGCCATAGATAAATCAATGATATTATCACTCATTAATGTTTATTCCTAATATGCTAAGTTCAAAGAAAATCAATTCCATCAGTTATCGTACAAAGTTAGAAACCTCAACATTTAAAACTATGAGAGGAAATATAATTAAATACCATACTCACAGAATGACTTAGTATGTCTTATCTGTGCAAGAATCTTTCTGGCATGGTAGTACCAAGCACCTCTTCTTAAGCCTAAATTAACAGGATCCAGCTCAACTGCCAATCTGGCATATTTTAATGCTTCAAACTTTGCTTCGTATCCAAAAAGGCATAAAATATAACCTTTCATAGAATAGACAGCATCCTGAGAAACTTTGTTTAATTCCTGAAAGAAATAAGAGCTTACATCATAATGACATACAATCACTTGCTGCTTGTACCACTATCAGCCTGAAGCTGATTGGATCCTGGTTCCCTTCACAGAGTGTTCACTATCCAGCGATTGAAAAATCCCCTGAGTTTTGCAGGGTTATATTTTCATTTTTCCACGGTGTTCCAGATTTGCATAGGACTATTATTTTAGCCAAATATTAGACATGTAGTGATAGTTAAATCATTACACACTCAGGGTACACAAAATGGTTATAAACAGTTCATAGATTCATCAAGGTACAGTAGAAGTCCGTTATAACGAGAGCCGACAAAAATCGGAAAAGTACTCGTTATAACGCGATACTCGTTATAGCAGATTTCTAACAATAAGTCTAACTAAGCCCGTCTTCTTGAATCCAAGGTCAGCAAATGTGTCCGAATGGAACTGTACGGTTTTTAATTCCTACGCGAATGCTTCAGAATGCGTAAAAGAGTACGTTCGCGTCAAAAATATATATATTATATCCTTTAACATAAAATGTGGATCATTATCGCTAAATAATCGTCGAAAGTAATACATCATAAGATAATCTTATTGGTTAGGATTTGGTGATTTAGCCTAATAATTAAACATGGCTTTTCAGTAGTGTATGTAGTTACGAGAGTCATGCTCGTTAGACACGAGTTTTTCTTCGGTGCCGGCAATTCTTCAACGCAGCTGGTGAGAGAGGAATTCCTTCTCTACTCTCACATATCGTCTTCCCTGGTCTTTCCCTTCTGCAGCTCCCATCTTTCCTCTCTTGTCCTCCAGGCACAAACAGAAACCTCTCCGTTCAACTCCCACTCTTCAAGGGACGCCACCTCTCACTTCCGATATTTTAATCGAGGGAACCAAGAAAAAATGTTTTTCTTTTAATGGTGCTAATTTTTAGGAAAAAATAATCGGGTAAACTATGCAAGAACGAAAAGGATATTATTTGAAACATTGTAACAAAGCAATATCACAATTGATGGCCACTTGAGGGAACGTACTTGCATCCTTTAGTTTATTTTTAGTCCAACGATATCGTCGTTCCAGTCAATTCGCATTAATTGTTTCCCGAAATGCTGTACTTAACGCTAAATTCATTTTTTAGAAACATTGAAAGTAAGAATAAATTAACCTTAACAGAAGTTAGAAGAACTTTACAATAATCAATAAACATCTATTGGTGTAAAAACCTGATTTCTCGGTCTCACTCTAAGTAAAAAAGCATTTACTTAAAAAATGAATATTATTCTTATCTGTTTAAAGTTATTAATACAGTGTTTGGTGACGAAATCTTCTACACGCTTTAAATTCATTAAATCGTCCACCGATGCTACGTTTTTAGCTAAACACTAAGATTTAAGAACCCCAAATGCTTGCGAGAGGGACTCGCTATTAGGGATTTTAAACGAATCTTCTTCCATACTCTCGATGTCCGACGATTCGCTGCTGTCATTCTTTTGCTGCGCTACTAGTTGATCGTCTTTCAGCAAACCACAAACAGGAGTTTCAGCGTCTACCGCAACGAAATCATCAAAGGAGCAGTTTATGCCCAATATGCTGGACACAGTTCTCCAGCTTAAGGGCACTAACTCCGAATTCAGCTCAGCAGATCCATCCACAGAATCATTTTCTGTATTTTTTTTATTTAAATTTATTTTCCCCCAGGCCAATCCAAACCCATGGATTGCCTCCAGGACATTTCATTTGATGCGGGTTTCTTTTGACATTAACTTCCTCATTAACATATTAACGAGGTGTGATCTAAAATGGTGCCTTATAGCTCGAATAATGCCCTGATATAATGGCTGCAACACACTTGTGCAGTTAGGGGGAAAGAACACAAGCTCTATGTTCGTCAATTTAATGACGGGGTGGGCCAGACAGCGATCCACGAACAGAACAATTTTTCTATTTCTCCCTCCAACTTTGGCATCGAAAGACGAACATGACGAAAGTCATGCTCGTGTAGAGGAGAACTGTAAGCCTCTCCTTACTCCTTTTTCCACCTTTGCAGCGGTCGCACTTAACAGCCAAAGTTTTTTCCGGCAGTAAATTGTAAAACAGTGCAGTCTCATCCGTAATGTATATTTCCTAATTATCTCGAGATTTAAAACTGTTTGTCACACTAAATACAAGGCCTATCTTACAATTTATAGTATTTAAACGATAATTTGCTTTTTGTATCACTTACCTTTTCTTCGTATCATTCGAGAATCGACTTGAGAATTGGAAGCCAATCATGTACCGCTTGCTCATTTACTTCACTGGATTCACCGCTAATTATTTGGAGTGATAATCCTCTTCTTCCTTACAATCGGTTCAGCCAACCATCTGTGCAACGGAAATTGTATAGTTTCATGCGAAGGGCTCTTCAGTTTTCTCTTTTATCATTGTTCCGCTGATTGGAATTCCTAGAGATCGCTGCTGGGGGAACCATTCAAATAGAATGGACTCCAACTCCGTATTATCCGCTGGTCGTAGTTTTTTGCACCCTCCTGGAGTGTTTTGCATCATGAATGCAGACTTTATTTTTTCTTTGTTCTTCAAAATCGTAAATAGAGTCGACGATGATAGGCCATACCGTCTGCCGATTTCGGATTTACTCGTGGTTTCTCTTTCGCACAATTTCAAATTTCTTTGCTAAATCTAAAGTCTTTCTTTTACTCTCCATCACAGAACTGTCACACTAGAAACTCAGTTATTGGAAAGCTCTGAACGGACTCATGTCTAATGATCGACTGATGGAAGAGCGATGACCGTCATGTGGAAAGGCACCCGTAATTCATATAAAATTTCTTTCTAAAGATATTTTTCATTCACACACCTCATAACTAATGGAAGTGGCGCGAGGGAGAGGTTGCCATGGAAATCCGAAACAGCGCTGCTTATATCTCTTATACTCCCATTAGACGATTTGGTGCCAAGTTTCGAATGAAAACAAATCTCACAGGTGGATGCCAATAAAATGGAAACTCGATTCAAACTGCTGACTAGAGGGATCATCGGCGAAAAGAAACAAGATACAAGGGGATAAGATATAGGAGACGTGAGGGACAAAGGGGATAGTGAAACGTCATCGATTACGAGATATGCTACCTGCAAGGCGAATACAGAATCGTGACACTCGTTATAACGATACCTCAGATTTCGATCACTCGTTATAATGGACGTAACTCCCTATCCTTTTTGCCGTAAGACTGACAACGACCAATGAATCACTCGCTATAACGCAACTCTCGTTATATGCAGTACTCGTTATAACGGAATTCTACTGTATTTTATTAGCGTCAGAGCCAACCCTAGACGCAGACAATGCTTTTGAGGCACATATCAAGGTTATATATAAATTAGTATGTATAAAATTTATTGGTCAGTAGTACTAAACGTAAGTTATAACCTGCTAAGCATCCTACAAAATGAGACTAAGTTTGTGTTTTCACACCAATCCATTTCTGAGAAAAGTTAATCTAAACAGAAATAGGGTACTCCTGGAAACTGTAATAACATACTGTCTTCTGCATATCTGCAATATTGCTAACATGTTTTACAAGTGTTTAGAGAGAAAGAGCACTGTTATGTATTCATCTTACTGAGTTATTAAGAAATGTGTTCATAAGCAAGAACATTCTTTCTCTAAATGCTCCCAATGAGAAATAATTCCTAAATATTGAGAAAACTATTCAGAATATGACTTAACATAACTCTGTTATTTGAATAAGCAAAGGCTTTGAGAAGCTTGTGGTGGAGAATTTTGAATTATTATTGTTTACTAATTATATTCAACAACAAAGACATTTATCAAGAGCAAATATCAATTATCTAATATCATTCATTTTTACGATAAATTCAGATTGTTATTGCTTTAACCATGAAACTAAACATTCAGAACACAAAATAATCTAGGGATAACCCTGTTACCCCCCTTGGGAAAGGTAAGATGTAAAATACCTTGGTAGCCAAAGTGTTAAGGAGCGGATGAATGACTTATTCAGAATCACTCATCCATCGGAAGTGGGTTAGCTACTTATCCCAGAATTTGTCCCATTTGGACATGTCTCTCCCGGCAGGAGATTAAAATCTCTTGCAAGGAGAATCAGAATCTATTTATCTGCCAATATGTATATTTTGTATATAAATTTATAAAATACTTTTTGGTTGTAGTATATTTGTAATAAAAGTTTTCTTTAAACTGTAAACATTATTATTGTGGGTAATTGCAATGTGATTCTGGTGTATATTTGTGAATTAGAATGAAAAATTGTCAAGAAATGTATGCTTGTAAAGGTGGAATCTATGTGAAATTGATTTAAAAAACTTTTCATCTTCTCTTTGGTTTATGTGTTATCACTTAATTACTGTATGACTTGTCACCAATTCATGACAGTTGTATCCTGTTTTTGTTGAATGTTATGTGATGCAATAAAATTATTATTATTATGTGGCTTCTCATTCAGAAATTCAGTCAGCCCTGCACATATAATCCAACGTATGAGAAATAACCCAAAATAAAATTACTTTAGATGACCAATACCCCCTTATATTTAAATTCCTTCTCTGACTCTATCCCATTAATTCGACAAGAATGTAGACTGTAGCACAGCACAGCAAAAATTCAGTTCGACTACAAATAGTAAGTGATAACAAACAATGCAATGTCTTTTTATGACTGAGAGAAAGAACTTAAGGCACTAAAATAAAAAATCTCCTGGAATTTTTACTTCTATATAAAAAATATATCTTGGAATGAACCACCCCCTAAGTTGGCAACCCTAATCAGAAGCTTTCGTTCCTTCATCACAGCCATGATGAAGAGGATGGACTGAAATACAGGAACATTTACAACATATTCTACACATCAAAAGACTTTTGAAATTACTCCATTCCCTTATGCATAGTAAAAGAAAAAAACCACTCAAAAAAGACACTAAAATCTTCATATGAGCATCCCTAAACAACATAAATTAATAGGTATGAATGATAAGTATGGGATGTATGAATGACAGACACACTTCAATGACAAAATGGGGTTTATAAGCTTCTGTGGTCTTTTGGATACATAGATTAATTTCATCAGCAAAAAGTATGGCCAAGTAAATGAGATTGATCCACTTATTATTTCTTAGAAAATAATTACAAGGGCATAAAATAAGATAAGATAGGTAAAAATAAATACTTTCAAATGGCATAGTATGATTGTTCATGGAACACATAGTTGAGAGATTTCTCATTAATATTTGGGTATGCAAAAAATGGGGTGCCTATCCACAGATTTGCAATACAATAATTTTTTAGAACAGCCAAAATAAGAAATCAGTCATTTACAGCGACAACTTACCCTGTAGTACTTCATACGAGGTAAAATTTCTTCTACAGCTTCTTTGCTACCTGTCTTCCTGAAGAGGATCAATCTACTGGATGAGAGGATATGTTCTAATCCATCTAATATGTCCACGAAAAATTTGTCATTCTTATTCTCCTCCAAAAGTTTCTCACAGGAATCAAACGTCGCAGCTGCCTCCTCTTTCTTCAAATTAGTTTGTACACAGCACAGCACAATACTGAAACTGAAAGTACGCCATTCATGCGAATCTCTGGACAATAATAAACTTTAATATTTTCTCCCAATCGATGTCGTCAAAATTCTCAAGGCATTCATTTCAAGTTAAGGGTTGGATAATTACTCTGAAATTATCCGTTCTCGTTGCTTTTTTTGATCATATCTCGTTAAAAAGGACGAAAATTAAGGCAAAATAGAGGAAAAAAATTGAAATTTTGCAAACATTATACGTGTTCATTGCTTTTTTCGATCATATTTCAATAAAATGACGACAATTAAGGCAAAATAGAGGAAAAATGTTGAAATTTCGGTGAAATTATCCGTTTTCGTTGCATTTTTCGATCAAATCTCGATAAAATGATGAAAATTAAGGCAAAATAGAGAGAAAAAAATTGCAATTTCGGCGAAATAAGGGAAAAAAGTTGTAATCTCCGTGAATTTATCCGTTTTCGTTGCATTTTTCGATCAAATCTCGATAAAATGACGAAAATTAAAGCAAAATACAGGAAAAAAATTGAAATTTCGGTCATATTATCCGTTTACGTTGCTTTCTTCGATCATATCTCGATAAAATGACGAATATTTAGGAAAAATAGAGGAATAAAATTAAAATATGGCGAAAATTTTCAGTTTTCGTCAATTTTTCCATCTTATCACGATAAAATGACGAAAATTAGGGCAAAAGAGGATAAACATTGAAATTCCAGTGAAATTATCCGTTTTCATTACATGTTTCGACCATATCACAATAAAATGACGAAAGTTTATTAAATATAGAGGAATAAAGTTGAAATTCCGGTGAACTTATCCGTTTTGTTGCTTTTTTGATCATATCTCGTTAAAATGACTAAAATTTAGGCAAAATAGAGGAAAAAGATTGAAATATCGGTGAAATTATCCGTTTTAGTTGCTTTTTTTGATCATATCTAGTTAAAAAAGACTAAAATTATGGCAAAATAGAGGAAAAAAAATGAAATTTCGCTAAAATTATCCGATTTTATTGCTTTTTTCTATCATACCTCGATAAGATGACGACAATTAAGGCAAAATATAAGAAAAACGTTGAAATATATGTGATATTATCCTTTTTCGTTGCTTTTTTCGATCATATCTCGATGTAAAGGACGGTAATTAAGGCGAAATAGAGGAAAAAAATTGAACTTTCGATGAAATTACCCGTTTTCCTTGCATTTTTCGATCATATCTCGTTAGAAGGGACGAAAATTAAGTCAAAATAGAGGAAACAATTGAGATCTCGGTGAAATTAACCGGTTTCGTTGCTTTTTTGGATCATATCTCGATAAAATGACGAAAATTAAGGAAAAATATTGAAATTTTGGAGAAATTATCCGTTTTCGTTGTTTTCTTCGATCATATCTCGTAAAAAAGGACAAAAAATAAGGCAGAAAGTAGAACAAAATTGAAATTTCGGTGAAATTATCCGTTTTCGTTGCTTTTTTCGATCATATCTCGTTAAAAAGGACTAAATTTAAGGCAAAATAGCGGAAAAAAATTGAAATTTCGGTGAAATTATCCGTTTTTGTTCCATTTCTTGAACAAATCTCGATAAAATAACAATAATTTAGTAGAAATAATGGAAAAAAGTTGAAATTTCGGTTAAATTATCCGTTTTTGTTGCTTTTTTTATCATATCGCGATAAATTGGCGAAAACTATGGAAAATAGAGGAAAGAAATTGTAATTTCGGTGAATTTAAAAGTTTTCGTTGCTTTGTTCGATCAACTCACGATTAAATGACGGAAATTAAGGAAAATAGAGGAATAAAATTGAAATTTCGGTGAAATTATCCGTTTTCGTTGCTTTTTTCGATCATATCTAGAGAAACTGATGAAAATAAAGGTAAAATAGAGGAAAAGGAAGGGAAATTTCGGTTAAATTATCCGTTTTCGTTGCTTTTTTGGATCCAATTTCGTTGAAAGGACTAAATTTAAGGCAAAATAGCGGAAAAAAATTGAAATTTCGCTTAAATTATCCGTTTTCGTTGCATTTTTCGAACATATAAAGAGGATAATACGAAATTTTAAGTAAAATAGAAGAAAAAGTAGACATTTCGGTGAAATTATCCGTTTGCGTTGCTTTTATCGATCAAATTTCGTTAAAATGGACTGAATTCAAGGCAAAATAACGGAAAAAAATTGAAATTTCGCTAAAATTATCCATTTTGTTCCATTTTTCGAATATATCTCGATAAAATACAGTATTTTATTAAAATATTGGAAAAAAAATTGAAATTTCGCTTAAATTATCCGTTTTTGTTCAATTTTGTGAACACATCTCGATAAAATGACAATAATTATGTAAAAATAATGGAAAAAAGTTGAAATTTCGGTTAAATTATCCGTTTTTGTTGCTTTTTTCGATCATATCGCGATAAATTGGCGAAAACTATGGAAAATAGAGGAAAAAATTGTAATTTCGGTGAAATTAAAAGTTTTTGCTGCTTTGTTTAATCAAATCACGACAAAATGACGGAAATTAAGGAAAATAGAGGAATAAAATTGAAATTTCGGTGAAATTATCCGTTTTCGTTGCTTTTTTGAATCAAATTTCGTTAAGAAGGACAAATTTAAAGCAAAATAGCGGTAAAAATTGAAATTTCGCTAAAATTATCCGTTTTTGTTGCTTTTTTCGGTCATATCTCGATAAATTGACGACAATTAAGGCAAAATAGAGGAAAACAATAAGAAATTTTTGTTAAATTATCTTTTATGTTGCATTTTTAGATCAAATCTCGTTAAAAGGACAAAAATTAGGGCAGAAAGAGGAAAAAAATTGAGATTTCGCATAATGTTATCAAGTTTTGTTCCTTTTTTTGAACATATCTGAACAAAATGACGACAATATAGTAAAAATAGTGGAAAAAAATAAAATTTTGGTGAAAGTATCCGTTTTCGTTGATTTTTTAATCATATGTCAATAATTTGACGTAATTAAGGCAAAATAGAGGAAAAAAGAAATTTTGGTGAAATTATCGGATTTTGTTGCTTTTTTGGATCAAATCTTGCTAAAAAGGACAAAAATTAAAGAAGAAAGACGAAAAAAACTGAAATTTCGCAAACATAATCCGTTTCATTTCTTTTTTCGGTCATAGCTCGTTAGAAAGGACGAAAATTATAGCAAAATAGAGGAAAAAAATTGAAATTTCGGAGAAATTATCCGTTTTCGTTGCTTTTTTCTATCATATCTAGAGGAAATTACGATAATTTAGGTAAAATAGAAGAAAAAAGTAGAAATTTCAGTGAAATTATCCGTTTGCGTTGCTTTTTTCGATCAAATTTCGTTAAAAAGGACTAAATTTAAGGCAAAATAATGGAAAAAAGTTGAAATTTCAATTAAATTATCCATTTTGTTGCTTTTTTCGATCATATCGCGATAAAATGGCGAAAACTATGGAAAATAGTGGCAAAAAAATTGTAATTTCGGTGAAATTAAAATATTTCGTTGCTTTGTTCGATCAAATCACGATAAAATGACAGAAATTAAAGGGAAAATAGAGTATTAAAATTGAAGTTTCGGTGAAATTATCAGTTTTCGTTGCTTTTTCCGATCATATCTAGGAAAATGACAAAAATAAAGGTAAAATAGAAGAAAAAAGTAGACATTTCGGTGAAATTATTCGTTTTCGTTCCTATTTTCGATCATATTTTGTTAGAAAGGAAGAATATAATGGCAAAATAGAGGAAAAGAATGGAAATTACGGTGAAATTAACCGTTTTCGTTGCTTTTTTCGATCATATCTAGAGAAAATGACGAAAATAAAGGTAAAATAGAGGAAAAGGTAGGGAAATTTCGGTTTTCGTTGCTTTTTTGGATCAAATTTCGTTAAAAAGGACTAAATTTAAGGCAAAACAGCGGAAAAAAATTGAAATATCGCTAAAATAATCCGTTTTTGTTCCATTTTTTAACACTTCTCGATAAAATGACAATAATTTAGTATAAATAATTGAAAAAAGTTGAAATTTCGGTTAAATTATCCGTTTTTGCTGCTTTTTTCGATCAGATCGCGATAAAATGGCGAAAACTAAGGAAAATAGAGGAAAAAAAAAATTTATTTTCGGTAAAATTAAAAGTTTTCGTTGCTTTGTTCGATCAAATCACGATAAAATGACGGAAATTAAGGAAAATAGAGGATTAAAATTGAAATTTCTTTGAAATTATCCGTTTTCGTTGCTTTTTTCGATCATATCTAGTAAAATGACAAAAATAAAGGTAAAAGAGAAGAAAAAAGTAGACATTTCGGTGAAATTATTCGTTTTCGTTCCTATTTTCGATCATATTTTGTTAGAAAGGAAGAATATAATGGCAAAATAGAGGAAAAGAATGGAAATTACGGTGAAATTAACCGTATTCGTTGCTTTCTTCGATCATATCTAGAGAAAATGACGAAAATAAGGTAAAATAGAGGAAAAGGAAGGAATATTTCGGTGAAATTATCTGTTTTCGTTGCTTTTTTGGATCAAATTTCGTTAAAATGGACTAAATTTAAGGCAAAATAGCGGAAAAATATTGAAATTTCGCTTAAATTATCCGTTAAAGTTCCATTTTGTGAACATTTCTCGATAAAATGACAATAAATTTGTATAAATAATGGAAAAAAGTTGAAATTTCGGTTAAATTACCCTTTTTTGTTGCTTTTTTCAATCATATCGCGATAAATTGGCAAAAACTAAGGAAAATAGAGGAAAAAATTATAATTACGGTGAAATTAAAAGTTTTCGCTGCTTTTTTCGATCAAATCACGATAAAATGTCGGAAATTAAGGAAAATAGAGGATTAAAATTGAAATTTCGGTGAAATTATCCGTTTTCGTTGCTTTTTTCGATCATATCTAGAGAAAATGACAAAAATAAAGATAAAATAGAAGAAAAAAGTAGAAATTTCGGTGAAATTATTCGTTTTCGTCCCTATTTTCGATTATATTTTGTTAGAAAGGAAGAATATAATGGCAAAATAGAAGAAAAGAATGGAAATTTCGGTGAAATTATCCGTTTTCGTTGCTTTTTTTGATCAAATTTCGTTAAAATGTACTAAATTTAAGGCAGAATAGCGGAAAAAAATTGAAATTTCGCTAAAATTATCCGTTTTTGTTACATTTTTCGAACATATCTCGATAAAATAACATGATTTTGGTAAATATAATGGAGAAAAAAATGAAATTTCGGTTAAATTATCCGTGTTTGTTGTTTTTTTCGATCATATCTAGATAAATTGACGACAATTAAGGCAAAATGGAGGAAAAAATAAGAAATTACTGTTAAATTATCTTTTTTGTTGCATTTTTAGATCATATCTCTTTAAAAGGACAAAAATTAAGGGCCTAAAGAGGAACAAAATGAAATTTCGCTTAATTTTATCCAATTTTTTTTCCTTTTTTTGAACATTTCTGGACAAAATGACTACAATGTAGGAAAAATAGTGGAAAAAAATAAAATTTCGGTGAAATTATCCGTTTTCGTTGCTTTTTTTGATCAAATTTCGTTAAAATGGACTAAATTTAAGGCAGAATAGCGGAAAAAATTGAAATTTTCCTATAATTATCTGTTTTTGTTACATTTTTCGAACATATCTCGAATAAATGACAACATTTTAGTAAAAATAATGAAAAAAAATTGAATTTTCGGTGAAATTATCCGTTTTCGTTGCTTTTTTGGATCCAAATTCGTTAAAAAGGACTAATTTAAAGGCAAATTAGCGGAAAAAAAATTGAAATTTAGCTTAAATTATCCGTTATTGTTACATTTTTCGAACATATCTCGATACAATGACGATATATTAGAAAAAATAATGCAAAAAAGTTGAAATTTCGGTGAAATTAATCGTTTTCGTTCCTATTTTCGATCATATTTTGATAGAAAGGAAGAATATAATGGTTAAATACAGGAAAATAATGGAAATTTCGCTAAAATTATCCGTTTTCGTTGCTTTTTTGGATAAAATCTTGCTAAAAAGGACAAAAATTAAAGGAGAAAGAGGAAAAAAACTGAAATTTCGATAACATAATTCGTTTCATTTCTTTTTTGGTCATATCTCGTTCGAAAGGACGAAAATTACAGCAAATTAGAGGAAAAAAATTGAATTTTCGGTGAAATTATCTGTTTTCGTTGCTTTTTTGGATCAAATATCGTTAAAAAGGACTAAATTTAAGGCAAAATAGCGGAAAAATTGAAATTTCGCTAAAATTATCCGTTTTTGTTTCTTTTTTCCATCATATCTAGATATATTGACGTCAATTAAGGCATAATAGAGAAAAAAATAAGAAATTTCTGTTAAATTATCTTTTTTTAGATCATATCGCGATAAATTAGCAAAAACTAGGGAAAATAGAGGAAAAAATTTAAATTTCGGTGAAATTATCCGTTTTCGTTGCTTTTTTCGATCATATCTAGAGAAAATGACAAAAATAAAGGTAAAATAGAAGAAAAAAGTAGAAATTTCGGTGAAATTATTTGTTTTCGTTCCTATTTTCGATCATATTTTGTTAGAAAGGAAGAATATAATGGCAAAATAGAGGAAAAGAATTGAAATTACGGTGAAATTAACCGTTTACGTTGCTTTTTTCGATCATATCTAGACAAAATGACGAAAATAAAGTTAAATAGAGGAAAAGGAAGGGAAATTTTGGTGAAATTATCCGTTTTCGTTGCTTTTTTGGATCAAATTTCGTTAAAATGGTCTAAATTTAAGGCAGAATAGCGGAAAAAAATTGAAATTTCGCATAAAATTATCCGTTTTTGTTACATTTTTCGAACATATCTCGATAAAATGACATGATTTAAGTAAAAATAATGGAAAAAAGTTGAAATTTCGGTTAAATTATCCGTTTTTGTTGCTCTTTTCGATCATATCGCGATAAAATGGCGAAAACTAAGGAAAATAGAAGAAAAAAATTGTAATTTCGGTGAAATTAAAAGTTTTCGTTGCTTTGTTCGATCAAATCACGATAAAATGACGGAAATTAAGGAAAATAGAGGATTAAAATTGAAATTTCGGTGAAATTATCCGTTTTCGTTGCTTTTTCGATCATATCTAGAGAAAATGACAAAAATAAAGATAAAATAGAAGAAAAAAGTAGAAATTTCGGTGAAATTATTTGTTTTCATCCCTATTTTCGATTATATTTTGTTAGAAAGGAAGAATTTAATGGCAAAATAGTGGAAAAGAATTGAAATTACGGTGAAATTAACCGTTTTCGTTGCTTTTTTCGATCCTATCTAGAGAAAATAAAGGTAAAATAGAGGAAAAGGAAGGGAAATTTCGGTGAAATTATCCGTTTTCGTTGCTTTTTTCGATCATATCTAGAGAAAATAAAGGTAAAAGGGAGGAAAAGGAAGGGAATTTTCGGTGAAATTATCCATTTTCGTTGCTTTTTTGGATCCAAATACGTTAAAAAGGACTAAATTTAAGGCAAATTAGCGGAAAAAAAATTGAAATTTCGCTTAAATTATCCGTTTTTGTTACATTTTTCGAACATATCTCGATAAAATGACGATATTTTAGTAAGAATAAGAGAGAAAAAGTTGAAATTTAGCTTAAATTATCCATTATTGTTACATTTTTCGAACATATCTCGATAAAATGACGATATTTTAGAAAAAATAATGCAAAACAGTTGAAATTTCGGTGAAATTAATAGTTTTCGTTCCTATTTTCGATCATATTTTGTTAGAAAGGAAGAATATAATGGTTAAATATAGGAAAATAATGGAAATTTCACTAAAATTATCCGTTTTCGTTGCTTTTTTGGATAAAATCTTGCTAAAAAGGACAAAAATTAAAGAAGAAAGAAGAAAAAAACTGAAATTTCGATAACATAATCCGTTTCATTTCTTTTTTCGGTCATATCTCGTTAGAAAGGACGAAAATTACAGCAAAATAGAGGAAAAAAATTGAATTTTTGGTGAAATTATCTGTTTTCGTTGCTTTTTTGGATCAAATATCGTTAAAAAGGACTAAATTTAAGGCAAAATAGCGGAAAAATTGAAATTTCGCTAAAATTATCCGTTTTTGTTTCTTTTTTCGATCATATCTAGATATATTGACGACAATTAAGGCAAAATAGAGAAAAAAATAAGAAATTTCTGTTAAATTATCTTTTTTGTTGCATTTTTAGATCATATCGCGATAAATTAGCAAAAACTAGGGAAAATAGAGGAAAAAATTTAAATTTCGGTGAAATTATCCGTTTTCGTTACTTTTTTCGATCATATCTAGTGAAAATGACAAAAATAAAGGTAAAATAGAAGAAAAAAGTAGAAATTTCGGTGAAATTATTTGTTTTCGTTCCTATTTTCGATCATATTTTGCTAGAAAGGAAGAATATAATTGCAAAATAGAGGAAAAGAATTGAAATTACGGTGAAATTAACCGTTTTCGTTGCTTTTTTCGATCATATCTAGAGAAAATAAAGGTAAAATAGAGGAAAAGGAAGGGAAATTTCGGTGAAATTATCCGTTTTCTTTGCTTCTTTTGATCAAATATCGTTAAAAAGGACTAAATTTAAGGCAGAATAGCGGAAAAAAATTGAAATTTCGCTAGAATTATCCGTTTTTGTTACATTTTTCGAACATATCTCGATAAAATAACATGATTTTGGTAAAAATAATGGAGAAAAAAATGAAATTTCGGTTAAATTATCCGTGTTTGTTGTTTTTTTCGATCATATCTAGATAAATTGACGACAATTAAGGCAAAATGGAGGAAAAAATAAGAAATTACTGTTAAATTATATTTTTTGTTGCATTTTTAGATCATATCTCTTTAAAAGGACAAAAATTAAGGGCCTAAAGAGGAACAAAATGAAATTTCGCTTAATTTTATCCAATTTTTTTTCCTTTTTTTGAATATTTCTGGACCAAATGACGACAATGTAGGAAAAATAGTGGAAAAAAATAAAATTTCGGTGAAATTATCCGTTTTCGTTGCTTTTTTTGATCAAATTTCGTTAAAATGGACTAAATTTAAGGCAGAATAGCGGAAAAAATTAAAATTTTGCTATAATTATCTGTTTTTGTTACATTTTTCGATCATATCTCGAATAAATGACAACATTTTAGTAAAAATAATGAAAAAAAGTTGAATTTTCGATGAAATTATCCGTTTTCGTTGCTTTTTTGGATCCAAATTCGTTAAAAAGGACTAAATTTAAGGCAAATTAGCGGAAAAAAATTGAAATTTCGCTTAAATTATCCGTTTGTGTTACATTTTTCGAACATATCTCGATAAAATGACGATATTTTAGTAAAAATAAGGGAGAAAAAGTTGAAATTTCGCTTAAATTATCCGTTATTGTTACATTTTTCGAACATATCTCGATAAAATGACGATATTTTAGAAAAAATAATGCAAAAAAGTTGAAATTTCGGTGAAATTAATCGTTTTCGTTCCTATTTTCGATCATATTTTGTTAGAAAGGAAGAATATAATGGTTAAATATAGGAAAATAATGGAAATTTCGCTAAAATTATCCGTTTTCGTTGCTTTTTTGGATAAAATCTTGCTAAAAAGGACAAAAATTAAAGAAGAAAGAGGAAAAAAACTGAAATTTCGATAACATAATCCGTTTCATTTCGGTTTTCCGTCATATCTCGTTAGAAAGGACGAAAATTACAGCAAAATAGAGGAAAAAAATTGAATTTTTGGTGAAATTATCTGTTTTCGTTGCTTTTTTGGATCAAATATCGTTAAAAAGGACTAAATTTAAGGCAAAATAGCGGAAAAATTGAAATTTCGCTAAAATTATCCGTTTTTGTTTCTTTTTTCGATCATATCTAGAGAAAATGACGAAAATAGAGGTAAAATAGAGGAAAAGGAAGGGAAATTTTGGTGAAATTTACCGTTTTCGTTGCTTTTTTGGATCAAATTTCGTTAAAAAGGACTAAATGTTAGGCAAAATAGCGGAATAAATTAAAATTTCGGTCAAATTATAGGTTTTTGTTCCATTTTTTAAAAATATCTCGATAAAATGACATAAATTTAATGGACATAAGGGAAAAAAGTTGAAATTTCGCTTAAATTATCCGTTTTCGTTGCTTTTTTCGATCATATCTAGATAAATTGACGACAATTAAGGCAAAATAGAGGAAAAAATAACAATAACATAGTACAAATAATGGAAAAAAGTTGAAATTTCGGTTAAATTATCCGTTTTTGTTGCTTTTTTTTTGATCATATTGCTATAAAATGACGGAAATTATGGAAAATAGAGGAATAAAATGGAAATGTTGGTGAAATTATCCGTTTTCGTTGTATTTTTCTATCATATCTAGAGGTAATTACGAAAATTTAGGTAAAATAGAAGAAAATGTAGAAATTTCGGTAAAATTATCCGTTTTTGTTGCTTTTTTCGATCAAATTTCGTTAAAAAGGACTAAATTTAAGGCAAAATAGCGGAAAAAAATTGAAATTTCGCTTAAATTATCCGTTTTTGTTCCATTTTGTGAACAAATCTCGATAGAATGACAATAATTTAGTAGAAATAATGGAAAAAAGTTGAAATTTCGGTTAAATTGTCCGTTTTTTTCTTTTTTCGATCACATCGCGATAAAATGGCGAAAACTAAGGAAAATAGAGGGAAAAAATTGTAATTTCAGTGAAATTATCCGTTTTCGTTGCTTTTTTGGAACAAATTTCGTTAAAAAGGACCAAATTTAAGGCAAAATAGCGGAAAAAAATTGAAATTTCGCTTAAATTATCCGTTTTTGTTCCATTTTGTGAACAAATCTCGATAGAATGACAATAATTTAGTAGAAATAATTGAAAAAAGTTGAAATTTCGGTTAAATTGTCCGTTTTTTGCTTTTTTTGATCATATCGCGATAAAATGGCGAAAACTAAGGAAAATAGAGGGAAATAATTGTAATTTCAGTAAAATTATCTGTTTTCGTTGCTTTTTTGGAACAAATTTCGTTAAAGAGGACCAAATTTAAGGACAATAGCGGGAAAAATTGAAATTTCGTTGAAATTATCCGTTTTTGTTACATTTTATGAACATATCTCGATAATATGACAATAATTTAGTAAAGATAATGCAAAAAAGTTGAATTTTCAGTGAAATTAATCGTTTTCCTTCCTATTTTCGATCATATTTTGTTAGAAAGGAAGAATATAATGGCGAAATAGAGGAAAAGAATTGAAATTACGCTGAAATTAACCGTTTTTTTGCTTTTTCGATCATATCTGGAGAAAATGACGAAAATAAAGGTAAAATAGAGGAAAAGGAACGGAAATTTCTTTAAAATTATCCGTTTTCGTTTCTTTTTTGGATCAAATTTCGTTAAAATGGACTAAATTTAAGGCAGAATAGCGGGAAAAAATTGAAATTTTGCTAAAAATATCCGTTTTTGTTAAATTTTTTGAACATATCTCGATTAAATGACATGATTTTAGTAAAAATAATGGAGAAAAAGTTGAAATTTCGGTTAAATTATCCGTGTTTGTTGTTTTTTTGGATCATATCGCGATAAAATGACGGAAATTAAGGCAAAATAGAGAAAAAAAAATTGAAATTTCGCTAAAATTATCCGTTTTTGTTCCATTTTTTAACATATCTCGATAAAATGACAATAATTTAGTAAAAATAATGCAAAAAAGTTATAATTTCGGTGAAATTAACCGTTTTCGTTGCTTTTTTCGATCATATCTAGAGAAAATGACGAAAATAAAGGTAAAATAGAGGAAAAGGATTGGGAAATTTTGGTGAAATTATCCGTTTTCGTTGCTTTTTTGGATCATATCGCGATAAAATGACGGAAATTATGGAAAATAGAGGAATAAAATGGAAATGTCGGTGAAATTATCCGTTTTCGTTGCTTTATTCCATCATATCTAGAGAAAATGACGAAAATAAAGTTAAAATAGAAGAAAAAAGTAGAAATTTCGGTGAAATTATCCGTTTTTGTTGCTTTTTTCGATCAAATTTCGTTAAAAAGGACTAAATTTAAGGCAAAATAGCGGGAAGAAATTGAAATTTCGCTTAAATTATCCGTTTTTGTTCCATTTTGTGAACAAATCTCGATAGAATGACAATAATTTAGTAGAAATAATGGAAAAAAGTTGAAATTTCGGTTAAATTGTCCGTTTTTGTCTTTTTTCGATCACATCGCGATAAAATGGCGAAAACTAAGGAAAATAGAGGAAAAAAGAAATATCGGTGAAATTATCGGTTTTTGTTGCTTTTTTGGATCAAATCCTGCTAAAAAGGACAAAAATTAAAGAAGAATGACGAAAAAAACTGAGATTTCAATAACATAATCCGTTTCATTTCTTTTTTCGGTCATATCTCGTTAGAAAGGACGAAAATTATAGCAAAATAGAGGAAAAAAATTGAATTTCGGTGAAATTATCCGTTATCGTTGCTATTTTGGATCAAATATCGTTAAAAAGGACTAAATTTAAGGCAGAATAGCGGAAAAAATTGAAATTTTGCTTAAATCATCCGTTTTTGTTCCATTTTGTGAACATATCTCGACAAATGACAATAATATAGTACAAGTAATGGAAAAAAGTTAAAATTTCGGTTAAATTATCCGTTTTTGTTGCTTTTTTTTGATCATATCGCGATAAAATGACGGAAATTATGGAAAATAGAGGAATAAAATGGAAATGTTGGTGAAATTATCCGTTATCGTTGCTATTTTGGATCAAATATCGTTAAAAAGGACTAAATTTAAGGCAGAATAGCGAAAAAAATTGAAATTTTGCTTAAATCATCCGTTTTTGTTCCATTTTGTGAACATATCTCGACAAATGACAATAATATGGTACAAATAATGGAAAAAAGTTGAAATTTCGGTTAAATTATCCGTTTTTGTTGCTTTTTTTGATCATATTGCGATAAAATGACGGAAATTATGGAAAATAGAGGAATAAAATTTAAATGTTGGTGAAATTATCCGTTTTCGTTGTATTTTTCTATCATATCTAGAGGTAATTACGAAAATTTAGGTAAAATAGAAGAAAAAAGTAGAAATTTCGGTAAAATTATCCGGTTTTGTTGCTTTTTTCGATCAAATTTCGTTAAAAAGGACTAAATTTAAGGCAAAATAGCGGAAAAAAATTGAAATTTCGCTTAAATTATCCGTTTTTGTTCCATTTTGTGAACAAATCTCGATAGAATGACAATAATTTAGTAGAAATAATTGAAAAAAGTTGAAATTTCGGTGAAATTAATCGTTTTCTTTCCTATATTCGATCATATTTTGTTAGAAAGGAAGAATATAATGGCAAAATAGAGGAAAATAATTGAAATTACGGTGAAATTATCCGTTTTCGTTGCTTTTTTCGATAATATCTAGAGAAAATGACGAAAATAAAGGTAAAATAGAGGAAAAGGAAGGGAAATTAAGGTGAAATTATCGGTTTTTGTTGCTTTTTTGGATCAAATCTTGCTAAAAAGGACAAAAATTAAAGAAGAAATACGAAAAAAACTGATATTTCGATAACATAATCCGTTTCTTTTCTTTTTTCGGTCATATCTCGTTAGAAGGGACGAAAATTACAGCAAAGTAGAGGAAAAAAATTGAATTTTCGGTGAATTTATCCGTTTTCGTTGCTTGTTTGGATCAAATATCGTTAAAAAGGACTAAATTTAAGGCAAAATAGCGGAAAAAAATTGAAATTTCGCTAAATTATCAGTTTTTGTTCCATTTTGTGAACATATCTCGACAAATGACAATAATATAGTACAAGTAATGGAAAAAAGTTAAAATTTCGGTTAAATTATCCGTTTTTGTTGCTTTTTTTGATCATATCGCGATAAAATGACGGAAATTATGGAAAATAGAGGAATAAAATGGAAATGTTGGTGAAATTATCCGTTATCGTTGCTATTTTGGATCAAATATCGTTAAAAAGGACTAAATTTAAGGCAGAATAGCGGAAAAAATTGAAATTTTGCTTAAATCATCCGTTTTTGTTCCATTTTGTGAACATATCTCGACAAATGACAATAATATAGTACAAATAATGGAAAAAAGTTGAAATTTCGGTTAAATTATCCGTTTTTGTTGCTTTTTTTTATCATATTGCGATAAAATGACGGCAATTATGGAAAATAGAGGAATAAAATGGAAATGTTGGTGAAATTATCCGTTTTCGTTGTATTTTTCTATCATATCTAGAGGTTATTACGAAAATTTAGGTAAAATAGAAGAAAATGTAGAAATTTCGGTAAAATTATCCGTTTTTGTTGCTTTTTTCGATCAAATTTCGTTAAAAAGGACTAAATTTAAGGCAAAATAGCGGAAAAAAATTGAAATTTCGCTTAAATTATCCGTTTTTGTTCCATTTTGTGAACAAATCTCGATAGAATGACAATAATTTAGTAGAAATAATGGAAAAAAGTTGAAATTTTGGTTAAATTGTCCGTTTTTTTCTTTTTTCGATCACATCGCGATAAAATGGCGAAAACTAAGGAAAATAGAGGGAAAAAATTGTAATTTCAGTGAAATTATCCGTTTTCGTTGCTTTTTTGGAACAAATTTCGTTAAAAAGGACCAAATTTAAGGCAAAATAGCGGAAAAAAATTGAAATTTCGCTTAAATTATCTGTTTTTGTTCCATTTTGTGAACAAATCTCAATAGAATGACAATAATTTAGTAGAAATAATGGAAAAAAGTTGAAATTTCGGTTAAATTGTCCGTTTTTTGCTTTTTTCGATCATATCGCGATAAAATGGCGAAAACTAAGGAAAATAGAGGGAAAAAATTGTAATTTCAGTGAAATTATCCGTTTTCGTTGCTTTTTTGGAACAAATTTCGTTAAAAAGGACCAAATTTAAGGCAAAATAGCGGAAAAAAATTGAAATTTCGTTGAAATTATCCGTTTTTGTTACATTTTATGAACATATCTCGATAATATGACAATAATTGAGTAAAGATAATGCAAAAAAGTTGAAATTTCAGTGAAATTAATCGTTTTCCTTCCTATTTTCGATCATATTATGTTAGAAAGGAAGAATATAATGGCAAAATAGAGGAAAAGAATTGAAATTACGGTGAAATTAACCGTTTTTTTGCTTTTTCGATCATATCTGGAGAAAATGACGAAAATAAAGGTAAAATAGAGGAAAAGGAACGGAAATTTCTTTGAAATTATCCGTTTTCGTTTCTTTTTTGGATCAAATTTCGTTAAAATGGTCTAAATTTAAGGCAGAATAGCGGGAAAAAAATTGAAATTTTGCTAAAAATATCCGTTTTTGTTAAATTTTTTGAACATATCTCGATTAAATGACATGATTTTAGTAAAAATAATGGAGAAAAAGTTGAAATTTCGGTTAAATTATCCGTTTTTGTTGGTTTTTTTTGATCATATTGCGATAAAATGACGGAAATTATGGAAAATAGAGGAATAAAATGGAAATGTTGGTGAAATTATCCGTTTTCGTTATATTTTTCTATCATATCTAGAGGTAATTACGAAAACTTAGGTAAAATAGAAGAAAAAAGTAGAAATTTCGGTAAAATTATCCGTTTTTGTTGCTTTTTTCGATCAAATTTCGTTATAAAGGACTAAATTTAAGGCAAAATAGCGGAAAAAAATTGAAATTTCGCTGAAATTATCCGTTTTTGTTCCATTTTGTGAACAAATCTCGATAGAATGACAATAAATTAGGGAAAATAATGGAAAAAAGTTGAAATTTCGGTGTAATTAATCGTTTTCTTTCCTTTATTCGATCATATTTTGTTAGAAAGGAAGAATATAATAACAAAATAGAGGAAAATAATTGAAATTACGGTGAAATTATCCCTTTTCGTTGCTTTTTTCGATAATATCTAGTGAAAATGACGAAAATTAAGGTAAAATAGAGGAAAAGGAAGGGAAATTAAGGTGAAATTATCGGTTTTTTTTGCTTTTTTGGATCAAATCTTGCTAAAAAGGACAAAAATTAAAGAAGAAATACGAAAAAAACTGATATTTCGATAACATAATCCGTTTCATTTCTTTTTCGGTCATATCTCGTTAGAAGGGACGAAAATTACAGCAAAATAGAGGAAAAAAAATTGAATTTTCGGTGAATTTATCCGTTTTCGTTGCTTATTTGGATCAAATATCGTTAAAAAGGACTAAATTTAAGGCAAAAAAGCGGAAAAAAATTGAAATTTCGCTAAATTATCAGTTTTTGTTCCATTTTTTTAACATATCTCGATAAAATGACAATAATTTAGTAAAAATAATGCAAAAAAGTAGGAATTTCGGTTAAATTAATCGTTTTCGTTCCACTTTTCGATCATTTTTGTTAGAAAGGAAGAATACAATGGCAAAATAGAGGAAATGAATTGAAATTTTGGAGAAATTATCCGTTTTCGTTGCTTTTTTCGATCATATCTAGAGAAAATTACGAAAATAAAGATAAAATAGCGGAAAAAAATTGAAATTTTGCTAAAATTATCCGTTTTCATTGTAATTTTCTATCATATCTAGAGGAAATTACGAAAATTTAGGTAAAATAGAAGGAAAAAGTAGAAATTTCGTTGAAATTATCTGTTTTTGTTTCTTTTTTCGACCAAATTTCGTTAAAAAGGACTAAATTTAAGGCAAAATAGCGGAAAAAAATTGAAATTTCTCTTAAATTATCCGTTTTGTTCCATTTTATGAACAGATCTCGATAATATGACAATAATTTAGTAAAAATAATGCAAAAAAGTTGAAATTTCAGTGTAAATAATCGTTTTCTTTCCTTTTTTCGATCATATTTTGTTAGAAAGGAAGAATATAATGGCAAAATAGAGGAAAAGAATTGAAATTACGGTGAAATTAACCGTTTTCGTTGCTTTTTTCGATCATATCTTGAAAAAATAGCGAAAATAAAGGTAAAATAGAGGAAAAGGAAGGGAAATTTCGGTGAAATTATCCGTTTTCGTTGCATTTTTGGATCAAACTTCGTTAAAATGGACTAAATTTAAGGCAGAATAGCGGAAAAAAATTGAAATTTCGCTAAAATTATCCGTTTTTGTTACATTTTTCGAACATATCTCGATTAAATAACATGATTTTAGTAAAAGTAATGGAGAAAAATATGAAATTTCGGTTAAATTATCCGTGTTTGTTGTTTTTTTCGATCATATCTAGATAAATTGACGACAATTAAGGCAAAATAGAGGAAAAAAATTGAAATTTCGCTAAAATTATCCGTTTTTGTTCAATTTTTTTAACATATCTCGATAAATTGACAATAATTTAGTAAAAATAATGCAAAAAAGTTGAAATTTCGGTGAAATTAATCGTTTTCGTTCCTCTTTTCGATCATATTTTGTTAGAAAGGAAGAATATAATATCAAAATAGAGGAAATGAATTGAAATTACGGTGAAATTAACCGTTTTCGTTCCTTTATTCGATCATATCTAGAAAAAATGACGAAAATAAAGATAAAATAGTGGAAAAAAATTGAAATTTCGGTGAAATTATTCGTTTTCGTTGTATTTTTCTATCATATCTAGAGGAAATTACGAAAATTTAGGTAAAATTGAAGAAAAAAGTAGAAATTTCGGTGAAATTATCCGTTTTTTTGATGCTTGTTTCGATCAAATTTCGTTAAAAAGGACTAAATTTAAGGCAAAATAGCGGAAAAAAATTGAAATTTCGCTGAAATTATCCGTTTTTGTTCCATTTTATGAACATATCTCGATAAAATGACAATAACTTAGAAAACATTATGCAAAAAAGTTAAAATTTCGGTGAAATTAATCGTTTTCGTTCCTCTGTTCGATCATATTTTGTTAGAAAGGAAGAATATAATGGCAAAATAGAGGAAATGAATTGAAATTACGGTGAAATTAACCGTTTTCGTTGCTTTTTTCGATCATATCTAGAGAAAATGACGAAAATAAAGATAAAATAGTGGAAAAAAAATTGAAATTTTGGTGAAATTATCCGTTTTCGTTGTATTTTTCGATCACATCTAGAGGAAATTACGAAAATTTAGGTAAAATAGAAGAAAAAAGTAGAAATTTCGGTGAAATTATCCGTTTTTGTTGCTTTTTTCGATCAAATTTCGTTAAAAAGGACTAAATTTAAGGCAAAATAGCGGAAAAAAATTGAAATTTCGCTGAAATTATCCGTTTTTGTTCCATTTTGTGAACAAATCTCGATAGAATGACAATAATTTAGTGAAAATAATGGAAAAAAGTTGAACTTTCGGTGAAATTGTCCGATTTTTTGCTTTTTTCGATCATATCGCGATGAAATGGCGAAAACTAAGGAAAATAGAGGGAAAAATTTGTAATTTCAGTGAAATTATCCGTTTTCGTTGCTTTTCTGGAACAAATTTCCTTAAAAAGGACTAATTTAAAGGCAAAATAGCGGAAAAAAATTGAAATTTCGCTGAAATAATCCGTTTTTGTTCCATTTTATGAACATATCTCGATAAAATGACAATAAATCAGAAAAAATAATGCAAAAAAGTTGAAATTTCGGTGAAATAATTCGTTTTCGTTCCTATATTCGATCATATTTTGTTAGAAAGGAAGAATATAATGGCAAAATTGAGGAAAATAATTGAAATTACGGTGAAATTATCCGTTTTCGTTGCTTTTTTCGATCATATCTAGAGAAAATGACGAAAATAAAGGTAAAATAGAGGAAAAGGAAGGGAAATTAAGGTGAAATTATCGGTTTTTTTTGCTTTTTTGGATCAAATCTTGCTAAAAAGGACAAAAATTAAAGAAGAAATACGAAAAAAACTGATATTTCGATAACATAATCCGTTTCATTTCTTTTTTCGGTCATATCTCGTTAGAAGGGACGAAAATTACAGCAAAATAGAGGAAAAAAAATTGAATTTTCGGTGAATTTATCCGTTTTCGTGGCTTGTTTGGATCAAATATCGTTAAAAAGGACTTAATTTAAGGCAAAATAGCGGAAAAAAATTGAAATTTCGCTAAATTATCAGTTTTTGTTCCATTTTTTTAACATATCTCGATAAAATGACAATAATTTAGTAAAAATAATGCAAAAAAGTTGGAATTTCGGTGAAATTAATCGTTTTCGTTCCACTTTTCGATCATTTTTGTTAGAAAGGAAGAATACAATGGCAAAATAGAGGAAATGAATTGAAATTTTGGAGAAATTATCCGTTTTCGTTGCTTTTTTCGATCATATCTAGAGAAATTTACGAAAATAAAGATAAAATAGTGGAAAAAAATTGAAATGTTGCTAAAATTATCCGTTTTCATTGTATTTTTCTATCATATCTAGAGGAAATTACGAAAATTTAGGTAAAATAGAAGGAAAAAGTAGAAATTTCGTTGAAATTATCTGTTTTTGTTTCTTTTTTCGACCAAATTTCGTTAAAAAGGACTAAATTTAAGGCAAAATAGCGGAAAAAAATTGAAATTTCTCTTAAATTATCCGTTTTGTTCCATTTTATGAACAGATCTCGATAATATGACAATAATTTAGTAAAAATAATGCAAAAAAGTTGAAATTTCAGTGTAAATAATCGTTTTCTTTCCTTTTTTCGATCATATTTTGTTAGAAAGGAAGAATATAATGGCAAAATAGAGGAAAAGAATTGAAATTACGGTGAAATTAACCGTTTTCGTTGCTTTTTTCGATCATATCTTGAAAAAATAGCGAAAATAAAGGTAAAATAGAGGAAAAGGAAGGGAAATTTCGGTGAAATTATCCGTTTTCGTTGCATTTTTGGATCAAACTTCGTTAAAATGGACTAAATTTAAGGCAGAATAGCGGAAAAAAATTGAAATTTCGCTAAAATTATCCGTTTTTGTTACATTTTTCGAACATATCTCGATTAAATAACATGATTTTAGTAAAAGTAATGGAGAAAAATATGAAATTTCGGTTAAATTATCCGTGTTTGTTGTTTTTTTCGATCATATCTAGATAAATTGACGACAATTAAGGCAAAATAGAGGAAAAAAATTGAAATTTCGCTAAAATTATCCGTTTTTGTTCAATTTTTTTAACATATCTCGATAAATTGACAATAATTTAGTAAAAATAATGCAAAAAAGTTGAAATTTCGGTGAAATTAATCGTTTTCGTTCCTCTTTTCGATCATATTTTGTTAGAAAGGAAGAATATAATATCAAAATAGAGGAAATGAATTGAAATTACGGTGAAATTAACCGTTTTCGTTCCTTTATTCGATCATATCTAGAAAAAATGACGAAAATAAATATAAAATAGTGGAAAAAAATTGAAATTTCGGTGAAATTATTCGTTTTCGTTGTATTTTTCTATCATATCTAGAGGAAATTACGAAAATTTAGGTAAAATTGAAGAAAAAAGTAGAAATTTCGGTGAAATTATCCGTTTTTTTGATGCTTGTTTCGATCAAATTTCGTTAAAAAGGACTAAATTTAAGGCAAAATAGCGGAAAAAAATTGAAATTTCGCTGAAATTATCCGTTTTTGTTCCATTTTATGAACATATCTCAATAAAATGACAATAATTTAGAAAACATTATGCAAAAAAGTTAAACTTTCGGTGAAATTAATCGTTTTCGTTCCTCTGTTCGATCATATTTTGTTAGAAAGGAAGAATATAATGGCAAAATAGAGGAAATGAATTGAAATTACGGTGAAATTAACCGTTTTCGTTGCTTTTTTCGATCATATCTAGAGAAAATGACGAAAATAAAGATAAAATAGTGGAAAAAAAATTGAAATTTTGGTGAAATTATCCGTTTTCGTTGTATTTTTCGATCACATCTAGAGGAAATTACGAAAATTTAGGTAAAATAGAAGAAAAAAGTAGAAATTTCGGTGAAATTATCCGTTTTTGTTGCTTTTTTCGATCAAATTTCGTTAAAAAGGACTAAATTTAAGGCAAAATAGCGGAAAAAAATTGAAATTTCGCTGAAATTATCCGTTTTTGTTCCATTTTGTGAACAAATCTCGATAGAATGACAATAATTTAGTGAAAATAATGGAAAAAAGTTGAACTTTCGGTGAAATTGTCCGATTTTTTGCTTTTTTCGATCATATCGCGATAAAATGGCGAAAACTAAGGAAAATAGAGGGAAAAATTTGTAATTTCAGTGAAATTATCCGTTTTCGTTGCTTTTCTGGAACAAATTTCCTTAAAAAGGACTAATTTAAAGGCAAAATAGCGGAAAAAAATTGAAATTTCGCTGAAATAATCCGTTTTTGTTCCATTTTATGAACATATCTCGATAAAATGACAATAAATCAGAAAAAATAATGCAAAAAAGTTGAAATTTCGGTGAAATAATTCGTTTTCGTTCCTATATTCGATCATATTTTGTTAGAAAGGAAGAATATAATGGCAAAATTGAGGAAAATAATTGAAATTACGGTGAAATTATCCGTTTTCGTTGCTTTTTTCGATCATATCTAGAGAAAATGACGAAAATAAAGGTAAAATAGAGGAAAAGGAAGGGAAGTTTCGGTGAAATTATCCGTTTTCGTTGCTTTTTTGGATAAAATCTTGCTAAAAAGGAAAAAAATTAAAGAAGAAAGAGGAAAAAAACTTAAATTTCGATAACATAATCCGTTTTATTTCTTTTTTCTGTCATATCTAGTTAGAAAGGACGAAAATTACAGCAATATAGAGGAAAAAATTGAATTTTCGGTGAAATTATCCGTTTTCGTTGCTTTTTTGGATCAAATATCGTTAAAAAGGACTAAATTTAAGGCAAAATAGCGGAAAAAATTGAAATTTTGCTAAAATAATCCGTTTTTGTTGCTTTTTTCGATCATATCTAGATATATTGACGACAATTAAGGCAAAATAGAGGAAAAAATAAGCAATTTCTGTCAAATTATCTTTTTTGTTCAATTTTTAGATCATATCGCGATAAATTGGCAAAAACAAGGGAAAATTGAAATTTCGGTGAAATTATCCATTTTCGTTGTTTTTTTCGATCATATCTAGAGAAAATGACAAAAATAAAGGTAAAATAGAAGAAAAAAGTAGAAATTTCGGTGAAATTATTCGTTTTCGTTCCTATTTTCGATCATATTTTGTTAGAAAGGAAGAATATAATGGCAAAATAGAGGAAAAGAATTGAAATTACGGAGAAATTATCCGTTTTCGTTGTTTTTTTCTACCATATCTAGAGAAAATAACGAAAATAAAGGAAAAGGAAGGGAAATTTTGGTGAAATTATCCGTTTTCGTTGCTTTTATGGATCAAATATCGTTAAAAAGGACTAAATTTAAGGCAGAATAGCGGAAAAAATTGAAATTTCGCTTAAATCATCCGTTTTTGTTCCATTTTGTTAACATATCTCGACAAATGACAATAATATAGTACAAATAATGGAAAAAAGTTGAAATTTCGGTTAAATTATCCGTGTTTGTTGTTTTTTTCGATCATATCTAGATAAATTGACGACAATTAAGGCAAAATGGAGGAAAAAATAAGAAATTACTGTTAAATTATCTTTTTTGTTGCATTTTTAGATCATATCTCTTTAAAAGGACAAAAATTAAGGGCCTAAAGATGAACAAAATGAAATTTCGCTTAATTTTATCCAATTTTTTTTCCTTTTTTTGAACATTTCTGGACAAAATGACTACAATGTAGGAAAAATAGTGGAAAAAAATAAAATTTCGGTGAAATTATCCGTTTTCGTTGCTTTTTTTGATCAAATTTCGTTTAAATGGACTAAATTTAAGGCAGAATAGCGGAAAAAATTGAAATTTTCCTATAATTATCTGTTTTTGTTCCATTTTGTTAACATATCTCGACAAATGACAATAATATAGTACAAATAATGGAAAAAAGTTGAAATTTCGGTTAAATTATCCGTTTTTGTTGCTTTTTTCGATCATATCGCGATAAAATGACGGAAATTATGGAAAATAGAGGAATAAAATGGAAATGTTAGTGAAATTATCCGTTTTCGTTGCTTTATTCGATCATATCTAGAGAAAATGACGAAAATAAAGATAAAATAGTGGAAAAAAATTGAAATTTCGGTGAAATTATCCGTTTTTGTTGCATTTTTCTATCATATCTAGAGGAAATTACGAAAATTTAGGTAAAATAGAAGAAAAAAGTTAAATTTCAGTGAAATTAATCGTTTTCCTTCTTATTTTCGATCATATTTTGTTAGAAAGGAAGAATATAATGGCAAAATAGAGGAAAAGAATTGAAATTACGGTGAAATTAACCGTTTTCGTTCTTTTTACGATCATATCATATTTTTGTATTAAATTTCGTTAAAATGGACTAAATTTAAGGCAGAATAGCGGAAAAAAATTTAAATTTCGCTAAAATTATCCGTTTTTGTTCCATTTTTTTAACATATCTAGATAAAATGACAATAATTTAGCAAAAATAATGCAAAAAAGTTGAAATTTCGGTGAAATTCATCGTTTTCGTTCCTCTTTTCGATCATATTTTGTTAGAAAGGAAGAATATAATGGCAAAATAGAGGAAATGAATTGAAATTACGGTGAAATTAACCGTTTTCGTTGCTTTTTTCGATCATATGTAGAGAAAATTACGAAAATAAAGGTAAAATAGAGGAAAAGGAAGGGAAATTTTGAAATTTCGCTAAAATTATCCGTTTTTGTTCCATTTGTCGAACGTATCTCGATAAAATGACAATATTTTTGCAAAAATAATGGAGAAAAAGTTGTAATTTCGGTTAAATAATCCGTTTCTGTTGCTTTTTTCGATCATATCGCGATAAATGACGGAAATTATGGATAATAGAGGAATAAAATTGAAATTTCGGTGAAATTATCCGTTTTCGTTGCTTATTTCGATCATATGTAGAGAAAATGACGAAAATAATAGTAAAATAGAGGAAAAGGAAGGGAAATTTCGGTGAAATTATCCGTTTTCGTTGCTTTTTTCGATCATATCTAGAGAATATGACGAAAATAAAGGTAAAATAGAGGAAAAGGAAGGGAAATTTCGGTGAAATTATCCGTTTTCGTTGCTAATTTGGATCAAATTTCGTTAAAATGGACTAAATTTAAGGCAAAATAGAGGAAGAAAATAAGAAATTTCTGTTAAATTATCTTTTTTGTTGCATTTTTAGATCTTATCTCGTTAAATTAAGGGGCTAAAGAGGAACAAAATGAAATTTCGCTGAATTTTATCCTATTTTTTTTCCTTTTTTTGACCATATCTGGACAAAATGACGACAATATAGGGAAAATAGTGGAAAAAAATAAAATTTCGGTGAAAGTATCCGTTTTCGTTGCTTTTTTAAGCATATCTCAATAAAATGTCGTACTTACGGCAAAATAGAGGAAAAACAGAAATTTCGGTGAAATTATCTGTTTTTGTTGCTTTTTTGGATCAAATCTTGCTAAAAAGGACAAAAATTAAAGCGAAAAAACCTAAATTTCGCTTAAAATATCCTTTTTTGTTGCATTTTTCGAACATGTCTCGATAAAATGGCAACATTTTAGTAAAAATAATGGAGAAAAGGTTGAAATTTCCGTTAAATGATCCGTTTTTGTTGCTTTTTTCGATCATATCGCGATAAAATGACGGAAATTATGGAATATAGAGGAATAAAATTGAAATTTCGGTGAAATTATCCGTTTTCGTTGCTTTTTTCGATCATATGTAGAGAAAATGACGAAAATAAAGGTAAAATAGAGGAAAAGGAATTGAAATTTTGGTGAAATTATCCGTTTTCGTTGCTTTCTTGGATCAAATTTCGTTAAAATGGACTAAATTAAAGGCAAAATAGCGGAAAAAAATTGAAATTTCGCTAAAATTATCCGTTTTTGTTCCCTTTGTCGAACATATCTCGATAAAATGATTATATTTTAGAAAAAAATAATGGAGAAAAAGTTGTAATTTCGGTTAAATGATCCGTTTTTGTTGCTTTTTTCGATCATATCACGATAAAATGACGGAAATTATGGAAAATAGAGGAATAAAATTGAAATTTCGGTAAAATTATCCGTTTTCGTTGCTTTTTTCGACCATATGTGGAGAAAATGACGAAAATAATGGTAAAATAGAGGAAAAGGAAGGGAAATTTCGGTGAAAGTATCCGTTTTCGTTGCTTTTTTGGAACAAATTTCGTTATAAAGGACTAAATTTAAGGCAAAATAGCGGAAAAAAATTGAAATTTCGCTGAAATTATCCGTTTTTGTTCCATTTTATGATCATATCTCGATAAAATGACAATAATTTAGAAAAAAAAATGCAAAAAAGTTGAAATTTCGGTGAAATTAATCGTTTTCGTTCCTATTTTCGATCATATTTTGTTAGAAAGGAAGAATATAATGGCAAAATAGAGGAAAGGAAGGGAAATTTTGGTGAAATTATCCGTTTTCGTTGCTTTTTTGGATCAAATTTCGTTAAAATGGACTAAATTAAAGGCAAAATAGCGGGAAAAAATTGAAATTTCGCTAAAATTATCCGTTTTTGTTCCATTTATCGAACATATCTCGATAAAATGACATTATTTTAAAAATAATAATGGAGAAAAAGTTTTAATTTCGGTTAAATGATCCGTTTTTGTTGCTTTTTTCGATCATATCTAGAGAATATGACGAAAATAAAGGTAAAATAGAGGAAAAGGAAGGGAAATTTCGGTGAAATTATCCATTTTCGTTGCTAATTTGGATCAAATTTCGTTAAAAAGGACTAAATTTAAGGCAAAATAGAGAAAAAAATAAGAAATTCCTGTTAAATTATCTTTTTTGTTGCATTTTTAGATCTTATCTCGTTAAATTAAGGGCCTAAAGAGGAACAAAATGAAATTTCGCTGAATTTTATCCTATTTTTTTTCCTTTTTTTGACCATATCTGGACAAAATGACGACAATATAGGGAAAATAGTGGAAAAAAATAAAATTTCGGTGAAAGTATCCGTTTTCGTTGCTTTTTTAAGCATATCTCAATAAAATGTCGTACTTACGGCAAAATAGAGGAAAAACGGAAATTTCGGTGAAATTATCTGTTTTTGTTGCTTTTCTGGATCAAATCTTGCAAAAAAGGAAAATAAATGAAAGCGAAAAAAACTGAAATTTCGCTTAAAATATCCTTTTTTGTTTAATTTTTCGAACATGTCTCGATAAAATGGCAACATTCTAGTAAGAATAATGGAGAAAAGGTTGAAATTTCCGTTAAATGATCCGTTTTTGTTGCTTTTTTCGATCATATCGCGATAAAATGACGGAAATTATGGAAAATAGAGGAATAAAATTGAAATTTCGGTGAAATTATCCGTTTTCGTTGCTTTTTTCGATCATATGTAGCGAAAATGACGAAAATAAAGGTAAAATAGAGGAAAAGGAAGGGAAATTTTGGTGAAATTATCCGTTTTCGTTGCTTTTTTGGATCAAATTTCGTTAAAATGGACTAAATTAAAGGCAAAATAGCGGAAAAAAATTGAAATTTCGCTAAAATTATCCGTTTTTGTTCCATGTGTCGAACCTATCTCGATAAAATGAATATATTTTAGAAAAAATAATGGAGAAAAAGTTGTAATTTCGGTTAAATGATCCGTTTTTGTTGCTTTTTTCGATCATATCGCGATAAAATGACGGAAATTATGGAAAATAGAGGAATAAAATTGAAATTTCGGTGAAATTATCCGTTTTCGTTGCTTTTTTCGATCATATCTAGAGAAAATGACGAAATTAAAGGTAAAATAGAGGAAAAGGAAGGGAAATTTCGGTGAAATTATCCGTTTTCGTTGCTAATTTGGATCAAATTTCGTTAAGATAAATTTAAGGCAAAATAGAGGAAAAAAATAAGAAATTTTTGTTAACTTGTCTTTTTTGTTGCATTTTTAGATCATATCTCGTTAAAAGGACAAAAATTAAGGGCCTAAAGAGGAACAAAATGAAATTTCGCCGAATTTTATCCAATTTTTTTTCCTTTTTTTGAACATATCTGGACAAAATACGACAATATAGGAAAAATAGTGGAAAAAATAAAATTTCGGTGAGAGTATCCGTTTTCGTTGCTTTTTTAAGCATATCTCAATAAAATGTCGTAATTACGGCAAAATAGAGGAAAAAAAGAAATTTCGGTGCAATTATCTGTTTTTGTTCCTTTTCTGGATCAAATCTTGCTAAAAAGGACAAAAATTAAAGCGAAAAAAACTGAAATTTCGCTTAAATTATCCTTTTTTGTTACATTTTTCAAACATGTCTCGATAAAATTGCAACATTTTAGTAAAAATAATGGAGAAAAGGTTGAAATTTCGGTTAAATTATCCGATTTTGTTGCTTTTTTCGATCATATCTACATAAATTGACGACTATTAAGGCAAAATAGAGGAAAAGGAAGGGAAATTTCGGTTAAATTATCCGTTTTTGTTGCTTTTTTCTATCATATCGCGATAAAATGACGGAAATTATGGAAAATAGAGGATTAAAATTGAAATTTCGGTTAAATTGTCCGTTTTTTTTGCTTTTTTCGATCATATCAAGATAAAATGGCAAAAACAAAGGAAAATAGAGGGAAAAAATTGTAATTTCAGTGAAATTATCCGTTTTCGTTGCTTTTTTGGAACAAATTTCGTTGAAAGGACTAATTTAAAGGCAAAATAGCGGAAAAAAATTGAAATTTCGCTGAAATTATCCGTTTTTGTTCCATTTTTTAAACATATCTCGATAAAATGACAATAATTTAGAAAAAATAATGCAAAAAAGTTGAAATTTCGGTGAAATTAATCGTTTTCGTTCCTATATTCGATCATATTTTGTTAGGAAGGAAGAATATAATGGCAAAATAGAGGAAAATAATTGAAATTACGGTGAAATTAACCGTTTTCGTTGCTTTTTTCGACCATATCTAGAGAAAATGATGGAAATTATGGAAAATAGAGGAATAAAATGGATAAGTCGGTGAAATTATCCGTCTTCGTTGCTTTATTCGATCATATCTAGAGAAAATGACGAAAATAAAGATAAAATAGTGGAAAAAAATTGAAATTTCGGTGAAATAATCCGTTTTCGTTGCATTTTTCTATCATATCTAGAGGAAATTACGAAAATTTAGGTAAAATAGAAGAAAAAAGTTAAATTTCAGTGAAATTAATCGTTTTCCTTCTTATTTTCGATCATATTTTGTTAGAAAGGAAGAATATAATGGCAAAATAGAGGAAAAGAATTGAAATTACGGTGAAATTAACCGTTTTCGATCTTTTTACGATCATATCATATTCTTGTATTAAATTTCGTTAAAATGGACTAAATTTAAGGCAGAATAGCGGAAAAAAATTTAAATTTCGCTAAAATTATCCGTTTTTGTTCCATTTTTTTAACATATCTAGATAAAATGACAATAATTTAGTAAAAATAATGCAAAAAAGTTGAAATTTCGGTGAAATTCATCGTTTTCGTTCCTCTTTTCGATCATATTTTGTTAGAAAGGAAGAATATAATGGCAAAATAGAGGAAATGAATTGAAATTACGGTGAAATTAACCGTTTTCGTTGCTTTTTTCGATCATATGTAGAGAAAATTACGAAAATAAAGGTAAAATAGAGGAAAAGGAAGGGAAATTTTGAAATTTCGCTAAAATTATCCGTTTTTGTTCCATTTGCCGAACGTATCTCGATAAAATGACAATATTTTTGCAAAAATAATGGAGAAAAAGTTGTAATTTCGGTTAAATAATCCGTTTCTGTTGCTTTTTTCGATCATATCGCGATAAATGACGGAAATTATGGATAATAGAGGAATAAAATTGAAATTTCGGTGAAATTATCCGTTTTCGTTGCTTATTTCGATCATATGTAGAGAAAATGACGAAAATAATAGTAAAATAGAGGAAAAGGAAGGGAAATTTCGGTGAAATTATCCGTTTTCGTTGCTTTTTTCGATCATATCTAGAGAATATGACGAAAATAAAGGTAAAATAGAGGAAAAGGAAGGGAAATTTCGGTGAAATTATCCGTTTTCGTTGCTAATTTGGATCAAATTTCGTTAAAATGGATTAAATTTAAGGCAAAATAGAGGAAGAAAATAAGAAATTTCTGTTAAATTATCTTTTTTGTTGCATTTTTAGATCTTATCTCGTTAAATTAAGGGCCTAAAGAGGAACAAAATGAAATTTCGCTGAATTTTATCCTATTTTTTTTCCTTTTTTTGACCATATCTGGACAAAATGACGACAATATAGGGAAAATAGTGGAAAAAAATAAAATTTCGGTGAAAGTATCCGTTTTCGTTGCTTTTTTAAGCATATCTCAATAAAATGTCGTACTTACGGCAAAATAGAGGAAAAAAAGAAATTTCGGTGAAATTATCTGTTTTTGTTGCTTTTTTGGATCAAATCTTGCTAAAAAGGACAAAAATTAAAGCGAAAAAACCTAAATTTCGCTTAAAATATCCTTTTTTGTTGCATTTTTCGAACATGTCTCGATAAAATGGCAACATTTTAGTAAAAATAATGGAGAAAAGGTTGAAATTTCCGTTAAATGATCCGTTTTTGTTGCTTTTTTCGATCATATCGCGATAAAATGACGGAAATTATGGAATATAGAGGAATAAAATTGAAATTTCGGTGAAATTATCCGTTTTCGTTGCTTTTTTCGATCATATGTAGAGAAAATGACGAAAATAAAGGTAAAATAGAGGAAAAGGAATTGAAATTTTGGTGAAATTATCCGTTTTCGTTGCTTTCTTGGATCAAATTTCGTTAAAATGGACTAAATTAAAGGCAAAATAGCGGAAAAAAATTGAAATTTCGCTAAAATTATCCGTTTTTGTTCCCTTTGTCGAACATATCTCGATAAAATGATTATATTTTAGAAAAAAATAATGGAGAAAAAGTTGTAATTTCGGTTAAATGATCCGTTTTTGTTGCTTTTTTCGATCATATCACGATAAAATGACGGAAATTATGGAAAATAGAGGAATAAAATTGAAATTTCGGTAAAATTATCCGTTTTCGTTGCTTTTTTCGACCATATGTGGAGAAAATGACGAAAATAATGGTAAAATAGAGGAAAAGGAAGGGAAATTTCGGTGAAAGTATCCGTTTTCGTTGCTTTTTTGGAACAAATTTCGTTATAAAGGACTAAATTTAAGGCAAAATAGCGGAAAAAAATTGAAATTTCGCTGAAATTATCCGTTTTTGTTCCATTTTATGATCATATCTCGATAAAATGACAATAATTTAGAAAAAAAAATGCAAAAAAGTTGAAATTTCGGTGAAATTAATCGTTTTCGTTCCTATTTTCGATCATATTTTGTTAGAAAGGAAGAATATAATGGCAAAATAGAGGAAAGGAAGGGAAATTTTGGTGAAATTATCCGTTTTCGTTGCTTTTTTGGATCAAATTTCGTTAAAATGGACTAAATTAAAGGCAAAATAGCGGGAAAAAATTGAAATTTCGCTAAAATTATCCGTTTTTGTGCCATTTATCGAACATATCTCGATAAAATGACAATATTTTAAAAATAATAATGGAGAAAAAGTTTTAATTTCGGTTAAATGATCCGTTTTTGTTGCTTTTTTCGATCATATCTAGAGAATATGACGAAAATAAAGGTAAAATAGAGGAAAAGGAAGGGAAATTTCGGTGAAATTATCCGTTTTCGTTGCTAATTTGGATCAAATTTCGTTAAAATGGACTAAATTTAAGGCAAAATAGAGAAAAAAATAAGAAATTTCTGTTAAATTATCTTTTTTGTTGCATTTTTAGATCTTATCTCGTTAAATTAAGGGCCTAAAGAGGAACAAAATGAAATTTCGCTGAATTTTATCCTATTTTTTTTCCTTTTTTTGACCATATCTGGACAAAATGACGACAATATAGGGAAAATAGTGGAAAAAAATAAAATTTCGGTGAAAGTATCCGTTTTCGTTGCTTTTTTAAGCATATCTCAATAAAATGTCGTACTTACGGCAAAATAGAGGAAAAACGGAAATTTCGGTGAAATTATCTGTTTTTGTTGCTTTTCTGGATCAAATCTTGCAAAAAAGGAAAATAAATGAAAGCGAAAAAAACTGAAATTTCGCTTAAAATATCCTTTTTTGTTTAATTTTTCGAACATGTCTCGATAAAATGGCAACATTCTAGTAAGAATAATGGAGAAAAGGTTGAAATTTCCGTTAAATGATCCGTTTTTGTTGCTTTTTTCGATCATATCGCGATAAAATGACGGAAATTATGGAAAATAGAGGAATAAAATTGAAATTTCGGTGAAATTATCCGTTTTCGTTGCTTTTTTCGATCATATGTAGAGAAAATGACGAAAATAAAGGTAAAATAGAGGAAAAGGAAGGGAAATTTTGGTGAAATTATCCGTTTTCGTTGCTTTTTTGGATCAAATTTCGTTAAAATGGACTAAATTAAAGGCAAAATAGCGGAAAAAAATTGAAATTTCGCTAAAATTATCCGTTTTTGTTCCATGTGTCGAACCTATCTCGATAAAATGAATATATTTTAGAAAAAATAATGGAGAAAAAGTTGTAATTTCGGTTAAATGATCCGTTTTTGTTGCTTTTTTCGATCATATCGCGATAAAATGACGGAAATTATGGAAAATAGAGGAATAAAATTGAAATTTCGGTGAAATTATCCGTTTTCGTTGCTTTTTTCGATCATATCTAGAGAAAATGACGAAATTAAAGGTAAAATAGAGGAAAAGGAAGGGAAATTTCGGTGAAATTATCCGTTTTCGTTGCTAATTTGGATCAAATTTCGTTAAGATAAATTTAAGGCAAAATAGAGGAAAAAAATAAGAAATTTTTGTTAACTTGTCTTTTTTGTTGCATTTTTAGATCATATCTCGTTAAAAGGACAAAAATTTAGGGCCTAAAGAGGAACAAAATGAAATTTCGCCGAATTTTATCCAATTTTTTTTTCCTTTTTTTGAACATATCTGGACAAAATACGACAATATAGGAAAAATAGTGGAAAAATTAAAATTTCGGTGAAAGTATCCGTTTTCGTTGCTTTTTTAAGCATATCTCAATAAAATGTCGTAATTACGGCAAAATAGAGGAAAAAAAGAAATTTCGGTGAAATTATCTGTTTTTGTTCCTTTTCTGGATCAAATCTTGCTAAAAAGGACAAAAATTAAAGCGAAAAAAACTGAAATTTCGCTTAAATTATCCTTTTTTGTTACATTTTTCAAACATGTCTCGATAAAATGGCAACATTTTAGTAAAAATAATGGAGAAAAGGTTGAAATTTCGCTAAAATTATCCGTTTTTGTTCCATTTGTCGAACGTATCTCGATAAAATGACAATATTTTTGCAAAAATAATGGAGAAAAAGTTGTAATTTCGGTTAAATAATCCGTTTCTGTTGCTTTTTTCGATCATATCGCGATAAATGACGGAAATTATGGATAATAGAGGAATAAAATTGAAATTTCGGTGAAATTATCCGTTTTCGTTGCTTATTTCGATCATATGTAGAGAAAATGACGAAAATAATAGTAAAATAGAGGAAAAGGAAGGGAAATTTCGGTGAAATTATCCGTTTTCGTTGCTTTTTTCGATCATATCTAGAGAATATGACGAAAATAAAGCTAAAATAGAGGAAAAGGAAGGGAAATTTCGGTGAAATTATCCGTTTTCGTTGCTAATTTGGATCAAATTTCGTTAAATTGGACTAAATTTAAGGCAAAATAGAGAAAGAAAATAAGAAATTTCTGTTAAATTATCTTTTTTGTTGCATTTTTAGATCTTATCTTGTTAAATTAAGGGCTTAAAGAGGAACAAAATGAAATTTCGCTGAATTTTATCCTATTTTTTTTCCTTTTTTTGACCATATCTGGACAAAATGACGACAATATAGGGAAAATAGTGGAAAAAAATAAAATTTCGGTGAAAGTATCCGTTTTCGTTGCTTTTTTAAGCATATCTCAATAAAATGTCATACTTACGGCAAAATAGAGGAAAAACAGAAATTTCGGTGAAATTATCTGTTTTTGTTGCTTTTTTGGATCAAATCTTGCTAAAAAGGACAAAAATTAAAGCGAAAAAACCTAAATTTCGCTTAAAATATCCTTTTTTGTTACATTTTTCGAACATGTCTCGATAAAATGGCAACATTTTAGTAAAAATAATGGAGAAAAGGTTGAAATTTCCGTTAAATGATCCGTTTTTGTTGCTTTTTTCGATCATATCGCGATAAAATGACGGAAATTATGGAAAATAGAGGAATAAAGTTGAAATTTCGGTGAAATTATCCGTTTTCGTTGCTTTTTTCGATCATATGTAGAGAAAATGACGAAAATAAAGGTAAAATAGAGGAAAAGGAAGGGAAATTTTGGTGAAATTATCCGTTTTCGTTGCTTTCTTGGATCAAATTTCGTTAAAATGGACTAAATTAAAGGCAAAATAGCGGAAAAAAATTAAAATTTCGCTAAAATTATCCGTTTTTGTTCCCTTTGTCGAACATATCTCGATAAAATGATTATATTTTAGAAAAAATAATGGAGAAAAAGTTGTAATTTCGGTTAAATGATCCGTTTTTGTTGCTTTTTTCGATCATATCACGATAAAATGACGGAAATTATGGAAAATAGAGGAATAAAATTGAAATTTCGGTAAAATTATCCGTTTTCGTTGCTTTTTTCGATCATATGTGGAGAAAATGACGAGAATAATGGTAAAATAGAGGAATAGGAAGGGAAATTTCGGTGAAATTATCCGTTTTCGTTGCTTTTTTGGAACAAATTTCGTTATAAAGGACTAAATTTAAGGCAAAATAGCGGAAAAAAATTGAAATTTCGCTGAAATTATCCGTTTTTGTTCCATTTTATGAACATATCTCGATAAAATGACAATAATTTAGAAAAAAAAATGCAAAAAAGTTGAAATTTCGGTGAAATTAATCGTTTTCGTTCCTATTTTCGATCATATTTTGTTAGAAAGGAAGAATATAATGGCAAAATAGAGGAAAGGAAGGGAAATTTTGGTGAAATTATCCGTTTTCGTTGCTAATTTGGATCAAATTTCGTTAAATTGGACTAAATTTAAGGCAAAATAGAGGAAGAAAAGAAGAAATTTCTGTTAAATTATCTTTTTTGTTGCATTTTTAGATCTTATCTCGTTAAATTAAGGGCCTAAAGAGGAACAAAATGAAATTTCGCTGAATTTTATCCTATTTTTTTTCCTTTTTTTGACCATATCTGGACAAAATGACGACAATATAGGGAAAATAGTGGAAAAAAATAAAATTTCGGTGAAAGTATCCGTTTTCGTTGCTTTTTTAAGCATATCTCAATAAAATGTCGTACTTACGGCAAAATAGAGGAAAAACGGAAATTTCGGTGAAATTATCTGTTTTTGTTGCTTTTCTGGATCAAATCTTGCAAAAAAGGAAAATAAATGAAAGCGAAAAAAACTGAAATTTCCCTTAAAATATCCTTTTTTGTTTAATTTTTCGAACATGTCTCGATAAAATGGCAACATTTTAGTAAGAATAATGGAGAAAAGGTTGAAATTTCCGTTAAATGATCCGTTTTTGCTGCTTTTTTCGATCATATCGCGATAAAATGACAGAAATTATGGAAAATAGAGGAATAAAATTGAAATTTCGGTGAAATTATCCGTTATCGTTGCTTTTTTCGATCATATGTAGAGAAAATGACGAAAATAAAGGTAAAATAGAGGAAAAGGTAGGGAAATTTTGGTGAAATTATCCGTTTTCGTTGCTTTTTTGGATCAAATTTCGTTAAAATGGACTAAATTAAAGGCAAAATAGCGGAAAAAAATTGAAATTTCGCTAAAATTATCCGTTTTTGTTCCATGTGTCGAACCTATCTCGATAAAATGAATATATTTTAGAAAAAATAATGGAGAAGAAGTTGTAATTTCGGTTAAATGATCCGTTTTTGTTGCTTTTTTCGATCATATCGTGATAAAATGACGGAAATTATGGAAAATAGAGGAATAAAATTGAAATTTCGGTGAAATTATCCGTTTTCGTTGCTTTTTTCGATCATATCTAGAGAAAATGACGAAATTAAAGGTAAAATAGAGGAAAAGGAAGGGAAATTTCGGTGAAATTATCCGTTTTCGTTGCTAATTTGGATCAAATTTCGTTAAGATAAATTTAAGGCAAAATAGAGGAAAAAAATAAGAAATTTTTGTTAAATTGTCATTTTTGTTGCATTTTTAGATCATATCTCGTTAAAAGGACAAAAATTAAGGGCCTAAAGAGGAACAAAATGAAATTTCGCCGAATTTTATCCAATTTTTTTTTCCTTTTTTTGAACATATCTGGACAAAATACGACAATATAGGAAAAATAGTGGAAAAAATAAAATTTCGGTGAAAGTATCCGTTTTCGTTGCTTTTTTAAGCATATCTCAATAAAATGTCGTAATTACGGCAAAATAGAGGAAAAAAAGAAATTTCGGTGCAATTATCTGTTTTTGTTCCTTTTCTGGATCAAATCTTGCTAAAAAGGACAAAAATTAAAGCGAAAAAAAACTGAAATTTCGCTTAAATTATCCTTTTTTGTTACATTTTTCAAACATGTCTCGATAAAATTGCAACATTTTAGTAAAAATAATGGAGAAAAGGTTGAAATTTCGGTTAAATTATCCGATTTTGTTGCTTTTTTCGATCATATCTACATAAATTGACGACTATTAAGGCAAAATAGAGGAAAAGGAAGGGAAATTTCGGTTAAATTATCCGTTTTTGTTGCTTTTTTCTATCATATCGCGATAAAATGACGGAAATTATGGAAAATAGAGGATTAAAATTGAAATTTCGGTTAAATTGTCCGTTTTTTTGCTTTTTTCGATCATATCAGATAAAATGGCAAAAACAAAGGAAAATAGAGGGAAAAAATTGTAATTTCAGTGAAATTATCCGTTTTCGTTGCTTTTTTGGAACAAATTTCGTTAAAAGGACTAATTTAAAGGCAAAATAGCGGAAAAAAATTGAAATTTCGCTGAAATTATCCGTTTTTGTTCCATTTTTTAAACATATCTCGATAAAATGACAATAATTTAGAAAAAATAATGCAAAATTGTTGAAATTTCGGTGAAATTAATCGTTTTCGTTCCTATATTCGATCATATTTTGTTAGGAAGGAAGAATATAATGGCAAAATAGAGGAAAATAATTGAAATTACGGTGAAATTAACCGTTTTCGTTGCTTTTTTCGACCATATCTAGAGAAAATGACGGAAATTATGGAAAATAGAGGAATAAAATGGATAAGTCGGTGAAATTATCCGTCTTCGTTGCTTTATTCGATCATATCTAGAGAAAATGACGAAAATAAAGATAAAATAGTGGAAAAAAATTGAAATTTCGGTGAAATAATCCGTTTTCGTTGCATTTTTCTATCATATCTAGAGGAAATTACGAAAATTTAGGTAAAATAGAAGAAAAAAATTGAAATTTCGGTGAAATAATCCGTTTTTGTTGCTTTTTTCGATCATATCTAGAGAAAATTACGAAAATAAAGGTGAAATAGAGGAAAAGGAAGGGAAATTTTGAAATTTCGCTAAAATTATCCGTTTTTGTTCCATTTGTCGAACATATCTCGATAAAATGACAATATTTTTGTAAAAATAATGGAGAAAAAGTTGTAATTTCGCTGAAATTATCCGTTTTTGTTCCATTTTTTAAACATATCTCGATAAAATGACAATAATTTAGAAAAAATAATGCAAAAAAGTTGAAATTTCGGTGAAATCAATCGTTTTCGTTCCTATATTCGATCATATTTTGTTAGGAAGGAAGAATATAATGGCAAAATAGAGGAAAATAATTGAAATTACGGTGAAATTAACCGTTTTCGTTGCTTTTTTTGACCATATCTAGAGAAAATGACGGAAATTATGGAAAATAGAGGAATAAAATTGAAAGTTCGGTAAAATTATCCGTTTTCGTTGCTTTTTTCGATCATATCTAGAGAATATGACGAAAATAAAGCTAAAATAGAGGAAAAGGAAGGGAAATTTCGGTGAAATTATCCGTTTTCGTTGCTAATTTGGATCAAATTTCGTTAAATTGGACTAAATTTAAGGCAAAATAGAGAAAGAAAATAAGAAATTTCTGTTAAATTATCTTTTTTGTTGCATTTTTAGATCTTATCTTGTTAAATTAAGGGCTTAAAGAGGAACAAAATGAAATTTCGCTGAATTTTATCCTATTTTTTTTCCTTTTTTTGACCATATCTGGACAAAATGACGACAATATAGGGAAAATAGTGGAAAAAAATAAAATTTCGGTGAAAGTATCCGTTTTCGTTGCTTTTTTAAGCATATCTCAATAAAATGTCATACTTACGGCAAAATAGAGGAAAAACAGAAATTTCGGTGAAATTATCTGTTTTTGTTGCTTTTTTGGATCAAATCTTGCTAAAAAGGACAAAAATTAAAGCGAAAAAACCTAAATTTCGCTTAAAATATCCTTTTTTGTTACATTTTTCGAACATGTCTCGATAAAATGGCAACATTTTAGTAAAAATAATGGAGAAAAGGTTGAAATTTCCGTTAAATGATCCGTTTTTGTTGCTTTTTTCGATCATATCGCGATAAAATGACGGAAATTATGGAAAATAGAGGAATAAAGTTGAAATTTCGGTGAAATTATCCGTTTTCGTTGCTTTTTTCGATCATATGTAGAGAAAATGACGAAAATAAAGGTAAAATAGAGGAAAAGGAAGGGAAATTTTGGTGAAATTATCCGTTTTCGTTGCTTTCTTGGATCAAATTTCGTTAAAATGGACTAAATTAAAGGCAAAATAGCGGAAAAAAATTAAAATTTCGCTAAAATTATCCGTTTTTGTTCCCTTTGTCGAACATATCTCGATAAAATGATTATATTTTAGAAAAAATAATGGAGAAAAAGTTGTAATTTCGGTTAAATGATCCGTTTTTGTTGCTTTTTTCGATCATATCACGATAAAATGACGGAAATTATGGAAAATAGAGGAATAAAATTGAAATTTCGGTAAAATTATCCGTTTTCGTTGCTTTTTTCGATCATATGTGGAGAAAATGACGAGAATAATGGTAAAATAGAGGAATAGGAAGGGAAATTTCGGTGAAATTATCCGTTTTCGTTGCTTTTTTGGAACAAATTTCGTTATAAAGGACTAAATTTAAGGCAAAATAGCGGAAAAAAATTGAAATTTCGCTGAAATTATCCGTTTTTGTTCCATTTTATGAACATATCTCGATAAAATGACAATAATTTAGAAAAAAAAATGCAAAAAAGTTGAAATTTCGGTGAAATTAATCGTTTTCGTTCCTATTTTCGATCATATTTTGTTAGAAAGGAAGAATATAATGGCAAAATAGAGGAAAGGAAGGGAAATTTTGGTGAAATTATCCGTTTTCGTTGCTAATTTGGATCAAATTTCGTTAAATTGGACTAAATTTAAGGCAAAATAGAGGAAGAAAAGAAGAAATTTCTGTTAAATTATCTTTTTTGTTGCATTTTTAGATCTTATCTCGTTAAATTAAGGGCCTAAAGAGGAACAAAATGAAATTTCGCTGAATTTTATCCTATTTTTTTTCCTTTTTTTGACCATATCTGGACAAAATGACGACAATATAGGGAAAATAGTGGAAAAAAATAAAATTTCGGTGAAAGTATCCGTTTTCGTTGCTTTTTTAAGCATATCTCAATAAAATGTCGTACTTACGGCAAAATAGAGGAAAAACGGAAATTTCGGTGAAATTATCTGTTTTTGTTGCTTTTCTGGATCAAATCTTGCAAAAAAGGAAAATAAATGAAAGCGAAAAAAACTGAAATTTCCCTTAAAATATCCTTTTTTGTTTAATTTTTCGAACATGTCTCGATAAAATGGCAACATTTTAGTAAGAATAATGGAGAAAAGGTTGAAATTTCCGTTAAATGATCCGTTTTTGCTGCTTTTTTCGATCATATCGCGATAAAATGACAGAAATTATGGAAAATAGAGGAATAAAATTGAAATTTCGGTGAAATTATCCGTTATCGTTGCTTTTTTCGATCATATGTAGAGAAAATGACGAAAATAAAGGTAAAATAGAGGAAAAGGTAGGGAAATTTTGGTGAAATTATCCGTTTTCGTTGCTTTTTTGGATCAAATTTCGTTAAAATGGACTAAATTAAAGGCAAAATAGCGGAAAAAAATTGAAATTTCGCTAAAATTATCCGTTTTTGTTCCATGTGTCGAACCTATCTCGATAAAATGAATATATTTTAGAAAAAATAATGGAGAAGAAGTTGTAATTTCGGTTAAATGATCCGTTTTTGTTGCTTTTTTCGATCATATCGTGATAAAATGACGGAAATTATGGAAAATAGAGGAATAAAATTGAAATTTCGGTGAAATTATCCGTTTTCGTTGCTTTTTTCGATCATATCTAGAGAAAATGACGAAATTAAAGGTAAAATAGAGGAAAAGGAAGGGAAATTTCGGTGAAATTATCCGTTTTCGTTGCTAATTTGGATCAAATTTCGTTAAGATAAATTTAAGGCAAAATAGAGGAAAAAAATAAGAAATTTTTGTTAAATTGTCATTTTTGTTGCATTTTTAGATCATATCTCGTTAAAAGGACAAAAATTAAGGGCCTAAAGAGGAACAAAATGAAATTTCGCCGAATTTTATCCAATTTTTTTTTCCTTTTTTTGAACATATCTGGACAAAATACGACAATATAGGAAAAATAGTGGAAAAAATAAAATTTCGGTGAAAGTATCCGTTTTCGTTGCTTTTTTAAGCATATCTCAATAAAATGTCGTAATTACGGCAAAATAGAGGAAAAAAAGAAATTTCGGTGCAATTATCTGTTTTTGTTCCTTTTCTGGATCAAATCTTGCTAAAAAGGACAAAAATTAAAGCGAAAAAAAACTGAAATTTCGCTTAAATTATCCTTTTTTGTTACATTTTTCAAACATGTCTCGATAAAATTGCAACATTTTAGTAAAAATAATGGAGAAAAGGTTGAAATTTCGGTTAAATTATCCGATTTTGTTGCTTTTTTCGATCATATCTACATAAATTGACGACTATTAAGGCAAAATAGAGGAAAAGGAAGGGAAATTTCGGTTAAATTATCCGTTTTTGTTGCTTTTTTCTATCATATCGCGATAAAATGACGGAAATTATGGAAAATAGAGGATTAAAATTGAAATTTCGGTTAAATTGTCCGTTTTTTTGCTTTTTTCGATCATATCAGATAAAATGGCAAAAACAAAGGAAAATAGAGGGAAAAAATTGTAATTTCAGTGAAATTATCCGTTTTCGTTGCTTTTTTGGAACAAATTTCGTTAAAAGGACTAATTTAAAGGCAAAATAGCGGAAAAAAATTGAAATTTCGCTGAAATTATCCGTTTTTGTTCCATTTTTTAAACATATCTCGATAAAATGACAATAATTTAGAAAAAATAATGCAAAATTGTTGAAATTTCGGTGAAATTAATCGTTTTCGTTCCTATATTCGATCATATTTTGTTAGGAAGGAAGAATATAATGGCAAAATAGAGGAAAATAATTGAAATTACGGTGAAATTAACCGTTTTCGTTGCTTTTTTCGACCATATCTAGAGAAAATGACGGAAATTATGGAAAATAGAGGAATAAAATGGATAAGTCGGTGAAATTATCCGTCTTCGTTGCTTTATTCGATCATATCTAGAGAAAATGACGAAAATAAAGATAAAATAGTGGAAAAAAATTGAAATTTCGGTGAAATAATCCGTTTTCGTTGCATTTTTCTATCATATCTAGAGGAAATTACGAAAATTTAGGTAAAATAGAAGAAAAAAATTGAAATTTCGGTGAAATAATCCGTTTTTGTTGCTTTTTTCGATCATATCTAGAGAAAATTACGAAAATAAAGGTGAAATAGAGGAAAAGGAAGGGAAATTTTGAAATTTCGCTAAAATTATCCGTTTTTGTTCCATTTGTCGAACATATCTCGATAAAATGACAATATTTTTGTAAAAATAATGGAGAAAAAGTTGTAATTTCGCTGAAATTATCCGTTTTTGTTCCATTTTTTAAACATATCTCGATAAAATGACAATAATTTAGAAAAAATAATGCAAAAAAGTTGAAATTTCGGTGAAATCAATCGTTTTCGTTCCTATATTCGATCATATTTTGTTAGGAAGGAAGAATATAATGGCAAAATAGAGGAAAATAATTGAAATTACGGTGAAATTAACCGTTTTCGTTGCTTTTTTTGACCATATCTAGAGAAAATGACGGAAATTATGGAAAATAGAGGAATAAAATTGAAAGTTCGGTAAAATTATCCGTTTTCGTTGCTTTTTTCGACCATATGTGGAGAAAATGACGAAAATAATGGTAAAATAGAGGAAAAGGAAGGTAAATTTCGGTGAAAGTATCCGTTTTCGTTGCTTTTTTGGAACAAATTTCGTTATAAAGGACTAAATTTAAGGCAAAATAGCGGAAAAAAATTGAAATTTCGCTGAAATTATCCGTTTTTGTTCCATTTTATGATCATATCTCGATAAAATGACAATAATTTAGAAAAAAAAATGCAAAAAAGTTGAAATTTCGGTGAAATTAATCGTTTTCGTTCCTATTTTCGATCATATTTTGTTAGAAAGGAAGAATATAATGGCAAAATAGAGGAAAGGAAGGGAAATTTCGGTGAAATTATCCGTTTTCGTTGCTTTTTTGGAACAAATTTCGTTATAAAGGACTAAATTAAAGCCAAAATAGCGGGAAAAAATTGAAATTTCGCTAAAATTATCCGTTTTTGTTCCATTTATCGAACATATCTCGATAAAATGACAATATTTTAAAAATAATAATGGAGAAAAAGTTTTAATTTCGGTTAAATGATCCGTTTTTGTTGCTTTTTTCGATCATATCTAGAGAATATGACGAAAATAAAGGTAAAATAGAGGAAAAGGAAGGGAAATTTCGGTGAAATTATCCGTTTTCGTTGCTAATTTGGATCAAATTTCGTTAAAATGGACTAATTTTAAGGCAAAATAGAGAAAAAAATAAGAAATTTCTGTTAAATTATCTTTTTTGTTGCATTTTTAGATCTTATCTCGTTAAATTAAGGGCCTAAAGAGGAACAAAATGAAAGTTCGCTGAATTTTATCCTATTTTTTTTCCTTTTTTTGACCATATCTGGACAAAATGACGACAATATAGGGAAAATAGTGGAAAAAAATAAAATTTCGGTGAAAGTATCCGTTTTCGTTGCTTTTTTAAGCATATCTCAATAAAATGTCGTACTTACGGCAAAATAGAGGAAAAACGGAAATTTCGGTGAAATTATCTGTTTTTGTTGCTTTTCTGGATCAAATCTTGCAAAAAAGGAAAATAAATGAAAGCGAAAAAAACTGAAATTTCGCTTAAAATATCCTTTTTTGTTTAATTTTTCGAACATGTCTCGATAAAATGGCAACATTCTAGTAAGAATAATGGAGAAAAGGTTGAAATTTCCGTTAAATGATCCGTTTTTGTTGCTTTTTTCGATCATATCGCGATAAAATGACGGAAATTATGGAAAATAGAGGAATAAAATTGAAATTTCGGTGAAATTATCCATTTTCGTTGCTTTTTTCGATCATATGTAGAGAAAATGACGAAAATAAAGGTAAAATAGAGGAAAAGGAAGGGAAATTTTGGTGAAATTATCCGTTTTCGTTGCTTTTTTGGATCAAATTTCGTTAAAATGGACTAAATTAAAGGCAAAATAGCGGAAAAAAATTGAAATTTCGCTAAAATTATCCGTTTTTGTTCCATGTGTCGAACCTATCTCGATAAAATGAATATATTTTAGAAAAAATAATGGAGAAAAAGTTGTAATTTCGGTTAAATGATCCGTTTTTGTTGCTTTTTTCGATCATATCGCGATAAAATGACGGAAATTGTGGAAAATAGAGGAATAAAATTGAAATTTCGGTGAAATTATCCGTTTTCGTTGCTTTTTTCGATCATATCTAGAGAAAATGACGAAATTAAAGGTAAAATAGAGGAAAAGGAAGGGAAATTTCGGTGAAATTATCCGTTTTCGTTGCTAATTTGGATCAAATTTCGTTAAGATAAATTTAAGGCAAAATAGAGGAAAAAAATAAGAAATTTTTGTTAACTTGTCTTTTTTGTTGCATTTTTAGATCATATCTCGTTAAAAGGACAAAAATTAAGGGCCTAAAGAGGAACAAAATGAAATTTCGCCGAATTTTATCCAATTTTTTTTTCCTTTTTTTGAACATATCTGGACAAAATACGACAATATAGGAAAAATAGTGGAAAAAATAAAATTTCGGTGAAAGTATCCGTTTTCGTTGCTTTTTTAAGCATATCTCAATAAAATGTCGTAATTACGGCAAAATAGAGGAAAAAAAGAAATTTCGGTGAAATTATCTGTTTTTGTTCCTTTTCTGGATCAAATCTTGCTAAAAAGGACAAAAATTAAAGCGAAAAAAACTGAAATTTCGCTTAAATTATCCTTTTTTGTTACATTTTTCAAACATGTCTCGATAAAATGGCAACATTTTAGTAAAAATAATGGAGAAAAGGTTGAAATTTCGCTAAAATTATCCGTTTTTGTTCCATTTGTCGAACGTATCTCGATAAAATGACAATATTTTTGCAAAAATAATGGAGAAAAAGTTGTAATTTCGGTTAAAAAATCCGTTTCTGTTGCTTTTTTCGATCATATCGCGATAAATGACGGAAATTATGGATAATAGAGGAATAAAATTGAAATTTCGGTGAAATTATCCGTTTTCGTTGCTTATTTCGATCATATGTAGAGAAAATGACGAAAATAATAGTAAAATAGAGGAAAAGGAAGGGAAATTTCGGTGAAATTATCCGTTTTCGTTGCTTTTTTCGATCATATCTAGAGAATATGACGAAAATATAGCTAAAATAGAGGAAAAGGAAGGGAAATTTCGGTGAAATTATCCGTTTTCGTTGCTAATTTGGATCAAATTTCGTTAAATTGGACTAAATTTAAGGTAAAATAGAGGAAGAAAATAAGAAATTTCTGTTAAATTATCTTTTTTGTTGCATTTTTAGATCTTATCTTGTTAAATTAAGGGCTTAAAGAGGAACAAAATGAAATTTCGCTGAATTTTATCCTATTTTTTTTCCTTTTTTTGACCATATCTGGACAAAATGACGACAATATAGGGAAAATAGTGGAAAAAAATAAAATTTCGGTGAAAGTATCCGTTTTCGTTGCTTTTTTAAGCATATCTCAATAAAATGTCGTACTTACGGCAAAATAGAGGAAAAACGGAAATTTCGGTGAAATTATCTGTTTTTGTTGCTTTTTTGGATCAAATCTTGCTAAAAAGGACAAAAATTAAAGCGAAAAAACCTAAATTTCGCTTAAAATATCCTTTTTTGTTACATTTTTCGAACATGTCTCGATAAAATGGCAACATTTTAGTAAAAATAATGGAGAAAAGGTTGAAATTTCCGTTAAATGATCCGTTTTTGTTGCTTTTTTCGATCATATCGCGATAAAATGACGGAAATTATGGAAAATAGAGGAATAAAGTTGAAATTTCGGTGAAATTATCCGTTTTCGTTGCTTTTTTCGATCATATGTAGAGAAAATGACGAAAATAAAGGTAAAATAGAGGAAAAGGAAGGGAAATTTTGGTGAAATTATCCGTTTTCGTTGCTTTCTTGGATCAAATTTCGTTAAAATGGACTAAATTAAAGGCAAAATAGCGGAAAAAAATTAAAATTTCGCTAAAATTATCCGTTTTTGTTCCCTTTGTCGAACATATCTCGATAAAATGATTATATTTTAGAAAAAATAATGGAGAAAAAGTTGTAATTTCGGTTAAATGATCCGTTTTTGTTGCTTTTTTCGATCATATCACGATAAAATGACGGAAATTATGGAAAATAGAGGAATAAAATTGAAATTTCGGTAAAATTATCCGTTTTCGTTGCTTTTTTCGATCATATGTGGAGAAAATGACGAGAATAATGGTAAAATAGAGGAATAGGAAGGGAAATTTCGGTGAAATTATCCGTTTTCGTTGCTTTTTTGGAACAAATTTCGTTATAAAGGACTAAATTTAAGGCAAAATAGCGGAAAAAAATTGAAATTTCGCTGAAATTATCCGTTTTTGTTCCATTTTATGAACATATCTCGATAAAATGACAATAATTTAGAAAAAAAAATGCAAAAAAGTTGAAATTTCGGTGAAATTAATCGTTTTCGTTCCTATTTTCGATCATATTTTGTTAGAAAGGAAGAATATAATGGCAAAATAGAGGAAAGGAAGGGAAATTTTGGTGAAATTATCCGTTTTCGTTGCTAATTTGGATCAAATTTCGTTAAATTGGACTAAATTTAAGGCAAAATAGAGGAAGAAAATAAGAAATTTCTGTTAAATTATCTTTTTTGTTGCATTTTTAGATCTTATCTCGTTAAATTAAGGGCCTAAAGAGGAACAAAATGAAATTTCGCTGAATTTTATCCTATTTTTTTTCCTTTTTTTGACCATATCTGGACAAAATGACGACAATATAGGGAAAATAGTGGAAAAAAATAAAATTTCGGTGAAAGTATCCGTTTTCGTTGCTTTTTTAAGCATATCTCAATAAAATGTCGTACTTACGGCAAAATAGAGGAAAAACGGAAATTACGGTGAAATTATCTTTTTTTGTTGCTTTTCTGGATCAAATCTTGCTAAAAAGGACAAAAATTAAAGCGAAAAAAACTGAAATTTCGCTTAAAATATACTTTTTTGTTTAATTTTTCGAACATGTCTCGATAAAATGGCAACATTTTAGTAAGAATAATGGAGAAAAGGTTGAAATTTCCGTTAAATGATCCGTTTTTGTTGCTTTTTCGATCATATCGCGATAAAATGACGGAAATTATGGAAAATAGAGGAATAAAATTGAAATTTCGGTGAAATTATCCGTTTTCGTTGCTTTTTTCGATCATATGTAGAGAAAATGACGAAAATAAAGGTAAAATAGAGGAAAAGGAAGGGAAATTTTGGTGAAATTATCCGTTTTCGTTGCTTTTTTGGATCAAATTTCGTTAAAATGGACTAAATTAAAGGCAAAATAGCGGAAAAAAATTGAAATTTCGCTAAAATTATCCGTTTTTGTTCCATGTGTCGAACCTATCTCGATAAAATGAATATATTTTAGAAAAAATAATGGAGAAAAAGTTGTAATTTCGGTTAAATGATCCATTTTTGTTGCTTTTTTCGATCATATCGCGATAAAATGACGGAAATTATGGAAAATAGAGGAATAAAATTGAAATTTCGGTGAAATTATCCGTTTTCGTTGCTTTTTTCGATCATATCTAGAGAAAATGACGAAATTAAAGGTAAAATAGAGGAAAAGGAAGGGAAATTTCGGTGAAATTATCCGTTTTCGTTGCTAATTTGGATCAAATTTCGTTAAGATAAATTTAAGGCAAAATAGAGGAAAAAAATAAGAAATTTTTGTTAACTTGTCTTTTTTGTTGCATTTTTAGATCATATCTCGTTAAAAGGACAAAAATTAAGGGCCTAAAGAGGAACAAAATGAAATTTCGCCGAATTTTATCCAATTTTTTTTTCCTTTTTTTGAACATATCTGGACAAAATACGACAATATAGGAAAAATAGTGGAAAAAATAAAATTTCGGTGAAAGTATCCGTTTTCGTTGCTTTTTTAAGCATATCTCAATAAAATGTCGTAATTACGGCAAAATAGAGGAAAAAAAGAAATTTCGGTTCAATTATCTGTTTTTGTTCCTTTTCTGGATCAAATCTTGCTAAAAAGGACAAAAATTAAAGCGAAAAAAACTGAAATTTCGCTTAAATTATCCTTTTTTGTTACATTTTTCAAACATGTCTCATTAAATTGCAACATTTTAGTAAAAATAATGGAGAAAAGGTTGAAATTTCGGTTAAATTATCCGATTTTGTTGCTTTTTTCGATCATATCTACATAAATTGACGACTATTAAGGCAAAATAGAGGAAAAGGAAGGGAAATTTCGGTTAAATTATCCGTTTTTGTTGCTTTTTTCTATCATATCGCGATAAAATGACGGAAATTATGGAAAATAGAGGATTAAAATTGAAATTTCGGTTAAATTGTCCGTTTTTTTGCTTTTTTCGATCATATCAAGATAAAATGGCAAAAACAAAGGAAAATAGAGGGAAAAAATTGTAATTTCAGTGAAATTATCCGTTTTCGTTGCTTTTTTGGAACAAATTTCGTTAAAAGGACTAATTTAAAGGCAAAATAGCGGAAAAAAATTGAAATTTCGCTGAAATTATCCGTTTTTGTTCCATTTTTTAAACATATCTCGATAAAATGACAATAATTTAGAAAAAATAATGCAAAAAAGTTGAAATTTCGGTGAAATTAATCGTTTTCGTTCCTATATTCGATCATATTTTGTTAGGAAGGAAGAATATAATGGCAAAATAGAGGAAAATAATTGAAATTACGGTGAAATTAACCGTTTTCGTTGCTTTTTTCGACCATATCTAGAGAAAATGACGGAAATTATGGAAAATAGAGGAATAAAATGGATAAGTCGGTGAAATTATCCGTCTTCGTTGCTTTATTCGATCATATCTAGAGAAAATGACGATAATAAAGATAAAATAGTGGAAAAAAATTTAAATTTCGGTGAAATTATCCGTTTTCGTTGCATTTTTCTATTATATCTAGAGGAAATTACGAAAATTTAGGTAAAATAGAAGAAAAAAGTAGAAATTTCGGTGAAATTATCCGTTTTTGTTGCTTTTTTCGATCATATCTAGAGAAAATTACGAAAATAAAGGTAAAATAGAGGAAAAGGAAGGGAAATTTTGAAATTTCGCTAAAATTATCCGTTTTTGTTCCATTTGTCGAACATATCTCGATAAAATGACAATATTTTTGTAAAAATAATGGAGAAAAAGTTGTAATTTCGTTTAAATAATCCGTTTCTGTTGCTTTTTTCGATCATATCGCGATAAAATGACGGAAATTATGGAAAATAGAGGAATATAATTGAAATTTCGGTGAAATTAATCGTTTTCGTTCCTATATTCGATCATATTTTGTTAGGAAGGAAGAATATAATGGCAAAATAGAGGAAAATAATTGAAATTACGGTGAAATTAACCGTTTTCGTTGCTTTTTTCGACCATATCTAGAGAAAATGACGGAAATTATGGAAAATAGAGGAATAAAATGGATAAGTCGGTGAAATTATCCGTCTTCGTTGCTTTTTTCGATCATATCTAGAGAAAATTACGATAATAAAGATAAAATAGTGGAAAAAAATTTAAATTTCGGTGAAATTATCCGTTTTCGTTGCATTTTTCTATCATATCTAGAGGAAATTACGAAAATTTAGGTAAAATAGAAGAAAAAAGTAGAAATTTCGGTGAAATTATCCGTTTTTGTTGCTTTTTTCGATCATATCTAGAGAAAATTACGAAAATAAAGGTAAAATAGAGGAAAAGGAAGGGAAATTTTGAAATTTCGCTAAAATTATCCGTTTTTGTTCCATTTGTCGAACATATCTCGATAAAATGACAATATTTTTGTAAAAATAATGGAGAAAAAGTTGTAATTTCGCTGAAATTATCCGTTTTTGTTCCATTTTTTAAACATATCTCGATAAAATGACAATAATTTAGAAAAAATAATGCAAAAAAGTTGAAATTTCGGTGAAATCAATCGTTTTCGTTCCTATATTCGATCATATTTTGTTAGGAAGGAAGAATATAATGGCAAAATAGAGGAAAATAATTGAAATTACGGTGAAATTAACCGTTTTCGTTGCTTTTTTCGACCATATCTAGAGAAAATGACGGAAATTATGGAAAATAGAGGAATAAAATGGATAAGTCGGTGAAATTATCCGTCTTCGTTGCTTTATTCGATCATATCTAGAGAAAATGACGAAAATAAAGATAAAATAGTGGAAAAAAATTGAAATTTCGGTGAAATAATCCGTTTTCGTTGCATTTTTCTATCATATCTAGAGGAAATTACGAAAATTTAGGTAAAATAGAAGAAAAAAGTTGACATTTCAGTGAAATTAATCGTTTTCCTTCCTATTTTCCATCATATTTTGTTAGAAAGGAAGAATATAATGGCAAAATAGAGGAAAAGAATTGAAATTACGGTGAAATTAACCGTTTTCGTTGCTTTTTTCGATCATATCTAGAGAAAATGACGAAAATAAAGGTAAAATAGAGGAAAAGGAAGGGAAATTTTGGTGAAATTATCCATTTTCGTTGCTTTTTTGGATCAAATTTCGTTAAAATGGACTAAATTAAAGGCAATATAGCGGAAAAAAATTGAAATTTCGCAAAAATTATCCGTTTTTGTTCCATTTGTCGAACATATCTCGATAAAATGACAATATTTAAGTAAAAATAATGGAGAAAAAGTTGTAATTTCGGTTAAATGATCCGTTTTTGTTGCTTTTTTCGATCATATCGTGATAAAATGACGGAAATTATGGAAAATAGAGGAATAAAATTGAAATTTCGGTGAAATTATCCGTTTTCGTTGCTTTTTTCGATCATATCTAGAGAAAATGACGAAATTAAAGGTAAAATAGAGGAAAAGGAAGGGAAATTTCGGTGAAATTATCCGTTTTCGTTGCTAATTTGGATCAAATTTCGTTAAGATAAATTTAAGGCAAAATAGAGGAAAAAAATAAGAAATTTTTGTTAAATTGTCTTTTTTGTTGCATTTTTAGATCATATCTCGTTAAAAGGACAAAAATTAAGGGCCTAAAGAGGAACAAAATGAAATTTCGCCGAATTTTATCCAATTTTTTTTTCCTTTTTTTGAACATATCTGGACAAAATACGACAATATAGGAAAAATAGTGGAAAAAATAAAATTTCGGTGAAAGTATCCGTTTTCGTTGCTTTTTTAAGCATATCTCAATAAAATGTCGTAATTACGGCAAAATAGAGGAAAAAAAGAAATTTCGGTGCAATTATCTGTTTTTGTTCCTTTTCTGGATCAAATCTTGCTAAAAAGGACAAAAATTAAAGCGAAAAAAACTGAAATTTCGCTTAAATTATCCTTTTTTGTTACATTTTTCAAACATGTCTCGATAAAATTGCAACATTTTAGTAAAAATAATGGAGAAAAGGTTGAAATTTCGGTTAAATTATCCGATTTTGTTGCTTTTTTCGATCATATCTACATAAATTGACGACTATTAAGGCAAAATAGAGGAAAAGGAAGGGAAATTTCGGTTAAATTATCCGTTTTTGTTGCTTTTTTCTATCATATCGCGATAAAATGACGGAAATTATGGAAAATAGAGGATTAAAATTGAAATTTCGGTTAAATTGTCCGTTTTTTTGCTTTTTTCGATCATATCAAGATAAAATGGCAAAAACAAAGGAAAATAGAGGGAAAAAATTGTAATTTCAGTGAAATTATCCGTTTTCGTTGCTTTTTTGGAACAAATTTCGTTAAAAGGACTAATTTAAAGGCAAAATAGCGGAAAAAAATTGAAATTTCGCTGAAATTATCCGTTTTTGTTCCATTTTTTAAACATATCTCGATAAAATGACAATAATTTAGAAAAAATAATGCAAAAAAGTTGAAATTTCGGTGAAATTAATCGTTTTCGTTCCTATATTCGATCATATTTTGTTAGGAAGGAAGAATATAATGGCAAAATAGAGGAAAATAATTGAAATTACGGTGAAATTAACCGTTTTCGTTGCTTTTTTCGACCATATCTAGAGAAAATGACGGAAATTATGGAAAATAGAGGAATAAAATGGATAAGTCGGTGAAATTATCCGTCTTCGTTGCTTTATTCGATCATATCTAGAGAAAATGACGATAATAAAGATAAAATAGTGGAAAAAAATTTAAATTTCGGTGAAATTATCCGTTTTCGTTGCATTTTTCTATTATATCTAGAGGAAATTACGAAAATTTAGGTAAAATAGAAGAAAAAAGTAGAAATTTCGGTGAAATTATCCGTTTTTGTTGCTTTTTTCGATCATATCTAGAGAAAATTACGAAAATAAAGGTAAAATAGAGGAAAAGGAAGGGAAATTTTGAAATTTCGCTAAAATTATCCGTTTTTGTTCCATTTGTCGAACATATCTCGATAAAATGACAATATTTTTGTAAAAATAATGGAGAAAAATTTGTAATTTCGTTTAAATAATCCGTTTCTGTTGCTTTTTTCGATCATATCGCGATAAAATGACGGAAATTATGGAAAATAGAGGAATATAATTGAAATTTCGGTGAAATTAATCGTTTTCGTTCCTATATTCGATCATATTTTGTTAGGAAGGAAGAATATAATGGCAAAATAGAGGAAAATAATTGAAATTACGGTGAAATTAACCGTTTTCGTTGCTTTTTTCGACCATATCTAGAGAAAATGACGGAAATTATGGAAAATAGAGGAATAAAATGGATAAGTCGGTGAAATTATCCGTCTTCGTTGCTTTTTTCGATCATATCTAGAGAAAATTACGATAATAAAGATAAAATAGTGGAAAAAAATTTAAATTTCGGTGAAATTATCCGTTTTCGTTGCATTTTTCTATCATATCTAGAGGAAATTACGAAAATTTAGGTAAAATAGAAGAAAAAAGTAGAAATTTCGGTGAAATTATCCGTTTTTGTTGCTTTTTTCGATCATATCTAGAGAAAATTACGAAAATAAAGGTAAAATAGAGGAAAAGGAAGGGAAATTTTGAAATTTCGCTAAAATTATCCGTTTTTGTTCCATTTGTCGAACATATCTCGATAAAATGACAATATTTTTGTAAAAATAATGGAGAAAAAGTTGTAATTTCGCTGAAATTATCCGTTTTTGTTCCATTTTTTAAACATATCTCGATAAAATGACAATAATTTAGAAAAAATAATGCAAAAAAGTTGAAATTTCGGTGAAATCAATCGTTTTCGTTCCTATATTCGATCATATTTTGTTAGGAAGGAAGAATATAATGGCAAAATAGAGGAAAATAATTGAAATTACGGTGAAATTAACCGTTTTCGTTGCTTTTTTCGACCATATCTAGAGAAAATGACGGAAATTATGGAAAATAGAGGAATAAAATGGATAAGTCGGTGAAATTATCCGTCTTCGTTGCTTTATTCGATCATATCTAGAGAAAATGACGAAAATAAAGATAAAATAGTGGAAAAAAATTGAAATTTCGGTGAAATAATCCGTTTTCGTTGCATTTTTCTATCATATCTAGAGGAAATTACGAAAATTTAGGTAAAATAGAAGAAAAAAGTTGACATTTCAGTGAAATTAATCGTTTTCCTTCCTATTTTCCATCATATTTTGTTAGAAAGGAAGAATATAATGGCAAAATAGAGGAAAAGAATTGAAATTACGGTGAAATTAACCGTTTTCGTTGCTTTTTTTGATCATATCTAGAGAAAATGACGAAAATAAAGGTAAAATAGAGGAAAAGGAAGGGAAATTTTGGTGAAATTATCCATTTTCGTTGCTTTTTTGGATCAAATTTCGTTAAAATGGACTAAATTAAAGGCAATATAGCGGAAAAAAATTGAAATTTCGCAAAAATTATCCGTTTTTGTTCCATTTGTCGAACATATCTCGATAAAATGACAATATTTAAGTAAAAATAATGGAGAAAAAGTTGTAATTTCGGTTAAATGATCCGTTTTTGTTGCTTTTTTCGATCATATCGTGATAAAATGACGGAAATTATGGAAAATAGAGGAATAAAATTGAAATTTCGGTGAAATTATCCGTTTTCGTTGCTTTTTTCGATCATATCTAGAGAAAATGACGAAATTAAAGGTAAAATAGAGGAAAAGGAAGGGAAATTTCGGTGAAATTATCCGTTTTCGTTGCTAATTTGGATCAAATTTCGTTAAGATAAATTTAAGGCAAAATAGAGGAAAAAAATAAGAAATTTTTGTTAAATTGTCTTTTTTGTTGCATTTTTAGATCATATCTCGTTAAAAGGACAAAAATTAAGGGCCTAAAGAGGAACAAAATGAAATTTCGCCGAATTTTATCCAATTTTTTTTTCCTTTTTTTGAACATATCTGGACAAAATACGACAATATAGGAAAAATAGTGGAAAAAATAAAATTTCGGTGAAAGTATCCGTTTTCGTTGCTTTTTTAAGCATATCTCAATAAAATGTCGTAATTACGGCAAAATAGAGGAAAAAAAGAAATTTCGGTGCAATTATCTGTTTTTGTTCCTTTTCTGGATCAAATCTTGCTAAAAAGGACAAAAATTAAAGCGAAAAAAACTGAAATTTCGCTTAAATTATCCTTTTTTGTTACATTTTTCAAACATGTCTCGATAAAATTGCAACATTTTAGTAAAAATAATGGAGAAAAGGTTGAAATTTCGGTTAAATTATCCGATTTTGTTGCTTTTTTCGATCATATCTACATAAATTGACGACTATTAAGGCAAAATAGAGGAAAAGGAAGGGAAATTTCGGTTAAATTATCCGTTTTTGTTGCTTTTTTCTATCATATCGCGATAAAATGACGGAAATTATGGAAAATAGAGGATTAAAATTGAAATTTCGGTTAAATTGTCCGTTTTTTTGCTTTTTTCGATCATATCAAGATAAAATGGCAAAAACAAAGGAAAATAGAGGGAAAAAATTGTAATTTCAGTGAAATTATCCGTTTTCGTTGCTTTTTTGGAACAAATTTCGTTAAAAGGACTAATTTAAAGGCAAAATAGCGGAAAAAAATTGAAATTTCGCTGAAATTATCCGTTTTTGTTCCATTTTTTAAACATATCTCGATAAAATGACAATAATTTAGAAAAAATAATGCAAAAAAGTTGAAATTTCGGTGAAATTAATCGTTTTCGTTCCTATATTCGATCATATTTTGTTAGGAAGGAAGAATATAATGGCAAAATAGAGGAAAATAATTGAAATTACGGTGAAATTAACCGTTTTCGTTGCTTTTTTCGACCATATCTAGAGAAAATGACGGAAATTATGGAAAATAGAGGAATAAAATGGATAAGTCGGTGAAATTATCCGTCTTCGTTGCTTTATTCGATCATATCTAGAGAAAATGACGATAATAAAGATAAAATAGTGGAAAAAAATTTAAATTTCGGTGAAATTATCCGTTTTCGTTGCATTTTTCTATCATATCTAGAGGAAATTACGAAAATTTAGGTAAAATAGAAGAAAAAAGTAGAAATTTCGGTGAAATTATCCGTTTTTGTTGCTTTTTTCGATCATGTCTAGAGAAAATTACGAAAATAAAGGTAAAATAGAGGAAAAGGAAGGGAAATTTTGCTAAAATTATCCGTTTTTGTTCCATTTGTCGAACATATCTCGATAAAATGACAATATTTTTGTAAAAATAATGGAGAAAAAGTTGTAATTTCGCTGAAATTATCCGTTTTTGTTCCATTTTTTAAACATATCTCGATAAAATGACAATAATTTAGAAAAAATAATGCAAAAAAGTTGAAATTTCGGTGAAATCAATCGTTTTCGTTCCTATATTCGATCATATTTTGTTAGGAAGGAAGAATATAATGGCAAAATAGAGGAAAATAATTGAAATTACGGTGAAATTAACCGTTTTCGTTGCTTTTTTCGACCATATCTAGAGAAAATGACGGAAATTATGGAAAATAGAGGAATAAAATGGATAAGTCGGTGAAATTATCCGTCTTCGTTGCTTTATTCGATCATATCTAGAGAAAATGACGAAAATAAAGATAAAATAGTGGAAAAAAATTGAAATTTCGGTGAAATAATCCGTTTTCGTTGCATTTTTCTATCATATCTAGAGGAAATTACGAAAATTTAGGTAAAATAGAAGAAAAAAGTTGAAATTTCAGTGAAATTAATCGTTTTCCTTCCTATTTTCCATCATATTTTGTTAGAAAGGAAGAATATAATGGCAAAATAGAGGAAAAGAATTGAAATTACGGTGAAATTAACCGTTTTCGTTGCTTTTTTCGATCATATCTAGAGAAAATGACGAAAATAAAGGTAAAATAGAGGAAAAGGAAGGGAAATTTTGGTGAAATTATCCATTTTCGTTGCTTTTTTGGATCAAATTTCGTTAAAATGGACTAAATTAAATGCAATATAGCGGAAAAAAATTGAAATTTCGCAAAAATGATCCGTTTTTGTTCCATTTGTCGAACATATCTCGATAAAATGACAATATTTAAGTAAAAATAATGGAGAAAAAGTTGTAATTTCGGTTAAATGATCCGTTTTTGTTGCTTTTTTCGATCATATCTAGAGAAAATGACGAAATTAAAGGTAAAATAGAGGAAAAGGAAGGGAAATTTCGGTGAAATTATCCGTTTTCGTTGCTAATTTGGATCAAATTTCGTTAAGATAAATTTAAGGCAAAATAGAGGAAAAAAATAAGAAATTTTTGTTAACTTGTCTTTTTTGTTGCATTTTTAGATCATATCTCGTTAAAAGGACAAAAATTAAGGGCCTAAAGAGGAACAAAATGAAATTTCGCCGAATTTTATCCAATTTTTTTTTCCTTTTTTTGAACATATCTGGACAAAATACGACAATATAGGAAAAATAGTGGAAAAAATAAAATTTCGGTGAAAGTATCCGTTTTCGTTGCTTTTTTAAGCATATCTCAATAAAATGTCGTAATTACGGCAAAATAGAGGAAAAAAAGAAATTTCGGTGCAATTATCTGTTTTTGTTCCTTTTCTGGATCAAATCTTGCTAAAAAGGACAAAAATTAAAGCGAAAAAAACTGAAATTTCGCTTAAATTATCCTTTTTTGTTACATTTTTCAAACATGTCTCGATAAAATTGCAACATTTTAGTAAAAATAATGGAGAAAAGGTTGAAATTTCGGTTAAATTATCCGATTTTGTTGCTTTTTTCGATCATATCTACATAAATTGACGACTATTAAGGCAAAATAGAGGAAAAGGAAGGGAAATTTCGGTTAAATTATCCGTTTTTGTTGCTTTTTTCTATCATATCGCGATAAAATGACGGAAATTATGGAAAATAGAGGAATAAAATTGAAATTTCGGTGAAATTATCCGTTTTCGTTGCTTTTTTCGATCATATCTAGAGAAAATGACGAAATTAAAGGTAAAATAGAGGAAAAGGAAGGGAAATTTCGGTGAAATTATCCGTTTTCGTTGCTAATTTGGATCAAATTTCGTTAAGATAAATTTAAGGCAAAATAGAGGAAAAAAATAAGAAATTTTTGTTAACTTGTCTTTTTTGTTGCATTTTTAGATCATATCTCGTTAAAAGGACAAAAATTAAGGGCCTAAAGAGGAACAAAATGAAATTTCGCCGAATTTTATCCAATTTTTTTTTCCTTTTTTTGAACATATCTGGACAAAATACGACAATATAGGAAAAATAGTGGAAAAAATAAAATTTCGGTGAAAGTATCCGTTTTCGTTGCTTTTTTAAGCATATCTCAATAAAATGTCGTAATTACGGCAAAATAGAGGAAAAAAAGAAATTTCGGTGCAATTATCTGTTTTTGTTCCTTTTCTGGATCAAATCTTGCTAAAAAGGACAAAAATTAAAGCGAAAAAAACTGAAATTTCGCTTAAATTATCCTTTTTTGTTACATTTTTCAAACATGTCTCGATAAAATTGCAACATTTTAGTAAAAATAATGGAGAAAAGGTTGAAATTTCGGTTAAATTATCCGATTTTGTTGCTTTTTTCGATCATATCTACATAAATTGACGACTATTAAGGCAAAATAGAGGAAAAGGAAGGGAAATTTCGGTTAAATTATCCGTTTTTGTTGCTTTTTTCTATCATATCGCGATAAAATGACGGAAATTATGGAAAATAGAGGATTAAAATTGAAATTTCGGTTAAATTGTCCGTTTTTTTGCTTTTTTCGATCATATCAAGATAAAATGGCAAAAACAAAGGAAAATAGAGGGAAAAAATTGTAATTTCAGTGAAATTATCCGTTTTCGTTGCTTTTTTGGAACAAATTTCGTTAAAAGGACTAATTTAAAGGCAAAATAGCGGAAAAAAATTGAAATTTCGCTGAAATTATCCGTTTTTGTTCCATTTTTTAAACATATCTCGATAAAATGACAATAATTTAGAAAAAATAATGCAAAAAAGTTGAAATTTCGGTGAAATTAATCGTTTTCGTTCCTATATTCGATCATATTTTGTTAGGAAGGAAGAATATAATGGCAAAATAGAGGAAAATAATTGAAATTACGGTGAAATTAACCGTTTTCGTTGCTTTTTTCGACCATATCTAGAGAAAATGACGGAAATTATGGAAAATAGAGGAATAAAATGGATAACTCGGTGAAATTATCCGTCTTCGTTGCTTTATTCGATCATATCTAGAGAAAATTACGATAATAAAGATAAAATAGTGGAAAAAAATTTAAATTTCGGTGAAATTATCCGTTTTCGTTGCATTTTTCTATCATATCTAGAGGAAATTACGAAAATTTAGGTAAAATAGAAGAAAAAAGTAGAAATTTCGGTGAAATTATCCGTTTTTGTTGCTTTTTTCGATCATGTCTAGAGAAAATTACGAAAATAAAGGTAAAATAGAGGAAAAGGAAGGGAAATTTTGAAATTTCGCTAAAATTATCCGTTTTTGTTCCATTTGTCGAACATATCTCGATAAAATGACAATATTTTTGTAAAAATAATGGAGAAAAATTTGTAATTTCGCTGAAATTATCCGTTTTTGTTCCATTTTTTAAACATATCTCGATAAAATGACAATAATTTAGAAAAAATAATGCAAAAAAGTTGAAATTTCGGTGAAATCAATCGTTTTCGTTCCTATATTCGATCATATTTTGTTAGGAAGGAAGAATATAATGGCAAAATAGAGGAAAATAATTGAAATTACGGTGAAATTAACCGTTTTCGTTGCTTTTTTCGACCATATCTAGAGAAAATGACGGAAATTATGGAAAATAGAGGAATAAAATGGATAAGTCGGTGAAATTATCCGTCTTCGTTGCTTTATTCGATCATATCTAGAGAAAATGACGAAAATAAAGATAAAATAGTGGAAAAAAATTGAAATTTCGGTGAAATAATCCGTTTTCGTTGCATTTTTCTATCATATCTAGAGGAAATTACGAAAATTTAGGTAAAATAGAAGAAAAAAGTTGAAATTTCAGTGAAATTAATCGTTTTCCTTCCTATTTTCCATCATATTTTGTTAGAAAGGAAGAATATAATGGCAAAATAGAGGAAAAGAATTGAAATTACGGTGAAATTAACCGTTTTCGTTGCTTTTTTCGATCATATCTAGAGAAAATGACGAAAATAAAGGTAAAATAGAGGAAAAGGAAGGGAAATTTTGGTGAAATTATCCATTTTCGTTGCTTTTTTGGATCAAATTTCGTTAAAATGGACTAAATTAAAGGCAATATAGCGGAAAAAAATTGAAATTTCGCAAAAATTATCCGTTTTTGTTCCATTTGTCGAACATATCTCGATAAAATGACAATATTTAAGTAAAAATAATGGAGAAAAAGTTGTAATTTCGGTTAAATGATCCGTTTTTGTTGCTTTTTTCGATCATATCGTGATAAAATGACGGAAATTATGGAAAATAGAGGAATAAAATTGAAATTTCGGTGAAATTATCCGTTTTCGTTGCTTTTTTCGATCATATCTAGAGAAAATGACGAAATTAAAGGTAAAATAGAGGAAAAGGAAGGGAAATTTCGGTGAAATTATCCGTTTTCGTTGCTAATTTGGATCAAATTTCGTTAAGATAAATTTAAGGCAAAATAGAGGAAAAAAATAAGAAATTTTTGTTAAATTGTCTTTTTTGTTGCATTTTTAGATCATATCTCGTTAAAAGGACAAAAATTAAGGGCCTAAAGAGGAACAAAATGAAATTTCGCCGAATTTTATCCAATTTTTTTTTCCTTTTTTTGAACATATCTGGACAAAATACGACAATATAGGAAAAATAGTGGAAAAAATAAAATTTCGGTGAAAGTATCCGTTTTCGTTGCTTTATTTAGCATATCTCAATAAAATGTCGTAATTACGGCAAAATAGAGGAAAAAAAGAAATTTCGGTGCAATTATCTGTTTTTGTTCCTTTTCTGGATCAAATCTTGCTAAAAAGGACAAAAATTAAAGCGAAAAAAACTGAAATTTCGCTTAAATTATCCTTTTTTGTTACATTTTTCAAACATGTCTCGATAAAATTGCAACATTTTAGTAAAAATAATGGAGAAAAGGTTGAAATTTCGGTTAAATTATCCGATTTTGTTGCTTTTTTCGATCATATCTACATAAATTGACGACTATTAAGGCAAAATAGAGGAAAAGGAAGGGAAATTTCGGTTAAATTATCCGTTTTTGTTGCTTTTTTCTATCATATCGCGATAAAATGACGGAAATTATGGAAAATAGAGGATTAAAATTGAAATTTCGGTTAAATTGTCCGTTTTTTTGCTTTTTTCGATCATATCAAGATAAAATGGCAAAAACAAAGGAAAATAGAGGGAAAAAATTGTAATTTCAGTGAAATTATCCGTTTTCGTTGCTTTTTTGGAACAAATTTCGTTAAAAGGACTAATTTAAAGGCAAAATAGCGGAAAAAAATTGAAATTTCGCTGAAATTATCCGTTTTTGTTCCATTTTTTAAACATATCTCGATAAAATGACAATAATTTAGAAAAAATAATGCAAAAAAGTTGAAATTTCGGTGAAATTAATCGTTTTCGTTCCTATATTCGATCATATTTTGTTAGGAAGGAAGAATATAATGGCAAAATAGAGGAAAATAATTGAAATTACGGTGAAATTAACCGTTTTCGTTGCTTTTTTCGACCATATCTAGAGAAAATGACGGAAATTATGGAAAATAGAGGAATAAAATGGATAAGTCGGTGAAATTATCCGTCTTCGTTGCTTTATTCGATCATATCTAGAGAAAATGACGATAATAAAGATAAAATAGTGGAAAAAAATTTAAATTTCGGTGAAATTATCCGTTTTCGTTGCATTTTTCTATTATATCTAGAGGAAATTACGAAAATTTAGGTAAAATAGAAGAAAAAAGTAGAAATTTCGGTGAAATTATCCGTTTTTGTTGCTTTTTTCGATCATATCTAGAGAAAATTACGAAAATAAAGGTAAAATAGAGGAAAAGGAAGGGAAATTTTGAAATTTCGCTAAAATTATCCGTTTTTGTTCCATTTGTCGAACATATCTCGATAAAATGACAATATTTTTGTAAAAATAATGGAGAAAAAGTTGTAATTTCGTTTAAATAATCCGTTTCTGTTGCTTTTTTCGATCATATCGCGATAAAATGACGGAAATTATGGAAAATAGAGGAATATAATTGAAATTTCGGTGAAATTAATCGTTTTCGTTCCTATATTCGATCATATTTTGTTAGGAAGGAAGAATATAATGGCAAAATAGAGGAAAATAATTGAAATTACGGTGAAATTAACCGTTTTCGTTGCTTTTTTCGACCATATCTAGATAAAATGACGAAAATAAAGTTAAATAGAGGAAAAGGAAGGGAAATTTTGGTGAAATTATCCGTTTTCGTTGCTTTTTTGGATCAAATTTCGTTAAAATGGATTAAATTTAAGGCAGAATAGCGGAAAAAATTGAAATTTCGCTAAAATTATCCGTTTTTGTTAAATTTTTCGAACATATCTTGATAAAATGACAACATTTTAGTAAAAATAATGGAGAAAAAGTTGAAATTTCGGTTAAATTATACGTTTTTGTTGCTTTTTTCGGTCATAACTCGATAAATTGACGACAATTAAGGCAAAATAGAGGAAAAAATAGGAAATTTCTGTTAAATTATCTTTAATGTTGCATTTTTAGATCAAATCTCGTTAATAGGACAATAATTAGGGCTGAAAGGGAAACAAAATTGAGATTTCGCATAATTTTATCAAGTTTTGCTCCTTTTTTTGAACATATCTGAACAAAATGACGACAATATAGGAAAAATAGTGGAAAAAAATAAAATTTCGGTGAAAGTATCCGTTATCGTTGATTTATTAATCATATCTCAATAAAATGACGTAATTAAGGCAAAATAGAGGAAAAAAGAAATATCGGTGAAATTATCGGTTTTTGGTTGCTTTTTTGGATCAAATCTTGCTAAAAAGGACAAAAATTAAAGAAGAAAGACGAAAAAAACTGAGATTTCGATAACATAATCCGTTTCATTTCTTTTTTCGGTCATATCTCGTTAGAAAGAACGAAAATTATAGCAAAATTGAGGAAAATGATTAAATTAAGGTGAAATTAACCGTTTTCGTTACATTTTTCGAACATATCTTGATAAAATGACAACATTTTAGTAAAACTAATTGAGAAAAAGTTGAAATTTCGGTTAAATTATATGTTTTTGTTGCTTTTTTCGGTCATATCTCGATAAATTGACGACAATTAAGGCAAAATAGAGGAAAAAAATAAGAAATTTCTGTTTAATTTTATTTTATGTTGCATTTTTAGATCAAATCTCGTTAATAGGACAATAATTAGGGCAGAAAGGGAAACAAAATTGAGATTTCGCATAATTTTATCAAGTTTTGCTCCTTTTTTTGATCATATCTGAACAAAATGACGACAATATAGGAAAAATAGTGGAAAAAAATAAAATTTCGGTGAAAGTATTCGTTATCGTTGATTTTTTAATCATATCTCAATAAAATGACGTAATTAAGGCAAAATAGAGGAAAAAAGAAATATCGGTGAAATTATCGGTTTTTGTTGCTTTTTTGGATCAAATCCTGCTAAAAAGGACAAAAATTAAGGAAGAAAGTCGAAAAAAACTGAGATTTCGATAATATAATCCGTTTCATTACTTTTTCGGTCATATCTCGTTAGAAAGGACGAAAATTATGGAAAATAGAGGAATAAAATTGAAATTTCGGTGAAATTATCCGTTTTCGTTGCTTTTTTCGATCATATGAACAGAAAATGATGAAAATAATGGTAAAATAGAGGAAAAGGAAGGGAAATTTTGTTGAAATTATCCGTTTTCGTTGCTTTTTTGGATCAAATTTCGTTAAAATGGACTAAATTAAAGCCAAAATAGCGGAAAAAAATTGAAATATCGCTATAACTATCCGTTTTTGTTCCATTTTTTTAACATATCTCGATAAAATGACAATAATTTAGTAAAAATAATGCAAAAAAGTTGAAATTTCGGTGAAATTAATCTTTTTCGTTCCTCTCTTCGATCATATTTTGTTAGAAAGGAAGAATATAATGGCAAAATAGAGGAAATGAATTGAAATTTTGGTGAAATTATCCGTTTTCGTTGCTTTATTCGATCATATCTAGAGAAAATGACGAAAATAAAGTTAAATAGAGGAAAGGGAAGGGAAATTTATTTATAATAGAGGAAAAAAATAAGAAATTTCTGTTAAATTATCTTTTTTGTTGCATTTTTAGATCATATCTCGTTAAAAGGACAAAAATTAAGGGCCTAAAGAGGAACAAAAGGAAATTTCGCTTAATTTTATCCAATTTTTTTTCCTTTTTTTGAACATATCTGGACAAAATGACGACAATATATGAAAAATAGTGGAAAAAAATAAAATTTCGGTGATAGAATCCGTTTTCGTTGCTTTTTTTAAGCATATCTCAATAAAATAACGTAATTAAGGCAAAATAGAGGAAAAAAGAATAATTGTTGAAATTATCTGTTTTTGTTGCTTTTCTGGATCAAATCTTGCTAAAAAGGACAAATATTATAGCGGAAAGACGATCAAAACAGAGATTTCGATAACATAATCCGTTTCAATTCTTTTTTCGATCATATCTCATTAGAAAGGACGAAACTTATAGCAAAATAGAGGAAAAAAATTGAAATTTCGGTGATATTATTCGTTTTTGTTCCTATTTTAGATCATATTTTGTTAGAAAGGAAGAATATAATGGCAAAATAGAGGAAAAGAATTGAAATTACGGTGAAATTATCCGTTTTCGTTGCTTTTTTCGATCATATCTAGAGAAAATGACGAAAATAAAGGTAAAATAGAAGAAAAAAGTAGAAATTTCGGTGAAATTATTCGTTTTCGTCCCTATTTTCGATTATATTATGTTAGAAAGGAAGAATATAATGGCAAAATAGAGGAAATGAATTGAAATTACGGTGAAATTATCCGTTTTCGTTGCTTTTTTCGATCATATCTAGAGAAAATGACGAAAATAAAGGTAAAATAGAGGAAAAGGAAGGGAAATTTTGGTGAAATTATCCGTTTTCGTTGCTTTTTTGGATCAAATTTCGTTAAAGTGGACTAAATTTAAGGCAAAATAGGTGAAAAAAATTGAAATTTTGCAAAAAATATCAATTTTCGTTGATTTTTTCGACCACATCTAGAGGAAATTACGAAAATTTAGGTAAAATAGAAGAAAAAAGTAGGAATTTAGGTGAAGTTATCCGTTTTCGTTCCTATTTTCGATCATATTTTGTTAGAAAGGAGGAAAATTATGGCAAAATAGAGGAAAAGAATCGAAATTTCGGTGAAATTAACCGTTTTCGTTGCTTTTTTTGGATCAAATTTCGTTAAAAAGGACTAAATGTTAGGCAAAATAGCGGAATAAATTAACATTTCGGTCAAATTATCCGTTTTTGTTCCATTTTTTGAACATATCTCGATAAAATGACAAAAATTTAATAGACATAATGGAAAAAAGTTGAAATTTCGGTTAAATTATCCGTTTTCGTTGCTTTTTCGATCATATCTATAGAAAATTACGAAAATTTAGGTAAAATAGAAGAAAGAAGTAGAAATTTCGGTGAAATTAACCGTTTTTGTTGCTTTTTTCGATCATATCTAGAGAAAATGACGAAAATAAAGGTAAAATAAAGGAAAAGGAAGGGAAATTTCCCTAACATAATCCGTTTCATTTCTTTTTTCGATCATATCTTGTTAGAAAGGACGAATCTCATAGCAAAATAGAGGAAAAAATTGAAATTTCGGTGAAATTATCCGTTTGCGTTGCTTTTTTCGATCAAATTTCGTTAAAAAGGACTAAATTCAAGGCAAAATCGCGGAAAAAAATTGAAATTTTGCGTTAATTATCCGTTTTTGTTTCATATTTTGAATATATCTCGATAAAATGACAATACTATATTTAACATAATGGAAAAAAGTTTAAATTTCGGTGAAAATATCCGTTTTTCGTTAATTTTTTCTATCATATCTAGAGGAAATTACGAAAATTTAAGTAAAATAGAAGAAAAATGTAGAAATTTCGGTGAAATTATCCGTTTACGTTGCTTTTTTCGATCATATGTACAGAAAATGACGAAAATAATGGTAAAATAGAGGAAAAGGAAGGGAAATTTTGGTGAAATTATCCGTTTTCGTTGCTTTTTTGGATCAAATTTCGTTAAAATGGACTAAATTAAAGGCAAAATAGCGGAAAAAAATTGAAATTTCGCTGAAATTATCCGTTTTTGTTCCATTATTTTAACATATCTCGATAAAATGACAATAATTTAGTAAAAATAATGCAAAAAAGTTGACATTTCGGTGAAATTAATCGTTAAAGTTCCACTTTTCGATCATATTTTGATAGAAAGGAAGAATATAATGGCAAAATAGAGGAAAAGAATTAAATTAAGGTGAAATTAACCGTTTTCGTTGCTTTTTTCGATCATATCTAGAGAAAATGACGAAAATAAAGTTAAATAGAGGAAAGGGAAGGGAAATTTTGGTGAAATTATCCGTTTTCGTTGCTTTTTTGGATCAAATTTAGTTAAAATGGTCTAACTTTATGGCAGAATAGCGGAAAAAATTGAAATTTCGCCAAAATTATTTGTTTTTGCTACATTTTTCGAACATATCTCGATAAAATGACAACATTTTAGTAAAAATAATGGAAAAACGTTGAAATTTCAGTTAAATTATCCGTTTTTGTTGCTTTTTTCGATCATATCGCGATAAAATGGCGAAAACTAAGGAAAATTGAAGAAAAAATTGTAACTTCGGTGAAATTAAAAGTTTTCGTTGCTTTGTTCGATCAAATAACCATAAAATGACGGAAATTAAGGAAAATAGAGGATAAAAATTGAAATTTCGGTGAAATTATCCGTTTTCGTTGCTTTTTTCGATCATATCTAGAGAAAATGACAAAAATAAAAGTAAAATAGAAGAAAAAAGTAGAAATTTCGGTGAAATTATTCGTTTTCGTCCCTATTTTCGATTATATTTTGTTAGAAAGGAAGAATATAATGGCAAATTAGAGGAAAAGAATTGAAATTACGGTGAAATTAACCGTTTTCGTTGCTTTTTTCGATCATATCTAGAGAAAATGACGAAAATAAAGGTAAAATAGAGGAAAAGGAAGGGAAATTTCGGTGAAATTTACCGTTTTCGTTGCTTTTTTTGATCAAATTTCGTTAAAATGGACTAAATTTAAGGCAGAATAGCGGAAAAAAATTGAAATTTCGCTAAAATTATCCGTTTTTGTTACATTTTTCGAACATATCTCGATAAAATGACATGATTTTAGTAAAAATAATGGAGAAAAAGTTGAAATTTCGGTTAAATTATCCGTGTTTGTTGTTTTTTTGATCATATCTAGATAAATTGACGACAATTAATGCAAAATAGAGGAAAAAAATAAGAAATTTCTGTTAAATTATCTTTTTTGTTGCATTTTTAGATCATATCTCGTTAAAAGGACAAAAATTAAGGGCCTAAAGAGGAACAAAAGGAAATTTCGCTTAATTTTATCCAATTTTTTTTCCTTTTTTTGAACATATCTGGACAAAATGACGACAATATATGAAAAATAGTGGAAAAAAATAAAATTTCGGTGATAGAATCCGTTTTCGTTGCTTTTTTTAAGCATATCTCAATAAAATAACGTAATTAAGGCAAAATAGAGGAAAAAAGAATAATTGTTGAAATTATCCGTTTTTGTTGCTTTTCTGGATCAAATCTTGCTAAAAAGGACAAATATTATAGCGGAGAGACGATCAAAACTGAGATTTCGATAACATAATCCGTTTCAATTCTTTTTTCGATCATATCTCATTAGAAAGGACGAAACTTATAGCAAAATAGAGGAAAAAAATTGAAATTTCGGTGATATTATTCGTTTTTGTTCCTATTTTAGATCATATTTTGTTAGAAAGGAAGAATATAATGGCAAAATAGAGGAAAAGAATTGAAATTACGGTGAAATTATCCGTTTTCGTTGCTTTTTTCGATCATATCTAGAGAAAATGACGAAAATAAAGGTAAAATAGAAGAAAAAAGTAGAAATTTCGGTGAAATTATTCGTTTTCGTCCCTATTTTCGATTATATTATGTTAGAAAGGAAGAATATAATGGCAAAATAGAGGAAATGAATTGAAATTACGGTGAAATTATCCGTTTTCGTTGCTTTTTTCGATCATATCTAGAGAAAATGACGAAAATAAAGGTAAAATAGAGGAAAAGGAAGGGAAATTTTGGTGAAATTATCCGTTTTCGTTGCTTTTTTGGATCAAATTTCGTTAAAATGGACTAAATTAAAGGCAAAATAGCGGAAAAAAATTGAAATTTCGCTAAAATTATCCGTTTTTGTTCCATTATTTTAACATATCTCGATAAAATGACAATAATTTAGTAAAAATAATGCAAAAAAGTTGAAATTTCGGTGAAATTAATCGTTAAAGTTCCACTTTTCGATCATATTTTGTTAGAAAGGAAGAATATAATGGCAAAATAGAGGAAAAGAATTAAATTAAGGTGAAATTAACCGTTTTCGTTGCTTTTTTCGATCATATCTAGAGAAAATGACGAAAATAAAGTTAAATAGAGGAAAGGGAAGGGAAATTTTTGTGAAATTATCCGTTTTCGTTGCTTTTTTGGATCAAATTTCGTTAAAATGGTCTAACTTTATGGCAGAATAGCGGAAAAAATTGAAATTTCGCAAAAATTAATTGTTTTTGCTACATTTTTCGAACATATCTCGATAAAATGACAACATTTTAGTAAAAATAATGGAAAAACGTTGAAATTTCGGTTAAATTATCCGTTTTTGTTGCTTTTTTCGATCATATCGCGATAAAATGGCGAAAACTAAGGAAAATTGAAGAAAAAATTGTAACTTCGGTGAAATTAAAAGTTTTCATTGCTTTGTTCGATCAAATAACCATAAAATGACGGAAATTAAGGAAAATAGAGGATTAAAATTGAAATTTCGGTAAAATTATCCGTTTTCGTTGCTTTTTTCGATCATATCTAGAGAAAATGACAAAAATAAAAGTAAAATAGAAGAAAAAAGTAGAAATTTCGGTGAAATTATTCGTTTTCGTCCCTATTTTCGATTATATTTTGTTAGAAAGGAAGAATATAATGGCAAATTACAGGAAAAGAATTGAAATTACGGTGAAATTAACCGTTTTCGTTGCTTTTTTCGATCATATCTAGAGAAAATGACGAAAATAAAGGTAAAAAAGAGGAAAAGGATTGGGAAATTTTGGTGAAATTATCCGTTTTCGTTGCTTTTTTGGATCATATCGCGATAAAATGACGGAAATTATGGATAATAGAGGAATAAAATTGAAATTTCGGTGAAATTATCCGTTTTCGTTGCTTATTTCGATCATATGTAGAGAAAATGACGAAAATAATAGTAAAATAGAGGAAAAGGAAGGGAAATTTCGGTGAAATTAACCGTTTTCGTTGCTTTTTTCGATCATATCTAGAGAAAATGACGAAAATAAAGGTAAAATAGAGGAAAAGGAAGGGAAATTTCGGTGAAATTTACCGTTTTCGTTGCTTTTTTTGATCAAATTTCGTTAAAATGGACTAAATTTAAGGCAGAATAGCGGATAAAAATTGAAATTTCGCTAAAATTATCCGTTTTTGTTACATTTTTCGAACATATCTCGATAAAATGACATGATTTTAGTAAAAATAATGGAGAAAAAGTTGAAATTTCGGTTAAATTATCCGTGTTTGTTGTTTTTTTGATCATATCTAGATAAATTGACGACAATTAATGCAAAATAGAGGAAAAAAATAAGAAATTTCTGTTAAATTATCTTTTTTGTTGCATTTTTAGATCATATCTCGTTAAAAGGACAAAAATTAAGGGCCTAAAGAGGAACAAAAGGAAATTTCGCTTAATTTTATCCAATTTTTTTTCCTTTTTTTGAACATATCTGGACAAAATGACGACAATATATGAAAAATAGTGGAAAAAAATAAAATTTCGGTGATAGAATCCGTTTTCGTTGCTTTTTTTAAGCATATCTCAATAAAATAACGTAATTAAGGCAAAATAGAGGAAAAAAGAATAATTGTTGAAATTATCTGTTTTTGTTGCTTTTCTGGATCAAATCTTGCTAAAAAGGACAAATATTATAGCGGAAAGACGATCAAAACTGAGATTTCGATAACATAATCCGTTTCAATTCTTTTTTCGATCATAATTCATTAGAAAGGACGAAACTTATAGCAAAATAGAGGAAAAAAATTGAAATTTCGGTGATATTATTCGTTTTTGTTCCTATTTTAGATCATATTTTGTTAGAAAGGAAGAATATAATGGCAAAATAGAGGAAAAGAATTGAAATTACGGTGAAATTATCCGTTTTCGTTGCTTTTTTCGATCATATCTAGAGAAAATGACGAAAATAAAGGTAAAATAGAGGAAAAGGAAGGGAAATTTTGGTGAAATTATCCGTTTTCGTTGCTTTTTTCGATCATATCTAGAGAAAATGACGAAAATAAAGGTAAAATAGAAGAAAAAAGTAGAAATTTCGGTGAAATTATTCGTTTTCGTCCCTATTTTCGATTATATTATGTTAGAAAGGAAGAATATAATGGCAAAATAGAGGAAATGAATTGAAATTACGGTGAAATTATCCGTTTTCGTTGCTTTTTTCGATCATATCAAGAGAAAATGACGAAAATAAAGGTAAAATAGAGGAAAAGGAAGGGAAATTTTGGTGAAATTATCCGTTTTCGTTGCTTTTTTGGATCAAATTTCGTTAAAGTGGACTAAATTTAAGGCAAAATAGGTGAAAAAAATTGACATTTTGCAAAAAATATCAATTTTCGTTGATTTTTTCGACCACATCTAGAGGAAATTACGAAAATTTAGGTAAAATAGAAGAAAAAAGTAGGAATTTAGGTGAAGTTATCCGTTTTCGTTCCTATTTTTGATCATATTTTGTTAGAAAGGAGGAAAATTATAGCAAAATAGAGGAAAAGAATCGAAATTTCGGTGAAATTAACCGTTTTCGTTGCTTTTTTTGGATCAAATTTCGTTAAAAAGGACTAAATGTTAGGCAAAATAGCGGAATAAATTAAAATTTCGGTCAAATTATCCGTTTTTGTTCCATTTTTTTTTAACATATCTCGATAAAATGACAAAAATTTAATAGACATAATGGAAAAATGTTGAAATTTCGGTTAAATTATCCGTTTTCGTTGCTTTTTTCGATCATATCTATAGAAAATTACGAAAATTTAGGTAAAATAGAAGAAAGAAGTAGAAATTTCGGTGAAATTAACCGTTTTTGTTGCTTTTTTCGATCATATCTAGAGAAAATGACGAAAATAAAGGTAAAATAAAGGAAAAGGAAGGGAAATTTCGCTAACATAATCCGTTTCATTTCTTTTTTCGATCATATCTCGTTAGAAAGGACGAATCTCATAGCAAAATAGAGGAAAAAATTGAAATTTCGGTGAAATTATCCGTTTGCGTTGCTTTTTTCGATCAAATTTCGTTAAAAAGGACTAAATTCAAGGCAAAATCGCGGAAAAAAATTGAAATTTTGCGTTAATTATCCGTTTTTGTTTCATATTTTGAACATATCTCGATAAAATGACAATACTTTAGTTAACATAATGGAAAAAAGTTTAAATTTCGGTGAAAATATCCGTTTTTCGTTAATTTTTTCTATCATATCTAGAGGAAATTACGAAAATTTAAATAAAATAGAAGAAAAATGTAGAAATTTCGGTGAAATTATCCGTTTTCGTTCCTATTTTCGATCATGTTTTGTTAGAAGGGAAGAAAATTATGGCGAAATAGAGGAAAAGAATTGAAATTTTTGTGAAATGAACCGTTTTCGTTGCTTTTTTCGAACATATCTAGAGAAAATGACGAGAATAAAGGTAACATAGAGGAAAAGGAAGGGATATTTCTGTGAAATTATCCGTTTTCTTTGCTTTTTTGGATCAAATTTCGTTAAAAGGACTAAATATATGTCAAAATAGCAGAAAAAAATTGAAATTTCGCTTAAATTATCCGTTTTTGTTTCATTTTTTCGATCATATCTCGGAAAAAATAACGGAGATTAAGAAAAATGGATGAATAAAATTTATATTTCGGTGAAATTATCCGTTTGCGTTGCTTTTTTCGATCAAATTTCGTTAAAAAGGACTAAATTCAAGGCAAAATCGCGGAAAAAAATTGAAATTTCGCTTAAATTATCCATTTTTGTTCCATTTTTTGAACATATCTCGATAAAATGACAATAATTTAGTAAACATAAAGGGAAAAAGTTGAAATTTCAGTTAAATTATCCGTTTTTGTTGCTTTTTTCGATCATATCGCGATAAAATGGCGAAAACTAAGGAAAATTGAAGAAAAAATTGTAACTTCGGTGAAATTAAAAGTTTTCGTTGCTTTGTTCGATCAAATAACCATAAAATGACGGAAATTAAGGAAAATAGAGGATTAAAATTGAAATTTCGGTGAAATTATCCGTTTTCGTTGCTTTTTTCGATCATATCTAGAGAAAATGACAAAAATAAAAGTAAAATAGAAGAAAAAAGTAGAAATTTCGGTGAAATTATTCGTTTTTGTTCCTATTTTAGATCATATTTTGTTAGAAAGGAAGAATATAATGGCAAAATAGAGGAAAAGAATTGAAATTACGGTGAAATTATCCGTTTTCGTTGCTTTTTTCGATCATATCTAGAGAAAATGACGAAAATAAAGGTAAAATAGAAGAAAAAAGTAGAAATTTCGCTGAAATTATTCGTTTTCGTCCCTATTTTCGATTATATTATGTTAGAAAGGAAGAATATAATGGCAAAATAGAGGAAATGAATTGAAATTACGGTGAAATTATCCGTTTTCGTTGCTTTTTTCGATCATATCTAGAGAAAATGACGAAAATAAAGGTAAAATAGAGGAAAAGGAAGGGAAATTTTGGTGAAATTATCCGTTTTCGTTGCTTTTTTGGATCAAATTTCGTTAAAGTGGACTAAATTTAAGGCAAAATAGGTGAAAAAATTTGAAATTTTGCAAAAAATATCAATTTTCGTTGATTTTTTCGACCACATCTAGAGGAAATTACGAAAATTTAGGTAAAATAGAAGAAAAAAGTAAGAATTTAGGTGAAGTTATCCGTTTTCGTTCCTATTTTCGATCATATTTTGTTAGAAAGGAGGAAAATTATGGCAAAATAGAGGAAAAGAATCGAAATTTCGGTGAAATTAACCGTTTTCGTAGCTTTTTTTGGATCAAATTTCGTTAAAAAGGACTAAATGTTAGGCAAAATAGCGGAATAAATTAAAATTTCGGTCAAATTATCCGTTTTTGTTCCATTTTTTGAACATATCTCGATAAAATGACAAAAATTTAATAGACATAATGGAAAAAAGTTGAAATTTCGGTTAAATTATCCGTTTTCGTTGCTTTTTTCGATCATATCTAGAGAAAATTACGAAAATTTAGGTAAAATAGAAGAAAGAAGTAGAAATTTCGGTGAAATTAACCGTTTTTGTTGCTTTTTTCGATCATATCTAGAGAAAATGACGAAAATAAAGGTAAAATAAAGGAAAAGGAAGGGAAATTTCGCTAACATAATCCGTTTCATTTCTTTTTTCGATCATATCTCGTTAGAAAGGACGAATCTCATAGCAAAATAGAGGACAAAATTGAAATTTCGGTGAAATTATCCGTTTGCGTTGCTTTTTTCGATCAAATTTCGTTAAAAAGGGCTAAATTCAAGGCATAATCGCGGAAAAAAATTGAAATTTTGCGTTAATTATCCGTTTTTGTTTCATATTTTGAACATATCTCGATAAAATTACAATACTTTAGTTAACATAATGGAAAAAAGTAGAAATTTCGGTGAAAATATCCGTTTTTCGTTAATTTTTTCTATCATATCTAGAGGAAATTACGAAAATTTAGGTAAAATAGAATAAAAATGTAGAAATTTCGGTGAAATTATCCGTTTTCGTTCCTATTTTCGATCATGTTTTGTTAGAAGGGAAGAAAATTATGGCGAAATAGAGGAAAAGAATTGAAATTTTTGTGAAATCAACCGTTTTCGTTGCCTTTTTCGAACATATCTAGAGAAAATGACGAGAATAAAGGTAAAATAGAAGAAAAGGAAGGGATATTTCTGTGAAATTATCCGTTTTCTTTGCTTTTTTGGATCAAATTTCGTTAAAAAGGACTAAATATATGTCAAAATAGCAGAAAAAAATTGAAATTTCGCTTAAATTATCCGTTTTTGTTTCATTTTTTCGATCATATCTCGGTAAAAAGAACGGAGATTAAGGAAAATGGATGAATAAAATTTATATTTCGGTGAAATTATCCGTTTGCGTTGCTTTTTTCGATCAAATTTCGTTAAAAAGGACTAAATTCAAGGCAAAATTGCGGAAAAAAATTGAAATTTTGCTTTAATTATCCGTTTTTGTTTCATATTTTGAACATATCTCGATAAAATGACAATACTTTAGTTAACATAATGGAAAAAAGTAGAAATTTCGGTGAAAATATCCGTTTTTCGTTAATTTTTTCTATCAGATCTAGAGGAAATTACGAAAATTTAGGTAAAATAGAATAAAAATGTAGAAATTTCGGTGAAATTATCCGTTTTCGTTCCTATTTTCGATCATGTTTTGTTAGAAGGGAAGAAAATTATGGCGAAATAGAGGAAAAGAATTGAAATTTTTGTGAAATCAACCGTTTTCGTTGCCTTTTTCGAACATATCTAGAGAAAATGACGAAAATAAAGGTAAAATAAAGGAAAAGGAAGGGAAATTTCGCTAACATAATCCGTTTCATTTCTTTTTTCGATCATATCTCGTTAGAAAGGACGAATCTCATAGCAAAATAGAGGAAGAAAATTGAAATTTCGGTGAAATTATCCGTTTTCATTGCTTTTTTGGATCAAATTTCGTTAAAATGGACTAAATTTAAGGCAAAATAGCGGAAAAAAATTGAAATTTTGCTTTAATTATCCGTTTTTGTTTCATATTTTGAACATATCTCGATAAAATGACAATACTTTAGTTAACATAATGGAAAAAAGTTGAAATTTCGGTGACATTATCCGTTTTTCGTTAATTTTTTCTATCATATCTAGAGGATATTACGAAAATTTAGGTAAAATAGAAGAAAAATGTAGAAATTTTGGTGAAATTATCTGTTTTTGTTCCATTTTTTGAACATATCTCGATAAAATGACATAAATTTAATAGACATAATGGAAAAAAGTTGAAATTTCGGTTTAATTATCCGTTTTCGTTGCTTTTTTCGATCAAAGCTAGAGAAAATTACGAAAATTTAGGTAAAATAGAAGAAAGAAGTAGATATTTCGGTGAAATTAACCGTTTTTGTTGCTTTTTTCGATCATATCTAGAGAAAATGACGAAAATAAAGGTAAAATAAAGGAAAAGGAAGGGAAATTTCGCTAACATAATCCGTTTCATTTCTTTTTTCGATCATATCTCGTTAGAAAGGACGAATCTCATAGCAAAATAGAGGAAGAAAATTGAAATTTCGGTGAAATTATCCGTTTTCATTGCTTTTTTGGATCAAATTTCGTTAAAATGGACTAAATTTAAGGCAAAATAGCGGAAAAAAATTGAAATTTTGCTTTCATTATCCGTTTTTGTTTCATATTTTGAACATATCTCGATAAAATGACAATACTTTAGTTAACATAATGGAAAAAAGTTGAAATTTCGGTGAAATTATCCGTTTTTCGTTAATTTTTTCTATCATATCTAGAGGATATTACGAAAATTTAGGTAAAATAGAAGAAAAATGTAGAAATTTCGGTGAAATTATCCGTTTTCGTTCCTATTTTCGATCATGTTTTGTTAGAAGGGAAGAAAATTATGGCGAAATAGAGGAAAAGAATTGAAATTTTTGTGGAATCAACCGTTTCCGTTGCCTTTTTCGAACATATCTAGAGAAAATGACGAGAATAAAGGTAAAATAGAAGAAAAGGAAGGGATATTTCTGTGAAATTATCCGTTTTCTTTGCTTTTTTGTATCAAATTTCGTTATAAAGGACTAAATCTAAGTCAAAATAGCGGAAAAAAATTAAAATTTCGCTTAAATTATCCGTTTTTATTTCATTTTTTCGATCATATCTCGGTAAAAAGAACGGAAATTAAGGAAAATGGATGAATAAAATTTATATTTCGGTGAAATTATCCGTTTGCGTTGCTTTTTTCGATCAAATTTCGTTAAAAAGGACTAAATTCAAGGCAAAATCGCGGAAAAAAATTGAAATTTCGCTTAAATTATCCATTTTTGTTCCATTTTTTGAACATATCACGATAAAATGACAATAATTTAGTAAACATAAAGGGAAAAAGTTGAAATTTCGGTGAAAATATCCGTTTTTCGTAAATTTTTTCTATCATATCTAGAGGAAATTACGAAAATTTAGGTAAAATAGAAGAAAAAAGTAGGAATTTCGGTGAGATTATCCGTTTTCATTGCTTTTTTGGATCAAATTTCGTTAAAAAGGACTAAATTCAAGGCAAAATCGCGGAAAAAAATTGAAATTTTGCGTTAATTATCCGTTTTTGTTTCATATTTTGAACATATCTTGATAAAATGACAATACTTTAGTTAACATAATGGAAAAAAGTTGAAATTTCGGTGAAAATATCCGTTTTTCGTTAATTTTTTTCTATCATATCTAGAGGAAATTACGAAAATTTAGGTAAAATAGAAGAAAAATGTAGAAATTTCGGTGAGATTATCCGTTTTTGTTCCTATTTTCGATCATGTTTTGTTAGAAGGGAAGAAAATTATGGCGAAATAGAGGAAAAGAATTGAAATTTTTGTGAAATCTACCGTTTTCGTTGCTTTTTTCGAACATATCTAGAGAAAATGACGAGAATAAAGGTAAAATAGAGGGAAAGGAAGGGATATTTCTATTAAATTATCCGTTTTCTTTGCTTTTTTGGATCAAATTTCGTTAAAAAGGATTAAATATAAGTCAAAATAGCGGAAAAAAATTGAAATTTCGCTTATATTATCCGTTTTTGTTTCATTTTTTCGATCATATCTCTGTAAAAAGAACGGAAATTAAGGAAAATGGATGAATAAAATTTATATTTCGGTGAAATTAACCGTTTTCGTTGCTTTTTTCGATCATATCTAGAGAAAATGACGAGAATAAAGGTAAAATAGAGGAAAAGGAAGGGATATTTCTGTGAAATTATCCGTTTACGTAGCTTTTTTGGATCAAATTTCGTAAAAAAGGACTAAATTTGAGGCAAATTAGCGGAAAAAAATTGAAATTTTGCATAAATCATCCGTTTTTGTTACATTTTTCGAACATATCTCGTTAAAATTACAATATTTTAGCAAATATAATTGTGAAAAATTTGAAATTTCGGTTAAATTATCCGTTTTTGTTGCTTTTTTTGATCATATCAAGATAAATTGACCACAATTAAGGCAAAATAGAGGAAAAAATAAGAAATTTCTGTTAAATTATCATTTTTGTTGCATTTTTAGATCAAATCTCGTTAAAAGGACAAAAATTAATGCAGATTGATGAACAAAATTGAAATTTCGCTTATTTAGTCCAATTTTGTTCTTTTTTTGAACATAATTCGACACAATGACGACAATACAGGAAAAATGTTAAAAAAAAAAAGAAAATCGGTGAAATTATCTTTTATGTTGCTTTTTTGGATCAAATCTTGCTAAAAAGGACAAAAATTAAAGCAGAAAGACGAACAAAAATGAAATTTCGCTAATATAAGCCGTTTCATTAGAAAGGACGAAAATTATAGCAAAATAGACGAAAAAATTGAAATTTCGGTGAAATTATGCGTTTTCGTTTCTTTTTTCGATCATATCTCGTAAATAGAACGGATATTAAGGAAAATAGATTAATAAAATAGGAAAAAAATTAAAATTTATTTAATTAAACCGTTTTCTTTGCTTTTTTCGATCATATCTCGATAAAATGACGAAAATAAAAGTAAAATACAGGAAATAAAGTGAAATTTCGGTGAATTTATGTTTTTATTGCTTTTTTCGATCAATACTCGATAGAATGACGAAAATTATGGAAAAATATTGGAAAATATTGAAATGTTTCCAAATTTATCCATTTTCGTTTTTTAATTCGATCATATCTCGATAAAATGACGAAAATTAAGCCAAAATATAGGAAAAAAATTTAATTTCTCGCTAAAATTATTCAAATTCGTTATGACGAAAATTACGGCTATATAGAGTAAAAAAATTGAAATTTCGCTTAAATTATCCGTTTTTCTTTTTTTTGAACATATCTCGACAAAATGACGACAACATAGGGAAAATTGTGGAAAAAATGAAATTTCGGTGAAAATATCCGTTTTCGTTGCTTTTTTCGATCATATCTCAGTAAAATGACGTTAAGGCAAAATAGAGGGGGAAAAAAAGAAATATTGGTGAAATTATGTTTTTGTTGTTTTTTTGGTTCAAATCTCGCTAAAAAGGACTAAAATTAAAGCAGAAAGACGAACAAAACTGAAATTTCGCGAAAATAATCCGTTTCATTCCTTTTTTTCGATCATAGCAAGGTCGAAAATTAAATCAAAATGGAGGAACAAAATTGAAGCTTCGGTGTAATTATCCGTTTTCGTTGCTTTTTTGGATCAAATCTCGTTAAAAAGGACGAAATTTAATGCAAAATAGCGGAAAAAATTGAAATTTCGTTGAAATTTTCCGTTTTAGTTGGTTTTTACGATCTTATCTCTATAGAATGACTAAGATTAAGGCAAAATATAGGAAAAAATTAAAATTTCGTTGAAATTTTTCGTTGTAGTTGGTTTTTACAATCTTATCTCTATAGAATGACTAAGATTAAGGCAAAATATAGGAAAAAAATTGAAATTTCGTTGAATTTTTCCGTTTTTGTTGCTTTTTTTGATCATATTATGATAAAATGACAATTAAGGCAAAAAATAGGAAACAAATTGAAATTTTTTTAAAATTAAAATTTATTTAATTAAACCGTTTTCTTTGCTTTTCTGGTCATATCTCGATAAAATGACGAAAATAAAGGTAAAATAGAGGAAATAAAGGGAAATTTCGGTGAAATTATCCGTTTTCGTTGCTTTTTTCGATCATATCTCGTTTAAAGGGACGAAAATTATGGCAAAATAGAGGAAAAAAATTAAGAAATCGGTGAAATTATCCGTTTTCTTTGTTTTTTTCGATCATATCTCGTTAGGAAGGACGTAAATTATGAAAAAATAGAGGAAAAAATTGAAATTTCGGTGAAATTAACCGTTTTCCTTCGTTTTTTCGATCATATCTAGAGAAAATGACGAAAAGTTAGGTTAAAAAAAGAAAATTTTAAATTTCAATGAAATTATCCGTTTTCGTTGCTTTTTTCGATCATATCTGGATTAAATAACGAAAATTATGGAAAAATAGGCGAAAAAATTGATTTTGAAATGATCATTGTAGTGCATCTATGAAAAATTTCAAATTCTCAATTCCAGAATTTTTAAATTTTGAATTTTTAAAATTTAAAAACCCTTTTATCTCCGTTACTTGCAATGATATCAAGAATCCCTTGTTACTGGGTGATGATCACTATGCAGTGCATCTATGCAAAAATTCAAATTCTCAATTCGCGCAATTTTAAAAATTTGAATTTTGGAAATTTTAAAACCGTTATATCTCCGTTATTTGCAATGATGTCAAGAAACCCTTGTTACTATGTAGTTCATCTGTGCAAAATTTCAAGTCCATATGTACAAATATAGGCAATAGACATCTGGCATCTCTCTCTACTTACCTGATAGTGCAAATGTAATACTATTTTTGATGTATGTTTTTGGGAATAGGAAAAAGTCTACCACAGCTCCGATATTTATTGAAAAGAAATCGAACAGCAAGAAAACCATTGAATAAAGTTCAGAAATCTCAGAATACAAAATTACAGATCACATTAATGAGAACATTGTATTCACAGAAGGAATTGAGATGTTAATTAATACAAAAATAATGCCTCCAAAGAATTCTAAAGATAAATTTTTACAAGAAAGCCATTTACGGTTAAACTATATGGACACATTAAAATTCACAGTAGAAACTAAACAAATAAGGAAAAAACCTCAATATGCAACTTCCCATACAAAATCAAAACTAATAATGCCTCAATAATTCTAAAAATAAGATTATACAAAAAATCCATTTAAAATTCGAATACCTTGACATATTAAAATGTACAATGAAAAGAAAAAAAATTAATGAACAGAATGTCATAATTTCAACAAAATTACCTCACATATTAGGTTTAAATGTTTGCGGTTGAAAAACACACTTTTAGTGAGTCAGAACTCATAATTTCTCATACTGATAATAGTTAACCTACTCATGAATGAATATTGCTGGTAAGTGGAAAATTTGAGCCAAACCTCAATAAGTGGCAAATATAAATCTACATTAAATGTCGATCGAAAACATAAAAACTTCCTCAGAAATATTTGCAGAGGAACAGTGCAGGAGCACAAATAAAAAAACCAGAGATTGAATGTCATGCAATGAATCATCATCTAGAAGGAAGAAGCAAGAGTGGAAGTTTTGCCAGGTGGAAATAGAGACTGGTGTAAATAGCACCAACTCTGCCTTTTTGACAATTTAAGGCTTCGATGGATCATGTATTCATGCCATTCTTTCGTGACGTTGGGTAGACAGGAAGGCCTCAACCAGACTAACATGCGCATAATTAATGCAACCCCAACATCAGAGCCAAACAGTAATAGGAAGGAAAATAAGTTTTAATACTTAATGGTAAGCCTTAATTCAAGGGATGGTAGTACTAATATTCATCCAGTACATAAACGTTCACCATATTTCACCCTTTCGAGCAGGAATATTTCTAACGAAAAATTTTTTTCGTAGCAAAAAGATTCTTATGGTAAAATAATCCAATACAAGAGACCTACCAACAAAATCAAGACCTCTTTCTTCCATGATATTGGGTCCACTGGAAGGCCCACACCAGACCAGCTGTACGAATTAATAATGCATTCCCACTACAACAAAACCTATCATGAAAGGAAAGAAATGACTAACAATGACAACAAATGGTACACGCAGCATTGAGAAATTCCAGAAAAAAAAATTAGGGCGCTATAGTGAATGAAAATAAGTCAGAGAGACGAAGAAAAGGAGCTCCATTATAAATCTTGAACTAGTGAAAGATCATTAACATTAATTCAACAACTACAACAAATTTACAGCACAATAAACTATAAAGTTTAAAAAATGAGGTATAACCATTAGAAAATGGTCTTATAATTTAGGAGACCCAACAAGATGTCTTTCTGCAATGTAGCAAGATTTTTTCACAGATCATCTTTGCGGTCCATTGTCTTCAAAAAATCTTCAACCCTTCACAATGGTCTCCTTGTCAACTGCGAGGCTTTTGGTTCTTCCATTCTGCTAAAGAAAGAGAAATATACCATAAATTAATTTCCTGGTTGAAACTAAATGCCATAACACTCAGAAATCTTTGGAGCAAAAATTAAATGGATTAATGAAAACAAAAGAGACAAATTGTGTGTGTCAAAACCTCAATTTATGCTGCTGATATTGTGTCAACCCGAGGTGAGTAATTGGAAAAAGGAGCACTCCTCATATTGAATGACTTCAGTCTCTGGAAAGATGACTTTTAGATTATCCAATACTTAGGATCACCTCTGCAGCCTTACAGCTCACTTACTATGGAGATGGACAATTACATGATAACTAGTGAATTCCTCCTACAAAATTAAATTAAGTTACCAAAATTATAAATAAGTTTTATAATAGAATTCACATCTTCAAAACTAAGCACTTCCTTCTCCTACAAAAGTAGTAAACGCAAGTAAAACATTTGATCATCTGGGCTAACCGTATATAACCGGAACATATCATTATCTGCTCCTCTCTGTCGTGGTTTCGGTCCACTCTTGGTCAAAACTATTATAGTAGGGAATGCCTATATAAAGCGATTCTCTTGCCATCTCATCGCTTTCGTTCGGATGAAATCAAGTGTTGCGCTACGTATGAACATAATAATTAATAGTAGCGTATTGTGGCAATATTCGTAACAACATTGACGAAATCATTATCAAGCAAGCAAAATGATCAGCCGTTTCTTCATATCTATTGTCCATTATGGTCTCAATAGGTTTCAGATCTTCAAAACTACGCGGACCATTCACGAACAAATGTAGCAAATTTCATTATATTTAACCTCAGGATCACTAAAGTCGTTACATATTAACGAGCAAAAATGCACTGTTTAGAATAAATGAAATCAAATAAGAGCTAAATTTAGTCTTAAAATTTCAGTTCTATTTTATATTTAATCACGTATATTTTTGTAGTATGATAATCGAACGTTACATAATTGTATCAATTTATAAACTTATTTGAAAACGTTGTTGCTATCTATTGAACCTTTCTAACGTCACCATGTATTTTCCGTTTTAATCTTTTGGCAATGCAGTGATTTTGGATTTTGAATCTTACCTGAAAGTTACTAAAAATTCTCTTTAAAAAAATTCTAAAATGGCCTCAATTTTTTTGCATTCATTTACGTGCCAGAATTTGCATATGCTGAGTATATAGTGGATTGCCTCCTTTTCATAAAATCTGGCATTAATTCCTACCGTTAATTCGGTATTCGCCCTGTATATTTTAGGAGGAAATTCTTAAGCTCGGACTCAACAATCGTCCTGTCGCCAGGGGAACAGTCTGTTTACCAAGAACAAGTATTACATAACTTTGGTTTATTGTGCCATAGCTCTCCTAATCTCGATCCAAAAATCATATTCTACGTTCAAATTTAGAATCTCTATTTAATTTCCTTTCTTTTGGCACTAATGTCGATTTGCAAAACCATTATATTTAATTTAATACAGCAAAAGAAAAAAATGTCTGCTATGCAATGTAATCGATCCAAATGAACATTCCTTGAATTGTATATGAGAGATGATTCGAGTCGTCCTGAGTGGATCAAAGGATACTCTGTACGAATGAATACGTGGCAAAGTACCATGTACCTACCCTGCATATGCTCCTCTTGAAAGAATAATTCCTGCCAGCTGAATAACTCCTGTATCCAATTCTGTAACAGCACCCACATGACTGTTTTCACGGTTGTCTAAGTCTATTGGACATCTAAAAAATAAGAAATTAAAATTACATTAAATTACTCTCAGTTGATTTCAAGATCCGATTAGTATTTCATTCCAAATTCAACAAATTTATCTTTACTTATTATTTAATATGGAAATATAAATGAGAATAAGACGAAGGTGAAAATATAAGAATCGTCCTTTGTGCTGAAAGAAGTGGCGGCTCTCAAACAGCTTCCATTTGTAAAAAGGGTTGCCTTTAATATAAAAAAGATCATTATATGAAATACCATACAACTCCATCCTTCTTAAAATGAAACCATAGATGGAGAAACTGAAAAGGTATTAAGTCAATTATTGAAAACATCACATTGAGAAGAAAAACGTACCTCACACGCTATTGTGTCTGTAGAAGGCATTCTTGAATCCACTCCCATAGCAGCAACTGCAGAAAGTGGTGCCCCAACATTTCTCTTTCCCTTTTCCAAAATTGAAAACCCTTGAAATGGTCTTCGTGGAGTATGTTCACCAAGAGTGCATCCTTTTTTCTCATTTCTGAAGTTTACAATTTTAGATCTGAAAAGATAACTCAGGCTTCGATTAAAGAAAAATCAAAAGATGATTAATAATTCAAGCAAATTATTTGTAAAAATCAATCTATTTCTATTGAGAATGTCTTATTACAACAGATCACTCACCAAAATTGACAGGATTGAATTTGAATTATGCACTAGGGGATGGTGATCAGAATATAACAGAGGGCAAGTGATTTTGTTGAGATAACTCTGAAAGAAAGGAAGCAAAATATTCCTCATTGCGAGTTGGAGGTCATCGTGTGATTTCCGGAGGGAAGTTCATCGTATTACCTAACTGCAGAGTAAAATAAGTAATTTTCTATCATCGTACCCTTTCATAAATTTTATCAAATCCCATTAAATGTCTAGACTATATCAGATGCTGAATTATTAAAGTTTCAAGCTGAACTTCGAATTTCATTAAAATTACTGTCAATCAGCACCTGATTCATTCTATACAATTATACTTTACATTAATTGAACGCGTAAATTCTCAACAAATAGCCTACGAATCTTAATAGTAAGTTTTATTTACAGCCGTGAATTTCGAAATTGAATATAATATTCTATTACACTAAGCGAGTAAGGTATGTTTGTAAGTAACAAATTTCGCAAACGGCTCTAACGATTTCTTTCAATATTTGAATATAAGAATTTAGATTTCAGGAATTGATTGCCCGCATCATAGACTACGTAAGAAATTCCTAGGGACCCATATAAGGACCTTCTTTTACCAATGTTTACTCCATACATTCTTGCGTCAACAATGGCATGAGTCGCAGGGGAACTGGTTGCTTATAACTGCAATATAATGCATATTTTATCGCTTTATTCCTCTCAATTCTCGTAATGTACAGTTCAAAACGATATTATTCAAACAAAATAAGAATCATTTAATTCTTTTTATCTTTTGGGATTCGTACCGATTCCGCAGGACCTTTATTTCTAATTTTGTTCCATAGATGAAATGAAGCCTGCAAACAAAACGGAATCCTACGTACATATCATATGGAGGCTATTCTAAAGCGTAATTGATCATCCTCAGCAACGATTAGAAGAAGAACGCAGGAGAAATGCAAGACTAATACAAGCATTACGGCAGAAACAAGTAAGTTCCTAAAAGGCAGCTACAACGGCTGATATTTCTTACTATACTTTGCACTCTTTAATGTTGCTTGCATTCGCTGTGGAGCATGAAATTTTACCGAAAAACGTGATTAAAATCGAATTCAAAGAGAACCATTGTGTGATGATTGCGTGGTAGGATAGATCTAAACTAATTTTAATGTGATAAGGACCTTAATAGAGAACACAAATGAAAATTAAAACAGTAACGGAAAAGGTTAACACCGAAAAAAATATTCACTGAATGCCAAATGTTGCTAAATGTGCCTTCCAGACCCCTTAACGCTTCCCCTTTTCCATCCTGACAGCGAAAAAAATACATTGATTATTAACCTTCATCATAAATGGATAATCGTTCCACCTAATGTGGTAAATTTGGATGGTAAGAAACACTCCATGTAGTCTTAGGTAGGGCCTAGTTATTTATCGTCAATATTGTAAATACTAAAAGTCATGAAAATTAGCTCACCTTCCTATGATCGACCATAAATCCTGAAAATTGATTCTATCTAGATTTGATCCGCAGGTTTGCTAACGTCCTGTGATTTTACGCTTACCGAAAACTTAGCGATAAGAACACGAATAACTTATTTACTGGTCGGGAAAAGAACATAATCGATGAACAAAGCCGCACTCAATAAATACCTACTTACACCAGTCTCTTAATACGTCAATTATCCTAGGTAGAGTGGAAGCAATCGGAGGGACACGACTATCGAGTAATGAAAGACTTAACTAAGACTTAATTAAGAATAAGTAACAATGTACAAAATCTCAAGCAATCCATTCAACTAATGAAAAAGTAACCGTTTATTTATAAAATGTTCAATATTATCCCAAACAAAGCATTAAAAATGTTAACGATAAATGATAGACAGTGGATATTTCTTCAAATTCCGTTGGATATGCGATAACACTTGGATTAACATAAAATATCTAAAACGTGACGGTTTTAGACTCCGAGAAACTTATGACGATGAATACAAGATTTTTTTGATAATTCCTGCAATGTTCGGCTCAGTTACAGATTTATCTTAAGCATCGATAAAGAAATTATATTGATTTTCTGTTACCATCGTGACAATGACGAGCAGAATATGACGATACAAGTTATTAAAACTCAAAATGAACATCACGCAACGTAAGTTCACCTATTTCTCTTAATTAAATAAGTTACTCTTAACTGCAGTGAGTTACGATGTTCGAAAGGAATGAAATTTACCTAAAATTATAATATTGCATTCGCGTACACGAGGATCAAATTACTGGATTTCCACTTTTATTTTGCACAAAAGATTTCAAACCATATTAGAGCTATGGGTTGTTAATCATACCAATGTTAGTAGAACATAAAAAGCCACTACATTAACTAATCCCAATATATTTACCATTCAGAGTTTGTATACGGAGCACACACACTGATTCACACCAAAACTCATTCAACATCCACAATCACTCATTCGATCTATTACAGTCAAGCAAACTGAAGGCACTACACGCACTCATTGTACTACCTAAACTTATGCCATGGTCTTTTTGTCAAATCTGATCCTTTATTATTGGGAGAGATCTCATAATTCATCCCCACTATAGCAAACCCAAGTAAATCTCTGTAACTTCCGCCTATATGCTAAAGACTTTTCCTAAATAAATCTCCTCTGCATTCTCTTCAGTCACTCATTTGGTCACCTTTTGCATTCTGAACACACACACACAAATACATTTAATTTGCATGCATTAAACTCACACCAAACTAAAAGACCAAGTACAAAGTCGCAAAGTGTTATAAATAAAAATGGAAATCCTTTTCTTCAATCAAATTTTGATATTCGGATACAATCCTTACGACAACTATGCTTTTCTTAGTATGGCTAACTTAAATTTTGATGGGATGAAATTTCTTCGAAATCAAATGGACATAAAATTGATAATAGCTCGTCAGTTAAAAAGCCAACTGCTAAATTTAATAACTAGAACCGCATTTTGCAATAACCGTCAGTTGATAAATCGAAAATCGATGTGCATCGAGACAAAAATTGAATTTACCTAAATCTTTCAATTTGAATGGGAACCTCTGAAAGCAAGGACATCAAGAAATATGGTTAAGATCGCTTGTTCAATTCTTGGTAATGACGTTTGCGGAAATCTAACCGTTTTACTATGCGACCCATCATCCCGCTTAAGCCGGTCTGATATGAGCGTAAACTAAGAGAATGATACTACACGTCAAGCTTTTATAAATTCGTTCTTTCCGCGTATGATAGGCAATAATAAATTAAAATTAATTTTAAGGCTCGGAGCCAATTGTCCTCTGAAAATATCCCACCCTTAATTATCTTTAAAATCTAAATTATTTACTTTTGGGATGGACATGGAAAACAATCTAAGAGGGGCGAAAAACTTTTGCCATCGGACGGCAGTCGTAATCAAGAATCGAAAGTTTTGATCCGAACGCGAAACCTTCACACCACATTTGAGCTCCTCAAAATATCGATAAAAATATTTTAAGCTAATTGAATCGCCTGAGGTATTAACACGCTGCATAGTAAGAAGTAAAAGAATAACCTTAGCTCGAACGGCCGTTTTGAACACCGGTGAAGGCCGTGTTGCCAGTACGCGTGTTCTACACCTGTAGCTTGAGAAATTCTTCGAGCGGAAGGTCAAATGCACTGAATGCGAAGTTTTAATTTATTTTCCTCTTTAAGGCGTGAATTACTCTATTAGACGATGCTCTTCAAAGATGCCAAATGTTACCTTCAAGCAAAGTATTAATTGAAAGGCTATAATGAGTCTTCTATTACCAGATTAGTGTCTGCTGTGTACTGAGGATAATCTAAAAGGAACTCGAGTCATTATAATTGTTTAGAGTAATACTCATCGGATGGTTTACGGAACTATTATCGGCTATGATTGTACACTTCTATTTTATTCTAACAGAACGCGAACCCCATTTTAGTCAAAGATCGATAATTGTGGGACACCAACCTTCAAATGACCATTCGTTATTAGGCTGCTTAAGAACACAAAAAATGTATCTGTACATTCTTAATCAAATCGATGTAATAAGTCATGAAACGATTATGAAACATGACCTCAGGTTGAAGGGAAAGCTATTATCACAGTAACATCCAATATCATCGATCAGAATCAGAACTCGCAACAAAATTTGTTCAAATTAAATAACTGATGAACGCATTTACTTTGATTGCCTCTCAAAAATGGCTTTCAATCATTGTGGTTCACGGAATCTCCTTATTTAAATCATTGGTTTGGATTATCCCAATCAAATTCACACAATATATTACGAAACGAATACAGAAAGAACAGTTAACCCAATGCTAAACGTAAAACTAAACGCCGATCATTCTAGAATAAAACTGGATGAAGAAAAATGGGAGCCCACAACAAAAAATATGTGCTATAGACTTACTCTGATAGCCTCTCGAAAATGGTGCCATTACCTCGACAGTCTCGCTGAGTTTCTCCTTGCAGGGACGTCGAGCGACTGCTGCTGAGAGTTCCTTCCCGAAGGTCACACTTCATGGAACTCAATGCTTAAGACGTAAACAATCAGCGACATCAACGCCACCAAAATCCCATTCTGCGGACCAAGTTAACTCAACCTGTCAGTAGCGATTCCTTATTTTCTACGATTTTCGGGTACATCTATATCAATACACTACAAGCCGGCTTTCGGCGTGAGGCAGGTTTCATCTTAACTACTTCCTTATTCGGTTATTGTCGCGTATCGTTCGCGGAGGGAATGAGTTTTTAAAACGATTCGTCGTAGCATCTATTTCTCTTAACTTACGTTCATTATCGGATCGACCGAGGTAGCAGGAGTGTTGCATGATACCGATTGTATCTTCCGAAAATGTAGTTTCCCTGCATTTATTAAGCAGTCGCAGCCTAGCTTCCAATCCCCTTTCTTTCAAGGATTCCAAACCTACGTCCGAGAGCATTTTTGTGCTTTTTTATCGTAGCATTTCTTAAAAAAACGAACCGCTTTACGCTGCACTTTCTCGAGTTTGCGAGTACACGTTTCATCCGCCATATACTTGCCGCGTATTCCAGAAGGGGTCTGACCAAGGCAAAATAACATCGCTCTCTCACCTTTTCATCGCATTTACCGACAATACGCTTTACAAACCCAAGCCTATTACTTGCTTTGCCGCAGATTTTTCGAATATGTGTGCTTTAATTTACGTTATTAGTAATGTTGATTCTGAGATTTTCAACTGAATCTACTACTTTTATATTAATTCCATAAATTCTGTACGGGTGATTTGGTCGCAATTTTTTCTTTTTATGAAATTAACTACGGAAAATTTACCAAATTTACCAATCTAATTCCCATTTTTCGCACCGCGAGTTCCAAAAAAGAAGCAATAAAAGTAGCAGGAAAGAGGTTTACCACCCCTCTTTCCTCCTCCCCTCGAGCATTGCATATTGCCTTTATTCCGGGGATACATGGTGTGTACGCAAAGTTTTACAAACAATAACCAATATATATAATTAAATTCCTTTTACAGTGAAACCTGTGCTAAGCGGAATCTCTCGGGACCGTAATTTTTTTCCGGATAAGACAGTTTTCCGCTTAACCCAGGGTCTGACATTTCAAAAAACCGTTGAAAGGCATATCGCCCCCATAAAATGCGTCGCCTAAAAGGCTGGTTTTCACTAAAATTCTACATAGACGAATTTTCTATGAATATTCTATGTAGACGAAATTATTATGGAATAGTATCACATTGCGGTTAAATTTATTTATTTGAAATAACATAAAAATTTATATATAAAATGAGCATATAATCCGTTATTTTGTTTGTTTTTCCTATATAATGCAATTTCTACGCTGCCGATAGCCTCATTAAGATGTTAAATAAATCGGCGTTACTTTGGTTAAGACTACATTCTGCTAATTCTTTAAAAAAAAACAACATTTCTCTTTAGGACTTTTTGTTTCCTCACATATTACAGTTATACATATACTCCTTCGTCAAATTCACAGGGTTTGTCTTCCATTATAGTGTCTGTCATGGAGCCATCATCGCTCGTCAGAAGATCGGTGATATGATTGGATAGAATTTGTTTTTATTACCGGTCTCGGGGACCAGTGCTGACAGAAATCCAGCTTCAGCGAAACATTGTTGAGCAGTCGATGTTTTATTATCTTTTACTGCCAAATTAATCCAATTTATGGCATCCTGCGCTGATATTTTTTATCACCTCCGATGCTGTATTCGCAGTATCTATAGCAGCCAATAACGATCGCATCATTTAATTTCTATATTGTGCCTTCAGCGTTCTAAGTACCTCCTCATCCATTGGCTGAGTGATGCTAGTTGTGTTTGCCGGCAACCACGAAATATTCGAAAGGCGAATTTTAGGGTGACAGGTTGCGTTATCGAGGAAAAGTATGACATTCCTATCTTTCCTCTACGTTTCGGTGTTGAAACTTTTCAGCTACTCTTCCGTGATTGAAGCCGTGTTCCATGCTTTTTATTATTTCTTTATGTGATTGGTAGCTTCTCAATGGCAACATTTTTGAAATATCGTGATCGAGCTGATTTCCGGATGACAGGATGCTTTAGGAGCTCCTCAGCCATATTGCCACTAATAAAAATGATGAAACGCTCGTTTGAGTGCATCCTTTCTAAAGAATAAGCGTAAATGTAAGATAATTGTTTCCATTTCTGCACCAATTTCAAGAAACAGAATTTGGAAAAGGAAAAACCCTTGCAGTTTTCTCCTTTAACACAAAATTTTTCAGACAGCAATGCCCTATAAAAGATTCCGGTTTCGTCCCCGTTGTAGATATCAAATGGTTAATAGTCTTAATTTATTCTTGAAACTTGCCTTTCCAGTCCTCTACGGCTACCACATCCACGTCGTTCGAATTGCCGACACCTATGTCTCATATAACATTGTGTCTTGCTCTGACTCTCTCCAGCCAAACATTCGCGGCCTTAAGATCAAGTTTTCCTAAAGAAACTGCAAACTCCTATGCCTTTTCTTGCACCATTGGACCTGATGAAGGAATATTCCTCGATCTTGCTCGCACAAACCAGTCCCAAACTAATTTGTTTAATTCTTCATATTCGCAGAGAGGAGTTTGAATGTAAATGTAGGCCTAAATTAATAGACAGAAACGACAATTATTTTATGGTGCGTTGGTTTACAAACTATTGTTGCTTGGGATATGAAGAAATACGTTTCTTAAGACCAACCTCTTTCAAACTCTTTCTTAACATTTCTCTTTCTTGGACCGGCCGCGGTTAGCATGCCCACATGTTAATACTCCAACGCCAAGGTCCAGGATTCGAATCCCGGCTATCCAGATTTTTCTGGCAAGGGAATGGTCATATGTGTTCGTCTATTGTTACTGTTATTACCTCACTGTAAATTGGTGTTTCGCTGTATGTGATGAATTGATAAAAAAAATAATAATTGCTTCATAAACTTACGTCTTTCCACACTTCCACCTCTCTTCTACCTGCTTTACGGAAAGCTTTCCGTTCAAAGCACTCGATCAATTCCAGTTTATTTTTCAGCGTTAATACGTTACGTGGCATTGCAGAAATCAATCAACAGTTCCTCTAAGGTACTATGGTGTGGTCTTACCCTGTCAGCAGCACGTAGGGAAATGATTCCGTCTTCTTCAGAGACGAGCAAGGCTACACAATAATGTTAATCCCTTTCCGCCTTAAACTGTCCGAGATTTAATCCTCACTAATATAAGAGACAGAATTTAAATGTCTACCTACGTATTAGCTGAAAATGATTCCTTTGTTCTGATATGTTTATAAAGAGCCATTCATCTGCAAATTGAGATGGCTAAGGAATGCCTCGGTCTGCAAAAGGAGTGGCCAAGAATCCCAATTGCATTTGTGTGTTGGTGTCTCGGCTTTCATAAACATGGAGACAAAGGAACCCTTGTCCAGAACGAAGCTCTTGAAATGATATTTACGATAGGATGCTCATGATTTGGGATAAAATCTACCATGGGAAAGCTTTGCATCTTCATAGTCACATCAAGTAATTCAGATCGCAATTGGAATTGCTCTTTGCAATTCCGCTTAGCTCAGGTTCACGTGGCCGGGAATCGTTTCCGTTTCCGCGTTTGACAGTTTCCGTTCAACACAGGGTACCAATACACGTAAAACCCTATTACGACCGCCGGGACCAAAATTTTTTTCCGGATAAGACAGGTTTCGGTTTTACTCAGGTTCCGCTTAAGGCAGTTTTCACTGTATTAGCATAAATCAGAAGAACAATGTGTAAAATATACATACAAGTAAATTATATATCAAGTAAATCATTTATATATATCAAATGATAAAAATCTACAATTGAAAAATAAACTTAGAACTTCTAATTCTCACAGAAATATATTTGGCATTATACTTTCACCTACATGTAGACATCATCAAGCATGTAGATGAAACTAGCCATGCTAAATAATCTATGAAAACTTTCCATAATTTCATGTATGGCAAAATTCCACTAAGTCTAGCTTGAACTTTTAAGATCTAAAATATCTACTAATAACAACATCAATTTGATATAATATGATATAGAATCATATTTTATACATATCAGATTGTAGTTGACAAGGTATTACCAAAAACTTAGGCCAACTACACAAGTGTTCTCTAAACCAAACATTATTATGAATAAGTTTTTGGTGATTATTTCGTAGGAATCAGAAAATGTGTTCATAGACAATGTTAACTTTCTGTAGATGCAAGGTCAAAACTATATAGCAGAGGACAAGAAGCTGAATGGGAATTATGAAGCATATTCTGATAAGCTATTTCAACCATTTCACACCTCCTGATAAATGATATTACCATGCATATCTTAGGTACATTACATATATTTCATTCCTTCCTTACTTTTCTAACTGTTTCATTAACCCATTACTGGCCACCGTACGAAATTTCGTACGCTAAACAAGGAGGTAAACAAACCGGTGCCGTGACGCGATGTGTCATTGCATCGAGTTCGCTAGCTTATTATTTTTGAGGGAAAGGTCCAACCATTCACCAGTGCCGCCCGGCTTGGGGCTGCTCCACTTTCCATCCATTTCCCACGCGGTCAGATTTCGTCTAGGTTGGCGCGCGACGCAAAATGCCATGCTAGTGAGTATTTGTTTATTTTTTATTGGTAAAACTAATCTGAATTCTGTTCCTGAGTGTGTTACTGGCTTGTTTAGACCATAAACTACATTCACGAGTGGTCATTTGATGAAAGGTTATAATAATGTCAGTCAGGCATGTGGTTTTTGTTGACTGTTCGAAATTTCGTACGGTGGCCGGAAGGGGGTAAAAAATGTGGTATTGTTTGCAGGTACAATTTGAACACGGATGGCGAGGCCATTGTTAATATATTGGAGCAACTTGACGAAGAGGATGAGCTGGCCAAGGATATTTCCGAAATGGACGCGCTTGAGTTCGTTTTATTCCCACCTAATGACGGCAATGACTCTGATCAAGACGATGCACATAGTGAAGCAGGGCCAGATGACGTCACCAGTATTCGCGATATTGGGAAGGGAGTTTTAGCACAGCCTATTGAAGTTAGGGGACTGCGATCTCGAGATAACCTTCGGCCGATCATGAGAGCTATAATTGTAGACACCAGTGGTTCTGAAGACAACAAACCGGATTCAGAAGAATACGAGCCCGAGCCTGAGTATGAACCTCCCGCTAAGAAAAAAAGGACGAAGAAAACGTCTCAAAGACAGAATAAAACGTCTCAAAGACAGAATAAAACATCCCAAAGCAAGAAATCAGTCACAAGAAAATGGACTAAAACTACCTTACCTACTACTACCACGGATGGGCGGTATGAATACATTCGATCAACAACGGGGCATATATCGAATCAAAATCCGAAAAAAGTGTTGGTACTGGCCATTGATCAGGTTCATGCTAAACGGCAGTGTTGTAAACGCTTGAATGTTGTTCCGGTACGAGGAAAAAGATATTTCTCTTCTTGAGTTTGTCCGAAGAATTGTAATTGCTTTACTATCTACCCCAACCCTGCCGAACAGACCCGCCCCAGTTATTCCTAAAAAAAAACGGCTCTTGTAACTCCAGAAATTCGTTTTGACGGTATTGACCATCTGGTTGATGGTATTGAGAAACCGAGGCGTTGTGGAAATTGTCACAAGACTGCTTCATTTTACTGTATTAAATGTAATATAGGACTTCACCCAAATAGATGCTTTGTCGCCTTTCACACGCGCTAAATTCGCGAATGAAAACAAGTGATTTGAACATGATTAACAATGTGATTTGAAAATGATAAACAATGTGATTTGAAAATTGACAACAATGTGAGTTTGTTGTTCTTGATTACTTAGTAAGTATTATAGCGAAATGCGCTTGAAATCCTTAAGATATGATTATGTAAAACGCGCAGAATGGACTTTTCTGCTGATTTATAAAAAGATATTCTGTTTTACTACCATTTATAGTTTTTAAAAAAGAGATTTTTAACGTTTACTGTAATAAAAATGATAATAAACATCATGACGTTCAATTTGTATATTTTACCCCCTTACGGCCACCGTACGAAATTTCGAACACGTCCAAAAACTAAGATAACAAAATTTAGAAATTTCAGGACATCTATGTATTAAAGAGTCCCATAACGTCTAAAAATTTAAATAACATCAAAATTCATCGATGGCGAATAGTTCCGGCCGATAATGGGTTAAAGGGAAAACAAGGATTTAAAATTAATAGATAGAAAATAGGATAAAACCGTTTATAGATGAACATTTTGTTCTTGAAGCAAAAGTAAAACCAGGATAATGTCTGAGATCAAAGACAGAAGGATATAAAACAAACAAAACTATCAGTACAATAAAAGGTACACGAGGGTATTTGAAAGGCTATCTTTTACTAATAGCAGTCCAAACAATGCCTTGTAAGAAGACTTGCATATGTTTCATATAATCATGTACCAAGTAGCAGATAAACAACATGATATACAATTAAGTTATTGAGATTTGTAGACACAATATTGCAAATACCCGAGCAGACAAAGGGAGTAGAAAATATCAGACGATTAAGTCCAAATTAAGACTGGACAGATTACATCAAATTATTCCTTTGCAACCCACTCTAGGTTATTTCAAATACGAATAGCACATAAAGATTTATGCTTAAAGAATATAGCTTTTTTCACCAATGCTTATCATTTAAAATGTTTACAAAAATTCCTGTCATTCTCTTGGAAATTAGATACATGACTTATAAAAATGCTTTCATTAAAATAGTTTACGTGTCAACTTGCAAACATACAAAATAATTAACATGTAAACTAGGAAAGGTTGGCCATCTCACAGTAAGAGATTTGAAGACAGTCATTAGTGCTAGAGAGTAACGATGTTATGATATGTCCTGCCCCAATACAGTTATGCATCCAACATTCTTTTCTCTTTGAAGAAATACCATTCATTCTAACTTCTTGATTGCTTCAATTTAGAATCTTGAACCCACTGAAGTCTTGTACACTATAGCTAGCTGAGGATTCCCCTTTGGTGACTCCTTCATTTGCCATAAGCACATGACAAAGATGACATTAAAGAATCCAAGAAATGACCCATTCTGCTTGTGTTCATCAGGAATAGCTGAAGAAAAATTGGGAAAAATTAATATCATACCTATAAATCAGAAACCAACAATGATGCAATCTAAAGCAATACTTTTATTGTGTTATCAAAAGTCCCTCGCCTTATGTATTGCTAACAATTAATATTGGCTTACAGTAAGCAAGCTTAAGATTGAAAAACAGATTTATTAGCGTCAACACCTTATTTTGTGCAATTAGAAGGAATATTCTCAATCAAAGTCCCTTTTACTGATCTTATCCTAACACTTGGTGAGTTTGATACTCTGTTCTTACCAGTAACGCTATCATTGATAATTTAACAGAGATTTTCTTGTCTGATTTTAGTTATAAGGGAGAGAGCATATTTTACTCAATTGTATTTTGGTGTAGTAATTGTTAATGGATATTACTATAACGACACGTATCGATATCACGTATAACTCAGCGCCCTCGTGGAAAGCCCGAGATGTGTAATATCAGTTCAAAGCGTATCTCTTCGAACTCAAGGAAGGAACTCTTCGAAACTGAAAGAAGCTGGAGAAAATTGGAGTAGACTTTGATCTTGAGCGACAAAAATATTCGGAGATGCGAAGATTGGTTAAGGATGAATCGCAGAATGAGTTTCAGGAATATAGATCTAAAACCCTTTTAGAGTCTTTAGGAGGTGACCAGAAGGAATTTTGGTCATATGTCCGAGAATCTCGAGGAGGTCAGTCTTCAGTACCCAGCCTCGTTAATGACGTGGGTTTAATGGTTACTGAATCGTTATATAAAGCAAATCTAATTAATCGACACTACCAGGAAAGCTTTACTTTAGACGATGGACGCGCGAACGAATTTTCTGTGCGTGTTGATTCAGAAATGGAACCAATCGAGTTATCGGTGGATGGAATAGGGAAGTTGTTGCGACAAGTAGACAAGAAGAAAGCGCCAGTACCAGAAGGTATACCATCGTTCGTCATTCAAACACTGGCGAATGAGCTTGCTCCCCTTCTTTTCGTATTCTATAGGAAAACCTTGGGCGTTGTACCAATGTCGTGGAGGAGAGCGCATATCACTCCAATTCCTAAGAAAGGACGTTCCTCGAAACCTGAAGATTACCGTCCGATATCTTTAACGTCAATATTTTGTAAGACTAACGAGCACATTATAGCGAGTTCAATAATGCGTTTCCTAAGTGACAAGGGGGCAATTAGTCAATGTCAACACGGTTTCCGTAAAGGTAGGTCATGTGATACCCAGTTAGCCCTTTTTCTCTACGATGTAGTTAGAGCAGCTGATAAGGGTATAAGAACAGACGCCATATTTCTAGATTTCAGAAAAGCTTTTGATCGAGTATCGCATGTAAAATTAATTCATAAGTTGACGGCTTACGGTATTAACGGAAAAGTTGTTGAGTGGATAAAGTCGTTTCTCGGGGAAAGATCGCAGCGAGTTGCGCTGGACGGAATTTTATCTGATGAGGTTCGCGTCACATCCGGTGTTCCACAGGGAAGTGTATTAGGACCAATTTTGTTCCTGATATATATTAACGATGTTATGGATAATGTTAAATGCAAGGTTAGGTTATTCGCTGATGATACTGTTGTGTATAGGGAGATCGTAACTGAAGATGACATTGGTAGTTTGCAGAACGATCTGAATATGATTTCGGGTTGGTGTAGCGATTGGCAGCTCGAGCTGAATGTAAAGAAGTGCGTTATCATGACTTTCACGCGATCCACTAACTTTACCTGAGTACCGTACAGAATTTCAGGAAATCCCTTGGAGCTCGTGATGCATCATAAATATCTAGGAATTACGCTCAGCAGTAATATTTCCTTCAAAGAGCATATTCGAGGCGTAGTAGGAAAGGCGAATAGAATGCAAAGGTTAGCCAGCAGAATTCTTAGGGGATGTTCACAGAGAGTAAAAGAAATAGCGTACTTTTCCCTAATTCGACCTCTACTTGAGTATTGCTGTGCTGTTTGGGATCCTCACGAAGTAGGATTAATTTCCGATCTCGAGATGGTTCAACGTAGAGCAGCAAGGTTCGTCAAGGGAGATTTCAGACTCGACAGCAGTGTTTCGGCTATGATAGAATCCCTCGGTTGGAACTCTCTTAGTGATAGAAGACGTGAATATCGACGGAAGCTTTTTGATAAATTTATCTCTACCGATTTCGGGGAGGAGATAACAGATATTGTCATCCCAGTTATATTCCTACGCGACCTTCGAGAGAAAACAAAAAAGCGATACAGGGAAGTAGTTGCCAGGTCAGATAGCTACTTTTGGTCATTTTTTCCGCGAAGTATTAGAGAAGCAAATAGCTCTCTAGATTAGATAGGTATTTTGGTGTCTTACACCCCCTGCCACGCGCCACTGGCGGATTGCAGGGTTTAAATGTAAATGTAAATGTAAACCGGCCGTGGTGGCGGAGTGGTTAGCATGCTTGCATGACAACGTGCCAACATCTCGGGTTCGAATCCCGGCTAATCGGATTTTTTCTGTTAGGGAATGGTCGTTTGTGTACGTGTATTGTTGTTTGTGTTTAATATATATTAAAACGGATATAATTTGGGGAACCTGTTTCTGTTATATAATTAATCAATTAATCAACTACTTTTCAGCATATTTTGGACTGTGGAACTTTGTTTTTAAATCCAAGCTACGCCACGCCGCCGCCGATAAAATTTCCGGCGGCGGCGTGCCCGATATTACAGCGGCTGCCGTAATCGGCGCGCCGCCCATCTCTAATTTGGACGCGTATAAAAAGATCCAAGCGACATTTTTCTATATTTTTAACAAAAATCCCACATTTATCAGCAAATTTCTTTTTTCCATTCTGAGAAACATCTTCTGGTTTGACTTATTAGTTAAGTGCAAAGATCCCGTTGAGGTGTTTAACAGAAGTGGTGTCTAAAGATTAAATAGTAATGATTGTGATTTCTTTTATATTGTACAAACCGAAAGATGTTTCTTAGAAAGGGAAAAAAAACATAAACGTGCTCTTATTAATAAAAATCCGTCTGCCTCTCACTTCAGCCAGCATTTGCTTGAAAGAGGGCATACAAGTGAACTTGATATGAAGGTGCTCCACCTATGTGACAAAAGTGAGAACCTTAACGCTTTGGAGACTTTAGAAATCGCGAGGAACTCCTCGTCGAATATTGCCAACGAATTTCTGTTTCCTAATCCTTCTCCCATATTACAAACCCTCATTCCTTAATTTCCATGCACCTTTCCTAGCATCCCGCCCATTGCCCCCCCCCCCCCTTTGCTCTTCACCTTATCTCGTTGCATCTTCTTTGATTTTAATGACCTTTGCCTTACTTTGTAACTCTTGCTTTCCTTACTTACTTTGTAATTCTGTATATTTTGCAATTCAACAGTTTGTGATTGAGAACCTTTGCTATGTAACCTGCCTCATCCCTTACCCCCTCCCTCCCATATTCCACCTTCTTCCCCCTTTATTCCTCCTTCCGTTACCTGCTACCTTCTCTCCCCTCCCCCTTTCATGAGTGTATTTATTCGGAAATGTGTTTATATTTTGTCACCTGATGATGTAGCGACGCGTCGCTACGAAACCTAGGTCGTGTTATTCGGATATTAAATTAGTGGTCTAGTAAAAGCTTGTTTACTATGAATTTTTTACAAGTTAAGAAGTACCATAATGTTAACCCTGAATCGGCATCGTTTAATTAGCGATTCTCCGATAAAATGTCCAGAAGTGAACACATTTTTTTTAAATTTACAGATTTTTTTTGGCAAAAATTCGAGATAACCTATTCGAAATAGGAATCTTTTTTAAGATCGTAGATCGTTCCAAACACAAAACAGTGTTTTAAAATTTATATTATATTAACTTATTGTCACAAAGATGATAAATAATGTTTTTCTGGACATATTCGATGAAAACCGATAAAACTGGCGATTAATTATAAATTTCTCTAATACCCTAAGTGTTAAAATTTTATCAAATTACAAACAAAAACTATTAATAATAATAAAGGCCACACATTTAAACAGTGGGAACTTAAAAGGTGACAGAGAATGTCGAATATTATCAATGTACACAAAAGAAAACCAATAAGGACAAATGGAATCAAAAACAAAGAAGAAAAATTTTAAACCTTATCAATCAGCAAGAGCTCAATCTACAGCAAGAGAGCCAGCTCACAATTATAATTGTCAGCTAAATATTATAATTGAATAATTATTTTGAAATAAATATGCGTGTTTTAAATTTAAAATCAGTCTCCAAATAAAACTTTGAAGAAATATAGTAATCATGTTGTATTTAACATGATTATGAAATGGTATAAATGAAATCACTGTTTTGACGTAAATATCTCGCAATAACCAGAAAATTGGTTAATTATGATAAGACTGATGGTAGCGAATATTTTTTCTAATAATACTAATAGAAAAACGCATTTTTCGTAACTTTTGTAGATAATTGCGTATACCTAAATATCGGATTAATAGAGAAATTTTGCAACAACGGAAACGACATCGCTCTCTCACCTTTTCATCGCATTTACTGACAATACACTTTACAATTCTTTTAGTTGCTTTGCCGCAAATTTTTCGAATATGCGTGCTCCAATTTAAGTTATTAGTAATGTTAATCCCGAGATATTCAACTGAATGTATTACTTTTATATCAATTTTGTTCGGGTGATTTGGACGCAATTTTTTTCTTTTCGAAGAAATTAACTACGGAGCATATACCTACGTTAATATCTAAATCCCATTTTTTGCACCACCTTTGGATGAGGACTTAATCGTTGGAGAGAGACGTTCAGTCTTCCTCGTTTCTTATTTCCCTGTATATAACCGAGTCATCCGCTTCGCTTTGCATTATTTTTTAAAATATTTGGCATTTCTTAGAAGGAACCTCTCCTTAAATAGAAAAACCTTGGAGGTTAAGAAAGGAGGAAGTAGAATGTTTAGAGGCTATCAAAGTGTAGTGTTGGCGTAGAATGTAAAACGTAAGTTGGGTTGAATGCCAACACGGAGTTGCTGGAGATGGTAGGACTTTAATTGAAGTGATTACGCAAATGGGTCAGATGTTGAGATGGATCGGTGAAGATTGAGGATAGAATTGGAGGGGAAAAACAGAAGACAAAATGATTAAAAGTGGGTTGGGTAAGCGAAGTGAAGGAGATGGCCCTTAATGGGGATTCTCGATTGCCCCCGAAGCTACCGTGAGGTTGAACAGCCATGTAATTTACGCGAAAGATTGCTCCGCCGCTGAAAATTAGAGAATAAAATGTAAATCATTTCCTGAAAAACGACATTTCAAAGCATTTTGAAAATCAGGAGTTAAAATACAGTGATATGTAGCAAAGACTATCTAAGGATTAACCCACCAAATTATGTTAAATTAAGAATAAATTTTCTGTCTAAACCACAATTGGCATAATTAACCATTTCACGTGATATTAGCTAAAATATAAAAAAGAGAAAATTCCCTTCAAAACTGAGGCATTGATCATACCTATCACAAATCATAGAAGGGCTAAGATACCGCATTTGCTTCATAAGAATGCATTGAGCGGAATTACCAATATTTGTTCGTTACAGCTCCCGAAGGATAAAGGACATTAAGAAATAACGAAGTCAAACGTTTGGAGTACTTCGAGATGTGGGTTTGGCGTAAAAGAAGTTGGGTTGATAGGAAGATGAACACGGAGGAGAAACAGTAGAAAACGGTCGAATATTGAGATGGGATGCAGACGAATGTAATTGAGGGTAGAATTAAAGGGAGGAGACAAAAGACAACTTAAAAGCGTGGAGTGAGCAACAAGGGAGTGAAGGGGATGAACAGAGGTTTTTGAATGCACATGAACCTGCCGAACGATAGAACATTATTGTATTTCTGTATACTTCCCGGAATATTAGATAATTTATGATATAGATATCAACATTCGGTCTTCTTTAGATTCATAAACTGTAAATACTTCTTATAATACGGTCTTGGGTTCGACAACAGGCTATTACGTCATTCTCCGGGTGTATTAAGAATTTTGGAAAGCATTTTTCCGATATGAAAGATGATATTATGATAACAGGTTACGTATACTTATATTCGTACAGTAAACTCCCGTTTATCCGAATCGCGTTCATCCGAAATCCGCTTCATCCGAACAAAGTTTTCCGAATGCACCCACCCACCTTATATCATCGCGACTCATTACTTATTTGCTCGTGACACATATTCGTGCATTCGTGTCATTCAGCTTTTAAAAACTTTGAGTTTCCAATCATACTTTGGCGCCTTTTTAACACGTCAACACAATTTTTTCAGTCCAAAACATGCTCATTCACAACCACATCAATGGCATTCTACGTACGCACGTTTTACGATCATATTTGGCGGTATTGACGCAATTTCACGTGACGTGATTCACGCGGGACTTCGGTTTATACGAAATGTTCGTTATCCGAACCGGCCGCCTTCCCGGTCATATCGGATAAACGGGAGTTAACTGTATTTTAGATTTCATAGAGTACGCCTAAGTTCATCTCAAGGGCTCTATAAATGATCTCGCGTAAGGAATGCAATCAAGTTAAAAATAAATCTTTTTGTTTTCGATTAAATTTACCTTAAGATTGTCATAAAGAATCTCGACTTATGGCGAAGGTTAATGACAGACAAAATCTTAAAATGAATCAATTAAAAACTTTAAAATACTTTGATTCATTTTGTAAATTATTTTGCATCTAAATATGAATAAATCATTTGAGAGAGATACACGACATCCTCGTTTTGATGTTTTATTATGTTTAATGAAGACATAATTATTATTTTATTATTATAAATAACCTAACATTACTATCTATCTCGTCTCTCATTGATATGAATCTATAAAAGAAGAGGTTACGTAATTTTGAAATTACGTCCCATTTAGTGCAAAGAACTTCCAATTTTAAGTTCAATTACGCTTCACAATCGTGTACTGCTAAGTGGAAATTACTCTCACCAACAACTCTATTATGCTTTCCCTAAACTCTTACAAATATTCGATTAATCATTTGAAATGGCACGATTTGGTGGAAACTGAGATGTGGAAAAATATGTGTAAAAATTTTGGGCCGTCTGGAGTCGAACCAGGGACCGCAGTGAGATAGAAAGTAGCCAATTATCTTCGTGAAATCGAGTTTTAATGTTTCCCCAAGTTTGAGAGCCGTGCGACTCCTCGAGTTCTAGGCTTACAGTAAGGACAGACAGACTTTCGTTGTATAAGACTACTGGGAAAGTTTTCCATTTATTGACTAACGTTTTCTATAAAGACTGAATCATACTTGTTTTTGAAACTTCATTTCTGCTAATTCCTCAACTGAATGATTCGCTACTCCATCTTTAATTTGCACTTCAAAGTACTGAGATGATTAGGGAAAATAATAGATTTACATAAGACACTGGCCGAAGCGCCCTTTGATTCAAAACTGTCTACCAGATAGGAGCTTTAGTTTAAGGAATATATGAGAAATAATAATATAGAAAACAAGACAACTAACTTCCCTCAACCAAGAGCTGGTAATCTCCTGACTGTAATTACGAACCTGCAATTGCTGGTTACTTTCGTGCTGAGAATCTCTCGTTATCCATGTAATATATCGTCCTCTTTAATCATCATATTTATGGGCCTCAAGTATTTTTACGGGTCGGACGAACACGTCGGATTCAACAATGGGATCGGTCGTCAGGGGGATGAGTTGTATACAACCTCGAATTTTCATAAAATGTTCGTATATTTCACCGATATTCTCGCAAATTCGAATCGAAAGTAAGATTCCACGAATGAAATAAGAACCTTCATTGGATTTTCTTTCTTTCGGTGTTTGTCTCGTTAACGTGCGACTATTCCTTCTAATTTAATTTTGCAAAAGAAATAAACCCTGCACACGATGAAAATGAGTTTCACCTGTATTCTTTATGGAAAACTATCTGAGCAATCTGAGTTCGAACACCGTAAAATTGTGGAATAAGAGGACGACTTTGATCGGCCGTCAGATTTACAGATTATATTTTAGCATAATCCACGTTCTAATTATTAAATGTGAAGTAATGAGATAAAATTGTATGTCTCCATTAAAAATTTGATTTAAAATCCGGCCCAGCATCCCTGCCATCCTACGCATCTCGAACCATCATCTACTCTGTCAGCAATCGAGAACGCCCTCTGAGAAGGACTACGCTTCTGGGCAACCGCCACCATCCCCACTTCTAATAGACGAGATCCCTCCCCACTACCTCCTTCCCCTTCCCCTCGCCGTAACAATTCAGAATGCGTGGCTATGGAGATATGCTCACTTTTCGCAGTAGTATTAGTATTGTTAAAAGTGCTTCGACAGCTTAGGTCATTTCGCACATTGGCTCCCACCGGGAATCGAACCCGGGACCGCTTTCACCAAAGGCAAACGCGCTGTCCACATGACTATCCGGGAGCCTATGCTCACTTTTCATTCCACAATCGCCACAGGTTGGCAATTGCCTCAAAAACGGAAAAAAGGTCCGTTTAAACGGATAAAATTCTCGCAATTGATAAGTTAGAACGATATTCAACTACATAAATAAAAAAACTCTGTTTAATAATCTTTCAATTAGTGTTTGTCTCGATTTCCTAAGGTCATTATTTCTAATTTTAAAGTGCGATATAAGTAGAGACTGCAAACGCCAAAATGTACAGAACGCGTTTATTTTGTGAGAGTCTTATAAACACTTTTAAACGCTGTCTCCCCAGAGTCATTCTCAAGAAGGGAGCTTCTTCAATAGCCTCTAATGAAGGTTCCTGTGTAGAATTACGACAGAAGGCTTTTCGATGCTCTCTTATGGGAAAACTCTGAATCTAATTGAAGTGTGGCTCTTCGTCGTATTGAAATACACGACCTGTGGGGGAGGCTATTCTTGAAATACGATCGATTCAGAGGAGGTTGGCTTAGTTACGGTTTCTTGTTGCCTAGGTGTGCGGTGGAGGGGGAAGGGGAGGGAAAGGAGACGGCGGTAACCATGACGACAGAGGGAAGGCGAACAACAATACGGGAAGAAACAAAAGAGTAGCGACGGATTATTCGAATCAGAAACAGGTGAAAGCGGAAGATATGCGAGTTACGTAAGAGAAGAGAAGCGTGTCGGAAACAGAAGAACGACGATATTTGGCGTTTGAATTGCCAATAGCAGGGGTTGATGAAGATTTAAAGGAGATGGGTGGGAAAGACAAAAGAAAGACGATATTTTGAATTCAAACGAAACAACTGAAGACCGAATGTGTTCGATTTGCCTGTTGTTAGGGAACCTAGGGAACATGTTTAACAAAAGAGTAACGATATCGCGATTGGAATAGAAACAACTGAACTATGAATAGCACTTCCTTTGGTAATAGCGATATCTACGTGAATTAACAATGTAATAATTTATAAAATAAAAGATAAATGTAATAAAAGTAAAAATAATTAAATTTCAACAAACATTATACTTATTATAATTAGATAATATTATTTATTACTATATTTTTTTAATGATAATAATGTAGAATTTTTATTGTACCAATTCATACATAATAATAATATGATAATAATGATATATAATCAATACAATTTAAAATTCAAAATGAATACAATGTAGACTCTACAAGGCACTGACTGCTTTTCAACAGGTACCTAATAGTAAAAAAACTGTGGTATGTACTTATGTAATAATAATAATAATTTATTCAATGCAATATTCAGTACAATTTAGAATATACAACAGTACAATAAACAACAATGAAAGATAAAAAAAATATATATATAAAATATGTAAACTACAAAGAATAGGTTATAATACACAGCTCAAACTTACATAGAAACAGAACAGTCTGGTCCTGTTAAACAAAATGCTTGTCAGCAGGTTCCATTTAGGTAATCAACAGTAAAATTATAGGAATGTAAAAAGAAGAGTATAATTGGGGTAGAGTACCAAAAAAATATTAAAATTACAGTTAAATTCAACTACATATCAATATTTATACATACACACAGTGCAAGTTAAAATACAATTAAGGGTTCCAAAGGTTAATACATAAAGAGTTTGCAATAAACAGCTTAGGCTGAGACATTAATTAGCCAGTTTTTTATTTCCACTTTCACACACCTTATGGAGTTCATATTTAACAATTCTAATGGTAATTTGTTAAATTCTGTTGGTATTATATGTTCGAAAGAGTTTCTACCATAACTGGTAAAGGGGATATTTATTTAAAACAAATTTGTTGGCCTCAAACTCTGGAGAACATTGTAGTTTCTTTCTGTTTTGAAATTATTTGAGTAACAATTATCAATTAATACAGTATATCTAAATAATTTATCAATTCGCAAGACTTCAATATATTTGTATATTCCATCAACATCCAAGTTGTATTTTCTCTTTTTGTGGCATAGCAATTTAATGAATTTGTTTTGTTTGTGTATCAATAGGCTATGAAAAACAGTATTGTTGTAACCCCAAACAGTAATTCCATATCTAACTATGTTTTCGAATATTCCATGATAAATTAGCTTCAGGGCATTGTAAGATAACATATTGTTTACATGGTATACAATATAGATAATCCTTCTTAATCTGCTATTTAAAGCAATTAAATGATTTCGAAATTTAAATGCTTCATCTATAATTAGACCTAAGTACTTATATGTACCAACTTGCTCTAATGTTTCACACTTACAGTTAACCCTTCTTCTGTGCAGGCACTTGTTAGAATGCATTGGTATTGTTACTTGTCTCCTATTACAAATCTTTGGTGTTGTGCATTACTTTTGATTTATTTTCATTGATAACTAATTTACTGTCATGAGCCCAGCATAAGAACGCATTAAAATCTCTTTCTATTCTACAATGAGCTGTATCAAAGTCTTTATGAACAGCAATCAAAAGAGCATCATCAGCATATAGTTGCAATGTGCATTCCTTAACATAGCTTCAAACATCATTGATATATATAAGAAATAGTATGGGCCCTAAAATTGAACCTTGAGGCACACCCATAGAGCTTGCAGCTTCATCACTTAATCAGTCATTAACTTTGACTTTAATATTCCTATCTCTCAAGTAGCTAAGAAACCACTCGTACAAGATCCCTCTAATGCCAATTTTGTACAGTTTCTCTAGAAGTATCTCATGGTTCACTGTGTCAAATGCTTTCCTTACATCTATAAATAGCAAAATGACAGATAATCTATTTTCTAAGGCATTCTTGACATTTTGTGATAGATTCTCAAGGGCCAGTTTGGTTCATTTATTTTTTTGGAAACCAAATTGATTCTTCACAATAATATTATTCTTTCCCATAAACTCATACATGATGTTGGCAACATATTTTTCCAATATGTTATGCAGTGATGGTAAGATAGTAATAGGCCTGTAATTGCTGGGATCATTATAAGTACCTCCCTTATGAACAGGGATAATTAGCCCTGTTTTTAGACTTCCTGGAACGACACCTTTAAATACACACATGTTTATGAAGTTTTTTTAGGATAGGAAGTAAAACCTCACTGCTCTTGAGATCCATCATTCTTATTATGTCAAAACCCGGTCCTTTATTTTTGAGCCTGGATAAAATTTTAGTGACTTCCCGTTCAGTTATTTCTGGCACAAAGATGCTGTTTTTTATATTATTCTCTAGTTAATTAATTTATATACCTCTTCTGTGAACTGATTTAGGAATATTTTTCCTATGTCAGCTTCACTTACTCCCTTGAAACCTTTCTGGACCATATCTCTTAAAGGATTCTTGTTATACCTATTCATTAAATGGTTGATTTCTCTCCAAATTTGTTTAGGGCCATTTCCTAAGCCTTCAAATTTCTTCTGGTAATATTTCTTCTTTTCAGTCCGTATAAGTTGTGTTACTTCATTTCTTTTTTCATGATACATCTTATTGTAATGGGTGTTGGTTGGGTTGCTCTTCCATTTCCTAAACAACCTATCCCTTACCATCATTTCTGTTAACAGTTTCTGACTCATCCACTCCTTCTTAGCTGGTTTAATTATGAAATATTTTTTCATTATAGCTTCATCATATAACCTATTAAAGGAAACACACAGTTTGCTATACAGTTCCTTAGGATCCATAATATCTAGTACACCAATCCAGTCATACTCATTTATTACATTTTTTAATTTTGTGTTAGATATGAATGATTTGCTTTGTTTGAGGGACTCTTTGATATTATCAGTCTTTCCATCAATAGAAGAAGTTAGCCCAGCAGCAACCATATAGTGATCAGAGATATTTGTCTTTATGATGAAACCATCAGGACAGAAGAGATTTCCTCTGAAAAATATATATGGTCTATAGGTGATTTGCATAACTTGTTCTTCACTACTGCCTCTCTTGTGATGCCATTAATGATACTGACAAACCCAAGGATGTTAAGGGCGTCTTTATATCTAATTGTATTTGTGTTGCTCTTTTCAATTATATCTATATTTATATCCCCAATTATTAAGCAATCATGTAAACAAAAATCCTTAACAAGGTTCTTCAATTCTTTAATGAAGTTAACCACACTGAGATTTGGAGGCCTATAAATACTGAGTAATGTCAATTCCACTTTATCCAACATAACTTTACCTATTATGCCTTCAGAGTATTTTAATGATAATATTAATATTAATTTGTAATATTAATAATAAATAAAGATAATTTACAATTATTATTAATATATAATCTGACATGATTTTACGATTTTAATCCATAATAATTGGTGTGATGGAAAAAAGTATATTCCTCTGTAATCAATGTAAATTGGATTTATTAACACTTTAATATTAAAAACTCGAGAACCGAGAGGCGCAGAACTTTGAAATTTTCTACGTTATTGAAAGTCGAGTTTGCGCAGAGTATAGGCTACTTCTTATTTCCAAAAGGTCCACGGTTCGAACCCAGACCGGTCAAAACGTTTCCATAAGAAATACACGTAGAGTTCATTTTTTCGTTGCAGGGATCATTTCTCTTGCAAAATTTAATTAGAAATAACAATTGTAGGAAGTCGAATCAAGCACCAAAAGAAATAAAATAGAATAATTTGGTCGTGGAATATCGTTTGCGATTCAAACTGCGCACATTTTGATAAAATATAAATAAAACCAAGTTTTATTTATATCAACGTAATTGTTTACTGAATATTCTGTGGGATATTTGGGTTTATAGTAGTTTTTTAGATGAAATTGCTTTCTCTCGATCTATTTAGCCAAATGCGTAAATATAATAAGGTAAGTTGAAGTTGTTTTAAATATAACCTTCTGAATTGAATCTAATCTCCGAGTATTTAACTGATAGAGTATTTCTACTCAATGGAAATAGTTTCCTTTCTCCTAATTATAAAATACAGTACGAACTATATACAGCAATCTTTTCCACGGGTATTTCACATCTTTTTCTGCGGGATATTTTTCCTGCAACACGAGTTTTTTTCTCTATCAACCTTTTGATATTACTCTTTATGATCGCTTTTATATGATTTTAACTATTTATGCGTGAATTACTTCTGAGGTTACACGGATTAGAGAGGTAAATACTCTCAAAATTAGGGTTCAAATAAATGTAAAGCTATCAAATACCGAAATTAGAATGTGCATACATGGAAGAGGTTAAGAGGCATTCAATTCGAATATAAGGTCTGCGGAAAATATACGAGGCAGCCTCGCTTTTTTAATTACGATAATGATGTGATTAACATCAGTTGATGTTCCAGGACGTAAGGGAGGAATTCTTTAATTAAGGCCAGCGACTTTAAAAAGATTCTTCATTAAAAGATTGGGCAGCATTATTATTTTTTCAACAAGATTTTATTTACTAAGAATTCGACATCAACTCTAAGCTGAAATTAATTAAAACAAATACTATAAGTTCCAATTTTTATTATTATTAATATTATTAGGGTCTTTATTAGGCGAGATTGAGACTAAAAAGTCTCCTCTTCCATCTAACCTGTAGTTAAGCTGTTGCATTATTATAAGTATATTACATGTATCAATGAAACTTAGAGGAAAATAGAAGAAAATTAATTAAGAATTATTATTTTTGATTGAACACTATGTCCAATACAAAGCTACCATCATGGTCGTTAAAGCCGTTCACAAGTGCGGAAACATGAATAAAATGATATCTGAATTTTGTATTTAAACTGACAGGTTGGTATTAATTTGCAAGTTGTTAGTCAACGAACAATATTGCGAGTATTTCTCTGGAAATGACATTACTTAGAATTGGTTAATGGTTTAGACTCTTTTCTATCACCTTATTAACGCACGGATAGGCAAGATTTTAAAATAACCTGTTCAGAGTTTCATTTTAGCCTCACTCATCTGTCGCGTATATGTATTCGATTAAGCCTTTTTTTCATTTTTGACGATAAACTATAATTCACGGAAAGTTTGAAACTTTAAAACGATATTTTCCCACACACTTATTTCATGTTCACTCTTGGTCAAAGACGTCTTTCATTGCCATCGTCTGCAGCGATTTTCAGATAGTGATTTGTGGTTTTCGGTTGAAAATTTTCAGCCAGAATACGGCCTTCCGTTGCCACAATTTGGCTCCCATCGAATCCAGTTCACCCTAATTCGTAATTCCCTACCAATTCGGTTAAACTAGGAGTCCAGTAGACGCACAAATCTTTTCTAGTGAGTGTTGGGGTGATTGTTAAGGCGATGATAAATATAAAAGCTGGTTAAAGAATCATGCTATATATAAAGATTTGGATTGATAGAAATTTTGAAAAAATGAAAGTAACAACGCAACTTAACAATGAATCTAAGAGTTAGGTGTATGAAAGCTTACACTAAAAAGCTTTTATGCGTACTTCGATAATACCCAAAAGTTCTTTGCTAAGGGTTTACCGTGCAAGATGGGGAGTTCTATTCATATTTTCGCAGAGCCAGAATAGTGAAAAAGTATAGGAAAAAGCAGCATCCTATGAATAACACATGTAATTCTATAAAGGATGATCAATCAGCATCGCTCATACGACATTCATATTTCGACACGAACAAGATGAGAATAAAGTGGACAAAAGTTTGCTGCGCAAAACATAAACGTTAACAATTTCAATAATTCCAATTCCGTAGTTTTTTGGCCACTACTAAATATTTTAATTCAATCCAGGAAAGGGACAAAGAAGTCACGGCCAGTGGATCTCGTAACATATTTAATTTAACATAATCTGGTTGATGGAGTTATCAGTGCAAATTGGTTTACCAAATTCATAGTAAAATATGCATTACGAGTTTTAGAGAGTAAATTGACTCTATCTAACAGATGGACTAACAGACAGAGAAACAAAGGCGTCATTCTTTGATCTTACCAATATCGGGGAACCTTGCTCGGAGGACTTTATCCATAAACTATAAAAAAAAGTTTTACATGAAGGGATGTGACTCGAACCCAGGTCTCCCTCATTCCCAGAAATAGTTTCAACTTTCTTAATTTCTTTCTTTCTTTCAGCCTTCGGATAAGACGCAGCTTTCTCTTGCAAAGTTGAATTCCATCATCAATCAAAATAAGTTTAATAAGTAGAATCGAACGAGGCTATAAGAAAATAGCTTTTTAAACATTCGCCATTGCAGAATAATAATTGGTATCTTTACAAAAAAAAAACACAGTGAGTAAATGTAAAATGAATCAAACATGCAAACAGAAAGTAATATACAAAGAGTCGAACTAATTAGCACAGATGTAAGGCGAACGTTTCCTGAGTCTCTTTAAAGTTAAAAGTAAATCCATCAGCATAAAAGAGAGAACCCAAAGGGGAAAGTATACATTAGAGAAGGCGCTTCTGGAGTGGGTGACGCTTTTGGGGGGCGTTGAGGAAGGAAGAAGGGGAGCCTCGGAGGTTCTGTTACAATGGACATAAGGGTTTGGGAGTTTGCCATTTTTCTTGCGTTTCTTTCACCAACTTTTGATTTAGACCTTTTTTTGGAGGAATTTAAAAGTAATTTCGCAAAAAAGGAACTGTTTTTGCAGATTTTTCAGTTAATTGCCGGAAAAATTGGATTTTTGTTAAATATTTAGAAAGATTTCGGTTAGATCTTGAGTAAAATCCTATATCGACTAGGTTATCTCGAATTATATAAAACAATTCAGCCAAAAAACTGAATAATTTCGCTAAAATTCCCAATTTAAGCTGATAATTCCGTAAATTGATTGAAAAAATTGAAATTTTATTCAAAATTTGGAAAGCTTTTGTTTTGATCATCAGAACCAGAATTCGACTAGGTTTTCCCGAATTTTAAGAAAAATGCAGCAAAAAAACAGAATTTTCCCTAGAATAGCCAGTTTTCGTTGATTTTTTCGTAGGTCACTGGAAAAAATTAAGTTTTTGTTCAATATTCGTAAATATCTCGTTTTGATCACCAGGGCGAGTCCAAAGTCCATTAGGTTTCCAGTATTTTAGGGAATATACAGCCAAAAAACTCAATAATATCGCAAAATTTCCCAATTTCCTCTAATTATTCACCTTCCAATTTCCCGTTCCATCTGGAATTTGGAAGGTGAACATCACGGAAATCAGACTCAAGTGAACTTACAACACACAGCGTTTTATTTTTGTGTGTTTTTGTGATTTTATTAAATGTTCGGTGTCTCATTCGTTTCTTGCCAAAGCTTCAATGTGCGTATTGATTTCGGATTTTGTGTACGGGAGGAATTCATCGGCAAGAGGAAATACATATATACCTGTGCTCGAAACACTTGGAGATGAAATCTATTTCCATTTGCAATTGCAGCTGGGTTGGTGTGCTATTTACTCAATGGTGTGAAGTATTCCTTGCTCTTTATGATTATCACGTCCTTCATTCTCTGCCTATAATTTTCTGAATCTTTAAACTGAATACAGCATCTTGTATAATGTTTTCTTAAATAAGGTTACCCCTTGATAGTGAAGTAATATGTAATAAGTTTACTTGTGGTACACAGTGGCGAAGCGAATATAGCTTATAATTAGTGTGATGAATAGTATTTGGTGTAAATCTTAGATAATATGCATTGCGAAGCAAAGAAAGTTCAGGAATGTATTTCCTCAGTTTATTTTACTATAGAGGTTGCTCTTTGTGGTTAATTATCTTTTATATAATAATCTGCATTTATGTACTGTTGACTCACCTCAAATCATGGTATCGGTTACTCCTAGAACGGGGTGATATTTTCAGCCTGAAATATTTTACGTAGTGCATTTGTTATGTGAATGGAGATAATTTAACTAGCTGTGAAATTCTTTAAATTGCTAAATGATGTTGATTTTGTAATACTTTATTCCAAATAAAGGTCATACTTTTTCTTAAAACGGTAATGTAGTCCAAGAAGAGAATAAAGTTCTGGGAAGATTGGTAGAACATTTCAAAGAACTTCTCTGTACAGAAGATAAGGAGAGAGTAACAAAAATGACAGGCTGAGGAAAATGACAGGCTAAGGAAAGAATCAAATATTGTCGTTTTAGTTTTTTGTTACCGCCTTTTATCTTTCTCAGGTAAATGAAAACTTATCACATGGTATTCCACGAGAACATCAAGTATATATTTTTCCTTCAATTGTCTTACAATAACAAGTGAATGTGTATAACAGTAGGTACCAACTTCTTCCATATGCACCGAACCAGTTTAGTAACTCAATATAACAAACTCAATATACCAACAAATATAGAATCAATCAAATCAAATATATCAAACTTGCTCAGAATTAAACCAACTAGGCAGGAAATTGCACAATGCATACAAAAGTTAAAAAATAATAGAGACCCAGGGAAGAAAATATTGCAGCAGAGCTAGTAAAATATGGAGGAGATGTAATGAGTGATGCTATACATTAACTTAGTTGTATAATATAGGAAGCAGAAAAATGCCAGAAGGATAGAGCATGGTAATCCTAAGCCCAATATATAGAAAGGGAAATAAACTGGTTCTCGAGAAATATAGATGGAAAATACTGTTAAATATAGTACATTTATTTATTTATTTATTTATTCAACGGGATGTACCCTTTTGTTACAAAAAATGTAACAGCACCAATATCACATAGCAGAATTTAAAATAATAAAATACAATAAAAAATAGGATTTCATAAGCATAAAATATCACAAATATGGAAATTAATATCACAAATTATTGGAAATTAAGCATAAATATCACTATCATCATTATAAGTGATAAAATTATGTATAAGATGTTACAAGTAATAAACATATACAGCATTTCTGAAGAGATTAATTATTAAAAGCTTTATGAAAAATAATAGGAACAGAATGCCAAATAAATTTTAACATATATGATAGGTATAAATTATAAAAAATACATATGCATGATACAATAACATATTTTACATATTATTTACAGTAAATAATTTATAATTCTTTTTAAAATTATGTTTAGTATTCAATGGGGCTTAAATGTTTAATTGTATGTAAACTAGTGTGGAATATGTCTATATTTTTAAGGTGATTATTTGGTAATCGATGTAGCCTATTGAGGGGTGCATTATAAGAGTAATTAGTTTTTGAAACAGGTATGGCGAATAGATCTTGACCTCTAGTAACATGGTATGGCACACGGAGTTTAATATGTTCCAAAATTGATGGACAGTCTATTATATTGTGGAGTAGGTTGTGCAAAAATTTTAAGTCAGATAATATACGTCGATGATGAAGAGGAAAAAGTCTTAGCTCTTGTTGTATAACTTCATATGATATATTTTGTACATCATTACCCTGCTTATAGTTAATAAGTCTAAGAAATTTATGTTGTACTCTTTCAATTAATTTAGATTGTTTAGTATAATATGGGGACCAGATTGTGGATGCATATTCAAGGATAGGTCTCACAATAGTACAGTACAATACTTTTAAGGCCATTATGCTATTCATACTTTTAGTATGCCTGGTAATGAATCCTAACATCTACAAGGCTTTATTGCTAACAAAGTGAAAATGGGCAATAAAATTGAGAGATGAATCTAGTAGCACACCAAGATCTTGGATTATTAATTCCCTTGCAAGTATATTACCACTGATGCTGTATGGGTAATTTGTTGGCTTATTTGATTTTGTAAAGGATACAACTTTGCATTTATTTGTATTTAAGAACATGAGATTATTTGAGCACCGTGTCTCTAATTCTATTAAGCTATTTTGCAAGGCAACAAAGTCCATTCCACTATTTATTTCTTTAAAGATTTTTAAGTCATCAGCAAAAAGAAGTACATTAACATTTGTAAGATTGAAAGTTAAGTCATTTACAAATAAATTGAATAAAATTGAACCAAGGTGAGATCCTTGTGGAATCCCTGATGTGGAGTGAAAAGGGAGAGAAATAATTTTTTTTTACTTTTACTGCTTGTTCCCTGCCAGTTAAGTAACTTGATAGCCAATCTAGAAATTTTCCTCTGACTCCCATGATTTGTAGTTTCTTGACCAGTAAGCAGTGGTTAACTTTATCAAATGCCTTTTCAAAGTCAGTATAGACTGAGTCAAACTGATTATTATTTTTAAATGACTTATAAATCTGTTCAGTGTAGACCATTAAGTTGGTGGTTGTAGATTTTCCTCGACAAAAACCATGTTGTTGTGGGCAAATAATGCTATTCAGTTGTGGTGATATTAAGCATAAAACAAGTTTTTCAAATAACTTGGCTAATGAGGACTGTATGACAATTGGTCTGTAATTTTTAATGTTCTATTTGTCACCTTTTTTAAAAATTGGTACTGCATAACTCATTTTCCATCTGTTTGGGAAAATTCCAGATGATAGAGACTTATTGAACAAAATAAATAATGGTAGAATAATGCTCTCAGCACATGATTTGATTAATACAGGAGGAACATTATCTGGCCCAGGGCCTTTGTTAGTTGCCATTTCAGAAATTGCCTTCATAATGCTGGCTACACTAATATTCAATGAATTCAAATAAACAGAAGTATCATAGTTAACATTAGTATCTACATTGTTTGAGTCCTCATAGACTTCAGTCTATGAGGACTCAAAGAAGTATATGGCAAATAAATTGACAATACTTTGACCATCTTCACCAGTTTCCCCATCAAGATACATGTATTGTGGCATTGAGTTATCAACCTTCAAAGTATTTGCATGATTCCAAAAGGTTTTGTTGTCAGTGACAATAGATTTTTCAACATTTTTAAGGTATTCTGTGAAACAATTAGTTGCTAAGGCTTTACATTCTGAGCGTAGTTTTGCAAAACAAGAATAATCACCTGCTAAATTACTTTCCTTGAACTTTTTATGTGCTAATTTCTTGTTTACAATTAGTTTTTCAGATTTCCTGAAAACCATTTTGGAAAAAAATTATTTGTATACACAACTTAGGGAATATATAATTCAATCCCCTGGTATAGAACTTCATAAAATGAACATGTGGCTTCATTTACACTTAGGTTGTTTAGCATACACCAGTTTATTGACTGTAAGAAAATTGAGAGGCTTGAGTAATCGCCCTTCTTAAAGTTGTGGGATGGTTTTGAGTCATAGGTTAGCATCCTCTTCTCTGAGATTATATTAATTTCAATTTCTAGTGGTGGATGATAAGAGTCAATTTTGGTAAGGGCTTCATTAGCCTTGGTTACATGAGCATCAGAAAAATTAGTTATAATTAAATCAAGCATCCTGTTATTGGAGTTTAAAATAGAATTTACCTGCACTAAGTTTAAATACTCCAATGTATTATTCAATAAACACAAGTTTTCATTTGCTTCTTGGTTGTTTAAATTAAAGTCACCAGCTATTACAAAATTGGCAAATGGATTTGAATAAAAAATACATTCAATGTCATTGCAAAATTCTTCATATAAACTAATTGGAGAATTTGGAGGGAAGTAGACACAAACCATAATAATATTAATAGAGCATATCTTTGTATGTACAATTAAACTTTCTACATTATTATTATTTCTTGTAATTTCATGGCAGGGGTATTGGTTTGATATAGCAATTAACACCACCACCATGTTTCTTTACACTTGTTAATGCAGACCTATCTGTCCTATATACTACATACTTAGTAAATGATAGTTCAGATGAGTTTATATCATGATTTAACCAAGTTTCAGACAAAAGTATACCATCAAAGTTTAATAAAGAAATGTTGACACATATTTTATCTAGTTCAGTTCTCAAGCCTCTAACATTTTGGTAATAGAGTTTTATTCTGAGAGATTTTCTATTAAGTGCACTTTCTTGTTTAACTAGCTCTGAGGCGAATGAAGTCGAGCTTTCCGAAAAAAATGATAGAAATTAACAAAAATGTTTTGGGGCCAAAAAGATGGTTGCAGAAGTGTATCTTTAAATTCCTCGAGTACAGAGATTCTGAATGAACTGTAGTTTCCTTTCGTTACATTAAGTTGCTCAACTTCAAGTTTTTCTTTACTAAATTCTTTAGTAAAGAAAAATGAAATCATCATAAAAGAAAGGCTGAAAGTAGTAACTGGGAGGATAATTGGAGATTCTCTGTGTGGGAGTAGATCCAATAGAAGTACAATAGACCAACTGTTTGTAATCAGACAAATTTTAGATAAATGTTATGATCATAATGTTTAACTGCATATGCTATTGTAGATTTTATACAAGCATTTGATTGTATAAACAGGATCAAACTCTGAGAAGCAATGGAGGACATGGAAATTCCATCCAAAATAATTCTATTCATTCAAAAGGCATTGAAGAAGAGCATGGCTAAAGTAAACATACATAATAAACTGAATTTGAATTCAGCACAGGAATAAAGCAAGGATATTCTAGGATCACAGAAATCTGAAGAAAAAATAGATCAAAGAGGAACAATATTTAACAAATAAATAGAAAGAAGCAAGCAAAATGGGATTGATAGTTAATACAAGTAAACCTAAATATATGATTCTGGCAAACCTAGAGTCACCCAGGATTTGGAGATAGAACAGATAAAATTTGATAGTGTGGAAGAGTTTAAATATCTAGAATATATAACTTACAAAAAAGCATAACATGAATAAATGAAAGAATACAAGCAAGGAATAAAACTTACTTTGCAAATATGAAGATACTCAAGAGAAATTTAATAAACAGAAACACTTAAATACAAATATATAAACCAATTACCAGACCAGTGGTAACCTATGGAGTATAAAAATGGACACTAACAATCACACAAGAGTATGGCCCTAGTAAGATTTGAAAGCAATTGCAGAGAATATACCGACCTGTTATTGAGAATGGATTATGGCAAAGGGGAACCAAAGAGAAGTTAAAGACAATAATGAATTGGGAAAGATGTAGTTAAGTTCACAAAATCTTTCAGAATATAATGTTTGGACCATGTGGAAAGGATGCTTGAAACAGCAATGCTGAATAAGGTGATAGAAGGGAGACTGATGCTGCTAGACGGAGAGGAAGGTCCAGATTGAGATGGCTAATTCATAAAGGACATGAAGAAGATGAAAGTGAGAAGACAGAGAAGTGGAGGTTGATCAGGGTGGAATCTCACATAGAGTTGTAGCTCCAAAGAGAGAGTTTGTCTATAAATTGAGACTTAAGGACAATTTTAAAGTGACTTCTTATAAGTTTGAAACAAAAAATATTAAATGTTATCACACCTTCTATGCCTTGTGTAATATTTTGTATCTATATATAGCTTAAGTCAGTCTATACAATATTAACATAAGTATACCATACAACAATTGAAAACCAGGATCGAACAGATGAGCCAAGAATGGCTCATGTGGACCTTATCCTGTTTTCCCTGACTTTTCTTGAAAATATGAATTTATTCTTTATTTTTCATATTACTTTATTTGCCAATAGCTCTTTTTTTTACCAATTCACGTTTTATTTAAGATTCTTTGTACAATAACTATACCTTGTATTAAGAGTAAGATAGTTAAATAATATATTGTACAAAAAATAGCACTTTGAATTTAGTGTTTCATGTCAAAATAAAATCTACTTACATTACAGTCCACTTTCATATCAATGAAAATTAAATGTAAGCAGTATTATTTAAAATCGTTTTTTTTAATAATACTGCTTATCGGAAATAATAGTTTACATCAAAATTTTCTGAAATCAAAAGTTTATTTCAAATTTATTTACAATCAAGAAAATAGCAAGAAAACGATTAAAGTAGTCGTGATAGTAATCAAAATAAAACCTATTTTGTTACGAACATATTTCATTTAAAAGAACAAAAAGATATATTTGAAAATATTGTTTTAAATTATATCGCTCACCAGAGTTAATGGTTTAAATCAGAGCTTCCTAATTAAATATCAAGAAAATAGCCGAAAAACGACTTTCGTAGTGCTGTCAAATTAAAGTCTACTTTCATTATAATTAACTTTAATTAAAAAACAAACGGATGTATTTAAAAATCTTATTTTTAATAATAATGCTTTCTGGACGCAATGTTTTAGTTACATAGTGTGAATATATATAATCAAAAGAATAGCAGTTTGACTCCATCGAGCCCACATTTATTTAAACAACTACTATGATGAAATTAAAATTAATTTAATAAGAGTAATTTAAGTTCGGATGTTTCAGCAAAAAATACTCTTCGATTCTAAAGAATTACTTTTTTACAGGAGCCGTCATGTGATTTGGTCAAATCTGCATATCGACATTATATCAGCTAATGCATTACTTCATTTAAGGTCTTTTGTTTTAATAACATAGTGATTCAATAAAAAGCAAATTACTGGAACGTGAGAACTTCCGTATTTCGCGGTGAGTAATATGATCAGTCACTTTATATATTTACAGTAAAAAAAATAGCGATTCGTTTAAAAAAGTACGGCATGAAGTACTTACGGCATGAAGTACTTACGGCATGAAGTACCTCGCATAGAAGCAATTGATAGTATTTTCTTACCTCTTTAGATTTCCTCAAATAACGCTTTTAAATAATAAATCACAGCACTCCTTACAAAGCTTTATTTTGAGCGAAAACAGTACAACATATCTGATGACCACTGGTGACGAAAAAAACAATTTGCCGAGTAATTGCTCCACCTCACTGTATCCATTTTCGCTCACAAAAGCAACACCTCTTAACACGTATATTATTTCGCCTAACACTCTCCGTTAACTGAGTGGATTAAGTGTACTTTGAAAATTAAAGACAGAAAATTAATGATATTTTATAAATAAGCACTGCAGTCACAATTCCACAATATTTCTTAGGGCAATTGCGCGACACTCGAATTATTTTCCGCAGCACTTCCTAAGCCGACTAAAATCCTTGTATATTCAGCAAGAAAAACTGGAAGTACAATTTCTTGGTGATAGAGCACGAAACACACTTGCACTTTGCCAATATAAGTAAGTCCTCTGAAAGATACGTTTTCGATGTGAACAACTCGATCGAACGTGAAGAACTGAAAATGAAGGCCAAAAACATGACTACACGCAAAGTATTTCTATATTTCTTGTTTGCGAAATCCACCTTCCAAGTCACCCCTTATCTACTACCCATAGGGATAGATAGCCACCAGAAAAGCAGGCTGAAACATTCGGTCTAATTGCACAATGGAATATTCTTATCTGTGGTCAGGTCCCTCAAACTAATGAAGGGAAATGAGACCTCAAACGACTCATCCCTTTTCGAGACAAAACTATTTAATAATTTATAATTAAGATGTTAAAATCTTTATATCGATTGCGTTTCAAATTCTTAGAGATTTGCAGAAGTCTTTCGGTTTCACTAATTAAATTACACTGATGCGTGATGCGGTTTACACCGTCTTTAGAGTGAAATTATGCCTTTGCGTTTTATGTAGCAATGGGAAGTTACGCATTTAATTTTCTGTCTCAGCAGAGAGTGGATTATGTTGAGTTATGATGGAATAAATATAATATTTGAGCCACAGAAGTTGCACTATAGTTCACTTGCACGAAAATTAAATCATTCCTTTGCTCTATGAGTTTAGAAAGATCACAACCAAAATGTTTATTTTCTGGGAGAAGAAAAACGGACATACACTCTCACTTAAAAATATTGAAAATTAAGGTTGATGCTTCCTTTTGCAATAAAAACTGTTCAAATGAAAATAAATTTCCTTCAATCAAATCTGCACAGAGATGAATATGAAGATATAATATTGAGGTTGTACAAGAAGTAAAAATTGTGTCTTGGCTGGGGCTCGAACGGAGATCCTCACTGAGGCAACCGAAACACAAATCGATATGTAGAGTTTTCCCCTCCAGATATAATATTTCCACTTAAATTTGGAACAGAATAGCCGATATTTCAATAGTACTACTAGCAGTATTTGTGAAAGAGTATACTTTTTATACTAGAATATAAGCCGAACTCATTATAAGCCGAGGTACCTAATTTTATTCCAAAAAACTGGGAAAAGTAACCGAGTCGAATAAAAGCCTAGGGTGGGAAATGCAGCAGGTACTGGTACACAATGAAAAGAATTAGCTATGAAATTGCAGTAATTGAGGCATCGGTAGTTTAGTAAGAGAGAATTGACAAGGAATTGTTGAATGAGCAAGTGAGGAATTTTCCAGCCAATTTACGACAAAGACGCTTCTTTGCCACGGGAGAACAGATAAGGGGAGCCCTCCCTCGAGTTTAAGAAGAGGGGCCCTGTACTCAGCATAAATAAAAGTGTGCAAAAAAACTCGGCTTTTGCATGAGTATATAATTGTATCCACTTTTAAATTTATTTACATGTATATATAACCATAGGGCACTAAATACGTTTTTACGCGATGTAAGTTTATCGCTCTTAAGGTATTCGATTTAAAATGAATTTAAATGATCTGCTTTGGTGGGGTCACACTTTATGGCGGAAATGTCATTTATTGATATTTAATATTATGTATTTATAAACAAAATTATGTATTTATTTTATAATATATGTGTTTGTTTTTATGGACCTGAAAATGATCGTAGTTTTATTCCAATGAAACTTGTGGAGAAGAGAATACCATTTTATTTCATTCGTAATGAATTTACTCAATATCAATACGGCCTCAGTCGATTTTATTTAAAAACTAAATAAACTGATATCGAAATCTAGGGAAAGACGCACTGAATGTTGAACGAAAATCCAACTGGTTGGATTTACGTGCGCTGATGCATGCGATATGAAAAAGAGGTCCGGTCAACTTGCAAGAGGCATGCGCTATTGAATGCCTCTCCTTCATCATACCGAGCGCTATGACGCATGCCTGTGTTGAATAGAAAGTTGCACAAGTGTGGACATAGCTTTAGGACAACATAACTAAAATTAAATTTAAAGCCTTCCATTACTTCCCGGAATACCCGTGATTATGCACGTCATATTGATATTACAAATTCGTAGAGAAAAACTCGTACGTAGCACGCCTTCGCAATGCACATAAAAGATTTCGGAGAAAACCGTGAAGAAAATCTCGATATGGGAAATGTTGTGGCCGCCATATTGGGTCATTTGGCGATGACTTAGCAACGACAACAATCGGTGTTATAGCAACCCCTAATAATAGTTGTCATGACAACCGTACCAATGAGCACCTCAAGAGCAAGTTTTTGAATGCGTAGAAAAGGTATTTAGTCTGAATAACTAGACAATTAATTTTGCTAACCATTTCAAACCATTAAAAGTCATGAAAGTTCAACTGGATAGTAAAATTGTCATAGAAGTCGGTGAAAAATTTTGCTAAGTGTTCAATATCCAATTACATAGGTTAAAATTTACGAAGCGATGAAAAAATGACAAGCTACCATTATTCGCTAAAGAATTGCTCAAATAATTTAGATTTCTGGCCTCGCTTATAGATTATTATACTCGGAATTGCGTAAATTATACGGAGTGGAACGGTTTTCATTCGCTCTGCGAAAGAAATGTAAGAATTTATACGCATGAATAAGGACAGGCGTGAACATTAAATTAATTATTTATTCAATGTAGGTAAGCGTAGGAATTATTGTATCATCAAAGGCCATTCAAAGGGATATTCTTTATAATTCAAATCGCATTTAATTGCGGAATTCCTTAAATTTCCAATGGTCTCCTGGCAAACTGAGAGAATTACAGGACGTTGAGCATTTTCAAGTGTAAAAAGATTCGTCAGCACAAAAGAAATGTCTCATCCCATACCGATTGATTCCGTTGCACAATTTAAGATTGGCCTCGTAAACACTCTACCAGTATCACTTACTAAACCCATTTCTGTCCGCCATTCTAATTTCTGTATGTTCGAAGTTCTGAGATTGGGGTCTGAAATACCCCAACAATACCCTATACTGATCCCGTACTGTTCGGAATTCTAACCCCAACAAATTCACCTTTTACTGTCCGCCAATATAAGATTGGGGTCTAAAACACCCCACCAGTATCCCACACTGATCTCATCGATGCTGATCGATACCACATAAGAAATCATTTCACTCACATCAAAAGTCCACTGAGGAAACAAAATGTATGCAAAATGATAAATCTCAATAAGACTTCAAATGGATATACGGACATTCCCGTTTGGAAACTGTTAGACAATCACCAAATATGATGTAATAATGATAATCGTGTTTATCCAGGGAGAGATTTAGACTAAAAATCTTTCCTTTAATCATCGATTATTACAGAATAATTAATTTAAAGAGAATAGTACGAGAAACAAATCAAAAGAATCGTAGATGTAAAAAAATATAAAAAATCATCCACCGCAGGAAAACACCCCCGAAGGAGTGAAAAAAAAGTCTACTGTTAGTATTAACTAAAATATGAGAGAAAAGAACATGAAGAAATGAAGATATACACTGCCAGTAAATTCTTGGATGTGATACATCGATATAAATATGACTCATATCCCAACATATGAAATAATGAGGACACGTTTTTCTTGGGGGATAAGAAGCAGTTGGCATCGATAATATGAAACAGAGCCTTTGGTAAGGGAGCGAAGAAGTCTCCGTGATGGTGGGAGAATTGAAAATGGATGTTTCGGAAGAATCCAAAGTTCCGATTTGATCGAATCGTCTCTTCAAATGAATTATTGAATATTAATTATTAAATATGCTGCAAGTATATTTCTTCCGAATGAGCAGCTCCAACCAACGTCTACGAATAACTTAATCCTAACCCCAATTCCTCGCACCAGACGTTACACATGAATATTTCCGACCCCTCTGTTTATAAAAGAACATTTGGCGATATCTGTGCTGTACCCCATTTATATATGCGAACAAAACTTAGACCAATTTGCCTGCGGAGATCAGGGAGAGATTTAATAATAATTTTCAGATTCTTGGTTGAATTAAAAGCCGTGTTTATAAGTAAATATCATTCATTCATAAGTGTTCTACCTTTCGGTAAGTTCGGCACAATCAAAAATCCCTATTAATAGCCATCTCATTCATATCCAAATATTTAACCCCACCCCTTATGTCATCCAACATCTTCTGTCTCTGTCTTCCCCTCTGCCTTTTCCCCTGAATCCTACCCTCCATTACAAACCTTTACCAATCCCTCTCCCCTCTATATTTGGCCCACCCATTTCTTCTGGCGATGCTTAATCACGTCAATTAAAGCCCTCTCCTCCCCAAACATCTCTAACACCTCCGTGTTTGTTTTCCTATCAACCCAACTAACTTTTTCCATTCTACGCCACACCCACATCTCGAAGGCCTCCAATCGCTTGACTTCTTCCTTTCTCAAGGTCCACGTTTCGCACCCATAGAGCAACACACTCCAGACAAGGGATTTCACCAATCTTTTCCTGATTCCTTTATCAAGACCTTTGGTCATTAATTCCCTTCGCTTCATAAAGGCTTCCTTCGCCAAGGCTATTCTTTTACGAACCTCATCTTTACATCTTCCGTCCCAAGAGAGAGTACTTCCCAAATAAGAAAATTTATCTACCTGCTCTAGTTTTTCCCCATCACCCTAATGCCCTAATTCACCCAACTTAGCTTTCTTTCCTTCAGTGAACCTCAAAATTTTAGTTATACTTACATTAATTTTCATACCAAACTCCCTTGCTTTATCGTTAAGAGCATTTACTAAAGTTTGAAAACCCTTTACGGAATCACAGAAAATAGTTTTATCGTCAGCATACTGACTTCACTACTTTCCTACCAACCTTTACTCCCTTGTCTATTTCTTCCCAGGCTTCTTGCACCATTTCCTCTGCATACATATTAAAAAGCGTTGGTGACATAGGACACCCTTGTCTTACCCCCCTACCCAAATCAGCCCAATCCGATTCCCCATCAGCTATCCTTACGCAGGCTGTTTGATTCAGATACAAATTTTGAATTAAACGTCTATCGTTCCAGTTTAACCCATATTTCTTTAATATCCCCATCAGTTTAGGCCACTGGACTCTATCAAAAGCCTTTTCAAAATCTACAAAACATACACATAAGTCCCTCTTAAATTCCAGGCTTCATTCCGCAAGTACTCTCATCACCCCAATTGCATCCCTCGTTCCTTTTCCTCTCTGAAAACCAAACTGGTCTTCTCCGATTAGCCCTTTAATTTTTCCCTCGACCCGTCTATTCAAAACCCTCAGAAGTACTTTTGCCGCGTGAGAGATTAAGCTAATTGTACGATAATCCCGACATTCTGTAGCCTTGTTCTTTTTCTGTAAAGGAATCAAGATAGTTTTGGTTAAATCCTCTGGCCATTGCCCTTCATCATAAATTTTCCTAATTAAATCATAGAAACATTTCTTGGCCTTATCCCCCAGGTTCTTAAGGAACTCCACTGGGATCTCGTCAACCCCCGTTGCTTAATTCCCTTTCATATCCCGCAATGCCTGTTCTATTTCACGATCGAGTAACCCAGGACCAAGATCGTCTTCTTCAACTTCTTCCTCAGTTTCTATTTCTATGCTGGTGGGTTTCATGTTTTTCCCATATAATTCCTCAACGTATTCCTTCCATCGTCCCCTTATGGTGACTGGATCCCTTAATAGGCTTCCCTTACTTTCTTTAACTGTCACCATTCTATTACTAATTCTATTCTCCCCGTCAGTTGCTTTACTTTACTATACATTAGGTCGGCCCTCCCGCTTTCCACCAGCTTTTCTATTTCATTACACTGCCCCTTCCACCACTGTTCCCTAGCCTTATTAGTTTCCCTTCTTAGTTCGTTGTTTAGTGCTCTGCACATTCTTCGCCGTATGGTCAGTGTTGACTCTTTTCCATTTCCTTCTTTCCTCCATTTTATTTAACATGTCTACAGTTACCCATGGTTTTCTAATTTTAGTTTGTTTAACCCTCCCAACAGTTTTTGAGCACAATCCTTGACACATTTTTTTAAACTTTTCCCATTTCTCGTTAGTAGTTAGCTCCCTCCCCTTACTATCAAGAGCCTTGCTGACTAACTCTTGAAATTCTTTAGACTTTCCACCCTTTAAAGCTTCTAAATTCCATTTGGGTGTACGTTTTGGTCTAATGATCTTTTTAAACTTAAGCTCGGTTTTCATCATGACCAGGTTATGATCCGAGTCGACATCAGCACTAGGAAAACTTAGCTAGATTTTAACACTATTTCTAAACCTCTTTCTTACCAAAATGTAATCAATTTGATACCTATCTGTATCCCCGGGCTTTTTTCATGTGTACCTTCGTCTGTCGTGGTGCTGAAAGAGTGTGTTTGTGATGCAGAGATTATTTCTTTTGCAAAAGTCGATCAGTTTCTGTCCTCTGTCGTTCCTTTTCCCTAAACCGAATTCTCCCACCTCTTCCCCATCTTTGCCTTGCCCGACTACCGCGTTCCAGTCTCCCATAACAACGAGATTCTTATTGCCCTTAACCCTTCCCATAACCTCCCTTATTTGTGCATAGGCCATATCTACATCATCCTCACTGTAATCACTAGTGGGCAAGTACACCTGAACTATAACCGTGTTTACTGGTTCAGACTTTACTTCTACCGACATAACCCGATCGCTTATTAGCTCGGTGGCTATGACGGATGCTCCCGCTTTCTTATCCAACACTACAGCTACTCCCCTCTGGCTAGTATTTCCCCCACTGAAAATGACTCTAACATCATCGCTCCAGAAGTCTCCCTCGTCTTTCCACCGCACTACGCATAACCCTAGTACATTTATGTTGGACCTCTTCATTTCTAACTTTACGTTTTCCAGTTTCCCTTTCCTGAGCATTGTCCTAACATTCCATGTCCCCACCCTCGTTTCCATCTTCTCTCTTCTTTTGTTGTCGTTCCTTGTGTAAGGGTTTCGTGGAATGACGACCGAGATGGCCTTACTCCCATCACTGCCGGGCATGACACTCATCCTAGAAGGCTGAGTCCCTTTGCCAGTACCAATATTATTGTGTTTGTGCATCATAACATGGGATATGTAGTCGAGGTGGTCTCCCGTTGCCTTCCTCAACGGTGTTTTTAACCGTGACACCAACACTCATTATGGCCGCCCCACTGGGGAACAGACGCCTTTGCAGCTGCCTCACTGAGGTACAGACGCTGCGTGGACTACCTTTCGTCTGGCCCCTACCTATTGATCTTTCTGGCATTCTACCAGGAACTATATTCCAGCCAGTCTATCTCTTTAGGTCATAGGAACACGCAAGCCCTTCCACCACGACAAGGTTGCAGTCCAGGGGAGGGAAGTAAATATCATTATCCATTAATGAATTTTTAATAAAATTGATGTTATTGTATAGTTTATTCACTATATTTAAAATGTTTACAAATAAGTGATTTCAGTATGTCTTACATAAATTCTGTAAGTTTGGGAATGAATAATGTATATACATAAAAGGTATATGTATCAATCAAAATATGAGCACATTTCTCGTAATTTTGTAATATTAAATGTATAGTTGACATAATAATGTGATATTGGTGTATGTTAGTTGATAATAGACCAAATGAGTAAAAAATCCATGGTAAACAAACTTTTACTAGACCACTAATTTATTAACCGACCCTGGGGCCATATTCTGTATCTCATTTCCCGTCGGTACGGTAGCCAAGCAGTCGGTTGGGATCGCAAACCGACTCCGCGAGGTCTCGATGCTATTCTGGAAGCTCCTGCGTCGGTACGACGGCTAGCCATCGTCGGTAGAATCCGGAGAATTCTACCGATAATGAAAAGGAGTCGGTAGCGATAGGAGTCAGTCGGTTAGCAGACGAACTGTGGCAAGTGTGTGCATATTTAACAATATCATCAAGGCAAATGAGTTAATTGAATGCCCGTAATTAGCAGAATGTAAAATAAAGCCGCAATAAGACATGCGATCGCATAAAATGAATGCGATTCTCGCTTTTAGATGCAAAATGATGTACGCCATAGCACATATGGATGCACGTATGTACTACGTTTCTTGGAGCGTGCATCTGTCCAAGGACGTGGAATAAAATAAACGTTTTAATCTTTTAATAATAAATGTAAATAACCATCAATAATTCATTAGGTAAAGTGTTGGGGAACGCTTAACATCCGTAACATATGTTACTGTTTCCCCGTGCGAGACTCGACTATGGATAAATAATGACCCCGCTTGAAGAAAACTATGAATAATAGAGAAATAGATTAAACCTAGTCATAGGATTTCATGCGATCGAATTTTCTAATTTTTAAACGTATAATGATTAACTTTTAGTTGACGTGGATGGTATAATTTTTGTTCATTTTAAAACACAATTTGGTAATTTTCTAGTAGCAGACGAAAAACGTCGAAAATTTGTCGTTTTTGGATAGAATTTTCTCAGAAATGGCAGCACTTAGAAGAGATTGCTTATCATATATATAACCTGCAATCCTTCCTCTATAATATGGTGTAAGAATGGTATGTGAATCTTCAGTAGTAAAGGAGATATAGAATTTCTCCCAAACACCGTGAAACTAGAAAATTACCCACAATTTTACCATTAGATTCCATTAAAATCATATATTTCAGCAATATATGAAAGGCAAAGATAATTGAATAATATTTGTAGAGTGTATAGTTAATCCAGGCGAAACTAATTACAAGTATTAATTACGTACAAGGAAGTGCTACAGTCGAAAGTTGCAGTACTTTGGTTCAAAAGGAGACGAGAGGATTTTGCTTTTGTAGCAAATATAAAAAAGAAAAGATACCTATCCGTTTATACGAATCGAGGTCTTACTAGCTGACCAATAGTAAACTGATTTGAAGACAGCAACAGTTCCAACAAGAACTTTATGAAGCACCTAAGGAATTCGTGGAAATCTAACCTCCAAGAAATCAGTCAGTGAGTGTATCGAAGGTTCTATGTACTTACTAATTTTCTACTTCTTTCACTGATACTAAGTTCTGAAAATCACGCACCGACTTCCAGTTAATAAAACTACGAAATTTAGGGATTCACTGTAGGGCTGATAGTATATTAGATATCGATATTTTATTACCATAAGTGTGCTCGAATTTGGGCAATGGAAAATCTTCTGCAAGCAATGTCTGTTAAATTCAACCATTTAAGACCATACAAACCAACTAATGCAATTATAAATATCTTCCCTGTAAGATTTCTTTCAAAACTTTGGTAAGAAATCAACAAATGACAACAACAAATCTTAGTTACCTAAAATTTCATACATATCATCGATATTTACATCTGCTTTTGCACGCCTTGTTTCATTCTTCATTTGTCTACTCGTTTGCCCTCTCATTGGTTGAGATGAAGCACGTGACCGTCACTTTCGGAAATGCTTGGATGTTTCCCCTTAAAGTGGGTGGGGGCAGTCGGTTTGGTAGTTTTCTGCCCGACGATGCTACAGAATAGGATTTAGAGGCCGAGTCGGTGAGAGATCACGGTTTCCTCTCCAGTCGGTTGGATTTGAAATCGAACCAACTACTTCCAAACCGACGAGTTACATAATATGGCCCCAGGTTCGTAGCGTCGCTACATCATCAGGTGACCGAATCGGTATCGTTGACCAGATGAGTGTTAGTTAGTTAATTGACCAGATGTGTGATGATACTTGTTTTATCTTTCATAATGTATTACTATGACGAGACATCAGTTCACTTTCAGTGTTTTGTCTGAACTGTGAACCTTTTATGTCAATAAAATACCATTACTATACCAGTGTTTTATTCCCTCAGCTTCTGATCCCCTTGGAACATCGTGCGAATCCATTATTCTGCCTCTAGGCTTCTTTACTCTATATACCGATGTCTACAACTCGATTTACTCGCCGCATTTTCCCAACGTTTACCAACAATTCGAACTCTACACTCTTCCAATTATCGCCCAACGTAATTCACGGAACGGCAAAGGAAATTACGAAGGCTGAAAGAATTGATTTTTTTTATTTACTTTTTCTTTTAAACCCCTTTTTCACAAAGGGTTCCACAAAATTCTCAACAATACTGAGAATTGCTCGGATCTTTGTTGACTAAACTGATTGATCAGGCAGCAAGCTTCCTTAGAGCACATTTGAACCGAGAGTGTCACGCGCGCTACGGTGGGCACATCTCGACCGCAGCGCCGCCAAGCGAAGGGTTGGGCCAACTTCGCCCCGGTATAAAGTCATTCATATTCCCTATTCCATTGATGGGAAAAATTTACCGAACGCCATGTCGATGCTCATTTTCATGTCTCTTTCGAAGTCTACATGATGTATTAAGATCAATGCGCCATAAAATATTAATGATGATGGATCATATGAACAGATTCTTGTTCTTATTGAGCCGAAGTTACCAATAAATTTATGAAATAGGACCTCAAGATACCGGCAAAATCTTGAAATTCGAGAGATATTTTTTCGGCCTTTTTTCTCCGCACGTTTCTCGCTATGGAACGCGGTCGATGCAAATTCTATTCTTATCTCCACGAGACATTTAAATAAGTTATTCTGCGTAGACTGAAATTATACGACACATCATTATGTAAATAAAAACAAACTAAGGTTCGTTAACTCTCGTAACATTTCCTCTTGCTATGCCACTTGTAGTAATCTCGATTAGAATAAGTCAATCTCTTGCGAAAAATCCGTGACTCAACCGTAAAATAAGAGAATTACGAATTTTAATCGCTTCTCTCTGCTCCTCTTCCTTTAGATTTTAGATTTAGATATATACCCCGCGAGCCGCCAGAGGCGTTTGGCAGGGGATGTAATACACCACCATTATTCATTCATCCCTATTAGCATCTCTAACAGCCTGGGGAAAAAACGACCAACAGTAACTATCCCGTCCTTGCGATTACTTCCCTATAACGCTTCGTCGATGCCTCTCAGAGATCGCTCCTTATTGGCACTAATATTTCACTTACTTCGTCTATAAATTCTGAACGAATGAACTTTTCGAAAAGTTTCCGACGATATTCAGATCTTCTCATCTGTAGTGAATTCCAACCGAGGGACTATCATTGCCGAAACGCTGCTATCAAACCTGAAATCCCCGCAAACGAATCGGGCTGCTCTACGCTGGACCATCTCTAAATCTGAGACTAAACCTACTCCTCCCAAGCCGCACAGCAGTATTCTAGACTCGGCCGAATAAGAGAAGCTATTTCTTTGACTCTCGATGAGCATCCTCTCAACGTAGTTAAACTTTGCATTCTATTCGCTTTTCCTATCGCATCTCGAATATGATCTATAAAAGATAAGTTACTGCTAAACGTGACTTATCTTCTATTAGTTATCTTCACCTCACCCGCGTCACTCTGTCCCGCTTCGCATCGATAAGTCGTCGCTGACAGCTTTTGAGGATGAAGTGTTTCGGTAAAACGTCTTTTGTTCCAGCCATGAGAGTAGAGGTCTGCATGGGCCGGGCTCGGGGTCGATTTTGTAATTTGTCGACAGGAGTTATCGGTCGAGAAATCGGCCATCTTTAGAAATTAGTCGACCGAAATCTAGTTTTGCGATTTTGTAAACGTTGCTCTCACTGTCGAGTGAGAACTTAGGTGACAACTGTCGCTATATTTGTCGATTTTCATTTATTAGGCGAGAACTGCCGTGACAAGTGAGAAGTGGAGGTAGACGGACGTAAAATTAATTAAAGAATCTTAATATTGACGTAAAATACATCTTTCAAATCGAAATTACGAAAACTATGAAAAAATAAACGAAAATTTTCGCCGTAGTGACAATGAAAGGAAGTGGATGTAGACGTGTGAAATTTCGTATCTCCCTATTCCAATACATTGTTTTTTCTTGATTTTGCGCCTTTGATATAGATTTATCAATATAATCGATATGAGAAGGCGTGACTTCGTGGAAAGCCATTTGCTGAATGAAAACACTTCGTACTTTTCCACAGCAAAGTTTTCTGTGGAAACATACGCTTTTCTGTGGAAAAGTACGAAGTGTTTTCATTCTGCAGATTTATCAAGGTTTGATAGAGTAAGTCGAACGTTTTGGAACTGAAAATGTAGTTTGAGCAATGTATAACACGATGCAATTTTGTTATTTTCGCGTTTATAAACATTATATACGTAATTAATAAGCAGTGCCTGTTTCAATGGTCAATTGCTGTGCATTTTGCTGTCAGAACAGTTGCCCCCACAACATGTTCCGAAACTATATAGAATCTATGGATCTTCCTCAATTTTATTATTTCATTCATTATCTGAACTCTATGAATCAGAAAGAACGTCAGTATTAACACTAAAAGGACGGAGGTGGTCATTTGACCACTTTTCAGAGTTTGACATCAAATTTTTTTTTGTAAAATACCTCAGATTTTTTAAAAACTTTTTGACTTTGTTTATTACCATCCCAAAATTTGTTTTAAGTATTAAAATATTTTTCTTCACTTTTAGGTTAAATTTTATATCAAAATATACCTAGAAGGACGGGAGGTGGTCATTTGACCACCTAATTTTAAAATTCGTAATTAAATACTTTTATGATTTTCAAATACCTGAATTTTGCATAACTTCTAAGTTTGACCATTACACAAATGCTGATAAGGTGTTTTACCTCGTATTTTGTTTAAATTTTAATTAATTAAACAAAATGTTGACTGATGTCCTAAATCTGCAAAATTTCACATTCTAGAATATTTTATCTATTCATACTGGACCAATGAAACTCATATTTTCGGAATAAGTGGAAAAAAGTCCGAATTGTTGATAAAAGTCAGTCACATCACGCCAAGACTGTTATGCCATCTGACGGAAACTATATAAAACCACTCGTTCGTGCCTCGGAAAAAACCACCACCAAATACGATGGCGGAAGAATGTTTCGAATTTCGTCGCGAAAATTTCCAATCCGTAGTTTTCGTCAATGCCAAATCGTTCTATAACATTTAAAAATTCATAAAAAAAAGTTTAGCAGGGTTGCCAACATATTAGTTTAATCATTATAAAATTTTCTTCCAATAAACGAAACGGAATCAGGCGTAACTTTGTGGTAGTTATTAATAATATCAAAATCCATATTGAGAAACCCTTTACTAGACCACAGAGAAGGTACACAAGCGACCATGGTTTCGCAGCATTGCTGCATCATCAGGCAAAAGGATAGGAAAAAACACAGAATATATACAAAAATGACAAACCAGTTGGTGAATCAGAAGGCAGTAAAGGTGGGAAGGGAGGGGGGAAGAAGGAGTAAGTTGAGGTGGGGGAGGGAAAGGAGACAAAGGAAAGAATTCAAGTCCAACGAAACAAAAACAGGGAATCAGCAAGATACAAAGTAGCACATTAAATGAAAAGGGTAAGGGTGGAGGGGGTGAGGTGGGAAAGGATAGCTTTCAAAATGGGAGAGGGATTGGGAAAAAGGTATTCATTGACAATGTTCGAGGAAGAACCTCTCAGGATTTCAACCGTCTCTAAGGCGTCTATTTTAGCAACCCGGTCACACACGTGCAACACAGTCATGTCGAACTTACTAATATGTCCTTTTTCTAATAAATGCTTGCTGAAATGGGAAGCGGATGGGTTTTGATGGACATAGGCACGTTTATGTTCTTGCAATGTAGTCTGAAAACATCTCGCGGTTTTCCCCACATAAAAAGCGTCACAATCATCACAATTAAGACGATACACCCCACTCCTCTTGAGTATGTCGATGGAATCTTTACAATTCACTAATAAATCTTTCAGCTTAGGACCTGTCTTGAATGCGCACTGGAATTTATCTTTAACACTGTTGGAAATAAAATAAGAACTATCACCAAAGTAAATAAGGGAACACCATTTCTAATCACTACATTTAATCACACGGAATATTCCGTTGAGGGCCAAGTTCTAATATTTCTTGCCTATTATATTGTCTATGATGTTGGGGTTGAAGCCATTTCTAAGCGCAATAAGTTTTATGATGTTCACTTCAGTATTGAAATTGACTGTTGACAGTGGAACAGTTAATAAGCGGTGAACCATGCTATAGTAAGCAGCCAACTTGTGGGAGAGAGGATGAAAGGAATCATTGCTAATGGTACAGTCAGTATAGCATGGTTTCCTATAAATAGAGAACTCATGTCTCCTGTTAACAATCGAAGTATTGAGATCCAGATAGGGGAGAATACCATTGTTGCTCTTTTCTAACGTGAACTTAACGGAGTGATGGACAGAATTTAGGAAATTGAAAAAACTGTCTAGGGTGCGCTCAGTCCCAGTCCATAAGAATATGATGTCATCCACGTATCGGAACCAGTATAGGATTTGATTATTCCACACTGATTTACCACATGAGTAGTAAATCATCAATATGGTAAAGTTCCAATTTTTCTCAAGAGATGGCAATAGTGTCGAATTTTATGAACAAAACTGGAACTGGAGACCCGAGAACTATTCCTTTATGAACAAAAGTTCCAATTTTCCTCAAGAGATGGCATTAGTGCCGAAGTTTATAACCAAAGGATCCTATTTCCCTCAAGAGATGGCATTAGTGTCGAAGCTTATAAACAAAAGTTCCAATTTTCCTCAAGAGACAGCATTAGTGTCGAAGTTTTTTAAACAAAAGTTCCAATTTTCCTCGTAAGTTTTAAAATATAGCGTTAATGTAAAAGTTTAATTTCAAAAGTTCGATCAGTAAATAGACCTTTGCCATTTTCGATGTATTCATAGGAATCGAATCTTTTTCGAGACGTTTATTTCCAAAATATATCTATAATTAATACAATATCAATAAACAATATAACAATTAATTGATAAAAGTAAATAATTTAATACAAATAGCTTTTTTATATAAAAAAGGGAAACGTATGAATTATGTCGATCTCATCAAAGGCGTACTTCAGCGATGGAGAACTATATTAATTTTTTCTTCGTAACTTTGCTACGTAGAAACATGGTTTTTAACACAGTTTGTAGTCAATTATTAGCAATAGTATGTTGAAGGCGAAGGATCTGTTCCGTGGTGCTATAGTTCCTGCGAAAACCCATCTGTTCAGGAATTAGAATCTTTGCTGCATGAATGTAAGAAATGAGACGATCATTGATCAATTTTTCGTATATTTTTCCGATGCACGAAAGTAAAGAAATCGGTCTGTGATTGTTAGGGTTTGTAGGGGATTCCTTGGCTTAGGGATGATGATTACTTTACTGGATTTCCAAGCTGTAGGGAAATAAGGCAGTGAAAGGCAGTAGTTAAGGAGATTGACAAAAATGTCTTGGGCGGGAGGAGAATTAATGACGTAATTAAGCATTTGATTAGTGACCGTATCAAGTCCGGGCGCAGAGTGCGATTTTGAATTTTTAACGACTTTGACTATTTCATTAGGAGTGAACAGGGGGACGTAGGAATTGGGGGTGAACGAGAGGTTGATGAGGGCATTTTGGACTATTTTTTCAAAAGGAGATTTAAGGGAATTGATTGTATTTGACGCGTGGGCATCAGCCAGAATAGTGGATTTCGTGCTCGGATCGAAGTGCAATTTTCCGTCTTTTTCGAGTGGAGGCGGGAATTTTGTAGGATTTTTTAGTCTTTTCGCAAATTTCCACACTGAATTATCCTTGAAGCTTAGATTTTCTATGCGTCGGGCCCAAGAATCATTTTTCCATTTTTTTTTAAATTGATTTTATCTCATATAGGAAACAAGTTCAGGCTTCACTTGGTGGTAATGACATACACTGAGATGTGACATACTAAAACTTTTACTTTACCACAAATTATTATTTAAAAAACGACCAGGTTTCGCAAGGTTTTTTTTTTTTTATATCGGTCAAACTGGCCGCAGTTTCGCCGTCAGAAGAACTGAACATATCCGTGCTTTTGTGCGAAATACCCCCACATCTTCACATTTTGCGAAACATCTAATTGATTCTGGCCACACCAGTGATTTTAATCTTTCCGTGTGCCACGTGTGTGATAAAGGAAGAAAATTGGACGCTTTGGAAAAACTGGAAATTCTGAAAAATGTTAATGACAATATTGTTAATGAAATTTTATTTCCTAACCCCTCTCCTATTTTACGGGTTATTTCGTTCTTGCCCTCCTCACCTCCTCAAACTACCCTTCCCCCTTAAAAATTCTTTTACTTCCCTCCTCAAACTCTCTCTCCCCCCTCCCCCCACCTTCTCCCCCTCCCCTTTGACTGGTGTACCTTCTTTTAAATCACGTGTCTTACTGTCACTCGTTTGTTTGTCCTTGCTTCCATTGTTTTGCTCTTCCCCTTTTCTTTCCCCCCTCCTTTTCACTTCCCCTCACCCTATGTATATAAGTGAAAAATTTTTCCTGTAAGTTACCTGATGATGCAGCACTGCTGCGAAACCTGGTCGTTTTTTAAATAATAATTTGTGGTAAAGTAAAAGTTTTAGTATGTCACATCTCAGTGATTTTATCTCCTTTTAGAGCGATTTATATTCTGGAAACTCGAAGGGGTTGCGATATTATTTCCATTTCCGATGAAGGGCATTTCTGCGTGTGATTTTTCTACGGAAAGCAATTGGCAGTCTAAATGGTCTATCGTCGGTAATGTTTGACTGAAAAGTGCGCGTGGCGCAGTTGCGCGCGGAGCGTAGAAAATCAGTTACGAGTTCAATTTGTCGATCTATTTTTTCGGGCGATGGTGCGTCAATGAGAAGGATGAGATGAATGAAGTCACAGACAAAGTTGTTGTATTTATCCCAGGTGATACTGGTTTTTAATGGGTTGAAAAAGAAGGAGGATGGAGACAGAGAAAGATCGAAGGTAATGGGAAGGTGGTCAGACGAAAGGGCGTTAAGCGCTTGGACGGAGAGGTGTTGATTGTAATTTTCAGTGACAACGAATTCGAGAATATCTGAAGAATTGGTTGTAATGTGAGTATGTTCAGATGTAGAATGAATTTTTACAATATTTTTTGTCGAAAAATTACGAAGTTTAAGACCGTTATTATTTTTAAGTGAGCCCCAGTCACTGTGCTTCCATTCCAATCACCTACGAAAATTGAAGTGTTGTCAGTATTGAACAGAGCAGCGAGATAATCGGGATTAAACGAATTGATACGGCCATAGAATCTTACCCGAGGGTCTTTGATTGAGTGGAGGTGGTTGCCAAGGCGACGGATTATCGTAGTTTTACATTGGACTACAGTTTTCGTCTGAATGAGTGAGTGGAGGGGGAAGAGGAGGGGAGGTTACCATGACGACGGAGAGCGGTGTACAAGGATACGGGAAGAAACAAAAGAGTAGCGACGGGTTATTCGAATCGGAAACAGATGAACGCAGAATATTAAAGTAACGTGAGTGATAAGAGGTGTGTTGAAAACAGAAGAACAACGATATTGGACATAGAATAATGTACTCGTTACAAGTCAAAGGCGTGTAGTAAAAGAAAGGGAAAACAAGAGAAAGACGATATTTTTATTTCAAATATATCAAATGAAGTGTGAATATGTTTGATGATGCTATACTTGAGGAGGGGTAAAAACAAAAGAAAAACGATATGACGATGCAAATTTAAACAAGTGAACTCCGAATAGCTCCTTATCCTGCGTTACCCCGAGATTTACGTAAATAAAGAAAGTAATGAAACATAAAATTAGGTTATTAAAAGAAAAAATATATAAATATTGACATTCATACATATCATTATAATAACACAATATATAAATAATTAGTAATACTGATATAAATCTATAACTTGACGCAATTAAGAGATATCAATCAATAATTATTAAAAAGCGAAGCTTTTAATTTTATGCATTTAAAGTTTTTACTCGTTTTAAATAAATTAAATTTTAAACAGTACATTATAGGTCTTTGTAAAAACATGAAGCTGAATTTAAATGTCCAAAGTTAACTAATGGTGTTATTGCCATCAAATGTCGGTCGGCTCTTCTTCCCAATGGATTCTTTATGAGCATCTCTTTCCCTTATATTGGTGTGAGAGTTCAGTTCAACAATCACCTTTGTCGTTAGGGAATTGTTTATGCCAACGAAATCACACGAATCTTTGAAATCGAATTTGTTCGAATTCTTTTAATTTCGACTCGAATACGATATTCCGCAACCCAAATAGGAAAATTCCCAAGGAAAAACGGACTTGAAAAAAGTGTTACAGGGCCGGGAATGCCCGGACCATATAATGTAGCGCGCAATTGATTCCCACCAACTTTTGAAAGCGTTGACCGTAAGATGTTCTTCGACCTACAGTCTAAATTCACTCAGATATTCTCAGACATCTCGAAAACAAGCAGATCTTCGTGAATTCGTGATTCTTCGTCTTCGATATAAATATAATTAAAGGGCAACTGTGTCTAGAAAGTGTTGGATGAATCAAATTTCATCCTCAATTTTAACAGAGCATAAGTTATGCGTAACTAACACAATCCAAATTACGCATAAGAAGAAATCTTTAGAGAGACGTCTCATTTTCAGTTCAAACAGCGAAGGTCAATATTTGGAGCGTCCACATCTCGAGCAACAATAAAAGAATACAGAACGGGATATCGATAAAGTTGACAAATGAACAACGAATAAAGAATCGGAAGGAGGTACATTTGACCTAATTGAAAAGGTCATAACTAATTAAAAAGAACATAAATTTCACTTAGGTACCCGCCACTCAGGTTTGTAATCCGTTTTAATTTTCTTTGCTTGCGAGATGCAAGCATCCTTTTGACATCTACACACCTAACAAAACCATCATTTTAGAGCAATTTAGCGGGAAGAAACTATTTGCATCGCATCTGCTTCGACTGTGGATCCTAAGCGTGCAAGCTGCGAAAAGAAAAGTTCATCGCGGGGACGGTGGACAAATTCGCTTGCCTTTTCATTGGCCGAGACTTCAGCCAGAGAAGATTAGGCTAAAATGTTGAATATGAATTCTACATTTGCAGATACACAAGCCATTGCCAATTAGGTCAAAATTCAAACTTAATTTCCATCATATGTAAAACAGGATCTGATAAGAAGAACGCACGCATCTTAAGTTTTTAATTGCGAAAGCTGCGTGAAATTTGATGTTAGGCATCAAGTATAAAAACAGGATGTGATGAGCTCGCTAGATATCTATGTTCTTAATTTTGTTTGCATTTTTAGGGTTGTATATGCTCGCAATGAAAAACCAAGTGTACTCCTTTAAGAGGTTTGAAATATGCTTTTTCAAATGAAAATGATTCAAAAGAATATACAGAAGTTCTTTCTTTTCTAAGAGCGGGCAGAAAATAACCTATTTTGTAGTTTTTTCAAATGTCATCCTCATTGTTGTCCGTATTTTTAGGCTCGAGATGAAAAATTCAAGGTCTTTTTTCGTAATTACGGGGAGAAAATAACCTACGTTTAGCTTTTTTACAAAAACTGTGAAATTTTGAATCAATTTTTTAAATAATCGAAAGTACTAGGAAGATGAAATTTTAAGTTCATAAACTATGTATCGATATGTTATCATGCGAAAAGTTTCACGTTGATTTATATCTTTACTTCCTGAAATATGAAAAGCCAAATCTTTAATTTTTTTCGATCCGCAATTAATTTGGCCAGTTTTGCACTGAATTTTCTGCAAGGAAGTCGCTCTTACAGTTATTTTTATTATTTTGTTTAATATAGCAAAAAACCTTGTACAAGAGAGCCAGAGTTTGTTTCCTTCATAGAACAATTCCCTGAGATAAACTGCCTCAAAGTTACTTAAAACTCATAGTCTTATTGAAGAAGGCAGCGACACGGGATCAAATAAACTGCTATATCTCAGCAAGTATACCATCGACGAAAGTGAAACTTTACAAATGTTCATAAGAGATAAGTATAAATGTCCATACAAAATTTCATTGAAATCCGTGTTTGTCGAGCGGGGCACTTCACTTGGCATGGAATGACCCATTTGTAAAGCTGTGCAGTTGAGCGTCTGAAGCATAGGCTCCAATGTTAGCTACTCTGGAACAGCATTCGACTGTAACATGGACGCATATTTCACGAGAAGATTGGAGGATATTTTAAGGTACGTTTATAAAATAGAGATCATACATAAATGCTGCGTGTATGAATGGATTCTTTTGTAGTAATTAAAGTATCATTTACAGAACGGGGAGTCGGATTACAGAAATTGAGTAAAATGCAGAAGGAAGCTTAAAGACGTATTGGGTAAGTGGAAATGGAGCGTGTAAAGACTTGATTTCATTTCTGGAATATGGCACGGATATTTTCATCGAAAAATTTAGAGAAGAGTTAAATAAACAAACTTCTCTAAAAATTAACTTGCATTTGTTAGCAAAATTTACTAAGGAAAATACGTCTGAAGATCGAACATTTATAACTAGAAACTTTGAGTTGCATCGGAATAAATTACATAATAAGTTAAGGAAGAATCAAACTACGGAACACCGCGCCCTGAGTTAGGGAGTCGCGTTCTTAAAACAAGATTATGATCATAATAAAATCAGCGGAAACCGGAAGCATAGCAACATGGCAACCATCGCATTAATTACAGTCACAAGACAATTGTCAACCTCATAAAGCGAGGAAGAATAATTACATAAAAAATAATCTGATGTGCCCAGCACATGACTTTCTCCATATCATAAGATGTAGATATTTATCTACTACAGTATTAAGTTAAATAAAGAAGAGAAATGGAGTAAAACACATAAAAGAAAACTTTATCAATCACCCAGAGCTCAATCTATAGCAAGAGAGTGAGCGAAAGACGCTTAGCATTGCATTGTTTGCCATGTAAACAAACCCATACTTACGAACTTCATAGTTATTTTCAAGAGTAGTCAATATAGGCGCGAAACAATTACAATTGAATAAATATTCCGAAATAAATACGCGTGTTTTAAATTTAAAATTAGCTTCCAAATAAAACTTTGAAGAAATATAGCTTTCATGTTGTATTTAACATTATTATGAAATTGTATAAACGAAAACATTTTAAAGTAAATATGTTGCAACATCCAGAAAATTATTTAATTATGATAAGACTCCTAAACTGTGGTTGATATCTTAAACTGTTTCAAATAAAACTGATAAAAATAAAATTTTTGTAACTTTAGTAGACTATTGTATATTGATAATTGCATATATAGAATTGTATATACCTAAATATCAGATTAATGGAGGAATTATGCAAAAACGGAAACGAGCTTCTTCGATGAATAAAGCTCGACTTCCGGTTGACCAATTTACTACAAAAACTAATCCACTGTGACGGGCTTACCTAAGTGGTATATACGAAGTTTGTACGACAAATAATTTTTACGTTAGAGCGCCCACAATCAAACACAGACATCATTCCGGAAATGGCCAAAACGTTTTCTAGGGACCCCAAAACGCGTATTTCCGTTGAAATCTCAAAGTCGATTTTTTTCATGAAAACAATACTTTCACTATATTACGTATAAGGAGAAAGTAAAAATGGTCATAGTTACAAATGCAAGTGAAAGAAGAAGGCTATGATGGAGTTGAAACATGTCAGAATTCCAGTAAGGAGAAGATTCTTTTGCATTGAGGCAAACGAGATAAGAAAGCACTCACCGAATTGAGCTAATTCCAGAATTTCTTTCCGGATGATGGTCTTGAATAAACCTGCAGACGATTATAACAGCATTAGATTTAAATAAAGATACGTATTCCACATACAAATTCAATTTTTAATTCCTTAAAATTGAAGAATACAGAAAAACCTCGATAACACGTACTAGTTTAACACGAACCTCTCGATAACGCGAACAGTATCACGGTCCCGGAAGGAATGTATAGTGTCTTAAGGGGTTTTGTTCGTTTTACACGAATTTTGGTTAAGACGAATTTCGAACAGTTTCCTCCATCCCTTGAATCATATAGTTCGCTTAAGGCGAACTGCTTGGCATAATAAGAACCATGACTTTGAGGACAATACGTTGCCTTGGTCCCTCGTTTTGAAACTATAACCCAAGACAATGTAGGGCATCCAATATAATATAAGACACCCAAGAAAATGCAAGGGGCCCAATGAGATAGTGAGAATGGTAGGCAAGGAGTGAATCAGGGAGGTAAGTACAAAATATCTTTTTGCAATGAGAAAACAAAAGCAAATGAGTATTTATCTTCAAACGAAGCTTAAAAATATTAAGTGAGGTGGAACGCGGAGCACAGACGAAAACTCAGATTGCCCACGATAATCAAAAATCGCGAAAAAATTGACGAAGCGGCCGCATCAGGAGGTGTTGAGCTGAAAAGAAAGCGCATGCTTGGATCACATCTTAAGGACCTCGAAGATGAATTAATGGAATGGTTTAATCACGTTCGAGAAGCAGAACTGTCTATAAGTGGACCCGTTACACAGCAAAAGGCATTGTCAATTGCATCCAGCTTGGGAATGAACGACTTTTAGTGCTCCAGTGTCTGGCTGTGGCGATTTCAAAAACGCCATGGAATCTCTTCGCAAGTGATATGTGGGGAAGCAAATGAACGAAAGTGAAGCAAGTGAACAAGGAAGCAAGTGAACGAAGGAAATGTCAATGAGTGTCTTGCTGATTTTAAACTTCTTCGAGAAAAGTACTCTCCTCGAGGCGTTTTTAACGTGGACGACACGAGTGTATTATATAACCTCTTACCAAGCAGCACTCTGAGCAGCGTGAGAAATGCCATGGAGGCAGCCACAGTAAGCAGCGATTAACCGTTGTTCTCACTTGCAACTCGGACTGAAGCGAGAAGGTACGAGGGTGGTTGATTGGAAAATCAAAGAGCCCCCGATGCTTCAAGCACATCGATCTTTCAAAGCTGCCCTCCGATTACACCCACCACAAGAAGGCATGGATTGACGGAACTGCATTTCGTGAATGGCTCGTGCGATTTAATAGACGTATGGCTGCTCAGAATCGTCATGTGTTACTCACGATGGGCAACTGCGCTGCCCACAACCTAAGAAAAATGGAGTTGACTAACATCAAGGTTTGGTTTTTTCCGCCAAACACAACCAGTCGTTTGCAGCCAATGGATCAGGGAATCATCGCTCTACTGAAGAGGTATTATCGGACTCATCTGATACGAGCAGCGATCCTCGAAGCGGAAGGAAGTGTTAAATTAAGTTGGACTCTTTTGGATGCTTTAAGAGTGATTGGAGCAGCTTGGGAATCTGTTTCCGCAAAGCATATTAAAAGTTGCTTCCATAAGGCTTGGACCCATAGTGATGTCGATTATGCTGTTGGACAAGGAGCGGCTACTGAAAAGGACACACCTGAGGAATGGGAGCTTATGCAAACACTTACGTCGTAAATGGTAAGTATCGTGAGAATATCTCCGCAGTTTGAGCGTTGATTGTATCTTCTTTAAAACATCTTTAAATTGGATTTTGCTTAAAATTACCAGGTTGAGTTAACGTTTGGACTTTGACAATGTGCTTGCCGTATGTTCCTTTCCTGACGAGGAAGTAAAAACGCGAATAGCAAAGAATCATCTTCGGATGAAAGTGAGGAGGAGTCGCTTGAGCCTCCCACCCGTGGAGAAGTCACAACGGATCTAAATGTGCTCCAAAGATATGCAGCAACGGCAAATGTTTCCAGGACCTTTTCCGATAACTTAGATCGGATTAGACTTGACTGTATGGACCATTAGCGCCCTACTCTTCGGCAAAAGAATTTACATGATTTCGTTAAACCTAATAAAAGCTTAAATGTTGACTTTGAAGACTGGTTATTTTTTAAATATATGCAATGCCTGACTGTGACGTAAAATAAAAAAATTACCAATTTATTTTAAGTTTATCGCAAAAATTAAACTACGACTTACTAATAGAGTTTTTGTGATCGTTACTTAAACGTCAACATCATAATAGACGTCAGTATATCAGCAGGTATAATCGACTTTATTGACGCGATACGGTTAACACGATTTTTTTCATAATGCGAACACTTGGGCCGGTCCCTTGAGATTCGTATTAGTGAAGGTTTACTGTATTTACTTCTCAACAAATTCATAAGATCTGTACATCTTGGTATTATAATGTGTAGCTATCTATAGGATAACTTTAACCTCCAGGTTATCTCAAAAATGGAGTATTATAACGATGGTTAAGCCTTATCTGTTAGTTAAAGTGTTTGTTATCTTATCAAACAGATTGGGTTGTGATCAAGTCCGTAACTGATTGACAGCGCAACGCATCATGGGAGTAAACCAGTGTAAACAAGTAATGGCGGACAAGCTTTATTGCTAACTTATCAACTCAGTTGGTTTGTCGATGAAAATTAAGTTTATACTCTACAATTTCTGGAAAATATTTGTTCGGATATTCTAATTAAGTTGGTATGACTCCTATTAAATGTATATGTAATATTTTAAGGTCGTTTTTTCTGTCACATTCATTAAGAGTAGATATATATTGGTTCCGGTGATGTGTACAATAAGTTATTATATATGTAATAAATATAACATTAATATAAGGATGATTTGAGCATTTAAGATATCAAGATAATAGTCATGATTTAACAAGCTCTTCATTTTCTGACGTGGAAACTACTGGCCAGAAAAAGCAAATGTCGTGTAACTTAAAATAACATTGAAATTCATGTGAAAGTAAAATTAAGGAACTGAAGAAGCTATTATACAATTATCTGAATTAATAGTAGGCCTGCCTGTCAACGTATATGGTCTCAAGTATTGCTTTGAAGGCTTCGATAAAAGTATTACCCGCGAAGGTGCATAATGTTGGACGTACTCCTAGACGCAAGTTACTTTTTATACTTATTTGTTGATAAAAAGTATTGAAAATGGGGAAAGATATCTAACAATTAAAATATTTCAAAGATTGAAAACAGAGTGATATAAAACAAAAAGAGAAAACATAATTTCCTACCTCAGAAACGAGTCCCTTTAAAAGGGGATGCGTACCACAGGTTAATAATATTAAATAATGCTGCTAAATACTTCTCTAATAACGATATTTATTATTACCTCACATAATAGACAAGAAATGGAAGTATTGAAAACGTTTCAAGATATTGAGGATGACGACGATGAATTTTTATTTCGAGTACTGCTGAGGAAGGAAATCCTATAATATTTAAGATTCGACCGGATTATTTCAACACATTGAGTGAAGCAGAGTTTAGACTAAATAAAGAAACGGTGGTTAAGTTTTTAGAAAAAATTGCGATGAAAATAGAGCATCGAACAACAAGGTATTGTAAATTTAATCCTAAGTATCTGATGTATGAAATAACTGCTTGATCATTACACTTCCTATTTTAAGAAATAAGGCGATGACAGCAATGGAACAGTTTCCACTGACTTTAAGATTTTATGCCACTGGTTCGATGCTAATCGCTTCAGCAGACTTCACTGGTGTCCATAAATCAACTGCTAGCCGAACAGTTAAGAAGGTGACTAGAGCCATTGCTGAACAATCAATAACATATATAAATCTACCAACAAGCAAACGAGAGATTGGACTTAACATGCAAAAATTTCACAGCATGGCCTCATTCCCAAGGGTCTTTCGTTGCATAGATTGCACTCACATAAAAATCATATCACCAGGTATAAAGTGTTGTTAAAATCTCAAGCAATGTTGCTGTAATTAGAAAAAAAAATTAAATTCATAATATCTTTTATTACTGCTTCTATCACCCATATCTTTGTAAAATAATTAAGATATAAGGATATTAAAAAATAATGAAGATCAGTTTCATGATTAAGTACATCACATGTCTCTTATAAGAAAGATTTCTTCTCAAATTAAGAAGGGTTATGATAAATATAACTATACTTGTTTGACAAATGCTTCATAATTAAAATTTAAATTCATAGTTTTAATATTTGTCTTTCACTGATAGATTGGAATTGATCACAAATGATGTTACAGGAGGTGAAGAGCCTGAAAGCTTCAGAAATAGAAAGGGCTACTTCTCCCTAAATATTCAAGTTGTCTGCGATGCACAAATGAAGATTGCTGACATAGTAACAATATGGCCAGGGTCAACCCATGACCAAACAATTTTCAACAATTCTTCACTGAAGAATAAGTTAGAAAATAAACACTTTGGAAATGGGGTATTGCTGGGAGATTCGGGCTATAAACAGACAAATTTTCTGATGACACCAATTAGGAAACCCATAGATCAGTATGAAAAATCTTATAATGAAAGTAACACAAAAACTAGAAACATAATAGAAAGAATGTTCGGAGTATGGAAGCGACGCTTCCCCATCCTGTCAAATGGTATAAACAATTGTTTGGAAACAGCAATGGAAGTTGTAGTGGCATGTGCTGTGCTGCACAATGTGGCAGTTATTGCAAAAAACAAGGAACCACTGAATGATATATCAGAGCCAGCGGAGGTTGAAGAAGTGGTAGGAGACCAAAGTGAATCTGAGGAGGATATTGGTGCTGGGAAAGATCCATTCATTAAATATTTCCGTGACATGATACTACAAAACTTTCATGATTAGAGACACAATGGATGCTTTGAAAAACTTTGAGTCTTATAAATTTCAAGAATTGTGTAATAATCAGTGGTAACAACTTAGCTTAATTATTAGTTTGGCTTAATTTTACATTTTTATTTCATTAGTTAATTTTATTTCAGTACTATAATTGAAGTGGAACACCACAAAGGTTTAATGTTAGTCTGTATTTATAAATTTAAAAAATAATTGGTTAACTTATGGTGATTCAAATAAATACTGAACTTCATCTAAATAAATTTATTTATTTCTTTTTCTTTCGATATAATTTCTAGTAATAGTTTTTTTCTTCTGCATTGGCTATTCTAATCTTAATAGCATGTAATTCCTCTTATCTTCTTTTCCTCATATTCTTTCCTTAAAATTTCTTTCTTTAGATTCATCAATTCTAACTTTGCTTCTGTTAATAAGATTTAACTTTCCTTTGGATTTGTTTTACTGAAATTCTTCTGGATCTTGGATTCTATGAAAAGAATACTTATTATTTTCTAAAATAGGCATATGCTTAAAGCCAAATTTATATGTATTGCATACTGCCTGTTTTTCCATTGCCTGGGATTGCCTGCTTAGCAGATTCATTGGTCTCCAATCATATCAACTGTCAAATGAATCATGATATATCATTGAGAATGAAACAATGCTAGGAAATTAATAATCAAATCTTAAATATATATACTTCAAACTTACTTTCCACTACTTCCACACCCTGACTTGAAATTGTAGTTATATTCTCTGAAATTAAACAACTTATCAATTCTCATATTTCAAGAATGGTGAATCCTACTTCAAGGCTATTGGTACTCATTAACGCATTGAGATTAATATAAAGCTCAAGTTTGTCAGAGAGGTGACAAATTCTGAAAGCTACAGGTATTCTTAACCAAGTTCCACCAAAGGACATTCCTAGAATTATCTTAAATTAAGTTGCAAGAATGATAACTTTAAAGACTGTTGAAGTTACTGTACCATTGTTTTCATTCTCTGGGTGAGATGTTTCCATTATTACTGGAAACGATGGAGAGTATAAGTTCCAGTCTGGAAATGCACTCATGAATAAAATCCTCTTCAGAAAATTTTATGGGGATAGTGTCAGAATTACAATTGTAATCTTTAAAAATTCATTACTCCAAGTATTAAAGATTATAATGCATTAGGTATCTATATATCTTGGTCAAAACTTTCAGAATTAACCAAGAAGTAAAGCGGAAAAAGATGCAACAACCATGAAATGATGCTTGGCACATATTGTTACAATAATGACGTTTTGCTTGATATGCTTATGCTTCTGAGAATATAAGGACTGACATGACTATTGCATTGACCTATTTCTTACAAGTATCTACAGAGTATAAATATCTTTCATACCAAACTGGACATCAACATCATCCAACCTTGTAAACATAAGAAAGGCATACCAATTCCAAGAATTACAATACTTTCTTCGACCTGAAGAAGCCTACTGAAACGTAGGCGAAACATCGTCGCTGCTGCTACGTAAATCGCGGTGGAATCCCGGAATATAGACCATGGATCAACTGATCACCGTGGAAACCTTCGTTCTTACAAAGTGTTTGTTATTTTATCAAACAGATTGGGTTGTGATTAGAGCGGAAACACGTTGTCATTTGTTTTAATTTGGCCTTCGCCGTTTCCGCCGCTAATCTCTATTAACATCCTTACTCTATCGTATTTTCACTCTCTCTCTAATTTTCCTCAGCAGCTGCAGGTGTACCACTTTAATGTTGAAAATGTTGCACAGGAACCCTGAGAGTGGTCAGAAGTCTTAGAACTTAGACAGAAATATTGATAAAATTGGAAAAGGTACAAAATAACTTAAATTGCCTTCTGGTAATAAAAATCTATATAGAAAAAGTTATTTAACTATATAAATTAACTATGCAATAAGAATATTGGGTCTTTTGTTATCTGAATCTCAAATTTATTTTTTGACTGAAATTGTTTAAACATGATATAGCAAGAATACCTAAAATAGTGCCAAAGTAAATTAGTAAACTCCATAGAGAGCAAAATCACGCATAAACTTAAAAATAATTGCGGAAGGAGGACAATATTTACATAAATAAGTTGATGTATTGGCAAGCATGTAAATTCGAAATCACTAAACCATTAGTTACCTTTATCTTAGGTATCAAGAAAACAATTCTGTTTAATCATTTCGTGAACTTCAGAAGAGGTATAAGTTAATTGACATTAGCAGAATATGTATATATAATGCCGTATCTCCGCTACATTATAATTATTATCATAATCGTGTTTTAATATTCTCAGTCATGTGGCATTGATTTACATTTTTTACGTATGTGATAGAATTATGGGACACTGTTAATAATCTGAGATAGCTACGAAGGAGAGAAAAGGAAAGCCTAACCCCCTTTCGCCGCATCCAAAACCATGGTTTCGTTTGGGATATTTTATAAATTCAAAGCATCTCAAACCTGCTGTTTCCATCGTTCAGTGACGAGTATCGGATATATATACTTTATTTTTCGATTTTTTGGTTAACTTATGATCATTTAAAGTAACGCAGAATTTTACCCCGTAAACAATCCTTTAGATAGCAAAGGTCAACCAGCCTACAGGTTGAACGTAAGGAATCCTTTCAGTCAGTGGCGGATCCAGGGGGGGGGGAAAGGGGGAAATTTCCCCCCCAAATCCAAGAGAATATATTTTCTGAGGCCAATAATGTAATACTTATAAACTGAGCATCGTCTATGGATGACGCGTGACGGTTGTCGGAGTAATGTTACCGCATGCTCTTGGTCCTTTACACGAGTACATTCTGTGCTGCTTCCAAGTCGCGCCACTCATAGCTTAACTTTGTTTCAAATAGAGGAATTCACACAAGTAGCGGGCACAAAATCAGACGCGCCACTGGACGCGGCCGTAGCCGCCATTCAGTCGCATGGGGTGGCGATACCGACCGTGAGACAACATTGTAACGCCTAAGGAAGAAACACAATGTTTGAAATCGGCGACTGCTTTGCACTCGAAGTTCTACTTTGTCTACTCCTCTTCTCCCTCGAACGACTGAAGCTAAAGTTCCCCCCCCACTCGCTATGGCCGTTCCTGGAAGTTCCCCCCCCAAAATTTACGCCTGGATCCGCCCCTGCTTTCAGTAGTCAGGATAGGAGAAGGTGATGTCATCTTAACAAGAATGTTTTTCAGTACTCTCTCATGTTTCTGAATACCCTATTTACATCTAATTACAGGTTTTTAATTACTCATTTAAGGCTAGAGAGATAACTGTCATGGCAGATTAATAAATGCTTTAACTTAAATGTCAATCAGTTCTTTTACTTTACCCTCACATCAACACTTGTGTTTTCTTACATTTTAATTTTTCAATTTTTTATAAATTTAGAGCTGTCACATATTTGAGAGATACAAATTTCTATGCTTTCATTTTGCATGGCATATTTATGCAAACATCTTTAACAAGCAAACTCTAAAAGTCAATGAAGAAATAACAATATGTTCACTGAAAGTAAATCTGATGCTTGTGCTTCTTCTTTAATAGGTCTGAGATGTTGCAAGAAATACAGGAATTGATATGGATAACACATCAACTGTAGGGAATCCAGCAGTGTTTCCTAATTGTAAGTTTAAATATTTATGGCAGATTTAGCCCTTCTCCCTTTGTGAAACTGACCAAATGAAATAATTAGAAGGAATTATTGAGACACTGAAATTTATAGTATTAAGTATGTATGTATAGCTACATTCTTAGTATATTTTGAAAGCCTTCTTCATTTTCCAGGGGCAGAGCAAACTAAGAGTCATTGTTAATACTCCACTTTTAACTGATAGGGTGTTAAGTTACCTGATGACCTGTAATTCGGTTGGTAAGTATAAGATAGTAATTAGTATGAGTGATGCGTATGCTATCTACATGCATATGTGTATTATTTTGAAGTAATGCAGTCATTAGTTTATTTCTATCTCCATTTCCAGTTTCATCCCATCTTCAGAATTGGCAACATCAATACTTGCACAGTTTTTGGATGGTGTATATGACTCAGCGAGTAAAACTCCAGTCAACAGGACTTTTGGAAATCCATTCGAATGCTATGAAATTGATTGATTGGAAATCTTAGAAGATAAAGATCCAGAAATACCTCACTTGAACAGGAGTTTGATACAAAGGACCTGAACTGTGGCTGGGTGGTTTACGACACAACCATGGAGAAGATGAGGGATGAGGTTGGTCCAATGAAGAAAGTTTAATATCTAGGTATATGGCTGCTTGATCAAAAGAAAACAGAACAATTGATCAAACTCAAAAAGAAGGCTGTGAATCAAAGACTTTTATACTGTTTTGAGTAAAGAGCCTATTGAAATTAGAGATGCTCATAGATCAGGTTAGCGGATTATTCAGTGCATCAATAACATTATGCCACTTAGTTCAGTATATATTAAGATTACTTTGAGCTATTGGATATACATTCTGTGTAGTGTTATTGGAAGCACTTTATCATGGTTATTTATGTTGTGCCATCCAATAAAGCCGTACTAATCAGTTGATAGAAGGGTCATGGCTTAGTAATTCAATGAAAAGTATATTGTTATGTTTCAAAGTAATGGACCTCAAAATAGACTAATATTTATTCTTCTCTTATGAACAAATTATGATTGAATATTGATGAAACATGGTATAATTGAGTATTTTGATTTGCGAATCTTGTGTAACTTGTAATTCTCATATTATTGAATATTTTTTATGCCTATCTATGTCTTCATAAAAGGAATTGCATGGAATATTTTGGTATACTTCAATTTTTATTGAGAAACATACATCTGCTTTCATAATTAGGTCAGATAACACTAATTGTATAAGGATCACACATATAGGTATATGTTTTGGTTAATGACAAAAGGAAGGGGAAGAGGATTAGTTGTACTGTGTGAGGAGAAATGCAGGTATGGTGGAAGGGATTACATGAATTGAAAAGAAAACGCAGTTGTTGAATAAATTGGGACTTACTAGGTTTTCTCTAAGTTATTGCCACAATATTAATGTTTTATAATTTACACCTTTTTCAGAGCCTTCTATTTGTGGAAGATTTTATAATTCAAGGAAAGATTACTGATACCTTTTTTTCCAATAATGTAGTATTTCATGCACTCCATTTGTTCAAATCCTACTAAAGTTAAATTTGGAAATTTATCACTTTAAATTCTTTCCTAACAAATTTGTTTGGCAAAGATATATTGACCAATTACCACAGTGAGCCCAGTTTCATACCCTATTATTTCCTTTCACAAACACAAAAATGCATTGTTACTAAATACCTAAATCTAAGGTTTTATTTCCAACTCTTGGGTTTTATTTCTAAACATTGTTTTAAAAATTAATTAGTATTTCATGACTGTGTGAAAAATATACCACTCCACTTCTTAAGGAACTTCAAACTGGTAATGATGATGATATGTTTCTTAACTCGTGATGCTTGTAATCTAATTCGATAATCCCCGTGATTCTTTTGCTGGAGATTCCCCCTTTCTCACATCTCACTGAAATTTTATAGATATCTTTGGGAGCTACATTCTTCCATCAAGGTTCTTGCAGTTCTAGTGTTACATAAATCGAAACAATATGCCAATAATGTATATCGTTTTTGTAATGGCTCTTAAGCTTCTTTAGGTCTTCTGATATTTTCTTAATTCCATTCATACCTATATCTGCTTTAGAATGGGACAGGAGCAAGATCGTAATTTAAATTTTGAAAATATCTTCCTCTAAAAAAATAATTGTTGCATAGAATTTTCTGTTCTTCAGATGAAAGCAGCAAGTGATAATATATCTAAAAAGTAACCTTCAAAAGCTGCAAGTATGCAGGTTTTGATTCTGTGCTCAATATTCTTCTTGAATTCTCCCTTAACTGTCCAACCAAGTAATAAACAGATTGCTATAAAAAGGTTACTTTCTTCCAGATATATGATTTTGTTGTTTGGAAGTAGATAATGAATAACTATATCCAAAATTTACTGTAGCCATTAGAGTATTGTCTTCCATTTCTTGGATCCCTCAATTTAAAAATTTAGCAAGTCTCACTCTAGGGTCTCTCTCTTAAACCAAGCATTTTAACCCTTAAAGAATAATGGGAAATTACGTTTAAAATGCAAAAATGAAGTTCCCAGAGCTTTACAGAACAAAAAAAAACAACTCTTATGCACATGAAAATGGAAGCAAAGATTGGTGTATGAGAGTTAAAGATGATTTTTCTATTAAAGAGAAAGAATATGATTCTTTCTTTAATTCTAGAAATAATATTCCCACTCTGCAAAACATCTCCTTGAAATCAATTATTCATGAGATTTTGATCAAAAACAAAATAATTGTGCAATTCATTCATTGATATTTTTCACAATTATTCGTGACTTGTAATTTAGTACAAAGTTTTGTTGCTCATTGATGAAACTGAGCATAAATTATGCAACTATATTACTAATAAATTATACTCTGATGTGTTATGCCGATTCTATGTGCCGGATATGTTGTTGTTTCACCTCAATTTATGGACATTGTCATTCATTTATGCACAAGGTAATTTCAAAACAAAGAAATTTATGTAAATCTATATTGTAATTCTATCTTCACAGGCTGTTATTATTGAGTTGTTATTTTCTTGTTTTAAAATGAAATGCTTTAATAAATGTCTCTCTTCAAAATACATTACAATTGTGTTCATTTATTTTGCCGTATTTTACTTTGGAAGCGAAACCTAAAATAAATTTGAAAAATTCAAAATCCACTGTATTTACGGACCCGTAGCAGACGACGATCAGCACCCCTCTGAAATGACCCGAAACACCCGGAAACACTGCTATGATCCCCCTCTTATGGACTGTCGCCCCCCTGGTCTTGATAGAGGGACACTTGATGGAAATAAAGTGTGTTTGCTGAGAATCTTCAACGAGAGTAGAAGTTGCTTATTTTCCGCTCTTCCAGATAACCTGCTCTAGGCATTTATCAATCGTGTATCCGCACTCTGATAATAACATTTTAAGATATAGTTACTCTTTTAATGAGAAAAACCCCTCCCACGAGCAAATCCTGCGCACGGCCCTGGTTAGGTGTAAGAAGAGACTTGATAGTCTCAATCTCGCCATGAATAAAGCCCTTTATTATTATTATTATTATTATTATTATACAAGGACTCATTTGCTTAAAGGTTGCTAAAATTCTCTCAATCATTATCCTTAAATAATTTGTTCAACATGAAATAAAATTGAATTTGTTACAAACCTGGATACAGGGGCACCTCCTTTCTGCCACCAGAGAGTCTTTCTGTTTCACTGGCAGAGGTGGATGTTGTCAAACATGAATTGCTTGTATGTCAAACACCACCTTCCTACATAGCCCCTGTAAAGATCATTCCTCATTTTATGAATGATTCTGATACTTGATTCCTAAAGTGATATATCACACAAGGACTAATTTGCTTAAAGGTAGCCAAATTCCTTTCAATTGTTATCCCTACATAATCTGATGAAGAATATATAAAATTATAATTGTTACAAACCTAATTCCTAGATACAGAGTCACCTCCTTTCTGCCACCAAGGTGTCTTCCTGTTTCACTGGCAGAGGTGGATGTTTTCCAACATGAATTGCTTGCATGTGAAACACCACCTTCTCAGAGCACCCCTGTAAAGATAATTTCTCATTTTATGGAACATTCTAATAATTCATTATGAAAATAACCTAACACAGAAGGACTAATTTATTTGCTTAGAGGTTTCTAAAGTGTTCTCAATTGTCACGCGCACATAATATGATGAATAAGCGATATAAATAAAATTGTTACAAACCTAATTCCTGGATACAGTGACTCTTCCTTTCTGCCAATAGGGAGTTGTCCTGTTTCATTGGCAGAGGTTGATGTTGTCTGACATGAATTGTATGCAAGTCCAATACCACCACCTTAAATTCCCCCTGTAGAGATAAAGTCTCATTTTATAAAACATTCTGAGAATTGTTTCCGAAAGTAACATAACATACAAGGACTTATCAATTTGCTTTTTAGTGGCTTAGACATATAATGCAGGGAAACATTTTTCCCAATTCTTCAATCCTAAAAATTAGCCTATTCCTTTTTCAATTAAAAACTATCGGCCTACAGTTTTGTATGTAGTGCCAACATGGTTACAGTATACAGTCCAAACATCATTAGCAGATTGGTGGAACGTTTAACAAGTTATATGAAACCAGGGTAAAAGCTTTGGATGCTGCCGGCCCCACACTACGGGACGTGCCAACAAGTTGTATTGTACCCGAATCTAGTGTGCCGATTCTAATGATCACACCGATTTATGAGCTGGAAAAAAAAAGACTCAAAAGGGTTTGCGTTATTTTCGAGTAAATACTATATTCTTGATGCCAACGTATTTTTTTATGCATCATGAAGCATTAGCGTGAGAATTTAAAACTCTACAGTTCCATTCTGCCACACTCACTGTGCTTGGATTCAAGAGGATGGACCTTTAGTTTTAGAAATCAGCTATAACGAGTACACATTATAGCTGATTTTTTCCAGGCATCCTTTAATTTTAGTTAGCATTAATTCTAATATACATAACTTCATACAGTGGGCTATAATCAAAAAAAGCTGGCCAAAAATACAAAAGTCGATTTTGTTTGTGCTAAAGTTTATGATAAATAAATTCCATATACAGCCACTAATATTATTAGGGCAATATAGCTCGTAAAGATATTAAATTAAATGTAGAAGGATTTTAAATGATTTTGTATCTAATGTTATTTGTTAACAGCAAATATTCTAGAGTGCTAAAATCTGTGCATAGAGAATCATCCACATTAATTAGAAAAGGTACATTTAACCCATTCAGATCGGCTAGCAATTTTAATACTTTCTTCAGAAACGGAATCTAATTTTATGTTTTCTAGTAGATTTATATACTTTATAGTGAATATCAACAAAGAAAAAAAAATTTGAACAATTAGAGAATATATTAGAAATGGGCCGCCGATAGGCGGCCTCCGCTCCTGGGTACCGTCGGCTAGGCTGCCGATCGGCGGCCTCAGATCTGAATGGGTTAATCAAATTGAAAGTTACCTGTATCAGGAATAACAAAGCCTTTTATCTTCTTCCTTCAGCACTTCTTGGGTTGTCATCATCTTCTCCCTCTTATCCACGGTTGCCCCTAAAGAGAAAATCTATGATCAATAATATTTAATGCCACCTCAAGCAATTATCTATTAGTGGCACTTTTCAAATGGACTTCACACTTCAATATCCGAAGTATTTCATATAAAAAACACATTAAATAATTTTATAAGCTACCTGTATTGGGGATAAGTGCTGCTATCATCATCTTTTTACAACAGAGCTAGATGGTGTCACATCCAATGTTGGATCAAGGGAAATCCTTCTTGCACACTTATTCACCATTGCCGCTAGAGAGAAAATCTGATCAGTAAGACATATTATTGTCAATATATTAATAATAGTAATTCTTAGTAATACTTTCAATATATTTTAGTTGTGATTATAAATATCAAATCTGATTGAATGCTAATACATGCTTATTTGTACCATTATGATCCAGAATAAAAATGACTTAAATAGAGATGGTTTATATAACTTTGTTTGACTTAAGCTTGGATACCCAAGGAAGAAGCTTCTAGTTAAGTCAGCCATCCACACTTCTACTTAATCCTTTAAATGGGATTGATTTTCTCATGCTTTAATAATAATAATTACTTCTCTAATGGAAACATCCCAATTACACCCATTTTAATAATTATTATTATTTACAAAGACAAATAACCATTCCCTAGCCAGAAAAATCGGACTAGCTGGGATTCGAACCCGGGACCTTGGTGTTAGAGTGCTAGCATGTTAACCACTCTGCCACCACAGCTGGTATAAGGTACATATAATTGGTAAACTGGTATAATAATCCATACCTGTTTCCTTCTATATACCTTTTATTTTCACAATTACTTAATAGGAATTTGATCATTAAAAATGTTTCTGCGCATAATCAGGAAAGTGTGACGTTTTGCATATGAAGATTAGCACAAATTTGAGGATTGCAATGATTGATTGATTGAACCAAGAATAGTGAAGAATTCATAAAATCTTTAACTCACCACTATCCTTCGTGGTATGGGCCATCGCATTAATTCTGCTTCTAAACAAAGTAAAACACTATTATATTATATATATATTATGATATTCAGTACAAACATGAAATTTGCTCACATCATCAACAGTAGACGTACCTTTATGTTCTCAATTGATCCATCAGTGGCAATAGGGCAACCACTACTACTTATGGCATGCAATTCATTCAACAACGATGACTTCTCTAGTCAATCTGGATTCCTTGAAAATGCAAAATGCATAAGAATTATACGAATACAGTTTTATGACAGAAAAGTGGAACTAAATCCAAATGCATAAGGTATAGTGTTATTATCTAAGCCTTAATCTAAAAATAACCCTTGGCTCTTTCTAATACCCATGATCTAATCCCATTCTTAACCCTATATAAACCTTCAGTTCTTTCCTAATCCCCATTATCTACTCCTTCCTAAAGTGATATCCACTCATACCAGAGAAATTACAGGATATACATATATACAAGTCAATATTATTAAGAGTTAAATAAAACACAAATAAAAATAAGAAATAAAATATCCAAGATACTACATGTAGATGCTCAATTCCTTCCTGATTGAGGATGGAGTTGATCATATTCAATTCCAAGTACAAGCATAAAAATCATTGCTCCTGAAAAAGAAGATTCATAGTATTAAACAAAAATGATAATAAAGTAGACAATTCTCAGATGAGATAAACATAAAAATATTGTCCACTCATGATATATTTTGGAATTATAGCCAAAATATAGTACATAATTATGGTTGTATGGTATGGAACAACAATAATGAAATGTTTTAAATTTTGGAAATAAAAAATGAATGTGGAATAAATTAGCAAAGTGAAAGCACTTAATGCCCCTAGCAGATTATGAAATTAAAGGAAATAGCTCAACTGAAAACTGATATCTGCTTTAAAAAATGTGCATCCACATAATATGGTTTGCTGTCAAGTAAACTGCACCTAAAAAGAAATGAAAAAATTATTTGTATTAAGGAATAATATGAGCAAGTAAGAACATAAGTTATTAACAGCACTCATCATTAATCTAGTACATAACCTACATATATATCGATAAAGTAAACTTGTTTTTCCAGCTCTTCACTTGTAATATGTGATCACACAAGATACATTTACTCAGTATCTTCATAATGAGGAGCATGTATCATTAAGAAAAAATGTAACTTTTATTTCTAGACTTAAAAATATGAAGAAATCTAAAATATTCTTTGCAAAGGGTAGAATTGAAGTTTAATAATAATTCCCAAAATGTAACATTCAAGGTAATTCTGTAATACTGTCATCCACAATTAAGAGAACAGAAGAAATGACGCAAGAAAATCTTTCTGAATACAAATCCGAGGAAATTAATTAAATTATCAGCATTGCTGATAAATGAACTAGTCCAAATATCACAAAAAATAAAAACTGAACAGCAGTTGCATTTAATTACATATATGTAATGTATTGCAAGTAAAATTTGATAAAAACTACCAACCTTTAGGGGAGTTTTTGAGCAGAATCTCAAAGGAATGTTTACATACAAACCTCTAGAATGCTGGATTAAATGGCTTTTCACACGCAGACTACACACTTTGCACAGAAGATCCAATCACTTGGTGGCTAACCTCCCGTTCAACAAAAAAAATAATTCACATCATTAATAGATATTAGCACTAGCATTTGTTTTTAAGTTCTATTTATAAGAATAAAATGATATAATAAAATTAATAATTTTACATAATAGAAATTATTGAACAAACTATTCTTGAAATAACAAAACCAAAGTTATGGCACTGTTTATGAAATATAACTAAGTTTTTCAAAGTAATTGTGAACTATAATCTGAAAGAACCAAACTGATGCATTTCTAATTAAAGAGCATATAGAAGAAAAACAATCAGTCAGCAAGGATTATGCAAAATTAGCCTTTCTTGTAAAGCAAATCAAAAAACTTTACTTATGTTAGGCTATGATGTCAAATATTGAGTAGAAAATGAATTAGAAAAACATTAAAATTCATTGTTTTATACTGCAACAAGACTACTTGAGTGTCAATTAAATGTAGGCATGGTATTTTTATGACTTAAATACATCTAATCAAATATAAAACCTATGGTAACACAGGAGTTCAAATAAACTAAAGGTTGCATTGTTAAAATAGTATATATAATGATTATAAAATGCAACATTTCAAATTACCAAATCAACAGGATTTAAAATGTTTTGAATTGACTCATTGAATTCTAAGACTACTTATCACTGAATAACAAATAAAAAATAAATAAACTGGCAACAGTTCCTTCTCACCTTCAATTGGCCTAATGTTTATAGAACAATGTTATGTTAATAAAACAATGAAAAGATCAAGTGACTTTAATCTTCTAACAATTGTTAAATCTCTACTCCAAAGCGTTGGTGTAAATCTCTAGAATTTCCTCAGTTTTCACAAACACATAGGTAATTCCTTTAACATGTTCTTCGCAGAATTTGAACGTTTCCTGAGGAGTCAATATCTGGTTCTTATAAGTTCGCTGTAGACAGGCTCCTTTGTAGTACCCCCAATTCCATCGCACGTATTCTTCCCATGGCATGAAGCAAAAAAATGCCACTCTACATCAAGTCCAAAATCTTCTCTATGAAAAAACATGATGATAAAATTCTTTTTGTTTTTGTATTGGCTTGCAGCCCCATCAGAGAAATAGATCAGTTTTTTTATGTAAGGGTGGTGCTCTTTTATATAGTTTACTAATTTTCGTTGAAATGCATGCACTGTTATGGTGTTGTATTCAAGATAATCACTTATGACACAAAAACTGTGATTCCTCATTTTACCTTAGTTTTTATAATAAAATACAAATGGATGTACCGTAGCCTGTTTGTTTATCCAATGTACTTCATCTTGAATAACAAAGGAGTAATTTTCAGAAAAGTCGGCAAGAACCACACATTCATCATCTGCCAGGATTTGCCTTTGGTCTTTCATGAACTGTCCTTGAGATTTTGCAAAAAAATGATGCATTTTCAGATTTTCAAGTTTAGTAACTAATATTTCAAAAAACTCTTCTCGTGGTTTAATGATGGTTACCATTTCAGTTCTATCTTGTGTTACCCATTGTTTGTATTGTATATTGTCTGGTATCAAATTGCCTTCTTCTGATTCCTCAAAATATGTCAAGTAAGTCTGGTTTGCCTGGACAATCTTGACATTTTCCCATCATACTATTGTAATTGTCAATTTTGCATACCACGATTTCAAAAAGGTGTTTGTAATTGACTCTAAGATTGGCTCCATCTAGGAAAAACAAGGAAAAGATCAAGATTGGATCAATTAAAAATATCTTGTAGAAGCTGACCCCTAGAATTCACTACTGTGACTGGTCAAACTTTTAACATAAAGCATAAACTTTGTGAAGAAATTTCACAACTTTTGAATGAACATTTAAGTAAACATTAGGCCGATTGAAGGTGAGAAGGAACTGTTGCCAGTTTATTTATTTTTTGTTTTTTTATTCAGTGATAAGTAGTCTTAGAATTCAATGAGACAATTCAAAACATTTTAAATCCTGTTGATTTGGTAATTTGAAATGTTGCATTTTATAATCATCATATGCAACCTTTAGTTTATTTGAACTCCTGTGTTACCATAGGGTTTATATTTGATTAGATGTATTTAAGTCATAAAAATACCATGCCTACATTTAAAAGCCAGTAGTCGCAAAGGCAAAAATATCTCATTTTAAGCACAAATTGACAATTTTTTTTAACTATGTTGCAATTGAATCTCAAAATTGAAATTTAAACTGAAGTTTTATATGATTAAGACCTTTAATGTGTACAATTTTCATATTTTTATCTGGTCCCCCAACCATGATATTGCAAGTGACACTTTGAAAAAAATTCAAAAATGCTTTTTTTAAAAGAGAATATTTTCTAAATGGTAATCTTGCCAACATTGATATTTTATGAAAATTAACAACACTATATAGTGTAACAGTCCAAAAAATGTTAAGGTTGAGAAATTGTTTCTTCTTTGAAAAATTTCCTGTCAAAAGTTGAATTTTGTTCATTTTTGACCAATAATTTTAAGCTGTTAAACAATGTTTAAGAAACTCTGCTTATAGTTAATAAGACTAAGAAATTTATGTTGTACTCTTTCAATTAATTTAGATTGTTTAGTATAATATGGGGACCAGATTGTGGATGCATATTCAAGGATAGGTCTCACAATAGTACAGTACAATACTTTTAAGGCCATTATGTTATTCATACTTTTAGTATGCCTGGTAATGAATCCTAACATCTTCAAGGCTTTATTGCTAACAAAGTGAAAATGGGCATTAAAATTGAGAGATGAATCTAGTAGCACACCAAGATCTTGGATTATTAATTCCCTTGCAAGTATATTACCACTGATGCTGTATGGGTAATTTGTTGGCTTATTTGATTTTGTAAAGGATACAACTTTGCATTTATTTGTATTTAAGAACATGAGATTATTTGAGCACCGTGTCTCTAATTCTATTAAGCTATTTTGCAAGGCAACAAAGTCCATTCCACTATTTATTTCTTTAAAGATTTTTAAGTCATCAGCAAAAAGAAGTACATTAACATTTGTAAGATTGAAAGTTAAGTCATTTACAAATAAATTGAATAATATTGGACCAAGGTGAGATCCTTGTGGAACCCCTGATGTGGAGTGAAAAGGGAGAGAAATAAATTTTTTTACTTTTACTGCTTGTTCCCTGCCAGTTAAGTAACTTGATAACCAATCTAGAAATTTTCCTCTGACTCCCATGATTTGTAGTTTCTTGACCAGTAAGCAGTGGTTAACTTTATCAAATGCCTTTTCAAAGTATGTATAGACTGAGTCAAACTGATTATTATTTTTAAATGACTTATAAATCTGTTCAGTGTAGACCATTAAGTTGGTGGTTGTAGATTTTCCTCGACAAAAACCATGTTGTTGTGGGCAAATAATGCTATTCAGTTGTGGTGATATTAAGTATAAAACAAGTTTTTCAAATAACTTGGCTAATGAGGACTGTATGACAATTGGTCTGTAATTTTTAATGTTCGATTTGTCACCTTTTTAAAAATTGGTACTGCATAACTCATTTTCCATCTGTTTGGGAAAATTCCAGATGATAGGGACTTATTGAACAATATAAATAATGGTAGAATAATGCTCTCAGCACATAATTTGATTAATACAGGAGGAACATTATCTGGCCCAGGGCCTTTGTTAGTTGCCATTTCAGAAATTGCCTTCATAATGCTGGCTACACTAATATTCAATGAATTCAAATTAACAGAAGTATCATAGTTAACATTAGTATCTACATTGTTTGAGTCCTCATAGACTGAAGAGAAGTATATGGCAAATAAATTGACAATACTTTGACCATCTTCACCAGTTTCCCCATCAAGATACATGTATTGTGGCATTAAGTTATCAACCTTCTAAGTATTTACATGATTCCAAAAGGTTTTGTTGTCAGTGACAATAGATTTTTCAACATTTTTAAGGTATTCTGTGAAACAATTAGTTGCTAAGGCTTTACATTCTGAGCATAGTTTTGCAAAACAAGAATAATCACTTGCTAAATTACTTTCCTTGAACTTTTTATGTGCTAATTTCTTGTTTACAATTAGTTTTTCAGATTTCCTGAAAACCATTTTGGAAAAAAATTATTTGTATACACAACTTTGGGAATATATAATTCAATCCCCTGGTATAGAACTTCATAAAATGAACATGTGGCTTCATTTACACTTAGGTTGTTTAGCATACACCAGTTTATTGACTGTAAGAAAATTGAGAGGCTTGAGTAATTACCCTTCTTAAAGTTGTAGGATGGTTTGGAGTCATAGGTTAGCATCCTCTTCTCTGAGATTATATTAATTTCAATTTCTAGTGGTGGATGATAAGAGTAAATTTTGGTAAGGGCTTCATTAGCCTTGGTTACATGAGCATCAGAAAAATTAGTAATAATTAAATCAAGCATCCTGTTATTGGAGTTTAAAATAGAATTTACCTGCACTAAGTTTAAATACTCCAATGTATAATTCAATAAACAAAAGTTTTCATTTGCTTCTTGGTTGTTTAAATTAAAGTCACCAGCTATTACAAAATTGGCAAATGGATTTGAATAAAAAATACATTCAATGTCATTGCAAAATTCTTCATATAAACTAATTGGAGAATTTGGAGGGAAGTAGACACAAACCATAATAATATTAATAGAGCATATCTTTGTATGTACAATTAAACTTTCTACATTATTATTATTTCTTGTAATTTCATGGCTGGGGTATTGGTTTGATATAGCAATTAATACACCACCACCATGTTTCTTTACACTTGTTAATGCAGACCTATCTGTCCTATATACTACATACTTAGTAAATGATAGTTCAGATGAGTTTATATCGTGATTTAACCAAGTTTCAGACAATAGTATACCATCAAAGTTTAATAAAGAAATGTTGACACATATTTTATCTAGTTTAGTTCTCAAGCCTCTAACATTTTGGTAATAGAGTTTTATTCTGAGAGATTTTCTATTATGTGCACTTTCTTGTTTAACTAGCTCTGAGGCGAATGAAGTCGAGCTTTCCGAAAAAAATGATAGAAATTAACAAAAATGTTTTGGGGCCAAAAAGATGGTTGCAGAAGTGTATCTTTAAATTCCTCGAGTACAGAGATTCTGAATGAACTGTAGTTTCCTTTCGTTACATTAAGTTGCTCAACTTCAAGTTTTTCTTTACTAAATTCTTTAGTAAAGAAAAATGAAATCATCATAAAAGAAAGGCTGAAAGTAGTAACTGGGAGGATAATTGGAGATTCTCTGTGTGGGAGTAGATCAAATAGAAGTACAATAGACCAACTGTTTGTAATCAGACAAAATTTAGATAAATGCTATGATCATAATGTTTAACTGCATATGCTATTGTAGATTTTATACAAGCATTTGATTGTATAAACAGGATCAAACTCTGAGAAGCAAATGAGGACATGGAAATTCCATCCAAAATAATTCTATTGATTCAAAAGGCATTGAAGAAGAGCATGGCTAAAGTAATCATACATAATAAACTGAATTTGAATTCAGCACAGGAATAAAGCAAGGATATTCTAGGATCACAGAGCAAAATGGGATTGATAGTTAATAACAGTAAACCTAAATATATGCTTCTGGCAAACCTAGAGTCACCCAGGATTTGGAGATAGAACAGATAAAATTTGATAGCGTGGAAGAGTTTAAATATCTAGAATATATAACTTACAAAAAAGCATAACATGAATAAATGAAAGAATACAAGCAAGGAATAAAACTTACTTTGCAAATATGAAGATACTCAAGAGAAATTTTAAAAACAGAAACACTTAAATACAAATATATAAACCAATTACTAGACCAGTGGTAACCTATCGAGTATAAAAATGGACACTAACAATCACACAAGAGTATGGCCCTAGTAAGATTTGAAAGCAATTGCAGAGAATATACCGACCTGTTAATGATAATGGATTATGGCAAAGGAGAACCAAATAGGAGTTAAAGACAATAATGAATTGGGAAAGATGTAGTTAAGTTCACAAAATCTTTCAGAATATAATGTTTGGACCATGTGGAAAGGATGCTTGAAACAGCAATGCTGAATAAGGTGATAGAACGGAGACTGATGCTGCTAGACGGAGAGGAAGGTCCAGATTGAGATGGCTAATTCATAAAGGAAATGAAGAAGATGAAAGTGAGAAGACAGAGAAGTGGAGGTTGATCAGGGTGGAATCTCACATAGAGTTGTTGCTCCAAAGAGAGAGTTTGTCTATAAATTGAGACTTAAGGACAATTTTAAAGTGACTTCTTATAAGTTTGAAACAAAAAATATTAAATGTTATCACACTTTCTATGCCTTGTGTAATATTTTTTATCTATGTATAGTTTAAGTCAGTCTATACGATATTAACATAAGTATACCATACAACAATTGAAAACCAGGATCGAACAGATGAGCCAAGAATGGCTCATGTGGACCTTATCCTGTTTTCCCTGACTTTTCTTGAAACTGAATTTATTCTTTATTTTTCATATTACTTTATTTGCCAATAGCTCTTTTTTTTACCAATTCACGTTTTATTTAAGATTCTTTGTACAATAACTATACCTTGTATTAAGAGTAAGATAGTTAAATAATATATTGTACAAAAAATAGCACTTTGAATTTAGTGTTTCATGTCAAAATAAAATCTACTTACATTACAGTCCACTTTCATATCAATGAAAATTAAATGTAAGCAGTATTATTTAAAATCGTTTTTTAAAATAATACTGCTTATCGGAAATAATAGTTTACATCAAAATTTTCTAAAATCGAAAGTTTATTTCAAATTTATTTACAATCAAGAAAATAGCAAGAAAACGATTTAAGTAGTCGTGATAGTAATCAAAATAAAACCTACTTTATTACAACCATATCTCATTTAAAAGAACAAAAAGATATATTTTAAAATCTTGTTTTAAATTATATCGCTCACCAGAGTTAATGGTTTAAATCAAAGCTTCCTAATTAAATATCAAGAAAATAGCCGAAAAACGACTTTCGTAGTGCTGTCAAATTAAAGTCTACTTTCATTATAATCAACTTTAATTAAAAAACAAACGGATGTATTTAAAAATCTTATTTTTAATAATAATGCTTTCTGGACGCAATGTTTTAGTTACATAGTGTGAATATATATAATCAAAAGAATAGCAGTTTGACTCCATCGAGCCCACATTTATTTAAACAACTACTATGCTGAAATTAAAATTAATTTAATAAGAGTAATTTAAGTTCGGATGTTTCAGCAAAATATACTCTTCGATTCTAAAGAATTACTTTTTTACAGGAGCCGTCATGTGATTAGGTCAAATCTGCATATCGACATTATATCAGCTAATGCATTACTTCATTTAAGGTCTATTTTTTTAATAACATAGTGATTCAATAAAAAGCAAATTACTGGAACGTGAAAACTTCCGTATTTCGCGGTGAGAAATATGATCAGTCACTTTATATATTTACAGTAAAAAAATAGCGATTCGTTTAAAAAATACGGCATGAAGTACCTACGGCATGAAGTACCTCGCATAGAAGCAATTGATAGTATTTTCTTACCTCTTTAGATTTCCTCAAATAACGCTTTCAAATAATAAATCACAGCACTCCTTACAAAGCTTTATTTTGAGCGAAAACAGTACAACATATCTGATGACCACTGGTGACGAAAAAAACAATTTGCCGAGTAATTGCTCCACCTCACTGTATCCATTTTCGCTCACAAAAGCAACACCTCTTAATACGTATATTATTTCGCTAACACCCTCCGTTAACTGAGTGGATTAAGTGTACTTTGAAAATTAAAGACAGAAAATTAATGATATTTTATAAATAAGAACTGCAGTCACAATTCCACAATATTTCTTAGGGCAATTGCGCGACACTCGAATTATTTTCCGCAGTACTTCCTAAGCCGACTAAAATCCTTGTATATTCAGCAAGAAAAACTGGAAATACAATTTCTTGGTGATAGAGCACGAAACACACTTGCACTTTGCCAATATAGGTAAGTACTCTGAAAGATACGTTTTCGACGTGAACAACTCGATCGCACGTGAAGAACTGAAAATGAAGGCCAAAAACATGACTACACGCAAAGTATTTCTATATTTCTTGTTTGCGAAATCCACCTTCCAAGTCACCCCTTATCTACTACCCATAGGGATAGACAGCCACCAGAAAAGCAGGCAGAAACATTCGGTCTAATTGCACAATGGAATATTCTTATCTGTGGTCAGGTCCCTCAAACTAATGAAGGGAAATGAGAGCTCAAACTACTCATCCCTGTTCGAGACAAAACTATTTAATAATGTATAATTAAGATGGTAAAATCTTTATATCGATTGCGCTTCAAATTCTTAGAGATTTGCAGAAGTCTTTCGGTTTCACTAATTAAATTACACTGATGCGTGATGCGGTTTACACCGTCTTTAGAGTGAAATTATGCCTTTGCGTTTTATGTAGCAATGGGAAGTTACGCATTTAATTTTCTGTCTCAGCAGAGAGTGGATTATGCTGAGTTATGATGGAATAAATATAATATTTGAGCCACAGAAGTTGCACTATAGTTCACTTGCACGAAAATTAAATCATACTTTTGCTCTATGAGTTTAGAAAGATCACAACCAAAATGTTTATTTTCTGGGAGAAGAAAAACGGACATACACTCTCACTTAAAAATATTGAAAATTAAGATTGATGCTTCCTTTTGCAATAAAAACTGTTCAAGTGAAAATAAATTTCCTTTAATCAATTCTGCACAGAGATGGATATGAAGATATAATATTGAGGTTGTACAAGAAGTGAAAAATAGTGTCTTGGCTGGGGCTCGAACAGAGATCCTCACTGAGGCAACCGAAACACAAATCGATATGTAGAGTTTTCCCCTCCAGATATAATATTTCCACTTAAATTTGGAACAGAATAGCCGATACTTCAATAGTCTTACTAGCAGTATTTGTGAAAGAGTATACTTTTTATACTCGAATATAAGCCGAACTCATTATAAGCCGAGGTACCTAATTTTATTCCAAAAAACTGGGAAAAGTAACGGAGTCGAATAAAAGCCTAGGGTGGGAAATGCAGCAGGTACTGGTACACAATGAAAAGAATTAGCTATGAAATTGCAGTAATTGAGGCATCGGTAGTTTAGTAAGAGAGAATTGACAAGGAATTGTTGAATGAGCAAGTGAGGAATTTTCCAGCCAATTTACGACAAAGACGCTTCTTTGCCACGGGAGAACTGATAAGGGGAGCCCTCCCTCTAGTTTAAGAAGAGGGGCCTTGTACTCAGCATAAAAAAGTGTGCAGAAAAACTGGGCTTTTGCATGAGTATATAATTGTATCCACTGTTAAATTTATTTACATGTATATATAACCATAGGGCACTAAATACGTTTTTACGCGATGGAAGTTTATCGCTCTTAAGGTATTCGATTTAAAATGAATTTAACACAGCAATGATCTGCTTTGGTGGGGTCACACTTTATGGCGGAAATGTCACTTATTGATATTTAATATTATGTATTTATAAACAAAATTATCTATTTGTTTTATTTATTTTATAATATATGTGTTTGTTTTTGTGGACCTGAAAATGATCGTAGTTTTATTCCAATGATACTTGTGGAGAAGAGAATACCATTTTATTTCATTCGTTATGAATTTACTCAATATCAATACGGCCTCAGTCGATTTTATTTAAAAACTAAATAAACTGATATCGAAATCTCTGGTAAGACGCACTGATTGTTGAACGAAAATGCAACTGGTTGGATTTACGTGCGCTGAGGCATGCGCCATGAAAAAGAGGTCCGGTCAACTTGCATGATGCATGCGCTATTGCATGCCTCTCCTTCATCATACCGTGCACTATGACGCATGCCTGTGTTGATTAGAAAGTTGCACAAGTGTGGACATAGCTTTAGGACAACATAACTAAAATTAAATTTAAAGCCTTCAATTACTTCCCGGAATACCCGTGATTATGCGCGTCATATTGATATTACAAATTCGTAGAGAAAAACTCGTTCGTAGCGCGCCTTCCCAATGCACATAAAAGATTTCGGAGAAAACCGTGAAGAAAATCTCGATATGGGAAATGTTGTGGCCGCCATATTGGGTCATTTTGCGATGACTTAGCAACGACAACAATCGGTGTTAAAGCAGCCCCTAATAATCGTTGCCATGACAACCGTACTAATGAAGCACCTCTAACAATCTTTGCCATAGAAACCTTTGTTATGCCATCCTTTGTTACCGGTTGCCAAGGCATCGATAGCAACAGTTACTACGATTTTTGTAAGCAAAAAACGCCGCGGAGAAGTTTTTGAATGCGTAGAAAAGGTATTTAGTCTGAATAACTAGACAATTAGTTTTGCTAACCATTTCAAACCATTAAAAATCATGAAAGTTCAACTGGATAGTAAAATTGTCATAGAAGTCGGTGAAAAATGTTGCTAAGTGTTCAATATCCAATTACATAGGTTAAAATTTACGAAGCGATGAAAAAATGACAAGCAACCATTGCTCGCTAAAGAATTGCTCAAAAAATTTAGATTTCTGGCCTCGCTTATAGATTATTATACGCGGAATTGCGTAAATTATACGGAGTGGAACGGTTTTCATTCGCTCTGCGAAAGAAATGCAAGAATTTATTCGCATGAATAAGGACTGGCGTGAACATTAAATTAATTATTTATTCAATGTAGGTAAGCGTAGGAATTATTGTATCATCAAAGACCATTCAAAGGGATATTCTTTATAATTCAAATCGCATTTAATTGCGGAATTCCTTAAATTTCCAATGGTCTCCTGGCAAACTGAGAGAATTACAGGACGTTGAGCATTTTCAAGTGTAAAAAGATTCGTCAGCACAAAAGAAATGTCTCATCCCATACCGATTGATGCCGTTACACAATTTAAGATTGGCCCCGTAAACACTCTACCAGTATCACTTACTAAACCCATTTCTGTCCGCCATTCTAATTTCTGTCTGTTCGAAGTTCTGAGATTGGGGTCTGAAATACCCCAACAATACCCAATACTGATCCCGTACTGTTCGGAATTCTAACCCCAACAAATTCACCTTTTACTGTCCGCCAATATAAGATTGGGGTCTAGAACACCCCACCAGTATCCCACACTGATCTCATCGATACCACATAAGAAATCATTTCACTCACATCAAAAGTCCACTGAGGAAACAAAATGTATGCAAAATGATAAATCTCAATAAGACTTCAAATGGATATACGGACATTCCCGTTTGGAAACTGTTAGACAATCACCAAATATGATGTAATAATGATAATCGTGTTTATCCAGGGAGAGATTTAGACTAAAAATCTTTCCTTTAATCATCGATTATTACAGAATAATTAATTTAAAGAGAATAGTACGAGAAACAAATCAGAAGAATCGTAGATGTAAAAAATATAAAAAATCATCCACCGCAGGAAAACACCCCCGAAGGAGTGAAAAAAAAGTCTACTGTTAGTATTAACTAAAATATGAGAGAAAAGAACATGAAGAAATGAAGATATACACTGCCAGTAAATTCTTGGATGTGATACATCGATATAAATATGACTCATATCCCAACATATGAAATGATGAGGACACGTTTTTCTTGGGGGATAAGAAGCAGTTGGCATCGATAATATGAAACAGAGCCTTTGGTAAGGGAGCGAAGAAGTCTCCGTGATGGTGGGAGAATTGAAGATGGATGTTTCGGAAGAATCCAAAGTTCCGATTTGATCGAATCGTCTCTTCAAATGAATCATTGAATATTTATTATTAAATATGCTGCAAATATATTTCTTCCGAATGAGCAGCTCCAAGCAATGTCCACGAATAACTTAATCCTAACCCCAATTCCTCGCACCAGACGTTACACATGAAAATTTCCGACCCCTCTGTTTATAAAAGAACATTTGGCGATATCTGTGCTGTACCCCATTTATATATGCGAACAAAACTTAGACCAATTTGCCTGCGGAGATCAGGGAGAGATTTAATAATAATTTTCAGATTCTTGGTTGAATTAAAAGCCGTGTTTATAAGTAAATATCATTCATTCATAAGTGTTCTACCTTTCGGTAAGTTCGGCACAATCAAAAATCCCTATTAATAGCCATCTCCTTCATATCCTTATATTTATCCCCACCCCTTATTTCATCCAACATCTTCTGTCTTCCCTTCTGCCTTTTCCCCTGAATCCTACCCTCAATTACAACCTTTACCAATCCCTCTCCCCTCAATATTTGGCCCACCCATTTCTTCTGACGATGCTTAATCACTTAAATTCAAGCCCTCTCCTCCCCAACCATCTCTCACACTTTCGTGTTTGTTTTCCTATCAACCCAACTAACTTTTTACATTCTACGCCACACCCACATCTCGAAGGCCTCCAATCGCTTGACTTCTTCCTTTCTCAAGGTCCACGTTTCGCACCCATAGAGCAACACACTCCAGACCAGGGATTTTACCACTCTTTTCCTGATTCCTTTATCAAGACCTTTGGTTATCAATTCCCTTCGCTTCAGAAAGGCTTCCTTCGCTAAGGCTATTCTTTTACGAACCTCATCTTTACATCTTCCGTCCCAAGAGAGAGTACTTCCCAAATAAGAAAATTTATCTACCTGCTCTAGGTTTTCCTCATCCACCCTAATGGTTAACTTAGCTTTCTTTCCTTTAGTAAACCTCAAAACTTTAGTTTTACTTACATTAATTTTCATACCAAACTCCCTTGCTTTATCGTTAAGAGCATTTACTAAAGTTTGCAAACCCTTTACGAAATCACACACAATAGCTTTATCATCTGCATACCTTACAGACTTCACTACTTTCCCACCAACCTTCACTCCCTTGTCTATTTCTTCCCAGGCTTCTTGCACCATTTCCTCTGCATATATATTAAAAAGCGTTGGTGACATAGGACACCCTTTTCTTACCCCCTACCCAATTCAGCCCAATCCGATTCCCTATCAGCTATCCTTACGCAGGATGTTTTATTCAGATACAAATTTTGAATTAAACGTCTATCTTTCCAGTCTAACCCATATTTCTTTAATATCCCCATCAGTTTTGGCCGCTGGACTCTATCAAAAGCCTTTTCAAAATCTACAAAACATACACATAAGTCCCTCTTAAATTCCAGGCTTCATTCCGCAAGTACTCTCATCACCCCAATTGCATCCCTCGTTCCTTTTCCTCTCTGAAAACCAAACTGGTCTTCTCCGATTAGCCCTTTAATTTTTTCCTCGACCCGTCTATTCAAAACCCTCAGAAGTACTTTTGCCGCATGAGAGATTAGGCTAATTGTACGATAATCCCGACATTCTGTAGCCTTGTTTTTTTTCTGTAAAGGAATCAAGATAGTTTTGGTAAAATCCTCTGGCCATTGCCCTTCATCATAAATTTTCCTAATTAAATCATAGAAACATTTCTTGGCCTTATCCCCCAGGTTCTTAAGGAACTCCACTGGGATCTCGTCAACCCCCGTTGCTTTATTCCCTTTCATATCCCGCAATGCCTGTTCTATTTCACGATCGAGTACCCCAGGTCCAAGATCGTCTTCTTCAACTTCTTCCTCAGTTTCTATTTCTATGCTGGTAGGTTTCATGTTTTTCCCATATAATTCCTCAACGTATTCCTTTCATCGTCCCCTTATGGTGACTGGATCCCTTAATAGACGTCCCTTACTTTCTTTAACCGTCACCATTCTATTACCAATTCTATTCCCCGTCAGTTGCTTTACTTTACTATACATTAGGTCGGCCCTCCCGCTTTCCACCAGCTTTTTTATTTCTTTACACTGCCCCTTCCACCACTGTTCCCTAGCCTTATTAGTTTCCCTTCTTAGTTCGTTGTTTAGTACTCTGTACATTCTGCGCCCATGGTCAGTGTTGACTCTTTTCCTTTTCCTTCTTTCCTCCATTTTATTTAACATTTCTACAGTTACCCATGGTTTTCTAATTTTAGTTTGTTTAACCCTCCCAACAGTTTTTTGAGCACAGCCTTTCACACAAATTGTAAGCTTTTTCCATTCCTTGTTAGTGGTTAGTTCCCTCCCCTTACTATCAAGAGCCTTGCTGACCGACTCTTGAAATTCTTTAGACTTCCCACCCCTTAGAGCTTGTAAATTCCATTTGGGTGTACGTTTTGGTCTAATGATCTTTTTAAACTTAAGCTCGGTTTTCATCATGACCAGGTTATGATCCGAGTCGACATCAGCACCAGGAAAACTTCGCGAGTTTTTAACACTATTTCTAAACCTCTTTCTTACCAAAATGTGATAAATTTGGTACCTATCTGTATCCCCGGGCTTTTTCCATGCGTACCTTCGTCTGTTGTGGTGCTGAAAGAGTGTGTTTGTGATGCAGAGATTATTTCTTTTGCAAAAGTCGATCAGTTTCTGTCCTCTGTCGTTCCTTTTCCCTAAACCGAATTCTCCCGCCTCTTCCCCATCTTTGCCTTGCCCGACTACCGCGTTCCAGTCTCCCATAACAACGAGATTCTTATTGCCCTTAACCCTTCCTATAACCTCCCTTATTTGTGCATAGACCATATCTACATCATCCTCACTGTAATCACTATCACCTGAACTATTACCGTGTTTACTGGTTCAGACTTTACTTCTACCGACATAACCCGATCGCTTATTAGCTCGGTGGCTATCACGAATTCTCCCGCTTTCTTATCCAACACTACAGTTAGTAGTAGTTAGGCTAGTATTTCCCCCACTGAAAATGACTCTAACATCATCGCTCCAGAAGTCTCCCTCGTCTTTCCACCGCACTCCGCATAACCCTAGTACATTTATGTTGGACCTCTTCATTTCTAACTTTACGTTTTCCAATTTCCCTTTCCTGAGCATTGTCCTAACATTCCATGTCCCCACCCTCGTTTCCATCTTCTCTCTTCTTTTGTTGTCGTTCCTTCTGTAAGGGTTTCGTGGAATGACGACCGAGATGGCCTTACTCCCATCACTGTCGGGCATGACACTCATCCTAGAAGGCTGAGTCCCTTTGCCAGTACCAATATTATTTTGTTTGTGCATCATAACATGGTATATGTAGTCGAGGTGGTCTCCCGTTGCCTTGCTCAACGGTGTTTTTACCGTGACACCAACACTCATTATGGCCGCCCCACTGGGGAACAGACGCCTTTGCAGCCGCCTCACTGAGGTACAGATGCTGCGTGGACTACCTTTCGTCTGGCCCCTACCTATTGATCTTTCTGGCATGGGTGACCCTACCAGGAACTATGTTCCAGCCAGTCTAGCTCTTTAGGTCAACACGCAAGCCCTTCCATCACGACAAGGTTGTAGTCCAGGGGAGGGAAGTAAATATCATCATTCATTAATGAATTTTTAATAAAATTGATTAATTATTGTATAGTTTATTCACTATATTTAAAATGTTAACAAATAAGTGATTTCAGTATGTCTTACATAAATTCTGTAAGTTTCGGAATGAACAATGTATATACATAAAATGCATATGTATCAATCAAAATATGAACACATTTCTCGTAATTTTGTAATATTAAATGTATAGTTGACCTAATAATGTGATGTTGGTGTATGTTAGTTGATAATAGACCAGATGAGTAAAAAATCCATGGTAAACAAACTTTTACTAGACCACTAATTTATTTAATACCTGACCCAGGTTCGTAGCGTCGCTACATCATCAGGTGACCGAATCGGTATCGTTAACCAGATGAGTGTTAGTTAGTAAATAGACCAGATGAGTGTTGATACTTGTTTTATCTTTCATAATATATTACTATGACGAGACATCAGTTCACTTTCAGTGTTTTTGTCTGAACTGTGAACCTTTTATGTCAATAAAATACCATTACTATACCAGTGTTTTATTCCCTCAGCTTCTGATCCCCTTGCAATATCGCGCGGTTCCATTATTCTGCCTCTAGGCTTCTTAACTCTATATACCGATGTCTACAACTCGATTTACTCGCCGCATTTTCCCAACGTTTACCAAAAATTCGAACTTTACACTCTTCCAATTATCGCCCAACATAATTCACGGAACGGCAAAGGAAATTACGAAGGCTGAAAGAATTGATTTTTTTATTTACTTTTTTATTTAAACCCCTTTTTTCACAAAGGGTTCCACAAAATTCTCAACAATACTGAGAATTGCGCGGATCTTTGTTGACTAAACTGATTGATCAGGTAGCAAACTATCTTAGCGCACATTTGAACCGAGAGTGTAACGCGCGCTATGGTGGGCACATCTCGACCGCAGCGCTGCCAAGCGAAGGGTTGGGCCAATTTCGCCCCGGTATAAAGTCATTCATATTGGTCCCATTTCCATTGATGGGAAAAATTTACCGAACGCCATTTCGATGCTCATTTTCATGTCTCTTTCGATGATGTATTAAGATCAATGCGCTATAAAATATTAATGATGATGGATCATATGAACAGATTCTTGATCTTATTGAGCCGAAGTTACCAATAAATTTATGAAATAGGACCTCAAGATACCGGCAAAATCTCGAAATTCGAGAGAGATATTTCCACGGCCTTTTTTCTCTCGCACCGCATGTTTCTCGCTATGGAACGCGGTCGATGCAAATTCTATTCTTATCTCCACGAGACATTTAAATAAGTAATCCTGCATAAACTGAAATATATATATATACGACACATCATTATGTAAATAAAAACAAACGAAGGTTCGTTAACTCTCGTAACATTTCCTCTTGCTATGGCACTTGTAGTAATCTCGATTAGAATAAGTCATTCTCTTGCGAAAAATCCGTGATTCAACCGTAAAATAAGAGAATTACGAATTTTAATCGCTTCTCTCTGCTCCTCTTCCTTTAGATTTTAGATTTAGATATATACCCCGCGAGCCGCCAGAGGCGTTTGGCAGGGGGTGTAATACACCACCATTATTCATTCATCCCTATTAGCATCTCTAACAGCCTGGGGAAAAAACGACCAACAGTAATTATCCGTCCTTGCGATTACTTCCCTATAACGCTTCGTCGATACCTCTCGGAGATCGCGTTCGCTCCTTATTGGCACTAATATTTCACTTACTTCGTCTATAAATTCTGAACGAATGAACTTTTCGAAAAGTTTCCGACGATATTCAGATCTTCTCATCTGTAGTGAATTCCAACCGAGGGACTCTATCATTGCCATAACGCTGCTATCAAACCTGAAATCCCCGCAGACGAATCGGGCTGCTCTACGCTGGACCATCTCTAAATCTGAGACTAAACCTACTCCTCCCAGGCCGCACAGCAGTATTCTAGATTTGGCCGAATAAGAGAAGCTATTTCTTTGACTCTCGATGAGCATCCTCTCAACGTAGTTAATCTTTGCATTCTATTCGCTTTTCCTATCGCATCTCGAATATGATCTATAAAAGATAAGTTACTGCTAAACGTGACTTATCTTCTATTAGTTATCTTCACTTCGCCCGCGTCACTCTGTCCCGCTCAGCTCAGCGCCGCTTCGCATCGATAAGTCGTCGCTAACAGCTTTTGAGGATGAAGTGTTTCGGTAAAACGTCTTTTGTTCCAGCCATGAGAAAAGAGGTCTGCACGGGCCGGGCTCGGGGTCGATTTTGTAATTTGTCAACAGGAGTTATCGGTCGAGAAATCGGCCATCTTTAGAAATTAGTCGATCGAAATCTATTTTTGCGATTTTGTAAACGTTGCTCTCACTGTCGAGTGAGAATTTAGGTGATAACTGTCGCTATATTTGTCGATTTTCATTTATAAGGCGAGAACTGCGGTGACAAGTGAGAAGTGGAGGCAGACGGACGTAGAATTAATTAAAGAATCTTAATATTGACGTAAAATACATCTTTCAAATCGAAATTACGAAAACTATGACAAAATAAACGAAAATTTTCGTCGTAGTGACAATGGCAAGAAGTGGATGTAGACGTGTAAAATTTCGTATCTCCCTATTCCAATACATTGTTTTTTCTTGATTTTGCGTCTTTGATACAGATTTATCAATATAATCGATATGAGAAGGCGTGACTTCGTGGAAAGCCATTTGCAGAATGAAAACACTTCGTACTTTTCCACAGAAAATTTTTCTGTGGAAACATACGCTTTTCTGTGGAAAAGTACGAAGTGTTTTCATTCTGCAGATTTATCAAGGTTTGATCGAGTAAGTCGAACGTTTTGGAACAGAAAATGTAGTTTGAGCAATGTAAAACACGAAGAAAGTTTGTTATTTTCGCGTTTACAAACATTCTATACCTAATTAATAAGCAGTGCCTGTTTCAATGGTGAATTGCTGTGCATTTTGCTGTCAGAACACTTGCCCCCACAACATGTTCCGAAACTATATAGAATCTATGGATCTTCCTCAATTTTATTATTCCATTCATTATCTAAACTCTATGAATCAGAACGAACGTCAGTATTAACACTAAAAGGACGGAGGTGGTCATTTGACCACTTTTCAGAGTTTGACATCAAATTTTTTTTCGTAAAATACCTCAGATTTTTTAAAAACTTTTTTACTTTGTTTATTACCATCCCAAAGTTTGTTTTAAGTATTAGAATATTTTTCTTCACTTTTAGGTTAAATTTTATATCAAAATATACCTAAAAGGACGGGAGGTGGTCATTGGAGCACGTACTTCTAAAATTCGTAATTAAATACCTTTATTATTTTCATAGACCTGAATTTTGCATAACTTCTAAGTTTGACCATTACACAAATGCTGATAAGGTGTTTTACCTCGTATTTAGTTTAAATTTCAATTAATTAAACAAAATGTAGACCGATGTCCTAAATCTGCAGAATTTCATATTCTAGAATATTTTATCTATTCATACTAGACCAATGAAACTCATATATTCGGAATAAGTGGAAAAAAGTTCGAATTGTTGATAAAAGTCAGTCACGTCACGCCAAGATTGTTATGCCATCTGACGGAAACCATATAAAACCACTCGTTCCACGGAACCACGGAAAAACCTTCATCAAATACGATGGAGGTTGACGAGGCGGAAGAATTTTTCGAATTTCATCGTGAAAATTTCCAATCTGTAGTTTTCGTCAATGCCAAATCGTTCTATAACATTTAAAAATTCATAAAAAAATTTTTAGCAGGGTTATATTACTAATATTAACATATTAGTTCAATCACTATAAAATGTTATTCCAATAAACGAAACGGAATCAGGCGTAACTTTGTAGCAGTTATTAATAATATCAAAATCAATATTGAGAAAACTTTTACTAGACCACAGAGAAGGTACACAAGCGACCATGGTTTCGCAGCATGGCTGCATCATCAGGCAAAAGGATAGGAAAAAACAGAATATATACAAAAATGACAAACCAGTTGGTGAATCAGAAGGCAGTAAAGGTGGGAAGGGAGGGGGGGAGGAAGAAGGTGTAAGTTGAGGTGGGGGAGGGAAAGGAGACCAAGGAAAGAATTCAAGTCCAACGAAACAAAAACAGGGGATCAGCAAGATACAAAGTAGCACATTAAATGAAAAGGGTAGGGGTGGAGGGGGTGAGGTGGGAAAGGATAGTTTTCAAAATGGGAGAGGGATTGGGAAAAAGTTATTCATTGACAATGTTCGAGGAAGAACCTCTCAGGATTTCAACCGTCTCTAAGGCGTCTATTTTAGCACTCCGGTCACACTCGTGCAACACAGTCATGTCGAACTCACTCAAATGTCCTTTTTCTAATAAATGCTTGCTGAAATGGGAAGCGGATGGGTTTTGATGGACATAGGCACGTTCATGTTCTTGCAATCTAGTCTGAAAACATCTCGCGGTTTTCCCCACATAAAAGGCATCAATCATCACAATTAAGACGATACACCCCACTCCTCTTGAGTATGTCGATGGAATCTTTACAATTCACTAATAAATCTTTCAGCTTAGGACCTGTCTTGAATGCGTACTGGAATTTATCTTTAACACTGTTGGAAATAAAATAAGAACTATCACCAAAGTAAATAAGGGAACACCATTTCTTATCACTACATTTAATCACACGGAATATTCCGTTGAGGGCCAATTTCTTATATTTCTTGCCTATTATATTGTCTATGATGTTGGGGTTGAAGCCATATCTAAGCGCAATATGTTTTATGATGTTCACATCAGTATTGAAATTGGCTGTTGACAGTTGAACTGTTAATAAGCGGTGAACCATGCTATGGTAAGCAGCCAACTTGTGGGAGAGAGGATGAAAGGAATCATTGCTAATGGTACAGTAAGTATACCATGGTTTCCTATAAATAGAGAACTCATGTCTCCTGTTAACAATCGAAATATTGAGATCCAGATAAGGGAGAATACCATTGTTGCTCTTTTCTAACGCGAAATTAATGGAGTGATGGACAGAATTTAGGAAATTGAAAAAACTGTCTAGGGTGCTCTCAGTCCCAGTCCATAAGCAAATGATGCCATCACGTATCGGAACCAGTATAGGATTTGATTATTCCACACTGATTTACCACATGAGTAGTAAATCACCAATATGGTAAAGTTCCAATTTTCCTCAAGAGATGGCACTAGTATCGAAGTTAAAAAACAAAAGTTCCAATTTTCCTCAAGAGATGGATTTAGTGGCGAAGTTTATAAACCAAAGTTCACATTTTCCTCGAGAGATGGCACTAGTGGCGAAGTTTATAAACAAAAGTTCCAAATTTCCTCAAAAGATGGCAATAGTGGCGAAGTTTATAAACAGAAGTTCAGATTTCCCTCAATAGATGGCATTAGTGGCGAAGTTTATAACCAATAGTTCCTATTTCTCTCAAGAGATGGCACTAGTGTCGAAGCTTAAAAACAAAAGTTCCAATTTTGCTCAAGAGATGGCATTAGTGTCGAAGTTTATAACCAAAGGTTCCTATTTCCCTCAAGAGATGGCAATAGTGTCGAAGCTTATAAACAAAAGTTCCAATTTTCCTCAGGAGATGGCATTAGTGTCGAAGTTTTTTAAACGAAAGTTCCAATTTTCCTCGGAAGTTTTAAAATATAGCGTTAATGTAAAAGTTTAATTTAAAAAGTTCGATCAGTAAATAGACCTTTGCATTTTCGATGTATTCATGGGAATCGAATCTTTTTCGAGACGTTTACTTCCAAAATATATCAATAATTAATACAATATCAATAAACAATATAACAATTAATTGATAAAAGTAAATAATTTAATACAAATAACTTTTTTATTTAAAAAAAAGGAAACGTATGAATTATGTCGATCTTATCAAAGGCGTACTTCAGCGATGGAGAACTATATTAATTTTTTTCTTCGTAACTTTCCTACGTAGAAACATGGTTTTTAACACAGTTTGTAGTCAATTATTAGCAATAGTATGTTGAAGGCGAAGGATCTGTTCCGTGGAGCTATAGTTCCTGCGAAAACGCATCTGTTCAGGAATTAGAATCTTTACTGCTTGAATGTAAGAAATGAGACATTCATTGATCAATTTTTCGTATATTTTTCCGATGCACGAAAGTAAAAGAAATCGGTCTGTGATTATTAGGGTTTGTAGGGGATTCCTTGGCTAAGGGATGAAGATTACTTTACTGGATTTCCAAGCTGTGGGGAAATAAGGGAGTAAAAGACAGCAGTTAAAGATATTGACAAAAATTTCTTGGGCGGGAGGAGAATTAATGACGTCTTTAAGCATTTGATTATCAATTTGACCGTATCAAGTCCGGGCGCAGAGTGCGATTTTGAATTTTCAACCACTTTGACTATTTCATTAGGAGTGACCGGGGGGACGTAGGAATTGGCGGTGAACGAGAGGTTAATTCGGGCTTTGCGGACTATTTTTTCAAAAGGAGATTTAAGGGAATTGATTGTACTTGACGCGTGGGCATCAGCCAGAATAGTGGATTTCGTACTCGGATCGAAGTGCAATTTTCCGTCTTTTTCAAGTGGAGGCGGGAATTTTGTAGGATTTTTTAGTCTTTTCGCAAATTTCCACACTGAATTATCCTTGAAACTTAGATTTTCTATGCGTCGGGCCCAAGAATCATTTTTCCATTTTTTCAAAATTGATTTTATCTCCTTTTGGAGCGATTTATATTCTGAAAAATCGAAGGGGTTGCGATATTATTTCCATTTCCGTAGAAGAAAATTTTTGCGTGTGATTTTTCTACGGAGAGCAATTGGCAGTCTAAATGGTCTATCGTCAGTAATGTTGCACTGATAATTGCGCGTGGCTCAGTTGCACGCGGAGCGTAGGAAATCAGTTACGAGTTCAATTTGTCGATCTATTTTTTCGGGCGATGGTGCGTCAATGAGAGGGATGAGATGATTGAAGTCAGAGACAAAGTTGCTGTATTTATCCCAGTTGATACTGGTTTTTGATGGGTTGAAAAACAAGGAGGAGTGAGTCAGAGAAAGATCGAAGGTAATGGGAAGGTGATCAGACGAAAGGGCGTTAAGCGCTTGGACGGAGAGGTGTAGATTGTAATTTTCAGTGACAACGAATTCGAGAATATCTGAAGAATTGGTTGTAATGTGAGTAGGTTCAGATGGAGAGTGAATTTTTAGAATATTTTTTGTCGAAAAATTACGAAGTTTAAGAGCGTTATTATTTTTGAGTGAGCCCCAGTCACTGTGCTTCGCATTCCAATCACCTACGAAAAATGAAGTGTTGTCAGTATTGAAGAGAGCAGCGAGATAATCGGGATTAAACGAATTGATACGGCCATAGAATCTTACCCGAGGGTCTTTGATTGAGTGGAGGTGGGTGCCAAGGCGACGGATTGGCGTAGTTTTACATTGGATTATAGTTTTCGTCTGAATGAGTGAGTGGAGGGGGAAGAGGAGGGGAGGTTACCATGACGACGGAGAGCGGTGTACAACGATACGGGAAGAAACAAAAGAGTAGCGACGGGTTATTCGAATCGGAAACAGATGAACGCAGAATATTGGAGTTACGTGAGTGATAAGAGGTGTGTTGAAAACAGAAGAACGACGATATTGGACATAGAATAACGTATTCGTTGGAAGTCAAGGGCGTGTAGTAAAAGAAAGGGAAAAAAAGAGAAAGACGATATTTTTATTTCAAATACATCAAATGAAGTGAGAATATGTTTGATGATGCTATACTTGAGGAGGGGTAAAAACAAAAGAAAAACGATATGACGATGCAAATTTAATCAAGTGAACTCCGAATAGCTCCTTATCCTGCGCTACCCCGAGATTTACGTAAATAAATAAAGTAATGAAACATAAAATTAGGTTATTAAAAGGAAAAATATATAAATATTGACATTCATACTCATACTCCTCGAAAAAACACAAGGGAACATTCGAGAAGTAATTCGAAACTTACACCCTGAAAATAGAGATTGAGATTACGTTTGAGGGACAAACAGGTTGATAAAACGCTCAGTTAGATCTGGTGCATGCGACTGTTTTGAGGGTGTGAATGCAAAGCTTGGCTCGTGAATATTTCATTTGAGAAATTCACAGGGTACAGTTCGAAGGAGACTTTAGTTTGGATTTCATAAGATACAGATGGACAGCCGAAAATTTTTTCACAGTCCGCTAATAGCTCGAGGCCTCTATCGGGAAAACGTAAGTTAATGTCTACCTATGTAGTTTTTTGTAAAATGACCATTATTAGTTGCATAAATTAGGATTGTATTATTTTAAGGCTGTTATCGGAGGGCACATCTCAAGATGAGTTAGCGACAATTGCAAAGTTACTTGTTCCTTTATTAAGCATTCTGGACGAATAAAAGTCTGTACAGTAGGCTCTTCATAACTCGGGATGATATAAAATATACCGAACCATATTTTATAATTACCCGTAAATTTTCTGTATAGTTACGAAAATAATTCAATAACCGGGTTTCCGTAGAAATTTGTAAAAGTACTGGAGCAATACCATGGATGATGTTATTAATAATATACCATTTTGGAAGCAAATCAGTCAGCTGAAAGGTATTGTGCGCGTAAGTTACGCACATATTTATCGTAACTGTGACTTGATGACTTGAAATAAATTTAAGAAACTTTTAAACTGTGACTTAAATTCTTCAGCTTCCTTTTCGATGCAGCCAATTTTTTCTCTTGTGATAGAATCCTACGAATCTCATATCTGGTTATGCAATGCCCATTCAAAATTTCATTCTTGGAAAATATTTGTTTCCTTTGAACACTCAGTGCGTAAGATTGGGTTTTGTATCATCTCTCTGCTGGTTAAACCACCTATCACTTAGTCTAAATAATTGTTAGATGACGTTTTAATTTTTTCCACCTTGGTATACAACTTGATTTCTGCAAATTCAATTATAATATCAACTATAATCAAGAGTCTACAGAATATTTTAATGCAGCCGAATTTGTACTCTCCGGTACGTGATGCATTCAATTGAATACTTGGCTAATACATAAATAACGAAATATGGCTTAAATGTAAGCCTACCAGAATATTTCATCTGATATAAATGATTTTTTGTTTCTTAGAAGAGGAGATAATTTTAAAAGCAAAGGATGAAGTCATTAAGCTGCTGATGATATAGTCTAATAACGAAAGTTGTTCAAATAAGGATGGGTGCACCAATGTGGTGATTTATTCAAAAACAAAAGTTCCAATTTTCCTCAAGAGATGGCATTAGTGGCGAAGTTTATAAACAAAAGTTCCAATTTTCCTCAAGAGATGGCATTAGTGGCGAAGTTTATAAACAAAAGTTCAAATTTCCCTCAAGAGATGGCATTAGTGTCGAAGTTTATAGACCAAAGTTCCAATTTTCCTCAAGAGATGGCATTAGTGGCGAAATTTTCCTCGTAAGTTTTAAAATATAGCGTTAATGTAAAAGTTTAAGTTAAAAAGTTCGATCAGTAAATAGACCTTTGCCATTTTCGATGTATTCATGGGAATCGAATCTTTTTCGAGACTTCTAAAATATATCAATAATTGTTACAATATCAATAAACAATATAACAATTAATTGATAAAAGTAAATAATTTAATACAAATAACTTTTTTACTTAAAAAAAGGAAACGTATGAATTATGTCGATGTTATCAAATGCGTACTTCAGCGATTGAAAACTATACTAATTTTTTTCTTCGTAACTTTGCTACGTAGAAACATGGTTTTTAACACAGTTTGTAGTCAATTTTATGCACTAACTTCCTATTTATTTATTTCTTCCAAGTATTTTCAATTGCACTTGCAGCGATACAAAACGAAAATTGAGTACGTAACTAGCAGAATGGTGACGTCACATTGTATTTAATCATCTAATTTCTCCAATACATTGCAACTTGTGGCAATGATATTTACATCAAATTGTATCATAATCTACCCTTTATACATGAGTAATTTTTTCCAGCAATTCGTCATTTTTTTGATGATCATTTTTACACTTAATCTATCGGCTTTATAATCCGGAAGTTGTGTTTAAAAAAGAAAATACCGACATCTCTCATTCCTGTTATCGTCTCTGATGCTCCCACTAAGTCATACGCCATTGCCAGACAAGAAGCGATTATTAATATATATATGAATTATTATATATCCTCTTCCTATCGAAGGAATCTTTATATATTTTTTTCTCTATTATCAAATCTCAAATGAAGTCAAATTGTCACGATCTCCGTGTATTGTCCATACCGAGATCGATAGCCATAATTGAATTGACATTCGATACATTAAATGTGCTATATAATACACTTCGACACTAATGCCATCTCTTGAGGAAACTTGGAACTTTTGTTTATAAACTTTGTCACTAATATCATCTCTTGAGGAATATTGGAACTTTTGTTTTTACAATCTTCGCCGCTAATTCCATCTCTCGAGGAAAATTGGTACTTTCGTTATTAAACATTTACATCTGCATCTCCAGAAAAATGTGAACTTTTTTTAACTGAGAAATAAAAATTTCCCTAAGTAAACTGTAACATTACCATAAGTTGAGATATAATTCAGTATCATACTTATACTATATTAAGCAAAAGTCTACTTTACCTAGGAAGGCGGATTAAAAAAATAAATGTTAACTTATTTAACCAAATACCTTTTTATATTTATAATAATTAAAGAAATGTTTAAACATTCATGTTCCAATATTGCATTAACTTTGATATTTTTCCTAATTATAAGTAACCTAACAGTTTCGAACTTTTGGAGTATGTAAAAAGGGTTTATCATATTGATTTTTAATAACGAAGTCACTCTATGTTTCAAATGCCGTAGGAAAATAATGAAAATTAATTTCATTCCTTTCGAAAAAAGTCAAAATATAGCGCATAAATAATTTTTCGATTTATTTTATGAAACTTCCAGTTTAGCAGTTTTCGACTATGACATACGATTAGTAATATTTGCATTATTGTAAAATTAATCCTTATCACTGTCACCAACCTGTAAAAGTAAAATTTAAAATAATGTTTTTGAATCGAGTATAGTTAAGTATAATTTAGAAATGATATAAGGTCTTTATGCGCTTCACTCACCACCCAGTAGGTTTTCAGTCGAACCTTTATAGCCCAGTCAATCTCAACGATCGAATGGTCACGGCCTACTTGAGGGTTCAACTGACTGTACTCCATCCTAAAAGTTTTGAAAAAAAAATTTTAAAATAATACTAGGGAATAACTCAAAAGTATATATACTGATATTTACTCAGATTTCTGTTTAAACTGTTAATACTTTACTGTATTTCTTCTTAGAGGAAATCATTTCAAACAGGAAGAATAACTCCAAAACCTTGAAACGGAAGAATGAAGCAAAGTCACACCAAGTGCTCAATGACAAAGCGTAGGAGTAAATGAGAAAGTTCCCCTCATTTAGTTCTATTTAAATTATTTACCCCCACTACCGCTTCATTACAAACGTTTCTTCCTATTCAAGCATAATGTCAACGCGTTAGGGGGAGTATAAACGCTACCCCTAGTTTCCTTACTCTAACTCATCCCCTAGGTAAATTTTCTCACCAGCTCATTATAAGGTATTCTTTTACATCATTTCCATGAGATTCTGTTTCGAGGAGAGCATTTGAGAAGTACTGCATAATCAGTGGATTCTAGGAGTGCGTGCGTGTTGAAAGATTATTTCAAAAGAGAATCCCTTATTCCACTTAATCATTTCTATCGGTGAATAAGTTTATCCATAAGAGCCCGAGATCCATCATCTTTGCACTTGCGTGAATTTTTAAAAATGAGTTAAATAATTCAGAAGAACTGTTCACAAATTTTCAACATAAAATGAGCGTACTATCTCTAGTAATTCAGCATTCTTTCTCGTTTTTCATAACCTTGCTGATTGTAAAAATGCAAAATTACTTTCAAGTATTCTAAAATTCATACCAATAAGTCTGCGTACTCTTGTGAAAAAGCAAAAAATATTTTAAACAGAGTAGATAAATTGACAATTTTTGTGAATCTGAAAGTGGTGAGATGGAGGATGAAAAAACTAGTATTGAAAATATTTTCAACTAAATAAAAAGTGTCCGTTAAAACCTATGTAAGCATTACTTGCTCTAGAAAATAATATTTTCAAGCTGATAGGAATAAAATTATGGAAAACTTTTGATGAAATTTTATAAGAAGGAAAATTAAAGATTACGACAAGGAAATGAAAAAGAATATTTTGGAAACATGCAATTCTTAAATAAGCAATTCTAGCATTCAGTTAATCAATTGATAATTAATTTTTAAAGAAGTGTGAACATTTTTATAATTATCTCTAAAAATGCGGCGGGGAAAGTACTAGCGGGCGGGGGTAAGCGGCGGGGCAAGCGGTGACGCGCGAGGGAGCTTTTAAAATTGCTGGGAATTGGGAATCTTTTAAAATTGGGAATTGCTTTTAAACATTGTTTTTAGTAGAATGACCTTGAAACGCGCTAGGATAGACTTTTTGTATCTACTCATAGGGATCTAAAATATTCTCCAGCAGTAAGATAAGGATCGATTTAGACATGGGCGCCGTTATGATTTTTGTCAGCGGCGGCGTAGGGGGAAAATGAAGCCGGCGGCGGCGGCGTAACGGCGTGAACGCTGACTGCTTAATCGTCGGCGGCGGCGCGGCGTAACCGGCGGCGTGTAAAATTTCGTTCAGCAGAAAAAAGGCGAATAACTCGAATAACTGAGAGTATTTTATTATAATTATATCATCCTAATAAAGAAAATGTAGAGCTATCTTGAATGCGCAGCACAGTGGGCTAGAATCGGAAAAACCTGGCAAAAAAATCCTTTTCTTGAGTGCGGACTTTAGTACTGGCCATTCTCGAATAAATCCTGTCTATTACTAACAAATTATCTACGCTGATATCTACCTATTTAAATTCTACAGGTGGTCAAAATTGACCAAAATTCACGAATAATGCCAGGTTTACATTTTTGCCAAATTCTTCAGCCTCAAACCAAACCCAAATGAGCAGAATCATCGGGGAAAAAATCAATACAGTGTTAAATAATCAACCCTTAAGCTTAATTATGATTTTTTAAGTGATCACAGTTGAATTTTTGAATTACTGAATCACTTCCATCAGATATCTGAATATAGCTTCTGCTGGTGAAATACTTACTTCATGCAACATGTCTTTTAAGTTATATATCTTTCTCTTGTCCTCTCTCGGACCCTCCGATTTAAGTAAAACGAGCTCACATAAGACGCTGTCTGGAAATATTATATGCAGAACTTATTGAGGTATGGCAATGCGAAGTTTCAAAGTTCACACTCAAAAAATATTTCCTTATTCTTGGCCAGCATTTTTCGATTCTAGCTCGCTCTGCGCCATTAAGGGGTTAATTTGATAAGACGTTGCTTTCCTTATTTTCTCAATTTTCTTCTTCTTATAATTACTCTACATTACTTTAAGAACGTTTAAAGAGTGGTATCACAAATTGGGCACAAATAGCCAGTAGAATGTCGATCAATGGATGTACTATTGTTGCGAATTAGTTTTAACATCACATTTGCGCCACATTTTTTAAGTATGGAATCCAGGAATAGACGTTCAATTGAAATTTCCAGAAAATAAAAAATGTATGCCCTCACGCATCCATTTTATGTCATCAGATCAAATACACAAATTGTCAAATAAAGGGCAGAACCTCAGCTGATTTTTCATATGTTCTAATAAATATATACAAATCGATTATAATGTTTTAGAACTCTGGATTAGACATTTTTTTATAAATCAAAAGATGCTTCAATTATTAGGAATTGAAGGTAATCCAGGAAAATACCCTACCCTATGAAGAACCCTATGAAGAACCCTATGAAGAAAATTCTCCTATTGGAGTTAACAATTTGGTTTACATGTATGTTCAAGATTGTTTTTATCAAAGTATTCACATAAATTATGATATTTAATGAATACACATTACTTACCATTACTAAAGCCCAACGTATCTCAAACGGCCCCATGTTCATAGGAGAGATAGATGCACGTAGTAGAAATATACGCGTTGAAAGAGAGAGTTAGCCTATATTAATTTTCATATTATACCACATGGAGACACAGTAATTTAAATTTGTTCAGTGAAATTTAATTATGGTCAATTATTATCATATTTACAAGGAAAAATGAGAAAAGAAAATATTAAAAATTAAAAATTTGTAAATTCGTAGCGAATTTGTTTGTACTTGTTATTTAATACTCACTCTCATTTCAGAAACGAAGAAGTTCTTATTCTTGATATATTGCTCCCTTTTTATGATCTTTTTTCGATACCTTTAAATTTCCTGGTAAATATTCTGGGAAATTACATCCTGAAAATTTTGAAGGGAATGTCGAGAGGTTTGAGAAAAATTTCGTTCAAAAAAGTAGTTGCCTACTTTTTTGAATGCATATTAACTATTTTACACTATTTTTTTCAATTTTCGCTATACTTTATTCATTAAAAACATCCAGCGAGATAGTATTCTGAGAAAAGACTGAATTTTATTTGTGTTATTTTAAATCCCTATATTCTATTATAAACATTCGAAAACGAACAAATGCATACACGAACATATAACGTATGAAATATATTATTACATATACGTATTATGAAATATTCTACCAAGAGCTTAGCAACGAAACCAAGTTTGCAATCGTATTGCAAGTTTCATTACTGAGAAAAAGTTGTTTTACGTAATCGGTAACATTTTTCTGGCGTCAAGGAAATATATTTAAATTTTTAATTTTGATTAAAAATATATACCGCAATATTGTGTTAAAATTTTGTGATAATTAAATTAATATTTTATGAAATATCATTTTTCAAATTGAGCGCTCTGTTTGAGAGCGCGAAATAACGGGAACTTATTTATTTCTGACTGCGATAAAGTACCAAAAAGATTTTTAAAAAAATTTCTATTGCATAGTTAAACATGCAATATATCAAGCTAAAATATGATGGAACTTGTTTTTCTGTGGACATTCTTGTTTAAGTTTTATTCAACTCAAAACTCAAGTAACTATAATGGAAAGACCGACAATAAATAGCTTTTTCATTTATTTAAAATTAATAACTTTGTTTACTAATAATATATGATATAATAATTTATAATTCCTTTAAAACTTATGTCTGATAATTAGACACAAGTTTCCGCAAATTCTAAGATAAAAAACTGCTAATATGTGAAGAAAACTATGCGTTAAGTGATAGCCGCCTGAGTAAAGTGTAGCCCGCCCGGGCAAGGCACACTTGTCAAGTGAACGCCACTTTCTGGTGGGACTCACTGTACAGTGACTCCTGCCCGCTAAGTGCTCCTCGACTCCTACACCTGCACCGATTTTGCCGGCACGTGTGCAAACGGCCTAATCGTAACACGTATCGATATCTCGTATAACTCAGCGCCCTCGTGGAAAGCCCGATATGTGTTCTATTAATTCAAAGCGTAACTCTTCGAACTACTTGTCAGCATATTTTCGACTGTGGGCCTTTCCTTTTAAATCCACGCCGCGCCGCCGCCGATAAAATTTCCGGCGGCGGCTCGGCGGCGCGCCGTAGTTATTTCTTCGGCGGCGGCGGCGTGCCCGATATCGTCGGCGGCTGGCGTAATCGGCGCGGCGCCCATCTCTAGATCGATTCGTAAGCATAATGAAACATTTACGGTTTGATCACAGAGAAACTCGGAGTCAAGCTCAGAGAGAAGAAAAATTTGCTTTAGGTTCTGAGCCTTGGAATACATTTATAACTAACTCCCGAGCCTGCTACAACCATGACGAGAGTGTTACGGCCGATGAACTACCGGCCGATCCTACGAAGTGCCGATGCCCATTCATCCAATACATGCCGAATAAGCCAGATAAGTTTGGGATCAAGTACTCTGTATTAGCAGACGTGAAGTCTAAATATTACCTAAATGCATTTCCTTATTGTGGAAAAGATGATGCTAGGGGATCAAGGCAGTCTCTTGGAGAATATGTTGTGGTATGGTTGGCAGAGCCGTTCAAAAACTCCGGTATCAACATAACTTGCAACAATTACTTCTCTTCAATCAGCCTCGCTGAAAAACTAAAAAAAACAAAATCTCACTGGTTGGAACGATAAGAAAAAATAGAAGAGAATTACCTCCTTCGGTTCATCAAAGCGATGAAATGTACTCAACTAGAGTTTATGAAAATAGACTAGGCCATAGCTTGACAAATTACCAAGCAAAAAATATAAAAACTTGCTTTTAATCAGTACAATGCATCAAGACGTGATGATTTCTGACTCAGAAAAAGAAACTAGATACAGTTTTGTTTTACAACTGCAACAAAGTAGGAGTAGATATAATGGATAGCATGTGCCGGAAATATTCAACTCATTCGGCTGCAAGGAGATGGCCAGTGCATGTATTTTTTAACATATTGGACCTGGCCTCAATAAATAGCTGGGTTCTATTCAAAGAAACCACTGGGCGTAAACTCAGCCGGAAGGAGTAAATTCAAAGACTTGTATTAGAAATTATTGGAATCTTATTATAGATAGAGCTTTACTTTACAGGTTAGATGGAAGAGGAGACTTTTTAGTCTCAATCCTCAATCTCGCCTAATAAAGACCCCTAATAATAATAATAATAATAATAATAATAGAGCCACCTCCCTCATGTTCCTTTGCAATGTTGGGAATTTCATCAGGGGAAGCAAGTGCGCCAATAAGACCGCAGAAAAGAAGAAAGTGTCAGATCTCACCTGGATGTTATAACAAATCCAGTAATTTGTGCCTAAAATGTAGGAAAATATACAGTGGAATATGCTCTGTAAAAGTGGCAATGTGCAGAATCTGCGGTAAAAAAGTATGTACTCTTGGATACATAGAGTGATATTCTCTCTTATCATATATCTTAAAAATGTTAATCCACTACTTAATAAGGAATAAATATTAATTTGTAAGAACAATAGCGAAGCTTTATTATGATTTCAAACCTTACATTGTGAAGATGATGAAGTGTTACTATAATGACTTGGACTTATTGTAAACTAGCGAATGACGGAAGGAAATAACATTTTAAGAATGATGTAAGTATTAAGGTAAGTCTAAAATAAAAATCAACGTAATAAAACTAGCACCAGAGTGTATAAGCACAGAATGAGATATGAGTAAGAAAAGGCCATTCTCGATAAATGCATGATTAATTGCTAGGTTTTCCATGAAGGTCTGATCACTGCCTTCACTTTACAGCCGAAAATGCTAGTAACCCTGCTTCTTTATAGTTTATAAACTTATTCGGGATCCACAAGAGTTTCGACAAATCACATGAAACAAATCTGTGCTCAAATATCCCTTAAGTTATTTATTCTGCGAACGCATAACTCTCTGTTTAGAGATCCGTTCTTACGATTGGTAGCCCTGATTTATAAAGTTAGTACCCTTGGCATTAATTCTAATTGTTCAAGAAAGGTGATTGAAAGTAAATTTGAGATATCAGTTTGAGATTTACCTGCGAAAAACATTGAAAGAACATTTTATAATGATTAAACTAATATGTTGGCAACACTGCTAAAACATTTTTATGAATTTTTTAATGTTGTAGAACGATTTGGCATTGACGAAAACCACAGATTGGAAATTTTCACGACGAAATTCGAAAAAATTCTTCCGCCATCGTATTTGATGGAGGTTTTTCCGAGGCACGAACGAGTGGTTTTATATGGTTTCCGTCAGATTTCATTAAAATCTTGGCGTGACGTGACTGACTTTTATCAACAATTCGGACCTTTTTCCACTTATTCCGAAAATATGAGTTTCATTGGTCCAGTATGAATGGATAAAATATTCTAGAATATGAAATTCTGCAGATTTAGGACATCGGTCAACATTTTGTTTAATTAATTAAAATTTAAACAAAATACGAGGTAAAACACCTTATCAGCATTTGTGTAATGGTCAAACTTAGAAGTTATGCAATATTCAGGTCCTTGAAAATCATAAATGTATTTAATTACGAATTTTAAAAGTAGGTGGTCAAATGACCACCTCCCGTCCTTCTAGGTAGGCCGAAACTGCCGTCCTCCTAGTGTTAATGAGTTTGCCATAGAAGCGTTCAACTCCTCTAGTTTTCAATACATTTAGTTTTTAAAATATTTGACATATTTGTAGTAAGAAGCGGGCATGAATAAACTAGCCCCTGTAAGTTAGGAATTTTTCATTTTAACAGGCAGCTTGCCCCCCCCCCCCCCTAGCCCAGTGGCTGGCGACGCCATCGAGCCTTTGCATGGATAAATGTTGATCAATCGTCTCAGATTTGCAATGAAAATAAAAAAATCCATACATAAAAATTTAAATGTATAAATTGTGTAAACTAACTTAATACTTATCCAATAAAATTCAAGCAAAAATGGGAACTGCAGAAAATTTTATATGCTGAAAATGCAATTGCCTGCATAAAAATTCGCAAATTAAATACAATTTGCATTATCAGGACTAGTTACCTTAATGTTCCGAAATCATTTCAAAAATATAAATTTTGCAGCAGTAGAAACATCTCTTAGTTATATACCAATACGAGTAAAATGTAGCTTGCATACTGCAAGCAGATCGGCAATACTAATTTCATATCGGCATCATATCGGGACGTTCCACAAAAGAAAAAGAAAAAAGGATTGAAAGTATTCTGAAAATTCGCTGCAATTTAATCGTTTGGCATCGAACCCCGGTCTTCCTGGTGAACTCACTATGCAGCACAACAACAGAAGATCACCATCTATAACTATTTGCGAAAATTCAAGCAGAAATATTGGCTGCAACAGCCTCAAACGACGTCCTACTTTTCACATATATTCCTTATGTGAGAAATAGTAATGTGCTCTGGCATCGAACCCAGGAACAGCATGTTCTTATCTAAATTTTTTTCTTAAACCGAGTCTTAATATAAATCTTCTAGCAAAGAAAGAACTTCCTATTATTTCGATAAGAGCATCGAAATAAATAATTAAAACTATCTCAATGTATTTTAATAGGGGATATATTTACCGCCTGGCTTCGAACCAAGGACTTTCTGGTAATATTTTCTAAGCAGCACAACAGAAGATCGCCATTTTAATTGTGTGTGAGAATTCACGCAAACATATTGGCTGCAACTGCCTCAAACGACGTCCTACTTTTCCCTTATATTCCTTATTTGAGAAATTTTAATTTGCTCTGGCATCGAACCCAGGAACAGCATTTCGTATCTAAATGTTTTTCTTAAGCCGAGTCTTAATATACATCTTCTAGCAAAAGCAAGAACTTTCTATTATTTCGATAATTACATCAAAATAAATAATGAAAACTAACTCAATGTTTTTTACATTGGGGATATATTTACCGTCTGGCTTCGAACCCGGGTCTTTCTGGTGATACTTTCTATGCAGTACTAAAGAAGATCACCACCTTTAACCATGTGTGAAAATTCAAGAAGAAATATTGGGTGCAACTGCTTCCAATGACATCCTACTTTTCCCTTATATTCCTTATGAGAGAAAATTTAATATGCCCCGGCATCGAACCCAGGGACAGTACCGTCTTATATATACATTTTTTTTCAAAAACCTTTGTTTAATATATATCATCCATATAAGCAAGAACTTCTTATCATTTCGATAAGTGCATCAAAAAAATAATGAAAAACTACTCCCATGTAGAAAATGAAAAGCAACTTTGTAGAGTCCACAAACTTTACTATTCTCAAGCACGACCTAGGTTTCGTTACAGAGTAACATCTTCAAGTGAAAGACTAAAATTCCGGAAACAGCCCGAATATAAGCAGGAAAGGAGGGGGGAAATGAAGGGACGGAGGGTAGAGGAAAAGGAAAGGAGTAAGGGGGAAAGGGGTAAAGGTAAGGATTGGGGGAAGGGGGAAACCGCCATCAATTCCATACAATTATACAAGGTCAATACAAACGTCAAGAGGAATACCTCTTAAGAGTCATAACAAGGTCAAAATACAAAGTATACAAAAGAATGCACAACACATCTTGCAGGTTGAATGAAGGTTGTTGGCAAGCAGCAATAAATAAATAATAAATTACAAATTATATAAAAAACTTATGTTAAGGGAAACGGGAACAAAAACCCGAATAAAATGGAAAGACGCCAATACAACAAATCTACCGAGACAATTTAGTAATAAAGTTGGGGAATATCCAGTTGGGGGGAGTGGGACGGAAACAGAAACTCATTTACCACCTCGTAATTTTCAGATTTTTTAAACTTCAAAATCTCGATTTGTTCTAATACATCCCGTCTGGGGCCTTTATTTTCGACATGAAGAATGGTAGGTATGAAGGAACTATTATGATTGTTGTCCAGCAAATGTTTGGCAAAATGAGAGGATTCCCCTTCTTTTAGGAAACAGTTCTTATGTTCTTTGATCCTAGTTTTAAAGTTCCTTCCAGTATGTCCTATATAGACCCCGTTACAGTCATTACAATCGAGCTTATACACCCCACTTCTTTCTTCATTTACAATTTTTTGTAATATGTTTTGTCTTTGGGGTTGGAAATTAAATTTCGCAGTGTTACTATTATAAAATGCACCCTGAATTTACCTTTGGGGATTAGGTTTTTTATTTTTAAAGATAAAGGTCCTAAGTAGGGCAATCTCCGCCATTGTTGAACCTCGGCTTGAATAGGAGGAGTTTTGTAGATCTCTTTTTGGGCAAGAATTTTCCTTTTTCTTTTCAGTAAACTATCTACAATTTCGCTCTGGTAACCGTTATTAATCGCAATTCGTTTAAACGTATCAAGTTCTCTCTTTTTATTGAAATCAGACATTGGAATCGATAAAAAGCGATTTATCATGCTGTGGAAAGCGGCCAATTTCGTAGCAGTGTAATGTTTTGAAGTTGAACGGATTATATGATCAGTATACGAAGTTTTTCGGAAAATAGCAAAATCAAACCGTTGATTTATCACAGAAATAGTGAGGTCAAGGTAATTCAGTGACCCATTAACTTCCTTTTCACAGGTAAATTTTAAATTAGGGGATCAGGAATTCAAAAAAATTAGTAAAAGTACTTAATTGTCTGTCGGAGCCTTTCCATACACAAAACACGTCATCCACGTAACGGAACCAACACAGAACATTTTTCACTAATGGGTTGTCCGAATGTAGCATTTCCGATTCGAAATTGTAGTATGTACATAAAAATTTACGCCAGGAGCGGAGAAAGGGGAGACCCCATCGCAAGCCCATCCAGTTGTTTATAACACTTCCCATTAAACTTAAAGTAATTTTGACTAACGCACACCTCTAAGAGGGAGCATAATTCACTGATGATTTTGGGGGTACACTTGCATTCAGCAGCGTAGTTTTTGCTAGTTCCAACGTTTCTGCCGTGGGGACACTAGTAAAAAGGTTCACCACATCAAAAGAAACAAGTGTGCACTTCTTAGGTAAAACCATTTGGGACAGGGCATCGGCAAGTTCACTGGAATTTTTAATACTATATTTTGATGAAAAACTCGAAAGTTGTCTAAATAAACTGTTAATTTTGCGGGCTATCAGCTGTGACGGGGCGGAGACACTAGAAACCACAGGTCTAATAGGGAGGGAAGGTTTGTGAATTTTGGGGAGGCCGAAGAAACGAGGCACCAATGGGTTAGATTGAAATAATTTGCGTTTTTCTTGTGGTTTGAAGAACACTGAGCACGTTTCAAAAATTATATACCTGATAATAACAGACTAAAAAAATTAGACCGAACGACTGGCGGTTGCCATCCTCTGCCGCATCCCGAAATGTCATGAATTTCGAAAAGAGGTCTCAACATTGAATAAGGTACTCTACACTGCCGGAGATGATGATCGAAATCTAGAACCTTCAACTTAACTGTCACATTGTCCTAAATGAGAGTTTTCCTGGATTTCCATTTATTTTTTACCAAAGATATAAATACAAAGTTAAAAAAATAGTTATTCTCACCAATACTTGTGTAAAATGAAATGCCACTACACCAACTAATCCCAAAATGTCTACTCTAGAGTAATTAGTAAGTCAACCTTGTATAACACCAGCGCACCAATACTCTCTCAAACATTCATTCCATTCAAACAATCATGACCGGCATTCTGACCTTTTGATAAGACTAATCCTATTATTGCGAGAGCTCTCCATTGTTACCCCTTTTTTACTAAACCCCTGATAAATAATATCTATTCTAAGCTCTGCCTATTTCCAAAAGCTCATTCCTACATTTCTGATCCCTTCAAGTATACTTTGGTCACACATTTGATTCATCATTCTGAACATTCATACAATCATTCTTTCATACACGCAAAGATATAATGACGGTATACATACACCAAAGTTAAGGATCAAGCACACCGTAGAAAGTACATATGGAAATCCAAGTCTTCAAACAATGTTAAATTTTTTAATCTCTAACAAATCTTTGAAACTGTTTTGTGAAACACGGAAAATTTAAAACTCGGATGGATAAAGAACTTTCTCGCCGGAAGAACTTGTACCTACGACTAAGCAGAAAATGAAATCATTAGACCGTTTGTAAAGCTGTAGCATCTTATTTGAAGGAGTTAATGGAAACGTAGGAACATTAATTTATATCCGAACGAATTTTAATTTCCGTATAGTAATAACTAACTAACAAATTTGCGACCTGAGTTTTCAAGTTATGAAAGCTTAATTGCACGCCGTTAACTGTCACGGTGCCATTTAACCGCGTGTTCCATACCCATGAAAGTCTTAGTAGGGAAAGTCAAATACTCCGAGCCTAGTGTGTCTAAAATAATTGGAGTATTTTCTCTATTCCATGCGTAAAGTAGATCTGGCTGACTAAAGTTGCAGGTAAAGATAAAACTAATTTAATCTTCGAACGAACTTACTTTTGGCAGCGTAAGGACTAAGAAAAGTTGTATCGAATTTGCAAGTTAAGAAACCGCATTGCTGGCCGGAAAATGTAACTGACTAAGGAATGTTGTTTCGAGTTTTCAAGTTAAAATACCGCATTGCACACCGGCAAATGTACGTAGAAGAGCTGATCGAATGCACCGAGCACGAGAAATTATAATTCGAATTTCTTACCTCTTCTGCGCGTAAATTTCTGGCCGACGAAAGGTGCCCGCGAAGATTTCGAATTTTCGAAAGCGCAATAGTGGAGCAGCCTCCTAGAAAAATATTTCTGATGCAGATTGGGGATAGCCAAAAAAGAGGATAAAGTCCAACGTGAAAACTTCAGTAAAATATCTCTTTGATAAATCACGAAAAAGTCAGCTTTGATTATAATCGCATTTATCAGCCAAGATTCCGCGAAACAGTTAACATTGCGAGATTGATAATTTACCTTAGAATATTGGATGAGCAAATAATTCGTACAGCTGCGACAGCCAAGGCCATTTCGCTCTCATGGATCCCTCCGGAACTCGAACCCAGTTCCCAACGTTAGCCAAATGCGCCACCTGCTTGGCTACCCAGGAGCGCAGCAAACAAGTGTAACTGAATAGAACAAAACACTTCATTAAATTACAAAGTTTAATCGTATTGAGAGAAGAAAACCACTCATGTTCTAAGATGATGCTACAAAACGATAATAAAGAATGACCCCGAGCAGTAAAAATTAATATGAAAACGTCAATCATAATAAAATTCGATCTGGATGTTTAACAACGGATGTTACAAAATGTATTCATTATATTTTTTAAGAAGTAGGCTTACTGTTTTCCTCTCACGAATTTTCTGTTGGTTCGATAGCCTCGCCTCGGAGTTTCAGTCCGGAAGAAATGTCTTGTGACAATGAAGTGGAAGTAACTTTACGAAAGGTCGCACCTAGGTTCAGGGGCGGATCAAGGGGTGTGAGGGCCCACAGGCAAATAACTGGTGGAGGCCCACTTAAAGGCGGAGAAATCCAACATTTCCTATTTATTATAAATGGTCATGGAATTACATAAAGATTCAGTATATACATTTGATACTTGCTGTTACATAACTTCAGTTCTCTTATCACTTATGATCACATTATATTAAACTCTTTTAGAACTCCTAATTTCATAAAATTGAATAAGTACATAAATGTACATTTTCATCTCTTCTCCAGAAAACTACTCAATAATGTCAGGAACATCACATACATTTCGCACTCGCTTTGGTTTTCCGTAAAATAACTTTGTTTTTTTGTTTTATTATGTCAACGAATATTTAGAATTCTTTGTTGTTTCAAATTATACAGGTGCCTTCCGAGCCTTTTTGTTTGTAAACTCTTCAATAATATCAGAAACTTCCATTTGTCTCAATAAATCAGATTCTCTACTTAATATGGCTCTATCATTGATGTTCTCTTGAGTCGTTGTGCTCAGGCGATTTTTAATGAGTTTTAATTTTGAAAATGCGCGCTCCCCACTACAATTCGTTGTAATTATATAAATGTACTGGGGAAACTCTCGCTTGTGTCTTTATACATGAGAACAAATTCGTATTATTAAAAAAAATTCTCGGTAAAATTTCGGATAACAAATTCTCGAGTGGTGGAGGCCCCCAGATGGTGGAGGCCCCTAGACAAGTGCCTCGATGCCTAGTGCCTGGATCCGCCCCTGCCTAGGTTTTAATTTATTCTCATCCCTTTTCTCATTATTCCACTTCTGAGGTATGCTGTAAGTTTCAAGAGCCATTTTGAATAAAATTCCACGTGCGCCTATTTCGGATAGACTCAATATAACTTGAGATATTCGAGGAATTAAATAAGAACCACATCTTACCGACGAGCAGCGGCGCAATCCCAAGCGGTTCCTTTACGAATCCGCACACCTCAAAAGTCGTGACTAGACTAACGACACTGATCGCTGAACTATTTCTAACAAATGAAGGGCGATTTGGCGTTAGTAGTTTTCAAGTATCCAAATCAAAGGGGTTAATAATTTGCAAAGAGACGGAAATAAGTTTTAGAGTCCTCCTTCTTCTTCATTCGTATGCAGCTGGGATTTGTTTAAAGGCCGCCATACACGGGGAAATATTTCCTGGAAATAATTTCCGGTTATGGCCGATACTCTTTCCTGATTGGTCGAAATTAGAACATGTTCTATTCTGGAAATATTTCCCCGTGTATGGCAGCATTAAAAGTAAAACTGTTCTAGAAATTTACCGTAAAACTTATTAAATTTAATTATTTGACAAAGAGAAAGGCTTTAATTCAGCTTGCGAATTTTTAGATTGAGTTTCTTAGCCGAAGAAAATTACCAAGATAAATCAATTTTTATTATATTCTATTTCAGCAACTACATTTAAATATATTAAAAGATTAATGTTTCATTCCTAGCAGTAGTATTTTTATCGATAAATCAAAACATATCCACTTGATAACACTACGGATATTCCCTACCTATTTATATCTGTCATTTTACATTTTTTTCCATGTGAATCCACTATTTTTTTGCAACCATATTTCAGTTCCTTGTGGCTGCAATTATGTCTGCGGCTAACAGGGAATAATTATTTACAATTGAGTGACTCAAATTAATTATGATGACTTAAATTGTAGCAATCATTCTAAAAGATTTTGCACCTCTTTTTTATAGCTATGATATTTCTATGAAACAAGGATTTAATGTGAACGTATCTTATCGCTTAATATTCTTTTAAATAAAAATCGGATATCAGAATCTTATGAGAATCTCAACCATTTTAGTTTAATATTAACAGATTTATCTGGCATTATCATACTTAGGTAATTGAATCGGGTATGATTAAAACACAAACATCTGAAAATACATCTTTATTTCACCAATAAATAAACTGCATTTGTTAAATAAGATAGATGGAATGAAGAAAGTGATGAAGCCAAGTGATTTAGCTAGAATTCTGGAGATTCCTGCATTGATCAACTTAGAAGTTAACATTGCCCACTTCAGCATTCTTTGGAAGACTCAGTTGACATGTGCATTTAGGAGCCACAGCATTGGACGGTTGATTCTCTTCCCTGAAAAGAACAAGAGGAAGATCCAAAAGGGTCAATCAATTTAAAACTTACTATACAAATGAGCTTATCCAAAGCAAAGCATTACCACCGATGGTTTTGTTTCTATTGGCGAGTTGTTAAATCTTATTCCATCTCAGAGTAAAATTAATTAAAAAAGTAAGTTAACACACATCTACAATTTATCAACGGTGCTAAAATTCTGGTCATAAATGAACCGATAGTAATATGGATAATACAAACTGAAAAAATAATCAATTATAAACAGAGGTTCTTCCCTGAAACATGCAATCTTGGAGGTTGGTGGATGTTATGGAAATTTGTTTATTATATAAATTGAATATATATTGTGTTTATATCATAGAGCTCTGTATGTATCTGTGTGCTCAAATGTGCCTATATCCAGGAAAGAAAAGATTTGACAATTTGATAGGTAGTGGGAGATACAAAAAAACAAGAGTTAGACACTTCAAATAATTTGTTATGAAGATGTGAGAGGTGTTTCCAATTATACTTGTAACTTCAAAATTTGTTTCAAGATCACACATAATCTTTTCGTTCATTTCACTCTGTCAAACCTATGGGTATATTTACTATTGGCATTTTGGGAGAACTGCTATATAAAAATGTGGATTCAAAATTATAATTTTCTCATTTAAATCAGTAAGCTATGGCTTCATATTTGAAGTTCTTAATCAACATATTCTAACACTATTGTCTTAAAACAAATCAGATCAGATCATCATCAGAGGGCAAATTCTTGCAATGATGGTCTTCAAGTTATTCCTAAATTTTTGTTTAGCTTCATGTGCAATGAATTATTGCAATATCTTTAACTCTGAAGAGGTTTCTAAATCATCCCACTAGAGCTAGAGCTAGTTAATAAATCAAACCCAAAATTGTACATCAGAATTAGAGAGAAAATAATAAGATTCCCTTCTTTCTTCCTTCTTTTTTTAAATAAGGAATAACACTAGTATGTGAACTTAAAAGGGCATTATAATTATTCATGAACATAAGTGTTTCACCTTCTGGTAGATTCATGTACCTCAATATTCCCAATACTATGCCATTTCCTTTGTTTCTTGGTAACTTAAATAATCATCTATTTCACCTTTCATCTTTTACATTTCTTTTCCCTTCATACACATATTTTCCTTTTGATTTTACCCTCAATCACTTTCATTAGCAGTCCCTTCTCTCTCTCTCAGTATATGTTCCATTTATTTTCTCTGTTGACAATTATGTAATTCGGAAAAAGCCTTCTTTTCACCAGCCATGACAATCACCTCTGCATTAGTTTTCATATCAGCCCAAATTACTTCATATCATTTTGGAGGCCTCCAAATATTTAATTTTATGAATATTTTCCAGATTCCTCTATTAAAAACCTAGAGTCACCAGTTTCCCTCACTTCAACAAGGCTTTTGCCAAAATAGCCTTGACCAAAGCTATTTTTTCAAACCTCATCGTTGCCATCCCAAGAAAGAGCACTACCCAAGTAAGAGAACTTGTCCCATTCTAATTATGCATATGATATACAGACACTCCTCTACTTATGAACACATTACACTTAGCACATATAGACATGGACATCAAGCCGGATAAATGATATGAGGTGAAGTATAACTCAACCACCATGGAGGCTGATTTAACTTCATTACTCATAATCAGAAGAACTCACTTTCTTTAGTAATATATTGAAGTTTTGTAAGACATATTTCGGTATTTTCATTGATTTTATGTTTATTAATTTAATATGATTTTCTATATTACTATTTTGCGTTTGAGGAAAAGTATTGGAATGATTAAGAAGCTTCATTTAATATACTTTTAAATGGTCTGGTCATCTGAATGTATCTAATATTTATGTTGTGGTATATGGTACATTTATATCTTGGATAGCACTCAATACATGCTTCCTCAGACTAGCTTCTCTGATCCATGGACCGAGTGCTTCAGCCACATACTTGACTAGAAAACAAACTATGTAAAGAGGAACTACTTCAAACTAGGAATAAAACTAATGAAATAGTCCAGACTTGAGGATAAGGAATGAAATGAGACGTACATGCATCAAATTACTACATCCTAAGTATTACATATCTAAAATATCTGATAAGAGCTATTCCAAATGAAAATGCCATGAAATTTTTATCGTAATTTGAAATTACACTTTTCAAAAGATTTAGGTCATAACTTCAGATGGTAGTAAGTCAAATGTTTGCAAGTTGGGGAGCACCTATAGTATTTAGTATTTACATATTTAGTGGATAACTATGGATAATATTACATATTTAGTGGATCATATTTTACTTTACTTTTCTGCTGACATTTGGTAGAAGTAGAAAGGCTTGTGGTGCACTTTTTGCATTGATAAAGGGTGAAAGTTAGTTTTTTCTATCCAAATCGTTATATTTTACCATAGGTAGGCTGTATATTTACTGCAAACCTGCTAAAAACGAGGTTACCGATAGATTCCTTTTATGAAACAAACTCAGATTTGAAACCAATCCAAACTTTGAGGTCTTAGTCTAAATCACAGTTCCCCAAACTCATTTTCCCTGTGGACTCCTTGGTGTTTTTTTAAATTTTCCATGGATCCTTAGGCATTCTTTCATTTTCAATGGACTCCCAGCCATCCTAATATGGACTTTCTTATGCTTTTGAACTCCGAATGTGGAAACGAAGCTGCTTAGAGATGGGTATTTTTGTAGAATACACAATAACAAAAATTTGGTACAAGACTGAACAATTGTCAATATATTGACATAAAGATGAATGGAAGAAAACTTGCACATGAATGTGCGTATGCAGATGCAAATTGTTATAACTACGTACTCGTTACTTGCAGTAGGCTCATTGAGCAAACTTTACTGCACTGCATTAGTATATGTGCAATCTAAATGGTCTCGGACCCAATCTATGGACCCCCATTTACATCTTGTAGACCTCTATTTTTCATTCTCCATGATATAGACCCCCAGCCTATATGGACCACTTTGGTAACCTATGGCCAAAATTATTACTTTAATATTTACTCAAAATTGTTTTTATCCCATTTTCTTAAGAATTTATAAACATACTAACAAATAGGAATTTACAACTTAACTCAAATTGATCCTAATAAGATCACAAGATATTAATCATCACCCCTAATGATTATAGATTACATATAATGTTCTTTTTTCACTACTGCTTAAAGAAATTGAAAGATGAATAGTTTTAATACTGTAACCCTGAATGATATTAAATGAGGAATATCAAATGCAAAAATATGTTCCTTATATGCTACCAAGATTTATCCCCTGCATAGTTGGATAATTAACAATAATTATTATTTTAATTTATTATATTATAATGTATAATAATAAATTATTATATTTATTATAATTATAAATTATAATTGATTATTGGATGGGTTTATGAATATGAATTTTTAAATCTACAGGCACATTAAATAAACTTAAAACATCAACATCATTAGATGCTATCTTATCATATCAGTGACTTACCTTAACTTACCTAACAAAAATTTTCAGTTAAAACAGCAGCTTAGACAACTACAAAATCAATTAAAATGTTCTAGGCAGAAACTGAAGATTTTGTTTACATGGTACAAAGTCTCTTCAGATGGTGCCATTAATTACTGACAATTTTACTTGCAAGCTCAAACAAAAGAAAAACTAATTAAAATAGCACACCAAGGGAAGAATTCAGCATTACTTTTTTACAGATGTAATTTTGATAAAAATTGCTTGCCCAAAATAAAAAATAGATGAATATATGTTCAGGTAAAGAAAATTTTTATGACCTAATATCTGTCCTTAATATTTAATACTCCAATATTCCAAAGAATAGTAAAATTTAAGTACGACACAGAAGTTCAGAAATTAAAAAATTGTGATGAATCGAAGATGACTGACTTGAGATTATTAATATAATAGATGTTTTGAGTTACACATCTAAAATTGACCTATATTCTCAAAGTGCTTTAGTTTTTCGGTGCAATATTCGATTATTTCCAACATACCAAAAAGATATACTGATTACAAACTGTTCAGACTTGGGAACAGCTGTGAGTGAATGAAAAAATCCTAATTTTATACATGCAGATCCAAAGAATAAAATGGGTGCTTCAAAACAGAGGTGAAAATTCAGCGTCGGTTGAAGAAAATTGTATATTTACTCAATAAAATTATAATTTGAAAAATTTGCAAAGAAAAGTCAGTTTGCGAATAGAAATTGAAGAAGAGAACATAATACTGTGTAAGTAAACTTGACAAAATCAAGGAGTGCAATATTTCTGAGAGTAAACAAGGCAATGCAATACATCAAAAGCTCTTTATACACAAAAATGAAGTCTACTCAATAGCATACATGTCGAATGCTCAAAAGTCATGCAGTTCTTTTTATTTCAGGAAAGAAGGGAAAGGTATTCAAGCAAGAAAATAAAATGCTACAGCAAATATTCTCAAAATGGATTTCTATTTGTTTTCATTGTCAAAGTTTGCATAAAAATGCACGACCATCTCAACAGTGAACAAGCAAAAAAAGATAACATTCCAAAGTATCCAATTTCAGGTGCTCAAAAATAATTGGACAGAAAAGCAGAAAATAGTGAATGTGCTATACAATCCATGGCACAATAAATAACACAAGCTGCGAGTGAATGCAATGATTAAAATAAAAAGCTTGATATAATACACAATATCATATAACATTCCCACACTTGTACCATTGTGCTTGAACTTCACACTGATATGCAGAAAGGAAGTTTTCTGCTTTATTCTTGAGCAAAGATGTACTAAATTCATGCTGAAAGTATCACACAACTTGCATATATAGCTACAATTCTGATGGATATAAACAAGTGGACACCTTTTACCAAAATTGCGAGTTACCAGAAAATCTGATGGTTGTGTAAGGCCACCAGATTAAAGAAGGGTACATATAAAATTATAACATAATGATTATACAAGTGTATGTATATAGACATTCAAATTGTAACTGTAAAACTTATACCAAGCTCAAAGCTTGCCCACCATTAAATACCATACAAAGAAGATAAAGTTTATTTTGTAAAGCTCTGTCCCTTAGCATGTATTTTTGCATTTAACTCTTATTGGCTAATTAATAAACTTTTGCTCTTACTAAATCTTTGAAAATCTTCAGCAAACTTGACAAATATCTCAGAAATTTCCCTTGTGATGATATGTGAAATTGAACGAAACTTCAGTAAAAAATACTGCACAGAAATACTTAAAAGATAGCAGCATCAAGCATTGAATTTCCATTCATGTATAACTGAATCACAGCTAGATATTTCACTACTTTCCCAGTCATATCAGATGACAGAAATGAAACAAAGTGAGAGAAACAAATGAATACGAAACTGTAGATGCAATGCAAAACAAAAGATAATGCATTTTTGTAAACAGCAATGCAGTGTGAATAATTTTTGCTAAAAATATACACATGCATATATTTTAAAAACTTCACTCGATTCATCTCAAATGAAATAAGTACCAAAATATGAGAGTTATCACAACAACCTTTCATACAGTCGTTTCCTTAAGACAAAATATCACAAGTTGAATGTAAGTGGGCATTCTATTCAATTTGGTGATGAGTGAGTGAAGATTTTCATCCACCTTGTAAGGGCAACCAAATGCTATCGTCGGCGCATTACCCTTTTCCTCTTTAGCCTTCTGCCCCACAGCACCCTTAGAATTCTCGTCCCTGACGTACCTGCGTTTGAAAGACAGCATGTTCTTTATGGATGCCCTCAAAGACAACTTCTTATTCTTTCCTTTCTTGCTTCCCTCTTCTTCCTTCGAGACTTCATCTTTTTCTTGAGAAGCCTTATTGCCATCCTTCACCTCATTGAGTTTTCCCAACGTTGCCACTTCTAGGGAAGAACATCTGAGCATCCTCGCGGTGTACAGAAGCTGCCGATGAGTTTCAGTTTCGCTCTTGTTCAGCTTTTCCCTCCCTTCTGCAGACACCCCTCTACTGTGAGACACCTCATCACCAGAAACACTCCCATCCACTGACAAATTGTCAACTGACCTGGCAATGGTAAGTTTGGACGACAGTGACCCATTGCCAGAATGAAGCCTCCTCCTAACCCCTTCAACTTCCTCCTCCACTACCACTCTCGGATCACTTTTATAAGCATCCGCCGCATGATTTGGAACATCATGCATGGATTTCGAAGTCTTGAACCACTTCCTCTTGGTTTTCTCCTTAACATTCTTCATCTCCTGTACTTTGCACTGTTGCACGGAGGAGATATACCTCACATTACTGATCTCCAGTTCCTCGTCGGAGCTAGTTTCCCTCTCACCGGAAGTCCTCCCTGCACTGTGAGTACGCCTCCTCATGTCTGTCACATAAGCCCTTCTGGGCAAACTAGCTCCCCTTCTTCTCTGAACCACACCACATCCGGGGTAGTCATGCATGCAGCACTGCGTATGGCGGTGTGACCTGCAAGCATAGTCCTCTACCCTATTCGATTGTCCTGTACACCTCCATCTCTCCTCATTCTGCTCCTTCCTAAGCACGACCCTCACTGACCCTGAGCACGTCTCCCTGGAGTCTACGTTAGAAAGATCAGGGCTTGAATTCCCTTCCCTGCTTTTCATGGAACACAGTCTGCTGTACTTCTTTATAGTTCTCACATCCCTTCCTCTCCGGATGCAGTGGCAGCCAACCTTTCTGGTGGGTGTCTCGTCCCTCAAGCATATGTGAGTCTGTCGTGTGTCTTCCGCTAGGGAATCCTGGTCCATCTGGATGCTGGAAGCAGCAGGAGTGTTTGTTCTGCTGAGAATCGATGTTTCGCCAGCACAGCTCAATCCACTGACAGGTCTGAAGTAAAGAAGGATGACAGACTTATAGCCAATAGAACAACAATTTCAGTCAACAAATAAAGAAGACCAGTGGCGCAGCCAGGATTTACCAATGGGGGGGTCCAAGGCTGAGGAAACGAAAAAATGCCTACTTTACAGGGGCTAGAATATTCATGCCCGCTACTTACTACAATATATGTCAATTCTTTCAAAAACTAAATACATTGAAAACTAGAGGAGTTTAACGCTTATGTGGCCAACTTATTACACTTTCCAAGATAGTAGTTTATATAAGCGAACAATTGGAAACTTATCGTTAGTGTTGTTTGGATTTCTGGTTTGGATACGTCCAATATCTATTTAAAACTCATTTTTTTCTATGCTGAAGTTTTTAGTGTTGTAGATATAAACTTTACGAGTCTTAGAGAGTTCTTTCTTCTTAGAGGTTGCAAAGCGTGGGAAGGAAAAAAATAGTTACGATTATTTGGCAAGCGACATAAAACGTAACATCCACCCATTTGTTCCCCCACATTGGCGCGCCCATGCTTATTTCATTATCTTTCGTTATTTAACTATATCATCAGCAGATTTTGGAATTTAATCGAAATGTCGCCTGCCCATTAAATACCCCATCAATGTATAAAAATAATGATATGAAATATATATACAGCTTATTGCACAAGATTTGTATAAGAAACAAAAACTCATTTATATCAGATGAAATTTTCTGCCAGGCTTACAATTAAGCCTAATTTCGTTATTTATGTATTAGTGAAGTATTCAATTGAATGGGTCACATACCGAAAATAAAAAAATTCGGCTGCATTAAAAAATACAGTAGACTCTTGATTATCGTTGATATTATAATTGAACTTGCAGAATTAAAGTCACATACCAAGGTGAAAAAAATGAAGACGTCAACTTACAATTATTTAGACTACGTAATAGGTGGTTTAACCAGCAGGGAGCAGATGCAAACCCAGTATTACGCACTGAGTGTTCAAAGAAAACAAAAATTTTCCATGAATTGAAATTTTGAATGGTCATTGCATGACCACGCGGTTAACAGGAAGAGTTTTGAGATTCGTGGGATTCTATCACCAGAGAAAAAATTGGCTGCATCGAAAAGGAAGCTGCAGAATTTAATTCAGTTTCAACAGTTTATCATGTTTAATTCAAGTCATCAAGTCACAGTTCCGATAAATATGTGCGTAACTTACGCGCAAAATACCTTTCAGCTGACTGATTTGCTCCCAAAATGGTATCTTATGAATAATATCATCGCAAATAAATTTTTACTGAAATCTTTTATTGCTCCAATACTTTTTCAAATTTCTACGGAAATTCGGTTAGCGAAAAATGTTCGTAAATATACATCAAATTAACAGGCAATCATAAAATAAAGATCAGTTTATTTTCTATCATCCCGAGCAATGAAGAGTCAACTGTTTGCAGACTTATAATCATCCAGAATGCTTAATAAAGGAACAAGTAGCTCTGCAATTGTCGCTAAACTTAATTTAAGATGTGCCTCTGATAACAGCCCTAAAATAAGAAAATACTAATTTATGCATCTAATAATGGTTATTTCACAAAAAACATAGCCATTAACTTACGATTTTTTTCCGATAGCGGCCTCGAGCTGTTAGCGGACAGTGAAAAGAATTTTTGAATGTCCATCTAAATGAAATCCAAACAATCAACAATCTGTACCTTATGAAATCCAAACTAAACTCTCCTTCGAACTGTTGTGAATTTATCAAAACTACTACTCACGAGCCTATCTTTGCATTCACACCCTTGAAACAGTCACAAGCAAATGATCTAACTGAGCGTTTTATCAATCTGTTTGTCTCTCAAATGTAATTTTAATCTCTATTTTCAGGGTGCAAGTTTCGAATTACTTCTCAAATGTTCCCTTGTATATTTTCAAGGAGTAAACAAATCAGCACTTTCGAATTTTTCTCATGGGAATCTTATCTTATGGCGTGAGTTATCTTACTAAAGGATAGGCTTAAGAAATGCACATGTTGAAAATTGTGTGCGAAACACTCGTATCATAGCTTCCCATTGATATCGATGTTGAATCTAGGCCTACTCTGCTACCGAAAGCATCACCTTAACTGAAATAGGAGCCATATTTACGGTTATGTGAGGCTTTCGCTGAATTTATCAAGCAAACGCATGATAAGCAGTGTATCTATAAGACTTGCGTCATAACTCCCCCTCAGCGAGGGGGGGTTTTGTACTCTTGAGCAGAAATAAAAGTATAGAGCTAGTCATAGGAATTTACTCTTGGGGTGGGTTTGAACCCCTAAAACCCCCCCCTCGCTGCGCCACTGAAGAAGACATGTAATGAACTAACATAAAGATGAACTAAAACATTCCTTTAAATGTCTCATGATCATTTCAAAGAGATATAGATAACAGGTCTGAAGTAAAGTAGCATGAAAATGTTTCAGTGGATAGAACAACAATTTCCGTCTAAAAATATAGAAGAAATGCAATTAATTGACACACAATGAGGTACTAAAACATTCCTTTAACTTTTCAATGATCATTCCAAAGAAGAGAATGAAATTAAGTTAGAAATAAACTGACTCTGTTTGCTACTTTTTAAAAGAATGCTTCTTAGTCAAAAAATGGAAAAAATAATAAATTTTATGAAATCTGAAGCAAATACTACAGATAATTGCAATCTTTCATATGAGTTCTTCAGAAGCTCCAATTACCACATTTACAGCACAATATAATACTTCTGTTAAAGAGAGTCAAACAATAATGCAATTCATACAAATAAATACATATTCATAATGCATTTAGTACATATTTTACCTTAAATTCATAAAACTTTTAATATCTTCTGAAGTATTTCAGGAAACTAAAATGGTATATCAAAAATAAAAATTAAAACATTGTACATCAAACAAATGTTTAAGAAATCAAAGTAACACATTACATCAAAATAAGCTATGAATAAAGAAAGTAATATCTCATATTTAAACTAAAATGTAGCACTTAGCCACGTAGAACGACAATGAATCAAGAGCACTTACCTCAATTTATCTGTGGATGCCATAATCTGTCCAACTTTTCTCCTAATGCCAGTAGAGCATGTTTCAGGGTCCTTGTTTGGGGGTGGCAGAGTCTGTGATAGGTTACTTACGGACTTCATTTCTAAACCATCTTCAGCATCGCTAGTAAGCTCATGCAATTCCTCCTCATCATTGACTGTTGATTCCCCACACACAGATTCATCAAAATGTTCTGAATTTCCAAAATCTGCCTCCTCCCTCTCAGAAGGAGATCCTATCTGAGCAGCAACAAGCTAAACAAATGAAAAAATAATTCATTGAAATTAAATTCGTATAAACTATATTACATGCATGAAAAATTCATATGAGACACTTCAAGACAGTGCTGACATTTAAAATATAGAAGTTTCTTCACAGCTGAATTGAAGAAAGCAGAACTTAAAGACTCAAATTATGTTATTCATCTTTTAAATTACCAAACAATTAGTTTACTCTGATACTATAATTGAGAATGTAGACTGATATTGCAACACAAAAACTTCTGAATTATACAGAAAACAATGCATTGGTCAAGATTAGATTTTTAAAAATCTGATGTGGCCAGCACATGACTTTCTCCATATATATAAGATGTAAATATTTATCTACGACAGTATTTTCGAACTCTATATTCAATCAAAACTTGGAAGATAAGTGATTAATTTCTTTCATATTATCTTTTAAGTCACAAAGATTATAAATAATGTTTTTCGGGACATGTTTAATGAAAAAAGATGAAGCGGCCTTTAGGCCAAGCGCCCAGAGTGCCCACAACGTACATAATCAGCAACTTCCGGTTTATCAGTATTTCACAAATTGTCAAAACGTGTTCTAGGGACCCCAAAACATGTATTTCCGTTGAAATCTCGAAGTCAATATTTTTCATGAAAACAATACTTTCTCTATACTTCGTATATGGAGAAAGTAAAAATCATAATGAAGGCAGAAAACAGAGAGAAAAATTAATAATACTGAAATATGAGAATATTTCTTTTGACTATATGTAAATAGCATTTAGCAAGTTAATTCCAAAAAGATACAAATATTACATGACAAAACTATTTGCAAATGTTTTACCTACACAACTTGCAGGGACCTTACATAGGCAATGCTAAAAGCATTCTACCCTCATGAACAATAATGCAAAATGGAGGGCCAAAGGTTTTCTATATTTCATGATCCTCAATATTACTATAAAATTCTCATACTTGTGTACTATTTTAATAGTAACTAAGGCAAAGGATATACATATACAACAAAAGATCATCAAAAACCAAAATTAAGGCATTAAGAAAAATAGAGTACGATAAAGGATAAAGTACGATAGTATATAATCAATATAAAATGGACAGTATACAATCAAACTTCACTTCAGCAAGAAGAGTCATGTTAAGAAAAGGATACTTGAGGTTACAATGCTAATAAGAATAGGATGGGAAGATAAGGGTTCCTAATAATGTGAAAGAAAGAGTAAAAACAAACCTGAACCTTAACCGTTTCTACAAAGACTGCCGATCTCTTCAGGGAGACATGAACGAAAATTTAATGAGATAATATAGTTGTATTTTACATTTATATTATATGAGGATACTCATTAACTCATATTACCATAAACTATACATTTTGAGAGGTACGTAATTTTTAAAATGTTTCTTTTTAGAAACATAAGGAGGATAGTGCAAATCTCACAGAAATAGTTCATAGAGAGATTGAAATACAATAAAATTATTCAAGTAAAATTTAACCACAGATAACTTAAGGATGTATGAGTGAATAAAAAAATAAAACATATCTTTTGTGCTTCTTTAATCTTTTATCCCCAATTCTCTTAATCTAAGTTTGATCAATTTTCCTTCCCTTCTTGGAAATTTTAAATCAAATTAAATCAAAAGCACAGAAATGCAATAAAGTCAAGCTTTATCTTAGTCATTTTATCATCAAACGGAGTGATTTTTTTGGGCCAAAGAAAAAAATTAATTTTGAAACCAATAGTGACATATTTTAATTCAGTTAACTTATTCATGGAAATATATTTGGAAGAACATACAAATGGAAATTCATGTTTATCTCACCTGAAAGGAATGTTCCATCGAGTCATTCAGTCTGGTAAGAAAAGTTGCAAGGCGAGAAATGGCAAAAGAAATAGGCGCCCAATCTGGATGGTGCTGTGGAGTGAGAGCTAGTAATCGTCGGAGAACAAGCACCAAACGCGGCAGCCTTTGAACAGGTGTAAGAAGGAAACCTCCCAAGTCTAGACCCCCACAGTCTGGACTATCCAAGCAATCCTGAGATATGGATAAATTAATTAGAAATAGTTTTAATACACGGTTAAAATAAAAATACCAATGTAACTACTAAAAGCTATCACTGAAACTGAGAGGAGGGTTGATAAATTAAACTAACATGATTTACTAAATGGTCATCATTAAAGCATATTATTAGCATAAATAGTTATTTAAGTAATTGAAATAGATAAGGAATAATTGTTTGCTTCAGGAATAAACTGATTAGAAATGGTAAAATTATACTTCCTTAATAAACAGAAAACGTTCATATCATTCATGCAAACTGAGCATTGCGGTAAATCAAGTTAAAGTTTAAATAATAAAGAGACTCTATCTCAAAACTTTTATTCATTATGTTTGCTAATGCTAACAAACCTTGAGGAAACTGGTGAATTCAGGGGAACATCGACAGAGCTTATGAAAAGTCTGCAAGGCATCTGGGAAGTTGTCAACATAAGATGTGTATAGTCTTAGAGCATCCAGACCTTCTGGCTCTATAAAATGCCTTAATATGTCCCCAAGAATCTTTTGATCAGGATGTCCCGTTTTGCAGACTGATTCCTCCAACATTGTCAGCAGGAGGGTATGCTGTTGATGTAACTCTTCTACTTCTCGAGGGAATAGAGTACTGCAGGCAGATACATAACAGTATTAAATTAACAATTCATAGTGAAAGAAAGCATTTCATACAAGAAATAGGAACATAAGTTGCCCTAGAGAAGGAGTTTTTAAGAATCTTACTATTTGTCCGTTAAAGATTAATGACAATAAAAGAAAAACAGGCAACCGCAACAACTTCAATCTTAAATTGTAAGTATAAATTTTTCTACTAAAATCACTCACTCCACGTCTTTTGGTGAAAGAATATCTTTAGCAGATAGTGGCTCGGCAAACACCTGCTTCAATGTCCGCAGAGTAATGCAGTAGCAGCGTTCTGCATCGACCAGTTCCTGGATAAGCAATTTCCTTTTTTTCTCCAAATCAGCTTCATCTGAAATTTTTAAAATTTCAAACTTTATAAACAGGATCTCTTTTATAAATGAAAATCTTATTCTTTTGAGCTTCATAAAATTTGATTAATAATGTCCATATTTCAACCCTATTTTAGAAGAAAGAAAGATGGTAGGACATCAACAGAGATCAGATGACACATTTTCTTCTTGCAAATACAACTAACGTAAACTGGGGAAATGAACATCTTGATGACTTGCATGGTGACTATAAAAACCACAGTTATTACTTTTTAACAGAGGACTGTAAGATAAGTATAACTGGTTCTGCAAGATTTAAAATTACCGCGTTTATCGGCGTATAAAATTATGTTTTCCGATAAATTTGGTCTGAAATTAACCCTGGGTATTATACCCATATATTTCATTTTTAACTTAATTTTAATTCAATATAATTGGTCATATTCGTTCATACTTCAGCTTCAAACGCCTTTTTCAAGTATTTATGGTATTTTATTTGGAAAATATATCCTCTCTTTTAACAATACTTTTCAACACTAATCGATCAAACATTCAATTATGGAAATATACATGAGTGAAACGACACATTTGTTTTACAGATTATGTACATTTGAAAATTTTAATGAAATTTTTAATAATTACTGTCATTACTGAAACAACATGTACAGAGAAGCAAACATCTGACTACCTACTAATTACGCATTAATACTCGGCCAGTTGCGTGGTGCAAATATTTAACCATCTGAAATAAAGCTTTATTGTAAAAAAATAAATTGACAACAAGATTTTCCCTATACTTATCACCTTTTGCTTATGAAATCGTAATAATAGACTAGCGTCCATAGTTGTTGGTAACTGTTCTGCAGATCTGCATTGCATCCTAACCATCTCAAGTCATTTATTTTAAATTTTAGCTTTTTAATACAAATTTCCTTCCTAGAGTGCATGCTATACGTCAATGTATACAAGAAGAGATGCGTAGAAGAGCCTACCAAAGAGTAGACTCCTCCCACATAACTTCAAACACTTACCTATCGCATGCTTAGCGGCAAGAATTCTAGAGGATTCTGTATCACTATCAGATGAGGAATGCCTCGCCTTCACAACACTTCCATGCCTCTCTTGATGGTCCCCTACCAAGTTCACACCCCCCAACTGGTCCAACTCCAACCCACACTGCCTACCCAAGGAAGTGGACAACCCAAGGCTCTTGGTGATTGCCCTTGAGAGGGAAGAGTCCGAGTCTGGGGATGCACTACCATTGTCTGCATTCGTGTACTCCCTCCTCTCTTCCCACTCCTCTGCAGTCTTTCCAGACACCAACCCAGCCACGTAATCCCTAACCATGGTTGACACCTGAGTTACATTAGTGTCTCCGCCACCTCTGGAGACTTCCATTGGCCAGGATAGAGAGCGCTCTCCCTCTAGGGGACTTGATGGGGGCCCCTTCTGTCTGGTGGTCTCCACGCTTGTATACATGGGCGCTGGGTGTGGGGCGATGCTGAAGGCTGCGTGGGCCCTCTCCAGAAGGTGGGCCACTCCAGAGTCGCTGGAGGAAGGGGCGCCGCTCGATGAAGAGTTTTCTTGTCGAACATCACAGTGGTATCTGATTCCCGTTCTATGAGTGCTGAGGCGTTCTCTGCAAAGAAAATATAACAGTTAACATTAAAAGAATTGTAATGAGAGAAAATTTGGAATGCGGCTGTTAATGAATTACAGGTTTAAAATCTCCTATGGCCGTCTTTGTCGACGTTCCTCGTCTCTTTCACCGGTATCCGGAGAAAGCAGGAAGGATTGCCGCACTATTTATAAACTCCGAATGCACATTTCGAAAGCAATGCCTTCATCATCTGGGGTGATAAGTACCAAAAAGCAAATTCAGTAATTCGTATTAAGCATTATAGCAACTTTCTGATTTGTTCCAAATCAGGGGTTATAAGTACTAAATAGAAAATTCAATAATTCGTAATACGTATTATAGTAAATGTATGATTTTGTTCCAAACGCTTCTGTCAACGAATGTATCATGTTTTGCAGATGTTTGATGCTGTTTCATGAATTGAAATCAACATGATATTTGATTGTAGACCTACAGTTAAATAAATTGTCACTGCAAATAAACAATAATTCCAAAACGATCTACACCAAGGTTTGTTTAAATTTCTTTCTCACACGTAACTTTGATGACGAAAAAATCTCCCATAAAAAGTTATTATATTTACACTTTTAAAATCAGTTAAAGGAAAGGTTTTTGAAGATGGTGGCAGAGGATAATACCCTATATCCGATCATTTAACTTTTACTGCGAAACAAACATTTATCTTTGATATTGGCTTAACCTATCAGTCCATCAAAATTTTCATTATTTTGTTGCATTACGATCCAAATTCAAAAGAGATTTATTACAATTAAATTATAACAAAATTATATAATTTTTAAGTATTGTTTCATTTATTAAAATTTCCTTCACTTTTCAGATTACTTTCTCCAGATGATTTCTTGATATTCGTAAAATTATGAAGCTGTTCCACTAACGTTCGTATGCAAGGCCAAAGGAATTATTTACGCTTGCTTATTCAGGAACTTAATTAGCAAAAATACAAAAATTTCCCTAAGAGAAATCGATATGCCAATAAAAAATTAGCGATAGTAAAAGCACACAAATTTAGTTGGTCGACTCTTCTGTACTTTCGTTTCAGTGCAGGAGGGAACTCCTATCATCTGCTAACATTTTATCATTCGTTCTGCTCTTATCCTGAGATTAAATGACGAAAGCAGAGGAAAGCCCCAACTTCAACCGGCATTATTTACAAAAGATAGGACGCATTTGTCTCAATGGGTTTATCTGTAAATGCCCAACGTATTTCGGGGCCCCAAACGAGGAGTGTGGGTGGCGAACTCGTTTGGTAACCATTTAAAATACTGTAAATAATGAGTATAGTTAGATAAAATTGAAATTACAATTATTTTTATTACACAATATATAATCATCATATTACATTGTTTTAATGCTCAAAATACTATCACCTGCCAGATCACTGCATGTATTGGTATTAAATCGATATCATAGGAAAGAAAATGCAATTTCGTACTATAGATAGATAGGGATAGAGGAAATATGCAACGATTTCAATTAAATAAATCAATGAAGATAGGAAAGAAAGAGATACGAAAAGAGGAATTTGGAAACCCAGAAGGCTGGGAAAAGATAAAATCAACAAATCTTCTCGGAAAAACCCGAAAGAGAATCTTTTGAAAATGATTACCTTCTAAAACATTTCCCATACCACAGTTTCACATTTAAAACACGATCTCGATCTACCGATACAAAATTCCTACGATGAATAACTCCATCAAAAGTTTTCACATGATTTTTGCTCCCGTGTCGGCAAATATAATTACTGGGGTCGAAAACTATTTTTTTTGACTTCCATTAAGTCTACGTATGCTCATTTATGGCCATACCGTGACCGAATCTTCGGAATTTTCCAATCATCTCCCAGCGAGACTAAGCGAGGGGAAAACGGGCATTATCTGAAGGCGCACCTGTAGATCGCGTAGCATGTACGCCGTTAATTAGCTTTATCAAAGAACAAGTTCTTGGAATAAAGGAAAATATTCCGCGGACTGGGGGAAATTTTCATTGATCGCAACAGTTCAAAATGATTGGGAATTTAAATTGATCGAAGTATCTGCGCGAATAAGTAATTTAACCTGTAAAGCTTTCGGATATTTTTAGAAATTTACTTTACTTTAATTAACCTGTCCCTAATAACCCATCCACCATTCATCACTTGGACATCTTTTTCCTAAAATTAAGGCTAATTTTATTTTGATAATAAAAATAAATTTTTATCAGATACATGAGCTACCAATTACGAGCTACTAGTACATATCCTGTAATCAATGAATCACACACGAGAATAAGTCAAGATAAAACAGTTAAAATGGTATGAAGTAATAGCACAAAATAATTTAAAATAATATAAAATTAAATATACGAGCATTAATAAAATGTTGAATATGCTTTCTTTCTAATTTTATTTAAAAATTTTACGCTTAAAGGCCACGCAATCAGAAAGTTCGTTGACAGCCCTTGCTATTGTTTCTTATTTTTCATTTATCAAGAAAATATTTAAAAACAGATTACACAAACATGATTTCACGAATTCAAAATCAATACACCTGTTTTTATTTTTAACTTATTGCTAGTAAAAATAATAATAATGATCTTCATTTTATGTCGACACTCCACACGATGAAGCCTAAACTCATTGAATTTATTCCTTTTCCTAATATATATTGGGTTAACATTCCTCTAATTACTTACTAAAGGCCTTCATCAATGCAGTTTCTGCATTATATATATACACAGATACAAACATACGTTTCTTCCTTTTGGTAGATCTATGTGCCTCAATATTCCCCATTCAATGCCATTTCTTTCCTATTTAAGTAGTTTGCTGACCATGTCTGTTTTCTAACATCTTCTGCCTTTTATCGCATCTCTAAACAAAATTTCTTCCTACATTCTATCTCCGATTTAAGAGAGGATTATCATCATTTCTGGGGTTCTCAATCGGTGGCAATAACTGATCTTACACACATGCATAAATACAGGGCTGCGTCAGGGAGGAATCATTTACCGCCACGCGTAATATTCGGTAACTTTTCCACACGAGGAATCCCATTGCATCTTAAGCGAAAACTGCATTTCCCGATTATGTCGCCGAATGCTCGAACATGTTGAAAAGCTCAGAGAAAGTGAGTTAAGAGACAAAAACAAACAAGGAAGTACTAAATATGGTTGGTGAAGTAAACTTTCGATTCGCTTGTCTTCTAGAGAAAAAGATGCTGGGAATATCCCAGATGTCCAACAAAAGAAATGAGAAAAGGAGTCTCTGAGTTCAAGCTAAAAGAATCTATGACGCTTGCGTTCACCCCTTAAAATAAAGTAACCATTTTATTCACTTCATTAGAACACATTAAGTTAGGTAACTACGATTTAACTTGAGGCCTAGCTTTTTGCATACGTTGGACATCCTTTCCTTCAAGAGCTTTACTTTTACGAGAGACACGTTCGAAATTCATAGTGAATCCCTGGAAGATTTATCATCTAAAAATCCAGACATTAATCCAAAAAGAGATGCTATTAAAGAATAACTAAATATAATTACACCAGAAGATAGATAGTAAGACTTTGCAGTTAAATGAAAAAATTCACGTCAGACTCCAACATACATTGACAAGTTAACACCCAACCTTTCCCGACTAGTACCATCGATATTTTATCATCACTCTCTCTCCCTCTCTATATGGAAAGCTAAAGCAAGGATATTCTACAATACTTATATTTCCTCCTGAAAAAGTACATCGTTACTTATTTGAATGTAATGAGATCCAAAGATAGGTTGAATTAGATTGACTGCAACCCGGAAAATCTCTTGGAATACTATTGTAGCGGTCCGCTCAACGCAAAAATTCGAACATTCTTTGCGCCTGCTTTTCAGTTTAAATTTTATTTAAGCGTTTCCCATAAATCTATTAAAAAGTTTTTGATGGGACTATATCATTTAGGAATTCACTAATGAATCTCACCAGACGAGATGATAATAATTCTCGAGATAATACCATCAGGAGATGAATAATAAGACTTGACATTTAAAGGACGTGTTTACTTTTGACTTGCATATTTACTAAGATGTTAACAGCGCAACTTTCACGAATGATATCGCCGAAATTTTGCGTTCACTCTCTCTCTTTGGAAAGTAAGCTGAGAAGGTAATCAATCGCAAATTAAACGCTGCGAATAATACATACAGCTAGAAAAATATTGCATTGAGCATACGCTGAATTTCACGTATGTCAAACGATTATTTGGGTATTTATTATAAAAATTAATCATTATGGGCGAACTAATTCTATTGCAATATTATGAATACTGTAGCCAAGATTCCTAAAAAAGGTTTCGCATGAAGATTCACATATTTACCCCTAAATACTTCCCAAATGCTCCACAATTCGGTTGGTGCAAGTGCCTCAATATTTCCTATTCAATATTATTTCTTTAGCTTATTGGCAATTTTCCCTTAGTCCTCTCGAGTCATGAACTCCCTTCGCTTCATGAAGGCGTATTGGCTAAAGCTGTCCTTCTTTGCATCTCCCACCCCAAAAGACAACAATTCCTAAGGAAGGTCCACCCCTATGTTTACTTTTATTTATGCACATGACATGCTTATGGAAAAACTGCAGCATCGACGTTTGTTTTGGTTTTATGCTGGTGTGAGGTTGGAGGTGTGATTGATTGTGAATGAAATATAATTTTGAATTTTTAGCAAGTGAAATTTGATATGTTTGCGGAATACAAGCACTGTTTCACCACACGTAGGCTATATTTCATCTGCATCACGATGAACACCCGTCTTTCGGATTCCCATCTCGGGTTCTCCAGGAAAGAAAAATCGATCAATACCAGCCAACCTACCAAAAAACGCAAACATAACACACTAACGCAAAACCGAACCGCAGACAGTATTTTCCGACGACAAAAACCCGATTCCAAACCTCGGACGGGCACTGCGGAATCACGGATACTTAACGGTACGTCGATTTCACGGAGATTCCCGAAATTGTCTCACGGACCCCTTCGGTCACGCGATCTCTTTGATTTCCCCCGGAGAAGGAAGACAGAGGCACCTCTTACCGTTTTTGCGGACGATGCGGCCTTTATTTCGGGAAGTACTGCTACGTTCAAAACGTTCCCGAACTTATCTTTTCCCGCGAAAACGCAGAGCAGGACAAATGAAAAATTCTGGTGGTAGATATCTCCACATATTACCAAACGAATATCGCTACATATCGCCACAGCCTTACAAAAAAATAGCAAGGAGTTTAAAAGTGAATGCTGTAGTTTATGTAATCAAGAGGATTAAATATCGTTGCGTTGTTTATTATTCGGATATTTTTAAAGTGACGATTTGAGAACGATGAAGAGACAATTTAGCCAGTAAAGAGAAATTATGAAACTGTGAAATGTAGTTTTTGTGATTAGGGTATATAAGTAGAGTAAATGTTTTGGAGAGGGTACCGCGGAGATGTAGGTAAATTAGATCTTGTTGTAGTTTTGCAATGCTCGAATACTGTCTCTTGGTAGTGATGATAATTTTAGAATATTTTTGTGTTTAGCGTCTGGAGTTAGGGATTGGGGTTAGAATTAAGTTGCACATAGACAATGGTTGGTGCTTCTGGAAGAAATTCTACTTGCAGCATATTAAATAAATTAATTAATATTGTGAGTACAGCTACCTAACACCTACCTACCAACCTACCTACCACCAGAATTTTACATTTCTACTGCTCGGCGTTTTCGCAGGAAAAAGCCGATACTTTTTGAACGTACCTAGTAGTATTCGCTCGCCACGGATAATCCGACGGCCGCACGCAGATTCGCCGCCCTTCGAAAATCGGAAAGCAGTGAAAACGGCGCAGAAACTGGGCCAATCGTGGAACTGTCAGCGAGCGGTGATAAGGAAAGGGGGCGAGGGAAAGGAGAGCCTTATTTGGGGCGACATCGGGCGTGCCGCCAGCATCAAAGCCGTTCGCCGAACACGTTTTCTCGGAGAAGACACCGAAGGCGTGCGTTTTGAAGGAGGGTCTTTCATAGAGGGCAATAAAACCGATGGGACTAAAGTCGACTCTCGTCGAAAGTTGGATTTGACGAAAATTTTATCGCCGAGGCGTCATCTCGTTGGAACGTTCGTGGTGTCGAGAGCATTGACCCAAAGATTTATTTTGAAGCTGAAATGAAACTGCACGAGATACCTCGATTTAGCTCCAACCCCTTGATGCGTCAAATCTTTGCAATTTCCATGAGCACGGGGTTCCGTCTCGCCGCAATATCTTGATAAATGGAGCATTTTTCGTTGTATTTTGGATCAAGGTAGAGAGGATTCCATATTCCGTCCGCTTCTGATCATCATAACATGAGAATTACTGATATCATCTTAGGTTTTTTTATATCCACTCCTTCTAAAGTTTAGCTCTCTATCTCTATTCGCCTACAGAAAACTTTTTATGTATATAATACGATCATTGACGGAAGGTTAGATGGAAGAAGAGACTTCTCAGTATCAATCTCAAAATCTCAATAAAGACCTTATAATTACTGCGACAAGAATGGCACTCACTTTGGCTAGTCCTAATTGTATACTTAGAAAAGCATAACTCGTATGGTAGTTGTGCAGCATTTGCATGTTTTTTCCCACTTTAAGTTCTCTTATTCATACAAGAAAGCTATACCTAAGTATACAAGGACAAGAAATTGGCAATCAGCGTACCTGTACCAAAACGGTAGAGCATGCTTTTACTGCTGCATTTGACGATAACACTTCTGTACAACTATAGCGTAATTAATGAAAGAATGCATTCTACATAGCAATGTATTTCTGATAAATCATTCACAGAACACGATGGAAGGTGTTAGAATAAAAAAATCATGCTGAAATAACATGGAAAAAATAACTAAAATAAACGTTTTTGTTCTGGAATACTCAGGCCATAACATTACCTTCCTAAGAGCGGTCAACGTAGAAAAGAAAGGCGGAACGGATATCGGTGAGTTTCTTTCGTCCGAGAATGTGGTTCGCTATGGAACGATGAATGATTTATGAGGGGCTCTGATCACTAAACACTCCCGCGAACTCTTACATAATGAAGTCCGAGGAATGTGTACGTTGAAAACCAGTTGAACGTCCTCTCGTGATAATCAAAAGCCCTCTCGAATGCCAATTCAATAAGAAGAAAGAAACAACTCACGGCAGTGGCACTCCAAATGATCACTGGTTGAACTTGTACAATGCAAACAGAACAGCATTTGGACCAACTTTAATTTAATCGATTAAAGCATTGACCTTCATTCATGAAGCCATCTGCAGACGATTTTCTGCGATGAATTCTGGGCCAATGTTATCTTAACGTTCTTTCTACAACAGTCTGATGAATGGAACATTTTTCATATGGTACAGGATAGAGAAAAAATTTACCTTTAATTTTCTTTTGTCGCAGTCTAGATCATGGCATTGATGTCATAGAATAAGTTGTTACAAAGTACGAAGTTTTATTACTGTGATGTCATGAAAGCTACAGATGTAACATCCTTCGCGATATTTTGCACGCGTGACTCCATATAATTTCCTTCGCAAAAACGCTTTAATATGCACAGATAAAAAATATTCACGCTTGTACGGACCACGGTTAATTAGCAACACAGATAATCCGACCCCGAATAAACGGGCGCCTCAAGGAATAACACATGCGAAAATCTGAGATTTAAATCGGAAACTTAAAGAAAACATTGACTAAAGCTGACAAAGGCTGATTCCACTGATTAAATGTCAGTGCAATCATATAGTGAACAAAGAATACATTATAAATTAGATTTGAAATCAAAAAACAGTAATTTTTACAGTGCATGTTGATAATTACTAAGAGTCCATACTAAATTCCATGTGGAAAATCAATTTTTCATTAGTGTTTTAATTCTCATATGTCTTTCCACGAAACCAAGCTTTCGACTATCGATTTCAACACTATTAATTACGACAGACACGGCTGTTAGAATAATATCAAAACAGAGAGGAAAAAAACACCGAAATCGTAAGATAATATCAATATTATATAATAATGTTATATAATTATTTTATGACTTTAGATTATTTTCTCACCGTTTGAATAGCATCCTTCCATTATGATTAAAGAAAGTCTGAACTGTTTTCCAACTTATCCTATGTAAGGAATCTAATCAATATTTATTAAAGTCTCCAGGAATAACACACCATATGAGAATCGTTAATTTATATCGATACGTAGCAGAAAACGTAGACTAAAATTGACAGTCAGATAAAGAACTGTACAAATCAGACAATCAGATACCGAACAGAAAAATACTTACAAACACATTCCTCGATCATCTTAAGTGAAAGACCGATCTGTTTCGTGAACTTGTCGGATGCATGGAATCTAATTAAACTCACTGAGTCTACAGATGGCTTCCCGTATGGGACGCGAATCAAAATTTGGATGCGTTGTGCAAACCGCATATGTTACGCTAACAACTCGACCTTGGCGACCTAAATTCAAACGCGTTTCTCCAGCTGATTATCAAAACCACGGATAACGAAAATCGGCGGCACGTCCATAAACAGTCTACGGCACTTCACATCTGCCCACTCATGAGCATTTTATGCTGTTTAAAGCCTTCATTATTTACCAAAAAGCGTTACAAGGTTGATCGTCCGGAGGCGACGGTGGCAAAGCCAAGAAAGCGTTCGAAGAGCACGCCGATCACGTTTTTCCCCTGAACGGCAGACAGGATTACATGCAGATTAGAAAGAGAGGCAGAGAGAGTGCCGCGCCCTGTAAAAGCTATCACCGAAAGAGAAATTCGGTTACGCACAATCGAACTTCGATGCGGAATTTCCATGCGGCGAATCAGACTCCCGGCAGGCACGAAGCGGCATGTCGTGACCAATGAAATCTGTATAACTTTCCATACGGCTGACATCATCACTGGAGGCTTTAGATGGAGTTTCATTAACCCTTTCCATTTGCAGAACGCTATCTAAATCGTGAGAATACTGGAAGTATACCCGAAAGAACTAGACATTGCCGTTGTCAAGTGTGCGACAAGGACATTTTATCCAATAGGTCACATTTACGTAAATACCTCACGAGCTGCAATATTGCATATGGCAGACGATGATACCGCAATACGCAGTTGAATCTCTTAAGCATCGTAACGATGGCACCATTTAAAATGCATTGTCTTGTGTATTGCTTCCATGAGTAATTTGCGCGATACTATAAACATTGTTTAAAATATTTTTCAGTAATTCAGTCCTCTATTTCAAGGAAAAGGAATTGTTAACGTCAAATTCTGTTTCAGGTCTTTCTCTTTCCGTCTGTATTATCACATAAAAGACAAAAATCTGAAGCAAATAGATATAAATAACCTGGAAATTCGAGTTTTTGCCAAAAGGGATCGGACATAGTAGTCTCCACCTATTTTTCGTCCAATGAACCAAGAAACACTTGAAGCGGGCAATTTCCCAAGAAAAGGGCTGTGGTCCTGAAGAAGTTGTTGCATAGGATTCATTCAGTGAAAAATTTAATATTTTATTACTAAGAATTATTTGCATGTTGCATGCGGGGTATTATATATTTCAGAAAGACTTAGGTGGAGCGTGGTAAAAAGAAAGTTGCAAAATACTGCACACTACGATGTATTCAGTCTTCTCGCTGTTTTGTGTTTTTATCAATAGCTTTCATTTGACAATTAATTAGCATTAAAATAATTACACTTCATGTAATTATTCGAAGATGGGAAAAAAGTCAAGTTCCCGCTGATTCAATATTTGGCACTATAGTTCATTTTACGGTTAATTTACATTAAAATTAAAATAACTACATATCATTACAAATTATACGAAGATGGAAATGTTCCTATCTGTAACACTTTTCATAACAACTATATCCGATAACGTTTTGCTATAGCATTCCAAACAGATCGTTCAGCTGACGAGAATTTTCGTACAGTGAAGGAAACTACGGTCACGATTCGACTTCTTTCCCAATCGCACCGACTCCACCCCCGGATAACGGGAAGATGGGAGGGGAAACGGGCGAAATCAAAAGCCGAAAATTTCGCTCTTGAAATCGGGTTAAAAGAGCGCCAACTTTTGGGCAGTTGGGCAAGTCGGCGGGGGCGAGGATAAACAAAGGAAGAACGGATGAGCGGACATCCCGGACGCGCTAAAGAGATAAAGATCATTGGGTCGGCAGTGGGGTCTGAGAAGTGGAGAGGAATGCATTTGATTCCTCGAAATGCCATCGAGGAGCGTGAGAAAGGGAAAGGCCAGTGGGAAGGGCCGGCAAACAAAAAGAGAACTCCGCCTATCGGAAGAAATTAGCGGCGATAAAACCGAGTAAACATACTTCGGGTATCCTTTCCATTCTTGATTGACGTCGACAGAAATTGCCGTAAGAGGTTTTCCATTCGTTTAATTTTCTTGGAAATTTTCCCAATAGATGGCGGAAACTAAGGTATTTCTATAGTAAAGGAGGCTTATCGAAAGAAAAAAGTCCCTAATGGATAAATGGAAAATAAAATTGTAGTTTAGCCTTTTAATTCATCAGTGCGAAGTCTGGTTTGATCTTTATACCCTCAACCAATGGCTAACTAACGCTCTTCAGAGGAGATGGGGCAACAGAACAAGACAAGGACAGATTTATCTTGCAGTCATCAGCGCGAATTCTGATTAGACCCTCATATTCTCGACCACAGCCTGCCTAAAACCTTAGCATAAGGAATGAGGTAACTAAGCGAGATGAGGAATGAGATATCTCTTTCCCATGCTTCCCTCACCGAGAATACTATGCGCAGAACAAGTCCATATGAATGAGGGAAAATAATCTTATGAACTACAGCATTTAAAATGGACGAATTCAGATGAAATCCACAAGTTTTTTCATACCTTGATAAATTATCATCGCCATAAACAAGACAAAGGCAAAAGAAGAAATACATTTTCCACCATCGCAAACCTATTGTAGTATACACAAAAATGCTGTTTTGACATTTTTTACGTCAATACGCAGCAAACTGATTTAAAAAGTGCTCTTTTAAGATATCGCTATCCTTCAAAGTGCAGCAATACAAAGCCATTATATTATCAAACCATTTGATGTAATAATACTCAAAAACCTAGCGCAGAACATAACCAATGAATAATAAAAACTTAAATCGACTTCTCCTCGTTATTGTGTAAATGAAAAAGTTATAATTTTAAAGGAAAAGATTTCATAATTTATCAAAGACGACCGTAAGTCTTCAAAACCCATGCAATTACTAGTTTTGACATGAAGAACAAACTGGGAAACAAATTATGTAAACCGCATTGATTTCAAAGACAAAAAGGCCGCATCGAAACCTGTGAGAGGCCTTATATTTTCCCCTTCAATGTCCTATCCCATCTGGAAACATACCTGCCATTTCCGCTCCAGCCACAAAGACATTAAGATAACGAATTCCCTTCACCTTTTCCTTCGGATGAGTCATGACCCAAAATGACCCTTCCTTCTTGGAGCTGAGTTTACTCGGATGAATAAAAGCCTTTAAAAAATAAAAACGGACCGGCAGGTGGAGACCGTTCCAATAGTATTACTCACAGTGGTTTTGGCAGGGGACATTGGATTGTTTCTCAGATGAAAGCGAGTGGGATCGGCGGTATTTATCGTCGAGAGTGGAATTCCTCCCTCGAGAAAACGAGTTGCACTTTCCGAGGAAGAAATGCCACTTCGCTATTCCTTGATAGGTACGAGATTCTTGGAGAACATTGCTTCAAGCGATATGCGCTACTCCCCGTTATCCATCTTAATTTTCTATTGCCCAGCATACGCCAGCATAGCCTAGCATATCCATGAATTTTTGCTCCAAGATGTTTCAATTTTTGTGTGTTGAGCGTGTTTTAGGGCCAAATATACCATTCTGAAATATAATATAATCAAATATAAACCACATCATGCTTGTTAACAGAAAAATTTAATATTAGGCAGGCTAGGGGGTCCATGGAAAAACATCATGGGAACCTATGATGTACAGGTAAAATGGATTTAAAGTGTTATCTTCCCTTAAAACGTATTACTATCGAGTTAAATAAATATCTACCAGATATACTAGGTTCTTATTGTAACTATAGCTTCACGGCGAGGAATCGTATGAGTTTACACGGATTGGGATCATGGAATCGAAACAACAAAAGTCCCTCAGTTCGCTCGAGGTGAGATCTGATTACCGACGGAAAATGTTCGAAACGTTCATCGGTTCAGAACACACAGACGAAGTAAATGAAATTTTAGTGCCAGTAAAGAACGAACGCGATCTCCGAGAGGTATCAACAAAACGTTACAGGGAAGTGATCGCAAAAACAGATAATTTCTTTTGGTCGTTTTTCCCCCGAATATTAGAGAGGCTAATAGGGTGGATCAGGTAATGATGGTGTTATTACACTCCCTGCCGTACACCTCTGGTGGCTCGCGGGGTATATATCTAAGTCTAAACAAAAGAAATCTTTCGGGGAAAGTAAGGCGTTCCTTTCAATTTTGAACAGCAAAGGTCTAAGTAAGCAGAATGTCTGGGAAAAGCATTCACGGGCCGCAATTGATGGATAAGATATAGCTTTCGGATGGCGAAAACCGAACGACAAGCATCGGTTGATGGAATGACAGGAACGTGAAATCATCCCCAAGAGTCATTCTTTCGGCTGTCTGCTCGCGTCTTCCCGAATCTTCAAAGACGCCGTCCTCACGATCTCTCCAAACACGACCGCAAGCACCGACACGCTGCTCCAGACCGCAGAGCCTCTCCTTTAATAACCAAATCATTACCTCATCTTCCGAGATCCGATTACGACGTGTTTTGCGAGGACTTGTCTTTTTAAAAGGCAATTTTCCGCTCTGTTGCTCAACGGGATGTCCCAGATGCATCCGAAAGGGAGTCTTAAGGCACTCGACCGAAGATTCGCTTCCCGAGTAATCTTTTCTAGAACAACGGAGTTACGATTATTCTGAATGCGTTCGGAATTTAAGTTATCCTGAATCTAAAATTCCGTCCATTACCTGGATCAAATTTTAGATTAAATTAAAACCCAGTCCTTCCAAATTCAATAGAGATTCGAACATTTGATAAGCTAGAAGTAGCGTTGTTAAAAGTGCTTCGATAGCTTAGGTAATGTTGTATACGGGCTCCCAACAGGAATCGAACCCGGGACCGCTTTCAAGACATTCTAATGCGCTGCCCATATGGCTATCCGGGAGCCCCATTTGATAAAATATTAGTTTAGTTATTGTCATCATATTTTTAAGTAATGAACAGTTTAAATTAAAACTCGGATTTCATTCAATTGCGTATTGTGTAATAGGAGGATGAAAACCTTATTCCTTAAAATTTACGGCCAACATTTTGAATAGTTTTAGTGAGTAAAATTTCCTCTCTGAAACGTTTACGTAAGTAAGTACCTATTTCACTTTTATGTAAAAAATGCATGGGGAAGATTGGGATTGGAAAAGAAATATATTGGACAGATAAAATTGAAAAATATAACGACAAGTGGGAAAACATGTCATATCAAACTCTTTTATGTAATATACAACACAGTCTCATCGAATAAAAACTGAAAAGTTTAAATTTCAGGTCGATGAGTTTCGTTTCTAATACATTTCTATAGTAAATATTTTGATTAGAATAAAGGATATACTCAAATGAATTATATCAATTCGTTGATATTCTTTACATATAAGATAAAGCATTATAAAAAAACAAGATTTGCGATTTAGATGAAAATTAATCTTAGTAGATTCGAACTATATCGCTATAAATTAATCCTACGATATTTCGTTTACATGCTATCGTAAAAAATATTCCCTCTTACGGAAAGTATTTTAACGTATGCTAGAGAGGTACCGCTTGATATATAAGTACAAAGAAAACTTCGCGGAAAAAACTCGGAAAAGACCAATTTGACTTCGATATTTCATATGCACAAACGTGAATGTTAGAAAATAAAATTTTCCTACGATAAACGACTCCCCTGCATTTTCCAATAGCAAACGATAAATATCTTTATAGCCACTGAATCGCGACCAAAAGAAATATCGCGGAAACCTAAAAATTAAAATTCAGTGACGGTCCTCTCCCATAAGAATGTCACGAAGGAGATGACCTCATCCAAGTCCCGGTGTCACCTGAAAAAGAACAGGTACTCAATCTTATCTTCAGAACTAAAAAGCAGAGACATTCCTTTTCGTCGGCTCTTCCGTGGGGCCCGAAAAACGTTTTCACGGTGTTCGCCGCTCGAGGAACGCGATACCCCCCAAAAGTTTGGAACGGTTCTGCTTGTCTCGCGGCCAGAGCTTCCTGTGGAGTTAACATATGGAAAATCCTCTCGTAGGATTGGAAACTGAGGGAAAAGAATCTGAATGCGGAATACACTGGGAAAACAAAGGGTTGCCAGGAATGATAACAGGAGAAAATAGGAAGTGGCTTCGTGAGACAGAATCACAATGACTTGGAGGTCCCAATTCCGTGAAGACACAATGGGAGTTCCAGAGGGTATTAACACGTTCCTAACGGTGGAAGAAAATCCAATGGCAGAGATAAGAAATCCATTTAAACTACTTGATATTTGGGCTGAAGGCTCCGGTATTTCACAGAAAACACTTAAGGTGAAGAGGTTCAACAGGAAATAAGACAACGTTTATTATAACTAATCGGGTAGTAACTGCGGTCATCAATACTTTTAGAAAAGCTAGATTATACTTTAAAAGCTTTTTTTATTAAAAAGTTTGATTATACGTAAGTTACGGCTACAATGAAGTCCCTCTGATGGAATTCACTCCAGATGAGAAGATATAGTTACCGATTGAAGCTTTTCGAAAAATTCATCTGTTCGGAGCTTTTAGACCGTAGATTACCAAACATGTCAAGATGGACTCCCTGTGGTCCCTATTGATTTACTTGATATTTGGTCCATATCAGAGAGAAAGAGAGGGAAAAGTATGGGAGTCCAATGTGTATTTCAATTTCGAGTGGCTTAGAGTTTTTGGAAGCCAAAGATCCCATATTAAAAGACAATAAAATCAACTAAAAACCAGACCTAGCATTTTAATAGGAAAATTCAATATTAGGCAGGCTAGGGAGTCCATGAAAAATTAAAAGGGGCACACGGAATAAAAAGTTTGGGTCCTTATGTTTTAGATGAAGTAAATGAGATTTTAGTAAGGTAAAGAATGAACGCGATCTCCGAGAAACATCGAGAAAACAAGGAAGTAGTATGATAGTTTCTTTTGGCTGTTCCTCCCGCTGTCTATTAGAGGCTAATGGGGTAGATTAGGTAGAGATGTTGGTGTTACTACACCCCCTACCATTACGCCAATGGTTGCTCGCGGTACATACATACATACATTAACATAAGTCTAAAGGGCAGCACATGCCAATTACGAAAATGTATTTTCCCATAGTTGAGGCTGGGAGTAAACACAGCTGTTTTATTTTCACCCTGATTGACCTCTTTTTCCATCAAAAGACGATAATGTTCTTCGTCATAAGGTTGTATCCTGACAACAATAAATTTCCGCAACGCTCATTTTCCAAAGGTTACCGTATCCTTGCTAAAGATTTTCCACCTATGAAAAAAAAGTTTCCGAATATTTTGAGGCCAACAATGACGTAAAAGAAAACACACAAATTTGGTGAGGAACGTTAAAACTCATTAAATTATTTGTAGAGCAATTAATAGAAAATTATTCGGGTAGTGCTAAAAATTAGGAATTTTCAAGAGTTTAGAAATTTTATTACATTCTCCCATGAGTAGTCATTAAAATAACGAAGATTTAGTTAAGGAAAAAGAAAGACAAAAATAAGCCCAACACAAATATTTTTCCATTGAAAATCCAAGAAATTAGCACCGTCTTCGGTAAATACAAAGTATGTTTAGATGGGGTTCGGCATTTTCCAGCAAGTTAGATATCGAGTGAGAATTGGTTAAAACTTTTGGTCGGAAAGAACATACGCTATCTACGAGAGTTAAATAAAATACGCCCAAACATTCTTGTGCATTTAAAGGCCAATATCTTTCATGCAGACCTAATTCCTTCCTAAGAAGCATTCCCGATTTAAGAAATGTTTCACGGGAGAAATACCAAGATACATTTCAGTGCACACAGTTAAGTTGCAAGTTCAATTTGATCGAAAATCGAAATAAGCTCATGAATTTGTAATATTGAATTTTTATTTTCTCTTTAAGGATAATAAAACAGTCTCGGCGTTTGGATTCGAAATCAATTACGTTCACCAAGAATAAAATTCACTTATACAAGAATTTTAAATCGGACTTTCGTTAAACGTTTTTTATGTTGATGGAACTGACTAACGTGCCAAAAAATGCACCACGAACCCAAAGTAGTTACAGGATTTGCTACTTGTGCTTTCTTTCGGTGAAATTAATACATAAAATGAGGTTCTTAAAGGATTCATAGTATAAGTACGCAATGCATTTTTTGAAAATAAATTTCTTACGGAGAAGACATGACCGCATCCTTTTCGCAATCGATTTCGACATGAAAGAGCGGTTTGAGTCATCAAATTAATACGTAATCTTACGCGAAAAGAGAAGTGGAGCGTAGAAATACGCAACGATCATTCGACAAAGGGATTAATGCGGGTCAAATCCTCGAATATTCGCAGAAGATTAGAGCGTCACGCGTCCTAATTTGAATGACATAATCGTGACCCGTCAACATAAAATCGGACGGCGACGCTACGAGTCATAGGGAAATTGCACAATAATTTCGCTGATATTTTAAGAACGTTTAAACACGAACAGTTTAGAGAAAAGCTCTCTTTAAGCAGTTTAGAGAAAGGCAAAAATATATCCTACTTGTCAACCACCAATAGGAAATAAGACTAGTAAAATTCCGCAGTTAATTCTATATGGCCATACGCTGCTAGGATTTTACAGCCATTGTATTCTATTGAGAATAATTCGAGATGCAAATAAAATAGATACGGTGAAGTACAATAGAAATGAGTCGGTACGGATTTACATAAATAAGTGTTCTACCATAAGTAGGTAGGTTAACATTCATGGTAGCTTACCTCCCCCTTCATGTCATCTAACATCTTCTGACTTTGTCTTCCCCCAACCATCGTCAGCACCTCCGTGTTTGTTTTCCTATCAAGCAACATACTTTTTCTATTCGACACCAAACCAACATCTAGAATCGTTCCATTCCACGAAATCCTACGTTTCTTATGCATACAGCAAAGCAGTTCAAACCAAAGATTTTGTCGATCTTAGTGAGCAAGTCTGCACTAAACAACATACATACAGCCTCAGGATGGGGAATGTGCTTTTAAATACGAGTTTAAACTTCCACCGAAATCTACTTCTACATACACAAAGCTCGAATGATTTTCCTTTCGCATTCGCTTTCGTTATGTCGTGGGAAATTCAAATACTTTCATCTATGAACTTCAGAATGAATTAGGATTTTAAATTTCTGACCGTCTGGCTACATTGAAAAAAGCTTAATTGGATTTTGCCACTTGCATCATATTTTCGCCACCTAAATAGAGCTTATATAAACTCTCCTTTAGGAATTCCAGCCTTGAATTTTACGGCCACTTTCCAAAATAAAATGTTTCAGCCACCGAAGAGCCATTACTCATTCAGTCAAAACGTCAACGCTGAGTGACGTCAACGACATCACGTAAGAGACCTTGCTTACAATGACAATTCTTATCGTCTTTACGTAGAACGGATTTGCATACTATTTGCAATTTTACTGACAGGAAAACCTTGAACAGCCGTGGTAGAGCTATAAAAATTCTTTTGCATTGTGAAATGGAATTTTCATTGATCAAAGGTCAAATGGCACTCCTTTAAACCAACGAGGAAAATTATCCAGTTGAATGATTATCTAATGATATTAACTAAATTCTACAGACATTTAAAAATAAACCTACATTTATCTCGATTTTATTTCATTCAAAGAGAATACTAATGTCTCAAATATTAGTATTAAGAATAATTACACACAAATTAATAACGTAAATATATATTCGAATGACTTAAAGAAGAATACTTCATCGAACCAAAAATATAATTAGAACTTTACCATCCGCAAATATAGGCGAGGAAAGGGAGAGCAAATTACCTCACTCCTCTTCCAGCCTAGAGGCCTCATATCACTCTAATAATTTTAGTAGCTAATACTAGAGAGGGGATGAGGTTCCAAATGGCATTTCGGTGAAATGCTTTACTGACATCCGCAAACATTAATCCGTTGTTAATATATAATTGCCTTAGTTTTGTGCTATAAGATATTTTGTGGTAGGTAAAGAAATTCCATGATTTGAAGCATACTATTAAAAGTATCATCGATTATTCAAAGACCTCCTAAATATGAATAAATGTATCTGATTCTTTTGAAATATTTACGCTTTACATAAATCAACACAGAAATTCCCAGGCATTTTGGTCTAACTCGTTTTTTTAGTCTACCTCAGAATACTCCCAATAAGCAATCTATTGCATACGCATCTTTCCTCACGAAGCATTACTTCAGAATGACAAGAACATAACGTAAGTGCTATAGAATATATATTCCTTTGCTCTGCTGCGCACAGAGTCGCTATGTTATGCGACCTTTCATATCATATTATAGACACCACAGAGAATAAGTTCAACAACGGTCTTAGTTTCCACGCATTGCAGGCAGGGCAGACACAAACTAACCAGAAAGAGTGGCTCGGGTCCGCAACTCGAAGATAAACGGGAAAGATCAAGCGTATACAATTAATGAAAATCGGAATCTTTGAAGTCGGGTCAATAAAATATACGAATTATAATACGTGAAAAGCAGTATCTAATATCTCGCATTGAAAGTGCTATAGCTAGAAATCGTCTTTTATTACATAAACTATACACTAGAATAATATTCACCCCATTTTCGCATGCTTAATGCGCACCTTATCATTCCAAATTTGCTTTTACAAATAACGAAATACTTATTTTTCAATACTTGTGGAACGTCCATACTTCTATTCGTGGTAACTCATAGTTCACGTTCCTAAGAGAAACGTTTGATCCTTTTCTCGCTTACAGGCTAGAAAAGGATAATGCATTTGAATTCTTCACGGAATGGAACATAAAATGAACGTCTCCTTAATCTTCTAAGCTCATTTAATTTTCTTAAGTTAAATGAAAGGCAGATTCCGAACAGATTTTAAGCCGTCGAAGAAAGAATATATTTTTTAAATACTTCCTTTCCTGTCCATGGGTACAGAGTGACTGTCCACCTGTAGTCAGAGGGAGTACTAGGTCAGGAGTTCCCAACCGGTGGTAGGTACGCTGGAACGGGGTTAAAGGGTTTAAAAAAACCGAAATACCAATAATGCATTGATAATCTATATATATAAAAATGAATGTGTGTCTGTCTGTCTGTACTCGATAGATTCAAAAACCATACATCCAATCGTGAAAATTTGGGAAATTATTAGATATATCCCAGGGAAGGATTTTGAACTTTTTTTTTAATCGGAGTACTCAGTTCGACTCCAGAAGGGAAAAACTGTTCCCATAAGAAATACATGTAAACTTCGATTTTATCACTTGCATGCTTCCTTTCTTTTGCAAAATTAAATTAGAAATAACCAACGAATGGATTTAAAAGTAGCACCAAAAGAAGGGAAATTGAATAAAGTTTTTTATTTTGGTCATGAAATATAGTTTACGATCAAAAATTACGAGACTTTGAATAATTAGATGATAATTTTGATGAATTTTGAGGCTATAAACAAACTACTTCTCAGTTACGACGAATGCGATAGTTGAATTTTCTCATAAGAACACATTGAGAATTTATTCCAGTATTCAAATGATGTTTGTTTATAGCAACGTAAATATTTACGTATATTATCGTGGAGTAAACGGTTTTTGATATTTAATGAAAATGATATTTTGATAAATTCAAGAGATTGCATGTACTGCACAACTTGGTGAGTTGATGACGTTACCGACTTTGATTACAAATGTCATCTATTTTCAACATTTCAATTTATTTTTGTTCAAACACAACAACGTGTGAACGGGTACAGCTAGTTAAATATAAAGTATTCTCAGTGATCTAATTAAAATAAAACAAGCCATTGGGCACTTTTGGACAATAAATATCCGTTTCATAAAAAATATAGGACTGTTGGTGCGCCAAAATTTGTGAAAGTTTCGAGAGGTACGAAGTTGCTAAAAGGTTGGGAACCCCTGTAATAGGTTAATCATGGTTATTGAAGTATTCCAAAGGCTCCCGGATAGTCATGTGGACAGCGCGTTTGCCTTTGGTGAAAGCGGCCCTGGATTCGATTACCGGTGGGAGCCAATATGCGAAATTACCTAAGCTGTCGAAGCACTTTTAACAATACTACTACTAAAGTATTCCAAAGGTATTTTCAGCAACAATTTCCTACTAATCCAAGCAGTAATTATTAAGAAGCTTTTAATATGCTTTTATTTTTCTTTAAAATTTGTTTTTTATCATGACTAGTAGGGGTCCCACCTCGTAAGTGATGCTAAATAATATTTCACCTCAAAAGAAATGTCAACAGAGTATAAAATTAGATATATATACCCCGCGAGGCATCCGTGGCATACGGCAAGGGGGTGAATTAACACCAGAATCCTCACCTAATCTACCCTATTAGCTTTTCTAATTTTCTGGGGAAAGAACAACCAGAAATAACTATCTTTTCTAACGATTACTTCCTTTCATCGTTTCGTCGAAACCTCTCGGAGATCGCGTTCGTTGTTTTATAGGAACTACAATGTGATCTACGTAGTCAATAATTTCTGAACCGGAGAATTTTTCAAAAATACTTCAAAATACCGAGGTCGATTTTTCCGGGATCGAAATACAGGGTGTCCGGGTAAAACGTATAATAATACAAAATGTAACAACTTGAGAGTTAATTAAGATATTTATTGGCGGTTTGTTTCTAGAAGTATGGTAACTCAAAATGTATTCTTAAACAGTTAACACACCTCGATATGTGCAGCATTAGTGGCAGAAATACATCCAAATCTATATTTTACTCTCTCCAAGTGATTTCAGCATTTCAGGCGTAACATTTACAATATCTGCAGGAATTCGATGGCGCAGTTCTGGTAGATCATGAACTGGTGTCTGGTACACTTCATTCTTGATAAACACCCACAGAAAAAAAACCAAGTGGTTTCATGGCTGGGTTTATATGGGGCCAAGCAATCGATGGACCACCTCTCCCAATCAAGCGATCTGGGAACTCATTATCCGAGAAATACCTCAAAATTACTGCATAATGGCATTGCGCACCATCATCAAGCAAACATAGAAAACGTTTTGAAACTTGTGGAAGCAAACCGCTAATAAATATCTCAAGTAATTCTAAAGTTATAACATTTTGTAATATTATATGTTTAACCTGGGCACCCTGTACTTTATTCATGCAACTATGTAAAAGTTGAAAGAGCTACGGTGTTCAGCCGTCTATTATACGCGATATTTCGCACCGGAAAAGGCTCCTTGTGTGGCCCATTGTACTGGACTCCTTCGCCATTTAACACCTCATTTCGAAGCTAAATTTATGCTTCTGAAACATGGCGAAGACCTCGCCAGCGTCCAGATAACGCACGACTCCTTGCTAATGCCTCACGGCCTCAACACTCGAGGGCGGTAACCCGAAAGAACCCCTTGGAATCCGAAACGGCTCCGTCTTCACGCGTACCGTAGCAGAACAACGAAACGGCGGGAAAGGGCCCGCGTTCCAGCTTCATGACGTGGAGGATGCCGGAGATCACAGGCCGTGGATCTCGGCGAAGAATAGAGTGGAAGAGGATTCATGGAAACCTGAGCCCGGTGAATGCAATGCAGAGTTCCGGCCCCGCGGTCAACAAACTCCCGAAAAAAAATTGAAAAACATGGCGGCCGCGCGCTGCCGCTATTATGCCTTGTTGTTTTCCGACTCTCTCTTCCTCCCACGCGTGCGGTGAAAGGTGAGGTTTTGGAATGAAATTTCGGAAGGCGCGTCTTCCGACTTGGAGGTATTTGGACGGTGATTTCGTTTTTCATTCCTTCTCTCCGAGGATTCACTTGTCGCTTTCTCGCACGAAGAATGTGTAGGCATGCTGAGGTGCTATAAATTTCCTCAGACAGAAAAGATAATTCATTGATATCGCTACGTACAAATATATGCAAGAACCGGTAGCATAGACAGATTGCATACATAGCTGCCAATTCAGAGATTTTGTCGCAAGATCTTATATTTTTTTCTTTCTATAAGAGACCTTTTTTTCTGCTTTTGCTATGTCCAACACACGGTGAAGAACGTTCTGGTGTGTAGACCCTCCTCAAAAAACTCAAAACTGATAACATTTTTGACTCATTTTAAAATTGGAACAGCATTACATTCAATTGATAGAAAAATACTAATATTATATTGTATTTAATGTTTAATATTGTACTTATATTCTATATGAGGCGAATATTATCTATTTCATTTTTTAGCTACTTTACAGTGACGTTTTTCACAGTTAAGCGACTTTTTAGCTACTTGTCATGGAGCACTTGTTAGAGATATTTTCGAAAATAATTGGCATTTCCAATTGCATAACTCTGGAAAGTACATAAGTCGAATGCTGATAGGTAGCTCTACACCATTAAATACCAAAACCTTTTAAGAAGGAATTATTACATGAATAATGAATAGCTCCTTCTACGCTATATAAAGTTAAAGTATCATTGTATTATATAATCCTGCTACTTGCATTTTAGTAAGACCTTGTATGGATTGTACATGACGTTGCCAACGGACTGTATCCACTTGTGACGAATTAATAATAATAGCATAACGACACCAATCCGTATTTGGCATCACGTCAAGACATCTGGAAGTTTAAAGAATTTTAAAATATGAACAGATCGTTCTCTAAAAAGTGGGATAAGGACAGTTGAGAATTGATAGGGAAAAGCAACAGAGTGTCGGACAATATCAATCAGGACAGCGTAACGCTAAAAAAAGACTGAAACAATCGAATAGTCCATCTTCTGAGAATGAGCGTAACATTCCCCATATTTCGCACATTATCCACCTTTCGCATTTGCATTCATCTGCATAATCTGCGGAACTGGATCACGAGGACCCAAGAAGAATGAACGGGAAGGATCCAGGGCAAAAAAGGACCTGACAATCGCCGGAAGATGAGTTTTTCACCTCTTCAGCACCCGCCGCGACCGGAAAAGGAGGGCTTGCGGTAGGATAATGCAAGCTAATGGAATTAAAGCGATGATTAAGGCAAATGTGGGGCGTGAGGTACCTTTCTTCTCTTTAAAAAAGGAAGGAATCCGACGAAGAATGCCTCCCTGAAGAATACGGCTCCAATTGGAAAGTAAGTCAACTTTCATTTACAGAATTTACCCTATCTCGAAAGCACGATGAAACCATTAAGTTAACAATCCTTTTTGCATACAAAGAATAACGCTATACATTGATATTCTAATTGTCTTAAAATATATTTTTTCAGCTTTCTGTTCCAGTGTTTTCCACCACGTTCCAGTTCCAGTACGTTTGGTGTGAGTATAGAGTATATCTTTCCGCCGAACCTTATCTTTTTTCCTCAGACTTTCTCCTCTGCCCTTAATTAATTTTTTACTGCTATGACACCAGATAATTAGCATTTCATATGTTATGGGCATATTCCACGGTAATTAGAATGTTCTCTGTCCTTGCCAAACTAGGCAGAATAAAGAATTTGCGTTTCTAATTATCTACGGGGAGTTTATAGCACAGCCAAAAAGGCAGAGGGTTTACCTAAAAACATATAAATCTAAATGAATGCTAAGAAGAACATGCTAACAAGAACATTTTATATCTCTGAAAAAAATTCTAAAGACAAAAACGCTTTTTAAATTTTCTAAGATTCTAGAGCAATAAGAATAGTTTCCTCACCACCGCAACACGGAGTAAAATTTGTAATTCCAATTTTATGGCTATTGCTCAAGAAACTTCTCGTATGCCAGGAGAAAGAAATCGGAATTTCCGTAAGGATCTCCAGGAATAACAATTTTCATTTAATACCTCACCCGGGTTGCTTTACGGAAAGGAAAAAAATAATCAATGTATCAAGTAACTCCAAAGTTGAGTGTTATATCTATAAACAAGTGAAGAGCACGAAAAATTTAAATCAACGAAAATCAATCTTCATAATTTTTCTCGGATCACTAATTGGTATTCCATGGTATCCCATCCCATTAAACCATCCTCAACCGAAGCTCACCCTGTAGACTGTAAGTGGACAATAATGAATACGAAAAAATAACGACGTTACAGTAACTAAGCAAGTAGACCTTGGGATCATACGTAATATTTACAGGTACAATCATCCAAACTTAATAAAATCACAAAACACCACGGCAACAGTAGTGGTTAGAACAACCGAAAGTGGGAGACTTATTAAAATCACAAAACTTATCACCAAACTTAATAAAATCACAAAACACCACGGCAACAGTTTAGTGGTTAGAACAACCGCCCGGAAAGTGGGAGACCTGGGTACGAGTCCCAGCCAAGTCACTATTTTTCTCTTCTCGTACAATAAATCACAAATTTAATCACCAAGGATTTTTTGCAACTACTAAGGATTTTGTAACTACAATTTGACTTGTCCTATTCATACTTATTTTTATTTCTAAGGACCAATGAATTTATTGTAATTATCATCATTCAATCATTATTACTTCCTTAGTAAGGTAATCGATGTATTCTGACCGAAAAAAGTCGGCAATAAATATAATCGATGTTTCACATGACGGAGATGTTGATGTATGCAAAAAACTAACGAGCCCTCATCTGATGAGAATGCAACGTGTCATGATTTGAAACGAAAAAGAATATGGATCCTGAATCTCGTTTTTTTGGATTCAAAAGAAACGCAGTAAAAGAGCAGTCACATCGTGAGGCATCCACCGATGAAATTGCATCACGATCCGAAACTATCTCCCCACAATCCGTGCCGTCTTCAATTAATGTTCACATTCTGCTGCCTTCCGCCTTTATACTCAAGACTGATTGGAAAACGCTATTCACTTCCGTAAACAAAGTTTTCTAACCACTGGAACGAATTAGATGAAGACAAGGACATATGAAGAAGCAACCGAGACGAAACCTCACCTACATATGGTGTAATAACTAATACAAATTTTCCACCAGGAGGAGCTCGCAATAGGTTTGCGCAAGGATAGGCCATGATCAGGATAGTGTCCATCACTTAGTTATTGTAACAATTACAGTTATTTATGTATCTTCAAGTGGTCAACCCATATACAGCTGACTTTTTAGAACCTGAAATGTGTCCTGACGCCAGTATTATACAGTAAAACCTCGATAACACGTACTCGTTTAACACGAACCTCTCGATAACGCGAACAGTATCACGGTCCCGGCAGGAATGTATAGTCTCTTACGGGGTTTTGTTCGTTTAACGCGAATTTCGGTTAAGACGAATTTCGAACAGTTTCCTCCATCCCTTGAATCATATAGTTCGCTTAGGGCGAACTGCCTGGCAGAATAAGAGCCATGACTTTGAGAATAATACGTTGCCTTGGTCCCTCGTTTTGAAACGATAACCCAAGACAATGTAGGGCATCCAATATAATAAGTAAGACACCCAAGAAAATGCAAGGGGCCCAATGAGATAGTGAGAATGGTAGGCAAGGAGTGAGTCAGGGAGTAAGTTTGGATGAATTTTCTCAGTCTCCTCGTGTCGACGACTGTGAGTTTTTACTGAACATCTGTAGCTACAGGAACAAAATATCTTTTTGCAATGAGCAAACGAAAGCAAATGAGTATTTATCTTCAAACGAAGCTTAAAATATTAATTGAGGTGGAACGCGGAGCACGGACGAAAACTCAGATTGCCCACGATTTTGGTATTCCAAAATCTCCTCATTGGTTTGTCAACGATAGTAAAAATCACGAAAAAATTGACGAAGCGGCTGCATCAGGAGGTGTTGAGCTGAAAGGAAAGCGCATGCTTGAATCACATCTTAAGGACCTCGAAGATGAATTAATGGAATGGTTTAATCACGTCCGAGCAGCATACGTGCCTATAAGTGGACCCGTTATACAGCAAAAGGCATTGCCAATTGCATCCAGCTTGGGAATGTACGACTTTAAGTGCTCCAGTGGCTGGCTGTGGCGATTCCAAAAACGCCGTGCAATCTCTTCGCAAGTGATATGTGGGGAAGCAAATAAAGTGAACGAAGGAAGTGTCAATGAGTGGCTGGCTGATTTTAGACTTCTTCGAGAAAAGTACTCTCCTCGAGAAGTTATTAACATGGAAGAAACGGGTGTATTTTATAACCTCTTGCCAAGCCGTAATCTGAGCATTAAGGGAGAGAAATGCCATGGAGGCAGTCACAGTATGCAGCGATTGACCGTTGTTCTCACTTGCAATTCGGACGGAAGCTAGAAGTTACGATGGTGAGTGATTGGAAAATCAAAGAGCCCCCGATGCTTCAAGCACATTGATCTTTCAAAGCTGCCCTGCGATTACACCCACCACAAGAAGGCATGGATTGACGGCACTGCATTTCGTGAATGGCTCGTGCGATTTAATAGACCTATGGCTGCTCAGAATCGTCATGTGTTACTCACGATGGACAACTGCGCTGCCCACAACCTAAGAAAAATGGAGTTGACTAACATTAAGGTTTGGTTTTTTCCGCCAAACACAACCAGTCGTTTGCAACCATTGGATCAGGAAATCATCGCTCTACTGAAGAGGTATTATCGGACTCATCTGGTACGAGCAGCTATCCTCGCAGCGGAAGGAAGTGTTAAATTAAGTTGGACTCTTTTGGATGCTAAAATAGCGATTGGAGCAGCTTGGGAATCCGTTTCCGCAAAGCATATAAAAAGTTTCTTCGATAATGCTTGCACCCATAGTGATGTCGATTCTGCTGTTGGAAAAGGAGTGGCTACTGAAAAGGACACACCTGAGGAATGGGAGCTTATGCAAACACTTTCGCGACAAAGGTAAGTATCGTGAGAATATCTCCGCAGTTTGAGCGTTGATTGTATCGTCTTTAAAACAGTTTTAAATTGAGTTTTTGCTTAAAATTTCCAGGTTGAGTTAACGTTTGAAAAATGTTTGGAGTTTGAAAATGATCTGGCCGTATGTTCCTTTCCTGACGAGGACGTAAACGCGAATAGCGAAGAATCATCCTCGGATGAAAGTGAGGAAGAGTCGCTTGAGCTCGTGGAGAAGTCACAACGGCTCTAAATACGCTCCAACGATATGCAGCCATGGCAAATGTTTCCAGGACCTTTTCCGATAATTTGATTGGATAAGACTTGACTGCATGAACCATTTGCGCCCTACCCTTCGGCAAAAGAATTTACATGATTTCGTTAAACCAAATAAAAGCTAAAATGTTGACTTTGGAGACTGGTTATTTTTTTAAATTTATGTAATGCCTGACTGTGATGTAAAATAAAAAAAATTACCAATTTATTTTAGTTTATCGCAAAAATTAAACTACGGAATATATTTACCTACCAATTGGTAAAGGAAGATTTAATAGAGATTTTTGTGATCGTTACTTATACGTCAACATCATAATAGACGTCAGTATATCAGCAAGTATAATCGCACTTTTTTGCCGTGACACGGTTAACACGAATTTTTTCATAACGCGAACACTTTGCCCGGTCCCTTGAGATTCGTGTTAGCGAGGGTTTACTGTAGTTGTAAGAGGAGACCGATCTCTCATACAAGGAAATTCCCACGATCTTGTCCAAAGAAAAGTAAATAAATCTCCTTAGATGGCACTGAAGGGAATCAAAATTATAAAATGATAAACAATTTATACGCACTACATACTCTACAAAAAGTTACCCAACTATTATCTCCACAAAAATCAAACTACGAAGAGATAAGGGAAAATGAGTTACCCCGTCCACGTAACAGTAAATAAATGGCCTTTAATTTCAATCAATTATAGAAAATTTCTGGTATTCTCCCTTTTTTCTTACAAAAATTGTATTATATTTTATTTTTGTAATACTGTGTGAAATTATTAAGTTTTTTAAGCCAATTTATGGCATTTTTACTATTTTTATATTTTTTTTGTAATTCTTTTATAATTTTTCTATCTTTTCATTTTCATATGTTTCATTCTAATAAACAATAAACTTAACTGCATTAGAAATAATAATTTTAATGACGTCCTTATTAGACGAATTTTTAGTCTAGAAAGGCCACTCCTATAATACAATACTTACAACAAAGAATACAACTAATCATAATTAATCATACTCCATTCGTCATGTTTAAATATGCTTTTCTCAGCTTATATATAAGTGACAAGCTATTTTTGCAACCTATCGAATGGCATAAATCTGATTACTTCCATAGAATCTAAGACATTAACTAAAAGTTAGTGTGATTAAAAAGTAAAAATGCGAATAATTGGAGATGGATTCTCCTTGGAGTAACGAATTCGGATCGGCCTTGAACGCAACGGAAATTCACATTTAGTTTCGAAATGCGGAAATAGGAAACATAAGAGAGAAGAAACCCAAATGAGCTTAGATACTCCATTTACTGTTAATTGCCCGCGATGGGAGATTTTTATCTTACAGTAAACAAAGATCTAATAAGTCGAGTCAGGAAGTGTCTCGCAATCAGATCCAGACGAAGATACAACATTGCGTTAGAAGTAAATCAATCGATTAGGTAACCGTTGATTTTTCTACATTACTCACAGCCTAAACAAAATATCACGAATAGCTTTCATTAAGTGAAAGGAATATATCATCACTATTTTAATAACTTTTAAATGTGTAGCAACCAGCAAAATAGGGTCGTAGTTATTTGAGTTTGATATTTTTGTTCAAAATGGACATTATAATCCACTCGCCTAGAATATCTCCGAAACAAAATTCGTGAAACGTCATAAACTAATTTTACGGAGGAATCAACTCATTAAATATAATAAAATAAATGTCTCTACTAAATATTTGAAAATACTTTAGATAAAACAAACCACTTCTACCTACGAGGACATTGATTAGCTGTGCTTGCCTACTACATATCTAAAACAGTCCAAAAAGTCAATGATATTGCCTTTTTTAATTTCAAACAGAGAGGAGAGGGACTGCTGAAGAAATTTAGTTATTTAAATTTTAATTTATGGTAGAAGACAAGGGAAAAGAAGTATGGTTATGCAAAGGGTGGGGTAAGTTACCAATTGACGAAAGATGTGTCATTAAATATGGAATAAAGAGGAATGTGAGCCAACTGAAATGTAGAGCACTCACGTAAAATAAAAATTCAAACAAAGATCAGCTTCCATCAATAACCTCGCAAGTTTTCCACCAATTAGTCTATGTACGTAATCCAGGAAGAATTAACTCCCTTAATCGTGCATTATCTTTTCAAATCTCCCCAGATACATCGCGTGACTAAACAAGCACCTTCACTACGTAATGTCCCGCTAACTGCTGTAAGTTACGTAACCACAAATGTAACGGAGTTGAACTCCTTGTACCAGGATATGTAATAATATGCTGACGTAAAACCTCCATGGTGTACCCAAGATGAAAGTTCGCAAGTGTAAACAGAGATTTCTACCACTGGGAGAGAACTCAAAACAAACATTATGCAACGGAAATCGAATTTCGGGACTGCAAACCTTCGGGAGATCAAGCTTTTCCCAGGTATAACACTGGCCTATCACGATCAATCGCTAATAGCTTTAGGTAGGCAAAAAAAACGTGTCCCAGTTAGACTCGACAGAATATTTTACAACATCGCCGTTACGCCATCCGGGGAAGAATGGCTTGTTGTCCGTGATGGGATATTTAGTGCCCATTACACTCGGGTCGATCGACTTCCCTACGTCAACAGTCAATAAAACAGTGGTGCTCTCCTTTGTGGAAGACACTGGGTCTATTAACTCTAGCACGCCCCGTTGGCATCGCCTATCTCTATAAGGACATTCGGTCCAATGACTAGAAGGGCAACACGCTGCAGTGAACGATGCTCGGGAAGGAATGGAACGAAAAAATATCTTTCCTTTGTAACTCCGTTACGGGATGCGATAGAAAGGTCAGGATTGTTCCCCAAACTTATTCGAGTTACCGTTGAATAAGAAAAAAATGGCTGTTTAACCCCCGGAAAGTAGGCTTCGTGAAAATAGAGAGGTATCAACTGATAATTTTAATCAATTCAGGAGAATAATTTGATTGAAATTCTTCAAGATCTGCTTCAAGATTGGAATTTCGCAAAATTTCCCCGAAGCATGGTGTGTCTAAAGTAATACCTTTTCCCAGTATATTTTAACAATAATTCATGATAATTTGAAAATTAAGCATCCAATTTGGACTCAAATACATTCTATGTCGACAAAGTTCTACTTAATTTTGAAATATTTTTATTTTCCATTTAATGCTGACAATGTTACGTTCCTTTTCCTATCTCTTGAAGCCGAGGGATTTTCTGAATACTTGGATTTTTGGAAATTTATTTATCATAGTATTTTCCATAAATATTGAAGTTAAAAGGGAATGATGTTTCGTATTTTTAAAAATCTGTTGAAATTGAAGGATTTTTGAATATTTGGATTTGTGAAAACTAAATATATTTGCCCGAAATATTCATCGTGCAATGAAAGGATATTTCTTAATCCTAAAAAAAGTTTGAATTGCTCGTGAACTATTGGGTAATTTTTGTTGAAGATTTATGCACTATATTTATGATGAGATATATGTAAGAGATATATTCCATGAAGATGACACCTTAGGACTCTAGGAAGGTATGTTACTTACCTCAAAAGAGAAAAATAGGGCATAAAGTGATAAATGCACACCATAAACTGCTTCATAGTTTCACAGAGAATTGGTAAGGAGATAACTCGTGTTTCAGGAACGTGCATTATACGCTTAGCAGAACATCAAGTCGGGGAAAAAACAGCAACACAGCGAGGGCATATACGTGAACAGCTTTAAAATTACCATAAATGCATAATACTGACCATGGCATACACATATTGTAATACTATAAACACAGAATATTGCGATGGTGTATTCCTGGTCCCTATCTAAAAGATATTGATCGAAAATTTCATGAAACAAGTGAACCAAAAATTGATTTTATAAACAGAATCCACGTTAATTACCCATAGCTCTACTAATTATGGACGCTTAACCGGCAAGACTCGTTTCACACACGGGCCATGTATGGCTTTCTATCACACACAGGCGGCATACGAAGTTTGCTATTAAAAAAGTAGCGCGTGGTACTTAAACAAGCATCTGAGCAGTCGCTGCGGAACGAACACTGGGAAAGAGGCGCTCTCCACTGTTTATGATGAGATTTAAAAAGAAAATTCCAGTCGCAGGAAGTATACCACGACAGGAGATGAATACCTTCACTCCTTAACCGGGAATATAAAACGACATTCTACTCGTTGCGTCTTATTTAATTCAGCTACGTGAATTTCGAGAAAATTATAAAAATGGCTATAATCGAAAAATAAATGTCGAAACAAATTTGTTCATTTAAAGATTCTTTAATTCAATAAGATTTATTGAAAGTGCCTACTATCAGAAACAGACTTAGGGTTATTAGGAAAAGCAGAATTCGTGAAAATGTATTTCAAGTCAATAGAACAAACAGAGGAGATATAAAGAAAAATTTTATAGAAGAAAAACGCTTGCTGATTTCTACAAAATATATATGATGTCAATTTGTAGACGAAAATAGTCATCCTTTATAAAAAACATATATTCTGTGCAAATTACCAAGTGCGTTTTACTTCTTTAGTATGGCTCTCTTCCACAATGTTGTGCTTGGAAATGTCAGATTTAAAAAAAGAAATATTCACTAAAAGTATTTGTTCAAGATTTGAATGCGAGCGATATTCAACGGTTCGCAAATGTGAACAAAAACTACTTCCATAACCATTGAAATAATTGTACGAAATGAAAATGAGCGAAAAAAAAAGTGATCGAGAGGTTATGGAAATAATTTAAAGAGATGATACACAAAAATTTTCAAGAAAATTACGTTAGAGGTAGATGCATATAACCAAAAGTTATGAAAATAGGCGAATTACTGTTAACATGAAAGTGAATCCCTCAATGTTACAAGAAGAATAACAAGAAATTAGTTACGCATGACCAGAATTGTTGTATAAAAATAAACTACAACAATTCCCTGAAAACGATACGACTTTCTCATTAGCTGAGCAGCAAGAAAGAGATAAAAATATTTCCCTTATTAGCAGTAACTTAAAATTAATTAACCAATAATAGCGAAACTTGGTGGAACTTCTCCATGACTACTTCAATAAAAGACAGAATCTGTTTCCGTCCACAGAAAATTCATTTAATAAAACAACCGATTTCGAGGATACTACCTCAACTTTAGATGAGTAATAATAAAGTAAAACAGTTAATTTCCAGATGGTTAACGTACTTATAGAGTCCAATACTTTACATTAAAACGAGGAAAGTAACAGACGGAAAAATAACACGATAACGACGAGCTAAAAACATCCATGGAAACATTTGAAGGAACCATTCGAGAGAATCTCTTTAACAAGCGATGAATTTAACTTTGTGGAATACCGTCCTTGCAGAAACCAAGCTCCATCGAACCTTTTCATATACAATTTCATGCAGCGAAACAGACCGGAAGATGTATTGCACGGACAGGCAGGAAACCACTTACGACCTCTTTAATAAGGAAAACTCAATCTTTCGACAGCTGACAAAAAACAGTCTACTAGTGGGACAATTTTTTCCATCAGACGCGAAGCTTCCGATTCTCCTCAACCATTTCCAAGTTCCTCCTCCAATTAATAAAGGCGTCGCGCTCTGGCGAAGTCGTGTCCTGTGCATATTTCGTGCGAATCTCGGAAAGAGCCGCTTTTTGCATTACGCGATTTGAATGAAAAAAGAGATCAACGAAACTAGGTTCAAGGGCAGTCATGTCTCGGATGCACAAGGAGGAAGCAAGTGGAACGGAGATGTGTGGCAGACGCGTGTGTCGCGGAGTAGGGGGCGTAATCGAGTAGGAAATGAGCGAAGGAATACATACACGAGTATTCTACCCTTCTGTAGGTATTAATTATACCTAAATATCGAAATTTTCATCCAGCTCAAACTTTAACATTTTCTATATCACATAATAAAGTTTCCAAATGTAAGTAAACTTATAAACCGTATAAAAAACTTCCCTCGAAGTTAATAAGCTAATTTCAAGAGAGTAATTACGCAACGAACGTTATCATCAATGGAAGAAGAAAAGAAAACGTATTGTAAAGAATATATAAACATGAACTAACTCATTTATGAAAAAATCTGATGTATTCAAGGCTCAACTTTTTGGAAGGGAACCATAATATTTTTTTTTTAATTTACAAAGTTTACATTTATTAAGTGAATAAATTTTACAGTACTGTATACACATTATGATTAACCTTCTGACAAAAATATATCTTTCACTTTATAAGCAGCAAGTTATATTATAAACAGATTGCATGTAGAATTTTTAAAAATTAACAATAGTTAAATACAATTAAAAAACATTATAGGTCCTGCTAATATAAATGAAACAATAAACAATAACTTCCACGGATATATTTTTAAGGCGACAAGTTTCGTCAATGAACTGACATCTTCTAGTAGCCTTAAAAATATATCTGTGGAAGTTATTAAGTGTTTATTGTTTCATTTATCATTTATGAATATTTACAGTGGTTTTAATTGTCCTTTCACCGGAAGATATTATTTTAAGTCCTTCCTTTTTATTATATATCGTTATCATTGAATCTTGGATCCTTTAAAACATGAAATCAAAAGATAGGAGGCATTCGAGAAGTGGGTACTTATATGATGAAAGTAAGTTAGGTTGATTGGTAAACAAAGCCGGAGGTACTACATGATTGGGGAGGAAACGGTTTTAATTGAAGTAACTAGGTGACGGCAGGAGGATGGATGGATCAAATATTGAGAGGAGAGAGATTGCTAAAGAAATTAACTGAGGGTATGTAAAAGACAGAGGAGAGAGGGGATGACAAAGGCAAGACCTATTATGGTATCTAATACCTAAGAAGATATTATATGACGTAAAGGGTAGAGTAGTTTAACAAGAAACGAAATAAATAGTATTGAATATGTACTGATAAGACATATGAATTCACCGAATGGCAGAACACATTTATAATTGTATTTTGGAACATAACTGGAACTGAGGGAGCCAATGTTAGGTCCTCCGGGATCCTTCCTAAAGTCGAAGCATGCTTCGAGGAACGGGATGGCTTATTGAAGACCATTTTACCATGAGAATAACGGTAAACGCATTACGAAATTACCGCCGATAATTCGCCGAAGTGCTTCACAATAGATAAAGAGCGATTCCTACGCTCGGCAAAGGGTCGAAGCACGCTAAAGGACAATGGCGAGGGACGAAGATGATGGAAAAGATAGGTGGGAGGGGAGATGCACCTGAAGAAAGAATAAAACGAGGGACAGGTGCATCAGCGATTTGAAAGCACGTGTCTATTATAGCAGCGGTTCCCTTAAGTGTAGGTCAGCGAGGCTTTTTCAAGGAGGTCGACGAGGAGGAAGTACAGGCGCCAACGTTTTTTGAACTTCTTTTTCGCGGAGGGGTCGCCTTTGCGGTATTGCAGGCGGGGGCGTCGGGATTTGAATCCGAGAGGTTTCCGCACCGCATCTGCTCCTCGACTGCAGGTTAATAAACCTTGAGTTGGCTGATATTTCACCGGTGCCGGAAAGAGGGTTGCGAAAACTCAACCATAAATACCTCTTGAGATAGATATGAGAGAGTAGATCTACCGTATATGCCGGCGTATAAGTCGATCCCTAAAATTTTGAGATGAATTTCAGGTTTTAGCCTATGTTCTGCGTATAAGTCGACCGAAAAAATAAGGCAACACAACTTCCCCAGCTCTATTTTGTGGGAAGAAAAACTGCGGTATCTATATATGTACGATAGCAATAATTACCGCACAAGATTAAAGACGCTGGAATTGTTTCTTCCATCTGTCATGTCAACTTCTCGCCTCTGTTTTACTATTACACAAGTTCCTTTCGTTGGTATTACTCAGGCTTTACAAATAAAAATGCGTTACGAAACAGAAACACAATGGTTTTAAAAATGTATTATAGAAATAATGGTAATATAGCGTGCTAATATGAAATCACGACACATCTAAAACAACTTCCATTACCTCCTAACGCTAAGTCGAATCATAACGATCATATAAACAAAAAAAAACCATGATGTGCTTATCGATCTTCATTGTAGAAAGAAAACATCCAAATATATATTAAATTTTTGTAAAATAAAAATACACGTGAAGAAATTAATATAATTTGCGAAGAATAAATATGAGTCATATTTATTTTAAAGATGTGAAGAGGCCTATTAATTTAACTATTTTATTATGAAAACACGTCATAACATAACATACGAGTACTTTCGTACTTTCGGCCACAATTGTATTTCGTGATGAAATTTGTTTTATATGATATCTACGTTAATTATACTTGCTATAAATTAGTTTCAGTAAGAAATAATTGTGGAGAGTTTGTGTACAACAAATGTAAATTGTAAATGGAAAAATTTTCTACGGAAAGATTTTCCATAGAATTCTCTAAAATTTCCTTAAAAACGAAAATATTTCCAAGGAAATTATAAGTTTTCCCTTCATTTTCCCTACGTTCTAGGGAATTTCTGTAAGGAAATTTCCTTCAGGGTATGTAAGCAGGATTCCTACATGCTGTCGGGAGTGCATTATCCCTTCCAATTATAGTCCAAAGCTTCTTGGACAATCAAAAAGGGTTTCTCTCTACTATAGAAATTCAAAACTGTTTCAAAATAAAATACTTCTGGGGCGACCAACCGGGATGGGGAAGATAAGTTGCTAAATGGTTTCTTTGCTTAGAAACATCCGTCGAGGTGAATGATAGAATTAATTAAAATGGACCTTCTACCTATGAATCGCATTCAAATTATATTGTATACCGAGTAATATTACTTAGTAAATAAGAACTACTGACACGTGAGAAAGCCTTAGTACCTTTATTCCTAAATTCTCAGATTTAGCAGTATAAATTTACAAAAGTAACTATTTAGTAAATCAAACATTATTAATTCGTAAAAATTATATTCCATACCTTTTAATCAGGGAAGACGTTTTACGAACATCCTTAAAAACAATTACAATACGATTTTAAGAAATATATGGATAAGAGATGTTGAGAGTAATCATTTACCTTAGCCGAAGAGAAATCTTTCAAAATGATATTATACCAATATGAAAGATTAAAAATTATACTACCGCGACATTTTCCAATTCTTAGTGGAATTAGAACTAAGAAAAAGCTTAGAGGCAGCTGTTGAGGCAGTTAATCTACAAAAATAATGAATAGCGCGAAATTATCACTATAGCTTTCTCCTTTATCGGGAAAACTAATCGTAAATTAACTCATTGATATATACGATAAAAATATTGAACTCTTATTACATTAAAACCATTCAAGCATTATAATGTAATAATACGAATTCAAAATTACCTATTCATCAAATCACAAATCTTTAATACCAAATTATAGGATATTTAACTAGTGAATCTTTAATTAGCCTTTCTCCGGATGCTCTTTGAACAGCAATAACTATCAAACGATACAGGGTAGATTGTGCGTTTCAATATATAATATTCTGAAACATTTTTAATTGATGCTAAATCTTGCGTAAAATAGGCAATCAGGTAAATTAACTTAAATCAGACGTTTTCCCAATCGCAATAAAATAAAGACGTAAAGTTTTTAATACAAAGTTTGAGCCGTGAGTTATGGTTGCAAATAATTTTGCTCCCCCAATTACGAGTCCACTTTCTCCGGGGGCAATTCAGGAAGCGGACAATCCGCAAAAGAAGCAATCCGCATTGTTGTGCACAAAAAGTATTAAACCGCACGACTTTCTCTCCGGTTAGCATAAATCCTGATTTGTATTTATGATCGGTGCTTTAAGAAGCATACTGAAATTACTTTCTCTTCCACCCGCCGAGCAAATAAAATATAGAATCCATTTCCTGGAATGCTCATGCCTGTACCAATATACCCATATAAATGCTCGGAAGACGTGATGACTTCAACCAAATTAAAACATTTCTTTAGAATTTGGTCACTGACTCGAAGAGCTGGGGAATTTTTCTACCCCTTCATTTACTAAATCTCATCACAGGTCACTCATACTTTAAACTGAATGTGAAATACGTAATCACTTCTTTCGGTTCACTATCGAACACACACTTTCAAATTCTTGATCGAACTTAAAGACGATTCTTTACTTATATGAAACTTGTCCTTATATATGTCGAGTAACAGTGATGACCCTATTTTCACCTGATGGTGATTCTGGATCTCGAAATTGTTGGCCTCGACGAACATTCAAACGAGCAATTTTTACGTAGTTACTTCATTTCCCTTCGCAAACAAGTCCCATGCAGAGAAGACTAACTAAGAGATCATAAAAAAATATGAATTCCAAATTATCCATGAATTCACCCGCAGATTTATAGCATCTAGATTAATATCCTAAAAGCTACATTTCGACCTGTGGCAGGGGGTTAAATATCAACGTATTTATAGTAGTTCGTGTATCTGCGATGGAATTGATTATCAAAGCATTGGTATTTGAAACTGGGAGAATATTTACACCTGAAGTCGAACCAGCTCGATAATAAAGCTTTTCGATGATTTTTTTATCTTTATAAATCAAAAATATTGAAGACAATGAAAAAGTACTAACCGAAGTCATCAATAGCTATGGTCATACTTTTGAGCTACAAAAATTCAAAATAGTTTTGATGTTGGAAACATAATAAAGAAAAGGAAAATTTTAACTGAATATTGAGGAGCTTACTTCATTAGTGAACTTACAATACATAATCAAACCCTTACTTCGCATAAAGCGAAGTCTTTATGAAAGCTGATGCGACCAAATAGAAGAAAGAACTTGGAAATCCTTGCAAAAAAAGGAGCGCAGAAAGAAAATGGCAAAAATAAGAAGTGCTAAGTAGAGCCATTTTATGATCCGATCCGTCTAAACGTGAAAGTTAAAAATCACGACGTCCGTTTATAATCCTTCGCCCTCCATACGCGAAGATTTACTCGGAGTGCAATCATCAGATTAACGCCGGCAAAACGAGCAAACTGCGTCGACCACGATTTTCTCACTGAAAGGCCTCGAATCATGCAATAGCCGTGATTGGGAACAACGAATGAACTTTCAGCAATAAAAATGTTAGACTTGAAGATTTGCCAAGTGATCTGGAAGATGAGAACAGAGCATTTCGAAGCGGCCCTCAATCGCCGACCTCCATCTCCAGAGTCCCTCAATGGCAAATTCTACTGTTGACCTCACTTAGCCTTTTGCATCTTTCAATCTTTCCCTGCACGCTCTATGCAACACCTCTTTTGCAGATACAGAGATAGCACTTGTCCAGTTGCAGCAGGTTTTAATTTTTCTGTCAAGCTGTAAGTGTTTAATTAGATTTTAGAATTAGATATATAACCTACGAGCCGCCAGAGGCGTATGGCAGCGGGTGTAATACACCACCATCATTCAATCCACCCCATTAGCATCTCTAATAGCCTGAGGGAAAAACAACCAAAAGTAATTATCCGTCCTTGCGATCACTTCCCTATAACGCTTCTTAGATGCCTCTCGGAGATCGCGTTCGCTCATTCATGTTTCCCTGAAGTGCGATCTTAGCACCTTTGATAAGGAGTGTACCTTGTATAGAGCAAGTACGATATACCACAACTTACATCAGAATACTTGCAAATAAGACACTCTTTGTGACAACAAAAATGACGGAAAAAAGGAAAAATGTAAATCTCACCCATTTCACGAGACCCTTCTTTACCGAATGTAACAGAGAAGCCAGCCTTACCTGAAAGAAAAAGATAAAAATCATTAGTTTAATACATTTACAGGATGTCTAATATTAGTCAATCATACAGTATGACTTAAAAATTAAATTATAGATGAGGAGATTAAAATTAAATTAAACTCAACTATGTGCAACTTGTTACATTCAACAGTCCTAAGAATATTATTGTCATGATTTATTTATTTCCATAAACCACCACAAATATCCATTTGCTGGACCCTTACCCTAGTGGTAGGTAATTTACAATCACACAAGACCATTCCCTGATCGGAAAAATCCGACTACGCGGGATTCGAACCCGGGATCGTGGGGTTGGAGCGATAACCTGCGAGCGATAAATTTCGATGAATGAAGATTAACTACAGATTACTTTATTAATCCAACATGCCAATTTTTTGTGACATTAATTTCGTATCAAATCATTCTGATACAGGCGTGATAAAGAGCAAAGGAGGGAAATAAATTAAAATGCAAAGGCGTGCTCTTTAAGCCCACGAATAAACAGGAGTGAACATCGAATTCCCTGGTAATCGAATCCAGGTCTTTCATCATTCGGAAATCACAAATCCTGACATCTTGAGAAGTATTATTTGCATTACTAGCACCAAATAGAGTTAATTATACAATAATAATAAAATTAGCAAATCAACCCAAGACGCTGATATTAATTGCACACGTCCTCAAGTGTGCTTTTAGCATGAATGAGGTTAAAAATATTTTCCCCGTGAAATTTACGTTTACGGCAATCATTGAAACCCAAACCACAAAAATCCCAGCTATTTTGATCAAAGCTATTTCCTTAATATGTGTTACGTAGGAAAGAAGTCGACCGTGGGAACATCGTTAATCCCTCTTCCTCGCGTGAATGGTCACTCAAAAGTTGATTGAAAAGATTAGCACCTGTGAGCTGTGGAATATGGCACTTCCGTAAAGCATACATTTTCTCAATTAAAAGCTACGCGTTTTTGATGGCGTAAGAGAATGTTAATCCGGAGTTTCTACGTAAAAAAATATTTCTTCTTATCGCTTCTGCCAAAGAGGTTTTGCTCTTTGATTATTCACGTATGGTAATCTAAGAAGTCTGGAAAAAACAATTATAGATCTAGGAGCGATCTTTACCTAAACTTGTCGTAACATTTTTAACGGAATTTTTAAGTAAGTTCTATAAATTGTAGAGGCTCTGTTAGCTTAATCTTCCCATGGCGACATGGTTAAAAATAATAATCAATTTTAATTACAGTATTTAATCCACGATGTTGAATTTTTTGAGGGAACAGCGGATTAAGATCTGATCATATATTAAGATATAGAAAAGATTACATGTTTTGAAGTCGTAACTTCCATGATTCGACGTAAGGTTAAAAACAATCGTTTTATGCGGAGAAAAGATTTGATTTAGTTACTTCATCGAGCAATAAATGATTTTCGAACTCAATCAAAAATTACAGAATATGTTATAAGGTTGAAGATTATTGCCAAATTTTTGTCTAATGTACATAAAAGTAAGAAATGCAGGAGATAAAGAAAAATTCATGCACGAAAAATTCGGGAGTAAAAAGGTGAATTTGCTGCACTTGCATAGCTCTCTTTTTTACCTCTAGAGTTCAAAAAGCCAAAAAATCAAAAGCGATCCAGAATGACAGTAGATACACAGGAATAAGGATTTATACTATCTTTCCTACTTGCTTCCATTTGATAGATTTAATTGAGAATTATATACTTATAAACAAACAAGGGAAAAAAACTGAGTGGCAGGACATAGGAGAGTGTGTTCATTAAGCATCCGATGATACAACAATCGCAGCGCATTTTTGCAACAATCGCAATTTTTGCAATCGCAACGAATAAATAAATACGAATACCGTCGATCTAGGTAAACCAAAACGGAATCCGCTATTTGAGTTAAATTAGTATTTATTTATCGGCCTTAAAAGTAAATAGCAAATAGCTGTTCCTGACTTTGGCATTGAAATTGGTAAAATATTTACTAAAATCAGAGTAATTTTGCGACTGAAAAAGGAGGTGAAAAAAGTTGGACCAATTTGGTCTCGAACCAGAAGACTTACCACACACGCTAACTATTACACCAAGACATCTGATGTAAGGATGACTGTTGTTTTGCAATTACTTGAAATTAGAAATTGACGCTGATTTTTAAATTCTTTTTACAAAGAAACTAGGAAGGCGTTGGTTTAAACTGAAATAGATTAGTTATCACAATTGGCCAAAAAACCTATCCTTAAAGTATCATTAAGATCCGTTTCCCACAGAGCGTAAGGTTCCCTTGTAAGTGAAGCCGTCAACGAATATTTCCACCCTCACCGAGTACAGGGTAGTTAGTCGAGAAGCGAGTGAACCGCTCGCTGCCCCCGTTGACCCCACCGGGACGCGAACTCGGATTCTGATGGCATCGTGGCCCGCTTCTCCCACGATTGGCCTCGGACTATAAGAGCGCGCGGGAACGGGATCTTCCCATAAAGAACGGTCCCGCTTCGAGCGGGAGAAAGGAAGATCTCGGCCGGGATAGAGCTTCTCCTGATTAGCCACCTCTCTAGGCCCGAGAAAATTGCGTTCCGCACCTGCGTTCGATTGGATGCTGCGACAAGGACCCTTCTATGCCTGACTGCCTTTGAAAACCAATTTCACGGAAGTACTTTGAAAGGGATGAAAACAGTATCAGCTGAGCAAAAGTCATCTTTCGGTAAGACGATGCGAGCTAACGCGAGTAGGAACGAAAAAAATTAACAAATATACCGAATTCATCCGATTTTTTAATACTATCACTTTAAATTTACTATATTCTATATTCTAAGACAATGGGTTAGATGGAAGAGGAGACTTTCTCTCGCCCGAATAAAGATGAATTATGATTATTACATACTCGTGTATAAGCCGAGTTTTTCAGCAATTTTTTTAACCTGAATAAGCGCCCCGGCTTATACTCAAGTGAGGATCCCAGTTAAGTTTTCCGAAGACGGAAATAGACTTTAATGAATGAAAATTTAGAACACGGCTGTTAAGAAATTAGAGGTTTAAAATCTCCAATAGCTTTGTCGGTATACCTCGTCTTGTTGACCGGTATTCCAAGAAAACAAAATAAGGAAATAGGCTTGTAAATTTCTCACTTGTTCAATTAATAATTACTTGTCAATTTTCTTCTACTAAAATACTCATGCCTCAATTACTGCAATTTTAATTGTTATCTATTTTTATTTATTAATTACCCTGAAGGTTGGTAACATTCTCAACCAATCTAAAATTATATAGCTACTTAAGGCTTTGGAGAGGGTATGAGATGACTACGTAAGTGTGGAGTGAGGCGACCAGATGGGGAGTGAGGAATTTTTTCTTTGCTTTCCACGGTGGCCCAGAGAGCTATAGGAAGAAAATTACCACGTGAAAGCAGTAAAGCTATGAACTATCCCTCCAGAGAATTCAATAAGGAGCGACCAAAATGAATGTCATTAATCAGATTCATACCACAGTAGCTTCAATATTATTTAGGCCGTGACAAGGACTGACAATGGCACAAGATTACAGTAAAATACACAAGTATCTCAAGCCTGATCATTACATTCGTCATTGTAACAGGAGTATTGAAACGTAAGTAATTAAAATTAACATCTAACCTAAATAAATAAATCTATTCTTCCTTGGGATAGCTAAATAAAGGTTTGATGGAAGGATTCAATCTCACCTTAGTAAAGACCCTGTAACCTGCTGCATCCACTGAACACTCATTACAACATAATCAATATTTTAACAAGCAAAAATTTAGTTACAACGCCACGAAGGAAGATATTTTACATTCTAAGAGAAATCATCATAGAAAGATAAAGGACTTATTTGGCGAATTTGTGACACATCTTTCATTTAACCTAAACATTTACGTATAAATTTCAAAAATGCAAATGATAAAATAAAAATCTATACCGATATGAATATACAAACTTACATATACATGCTTGATGCTGTAAAGTTAAGGTCATTTTTTTCGAGTTTATTTATTTATTTAATATATCGTTGCATTTCGGTCAGAGTTTTATAAAGAAAAATTTTCGGAAGTTCTAATAGCAGGAATTGCTAAACAAAGCAATAGAAATTGATTATAACGCTTGTGTTTCCAATGACGCAATTTGCGAATGAATTTTCTTCACTATTTTAATCTATGAATTTCCCTTGGCTTCTTAAAACAAAGACTGGTTAATCTGTCAGAACGCAAAAGCCGCAATTACTTGCTGAGATAAGAATGAGCATCGTGTCTACTAATTCGCCAGCAATTTTGCTTTGACACCCTCACGAGATCTCGACAAAAGATCGTTACGACTGTTTTCTGAAAACTTTCCATTCGAAGTGCTTCCTAAAGAAAAGAGTCGTAAACGACTCTCCTCACCTTTCCTCGAATTATCCTGACCATTGACCGTTATCCTTGAGAGGGGACCGTCCCTTTTTGGAAAGGTTTCTCAGAGAATCCCGTATCAGGCGGAGGGGCAAACTACCTGTCACCTCTCTTGTAAAGCTAATTTTTGTGTTTCTTCCCTTAGGAAATTTCCATAAACACGAGGTCTCTCCGGTAAAGATTAGGGTGAGGACACTTGCTGCAAAGGAGCAGCGGCTTGCAACGAACCAGACGGCGTAGGATGAAGGTATTCGTTTCCTTTACCATTAGGGGGATATGCTTCTTTTCTGCAACCGGTGTTGCCTTCTACCGTTGCTCTATTCACTTCCTTGCCTCCATTCATACAAATCTAACTCAATGAAGCAGCTATGTCTACAGTACTACAACATAAGTGCATCAAAACCTCCTCTATGAAATACAAAATATCACAGATTCACAATTTTTCCCGATTTTTCTTTTTCTGATATTCAGAAACGATACATTCATAACCTCTAAAATATAAATTTCATAAATTATTGACTATATTCATAAGAAAGTATATGTTGTGAAATATTTGGTTGACTATATAGGAGCGTATAAATGTTAAATGTATATCCACTGCCATAAGACGTAGGATTTGTTCAACAATATTATCACAATCTCTGTCATCCATTTTATAGAGATTTTATATCTTTATTTCATATGTTTAGTTACATAATAATTCATTTCCCTATCGAATTGATATTCTAAAAAGGCATACTATTATTAAATCATCATTATGTTATTTGTTGTATACCACTCCAACAAGCTTTCATGTAGCATTTTTATCTTTCAACCTCTCCTGGACTTCGTCATTAGTTCATTCAACTGACCATGTATCTAATTCCAACGATTCTGTTATATCAATGATAATATTCAATAACTTAGATTTTTAAAATCAAAAATTAGTTTTCTTTGATAGTTATACTTCCTTCGAGCTATCTTTTTTAATTTTATGTAAAGAAGGGTTAGATTTAAAAAAATGGTCTCAATTTCGCCCGAATGAAAGACGCTCTATTGTTATTGTATTTTGAAACGATTACATGAAAAACAAAAAGTTAATCTCTATTTAAAAATTCTATACCTTGCGATTTTAAATAAGAGTTCGTTATTATTACCCACCCGGTGTGCCGTGATGAAGTCCTTAGTGAACAGCGTAACATCGGATGGCAATAAGTTCTTCAAAACTTCTATAAAAGGACAGACTTAATCTTAAAAAACTACCTCCAAATTACGGAAGTGACCGTAAAGTAATATTATACCACACGCGATAGTCTCTTATTTAGTTTCGGTTTAGAAAGTAATTTAGAAAACGTTTAGAACAGTTTGCCGCTAAGTTTGAGTAAATACCTAAGTGTGCCGTTGAAGACAATAGGCTAGGAAGTACTAGAGCAAGTAATTTTAGAGTAAGAGGGAACAATGGCAACTAGAGAAAGTAAATGAGGACTTATAGAAATAGTATGAAGCTGTTTCGAATGGAGAATGGCAGGAAAGTAAAGCAAGTAGCGGAGATTAGGACAAAAGGAAAAAAAATGGAAGATGAAGACCAAGATAACACCGGAAAATGGCAACAGGAGGTTCGGTAATCAACGTGTAAAACAATAGATGAGATAAGAAGAATAATGAGGAACCAAAATGAATGGAATAGAGGGCTGTATAACAAATGGAAATGGATTGAGGACATCTTCCCGAAGTGAGAAGTAGCCGAGGACGAAGAAAAACTCAATGAATGAATAACCGCAAGAAAATTTTCCTTGGATTGATATACAGCAAATCTAAGGAAAAGAAATAAGAAAGAAATATCCAAAGATCATCAAAGCCAAACCAACATATAACAGAGAGATAACGTGAAAATTTATCCACAGCGGACAATTTGAATAAAATTAAGGCAATCAAATTAATATTATCATGTACTTCAGCACCTACAGTAACTTTGATAGTAAAATATACGCCTAGCAAGAAACCGATAAAATAGATGATAAACACAGTATTTACCTCAATAAGAAATCCTTTCAGTGAAAACCTAATTAGTTTAATTTATATAAAAACTGATCAAAATATACAATGTTTATTTCAGTACTATGAATAAAATATATTTCCTCAAAAGCGAATTACGGAAGAACGACATCCCGCTATTATTCCTAAATTAGGAAAACAGAAATTTCTTTAGCAATCTTGCTTGCTAAAATATTACCAGTATACCTGGTAAGAGGTAAAATCTAAAACACTCCTATTTTTATTCGGAACTTTTCCTCAAATAATCTCATAAAAGCTACATTAATAAATCGTCAGCATAAGAATTAAGGCTTATGAACGTAACGTTTGAAAGACGTTCTATGCGGCGTAGATTTCGCTGTCAAAGCAGCCTCGACTCCTCAATTGGAAAAACTGGTTCATAGAAAGTAGCTTTCGGATTAAAAAGTTGACGTAATGAGCCTTTTACTGAAATCGGAGGAAAGGGCAGAATTCTGGTACTATTGCATCGAAAGGAAATCGGTTCGGTGAATAGTGAAGATAACGTATTTTGAATCCCAATTGTTTTTACTGGAGAATCACGATTAAGGAGCGACACTTCCTGGTAATTATTGAGCTCATATGATACAGAATACATTGGAAAAGATCCCCTTCCATTTACAGCATAATTATGCCTCTTTAATTCAACTATCGTATAATTTATGACGAAGGGTTAGTTGGAAGAATAGACTTTTAGTCTCAATCTCGCCCGAATAAAGATGATTTATTATTATTATTATTAATCATTAAGTGAGGGAGACAGATGAGCTAGTCTGCGTACAATAAATCATAAATTAAATAAAAGCAGTCTTAGATTTAAAATTTAAAGGGATGGGAGAGAATGTGAGAGAGGTAATATTTAACCACAATCAATGAGGTCGAAAGGAGAGACATGAGAGCGATTTTTCTATAATCAAGTTGAACATGCCTTCATTATCCACTGCATGCAAAAATAGATAATTCATGGGCTAGATCAATTCCCAAACTTTTTCATGCTACCGACCCCTAATTCCCATATCATCGCCCCCAACCGACATTTGTAAAGAATATTTTCTGTAAGACTAAATCCAAATAATAAATAAAAAGCAAAACAAAAGCTACAATGTTTATAACGTCCACCAAATCATTATATCTGATATTCAAAAAATGCCTAGAACCCAGTACAATTGAGCAGAATTGGAAATATAATCAAATGGGAGAAAATACCTAAGCATCAAGCGCCACTAATCATTTTCCACTTTGGGGATCACTAGGTTAAATGGGAGAAGAGATTTTTAGTCTTTATCTCGCCCGAATAAAGACGTTTTCCCATTATTATTACTGTATAATTAAAAATTCTTCATCAACAACATTCGTGACTTTTCCCGCAACAAATCCCATCACCGACTTCCCCGGACAACCGCGACACCACCCTACTTGACCTAAAACCCGTATGGGTCCCCACAGCAACTTCTAATCCTCAACAATTAAGAGTCGCCGGAGAGAAAAAAACGATCCTTTCTTAAAGGAAAGGCGCCTCTTACACGCTCTGCTTGTCACACTCCTCTCCGAGACACACCCTCCCCCGCAACCGGGATTTCATTGACCCTTTATGAGTCTCCCTCCTTCCACGTCTTCGGAGGGGGTGAAACACGCTTCCATTTAAGGCTGGAGAAATTCCCAGATGGGCCAGGTCTCGGCGTTTTGTTTGAGCGGGGGGTCGAACCGGAGTCTCCCAGGCGGGGAATCCCCGCAGGTGGATGAGAGAGCTGCCCCGATATGGTAGGGGAAAAGACCGGCGTCGCAAGTGGGTCGTCCGTTCCCTTTCCATCGAAAAAGTTCGCATTCTCGCGGGGGAAAAGTTCCCAAACTCTCCCTCTACGGGAGGTGTCAGTTTCGTTCGAGTGAGTGCGTGGTCCAGCCGGTATTTTTTTCTGCGACCACTCCCTCTGTGTCAAGATCTTCGATTCTTCTCCCGTGTGGGGCTCTGGGTTGAAATTTGTAAACATGAAGGCCTTTCTCCTGCCCGAGAGAACGTTTCTGCGGGATTTCACACACTTATTTATCTAAATAACTTTTCTTTACTAAGGGTGACCAAAAGAGGTGACTACTCCAGAGGCAGATGAACCATGAAACCAATGCTGACCTGGCAAAATATTCCCTTCTATGGAAAGCTAGATAGCTGAAGGGTTAGAAAGCAAATTTAGTTTAAATCTACTTAAGATGTAACAAAAATTCATATATATGAACATCATCACATTGCAGCAAACTATTGATTGGAGCTGTATCATGAATACTTAAAAATTATAGCCAATACTCCTATACATAACCTGCGGACCGCGAGATTATTAATTATTTATTTCATTTTACGGGTTAATTTTGTTTACTTGCGCTTTCTCACCCTCGCTATAAGATGAATAAAATTTAAGAGAATGCTAGCTAATAACATACGATAATAAATGTAATTATGACATGACTTACATTAAAATTATTAGTTTTTCTCCAGATACAGGGAAAATATTTTCATGCAAATATTTTCTGTCAGAGTGGATGCCGGACAGCGATGTCAAATGAAATTATTTTTATTTTAATATTTATTAGGCTGGGAATGATAAAACATCGCTAATTTTCTTAGGAGTGATATTGTTTATACTTCTCCAACTTGTGCAAACGTCTTCGACGCGAAAGATATTAAGAGGAAGGAAAGAATCATAGAGAACATAGTTTGGGTAAAAAAGAAGCAAGTAATGGTAAGAAATAGGTACCTTCATAATGGGCACTTAATAACAAAATATGGATTGGAAGGAAGCTAAAACTAATCAATAAATTGATACATGCATTCATCCTTTAGTGATATACCAATCGGTAGGTTCATTTGCTTCAATACTCCCTTTTCGAAGCCATTTCATTCGTTTCTTGGAAAATTTTCCCTCACTTTATGTCATCTAACATCTTTTGCCGTTGTACTCCCCTTCTGACTTTAATCCTCTCTTCCAATGCCATCTCTACTACCTCCGCGTTTGTTTTCTATCACCTTTAGATAGACAACCCTTGATGCGACTCATAAAAGCTTACATTCATGGTGGAAGTTAATTAACAGGGACCAATCGAAAAGCGGAACAAACTCCACAACATTCTCAAATAGAACGCCAATTTCGCTTCATCACAGCGAACGATGAAAGCTGCGCGGCAACGAAGCCTTTCATTTAAAATCGAAAGATTTACCACCTCGACACAACGAGAACAAATCATCTCCGTGCCCTCCTCAAGTTTCCCTTCTGGTGACGCGTAAAAGGGTTGACCTGGTGACGCGATTTTTCCTCTTAATCCTTTCCCTTCTGGGAAAAGTCTCTCGATGGATTAATACTTTTCCATAAGCTTTGACCTTATTCCACCCCTGTACATCCCGTCTTCCATGTGCATTCTTCCCCCGACGTGCCGCGGTGTGGTTTTCAGTCATTCCAGTTTCGCGATCGTTTATTCATAAGAGACCCCGAGGTAGACGCACCGGCTGTGAAAGAGGTGAAAGAACTCGGAGAAGGGTCGGAAGCGGGGGAAAATCGCGAATTCGCACCCGGTAAATTATGGGCTGAATCAAGTCGCGCTTGAAATATGCGGGAATTCATCGTAATGAAGGAGGCTTCTTTTTCATAAGAAGAGAGCGTTTTATCTCGAACGCATAACTTGAATCCATTTGCGTCGTGATTAACGGACGTTCCTTCCTACAGTCCAGCAAGCAACGTCTGGGGCTCTACGGGGGATAGAGTCGACATTTGAAACCTAATTGTGTGACGCAGGTAATCATTCCTGGATACTAATATTCCAGAGAAAAAAATATTAGATGACGAAGTGGGGGTCCCAAACTACGACCCTCGATAACAAGAAATTTAAATGTTTAATACAATTTACATACTTCTGCGTATGATAAAGATTATGTACATACTAAATTAACATCTCGGTATAGTGTATATTGATTTATTTATAATGTATTCTCGTATCAATAGCGTGTATGTATAAGACTGCCACCATATCTGCGTCGTACCCGCTGTTTAGTTATATAAACAAATCATTTTAACAGATTTTGAACATGTGAAGAACAATAAATTCTTCTTTGGACTCTCTTACGTGGCCGGAATCTCAAAACGTATGGAGAACTTTCATATGAAGGTAAATGGTTTGCTAGTGTAGCGTTATTAACAAAGGTGGCAAACATTTATTGAAAATAATGAACATCTGGTGATGTTCGATTGATCGATATATATATTTACGATTTTTTATCAATTCTTAGCGGAGTTCATTGCATTCTATATGCGCCAATTTCCCGCTGGCCTTACACCTAACTAAATCGTAGAATATGTAAAAAGGGATAACTGTTGCCTAACAACTCTATGTCGCCCTTAAAGTCTAACAATGAAAAACTGACCACTCATAAGTAATATTCTTATGGAATTCTAGGATTGACAGGGAGATTATTTACTCCTCTTACTTAGCCCAGAGATTGTTAACTTTGGACAATAATGAAAAAGTATACAAGGTACAGTTTTACCTTTCAAGTAAATGAGAAGGCGAAGTCACAAAAAAATGAATCACAGACCCTATGGATTGCTCCTTCGTCTTTTGGAAAACAAGATTTCTCCATTTAAAAATTCTCTGATTTTCGAAATTCAGTTAATTTATTACATGAAAGTCTCTTTAAAAGTACGGAAGCATGCAATAACCCGAAGGCGATTTCCAGCACCAGTCCTGGGTTTGAATTCATATTTTTTTACTTTCTTTGGGTAAATACTTTGGAAATCGTCCCCTTTTCCTTTCAGGAAACTACTCTCCTACGTTTAAAATGCTGGCGAAATAATAGTCGTTTGACGAGTTGATTAATGTAAAAGATCCTTCACTGCCATAGAGCGGTATGGTAAGTACACAAATTATATTATAATTTCTATTTCGTCATGCGCAAAAATACGACGATAACAATTACCGCAGCAGTATGATCTAAAATTTAAGTATCCCTCAAGGCAGCGTTATTGAAACTCATTACTGCGGACCGCCGCAACAGCCTTACATTGCACATCAACCATCGATAAGCACTGTAATAAATCATAACTGTTTAACATATGGAACTATTCATATCGTCCCTATTTTATCTAGTACAATTAATTCCTCCCTTTATTCTCCATCTAGTATAATCACCATAAATAAATACTGCCCCTTCTACGTTCCGTGTGAATAATAAAAAGTTGCGGACATATAGGAATTATCTATCTTTATTACACACAAAAACATTTTATGATAAAAAAGATTCTTTACTAACAAAACGTGTACATTTTATACTATCTTGAAAACTAACAAAATGTATGAATGTAATGAGTGTATACTAATTATCAATTTTGACCATATTTTTCTTGTTAAACTGTATTAACTTGTATTGTGAATTTAAATAAATTATTTTGATTATCTTTAGGCTTGTTTTCCAACAACACCGAAACAATATCTCAAGCAATCATTCTTTTTTGTAAGCTTTCGAAGGAATGTTACAAATCATATGCATCTTCTTATCTTTCTGTTGCAATTTCTTCCATTACATTTTTAGAGGCCCCATTCATAACCGCCTAGGAATTGATACGTAACCGATCGACAGGAGGAATTGCATCGCCTTCCAGCAAAATCGATTTCACCGCATAGGAAATTTACTACCCACGCGATTGGAGGTCCCGAGGAAAATGACGTAATTCTAAATGTTGTGCTCTCGATGTAAAGGTTGTTATGCTCGATTACTAACAGTGCTGCCATTCGATCCATTTCGATTCCACCTCTGGAAAAGGGGAGATCTAGCACGAATTTTCTTCATCTAAAATAAAAGCATTTTACAGAGTACTGGATCAAAGGTAACTGACGGTATTCTGTTCAAAAACAACGATATGTATAACTACTTCAATTATTATTAAAACTATGTTTACTATTCTCTCGTTTCGGAAAACTGACAGCAACTCGGATATTGATGATACTCTTTCAAATATCTTAAATATTTAGCGATATATAAGCGTGAAATATAGTAACATTATTAATACTACAACGAAAACATTAAGATCTGGGCGATTTTTACTAGCAAACTTTACACCAATTAACTTTTTAATCGTAATAACATTATGGCAGTGTTCTGCAGCATTCGTCATACTAGAAATTATCGAAATTCGTCATACTAGAATTAAATTTGAAATGGCCATAATATGCGTGAATCGTAATTATGAGAACGTAATTAATAAAAAGATTAAATTAAGATTTTTATATTTGATTGCTACGTAAGTTTACATTCTATGTTTCTAGCTCTTACATTATCCGAGTCATGAACAAGATTGAGAAAAATTTGACATACATTTTGTCTCTGACATGCACTTAAAGGAAAATGTAAGTACAATATTCTATGAGTAAAGACAAGTGGCCTGAACCCTATTTATTTACGTAAATTTTAAAATTCATGAGTGAAAGCGTACGCCAAGCTTCAATAAACTCGAGCTCACGAATATTGAACACGCACATTACATTCTTGCAACACTTACTACTAACTACAACTGACAACTAACAATGAGTCCCCAAATTCCAGTAATATTTCTACATTGTTAACTACCGCATGCGATCAATTCTAAGGTATCCCCTAATATTACGGAAATATGTGCAGAGGAGAAAATCAAAGTAGACGAAAAAAAACAATGGCGTAGACGCGAAGAAAAGCGGCGAGAGCTTTCCCATTTCAAGCAGACATCTGCGCTAGAAGCCGATTGACAAGGGGAAAAAAGTAGCGAATCCATATTAGGTAACAGCAACTGTCGCTCTCTTTCCACGAATATGAGCGATCGCGCAGACCAGAAGAAATGGCCATTCCCTTTCGTCCGATAGTTCTTCTGGTGAGGCATACGGAAAATCTTTCTTGTATACATATCACACATAGATGTCAATGGAAGAGAAAGTGGATGAGTTGGTCATCTCCTGCGGCTGGACGATGAAAGGATTGGAGATTGCCTGGAGGCAGATGGTCCAGCATCCAACGCGAATTTACCCATAGAGGAGTCAAATAGGTTTGCGATGCGATAAAACGGGCATTACATTTCTTTTTCCTGGTGTCTCAGGAAAGTAAGAGAGCTGGAAATTACACAGAGATGGACAGACGGGTTTTAGAACCTCTGCGAGGTTTTGATAATATTTGGCACGTTTTCTAAATTAACAAGTAATTAAAAATGCGTCGTTCCGTACAAATGAATGTTTCTGGAAAGTTAAACACTTAAGGTCATAATGGCACAAAATAGGAATAACATGGTAAATATGATGAGTAAAAATAAATAAGACCACATTAATCCTCGAGATCGCTTTTGAGCCAGTATTATTTCACCGTGCAAGCGAAATAGACAAACTATCACACAAGAAAGAAAGTCCTTTTCTATTAAAATAACCTTCAAAGAATGAAATGGTGATTTTATTGGACGATATTAAAAGAACAAGCATGATACTAAGGGTGCTCAAAGAATTTATTAGTACCCTCCTTTGAGCTTTGAATAACCATTCTTATATAAAAGTCAGCCTTAAAACATTGCTCTTAAGTCAATTCTTACTGATTTATTAATAAAAGAAGTAAAAACACCAGGAAAAGTGTTAAAGGATATTCAAAATATAACGGCGTGCACCTAGAAAATTTTCCTAGGAGAAACCTTAAATATTTACGAATAAAGTTAAATTTACAATTACAATTATACCACTAATAAACTGATTATGATTAAGATGTGAATTAAAGAAAGGATGAAATTGGAATACATAGGAAAAGAAACCAGCAACGCTAATCTAAAATTCTTCAAATCATCAAGAAAAAAGAATTACGTAAAAAGCTTCTGCGATATTTCTCGAGTTGATTACAAAAGAAAAACACTTTCTTTCAGGATCTGGTATCCACGGACGGATCTAGAAAAATTTTTTGGGGGGGGTCCGATCGAAAAATTTTAAAATAAAAGATACTTCGGCTTTCACTAAACGTGACGTTAGAATTGTGTTAGACAAACTCGAATTTTTTCGCTAGTGATTACTTATTAAATCGTGTGTTTATTTGCGTTATTTGAGTTTCATTTTCGAAAAACAGGCACAAGTGATATTTCGGGGGGGGGGGGGGTCCGGACCCCCTGGACCACCCCCCTGGATCCGTCCCTGCTGGTATCCAATGCGATTTTCTATAATTGAACTTTTTTTATGTATGGTTTTGACTTCTGGTTAAACATAGAACATATATTGTATTTAATATTAATACAATCGATATTCATTTCCGTGCTTTTGTTATTATAAGATAAATTTAGCAGCAACAGATAAGATGCACCGTAAATACTTTCTCACAGAGGCTTTCGATCCAAATGAATTGACTCATCCTTTTCGAATCCAAAAGCTGTTTCATTCACCCTCTTCTTCCTCCTTTCTCCAGCGTTCTTCCTCCTTCCACTTTCACAAACAATTCTTCCTAACTCAAGGTTTTCCCCGCTAACTTTCCCTGTCTCTTGTTGAGTCCCTGTCTCTTGTTGAGACCAGGAACAGCGCCTCTTTTGGCCTAATTAGTAATTTCCTTTTCTGTTCACCCAAATTGAATTTCCTAATCCATGTCTATCTCTCTCTATTACTTATTGTGCTTCAATACTTTCTATTCTGTCTAGTTTCAAATAGCAGGCAACTGATTCCCCGGACCCAAATTCTAATCCAAAGTTTCCACATTTTTTAATCAAAGATTATCATTAAGTGGTCTATTGGACGCATTTCTTAAAGTTTCACATAGACACTAGGCAATATATAGGTATGGAATTCAATTTCTAACATTAAACTTGAAATACATGCGAATAAAGCGTTGAAATACTTCAAGTACTATAAAAGATTGTTGTCTTCACCTTTTTGTTGCCCGAGACTTAAGAAAAACGCTTCAGTAAACGTTGAAGGAAAGTTTGGGGAAATAGACATGCATGTATTCCAAAAATATTTTAACTGAGCTCACGATTCCTTCTATTCTGCTTTCGTCAGCAAGTTCTCGAAAATATCTATAATCCAATATACTAGGAGGAGATAACCATTCTGTTATACGTTATGCAATACTGCAGGATATTATTACAAATCAAATTTGTAAGCATTTTCCCTATGATATTTGCTAACATTTAAAAGACTGGAGATTGTTTTTCTAAATCTCTCCAAGCCTTCAGCCAATTTCAAACGCAGACTGATAAATAGTTCAAACTCTTTACAATGAAACTATACAAGCATATCAAAAATTTCCGCTAGGCGAATCTAATTTATATCCACGAATATAAACAGCAAGCCGCCTTCCAGCAAAAGGCAGGGGGGTGTGTCCGAGTAAATATTACTTCCTGCTACTTCAAGACAATTTTCTGCGAAAAGTGAACCGTAATAGTGAAAGAAGATATCACCAAGCGGTGGCAAACCAGCTACCTAAACAGTATGAGCCAATTACGTTACCACTAGGCTAATTTAAGCTGTTGATTTACTTCCACAGCATTAAATTTTCACCAGTATATTTTTGTAAACCCTTTTCTCTTTAACTCGAGCCTATCGTTTTTCTTGACAACGAGATCTCCTTGTAAGCTGTTTCCATAGTAGACCACTGGTGGTATATACTAAAATAAAGAAACTCTTGGTAATTTACACACAATATTATTTTGACTACCGGTTTCAGCGTAAAGCCATCTTCCGATCTGAAGTACACTCAGAAATGATTGATTTCATACATATACTGAATAACCTTGTCTACATTAGGTCTTCCTTTGAACAAGACCTAATATATCTAAAAAGATATACACGATGAGGTCCATAGCTAGCGATTTGTTATCAATCTTCCCCGTGAAGCCTAAGCCACCAGAAAGTTTGATGAATGCAGGTGTTGGTAAACAATAATCTATCGAGAAATCGCCAAGACGAGTCGAAAACAAGCAAACCAGGCTAATCGCGCAAAAGTGGGGAGGAGCTGAAAGTAACGGGAAACAGCCGAAGGCGATTGGAGAAAAGTGCACGCAATTTAGAGAAAAAAAGAAGGGAGAAAGAGCGCGAGAAAGCGGACAGAGAGAGAGAGAGTCCCCGCTGATGCTTTATCGGGACGCTGCAGCCGAGGATGCTTCCTATTTAAAGGAAACAAGGACGCTGACGCAGACCCGCTTATTTAACTAATTTCCTAATTCTAATGCGTTTTCCGAAGGCTAAGTCAACCGCAAGAACCAGCTGCAACACTTTCCCGACTTTCTAATCGCTTTCCTTTGTGCCTTAAGTGTCTCGGATCGATAGAAAATAACTCGTTCGTGCACTTCTCGTCCGGAAGGGGAGATGAGCGAAAAAAAGACGTATGAATCTGACCCGTGCGCACACATAAGGAACCGCAATGGACTGAGGGAATGGGGACGGAAGATGAGCAGTCGGGAATTGGCATAACGGCGGGACGTCATAACATTACATGCCTTTGCCGTATATGGGCTGTGTGCGGGAGAGACGGGTGACACCCATTGGGATTTGCCTACGACGGATAAGGTAGTTTCCTGGCAACAGGGGAATTCTTATTTCAGGGGTATGTCCGCTCTTGTTCAATATAACTGCTATGCATCGGTGAATTCAAGGGGATCAAAGGAGGTCTAATTTAAACAAAGCCATGAGGACATTTACATTCCTTAAATAGCATTTGAACTGAGGAAACACACGGAGCCATAAGTCTTTAATTCACCTAGAATATCCTTTAATCATCCGTCATCGTGTTCTTAATAATATTGCAGCTAAATCAACGCAATTTTAAACAACTTTTAGTGGAAAGATTATTATTTTACTCATTATTTATCCCTAAAATATTTATCTACTACCATCTCCTGTTCTCTTCTAAAATTAAGTATTTCAATTATTTTTTAATTCTGTAATTATTGCATTCCTATTAAATTTAGTAATAGATTTACATATTTAGATACATAACCCGCGAGCCGCCAGTGGTGTAAGGCAGGGGGCTAAATATTTTAAATGATACATTTAATGAGCTATAGGAATGAATCGATTCGCAGCATATAGAAAACAGGAATGAATAATACTTAAAAAGCAGTTAATTTACTTTTGCTTTGTTGAGAACCAGTAAAACTTCTACACAGTATACTACAGAGCGTGTGATATTATATTTATAACTAGATTTAACAGAAGAATGATTTTGCACCCTGCAGCAATTAAGGTAACATTTCCTAATACATTTTCCATAGATACTGTGTCTCACTTCAACCGATGGAAAAAGTAATCTTCAGATTTAATTGAACTTATTGAACGACTTATGAGGTTGATATATGGCATTAAATATTCTCTCTCCACATTGAATGCTACGAAGAGAGTTATTAATTCCATATCCGTTTAAAATAGAAGAGCCATTAATTTATTTATTTGTAAGGCTATTGTGATGCACTTACATAAACAATTTATGTTAATACCATATTTTTTTATACTACCTCACTCCTCATCTGGTCTGGTAAGCTCTATTATTTTTCACAAGCTTCTGATAGCTAATGACAAAAGGGATGAGAACACAACTAACTTTTGGGCTGGTGACTTTAGGGACATACCTTGTTGCATAAGAACGACTCCTCAGCATCAAGAGTTCGTTCTCAGAGATCTGAAACAGGAACATTTTCGCACCGGAAGTCGCTCGGACAAGAAGAATGCCAATTCCACAAAGAGCGCATCAAAACCGGAATCCGGTTAACTCGTAATTCGGAGCACATAATACGCGACATTAAAGGTGTAAACGAGCACCGGAAGATCATAAATACGTAATCGAGAGTTAATCCTTCGCTTCAACGGAAGTCCTCCGCCTGCTTGTCTCCTCTAATGAAGCTACAGATCGATCATGAGAAAATGATGGAACGGTTAACATTTAAAAACGGGTAAAGACGAAACTTCGGATGAAAAATCTAGTACTTCGGGTTAGCTTTAAGCATGGCCTGATTGCTCACATACGGCTCGAATGATTTACTCGGACATTAAGAAATAATGAGTGATGGTTTCCTGCTGTCCTGGAGGATTCATTTTTCCTCACATCATAAAATGATGTCCGAGTCATTAAAAGATAATCGTTTTCGGTTATTCAACCGAGCGAATCATTCATTTTGTAATGTCGGAGCAAATGGTACGCGAAAGAAGTATACGTCGAAATTTCAAAGGGGAATATTATATTGCTTCCTTTCCAGCATTAATTAAAGGTTACCCGCTGGGAATTGATAAAATAAATTTAGTACCTATGTAAGCAGGTGAAGAAGAAAATCTAGAGATATATTTCGAGCTATGCAATTCGCATAGACTGAAATAAAATGAATGAATAATGGCGATTATTATACACGGAGTTAAGATGATATAAGTATTATGATTAGTAAAATAACTTGGTAACAGAAGTTCATGAAAAGACATTTAAATTACCAATTAACGAATACATTTCTTTAAAAAACTAAGTATTTTTTCCCTCGAAAACTGTTCACACTTTATACTCCATGGACGCTAATAAATAAATGTATACCGAAAAAGAATGAATGTACCGAAATTTGCGATTTCTTGTTAGGAACGAATTACTTTGTAAAAATATTGATATTTAAATAATAACATATTTGTAAATATATTACATAATTCTCGAAATACAAAAAAGATCCCTTATAAGTTTTAATCTCCCAACAACATATCTTACTGAAAAAATCATTAACAACAGGAAAAAAAGCTCTAAAATATCTATTTACCTTCATCGATTGCTGACAGAAATTCACTCTCTCCCTATAAAACATACAGAAAAAGAGATCTTCGCACTCATTAGAAGCAGAGTAAAGAAGCTGGTCGAAAGCGAAGACCACTGCCTATTCAAAAGGTTTAATTGATAGAGTCTATAAAATATGTAAGTAACGGTGCTTTTGATATCAGTTCCCTAATCTGCAACCTCAGTTTCGACGCCCCTAAATCTCATTCCTGACACCCATTGGCGAAATAATTCAAAGCAAAAATAGACCTCGCTTGGCCAGACAAATTTATGGTAAGCGGTTTCTCTTGATATCATCTAAATAACAGTAGTTTGGTAACAGTGCTTTTAATTCGATCCTGTCTGCGAGATTATTAACTATTTTCTAAAAATGACTACTTGGATACAATGATGAAAACGATCTATCATTATACGATCAGGAAGGCAAAACATATAATTAGAGATTTGCAAGTATGTAAACTATAATTGGAACTTTGACGAACCTGAGAATGCAAATAATCAATAAAATACTATTTCAACATGATTATTGCTGTTTTTCGGAGGTTTGAATAACATAAACTCTTATCTACGAGATCGAAGAAAAAATGTCTTCAGTATTTACGTATAATCTCAGTTATTATTATGTTTATATTTTACCATCAATTATAATTTGAAGATTTTATCTCCGATGTTGTAACATCCATATAAATTTTGAAGAATACACTTTAAAACATATCCATCAGACTACTATCTTTAATTATGATAGTATATTCTTTAAAATGTATGCACCCGGAGGAGAAAACATAATTTTCCACGTATATTTTATCTACAACACAAGAGTAGCAAAAGGTAAGGGATAAATATATAACGAGCATGGTTAGAGGTGTGCCTAAAAATCCTTGGACACATGAACTATATACATAGAATCTGACCGATATCAAACGATAATATTTTACAATTAAGGGAAGAATTTACTTTATGGTTACTGGTTCCTACGTGAAGATTAGTAGAGTTACTTAACTGGGTATAAAATGAACATCGGCACGATTCCTCTACTTCCTTAGCACATTTTTGCTAGTTTAAATTTTATGTCACAAACAAAGCGAATGAAGCTTACATCAGAAATTCCAGTATAATTCTACGTCTATATTTCTGATAATAATTATTTACGGTATACCTAGTTTTCTTAATAAGATATACAACCATTTTCTGTAGCTGTATTTTCCACCACTGCATGCATACAATCATGAAGTATTAAAGGATATGATCTACATGTAAGCGATTGGACGTGAAACCAATTACGTATGTACATTCCATCCCACTGAAAATGTTAGCACACTTTATACGACTTACTTCCTTGCGGTAATGTGCACGAATTAGAGAGACCGTTCACTAATAATAATTTCACCCCGAGGTGATTTCATGGTGTTGGCTTTTTTTACGGGAACGCATAAGAAGAGGTAATGACAAACAGAGCAATGGGGCAGCATGGATGTTCACTCAGGCAAATTTCTGGAATCACAACCTGTTTCCTTCGAGCAATTTTCGAGCAGAGCGATTATGATTTACGCTTACGTTGTTGCGAGCGGACTCATGCTGTTGTTACACCATACTTATAAGCGTAAAATTAAAAACAAAACTCGAGAAATAATGGCTAATTTCACACACTTTGTACGGATACATGAATGCTAGTACTTTAAGAAATTCTAAACATACACATGAATGCATGCGTATCGAACGGGTTTTCCTTTCATGTTAAATTCATCTTTTCATACATCCCTCGTATTCGTTCTTATTCATAATTAATTTAGTAGTTCATAACCGTTTATTATAACGATAGATATTATATATTTAAACGATTAAAGATATAGCCTTCATATTGGATATTAATTATATTATAATACGCAATTAACGAGAAAATACCTACTGGCAAAAGTTCGATTATAAAATCGGATTTGGGATTTTCTTCAAATCTTCTGTATGTACTGAATACATAACGCAATACATGCTAATCGAAATATGAGTTACATGCTCCAAATTTCGAAGATATTTTCACCGTGAATGAATCAGATATGTAGCATTTCAATTTAAATACGTTAATGTTTATTGCTTACGAAACAATTTTAGGTAATTTTTTACATTTAAGTCGATAATAAACCTCCTAATAGAAAATAGTTTTGAGTTCATACAGTTTTTATACTATTTTTCGTAAATGAATATTTGTTAAAGCCTCTATTAAACTAAGTATTTGAAATAACACACTTAATTTATGAGATCGTTAAATTTCCCTATTTTTGTAAGCCATCTCGTCTTCAAAGATATTTTATGTAATAATACATGATAATAAATGATAAATTACTAAATAAATAAGGTCATAAAAAATTTTAAATTTTCATCGATAGATGCCTATGTATTTCAGGAATATAAAAAATAGGCTGAAGAGGGTGACCACCTGAGATATTCAATCTTTCGATGTCAATTTCATTACATCTTGATAAATGTAATTTTAAGTTAAAATCTCCGCGAAGATATTATCCGAGCCCTCGAAGTAACTCAACCGCAAAATCAGCTGGATCTCTTCCTCGTGCGTAAATCAAAATTTAAAACCCCATCGACACATTTACAGCGACCCAATCCAACTTCGTTTAAAAGGAAAAATACGGGGATGAGAGAAGCAGGAGATCGAAGAGTAAAAACGATTAAAGGGATAGGGAAAACCCCGTGGCAGGACTCATTTCCGCCTATTTCCTCAATCGCCTCCACTTAAATGCAGTCGCGGAGAGATTATCGAGTTGTATCGATGTGGAACAAATTCTCCCCGGGAAAAAAAGACCTCTCGAAATAAAGTGGAATTACGCATTTTTTTACAGCCACTTTAAGACGGCAATTTCGAAGACCTCACCGGTGGAGAGGAACGGTTTTTCCAGGAGAAAGAGCAGCGGGACGTGGCGGGGAGGCGACGGATTGCGTGAAATAGAAAAAGCTTCTTAAAGAATCACCATCGCGTCGAAGCGTAAGTTCGCATTCCGTGAGGTCTAAGAAGATTAAACAACTCGAGGTAACGCATAGAGCAATTTATGGCCTAGCTAGAAAGAGGATTACGTATGGAATCATTAGATGAAAAGGATTAAACGGTAACCCACAGGTGGACTAAGACGAGAGATTTTTCAAAGAAGCAATCGTAGCTATTGCCAAAGTAATTCAAAGAAAATAATCAAAGAAATATATTCTCAATGCCAGCGAACTATACGTGAAGCATGATGAAGGTAAATCATTGAATTCCTGCATCAGATACTTATATGGGATGATACAATTTTCCTGCCACAAGTTGCACACATATGAGCTTTTAAGGAACCTTTATGATTGTATTTCTTGAAGAAGTGTCTTCAGTAAAACTTCAAAGAAAGAGTAAGAACTAAAAAATCAACATAAAATATAGCTGAAAATCTAAAAATTACATTTATTTTACTTTTGACATAAAAGATCTAAAAACAAGAAAATGAGAAAGTCTTTTCGCTGATTTATGGATGAGCGCTCAAATTTATTATTCCGTTTGTTCCTGCTTGTCGATTATTTATCTAAGGATTTTAAAGAAAATCTTTTTCTTATCTTTAATTCTTCGAGGACTTAATAATATTAAACTATATAGAAAAATCAGTGGGTGTTAAAAACTTGACAATAGATTAAAAAACAAAAATTTAAGAAAATAAAACCTTCACTATTAGAGTTATATATGTCTGTAATGCATACAAAAATAATACGAAAGAAAACGGAACTCAGCGAGTAACATATGTCGCCTCGGTATGCTTAATTTGATGTACTTAGTTTTAGGATTCAATAAATATAAAAAAACTCGTTTTACAGAAGATAAATTGATGATTTAAACTCGCACAGCCATAAAATCTGCGGCCATTAGTACTGCTTGGCATCTATGATAAAACCTACTTCAGGGAAAATAATCAAGCGTGCTTCCATTTTATTTACACCAGTGCGGGATATGCATTTTTCAACGATGTTCCTCCTCCACGATAAACACAGCAGAACAAGTGAGTCCCGCAGGGTAGCGTTCTTGGACCCCTCCTGTTTTCCATATTCATCGACCATCTCCAGCGAATCGCAAGAAAAATGTAATGCACAGATAAAGTTATTGCCTCCAATCAGGCAGTAGTTGTACCCATAAAACAGAAATCCAGCTGCAAACCAGTTTTTCGGCATTTACATCACGGATACCCGACCATTGAATATTGTGAATGAGCATTCCCAGGCATGCATAATTTTTCACGAGAGGCAGGATCTCTAAATTTCACAAATATGACTCATCGAGGGAGGATATTCGTTTCCAAGTGGATGCCAATTCTGACACTTTCAAAGATTCATAATTAGCAATACTATATGAAAAAGTTCCTCAATTTGCAATTAACGCACGTGTGTACAGATATGAATGGAGGAAATTTCCACAGGACCTAGATGTTTTATTGAATGCTTAGTCATATTCTGAATCTACACTTTTGGTGATGCTTTGTAGATGACTTCTTTCAGTGTAACTTAAATACCATTACAAAGATCCGGATATTATACAGCTATTCATTCTTAACAGGAAGAAGATGATAGAAATAGTTCGTGTTACAATTATGTTAATTACGAATAAACTTTATGAAACAAAAAAGATAGAAATATTACGAAAAATAGGTTCACTTTAAAAGCAGCATGAATTTTAGCATTTCGTTCCCTTCGTATAGCAAAGAAGAAGTAATCACTACTACTTAACACTCTGTCTTTAGCTTCTAAAACATAACCTACCCCTATACGACTACTTTTGTCTACCCTTCCTTATTTTCTTTAGATTCTTTTTTCAAATATTCTCTTGAAAAATCCATCCCAAATCAAATTGACTTACCCATTTCCTCATCTACGATGAATTTATTCAGCCCAACTCTTCTCCCACATTCTCCAGCACTTTATTGTTCAATAGGCATAAGATGAAGAATGGCTTAAAAATAATTTAATTAAAATCAAACGGCAAATCTGCTGGGAATTCATATTTCTATTTGCTACTCCATCAAAAAAACTCAACACAACGATTTTCAATCCTAACTCCTTTAACCTATAGCGTCTAACTCAGATTTCACCAACCTCATGGTGATTACAAAAAGATAAACGTCATTTCAAAATGTAATCAATAGACGTAGCCCTCATTCTGTGGAATTCCATGTAAGGAAAAGAAAATAATTTATTCCAAACAAAAATTCCACGTGATTTAATAAAACGAAACCACCTGGTTTCAACTACTGTGCAGTCACCATAAGTTATAACTGTTACTATTGCTGAATAGAGAAAGCTTTTCAAATGAACTTCTGCTTTATAATCTTAACACATCTATCATTGGAATAGAGAGAAAACTGGGAAAAATCCTCCACATAATAGAAATACTATTTAAAATCCGTTAGAGGGAAGAAAGATTACGTTCAAATGAACCTGAATGCAGCACTTAAGCACTAAGGATCCTCTCGGGAAATTGTAAACCGAGATGAAGAGGGAACACACTTTTCAAGAGTATTCGGAGAGTTCAAATATAATTAAGGACGAAACCCCATCACGTCTTCCTCGAGAATATTCTGCTTCGTAAGCATCGGTCAACTGGACACCAATTTAAAATACATACTTAAGATATGACGCACGGCTTTGGTTTGAGTCATCGGTGCAGTAGCGTTCGCCTACCCCTCTTTCAATTCTGGGAGACAGGAAATCTTAAAGAAGACGCCTACGCGGGGGTTAACAGCTCATTTCAATAAAACGCCGCCTTCTTTTCCAAAGAACGATAGCCATGCGTACAAGAACAGCAGAGCCTATTCACAGAAGGAAAAACTTGCAACTTATGAGAAACGCTTTATCAAGAAATTTTTGTAAAAGTTTGCAATATAAACTACATAGGCATAGTTTTCTAACTTAACTTTCTCTTAGCGTTTATGATTTTAGGGTTTTTTAATTTAATTTTATATTTACCACATGTATGAATACAGCAGGAATATCAATGTGTAAAGAAGTTGCGAAAATCTTAATATCGAGTTATCAATAAATAATCGAAATCGTCCTTTAACTCATTTAGATACATAATTATATTGAAAAATAAAAGACCAGCAGAGAAAAGAATTTTCGTTTTTACCTCAAAAGCCTGAACTCCAAAATTAATTGAGTTAGAGATATATTTTCGAAATCTGACTCGTTTTCATAGAGATTTTTAATGTAATCGTTAAGACCAGCCTTTTTAATCCTTCAACCGTGGAGCACTTTTCCATTGCCAAGTCCTTTATAAGTTAATAGATAACAAAAATCATCCCTTTCCACTACATGCAGTTTACTTGCTCTTGACAATAAGAAGTTGTTTCCATTTTTACAAGTAAAATAACGTTGAATTTTAAACTCTTACTCATACATTTTTAACCCTATGCATAGAAGCAAGGACACCAAATCATAACTACGTCTTAACGCGTGAATAGCAGTTAAATGGATAACATAAGCTACCCTGAAAAATATTCTAAATATCGTTTCCAGTGGATCCAGTTTTCCAGTGGATTTACCAATGACAAGAGCAGTAGTGGTTTTTTCGTTCCCAGCAGCATACAAAAAATACCGAAATGAATTAACCGGTCACTAGGGAGAATGAGAAAGATAAAGGTACCACGGATACTCGAGTTTCTCATGCACGTCTGGCGGTGGCGCGACCACCCCTCTTACATGACTGGGAGCATGTCCTTCACGTCTGGAGATTTCTGCATATGCTTCCGGCGCCCAAGAGAGCATCCCTACCTCCAGATACCAACAGCCATTCAACCCTCCCACGGATACATTCCTCTTGGACCACCCAGTCAACACACATGGCTGCTCCAAGCTCTCCATCTTCATTTACACGAGATTTACGCCGGAAACCACGGTTAATTTACCATTCGACTGAAAATTTATATAAGTAACCGTAATGGCACGGTCAAGATGGCTATAAACAGCAAAATGGTATTGCATGTAATTGAAATTGAAGCAATTTCATAAAACATCATCCGTAACAAAAACAGTGAACGAATTGGACAATTTCTGGACTTGAAATAAATTAAGATGTATGTATTATCATATAGTGGGATGTCTTTCAATCTGTGCGATGCAATCTGATATTAAACTTCCTTGAATTAAAAGAAATGAACCTAGAGCGTCTTCCGCAATACATCTTATAGTTGATTGGGAATGAATTTTACGCTATATTATTTTAATCTCTGGCATTTAAGATGTGAAAGACATCACAAGTTTAGTTTAATTAAGATTTGATAAAGTTGGACATTCTGAATGACAATTTTCTATGCTAAGAGAAAAATCATTAACATAAATAGAGCAATCTCAATAATGATGTAAAGTTAAGCCTTGCACTGTATGTATGTAGCTATGTACCTTCAAGAGTTTTCGTATACCTACCGGTTAAATCCGCTAACCTACACAAAGTATCCTTAAATTTCCTTATATTGTAACAGCTGTCTTTCAGTACCTAAATTCGCCAAACAAAGTCGTTATTGATATTATACTTTGCGTTAGGGAAGGAAATTGCGATAAAATGACAATAAAAACAAGAAGAATGGATGAGAGGAAAGCGAAACTAAAACTCGAGAGACAATTGTAAAAAAACTGTATTTTTGTAGTGTATTCAACCCGAAAGTTAGCATGAATCTGCCACTACTTTATTGCTTTATGGAAACTGCAATAATTTTAATGTTATTCAATAAAAATAATTCATAATGAATCCCATTATTTGCCATCACCTGCCACTCAGTAGCTTTTAAATTACGATTAAAAGAAAAGTCCGAGACAAAAGTAAGTACGTCCAACCGCAAATGCAAGGTAGCAGTGACAACAGTAACCACAGATTGTCTGTAAACTCAACGATTTGTTCAATAAAACTAATCGCAGTCGCGCGCATTCCAAAACTCTGATTCGGAAACCCGTCTCGCGAAGGAAAAGAAACAACCTGTGGTAATGAGTGGCGATTTGGAGAGAGACAGTTCCGAGTGCAGCGGAGTGTACAGCATATCCGGACCTCCGAGATGCCTGAGGCGAAGGGGAGTCGATGGCATCGTTCAAGCGAGACTACCCCATGGACCGAGGAATAAAAGGTTCACCTGCCGGCGACCTTGAACCAGCCCTCCCCTTACCCCCTTTCCTCACCAACCCTTAAGAAAAAAACCGTCCTCACGCGCTTTTAAAAGCTAACGCTTCCACCGAGACATGGGAACGCCATTAAGGCTCGGGATTTTACCCACGATCCTCCAGCTCTTTCTGGCCACGTTAAAAAACTGGGGCGTTCCGACTTTGGGGTGAACGAGTTAATTTTTGGACACGTCGCGTGCCGTGTTTTTGTCCGGATATGCACCGCTCGGCTACAGAAGGGTTGGAAATAAAAAGTGGCCCAAAGGGGAGACGAATACCCAAAAATTACCCCCTTTCCAAATTAGGCTGCTTTCGAAGAATCGGGTATGGTTGAGAATCCTCACCCTACACTGTAATTTCTTCTTTACATTCCTCACGGAGAATTCGGTTCATAAAATACTATCTATCATCAGAAATGATTAAAACTAGCGGCTGTAATTTTCTTGAGGATAGAAGTTACGTGTGTAGGCACTAACTGTTCGAGTAATTCCTAATTAGTGCTTTACCTGATGAAAAATTGACATAGTGTGTAGTGATTCCTACGCTCGGTGAACGAAATTTTGGAGACCTGATGGTGAAGAAATTTCGTGTGATTATAGCTGTAATGCTAATGGTATCTTTTTCCAGACAATATTAGACAAACGAATAAGGCAACCAAATGGAGACTTTGTTGCACATACTAACACCCCCTGTTATAAGGCAGTTCGCGGGTTATTTATGTAATTGTAAAATAGTTTCAATGGACGGATTCTTGCATAGCTGCGAAACATTAACTACAAAAGCTAGAATAGAATACAAGAGAAGATTATAGAAATGGATTATAAATTAGGTAAGGAAGGGCTAACTACCTCTCTCCCTATCTAGACTACTAAGCATCATTACCCTCTCCTTGATTTTCTAAGCCAATGGTAAAGAGGGGATGTGGTTTCAAACAGCCTTTGGGCTGAGTATTTAGATCAGAGATTATAATATAAGGGAAGATTGGAATCAATGAAGAAGGGATGCAACGGAATTATGTTGAAAGTAAAATCAAAATATCGATAATAGCTTAAGAATGTCCCTTTGAATTAATAGTTAATGAATAGATCCACGGAAAACTTAAGTAAATGAGATAAAGAGAAATTGACTAAAGCACGACAGTCATCTGAAGACAGAATTGGAGGGAAAAATAAAGGAAGAAAAAATAGAGGAGGGCAGGTTTATAGTAGGCTGAATTTTGAGGACAAGGAGAAGAAAACTTTTATTTATAAATTTATCACATACAGCATAACAATGCCAATTTAGAGTGGTAAAAATATAACTAGTAAATGTATAATCACGTAGCAGCATAAATAGCAGAAAAACGGCAAAAAAGAAACGAATAAAAAATTAATAAATACATACTGTTTGGGCAACAATTACAAGGATAAAGTGTGGGTACCAATGAGGAAATACACTGTTTTATATAAAGAGATTTGAGATAATTTTGTCAGCAATCGCAAAGGTTTATAGTCATTCATATTTTTTACACACTAAGTAAACCCGAAAAGCCACAAATCTCACCTGTAACTTATAAAGTGATATTTGTTAACGTTGGGGGAGGATATTAGTAATAAAATAAAACCAAAGCAAAAAATCGACCATCGTGCGGTTAAAAATAAGTCATAAAATCAGATATTAAATGCGATACCCTTGATACCAGCGGATTCCCCGTTTTGCGCGAACCGGATACAGCATCCAGTTTACGTGTGGCCCGCATGTCTTCATTCGGTTACAACCGGATGACATGATTATTCAATTCGCCGCGGGCACTCACAAGAATTTATTTTCGTTTGGCTCCAAGAAAAAAATGTAACATTTTGGCTCGGTTTATGGGCCCGTTACGGTGGCGGCTGTTCAACTGCTTCGATCCTGTTTCACTTTTGCAAATCGTTTTTCGCTCGCAGATTAATAAAGCAGCTTGTGGGAAGACTTGGAGCCCCATGATATACGCAATTTCTTGAAGGATGCGTAGATAATAGGCAAAAGAATATGGAGAAGAATTCACTAAACTGGGCAATTCTCAGACTTTTTGACTTCACCAGAAAAGTCGGCCCAAAAATATAGGATAAGTTAAAAAAAATCCATTCCATGTATTCTATCACTTTGTTTTACAGGATTAGTTTATTAGCATAAGCTGTATTTAGAAAATGCATTTGTTATTATTTTGCGTATTCATCAATTTTGGATTTGAGATGAATTCTGACCTGTTCTTAATCTTCTATCTTAACAATTGATAATTAATTAAAATGGTCGAAAATATATTTTTTACTTAAAAGTGCGCCTTAAACCCAAGGTTAAAAGGGAAGTGAAAAATAGGGACATGACTGGGATTCGAACCCAGGTCCCCTATTTACCAGACCACTAAACTACCATACCGCGTAGCTTGTATTTAATTTTTTCCTGCTTAGCTGCTGTTGCCCTTCACCGGTGAAGTCCCCCTAAGCTCTACTGAACTTTTCAGGAGGTGCTTGACCGAGGCAACAGCAACAACGAACACACACAACCATTCCCTGAATCGGAAAAATCCGATCAGCCGGGATTCGAACCCGGGACCTTGGGGTAGGAGCGATAGCTTAGGTGGCGTGCTATATAAGTTAGAATAATAGTCAAGCAATCATGAAAACAAAATGTATCAAGATCCATTAAAGAGGGAGGAAAAATTAACAAACACAGCGAATCTGAAATCTAGCCGCACTTGCAATGATGCATACATAATGACGGGGTATGGTGCTTAAAAATAAAACATAAATTAGAAGAATGAAGAGTAGGCAGTGCAGTCCCTAGAAAAATAATCGAAACATCGAAAGCATAAATTCGAAAAAAATCACGTTCTAAACAAATATACACGTCTCATCAGCATCTTACCAACGATATTATATAACAATTTTCAGAGTGATCTCCATCCGGATAGCACCCGACCTGTAAATTCTTTCCTGAATATACTTAATGAATCCAATTCGGCAACCGTCGAGCCAAATCATTTCGCAATCATTAACTCAACAAACTACAACTTCGGAATAATAACCCAGACTTCCTGGACGAATAAAACGACACCCTTTATTTATAGAATTTCCCAGAGAATGGCGATAAAATCTCCGATAAAAGAAACGAGTCGCCCGAAGGCAACTTCGGGGAGCGTAAAAATCATTTTGATTTGAAGCTTCCTCTCTCTGATCGCCCATTAACTTTCCGGTTTGACCCTTCTTTTGTCACGAGTTTAGGACCCAAGTTTTTAGCTGAAGACCGATTTCTCTGCATCCCATCTCAACCGAAGGTCTTTAACTGTAAACCCAAGGGTGAGCTGTGGGCACGGCCCCACGGAGGGCATTTTCGGAAGGTCAAGAGGCGAGAAAAACATAAGCGTCTCGTTCGAAATTCGGACAGCGCTCGATCAAGTCCGCCACCTGCCAATTTCCGTTCGTTTTTGTTGGATAAAGGCCCGCAATAAACCCTTCCTCGAGAGGCGCAACAGGTTTGGCGCTAACCTGTAAAGGAAATCGCGTTGGCATGTCCTCTAAGGACATGAGCTGAGAATTTTCGTCGGAGAGAAGGCATTGAGATCACGCTACTGGTCGAACGAGCATGCATAATTTACCATGCAGTTATAAGTAAAACGAGTAATTAAATAAAGGAATAAGTACATTTAAAGTGTATATTATATGCATGAAAATACCCACAGTAAGGCAATAAAGTAGTATTATATAGTTCAGTCCAGCAATATAATATTGATATAATATAAATAACTAATACACAGAAATGAATAGTCATTTTAACTACATAGTAATAGAAATCTATGTATAAAATTAAAAACTTACCCAATTAATGTAAATTTTAGGTCCCAGGCTCCAACCCCAGTTGAGAAATAGATACATGCATTCGGTCGTTATTTATTCCCATCCTAACTGCACAAAAATCGCTTATAAGATGCTGGTAGATAAATATTTCTTTTGAAATAATTCCATTACGTAGCTCCGTAAACAAGGAACCTAATCTGCGGATTTAAACTCGTTTTGTTGATCGTTATATTATGATTCACCTGCATGCCCTGGGAAAAACAGAGCGTAACCGGATCATACGAAGGATTTCAATAAATAACAGTTAATTGTACACACCTGTTGTCAATAAAAGTGGATAAAGCTCTCACGTATATGTCAACACCGATACTTAAATTTACATATATAACATTTAGGACTCTTTCTAACATATGTAATAACATACATATATAACGTGACACATGATTCTTTCAATATCTTTTCTTTTCTTCCCTTAACAGCAAATGAAACTCTTAGGAACGTCAACGTGACATACGATTTCTTCAAGAACCTATTCAATGAATTCTCTTGTCTATGTACAAATGGATTCAGCTATTCATATCCCAGCAGAGTCTTTCCATTCTTTTCCCGTACCTTTATTCTTTCCAAGTGAATGCTCTGAGACCTAACGGTGTGGTAAGACCATGATGATGCAAGATTACCATCAATTCAAACATTTAACCTTTGATCCAAGTTGATTAATAATCCTCCAATACCTTAATCACCCAAGTCAACAGCGGCGTTAACACCGTTTTCTAAGACTTCGCTAATATCTTCAGCTGACAATCCCAGTGGAGAAATTGCTTTCCCATGATTTCAAACGTGCGAATGCTGGAAGACTGTATCTCTCCAGAGATGGAAGAACAATCTCCCACAGAAGTTACCACACCACGGTGAGGCGACCTTCGAATCCATCAAGAGAAAAAGATGGCACACAAACGACAGCCACGGTTTCGCCACAAAAGCAAAATAAAACTCGCAGTCGACTGAGTGCCGTATAAGGAGGTTCGGTGACTCACGAGAAACAATGCTTTGGGTATAAATATGGAGACATTCTTGGATGGAATCTGGAGATGGTGACTTTTTCCTGTCATTCCCTCACAATAAAGGAATTGCGAGCGAGTTCCGTAAATAGAGAGCGGCTGATATGGAATTAGCGATCGAACAGTCTATTGCGCAGTATTGCGGAAACCGCCTTGTTCGGATAAATCAATGGGAAAGAAGGTAAGATACTGTTGAACAAAATACACTTTTAAAACATTTTTCGGTTTTAATTATTACTACCGTTACTATAAACGGAAGGGGAAACATCTAAGCCAAAATTTTGCCCAAAATAGACGCTCCTAACTTATTTACTTTTTATTTAATTTATTTGTTATTTAATGTATTTGTCTTGATAAATCTAATACTTCTAACTAGCTTATTGGTAGATGCGGAAAATTTTTCATCATTCACTTAATCCAACTCCGTCATATTCAGAGTTGTGATGATACTCGTATATAAGCTATCGAGGCAATAGTGATACTGAAATTTTCTACTCGTTCCTTTACGTCGCAATATTTACATTAAATCCATACGATCAGTTACCATGCAAATAAACAATTTGATAAGTTGTTTTAGATATTTTTAGCTAGAATTTAAACGTTTTTATGATGCATCGCAGCTACGATACTGTTCCTCGTAATTCATCGGCAAAAGATCGAAAATGCTTAAAAAGGAATTTAATCACCTTCATGTTTACGTTGCATGTATCTTAAATTCTACTTAAAAATAGATACCGAAGGTTTATTCCTTGTTAGAATAGGCATATATTCTTACGATTACGTAATGACTTAGGTATTTATAAGAATAGCTTTTGAATGAGATGAATAAGCCACCTGAGAGCGTATTATTGGTCGTAACAATTATCAACCCGCGACTTAAATCTGGGGCACAGTGGGCATAAAGCCAATATAGCTATGATCCACACGTCCAGACGGTGACAAATCCTATATTCATCGACTCCCACGACAGACCGGAATCACAACTCTCCATTCAAGAAGCGACTCAATCCAAGGTAAGGTATAAAAAAGCGATTTCCGCTCGAATAATATAATACGCAGAATCTTAAGCGTCACACGTTCTTTGCTCTGAATCAGAGGTGACCAACTCATCCACGCCTACGTTCAATTTCGATACTTAAGCGAGTAAGCGAAGAAAGACCATAATCTGAATCGAAAACGATTTAATCGGATCGCTATAAACTCACCGGCATTCAACCAAGATCATTCTGACCAATAGAATCATATATATATATATATATATATATATATATATATATATATATATATAAGAAGAAAGAAGCGAGACGAAGTTTTAGCCGGAAAATTCTTCATTCTTCTTGTGTTTTTATGTAAGCTACTGAGAAAAACGTAAAGACCATTCTTTTCTACCTGTCTGAATTTCTTTTACGACATTGCATTTATAACATTTTTTCAGGCTTATTCCTGACTATTTTTTCTTATCTTCCCCTCTCTTTTTATGCTTTGCTGCAACTGCTAGTGGTTTTAGCAGTTTTTGAATCCCCTTTTCTCATGGATTTTCTTGTAGGGCTTATACTTATTCTTTAAACGCACAATTCTATTTATCTCTTAAACCCAACAAAACACTTCTCTCCGTTTTTAATTCCATAATTTTTTAAAGAGGGTACTAATAAATCTCAAAATGGTCCTAAAATAATGCCATTTAATTGTTACTATTGTGAATCATCCAAAAAATTACCAGTAAACCAGCATGAGTTCCTTAAAGTGTTTGAAATTGGATAAAAAAACTTCGCAAATTTTAACAACAAAAACTTTCGCCGTAAGATTCAATAGATGTAACTCAAAGAAAATATTGTACTGCCACTAAAAATCATCCAGTCGCCCGCAAAAATTATTCTCGCTTTGACGAAAATTTTAGTTTCATTACCTGACAAATATGTAGCCGATCTGTTTGCATACATAGCTTTAAGGATGTATTTTGAAATAAGTTTACATATATATTTTTATTGTCCTAATCTATACATACTCAAAGGCTTGATTTTGCTATTTCTCTATCAATATATTTCGTATTAAAATGGAATACAAAGTGTTTTCATTTACATTACTCCATTATTCATAGTCGTGAAACAGAAGGATGGAAACACAGAATGTTTCCATCAGGTATATGGAAAAATCACAAGCGAATCACATCAGATTTTTCACCCTAAAAAGGCACCCCAAAAATATCTGAAAATAACCGTCGAGGGGTGGGCACTCGGAGGAAGGCGTGACCATCACCTGTGCGGAAGCAATGCGTTTCGAATGTGAACGACGAAGATAATGACGCAATAACAATATTTTCCGTTATAATGATAGCCGTAGAGGGTTACACGGAGCTATCGGCCGACAAATCGTTTGGGCAGACGCATTTAAACGTAAATAAGTTGGTTACGTAATTATTTCGTAACGGACCGAGGAGGAGAGGTTACAATACCATTTCGAGCACAGGAAAATGCGACGCGTTGTCCATAAGTTATGTCTTGGGATAGCAAAAATTAAGTGCCGTTCTTGGAATGAAGTTCCATCAGTTAATAGCAAGTGTTAAAAACTACATAGGAAACAAAGGGACATGAGAAAAAATTAGAAATTCTCGACGGACTAATACTGCAACTATAAAGTGATACAGTAAGTTAAGGAAATAATTAGTTAATTTTTAATTAATTAATTTATTCAAGACTTTTTAATTTGTTTAGAAAAACCGTCATCCTATAATCATACAAAATGAGAGACAAAAGAATGTTTTCATAGGCATTAAATTATAAAATAACTTCGAAAAACATATTCTCAGCTGGAAGATACCCACTGAACAGGTGTGTGAAACACAAGATACATTGGTTAACGCAAACTAAATAAACTATAAAAAAGGTGATATAAGTACTTATACAACAGACTCCGACTTCAAATGCGAACCAACCTTATAAAAATAGAATTTTGAAAATAGACTTATTTAAGTTTACAATAAGTATTAAAAAAATAAGTTATACATAATAGCGTTACGCTCATATCATCGTTAGCAATTCCATTCGAAATTTGCCAATGTTGCCAAGAATGCCATCCATTGGATCCTCTTTCATTGATACTGTCACCTCTGAAAAAGAGTGATAAAATTTTCAATAGGTACTGAATATAAGGCCAAACCAATTTTTATTTACACTGATTTTATTTATTACTATAGCAATACTTTAAGGACTGTGAATTTAACACGAAAATAATTGGTAAATAGGTATCTTCCCAAATGCTACCAATGATCTATCTTAGTCTCGCCAAATAAGGGTACAAAAATTAAACAGAATTTTTATTTAACCCAGTTTTCCGTAAGCAAATTACAGTAGAACCCCGGTAATCCGGACGAATTCAGGCACATAGGCGTCCGGATTAGCGGGGTTTCCGGATTAGCGAGGTTTTCCAAAAATAACCTAAAAAACATTTTAACCCAAAAATTATATTGTATAGATAATGCATGCATGCCCTACTGCAACTGAAAATGTATTGTCTTTCGAAATTATTTAGTATCGCACATATTAAGCATTTCCTCTAATGGAAAATTGCTGTCTCAGAAAAGTATTACAACTTAGATGTGTTATCACAATAAACGAAATACTTCGCTCTCCATCACATCATTGCAGCCAATGGAGAAATTTTCAAATAGTCTGTCCACCTCTCGTTTCTTGTTACTAATATGCGTGTTTATATGTTCACAAGAAGAAGTTGCGGGTTTGCATAACTCCCAATGGACCGTCCGGATTACCGAGGGTTCCGGATTAGCGAGTGTCCGGATTACCGGGGTTCTACTGTATAGAGAGAGTATTCCCAAATTACATAGCTGACAAAAAAATAAATCGTGTTTTGCAATTAAATACGGCGAATCGCTAGAGAAAGAGTTTCCAACTCCGATTAGCGATTTTAACCCGATTTTAACATTGCAGCTCCGCACTGCACACCTAAACGCCTCTAATAAACTTCAATACGCGTCTTAGAAAGGCACTACAAACCTCGCAGAAAAAGATGCAACATCGAGGACTGAAGATACACATTCATGGGATCGATGTTCAACAAAAAACACCTGCAACTAAGACACTGGTGCACAAACAAAACAGAAGACCACCAGGATGCGAAACTACACCACTTCGAAATACGAGAGACAATTCTAACGAATGAATCACTCAAAGAAGGAACACCGTAGCATTCACATCCTTATTCTTTCGTGCATAATATCAGGGCGACATGACATAGCCACGTGAGATGCATTCGAATCCAGGGTTTGCATTCGATGAAATCCGCGGCACTTGACAGGTGCCAGGAACTCCACCAGCAGATGTCGCTCGGAAAGCCAATCCAAACCTCATGATGTGAATCTCCAGTCGTTTTTGAAACCATTCTCGAACCGATCGATTTGAAACGGAGCCGATACCGGAAGAGGGGACAAAAAAGCGGTCCGAATCATTGTTCTGAATTGCACTCGAAATGAAAGAGTAGTCTTATGGAAAATTGCAGCGAAAAACTGCGAGAGCGGCGGTAGGAACATCTGGCGCTTGAAATTGCCGATATGTGGGTTGGATCGGAGCCATTCAGAATTTATTTCGCTCGTGCTTTCCCGTCGTTTCCGAGTTTCCATTTTTTCATGGCGATTTTAGAAGAGCGCCCACAAAAAATCTTACAAACTTCTGAACTTATACTGTGTTTCAGCATTATTGAGTACCAATGAACCGTTATCACAACCACCAAATCATGTCAAAATAGTGTTTAAGTGGAATAAAAACATACCCCCAAAAATGAGAAATGAAGTGGTGAACATAACCATTTGCACGCCCAAAGACATATATGATGTCTTTCTAGTGCGTTTATTTGGTCAATTATAAAATTAAATTCTATGTATTCTTTACCTTTCTACTAAGAAAAGAACCCCATGCATAGTCGCCCTACGTGGACTTTATATTCAACGATATCAATTCCAAATTTCAGGTAGCATACAGAGTGGATAAACTGAAATACAACTAAAAAAAACTACCAGAGTTCTCCATCCAACGCATGCCCTCGAATCATATTTGGTGGAACCATTACTTATGATTTATTCGACAAAATAAATGCTGAGAGCTTTTTCATGCAATAAATACTTGTTTAATTGTATTTTCAAAAGTAAATAAAATTAAGCGTGAACTTCGAAAAATATTTACTTGTTATAATTAAAACATAAGAGAAGGTCCACGACTTTAAAAAATTATATTTACCTGGTTTCAGAAAAATTTCTAATAAAATTATTCGTGACCGGTCCACAGAAGAGAGTGAACAAAAATACGATTATTTTACGAAAATAATAATTCGTTAAGGGACCCACGTTCTTAACATGATCGTGAACTTTAAAACAAAGGTTTTCATGCACATGATATTCATCACGACCTGAATAAACATTCCGAATCCTGGTATGGCTTTATCTTTTAAAGCATTCGTGCATGTTAACCGAGTTAAAATGAAATTCGATGAGACTTGATATGTGCTGGCTATTTTCTTAGCTGTACTCACACGATTCATTGGCTGAGACGCCTTTTGTTATACCCAGATTTAGTTTAATTATATGAACAATTTTTTTCTAGCTATTAGCACGGATTTATCATTAAACTAAAATTTTCATACGCTGTGGAATAGCCCATTACAAATTCTTGGCAATGAAAGAAACCTTTAGAAATACGCAGATGAAAGAACCTCTCGTTAGCGAGAAAGCTTCTGAAGGTTTCATCTGCTGTTGAGAAATCAAGCAATTAGCTCCTATAAAAAGCAATCGATATGTTTAAACGGTAAGGGATATATTCTTTATCCTCATCATGACTTCCTGGAAAATAGTCTCGATAATTTAATAATGAAATCTCATATATATCTTGGCTATTTATTTTTTCCTTTCCCTTACAATGACATCATAACGGCTTAAATTCCAGAAGCTGGGACCATAGATGAGAGTAATTCTGTATTTTTTATGTATTAGACACACTTAGTTCGGAAAAATTTAGTGATAAAAAGTAGGTTACATAGGTTATACAGTGGTAGTAAATTCTTTCAAACAACTCCTTAAACAGCTACACAGGGCCATGAAGCCAACCACGCAATGGAGGTTGAGGCTAATAGTTTTTGCGTAAGTCGTTCCCATGTTAAATGTTTTCGCACTTATAGTTTCACAGTTGTTACATTAGATTTAGATATACATGGGAGCGTCATATAGATGAAAAAATACGGCACCATACGATGTGAAAACACAGATGTAGAATCTCCGATACTTTTCGCATACAAACATGATGCTTTTCCGGTCCCACGATAAGACCCTGATGAACTTCCATACCTTATAGAATCATTTCAAGCGTAGTTCAGTAATTTCAAAGTGCACATCATAATTTATTCTTCATCACACATCATGCTGAAAACTACTCGATGCAAATCGAAAACCCAGCTGATTTCCCATCCCCAATATTCGAAAAACGTACCAGTGAAAAATTTCCTCGCGTTACGCACTGATAAAAATCACGCCCTGATTCATGGGACCGGATGGCAAAATCGAATCACGTGGACGTGCCGCTGGTTGTAAAAGGCAAGTAACTTACCTTGCGTGTTGAGATAGCGCTCCGCAGGCGACCAGTTCGTCGAGGAGTGCCTCCCTGTCTCCTTCCATCCTCTGCAGGGCGCGGGTGAGGGTTGCAGACTGCTCCTGGGCGGATTCTAGGGCGGTCCGCACCCACGCGAATTCCGACTGCGGAAGAGGGAGCGGTGAATTAGTCTCCGAGACGAATCTCAGGAATTCCGATTTTTTACACTTCCGCGCATAAATTGAGGAAACCCGATTCTCTTTCGCGTTCCGTTGATTGGATTGGATAAAAGAAAGTTTCCCTCCTAGAGAAGAATGCATGCTTTACTCACAGCTGTGAGCGTGAGTAAGACTTCCATACCGAAATGAGCCAAACCCTCGATATGAATGGCACTTGAATTATTCGGTTACGGTTTAATACGGCCAACAAACTAAGGAAGTGTTTCCATATGACAGAGATGTCGTTCAATTAAATGCGAAGTATGCAAAATAAAAATACACAATACAGTTGGAAGGATCAAATACGTATGTAGATAAAATAAACATGAAAAAATAGTGTTAACATTATGCACTTGGCGGAACGCTATCATCAAATATCTATCATATCCTAAATCACGCTATCATAAATAAAAAATTTATCAAATTGTAAACTTAGGTATAAACTAGGGTAAACATTGGTTTCCAGTGGTTATATATTAAGCATTGAGAAGGCTCTTACATTCACTTCTCAGCGTGGAAAATGCCATTTATTTTATTTCTCTGTGAATTGCATAAGGAACATTTGAAAATGTATCACGAACATACCAATGTCACGATATTACCAATATTTACCTTATACCTATTAGTTTTATTTTACAGTTTACATATAATCATTAAGTATGTGACTTTAATGAAGATCTACAGTAAAAGGAATATTACAATTTGTCTCATTTCCTGCGATATTTCGGATTTTATGATAATGTTTGTAATTTACTAATTGCGTATAATTTATTTCTTAAGCATACAACAACTTAATGTAGTCCTATAAATTATACTTATTCATGTATACTCCAACAACTATAAAGATCATCAACGGCAACCACATAAATTCCTGAATACACACAATATGACTTCATGATTAAAAGCAATACATCGCCAACTTGTTTAAATGATCGTAATCCATAAAATTTAATTAAGAGTGAAAGCATATGAATAACCATAGCATTCTAAAAAAACAGTGGCTTGATTATAATCTGTATAATCTCAATTTTTTGGAAAACTTTGCGCCTTATAACGCGAGATAATCACGAAATTCAATCGCTATCTCCTCGCCTGAGTATCACTTGGAAAAACAAACATTTTGATCAAAATGATTTAGAATTTCTTGCTGTCATCCATTATTTATCTTTCCCGATAAATTAGCAATCTACCTCATCGAGATTAAATAACAGTAGCTAATCTTTCCATTAAAGATAGCATTTTGATTAAGTGACTCATAATAAGATGAATCAACAAACCCAGTTGAGAAAAACCAAATAGAATTTTCCCGTTTCGTCTGACATAAAGCTATCAATTAGGTAATTACTGAGCTGCAAAATAGCACAGTTTCCCTTAAAGGTAGAGGTTTCAAAGTTACTTATGCAAATATTATCTTGTACGACATCATCGAAAATTATTTGAACAAACATGTTCTGAATTATAATTAGTATTGATCGAAAAGAATGAGAAAACACTTAATCACGTCAACCATCTAATAATTAAACAGATTATCAACAGCTAACACATGCATACAAGAATTTTTATTGAAAAAGAACCTGAAATTTTTGGATGCAATTTCTACTCATGTATTGGAAGTCATCGCTAAATATAAGAATTTATCCTACAGATTATTTCAATTAAAATATCACCTTCTAGCAACGGCTGAGTCCGCATCGCCAAATGAAAAACCTAGCAAGCGACATATCACGTAATTTACCTTCTCTTCTTCGACGAATGACACTGAGTGACTGTTATGAAGATACACCTCATTAGTTCGCGTGGCCTCCTTTCATAGCACTCTAATTAATACACACTTACTTTGGCTTTTATTTAAGGAAGGCAATCATTGAGCGATTGTGAGAGGTTTTCAACGACATCTTCGAGTGACTCCATTAGCAGCTGCATTTATATCTCTGACTAGGAAATATCTCGTATTTTCACGACGAATATGAGTTAGCTGGATATCGTGGAAAGCCATAAATGTAATAGTAAGAAACACGCTGTACTTGGCAACCCTCACAAATGATTTTATTTCACTACCGCTTTCGGCCTAAGAACAGCCAGGTGTAACCCCCTTGACGACTTGTAGCCTGACGATAACTATGACTAGTTGAAACCGCTAGAGGTTTAAAATCTCCAATAGCCGTCTTTGTCGGTAATCCAAGTCTGATTCACCGGTATTCCGAGAAAACAAGAAAGGACACCGCACTTTGTAAGAGCACCCAATACATATTTCGAATGTGATACATTCGTATCAGCTACTGGAGATTTCAAACCTCTAATTCATTGACAGACCTGTTCCAAATTTTTATTCTTTATAGTTGAAACCGGTCGCATTAATATAAAAAAATGTGAAATTTCACTTTAGTTATTTCCATCATCTTTTACTTAATTACTTTTAAAAATAAAACTATGATTTGCAAGTGGCAAAGAAAAAATGTACAATTAGAAATTTTAAAATTCTGAAAGATTTGTATTCGATGTAAAGTTTCTGTAAATGAAATACAATCGCTACGTTATTTGGAGCATCGAGCCAAATTTTAAACACCCAACGCGAACAAAAATTAATAATTCTGCTAAGGGCAGCGAAAAAAAATAATTTCTGAGAGCTGAAGCAGTTCTAGCAGTACTTCTAAGAACAAATAAACTCGGTAGCTATAATCATTGTAATCTCGTCCTTTTGTGTTATTATTTATATTATTTTTTAATTATTTGATCATTATTATTATTTCTACTATTGTTGATCGTCAACTGAAACTGACCTTGTGCTATTTGTCGATGTTTAATAATAAAAAAAATAAATAAATAAACAAAATAAATAAATTAAATTAAATTAAGTTCACCCTGGAAAGTTTTTACCTGGCTAACTCGGTCAATGACATTTAAACTCACATATTCCTAACAAAGAATTCATATCTGATCCGAAAAACATATCCCAGATTTAATTACCACCAAGATGTAAAAATAAATAGCAAAGGAGTGAAATATTTTTGCTTACCTTAAACGACAAGACGAGCCTTAATACTTGAGCAGCCTGTTCTTGAGCCTCTGCCTTATTGCCCTCAACAGTGCGCCGGAGGAACTGATCTTCCGCAGTGACCGTCTTCAGTTGGTCCAGGGCGATAACAAAGGCCTGTTTCATGTCCGTAACCGCGTCTTGGAGCTGAAATGAAGGAAATACAGTTGAAACAATAGGTCTCTGGCATTTAGCGCCCCCATAAAGAAATTAAATTAACAAACCACTGAATAGAAACAAAAATTTCACTTTTCTAAAATAAAAATTACATAATACACGCGGAGCTATCGAGGGTTTCCATTCTGTGTGTGACCGATTTATTGGAGAGAAATTGGTGCGAAAAGAAATTCAAAACTTGAATTTCAGCTTTTACAATCAAGGAAAATCCGTTCCAATTAGTAGCAAAAACGTTTCAGAAAAAAATCGAAGCATTTCAAAGCTTAACGTATTTTAGACAGCAAAATTTCCTTTCACCACAATTGAAAAACTTCTATAAACCACATAAATCACATCTTTATTCTTGTACGAATGATTCTTACATGTCTTCTTTTCCATCACTAAAAACGCATTCAACCTTAAATGACTTTATTTTAATAATAGAGCCATGAGCCTAAGGAAGATTATTTACTCCTTAAACTATAGATATGGCTATCGGCGGATAAATTCCTCGCATGCTCTGTTAAAATGTATTTGTCAATTTCCTCCAACAAAACTACTGATATCTCCATTATTAAAATTTTATTGGTACCTATTTTTATTTTTAAATTTACCAGCTCCTGCTAAATTTCCCACCCTCAACTTATACATACTCGAATCAATAAGTTTTCCCAGTTTTTTGTGATAAAATTAAGTGCTTCGGCTTAAACTCGACTGTATACGGTAAACCAATTTTATCGATATGTTTTACTTCTGTTAATCCTTGAGAAATACGAGAAACGTTAAGGAAATTACTAATAATTCTAGCTAGCATTTTGGACTTGAAACATGATTTATGTGGATAGAAATACAAATAAAGCCCTTCGTTAGGAGGCATTCCAACTAGGCGTACCAGGATGTAATACCCTTTCTCCCCATTCTGCGCTAATGACCCATTCTTTAGCAAATAATACATGGGGAAGAGAAGGCATTTCCCGTGAGACAGACGAGCTTCGCGGAATGCTGGACTCAGATCCGCCGCGATAGAAAGTATACATCTCAGAGAGCGGCTAACTTCCTACATCTCCATTTCAACTATACGGCGAGCACAAAGGGTTATGATTAACTTTTTGCGGGAGAGGAAGTTGGAACAGACATCCGAGATCAAACAGGGATCATTAGCGGAATAAAAATGTTCGCATCTCTCTCTCAGGGGCAAATTGCACACAATGAGGGGATAACTCTTCGTGGGAGAGGAGGGCCTCGCTTCCCATTCTTACGGAACGAGTGCGACACTCATTTTTGCAAGATGAAACCACTTCCTTCCCGCGAAGGAAGGGCAGACACCCACATCGGAGAGGTGCTGGCACAATGGAAATAGCCCAGACCACAGAAGTAGGAACAAAGGAGCATTACTTGTCTCTAATATCTTAATTCCCGGTACTAAGCAGATGATCTATAAAACATTACATAATGAAGCTAATTCATTGGAAAGGAACGATACTGTTGATACATACATACATAATAGTATTCCTACATATGCGTAATGGTATGGAATAACATCACATGTAATATAGCAATATGTATATACGTACGTAGGTACTTAATATATATCCATGTACCATATGTAATAGCAATGTATTTATTGTAGCAAATAAATTGAATAATAATGTATATATAGAGTGAAAATTACACTCCTACCCTCAGCTTAGTTTCTGCTTAGAGACTTCTCGCAAGCTGCGTTTCTTTTAATTATTGAGCAAAAAGAAAATTTTCTAATAGAAAAATTACGAGGCTGTTCTATGAAAGATAAGGAAGAATATAAATAATTTAGTTCATATCTTTAAACCAAATTTTAATTAAGACCAAGGATTAGATACAGGAAAGGGATGTGTGACATTTTCGTTTTATTTTCTGGAAGTTCATTGAGATAACTATGCAAGAAACATTTTCTAAAATCACGAGCTACTATTATGACTTTACAATTGCGAAACTAATTATTAAAATGGACCTTTTGAAGGATGTTATATTTTACCCGAAAGATAATACATTGAAAATTTCGTTTACGCTAACCCGCTCGTTAAAATCTCTTGGTAACTAGTCACTGAAGTGGTTCAAATCGTATACATACGAATCTAGGGTTTTCATATATTACATACGATAAGTTGAATTTCTTTAAATTTTGTGATCGCTAAATTATTAGTTAATGAATATTGGATACAATTCGTAATTGCCATGCCAATTTATACTGTTTGAACCGGATTGATTTAGGTAACATACGACTTCGCGTTGAAAAGTCCTTTATTGGGGCCTGATACAAACTTGTTGAGACCAACATTTTCGCCACCTTTACTGATAAAGAAGGAATAAAGACTAATTTGTAATTTTTATACCTTTACATCACCATTGGAGTAATTTTGCTATCACATAAGCCTTTGGATGAGTTTAGATCCTTGATTTGTACGATTTGGAATCCCGAAAAGAAAAGAGCTTTTGGGAGATATTTTATTCGGGTAATGGAAAAGATAAAATGGGAGGGACAAAAGCTCGATCTCAGTTTGGAACTTTCAACAGACGTTTTATACCGTCTTTTGATGAAAATTAATGCATACTCAGAGCTTATCATATCCATAAAACTGCAAAAATTTCAATTTACACGAGCTTTTAGAATTTTCGTTTCATATGCTTAAATTATTCCACCAGCAAATGGCTTTCGGAGGTTCTCTTCCAACTGAAGTTCATTATCTATTCATCTATAATTCCAACTGACTGGGGTTTGCGAACCCTACTCGGACCCCAGGCTATTTTCAATCGAGCCTTAGACATGCAATGCCCACGCAACTGGATTCAACGTTATCTTGATCGATGAGAACCAAATTTTCCACCTTTTCTCATAAGCACGACACACAAAAATTCGAAAATAAAATGAAATTCATGCAAGGCTGGTTTAGAACCAAATTTAAATTAAGAGAAAGGATTCCTATAAAAAGATCGAGGAATTAAATTATTCCGCAAATATCAAGTGACGCGTTAAATCAAACGTTCCGATGAAAAACTTACTTTCTCGCTCGCATAAAATCAAACACTTTATTGCCAGTCTAGTGAACATTAAGTCGATATCAACTCAATCACTTCAAACAAAAACTTTCAAGGGAAAGGCTATTGAAATGAGATGAGAGATGTGCTTTCATCTAATGCTAAGGCATCCAGAACGAAATGTGAACAGGTTATGTTAAGGATCGATTGAATTAAAAATCAGCACCTTTTAATTTCTCCGCTACCTAAGCTACCGTTTGAAACAGTTTTTGGCGAAAGTCAGCAACTTTTATGATGCTTATCAACTGTGTAAATGTGACAGGTAGCTCCAACCGTTTCGAGATATTCTGAAATATTTTCCGGCCTAAAAATATCAGATTTAATCCGTTAAGATGGTGAAATTAAGATTATCGAGACTAATTAAAGCATCATAAGCTTCTTCCTAAATTCTAATTTTTATTCAACAGCCAAATTTTCATTTGTTTGACAAAGGGTCGGATGAAAAGTCTGTTTAGGTTACAAACAAACCCATATTAAAGCCTCAATCAATTGATCTAATAATTCAAAATAAGTGAATAAACTAACGCCCCAATTTTCAGGCGATTCAATTATATTGTTATACTGAATCGCCATCTGTGAAGTGGAATTTAATCTTGTTTTTCAGAGCAAAAATTCGCATAAGTGGTATTTCAAAACAATTATGAGGCTGTGGATTAGAAGACCTAATTTTTCTCACATCACAATGTTTAGTTACGTATTATGATTATACTGCTTGCATAAACAATTTAAAGGAAGGTGACGAAGAAAAAAGAAGACAACAGAAAAATTTCCACTTGAACACAAAGCCATGTAAACCCTTAATCCATGTCAGAGTAATGACATTTCAGGCTCCAACCGATTGGTATGTAGATTTTTATTAATTTTAAATTTCAGCTATTTCCATTTATGTCCTAACCGAGGCAAATTTTTGATGGTAAATATCTTACTTAGAGGTCGATCACAAAGAAAACGTCGGTTGCATAAATGTCCGGTGAAAAAATTTCAAGGCTGTTACAGGTCGTTAATTCCGTTATAATATAATCATGAACTTGAATTAAACGGAGAAGGTTATTGCGAATTCATGCAAATTGATACGAAAGAATCCCGCAAGAGATTCCGCATTTAACGGTTCCCGAGAAGAATGTGATACAGCCATTCGCAACTCTCATAAAAGGTAGAATCTGTTATAAAAAAACTTAATCCTAAAAGCGGGCAGAAGGCCATACTTCCGTTCTTACTAAATTGTTCCCTTCACGCATAACTGTGGGAGCAAATAACTTGTAGGAGCAAATATTACTTAAGAATTTCGTACATAATTTAAAGCTGATAAATATACGTTCGGAACATTTTTCGTGAATGAAAGCTTGGTAGACAAGCAATATTTAAACATATTAGTAAAGAATGCAGTATGCTTGGCGGCGAACATTCGTTCAATAAAAAATATCATTCTCAAGAAGAAGGAAAAATCTTGCAACAGCTTTCTTCTAATTTCAATGCCTATTTTATGCAGTGAAATGAAAAATATTTTATAGGTGAATATTTTTCTATGGAATGTCATCATGTCAGGCTAAATCACACCGATTATATTCAATGACATCAATATTAAAACTTAATAATGGTTTCACTTTGAGGACTTAGCATGCGTTCCCGTTTCAATAATGATGTGAAACTCAATATCACCTCTCAAACCTTTCAACCAATTGATACTAAACTATAATTTAGATAATATTTCAATTAATTTTAATTACAACGAATTTGGAGAATCAACACAATGTTTGTTAGGAGTATCTGACAATGTTTGTCCATTGCTGCAGCTAGTCCTATAGATCCTATAGTTAAGTCCACATTGCTGTTAATGGAACAACTTAAATTCAACTGAAAATATTTTTACTAATAATTAAAGTATGTATATATAGAAAAAAGAGCATGAAAATCAATTTATAAATCTTCTTCCATGGGGTAGGAAATAACAGATTTCTTTTTATGGAAAGATCCTATCTAAAAATACGTAAAGGGGATAAATAAGAAAGTTTAGCATGAATTGCTCTCTAAGATTTCTCCCGTAAAAGGTTACGAGATAATTTGCAGATTAATTATTAAATAAAAGTAAATCGGCAAATACATGTTTTTTATATTTAATCGCGTATATGGATTCTTCGGGAAAAAATGTAACCACTAACGCTTTCCATTTAAAAAAAAATCAATAAAAGAATTCCGAAAAGGGAACATTAAAAAAATTCACACACACATTTAAATGAAGACATTAAGGAGAGAAGAAAAAAATCACGTTTTACATTCTTGATAAAAAGACGTTAATGACAGGAGTTTCTAATATGCTGATCTTTGTTAGGAGAATACATTTTTTATGAGGCATCATGAGTGAACGGAAACTAGTTTTGCAATAAAAATACGCATTCTATTCCATAAAATGGATTTAGCGGAAAATGGAAACTGGTTGGAAAATGGTTGATGGAATTATATACGAGGGAAAGCGGCATAAGACTATCTTAGTACCACTCTACTCTAAGAATTTTTTTTAACTTAGAATTTAGTTTTTAAATGGAGAATTTGAGGAGGTGGGTTTTTTCGCTTTGAAAGTGCTATTGCCTAGCGAAATCCTGTGTAATCTACGAAGAAGCGCTACCGGCTTTTCTCTAACTAGCGCTTCTTAGCGAAAAATCTACCTCCTCAAATTTTTTAAACGCTTATAATACAGTATCTTACCATATATAGCATGGATATGCGTTGATGTAAATTAGTACAGTAATAATTTGTCATAAGGTTAGTTAGATTTAGAGGTAGGAAATCCGCAATAGTTGTCTTTGTCGACGTTTCTCATCTCCTTCACCTTTATTCGGTGAAAACAGGGATTGGATCTCCACTCTTTTAGGAACACCCAATATACATTTCAATAGCGATGCTCACATACAATACAGAAGGAAGTACTTCTTGTTCATAAGGTCTCTGTTAAGGCGAAATTGAGACTGAAAAGTCTCTTCTTCCATCTAACCTTTCGTCAATGATATTAGAAGCATACGCAAAGTGTAGGTGAATAGAGAGAGAAAGAGGAAAACTTCCACGTAGTAGGAAAACATCCACGAAGAAGGGGGAAATTCATAGTCATCGGAGTTGGTCCATCGGTAAGAAATGAGCCACTAATACAAAAAAATCGTGATAAAATGAATACAATTTCGCGATACTAGGTGGATATTTATTTTTAAAAGCCATTACAGACAAAACTATTTTGAACAATTTTTGTCAGTAAAAGCTTAATAATAAAAATGCGAAAGATTCGATCAATCGAATGTGATATTCATAGCAGTCTTTAAATACAAGAAGCAGCTACCTTCTGAGGCTATCACCGTCATGCACTTCGTGACCTTCTTTATTTGCACCACCGAGCCCTTTTGGGCCACGAAGAGGCAACCGCCCAAAATGCTCACCTCTGACGCAATGCAAAAATAAACTCGAATGCAGGTTCGAAATCAGGAATGGCCAAAGCACACACAGGGAGTAATGGAGCTTGTTTGAAGAGTGAGTCGACATGAAAAGACCACTCGCCATTACAATGGAGGATAAATCAGAAAGGTTAGCAGCGAAACGGGCAGTCACGCCAGGTGCCGGCGCTAAGGAAAGCTACACTAGGCCCGGATTAGAGAGATTTAAATGGAGATTTGTTTTATCTCGTTCGATCGCATTCCTTTGCTATGGAGTAACCCTACGAAGTAAGTAATCAGGACACCTATGGAAACGAATACTAGTCTAATCGTAGAACATACATAGGTGCAAACAGTATCCGCAAGAGAAATCAGGATAACTATCACCTTGGTACGATTTAAAGAGCCTTTAAGGTATTTTTAAGACGTTATTACATGGAAGAAAATTCATAATCTAGCGGAAGAGTTAGGTTAGAAAGCAAGGGGATGTAATAATGGTGAAGGTTTTAGATTAAAGCAGTTTTCCAGGTAACGCGGTGGGGAAAAGTGTACAATTTACAGATTACTAAAGACAGATGTCAAATGACATGAAAGGGTGGGGTGGGTCACCAAGAGAAATAAATGGCATTGAATGGGGAATATTTAGGCACCTGAATCTTCCAAAAGGTAGGCAAATTTATGTACGTACAGAGATTACAATGAAAAACTCAAATGAATTTACAATGAATAACTGTTATTAACAAAAATCAATACTTAAACGAATATTCAATAGCTGAACTGAACTTAGCGAGAAAGCAAAAGGCTAAAAAAAGCTATAACAGCAGTTGAAAATCTGCTTTTATGATCATAATAGCAATGTATATATTCAATGATCTCTACAGATCCTAGAACTATCAGAAGTCAATTTCTTTCTAAAATGCTAATAATTGTCTTTTAAATTGAATTTGTTCATCTGGAACTCCAGGCTCACTTTCCTTCGTTTATCTTTCATACCATTTATTTTACCCATACTGAGTGATAGACTTACAAGAAAATATTTGCATTCACCTTAAATTCACCATTAGCTAAAAAAAACTTGGCGAGGGAATGAGGCAAAGGGTTATTGAGGTAGTTAGCCCTTGCTTTCTTCATTCTTTACAATAGCAAAGTAAATTCATTATGCATCCCTACATAAACCAAAATTACTTCAAAATGAAGAATAAAAAGCACTCCTCATTTACCCTAAAAGCATTTAATTGAGTAGAAATTATTCTAGAAATTTAAACACTAAAAAATTAAACATTAGGTAGGTATAGTCTTAGCTGAATATTGTGAAAAATAATTCGGAGGGGACTAGAGCACGACTGAAGCCAGTCGAAAAATTATAATTGAAATATATCACGTTGGGGACGTGTTTGTTTTCAATCCGAAGAGAAGTCTGTTTTGACCGTGGAAGGAGGTATTGGGTCAGAGAAGTGAAACCACCACACGTGGATGGTCGATAAGGCGAGTGGTACTTGGTGACACGGAGCAACAGATAGGAAAAAAGGCAAGCGAAAGCCGGTCGAAGAGAACGCCTGCGGATACGATCACTGACATTCGCCTTAACAAGTACGCAGCCGAATTGTACTGATTACGTTACCATGGAAGAGACTGGAGCTCGATTCCGATGGATAATGCGTACGGAGAACAGAAATTGCGAATGAGGGAAGATCAATAGACAATTCTTTCTTAAGTAGACTATACTCGACTATATAGAAGAAGTATCTCCTTGTCTCCAAACTTCTGAAAACCACCAAACAGTCTCCAAATCATGGGATATCGATGGCTTCAAATCCGACTCGTAGTGCACTTTACTTTTTATTTGAGCTTTTTTGACAGGCTTTAGGAAGATATTTGTGGCAACTCACTTGATATTACATAAACGGTAACATTTGGATAATTGCGAGAAAGAATTTATTTCAGATCCTATCTCGATAAGGTAGGTAAAAGATACAGTACGGAGCATTTCTACTATATATTTATACCTCTGAAGTGTACCAGACGAGCATCGATAATTCTAATAATATAAGAAAAAGTCGTAACAATTTTCAAATATTTCGATAGACTACTATGAAAAATTCTAAAATATTGAAAATGAGCGAAGTAATCTTTCCAGTTATAGTTCCTGAAATGGCATACGACTGAAAACTTATTTAGAAAATTACTACAAAATGAATCATTACATAGATATTTGTGGTAAACGTAAATAAATGATTATATAATGATAAAAAGCCATCCTATATTGACTTCGGAAGGAAGCATTTCCAGTTCGAGGTAGTTTCCGCAAATTTTTAACTAGCAAATTTCAAAATGGGAAACTCCTTAACTACAAAATCAAGCAGAAAATTTCTTAATCCAGAGTATCTTTCAAGCAAACGATCCATACGATAAATAACGCATTCCAAGGATTAATCCTTTGAGAAAAGCATTACCGCATCATAGAACTTATGGCTCGCCTCTTCATATAATAGAAAACTATTTTTCTGTGGCTATAAAAGGAATAGAAAGCGTGAAGGAAGATTCCACCGCGTGAAGTCACGCAATACTTCTCGGAATTACACTAATATGATAACCAAACAGCGGCGTAAGATGCATACTAGTATAAATCAGTAGACATGACGTAATCCACCGAGAAACCGAGCGAGACTGCTCACTCAGAATACCTTTAAGGATCACATATCATAAAAAATAGAAGGGCCAATTTTTTACAATTACAATAAGCCTTAATAATACTGAACGCAAAAAAACCGTATGTCACAGCCCAGTTATTGTTAGCATTACGTATTCGACTACACTTCAATTGCGGCACGCACGTTCTGCTTCATTAGGCGTATTTTATTCTCTGCTTAGCTGGTGAAGGGAAACGATCTACTTATGTAAGCCCACCTTTCTCTGGAGCTAGGACAAAATTGCAAATCAATCATACGTTAAGTGCATTAAAATTAACGCTCCCTTTGTTTTCCGGTTTTTATATAACACCAGATTTCAACCACGTATTATCGTCATGAGACCTGGCAGATATTTCACCTTTGATATCCTTCTTATGAAAAAGAGATAATTCGTAGCAATTGACTTAAAATAGAGTTAAATAGAGAGAATATATTCATTTCTCAGAACTCATTTTCAGTCTCCGAAAATAGTTTTTTAAGGGGCTAGAAAAGGAAGGGGAAGAAAAAAGATAAGACATTGAGGGGGAGTAAGTTAACAAATTACGAAAAAAATGCTATTGAAAAAGGAATATTAAGGCATAAAAAAATTAACCTATAGAATTTTAGGAAACATGTATAAATATATAATGATGTGACAAAAATATTTGCCCAATACCTTATTGAATGCATGAAAAACTACCCATATAACATTAATCAAAGATAACATTTACGGATGATGCCTATTACTAGCCAAAACTAGTCGCCACTGTAACCTCTGTGTATGGAATAGTAAAAGTTACTTTTTGTTTTATAAAACCTGTTTTATTAAACAATCCTTTCGATTAATCAAAAAGTCTGATCATACATATTTACAGCAGTCAAAACTTGATCCTCCAAATTTATCAAAGTATAGATGCAGAATAGTATGCGATATAAAAATTAGTTAAAACTGAAAATTTTCCCGTCAAATTCAACTGTATGCGAGAGCCGAGTAAACATTAAAAAAAAATAGAATAACAATTTATTTAATGTTTGATTTGCTTGAAATGTGCAAATTAAACAAAAGGTTTTCATTGGCTTTAGACCATGGGCAATTTAGAAACTTGTAAGTCGTTGCAAACTTGTAGAAAGAAATCTTGTTAACTGGCTAGAGCTAGATATCCAAGACCATTTATGTAACATGAAAGTCAAACGTTCACCAAAAGAATGTTTAACTTTTCCGGAATGGAGAAGAAAAAATAAGGGGAATTTCCGCGGATAATCCGGGAAAATATAATTAAGAGCAACCGCTGAGTCAGTACAGGGAGATAATATCCTTCCTCAGAATATGTTTCCTAATTTGCATATGTTTTGCAAAACTTCGCTGAACAGAGCCTTGACCCTAATCACAGTCAACTAGCAATTGTTTTCTCCCAAACCTTGCCAAAACTTAGACGTGCAACGATAGAGCTGTCGGGGTATATCACCACCAGAAACAGGACACGATAAAAGAAAAAACCTTGAATACTTCATTCGTTTCATTTGTTTCCGAAGCATGCCGCGAGGCGGCGAAATTGGATTATTGGTCTCGTAGATAAGGCGGGAAGCCAACCAAGGGGACGACAAAACTTCAATGACCTCGATTTCCTGCCATATATCGCGAAACATGAATTTCTGCCGATCCCTTACCAGTTGCTGTTGCCTTTCAATGCCTCGTTGATCCGACAAAATGAAAATGTTCCGGCGAAAGGCACTAACGTGAGACCGATTTGAAGAAACATTGGTTTCCTACCATCCCCATTACACTTGTTGAAAAGAAAGGCATTTCCAGGTGATTGGCAGCAAAGATACGAGATGCAAAGACAGATAAGTAAGAGAAAGGCTCCATTAAAAACACGACCACTGCGATAAAATCTGCACCAAAAACTTGGACCAATTATTATCCTCTACAAAAAATAATTTTTTACTTCATTCGTATGAATACGCATACTAAATCGATAAAATAAATCCAAGTAGGTGTTCATGAAGGTAGATAATTACCTTAATAACGATAGAGCATTGATATACATTAATATAGTACCGCATAGTAGAGATCTTGGGCAAAATATTTGCACATTCCCCCCTCGGAAGCGTATACCCCACTTGCGCGAACTCCTTACCCCGGGCACCCCATGAAACTACCTTCACTTCCTCGTGGTTACAAGCTATCGCTAATCGTTTTCTTGTTTTTCTTAAAAATATACCATACGTACGCCATTAATTGAGAGAATTTTCCAACACTGCTGTGCGTAGAAGATGCTCACTGAATGAGAATAGGGGAAGGGATACCAAAAATGGAGGTATTCGGAGATGGAGTAGGTTGTCGATGTACCGTCCACCGGTACCGAATACCGAATACTCTTTACTACGCGGTACTATTCTAATAAAAACAATATTTTACCCCGTTCGCATGAATTCTAAGGCAAGATCGATACATCCAGCCAACTAGGTGTTCACGATTGGAGGAATTTAAGACACTTCCTGACCTTGATAACGGTGCAGTATTAATATGCATCACAATGTTATTAATGCTGCAAGCGCGCTGCTTAATGAACCGTGTTGGAAAGCAACAACTGCATTATAAATCGAAGGACGCTAACCGGAATTTGCGTTCGCTTCCAAGGAATTCAAGGATTACGAAGTGTTTCCGTGACTTTTCCTCCACTTTCAAGCTCGGTTCCGCCTTCATAATTACCGTCAAACTGAATTAAGTTTTCTAGATGAAAATGAAAACTTAAAGGATTCCCATCACACATTACGTTTCTTTTCTTATCATCTATCGCTAGAAAAGATGAGTATATTTGCTTTACTCAATAGACAAATCTCTTATAAACAATAAACACGACATCAAATCAAGTACCTATATTATTCCATGACACTTGCGAAAATATGTGAAGGATTCCTTTACCATGCATCTTAATAGTTTATCGTCTACACAGCTTTTAAAAGATATTCTAAGACATTAACCTGGTTCATAGAATGCTTTAATCAAGGTAAACATTCAAACTTTACAAATAATTATTTTACGGAAAATACTAACCGCCTTTGGGTTACTGAAATTGAACGGATTGCAACGCAATTTTATAAAATAAATTCCCACAATAATCCAATTATAAGTTGCATGGGTTTCTTATGTAACGTATATATTGTACGATTAAATTAAAAAATAATACCTGTTATTTCCATCAAAATTTAAATGCTATTAATTTTTATGAAGGGGCAATAGCTAATTTCAATAACATAATCAAATTCATAAGCAAATGATCAAACTTATACTTCTCATTTTCGGAATTAGATAAGGGTTGCCCTTTCAAACAAACAAGTAATATAATTATGCATATTGCTAGTCATATTTTTTGTATATTTATCTTATATATAGATGCAATGATGAAATATATTTGAACCTTGGACTTATAGGTTTTGTATAGGTTTGATCCTACCAGCTTGTGAAATCCACCCACTACTCTGTCCCAGTTTCAAAAGATTTCTTTATCAACGATCCTCATATGACAGTGTTCCCTCACTCCCTACTTAACACGGTAACCACCGACATCAAAGTGACAGCGCGATGAATCCACCAGACCTTTCTTTTGCCGAGCGAAGGGATAATGACAGAGGGCGATTAATTCCTCGCAACGCAACACCTTTCCCAAGCATGCAGAAATAAAATGCATTTCCCATGCCCCCATTCGACTTTCAATTCCTCCCGCTATTTTGCATCGTTCCGTTAACTTCCATTACCTTCCCAACCTTTCGAGTGATGGGCTAAAACTGTGGGAGGCACTTGGGAGAGAAAAGTGCATACGGTACTTGCGGAGTTTACCTTATGCTCCCGTACTTAAAATCCGTTAAATTCGTTCCTTTGACTTTTTTCATAGGTCATTATGCGCATTGTAAGAGGAAGAGGGAGGTATTATAAATTAATATATGCCTAAAAAAATGATAGGATAAGTACAGTAATGAGGCAGTATTGTGTTTAGGAAGGTGATATTGTAGTAGTATAAGTAGTAGAAGTAGGTAATTTTAGAGATTCTTGATACAGAAAGGAAAGATAAAAGAAGTTTCATGTAATAGCGGTAGAAGGGAAAGGTTGAGAGAGAATTAGAATAACCAGGGAAAAGAGAAAGGTTCTTTCATGCCTTGAAAATTTTTAACTATAAGAAATTTGCTTAAGGCTGTGTGTTACTGTTACTCTTCTATGCATATTTTATGGCTCAAAATTGTAGTATACATATATTTAAATGTATTTTATTATATACAAATATTTAATTATTGTCTCCACTACCACCAGGTCTGCGCGCCTGTCTACAGTTTTTTCAACGAAAAAAATGATGATGATACCAATTTTGTTTGAACGTAACATTTTAACGCAAATTAGAGGAAATGATCCGAAGATATGCAAATTATTCCTTGGAATACACAGAGCTCGTTAATCTTTATACAAATAAATTCTTAATAGAAAAACCTCGAACGATGAATAAATACTTCAATTTATCTTCCATCTAAAGAGACTCCGACCCATTCTTCATTCACAGCAACGGGACCATAAACAAAAAATGAAATTAACTCGCATAATGAAGCGGTACATCAACGTTAGGAGAGCAAACTTAATTAAAAGAGAACGCGCTGGGAGCTTAAAGCAATCCCATGGCTGAGTCCATGCGATTGCAGAAGCTAAATTTACGACCGTGTTCAGACGAAAGCATTTCGATGAGGGTCACAGGTGGGTTTCGAAGCCGGCACGCAGGGGCGTGGCGAATTCCTCAGGTTTGCGAATCGACGAGTTCGTGATCAATGCAAAATTCCATCGCATAAATTACACGCAAAGGCGTGGCGCCTGGACCGCAAGCTGCCGCTGGAAGGTGGCCAGGAAGAGCTGGTTTTCTCCGTGGCTTTCCTCGGCTACCGGTGGACGCGTCACTTTGGGTCGCTTATCGGCTGACTCACGTCCTCATGCACGACTGAGCGAAAGGGAATTTGGGTAATAACCGATTCGGAGATATACGCTCCCGATTACGAATAAGTAGGTTGTCACCATGTCGTCTCGTAGCGAGAATGGGGCTGAACGAGAATACAGCAATAACCTATATCGGTATTATAACACAATTTAAATACCTTGATACTGAACGTGATCATTCATACCCATAATTTTACGGATGAACGAGAATGGAATGGATGGATATCGGGTATAATACTACTACTAAGAACTTACTTGGCCAAGAAAACAAATACGTAAGATAATGGGCATTAACGAAAACCTATCCCTGATACTTGTAATAAGTCAACATGAATGATATACATCGGTTGCGTAAACAGAATATAAAATTTAATTTTCAGGGTAAATATAAAAACCAAGCTACAATTATACTTATCAATGATACTAAACTTATAAATTTTATCGATTTACTAAATGAAAAAACAACTAAAAAGCAAATGTTCTTTGAGAGGCATTTAATACGCAATTATCTTAATCTAAGTCTGACCTTATCAAAAAGAACTACCGTATTTATTCTCGCCCGAATAAAGCCGTTTTATTATTATTATTATTATTATTATTATTATTATTTATTAATAAAACGTTTGAGAATGGTACGGCAAGAAGAAATTACTTCGATATCTTACCTACGGATCGTGTAGTTATTTCATACAAGTTTGACTTTCAAAAAATCATGAACTCCATGACGTAACAATTTGGACACATTCATGGTGAATTTTCACATCGTAATCGTTGAAACAATGCTAACTCTGTAGACGAAAAATTTCCAATAATGATTCCGAGAACTTCCAAACTCTCACACGCTCGATTAATCATCCCTGAATTTATTGCGTATTGCGGAAATCCATTGTTGCGAGTTCGCAATATGATAAGATTTATTTCGTGACACAACTTTTGCGAAAACGTGATTTAACATGGGAATCATACTCTCGATCTCTCACCTCAAATGAAAGAAATTCCCGATATGACATTCCGTGAGAATGATATGAATTGACTCTGACTGTCAACACTCAAAAACGCTTCCAAGAAAACTAACTTTAGAAATCTGCTTCTCATCGCAATTTCCTGGTTTTCCTCTCTTGACCTTTCTGGCCTTCAAGTTTTTCTTTCTTTCATAGTTTCATCTTTTTTCTTCGCAAAGCAAGATAATTGAGAATAACGAATGAACTGAATTGGTATAAGAGCATACTACTCTCGTGGTAGTGCATTTTTCTAATTACCTAACACAATAATTTTTAACACGGATATCATCATATTCAATAAATGTTAACAATATTCAATAAATGTTATGAATTTGGTCGTTACAAACGATCCTAACTTACGAACAGATCGTGCGCTATCACAATGAATGCAAGAATATCACGATAAAGCGTATACATGTAGTGTAGTTCACATACTTGGGAAAAGAATTTATTGTAAAGCAGAGATTGCTTTGAATTAATCAATGAAGATGCTTCAATTGGCAAAAACAAGATTCAAAGGGAAGAATGAGATTGAGTAGAGGTGAAGAGTAGGGATCCTCTGTCATCCCAATTAGATAGCATTCCCATTATTCTTTGTAGAATATTACTGCATTAGAATTTATGAATTCGGAATACTGATACAGGAGTACACAATATGAAGAGAGGGACGTGGAGACAATTTTCAGTACATTAGCTATATTCTCCAGACGTAAATATAGCATCACTTCAACTGATAAATTATTAGGCCATCATAAGACATTTTAAGTAGAATTTCATCCAATTCCGATCAACTTTAGAAGAAATTAACTAAAAGAGTAACTAAAGGATGACAAAGGCTGGGGGCCAATGGTGTAATAAAACAATAAAAATGTGAAGTAACGAACGATACCTAAGAAAGAATGCCGAAAGTGTGAAGAAACTATAAATAAAACTATTCTAAAATATGTCCGTCAGAATTTAATGGGAGAAATGATCAAACAGAAGGATTATTTATGCATAATTAAACAAAAACAGCAAACCTTAATTCCATGCAGCTATTTATTATAACGCAAGGCGTAGATAGAAGAAACGAAAATTAAATTTAGTCCTCATATCATCAATAGACTAGCAACATTTTTGGCAACTATTTAATGCATTTATATTTTTACTTAAGTAACTCAAAATCATCGTTGAAATAAACTATATAAACTTATTCTTCAAACCAGAAATTTAGAAATCTATTTCAACAGAGGTATCGAGCCAATTAGAACTACAGATACCATTACAGAATACGGAACCGTGGATAGAGCAGTTGTAAAAGTGATAGAGAGGTTAGAAAAGTTTAATCCATTAGTACAGAGCGCTTAAAAAAAATCTCATCGGCATTTTCGCTCAAGTACCGCGTAAATTGGTACTCTAAATACTTATCCCGCTCTCTATCCGAGGAGCAGATGGAAACGTACGCTAGATGGGGTGAAAAAATACGAATCCACCTAATGCAATACGTGCTTTCCTCTTCCTCTAATAGACTTCCCTTCGAATCGATGGCTATCCACAGATCCGTGAAAACGTACACAACCCGCGGTAAAAGTGTTACCGACTCGACAATCGACCCCTTTCGACTCGACTGCATTCTCCCGCCCTCTCATTGGTCGAGAGAGACCGAGTGAGTCACGTGAGTGACTTGAAAGGGCTCCGGGTTGGGCAGTTTCGCGGCAGGTGCCTTCCACCGAAAGGGGGTTGGAGAAAAAATTAAAAGGAGATTTTCACGTTCGAGATTAAACGGGGGCGATTAATCAGCTTCGTGAATTGAGTCCGCTGACTCGGAACTGTCTTCTCCTTCTCTTGAAAAACAATTGCAAGACGTAGTCGACTTTCCCGTCACTTGCGCTCGCGGTGAAGTGCTAATTTTCTCCTTTGGCGTGCCCCTGCCACGATTACCTCGTCGCGACGAGAGGTAATCACGCGAAGCCCGAAAGAGTACTACCCTAAAGGAGAAACGTAGACAAAAGAGTAACAAAAGCATTCTATACCGGATGATGTGGGTAAGAACAGGTAGTAAAATTGAAGCGAAAAATGGGAAAGAATATGATATATGCGAATCCTTTTATAGAGGAAATTTAAACCCATCCGAATCCGGTCCAATACTAAATAAAAATGTAAAAAAGCAAACATCTACATTATGTCGATAAGTTCATTAGACAAACCATATACACCAATATTAAGGCCCCATTTAAATTCCTAGAGAGGGGAAAATGCAAGAAATTTAATGCTAAAGCTGGGTTTGAATGATTAAAAAAGTAATTTTTGAACACAGTGAGCAAAACTTAGTAGCAGGGAAGAAAAAATATTTCTCACCGAGAAAAACAATCTTCAATGACACATTATCAGGTGTAACTTTGTGGTAATTATTAATGCAAAAAAATATAATATTTGCGAATAATCTGCGATATGGAAGAGAAAATATATTATAACTCGAACGCACGACATTTAAATGTTTCAAAATTTTAAATCCAAGAATTTGTCATTGTGAAGGAATTTGGGAGATATCAGCTTATACTTGATGGTGACTGCATACTTCGAAGCATGAAAGAAGAAGGAAAAAGTACCTATATGAAGCGCCAAGAACAAGGATGATCAATATTTTCGGCGTCTCGAGGCCTTTTACGGGCATGTGGAAGAGGTCACATTTCTTTTATTTACCAAACAAATAAGTCCTTTTATACCACATGGAAATACTATCGACAACGTTAAGAGTATATTGAAACAAAGCAAGGGAGTGAATTATAAAAGACAAAATCTGTGGATATAAATTAATAGGAAATTCAGTTCTCTACAAAAGTAAGTCACAATTGAAGAACAGATAAAAGAATGATGATTGGAGGAATGATTATGTATCGGAGAGAAGAGCAAACTACATTTTTATAAGTGTATTTATTTTAAAATAATTATTTTAAATTAATTAAATAACTCGAGATATATTTATCTCGGTTACTTAAGTCTCCAAAGATTTAAATCTTCAATATTGCTTTCAATGACAGCAAAGAGAGTTCCTCGAGGAGGTAAAAATGAAATACAGCGACTCGTTCCCTCCATAAATTTTGTAACGCAAATATTTCAGGCGCAGCTTCTAGTAAAGTGGTCGTCAAAATATTACGAGCGATATCCATTTCGTGATTCAAATGCTGTTCCTACTCTTGGATAAACGAACATAAATTCATGCGCTTCGAGGAAAAGTCGTTAGCTTTCTGTTCATGGAAATGTACTGATCCCTGAATAATTCCATTCCATCATATCAGTTAAATAGGCCCACATTGAAACTTTCTGTGCAAGTTGAGATTCTCAGTGGCAACAGGAGTAGTGGAGGCATTTTAGGCAAGAAAAGGCTCAACTTATCCTTTTTGGTTTATCAAGCTGAAATTTGGTGGAGATGTTCTTTGAACAGCCAAAAGCAAAATCCCAAAAATCCCAAAAAATCCCAATTGGGCAACATGCCTAAATATTTAAACAAAAGTCACCATCTTGGATTTTCGACCTTGCATCATATTGAACGGTAAATCTCCATATCTAATGGTGATACAGACACACGGTTTGATTTAAACTACTTACTAAAGTGTAAACTAGGCCCATGGAATTTTATATTGAAAGAAAAATGAGTAAATATAAAGTGTTTGGCGCTTCGTAGAAGCTACAATTTTTGAATTACGGAGATTATAATAAAACATTCTGAAGCCTTTTGATGTGTTCTCCACCTTTATTTCAATATATTTTTTGATTTAATGATAATAAAAGGTCGAAAATCGACATTTAACGCTGATTTTCCCGTTAAAGCTACCCTAAGACGAGTTGTTTTTCGTGTGTAGCTTTATATTTACTCATTTTTCTTTCAATATAAAATTCCATGGGCCTAGTTTACACTTTAGTAAGTAGTTTAAATCAAACCGTGTGTCTTTATCACCATTAGATACGGAGATATACCGTTCAATATGATGCAAGGTCGAAAATCCAAGATGGCGACTTTTGTTTAAATATTTAGGCATGTTGCCCAATTGGGATTTTTTGGGATTTTTGGGATTTTGCTTTTGGCTGTTCAAAGAACATCTCCACCAATTTTCAGCTTGATAAACCAAAAAGGATAAGTTGAACCTATTCTGCCTCCACTAGAGAGAGAACTTATTGAACACTTTAAGTAAGCCTTTAAACTTATATATCATTCCGTAACTCCACAAGATTATTATTTTATACCTATAATTCTAAAGTATACTTGAGTGTAATAAACTATACCCCAGGTACTGAGCATACCACTCTGAGTTTCGAACAAACTCACAAAGATATTCAATGTCGGCGACATGAAAAAAGGACAAATAATTACTGTGCATCAAAGAGAATAATTATAATTAATTATATAATTCTGAAAATATGAAATATCTACCACCCTGGATGAAACTGGTGCAATTTTGTAAAAGTACTCGTTCACATTTTTATATGATTACCTAATTTGGTTTATGATTCTAAATAAAAGAAAGATCGCACTTTTTATATGATTATGAACTCTTTTACCAAGTTTATAATAAACTTCTTTGAAAGAACGGCAAGACTGAGCTGATTTCCCGTTAAATCGATTTAATTCCGATCCAGATTAATTTCCATGAATTAATTTTGCAATGGATATAACGTCAGGATATAACTTGAAGTGCCAAGTGATTAAATTAACCCTCCAAGGCCGAAATGATTTTTTAGTAATTTTTAAATTTCTTTCATATTTCGATTTATGATTGTCTGAAAACAATATCCATAAAATATTATACATAAACGACACATAAAACCAGCCAAACAAATACAAAATTGCAACATTGTCATCGAGCTCTCCTATTCTGTGATACAAAATGAAATAATAGTAGGTGTCGGATGATGCCATATGGCATCCATAGTCCGTCAAGGGTTAAAATCTTTATATTAGTTCGCATAGCTTTTATCACCGTTCACTTTCGATATAACGGCAAAAATATTAATAATATTGCTATCTAAACAAACACATGACAACCATGATAGACCAACAATAACCACTAACGAACTATCTTATTTACATTATAAGTTACCTGTGTTTTGAAAAATATGTACAAGACATATGTCAACTATATGACGTCAATTGGAAGAAGGCAATGGAACGGCATTTCGCGTATCATTTTTCAATCGCAACGAAAACCTGACCGACTTACTCGCGAACACACAACCGGCCTCCAACTCTTTTGTTTACAGTCCGATAAAAAAGAAATCAAAATGGCACCGCTCGCCGATCCTCCCAAGCTTGGGAACTCAAACAAGTCCGTTGCCATAACTACCATCGCGTATCGATAAAACACTCCCACAATAGCTCGCTCGACGCGTCCGAATTTTGGATCTTGATCGATGGCCCCAAGCACTGAGGTACCTCTTTCGTGCAGCACCGGAGGTCTCCACCTTTAAATACTGCTTTCGAAGCCTCGTTGAGTGATTAAAGGAAAGAAAGGACGGCAAAAAGCGGTCTTCTTGGATGGGAAAGTTCCCGGCGATGGACCCAATACGAGCGTAACAGAAGGCAATTAGCGAAAAAAGCCTTCGATTGATAGGAAAGACGAATTGACAGCTCATAAAACAAAAATACGGGAAAACTCAAAGTACCAAGTACGCCGTTTCGAGGAAATTGCAGCGATGATGCGATTTCGAAAAGGAAAAGCTTCGGGAATTATTCCGCTGTCGGAAGAATCGTGTACAAATGCGATTTGAAACGAAAAAAGCCGAGGAATGTTTAGAAACAAGAAAGAATGTCTAATGGCAAAGATACTACACGTTACTACATTCCAGACTTCAGAATCACGTTATAACGAAAAACATTTCAAGGAAAAAATCTATTTTAATTAAACTTAGAAGTAGAAGAACACTATCCATGGGATTACAAATCCAACAAGTAGTGCGTACGATGGCTTTGAACTTTATAATAATAATAGAGTAATAAAAAGAGTAAAAGTCTCTTCTTCTATCTAATCCACCATAAAATGTATACGTCAATTAAATTAAAGATATATAAATTGTAAGAGAAAAATGAGATGGATTGTGGATGTAAATATTCTTCCGCATTCAAAGTAAAGGAAATTAAGAAAATACTGTCAATAATAAAATATTTAAAATACTAGGTTTATACATTAAGATTATCAAATATAAATAAAAGGAACACGATGTGTATTGCGGGTTGTATTTTCCGAAAACATTTCACTACGCCGAACCTGAGACACTTAAGAAGATAATAACACAATTTTTAAGATAGGAAATATTAACGCACATGGACGTAAAGAACGGTAGTACACTATATATAATGTTTGTAAATAATCTATATGGAGAAAGGATTAATTGAGGCCTTGAGCGTCAATGGGTCCCACGTTGAACTGTCCTTGGGAAAACCATATCTTGGATGAAATAGGTTTCGCGTGTATTGCCTAGGAAAATAGGTTCAACCTATTTGGTGGAGCGCTTCTACAAACTTTTAATAAGAGAATAAGATAAGATTGATGCTTAAAACTTTTATCCATAAGATTGCGTTTAAAAAAATCAGTGATTTAAGTATCTAATCTAGTTTAATCAGTTATCGGTAAAGAGTCTACCGCTCAATTGTTCCAACGTTCAGATTTGATATTACTATGAGGAGTGTCGTTCAATTAATTCTGGCTGAAAGCGAGATGCGCTCATTAAAAAAAATCTATTTCCCTCATATATTATTTTTATTATTTTTCCGATCATTATTGTTTTTTTATTTCCTTACATTCCCTGCATTACTTTATTATCGTACATTTTTATATTATCTTATTTGATTTTTTCTCATTTAATTTAATTTAATTCTATTTTATTTTTTTTTTCATTTTATACAACTGTCTTTTATTTCCTTGCTCCTTTGTTGATATTTATACATATGTTTATTTCTATTTATACTTTTTCTTTACTCGTTGTTACGATTCACTGTAATTGGTCAAATTGGCTGTTTATGAATCAAATTCAAATAAATAAATAATTGTGGTAGCGCTCAGTTTTCCCAGCGATCAGTTGTTAATATTACCCCAGATGACAGGGGTTTCTACTAAAAAACCAACAGCGGATTTCACTGGAAGGAGGGATTGACTTATTAATCCACGAAAAGTCCCGGAATCGCTACATGCAGCACGAAAGCGCCCAATAAACGTGACAACAAAAAACCTCCAACGAAGTACCCGATCGCTAATGGATTCCCATAAAAGTAGATCGGAAATAAGCGAAGATCGGATGCTCTGCGGTCGTAGGGAAAGCAAAACACGGCAGTCTACGCTTCAGAGCGTGGGTGGGGAATACGGAAGAAGAACGGGTGGAGCCTTGAAAAATATTCAGGAAGAAAGGCGGAAATGAGCGGTGCCGATGTTAAAGATAAGAATTAATGAGCGAACGAGTGAGTCATTACGAATCTCTGTTTAATTGGAAAAGTTTACGATGCATAGTGATGACGGGAATAACGTTATGCATTAAACTTCATGGAACGTGGTGCAGTGCTTACGCGCAGCAATCTTTGAGAGCGATCCATTGGTTAATGCGTTTTCATACATTTACATGAATTGAAAAGTCGATATTAATCCAAGTGAAACCATTATAAGGTACATCTTTATTCGGAATATCATTACTACCATTACGTAGCGTTACTGAAATTACTCACTGTTATTACGGGCTTTAGATTCTGATCACAGTTAAAAATCCCGTCGTTTTCAGAAATGTTTTTTGATATTATATCAGAGACTGATCCTCATCCAAAACCAGTCTGGCAAGGCAAATAACCTTACCTTTCGATTAACGTAAATAAAGAAATAGGAATCACCGATGTCATGAGATTTACATATTTGCCGTAAGATTAAAGTATTGTTTTACTTCATTATTGATTTACCCAACGGCGATTCTCTCTCCGATTTCCAAACAGACTTCGCTAAAGGTGCGTGATTTGACAATCAAACTCAAGGTCAAAACGGATCAATCCGGACGTATAGAATGTAAACAAACACACAATGCTTATCTAAGCTTTTTTATGTCCAACTATTTACACAGCCTTATATCATCAAAGGAAATGTGCTTTAGAAGTGAAAATTCAATATGTTTTACCCTAAAGGAGCTATTCTTATTAGCGTGTATCATTGCCTGGGGTAATACGCCCTCCTTAAGTGGTAACATGTTCGATTTCCGGTAGGGAGAAACTTGCAAATAATCTCAGCTGTCAAGGCACATTCGTAAACACATACATATGGTACAGGTAATACCAGAAACTCTATGCATGTACAGATTTACTTCTGACACGATGCTGAATAAACTACATTTGTCAAACTGAATGCTTAACCATCCAATCCCACCCATTAAAATTAACATCCCAAACACAGTGAAAGTGCTCGCCCAAGAATTCAACCAACTTAAGGTAATCGATTGCGTAGCATGAAAACAGTCACATTCAATTGGTATTCTACTAACATACAATTACTGACCTGTCATTCTCAAAAGAGGCTTAAAATACACCTCTACCCAAATGACCACGACTGTTTGAGTAACCCTCAAATAGACCGTGAAGGTCTTACAAACCCAAACTCCTTTTTGCTGACACACATCCGTGATGGCATATGAAGGGCATATGGAACGAAACCAAAGAATTCGGCAAACAAAATACCTTTCCAAACTGGATTTCCTTCAGAGGAGAATGTAGATCTTTCTTAATTAGGGAAGCTACTGAGCAACGCTTAGTAAGACTAAAGAAGGAAATTAGCAATGTATTGAAGTAATCAATAATAAACTCCCAGTTTAACAAATCGTAACGTCAACCACACTACTGAAGAGTAATTGCCGGATGATTTTCAACGTGTTTTCTAGTGAATATTCATAGATATTTCGTATATCATGCATTAATCTCATCGTATTTACATCTGAATTAAATAATAATATTCGTAATACCACATTCATTCAATAACCCATTGCTTTCTATTTCCGACAAACTCTGGCACTACGATACCTTAAAAAAATCTTGGAATTGATATGTATACTAACAAACGAACTCTTTCACATACCCTTCTTTATAAATAAGGTAAAAGTAGAATAGATATTTTACCATCAACGGTAATTTGTATAAATTTACATAGTGACCCTTTAAGCTGCCAGTGGCGTGTACCAGCGGGTGTAATAACACCTGTACCCCTAACCCTAGTTCCTATTAACTTCTCAAATACTAGGCGGGGAAAACAAACAAAATCAGGCATACTTTCCTTGCTATTGTTTCCTTATAATTCTTTCTAGTTTTGTCTAGGAGCTCGCAAGCAATGTAAATTGGAGTGCATTGCTAGTAAGTTTCTTTTCAGACTTAGTCTACAATTATTAACATTCGAATTAGAACTTAGCAAGATTCAAGTTCACTTATTGTCTCGTTGGTGTCTCATTCATTCTCCGAAACGTTTATAACAGACGGTTCTGAAGTTGAGGAGCCAATCAGCCATCGTGCTGGTGACTTTACAGACGTTCATTCTTAGAATGATGTAATAGAAAACAAATTCGCAGCGAGAACATGAATTAGAGCATAAAAATGCCTCCAAGTACTACATATTTATCGATCTAATAGGAGTGTAGGGGCATCGATGCGGCTTCACAGCAAACTAGTGTCTGGAGGCGATGCTGACTGAGAGGATATCCCTCTTACCATATATAAATACGAGGAGGGAGGAACCTACCTTCCTTCCGACCCCTTCACACCGTTAAACCCAACGACTGATTAGGATATGGACAATCGATATAACAGTCCGCAAAGCGTGCCTCGAAAGGGGACTTCGCTAGTGACGAGGGGGAGAGACCCTATCGAAAGGCCGTACACGAGGGAAACGCCTCTTAACAGTTGGATACTCCCCACACTCGTAAGATCTCCTGATAATCGACGAGGGCCTTCGGCAGAAGAAAGCTATAATCGCCGTGCTGAAAGAGGCTGGCCGTGAAATTGTAAAACGGCGGGTCGACCTGACGAAAGTTTACTTCTGGGACCGCTACTTAAATGAAAGTTTTATTAATTGGTCGATTCTTCTGCGTGACTCCGCCGGCTATCTTTGGTCGACAGACTTTCGTAGGCTTCGCATGAATGATGACGCGCCATTGATTGCGTTTAATTTTGCTAATTTTATGAATCTAATAACTCAATTCTTTGGTTGATGGAATTTCGCAGGACTCCCATGAATGATGATTCACAATTGAATGGGTTAGATTTTGCTACTTTAATGAATCTAACAACTTAGCTCTTCCTTGCCTAGATCTTTGCCCCTGCAAAAATTCCTTGATGACTGGAATCTTTTCAAATTTATTTAGGAAATCGAAAGAAATTTCGCGAGACTATAGCGGGAACAGCCGGCTTTTATAATTTTCTTTGTCAAGATAGCATAAGGCGCACAAATCAAGTAGTCAATTAAGAAGTGTTTTACACCTTCTAGCACACGGCTGTTTCTACTTATGTAGTTATAATGTAAATAATGGTAAGAATTCAAGTAATTTAAAATAATCAACAGATCCGTGGAAGTTAGTTCCTTAAGAAAATTTTATTCTTATGTTTGATGAATTCAATACCAATTTATGCAAAGTTACCGCCCATAAAACGTATTTTATCTTGCATATTTTAATATTTGTATTTTTAATAATTTTATAAGTTAGATTTGTATTGAAATTGTTGTATAGGATTACATTTTAATATTTGTTTAAGTTTATATTTTAATATTACTATAGATTTGTATTTTATCATTTTTATTTACACATTCGTATAAATTAAATGGAAGATGGCACTCTCAATATAACCTATATAGAATAGGACCAAGTTTTCAAACAGCTATCCCAGGTACCCTCGCAGGTCATTGCCACCTGCCGGTCGCACAGCCTGGGGACCCCCCGCTGTGGACAGTGCGTGCGAAGGGCAGAGGTGGGGAAATAATGGGAAATCCATGGTAATCGACGTCCGAGTTAAGAGGGGGACTTCGCACGCACTCGTGATTCCCGACCATCGACGCAGCACAATGACCAATGCATCCGTGGAGGAAAGTCGAGTACCAATAAAGTTTTTCGCTCATTGGCTTATTTAGCTCTCGACTATCCATTGAATGGAAAGTAAGAAGAAATAGTAAAACTTTTCCGGTGTCCAATTTATCGCAAGCTTTCTGAAATTTTATAGTACCTCGGTAAATTTGTTCACTGTGCTGTATAATTTAGGTATAGAAAAGCCTTAATTTAGACTAAATTAAAACCTCAACTCTCCACAGCACAGCCAGCAACGCTTGAAAACTATTTGTGAAATATTATGAACATCTAATCGAAAAAGACGAATTTTTTGACGTTCAGTATCTCGAGGACCCATTCTGTTAAAATCTGAGATAATTACGTAAATCCAACGGAAAGTTGTCAGCAATACACTCTGAGAAATAATAAACAAGGTAACGATACATAAAATATTAAATCTGCTATGTTCATTTTCAACTTTGTTGAAGGGAGCCATAATAAATTAAACAAACACTTAATAACTAGGTGTATTTACTTATTAACTAAATGATATAACTAATAACAGGTTCATTATCGATACAAGTCGCCTTAAAATATATCTATGGAAGTTATTACGTGATTATTGTTTCATTTAATATATAACAAAAGTTATCCATAAAAAATAGTATTGTATGGAAAATGAACGCATAAAATGCCGTTGAAAAGAATGTTTCAGTTAAATACCCCAATCGACTATAAAGAAACAAGAAACAATCTTACTCATGAATGTTTTTTGGTATTAAAAATCAATCTCATTCATCCTGCCTTGTCTTGAACAGCAATGTACCGTGTGATCATTCTTCTTGTGCAGGTTATGAAGTGAAATAACGGAATTTACGCAATAACCCGTATTTTTCACGATTCACTCTAACCTCATTCGCAAGATCATGGAAAGCTTCCGGAATTATACATCACCCAGTCAAGCTGTTGTCTTATAAACCCCTTTATACACGCACAGTGGGAAACGGTGGGTTGCGTTTGTGCATCAGTCGGTCCACTTTACCCTCAAAACATATATATGTGACTGAAGCGATAACAGAATCTCGGGAACCAATTCTTAACGCAAAAGATAACTACATCGAATAGATAGTCCATTATTTCCTAAATTGGTGCTCCTTAGACGAAGCCATGATATTTTCAAATGTACACGCAATAAAATTAGATACTGCTCTACCATAGGAGTAATCTAATCCATAATTCATTTTTCGGCGAAAATTACAATAATACAATATTTTTTATAGTAAAAGTAACCAAGTACTAAATACAATATTTGTTTCCCTAGCCACGCGCCGAAAGATTGCCAGCCGAGTATGTATTTAGTAGTAAAACACAGAAAATATGAAGATTTTTTCTCGTTAATCGATTTACTGCAACATTACTTTATAAACACATTCCCTACGTTGCTCAAAGTTTTAAATGACTCAATTTTCGATTGCTTGCATTTCTGGTGGTTTGGAAAAGAATAAAAGTAAAAGCGAGGAATCGGGATAATAAAGGAATTATGGGAGTTATTCAAGGGTCTGGTATTGTAGCTGAGGGAAAACAAACAAAGACCCCAGGCTAATGTAATGTTGACGCTAAAGAGGAAGGGACGAGTAAAATTGACAATAATAAGATGATTGCACTTATCGATAGCGCGAGAAAGAAGTGAAGACTTTCCGAAGAAAGTGTTAGGATAAAAATTCTCGAGTGAAAACATAAGAGAAGTCGGAGGAAATCCAGCAGAATGAGACACGTATAGAGATAACATGAATTCGAGACAAGCAGATCACAAAGAAGCCATTTTAACGATGGAAAGATTACCTTAACGTTTTCCTTTCCCCACAATTGGAATCATTTCAACGGCAATTTATCCTTTAAAAGCAGGCCCCACCCTAAATATCACCCAAGATCTGTTGTCTTCCTCTTGGTAGCACTCCCAGTATACCTCGACCACTTTCTCCAACAATTCTTCCTTTCGATATCAATCCCATTTCCATCTGATTCATTTCTTCCAGTTACACCCCACCCTATTCCATCACTTTCAACACTTCCTCATTGATTTTACGATCATTACAACCCACATTTTCTAGCCTACCTTACAACCGCACATCCATCTGGTGTCCTCGATTCTCAAAGTTCAAACACTACTCAAACAGTAACCCAACTTCGGAGGGCATGAATTTCTCCGAGTCTTATTGACAACTTCCTCTCTTGTTTCGCTGAGGGGATTTACGTTTGAGACTCCAGCAATGTTGGCGGGCAACCAAAAATCCTCCAGCGATGTAGAATCATCTGTTGGGCGACTGCAAAGCCCGAGCCACGGCTCTAGCCGCTTATTCGGCCGTTGAACTCACCAGCACCCCAGGCGACGAAAACAGTCCCAACCTTCCCGTTTTCTTCCTTGTTCCATCTTCCACCTCGGATTCATATTTCTAGCTCCGGAAGGGAATTAATTACTCGGTCTCGATGATCTTATGCATTCGGCCACACTCGAGGGCCTCATTAACGTGAAGGATGGTGGAGCTGATTGCCGATGCAAGTTCTCCGTGGTGCTTAATTGCCCGAAACGGGATTTCTCCTTGGAGAAGAGTTATGGCAAAAGTTTTGGAAGAGATGAGTGAATTCTTCATTCATCAAGATTCAGATGCTGGACCCTACTTTTACGGAAATTGAACTTATTGATTTGTGCCATTAGGAGATTTTCGTTAGCCGAAGGCTGGCTCAATGATTAGCAATATAAATGATGAGTTTAATGATGAACTAGAGATTAATTCGAAATAATAATGGATAAATAAGAGATATTTAATAGGGGTGACAAGAAGCCAAAGTACAGGAGATATTTAAGTTACTGTGATGTGTTTTTGATTAGTAATATAAATACTTCGTTGTAAAACTAGTAAATGATTAAGATTAAGCTCTAATTTACGCTGAAGCAACACGTACAAAATATTGCGTTTGTGATATGCTGTTCGGTCCTTAACTAATTATCGATTTTGAGTTAGCTGGGCTGTTTGAAATGCATTTTTATTTTTGATATCAGTATTTGGTGCTACTGATGGTGTTACTATATACTACGTTTAGTTACGCTATGATACTACTGATTGGTGTTACTGATACTATCTGTTTTGCGTTCATATAACATTGCCTGTAAAAATCGAGAGGTAAACTCATTACAACGGTAGTAATATTTCCATATGACGCTAGCGAGGGTAATTTTTTGGAATAAATGCTGTTATTAAATCTGTGAGTACTACAATTTTTGGCTTCAGGATTCGTTTTCATAGCAGAAATTCGCCTTACATAACATAAAACAGGTAGGCTGTACCTATATGTATGTTTCCAATCAAATAGTACATTTTTAGAGAAATTGTACCCAATAAAATACAAACTAAAATTAGACGGATAACGTAAAACTAAAAAAGACGGATAATGGTAAATCAAAACACTGGACTCTTAAACGCTTATCATTTTTTATGTCTTCTCTACCTAATTTGAACTTAAATATGCAATATTATAATTCAAGTTTAATTTAATGATACTAAATAAAGATTAAACGCAAGAGAGAGCTAGCTAGGAGAGATATATAATGTTTACAAAGGATGACAAATAATGTGTCAAATCAGTAGGATAGAATCATTCTCTGTCAGATGAGTTTATTAGTATTGATCGATATTTAATGTACTGGTATTTAAGAGATAAGAGAACCGATGCTGCATTAATTACTGGGTTACATTGTACGTACGTACTTTCGACACAAGAACGAAAATGTTCCCTAGGAATATGGCTGTCGCGAGACTTATCAAACAATGATGGCTATCTAAAGGAATGAATATTCTAATCTTTTCTTAACATTCGAAACATATTTCAACTTTTATTAAAAAATAAGGTTTTTAGGATAACTGGATGTAGGCCTACATTTAACAAGGATTTCATGAGCTGAGAAAATACTTGCGTACTAAATGCAAGGATACTAGATAAATGAAATGACTCTATTGTATCTATTGAATTTGACTTAATGATTTCGGTCAGTTCTTGAAAGATAAATTGGTAACTAAACTATTAACCAAATTGTTAGTAGATTCCAAAATATATGAGCCTAATTTGTCGTGAAATCAAAAAACCGAAGCCTGTAAATTAAGGGCACTCCTTTTCTTCAGGTTACTTTTTCAACTAATCATCTGATGAAGCGCTCAAAATGAGGTGTATTACTTTCAAATTCATTTAAGATATGCCTCAGGTAAGCGATAATTAAAATCGCACTAATTTCATCAACTTTCTGCATTCAAGATTTCACCATTTCTTAATCAATGGCATAATCAATCTATTCGCTTTTCCCTACCTATGTAGTGAGAATTTCTCCACGTCAAAAGATAAGGACATCTAGCCTTACCAAAGAATTCCTTTGGTATACTGCGTTGTATTTGAGTTCCTTATCTGCAGCGTTCCGCTTTGAGAATATGAATTTATAGTTCTAACCGTAGAACAATTGTGCTTCTCTCCTAATACGTTGACTTTCAAATGACTCTGTAAACTTTACAAGTTATATACGTCGCACTAACTACTCCGCATAAGTTTTAACTTCAATGCCAGGACTTTTGATTTTTTCCTGACAAAAGAATTGTTCTAAGTCGAAAAGGTGGGATAAGCAGGAGAAAATTCAACATTAAATTCATATCGCTATTGCAAAATTCCTTCTTAATTTAGAATTATCAATTTTTATCTTTAAAACAGCTCAATGCCGGTAAATATTATACTACATTAAAATTCAGTCATGAAAAATTAATTTTCTCATTGCAAAATACGTTACGATCGGTAAATTTTAAATTGTTTGTTGAAACCCCTCCGTTAATGTGAAGATATTTTATTTGATTTGATTGCTTGTGGTGAATGTGAATTGTCTCTTTTGCATAATTTTTATCTATTCTCTGCTTGTCTTTCATAATTCATTTTATTCTCCTTCTTCACAAAATATAGTTTTCTATCTGTAGGTTTTGCAGGTTTTTCATACTCCCCTTCTTTTGAGTATTTTCCTGCAGTGGACATTTTTTCCTGAGCCCTCAGCTTAGGTTTTTTAAAATCCACATACTAATTTTCTTCGTGTACTTTTGCAAACTATCTCTTTCTTTCAGTTTCGCATATGACGATGGTTTAGGTGTAAGAAGAGACTTTCTAGTCTCAATCTCGCCCGAATAAAGGACATTTATTATTATTATTATTAATTTGGTATGGTGAATTTCATTTAATTTACACTAAAATAAATGTATTTTATATTGTAATGATTTTATACTTTTCATGGGAAAGGTGAAAGCATGAATTTGGTCATTATTTCTATTAACAAAGAAACCAAAAATACAACATTGCCGGAAACATCTGCTTGATATACTATATCTTTCAAATTATTTCAAAACTATTGGGGCAAAATCATTAAAAATGGTTATAACGCTCTTACGGAATGAATTATGATTACATCAATAAATGCTCTATTTCACCTGCATCATCCGATAACAATCTTGCGATTTTTCGCACCACCATAATTGTATGAATAATTAATTATAAAGTATTACATACGCGTGCAATAAATAATCTGATTAGCTAAAAAATTTCGTTCGAATTAAGTATTATCTCCATATAATAAAACAAACTTGAATTCTAATTGATACATAAATACAAATACTACAGATTGGATTCCAATTTATTTAACTTCAGATAGTAAATATTCTCACGAGAAATTGAAAATGTAGCATACTTACATTTTATATATTTTTTTAAATTTCACATTATATTTCTAATAAGGGCTGCCCAATGGCTGACATTATTCATAAAAATAGATGCAAATACAATAGACAGCCGTTCTTGGAAACAAACAAAGAACTTCATTCTATACCCTGTTTGGTTTGGTATTTGATTAATTCTGACCCAAGTGATAACATCGATCGATAGCCAATGGCCTCAACTTTACATAAAGTTAGTTCTGATTAAATTTTAAATCTGCAAGTGAACATGATTCTCGATGTGCTCTAAATAACATAGAGAATTTACAAGCCACATTATAACGTACGTCATCAGAATCTTGCATAGAAACCTGATAGAAACCTACCATTGTATATACATCTGCGATGTACCAGAGTGAAAGAGGCACCGGCCATCGACCGTTTTCGTACATTTGGGTCAAGCCCTTCCAATGCATCATCCCAGGCCCAAGACGCGGTCGTCACGCATAGTTGTTCAGTCGCGAATAACAAAGTCACGGATGAAGAAGCTCTCGGCACGCGCCGAATAAGAAGAGGGTGTATGAATGATACAAGCAAAGCCGGTAACAGGCTATGGGAAACTGACCGTACAACTACTCAAACAATGATAGGAGATTTATTCTTCCGGAATGCTGAAAAAAAACATCCTCTTGGAGGCCGCTTAGTGAAATGGGAGATGAAATTAGGGTACGATCTGCATGCATGGGATAAGGAAGAAAGATGACTGATATGCTCAGGAATTTCTTAATGTAAGTGGTTGAATGAATCTCATTAATCAATTTTAATGCACTTTAATAGACTGAATAAGAGACTGAAATGCTTTACCTGGAGAAGTTCTTATTCCAATGCCGAAAAATTCCAAATAATTTAAAAAGAAAATCCGTAGTAGTAGCTTATAAATCGATCCCTTGTATATTTTCAGCAATGATTTTACCTATATTCTGTTTACTGCTTACATATATTATCTACTGTCTAGTTATAATTGTTAGTAATACTATAGGCAATATCGTAACTTTTAGTTTTGTTTTTAATTGCATTATTGTACAAAGTAATTACTTGTATTCTTTACTTGTATGAATTTAATTGTAAATTATATGATGTACTGCCTTTGGGAGGTTTTTGGGGGTTTTCCTCTCAACTAGGGTGAAAACCAGGCAGGGTAATGTATCTTCTTCCCCTAAGAATAGATGACTACCACCTGGCCTAGAGCCTACTTGTAGTCCTTATAATTAAATAAATAAATAAATAATAAAGAAAAAAATCGATGCTGCGTAGGATTCATTTCTCAGTGAGGGTCTCAACGGAACATTTCAGAGCGAATATCATCGAAAAAGTATTAATTACATACATACATTGGGACATTGAACAGTCAAGGGGGTTCAGGGTAAGATCTCAGAAATTATTTAATAAGAAAATATAAATTTCTTCCACTGCTTAACTTAGCGTTAAATTCTAACATTACTCCACTAGAAAAAAGATAATCATAAAATGGCGTAAATGATAAAATTATTTATTTCACATCCTGATCTAAGAATCTAAATATCTCTTAAACATCGGTAAAAGGCATTTGACCCTCGGGGGAATCATTGTTGTGTTTCTACAATTCCTTACCATAAGTTATTTTGACAATTTGCTTAATAATAATTCTTCAACACTTACTTCTTGGAATTTAACTCCCATTTACGACATGCGTTGATGGTAAAATGTATTTAATTTACAACATTTACGTAGTTCTGCCGTTAGTAAAGAATATGCGATGGAATACATGAAAATCTTCACTTTGCTACTTAACTTTCTAAATAAGGGAGGTAAATTGTAATTAGGTTTTCTAGTAATTTAAATTGACCTAATTTTAAGAAGAGCTGATTTGAAAATATTAAGCATGCCTACGAAACGTGAGATTTTTAACTGACATAATTGAGGAATTCGGAATTTGACTATTCTCGATTCCATTTGATTTAAAAACGTTCTAACTCTTTACTTCATAAAGATTTTGATGTACAAACTTTGATGATTTCATATCCAATACCATAAAATCTAATATTGATATTTTAAGCTTATTTCAAATAATGCATACATGCCGATGCACTACCGAGGCAAAGCTGTCGATCGGTCATTAAAGTTCACAAGTAGGCAAACTGCTCATACTTTCATACAGTGAAAGTTAAACTGAGTAATCAACGAAATAATCGTACAAAATTTCTATCCTCTATCGGTATCTTCGCTAGCATCTAGCCAACAATTTAATGGCAGCACACACATACCGTCCTGAAAGATAACATTTTGATGGAAGAGTTAAGCAGAAGTTGGAGAAATCTTGCAATACGAGGCCGTCAATGAACGAACGTTCGTATGGAAAAGGGTTGAAGACCGGAAGGGGTTTCCCAAGAAGGACGGCTGTTATCTTCAACGCGAAGGACACAAATCTCTCTTCAGATAGACATATCTACCCGTGAAAAACAGACTTTTAGCACGTTAACCCCATCTAATGAAGCCAAAGGCGATTTCTATCCAATCATAAAATCCATTCAACTCTCTCCAAACCTCACTACAAATTAGGTACATTTACACTACGAAATCACAACTTTAATCTGAAAATCCTGTGACAAAGTTCCATTAAAGTAAATTTTGCCCCCCAAATCCTCCTTCATACTCAAACGCAAACGATGATAATTCACTGAAATGGAAATATGAAAAGGAACCAATTAATAGTAAGAATTCAAAGAGTATTATTATTAAGATCCTGAGTTTGATTCCCGATCCCGTAAGACTTTTCCAAGTTGTTTTTCCCTTGAGATCAGTTATTGTTACTTAGTCATTCAAAATTTGAAGGGATATTGTAATTTTATAAATTATAAATGTTTTTAAGCCTACTTTTTTTAATTTCGCAATACCACTAGGATATGGAACTTCAGAAAATGATCACTGAAATTAAATAACTTGTATCTAGTATTCTTCGGAAAAATTTTCCTACATCTGAATACTTTTATATTTCTTTTCCTCATTCAAACGAGATTATCACAAAGTTTACATACCCTTCTTTTTCTTTGATGGTTATACCCTACAATGGAAACATAATTTATCCATTGTATCACCTACATTACTTATTTTTATATTCTCTCAACTTCTGCCATTAATATCTTAATGCACTCTCACTACCTAGAATTAAATGTTCCTTTCTCTGTGCATGACTCCGACGTGTTTGCGATCAAGGAAGCTTCAATCAAACCCTCTTATAAACATGATAAATCCTTCGCTCTTTCCCATATGAAACAACACAGCAACTTTCAAATCATCTCCGTCGTCCAATGGGAAGTTATAAATACTCGTGACCGATAAAGTAACCCTTCACCGGTAAAGGTTGACGACCGCTTCAAGTACACTACGCAACCTATTTACGATAGATCGGACAGATGCCGAAGATAAATTAAGAACTCTTACAACTGATTAAGGCAATCAATTCCGGTAAAGGGACTTCTAAAAATATCGCCCACGAACACCTGTTATGTTCCATGGAATTATCTTTCAAAATCGATGATCATTCATTCTGCATTGGATTATTGACATACGACTTCAACAAAACATGTTTTTTTGCGATATCCCATAAATGCATACCCCATACTCCAGGGCAGTGTTTCTCAATATTTGTAAGACGTTGGGATTTGAAAAAGAGTCAACCACACGAAGGGAGTGAATTAGGGAAAATGGACACTTTGATGGGAAAGCGGGTGAGTAAATAATTTGTCGAGGATTCGACGAAAATGTTAGCAAATTGACGCATATGTTAGCGACGGCTTCGGATATCCAGAGATAGTAAATTAATCTTACTGATTAATTCCATTATAATAGCTCATTATTCCTAAAATGCTAATTTGCGCAATGTATACACATCGATCTCCACAAATAATAAAATTGATCCGGGGAGAATCGGAACCGCATTCGAGAAGTCACAGATTTCCATAGATCAACGGTCGAGAAATGCCGCTCTATAATGTATTCATCGACACAAGTGCTTCATAACCTTTATTTCATATGTTCCCAAACTTTTTTCTGTAGATCCCTTTCAATTTTCAATGGTCACCCTAGCCTGACAAGTATTAAATATTCTTATTAAAAGGCCATATCCAGTTTCCATTTGATTATATTATCTTTTAAAATGGAATCTTTGGCTTCTAAATACCCTAAAACAATAAAAGAATTGGATAAAATCTTGAACTTTATTTTTTTCTCCCTGACATAGTCTGTATGAACCCCGGGAAGTCCATATGGGCCACTTTAGGAACATATGCTTCATTGTCAGCAGCACATTCTTGCATTGACTCAAAGTTTAAAAAATACTAAACCACAAGTATACATATTAGCTTCAGAAGAGTATAAAATGACATATAACAGGGACTCGAACCCAGATCTCCCATTTTCCGAATTTGAATATTTTTTCCATTACTTAAGATTATCAAAGGATTAATAATAACATGTATTTTACAGCGCAAGCCTTTTGAAAATCATAATATCATGATTTTCCTTAATAATTGTCGGTACGCCAATACTCTGTGGCATACTGGTTCGGAAGCACTCTTTTAATTTAATTATCTGAGGAAATATGGAGATACTGAAGAGAAATTTTTCAGAATAAGATGTTCTATTAATTAGAGGAAAGAATTGTCGAGAGGAAAATTGATATGTAAATATCATACAACCTCATTCAACGATCAACGACAGAAACCGAAGAGATGTTAGAGCTAAATCAGCAGGAAATATTATTTAATAAATATTCACTGGTTTCAAATGTATGTTGCCCGTGAAACTTGGCTTTGAAGCCAAAGAGTTCGTGCTTATAAGTTTCCCGAGCGTGATCTAAGCAATATTGATTACAAAGTGGGTCTTGAGTAGGTATGCCAGAGGTAAGATCGCATTAGATTGATGGGAGAAGATTAGGTACCTCCTCCGTACTTTGCGTAGGGTCAGGAGTCGCTCGCTCTATTAAGGCAGTCTATTTCGAACAATCTAGGGCAGCTGATCTTACCCTCGGATAAAATTCAGGCCGGGTTGCCTTAAAGGTCATGAACGACGAATGTTAGCTCTGGTGTTGTTAAATAAAAACGTAGGAATTACGATTTTCACAGAATTACATTCTATCAAACCTTTCTTTAGATAAAGTAAAAATGCTGAATTTCATGATACAAGAAGAGAAATAAAGAGAAGTAAAGGTGAAAGAAATCTTCAAAAAACATTGCGGTGGAAAACTAGCGCAGTCACTCTACGATGACTATTCAATCTCAGAAATACCAAAGAGAAACCTAAATGAAATATCTTCTTTAGAAAATACCAGCTCAATGGAACCATCGACACACTCCTCAACCAACACGAACAATGTACCAATATAATAAAGTTTATAAATGAAGCCAAACTACGCGAGTTAATCTAAGAATATAGGTTTACTACAAAACAAACTTTACTTATAAATAAGAAATTTTAAACAATATTCATGTATCAATACCATTTATAAAACAGTAACATGTAACCTACAATATGTAACAAAGATTAATGGTGGTCGCTAATACCCAACTACAGGGGATGCGACTAGAAATGAACGATTAAAAAAAATATATCTTCTTTCATCGGCCATAGTATTCGACGACTTAAGCTACCACATTTCTTTAAGCTAATTTTTATACACTATTCGCAAAAGATTTTCCCCAAATTATCTTTTCAAGACAGCTGTCTCATGCCGATTATTTTCAAAAATACTTTATTATATATGGTAAAATTATCGATTTTTCTTAAACTATTCTACCATGCAAACTTGTTGCTTTTGAGCATCCTAGAAAGTCAGCACGAGATATTGATAACCTAGTTTCAAAGGGATAATCGCTGTCAAGTAAAACATAACAATAGCATATCGTGACAAGTATTCGTTTCATTCCATAAATACAACTTACTTATTTATGTACTACACGTAAGAAAGTATACTTACTGAGGTGAAAAAGTAAAGTATCTTCTGATTGTATATTCCTCTATATCTATATTGCTAAACTAAATTTAATGGCCCTACCGAAAGATATTCGCTCAAGAATTAGTTTCGCAAATTGCAATACCTTTTCATGAAAGAGGAAAAAATCTTACACATATTACCACAGCATTAATGTGTTGTTTTTATTCCTCATCCATCACGAAGAGCTACCACAAAGTAGAGACCGAAAGTGGATTTTGCAATACCTTTAGTTGAGAAATATTATGACCTATCCGTATACGTTACCTAGATACTTCACGACATATAATGTGAAACTTTAGAAAAAAAGCTATAAATTTAAGCTGAATTTGATCATTTCATTCTGAGTCAGTACATACTTGGAAGAAATTGCAGTATATGTGCGTCCACTCAGTTACATAGCCCATCAGATATTGAAGTAAAAATAACGGAAATACATGCTAGCTATAGTCTTTCTAGCAATTCAATTTCCTTCAAACAACACGAGGAAACCAACCATAGTTTGAGACTGGTACATAAAAACACTTCTGCTACACAGAAATAGGTGGCTTGCGGGATATTTACGTAGATATATATGAATAAAAGCAATGAGAGAAAAAGTATGCTGTAATAAAAGTCGATGAGAAGATTTAATCTCAAAAAATTTCCCATCCTTTATGAATGGGAAACGTACATGTGTTACTGCTTTCGCGTCTTATACATTTACATGCATTTTCCTTTCTCACCTCCGTTAAGGCAGACGAAAGTTATCCGACTCCGATAAAAAAACACCACCTTCCTTTTCACGACTTATCCCGCCGAAAAGCTTGGCAACACCCGCTCCGGTGTGTTTCAAGTCACGCCTTCGAAAGAACGACCCGAATGCACTTCGCGATGGAAAGTTATACGAGGAACAATGTTTAGCAGAACCGACAACCGTGAATAAATTCGTTTCTTTTTTTGCCGGCGACTTCCTGACGTGTAGAAAACGCGGCGGAGACGGGGTTTTTAGCCCCGGGACGATTATTTCACGACGGCGAGAAAGCGAGAGGCGAAAAAGAGACGGATTAACGTGGGAATGGGATCGTGGGGACGAACCATCTGAATGGACCACAGATGACGTTTTCTTGCACGTCTTCCTGAATGGGAAATGCTAAATACGAACCAAAAGATAATCTAGTGAGATCTATTCAGAGGTATTCCAAACCACCAGCTTCCGAGTAAAACTTATAGCTTTTTATTATACGAACTTTAATGCAAAAATCACGATTTATTTGACCATATAATTAGTTGATTTTTATTTCACCAGCACATTGGGCGGGAATGAATGAAAATACTTAAAACTCAAATCCTTGCTTAACGACTGAATTTTCAATCTGACGTAGATTTAATAAAATATATTTCAAGCGGGAAAAGGAAGCCTTATGAAATTAATTTCTGATTGCATTTCTTCTCCACGAAAATATAATAATAGTCTATATACATTAAAATAACAACATTCAATCACCAAAAGTCGTAAAATAAAATAATTTCAAGGATTAATCGAGAAGTTATTACAATTACGGGAAAACTGAAAATTTTAGAGTAAAACAGAAGAAACACTATGGCAGCATGGAAATTCAACCCTTCTTCATCATTGACATCATAATCTAAAATAAAATCTTCATAAGAATCAAATTAAGCAATCGAAATTCCCCATAACGCACGAGCGGCCTCGTTACTTATTCCGTACGGCGTTCCCACAGAGCGAAGGGTGAATGCGAATCAAAGCTATTACGAAAGGCAACCCTTAAGGCACAGCGGAAGCAAAGCCTCAGTCACATACGTCACGGTGCATGCACTAGCCGCTGGCGATCTTCGGAAAGCCATCCAGACGTTCTTTGGCATCACGATTCAAGAGACCCAAGTGTATATTCCCTACGTAGCCTCTATCCTTCCTTCAACTCTCCCATCTGATAGAAAGACAACTTCTTGGAAAGAAAAAGGATAATTTGTACCCCGTAGAACCAAGATCGTACAAGATTTTGGCCGGAGGGAGGAGGACATTTATCAATTCCCATTCAGACAACTCTATTTTCAATGGATTGGATCATAACTAAACAGCAAGCATACAAATGAGTAAAAACATTGCAGAAACCAATACAAAAAGATTAACAAGCTATATACTCGGTAAACAAGTTGTAATCGAAGCAAGGATCATTTAAATTTCAAGAGTTGGTGACCAAACTATTAAATACTTTATCAAGAGATATAAGATTCTGTATTTATAAAGTATGGACCGATTTTTAAGATTCTACAGACAGCAATTAAAATACTTTCATCTAGATTAACCATTTACTAAATCAAGAGTTAAGTATCAATTAATTCATACAAACGTCTGCCTTATTAGTGAAAGAATTATCTATGATTCTGGAGTAAAACCTTAGGAATCAGTAGCTACGAAAAATAAATTGCTAATAGAGATAAGCTTTCATGAACGGATTCAGACCAATCCACAAATATTATCAAGTACTTACCAAAAAAATCAGCAAATGTTTTTAAAACATCCGATCAGAGTACGAACCGCAGGTAAAGAAAATTGAAAATATACCTTGTATATATTTTGTGATTGACATTGCCGAGGGTATAAAAAAATGCCCATTCTGAACATTATATCATACCAATATCAACTAGTTGTTGTAGAGAGACCTTCCGAGGATTTCCTGAGAAATCTGCGTGAACATCACAAAAGACAGCATTCTTAAATCCCCTTTAAGTAGCTGTATTCTGCACCCTACTCAAGACACGAGCGAGCCGGTGTACGCATACAGATTAATAGTCACGTGAACGCACGAAAACACGGGAGTACGATCATCATTTTGATATCACGAATAGTGACGTGCAACGCGTGTATTCCTCAAACGGAATTTTAATACACGAACGTCCTTAAGCGATCCACCAAAATATCGATGCATGTTAAGTTTTCGTACGAAAAGATACGATGGATAGGAGCAGCAAAGAATTGAAAAATATTTGAATCACCAAGAGAATTTTTATCTATGGGGAAACCTTTGAACTACAATATCCTTTTGCTAGAAACTCCTAATTTTCTAACTGAATAACCCTTCAATATTCTGGAATGAAAATTACATAATTAAATTTGATCTTGTTCAGTTACATTAATCGAAATATATGGAAGCAAATAAACATTCTTCTCAGCTCGTAGAAGTGTGCTATTTCTATGAGGGTGTTTATTAATCTATCCTATCTTACGATGAAAATAATAAATAATTACCTATCCTACGATATACGATGCCCTAAGACGTAATTAGAATGTGCGAAATATAGGCCGGAGAAGTGATCCAGTAGCAATAACTATAGTGCTCTCTGTAAGAAAATTAACATACTTTATTTCTCTAAATACAAGTGATTGAGATCACCATGACAGTCTTCATCGAAAAAAATGAATATTGTCCAGAGAGATCAGGTGGAACTTCATGTTGAATAAAAATTTTTAATACAAAACTTGTACAAGTCCACAAATTAAAATAAGTAGTTGTTCTGATATATATAGTATAGTTTCATGCCGAAACCGGTTAACCAGTTTATTTTAATTTGTGGACTTGTACAAGTTTTGTATTAAAAACTTTTATTCTTCATCCAATACTACCATAATGCTAATATACAATACCCTATCCTATCGTTAGCAATATCCTAAGTGAAGCGGTAATTTAGATGAATAATATTTAGCCTGGAGAGATTCTAGAACTCAAATTAAACTGATATCTGTGAGTGAGCTGCAGTAGAATACTGTACTGAAATTGCAGTTCTCTGTTGGTACGATACAGTACTATGCTGTCAAAGAGATTAATGCTCAACAACGATAAAAACGAGGTAATCACAGCACAAAATTCGCTCCTCACCTCTATAAAACACTCTTATCTATGACAATCGTGAGCTACACATTGAGCTATCCCTCAATCTACTCCCTACTTCCTGGTTTTTTAGGAACCTCTGCCAAAGGTCTCCAGAAATTTCCCACTAAACTACCCCATTGAGCAATGTTACTCACGGCTCCAAAAATATCTCCCCGACAATAGCAAACCTTTAAAATCCAAAATTACGGCAGATTGAGTTACAAAAGAAAACCACCGGCGAGCTTTGGCACTTCCTATCGCCCAACACAATGATGAATTCGTGCTTGATGCTCCGGGATGAGGCATAAATACACGTTTTGAGATGCGATCGAGGCGAGATTAAATCCTCACGCCCCGAGAACGACTTTAACGCCGCGAATGACAGAAACCAGTCATTAACATCCCCCGAACGGTGTGTTCATCACGATCTCCGTAAAAGGCGCTGCGAACCCGAATTTCTCGGCGTAATAAATTGTCGTGCGACGACCGACTGAGATACACCTCTCACGACGGCCGGCTCCGCTCTCGATCTGAAGATGACCTTTGCGCGCAAACAAACAGCTTTCTCCGAGCGGAAAATGACAAAAAATGAAGGGAGATGCGGAATGAGACATCCTTGACGGCGGATCCTGAAGGAGGCTGCGAGATGTGGACCGGTTTAATTGGTCGTGTTCCTCGAGATGCGGAACGATTTGGAACCAGAATAAGCAGTAGTGATTTACGATAACCCATCATTGCAATCAGAGGCTTTCTCGCGTACCCCAGATAAAACTTTCAAAAGTTATATCAATTATGATACCAATATCAATTATGCCACCCTGATGTGAATATGTACTCCCATGCTGACATTTTTAATGATTTCTAATTCTCGTTACCCAACTCTTTACATAGAAAATTTGGAAATTCAAGATAGGATACCAATAACCAGCAAAATCAAGCATTATGGTTATTATCTAAAGTTGGAGTTGGAAGTAAATTCAAATCTCCAAGTAGTTCCTACATCACAGCCATAAATTGCATTCCGCGTTATATGTTAAGACACGATTGCATTAAGAAAAGTTAATAGAATATGAATTCATGAGTAAGGAGAAAAGATATACGTGAAGGGTGTCCAGACATTTTGTATTCTTAGAATTTGCTCCAGTTGATATCAAGTTGCCTTGTGTAGGGAAAACTATTAACATGCCTTCTTCACGCTTAAATGTCTCGATTTGAAGCATTCTTCCTGAATTAATTTAGCCATCTTTAACAAATTTAAGCCCTTGCTTATCACTGAACTAAGTTAAATGCTTGAAAGACAGTATAAAACCTGGATGGGACTCAGTTCGTGCAGTAGAAGATAGATTTCTCCTGAATATACCCTTTCAAAATACTTATGACGTTCCACGGATGTTTCTATGTTATTATATAGTTTCTACTACCATCCTCTGCCACACGCCGAAAGGCAACTTGTAGGGTATTAATGTAAATGTATTTTAACGGTATACTATAACTACAAAAATTAGTGGAGCATGAATTTGTGCCGGTCAAGTCCAGGAATTTCTTTCCTAGACATTGTGAATAAAAAAGATTCGCAAAATCGGTGGATACAGATATATAAACTTGTTTATCAACCCCCATGGACTGGATTTAGCATAAGTCGCGCTGCATGTTAATAAAAATGTATCTCCATCATTTTCCGTGACCGTTTGTCCTATGAGAAACCGGCGTGAAATCGCTCCAGCAGCTTGTTCCCTATGTCATCAATTGATGTCCCTTCTCAGAGAGATGGCAAATAAATATGAGCAAGGTTCAAATGGGAACGAAGGATTTGATTAGTTGAAAGAAGATGTTGATAGTGAGATTAGGTCAAGAAGAAAATAAGCAGACACACATGCAGATTCTCGCTTGAGTGCTTAGGTTTCTATGACTCCTGGTTACTAAGACCCGTATTCTATATAGAGGAGCTCTTTGGCAAGAAAGCGTATCTACCTTGGCGAGGGAGGGTGGTAACGTAGCACGGATATGGGAGGTGGAACATACGATAGAACTGGTAGAGAATACAGGACTTAGAGATGGGGATAAGGTAAGGTTTAGGAAGATAAGCTGCGCCGATGAAGGGAGAGAGTGCAAAAGATCGTGAGCAGGAAAAGGATGTGATTGAAAAATAAAATGGACAGGAAATTAGTGGGTTTTCCGAGAAGGGACGGACTGTAGAAGTTGGAGAAGAGGGGAAGCTGGGGAGAAGATAAAGAAGGAGGCTGAATTGAATTTTATTATGCGAAAGAAAAGTTATTAAAGGTTGGAGGAAATGGAACAGAATGGGAAACTTTAAGTCATATAAAATCCGCTGAGATCTAAGGCAAGAACCAATAAAATCGAGGAAATCTTAATTATTTACATGATCAAGCACCGCAATTGCATTTATTATTTAATTAATCACAAAGAAGTTCCCATTTAATAAATTTAATATTAAAATTTATGACTGATTATTGCACTCGTAAATAATTTTATTTGCGCGACTCTCCCTCAAGGTTTCTCCTTATCATTTTGTGTGTTCACTTTGTAATCAATAAGTTTACAATCTACTCGAAGAATAATTAAATCTTACGTTAAGTTTGCTATAAGTTTGCATGAGAATTATTGTCTTTCCTACAGTGGACAAAATCATCTTTAAATTCAAGCAATATTTCTAAATATTTATTTGAAATCATTCAAAACAGAAAGAAAATGAAAACAAGAACAAGTAACAAAAACAAAAACAAAATGAAACAAAAAATAAGGATAAAAATGGGGAAAATGAGGGAATGGACTTTTAAAAAATATCGAAAGGCAAGATGCGAGGGAATACAAAGGTATACAAAGACATAAGTTAATGGGTTATATAAAGGGAGGATTAAGTTAGAAAGTAGTCAAAGAAATTGCGTTAGCTGGGAAAATTTACCACACATGAACCTGCCAAGAATATGTATTTATGATAGCTGATGTGATTTAGTCCGTATAAAAAAACATACAACGCTGGGACTAAACTTTCGAAAGAATTTCCGCAGACTAGGAGGTCCAATTTTTAACACGCGAACAACATTAAGAAGCAGATTTCCGAATTTCACTTCCCACGAAGTAAATGCGACTCGGCGGGGAGTGCATTATTCGTGTATGAAATTCAAATGGAAACTCGAAACATGGAAAGAAACTTTCGCATTCGCCAGGGGCCACAGCCATTTCCTTTCCCAAAACGACTTGCATAAATTCGTACTTGTATACCCAACATATTTCAACTCGATAATGATGCGAAAATCGTATAACGGACCACGTGAACCGACAAAAAATCAGAATTCGCGGATGGAGCGTCCTGCCTCCCGGGCGAAGACTACTCGCGTGTGATCAACGCACTGATAAAAATGTACAGGCTCATCCTGTGTTTCATTAGGAAGGGCTTTTCCCCTCAAATAATATTCCAAAGCTTACATTTGGATGGCATTTCCTTTACCGGTCCTGGTAGTATCCCATCAAGGCCTGGGAATTTCCTTCTCTCCCTTTTAAGAATGACATTAAAATTTTTAATGTGAACACTTTCGCCTCTAACGGTGCCCACACGAAGCGAAATTCTGACTGATTTCATGGAATTTCTTCGGTCAACTTCTAAACACCGAGAGTCAAACTTCTAGTTGAAGAATAAATCTCAGCTATTACTGATCTAATTATCCTTGAACTCTTGAGCTACAATATTAACTTTATCTTTTCCGAGAAAAGTTAAAATTGCAAGTGGTAAAACCCCATGATCAAAATATTTCTAATTAAAGATGAAAGTAAGGAATATTTTTATAGAGGTTCCTCAAGATCACGCTCTTTTGCCATGAAGTAAAACTTCATCCCCGCCTTCTCCGGTTGATACTTCCATAGGAACCTCATTATCGTTTGTGGCCATTAATTAAACATGATGAGGTGCAGAAATCCCGAAAAAGGCTGCATATTTAAATTTGCTTCCACAAATCTTAGGGATAAGTAGCGAAAGTTGGTTGTTTCAGGAGAGGTATATAAGCAGGTAGACCATATTCTAAAGGTAAAATACAGGGTGCAAATGGTAATAATACTAAGAAACCGGAACTCATCCAAATCCAAAGCAGGAAAACCCGGGACAAAAATCAAGGCATTACTTTAAAACTTAGTCTGAATTAATTTAATAACCCTTTCAAGAAACACCAACGGTCTGTACCGTCCAATTATTAGGAAAACTTTCGGTTAAATGATTTCCGGCATTGAAGTTTTGAATTATTTTCTTTCTTCGTGTTCTTCCATTAACAGTGGGACAATAAAAAATTGATAGGAACCTTTCGTTAAAACCGGGATAATCCCGGAGAAATCAGACTTAATACAGCATACAGAAGAACTAAATCGAATTGGACTGAATAAAATAAGGAAGATGCGTGGCAGGAACAGGAGAGTGAGTAATGATTGGTTATTAAATATTACCGAAAACAGCTTCGTGACAAGTAGGAAGTGTGTTAAAAGTTGGTTTCGAAGAAGATGGATGCAGAATGGCTAAGAAGCTTCTTGATGAGGATGTTAGCGGTGTGAGAAGAAAAAGCTCTTTAAAAATGATGAAGATGAGACATACTTGGTTAAAAAGAATGAGAGGGATTGATGAAAAGGTGAGATGATGAGAAGCATAAAGCATGAATAAGATGAGTATGAAGCGAAAGATTATATAATGTTTGGGAATTGTATGGTAGAAGCAAGAATAAGGACATATATTTTTAATAAACTAGTAAAATAATTAGCTAACCCAAAAAATAACAGCTGACTGAGATGATGATGCTTAAGTAGATTAAAGATGAAAGTGAATTGATGAAAGCATGAAAAAAATGGATATGAAGCGAAAAATGGTGCATGATTCAATACACAGAGGAGGCTGTATATTTGGACAATTTCGACATAACTACAATTCGACAATTGCAATCAACACGAGTAACTTAGAAAATAGGTAAAGGTTATTTGCACGAAATAGCGTGGAGCCAGGATAAATCCCAAGTAAGAATAGACTTGATGAAAGTCCGACGGGACCGGAAACAGAGTCCTTTGCCCACAGAGTCTCCCGAATAGCTTGAGAGAATGTTCCGGTGGGATATCTCAACGGACAGAGAATCTGACCGGCAATCAGGAGACCCGAGTTCGTTTCCCGGTCCCGTCGGACTATTCTCAAGTCTATTCTTCCTTGGGACGAGTAACTTAAACCACCTAAAGTTTCGTTGGCGACCAGTTTCAACTAATGATAACTATCTGATTGAGAGATGATGTAAGGTTTGTAGATATGCAAGAATAAGGACGAATATTGGAAATAAACGAGGAAAAAATAACAGCCGATCGATAACGTATTCACTTATAATCGCTTTATTTCCCCACCAAAAAAGCCGAAAGACGAATCGGTAAAGTGATTGGGCGGAACCGAATCTGCCCTTGGAGATCAAACATTAAGCTGAGTTCCTTTTTCTCCCGTTCCATGTCAATTGACGCGACTGCTTGCGAAGGAGTCGTGGGAAAGGGAAACGCCTCCGCTCTTGGAGCGCTCACGCTTCCGAAGAGGAAAGCGAAATCTGCGGTATAGATGCGGAGATATGAACGCCCGGGGAAACGATGTCAATGGATGCGATCACGAAATTCCGAGCAAATGCCCCATTGTTTCCCAGAAAAATCGAAGCATTCGCGGAATGAGGATGCAGGATTGCGAGGGGAAAGAGACGTTGGATGGAAACAACAGGTATTGGTATAAATGAATAAGTCAGACATCAAATGATAGGGAGACCCGTCGGAAACTTTGAAAAGCGGATCCTTTGAAGAAACAGAAAGCTGTAAAACTATACATTGAAAGAAAACACGCGATAATAAAGCTGAATTGAAATAGGTGTCGATAATACGTTTGCCGCAGCATGAAAGCAAAATTGAACTCAGAAACGTAAAGAAACAAACGTGTTGAAGTTGACCTTTTAATATCAAAATTCCTCAAAATGCGCAAGAAAACCTTGGAAACAAAATGCGTTGAAGTAAATCATCGATATCAGTTTCAACAACAATATAAGGAACTTTAAAAAGGACAAAAAGTATCCATTTTAATTAACAGAAATCCCTCAGACGCGCTTACAAAATGCATATTAACAGAACTAGAAAAAGGAGTGACTGCACAATACAAATGTCTAGAATATGTTGTCTTACCCATCACGTGATACGGCAATCCTTCTCGTTAAAAATGTCACAGTAAACATGCCGCTTACCTAAAAAAGGAAAGAAATTTTATTGGTATAAGTAAAATTAACATATATAAGAATAGAAAATTAAACCTACTTAAAAAACGATTTTATTTAAATTCTGTATTTAAATCTAATTTTAAATTTTAAGAACCAAATTTCTTGCTCCCTACATATCATTCAACTCTCTAATTCATGTTTTGGGCTTAAATTGGAAAAAGCCTATTGAGAGAAGTTATAGAACATAGAAGAGAAATTTATTTTACATCAACCTACCAATTATAGTCCTTACAAAATATTGGAAACAATACTTAATTAACTTAATTCAATGGTGATGGAACGATTTGTAGATAATTGTAATATTTATAAACTTTTTGGATCGTATGTGTCAAATAATAGGAAGCGCTGTACGTTTCAGAATTTTACCAAATTTCTATTCTCCACTTTTCCGTGAATTCATATGTTTGAGCACTTAAACCCATCACTGAAGAATAATACTATTTACAAAACTCCAATTCCCCGAGTATTTCCACTTTCCAACACATAATCAAGTTTTGAAAGGAAATTGATAAAAGAATGGTTAGGAAACAATTTGGAGAAACGGGATCAAGCAGCAAGAGTGATTCGTGGTTTTGGGAAACAATCACAATCGCTATTTCGGCACGATTCGGTTCGCTTTACGACCTCAAGACACCGAGCTCTTCCGATCAGTAAGCTCATGGAGAAGTGGTTATAGTGGTCGTATCGCATTGGGTGCCAGACTTGGACCCCGGGTAAGGAGAAATGACCTGCCGGGTCCTTTTTACCCTACGAGCTGCAGTCACGCACCCTTGCTGTTGTCATACATACCTATCTACTTGAGGGATACCATCCCTCCTTGAAACTGCACATGGCCCCAGTAGACGAGGGGGGTTCATCCCTAAGCCACATGTTTTTCAAAGTAAGGTCAGAATGGTCCAAGGAAGGAAATACTCTTGCATTATAACCAAAGATGAGACGCTTTCGTATAGACAAAATTAAAATCGTCTTAAGAAAAGCTCAAATCGACATTTTAATAATTGATACTTAAATTTAAATACGCGGAATTCAAACCCCTTCATTAATAAAACACTTTTATGAAACTTAATAAAGAGCAGAGGTGTAGAAACAATTAATGATTGGTTACTCAAGAAATACCGAGGATGACAGGTTTAATGAAAGAAAAATTTAGAGTAGTAACTAAAAAAAGACGATGTAAATAAAGTAAACCATGGAATATTTACCAAACTTCCTTCTTCACTTTTCTAATGTGAAGTCCTATTTCAATTTGTTTGTGTATAGAGGATTCCAATACCAAAATTGTACTGAAATATAAAATTTATTTAAAAATCGTAAAGTTGTAATTTAATGAAGATGAATTGATTTTCCTTGTGTAGGAAAACTTAACGGAGCTTTGACGTATCTTTATCTTCTTCGAGACGAATTAAAATTAGACTTAACACAAATATCAATGTAAACATCATGTGATGGAGTTGAATGAGTGAAAGGCCATGCTGGTGGGAAGGGCAACTGCCTCAGGCGCCTCACGAAGTTAAGAATCGCCAAGATTAATATAAAAAACTATTCTTGACTTTGAATGAAGTCAAAAAATGACATGAGCGTAAAATAAAGTCTAATTATACCTCGCCTTGGGAGAGGCAACATGGTTCCGCACGACTTACACTAAAATAGGGAAACTAAATATAATTATTTTCGTACCGGTTCAATAAAAGCACCAAATAACCATGCATTTCCAGTTTTCGATAGCAGCGATAGCTAATGCCGAACCGATTCTAGCCGGTTTTCGCTGAATTGGCCGGCATATAAATGTAAATAAGATCCAAACCGAAACCCGGATCCGATAAATTACGGCATCAAATTTCGGTTCACGTTATCGGATTAATCTTCGTCTAAAACTACGGCTATATACGATTCGGTTCCGGTTCGAATCCCCGAACTAAATGAAAACCTTTAACCACGTGGCCAAATTTTTGAAAGCGAGCAAAAACATTGCTTCTAAACAAAGTGCATCCCTTTCCTTAACCTTAATATTAGATCCAAAATCGTGACGGAACATCATCTGAGGGAATCCGTGCACCCGAGCCTTCCGTTGCGTGCTTAGTGACTAATACAGAAGGCACGCCTACGCAGCGAAATAAGACTTCTCTCATCAGCGAACAAACACGACACTGCGAAGCTATTCCCGTCGAACAAACCAGCAAATCACGAAACAAAAACATTCCATGATATAGCCAGAGAGGGCGATTCACGAAAGATTCCTCACGGGAGATGGAAAGCCCCTAATAACAAGGTGGGCTGGGAGGAGAACCCCGCGAAAATGGAAGTTGTGGCTCCGGAGGTATCCAGGCGTGAAGGAATGCTTTCATCAAGGAGAAGCAACGAGAGATAACGGGATAGACCCAACGAATTTTTCCGAGAGCATCATCTGTCCGAGCTGGAAGATGATGCTGCTGAAGCGGTCGGATTAGTGATGGCAAACGCGACTCTTTCAGCGAGTCGACTTAAAGCTCACAGCTAATTAAAAAGAGTCGCTCTCGAAAACGACTCTCCGGGAGTCGTTTTCCGGAGGATGTTAAGTAAGATCCTACAAATATTACATCATTCAGGAAGGTTCATTTACAGAGATTAATTGATGAACTGTCGCGATGTATTACAAAATATTTAAGCTCGAAAATACGAAATCATAAAAATTAAATGTACAAATATCAAGTCATAAAATTATATTTTAAACAATTAAATTCAAAAATATTACAACACAAAGAATTATTTTTCACGTCTACTCACTTTTCATAGGTATCCCTTGCATATATTTTTAATAATTATTTACCAAGTACGAAAAAACATAAATAAGAAAGGAGGGTGAGTGGAAGAATAGTCATATACAAAGAGACTCTTATGTTAAGAATGAGCTACGGAAAAGAGTCGTGTGTTAAGAATGAGCTGTGAGCGAAGAAAGAGTCGTCTGCGAATAATGAGCTGTGAGCGAAGAAAGAGTCTTGAGCTGAAAATAAGTCTTCTGAAAGGCGTGAGGGGAAGGAGTCGTTCAAGGGAAAGGAGTCGAGACTCACCGAATACGACTCCCTCCCCTTACAGCTCAGTTTTCCGAGTCGCTCATTTGAACTGACTTGGTCACACATTTACCATTATTAAACGGGATATCCCCAGTGACTTTTTTCCAGAGCACCATCTGTCCGAGATGAGCTGGAAGATGATGCTGCTGCAACGGTATGATGCACGGCTCGCTCATCCTCGTCGTGACGCGCACTTCGTGATGTTAATTAGCCCTAAGACGGGTGATTTATAAGAGAAAGCCGCCTCCGAAAAAGGGAAGCGCGCTTTGGCTAAAATGCGATCGAGGTAATAAATATATTGGCGGGATGAAAGTAGGAAGTTGATAAACAGTTCATTAACCAGTGGAAATGTTAATATCCATGGAGGAACTCGTGCCAATGGATCTCTCCATCCAAAGGCGCATACTTCCGCTCACGAGGGAGTTGTGAAGCGAGTTGAGAGCAGAGCCAGCGTCTTAATTATCTTTTTTCTAAAAAGATGAAATTTATTACGCAGACTCCAATCTGATAACTTTCTTAATGACCACGTACATCGTTAGGAGATTTTGAGAAAAATTGCTCTCGTAGCAATCTGTATACTTTTCACCCCGGAGACTGTTTTGAACCTAAAGCATTCCGCCGATAGAGATTGAATGAGGCTTACTAAGCGAGGAGTAATATAGTTTAAGTTTCCATCTCTTCTTGAATGTTATAAGTAGAAGTCCACGTACTTTCAGCACAATGACCCAATGATTAACACGGTTTACAAGTGCAGATAATCGCAAGGACGGATAGCTACTTCTGATCGCCTTTCGTGCGGAACATTAGAAATGCCAATAGTAATTAGTTATATATATAGTATTAGTTATGAACAAGGATGAAGAAGATTCGCATGAATACACATGCTCATTAAGTTAGGCGATGCAGACTTTTTCTCCTTCATTTCCATCGCGTAAAGTATTAGGTATGGTTAGGAATGCAGATATGATTACAACCCCTGCAATACACAAATGGCGACTTGCATCATTTTTTTACTTTCATAGCATCAAAATCGGAGCGGCCAAATGCAATGCCATATTTCAGCATCAATAATTTCTGAAAAATTTTTATATTACAACAGCAATGAACAAGGCTGATACTAATGTAACAAACGTTTACGTTTCTCTATTTTGCAAGAAATTAAAAAAATAAGCCAGTTATCAAATAGAAGGAAACACGATCTGTCTATAAAGTGCCAAAAGCATTATTAGGGAGTGCTGCATATGGTGAGAGTAAGACAAGGCCTCCCATATGCATTATCAACAACTAAATCCCAATGTGTCTATAACAGATTAAGAGAGGAAAGTGTTTAAAAATAAAAAGCCATGAAACGGAACTGATTTAGTGTAATACGATTGGCTATTGCCTTTGGAAGATGCGGACGTGATTCTGAAGACGTAGAGATTGGGAAAAACTAACAGATATAAATTCTGGCTGATAACACTATGTAAAATAAAGAGGGAAAAGAATATCCACCATAGGATATCCTCGCTGAAATCCGAGTAGTCTTCAAGCTGTTAAGCATTGAGGTTCATGAGAATGTACAGGTGGATGAGAGTAATTTCTTTTGGTCCCGTCAGTTATGATAGTAAGAGGTTGAGCTGTCTGTCAACTTGACGACTTAGAGGTTTCTAACTCAGGCAAGGAATAATGTGTGTTAGCAAGCATGAGATACCATTGCAAAACACATATTATGGAATAATAATTATGAAATACATGATGAAATAACTAGCGATAAAGCTATTACGTAGTATATAACTGGGGAAATTTGTTCACTTTTCCGAGAAAAGTCAGGAGTAGACATGAAATATTCTATGAGAGAGATAAATTCAAGGAGCAATTAGTTCCGCACTAAATTCGTTTACAGTTCTAAAAGATAATGAATAGTATGATAAATCAGAACTTTGGAAATAATGCCAACATACGAAAGATTTGAGGGTTAATATATTCTGATACGTTTGAATAAGTAATCGCTAACTCTAAATGAAAATGTAATAAAAAGTAGAAAATCCGTATGAGTTTCTTAAATTAGCTGACAGATAGATTCAGTTGGCGAGGAAAGACAAATTAGGAAAGGAGAAACACAGGATGCACTACCAAACAATCACCTGCTAAGAAAGAGAATAAATATTTCGCGTGTTACGAAAAATAAAACTGCATTACTAATGATGCCCATTTGACCATGAAACTTTAGTAGTCACCATGACAAAAATTCCCTTATAATGGAACAAAACAGCAAGACGACTGGTTTCAGCGAATGATCGCCATCATCAAGCCTAAGGTACTATCACCACAATATATGATAAATGTACGTTACATGGAACAGAAGCGTAATTCTTCATTTCGCCCAAACTAAAGACGTTATTAATTATTTAAATAGCAACAGGAGTGGGATGGGGTGGGAAAAAGGGATGTATCAGAGCACAAAATTTTGAAAAGGAAAGAAATTTTTAAGGAATGCATGAAGTTGAACAAGATTCCTAAAAGATGTTAAATTACACCATAAATCATAGCTAAATTAACTAATTAACCATCGTTTTTTTAATATGCACCTTAGGCTTAATGTGATCTATTACATTTTATATTATGTCATATGCTAATACGTTTATCTAATAAGTAAGGCATTACTGGATCATGAGGATGAAGTTCAATGTTGTAATTCAACTTAATAAATATAACCTCGACGTTACCACCTGACGACGCCAAATCAAAGACCGCCAGACGAGTAATAACCGTATATTTTTGCTATCTTACTTAACAGAGTTTATTGCCCTCTTAACTCTTTCGGAAGCTTCGTGAGACCACAGGATAATCACCACGTCTTCCCTTTCCTCTCAGCCTCTTTTGAAGTAATGCGATTCTTTTTACGACACCTCACGAACTGTCTGGCGCAGACATTAATGCTCCCAGACAATCACTGGGAAGGAAAGGTCAGAGGGCAAAGATGGAAAGGTAATCGTGAGAGAGACTAAAAATACCAGAAATCGGGAGCGTGCGAAAGAAAAGAGAATCGATCGACGCCCTTGCGGCTCAGGTGAAGTCTCCTCTTGCACCGGAATCCAGTGGCGAAATATTTATTTCGCACGGAACTCTTTGGAAATCGTAATGAGCGAATAATAACTGCCGTGAATTTTTTTACGAGGACAACAAACGTGGATTCTGAATGAATTGCATAAGAAACGTGTGGGAAAACAAGAAAGTCGGTGATGACCATAAGCGACTGCATACGTATGCAAGGAGGTTGCGTTTGTGGAGGTTAATGGTACAGCATAAAAGTACTACTTCACAGAAACTTGAATTGTCCAATATTCCCTAATTTTCTATTTTTTACTGTCTCATAACAAATATCCCATCCAACAAGTATTGTCATAGTCTTCACACCTATCTTTTCTCTTGCATCATATCCTAACAAACTTAGACTTATATATAGACTCGGGATATTTTTGTCTACAAAATATTTCCCACTCTTAACCTTTTCTATTGTCTAATTTCTAAAAGATCTTTTTCTGAACCTTTCATGACAAAGTAGATATAACAAGAGACGTTCAAGTTCAAAGGTCACCCTGAAATAAAGACGTTTCATTATTTATATTCTCAACACCTTCCTCCAACTGTGTCCTCTCTCAATATCTGTTTCAGCAATTTTTTCCGTTTTATTTTTATTACTTCGAACAGAAGCCTTATCTGACCAGAGATTCTACGTACTGACCATACGAGAAGACCATACCATACTCTCCATTCACAATATCGGCTTTATTATTATTATTACTTATAGCAGAACATCATTTTTCTAACAGAACAGCTGTGGATATGTAAGTCATTTTAATATAGTACATGGAAATTATTAACGGAAGTAAAAAAATACCGAGAAATATGCTAACAGATTGATATGAATTGGATCCTTATTTCTTCATGTTTACTCCATTGCTTGTTCTTCCAAACATTCTTTGGCTAATATGTCTTAGGAATCAAATGATTTTGTTCACGATGAGAAATAATTGGGGAATTTTAAGTGAAATTCACTTTATTTATGGTAATCAAACAGTCCGAAATATGTAGGGATCCACAGGAATATTTTTATTAAACTGTCGACTAGTCGCGACGTTTAAGCGTCATTCTCAAGTCACAAAACTAAAATATTTCGGACTATTTATCCATCATGAATAATATTAGAAGGTTCCACGAGGTGAAGACAGAAGTAATCCATTATTTAAAATTTACTTTACAATAACAACGCCAGAGAAAGGAAATAGGCCAAGTTCTCAAGTAGGAATACCTGGTTGATAAAATTCATTCAACGGTGCAGAAAGCTTTTGAGTCGTGATATCAAGCAGGCAATGGTAATAAAACTTTTAGCCATGAGATTTATCAGAAACTGATAATCAGCTTAGAAGACAACTGTCCTGCGGCAAATTGACTGAAAGACCCAAGATACATAAATGCCACCGCATGGCGTAATAAATACCTCTGACATATGAATAACGTGCGCGAACTGTAATGGGCGTGAATAAATAAGTCACAAAGCCTCCATGCACACGCCTCTGAAAGGCATGACGCATTGGACTCCGAAAGCACTAGAATGCAAATATTACGCAAATTAGAACTGTAAACAGATAAGATCGCAACAAGCTCGAGGATACGAGACTAAGTTACCACACAAAAGAGTTGAAAATTGGGTCATAGGATGACAAAAATGGGATGAACGCATAGTCAATGATAATAATATGTATTGCAGATACTGAAGAGAAAAGAGCTCATGACATGAAAATTTTAAAAAATCTGACATATTAAATTTCGATATTCAAAAAGAACACATTATCGTAAGTACAAAAAATGCGCAATGAACGAGATGACGCCATTACTGGCTAATTTAAAGCGCCTGTAAACGGTGAATTTGACTTTAAGGTAAGAGGACAATTTTCCACAAGAAGAGGTACAGACATATCATAACGCCGTACTGAAAAAGAAACGACCTGCTGCAATAAGAAAACAATGATCTTCAAATAGTTCTAAAGAAACAAAAAATTTCATATCTAATGAAAAACAAGAAAAGTTAATCCTAAAATATTCAAATGTGTAATTATTTGGAAACAACATTGGGAGAAGAAATTTTCATTTGTTGTGCAATTTTGTCTTTGGCAGTATTCTTCTAACGTAAAATATTCAAATAATTAATTAAATTACCAAACTTCAACTTAGCCATTTGGCAATATAAAACGTACTTACTAGGCAGTGCCTAAATCTATTACATCATTAACGTATCAAACTATAAACAGAGATAAGAGTTCAATGATATCAGTGAAAAGTTAGCGACAGAAAAATTCCCCATTCTAAAATTTTCACCTAAACTTGTCCGAGAACAAGCAAAAACGTATAAAGATCAAAAATAATGATTTGTAGGTAGCATAATTATGCCTAATTACACCCAAATAGGACATCAACCTCTGGAAACTAAAAGAAATGTTGATGATAACTACGAAAAATATCCTTTCAAATCTTAAGTACAGATCAACTTTTATAAGAAGCAACTCCTAGGACTCAAAGAAATAGTTCGCAATAATCAATTCGAATGAATAAGGAAAGAGAAACGACTAAATTGAGAAGCAGGTGACTGCAAGAAGAAAGAATTAAGGTCAAGAATGAAACCGAAGAAAAAACGAAAGTACGCGGAATGATCTATAATTTCCGACGCCGGAAGAAGAATGCCTCTTCATAAAACAAGGTACGGAAAACTGGACAAATCTGACGATAAAACCTGATGAAGACAAGAGAATCTATTGTCATCAATGAAATTTTTCGGCATGAATATAAAGTCAGAGCGCAAATTAACGGTGAATGGAAACAACAGTCCTAAGAGAAGATAAGTTCCGGTAATGATTTATTCAATCAAAATTAATTGCATAATACCGAATATTAATACCTACAGATCGCTTGATTAACAAGGTAGAAAGTTTGAGAATAGGCCAACCCACTTTAAGTTTGAGATGGAATTAGGTAAAGGGATTATATTACAGATTTATTTGCTCAACCTAGGTCAGTAAAGTTGTTCTTAAGAAATTTAAATGGGACAATTTACCTAAGAACAACACCTAATGAATACCTTTCTTGGGAAAAAAAGGCAGTAGGAAAAACGCATGGTTAAACTAACTTGCACGTATTTCTACCTAAATGCATGATAAAGTAATGCGACCTAAACATTCACCCTAAAGCAAAATACCCTAATCTAAACTCTTGCGTATCTATAAGCAGAAAGAAAGTTGGTGGAAGATAGGGAAACTCGTCGAAAGGCGATAACAATGTTTGTAAGCAAAGATATAGAAATAGGTGCTATCGAGAATTAAATAAATCCATCTTCATACCATCAGAAATAGTATTCATGGCGTAATTTCTGTGCCTCTAAATGCAAGAGTGGAGAGTACGCCAATGATGGCTGTGTTATAACAAGAAAAGCAGGAACACACAAGCAATCAAAAAAACATTGATATTTTTTGGTGATCCTCCTTTGCTTATTGTGCCTCCAAATAATATAATAAATTAATATTAACAAAATGGTCCCTTTAAATAATTATATAGTAATAAAAATATCTCTCCACATCAGACGCTTTGTAGCATACATAACCATGTTCATTACCTACAGAGGAATGACTACCACCTGGTGGCCTGGTGCCTATTTGTAGTCTTTAAGTGTAAATAAATTACATGTAGTACCAATTAACTGTTCAATAGCTATGCTTTTATAGGAAAATGCGAGAGCATAAATAAATAGGAACACAGGTAAAACTAAACTAATTAGGCAACAATCATAAATGTTATCTAACTGCTGTCCATTGCTTAAATAGAAGTATTCGCTGCTAGGGACATAGTTATATTCAGTAAGGTGTAAAAAAATATCAGCTTTCTAAACTTAAAATGATACTACACTCACTCAGCAGTCTTAGAAGGTGAAGAACACAAAAAATAATGGGAACAAATGTATATGTTTAATATTACAGCAATCTTAATCACGACGAACAACGAGGATCTCAAAACTTTTATTTTCGACTATCGAACAGAGCGATCTAGTTAAAGTTAATTTTACAGCCGCAAGATCCCACGTATTCTGCACGCTTCATTAAGCGGGAAAAAGCACACGAAAAACGACCTGGAAATTTCAAAGGATGCCAATAACTCTTAAGGAGCGGATATAAATTTCTGCAAATCAGCCAATTCCATCAGAGCATTTGCTTTCCAGGTGTTGAAAAAATTTCACGGTCTAGGTTTTCTGAAAGAAAAAAAGTGAAACGCTGCTCTCGGTCACGTCCGGATCTCTCTATCACAACATTAAAAGCACGATTTCCGTCTCTTTTTCATCCATATCCGGTAATTGGTCAATAAACGAGAAGGAGATTCCGAGGATTAGAATCAAAACACAAAGTCAACACTCGACCGAGTAAATAATAACACGGGAATAATATTTACTCGGTAACAATTTTTCGTGAGTTTAATATCTTGGGATTCCAATTTGAAATGACTGAACATATTTTCGCAATACTGCGCGAAAACAACATACTTTTAATTTGCATGAAGTATCTCCCCTTAAGAGAAATTTCCCGAAAATAAGGTGAGATGATTTCGTGGCATACAGAATTTATGAAAATACCAAAATCACAGGTTATGGTTATTACAAGCATGTACATAAAAATTTGGTTTGAGAATGACATATCTCATTATATTACCATCCAAGGCGGGCTATTTATTTTCAAGTCCATATCTTTATTATCACTTATATCCGTTTACGTTATTTTACATATTATGCTAAAATAAATATAATAATAAGTTTATTTGAGCTTATTGTTAATAAGCTTACACAAAGTTAAAGCAACAGTATAACAAAAGAATTATAGCGCAAAATTAAGCAATAAAATGGATAATAACCGAAATTAATTTCAATGCCACTGTAATATTCCTAGTGAAATAGAAGTCTTAGAATATCCTTAGATTCCTAGAATTATTTTGTCAAACATCATACAGGAGAGAAACTATAGTTTTCACTTACTTCAATATTTACTAAAATATGAAAGCTATCGATGTGCGAATGATTGCGAATAATGACATTCATCCTGTTCACTTCTTATAGAAATCTATGCCTTATTCCTGGAAATATTGCGCTACGTTGAATTTTCTGCTAATGTCGACCAGAGAAATATAATAGCGAAAAGTAACCTCACTCTTCATTCTGTCAAGCACGTCAAATTTTCCTTCGAAAAACTTATGACAGCTAATGAGGTTAGGGGTTTAAAAGAACTCAAACAGCTGATGGTAGATCTAATAAGCCTTCGGGCAGAGGACTTTACAGACATGCTCAAGGTACTGTTACATCTATTAGGAAACTCATTTTAGAAATTAAATGTACAAGATGGTTCGATTCTTTATGCATGAAAAGAGAAGTTCGTGATCGTCAATGACTCGGGACCTTTGTATACCGGTATCCAAATACAATATAACAAGATAAATTAAACTAGATTCTAAGGGATACTATCAGACAAGTCATAATGACTTAATCAGGAAAGTACAAGTGTACATTGAGGTTCAATCTCAGATACTAAAGGAGAGTATAGAAGAACCACAAGACATTTCAGAATCTTCTTTTACTAACCGCAATACGTCACGGAGTTAGCGTTAGGGAAATTTTTGGTGCTTCGCAACCATTCTTAGAGCTAAATCACCGTATATAACACAAAACGTTAAAGATTTGCGACTGGATTGCTAAAAGGATTTCAGGAAAGTATAGCGAGAAAACAGGTCAGACTACTTCCTTCAAAATGAGAACGACAGGAAAAACTAACAACATTTTTTACCAGCCTAAGAGTGAATCGGCAAAAATATCCAAACATTCTTTCAGTATTTCATAAAAAAGAGTTTACTAACTTCATGGAGATATTCCTCTCTAAGAAACGATCACACATTCTTGAACAGACTTTGCGAGAAAATATTCGGAATAATTAGCGAAATCGACCGCAGAAATCATTTTAGCGAATCGCAATTATTTATCTTAATTTTACGGAATAAATTAAATAATACCTACTCACAAATAATCGTATATTACAAACAACACAAATTGAACAAATAATAACAAAGAAATAGATTCATACTTTTTACTTATATTGCATTAAGGGCGGCACTTTACTTTTAAATGAGCTACAAAAATCGTTTAGAAATCTTCTTACCTGAAGTTACTCATGATTCAGAATTAATTATATATATTAATTGATTTGCCACGAGTACAAATACGCAAGACCAGATGGTAGTTATTCTTGATGGGGGAAGTATAAAATTGAAAACCTTTGCTTTACATTCATTCTATATATTCAAACCCATCCCTAAAATCGAATAATAATTATCAATCAAAAGCATAGATTTACAACATAACAGAACATACTGCAATATTAACAATAGGTATGAGGATGATAAGTGTACCGATAAATTTAATCAACTTCCTGCCTCGAATATTCAACAGAGTGCATCCAGAATAGTGGAGACAAGTAGCTACTCGTATATACATAAGGCAAGGTATCATACAGGTCTCCTTATGTTTTATAATGCGGGTGGTACCTCCATATCCATAATATCTCCGAAAGAGAGACAAAAGAATCCTCTAAGGCTTCCATCCCATGAGAATGACTTGCTTAACCACCTCCGAAGGGAATAAATCCTCCGATAGACATCGCCTTCCCAGGAAATGGCTTCCTCGGGCCATAGCATTTCGTTATACAATACTTTCGTCGATGTATGTGAATGCATACCACAGCCCCATCGGCGTCAGCCATCAAAAGCCGTGCCGGGAATAATTTTTATTCCCTTCTTCCTTCGATGCAGTTGCGACTTCCGCTGCGTTTGGTATTTACAAGCGAAGGGCTTTAAATACCCGCATCTCGGACAAATTAGTATAATATGAGATAATAACTGCTAACTGACTTCCCGGATGTGCTGTCAATCGGTTACGCTTTACACTTCAAATTGAACCGAGCAGCATATGCACTCATACTGAAGATAATTATGATTTATTGTATATGACAAAAATAAAACTTAAACAAGGTAACATCTACAGTCAAGTATTGTAGCACAAAACGATGGAGTAAGTACAAACACATTTTATACGATTTTTGGGTGTAATCGCTATAGGTCTACGAGCTCTTTATTTACGTAAGTTTATGCCGACATAAATGCATTTTTTCGATATTTTTATTACTGTAAGGATTAAAATGGTAATACACTTACCCGTGCCTATAAATGTTATTCGGCAACCTGGATCACTTAATAAAATATTTCGTGGCACGAATAAATGTATTATTTCATTCTTATATTATGGAGTCATACCACAAAGTCGAGTTTACAGAATTTGATGGCATTTTAATTATTTATTCAGTTAAGTTAGTAATATTAATGTATAATATAAGTAGTACTAATATGCCAACTATTAGATGTTCTATTACAATAATTCAATTTAAATAAGTTGAATAACATAATTATTATTCTTTCATCGAAATTCACAATTAATGGCGTAAATTAAGAACTCGATTATTTGAAAGTGATGAAGGAAAAGTATAAGAAAGTAAGCGAAAGCAACGAGTAGTTCATCAATTTTAGGTCGAGATAATGAGATTTGATTCGTGATGAAAAGAGGGTTGACAGAAAGGAATGATGATGACGTTTGGATTTATGGATGTAGAGCGATTTCTCGAGCCTTCCGAGTCTTTCAATGATGTTCGCGAAGGAAATAGACCACTTTATACTCCAACTTAAAATTCACCAAAATTTTATGCATTAATTTAATACATAAAATACTATAACATATATAGCAATATAATGTAATACAACAGCAATATAATATAATAGAACAGCAATCAGAATTGCTGACTTCAGTAGTTCCGTTGGAATCGAACTCTACACCGCAACAACACATGAAACATGCATTCAACAAAATATAGTAGCAGGAACCTTCGAAAGCAAAACCAACCCCATTCAACCTTGCGCACCTTTCCATTAAATCTCACTTTCGTATCGTCGAAGGCCTCCACAAACAACCCGAAAGATGACAGAAGAGTAAAAGTGAATAACAAAATCATAGCGGGAGAAATTCGACATCAATCACGCGAGATTGACCGCGACGTAAATTTCAACTTGTTCGCGAATGACGAGGAAGAAACAGTCGTAAAAAAAAACAGGAGGGACCATGGAGGATGACCCGCTCCAACACAGTTGGAAAGGCACCTCGGAAGATAGTGAAAATGAGCGCCTCGGCGTGGGAGAAAGGGGTACTGAAAGGAAAGCAGCCGTCAATGGCCGTAGAGCCACCTTTCTCCTGCCTCATTCACAAGAACCCGTCCGAATTAAAAATAATAATCACGCAGGAAAAAGCGTCCGAAACCAGATCACTGCCGACAAGTTGCGTGTACAACTCTATGCAAGGGAGACCCCTCCATGTCTAAGGATTAGCCCAAAAGCTAGGACTTAGCATTTTCAACCATGTTCCGTAGAGGATCAGATTTAAAAGGTTTAGGTATCTGAAGTAAATCTAAAGACGCAAAACTAGTTTATAAATAGAGGTGAAAGCTACCATATCGGATTAGCCATAGATCCCATAGACTCTCTCTTTGGGTAATTCAATGTTAGAGATGTCGATGAAAGTAGCCTCTAGGCACATCTTTTAGTTGAGCAGCCTCTCAAGAAAACATTCCTCTTGAGCAGCTCATGCATCATTCGTGTACCTCAAAGATGAAATATCGCAAATAACAGAGGCCGTAACAGCTATTCAAACAATAGCTGAGTCAATAGGATGTTAAGAAAACAAGAAGATATCTCTGGTACTCAGCGAGGCGTTAAAGTTTCTATATTAGATAAAAGAATGTCCTCTAGGAAGCAAAAATTACTTAATTCAAAGATCTGCCACAAGCTAACGAGATAAATCCCTTTCTATCGTCGCTAACCTCGAAAAATAGAAGAAACAAAGATGGTGCAGTAAAATTTAACATAGAATATGCGTCTTGAAACCCAAATCTAAACAGAAAAGTAAAACCTATCTGGAAAGTGGGAGACGTGGGTTCGAGTCCCACCCATGTCGCTATTTTCACTTATGTTTACCTTTGAAAATCAAAACAATTTATCGCATTAGATAACACAATCTAAGTCATCTCAAAATAGTCCTATTATTTCAATTCAGTTGCCTCAACACCTTGATGAAAATTAAAACAAACTTACGTATTCTTTCCATGAAGTGAAAACTTCGATTTTTAATCATACCTCAACACCAGTTAAATAACTTTAAATCACTCAATAGTAGAGCAAATTTAAAGTACTAAAATGAATAAGCTGTACTACCTGCTATCCACATTTTATCGGAAAATTCACACATTATTTGGCAAGCGAGAGAGAAAGAAGAAGCCATTTCAGGTTTTAGCGATTATCTAAGCACCATACTAAATAAAATCATAGGTAAAATGGGCTACTTTGAAACTTCAAGAAAAAGAGCTCCACCAAAAATCCACGCACCAAATTCGGCGCTTAGCTGCTAGGGGCGTCAATCGCTCGAAAAATTCGAAAAGCAAGAGTCTCCCGTATAAAAAAGAGAAGATCGAATCTAATAGAGGTAAGATTAATACAAAAGTAGTACGGAAACTGGAGACAAAAAAGGCAGCGAATTCAGCTCGCGATTGCGCCCGACTTTCCATTCAAACCACCGGGTAGACCGGAAACACACCCTCTTAACCGGAGGACAATCAAACTGTCAAATGGACTAATGGCCATCTTTCGACTATTTACGATTCATCACCCATCGCACGACACTCAATTGCCCCGTAATTATTGAAACTTCGGCGCTGAAATATCGGTCAACTTTCGACTCAATCCCCAAAATCATTTTCTCCATCGACTCCAAAAGATACGCCAATGTATAACCCACCGAAAGGCTTCCAATATTTAATCTGATCTGCGAAACGCGGTCTATGAGAAAGCTCAGAATTGTTTAACATAAAAGCGAAATTTTGAAAGAAATCAAAAACCTGAAATGCAAAATTGAATATTTCGAAGCTGATCACTCTCACTCTTGACCGACGAGCTTGGCTTGGGTTTTTGCGATATTCAAATTGTATTTTATATCAAAGTAAGTTCAGAAGGTTTTATTTTGATTTTGGAGATTGAATAAAAAGAGCATAACATTAAGTACTAATTCATTGATGCAAAGTAGTACCATAGAGTAAGGAACTTACTATAATGTATCCTTACTCTATGGTAGTTCATACATTGTTTACGGCAGAAGATATCCGAATATGATTATAGGTATTGGATTTAACGCTTTCCCGGCGCCTTAAATAGCGATATTTTCGCTATATTTCCACTATATGATACACTCTATTATTATACCGGGTGGAAATTCCGAGAAAGGTTTAACATACGGCCTTCCGTAAGCTATAAAAGTGTTGAAAGCATTATAACTTAAGGAAAAATTTTAAATAAAATTTGCCAGAATGGTCTTTTCCTCGTACTCATTGGAGAAGCTTAATTAATTAAGCAAAATTTTCCCTTTTTTTCCTTGAAAAACTATCATGAATTTGCGGCACAAAACAGGTCCTGCATTACAATATTCCATGCGGAACTTTTACTGAGCTACTTCGTTATTCGAGTCAAAAGCCCTAAGACCTTCTCCGTTGAAGATAATTATGAATAGATAGATAATAGTAATGAAGTAGGAACATAATGATTAAATCTTACATGTTCAAGCTAAACTTTGTGGAAGGGGGCCATAATAAATCACTCAATAACTTCCACATAACTACGAAACTAGTCGACTTAAAAATATATCTACATAAGTTAATAAGAGTTAATCCATTTATTATTAGATACATAATGATTCTCAAATTTCATCGAAGAATTGCAGACCTATTCTCAAAAACACAAAACACATATACTCGTAAATGAAGTACTTATCGGGCTTCCTGATATAAATACAATCACACCAGAAATATCTCGTCAAAAATTGAAACACGACCGCATCGGATGACGCGTATTTCTTTTCGCAAGAAAATACCAGGATATCTTGAAAAACAATGAATTTCCTTAATTGCATCGTAAGCGGTAACATGAGTCACCGTCGAACAATGAAAACTCTGGATGACGAGTAGGAGCGATTAAAACAAGGTCTGAGGGGTTTCCTTCTCGATAAGCTTGGATATCTTGGAGGGAACACGTCCCTCGAATTAATTCCGTTGCGTAAGCCATTTACAGTAGATAACCACAATCTTGCAGATTAAATTTGAACGAGTATTTCCGCATCATTTTGCGATGCATTTCACTCATTATTTCCATATGCATTTGCGCATTCTATGTTTGTAAACTGAACTTCTAAATCCACTCCAAATCTACGCCTTATTAAGAATCACAACGTATTAAAATATTTCCATCGTGTTATTAATATTTCTATTGTAATGATTGGAAAACATTTTTTTTAAACGACGAAACTGTAGCAGAGATTTAATGTATAAGTATTTTTATTTCACTTCACATTTATGAGCATTTATAAACACAGATCTCAGAACTAATACTACTCAAGCCATGCTCTCACATCCCATCTGTTAAATTATAAAGTAGCACAAAAATATTTGACATTAAAGTATAAGAAGTAGTGTGTAGTGAAATTAGGGTTCTTGGCAAGGGATCAAGACCTTCTAGTAAAAATTGCACTTAGTTAATGAATTATAATCCATTAATAATTATTTAATGCGTATGTTTTCAGGAGACTGCTTCGTGTAGAAGTGTAAGTAGAATAGATCTGTATTAATTATCACTGAAAAAAAAAACAAATCAAAGTAAGCTAGGGTCTGGTAAAATTAGCTGATAGGTGATAGCCATTTCCTTTGAAATCCCAGATAGGGTTTACTACTAAAGACCAAAATATAAGGTTGACCTAACACAACGTAAGTATCATATATACCTAGGCGTAAGCGACCGCAAATAATTTTATTTCTAAAGTTCATCCTTAACATTTATTAAAAACTTTTTTATATAAAAATAAACTAATATCAGTGTCTAGGTATCGATTGAAACGAAAACCAATTTATATTATGTAATCTATAAAACTAGTCCCTTAGAGATGGTGAAATGTTTTAACTTTATTCTAGGATTCAAACTGAAAATGTTGAGAACGCAAATAACCATTGAGTTTACAATCAACACCTGCATTAAATAACCATTATCTTATAATACAACGAGTTTCAAATTATATTTAATTTATGTTTTTTATCAAGTGGTAAGTTCGCAACAAAGACTAAGACTTGCATTTTACTTGTTCTTCTTTTAAAATAACAATAAAAGCATTATTATTATCATTTTGAAATCTATTTTAATAACATTTTAGTGATATACAATTTTGAGAGAGAAATTCCAGGCAGTATGAATCTGGACCACATGTTCATCAAGGACAAGGCGAAACACTTTAGACATTTGTGCGGAAATAGCTTCCGATTGCATTGCGTTACTCACGCCGGGATCTAAATCATACTCCGGAAGCGGAGAACGACACCACCCGGAACAGGTTACTCTGAAGATCAGTCGGGACATTAATTTCGATGAACACCTTTCGCTTCGAACTCTCGCTGACGAGAAAGTACCGAACATCTGCTTCCAAGAGATAGCGAAACTGGATTATCACGAAGCTCGTAAAATTAGGCTGAAAGAATTTCACCGAAAATCGAAAGAATTCCGGTCCTGCGCATAACATCAAACTCTCTTCATTCAAAACTAAATGATTCGCTATAAAAGGAATTTTGAGGTTCAAAATCTCACCCGAATCTCACCCATAAAATCTCACCCAGAACTTGCATGGGTCTTTTTTCACAAATATTGTTGTGTTTAGTATTGATGATGATGTGGATGTTGGAGTAGCTATGTTTGAACTATGGATGAATGGATGATGAGTATGAATCGAAAGATGATGCAATGATTGGGAAGTATAAGGGAGATAAGAATACGAGTGAAAACGGATGTTGAAAACATACGAGGAAAATAGCTACGTAGCCGTGAAGGCCTATCAAGAACCCTGAAAAACCTTAGATGAAAACAGAAATATGTTATGCAAATATATGTGGTGGGCTGTAAATAATTAAATAAATCAATTTAAATAGTGCTGCAATAATGCGATTATCTTTCCCCATTCTGATGGAGTCAGCTGATGAGTGATGGTGTGGGTGATGAGGATGCATTTGGTTTGGCGATGATTTTTTTAAACTTTTACGGACGGATACCCTTCATAGACGTGCAGTCAGAACGAAGACATACAATCCTGATCAATCAATCCTGACTGATCAGAAAAATCCTGATCAACCGGGATTCGAACACGAGGTCTTGGGGTTGGAGCGCTCGGCCACCAAGGCTGGTTTTGGAATATTACTGTAAAAATATAATAATACTAATTAACTAACTAAGCACACCATGTCCCATCATTGCATCAGAAATTGAAGAATAGAATGTACTATCGCGGCGGCTTAATTGGTTAAAACATCCGCCCGGCAAGTAGAAGATCCAGGTTCGAGTCCTGTCTGCGGCAGACTTTTTCTCCTTGATTTCTTCTCAAAATTCAAGCAAGTGTATCGTGCGCATGTTCATAGCTTACATAATAATACTAGTTTATGAATATGTTTAATAGCATCCTATGGCTATTTGTATTATGTTATGGATGTTGGTTTAGCTATGTTTAGATCATTATTTCGTTTAAATGATATATCCAAGGTACAGATGTAAACAGCGGGTAACTGTGAAGGTGCGATCTATGTGGTATAAATATGTTACAGGGGATAATTTATGAATTGAGTCTTACTGTATATCTGCGTGTTCTGTTACTGTTTTTGATTATGGTGATGTTGTTTTAAAACTTTGGTACTTCTGGTATTAGGGATTTTGGAGTGTTTGTATATACTGTGCAAGTCTTACTTGAATATATATCAGCTGTCACCTGACAAAAGTCTGACTACAGCATATATATAATAATAACAACCGGAAATCCCGTCACCCCGTGACTGGTGTGGCGATAGGAGTTGAATCTATCGGAGATCTCTCCTACTCGGCTTTCGAAAGAACTATTATATAAACGGAATGAGCTGCGTTCTTAAGGCTACTGAAGCAACGATCCTCAAACCGCGTACCTTCGATTACTGAGGTATGCTTTACGGCCATACACGCAAATAATACATAATGCAGCGTATGATACGGCCGTCTATTTTTACCTTTTATTCGTGGAATAGAAGTTATGAAACGAAAGATAGAGAGACAATAGGGCATAAATGAGGATTCCTACACTGTGTGTGTAGATATATAAGCGATCGTAATTAATATGGTATTTAAATTGCAACGGAGATGTTTAGATGGTTATTAAAACCGCCTCATTTACAATAAAGGACGGATAATGATCTGGAATTACCCCAAGAAGTCGTGATCACTTTCTTAAACTAGGTAAACGAGCGAAAGACCAAATACATTTATTCAAGCAAACAAGAAGGTAATTATATAGTTAACATTACAGAGATGGATTATCTTTGTCCAAAGTATGCCATTTAATTAACTAAAAGAGCATAAATAACTAGAAACATATAAGAGGAACTACTAAATTGATAAAATCGTTATGAAATGTCACGAATCCTTCTTTCTGTTACGAGAAACCTTGTGAATAGTATCGCAAAGCTAAGAAGCTGATATCCCAAGTTTCTGATAACACATGTGTTTTGATAGTACCTAGGAACACAATAAACTGAACGTTTACAAACACATCGTAAAATTAGTAGAATTCAGTGAAAGGCTACAACCTTAGACTTCGGGGTTTCCTGAAAGATTCGACAATGTTTCTGAAATTATTACACTATTAATATCATCAGTAGCACGTAAGGTAAATGGCTGTACATGTATATTGACTATAAAACAGTATTAAAATGAAGAAAACTTTATGATTCAATACCAAGTCTTACTTTGAGTTTTCTAGAACTAGCGATAAATTAAGAATCGAGACCAAGTTTTTTATGGTTTAACCCAAACCGCCCCAACCATTGAGCAGACATTTCTGTTTTGAAACATACGTCATATTCATGGTTTCATAAGGAATTACAATATATTTCCGCAGATAAGACGACAGTTGAACAATAAAATAGCCCCCAAAATCCGGGGTCGTCTTTTAGGACAGATACAAAAATATTAGATTGAACTTTATAGTAATTAAAACAATTATAAAATAAATGAAAACACCCATAGATGTATTTAAGCTATTTAGTTATGAAACAACAGTAAAACAATACTAAAACAAAATAAATATTAAAGTTTATGTTTATTGAGCTATTGATACTCAAGGTCGTTACCCGAATGCCCGAATCAGTAAAAATGTTTGCAGCAATCACAAGCCAATGCTGACAGATGCAAGAAAATAAAATTCGTTCTTTCAAACATTTACTAATCCTACAAAATTCCAGAGGCGCTTTACAGAATTACTATCCAGATGATGATCGCTGATCTAAACTAAATTCATAGTCCGTTGATAGTTTGGGGGCCGTCATATTGGACGGATATATGCTAAAACTATAAAACTTAGACGAACTGAACACAACTTATACTTTTCCACAAAGGTTTTTATACAGGAACTACTGGTATATATGAAATCAAGATGTTCAGGCGTTACTTTGTGGAAAGCCATTTGATAATGAATAAAAACACAGTAAATTTTCCACAAATTTATTTATATTTATTCATAATTTACTGGTATATATATAAATATATATATAAATATATATATAAATATATATATGACGATGGTAGTTCCTTAATAAAAACCTTTGTGGAAAAGTATAAATCTGTGTTCAGTTAAGTCTTTCCACAACATCTCGGCCGAATCGATAGATTATAACTTAGACGAAAATGCAAGAACGAAGGTTTCCGCGGCGATCGGTTGATTCCATGGTCTCTCTTCCGGGATTCCACCGCGATGTACGTAGCAGCAGCGACGACGTTTCGCCTACGTTTCAGTAGGCTTCTTCAGGTCGAAGAAACGTAGGCGAAACGTTGTCGCTGCTGCTACGTAAATCGCGGTGGAATCCCGGAAGATAGACCATAGAATTAGACGAAAATGTATACCTCGTCTTATCAGCAGAAATACGTTGAGTTCTTATAGTTCAAGTTTAAAGAATCTTCAAAAAGACATAAGAAATTGAAAGAAAATCTCAAATATTTGATGAGTGTACGTAATCAATTTATTTCCCAAAAAAGTGCCTCATGGCGAATTTTCTCATTCCCACAGGTTAACAATGAAGATAGAAAAATCCAACAGGTATAAAAGCGACCACGGACCTTCCGTACTCCGTCAAATTAACTCGGCACGACTTCCCTTACATCACAGACTTATGACTATTCTCTTCATTTCTCACCAATTATACACGGCCGTAATGAAACCCGATTCTCATCGCATGCAGCAATTTGAAGATTCAAACCCACTCGCATCTGCATTCGAAGTGGACGGAAAAATATGAGGCGGGAGGAAGCAGAGCGTCGCTTCATTATTCAAGGAATCAGAATGGATGAAAATGTTAACGACTCGGAGCTATTCTGATGTAACACGGATGAGAACATGTAATGGTTCTCCGCGATCCAAACAACGCCTTGAGGAGCGATTTAGTACCGAATGGCCATCGAGGTGTGGCAAACCAAGACGGGTTCTGCACACTGCGCCTATTTTATGAGTTTCGCGTATCCTATGAATGTTGCAAAAGAAAGTATTTTATGTGGTGTTAGATGAATAAGAGAAAGAATTTCGATGGGGTGCAGCAGGTAAGCTATCCAGGCGTCCCGGTTAGACGGGATTTGTCACGGAATTTAATCATATCACCCAATGCCTTGAAAAACATTTTCTGGTCGCCCAAATGTGCCGATTATTTTGGAATCTTCAACTAAGGTATTTTTTTAGCACTGAATAAATGTTTATCAACCAAAAACCTGCCTAGTATGTTATCATTATTTCATTAAAAACCTGCAGAACTTCGTTCTACCTAATTATATTCTCTCCTCAATTTTACTACTTTTATGACAATGTTTCAAGTATAAAGTATTCTTTACATGTATAAATATAAAATTTGATGTATTTGATAGTTTTTATTAAAAATAAAAAACATTTTACCAGAATATACACAAGAAAGACTAAGATACAATAGTTTAACAATGAGCTAATTAGAAGTAATTTAATACCCCAAACTAGGATAATAACTGAAGTAAAATATCATCCTGGATTCGTCCCGGGATATTTCTGTAGGTTTCCCGATTGTCCCGGATTTTTCTTCCGTAAAGTAGTAAATGTCCCGGTTTTGCACGGCCTCTGTCTCTGGACATCCTAAGTGCAGGGGAAAATACGGAGGGGAAGACAGGCAAAAGAAGGTAGGCTATAAAAAAGCCCGGGATAAGTTATCAGGAAGTCAAAGTTAGGACATTAAATAGGGAATGCAAGGGTGCATCTATCGTGGGGTAGAGGATTTATGATAGCAATAAATCGTTCTGATGTTCTCCTAGAAAATACGACTGCATGATATCTCCAGATGCATTTGATACACAGTGCATTCTTTCATGAAGATCATTCCCTCTTAACAAGCCAAAAGGAAACCACTTACGTTCGAAAACTTTCAATAGTGAGAAAAACTCTAACCCCTGCGTTTTAGATTAATATTTATACCCCGCGAGCTGCCAATGGCGTATCCTTTTCAACTTATAGCTACGCAAACAGGGTACAACAAATAGACGGAGAACAATTTCACAATCAATTACACCACGCAGTATATACTGTAAATATTTCAACTGGCACACAGAAACACATTTAAGCAACAGTTTAAGAATATTTCTCAACAGAAGTTCAATCAAACAAGCGCAAGATCACTCAAGATAAAACTGAAAATAAGAAGGGAGAAGATAAATCGAAGAACAAAAAAATTAAGGTATACCACTGGCAAAGTATTAGAATATATTGTCACTAAATACCAAAGCCATCAATGAATGAATCTCTGCCTGATGCATATTTCGCTTCCAAAGGAGGCATCTTCAGTCACCTTTTGCCTCTGAAGATGCTTCCTTTGGAAGCGAAATGCGCATCAGGCATATTCATTCATTGATGATTTTGGTAGTTAGTGACAATATATTCGAAGACCAATCAAGGATATTAATCTTATTTGTATAGTAGAAAGAATTGACCAAAGAAGGCGAAGCCGAACATACTGATTTTTGAATGCATGAAGAAAGAAATGATGTCGGAGAAAAGAAACCGAATGATATTTCAGTTATTTCAGGAAGAAATAGGAGCTTACAAGGAATTGATGGGCACACAGGAAACCTGCAAAATGCTTCGATATCGATATCGCATGCCGGCGTATTTTTCCAATCCAATCACAGGGGCATACAGCAATAAATATCTTTGCTTCCCTTTTCTAAAGCATGCACTTGTATACATCTCAATAAATGGATTTAAAATCTACAGTGACTTTGGCCATAGCCAAAGATAAATTAACATAATAAAAAAAGTAAAACTTTCTTCCCGAACGCAATAATTTATCTATAACCGCATTATGATAAAGACATTGAGATATAATGAATGCATAGGTTTTAAAACCAATTTGTACTCTTAATTTGTAAACTATTCAACCAGAAAGGAGGTTTGAACGTCATGCAGTCCTTTATCAACCAAGATCCCGGGAGAGGGAATAAATCTTACTAGAAAAAAATACTAACAGATAATTGACTCGTGATGTCAAATTGATGCCAATTGATGAATCATATTAAAAGTTTTCGTGGAAAAGTATACACATGTCTGCACTATTTTTATGATGGAATTCCACATTAACTAGAACACATTCAATAACATTCCACAAATACTAGAAAAGATAAGAAATGAAGTAGTTAGGAACCAGGGACCATGTAAGGAATAATTTTCATAGGATTCAATAGGGATTGACTAAGATAAATGCCAATTTTCATAATCAGTTAAACCTCATATCGTCTTACCTATGAGCAAGACGGAGTCAAAAGTAAATAAATGATAAATTTTCCCTATCCTAGACCGAAAGACAAATTAAAACTTGTTAATTATTGTTGATAATTATAGCTCCTCAATTAATCACCTTCCAAGTTTGAATTAGTCTTTGAAGTCTTGTCATTTGTTCAAATTGGACCAGAGCAATTAATACATATTATTTCAGCGGTAAAAAGAACACAAAATTTTTCCCAGGAAGAAGCACCTTCCTCATATCCAACCTGAGGAAGACTCGAGAAACCCTTCACCCATCGCGGGTTAGAATTACGCTCGACCGGTTTCCGAGCTCCATTTTAAGTCTGCCCCGCCACCCACATCCCTCAATTAGATACCAATACATCTTTCCCACGCACCTGACCCTCCTAATTATTCCATCGAAATGCCTTACATTCTCGGGCAACCATAACAATTCATTCCCTGGACACTGAAGAGCTTCCCCGAAGGCCTTCGTGTGGGCCCGTGAGAAAAATTCTATTCTCACGAGTTACGATTTATATCTGCAATCTACTTGTGCTGCATTTATGTGCATACATTTATAACAAACTGGTAGACTTTAATCTCTCCAACCACACGACCCTGGTATGTATGTCAATGTACAGCAATAACAATGATATCCAAGCGAGTTAATTTTGAACAAAAGATATCTTGTGAAAACCCAGCTAATCTCTCGGCTGTAAAGAAAAAGTAAAGCAGAAATTTCTGAAAGCAGCTGATAGATAGTGTATACTAAGAACGTATATAAATTGTGCTAATGATGTTGGTGGACGTATTAAGACTAATAAAAGATAATAAATAAAAAATAATAAAAAATGTATACATGAGATGTAATTGTGGCATGAAAGGATAAAATTTCTAAGAAATTACGTAAATATTATTTGATTAAAAATTAACTTATTGGAAAATAGCAGTTCTTATTCTCTATTTGCCATTCATAGTTTATTGAAATTCTATCTTTAAATATATAATCCTCTCGATGATGTCATTACTGCTCTTAAAGGGACAAAGAAAAGTGACTATTTAGTTCAATGCAGAAAGATCACATTTGTAAACATCATAATCTTAACCTTTATTTGTAAAATATTACTTTCAGTATGATTACAAACTATGTAAGCATAAATAAATTTAACTCTAAAAAAAGGAAAAAAATATTACATTACCGGCTATATTGTGAATTTCTTCTAAGCAATATTTGAAACAGAATTTGATTCAGCCCAATATATGACTCATCGAAAGTGGCTTCGATGAAACAATTGAGTTTAAAAACAATTAGACGTACTGCCAAAGACCATATTTCATAGCCTGAATTACTATCACTCTAATTTAACCCCTTAGATACTTAAATCGGCCGTAATTATGAACGGAAATAACAAAGCTATTCCTACCATTAAAATACACTATATTAAAAATTATTATTAATAAAAATATATCCGTCTACCAATTAAATGGGCAAGAATCCTAATTCCACACCTTAGACAAATTGAGTACATTCAGAATATATTTCACGGCCCAATTTTAAGGCACCTCATCACCATAATTAGAAATGTTATCCTCGCATCTTTTAAACATATTTCCGGCACAAATTAAACCACGGACAAGGAGTGCCAAATTGAGTGACGAGGCATAGCATGCATAATTATCGAAGAAAGAGCAACAAATTTCACGTTGAGGACAAAGGCCCCGCATGGGTTGGGCAACACCTCTTCCTTTCAGTGGAGGTATTTAACAGGTCGCCTGGAGAGCCTGAGAAACGACTTGAAGGAGGAGAGCATTCCAATGAAGTGAGCTGCATCATCGCCGGGGAAGAGGTCGAACCGTGACTCAGCCGACAAAAAGTTAACAGAGTCCTCGCTGCATAAATAACGGCCGAGGTTTCCTCCTGACCACCGTGGCACGAGGCCATCAACTCCCAAGGGACATCTACTACATGCAGATTAGGATGACCATTTCCTTGGATCTGGCAAGGACCCCCTGAATCTTACGCCTCTGAAGATTAAATTTCAACCGGAACAGTTGGCAACACCGAATTGTTCATTTGTACCGAGAATTAATGCATTGAAGCAATGCATGCATGTAGATGCTGTTGTTAGATGACTTAAAGGGTGGAGTAAGTCATCGTAAAGCGGAGAAAATGTCACTCAATAGTAATACATTGAGGTAAATGAACCTACCAAAGAGTAGAGCAATCATTTATATAGTTTCTTCATTCAGCTCAGTAAATAAGGAAAAGAGCCAAATGTCTAATCGTATACGTTTTACAAAATGACACATCTAACCGTCACAAACGTCTGTGGACACTCACAATGGGGACAACAAGTTCCATCCCCCGTTTAAGATATCTAAAATTTGTAGATACATCATCTACTCACAATACATCAGGGTTCAGTTTCCTCATTCTAGAACTCTATGATTGATAGAGATTTTAAGATAACGACATCATGACGAACTATGAGAAACAACTGGTCTAACAACACCGAGAAAATGTCAAATATAATACGTTTATCGAAAAGACAAGAAATTACGCTTGCAGATAATGATATCAATTGATATTATTTGAAAATAACGATAAAAAACTGCTGGATCCTTATAACAGATTCACAACAATTAGTAGTAAACAACTGAATATCATATTTTATTCTAAATAAAAGCAACGGTTTTCCTGTTTGAAAACGAACTAATAATAATAATTATTTTTATTTACTCAATACGGTCCAAAAGACATCAGAGCAAGTCAACAATATAGAAGGTATTACAAAGATACGCAGTAACTAACTAAAGAGCAACAAAAAGCAATGAAAATAATTTGAACGAATGCCGAATTTCACTATGCCACTTACCATTAGCTATGTTGTTTAAAACAATATATAGCTAATCGAATCGAGGCTGGGAAAGTATTGTCAATTAAAATAAAAAAAACTTGAAAAACCTTAGGTTCACTGATGGCTACCCGTTTGAAAAAAATTACAAAAGAAATTTACCTCAAATGAACGACAAAGAACCGTCAAATCGTGACAGATGACGTGCGGGTGTAATTATGTTATTACTTCAACAACCCCTTTCAATGTTGGATTTTTAAAATGTGCGAAGTTCAGATTTAATGGCAAATGAAAGTTCCGCGAAAACCAACTATAAACCCAACATTTACTAGCAAACATCTACGGTGACCCGGAATTTGCGACAGAGATTACACATCTTGGCGCCAACGAAGGACTTTTGGCTGGGGGGAATTCGTGGTAAATCACGTCCATCAGATCTATCTTAGCGTTCCTTACAGTGATGCTCGTTGGCCTAAAAGTTATTCAAGGTCCATATATTGAGAAACACGCTCGGATAGCGGAGGAGAGAGAATCTTGCCCGTCCCGAAGGACAATTTACCGCTCGCAGGTCCCGTTCTCTTTAAAGGTTATCCCAAAACCATAAATGAAAAACCTTCCGCTACGGCAAATACCAGAGCGGGGGTTCCTACTGGGCGGTTTATGCAAATCGAGGCCCGAGGAACATGCGGCAAAATTCACGTCAATGTCAGAGAACTTTGAAAGAATTTCGCTCTCTTCCGGTGCCCAAAGGCGCTATGTTCTTCACTTTTTAACCGTTACTAAATTTTAAGCGACTGAGGAATCCCGTAATTAATGGGAAGAAGATATGTAGATTCAACACTTAAACCTGAATTCGGAGTAATGTAAATGCAGGTGAAAGAAAATCGTAAACTGCTGAATATTCAGATGCTAACCGATAAACTTATATAATTCCAAAGAACACTATTAAAAATGCCTTACCATTGAGCAGTAATCATCCATTGCCTCTCTACACTAGCTAGATTACCTAAACAAAACATAAGTTCGTTCAACCATAGAAACAAAAGGCAGTACATCCTGAACTGCACTAATTCTCATACATCGTAGTTCAAATATAAACAACAACTCGCTTTCCTTGATATAACTGAAAATTGTTTACAACGAGGTCCACATGGCAACACGTTGAGAACATAAACAAATTCTAACTGAATCGGCTATGAAAGCAAAATACAAAACATTAGTATGTTACAATAAAACGTGGACTTTATGCTCAGAAGATTCATATGTACTTGTAGAATCTGCAATAGGTAAATGTACTTAATTTTGTGGAAAATTGGGCAATCCAGTTGCGAAGATACTCATACAATAAAAAAAGACTCGTACACGTTTTCCTTCGTCTACTTTTACTCCCCCAGACATGACCTCAACTTCTCCCTCACAGTTGCAGTGATGAGCAAGCTCTCGGGGCTTCCCATGAAAACGCGCGATACTCTACCCAAACAACAGACCACAAATAATAGATACAAGATAACCTAAACTATTGAATCAACATTCGCTCGATATAGGGTAGAATGTGATTAAGCACACGAAATTATCACGTACGCAAGCAACTGCCAATTAAAAATATCACATTCGTTCCTCTATTAACAGAGCGAGATGGATTAACAACCAATATCACAAGGAAATAACATTACTTAACTTTCATAGCCTTCGTCGAAAATTTCGCAATGAGCATAAACCTTGATCACGTATTTCCTAAGACGAAAATACCTTAGGCAATGCATGATTTGTTTTTCAGACAAGGCTTCCGTTACAGGTGGATAAACCAGCATGGATAATACACCTACAACGCTGGAGTTTCTGCGATTCTATCCTTATAATGATAAATGCAATATTTGCATAACTGAGGCTAAAGGATTGAAGAATTTTGCAAGCAAACAACGCCTTTTAGCACCCAATATAAAATTGCATAAATTCAAATTCAACGAACTTCCCGAACTGAATGCAGTGACGCATGCATTAGAAATGTGAGTTGCAGTTGCAGAGAGATTCGTAATTTAAAATCCAATAATATAACTAATTTTACCAAAAGCGCTAAATTAACAACAAATGAAGACTTTCTTACCTCATTTATTAACTCCATCAGTTGATGCTTCTCCTTCCCGTCGGTCGTAACCACTAATGTTTCATTTAAATCTCCCATCGTTGTTTCTTCGATTGCAGAATTCGGAAGATGTCTTCAAAACTGCACAAGAACACGACGTAAAAACTACAGTAAAAACATGAATGACAGCATGACATTCGGGCAAAGATATTAAGTATTACCGACTAATGCCCCGTAGCAACGTTGGCAGTGTTTATGTCAACACGAGGAAATGTTTGCATCTGCGTTACTGTCACCGGTTATTTCCTTTCGACACTGCCATTACGTTGAACCTCTCAACTTCACTAACTAAGTCGAACGTATCGGACGAGCCACCTGACGCACTACTCTTTCCTCTTTGGAATGTTTCGTGGGGTTCGTGAGTTTCGTGTATATGTTGCCGCGTTGCCCTGAAACCGGCTCTTGCTCCTCAGTAGCGTCATCTTTCGAGCGATTTCTGAACCTCCTCGTTAGAAAAATAATGAGCATACAAAAACTTTAAAATTAGATTTACAATATATTTGTCGTAAACAAATAAGTGAATACATCAATGCTGTTTCCTATAAATGCAAATTATATTATATTTAGTTATTAACAACTAATAAACATCGAATTGTCTCAGCGGCAACGGAAAGGTCTTTTGAATGGTGGCTACTGGTAAACTTTAATTTTTTGTTAATTTGCAGCGTATTGATGGAATATATAATTGTTAATCATGTCAAAAATTGAGCAAATTACTTCCGTTGTCACAAAACTTTCATGTTCTCTCTTCTTTATTAGAAACTCTCCACGTTAAACAGCATGCTATTTTTGCCTAGTATAGTATATTTATTTTATTGTCATAAATTGCTTTTGATAATATCTTATTTTCCTGTTTACTTTAGCTTTTCAAAAGTGCATGCATGCAAAGAAAACTATAAATAGAATTATTTAGTAGCTACAAGTCAAAAGTATCACCTATAGATTCCACCTCTTCTTTATAATAATAATACAACTTTATTCAGGCCGATTGAGACTAAAAGTCTCCTCTTCCATCTAACGCATTTATAAGCTTTGATATCAATTACCATGACTTATTGTTATTTTAAATTATTCAAGTAGTCGGTGAAAGAACATTTCTTTGTTGCTAGAATAAATTTTAACTGAGATCATAAAGTCAATGTAACCAATAACAAGAAACCAAATGACAGCAAAAGAAAACAGCAATATTTTATATTTTTTAACGTTATCACAACTTGCACTTTATTTCTCTGATATCTCTGGCTATGTAAAGAAGTAAAACTAAAATTTGAAGTAGTTGGAAGACCTAATGCTAATAAATTTTCTCGGTATGGAATGGCTATGTGATACATAAAAGGTATGAATGATTTTAATTCAGTTTAATTAATCATAGGTTCTGAATTTAAATCTATCTACTCTTTAAAATCTCAGAGTTTTGGTCCAGAATTTCCAGGTATTCAGCACATTGAAATTGAATTTAGAATGAATTGCTATAACATTAACTAATAGCTGAAAGTGGAAACTTGTATGAAGCTATCAGACTATAAAACTAAGAATATATAAAATTGAAAACAGATATAAAATAATTAATCAATCAATTTAACTAATGCACACTGCACTTTCGCTTTTAAAGAAACTCCTAAATGAGACATTAATGTTTTTGGGAAAAAGTGGAAGATATGAGAATAGAAATACCAGACTATTATATGAATTCCCCTTTTATATGCAGATGATATAATTATTCTAAAAATATTTTGAGGGTAGTGAGTGATTTTTATCTTACATTGACTACAGTATGATAACTTCATATTGAAAAGGATATTTTTTAACTCAATTTGCATACTTTTTCCAGCTAAGATTAGCACCTCCTCAGTCTCATTTATCACTCTTGAGTGATACTTGCTGTATATCTTCAATATTTTTCTCTTGATATTCCTAAAGAACAATCAGAAATATTTTCAGGAGTGAGAAAGTACATAAGTTGGAATTATTGAGCTGCAACTCACCCGATTTCTTCCTTGAGGGAACAATGAAGTCTCCTTGCTTTTTTAATATTCCTTGGTATGTACTACATTTTTTCCATTAAATTGACTTCATTATAATATATCCATCACTGCAAAGAATCATTCTTGATTTTAAAAAGTTCTAAAAGTTATAAGAGGTTAAAATATGGTTAATTCAGTACTCTTAATTAATCATTAAAATATTTATTAAAAATTATACCTTTCAGTATCAGATCTTTCTACATAGTCTTAGGTCAATATGTATTTCAGAATTAAAACAAGTAAGCTGACATACTGTATTGAGAGACATGCATGCCATAAAGGGGAATGCATCGATATTAAAAAGCTGCAAAAATTATTACCTTTGAATAAGAAGGGTCATAGAATCTTCTGTAAAGTTTTATTGCAATACAATTAGCTAGTGATTGCAAGGTTTCCATTCCTAAATTCTGTCTTATATTCATAGATATTTATTTATTTACCTAAGCTTACATTGCAAGTTATGTTACTGGAGTTACCTTACCTTAGATTTACCTTTTTATGGTACCATGTCTTCATATCAAGCTTCCAGCAAGTTGCAGGGGTTCTATATTGGTAGCAAATATTGAACTCAGTTTCAGAAATTTCTAACTCAAGGAAATCTATGAATTTCCAAACGATGATCTATAATTATTTACACTTACTTTATCTATGCATGCATATTATTATCTTACTGCGATGAATATGCAGATATATTTGTCATTGATGGAAAACTTATTATTGTCCTTGCTATGCTTACAATATATTTCTATTCCTGTTTTGCTTATTTCTTCTAGTTCAAAGTTGGCCTCTCTCAAGGGTTTTCATCTATTTCTTCTCCTTTTATTTGCTCTTCTATAATCAGCCATTCAAATTATAAACCTAAATCATATTCATCATCTGTTAGTCAAAGAAGCTAATGTTAATTTCATTGAGGTGGATTTTTCTCAGATCTAATTTTATTCTTCCTTAAATAGTGTAAAATATTTTCAATTCAGCTGTTAATATTTCAGCATAATTTGTAATGATGATATAATCCTGATCCATCCATGATGATGACCTTGAATATGCCCTTAATTTGCCCCAGCATGGTGCATTACTCTTCAGACTCAAACCTGTGATTCTGCAATTCTCATTTATTCTGACTCACTTTATTCTGTGGTTTAAAACTAATTTGAGCACCATATTTGAAAACTCCTCTTCATAATTTCCCAAATTTATATAATATATATGTAAGACAATCAATGCTTCTTGGATAAGCTTTGGCTTTATTCCAGCATAGAAGCTGTATTAGTTTACCCTGAGGTAATGTTTATTCAAGGGTTTTCCACCAGGCTCAAATGAATTACAGGTTTAAAATCTCCAGTAGCCATCTTTATCGGCGCCCTGCTCCTCCTTCACCAGAGTTCATGGATAACAGGAAGGTCTGGATTACCACCTTTTTCTAGGACTTCCAACGTACATTTCAATAACAATGCTTCCATCATCAGGGGTTATGCTCTAATGGGCAAATTTTAAACTAAAAATCTCCTTTTACCAAAAACATAAACTTGGAAAATCTTACGTTCATTAGTGCAATTGTTTCCTTTCTGCCTTCCACAGTCTACGCTGCTGACCACCAAGAAGCTTGGCTGCCTTTAGGATCCATGGGCAAGAGAGTGCACAAACCCCACCTTAAGATGGGGTGAAGGCTTATCCCGGCCTTCCCTCGGGCTCCAGTGCCACATTAGCCACCAATAGGTGCCCATCCCTCACTGCAAGGAGGTGCGGTTGGAAATTACTCTTTCTGGAGGCATGGGACCTTAACGGCATTTCCCATCCTCTCAGGTACTTTGGGGGACACAGGAACTATGCAAATACAAAGAGTGAGGCTCGAGGAAGAATGCAGTGGAGCCAACATTACTGTTGAAACCTGCTGAAACAGAAGTATCAAAATAGAAGAACATATCAATGACTTCATTGAATTTGTAGAAGAACTCAATTTTTAAAATAATCAATAATAATTTTTAACTCATCAAACATTTTATAATATAAGGCTTATTGGTTCAAAAAATTTGCTAAGCTAGAGATACTAAGTAATTTTAAATTAGATCTTCGATACTAAAAAGTTCAAATTAATTTTATTATCAGTGTAGTATAAAAGAAATTATTTTTGGAGAAACAGCACCTACAGGTCTACAAGACTATGAGAAAAGGATGATTTAAAATAGTAAGATAATAAGAAAAGTGTATTCGATATCTCAAAAATTTAATTACCATACATTTCCACAGGCAATAGTTGAATCTTCAAAAGTGGGCCCCAAAGTCCAGTCATCAGGACAGTTACAAAGAGAAAGATTGATTTATGTGATTTAAAACTATGATAAAATAAAACAACCATTCAAACGAATCACTCATCTATGTATTCAAAACTATTTAGGTATGTAAAAAAAGCAAAACAATACTAAAACAAAATAAATATTGAAAGTTATGCTTACTGAGCTACTGTTAGTCAAGATCATTACCCAAATGCCAGAGTCAGGGTGGATACTTTCAGCAATGGCAAAGTGGGACAACCAGATGCAAGAAAATTAAATTTCTTCATTAGAAAAATTACAAATAGGATAGAATTCCAAATATACTATGCAGTGTTAATATCCAGATGACGATCACTGATCTGAGCTAAATTCATAGGCCATTCATTGTTTGAGGGTTGTCTTATACGATAGATATATCCTAACACTACAAAACTCTGCTAAAAATGTATAACTCATCTTATTTGAACGTCTTATCTCCAGAAGTAAACAGTATATAGTAAGATTAATTTTTGACTTCAGCACACACAACTGAGTTTTGCTTGATAGTTGGCTTAATCTAATCCTTTGTTGCAGTCACTGTTCATTGGTTGTTTTGTGTTTCTGTTTTAGCCAGTGGTTCTTGAACTTCTCCTTAGCTGACACTCCTTGAATTTACAAAACAAGTTATCATAGACCTTGCAAAAATAACCAATTTTCAATAACTACAGACAATGGATATCGAACTATCTGCACCGTGAAATTACAAAGAAAAACTAAACAACTGAAATAAACTTCTAAAACACTATTAGCAAATAATCTTGTTTGTGACTGCAACTTTTAATACAATTACAAGAACTACATTTTCTTGCAAGAGACAAAGAAAAATATCTGACGAGGTGCGATACAAGGATGTATAACCAAGTTTGCTTTAACTGTTTTTCAAAGTAATAGTGAATCCATAACTGGGAAATGAGTTCTCAGATATCAAAGGAGAACCATGAAATATGAAGATCATTTTGACCAATATAAAACTTGATAATCCTCCTGTAATGAAGAAATTTCTTTTAAAAAGGAGAATACGGTTACTGTAGGTCAGTGGAATAAACTTATTTGTGAGGAAAAATGGACTTCTTTCTTAGAATAAGACTTCTAACCAATAAAATGAGATCAGTTATTGCTGTGGCATCATGGAGCAACAAAATAAGATAAGCAAACATAATAAAAAGCAAATTACCAATGCACTGCAGAAGAGAAAATATTGTAATTTATTTTTTTAAATTCCGACTAATAATAATTTTATTATATAATTCTATCTTTATATAGATTTTAGAAAATCAAGAACATTAAAATTAGAATTTTAAAACTTTGATTAAGATGTTTAACAGAAAATTAACAGCTATTCATTGAATAGCGGTTTAAAAGTAACTTGGAAGAACCTAATAAAATCTCTTCCCACTGTCAGAAGCAGGACACGGATTGGTCTGCAGGATGAGTTTAGAGCAACTGAAGGAGTATAAGTTTGCTTACCATCAAATTGCATGATACACTACATTCAGTCACTGATTTACCACTATGTTCAGCTCTGACAGACCAGTTATTGGTGGATTTGAAAGTATGCAGGATAATCATAAATATTTGGTAGATTTTTACTTTCTCCCTATACGTAGTATTTTGATTTTTCATATTTAGAATTTTCCTAACAATGCCAAGAGTTGATTAGTTTTTGGAGAATATCGCTTAACCGGAAGTTACGGTTTATCCGGAACAAAATTTTGTTTCTTAAATATCTCTGTAAGATTGCAATATAGGTATATACATTTGCACACAAACGTTGTAGATAATGTACTTTGCTACAACTTCTGTATTAAACATTTTTTCGTAGCACTGATTGTTTAGGAGTTATTCTTCAATAATGGTTAACCGGAAGTTGTTGTTTACCCAGAAAAGGAAGTTTTTCATACATATCTCTGTCAGAATGCAATATAGGTATATACATTTACATATAAAAGTTATAGATAATGTATTTTAGTAAAACTTTTGTATGAAACATTTTTTTTGTAACACTGATTTTTTAGGAGTTATTCTTCAATAATGGTTAACCGTAAGTTGTCGTTTACCAAGAAATTGAAGTTTTTCATACTTATCTCAGTCAGAATGCAATGTAGGTATATACAACTATATGTCAAAGTTGTAGATAATGTTTTTACTACAAATCTTGTATGAAACTTTTTCCTGTAACACTCATTGTTTTGTAGTTATTTATATATTACCGGCATAGGCTTCTGTTTTCAATACATACGGAGAAAGTCATGTGTTGGCCACATCAGATTTTGACACTTTATATAAATGTCATCTTGTTCCAAATGGGGGCTGTTCAAATTTTCTAGCTGAATGAATAAGTGTAATTGTAAATACTACAGATACCATTTAGACAATTGTGAGCATTCCAGCATCACACAGCTGTAATGCTTTGTGTCACTTCCAAATGCTTGGTTGTAAGTTGAATCATTGTAGGATCCATAAGTCTTAAACTACCTGTGCAGAAAGTATGAATAAAAATGGAAGTAGATCGACAGTTGTACAATTCCAACTTACTTTCTACTAAGTTAACATTTTTGGTTCCACAGTAGCTACGTTCATCTAAGTTAGTTTACAGTAGTTACTTTTAATAAAATTCTTCAGGTGCATGTCTGTTGAGAGGTTGTAATCTAACTTGTATCATTGAACCGGTCAGAAGTGCATCGTTTTATTTAGAATCATACTCCAAAGAAGACACTTCTAGGTTAACTTCATTTTATTTGTTTGGGAGACCATTTTATGTTAATTCCTTGGAAAATATCTTGAAAATAGAAGAGAAAAAAGAGAAGAAAACTTAGAAGAAAAAACTGAAGCCCTTATCTCTCTCTGCTTTTAAATCATGGATTAAGATCCTCACTATTATTATTTTTCTAAAGAGTTGCAATCATTCTACTATGCTTAACAGCAGGTAGTTCATGGATTTCATATAATTGATCCTCTCACTTTTTAGTTTTGGAATATTACTGTAAAAATATAATAATACTAATTAACTAACTAAGCACACCATGTCTCATCATTGCATCAGAAATTGAAGAATAGAATGTGCTATCGCGGCGGCTTAATTGGTTAAAAAATCCGCCCGGCAAGTAGAAGATCCAGGTTCGAGTCCTGTCTGCGGCAGACCTTTTCTCCTTAATTTCTTCTCATAATTCAAGCAAGTGTATCCTGCGCATGTTCATAGCTTACATAATAATACTTGTTTATGAATATGTTTAATAGCATCCTATGACTATTTGTATTATGTTATGGATGTTGGTTTAGCTATGTTTAGATCATTATTTCATTTAAATGATATATCCAAGGTACAGATGTAAACAGCGGGTAACTATGAAGGTGCGATCTATGAGGCATAAATATGTTACAGGGGATAATTTATGAAATGAGTCTAACTGTATATCTGCGTGTTCTGTTACTGTTTTTGATTATGGTGATGTTGTTCTAAAACTTTGGTACTTCTAGTATTAGGGATTTTGAAGTGTTTGTATATACTGTGCAAGTCTTACTTGAATATATATCAGCTGCCACCTGACAGAAGTCTGACTACAGCATATATATAATAATAACAACCGGATATCCCGTCACCCCGTGACTGGTGTGGCGATAGGAGTTGAATCTATTGGAGTTTAGTTGGAATATAACCCAAGGCAATGCTCATTCACAAGAATTCTGCAAGAAAAGTTGTTAGTTAATTTTGTAGTTACTGAATGTCTGCACAAGTCATTTACCATATATTTCCATATATAAAAAAAACTTCCAGATAAGATGAAGTATAGATTTTGTCAAAGTTTTATGATATATATGTCCTATAAGAAAACTCCCAAACTATCAACAGACTATGAATTTAGTTTAGATCAGCGATCACCATCTGGATAATAATATTGTACAGCATATTCGGAGTTCGAATGAAGAAATCTTATTTTCTTGCATCTGGCTACACTTATTCAGGGATTTGGGTAATGACATTGACTATCAGTAGCTCAATAAACATAACTTTTAATATAATCGATATGAGAAGGTGTGACTTCGTGGAAAGCCATTTGCAGAGTGAAAACACTTCTTACTTTTACTGAAGATGTAAGCTCGCTTATGAAACCGGTCGCAAAATAAATTTTCTGTGGAAAAGTACGAAGTGTTTTCATTCTGCATAACTTCTAATATTTATTTTGTTTTAGTATTTTTGTTACATACCCAAATAGTGTTAAATACAGTAGCGAGTGACATTTTATTTTATAATGGTTTCAATTTACATCAAATTCCAATCTAATTTTCTTTGTATCTGTCCTATAAGATGCCCCCAGATTTTGGGGGCCTATTTATCATTCATTATTTATCATTTTACTGTCTTATCTGGAGAAATTTACAGTAAGTTAGGAAAATTGGCCTTCGAAGGGAATAAATTTGAGTCAACATAGGTAGCATGTATGAGCAAAGTTGAAAAAAGACAGTTTTTATTATTATCAATGTCATAGAATTATCCACATACAAAAACCAATACCTCTGAGAATACCTCTCTGAGATACAAGTATGTAACCCAGATTGAAGATTCCTGCACTGACCATGGCTAAGAAATTGGTATGGGTTTGAATTTTAGCTGCATCACAGTCCTTTTTTGGACTTGGGCCAGAAATTACAGACAGTATTTACTACAGGCTGTAGTGGTGTTATCCTATAAATATATTTTGTCAGAATTGAATCTGATACTTTCAGCTGAAGCAGACTTATACTGTGAAGACTGTTTCAAGGAAGTATCAAATTAGCTTTAAATAAAATTGGATCAAGAGGAAAACATTTATTAAAAAAAATAGTTGGCTATAAAATTTATTATTCATTCTATGTTCTACCAAAACAAAATTAATTTTTATATACAAAATGAATATCCTAGACCTCACTGAGGGGTGGAACAATAGCTGGGACAAAATGCTTCTCCCATAGTGCTGCCCTAAGGCTAAATATTTAGATTACGAATTGGGTAGGAGCACAGATTTCTCTGTTCTTCAACAATATACAAAAAGAGCTTTTTTATAGCTACACTTCTGGGCAAAAATGATCATGTTTTAAGATGATTAGGGTCAAACCTCCTAATCATACACTGCTTATGTCCATTCTTTCAATCTCAAATGTTTATTTCTCACGAGTAACCACATGTTGACATTTTCATTGCAAATTGAATGAATGACTCTTTGTAATTGGTATTTTAATTTCTACTCAGAAAATAGCTAATTATGTTGTTGCTGCAATGGGGAAGGGAGGGTGAAGTGATAGGCCAAATTATCTTTTTCTGCTTGATCTTTCTTCTTTTAGAGAAAAGAAATTTCAAGTTTAAAAAAGTATCAAACATACTGGACAAGACTCAAGCCTTGAATGAGATGGTAATGTATCATTAAATCATATGAGACTGGGAAATCACCAAGAATAACCTAGGTAAAAACCTGAGAAGTATTTATATTTGCAAAGACTGGTTAGCTTGATAAGAGAAATAAAAATTAAACATAATTCTGAATTACTATTAAAAAGAACTTGTTTGCTTAATAGGAATAATTTAGTTCTCTCTTTTATTTTCGCCGAGAATTCTAATATTTGATTTACTAAAATTATAAAATATGTACTCACTCAATGTGCCCTCATGCAAAATGAGCTAAGCCATCGAAGCACTTATAAAAATACCATACCATACAAACTTTGTGGAAAGCCACAATATAGAAGGAGGCATACTTTGTAGTTTCCACTGTAAATTATTCATGCAATGTGGTTTCACTTCTGTGAAAGCATCTTCATCAAAATTATTACTCCAAGTATATGATATAAGGTATCTCACTTGTCTGGAGTTAAAAAAATTATCTCATTTTTTCATTCAACTTTGAAAACTGGTAACTTGCATAATTTTTGGCCATCTTCACCTTTCCTTCCATATTTTCTCAACCTTTCACTAGCTTGGTAGGTAAAAGAAAAAACATGATCATTGGCAAATCTCATAACTTCAATCTTGTTTAGGTTTGTTTATTCCCAAAAGTCCTTGCAGCATCTCCTTACCATCATTTACTACTGGATGTACATCTCACATTCCATTTTTAGTTTTATTTCAAGAAAAACAAAAACTCTTGAAGATAGAAGATGCACCTTGTTATCTGAATCTCTGGATCCATATGAGATCCTATTAATTTATCCTAACTTGGACAGATTGACTTTGTTATGTGCATGAACCTCCGATATTTCCAGTCTTATTCATTATTCTTTTACAAGCTTCAGCCATTACATCCTTTAATACTCATTTTAAAATCTAAGAAGACAAAAATGCACAAGTCACGACACAAAAAACTAAGTTATAAATTTCCTTACAGTAGGATTTCTTTTCCAATATTTGGTCATGCCAATACCAATAGATGTTTCCCTTGTAACAGCAGTGAAAGAAATATTCTGGAAATAAATTCATAACTCAATATATGGAAGTAGAAGTGATTGCCAAGAAGAAAAGATGTTATCCTCAGTTACAGGAGTCATCATGAGTATTACACTCAAAAATCCCTAATCAACGCCATCTCCTTCACTTCCTCGTATCATACCCAACCCTTTAATTCATCCAACATCTTCTGTCTATGTCTTCCCATCTGTTTTTTACCCTGAATTCTACCCTCAATTACAGTTTTCACCAATCCCTCCCCTCTCAATACATGACCCACCCATTTCTTATGTTGATACTTTATTACTTTAATTAATTCAACCCCTCTCCTCCCCAACCATCTCCAGCACCTCCGTGTTTGTTTTTCTTTCAACCCAACTTACTTTTTCCATTCTACTCCATACCCATATCTCGAAGGCCTCCAAACGCTTGACTTCCTCCTCCCTTAAAGTTCACATTTTGTGCCTATAAAGCAAGACACTAAACCAAGGACTTCACAAATCTTTTTCTGATTTCTTACAGGAGTTAAAAGAGGTATTTAAGTTGAACAACCTAAATTGGGATAAGTTACCCTGACCTCTTGTGGCAATGAAATGCCAAAAATGCAGAGAGCATCAGATAAGCGGCTCATAAGCCATGAAGGGAAAAATTGTCTAGATGCAGAAGGTTAGGAAAACTACAATTTTAACAAAACAGGTAATTAATTTCATTGATCAATGGCTGCTGAAAAGGAAAAAGGGGTCAATTTTTTATTATATGTATGAAGTTTGCTGAATATATTTATTACTGTAATGGAAAATTAATGCGAAGCTTGGTAATTCATTAGTAACTAGCTTCTTTGTTTTCTTCCTAATTATTCGTTCTAAAGTAGTTCTTTTTTCCATTCCTAATTGCATCACCTGTTTTCGACTATTTTGAATATTCTTATAGTTCTAAGTAATTTTATATAGGTACTAGCCTTACACTTACTCCTTTATTTTACTTTCCCTTAAATGTAGCAGAATTAATTATCCACTTCTCTGTCTTGGAATAACATTCTATAACTTATACTTGAAAGAAATATTCATAAATTTATAATTTGGTCAAATTTATTTCCTTGGTTTTAACTTCACTTCCTTTCCATATAGCCTCTTCATCTGCAGCACAACTGAATAACTCTCAAGACATACTTTTCCATGGAATACTTCATTATATCTAGACTTTTATAGCAGACTTTGTGAATAAACTACCTGGAAAGATACCATTTGATTTGATCTTTTTGATTTGTAATTTCTCTTGCACTATTTTCTTAGTAAATCTGTTTCACAAGGAGTAACATTAACATATAATTGTAAGAGTAATTACTCGATAAACATTTACCATTTCTATATTTGCTTTATAAAAATTTCCTTGTCCATACTAAATATTATTTTAATTTTACAATCTCATGTAGTGGTTGTTCCTTCCAATAGTCTTCCACAAATTGTAGTTCTTTTAAGGCTTCTTTCTTTCTAGGTGGGATTGCTTTTTCTTTTGACAAGGATTTATACTGTCAAGGGTACTGAAATTTTTGGATCTGGAAAGATAAATTTTAAAAAATTACTTCAGTAATGAAAGAAATTATCTTGAAGCCAAGTCTCAATTTTCATATATTTGACAAGTACTAATCAAAAACATACTTAGTACTTAAAAAGACAAGGCAAATGTTTGAGTTTTAATAAATTACAGATCTTTTGATAACAGAAAAAGTGATATATTTTTTCACAAATAATTATTATCTTATAAATAATATTATCAAGTAGATTAGTAGATTCTATAACAGGGAAAACAGAATTTATTCTAACTAGATACTCTTTTTAGAGGAGAATAAGGCAGCTCAAGTAATTTTTATCAAGTTAATGGAATCAACTGCTTCAAGTAATCAAATTTTTGAGACACTATTTTATGGAATGCAACTTTGATGTCAGTGAACTGAAAATAGTAGAGGATTTATTTTTTTACTGATCTCATGATCAACTTTGAAATCATAAAATTAATTAATCCTTTAATGAAATAGCACTTTGCTCTTTGGAATATTCTTGCAGTAATGAAGAGGAGAAAGGTTAATTACATTTGATATTCCTGAAAAATTCTCAGTAAATATCCAAATCTTCTATGGAGGCAGGATCTATTTATTTTGCCATCTGGAAAATATTTGGAGAAATTAGACGTAGTCTTTCATGTTGGCTCAATTTCAGAGATGACAGTTTTCCTAATTTTATTATAGTGATACTTTTATTTTTACTTCTAAAAACATATTTAGAACAATGAAGACCGAAATATAACTTAGCCATAAGGCTTTCCTAGACTTCTAGAAATAAAACATGAATTTCCTGGTAATTAATACTCATCATAGACAGCAGAGTGTTTTATACTTTAAGCTGAAATTTGATGCGTACAATTCAATAAATGAGACCTTAAAGAAAGTCTGATTTTACAAACAATATTTCTTTCTATAGCCTCACCATAAAAATGATGGATAAAATCTGGAAGACAGCAGAGTGTTTTATACTTTAAGCTGAAATTTGATGCGTACAATTCAATAAATGAGACCTTAAAGAAAGTCTGATTTTACAAACAATATTTCTTTCTATAGCCTCACCATAAAAATGATGGATAAAATCTGGAATATATAAATATATCATCTGATTTAAGTTGTATCTTGATGAAAATCAAGAAAAAAAAATAGATACCTCAAAAGAACAGCACACAATTTAGAGGTACGCTATGAAAACGACGTAAGACTCACTCTCCTACCTTCACTTAACGCTAATGAATGCATTTTGTATTTTACACACTAAAATAAATCTCCCAGAAATATGATTTAGAATTTCACTGTTTAGGCACATGTTAATTAAAATTATATCTAGAAAGAGTAATAAAATTTAATCACAGATTTATTTATTCAAAAATTTTAATTTTTAAACTTTGAAAATTGTTTTCAAGATGAATAACTATTTACATGGATTGATACAATTAAGAAACCTCAAATTATACATAAATTATTGAATGAAAATTCATAATTAATTTATTAGGGTATAAATAAAATACCCAGAGTTCATCTCATTAATACCAATGATGGAACCTAACGTCCAATTTTTGTTGCAGTCACAGATGATGTACATGGTGTTCTTGATAAAGGTTTTATGAAATCTATCTAACATATAAATTTCTTTATAAAGTAACATAATAACAATCTCTTCGTAGCAATAAATTATCAATAACACTTCCCTTAGAAAAGGCATTGTTCACGGACCTTACAATCTGATGAGGCCCGCTCAAATTTTCATCCAACATAAGACTTTTTTCATTTGCTGTTTGCTCTGTAATCCTACTGGTAATTATGTTATGCCAAACGAGAACCATTGTTCCGACTGCAGGCCTCAGTTATAAAAATAACTTTCCCATTTAAAGGAAGACATGGGGTGAAAGAACATAAAAATATCCAAGCTATCTTTCATATAAATTTTTATGTTGCTTGTGAGGAGTTTAAAAATGTACAACACTATCACATTTTTGTTAACATAAAATGGGTAACAATATTGTTTCCATACATTCTGAATAAACAGATAAAACAGTAATACTTTTGTTTGAAAATCACATTTGAACAATATAATTCTTGTAACCACTAATATTGGAAGAGGACAACGTTCTTTTTTAGAATAAGTAGGACTAGGAATAAAAAGAGAAAATACTACATGTGAAAATAAAAATTAAACAATTCCTGTTCTTTTTAATGCAATGGATAACAAATAGACTACATTTGATTCTTTAGCACACATTTGAGAATTTACATGGTAAAAAAGTTTATCTCTAAATCTTTTTTTTACACTAAGAAACAAATCAGTTTTAAGGTTCCTTTTTTCTTTAAAATTGGCTGGCGTTTTTAATGCAACTCACACCTGTGTCAGTAATCATGATGAAGATTAAAACTGCCTTGTATTTTCCCTTCTCATCCGCCCACCATGCAACCCAATCCCACCATTCTTGGCCTTTGTAAAGGAAAGGAATCGAAACAAATGAAAGGGATAAACAATGTGCCATGCTCTAAGAAAGTTTCACTTTAACTCTCTTCTGCTCTTTCATGAAAGATACAGCTCTTTTTATAGTGTGCTTATTTCATGGAAAAATTAGAATGCAGAACTATTGTTTCCCCATCGCTTTATCTTATCAGAACATACCCCTAATTGCAGGAGACATGATTGCTCCTATAGAATGAGTGAGTTTTTCAGTTTTGTTTTGGGATCTGTTGTTTAATATACAGGCTTGGGAGGAGAGGAAGGAGTCGGCTTTACAGGGGCACTAGTTGGCCCACTATAACGTATGGTCTGTGCAGAAGTTTGATGGAAGAGAGATCAAGAGATATTAGAGAAAGATAGAGAGAGAGAGAGAGAGATAGAGAGAGATAGAGAGAGAGAGAGAGATAGTCTTTCCTCATGTCAAAGAAGTGGGGTTTGGGAAGGGATTGTCAAGTAAGATGCTCATTTGTCACATATTTATCACATCCATTCACATTTATGTACACAAAAAACACACATGCATGCCACACGCTACCATTTTACATGCATACAAACTCATTCCCCTTGGTTTTTGAACACTCTTTCTCTCTCTCATATGGCCATGTTCTTGAGACTAGTTTCCTTGTTCTTTTTTTCTGATAGTGTTTTTTCTGTATAAAAAGTTTTCAACAATCACAGGAGATGAACAATGAGTCAGATTAATTATGAGGGCAGATGAGGAAGCAATGAGAGATAAGGGTAAGGTATGAGAAAAGGGTCTTTGGTTGAAGGAAGAGAGATGATTTCTTTTTGCATTGTGAAAAAACTATTTATGTGACTTCCCTTGGAAGTGGTTGAAAACTGATGCCTGCGATGCAATCTCCGTATGTGTCGGGGGGACTGGAGAAAGCTAGCGATAATTTCACAGAGTAATAAAATTAAGGTTGTAGAAAACAAAACTGAGTGCTACAAATAAACCAAGCTTTCTATCGTTATTGTTCTGGTAGTGTATTTTCCTTCGAATTGGAACGAATCTATTATTTTTTTACGAAACAACACTGCTAATCATCACAAATGCTTCGTTTCTGACATTTTTTCTCTTAGAAGCAAATGCTTTTTCACAACACAAATATGTACATCTATTCCGTCCAAAATGACATGCCAAAAGCATAGCCTATGCCAAAAACAACTCCTGCTTTCCACCTCAACCAGCTTTTAAAAATGGAACTTGTACAACACGACAAGTATGTCAGAGTGATTAATATATAGTGGTCTTCTTATAAAAAAGGAAGAGCGGTGGTGCAACCCCTCCTGAGCCTTGGGGTAACCTCAGCGCTCTTACGAAAATGTGATGGGTAGATGTGAATTGCCGGTAGTGGTGGAACCAAAGTAATCTTATGGTTAGAGGAATTGTTTTTGGAAAAGACTGGCTACGTACCAGCATATTCAAAGAACACAATAACAACATACACAGGTCAGCCATCAAAGAAAGAGTTTAAACAAAGTCAACACACCTCCAAAAGACTCACAAATTTTTTAAAAATATGTTTTCTCAGGCTTGCGACGCAGCTTCTAATTTTTTAAAAGCGGAATTTCTTTAATTTTTAAAAAATCGTATTCCAGCTTCTCCACCATACTTATTTGTTTCTTTGATACATTACTAGAAAAAGCCATTGATAGCAAATACACAACGCGATCCAAAGAGTCTAGCAGCGCACAGGCTAAAAGACCCAGCCAAATTATTCTTTCTGAAAAACCACTTCATTCTTCATGCACAAACACACACACTCTCTCTCTCTTTTTCTCTCTAAGAAACCTCTGTCCTTCTCTTGCCATTTGGAAGTCAGGTCACACTTCTATGATAAAACAGCATATGAACTGGGTACAGGAGTCAATATAAATCTCTCGACTTTTAAATTCTTTTCCCTCCTGAAAAACTACGGAAAATCAAACTGTCATTTCTCACACTCACGAAAGAGCAGCTCTTCTCAAAATCGGGAAGGTTATTCAACGGCTGAAGGGAGAACAGAAGAGAAAGAAAAATTGGAAGAAGGAGAAAAAAAAAGATCTTTGGAAAAAATGCAACTGCCAAAATCGAGTCAAGATAGAATGGTGTGCTTTGATTGCACAACTTGCATGCGCACATTTATGTTAACTCTGAGGTCCAGAGACCTAATCATTAAGACTTTTTTAATCATACAATGATTGATAAGGCAATGGCCCCGCTGGCCATCTGACTCTAGGGGAGCTGCAACAGGATGCACGTTTCCGAGGGGCTTTCGGATAGAAACAGCATCTATTGCAACAACTACCTCCGTGGGTTTTCCTCCGAAAAAAATTTGAATCCTTTTATATATCTTCAAGCCGATCAAATATATAAGTATCAATATATATGTATACATATGTGCTCTCACACATACATATACATACATATATAAACCATCATATATGTACACGTATGTACATATACATGCCATGCTAGGTGGCACCATTAAAAAAAAGGAGTAGGGTACTTTGGGTAGGGGACAAAATTGGCGTTGACGCGCCAAAAGGTGTGCGTCACGAGTCCAGCTTCGGGAAGAAAAAAGATGGATTAGATCACCTCTAATCTGAGTTCTGAGCAGACTGTATTCAGGCACAGTTCGAGAAATAAATATTATTTGGGCACACGTCCTCTTTGGGCTCCTTGCGCCTCCTTCCAATCGGGTACGCACGCAGGCGGCAGGGAGCTTGGGCGGACGGAGGAAGGGGAGGCTAGGAGGGAGATGCCTGGTGGCGACCCCCGCACAGCCCACAGGCCACCCCACACTTGTGGCAAGCCCTCAAAGGGGGGTAGCACCATAGGCAAGGCACCAGCAGGGAGAGGAGCGCCAGGCCCAGCCAACGCCGGCCGCACCCATCCCCTCCTGCTGCCCCCCCTCCTGGCCCCTCCCCGCTTCCGCACTCGCAAGGGTGACGCGCAAATTCCCCCTCTGCATCTGCCATGCAGTGGTACAGCATGCACTGCGCACACGAGATGCAAGACACGGCGTCGATACCTGACCGTACTGGATCTGGAGCGTACTCGCAACACCCCCTCGGGTTGTCGCCTAACGAGAATGCCTCGTTGCAGTGCCTGCACCGTGCTCTACCCCCCCCACCGGCCCCGCGACCACCCCCCTTGTGCCTGTCCCTTTTTCGACCCGGTTTGGCTGGCAGAGGAGGCCTCGCCGACATACTGTCCATCCCCACAGGGGAAATCGCTTTCCTGTCTGAAGATGATTCCCAGTGGGCCCTTTTTGTCTCGTCCGTCAACACCGTGGGATAGATGTATTCGTGGGCTGGTGTCAGCCGGACGTAGGAGTAGTTCTCCGTGGGCTCGCCATCCACGCCGCCGGGCGAGATCACCCCGTGCTTGCCCTCGGCTTCTCTTGGTGCGCAGGATCTGCGTTGTGACTCCACTTCGGGGATGGTGCCTCCGCCTGTGCCGTCCGTCGAAGGTGGGTGGCGGGACATGTACTGGATTCGGTGGGAGTGGTGGTGGTGTGGGTGGGGAGAGGGGATGGCCTCCGATGGGGGACCCGTTGGTGTTGGTGGGGGTCTGCATCCTGCACCGCCGCGAGAAGAGGAGTCGGAAGATGATCTCGAGTCTCCCCTCTCAACTGGGAGGTTCAGCGTCTTCATGGAAAAATTAGAAGAAATAAAAAATTAGTTACAGCTCAGGCCTCTGAATTGAATTTCTTAGAAAAGAGACTTTTACATTATTATTACAAATATATATTTAAAATTGAACTGCTTCAATGATGCTTGATGGAATTCCATCATAAAAAATGTATTGTGATGAAAATACTTTTACAATAATATTCAGAAACTTGTATATATACATGAAATAGTGTGGAATTGTACAAGTGTTTTGTTAGAATAAATTGTTTTTTAATAATATATTTATGTTACATTATATAAGATATTATTTTTTTATTGTAACACTAAAGAAAAATATCCTGTGAAACCCACAAACACATTTTAATAATGACAAGTTCCAGCACTGAATGATTATAATTATCATGAAGAATGATGTTACACTAAGACAAAACCAGTTGTAAATCAATGGCATGTAAACCAGTTGTAAATATGTGATTTACATGGTTTACTTTTCAGCTTTGTTATGATTTCCCTGACATTTTATCCATAGCTAAAATTATAACAGTACTAATATGTGTAGGTAGTTTTGAGGTCACCCTTGCAGTTGGATAGTGTAATAATGCAAAGGAAACTTTTGAAAAGAAATTGAGAATTCATGATTGCTACTCTGAATAGAATATCAAAAGGTGTATGTAGCTACATGGTGAGGTTAATTCTATACATTTGAGCTGATTCATTATGCACAGCTTTCCAAACCCAGAGGAACTTTTCCCTAGGTCAGTAAACATTCTCCAGAGACGAGCCATTAACTGTTCGTAAATAGTACAGAAATATTTTTCACAAATGAAGAATACCTTTCAGTTATACAATTTTGAGACTAATAATACAAACAGAATTTAAAGTTTCACTCAAAAATGTTTAACAGTATTTTTTTTTGTCAACAACTGAACCAAATATATGGCAATTAAAGCTTTATTGATACAAATGTTTCAGTTTTACAGACACAACATATACAACAATATTTAGCGTATGTCAATGTCTAAAGAAGCTAATAGCTGTGTAGGTTAGGATAGGATGTCAATGTTTTACTTCCCTGTCACATGCTACTTGCAGATTGCAGGGTTTAAATGCAAATGTTCTTCAATTTTCTTCAATTTGTGTCATATCAATTAATCCAAGAACATATTAAATGGCCCTGTACATAGTGTTTGCTGTTTAAGAAAAATGCTTCTGGATTCCTATTCTTCCTTTTGAGGCCATGTTATCTTAGTATTAAATCAGTCAAAGTCAGGCAAAATTTAATCAACTAGTCTATAGTTGAAGCTCATTTAAACAATTTTATCATTCCATGGATCTGAGCAAACAGGATCACGACCAATGGATTGTTAGTCAACCTATTGGAATTGATTCTGTAATTATGATTCAACTATATTTCATGAAGGAAGATAATCAAATACATAAGAATAATAATGTTATAGATAGAAAAAGACCTAAAAATTCATAAGCTTAGCTATCTCCTAAGATAAATAGTTTGCTTTTTGATACACTAATGCTGTGTGATCCATATATTGTTAGCGAAGTAGATGAGATGATAGCAAATAAAAGCAGTAACAAGAGATGACAATCTTTAAGGAATATCTTTAAGAATGAGAATGATGTCCTCCGTTGAATATTCAAGAACAACTAAAATGAGAATATCCAATCAACTTTACAGACGCCTCCCAAATCTGAAATGAGGAACATTTTGCATTGAACAGAGCGTTAAGGTTGACTTTTGATTCCATTAACATCAACCATACACTTAATTTCAAAATTATATCAACAGAATCAACAAACACAAATGTTACTATAATTTTACTTCCATCATTTACAATATACTCCCCATGTACATCGTGGTAATAGACTGTAAACAAATCTTTAAAAACAAACATAAAAATCTACTGTCGACCAAGTGCTATTATTCTGTCACCAAATTCCTTAGTGATAGAATGTAATTTCTTGCTTGAATATCAAATGTGAATCAATGAATTCTGTCTTGTGCTTTTTTCCTCTATTGTTCTTTTTCTCATGATTATTGTACATGTTATATGTGTAGTTTGAATTATTCCAAGCCATGTTTCTTTGGCCTCTAGGAATCAATTAACTTAATATTATTACATAAAATGCGAGATTCACAGTGCACAGAGCTCTCAAGAGTAAAAAATGGGTGCTGCAAATGTTGCAAAAATTGATGAAAGTGCAAATTGGGAGAGCATTTAGGCAGACAAATAAAGATGCAAAACTTTTTCATGATCTAAAGAACACCGAAATGAATGCAAACGTATCTACCTGATCCAAGCATATAAAATACGACCAGTGAAAGGAGACTAAGAAGATGCCCTTACACAAAGATTCTGTTCATGAAAGCAAGAATTGGAATCAAAAACTAACCTTAAGCCACGTAAAATATGTCTTTATTAAGAGCAAAATGGTAAAATATTTTAATGAGCCACAATAGTAACTGAAGGCTCATAAACAATGTAGTTTTACAAAATTGAAATTACTCTTCAAAATGCAAAAGTTTACAGAATTTAAGGGCTACATCTTTGATCCAATAATTTCTCTACTTTTTCGAATTTCATACATGTAAATACACATATTGAATGGATGTATATAATGACAGATACAGATACCTACTTTTGAAATTGATTTGAAAGCAGAAAGGTTATATTTAGACTGGTATTATAGGTTATTATCATATGATCCCAAGTTTGAGAGCTTCCAATGACAAGTGCTTCAACACAAGTAGCTGCAGGCTTCGTGATATCAAAATGAAAAATCAATTCATCATGCTTCCTGATTACTGAGACAAAACTGAAATGTTTCCCAGTAAAATCAGTGCTATACTCAGTTACATTCTCTAATTTTGTTTAAGGCATAGCAGTAAACCACGAGAATGTATTACATATTTACTGAGACAAGACTTCTCTTTGGCTATACAGAATTTTCTCTTTAAATTACTTCCAAAGCTAAATACATGTGAAATCAACATTTTTTACCAGATTAAAGCTGAAATTTTCAATTTTAAGATTTGTAAGCTCATATCTCATGAACTACAACTTGGTGGATTTTATTTAAGAGGAAAATTTGAAGAGATCATACTTAAATTACAAATTATATTTACTACATAAGCATCATTGGATCATACAATAGGACAGACAGAAATTACCAAGAGCTATGCGAAACAAACTTATGCTAAACATAGAAATAGAAAATAAAGTCAGCTATGATGCTATCCGATTGTGGAACATTTTAATGCTATTTCTTTTACTTAAACAATAGTGGAATACAAGATATATCTATTCAAGCATTGGTCATTGTCAAACTAATAAAAATGGCTGATAACAAACATTGATAAGAAGAGAGTTAGTAAATTCAGTTTCCAAATATTGTGTATTGCACTCATGTTAGTGAAAAGGAGGGAAAAATCAGAAAAATATTTGAAAAAGTTCCAGAAAAGAGACCGCAGGTATAATTCTTTCTTTATAGACCTCTGTGATGATATAAAAGAATAAGAATGGAAATTAAATGTGAGAAGTCTAGCTGATACCTTAAGTTAGTACAAAGACGTTAGGACTATCTTAAAAAGTACCACGTAGCATTTGATTCTATTCAAATATACAGAAACAAAGGCTAATTAATTGAGAAGCAAAGGTGCTTGTGTACTATACTTTTATCAGGGCCTACTGCTGAGAACAAAGGATAGAGAAATAACTGAAAATACAGGAGGCTAATAACCGCTAATATTTATAAGCAATGGTTACAGTCTAGCTCAATTCTAATAGTGCATATGAATACAATCGCAAGATAATGAGATTTAGATAGCTTCGCCATTGACAAACGGAATAACTTCTACCACTTACAGCATGGGAACTACATCAAACTACATAAGTATCATAACACTTGGTGCTTGGAACTTGGCATTATTTAAAGAAAATTTATTCTACAGTATTTTTCATTTTCATTTTCTCACAATATCCCTGAAATTACCAGTAATAAGAAGTAAATAAGAGAAACAATCTATCTTCTGTAATATATCTAAAACCAGAAATTACCAAAGGCAGTAGGAAAAATATTCTAAAACAGTAAATGAGTCATATTATCAAATTATGCTAAAAAATGTAATCATAGTAATAGGCTTATTAATGAATCTTTAAACTTTTTGAAAAATATGACACATCCAGTGAAAATGTTGAGGAGCTTGTATAGAGGCAAAATTTTTTTTTTCTACTGATCAGTAACACTCATACATCACAAATAACATCAGTTAAAGAAAATTTGGAACATGGCTGTTAATGAATTAGATGTTTTAAATCTCTAATAGGCATCTTTCTCGGTGTTCCTCACCTCATTTACCGGTGTTTGGGGAACTCAAGGAAGGATCACCTCACTTTTAAGAACATTCAAAACCCATTTTTTGGAGATTTAAAACCACTAAATTACAAATTGTGTAGCTCAAGTTGACTGATTGCAACAAGGAATCAAATAAATATCCATCATTTCAAGGGAAATATAAGCTAAGATGACATTATGACATCTTCTTGATATCTCCGCGTATCGCCACTGTGTCATTGTAATTCATACAGGAGAATATCTACCAAAGAATAAAGATCTCTAAGTCTTTGCTATTTCTGGAAGGATGTTACTTAATGATTTAATGCTGAAACAAGACAGAAATAGCTCATAATTGAATGTATGCAAGCTATGCAGATTGCTACGCAACAAGATCCAAGGAACAATTTAAAATGTAACTGAAGAATGATACTGTACCACTAAAAATGTCCAATCAAATGCATCAGTTCGAAAGATGTAATTCCCAGTTTCAAGTGAATTTATAAATATTTCTGTTGAAGCATATCCTCATCAATAATTTAAAGCCACTTTCAACTGATACCAAAAGGAAAATGAGCTCAAAAAACAAAAAAATTTTCAAGTTCTCTAAATAAAATGCGTGAAGAAAGTAAACTATATCTCCTCACTAAAGCGCATAAATTAAATCCTTGGATTAAAGCTTCTATTTGTGAGTAAATTTTTTAATGACAGTGTGTAAGATACAATAGCTTTAAAAAAGAGAAGCTGAATCCACATACTTAATGATCAAGGAAATTAGATCTTATTATTCTTAATAGGATTAGATCTTATTTCGAACTGTTCAATTATAAAATCACTAACAAATTAAGAATGGGATATGGATGCCACTACTGCTGGTATAGATGAAAAAATCATTACAAAAATTTATATAACGATAGCTTATTCTAAATAATATACCACCATTATCACGAGAAAGAATTTGCAATTTTGAACTGGAATCAACCAATAAATTGTAAAACTTTGTTTTGGTTATGCATTCACGACCCCAACAGTAAATAATAAGATATTTTTATCTTCATTTCTCAGAGAATGAGTTTGTTGAGTATTGACAATAACATGAGGCTAGTCAAACACAAAATGATAATAGATACCGCAAGAGTAACACAGTCAATAGAAAAGGTATTATTAATATACTAATAGCACTATTCTGATTACGTGGATACCATTAATAGGTTTAAGGGAAACTGGGGTTAGGATAGATTAGTCAAGAAGCCATTGAAATTTTCTCAACGCATCACGAGCAGATACTTATGGCATAATGGAGATGTAATTTTGTGTTCACAAGGAATGATTAATTGCACCTTTTTCAAAGTTGGGACAAAATTGTTAATTATAGCGTGTTCCTGTATTTCATCCATACACTTAAGTTAATAATTTCTAAATATATTTAATTTCTGTTTTTGAATGCAATGTAGTTGAAGAATGTTTAAAACAGAAAACTTAATACATATTTCTGATATTATTCCCTTTATTAAACCTCAAGGCATTTACTAACTAATGTCCACGATGCAAACTAATTTTTGAATCTTTTGTTAAAATTATGAAGATGAATAATTGCTCACCATGAATACTTCATCATCTCCCACTTCCGAGTTGTACTTGTGCAGCGGAGATGATTCTGCTAGACCTGGAAAACAAAAACGACTTTCCGTTAGGATTATGTCTTGAATCTTACCCTCAGCATGCATTCACAGTTTACATTAGCCAAACATCTCAATATCCATTTCCATAGAAAGCCCATAGAACGTCCAATTTTCAATTACAGGCACTTTAAAGAAAGAGATCCTGGTGCTATTTAACACCAATATGTTTCTGGCAATAGGCCCTTCATTGAGTCACATCCAGCAGTAGATAGATGCTTACAAATCAGGCAAATAGAAACATGGGGAAACAAACATTTATAGTAGCATGTTGTAAAGATGCAACAAAACTTATGACATTGATAACCAACTGTATAACACAATCAAAAAGAATGAATGACTCCACCATCATAATAAAAGAAAAGGTTCGCAAATTGTATTTAAATAAGAAAAGGTTGACTTTATATCAAGCAAGGAGAACTTTCAAGTTTTTAAGAGCATACAACAAACAGGAAAATGATGGAATATTTTCAAACCACATAAAAATCAGGGAAGATGAACTGAGAATGGTAAAGTATAGAAATACTATTCTATGAGTCCATCCCTAAATGTTTTTAGAGATTCTGAAGTTAGAACCCCTCAATAAAGAAGAAAATAGAACCTAATATTATCACTCATGACCAATGATGTTTCATTCAAACACAAAATAAATATCATAAAAAGTAACTCACAAAGACATAAGCGAAACATATATGCAATTCACACCAAGCTCATTACAGCTGTAAAATTTCATTGTCAAACACATAATAGACATTGATAAAAAACTTATTAACATAAAAGACGACACATAACATATCATCAAGCTATTGACAGCAATAACACCCAAAAAGTAAAATCACAGCAAAACTTTTGCTTGTAACTTACTGTAATCATGGCATTTTGATGAAAAATAAAACACTTTTATGATTGAGACACTTTTATACTAAGGACACTATCATGATTATGTCACATTCAAATGACTGGCATGTGAAATGCTGCTTCGTAAGATGAGTGATGATCTAAGGGAGAAATTTCAGATTAACTTCTTTGAATGGTGAGAAGTTCATTAAACATGTGTAGGTGAAATGAGTTGTGCATTTTTACTGTAGTTGAGTGAAAGCGCGAGATCTTCTCAGACTATGTAAGGAGTTCATAAAATGGACCACAATTGCAAGTTATTTTTCATAAATAAAGGGAATAAAAAAAACGATTATTCTAATGAAATTAAAGAAAGCAATTACCCATTAAGATAAGAAAAAATAATGTCATATTAATGATTTATCTCAAAGTTAAAGGTTGTATAACACTTCAATAGAAATATGGCCTTAATTTTCTAGCAATGATTAAATATATAAATACTATCATATTAAAATTATATCTAATAAGGTATTTGGTAGACAGCAATGCTATTTATCTAAATAATGTTTCATTAGGCTAACCAATGAAGATCTTTTCGGAATCTTTCGGATTACTTACTGGCTTACTTTATATTAAAACTCATATAATTTAAGATATTTGTTTGGGAAAAACAACTTTAGAAACAGACCAAAAACATTTCAAATACATATGCTTATATACATAGCACATCGATTATTTGAGCATGCAATGGCATTAATGCAAATCAACTACGAGATCCATAATATTCAAAGAATTCAAAAATGTTTTCATTGCTCTCATTCCTATATAAGCATTAAAGGTTTGAGAAAATAAAAAAGCATTGCTTCAAATGCCTCCACTTATAAAAAGCAGGTATGTATATATAAAGCAAACACGCTGATTAAGATAAATTTATTTAGAAAAACCAATTACATTCACTCACTTATTCAAACAGTTGCATGGGTGATCCAACAGTATTTTTAAATTCTATCAGCAGAGATACTTATAAATTACAAATCAATCATCCAAGCAGTCAATAGTTAATCGAAGCATATGGCAACAGACTTAGCTGTCATGCTCAAATTTCATTGATTTCAAATACCTATAGAGTTATTTATTTACACAATTAGTCAATTCTTTGCCAATACTGCTACTATTTACAAGAGCTTAACGCAAACTCTAAAATAGTTCATTAGCATATTTTTTAAATGAAAGCATAAATAAAATTTTCACAGAAATATTGCAATTCTAGAATGGAATAAATCTATAGCATAAGTAACACTTTTTGCATAAAATTAACATCTGTGAACAAGTTTTAAAATTTACTGATAGCACTAGGAATGAACATATTTAATCATAAATTACAAACAGTGGGCTGTATAGCAAATTTAATGCATATTCATGGCTATCAAATTCACTGCCATTCACACAAAGTATATCAATTACAACAAATAGGTTTAAATTAATTTTAATCAAACGCATTCATTTTTTCTTTAAAAATACAATAAATAGAACAAATTAAGTTTATGGCTTTTCATCGACAGAACACTATTCTTAATGTTAATCCAAGAAATTGCAATTGTTTTTAATGAAGATTTAAAGGTTGGTCATCTTTAAAATTCTAGCAGAATAACTTAATATTCCTATTTCCATTCCAAACTTGAAAAAATCAGAAAAATTTCCTTTAGAAAATTAACCACTTAAATAACAGTAAAAGCCCAAAAATTAGTCTAAAATAAGACTTGTGAAATGTAAAAGGTCAGCATATTCTCATAATTTTTCCAACGAAATCACATTTATGTTTCCTTTAATCCAATAACAAAGAGTGGAATTAAATGAGACAAGAAATGTGTTTATCCTGAATTGGAACAGGATGAATTACATATATCTACATTATTAAGGCAAGTTAACAAAATAAGAGCCAATTATGATTGTGCTTAAACATCAAGGATGTTAATTCCTAGATACACCATATTTTGACCAGGATATCGAATTATAAATTCGTTAGTTCTAGTTTTGCTCCATTTGCCAACACCCAGCTGGTGAGAACATACTTTTTCCTTTGACCATGAAAATATATTATTTTGATAGCTTTGTATGTAGCACATGTATGTATTTGATTAAACATGTGACATTAAAGAAATAATAATTCGAAAAATTTATTCCAATAATTTGCAAGATTAATCCATCTAATCGAACCAATAAGTTTGTCTTATCACTTTATATATTTTATTTAATAAATTAATTTGTTGATCTTAATTTCTATTATTGTTTATCATCAGCTGTAATAACGTAACTATTGCGATTTTGACGTACTTTGCAGATCGGTGTACACATTTAAATATGAAATACTTCGTAGACTCCAGGAAAACTTTTTACAGATGATGTGTTTCTTCCCTAACGAATCATCATCAGGTAAAAAACTTTTAATAACAAAATCAAAAGATAAAACCTGTATAATTCCATAAATAGGAATTATTGAAGTATTAACAGTTAATTATTAATTATTCTTGGAATTGTGCAAGTTTTTTCTTTTGACTTTGTCATTAAAAGTTTTTGGTATGAAATTCCACCAAGTTACGTTTAACAATATTAATTTAATCATCAGGTAAAACTGTAAATTATTGCCTGTTACGCTAGAACCCATTTCAACGTAGCTACCAGATGATCTATTAGGGTCGAAACCCTTCTAGACTGAAAATACATAGAGGGAACTTAAGTATATTTAATCGAACGCGGAACCAATTCGGGAATCCGGTTTCCAACCAGGCGAAAATAGCAGTTTCTCCGGTTTCGGGTTCCGGTTCTGTACCGGGTCGAAGCCCTGATTTTGCTCGAAGGGAATTTTTTCCCCCCGCGGGGAGAGTATGGGGGTGGGCGAGTGGCAGAAACAAAGGACTGGCTCGGAGCGTAACCCACATCCGAGCGAAGGTTAAGGATCGAAAACCCGAAAATTAATACGGTACGGATGATTGCGTGCGAGGAGAAGAGTGGACGTCTTTGAGGATGCGGTGAAGGGGCGGACAGGAAGGGGTTCGGAGGAAGGATGCGGGAAAGGCGGAGGGGCTTGGATTACTGACAGCGCCATACGCATCCTTCCATCGAAGTACTGATGCCGATATAGATGCGCCCTTTAAAAGAGCTTCATTCGCCTCGACTTGGAAGACGGGGTCCCGCTCATGTTTTGCTTAAATACGGGACCCTTTTATTTCGGAATAACCGAGACATATATTGAAATTTGGATTTGTTCAAAGCCTTTCGGGAGCATTTAAAAATTTAAACTACCAGCTGTCTGTGAGGTATACGGCCCGAGGGTCGGTTGGTACATCATCCCTTCCAACATTAAGAGCTAGTAGAAGGGGATGAGATTCGCCCTGGCTTTCCTAACCGAGACTGAATGCTATAAGCGGAACATGTCTGCATAAGTGAAGTACAATGACTCTAATAGAAATACATTTCTTAGCACTTCAAAAGTAGATGCCTTAATCAGTGAAATTGTTCAGCTTCACTCATACCTCAGTAACTTTTATGTCATCACAGTCATGTCCGGAATAGCTAAAAGTAATTGTAAAATACAATTTTCTCTATCTTCTATCCAAATACAAACAAAAATATTCCATTGATCATGACATGGTAACAGGAACTAATATCCAATTAACATTCCATAAATTATTAAATCTTTTCGTACCTTTGCAGTCAGGATCGGATCAAGGTATTTAGGCAAGGAAATGAAAAATCATACTAAACAATTTTTTTGCAATTCAGAATAATATTTCTGGGATTATTTTTGGTTCTGCATTACGTATGCGCTAATATTTCGATGTTCTCTCCTTTGATAGGGATTCATTATGATTCTTAGAAAATATTTTACACTTGTGTTTTTTTTTAAGTTTGAAATCAGGCACTGATATGAGAATGCTTAGGCGTGCGTGATATTTCAGTTAACATAAAAAAAGAGTTGGAGGCAACACTCAATGTGTTCATGCAAGTGCGCTGGTGCAAAAAATGAGATGTTATCTAAGCAAAATGGTAAGCGTCCATTCTTGCACGCTGGTGAAAGAAAACGGTTGTTTCGCGTTTTCCAAGTATTTTGAGAATCTGAAAACTTATGGCAAGTAGCATCATGGCGTACGATTCCGGAATGATATATCAATGTTATGAGTATTATTATGAGTCCTAGAATTATAGTATGATACAAACGCAAATCGTTAAAGCTAGAATTGAACAATTAAAATGTACAATTCTAGTGTATTTAGTGTAATTCTAAACATTTCCTTAGAAGTACTCAACTTTTTCGAACTCAACTAATATTGAGAGTTCTGCGCACGAGATATTAATATTTTATGAGAAAATCACCCAATCCGGATGTTCTTGGGGAAAACTCTTTCAAATTTCTGGAAAATACGGTTTCCATTTAACATTCCAATTTATTCACTCGTCAACTCTATTTAATTTTTGTTGCAATAGTTTTCCATGTGAAAGTTTCTTGAGTTACACTCATTGAGAATATTGACTAAACATTTTTAAGTAGGCTCCATTTTTACTTTATTTACATTCACGATAAATATAGGCAAAAACATAATACTTCCACCACCTCCTTCGAATTCGACTTTTCAACAAGCAACTTATTTAGTGTACATATTATTGTGTAGATCAATTTGAACTTCAAATAAGGTGTAAAAGTAACGCCATGTAGGCCATTCATATTACACTATTTATTTTTCACAACTATATGGCAAAACACTCCAAACATAGCACTTCACTACTTTTTCTTTGTTCTAAATGCATCTTTCCTAGAAATATATTCATCTTCCTCATTCCCTTTGCCATTGCTATTCTAAATCTGATTTATATCCCACTTTTTCATTCGTCTATTATCTTACTACCAATATATGTGAACTCATTTACTTTTTCTATACAATCAACATTAATGCTAATATCTTCATTTCCTCCTATCCTCATTACTTTCTTTTTCTTACTATTAATTTTTATCCATACATTTCCATTGTTTTCACTAATTTTTGTATCAGATTTTATTATTTATTTTGTTATCTGGTAGTATAACCATGTCGTCAGCTTACGGTATACAATTGATTTTACTTCCTTTTTATGATATAATAAAAGCGAATAACTCTATTGGGTTCAAAAACCACTCAATTTAACACTTCGGAGAGTCACGTGCTCGCTACAAAAATCGTGCCACAAAGTCTAGGTCAGGAGTGGGGAACCCCTCTTTATCGGAAGGCCGCACCACAAGACTGCATAAGAAACCATGAGGACGCACCTGTGAGACGTCTAACTCAAATAATTCGACATCGAAACTGTGCGGAGAAAAACGGATCGAATCGCTGAATAAATCCAGGTAGAATTGTCGATTTAGTCTTCGCTCGACCAAATAAACGAGCGATGAGCGCATTTGTTAAAGTAATCAGAGCAGAGTTTTTCTCTATGTATCCGTCAAGCTTAGTCCAGACTATAAAAATTGTTTCTGGACATTAGTGAACACTGTTTCGCGAAAGGTTTATAAACCGTTCACGTTCAGTGAAGTTATTGCTGCACTTCTTTGGTGAACAACTACTTTTTATAGAAACTCTAGATGTTTTTTATAATCTTGGATGAACTTCGAATGAAGGATGCGGATTTACTTTTCGAACTCTGCAACTGTCACACCAGATGATTTTACTGTTCCTACAAAAAAAAAAAACACGTGCTCATCTTAAATTACGATGAAACTTCCTACCCCCCCCCTACCTAATATGCTCCCATTAAAAGTTAACTGGGCTAAGCGGAAATATTGAATTTGTATTTCAAAACGCGCAGGGTAAATACTTCCTAGTTGATATAGTTGTAACACATGAATTGTATTGAGCTATTAATGGAGGCGTTGTATCAAAGATACTCATATTTTACTTCAATTGCAAGAAAGATAAACATTCTCTCATCGATTCAATATCTTACGATAATCATTTTATTCTTAATATGGGTCGGATATAAATTGATTTTATAGTGGTGAAAATATTTTGAGCGCTGAAGTGTATTAACGAATTCTTCAAAGCGGTCATTGGCCGAATAAGGCTCAAATTTTGCCTATTAAATCACAGCTGATAAGAATATCCTCATATAACTTGTATAACTTCATTTGAAAAATAAAATTATAAAAAAATTAAAATATACATATTTATCGTAATGATTTGTTGCTGAATCATTCGGAAGGATTCAAAACATTATACTAGCACGACTTGGTAGTTTCGCACGCGCCTGCATCCAGCGAAGCGAAGACAATCAATCCGCCAACCAAATCCGCCTCGATACCTAGCCCCCGAATCTTCCGCGGTAACCGGTAACTTAACCGACATTCGGCCCGCGTAACACAATCCGCAAAACGGGAACCACGAGACGAATCGAAAGCGAAAAAAGAAAAACCGGAAGGTGGGAAAAGGGGAGTAGGGGGGGTTGCGGTCGAAAATCGTAAGTAGGAGGAAAGAAAGTGAAGAGGCATCGGGAAGTGGGCAAGAAGGAGGTAGGGCGAAAAAAGTGGGGTGAAAAAACCGAAAGAAAGAGGGAAAAACCGGGGGTGAAAAGAGGGATGGAGGGGGAGTTTTGGAATCGATAGCACGCGCAGTGTTGCCTTCTTCGACCACCCCCTCCCCACGGCCCGTGTCACTCTCACCGGCGTTGCCACATCAACTTCATTCAACCTCCCTGCATGAGATGGGAGGGTGACCCCCCCCGCCCTACTTTCTCACCCCTTCCCACAGTCAACAACACACACAAACAGAAGGGAATATCCCCTCCGACCCGAGGGCCACGCTTCCGAGAGGAGCGCGCGCAACACGACATAGCGTTAATAAAGTCGGCGTGATGTGGAATGGAGGGGATCGGGGGGGGGTCTTTTTATCGAGCGGGAGAGGGCATTATCGCTGGGCACATACCTCTTTCGGGGGGAGGGGTATTCCCTGGCACCGAGCGCAGGTTCTTTCGCAACGGCCACGGACGATCTGGCAACGCGGTGCCCCATTGAAATCCAGAAGACGTGAATGGGGTGGAGGGGAGGGGTAGGGGCCGCCGGCACAGCACAGTTAAAATGAATGGAAGAAAAGGTGCAAGATACCACTGCGGGGAAGGGGGATGGGTCGGCGGAAGCTGGCGAAATGGAACCGAAGGTCGCCTTGATAAGGAGTTGGGAAACGGTTCTAGTTCGCTCTAGTCCAAGAGGAAAAGTGTGCACGCGGTGAGGATGGGCAGGAAGAAAAACTCGGCATGAACCACTCTTCCTTCGACGCCCACTGATCTGCTTGCTTCCGCTCAGTGGATCTAGGCGACCATTACGGTTGGCTAAGTTTTCCTAACTGTAGTTCATGGACCTCTTCGCAGGTCTCCAGTTGTGGTGGTGTTGGGTGCACCCCAGAGTGCAACAGATCGGGGGTTCAAAGCCTGCTGTAGGCTTTTAGCAAAAATTTTAGCGATTATGGGAAAATTCAATTCTTCTTCAGGTCCCTTCTCCTCTAAGAAAGTTAGAAATCTTATGGACAACTTCTGTTTTTATATATTTTGATCTAAATAGAACTATGGCACGCGTGAGAATATTTTGGTACGCATAACTCTCATAACACCATTTATATGTACTTCACTTAAAAAATGAAGCTCCGCAGTAAATAAATGTGGATTCGGGTAATTAATAACGATGATTAACGATTATTTAAGCCAATTAGAAGATCTATATAGTATTGTAGACATTATAAAGTGTAAATCTTCGTCTCCCTCTATGTTTTCGCACCGCATTGGAACGCAAGCCCTTTACATTCATAAAATTAGTATTCATATATAATTCATAAATAAAAAAAGTTCGCTTACCTTGGTCTATGAAATTACAGATATACCAATTTTTCATATTTTCCATACAAAAAGTCCTTCTTCCTTGACTTCATCTTCCTTGTTTTTATAGCATTTAAAATTTCTCTATCTTTCGTCATCCTTCTCATTATCTCAATGTTTGTTACTCTATCTGACCAATTTATTCTAAGAATTGTTCTACTTGTCCATTACTTCAAGGACAGTTTTCTCCAGCGCCCGCGATTCACAGATACAGAAAATATAGGGCTTCTTAAAATTCTAATTTTTGTGTCCGTGCCTTTAAGTCATTACTGCAGGAAATAAAATTTGCTGTATTAAAATTTTAATCGTATAAGGTTGGAAAGCACTGGCCGCAAGGATGCACTCCTAAAATATCGACACCATGTCTAACCGATAATCTGTGTTTAAGTGCTAATTACTACTGTACCTTTAATCACAAATCTATTCGAAACCAGTTAAATACTGCTTCTGACGAGCAGGATCTATAAATTTTCTTTATACGTAAATTTAGAGCAAAACTATTTGTTAACCTCCGAATTAAATCTCAGACGTATGAATGCATAATTTGTCATTGAATTTAATTTGGACTAAATTTTATACTGATTAAAATTTTTGAAAATAGTTTATATACTTGAGCATCTGCGATTTAGTTCAATTTTTTGAGTTGGCATTAGTGCCATACTTCTGGAGCTATTAATAAGGCCCAGTGGAGTATTTTTCCAAAATATACGAGAAACGCATGAATGAAACATATAAAATAACTGTTAGTTTCATAGAATCATAACATTTCACACGATTTAATTGATTAAATTAAATTTATATAGAAGTAGCCAAAAAATGTCGGTAAATTTTTACTGCCACATGCGCCACGACATACACGTATATGTACTTCAGGCAAAGTATGAAGAAATTCATCATCAATAAATTTAATTTATCTGAGACGAAATACACATTAAATAAATGCGTAATTTATATAATATGTTTTAATAATGTATAAGCATATATTTCCTCGAATCTACCCATTATCTTTTGAAATTAATAGCAGACTAACGAAAGAATGCTTAGTATGACATACACATTTCTTCTCGCATTCCCATTAATAAAGAAAGGATAAATAATACGTCGGAATTATGCACCGAGCAGTGTGATCCAGTTCGATAAGGCTCGTAAACTGATTCTTATCTGTCCCATCCGTATGCCGCATGTGTTGATAGGGGCACCCGGCAATAACCTTGCGAGATGACATAGGAGCTTTAAGCTTAGTTAGGCATAAAAACTAACATCAGCGGAGATATGGCCGTTTGAAGGGCAAGTCCTCTAGGAAACTTCATCGGCATGACGGAGACAGACGGCTTGGCGCCCTGCTAGGAAAAAGCGTGCTGCATCGCCACCCACGTAAACAGCTATTGCGGCTTCTACTGCGCTATGGACGGCGATTTATCACAAATGCAAAGGAACAAAATAAAATGTAATTCCTAATTTGAAAAAGAATGGTTCGAGACTTAATCCAGGCGTAAGTAAAACATTCGTGAATAAAACGATGAGAAGGAACAATTGTATTGATATTTTAAATGACTCACTCAATTCTTTGAAGTATAAACTGAATTCTACTATATCTTAATAATGATTTTTGTCTATGTCCATTTCTCATATCATCATTTCAATTCTTTCATATTCAGTATTACTTATCTATGTTATATCACATGTTATTGGGTTGAAAAACCTGTTTGTGATAAATAAATTATTATTCCCCCTTTAGAAAAAATACTAGCTAAAATATTGAACCTTGAGACCGGTTTGGATCTTAACCCTTCCGCAAATTACCCAAGGAAGCCTTAGGAGGTAATGAGGCTTACTACATAAGATGAGGAGTGAGGTATTCGATTACTTTCTTCTAAGGGCCAGGTGCTAACAAGTGGTAAAAGTCATCGTTTTAATCGAATGCTGTAAGCTGGAAGATTTAGTGCTTTGAAAGATGTGAATAATACTTTTAACTACGAGATTTCAATTAATGAGATTTTTTTTTGTTTTCATTAAGTTAGCAAAATTTTTTTCCAAGGATGTTTTTATATACGACTACAATTTTAAAGTTTTGACAGATTTTCTTTGTTATATCATAATTTTTACACCTAAATTATCGTTAATACTACTTGCATCAACTGTATATTTTTGTATTATTTCTCTACCTTCATTTGCGAAACTACTTATTAGACAACTAATTTATCTTCTGTATTTTTAGTTTATTTTTGTTGTTATGGCTACATGAAAGTTTCCCAGAGATGCTTAATTTACTAGAGAATAGAAGAAAGTGAATTATTATTTCAAATTTGTCTCGGAATGATGGCTTTGATTATATGAAGGCTAAGGATGTGCCAGTGATTTTTAGAAAAGAAAATCACTTTGGGCTCTACTTCTTGAAAATTAAGAATATGCGCGTTACTTCGATGAAACGATGAAGTGACATTTTGGCCTAAAACGTAACACTATAAACTGTGAAATGTAGTTTTTGTGATTGAATGATATAAGTGGAGTACTATTAATTAGGTCTTGTTGCGGTGTTCGAATTCAGTCAGTAGATGTATGTTATTTTTGGAATATTTGTTTGATTTAAGCTGTTGATAGACAATCGTTAGGGCTGCCACCAGAAGAAATTCTAGCAGCCTAAATAATAATAAACAAATGAATACTAAAAGTTCAAGTGGAATACTGCCGAAGCTTATTTTATTTCCACCCTGGATACGTATCTTCAAAATACGAATTCCTCAAGCCCTCCATCAAGAGGGCTTCCGAATACTATACCGCTCGACTCCAGTTAAGGGGGCAACCGAAAGGGAAGTGTAATTTGGAACCTCAATCCTTCGTGTCAACAGTTCATGAGGTCTGAACTTCAAGCGTCTTCGTCTGCTCGCGTGACTTGCTTCAAGTCACGACCGCTCTCTTTTATCCTCTCTCCCCCTCTCTCTGTCGCGCCCCCGACAGTGAGAGTTGCGACTGACTGAAGGAATCGATCCTTTTTCACAGTTTGTTGCTCGCCAACGAAAGAAATGGAACTTCCATTTCACGAATGTCTACCGAAAGCAGGACGCGGAGAGATTGGGCTTTCGACACTTTGCAGACATGCATATAAGCGTGGATTAACGTACCGTGGATATCCTTAAACATTCGTACTTATTAAAAAAACTATGTGAACAACTTACACGGAAGGTTGGCACAAAAGAGATAAAATAATGATTGCGGGACGGGGATGAAGATGTTAGGGATATGATGGTTATTTTAAAAATTTGATAAGAATATTTAAAGGTACGAGGAAGTAAAATGCATTAAATGAGGTACCGAACGTTTTACCAGAAACAAGATTTTTTGTAATGCAAATGATGGAAAATCCCGTTTACAGAAGTGAGAAGGACGTGGCACGGTAGTTCAGTGGTTACTTGCCCGGAAAGTGGGAGACCTTGGTTCGAGTCCCAGCCAAGTCACTATATTTCACCTCTATAACACTAAGATTTTTGTAGTTTGTAATACGATGAGGGGAAGATATTCTTAAAATTCTTGCCTGCGAAAGTGATACAATAAAGGAGCGATACTTCAATATGAAAGGAAAGTTTATTCCATATGAAAATGATAGTTATTTTAAAAATTTGCTAGGAATGTTTAAACCTACAAACGCGAAAAATATTAAATCTGGCAGCTAACATTTTTCAGTAATAAGATTCTTGTAGTTTGGAATCAGTAGGGGATCGATATTCTCAAAATTCTTCCAATGGAAGAATGTTCTTGGTTTTCGAAGTATACAAACTTATCAAAGTGAATTGACGAATCCATGAAAACAACCTTGAATACTAACTAATACTTGACTCTAACACACATACCTGCGCGGTACTACTTAAGAACCTATTTTTGATTCAACTATTTATTGATGGAATGAATTACCTTGGTACACTCCGACAGAATTAATGGAAGAGAAATGGCAACATCATCAGGCCTACGTACGAAGGAGTATGAAAAAAATCTTTTCGATTATTATGGCTTTCCATGAAGTAACACCTTCGCATATTGAGTTTATTTTTAAATGATTAAGAAATTTTGTAAATAAAAATAATAAATCATAGTGGACTGCAGGAAGAACCCTACTGAGCCATATGCTACGCTGCCTTGCTGCACGGCAAAATATGAGGGATGAATGGATTTGATTTTAAGGAATATATACATCTTATCGTAACAATTTAACGAAACGATAGTCCTAATCTTGTGGTCTATCGAACAAATCAGCCGTATCTTAGGACTTAAACCTTTACGAAGGGATTCAAATACGATTTTCCACCCACGTCCTATATCTGTAATGGAGAGATGGCCTGATTCGGTTCGAAATATTTAATTTCTTTAATACGAAGTCACGAATTTGCCAAATCCGGATGGTAATATTATCAACCAAAATGTTAACATACATACTGTGTAAGAAAAACAAAATAAACCTACGCACAAAAAGTGTTAAATGAAAGTGTCAAACAATATCATAATATTTTTTATACTTCATACCAAACTAAACTTTGTCTTATTGTAAAAACATAAAGAATGTAATAAAAGTCACACTAATGTTATACGAAAAAAGTTGATGTAGCCCACCAATTACTATGCCAACAACCGCAAGCAATTTTTCTTGTATTTCATGCTTTTAAGGCGAATCTTAAATCCTTTGTCAACGACTCCAACTTCAATGCGCAAAAGCAGTTAAACAGATATCTCAGTCGGATGGAGTCAGACTATAATTATTGTTCTCTAAACAATAGTCTGCAATTTACCGATAACGTATTTCAACTATCAGGGACATCTCAACCACCATCCAATGACTGACTATACAGGAAGGAGATTTCAAAATTGGAGGCGCATGGCTCGAAGATGCAACCGAGGTCCCGTACGAAAACATCATTGAAAAATGAAGATAAATATTGCAGAAAAACCCCTTTCCTTATAAGTAACATTACAAATGCATCCCATTATAAGCAATGGATTTTTCACTAGTACAAGTTAGGATTCATTAGGTAACACGTCCAAGCTTGTTCAGACATGATCAGGCACGTAACCACGGGGGGTTGGCTGACGGACTAAAGATTCTACCAATACATTCTTGCGAATCTGATTCTTGAAGGTTTATGGAAACCATTCAAATATTACAGTTTAAGACTATTGTACTTAATGGATTATAATAAAGTGCGCTTAAAAACATTGAGTATAACATAAACAAAATTGTCGTTCTGAATTGGGTTTCTCTTTCCATGTCGCTGAGTTGGCTGGATTCTCTCATTCCCTCCCCTTTGGATGTTTTAGTGCAACGAGGGTTTGCACTTCTGTTTAATGCAGAGAAGATACTTCAACTTACCTAAGAATTTCTGTTTTCGTTAATTTCAAAATTAATAAAATAACATGCAAACAAAGATGAACGAGATATTTACTGGCTCTATTTAATTGAAATATATTTAAATGGTTTTGCACTATAAGATATAGTTGATAATCGTTGACAAAAGCTTTAAACCACCACCATCAATATTAAGGTTATTGCTAGTCAAATCGCAAGCCAAACTTTTATTTATTTTTGTATTTATTAGTAAATGATATTAAAATCTTCGTTGATAGACGAGTAAAACATAATTTTTTACCGAATCATTCCGCGAACTTCTTTTGCATTTTGATCCTACGTGCGCTAATGATTGCATAAGTATTTATAAGTACGTTTTCGCATATATATTTTTACCGTTCTTGCGGAATTTTATTAAGGCCTTCCTGCACAATTCAAACGCAATACCACAGATAAGGTTTATTCTTTCGGAGTCTTGGTGAGATACTTCCCCGGACATCGCATCTCCGCAGCAGGGATGGACGCAGTTTCGCGAATTCCATATTGCGTTATGGGTTGGCAGCATTGCGAGGCGGGAAGGGACGGATGGGTCAAGAGCCCAGACGAGGTTTTATGACATAATTGAAGTGGAAATGGTAGGAATCGGGAGGAAAAGAAGCCCCTTGTAGCGATTGGACGGGATGAAGGCATTCGCTCCGACAAGTACAGCGGATGCGTGATATCGCTGACAGGTGCGTACAGCGGTCAGGTGCGGATTCAGAGTTGAAAATTACCAGAAAATAAGAGGTGCAAAACGAACAGGGCCGGATTCGGGCGGTGAGCGAGAGAGGCAGTCTTCACAGGACGTGAACAAGAGGAGTCAGTACAGTTGTGTCTATAAGGTCTTTATTAAGGCAAGATTGAGACTGAAAAGTCTCTTCTTTTACCTAACCAGTCATCAATGATACTAATAAGTTGCATAAATAACGCATAGATGAATATAAATAGAAAAAATACATTAGGAGTAGATGTAAATAAAACCTAAATAAAAGTTATGATATTCTATTGGTAATGTATGGCTATCAAAGCCTTAAGGAAAGAAGAACGAAAAACGATTTATTGTACTTATTTGACCAAGTAAATACTGGAGAAAATGCTAACCTAATGAGTAAAATTAGTTGTTTTGTACCAACATTTAATATAAGACCAAAAGGGCATTTTGTTTAAAAATAAAAAAATGAACAATTTTGCTGCCAACATTATATGGATTGTTCCAAAACTTTAACATGTATCACCATGCACTCGATTTATTTCAAAAGAGAAGCCTATTTTATTCGCAGATAAAACAAAATTGTTTTATAAATAATGTTCTAAAACTTCTGTTTTATAAATAAGTATGTATTATAATTGATTATATATAATATGTACAAATGTTAACCAAGTAATTTTTTGTTGGGCGAAATTAAAACAATTAATAAATAGGGCAATATCTTAGGGAAAAAATATCTAATGAATTAATGGAGACCTGCCTCAAGTAAACCAGACAGTACTGTTCGTGGTTATAATGGCTCATCGAATTAAATCTCCCAGCAATATCAGCTATTTTTAAGGAAAGATAACATGCAAACCTCTACGTAATGAAAAATACGTATCAGGGCAGTACAAATGATTTTGCAAAAATAATTAATATGCGTGTAATATCAGTAAAATCGTTTTCCCTAGCCTTGTCCCAGAATAAAAAGAAAAAGGATGTTTCAGTATTATTTGGGGTGAGACTTAACGTCCTCATTGGTATTATTCGACATACTTTTATACTTTCTGTAATCTACTTTCGGTTTTTGGCACAGGGCAGAGAAAAATATACTTTTCATCTACTTTAGTCACACTTCTGTTGTTATGACACAAAGAATACAGAGGTATGAATACACTGAATAGATAGATGATAGCAGAAGAAGTACTTAGTCTGAATTTCGCCCTAATGAAATATACTTTATTACTATTATTATAGATTATTATTATTGATTTAGGTTTGTAATTATTAATCCTTAGAAAAGTGCTACTCGTAGATTAATTGTTTTCTACTTACGTGAACATAGTTCCGCTAGTAGCATTCTGGCTTGGTAAGGAAATCAAGGTCAAACTACCTCACTCCTCATCTTGCCAACTAAGCCTCATTCCCTCCATTAGATATTTTGATAAGAAATATTGTAGGGGATGAGTTTCCAACCTACCTCGAGGTGAATACTTCAAAGACACGCTCAACTTTACACGAATACGATAAAATTATTACTTAAATCAGCACAAATTTATCAATGAATAAGACAAAAGTAACAAGCGAAAAATATACATGAGAGGAGAGAAAAAGTCGAAAATTGATACTGCGAGTTTGCTAATGCTATGAAACATTAATTTGAGAATGTTCAGATGTGATTTCGAAAAGTGGAAGAATTGGCAGAAAGAGGAAAGGTAACAGCTATTGATGTCACAGAGTGGTCCCACAATTTTAATAGAAGAAATGCTTCATAAACACCTGCAGCTTACAGAGAATCTCTCCACATCTTCACAGCTCACAACATTTCCAGCGTTCCGAGCCACACTACAAAAGACTCGGATTCCTCGGAATGAGGGGCGAAAATACACCGATTAAAAGAGGACTAGGATGGAAAAATTAAGCATTTTTAAAAAGGCCCTAGCGACCCCGGCCAAATGGCTGCCATCCAAAAATTGGGGGAAGCCCATTCGACAGGGATCGGGTGATTGACGCCAGCCACACATGGAGAAGGCGACCATCTCTTGCTGATATGAGGCATCTCTAAGACAATTTCTCCAACGGAGTGACAAGAATTCCCTACAATCAGATTTTGATGAATGGAATATTTTAAATTTTTCTCAATGTATAGGATCGAAAAAATTGTATTTTTCATTACTTGCCTCCGTTTTGTTCGTGGCCTTGTTAATATGAATTCTACTAAGGTATGAGGGATGCTGAATAGATTCCAGTCACTTCTTACCGAATGCTACAAAAAAGTTTTATTCTACTGGGCATTACGTATCTCTTACGTGAACGTTATCCAAACAATATGGCTAACTATGACTCAGAGAGATTAGTTATCATGGTCTATCTTAATCCTCGCCTTAACTAGAAATCCTAATTCCATAATAAAACCTCTAGTTAATGATCGAGGGGTCGAAGTTCATCTCAACTTCTAGGTCATTCTGTCAAAGCAAATTATATCGGATGGGAATTGGAAGATATGTATTTGATAGCTATGATCATATTAGCGTATGCTAAGCAAGCGAAATGTATGGAAAAATATGATATTATGCTATTCCATCACATTACTCTACTTTTAATCGATAAGCTTATTAATTAAGGTAAATGATAAAAAACATACGATGCAGTGACAAATGCCAACCGGGTAGTGTTACTGCCTCTACCTCAGAGCACAACCGTCAGTAAATAGGAGAATTTTGAAAAATTGGGGGCCTTTTCTACGAACTTTAAAAATGTATAATTTTAAATATATTGTACGCAACAACCTTCTGCTAAATTGAATTTCAATTGGTTTAATTTTAATTAAGCTAAATAGATATATTAAAAATGCTAAATTACATTTTGATAATCAAAGCATACACTTGACATCAACAATACAACATTAGAAATTTATACATTGCAAAAAAAAAAACGATTCTTGCGACTAATGAGAAACTTTAAGCGGCAATAATCGTTACCGAGATTGATTACATATAAATAGAAATAAAGGAAATAAAAATTGATGATCAAATGTAAAACAGGTATATCTTTCAGAAATAGTAATTGACGCAATTGATATTAAAAATTGAGAAATGAATAAATCAGCGACTTAACTAGCAATAACTGTCATTTCATTGATGCAGGATGAAGCAGCAACAGACACTGAATCATAAATAAATCAGAAATCCTACGATAGCACCACTTTAACATAAATCCTCCAAACTCATTCCTGAAACTAAACGCGAACGAATGCTATTCATTGTCTTGAAAAATAAACCAATCCTTAAAAGACTCACGTAAGGAAGACAGCTAATTGGGAGCAATGCGCTTAGTTAATTAGGCTATAAAATAAACGATGTTCAATCAGGAAATACGATTCTAAGAATTGCCTACTTTTGAGGCGAAGTTCTGCTGTCTCCCTTTCTTCGCTCGCTTCCTGCTTTCTCAGCCGAGGAAACCTAACACCAGCCATCCACTGCACCATTTTGACCAATTTAATCCACTTTCGGAGGAAAACATTCAAGCACTTAAGAGATTTTTAAAGACCATGGGAAACTTTGTTTCAAATTATCCTTTCTGAGGAAAAACCAAGCAGTAGGGGAATGCATGGCCTTAATACTGTAACTCCTCTGCATTTTTTTAACGAACGCTTTTTCAGAAAGCTGTTAATTAGAATATATACATATTTTTGACACACGAATGACTGATTAGCGGGCAGTTGAGGTTTCTCGCATCGAATTACCAATACTATCAATTATGTATAGATGCTTCTCCGGATTCATTCATATATATAGGGATATAGGTATATAGGTAGGATACTAATTCACAGGCTAAACCACAAGCGTCATAGATTTGAAATTTTTACGACGTATTGGCCATAACGTGCAACCGGCAGAAATATTGTGTATCTGAACCTCAGTGTCATGGGTTCGATTCCAGAGGGCCCCTAAGTCCCGTTTTTTCCATTTAAATGCTTAGCTTTGATTTTCGGGAATTAAAAAAAAATACTTCCCGGATAGATATAAAATCAAAACTCAAGGAGCCTATATATATATGGCCATGATCTATCGAAAACATTAATGACTTTTACAGAAATCATCCCGGGTTCATTGCTAGGACGATGCAAAAATCTGCCCTTTAAAATACATTGAGGTAGTTTTTCATTATTTTTTTTGATGCACTTATTGAAATGATAGGAAGTTCGAGCTACGCTAGAAGATGTAAAAGAAGAATTGGTTTCAGAAAAAAATGTAGATATGACCGTACTATTCCTGAGTTCGATGCCAGAGCACATTAACATTTCTCTCATAAGGAATATAAGGGAAAAGTAGGACGTCGTTTGAGGCAGTTGCAGCCAATATTTCTGTTTGAATTATCACACTTAGTTAGAGATGGTGATCTTCCATTGTGTTGCATAGGAAATATCACTAGAAAGACCCGGGTTCGATGCCGGGCGGTAAATATATCTCGCTTTTAAAATACATTGGGGAAGTTTTTCATTATTTTTTATGCACTTATCGAAAGGATAGGAATATTATGCTCTGCTAGAAGATGTATCTCTATAGTATATGATGCCGACAAGAAATTGGTGTTGTCGATCTGCTTGCAGTATGCAAGCTACATTTTACTCGTAACAAACATGCATGTTGGAATGTTTAATAATGATCTAACAAATCAAAATAGTACGTAATGATATTATTGCTCAGTTTATTTCAAGTAGGATCTTAATTGGATATAATTAGAATCATAAAATACATCAGAATCAATTAAAATTAATTATAATGGATATCCTTTTGAATCGACATATTTGGATCGGATCCTGCTATTTACATTTACAAATTTAATATAATTTTATAAGTTTATATTTCTAATTAAAAAGTTATTTCTCTATGTGCTTGCATTGTTTTTTTTTTCACCATCCTCCTCGTGAGCTTGCCCTCAACATGATTTTCTTTCCTCTAGCAACCTTCAGCAGTGGAGTTTTTCCCCCATAAATCACTTCTTTCGTCATGTATTATTTTTCTTTATTTTTATTATTTTTATGAATATCTTATTGCGAGTACTTACGTATGCATAACATACGAGGTTGGGTGGAAGAGAGTGCTACTTGGACTTAACGTAGCCTAATAAAGGGTCAAAAAATAAAGTAAAAAAAAGTAGTCATATTCCTACGTCCTGTTGGTATCACATCCCCTCTAACATCAGCTACCAAGAGTTAGTAGTAAGGGAATGAGGCTTGCTAGGCAGGATGAGGAGTGAGGAATTTTGCCCTTGCTTTCCTCACCAATACCGAATATAATCTCATATCCCCTGAACACTCGAGTATACGCTGACTCGTATATAAGCTGGGGCACCTATTTTATCATATAAACTGAGAAAAGTAATCGACTCGAGTATACGCCTATGGAGGGAAATGCAGCAGCTACAGGTAAATTTCCAAATAAAAATATATACCAATACGATTACAGCAATTAGTAAATTTGTAGATTAAAGCAATCAGTAAAAGAAAATGGAAATTGTTAGCATTGAGCAAGTGAGGAATTTACACGCATTTTTCGGTTATGGCTGACTTTTTCAACTGGAGAACAGGTAAATGGGACCCACACTCGAGTATAAGCCGAGGGGGTCTTTCTCAGTATAAAAATGTACTGAAAAACCTTGCTTATAAACGAATATATACGGTAATTTGCATCTATCTGATGATCTATGAGTGTCGAAACCAGTCCACACTGTAAATCCGCAGAGGAAACTATAAATTATACATAGTTTACCGCAGAACGAATGACGGAATCCGGTTTCAAATCTGGCGAAAATAGCGGTTTTGGTTAACGGTTCGGTACCGAATTGAAAATTTGTAGAGGAAACTGTGCTAAAAGAGAATTAAAAAATGTGCTAAAAAACTCGGCTCATGCAGGAGTATATAGGGAAGTAGTTGATAAGTTAGTGTCTACTTATACCTAAAGAAAGAAAAGTTGGGACACGACTGTTAAGGAATAAGAGGTTTAAAATCTCCAATAGCCGTTTTTGTAGGCGTTATTCTTCTCATTCCCCGGTATTCAGAGAAAACAAGAATGGACACCGCACTTTTTGAGAGCACTAAATACATATTTCGAAAGCGATGCATTCTTCTTCAAGAGTTATATGCAAATTTTTGCATTTTTTTAAACTTATAATTAGTAGTTAGAATATTGTTTCAAAATCGTACATGTATACTTTAAGTGTAAAGTTGTAGTTGAGAATTTTATATAATTTTATTCACTATATTATTGTATTGTTGACACGTATTGTAGTTCCGTTATAACTGTAATTGATGTGTAGAATGAATTCGATATTTAATTGTTGCTACCGGACGATTAGCTCAATCGTAACATATTTAAAAAATAATAATACACGGTGTACATTAAGATGAATTTCGTGAATAGAATGGTCTTGGGGTATTTTTAACTCCATTAGGACAGACATATTCTTACGAAGCAGCTAATGAACCGAGGAGTGTCGTGTTCACTCGACCATCACATTTTGGAAAGTGTATAATAACCTGTGGAGGCTGAGGAGTGACACGAGATCGAATGCCAAATGTCGCCTCCCGGTGCGCTAGACTTGTCCATTTCTGGAAAGTAAATTCCCCATACGTCTGACGGCGATTAACGCCCCGCTGATGGAGTGTCTATAGATGGAACTATTTCCCTAGGGGTCGCAGTAATCAGAATGGAAACTAGTATGGCGGCAGCTGATGGGAAGATGCTGGATATACGATCAGATTGATGGGAACAGATTCTAATTATAGCCCTGGATGGCAGAACCGCCCGCAAGGCTCGCTATGTTTAAAACCTTTCGATGTTTCTGGCCGAGCACTGTAACAATTCTGAGACGAAACATCAGTTTAATATCGGAGTATTTTAACGAAATTCTCCGAGGATAAAATTCATGGGAGGAGGCCGTAACTTCGTAGAATTACGACAAAAAATACATATAGTACAATACAATATTTAAACAAAACAAGATTGGCCCCCGGGGCTTCCTGGGGGGAACAAGTTTTACCAAAAAGTTAACCAGTTCTACCACGCATAAAATACCCTAATGGGGCAATAATGCGTTTTAAAAATGAGTCATCCCTCAATAAAAACAATCCAAATATAAACAATTGACAGTCGAAACTAGTCGGCAACGAAACTTTATGCGGATCACTAAAAGTTATTTGTATTGTTTTTAAAACTTCATTTTATTTAACAATTAGAATTACGCATACCTCCATTTCAGCATCTACTTGTTTGATTTTGTTTAACCCTCATATGGATTTACAAATTTAGTTACGTCGTTGGATTTTCGGCGCCGCAGAGGCGCTGCAGTATTTTTTGTCCTTATCTTCTAAATTTGGCTCTTCTTAGCAAGTTTTTTTATTGATAATGCTACTAACTTCTATATTCTTTATTTTTAACCATGTTTTGTTCGATTGAACCCATTATTACAGAAGCTATAAATAAAAACCTTTAACACTGCATTCTTTTCTGTTTGCTGTCAAATAATGACAGAGGCCATAGAAATAACACCCTTAGGTTAGCCACGAATTTCTAAAATCTATTATTGTATTTAGATGAAGTTTTTTAAAAGAACATTGTAAAAAAGAAAAATTTATGATACTTGGATAAAAGATGAAAGAAATTTGGCATTGCAAACTTGGCCCCATGTTAAACAATTTTAAATGATTTAGAAAGCTTCATCGTTTAAATATTATGATTATAAATATAATATACCATTTCATGCGTAAAATAAGAACTATTAAATAAGTATTGACAGACCTACATAGTGACGAGAAAACTCGCGTAGCCGCAGCGGCGCCGTAAATCCAACGACGTAACTTTTTCCATTAGTGGCCAATAAAATAAAAACTATACGCACTATGCGGGCAAAATTAAAATTGTAGACTAAGAATGCAGAAAAAATAGACTACTGAAAGTTTCAGCAAGATCCATGGGAATGGGCAGTATTAAAAGCATTTTAAAAACCACGAGCGCCGCAAAGGCGCAGAGAATCCATATGAGGGTTAAATATAAATCAAAATTTCAATCATAATTCAATTATACATAAATGAAGGTCACTCCACTGACCACAGGTAAGCAAATTTTGATTTTTGTGGATGCAACTCATTTTCGTTTGTGCAATTTAAGTTATTTATTACGTTTAGATCAATTTAATAAATACCTTGGTGGTTAGGTTTGATTTAATTAGAAGAGAAGTAAATATAGCAGTTATTATAAATATCCATCTTTAAACATGAGGTATGCGAAATATTAGAGATACCTACAATAAAAAATCCTTATAATTATTATTATTAAGGTTTTTATTAAAGGCGAGATTGAGACTGAAAAGCCTCTTCTTCCATCTAACATTTCGTCAATGGTATTATATACATAAAAATGTGTGTATATGTGAATAGAAATAGAGAGGAAACCTTTAGAAGGAGTGGAAATAAAATAACCTAAGGTAATATCTTAGGAAAAAATATCCACAGCAGAAAACACACCCATAATAATAATAATAATAATAATAAGTCGTCTTTATTTGGGCGAGATTGAGACTTAAAAGTCTCTTCTTCCATCTAACCCATCGTCATTAAGTATAAAATAAGAAGTAGAAAAATTTAGAAGAATTGTGGAGGTAAAAAACCTAAGAGATTCTTAGGGAAAAAAAAATCCACTGCAGGAAAACACCCACAAGGAAGGGGGGTGTGAAAAACCTGCGCAAACCTACCAATAGTAATAGCAGAAAGATTAGAAAAGAGAAAAACATTCAAAAATAAATAAATACACTACCAATAAGTACTTACATGCGATACATAAATCAGTTCACATTTAAAAAGAGATAGCAATATACAAAGTAACATAAAAAAACTAAATAGAAAAAGAAAAAAAACGTACATTATCAGAGAAAAAAAATAAAATAAAACAATATTACTATAAAAAAACAGTATCAAAATAATGCACACAGTATGTATGCACTAGTCAAAATTTTATATAACATAGATATTTAGGTAATAAGTAAGAAAAAAAAAAAAAACGAGAGAGAAAAAAAAAAAAAAGAAACAGATGAGAATTATTAGGTATATAGACAGAATAATTACGTACTAAGACAAAGAAAGCATCTAATGCGTTGAGAGGAAGAGCAGGAGCAACATCAGTTGAGTGTGTATGGGATAGAGGAGATTTCTTTTCATTGCTGATTGCATTGCTGCATTTCGTGTCAGAGCATTTATAGGAAACATTTAAGCAAGGATAGAGGAGTAACATAAGGTGATTCAGTGAATGCATATTGAAGGAAAGGAGTAGTGTGGCTTTTTAATTCGGAAGTCTATCTAGCTGAAGGTAATCAAGGCATTTTCTCTTGAAAGAATGAGAGGACACAGAGAGCTTGATATTAGCCGGAAGAGAATTCCATAGCTTGCTTGCAGTTACGATATAAGAGTTGTGGAATGTTTCAGTTCGGTGGTGAGGGATAAGTAGATTTTTGCATCCTCGTGTGTTACGGTTATGTACTGAATCTAAACTTACAAATTCGTTTGCGATGTATTCGGGAGTATGTGTGTGTAGAATGTTGTAGAATGAACAAAGAATGTGTAGCTTTCTACGAGAATCTAACTTTAACAAGCCTAATTTATGGTATGATTCCGATATATGGTCGTACTTTCTTAAATTAAAAATAAATCTCACAGCTGCATTCTGAGCTCGCTGTAGCTTAAGAGTTAGTTCACCGGACAAGTCTTGGTAGATAATGTCTCCGTAATCAAAGTGAGGCATAATTAGGGACTTCACAAGCTGTGCTTTCAGAGAGGAAGGGAGAAAATATCCTAAGCGCCTGAGATTTTGAAGGGACATATATACTTTCTTACAAATATTTGTTACTTGCTGCGACCATTGCAGATTTTCATTTATGAAAAGGCCAAGATTATTTACTGAATTACTCAACGGGATTTGAAATCCGTTTAAGGTGGGCTTGGGAATCATATCGATATTTAAATTCTTTAAAAGTTTAGGATTGCCAATGATAATGGCTTGCGATTTAGTTGGGTTAACGGCAATGAAATTATTTCTGCTCCATTCGTCTATTAAAGCTAGATCTTGGTTTAACAAATTCATTGACTGAGGAAGATCTGTTGAACTGGAGTCTAGATAGATCTGTAAATCATCGGCATATAAATGATACTTGCTGTATCTGATGACTTGCGGACAATCATTGATATAAAGAGAGAATAGCAAAGGACCTAGTATAGAACCTTGAGGTAGACCACGATCAATCTGTAACCATGAGGAAGAGGAATCTTGAGATATAACTTTTTGTTGTCGCTCGTAAAGGTAGGATGAAAACCAGTCGGTAGATAATGTAGAGAAGCCAATATCACGCAGTTTTGCGATCATAATATCCACATCAATTGAGTCAAAGGCTTTACTAAAATCAAGAAGAATTAGAGAAGTTAATTTTGTATTGTCAATGGCTCTTCTAATATCATCAGTGACTTTCACTAAAGCCGTAGAGGTACTGTGACCTTTGCGGAAGCCCGATTGAAAGGTGTTAAGAATTGAATTTTGCTTAAGAAATTCGGTTACCTGGCCATGTACTAGTTTCTCTAAGACTTTGCTTAATACAGGAAGGAAGCTGATTGGACGGTAATCGATTTTGTTTAATTTGGAATGTTTAGGTATCGGTCGAACTAGCGCGCACTTCCATGATTTTGGGAACTTTCCTTGAAGGAGTGAATGATTGAAGATATTGGTTAATGTTGGTAGAATTAGAGAGCAAATTTTATTAATGAAAGTGATTGAAATTTCGTCCGCTCCTTGCGCTTTAGACTTGATAGTTCTGATGGCTTGATATACTTCGTATTGTGATACAGGCTTGAAGAAGAACTGAGGTTTATTAATGAATATATTTGTCTTTCGTATCAAATTATCTAATACTTGGCGTTTAATTTCAGTATCGATGTTTGTTGGAGGATGGGAAAACTTTTCGTTAAGCGTATCGAGAGAACAATTGCTGAGTGGAGGGGATTCTTTGGATTTACCGATCCCGAGGCTGCGCAAGTCTTTCCATATTGAGGAAGATGTATTATTGCCTTTTGAAATAGAATAGGCGAATTTGATTTTAGAATTTCTAATCAATTGCTTTGTCCTGTTTCTAAGATTTTTGTACCCATAGAGAAGGGGGGTGTGAAAAACCTGCGCAAACCTACTGATAGCACAAACTAAAAGATGATAAAGAAAGCTGTGTATAACATGGAGATTACAAAAGCAATAGTAATATAACTAAATTACAAATTAATAATAAAATAAAATCAGAAACAGGAAAAACTAAAATAGTAAACCATGAGGAAACAATTAATAATACAAAATATAAGATATAACATTCAGAAGAAATTACAAAAAATAATAATAAAATTTAAAAAAACATTCAAATATTAAAAATTGTTTCAAAAATGACACTTACTAAAATTACATATGAAAAACTTAACAGTTAATTACAAATGGTAAATTAATAAATACGAATGAAAATATTTTTTATGATGAGGACCTAAGAAATATAAAATAAAAAGGACAAGTAATACATAAAATTGTGCAGTGAAAAACGACAGTCATCAGAATGTTGATCAGTGCTGAACTAGCTATATTGAGGGGTAGAAGGAATAATATCAATGGTGTGATTGATTCACTAGAAGATGAGAGAGGCATTTTTTCTTGAAATAACAGGTTGAAATAGATGATTTTATATGAGGCGGAAAGACGTTCCAAAACTTAATGGCAGTTACTACAAAGGATTTGTGAAACATCTCCGTCCTGTGATTTGGAATGTGTAAATTGTGTTTACCCCTTGTATTGCAGTGGTGAATAGATTCTAAGCTGACAAATTCAGAATAGAGATATTCCGGAGTTTGCGTACTCAATACGTTGAAAGCTGACGTTAGAACATGAAGTCTTCGACGAGGTTCGAGTTTAATCCAAGATATTTTCTTGAACGAGTCGGAAATATGGTCATACTTTTTTAAGTTAAATATAAAACGAACAGACGCATTTTGGGCACGTTGCAACTTAAAGCTAATTCTTGCGATACATCTAGGTACACTATGTCACCGTAATCAAAGTGAGGCATGATTAATGAATTTACCAGTTGAATTTTAATAGAGGGAGTTAGGAAACTTCCTAAGCAACTGAGGGAATGAATGGAAGAATAAACTTTTTTACAAATTTTCACGACGTGCTCCAACCACGTAAGATTGTTGTTAATGCAAACACCGAGCTTGAGGACAGTCGTTGATATATAGCGAAAAGAGCAATGGGCCCAGGGTCGATCCCTATGCAAGACCGCAATCAATGTTTAACCAAGCAGAAGAGCAATCATTGGAAACAACTTTTTGTTTGCGATCATGTAAATAAGAAGAAAACCAAACCGTGGACAATTCTGAGAAACCCATTCTTCGCAACTTTGCAAGCATTGTATCAGCGTCAACCGAATCGAAGGCTTTACTAAAGTCTAGTATGATCAAGGCTGTTAATTTACTATTATCCATCGATTTACGATTGTCATCAGTAATCTTAACTAAGGCCGTGGCGGTACTATGCGACTTTAGGAAACCTGATTGTGAGCAGTCAAGATTATCATTTTTTTGCAGGTATTCAGAAATTTGAATATGCGCGAGTTTTCCGAGGACTTTCGATAAAACCAGGAGGAAGCTGATGGGTCGAAAATCATCAGAATTCAATTTAGAGTTTTTCAAAATTGGTTTCACTAGCGCGCGTTTCCATGCCGTTGGGAATTTACCCGTAAGGAACGATAGGTTATAAATGTTTGTAAACAAAGGTAGCACTAAATAGCTGGGTTTGTTTATGATAGTAATCGGAATACCATCAGCGCCTTCAGCTTTCGACATTATGCTTTTTAAAGTATTGAATACTTCATAAAGTGTAACTTCTTTAAATGAGAACTCTGATAGGGTTAGGGTCGTTAGGGTTGATCAACGAAATGAATAACGAAAAAGAGGGATTCTGGGATTCCTAATCCCAACACGTACTTCCTCTAGGGTACTGGACGCTTTTCCCGGGCTAGGATTAATTGCAGGTTGATAAATATATTAAGCTACTGAAGTATTCCAAGATTAGCTGCAATTAGCATCACATCCAGAGTAGGCTTATTGGAAATCTCTGACATCATATTGGTTTCCAGAGAGACTTGTCACTCATAACTATTATAAATCCAAATGGAACGAGGACCTCCCCTGCTGAATGATTTAATAATATATCTATACCTAGATATATAATTATGGTTTATATATATACCTACCTTATAAATTTACTTTGTTACCGGAGATTATCATTAAATTTTTATCAAACGTCACTATTTCATCTGTCAGTAGTGTGATTTCAATCTCAAGAAAGATGCCGACAGTACGACAGACCTCTTTCTGTCAGTACACCTTGGGTACTGACTATTGAAGATACTAGACAAAAAGGGCAGGGAACTCCTGCTCTAAATACAGGACAAATCGGCAACTTCGGATGAAGAAATAATGCATGCAGAATTAACCGAACGTTCAACAATGGGATACTTGCCTTCGTCACTCAGGAAATATTTATATCGATGTCAACATTTAGACTTTTAAAATAGATTCATATCTGGAAACATCCGAAACAATAAATTCCTTTATGACCTTCGAGCCGCTCTGGACTTGCATATCAACAGGAAAAAGAGAGTGGATTTAAGCAGGAAGTTGGACAACTTTGACGGATGCGTCCCATGAAAAATACTCGAGCGAGTGTGCACGATGCAAAAGATCCTAACAGGATTCGCGGTCAGAAAGTGAGGCAACTGCCTCAGGGCTATTCAAGCAGCGGGGCATCAATACAGGGATACATCGGTCAACGATGTGGCTTCGTGGACGAATTACTTAAGTTCGGTTAAGCTCTACTTCGTTTTAGTTATTAAATCCTAATATCAAGTAACATATGGCGAAAACAACCCCATTCTTTAATTAGTTATACTAACGAATGGGAATAATTTGTCATGATTTCTAATTTTATGTATGCAAAAAAGTTATTTGAGTCATTCACTAAGATATGCACTTGAGAGATCATTAACTGAATGCTTCTAATTGAAAAAGTTAAAAAGCTGAACTGTTTCTTGAGAATAAAAAAGACGACATTTTACATTAAGAAGTAATTAAGACACATGAAATCTCCATCAACGATGTATATCACAGAAATAAAATAACACCCGATAATACTAAATATTAAAAATGAAGAGTTTTACAGCACAATGAATTTTTAACAACAAGTAGTTATTAGATTAGAACTCGTTGTGATTTACGCTTAAAAGTAAATTCAATCGCAATGTAGTGTTTTGATGCATTTACTCTTAGATTAAATTAATGTTTCATACTTGTCAAACCAATTGTGAATAACAGTGAATGGTAAAAAAGATTGGAACTAGTGGTAAATCGTTAACAGCTATTTCCAGTTATAAAACATCTAATTTTAACTCCTAAAATATTTTATGACCCCAACTCTACCGTCGAGTTAAAACCTTTGTTTAGATAAGGCTCAATACATTGAAATCAACTTTGAAACAGTATAAGAGATAAGTAATAGATTAAAAGTTAAAGCAGTCTTTTATTTACGAACCAAACCTTCAAATATAAAATTTATAGTAGTGAAGTTCCGTTCGCGTCATAATGACCCGATTACTAAAGGGTTACGTCAGTTAAATTTCCGTCTATTTGAGAATGACTCCCCTTCCAATGTATTCCACCCGTCTTTTTATGTTTCATCTATCTTTATCAGCTTCCTCAACAAACTTCCTTCAACACTCTGAACCCACCCATCCTTTCCGTTCTAAACATATGTTTCCTCGTCTGCTTCATCTTAGCCGCAGCATATCTTTATGTTTAGACGCTGCACTCTCAACTTTTCCTTATATGATGATCGCGTATTACATTTCAGCGGTTCAACTGCTAAGTCAGAGTCAGATGGTTATCAATTCCAACCCTTAATTTCATACATACCAGCAATTTTGTACTCTTATACCCCATGGGTAATATTCTTTGCTTAATATTTGCCTCTCAATAAATCGAAATATATACCGAGAGCGTATCAACTACTTAACAAAGCAATTAGCCGAGAATGAGATTGATATCGAAATATAAAAATGCAAAGCGGACTTAAAATGTCGAGCTAAAATCTTTATTATAGTAATTTAGTGAAGTATTTTTGAGGAAACTCTCGCTAATGTGAAGATATCAATTAGAACCAATCCTAATATAGCCCTTTTTTGGCAGCATCTCTAATTTCCAAGATGTTTTGGTGGGATTACCTTGTTGTATTAGGGAACATAATTTTAATTCCGATTTTTCTCATATTCCTCTGCTAGCTGAAGCATATATGTATTCCCGGCATGCCTCTCCAAATCTGATGATAGGTATATACGACATATATCTTTGATAATTTTGTTCACTAATGCTGGAGTATCACAGTAATATATGAGTTATCATACATTATTGGTTCATTTGTGGTAAACCGTCAGATTCAGTATAATGTTCAGATTTTATAAATGATAGGAGGCGTAAATTTTTATCTTGATGAGTGGGAATTCCTTATTCAAACCATACTTTAACGAAAATAATAATTTTATTCGGTTTATTGTTAAAAGACAAGATTTATTTCTAATTTACTTCCGTCTCTGTCTTGATCATGGCTAGAATAACATAAACCTATAGAGGTATAGGGTTGAAGAATAATGCCATTCACTTTAGAGATTAAATTATCGAATGCTACGAGCTACATTGGCTCATCTAGCTGTCCTTAAAAGGATGTTAGCGTAGCATATTAGATCTGTGGGGAAAGGAAGAAAAAACTACCTCACTCCTCATCATGGAAAGTAAGCCTCATTTCCTCTTCAAAACTACCTCGCTCACCATGGAAAGTACTCCTCATCCCCTCTCCAAAGCTTTCGGTAGTAAACGGAGGATGGAATGAGCGTTCCGGCAGATTGCAGCTAGACATGTCTGACTTGTTATCATCGTTATTACTGGAGGTGTGCTACACCCGGAGAACCTTCTGGTAGGTACACAAGACGGGCGAGCGGCGGAAAAAGAAAAGTTTCCAAAGAGAGGAGAGCGAGCCAGATAAAACGGGAAGAGGGGGAGGAAGAGGCTCCTCGTGAGTCAGAGCAGCTGTTTTTTAGTCCCAAGTCACGTGGGCGAAGGGAAAGATGGATGGATAATCGTCTTTATTAGGTCGGCGGGGAGTGACCGGCGAAAGCGCGACGTCCACAGGCATTGGATCCATTGAGGAAGGGGCGATAGAAGTAATGGTGATCAATTGCCCGAATTTCAGCCATTCCTTGCCGAGGATGTGGCCGAGCCCGATTAAGACCAAGGGGATACCCTGAACATGGAGGGAGCGAAACACCGGTGGATATTGGTCTTACAATCTCTCCATTCAAATTCTCTTACCTCTTTGGCAGTAGACGTAAATGCACAATATTGATATTTGAATAGATAATTGATTCAGATGTATGTTCTTGACCACAATCATCGATAGTTTCTAGTTAATAGGTCTTTTTCCCCCTCCATTAGGTGTAATTGAAATCCAGCAGAGGCTTAAGACGTTTGGGCACCTTCAGGCAATATTGTTTCTATACCAAGGGTTCAATTTTTCTCTTTTGAGAGATACAACGTACAAAATTGCTTACTGCTAAGTGTTTTCATCAGTTCAATACTCATATACTCCTGCTGCCCTATTGTTGGCTTCCCCTCTTTTAGGTTTTTAAACAAATGATTGTTTAAAATATAGTTGGTTGATTGTTGATCGCTCAAGGTTAAGTAATTTCAATAGTTGACTACTTATAGACTACAACTGACCTATTGTTGACTTGTCCTCCATCCTTAAAACAAAGGATTGTTAAAACTGCCGTCTTCTGTTGATCTGATTGTTTATTTATTTTCACCTAATTGTTAACTCATTCCAATGACAAACAGAAGTGAGAATTAGCGACATGACTGGGTGGAACCTAGGTCCCCCACTTTTCCTGCAGGTATTATAACCACTAAACTACCATGTCAGTTTTCTTGTTCACTGTTGATTTATCATTCGAAAAGGAACACAAATACTTACATAATCGCATTTTTAAATAATTAATAGTGAGATTTTTGAATTTTCAAACTAAAATATTGTCTCGTTAAGACTATATTTGTAGAAAACCCTCGAGATCTGATGTTAAACTTTGTCTTTACATGCCCCCCTTCAAAACAATTATCATACAGAGTTTTACGCCCATCTTACATATATATATATATACACATCGTATACTTACATATGAGCATATAAACACTAAATTTCTTAATTTTTAAGATATAATACCTTACTGAAAACCGTAATATAATAAAACCCGAGCGATTATTCAACCTAGCTACGACAGGCTTTAACTTAAATATAAAGCCACGAGATGTTAAAAATGACACTATCATTAACTACGAATAATTTAAAATCCGTGCCATATGAAGGTAGCCTCGTATTGCCCTTGCTGGAATATAGCTCCCACGAAAAATCACCATTCCCACTTCTCAATAGGTCAGTTTAGGCAATTCATATTCAATGTTCTCGAGCGAGAGAGAGAGTTCCCACCCCAAAAAAGGAGAACCCAAAAGAGGCAAAGAGTACAACGAATTTTGCGTCACCTCCTTAGCAAGCGTTGTTTTGAAGGACACATTGAATCATGAAAATGCACCCCTCTCTCGAGGCAAGGACATGAACTAATAGGGTATTGAGAGGTGAGAGGGAGTGGAGAGGGAACGTGGATTGTGGATCTTTAGTAGCACTCTTCAATCTAACAGAGGCAAGGAAAAGCGAATATCACTTTTGGTACAGCTAGAAACTTTAGATTCGTCCCAATTCAAGCCATGGTGTAACTCAACTAATGAACATTTAAAATTTATATCTAAATAAATAATCTCAGTTAAGTCTTATTTGTATTCTGATCGTCATAGACTATCAGTACCTGATCTGACACTTTTATCCAAGACAGCCGAAGCTTTACGTGGATATAATACGAAAACTTATTCGTAATTATTAAAAGTCTCCGCCGAAAAATTCAGGTTTAATAATTTAAAAAAATCTGATAAATATAATAATTCTAGGAGCTCTTTTTCAGTCCGAAAATGCAATCAATAATACGCCGATCGCGGAAATCACCGAATAAAGAAATAAATGAATGATTCATCTTCAGTTTTATCTCTAGTACAGCATTATTTAATGAGATCTTCGTATAAAGCAAGGAGCATAAGTCACTGCAGCAAATTCTCTCTAGTTGAGCAGGAAATCGCCACCTACAAAACGGCAGATACTCCTTTATGTGAATTATGCACGTAGGTAATGATAAAAGCCTATATTGTATACAAGAATCGTTCGGGAAAAGCTTACAATCTCCAGCCATACTTGGTGGAAATCATGATTAGTTGACAATTAATTAGTTATAATAATGTGACACTAAATGAGGTTGCTATCACTTTAAAACTTTCTTATAAGTATTTTCACTAGGTAGTTATGCTGTATTTACTAGCAAATTTTACCACTGATAGAATTCTGTCTCGGGTGGGAGAGCTAAGAATAATTACCTCATCCCTAATCTTGCCGAGTATGCCTTGGCTTGGTGAGGTAAGGAAGGACAAACTACCTCACTCCCCATATTGCAAGGTAAGCCTCATTCCCTCTCCATGGGTTTTAGCATCTAATGGGGGAGGGTGTGTTCAAACAGGACTCCGAAACGAATACTTTACAAGGTGTATTCCGTGATTTCTGAAGAAATAAAGATAGTTTAATGTGGGAATAACTACTGGTTTCATTATTCAAACTATGATTAAGGGAATCCACAAAGTTACTCCTGAGACAGTCACGTTTCTCAAAGTAGCTCACTCCTCATCACGCTGAAAACGCCTAATTCCCTCCCGAAAGGCTTTCTTCGCTAATGGGGGAGGATTTTAGGCTTAAACAGGCCTACGAGCTGGACACTACATTTATACGTGATTTATTTCATCGTACTGACGCATTTTAGGATACAGCAATTCATATGGACGGTGGTATTTCGGCCAACGCATGCGATTCTTGAACTATGATCGTATCCTAGGTGTAGGTGCATTGTTTTTCGTGTCTCCGGGTGACTTTCCTGCGCGAGCGTCTCGTTATAAACTCCCCGGAGTCCCCCTCACTCCTTCCGGGATGAAACTTTTTATCCGTCCCGTTTTTAGGGAGGAGATTTTTTTCAAGGGGAGTCTCGTCAGAGGAGGAAGGAAGACTAGGGCGTCTGCTTGTCGCGTGTATTTTTGGTTCCCCTCATCCCATGGATTTGGTCTGTGCCGTGTCCTCCATTCCTCCACAATCGCGACTATCTTATTCATGCGCCCCCTGCATCTCAAACGGAAAATCGCGCAAAATTTCCTCCCTTCTTAGACGAGCGTACCGATTGCGCGGATGTGCAAACTGACGGTAGCAAGTCGAAAAATGGACTCGCTCTCCATTCATCGCAATTCTTTAATCGGGACTTATCTGGACGAGATCATGACACGAGATTACTTGCACAATTACAATATCATTACACATATTATATGACACGTATAAAACATAAGTGTGAATTCCGCAGACAAAAATGAGCAATAATTACAAAACGCATCTGTCTGTAAAAAATGAAGTCCGAATGCAGATAGGATCCTCGACTCTTACACCAACAGCTACGGATGAGTTTAGAAGATCGAATAAGGCTTATTAAGATAAGTGAGGAGTTAAAGAATTCGCCTTTGTTATCCTGAATGAGGCAGAATGCTTTAACTGGAACAGGCCTATGTAATTGGAATGTAATGAATGCAGTGGAGGACAATTTTAGATAATGCTTTTAATTGCATTCAATGACGGCTAAACTGATTAATTAGCATCACAAGAAAAGGGATAAAGGTTCTTTGCACCCAGGAAAAATGGACTTTGGAATGGAATGGAAAAAATACTGACGGGGCCGGGAATCGAACCCCGAATCTTCCTCTACCCGAAAGGCTAATCATCTAGGTTATCCGGCCAGAACATTTTCACAAGCCGTTATTGGTTACAATGGTTATTACACACACATAGTTCCCATAACAGCTTGTGAAAATCTTCTGGCCAGGTAGCCTAGATGGTTAAGGCAGCCTCCCGGATAGAGGAAGATCCCGGGTTCGATTACCGTCCCCGTGAGACTTTTTTCAAGTCCGTTTTTCCTTGGGAGAAATAGCATCACTAATTCCTCGGTAGCTCTGATATTGCTAGAGCCATGAAGAATATTACTCTCAAGTAAACGAAAGATGTATTCTCCTCTATTTATAACCAATATACAAAATAAAAAGAATCCAAGAAGACATGTTCCAACAAATAGCATTTGCATAATATATCTGATTTTAACTATATTACTTAAATGTTACACTGCATGTAGGATGACACCTCCACTCCAAGGCATCGTGACCGTACATGCGTGACGCGATAAATGACATTCGTCCGGTTTTATCAACTTTATTATTCGTGACTAAGTTAGTGTGCGGTAAGAGTGCGAACGTTGCTTTTGAGCAATAAAAAGCTGCTTCAATATGGTGATCTGAATGCGATTCTAGTGATTTTAGATTCTCCTTACAATAGAATACAAGAGAATGAATGGAAATATGCACGGATGTCTCTTAAGCCAATTACTATATTTGGAAGCGATGGCAATTTTGGTAATGTAATTAATATGAACAGTGCACCTATTTCTTCTTCAAAGAATTATCGTTCCACGTGTAGACCATCAATGTCTCTCTAAAAAGCGAGAAGTCGCTTCCTGGAACACACTTCCCAGCATTTTACGAGTTATTTTTTGAACTGGATCAGTAATAAGATGGGGAAGTTTTGATGTTTCTCTATACTTAGCCATAGAACACCTTAGACTTACTGAAATTACTTTTTCACAGTTTATGGACTATTGCTTGACAGCAATCGATCAAAAACAAGTGCTTCTCAGAAATAGCAAGTGATTGTCCGTACGCAATATATGACTGTAGAGGACTTGAAATAAATAGGATATCAATGAAACAGTGACTTTCGGTATGTCCTATATTAATTGAAACATCACACATGTTAATTACAACAAGAGTAATGACAACGGACGAGGGAAATGACGCATATATCAGAAAAGAAAGTTGCATTTTTGTATTTAATCACATTCGCTACTTGATTTACTATATTTTGACATTTCTGTTGCCAGGTTTACAGAAATACTTTCATCGTAAATTCATTCAATATTCCATAGTGATATTAGCGATATCTTTGATCTTTATCTAACAGCGCCGTAGTTACCAATCGTTAATATCTCAAAATTTAATTTTTGGAGTGGTGAAGCCAATTAAATCATACGTCATATGCTAAAGTATTTTCTACTCCTGCCATCAGCACTATTATTTTCGTAAACGTAAATTATGTTGGGCTTGATGTGATAACTCCGAGCAATGGATCTAAGAATAAAGTCGAAATACCGCAACTGTACCTGAAATAGGAGTGAGAATAGAAGATTTTTTTCAGGTAGAGGTAGAATTTAGACTCCAGATTTATAAAATTGACAGATATGTCACAGTTAATGGATTAAATACTAACTGCTGAAATATTTCACACCAAATATAACACTGAAATTCAAAGTTTTGACGAATAGCTCACCCAAATTATAAACGGATTTAGTGTAGCTTCGAGTCCAGAAATATACAAGCGGTGGTTCGAAAATCCATGGAAAAACCTGAAGGCTAAAAATAAAACCTAAAGCCTGAACCATTCGAATCGCATAAGAACGACTCTTAAACAAAATAACGCTATTGTACACTTACCATACAGTATTTATTTCTAGTAAAAATATTGCAAGATCAAACCCTCACGAAGCCGATGATTTCACGAGGCATTTCGTGACACAGCAGAAAGAATCAAAAGCAAAAATTTTGACACACCTTTTTCGAGCACTCCGCTTCTTATTGCCATAGAAACATCCATCGTAAACAAAATGAACAGAACACAAGCATGAGAGACAGAAAAACGTTCGCGAGTAAACTCAACACAGAAACAGACAGACAAAAGATAATGCCAAGCCAATTTCAAACAAAACTCATCCAATTTCTTTCGATCAATTAGAAAACAAACATAAGTGGCCGAGCGCACTTCGAAACCAAAGTGTTACTTCAAAAAATAACACACACACAGCGCAGTAAACAAAAGGTCAATTCTCTATACAGCACACACTAAACGTGAAACTGAAGGAAAAATAAACGCTGCGCAAAACAAAATGAACATGCCTTGTGAAACTAGTCCCCCCCCCTTTTTAATAAAGACAACGCCGTTTCGAAGGACATGTATTCATGCCACAAGAAAGAAATAGTGAAGGATTAATGTAAAACAAAGACTTGCGATCGGTTAGAATCAAAATGGCGGACGGGAAAAAAGTTTCCGCTTCGCCAAAACAAATGAATTACGTGTAATAAAGGCAGAGTGAGAGAGCAATTGAAAGAGAGAGTGAGGATCGGGTGAGGCTGGAGGAGGTAGTTAAGGACACACTCAAAGAGAGAGAGAGAAAGAGATGCAATAAACAATGATTCAATTTACCCAAATTAAATGGGGGTTCCCCGCGAGGCTTGGGCGCCCAGACGTCCAGCAGAGGCCAAACTGAAACAGGAGAAATACTGCCTACAGTTTGTCGCCGATTGGGCGAACAAAATAACGGGATATTCACACTTTAGCCATGGGAAGAACTCCACAATTGTCATATACACATACACAAGCGAGACATTTGTCCGTGCTTTGACCTGCGAAGGGGGGGTGGGTAACCTTAACTTCTGACCAAGGGTTACTGTCAGATGCTGTGGTTTTCGACTGGCATATCAAGAGTTTGCCCATTGATATGTGCAAATTTTCCAGATTGCTTTCAATGATTTAGGTCTCTCTCTCCAGAGGCGATGATTAAAATCGAGGAGAAATCAATTTTCATGAGAATTTTAACAAATTTTTCTCAAACATATATTGTAGACTAGAGGTGGGGAACCTTCTTTCATGATGAGGCCGTGGATAACTTTTGGCTACATGGGATCAAAAGGCAGATACAAGTGAATCACTTCTGTTAAAAGTAAAATTAAAGTTGCCATTAAATTAAAATACTGGCTGCTGAAACATGAAGATGTTGAATTTTTGTTGAGTAAGATGGTGTAAATGTTTTAATTTAATGTCTCTTTTTAATTTAACTACTATTGTTTTTTGTATTTCTGTCAAGACACGTGGCCATAGTTCGATGTAATGTAAGTATGAATTCAACAAATACTGTTTTTTGTAGTTTTATAAACTTGAAGAGTCGGTAACCCTAAAGCAAGTGATTCTCACTTACAGGGTACCTATATTCCTTCCATTGATTTACCAAAATATGTATTTTTATAACAGAAAAGAAATAAACATCATTATCATTATCAATTGCTTACATTAAAAAAATCTGTAGATCGAAATCGTACCAAGAATCACGAAATAAATAGATATTTAAGCTAAGGATGAATATTTTTCATTTGGATTTCACCACGACTAACATTGAACACGTAAACAATATTTGATGAACGTTCAATGATTTCAGAAGCGGTAGAAAGACCCTGCAGAACGCCGAGGAAGGCCGCAGGTTCCCCACTTCTGTGTTTTCGATGGGAAAAGGAAGAAGAAGAAAATTTTGTTAAGGTAAGGACAAATCAAGGGACTCAAAAAATGAGCCATCTGTTGGGAATAGCATGTAAGACGTCGTCAATGTAAAAATGGAATAATTAAAGAAGAAAATATTTGAAATTTTCGGACAAGGATACACATGTTCAAACATAGAAATATTTCAGGGAAACGCATACATTCAAATAATGCTGGAATATCAGATTAATTTAAAGCTTTTAGCTACCGATAATGTTTTTAGCATACTGTCGAAAACCACTGCATCGCGATTAATAAAAAAAACACAGGGTATCTTCTGGTCAAATCAAACTTTAGCACCATGAAATTTAACTCGATGTTAGAAGATAGAAGACATTTTGGAGGATACAGATGCAGGGATCCTGATTTTAATCTACCACACACTTCACACAATATCCTAGCAAAGCAAGGACATAGAGTAACGCGAAATTGTCATTGATAGAGAATATCTATTCGAGACCAGTATCTCGATGAATCCGTGCCAGCAGTCCGAATTTCAGCCACTCAGATCCCCCAGAAGAACTGCGAAAGCAATCGAGAGAATTAACAGTTCTTCTCAATGGAAAAATTTCATCTTCCTCCGGTCCTTCACTAGAGTTAATTCGTTTGTTCTCGCTCTTTCCCACCTGAAAGAGCAAAAGATGCAGCGGGGGGTCCTGCAATGAAGCACTCTGTAGCAAAACATCACTTTCGACTGGAATTTTTTTCGACCACTTGCGAATATTTAGGAGGTGATATTCCATCATACAGGCGATCCATACCTCGACTAAGAATTCACCTGATTCGAACTGAAGACTAAAAACTACGCTCCAATTATGAAAACCACGTCTCAAACGGAACTTGTTGAGTATACAAAAATACGAGGAAACATGCGCCAGTTCAAAATCAAACAATACCCCAGGAAAGCAATGGATGCGGTATTTTCGAAAATATCTCCACGCTTGTGAGATTCAACCCTGTTAAAATGGTTATTTTACGGACTTCGCCAAGCAAATACAACCGAAATTCAATTTCCACCTTTACATAAATTGCTAATCATTGTAAGCATTCGGAATCTTTAGACTGAAGGTCCAAATAAATTCGATGATAAGCAAATGTGATTGTATTCGACATTTCTGCATGAAATATCCGAATTAAAATACGAAAGATTAATATCCTCAGAAGTCCTGAAATTTAAGTAACGCTAAATAGGTAAATTTGACGCGGTCAGGCTGTTACGCCGAATCTACTTCGTATTAAATCCCGCCAGAGTCATGAAGCCATCCAACCGATTGCATTCGTATTTTTCAATTTATTGATATTTCAAGTTACAAATATATTACAGGTCACTCGGACCGCCAAACTTACGTTAAGGTTAACAAAGGCAAGAAAATGCCGTATTATAATTACATCCAAAAGTGCGTGAAACGATCCTTGTATATATTAGCAAGTTAGCACGCATTCGCATTTTGCAATTTATTTATATTGCAAGTTACAAATATATTTTAAGTCTCCTTGACCTTACGCTGAGGTCAACAAAGGCAATGAAATGCCGTCGTATTATCATACCAAAAAGTACATGAAACGATCCTTGTTTATCCGTCATGATCAGAAATATTAAAACAAGACTCAGAAAAATAAACTCGAAATGAAACGACAGATTCAGACGAACAATGCATCTAGACAGATTTGATGATCAATCCAATTCAATTATTATAAGTTCCGATAAAGGTAGAGATGTGTTGAATAAGCACAAAAAACTGGAAGCAAAGAAAATACGAGTAGCTATGGGGCCATTTTAACAAATGCTCATGTACACGTTAAAATAATGAGGACCTTTACTTACGTAGATAATGAGCATATACACGTATAAAATGAAAGGGGAAAAACTTTTGCATCACAGTACGCAATTTTCAAAACCCAACCACGTCGAATTCGCAAAAAAATCTACAGCGATACCTTCAACTGTCAGTACTTAATATCTAGCCAATCAGAAAAAAGCTCCGTGCGAACATTTACAGAAATATCCTGATTCAGTAATATGAATAATATACTCGAAATTCTATACGACGGATTGAAGCTAATCAGATCCCCTTACGTAAATGTATTATATCACTGCCCTTTAATTCAATGGTAAATAAAATTAAGAGCATACTATCGAGAAACTGACGCACGAATCGATTAAGTTTAACCTTGAATTAAATAAACAGGAGTTAATGTTAGGTAAATATCAACCCGGAGAAATGAGCTCGCGATAAGATATCAAAAATGTTCACCCGCCAGATAAACCTCAAGTAAGGATCGACTTGACCAAGAAGGATCGTCAATCCGAACCGGAATTTAGGAATCGTCTCAAAGGCAATAAAACAAAGGTAAGGGTGACCAATTATAAAAATTGGAACATCAGTCTCACTCTTCAATAACCGTACTGTATACTCCCTAAAATTAAAAACATGAAAGAGGTAAAATCACGAAAATCATCGACGTCATAAACATAAGGGAATATGACAACTACAGCACAAGACGCAAACAGCAGGGACAGAGATGCAACCCACAGCAGCAGGACCCAGGTTGCAGACGGCTGGACCGACGGGGACGGGGAGAAGGAATAACTGAGGAATTACACTGACCATCGAGAAGTTCGTCCACTGCTGTCCGGACACCTTTGTCGAAGGCTCTCGCGTCGGCAGCAGTGAGGAAGGTCAGCCCGAACTTCTTGTCCCCTGTCCGCCAGTGGTGGAATGTCGGCATCACGCGGTTGTATTCGAAGTCCTTCTTGATGGTGCAGCTGAGCACCACCTGAGTACCCAAGAGAGAAATCGGTTATACCAAAACATTATGCATCCATTTCGGGCAGAAGTTACTTTTAGGTACGGGGGAGACACCCTGAAGATGCATGGCAGGTGCAGGCAGGAACCTGACAGTGAATCAAGAAAGCGGGTATTTCATCTCCTGGGAGAGTCGGTCGCCTTTTACGCTGTATACAGACAATACACCCTGGCTCACAATACATACATGAGCGTTCTACCTTTAGGTAGATTCATGCGCCTCAATATTCCCTATTCGATGCCATTTCTTTCTTTTTTTTGGCAATTTACCCCGACCTTTGCATTATCTTTCTTTTAAGTATCATTTAATTAAGACATACGAAATACTCTCAATTACGTAAGGTAGGCAAACATACACAAAATAATACATGCCAGTCGCATAAATTTTCCGAGAAAAATATAATGTTACTATTTATGATATACGCAGTATCTAAAAGTAGATATAAAATAATATACAACGAGTATAATATTTTTTTATCATAGGAATAAAAATGGTTTCTCACCTCTTTCGTATCCCTATATAGCGATAATGTCTATGTAATATTGACTATATACTGGATGTATGGTATTTATGTTCTAAAATATGTATACATCTGTGTATTATCTTTTTGCACAGTTGTGAACTTATCTAAATTTTTAATTTTTATTGTTCTTATGCAAATGGATAAAACTTGTTTAAATGCCAACGTGACTTTGTTTATTGATGTATCTCATATACCTATTGATATATCATATACCTTTGATAGTGGATTTATAAAATTTAATAATGTTTCTTACCATCTTTTAGCTATGACTATCGATAGCCCAGGTACACGCCCCTTCTTAGCGGGTGAATTTCCGCAGTAGATACATATTTTCCTAAGAATTTCTTAGGGTTTCTTACATCCACAATTCTTCTCATATTTTCTCATACTATCTCTTTAAATTGATGAATTTATATAATGTATGACGATGGGTTTGATGGTAGAGGAGACTTTTAGTTTCAAGCCCGCCCGAATAAAGACGTTTTATTATTATTATTATAAATGAAATAAATAAAAAATGTGATAATACAAATGATGAATGCATAAAAATATAATGTTAGAGTTAACTGCGTGAAGTATACAGTTAACTGTATACTTCACGCAAAAAATTATCCTATCTAAATATTTGAGCATTAATCCTTTAAATATGAAAGCATTACTGTACATTTTAATGAAGTATAATATATGCAACTAAAAAATATATATATTATAAATAAACTTTCAGAAAGACATAACATTAAAATAATAATCGTAGCGATAAAAAGTTTTCAAAATGGAACGAAAAGAGTACCCTCGATAGACTTAAGTAGGAAAAATTTTGAAGGAGCAATATTTAATACGATATGCAGGCGTAGTGTTGTAGAGAGAAAAATATCTTTTCGTACAATTTTCTCCCTGAACGATATGAGACTATAATGAAGATAGAGAGCCTTCATCGAACATTCCCATGCAAAAGCTTGCGTCCCCAAACTCGTCAGCACCCTCAGCAAATCCGGTCTTTGGAATATTCCCCCTCTTATGTCTTCCTTCGATTCCGGGAAATGTATCGATACCGAGAATTCCGGCGGGTGCGTGCTCATCATTGCAATCACGCTGATGGCTTTCCCATTTCTGAAGACAAGAGATTGCTCATCCAAGAATTTAATTTGTGAATTGTTATTCGGACCTCGTTGCTTACCATTGGTCGTCAGCATGAAACAAACTTGACGAAAACGCTCGATATTGGAGACAGCGGTAAGTAATTTAGATCAACATATCGAGGAAAACCTTACTCTATCAAAACAGCGTCGGCTGTAACATACAGCGTATGTTACAGCCTTGAGCCATTAAAAACTTAATTCAAAGGCTCACTTTTTGTTTCAAGTGTTTCAAAAAAACTGATACCAGGCCTTCAGTCTATCTGCAGTTTATTGGTATAATAATAATAATAGCCATGAACTAAACAAAGACGAAAGTGAACGAAAAATATATACTTCCTAACAAAGCAACAAAACACAAATGAAATCCTATTCATCCTGATATAATGGCAGAAACGAATACATCGTCAATTTAAATATACAAATCAGCTAAATTCATCGCCATATCTTCGCCGTTAAGAGAAACAAATATTTATGTGCATTTGCGACTGTAAGACCCTTTTCGATATTTGGTCATTAACACCTCAGCAATTTTTACACCGGGAGGATAAGCTCTGTAGCCGGTCTTTGTTTCCGAGATGTTGAACAAGTGAACCCAAAGGCAAAAATAGGATGACTGGGAAGAAAGTAGCATTTTTGAACCTTTTCCGTTTCCTCGTACACCTGGAAGGGACCCTTTCCATTTATCCTTATCGCAGACTACACGTGCGTACCCTAAAAACCCTGTCTGACCTTTGCCCTTCGCCGAAATCTTTCCAAAAGGTCGAACGTTACCGAAAAGAGAATCGTAAGGGAGGGTAAACACAAACGGGAGCATCTCGTTCACTATCGTAACAGATTTTCGGAGAAAAACTGAAATGCAGGTCACCATGGGGACGCCTGACGACGAGGCAGAAACTTCCTCGGGGATATTGCCAGAGGGGATGGCGTAAAGAATTCGGTAACAGCTCAATTACATGTTTCCTTTCCTTGGAATAACAGCCAATAATTATGAGAAAGTGAGAGCAACCTTAATACTTTTTAATGTTAAAAGTATAGTAGTTTATCTTGATATCTTTTTCTTGAATTTATAATGTTTAAAACATATTCTCAAAATGAAACATTAATGCATACGTATATGAATATGAATGAATGCATGAATAATAGTTACAGGATAGAGTTCAAGCTCTAATTCAGAAGAAAACGTTGGAGTAAAAGGATCTTTACTTAGATGATTCAAAGATTGTCCCTAGCAAACACAGAATTACATGTAATAAAATATATGCAGTTTGAATCGGCACCAGAATTTTTGCTCGATTTCCAGCCTATTTTAGAGCACAACAATATAGAACTTATTTAATTGCTCCTGAATTAAATATGAATTACCATGATATAATAAAACAAAGTTAAAATAACAACAATTTAACGGGCTTAATTCATGTTTAAAAAACGATCCGTTCAAATACAGCCCTGGAACAAATTAGTTACTCCAAAGTTTTGAAAAATTAGTCGTTACAACTAAAATCAAATTAAACAGCTGGAGCTCAACAATAACCATTAATACCAATGGATACAATAGATGTACTTAGGCCGTACTTCAAGGAATACTGCATAGTTTCCACAATATTTTTCAATGTTTAGGCAATGCAAGATATTGCGGTAACTACCAAATCTCTTTTATATTGTTTATGTCTATGTCTAAGTGAGAACCCTGCAAAGCCGCCTTTCGGCGTGTGGCAGGGGGTGCATGTACTATAATTGACTCTAATAATCCTAACCGATTGCTTTCGCATATTGTTCGCGGAAAAATGAATTTTTGAAACGATTCGTTCTAGCATCTATTTCTCTTCCTCGCAGTATCAGAACGGCCCATATAACAGGAGGGTCGCATTATATCGGTTACATCACCTGAGAACGTAATTTCTCTGAATTTATTCAGTAAATTAATACTTTGAATTAGTCTTCTATTATCTAATGATTCCCATCCCGCGTCCTGTAACATCCGAGTGACACTCGCTGTTTTATCGCAGCAATTCTTTACAAATCGTATCGCTTTTAGTCGTATTTTTATAAATCCCGAATTTGACATTTGTCGGCAGGATCCCATACACTACATGCATACTCAAGGTGAGGCCTAACTAAAGATAAGTAAAATCGCTCGCGAACTTCACTTCGCTCCTACCGACTATTCTTTCAACGAAGCCGAGTTCATTATATTCCTAATCATCAACAACAATATTAACAAGCAAGGAATAGTCCACATTCAAAGCCCTCCAGCAAGAACCCAACGTGAAACCGTCACCTTCCGGTTCCATTCATACGCGATCCGCAGCAAAAACACCTCCGTTACTGAACCTCAAAACCGTTACGGGCGCGGAAAAAACCCGCTCAAAACCCGAGGCCTCCCTGTGCTGCACAGCACAGCTCCTGGGCGAGCGAGAGGGAAAGGCTGAGGAGAAAGTGAGGTCGCGGACACTTAGGACTGTTTGTCAACAAGGCTGTCAATCCCGGGAAGGGAGAGAAAGCTTGCAATTGAGATGTACGGAGCTGAATGGGAGAAAGAGATTGCTGAATGGGGAGGGGAAGGCATCAATGGTGAAGGGTAGATGGGGTCAGAGAGAAGCTTTACGATTGAGGGGGGAGGAACATAACACGGGGTGGTTATGGTGCCAGGATCGATGCAACCCCACGTGCCAGGTCAAAACTCCCCTCCACCGTGGCACGGAGGGCGAACACGTGGCACAGGGGTTGGAGAGGGGCTGAATGAAGGGAGAAAGAATGAAGGGCCCATTCGGAAGAACACCACCCCATTCATTCGATTCTTAGATGCACCCATGAATGGCAAAGTGCTGCGTGCTTCGTTACTGGATGCTCGCGCACGCCTCTATCTGCTTCCAGGTCAGGGGGTCCCAGGGGTTTCCAGGGTGGAGCGCTCTTTGGGGGGGGTCTACTAATAGGCAAACCAACCGAGATCTACCATGATAATAATTTACTGAACTGAATTAGTGTATAATACGCTAAATAAATTTAGATACCAATAAGAATCGACTAGACAATGGACAAAGAGAGACAGCTTCAAATCTAGGAACTGGGCGTTTCTAGATTCTACATTTAGATCTACGCATACCTAGATGAATGACTAATCTAACCCCTGAAGTAGGATACCAATTATTTATCATTTTAAAAGGCCGAAAACTTACTTAAGCTTACTTCCTCAATTTTAACTATTACAAATTTATAAGTTTATTCTATTTGAAATAGTTCTAAAATTTACAAGGCGACAGACATTAATAAACGTATGCACTATTAAATAACTAACAAATCTAAAAAAATATAGAATACCAACTAGAAGGGGTCGAAAGATTTGAAGGGAGGCCCTAAACCAGCACAAATAGATACATCCCGGATAGAGAAACTCCACCCTGATCTAACAGTAATTTTCATATTCGATGTATGAGACCAAATAACCAACAGATCAAAGTAAATAGAATACTAACTAGAAGGGTCGAAAGAGCTGAAGATAAACACTAACCAGCATAACAAAAATACACCCCGGATAGATAAATTCGACCCGGATTTAACAGTAACATAAATGTTCGATATACGGATCTACAACATGTCTACAACGTCGCAAAATGTATTAAGTGAACCTTAGTTAGACACTTAATGACTTGCAATCGATGATTGTTAGAAAATTCTCGTACTCTCGCGTTGACCCGCGTGACCTACTTTCGGGCGACGGCGAGGTCAAGTTGAACGCCTACAGAAATACCCTGACAGCCACCCCCGCTTCTTCGCCGAGGGGTTATTACACCATCAACCGGAGCTGCGATTTTCGCCCAGAATAGCAGGCACTTTTATCTCCTTTCTCGGTCCGTACCATTTTCTGGAGCGAGACCATTGCATCTACCTATACGGTTAACGTTTTACTATGTAACCACATTTTTAACACTGTAAGCATCAATTATAGTACCTTAACTGAATATACATCGCAAACGTGTAGGCTTAATTGTTTACTATAAATAATATATATATATATATATATATATATATATATATATATATATATATATATATATATATATATATATATATATATATATATATATATATATATATATATATATATATATATATATATATTTATTTATTTATTTATTTTCCATCACAAAAACATCTCGGTATAGTTTACAGTCACAAATGCTGCATTACAAGGGAACGATAATTTGTAAGCCATAATCACCGTAAGACAAGCATTAGTAATGGATTTCTGAAATAATTCATCATAGCTGAAACTACCACTCATGTTTCTCATTTAGATTAACCGGATTTTATTCTTTATTTTATATCTTTATTCTCATTATATTTATCTAGGGGTGACCAGACAACATTCTCATGGTCTACTATTGTGACTACTATAATTTCTATCCAACCCAGTTTGTGTCTTCATTCCCTTATCAACATATAGATTTTTCCACGGGTCCAAGCAAGAAAAATGACCGAATAAATTTATACGGTTTTCACCATTGAGGTTATACGCATGACCCGGGCACAGAATTCGTACGGGGGTGAGTTAAGGGCGGAGATCTTCCAGAACTTTCGCGCCCCACAAGCCTTGCTATTGGCCAACACCCCAACGGGCTCGCATTCATAAAATCCAGTGTTTCGGAGAGAATAAAACTGAATGGAAAATTAATGGAGTTCGCATTTCTGTCTTAGTTATAAAGATGAAACCAAGCTGGAATACTCGGCGAATGTAAACGGATAGATAGGGGATGCAGGTCTTAACTTGGCGTGTCCTACATTTTAAGGCTTCACTGTGCCATTTATTCCAACGAAATTTCACGATATGATTTAAGTCTATGGTTCGGTTTGTCACAAGATATTTGTTAGGGAATTGTAAAAGTGAGCCCAAATATTATTAACCAGTAGTGACGAAATTCCAATAACAAGGGCAAGCTACCTTAACTCTTCAAATTGTCTACTACGCCTATATCTCTCTTAATTCTTTCTAGCTAATATTATAGGGTGGTGAGGTATCAACTTTTGTGAGGGCTTTGGGCTGAATACTTCACCGAAAAGAATCCTAACACAAAAAATAACGAGCTAAAATAAAATAAATTAGCTCCCTGGATCGATGATATGTCGAAAAATTGAAATTCTCATTTTGGCTGATCACAAAATTCAAAGTAGTTTGGGGTCACATATACTATTCAAGTGTTAAATATTGAACCTGCTAACCATCGGCCTTGGTGGCAGAGTGGTTAGCGTGCTCGCACGTTATCCAAGCTAGTCGGAGTTTTCAGATTAGGAGGGAATGGTCTTGCGTGAATGTTGTTGTTAATACCTATCACTGTGATAGGTCTACAATAAATAAATAAAAAAACTTCGGGGAAATGTAAGTTTTTATTATCAAATTATTTTTTACTGCACGAAATTTATTTCGAAACAATCGTCAAAAAATTCTTAATTTCTAGGGAAAAATCACAATTTCTCAAAAATCAGCGAAAATATTAGTTATGAAAATTAGAGAATTTGACCCACCTCCTCAAGAAAAATACGTCTAGCTGAAAAAATACGACTAGATCCATACCATCCATGATTACATTAAAAGACACTGCGTTACCTTTCGCTTAACTATTGGAGTAAAACAATGACCATTTTTCCCAAACCCATCCTCCACGAAGGCACGGGAAAGCGTGGCGAAATCTTTGGCGATGCCTTCTAATTGAGTGCGTGAAATTCGATTGGAAGCGTGCAGCGGAGGATTCCGGCGCTTCCGATAGAAAATGACGGAGTGGAAGGGAAAATTCGGTTGGAAACCGCAGCAGCAGAAAGCGATCGATCATCAAAGCCGCTTCCCTTAAAGCTTAGGACGCCGTTTTGCGTTTTAAAGAGATGTTTAAAACACAGACGGAGGAGGACTTCTTACGTAGTACCTCAAACGAACGAACGAAGTAATACTATCAAAAGGATTTTGAATTTTCAAACCGTAAGTGAATTATACACTAAGACTGTGAGTATCCAAGACAGGGCAATGTACCGAAACGGAATCGAAAACTAAAACAGCGATCGAATCGAAAACTTGAATAGAATCGAAAACAGACCGAATTCACAATCGAAACTGAACCGAAAACTAGAAGAGAATCTAAAATAGGAACCGAATCGAAGATAGCTATCGAATCGAAAGTAGACCGAATCATTTATATAATCAGAATCGAAAAATGGAGCCGAATCCATAATAGGAACTTAATCCGGGACAGAAACAACAAAACCGTTAACCGAACCAAAACAGGAAAATTGAAAATCTGAAAACTGAACCGAAACGGAAAACCTTATGTATTCGGAACAATTCATATTCTTATTAGGGCAACTAGCTAATATTACCGTATTAGGTCGAATTTAACGCGACTCCGAAATTTTCATAACGATATTTAGAAAAAAAAACAATACTCATAAAAGAATTCAAAGAAAGTAAAATTCAATCAGATAAGCATTTATTTAGGTAATTATAGCTAATAACACAGGTTACATTCATGTCAATAAAATTAAGTAATATAAAACATTCGGTCAGACGTTCAGTCGCGTTCAACCTCTGTAGGAAAATGTCCTTGTTTATATTACATTCCATTACTTAAACCCCGAATTTAGCGCGAGTCGATTTTTTAGCGGAAAATAAACGCTCGAAAAATATCGCGTTTTATTCGGGCTTACGGTAATTAATTGCACATCACGGTTCTGGAGAAGCGCTAACAAACAATGCTGTAAAGTAGCGGTAGAAATAATAATAATATAAAATCATGGAGCATAACCAAGTGACGGCTTCCTCAATCAATTCAATTAATATTTTAGAAACTAAAGCCCAGTATTGGTTAACTATTTTACATCGCAGGTTTAATTCCAAACGTTTATTGAATATTAGTTCAAAATAACAAATAGTATACGCCATTCAGGACTATTATGTCCGAACGAAAAACCTGTTCAGTAACTACTCGATTATCCGATATCGAACTCGAGATAAAAATAAGGTAGAACACCCAATTGCATACGATTGTTGCAACCAATAGAACTCTGCGTATTACTGGACTCTGGATTGTTAAAATCTGTTTCGGGAACACTAACAATCAAGACTAAGAATAATTATTATCTAATTTTACAAAGTAAGCCTCATTACCCCTTAAAAGCCTTTGGTAACATCCTAATCCAACATTCCTGCTAAAGACTCTACGCGTAGGCATAGGCGACATGTTACGGCTTGGAGGATTGAACAAAAACAGGAACAAAATTATCCCAACCATAAGATATTAATCGAAAGTCGTTAGGGCAAGCTTTCGCGCAGATTAGACAATGATTTATTACGTCCTCACTCTCCGACCTTCCTAATATAGTAAAATAATCAGAAGGTTCATAATTATCTTTCATTCATATTCCTGTGGGGAAAATTGCTCGCTATTTATAATAAAAAATCCACACGCAAATTCATATTTAATGCTGGACTGCAACATGCAATGCTATTTCATAATACTTCTAAAAAACGTTTCATGCTGACCTGGCTATATGAGATAACCCGATTTCGGTGAATGAAGGATACAGATACGGGCTTGCGTACAAAAAGGTCTGATAGAGAACACCAAAACATTTACACAGTCATCGAACTGGGTCGCCTGCGAATCCGAAGAGGTGCGTTAATCTACAAAGGTATCACCCAGAGGAGAAAACCGGTATTCCCTTGAGTCTAATGTTGTTTTAATTCGACCGTAAATGGGTCGTAGTATGGAAAAGTCTTCCATTTACGGGCGATATGATTTTTTTTACTTCCACTTAAGCGCGATAAATTTTTCGAATGTCACGCTTTCTTAACGAGAAAGGCGTTCGGAAAAATTTCATTCAAGTTTCCTAACCAGTGCACAAGGAATTCCAGCTATTTTCGAGCTGTTTTTCAACTTCTTACGGATCATTAAAATAGATATTTTACTTAATTTACTATTTAGTTGCAAAAAAAATTTGCAAGCTCATAATCGTCTGTCAAGCTAGGTGTACACCATCAACAATTACGTAACTAAATCCCTACCAGAAGTCTCTACTGTAATTTATCAATGAATGGAATATTTTAAGCTTTCTTCGACGCCTAAGAATAAGTTTCTTTCAAAAACCTTTACTTCAATCATGTTCACGACTCATATAATACGAAAATTAGTGAGGTTTGAATTAAACAGAGGAATTTAATTCATTTAAACTCTCCTGACTGGACGGTAATACAACAAGGTTTCGGGAAAAAAAACTTGTAAATAAATAGCTTAAATTACATAAAAATTTGCAATAATGTTCCTCAGCACCACCTTCAATGAGACTCCGTTGGATGAGCTAATTTTTCACTACCCTCACACCCATATAAAGATAATAAATTAAGTTTACTTTACATCAACTCTTAAGGTTTTCCTTTCTATTTCTATTCACCTACACGTTATTTAAGTTATTAATATCATTGAAGATTTAGATGGAAGAAGAGACTAATTAAGACCTTGGGTATGGCTAAATTAACAAACGGAGAACGGCGTAAAATCTTCCGCTTTAAAATTAAGAAATCCTGCATCACGGAGCAGTTCGGTGAACTTAGGAGTCAGCTCTCAAAGAACGAAAGTAAGCGGTGGATCGATCTCATTGGAAAGCGAGGGCCAAGTTGCATGAATGAGTATCCCTTCGCCAGAGGCCCCGAACTACACTGAGGAAACACCAACTTTTTCATTAGAAATTCACAACTTTGAATATTAGCGTCTTAGCACAGTTGAAAAGTAGAGTCACGGCAAGCAATTAGGAAATTTTACGACAAATCACTGAGTGAGCATATCTCGACAAAAAAATAAAGATAGGGATTTAATTCCAGCTCTGTTTGAGCAAATCTGTAATAAAATCAATGGAGAATAATAATCTACTGGATAATGAATCCCCTTTTTCCATCAAAACCCTACAAGCCTCATATAAGGATTTCCTAGTAAAGAACGACAGTTTAACAGAGATAACATCAATTTCAAAACCGTGTTGTAGGTTATGCAGTTTTCGGTAACATTAAGGTACCGTTATCTTTATCATAAGCCAGCCCCGGTTGCAGCACGCGTTGGCTTTCATTGATCTAAGCCACACGCTTCATTCATACTTCGGGAATAACCCTCGTTCTCCTCAACTGCCTATTTATAACATTCGAACGAACAAAATCAGGTACATTCGAGTAGCAAAAAATGCGCCGAAGACCCAGAGTACCAGTTTCTCTTGAGCGTGCGGTACCATTTATTGATCGAGGACCCAGAACCAACCCCAATCGCCTCCGGCATGCACTCTGGTACCTAAAAGTTCCCTCCGTGAGATACTGAACCCAGCTTAGAAGCATACATCCGATTATGAGACCCCCGGATAAAGCAAAGATGGCATCCATTGAGCAGAGCCTCATTCATAAATCGGGAAAGACTCGCAACTGCAGCACTCGGGGGCGGAATGGTTGGCACGCCAACCTTCCCACGGCCTGACTTCCATCCCGGATAACCGGGTTTTCTAGACTACGGCATTTGAGTTTGCTTTCCAATTGTGTTAGTATTCGCATCAATTAATAAAAAGGAATAGAAATCTCAATGAAAGCTGATCTATCATTCCTTTTTAATACAGTAAATTCCCATATCGATTCTCATGAATTATTTTCAATATTTGGATACCATGTGCCACTAGACTGACACCTCTATGTTCCTACATTTAGATTATTCCTTGCTCAACGTTCCTCAAGATTCTCGTAAATAATTTCCTGTTAGGGTCGTTTTCTGTACTCAAACATCCATGCTATTTTTATTTATTTTGCTTCTATTATTATTTCGCACAGCTATGTATATTTATTTAAATTTGTTACATTCTTTGTTTGTAGCTTGTATTCACTTTGAAATGGTCTCAAAACTGAAAGTGTATCTTTGAATAAATAATTATATAAAACGAAAATAAAAGGGGAAACTGTTTCCATTAGAGAAAATACAATTTTACACCCTAAATAAGTAATTTTGGCACTTGTTAGTAAGACTTTTTTTCAATTGCGTATTTTAAATGGTATTTTCGATCATTTATTCTATTAATAAATTAGTTTCCGTGCTGTTTAAAATGTGGTTGCTTTAGCCTTTGCTGGAACTTCCAATGTGCATGTTTTATTCATTTGGTTCGCAATTACCGGCACATTTTCTTTTATCCGAATTGTTCTCTTTATCTGGCAATACTGAGTTAGCTTACTAAGTAATGTATTACTCCTTTCGTTCTTTTAGTCATCCAATTTTGTATATATTTCCTATAGAATTACTACTTGAATTTACTTTAATTAATTCAAATTCTTTTTAATCCAACAGATGATATTTTATCACTCAATGGAATCACTGTATTTAATTATCATTAAAAATTATTATCATTACTTATAAGTACCAAAATGACTTATTTATTACCATTTACCCTGGAAGGAGAAAGTCCCTTTTATAAACAAAAATCGGAATAAATCTAGAAATATTCACCAGATTAGCATCCTGGTTAACGCGAAGATCGGATTCATTGAGCAAAGTAGCCCAAGCTCATTCATACGATCGTAATACTTCAGGATTACATTTTGGTTCTCACGAGTACCATACAAATCTGACGTAGTGTGGAACCGAGTCCAGTCCCAGCTTCAGCAGTACAGTTTATTGATCAGTACCCCCAACGAACCCAATCGCGGGTACAGCTACGTACACCCTGGTACCGGAAAGTCCCTCCCGCGGAAAATCGACCCCAATCCCAGACCGCCCATCCCGGAACGCCCATCCGATTAACACACAGATACGGCAAATCCCGATCGATCCGGCGGCCGAAGGAAGAAATAAAAGCCCGCTTATTTTTCGGAAAGAAGAGCGGGAATTCTGAGGTATACATGAGAGAGAGAGAAGCGAAGGACAGGGGGTTGAAGGGTGGGGTGGTACTGGAAACTGGGTCACCCGCTCCCATGGATTTCCGCAGGAGAATGGATCTGGTGGGGGGTCCATGCAGCACAGCCTCCCTCCGGAGAAGACGGGGTCGCACTCAGGGGGAGATTTCGACCGCCCCCACCCATATCACCGGAGCAGCATGAATGGGAGCTGGGAACGAACGAGAGAGGGCCTTCCATTCATTTTGGGGGTGGATTGCCCACGGAGGAGATAAAGAGGATTATCTGGGGGGAATGCGGATTTCTGGAAGGAAGTGATGGAATCGGGGAGCTGACGGGGTCACTGGGGATGATTTTTGCTTATGACTGACGCTGGTGTTCTTCAAAGTGTGGTCTACGGGGTCCTCAAAGGCCTTTCTGATACTAGAAACACTCGGTCGCTAACAAAATAGCATACTGTTCATTCTAATTACATACTCTACGGATATAGGTTCCTGCAACAACATCCTGATGAATGTAATACTTTTGTCTTGGTCCGCAGGGATCCTCAACGCCATTTTGATACTGGAAACGCTCTACTCCTAACAATTACCCAACTGTACATTCATAAAACAATTTCTAAAGATTTAAGTTGCTGCTACCATATCCTCATTAATGAAATATTTTCAGGATAGAGACAAAGGTATCTTTGATTTACTTTTGTCAGTCTTGATCATGGCTGTGATGACAGGATAGCTACAGTGGTATGAGTGTACAGCGAGTACTGCTAGAAAATCCATTCATGAAACGTACTCCGCAAGTACCATGACGGTGAAGAATTAAGATTTAACAAGGCAGAGCTATTTAAATTTCCACTTAAAAGTTTTCCCTAAGCTCAAATCGAGGTTATGCATTCACTGCTATAAATATATCTTAGATCCTACAAATGTATTATGAAGTTTGAAAAACGAAGGTTTATTATAAAGCGACAAAGGATAAATCAAAAACTTAACTTTTCATAATCATCCAGCGTATCGGGATATCTCCGAGTAAAATGGCTATCTCGCTGCAGGATACTGGAATTTTAAGGAGAGGATAAAGTTCTTTTGTTTATTGCATCTGTATCTACTTCTACAGTAATATCCTGCAATGAAGGGTTTAACGCGTGGCGGGAGAATAGGTGTACCTTGGAGCAGATCTAAAAACTTCTCAAGGGAATCGATTGAAAGCAATTTCGTTAAAAATCCATCCTCAACAACTTTTCGAATGCCATTATTTTGAGGTAAATTCAGTGGCTGTAAAAAAAATTGAGGAAACACTTCACATTGTGGTTTTAATTCAAATTCATCGTCAGAGCGTAGGCATATACCCTGACAGAGTCTATACCAGGGGTACTCAATCTTTTTTGGCGCCCGGGCACCAAAGGGCGCTTCCGAAAGCGAAGCGGGCACCACATAACATTTCCGTCCATGGTGAAATTCAGGCCATCCCTTGGCAGTATTATCACTTTACCAGTTAACCCTCCAAGGACGAGAATTATTTTTTCTTAAAAATTACCCTAATTATAGTATATTGGTATTTAGATGACCTAAATTAACAACAGAAAATTGTTTTAAAAAAGTTAACAATAATAGGTTCGTTGCAAATGCCCGTTCCCATATGGGCACGTCAGTCCTTTCCACTACTACTAATACGCGCGCCATGATGAAATTTAAAAAAAGCATTTTATTGCAAAAAATCTTATTTATTTCAAAAAAATATTGTATGAAATGGTTTTTCTTGGAAGATATAAGTGTTTATTTTATAATTATTTTGTTAAGTACTTTGTAAAACATTTAACACAGAGCCCAACATCGCACTTATTACGCAGTGTTCTCCCACGACTCTCGCACTCTTCATAAGCGCAGCGTTTTCCCTTGTTCTGTGGTATGTCACCATTTACACCGATTAATTGATCATACCATAACTCTTGCATGAAGCCAGTTTTTGACGTGGAAGCCTTGCTGAGTCGTCCACCGGGTGGTTTTTATTCCGTCTTGGACCGAATAAAGTACACCTGAGCAATCTTCCGTCTAAACTCTAATTTTGTCCTTGGATCTGAGGATTTCCTTTTATTATTATTATTATTCGATTGTCTGAGTTGCAAATAATTTACATAAATCATATCTTACCAATATGTAGTGAATTTACAGTGCAGTGAATTTGGTCAGTTCCACCCATATGCTAATTATACTGGGATATGAAGTAGGGTTGTGGAAGCTGAATAATTTTCTTTTGTTTCCTATAAAAACTTTTTGCTCTCATCAACGGCGTAACTCCATACGCTGTTGAAGCTGCCACAATTACCAAATTGTCCAGCCATTTAGTGATTCCTATTCCTTCGCATGTAGAAATAGCTGTGATGCTCTTTCCACTCTCCTCCTTTTTTAGATCATTTTTTGGTGGTAGCGGACAATCTTTCGGAATCCGGTTCTTTCTGATTCGCTCAGTTCCATTGTAGCCACATCCTTTCAAATGTGGCAATAAATTCTTTCGTATAAATTATATATTGAGCTAAATAAATTAATGCTATTATATTATTTTACATACCACTTCAAATTATAATAACCGAATCTTATCGATTTACCTCTACAACATCGCTTGCAGCTGTGTCTTCCGTAGTATCTTATCATCTCTTCTTCACAATCTAAGAACTGGGAAGGAACCAAATGCTGCAAACATCTCTGTGTAATTCTTTTCATCGTAGGCCAGACTTTGTAGAACCCATTGCTTGACTGTCTAACTTAGTATTATCCGCTAAGTGTAAAAATTTCATTATTTGGATGAATCAGTCCCTCCTCATCGCTCCACTAACCAATTCAAAATGTACATCCTTTTTCGCGTCCCAGTAATATTTTTTCCAGGAGAACGTTGTACCCGGATACAATCAAAATGCCAATGACGGCTCGCATCTCCTCTGCTGTAATTTGTGGACTGGGGCTATTAAAAATCGGGCTTAATTCTCACTTTGTTCCACTATGAATGCGACGAAATCGTCATCGATGAAGAGCTCTAGCAATTCGATGCAGCTAAGTTTAGAGTATGAAAAGTAATCTGCTTCAGAAAAACTTCTCGTACACCCTTTATCCCTTTTCTCCGCACAGATTTTTTTGCCCCATCGTCTTCTCCAGCACCGATACTTTCGTTGGTTGCCAACCGAATTTCGGCTTGTGCCCTCATTTGCTTGCCAGTAAAATTCTCAACCAATCTTTCCTCATATTCATCAGCCAATACTTCATCAGTTCGCTCATTTTCTCCTGTTGGAGAAATGAAGAAATCGGTAACATCTACCTCACTCTCTTCATCCTCGTCAAGGATTCGGAGAGTCTCCTTCAGTGAAGTCGACTCATGAAAAATTACGGTTTTCCTGAATAGAAACTATAACACCTCTAATGATATCATTTTTATGTGAAGCTAATAAAATTTGAAAGGATTTGAATATCTAGTACAATAATCATTTGCTAATATATGTTGTTGCCGCTTCTAGTATATAAATTTAGGTTTTCCGAGATTTAGTTCATAAATATGCATAATAATTGCCATAGTCTTCTTGTCACAACTTAAAACTAAAATAATTCTTAACTTAATTGCACCAAAAATAATGTATTATGTCGCAAAATATTCTTTTATATGCTATATATAGCTTTCCTTGACACCCATCGGCAAGGAAATCGCGTAGTAGTGGGAAGGCCTGACGTGCCCATATGGGAACGCAGCAATAAACAACGTTATAACAACAACAAATAACCTCAAACTCTACTCTATTTAATTTCATTCGATGATTAGAACATCATACTAAAGGTATACAAGCAAAATACTACTTTAAATTAAAAACAGTAAAACTTATAAAAATTAGTTGCAAGAAGGATCCATCTCAAAATTTCCCTGTTTTTCGAAAAATCACAAGAAATATTTCCCTTGACTTAAATGCACCAAAACTCAAATGAAACTTGGCTTTGGACCCTCTTAGCTCACAAAATATCGTTTACTGACCATTTTATGACACTCAAGATATTGTTTAGCTACCTAGAGAACCCAGCTGCAGTCCGTTCCCATATGGGAACGTCAGTCCTTTAAGGGTTAACCGTTGGCCGTTTGAAAAACACGTTCCATGGTAAATAAAATCCAAAATATTACAACGTATAAATTTAATCACAAATTCACATTTCTCATCTGTGTCTTTATCTCCGAAGAAGATTTGATAACGGGGAATACATCTGGTATGAAGGTTTACGCTGCACGTGCACCGCTGCGTTCCGAAAAGCAGCAGTCCTTGATTACGAGGAGTTTGATACATTGATAAGCTGAGCCGAGCTGAATCTTCGCATTCCTATAATGAACTAAATATGACATAGATACGCGTGTTGTTAATCAGGACATAGGCGATAAGAGGGGTAAAATGTTTACGAAACCCAAGACCAGGGCAACCAAGTTTCTGACACCTTACCCGCCAAACCTCCACTCTATCCCCGCTAGTGCAATTCCAAGAAATAATGCTGTAGGAAATAAAAAAAACTTTTTACCGAAGCTTGGCGGGCACTGTACGAGGTCGCTTTGGGCACCAGGTTGAGTACCCCTGGTCAATACACAGTGATATGTTAACAAGGGGAGGGGGGGAGGGTTGGCCATTTACCTCCTCCAGTGGTCAAGGAAACAGGGAAACTACATTTTCGGAAGATACAATGCAATGCAACCCCCCTGCTACCTCGGTCGATCCGATAATGACCGTAAGTTAAGAGAAATAGATGCTAGGACGAATCGTTTTAGAGATTCATTCTTTCCGCGAACAATACGTGACAATAACCGAATAAGGAAGTAGTACTTTAGATTCAACTGGTGTTTACACCCCCTGCCACACGCCGAAAGGCGGCTTGTAGGGTATTAATGTAGATGTAGTGGTTTTAACTAGTGATACGCATGAAGGGTAAATTTGGATGCATCAATTCAATCCTCTACCAATATCAAGGCTTAAAGATTATCAAGAAAAAAAATGCACGAGATAAATTGAGAATTCGATTCGAGCTGTAATAGTTTCAATACCATAAGATACCGTGTTCCCAAGGACAAACAAGAGCGAAAAATGTTAATGAAGAAGTGAAGCATATTAATTGATGTTTTCCACTTCTGTTCATCCTTGGATTTCAAGGCGTACACCTCTAGGTACAATGTATACCCCGTTCCATCATCCTTGTCCCGAATTACAGAACTTCCCAGTGAGGAATGTATCGAGGCGTATTTCAGAATCTTTTCGGATGAACGTCTTAACTAAGTGGATATGTGTGGTCCTGAGTTAAGTTTGGAAATAAAATTCGACATCGAATTCTAAATTGAATTATTCAAATATGATCACGGATTCGATGATAGTTGACTTAGAAAAAATTCCCGAAGAAATACAAGAGAAATAGAAGTTCATGCGGCGAATGCGTAGGCTAAAGCCAACTACTAGTATAAGAAATGTAAATAGATGTGAATTTAATGAAAATAGGATATTAAAATATGGGAATAATTGTATCTAGATGCATTACATGGTCTATAGTATGAAATCCCATAAAAATGACTAAGTTTTTCCGATAATACAAAATTCAGTAAGGCTCAGTCGGTGTTGGTATTAACATCTCGACTTCCTTGCTCTTGCATTAACATTGACAACGCATTAATCTTGACAAAAAGTACTTCGCTATTTAAAGATTATAATTGTATGCAGCCATAACCAAGCTTCATTTTTAGCAAGCTCTTGCGTCACGAGATCCGTAGAGACCTTGCGTTTGTGCATCGCTAAATGGCTCACAGAATATTGAAAATTACTTCTACACCTACTTACTAATACCTTTTAAAAATTACTGTTAGTTAACGTTGGAATGAATGAGGATACTAGTTGTTGCATAAAGCTGCAGGATGATGGATACACAGACGAATTCTTTTGAAAAGGAGAAACATTCAATCTTATCCAACGGGAATATTTTTTTTTCATCTGACAAACTATACTACACGCAATACAGCTATGCATAGTCTACATTCCATTCGTAAATAGTATAGTAATATTAGGAATATGAATTTTTCTACAACGCGAAATTCAACATTTCCATGCCAAATATGATACACATGCAATTATAAGTAAAAATATTGAATAGCTTGTCGAGAAATATTAGATTTTCTACACTGCTAAAATCAACCTAAGACGAATACATAATTCACGCAAATGACGCGGCACCAGAAAGAGGGTATCAATTGCTAATGAATTCCTTCATAAGTCACCATATCTCAGAGTCAGTCGCGCTGAAGTAATAATTGTCGCGATGTAAACATTTTATATTTTCCTTTTCCGATAATCTGCTTCAATGATTTGTCTCGGGGTTACATTAGTAGCGGAGTTGCTTTATTAAATGCCATGTATATTGATACTAAAATTTAAAAATGTCGTTGAGAAGCATTGCTACTTTATCATAGATTACTATACAATATACAACAAAACAAAAGGCGATTTATGGTCCAAAAATGTTTAATATATTTAGTTGACACGCATAGGATTTTTAGGATAATTGATAGAAAATGGTATGTTAATTTCATGATAATGTGTTGTAGGATTTGCATTTTTGCAAATGTTTCTTTAATTAGAAAAGTCCTCATTTCCAACTTTACTGATATGACGCAAGGAAAATTAAAAATGGATTTAAACTTGAAAAATATAATTGATTTAAGTGATTTATTTCTAAATTTATATAAATATATGAATATAAATTATACATATTTATAATTATATTTATAATGAAGACCATTTTTTTAGCTAAGCAATTAGGAAGAGTGCACAAAAAGTAGTTGAATTTCATTAAGTAATCGGTAGATAAAACGTGGTCGAAGATTTAAGAAATGACTACTCGAAAAATAGCTGAAAATTAAAGTATTTTAAGATTCTTTTTCAAGTATTCTAATACTTTATATTCTCAAATAACGCCGCACACCATAAGGAAAGCACTTCTCCAGCGCACCCTAATTTTCAAACCGATGAATCAACGTCGTCAGAATTCCTACTCCCGGCAAAAACAACGCGTGACATAACACTCACCGATTGGTCTGAGATGCGTTTCCCAAAGATGAGGTACTCGTGCTTAGCTGCTGAGTGGTGGTCGTCCAGAGGCGCAGCGGGTGCGAGGTGGTGGTGGAGGTGGTGGTGGGTGGCGGTGGGCGGGGGAGCTGGGGGCGGAAGGAGGCTCAGCGCGCGTTTCCGGACAGACACGTTGGACAGCCCTCCCCCGCCCATCGGGACCCATCCGCCCGTGCTGTCGTCACGTATCATCACCTGCGCCCGCACACGAACCAAGTAGTTCCCACTGCAACAGAACATTATACGCAATTAGATACAAAACAAGGAGGATCTTATAATCAATCGTATAGATACATCCGATATCAGTGAATTCTATTGGAGATACATGCCTGGACTTATTTATTATCATTATAACCACGAACATATTTAATAATTTATACTTATATATAACACTAACTGAATCCAGCCACGCTCCGTTGTGGCTCAGTGAGATATGAAATGAAATACCAAAGAAATGAATCGAATTGAATGCAACAATCAAAATCAAAGTGACCCACACCTTGATTTTCGAAAACAAATTACTAAATCACTTCCAAAACAAAACAAATGAATTGAACTGAATACATCATTTGGTATATCAAATTTACTCGCGTTTCGTTTTTCGAAAATAGATAATTCAAATCGCTTCTAACGATTGATTATGCTCATCAATGTGAACGGAATCAACAAATTTTCTCTTCTTCTAAACTTTAAATAGGCCAAAATGGAGGAACTGTAATTCAAAAATGGCATTTGTCGTCAGGGGGACCGGTTGTTTACACCCTCAAAATTTTACAAAAATATCGTGTAAAATCTCGATAATTCAATTCGAAAATAATAATACAGGACCAAAATAAGATTGTTTATTTCTTTTCCTCCCTTTTAGTGCTTTTCTTAATTTCGTATGACCGTTCTTTTTATTTTAATTTTGCAAAAGAAATAAAGCCTGCTGCGGAAAAAATGAACTTTACGTGCATTTCTTATGGAAATGCTTTGAGTCGTCTGGGATCGAACCGAGGACGAAATGTCAACATTTTTTACAATAGAAACACTCTCGTATTCGAATGCAATGTTGTATTAAAATTTCAAGTCAATCGAGCATTTTTCGAGTTTTACTGTCACAAACATACGCAGGCTGAATTTTTATGTAGTATAAGATTATGCAACTAGATACAAAAGCAGAAGTAAGGCAATACGGAGAGAAGAATCTTCTATCACAATAATCATAGAATTGTACATAGTCAATAAATTATACATTAATATATCCCATATCATTAACTTTTATTAGAAATACATACCTGGACTTATTTATTATCATTATTACTACATATATTTAAAAAAATTATACATTAATAAATCCAATAGCAGTAACTTCCAAAAGAAATAAAAGTAAAGTTTATTTTTCCTTTCATCGCAGACCTTCTTCATTTCCTAAAATGGATTTAAAGAAATGGTCGCATAAAATCGAGAGCTCTTTCATAAGTCGGGAAGTTTAATGGAGATTCATACTTTTATCGTCGAATGTTGTTTACGATCAGAAACAGCAATATTTATAAAATATATCTAATTTTGATATTTTAAAAAGTTAATTTTGATCAGTTTTTTATTCAATAAGTGAATACAATGTAAGCATCTACGATGGATAAATTAAAATCTATTGCTTTCGAAAGATTCATTATTAGTGTAACCAAAATTAATTTTAGTTTCAATCACAGATCCTTCATAAAGTGCAATTTTTTACAATTGATCCACTACTTACTTTAGCAATTTACTTTCAATAATTACATAATCGAGTGTAAAAATATCCTCAATTTACCTAAATATCTGTGCGTCATCCTTAATTTTACGAACGACAAATAATCAACAACAGCAAACAACTTCGGCGTCACGGGCAACCACCTCCGTCTCCAGTTGGCACTGGTTATATAGTCTTATTCTCATAACGTTTGAACGTTCCCTAGCAATATGCTAAGTGTTGGGCCAAAGGGTCCATGCGATTGATATTCTACGCGTTATTTAGGAATAGAAAATCATACGCAATTTAGCTGAGATCATAATTTGGATCTGAAGGGGGAGAAGGCGGGCGATATTCAAAGGAAGCGAAGGCTCCACAGGTGATCGAGAGCTCCTTTTTTCATCTTCACCTTGACCGTGAGAGATAAGGCATTCACGAAGGAAATTATCTACTACAAAAGATGCTCGAAAATCGAGTGATGCAAGCGTTTAATTACGTCCCTGATAAAGGAGATCGTGGGCTCTGAATCAACAATTGTCGGTGAATCAACTGTAGACTTTTGTCATCACGATTATTGTTTCAACAATGTTGGCGTTCACACATTGTTTAGCGCTTTATTATTGATCGAATCGCTATTTTAATTGTTGACTTTATTCAATTTTGCTCTCCTGTAATTAATCTAGATTAGCAGATATTGATAAGAAACGCCAGTTGCCACTAGCAACCAATGTTTTTATTCGTTATTTTTATAAATTAATTTTATTTTTACTACACAAATTTTATCAATTTTTACCCCTTAAGATGTACTACAACAGTTACTGCAGCTTCAATGATGAACCTTTATTTTTTCGAATGAATTAAAAAGTATTTCATTCGATAATTCAATCAGTCGCATTTGATTATTTGTTTCGTATACGTAGTAAAATTTTGAATCTATTTCCAATGCCACAAATACAATTACACTTGGATTGCATTAATTCTAGGTTCCTAGGGTAATCGATTGACTGTGGGTCGTTGCTTAATTTCAATTACTGATAAATATCTAAAGCATTTTCTAAATTCAATTTTAACATCTTAAATTGAAGTAGAAAGGCCGTTTATATGTTGAACTGTCATTGTCAGTTGGCAACAAGGAGGCGTTAAAGAATTTATGAACATAAATGCCATTAGGCGGCAAATAAAAATAAGGCCGCTCTTCAAATATTACAAGGGAATACGATTTTGATTTTTGCGAAAACTTAAATAAGTATATTTGTATGAATAAAATAAAGAATGCACGTTCTACACCTCTGGCCTTATTGAAAAAAATGAGCGAATAATAATAGCGATGATAATAATAAATCACTAGTAATGAGAACAATGATTATAATAATGAAAATAGGAAGTATAACAATATATTTTTAATAGCATATAACAATAACAAATAATTATTATAACACATAATAAAGTTTACGAAATGTTGACTTAATAATAATGAAAATAGGGAGTCTAACAATATATTTTTAATAGCATATAATAATAATAAATTATTATTATTACACCTAATAAAGTTTAAAAAATGTTGACTTAATAATAATGAAAATAGGCAGTATAATTATATAATTTTAATAATACATAATAATAATAAAAATATATTATTTATAATAAAGTTTACGAAATGTAGACTTTACGCGTCTTAGGACATACATAAGCCGGATAGCAGGTGTAATTGTCGCTCCAACAACGAAACCTAATCGCGCCTAATTGTGGCTCCGAACAATGAAAAATCCCGCGCGCATCGACAGCCCGCCGTTCATTGACGAAAAACAAAACGCCGCTGTGTTACACGTACAACTTAGGCGGCGAGTTGAAAGCGGGATAAGGTGAAAAAGGAAGGCGGCCTTTCGGCGCTGGGCCAAGGAACGCCGAGTCCGATCGTCACAACACCTCAACGACCGGGAAGGCCGCGCGTGGGCGTCGGAGTTATGCGGGGATAGCCTCGAAGGTGTGTCCCGAAGAATGAGAAGCGGTGAATGATAGCGAGAGCCAGACTTCGGACGAAAATGGTCGTTACTAATCCTCGTAAAAGGACGCTTCAGCTAGTCTTGTGGAATCGCTTTCCCTATGATTACTATATACCTAGTGATATACTGTAAACGCATGCCTGAATAAGTTACTGAACGGCTAAATTCTACAATTGAGATAAAGATAAATGTAAAATCAGTTAACTAGTTGTCATAGCTATTTGTATTCTATCGACAAACATTTCAACAATCTAGGTGTAAACTGTTGTTAAGAATAACGAATTCGTACATTCATTAATTTAATAGTAACTTACAATGACATACGTAATTACTTACGTAGGTTGTTGTAAAGAAATTACGTTAGACCGTTGTTGAAACGATTAAGTTAGAACGTCGGGTATTGGAGACCAACAAGTAATACAGATTTCAAATGCCTAGCAACATTTACTCGTTATCATAGATATATATATATTCAATCACCAAACATTTCAACGTAATTTCAATCTAGACGTAGATTGTTGTTTAGAATCACGAATGTATTTCATTCAATCATAAATATAATAGTTACTAACAATTAGGTAGATTATTGGTAAGTGATTTCGTTAGGCTATTGTTACACTGTATTAGTTACAACAATCTCTCTGTGCAATTACATATTTTCTTCCAAAATGAGTCACTGTTGGGATTAGGCCATTGCTATATAATTTAGTTGAGCTATTGTTAAGTTGTATTATTATTAAAATCTCTCAATACATAATAATAAAAAAATCATTGCTGGCAATATCCTACATAATACACCATTGACGAGTGTAATACACTGTAGAAACACTAACATGGATTCTATTAATCAATGAATCTATGTTTTCATTTTCTTGGCTAGGGAGACAACATTCCGATATTGAAACACTTTGATTGCATCTTCCTGTGAGGCCTTGCCAATTAGGTATTTATAACTTACATTGTCATTAAATTGGCGTATAAACGTATACGCAGAATCCTCAACTTCTTTATAGAGTCAGAAAGCATTTCTTTATATTTCAGTTGGTATTCTAAATATTCCAATTTTCTTCTTACAGGACGTCATAGCACAAATGTTACGCCATTGTAATTATATGTAACAATACGTATGGGATAGTTTCAAACCGCCATAGCACCAATTGTCGAATGCTTCTAACAAGGAAAAGTCATTGTAAATACGCGCGCAAGATAGTGAGATGCAGCAATTGCTTTCTGTGAACGATGATGAGTATTTTCAGAACTTTTGTCCGCTTATTTGATGTTTCCTTATTCTCATAATGTAAACATTTATTCAGGAATAATCCAAAACTTTTTCTACTCACATTTCAAAATTGACTACCTGGATATTTGCTAGGCAACTCTATGTAATATGTTTAGCCGTTACTTCGCTACACAAAATTAAGATAAAAATTCTTCATAGTTCTTCAGAGAATCTCTTCATCTCAATTACGAACTTTTTCGACTGTAAGGTAAACAAAGTTAGCGCAAATTATTGTAGCACGACATTCATGGTAACTTTTTTGTATTTACTGTAGAATGCAAAATTATTATAACATCACACGCTTCCTAAATCACATCTTCATCATCTCGTGATCATTACGGGAGATATCACCATCACACATTTACTTCAGCACGAGGAGTTTAATTCCACTTTCTCCGATCTTCCGAATATTGACGCCCCTGAATAAGGAGTGCCCTGGGGCGTTGGTCGTCTTACAGTCTGAAGCCGGTTTGGCCTCCACTCCCCCACCAAGTACCACTCCCTCAAAAGATAGGGGAGTGTCCATCACCTGGGCAAGAAACACTCCCTCACTAGCAACCACCGCGGGAGTGGTTCCTAACCGGTCAAGAAGTGCAGAAATTCAGTTTAACGAGTAATAAACGATTGCTACACAACTTAGGATGATTAAGTGGAGTCTCTCTCGTTTGGGCAGGAAACACTCCACAGAAATTACGAATTTCGAAGAGAGTCAAATCTGACTGCCACACCATTTAGGGATGCTGAGTGTCTCTTACCCGGGCAAGAAACACCACACAGAAATAATAATTATTATTACACTACATCTGCAGATATGCATACACCAGGCGGTTGAGTTCGGTATCATAAGATGACGTTCTTAAATACAAGTAATGGATAGACGTATTACAACAGAAAAAAGCACGTAGTAAAATAAGATACACATGCATGAGTGTTCTACCTTTCGGTAGGTTCACGTTCACTCGAATATCCCTATATAATTAAGCACCATCTCCTTCATCTCCTTATAGTTAACCCCACCCCTTACGTCATCCAACATCTTTTGTAAAATAAAATACATCATCGAAAGCTAAAACATCATCAATAGTGAAATAAAAACATTCCGGCCTGCTACAGCAGTTTAAGATGCTGATGGGGTATGTCTCTTGCCTGGACAACAAACACCCCACAGAAAATTACTGTAGAAGTCTACCTTAGCGACCACGAATCAACAATTTCTGTGAACCCAGCAACGAACCATCCCCTCTAGATTGATCATCAATTAAACTGAAACAATCCCAACACTCATACCTGGCCTCAGCTTGGCGCGCGTATTAATAACCTAAGACTCATCCGAAATGAGGTGTCCGAGGAATAAACAGCCCCCCTCGCAACGGTTTCACTTATCCGTTCATTCAGATGTAACGACGTCGCTTAATCACCAAGGCGACCTTTTTTGTTATAAACAGCGTGCTCAAAGGGTGCGCTCAGTACTCTATTTCCATTGCGAGGGGAGTCCGTTGCTAACCGAGCTCTTGTCAACAATGGGATGAGTCATAGAGGGGGGTTACTTCCGCAATTGGCAGAGGACCATTGCATGTATTATTGTTGCTATGACTCGCCGCCTGGGAGAGGAGGGGGGAGAGGTGCCCGGGAGGGTAAAGCGTTGCCAATCTAGCCTAGATAAAATACACTAGACAACCGGTGGGCAACCTGTGGCTCCACAGCCGAATGTGACTCAGTGGGATGACTGGCGACCCCCCACGAGCTAATCAGCGGTGCGGCATTTTTTCACCCGTGAAATTATATTCGACGATTTCTAAGTATGGATAGAGACTGATACGCAAGAACGGGTTCTGATAAAGGATATATATGCGTCAGAAAGTGCTGAATCATCTGTTTCCGAGATATATCTGACGCGAAATATGGCCAAAACTTTACTAGAATTTACAGTTAAGGTAAGGAATAAATTGGCAAAAATTTGTGCCAAAATTTATGAAAAAATAGCAGAAAGAATTTGAGTTTGATATGCGAGCAAAGGGTTCTGATAAAAGATAAATACGCGACAGAAAGTGCAGAATCTTAAATTTTGAATCATAAATGTTTGGCGCGAAATATGGCCATAGTTCGACTAGAATGTATAGTAAAAATTATGAATAATTTAGCGAAAATTTCTGAAACAATTATCAAAATATAGCAAGAAAAGCAGAAAATAATACCCGCTCGAATTTTTAGATGAAAGCTAATTATTTTTAAAACCTCTTGGCTTTAGATAGAGAAAATTGTACCTTTCCATTATTTTTATCCCGTCTCGCTCTGTTAAACAAAAATAACGATGAACAAAACATCCTGGACATCCTCCTCTGATAGCCTTGCCTATGGAGCAATGCATTTCGTAAGATAAATAATTTATGCAAAGAAATTCCGGTAGGCCCTTTCTCTTATTGCCAAATATAAGATGCATTTAAAAAGTTTACCGTCAAAACGTAAATACACTCAAATGAAAATGACTTTTCAAAGTAACCTTCACGTAGAATTCGTTACACAAGTTTTTACACTGAATTAATGACAATTTAAGTATAAAAAATATCCTTAATAGGACTCAAAACTATGATGATAAAGATAAATGTTAACATAACTAATTTTTAGGGTTTTTGCAAGCCAAGGAGTAGATTCGTAAACCAATAAAACTTACGTAACTTGTTTAGCTTAAACATTTCTTTACCCTATCTGATATATTACTGAAATTCTTGGCTTATGATGAATGACACACGCGTGATTTGTATTCACGCGGAACCACTATAACATACGCCCTTCCAATATATTTTCCTGTAACGGTTTTTCGTTTTCCCTCGAACGCTGTTAACTTAAGAAACATAATCAACAATCTCGTTAACGTTCTAAGTACAGGCTTGCCAGCTTGAGAAAATTACATGCAAAGAAAATAGAAATAAAAGTTACGCAACAATATGAAGCTTTATTAGATGAAGAACGAATCTGCACACATTCACGGAGATGTTAACCGACCGTTGGGAAATGCGAGAGGTATTTCTAAACACATCAAAAATCCCGGATGCTCCCGGAATTCTTTAATTTACGCATACGGATGTGAGAGGGGGATCATCTTGAGGACACAATTCGTCGAAGGCATTAGCCGTTTGTGTCCGCACGCCCACTCGGATGGACATAATCATCCCCTCGACCTTCGAAGCCTCACCCACTGGGTGGGAGTGAAGGTCGGCTGAGGTGAGGAGTGAAAGAGATGGTCTCTCCGGGAGGGAGCAGAGAGAGAAGGGTTTAGTATGGGTTTATGAATCTAGGAATTAAAGTACAACTTGCAAGCTTGAGATGCTCGGATAGCTAAGTAGATTCGCCTTCGGTGAGAGCAGTATCGGCTTTGATTCCCCGTTGTGGCTATGGTCATGAAAATGTTGGAGAGTTAACAAAATCAATACTTTTTGGGAAACATAACTCCTTTGAATAACCGTATAAACAATTGAATATGGAAAGAAACGGTTAGGTTTCACACTAAAAGTTGTGTCCGCATTTTAGGGGTAATTTTTGCCTACATTTCAACAGTATAGCATAGAAAAGGGTTCGAATTAAAAAGAATTTAGTCGCTAAGTAATCCTATCAAGAAAATTTTCGCTTCACATACGAAACAGGATGGGCTAACAAAATTGTTTAAAATACGAGTTGTCTCCAGAAGTAACCAAAAGGCCGTAAAATCTCAGAGTTAGATGTATGTTTGCACTTGATATATTAAAATTGTCCAAAAAAGCTATTATTATATCAAAGACCGTAACTAAATTATTGAAAATAAGCCAAATCCAATTTTGCGACCAGTAAGGAAGAATCTCTCGCAATGTGCCAGCAACGATAGAGCATAATCCATATAAACTAAGACAAACATTTTTAACATAAAATTCTGATTAGTGCATAGGAATATATAGACATTTTACACACGAGATGTACTGAGCAATTTCTTCATCTACAACTACAAATTTTGACTTGAATTAAGAGGCTTATATCTTATCCTTTAATAACACTATCTCTACGTTCTAATAAATAAAAAATTTCAGTTTTCATTAGGAACAGGGTATATATTTATTTTTCAATATTATCTCAATCTTAGGTATGTAATGATATGAAAGTTAGTGCGGTAGGAGTGGCGCTGAGTAATGGTAAGATCTTCAACACTAATTATTAAAAGACGTAGAAATTATTAGAGTAATTTTAGGGCAATTAAAAACACGTTTTCCACACATAACACACTTTGGTTCGGTGAGGAATACTTAAGAAAAAAAAACGCACTCCTCATCCAAGGAAGTAAGCCTCATTTCCTCATAAATCATATTGATTGCTAATGGTAGAGGGTATGAAGCACGGGCAGAATATAGTAGACAGAGACTATCCCTTAGATTACGTGGAATATACTAAAAACTATAATACAGGACCGAGAAGTATGAAGTCACCCCGATAGCGACATATAGTGCGTTCGACATACAAAAAATGCCATTCTCATCAAAGCCATGGTAAGAACTTCATTTTTTTCCCTTGGCGACCGTTCCATTGCGATACAAGGAACTGGTGAAGGAAGCGGTTGAGGGCAGAAGACGGCATGCATTACCAAACTACAACCGGATCTCGTCGCACAAAAGAGAGCCCACGTTGGCTGCTAAATATTCACACGCTCGCATTGTATATGGGTGCTTTTCCGTGAAAGAGTGCCGCTACTGAGAAGAGGAAGGTAGAGGAAGTGAAAACGTGAGGTGAGATCAGTGACTGAGGAGAGAATGGCATTCTATAACGAACCTTTCACTCCTCCCAGAACCTCCCAGGAGGAGGTAATCAGCGCCTGCTTCGGATGACGCTCTGTCGCAACACTAACTCCCCGAGTCTCGATTGTTGGCTCTCTAGACTTTAATTACAACAATCCCGACGACGATTGTTGTGATGCAACACTGCTACTACTATAACAATCCTTTGCCATTCTCATTTACAATGACAAAATAAATGAAATGCCTCCAAAATTTCAACAATGAGGGAACATTATATCCAACAATGACCTGCTTATGGCCAATCACCCGCAGATTCCACTGTTCAAACACCTACGCCCATACATTTCTCCCCCCCTGTAGTTTCAAGTAATTTTATTAATTGACGCCAAAATTTATTTAACTCTTACTTAATATTTATTTTTCTGAATGGTTCCTAATTTACGATACATAAGCTAAGCATTTTAAGTCCTGCTTCTTTCCTTACAAAGAACTTCTGAATTAAATAGCTAAGCTGAGTGTCACTGGTATTGACTAAAAGATGACATTCACGCGCTGAAATTTGATGTCAAACTTATTTTCGTAGGAATCTTAATACTAAGTACTTCAATTTCAACATAAGATTAATTAGTAATAAGATTTTAAGATTGATTTACCGCAACAGCAAATAAAATGAAAAAAATCTGCATCTTCAACATAGCCAGCATGAGAAAACGATAAGCCAAGATTCTAGATTTAGTAAACTCTAGAATCGATTATGATTTAGTAAGAAGACTCTTATTTAAGAGTTAAGAGAATATGGATTGCCGTTATCTATACTACTGAATAAAAACGTTTTACTATTATTTTTATTTATGCTACAATGTTTTATGCTACTATACAAGTGTCTAGCGAATTTAAGAAGTCACTCAAATACTACAGAAATTATTTATCTGAATTTCAATTCTTTACTTGCTCTATCAATATTTAAAACGGGTGTTTTACGTATAAAATTATGTTCTATTACATTATGGTTGCGATATTGCCAACTTCATGAGCTTTAATAAAATATTCGTTATCAAATGATATTCTTCGTGAACAACTTGTACGTTCCAGTTCTGCTGATGTAACATCATACATAGCACAAAAGGATATGCAATAATCAGTTCATTGGAACTTATTTGATGTATAAGAAAGATTAATTTCTAAAGTGAGGATCGCTTTGATTTCGAACCGTTCGAAATCGTTTGCATTTAAGGAAGCATTCACACGTGTTCCTCGGGAGTTATTTATTGTGTTCAGCCTTGTTACGCGCAAGGTTATGCTGAATTGAATAGATTGATTTATGATGAACATGATTTGGCCGGCAGGGGTTATTGGCATGGTGGGGTTCGTGAGTTGAAAATTATCATTCCTAGACTCGAGGTTCGACACGAGGGATACTTTAAATTTATATTTCGATTCAGGAGTTACTGGAAAACTCTCTCTAGAAAGAAAGATGAATTAAATTTATAATTAAATATTGAATTAAATTTATGGAGAGATGTTCTGTTGGCTGAAGGGGAAGAAACTAAAGAATTTGTTTTACTATAGACCACATTGCCGGAACATATTGCTTAAGTAATACCGTATTAAAATGCTAAGTTATTTATATAGGAAGTTTTTAGTGAGCAGTGAGATTTCTCATATTTTCCTTTCCACGGTAAGTGATATTGCTCCAGAATCCCTATATTATTTAGCCGGAACGTAGGTTCATATTTAAACTTCTCAACTATCAGTTAATATAAGGCTCTGAAAAGGAAATGTGGCTTACTAGGCAATATGAGGAGTGAGGAAATTTGCACTTACTTTCCTCAATGATCGTGACTGCTGCAAGTGTAAAACATGAGAGTGCATCACAATGATCCTATATACGACACTATCCATAGCAATCAATAAAGAGTGACCAAGTGAATGTCATTCATACCTCAGTGGATTTAGTATTATCGTAACCACGAAGAAGACATTACAAATAAAATATGTTATCTATTATTTATCTAGTGTAATAATACATTTACTTTAAATCAAGACAGTTTAGCTAGGTAGGTTAAGTTGGTGCAGCTAAATGTATTCTCAATTATAATCTATCATATTTGGCGAAATTGCAATATGAACAGGTAAAACAAAACTGATATCCACGAAACGTAGTGAACTGTATAACCAAGAATATATTTAAATTCTTTTACTAATTAATTCTTTAACTATTCATTTCATCAATACTATTAATTTCCCGCTCAAATTCATACATCTACTTTAAACAAGAAAGAAACTGGTATTACATAAAAATTACAGAAATAATTCAATTCTTTTTGCCTCTTCATCCTGAATTAGTTACTTCACAGATCATAATTTCGTACCAAAATTTTTACTTTTACTATTTACGGTAAAGAAACAGGTGTTATACAAAACAGTGGGGCAACTAGGAGGAGATGAAATGGAAAACTTTACCCTTCGATTCGGCCGTGGAACGATTCCCGTCTGAGGGGAAATAGAACTTTAAAGAGCATTTCGACATCTTCGAGAGAGCCTTCAATTTTCGAAGCACCGAAGACAATCGTAGGGGAAAAAATGGATGCAGATCCGATCTCTGGGAATAAAAGAAATATTGCGGAATAGCCTTGGAAAAATATTAAGTCGTCCTTGGAACGTTTTCCGGGAATTAAGAGAAGGGATTCACCCGACTGAGACGATTAGAGATAGAATCAAACGGACTCTCCTTTTTCTAAATTTCAGAACTCTCTTTCTTCTTTGCTATGGTCGAGGAATTGGAAAAAGAACAGTGCATGATACTCTCCACAAAGAGCTTTCTGTTGGACAGCCAGAAGAAATAGTCGCTCTAGGCAAAAGATAAAAAAAATCTTTCAAAATCTTACTAAATAAAAAATGAAAAAAAAAATACTCGTCTTTAGGATTTGGAGGCGAAAGTCAAAATTTTTGTCCAAGCAGCAATTTTACACAGTATAAATAACAACAAAACCCAGCCGAAAATGATTTACGCAGCTCATAAGCTACGATCCTTAGATTAGTTTCAATGAAATTGAATAAATAGCTCAAGAATATCACTTTAATATAGAACATTCTCCAAATTTTCTTAAACTAATTATCGAATCTTTATTATACTTTAAGTTCCTTAATTTGAAGGAAATTTTAAATATCCTTACATTTTAATTTACATATCCTTTAATGAATGATTTTTCCATTAATTCCATTAATCCATTAATTTTTAAATTGATAAACATTTCAGATAGATAATTTTTAGATAGAAAAATATCTATATAATACAGAATATTTAAATGATGTTTTTCCAATTTCACGAAAACAGTCCACTGTTAGTCAAGGAGTCTGAAAGCGAAGGATTCTAACACATCCGCGAGAAGGCCGTCAAGAAAAACAGCGGATGCAAGTGGATTCTGAAGTTAATGGAAATTACAGTACTGCAAGGATCGATGACCCTAAATTTATGGAGATTGTCAAATGGAGTGTAAGATGTTCTATTATTTGAAAGAGACGGAACTGCTGAATTTACAGGCCTTTGAAATAAATAAATAACCCGAACAAGGGGGCTCTAAAAATCCTGTTACTACAATAACCTTACATTTATGTTAATTTAAGATTTGGACTAACCGTCCTAGTTCATTAAATAAAGTTCATCAGATGCGTATTTACTAGAGAGTAGAACATCTACTTACACAACTAGAGTAGAACATATAACTACTTACACAACTAGAGCAGATAATCTAACTACTCACACAAAAACAATGTCATTTTAACGTAAATTAAGAAACATTTTTAATTTCATTAAGCCCAACGTTTCACTTGGAGCCACAAAATAAAAAAGTAAGATACTTTAAAATTATTAAGGCCGCGGTGATGGAGTGGTTAGCGTGTTAGTGAGCTAATGGTGTGCTAATAGTGGGCTAATGCACGGGTTCAAATCACAGATTTTTCATCTTATTTGGTTTCCGTAGTTATTGTTTGAAGCCTATCCCTGTAAAGGTATAGCAAATGGATTATTGAGGGGGCATTTGGAAATCAATTAATCAATTTTGTGCTGAGAATAATTTTAATCAGGGTTTGAATAAACTTAAATATATCGCGATTTAACGTTAAAATACGTCAAACGCCTCCGTATATAATTTCCCTGTCAAAACAGTTGGATCTCCTTTGAACAAAGCGGCGCACATAACGGAGGTGAGCAACCTGTTGCTCCCCCCTCCCCCTCGATTCATTCCGAAAATAGCCGTGAAATAGAGCTCGCCACCAATCCAAATGTCGTCTAGGACACGTACTCCAATGAAAAATTACAATTCCTCTCTCCATTATGATTGCACTAGTATTTTTGAAATTTATTCAGCAATGCACGGTTATTCGGAATATGATTTCATAGGATTTAGACATTTAAAAAAGTTAAAATCTAAGGACGATTTTCAGGGCCCGAAAGTTGGGCCTTCATTTGGGTTAGGCAAGGGCTCTAAGGTCGTGTCGTATGCTTGCAAGTGTTCTCTATAGGCCCTCTGCTGCGATGTGTGAAGGCATACTTCGAAGGCCCCAACTTAGTTTTTCATAATTATTACTCTTAATAGCAAATTCCTAGCAGCTCTTCCTCGAATTTACTTTATTCATATTATAATCGATATGAAAAGGCGTGACTTCGTGGAAAGCCATTTGCAGAATGAAAACACTTCATACTTTTCACAGAAAATCTGTGGAAAAGCAATTTAATGCATCGGAATTTTTAGTACATATTACTAATTTTAATTGATACGATTTACCGTCATAACTTATTCATTAGGAAAATAACCGATTTATCTGTACCATTCTTAATTAACTCTTTCGATCAGGAGTCCAGGAGAATGTTCTATTGTAAAATTTACACATAAAAATTGAATTGAATAATTGCAAATTATAAAGGTGAAGGGGAGAGTTACGAAAACAAGATAAAACATTCAGGTAATCGCAGAAGTAATTTCTTTTCCAAAGTGCAGTATCAATAACTTAAATAGCACCACGAAGTTACGGTATGCGGCTGATTTCGTACGCCGTATTTTGATGAAAAAAGATGCTCTTCGATAGGTTTTCAATTCTTGGAGAATTTTATGATTTATAAGTAGTGCCCTTTAGCGCATTTTTACCGGAAAATACGTTGGAATTTTCAGAAACTTAATTCGTTATTAATGTTGAATTATAGGTACACGAAATCGCTAATGCAATGCGTAGGAACAAACATTACTTACTAAACTGATTTCATCGATCGAAAGAAATGATCCCGGAATCTCCCGGAAACCTCCCCCCCCATTAAATTACAGATCTCCGGGAATTAAGAGCAGAGTAGATGAGTTAAGTGCATAAGAGGATTTCGAAAGCGGAGGAAACGCGGACGAAAATGAGTTTTTGTAGAGTCAGTGTCGTCACCCTTGGACGTCCGAAGAATTTGTCCTTAATTGAAGTCACCGCCGAGTGACCCCACAACTGGCGCCTTCAATTCCTAGTCATCTCCTAGCGACACGTGCTTGGTGACCACAGTTTTTGGACGGAAATTTAACGCAACGGATTGTTGGAGAGATATAACACCTCGGCTAAAAGTGTTTTAGATTGAGAATTTCTCGTCTGAAATATACTGCTTTTGCTGCTCCTAAGACCCTGGTCATGGAATTTTTACGTAGTTATACGTGAATGTACGCGAGCACTAAATAACAAATAATGACTTACGGGATGTAGTTGAGTACTGCCAATTCTTGCTCGCAAGTAAGCTATAGTTGTTTTGTATACCGAGGAATTACTCAGTAGCTCAGTCTAGCCTTCAACATATTTTATGTTTTCTGTTAATGTTGACTCCTTAAGGAGAGCCCTAAACCTCCTATTTTGGGTCTAGAAGTAATTCATTTTGAATTTCTAGTTTACATTGTCGCATTGACTAGTCATCCCTTAGCTGACATTTTGTCTTTGTTTAACATTTCTATTGTACGTTTTTATGGCATACTTTTTATTCTATACTTTCATTGTAAGATTATTAATTCCACGTTTACTTTCTTAATGGCTATCATTTATATTTTTTAAGCTAATCATCATTTTGCATTATTATGACTCAACTTTGTGGGTATGACCTGCTTGAGTTAAATAAATGTATATGAATTGGCAATGAGCATTTTAGGTGCATGCACAAATAGGCGTAAATGGTAGCAACGACAACAGATTGACTTAAACATTCTAACAAGAAAAATTATTATTAATAGCATTAAAAATGAATATAAACATACATCGCTCTTAATAAGTCAATTAACCGCAATTTCCTTTACTAGGTTTATCTTATACGAGTCACGATTACAAGTGATAATTCAATTAGCCAAAGGAAACCAAAAGACTACCAACAGAAAGCAGACGCCGAGTACAAGCGATAAACTAATAGGCAGGGAACTCAGGGTCTACCAATCGAAGGAGAGATAACTGTTGAATATTGGTAAGCGGTAGGGTCTCTATGAAATAAGGAATAGAAAGGCATGAGATTAATATAATGCAGGGATTAATAACAAGAAACAATGAGCGAGTGCCACATTAATAAAGTAATTGTCAAAGAGTCTTAAATGCTCTTCAATAATGCGGCGTCATAAATTAAGAGATTATTGGTGTAAACTTAGGAGGTATGTAGCAATAATTGACGTCCAGATTGTCAATTAAGTAATAACATTAATAAAGTAATTTCAGCATTAATTAAGTAATTGTCAAAGAGTTCTAATACTCTTCAATAATGCGGCGTCATACATTAAGAGATGATTGCTGTAGTTACTTGGCTTCAGGGAGCAATAATCTACCTCCAGATTGTTGAATTGTGCGCCAGTCAAGTCAACAATGTAGAAAGACAGCTAATTTTCCCTGAGTGGTCAAGCTTCCTGAGTCTAAACTTTCCATAACCCTTAGATACAGCAGATTCTCACCCGATATTTTATTCGAGCAACACAAAGAGACCTTAAAAGTGCAGCCTTAAAGGAAACAGGCTATAGGCAAAAAGGAAAAAAAGTGCCAAGGCGTTGCGTTGAGATACAAAAGCCTCCTACCGAATAAAGTTCCAGGACTGTCCGCCAGAGGGTTCGAATCGCAAATATGCCGGTTTATCGAGCATCCCGGAGGACCGAATGCCGTATAAAACGAACGCTGGAGCGTGCAGCACCGTTCACGGCAGAAAAATCACGAGCAGAGGTCAAATCACTAGCGGTCACGGGCGAACCTCTTTCATTTGGGGCCGTTTTAAACTGTATTAAAGTTGGGCGTCGTTCATAAACGAGAAAGGAAGGGAATTATTGATTGGGAAAGGAGAAAATCGGAAATGAGTACTTAACACTGAAAATCAAAAAAAATGTTGACAAGACGTACAGAAAGAAATTAACAAAAAGCCATTGCAATTCGAGCAATATACATTATAGTTGTGAAACTCCTTTAACGATGTCATAATATGTATTTTGATGTTGCCTGGGTTACTCCTTATGTAGATTTGTAATATACATATAAGGTTACAAATATGTTCTTGATAAATATAATTAGGTAGTTTGGTTTAGGTCATTTTTTGGATACCGAAAATGTGTTCTGTATTGGATTGATTTGTTGAAAACTGCTACGAAATGTAGTTGGAATTAGTGCCTTGCCCTAAATTAATACTTTCATCGCAGCGTTGGTGAAATGTATGTACATTTATCGAGGATTTATTCAAACGTTGCACTTATACATCCCAACAAGATCCTTTAAGTCTCTGCTAAGACTTAATAAAGACAGGAAATCTTCCGACAGTTTACATAGATTTTAGAAATATTTGAATTGTTCACATTCAGAACCATAATATGAAGTAAAGATGAAGAATGAATGAAGATGAGTTGTGAAAATTCTAATTGTAGGCGATGATAAAATACATCTCGTCTACATCACTACTAGTCCAAACCCTTCCTTGTCAACTAGCGAATAAATGGTATTTAGAAATTCACGCAAAAATTACCGATTTGGTGCAACGGAAAAAATACAAATATGTGAAATATAATAATCATAGATAAATATACACATTGATATAAATATAGATAATATTAAATGAAAAAATATATTCACACATTAGGTTCCATCGTATGTATTTTTCGGTATACACACTCTAAGAAAAAATAAATAATTTGAATGTCGACCGTGAAAATAATATAAGTAATAGAAGATACAGTAAAAATAAGAATGGAAGATTCTCCAGTAAACATTGCACCCAATGCAGAAATAAAGACATTTCTCGAAAACATAGAGGAGTTCGGAAGAAAAACCAAAATCGCTTCCTCACTAAAATGTTTCTATGCAAAAATTGAGGCCATACGTCGAAGTATTTCCTGCCGGGAAGATTGTGGAAAAAATTCCCGGAAGCAGTAGCTATTCCGGAAGTAAAAAAATATGCTCCATTAAGACGATGACGGGGAGGTTAGGAAGGAAGAATCCTCTGCGGTTCGCAATGGAGGAACAATGGCCATGAATGCAACGCTTCATTTTTTGATTACTTAAACGCATTCGCTCAATTCCTCAGCGGTGGCATACTCGAGGTCTATTGTCCTATCTTCAACATCCAACATGTCTGACAATCTTAAGTCCCTCATTCCACGCACAAGAATTCAATCTAAAGTATAACCATTTAGCAGCGTCAGACATTGCAGCAAGGAAAATGTTAATACAATCCGGTTGTGGCAGGCTTTACTAGTGGAAATCCATATCGATAGGGTGGTATGATAACAAAATTACAAATACTCTTTTCTTGATGTACGCCGGTCTGTGATGAAACCGGTCGTGTTTCAATTATATGCGCAGAAAAGAGTATTTGTAAATTTATTCTTATCATCCAATTGAAAATATATATCTTAAAAGTAATTTCGCCTAAGAATTGACAGCTATATGAAGACTGTAGGTTTAGAGTTCAGCGTATATTCATTCATAAAAATCATACGTTCACGCCAGTGATCGTTGTACGACAATGATCTAATACATTCATTTTTTTAAGGTCCAAACTAATGATATTTAATTCCCCAAGGATTCATTATGGGCCCATCTTCTTCCTGTGTTCTTAAGAGAAGCAATTTCAATCCTTGGGCCTGGGAAGTTTGGATTCAAACAAGGTCGCTAAATTTTACCAAAACAGGTTTAGTTATAATAAAGATAACGATGGATTTGGTGATAATGATAAGAATTTAAGAAATCATCATTGAAAGTGTCAAGGCCACGAATTCGTAGGAAAGTAAGCGATAATTCTATTTTCTGAAAGGAGCATGGTGCTGCTAGATGAAGAACCCATTCAACATTCATCAGAGCTTTAAGGAATATCTTAATAATCAGTCAAAATCCTTTATAGAAAAATGAAATTGTTTCCTTTAGAAAGAAGTGTGTTGAAATGATTGCCAAAACCCTTGAAAGGAAAAACTCATTGATTTCTACGGAAAGTATTTTCCTTACGATCAAAATCATCACTTTCGAACTAATTAGCATAGAAACCAAATTCCGAGCATAAATTTTAAAGAGATATCACTATCTCATCCTTATTGAGCACTGTGACGTCGCGAGATGACTTTTCTTAAAATAGAGTCTTTCCTTTCCGAAAAACTCTTCATTTCCGTATCCTCAACACTCACATCGCATTTCTTCTCCAACCCTCCTTTTTCTTACCAAACGTTCAACAATAACTTATTTATCAACACAACATGACAACCAAAAAACTTTAACAAATCAACATTTCAAAACCTACACAATATAGCTAATTTAAGCAAACAAACAGCATTAAAGGAGATAATAATGACATAAAAAATGCAATTTAAGAACTGAATAAAAAATGGCACGACGTTACAGCACGCATGAAAGTCACTGCCCTTTGGATATGAAAATGTTCCTAATTTAGAGCCGAATGCATTAAAACTTCAAAAATATCCATCCACCGTTTCACTCAGCACAGGAAACTGTAAAACGGACAACAAGCCGAAGAATTGGTGCACTGAGATAGAAAGTTTCGTCGAATGTTTACGCCGATGAAAAACTATGCATCATTAAATTCTCATTGACTGATATTTATTTTTTTTCAGGTCCGGTGCAGAGAGAAATCTTTGGAAAGGAATGCATCCTGCAATAACGAGTTCGCAAGGAAAGGTTTGATTGAAGAGAGGAAGGTTACCAAATCCTGGAAGCGTATGATATGCTCACTGGGCGTGGAGAGCAATATCCGTACTTTCGCTCTCATTACCACTTAAATTGGAAGGGAAAATAATTGAATATGTAGGTTGGTATGGCAACAAAAACATTATTGGACAGAAGGCGAGGTTACTTAGCAACATGTGCTTACATAATTACTCCTGTTTTGCTACATAATTATAATCATTCTAAAAGTACAGAAATTAATGCATTTAATAATAAAATTATATGATGCATGATAACAATCCAACAACAAGGTCAAGGGTTCGAATCCCTGTAAACCGTATTTTTCCGGTTAGGGAATGGTCGTCATGTGATCGTTAATTGCTCATGTTATACCTACCTTCACTTTAATTTGCTGTATGAGAAACATAAATAAATAATAAATGTTATTATAGTCATTGAAACGCCAGTTTTCTTCGCTCAGAGAGAACTATGAAATAAAAGGATTTTTTTGAAATTCCTAAATTTTCGCTTCCTGCTATCATATGCTTATGTTGACGAGAATGTCTTTCATTAGCACTTCCACGGCCTATATTTTAAATAAACTGATAGGGAAAAAAATAAAAAATTCCTTGATCCGAAAATAAACTTCATCTCTCTTTATGACGTATTGGAAGGTTTTGAAAAAAATTACCGATCTTTAGAGAAACTAACAATACGCTCGCAACACCTGATGATTTCACTCTTACCTTCAGAGCGTTACCTCATTGGAATGTAATCCGGAGGGCTAACCTGAACCTACATTTATCCTCGTCATTTGCAAGGGAATGACGTAAAAACACGTCAAAGCATAGCGTCATCGATGAGCCATGGAGGAAAGTGATACAATGAAAATAGGTGTGCCGTGGAAAGGAACATATAGGTGTTGGAATTAATGAGCTAAACCGCCCAGGGCCGGTAAACAAGACGGGAGACCGCCCCAGGGCGCCCTAATACGTGAGGCGTGAACTCTTTGAAGTAGAGATGACAGTGGACACTAGTCATGGGAACTCATCAACTCTAGACTTTCTTAGCAATCATCAGGGATAAATTAGATTGTATTAATTTGACAAACCTATTAGTAATACAGCCATTGAGAATGATGAAATATCAAGCACTAAGTGAGTACTACTACAATGCATACTAATGCAGTTACAAGAATGAGCATTAACATAGCAGGAAGTCTACAGTGTATCCAAAAGAAAAACCATAAATATTCTTTCCGCTATGTTTGACACAGTCTCTCTCCATTAAATGTTGACTCATTCACCTTCGATTATCGCATTGTGGATCTACGCGTTCATACGTTGTTTGAACTACTACTAAGACATACTAAGTTTGTTCTGTCAGTAGCTCGTTATCCATTCTTGATTCATCTCAACTACAGCATTCTTGAAGAAGCTTCCACTTAGATGATCAGTAATTTAGTACGAGTTTCGTCATTATGATACATAACTAAAACAGTTCAACACTATTGGCGATTTAATTAAATTGTTTTACTAAAAACAGCTTCTTTTCCATTCTTTATTCACCTCAATCAAAACTTTATCGATGAATTCAACCAATACTTAAATGATCAGTGATTTGCGTCTCATCATTGTTACACACAAGAATACATTTTTCTCTTTTTGATTAATTGATTACTCATACCGCTATCTTCAACCTTACTATTGACTCCCCATTGATAACTCTCCTGTTTTAGGGCCCTGCCTTGCTTAGTCTGTACCCCCTGATTGCCGGACCTATTTCAACTACACTTTGAATGTTATCATGCCCAGGTAATCAAGGATAGTAGCAAATTATTTTGGTTAATAAAACGCTGAAATTCAATGAAACAATCACAGAGATTACCCCTTTGGCTAACTGTATCGAGCCTATGGTCAATTACACCTGCCTTGACTTTAATCATGCCCGGGTAATCAAGAAGGATAGCAAAGGATTTTGGTGTATAAAACGCTGAAACTCAACGAAATGATCACAGAGATTACCTTATTGTTTCGAACCGGCCCTTAGAAAGCCTACGACGGCCCTTCATAACTTGGGACGAGGCGTGAATTTCCCATTAATCACTCACGCGATCCTCAATGCTACTCCGTCACCGGCCAATCGCCTCCGAATCATTCATTCCCAGAAATAAGTCGACCAACTAGTTCCGCAGGAAGAGCCGATTAATGGATACCACTTCCTGGAGACCCAAATCGACTTTCAAACTAAGCAGCGAGGTATCCTGTCATAACGATATCAATCGGGGCGACAAAAACGTGATCTACCAATGAATAAAAGGCACGTTTTCGGACAGGGCTACCACCTTCGCCGATTGTCGCCTTGTCCCGGCGCTTTTGTTTCTTTTCCAGAGATAAACGTCATTTCCGCGATTTGATTCAAGCCTTCCCGAGGGAGTGGAGAATCCGTCTTATATCGGTGTGAGCTGTTCTTACAGTTATTCATTGATGAATAACGTATTTTAGATCAGTCTTGAGCAAATAAATAAAGAAAAGTGTTTCTTTCGTGAATTTTGCACCGTTCATGTCCATCATTGTCCTAATATGACTGCAAGTAAGGTATGAATGAAACCTTTCTTTGTCGAATAAAAGTTTTTTAAATATGATATCATATCAGACTTAAAATAAGACTTGTAGACAAATAGAAGTAGTGGTATTGTTAAAAGTTCTTAAACAGCTTAGATCATTTCGCACGTGTGCTTCCACCGAGAATCGAACCCGGTGCCGCCTTAACAAAAAACTAACGTGCTGCCCACATGGCTATCCGAGAGCTCCATTTGTAGATATTTTTTTTAAATATAATTTTTCATAATTCATGTCGATTACTGTGCTGATATGACAGCTAGTGAAGTATGAATGACTCTGTTAATACCATTCATTTTGGTATCATCGACTGCAAACATAAACCTTATTCATAGGATGATTGAGATTCACTTACCTAGATCTTTTACTACTTATTCCATTCTAGGTTTGTGAGTACAGTAAGGGTAAAATACCACACTCCTCACCTAATGTAGTAAGCCTCATTTACTCTCTCTTACCCTCTTTTAGTATCTATTAGTGGAGTTTATCCTAGCATTCTGTAAGAAACGCAGTGAGGGAAGCAAGCCCCAACTACCCACATACCTCATCTCTCCAAGTAAGCCTCATTTCGTCGCTATCCCCCATTTCTGTCGCTACTACTAAAGGCTTCACTTATATCATTACGGCTCTCTGAGGAAAGTGATGCTTAACTACCTCACTCCTCATCATGCCAAGTAAGCCTCATTCCCCTCCACGGCTGTTTACAGCGAATTGTTAAGGTATTGAGAACTCAGCTCATCCTCGAACCGATGACTGTATAGACTATCAGCTAATTCCTGACTTTACTTGAATGAGTAACAGGGAATGGACAAGGTTGAAGTTCGTCAGCTTTGGGAGGTACGAAGGAAAAAGTACAGCATCATTCACTTCCCTCGCGAGAAGCGTTGAAGGAAATGCGCGAAAGAATTCTCAATGACATTACCTCCTCTACTCGCGCTCTTTTGCGGTAGGGTTTTTTCTTTTCGGAAACTTCAAATTCCACTTCCGAAACTCGAAGCGTCACGGAGTGATATCAATGAGAAATTCCAATCCCACATTTAAAACCGTTGCAACTGACAATACTGTGGTTAGCTTCCGCGTTAGAAGGACATAATAGTAGTAGTAGTAGTATTGTTACAAGTGCTTCGACAGCTTAGGTCATTTCGCACATTGGCTCCCACCGGGAATCGAACCCGGGACCGCTTTCACCAAAGGCAAACGCGCTGTCCACATGACTATCCGGGAGCCCAAGGACATAATAAATAACTTAAACATAATAAGGTACTAAATGACAAAATAAGCCAGTTTTCGCATACTGAGGAGACCAATTAAAATTGTATTTCATTCCTTTAACAAACATAGAAGGTTTAATTTCAACGCCACCTTTACCGCCACTTTAGGTTCGATGAAAAATTAATTTCAAACTGTTTTTATACTAATTACTGTCCATCACAGTTGTTATACTTTAAATACCTTTCAGAAGTGAATCACTGAATGTTTAATCACCACCTAATGAGTTACCTAAGATTCGCTGATTACTTAAATTGTATCAAGGTATTAACATATAGTAAACGTAATTTACCATGTAAATAAAATTGTAAATGGAGAAATTGTGATTTTAGACGCACTACTGTGAAATTAATGAATAATAATATGAATAAAAAACTAAATTGCAAATCGAATACAAGAACTCACGATCTCAAAACATAGAGCACTGAAGACTTAAAATTGGTTACTGTGAACGACCACGCCATTTATAAACTATACGTTACCACAAAATTTAAATCCAGAAAGGCCTAAAACCAGACACACCTCATATCGACTACACCACGGGCACTTGGATGCTTCTACTAACTTTAAAAACATCACACGAAACTTTAAGAATTAAAACAAAATAATGAAGTATGAAGCGATTGTGTGGATTTGATTTCTCTCGCAATACACTTCCTTCCTCGATAGTAAAAGAGGAAAAAAGGCAAAGCTGAACTAGTAAATTGCGGTAAACATGAATAGCAATGCATGTTTAAGAACAGGTTATATGGTGTGTGTGCTTTTGAAAAATGACATTCTCAACTCCGTAAATCAGGACTTAAAATAGATATGATAATACCAGGTCAGTCTAGTATCAGTTTAAGGGGACAACGACCCAAAAAGATAATTAATAATAATCACCCAATACTTGAGGTCTTAAATAAGAAACGACAAGCTATCTGTAACCGGTCGTGCTGAATAAATATTATGGAAAAACATTACTCTTTTCCTTTTCTGACGATGTTATGGTGGAATTCCACAAAACGAAACCTTCTTCCGTGTATTTTATTCTTTAATAAATATATACCAAAATCACTGGTATACATATGCGAAAAATAGAAACTTCCGATCTCAATGTTAGGGATAATTAAAGTCATTGCAATGAGCTTTCTCACTGCACACTGCATGCACTGTTAAGTGAATGGTGACTTGATAGAATTTAATGTTGGTTCATATATATATAATGTTTTCGGCAAACTTCAGATCCCGAGGGGGAATTTTACCTCTAGTCTTGCTCTGTGTAATGTAAATAATAGATTATTACCTATTAGAAAATAATATATTATTACCAATTATATAATTATTAGAAAAATAGTATAAAATAAAACAGTGAGCAATGCAAGACATTTGCTTTTGGTATGATTGTATTCCGTCAGTTCCGGCAACATCATCTTCATGAATGGAAGATATATTTAAGTATATTTTGGAGCAGGATGTAGAAAAATGTGACTTTCACTTCCTTTTACGTCAGTCATTAACTTTGGTGATATGGAACCGAAATTATATGTATCGAAACATGGCAAAGTAGATTATAAGGGAGGAAACAAGGAAATTCGTATAAATGAAATAAATTGGAAATGTTTCAGATACTATGCGTGAAATGGGTTTACAATGTATTTGTAATCGTAACAGGGCTTAAATTCTTGATACGTATTTTTTTAGAGGAAAAAAAGAAACGCTGAATGGAGGAAAACTGACTAATCAGAGTCCCGTGAAAATTGAGTCAATGCATTAATTACTCGCGTAAGAATGAAGCTGCAGCTGATGTAACAGGTAAAACCTCTGCCGCATACCGACAGGTAGTCCGCACCAGAATTCTGCAAAATCCACGTCAAAAGAGCACTTGGAAGTCTATAGAACGAACTCGACTCTTTTCTCATTGCTTACGTAGGGGTCGTGAATTTTTCCAGCAACTCTCAATTAGGGTAGGCTGATGGAGGCAACCGCTCAGGGCGCACGAATCAAATACGCTCGAATATCGTGAAATGGCAAGGATTTTCTGAACTCGAAATTTTTAAATATATACGCAGTTAATGGGCAGCGTAATGATTACGGTAGGTTAAATTAAACTGTACATGATAAAAGTTTTAATATATCCAAAACAATGTTCCCCTTGAGATAAACAATTATGCACAGTGTGTGATTGTTGCATCTGATTAGAGAAACAAACTTTGATAATACAAATTATAACTAAATAATGTACTTAGGTTAATTAATGCATATGACTATTGAAACTATATAAGAAACAGAAAGTGTAGAAATGAACGAAGTCTAAAATGCAAATTTAAACTAAAATTTATTCAACAATGACAGGAATCCCAAACACTGTTGTAGCTAATTAACGAAACAATAATGTTGACAATAAATGACGATAATGAAAATAATAACTTAAATATACTCACAAGATCATTAATGCATAAGATTATAGTAACTATTTAATAATAATCAATAATCATCGTAACAATAAACGACGTCCATAACGTAAATTTCAACTAAAAACTCTCTCAACAATGACATGAATGCTCACATTTATTGCCCTAAGGCGACTAGCTGGGTAATAATGAAGATGCAATTAAAGAAACAATCCTAACAATGAACGATGATAATTCAATCATAGCTTAAACTTATTCAAAAATAACACCAAGCGATACGCAAGAATCGTCAACGCCTAGATCGTCGAAACGTAACCCGAAGGCAGCAACAATTAAGAGCGAGCGAGCGTATCCTCGGGCCGGCACCGCTTCCGCTGCACCCATTGGCCCCGAAAGAATAATCCCCGATAGGGACACCCTCTGATGTGGCAGACGATGAGCGGAGGCGTGGGTGGGCAGCGGTCACTAAGAATGAGTCGATTGATCGGCGTATTAAACGGCTCCTCAAAGGTGTGCGTGCCGGTCGGGAGGGGGCAGCACAATTCTAAGCGAAATCGGCAGCCGAGGAGGGGTGCGCCCGGCGGCCATCTTGACAGGGGCGGGTCCCGCACCCTCCAACGGCACCCGGGTGCGTGGGTTCAGGCCACGCCCTTACCCGGCTGACAATCCCTTTTGAGCGGACTTTCGCAAGGCTCCGCCCCTGCCACCGCTCCCTGCACCCGAGTGCGAGGGCGACTGACCAGAGGCTCGGAGCTGCCCAGAAGGAGCGGCACTTGTGACGAGCCGCGCTCGAGGAAATGGTCTATACCTTTGACGTTGAGGGTCGTCATTGGGGATGCTAGAATACATCGTCAGATCACTTACTACGTGGGTGATGCGAACGTGATTTTTTAACAGTCACCAAAACACGAGGTCATTGAGAGCATAGCATAAGAATACTCAATGGCAACTCAAACCAAGTCATCGTTGAGAAAGATGCAGATTAGTGAATGTTGAGAAGATGACATGTGGTAATTCACTCACGACGTTCGCGAAATCTAAGAGAACATAGTCCAATTAAGTCATGAGCACAAACAAAACTTTATCAAGAATAAATGATAACAACAACACGGCAAAACCTTCCACATACACCAAGCCATGCCATTAATAAAGATGCACCAGCAGTGTGAATGATACTCATGAATGGAATCGTATTTTTCGTGCATCTCAAGATATCTCCACATTTCGCGAGCGATGAGATACAAATCTTGACCTAGAATAGGTTTCAAAACAATTAAAAGTGGACAATAGTATCCCGGTACAATAATGAAACTAGATCATTAAATCATTAAACATGAACCTAATCAGCGATGAAGTACAACCGTACCACAATTTCCTGTACTTACGAATTGATCCAAGATCCAGATAGCGTTCGTTCTCATTGATTATTAAAGCAAGTGATCATATAAGGCTTCAACAATGACTTAACATCTAATGAATTTTACACGACAATGCGGTATTTTAACTGTTTACTGGTGAAAATTACGACACTAATACAATTGTTACTAGGATATGTGAATATAAAGTAAAAAGTTTGGGTATGTAGCATGATCTTGATGGTATTGTACAAAATTAAGAAACCAAGTACCCATTGTTAATATGATAATTAACATTAATTACTCATATAACAATCAAATTAAACAACAATAAAATTTATCTTACGAGGGAAAATCAGTGATACACTTACTAAACAGAAATGATAATGCATTAATTAGGCATTTCTCTTCCACCTTACCATAATATTGAGCAATTAAATCAGCGCGTGACACAACTCATTAGACGCCCGACCCATGGGAACATGACCCGGGGTGAGTCCGACCCCACGCCACCAATTACGCAGCATTCCATGGAACGTAACGCAAGAGTGGTCCGGGCCGTCTAGGAATTTCCGGCACGCGTGATCGGCCAGAAATAAAGGACTCCAAGCGACCTTGGCTCCCCGTGTTTGGATTGTCACTCGAGAGCACAGATGATTAGCACGGCCGTGGCTTCCGACGGATGCCATCTCCAAATTGATAACAAGTATCCGCCCGATCGCACATATCAATGAGAGATGCTGAGTAATTGAAGATGCGTGAATCCAGAGATGCGTCCGGGAAAGGTGGCGAATCGGATACAACAGGGACGAAATCTTTTCTAAGGGGCTACAGAGAATACAATGCACCTTCTTAATTCGAGATTGTATTAGTTTCTATGGTAACGATAATAATATTTATCATCAAGCCAATTTTCCCACTTATCACCGAAATGCATAAGAAATGTAAGCTAAGTACATATTAGAGCAATCAAGTCCGATGTTTAGAAATGATTCAGCTAATAATGGAACGAAATCCTTCTTATAGATTTCCGCAGAAAACGATTTATATTTTAAATTAACGATTTTCCACGATAATATAGTGGTTTCGGTTAAAATCACCACGTGATTTCTGCCCGCAAATCACCAAAATACGTAAGAAAACAAAATACTGTTATCGAGTCTCATATTCCGCAACGATTTATCTCTTAAAAGTTGCAAAAAAATCTGACTATTTCGTGTAAATATTTGGCGAAAAATTAACTAATTTTGCAAAGGAATTCAACAGGATATAATATAAATACGTCCTGATGAATTCAAACGTAAAGGTAAAGCTCTCCTTTCGTGTCTGGTCATCCAGTAGACTGAATTTAATTGCTACATTTAGAAAATTAAATCTTATTTAATCAATTGAAGGAACTTTGCCGATTTCGATTACAAACAAATTAACGTAAACTTTCCCTCACATGATTGTAGAGTAGTAAACTAACAATTTATTTTAATAGACATATATATTTCTTTAATTATTATAGAAAATGCAGAGTAAAGATCGATAACTACTTGAATATATTTATAAATCATCAATATCGATGGGATAATTTATGTAATCCCAGTAAAAAAATATTTCTTAAACCCCTTATAAATATTTTAATCTGGTACAGCTCGACTTTAAGAATTTACATAGATGGCATTCAAGTGTCGACCTATTCCACAGTATACTCGGTAAGTAAAGACATTAATGAAGGAGGATTTCCCAGTAAGCTTGGCGACGTTCTGTTACGTTTGGTGACTCCTCCTTAAGTGGAAGATCGGTTCCGAGAAACGATGACATGCGTCGGAAATGTCTTTTCCTCTGGCCTTTATGAGGATGGTTACGTACTTATTTAATTAAAGTGCTCGACTGCAGACACCAGTGAGGCAATCGGGGCGCACCTATCCGGAGGGCGTCAATACTTTAACACCGGAAGAAGGCATAGAAAACGAATAAATTTAAATACATAAAACTGTTCTAACGCGCAAATAATGTATGAAGATAAAGTCAAAGTAAGAGTAAACACAATTCATGTCACTAACAGGAGGCTATATTGTAACTGTTTACAATGCAATTGTGACGATAAAGGTTTTAACGAGTGCCATAATCGAAATACTCAACAATAAACTTGTCTTTGAAAAAAACAAAGAACAGCAAAGTAATTGTTGTTAGTAATACAACAATGCGTAACTATATGAGGCGCTGAAATTTTCAGGATATAAGCAACTGAAAGATCAAAGTAATAACGTGATGCATAAAGTCATAGAAAGAGTAAATATAATTCATGATGTAAATATGAAGCTAAATTAAAACTATTTAAAATATAATTGCGACGATTTGTTTTGATGAGAGAGGTAATTGAAATCTTTAACAATATAATTGTCTTTATAAATAAACGAAGAGCAGCAAAATGATTGTTGTTGGTAATACAACGTTGAGTAACAATATACGGCTTTGATATCGTCAAAATCAAAATAAAATCAACAATTAAGAAAGTTGATTGTTACGATTGTACTCTTATTACCTCACGGTGGTCTCACATCTGAAGCGGTTACTGACTGCAAGAAACTCGTCATGAAGGTAAACAATCATCCCGCTTATGACGTCATGAATAGAAACGAAGATAAAAGTAACTGTTTGACTGGGATACTACGATAAGAACAATTGATCCATTAGTATATACAATGAGACGCTAAGGAAACAAAAGTTACTATCGATGATTCGTGATAAGAGGTTTAAACATAGGTTCTCAACCTGGGGAACGGTAAATTGTCAAGGGAGGTGCTGATTGAAGTAGGTGAATATATAGTACTATAGTACCTACTCCATTAGTAGTTTCTGTACCAAAATTTCCCTTCGATTACATGAGTGTAATTGGGTTTCCTTTTAAAATTTTATTTCTGATAAAACTGATACAGGGGTTTGGAATAAATCGATTATTAGCCAATGGGGATGCTGGAATCTTTTGTCAATAGCAATCCCTTACTTAAACAAACGGCAGAAGAGTTCCTAGAAGCAACTAGGAGATTTGGATTATATATCCTTTTATTTGAATGAAATTAACTTCTCATATTTAGGCAAATGCGTTACATGTTTAGGAAGCCAATAATTATGCCTTTAATAACCAAGAAGAAATGCACATAGTCGTCTGAACTTAGGATTGAGTTGGAATAAGTCATTCACAGTGGGTACCAACATTAAAGTAAAGTGGGGATCAAAACGAAATACCTCAATCCTCATCTATGTAAGCCTCATTTCCTCCGATGGCATTAATCCATCCGGGAGAGGACTAAAAAAAGGAAGAAGCTGACATATGTTTAGGAAGCGCACAATTATGCCTTTAATAACCAAGAAGAAATGCACATTAGTCGCCTTAGGATTCACTGAGAATAAGTCATCCAGAGACCGCTAAACCCACAATCGAACAACATCCGGCTTTCACGAATCGATTGCGGAGGACGAAAATAAGAGTCCACTTCCAGATCGACATGCTCTATCGCACTATCTTGCCGGAAGCGGGAGATATGAACCCATGCATAAAAATACATTCACTCCAAGGAAGCATTATCTAGGAGCGGACAAGTAGTCGCGTTGTAGAAATTTGCCTTGTGACAGGAAAGCGGAGAGTTTAATGAAGGAAATTGGAAAAGAAAAGATCTCCAACTCTTCCTTGCAGTACTACTTGAATTAAGGGTTTAGAGTGGTAGGATATCAACACTGAGGTCCCAGGTTCGAATCCTGGTTAAGGTATGGTGTTCCACAACAGGCCGAAGTACTTGAAATAAGGATATTAAAATAATCTACTTTTGCTGATATTTTCGCGATGTTGCGGGATATGAATTAAGATGGGCGTGTTAAAATAAACTCATGTAAAAAATAACTTGATCCTTCCATATTCGTAACATAAATGCATAACATTAATATTAAAGATCTCTCACACCCAACCGGACGTAACCCATTCAAAATCAAAGTTATTCCAAATAGAAAGACGAATAGGTGGCTTAACTATAAAAATTGAACATGACAATATGTAATCAATAATTATTATTAAATTTTAAATTTAACAGACTTACCAAAATTAGCTTATAACTATTTCCTCCTAACTTATCCAATTTCTTTAACTTTCTAACTAACAATTTCACACTGTGCGAACTTCGGGCTTACCTTAGCAACATAACATAGACTTATCAAACAAGCAAATCCTTTCTTAAAATAACTGGATAATCCGACAATTGAATGGAATTAAGGATAGATGACAAAGCAGGAATTATACAAATTGAACTACGATTAAATAGAAGAAAGATAGTTCTTCAAGCGAAATCATCCCTTGCTAGTAATGCATCACAGGAAAATACTTAAAATAAATTAAAGTTATATAATATCGTAATATTTTGGCCGAAACCTTTAATTAAATCCGCCCCTGTATTATAGTGTATTTACGTGTGATTTAACAACGATATATTTATAATCCTTCCGTTTTTATTTGATTAACGTTCTCTGGAAATAAACTTTTCTGGGAAACAGCCGATGAAAAAATACACCGAAACGCATTATTAATGAAAACTAATTCACGAAAATATCAGCTAAATAATCACGATTGTAATCAATGTTTATTTTCACGTTTCACCGACTCTGATAATTTTTCGATTCGACGATATTAAATTAGACGAAAAGTATTAAATCAGGGAAGCTCTTGATAAGTTAATCACACGGTTCAAACACTAAATCCATTCCATGCCTGTTCAAAAAAACGATAGATCATAAATTTGAGTAGTTTGAGTTGAGTTGTGTGTATGATATCAAATCATGAAGATATTCAGCTGAAGTATTTCAGGAAGGACCAATATATTTCTACGATAGTGTAAGAGGGCAATTAATTAGTTTAAAAATAGAGAATTACATATGAGAACTTGAGTTGACACAGTAACGAATATTCTTTCCACATGTGAAGAGTAAAGGGTAAATTGCACATATGGGCGTGCACCCAGGAAAAATCCAAAGGAAAACGGACTTACTTCAGGTCCGTTTTCCTTGGGATCTTTCCACATGTGTTTCAAATTCCGAGATAAAAACTTTTCATTACAACTCAACTTATTTTCGTGAGTTAAAAGGAATACTAAATATTTTTATCCCATTCCGCTTTATAGTGTAGCAATTTTCTGCAGCACCAATCTTATCCTATTATATCATTCTGACAAACTACCTCACTCCTAAAATCAATATGCTCAGGCGTGACTTTGTGGAAAGCCATAATAAATTAATATACTTAGTAATTTTCCAAAGATTTTATTTCGCGACCGGTTTCGTAAGAAGTTCTTAGATGTAAGATGATGTAGCCTGAAGATCTAAGAACTTCTTACGAAACCCGTCGCGAAATAAAATCTGTGAAAAATTACTAGGTATATTAATTTACCTCACTCCTCATCTAGCATAGTAAGCCTCACTCCACCTAAGCCACTAACGTTAGAGGGGGTGATGTACCAACCAGCCTTCTAGCTGAATACTTCAGACAATTCCACCACCATGATCGTGACCGCCACTACGTACCCCCACCAACAACCACCACAACCTTCCCCTTAGGAAACCCAACCGCGGGGAGGTATACAAGGGCCACGTGACAACTCAACCGAGCGTAACATTTCCCCTCAAAAGTAAAACCAACAAATCAACGCTGATTTTCCCGAGCAATGCCCGCGGGAGGAGATGCCAATAAAAATAAGTCCGCCCACGCCACTTCGGAAAGCGAAGAATGGGTTAATTTGCATTTCATGCACAGTGACGATTTCCTGCGCCAACGCAACAGAATCTCCCGTATCCTGGCTCCGCGATCGGCCGTGCGTGCCAAGTAAAAAATAACATCCCTTTCCTTCGCTCCCTCTATCTTTACGGCGGCCTTCCGTTCATTGAAAACCGCACGGGATGCCTTCATCGCGGTCAGAACTTAGGGATACTCCCGTTTGACCGACAACAAATTTGACCGACAGGACTTATAACGACACAATATGGTCGACATCGAATTTGATCGACATAGTTACAGCGAAAGGTTTTTAAAACTTCTGTAGTAGTCCAGTTAAATTAGACATATAAGAGGGCCCGACTTTGCAAAAGGTAGGGTTTGGCTAATGTTGCTGTTAGGACCTACACACCAAGCAATGCCCAAAAAACGGTAAAATTTGTGTACTTTTTCATATTTTGTTAAATATCTTCTAAAATGTGAGTTTAACAGAAAATATTGTTCAGTCATTATTTAAAGAAGACAAAATTTTCTATAATTTAAGAGTAAATTCGACTCCATAAGCCAGTAAGTTTTTGAGATAGAGCTCTTCGAAAATTGGCAATTTTTTCCAAAAAGTGAAGAATTTTCGTTTTGGTCAGGTATTTTGGCATTATCGGGAGAAGTACTCTTACGAAGAGGAATACTATATTTTCTAAATAACTTCTATATTTGTTTAGCTTTAATTTTCTTAAATAAGAGGTGATTTTTCTTGTCATAAATTAATCATAAATATAAACTAATAAGAAAGTAGCGAATTCAATCTTTCAACAAGTTAATGTTTTAAGTTGTTGAGTTAAGTTAAGAAGTTAATTTAAAATTAACGCGTATCTTGGATTTAATTATCAAATATTTCAAATATTTCAAATATTATTAATTAATAAATGAGAAGACTTAGTTGAAATTGCTTATGACATTAGAGCAACAAGTCGTTGATACTCAACAATAAGGAATGGTAATTACCAATTCTATCTGTTAAGTATGCAGCAAGAATGTCGATGGGATCCTCATTCCCTCAACGATAGCTACCAATAGCAAGTAGAGGGGAATGAAGCTCACAAGTTAAGATGAGGAGTGAGGTAGTTTGTGTTCGCCGTACTCTCCAAGTTAGAATACTATAAGCGGAACGTCCACAAAAATTAATCACAAAAGCTCTACACTTAACTATTTGAGCTGCCTTCTACGTACAGAAGATAGTAGACACAAGATGCTTCAAATCTCTTCATTGCTTATTTATTCGTATTCCGCGGAGGCTACATATTTAGTTGTTATTTTCTCACGTAGAACTGAGCTATATTGCAGAATAGGTATAACTCTAAAAACTGCTTACGGGAGAGGAAAAAACAACTCTGAGGGAAAATTCGTCAACCAAGAGTCGTGCAATCGAGGCAAACCACATAATTTAACAGGATAAAGGAAGGCGTTAAACCCGTTTGGTGATCGCATACACAGCGCCAGTTCTTTGCGTTCCGTCACGTTTTGACAGAGGGAATTTTTTATCAATGAAAAGTCTAAATCGTAGCGTATGAGAATCCTCCGTCGTTCACGGTCACGAGCGTGCGTATGAATGGGAATATTGGGGGATTGTTCACATTTACACACCAGAGACCATCCAATAAAACTCACGACAATGACATGCCGTCTCGTTTTATTGTTGAGGTATTGTTTCGATCAAAGGAATGCATCAGAGCTCATTTCAATGCATCGTCCAGCTCCTGTTTTATGATACAGTCAAGAGGAAATTTCTGGCAGAAACATAAATGCCAACGTTTTTCTGACCGTGTGAACGTTTGGTGACAGCAATGAAATTCAAACCTAAATTATGTTTTTGGAAGCAAGCCTGACGTTTCTCTGTTTCCTTGGGAAACCAGTGATCATAGGTGGCTTCATCCAAAGATTTGGCTGTTTTGGTTATTCATTTCGTTATGCACATTGAGAATACATAATACATACTCCCGAACGGAGAAATAATTCGATCGTCGAAATTTATGCTACAGAAATAACGTTGCACTACACACATCTGTCGCATATCTGATTAGGGACGTAGAATCCTCATTTAGTGGTAATGATGTAGTTCCAAACCATTACCTATCAAAGACTATATTAATTATTTACATCTGTACCAGCGAATAAGACAGAAAATTTTCAGGGACCGCATTCTACAATTACAATCCTAATGGATACATACCATACCATGGAAGAAGTATATCTTACTAGAAGTCGTGCCCTCTTTTTAAATTCAATACTTTTATGAAACAAATGTGTCTAGTACGAGGGTATATACAACGCTTCAAATATTTATACAAGCGATGAATCCTTGTCTAATGAAACCTCGCGCTTTTGCGTGAGTTTTGCACTGCAATTCGGTTAATTAAGAGCAATTAATTTTGAATTTTAAGCAGTCCATTACAGTTTAAAAAGCAATAATCCGCTTCAACAATGCCTGTATTACCTTACAGATATTTTATATATGGGAATTATATATTACAACAATGGAGAACTGTTAAATAGACAATCATAACTTGAACAATTGATGAGTAATTGTATGGTAAATTTACCATTACACATATTTTAAATCGGCCATCAAAACTGATGATTCATTATAGAAGATTATTAATTTCAGTGTCTTAGATTTTATACTAAGTAGTCGTGCACATTAGTAGTCTAATCTTAACTTCGATTTACATTCCTAGAACGAAGATGTCACTTCCGGATGGTTAATTTTACCCACAAACGGAAATAGGGGATTATAATTTTATAAATGAGGAAATACGAGAATTTCATCGAGTTCTTACTGAGATAATTATAATTTACTTCAATTTAGGAACTAACACTACACCAAGAATGTAACATCGATGGCCAAGACAATCCAAAGAGATTCACACAGACTACATGCAATCAGGATATAAATTCTGATGCGACAAAATCATTTCAAGACACCGAAATTACTTCAAACAGGGATGAGGAATCGAAACACGTTTTCGAAATAGCTGAGGGAGTGGGAAACGGAAATGTATTTATGAATCATAAAAACCGAATAAAATCAGTTTTATCAGGATTTAAGCCATAAAATTACGTTCTCGCGACGGTCCGTGCCCTATCGCCGTCGTTTGCGGCGCCTCGTAAAGATTAGCCCATCTGGAAACAAACAAGGGCAAAAGAAGATGCAAAAATTTCAACGACAATACGTGGAGATGCCTTTCAATGGAAACTGAGCCCACGGAAGAAGCATGTGTAGTGTTTTATGCCTGTTCAGCGGGGGTGGGACCGAATAGCTTTAGGATCACGCTAGCTCTACATGTACCGTAATTAAATACGATTTATGAATACATCAATGCACTATGAATCACCGCATGATTAAACTTAGCATTCCAGGTTACTGTAAGTTTTGTTTTTTTTTAATATCCTTCATCAGTGTAAGAAAGACATGTTTTTATTATGGTCCTAGCTTCATAAAAAGCAACTTCCTCGTTTCGAAATTCCGAACGATTTTCTCAATAGGCTTTTGGAAGTAAATTCAGAAAGTGTTGAATTTAAAACTGGGATTCTAGGTGAATATTATACTAATAGAAACTGTATGAAAAGAGACTTGAATAAAAGTTATGCTGTTACGACAGAATCCAACGATCAATTCAGATAATTGCTCTACGTCCTCTCAAAACATTCATCGTTTGATTTCGCAGACTTAATAAATGGCCCTTAAGTTGCACTACGAATCTTGAGCAAACAAAAATAACCTAAGCCTATTGATCTACATGAGGTTACATACTAAGTCAATCAGTGAAACAACCAAAGCAAGGCAAGCTACTTCAATCCTCACCAAGTAAATCTCATTCCCTCGCCTGATCTCTTGGCAGTTAACAAGAAAGGGTTCAAATCACTCTCCTGAGTGAATGCTATGCAGAAATTAAACCACATAGAAGCTAAACCTCATTGTTTACTTAAAATTACTATACCAATCCGTACTACGTGCATGCTTATAAGTAGGTACCAACATTAAAGTAGTAAGAGTGGGAGGCAAAATGAAATACCTCAATCCTCATTTAAGTAAGCCACACTTCCTCCGACGGCATTAATCCTTCCGGGAGCTAAAAAAAGGAAGACGCCGATGAAGGCGAAGGGAGATCTAAAGAACGTGGAAAAAGTTGTCCGCAATGATAAACCGAGGAAGAAGTTATCTACTCGACCGCCAAGAGAGGGAGAGAGGGGGGGGGGAGGAAGTGAGGGGGGTTACAGAGTGGAGAGATGAACACAAACGCCTGCATTGTCGTCATGAATGAATCGCTCGAGAATAAATATCGAACGGGAATCGATGGAATCTCTCTTAGCCGCTCCTTCCACTCTGGAGGATATCCTGCATGCGACTTCTGAAACCGGGAATCGATCTATTCGATGGCATGGGAATTAAATTAATCAACAACTTGCGGTATTTCCGAAACGCATGTTCCGAGGCTAAACCAAAATATCTGTACGCAACCCCTGACCATGCGATCTCCTCCTCACTTAGCAAGACCCGGACTTGAAAGACATTTTCTGCATTGCCTCAAAATCTTATGGGGATCAGCTTAATTTTCAGCAATAATGTGAGCTTAATTGAAGAATGAAGCGTAAAATATATAGGATTAGTAATATAATTGAAACAATCGAAATTAAAGCAAATCTAATTGATCAATCGAAATTAACGGAAACAAGGTCAACGAAGAGATTCGATAGAATATCCTGCTTAATAATTAATGGCATATCCAACATTGTTGCAAACAATATCAAGAAAGCGAATAAAAACAATTAGATTAATTTGTTAATGACAAAGGCAACAAATGAAGCATTATTACGAAAGATCTGCTTAGCTCAACAGAACTTTCAAACACAAAGTAAATAATTAAAGAACACAACCAACTGATTAGCGTTTAACTAAAGCGAAAGTATTATTGTCATTCAATAAAGAAATAACTTAGTATAACTAATATATCCAAAGAACGGATGCTATTAAAGAAAACCAGCATCGTTGAAGACCTCGAGAGATGAAGTGCAAAGTGATTTTCACGGGAAATAAAAGAAAAAATAGAAGTTATGACCTGGATATCTTCCTTTCTTCAAAAGTACGACATTAATGCCTTATCACCAAACCAGGATGGACGGAATGATTTTACGTTCTCTTTCCGAACAGTATGAAAGCAAAATATATCAATGATTTAATTTTGTCCCATCGTCAGCCTTGTTCGATAAGGCGGTTGTATTACAAAAGCAACTGAGGCTTGAGCTGTTCTTAGCAATGGAATTCAAGCAATTTCCCTCATTCAATGCTATTAAATGTGTTATCCACTGGGTAATTATGCAGCACTTACGTAGACTTTTCCTTTTTAAAACATTCCGATTCTAACTCAATAGGAGAAGCAAGGGCAAATAACTTCATCCCTCATCTCGTCTAGTAAGCCTCATTTCTAAAAGTATTTTTTTTTTCAAAGAAAGGAAAGCTAAAGAGTTATTCTTCGTAATGGAATTCATTCAAGTAATACCTCATTTAATGCTATGAACTGAGTTATTCCTTGAGTAATTATGCAGCAGTTACGTAGACACCTTCGTCTTAAAGCTTTCCGGATTGGACTCGATTGGAAATAAAGGGAAAATTACCTCATACCTCATCTCATTTAGTAAGCCTCATTTCTTAAAGTTATTTTTTTTCAAAGAATGGAAAGTTAGCGATCAAGCTAGCCTCTGGATTGTAAACTGTTCTTTATCAAAAGCAAACAGATGAGCTAAACATCTCTGTTCGTTCAACAGCAAGGCCTTACTCGGTGCTGTAGCGAGCGTTGCACTGCTGCGAGGAGTAGCGAACGCACGCTCTGTTTCTTGAGCGACACAAAGAGCGCTTCCTCGAGCTCGGAGAAATGGTTGGGCGAAGGGACAAAGGGATGAAAACGGGGTGAAAACGGAGATGAGGGGCTGCAGAGAAGGGCGTGAAGAACATGCCATGCACTTCCGAGGAAGGATGTGACGTAGGGGGGGGGGGGAGGGGAGGGCGGCGTGGGAAATGAGTCGACGTATCCGGAGGAGGAAATGGCCAGACCCGCACTTGCGTCGCTCCGCTTTGCGACGCTCTCTTTCGGCACCCTGATTGGCTCGGCAAAGCGTTACCTTGGCTATCAAACACATCTCTGAGTTGGAAAATTAAAAGTGAAACATATCGGACAAATAGTTAATAATCAGGATCCGCTATTCCAGCTTTACGGACATGAATGGACAAGGTCCAGCTTTAAATGTCGGTTAGGCTTCCGCCTCAGGGCGGACAAAGAAATGGGGCGAAAATATTTGAGTATTGTAACGGTTTTGAGATGCCTCAAGCAGAAAAAAATTAACATTAAATCTTCACTGACAATTAACATAACGAGATGCTGAATTAGATTTAGTTTACAAAATTACAGGGTCAACTCTCAATAATTTTGCACAATAATGTTTCAATAATGCGGTAAATAACATGATTGTTGCAACAATTGTAACGATATGCATCGATTATATTTAATGTAACAACAGTGGAATAACTAAATTAATTACTATATTCATTCAGGTATCAATTATCGATGAGTAACACTACAACAGCGGCATAAATAATTAATCAATCCCTCTTAAAGTTAACTCTTCACCTCTGCTGCTACTAAAACGTGTTTAAGAGCAGCACTACATCAATTACAGTACCGGTTTTGGCTACATGATTATCTATCTAAAGAATACATCTAAATAAGACATTTCCTACTTATAATTCAAATAAGCCTATCTTATCACAGCCTACACCCTGCCTATCAGCGTAGAGCTGGGGGATCTTGATATGAATGAATTAGTTATACTATGCCCGTATCTTTCATGACCAATCAAAAATAGGTTTTAGACACGCAACTAGCAAGTCCAAACAATACGAATTAACACATTTCAATTTTGAGGTCAAATCTACTTTATTAATTCTTTCAGATTAAGTCATTCGGGGAAATTTCACTTTAGTTGTGAAACCTGCACAGAGCAAATTTTACCCCGAATTGGATCAATAAATAAGTAACAATCAGGAGCTTGCGCCTACACAAATAAATGTATGAATGGCTTTTTAAATGATTTTAATGCATTCTAATAAAGCTTTTAACATACCTGAACCGGCTTTGTAACCGTTAAAAAAAACTTTGGAGCACTTCCGTGAAAACTCTTAAAATCAGGCGTTTCGACCAATGAATGGGAGGAATTTTTTTCGGCTGATTAAAAATCCAGGAATCGGTGTTCGAGAAGAGTAGTTTCCAAGAATCGTTAGTGAGTCGAGTTCTGAAGGAGGGCTTAAAATCCCTCCCTCGATCTACCACTTGATGTGAAATATTTTTGTTGAAAAATTGGCGAATATGATAATGGCAATAATGACGTAAATAACGAATCGGAACACTCCAAATTAAAGCGGAAATCAATTAATTAGCAATTAAAATAATAATCGCCCATATGACGCATTGAAAGAGGCTCATTAACCGATTAACGCTTGAAATGTAAAAAAATTAATTATGTAACCTACGTTACAATTCCTTAAAAAATAGCCAAAAAAGATAATTCAAATCAAAATGTGTATGTAGAGGTGATATGACAACTGTATACAAGTAATTATGACAATTTATGCAGATGGAAATTATTGGCATGTACTCAAAAATCCTAAAGAGAAAGGAACCTGACGGGAATCGAACCACGCATCGCCTGAAAACAGAGATGACTTCTGCGAGATAGTTCAATAGGTAAGAGATCGGTAGTTCGAGCCCCGGTCAAAACAGGGTTTCTTTCTCCTCATTTTATCCATGGAATTACACAAATTGGCAGCACCAATTTCATTAGGAGCTTATCGTTTATTCCAACACGTTTGAAATTTTGAACCCGATGGGTTATGTCTATGCTAAAAGCTTCATTATTAACAAAGTGATTTATTTATATTCAGAGAGAGAGAGGGTAATATCATACATAAATGCTCCACCCTTCAGTGTTTTCATGTGCCTCGATATTTCCTATGCAATGCCATTTCTTTCTTTTCTATGTAGATAACTCCACCCGTTACATCATTTAACATATACAGCCTTCGTTTTCCCTTGCATTTCAACGTCAATTGCTTTCTTTGCAAGTTCTTTTCATCTTAATATTTGACCCATTTTTTCCTCCGTCGACAGTTAATTACTTCAGACACACAGAGTGATAACATAATATGTAAATTCCCAAGGAAAAACGGACTTGAAAAAAGCCTGACGGGGCCGGGAATCCTTGCAATATGTAAATATTTGAAAATACGAAAATGTACCACGTCTCCCCAAAATATAAACAGATACATTGACATGTATCATGGACATTGCAGCCCATTCTACTTTAACAGTGCAGACAGCATTTTTCGCGTAATTGCGTTAACAGATACCCAGGGAATTCCCTACACAACCAGACCCCAAATCACCAGTAGGTGACTACAGGGAAATTACAAAGGAAACCCAAAAATTGGGGAAGTGGCAATTAATCGACGTGGGAACCAAATTCGATGCATTTACACCACAACGTGTGGGGGGATTTAGAGAAACCGGAAGTGGGAGAGCACGGAAGTTTCGTCAGAGTGAGACAGACGCCGTACAAAAAGAGAGAGCTAGGGGGGGTTATAAAGAAGATTGTCCATTTCGTAAGGGAATAGAATTACAGAGACATTTGACGGTGGAGACTCTGTGGATACCAGGTGGTAAACGAGTTGAGGACTCGAAAAAGGACGGTGTGCGAGGGACAACCCCCTTTCGCGAAGCACCACTCTTGGAGGGGGAGGATGGGGCTAATTTGGCGCCCATTGTCATGCACCGGAAAGAGACCGGCACCTCACTTCCGGATGGTTAATGGGGTGGTCGGGGGGAGAGAATGGAACATCCCCGCGATTCCCACCGATGTCTCCTCGCGATGATTAAACAATTTCGAAAGAACTGCGAGTGTAACAGAAATTTTGGACATCGAGGACTTCTTCTGCGATTCCTCGAACACCATTAGGAGAAAGGCTTACGAAATTCTTGCTTCTAATTTTAAACCATAATCCTTCAATTTTACTTGTTGTTTTGCTTTTTATTGCACTTATTGTATTATGTATATTTTAATGTTTTTTTTCGTATTATTCCTGTATTTTTTATATTTTTGGTAGATCAATTATGAAATAATTTTTCAACTGCTTTAAGCGAAGGGAATTGATGACCGAAGAGCAAAAGGTTGGCGAGAAAGCAGTGAAATCTGTAAGGTATGCAGACGATAAAGCTATTGTGTGTGATTCCGTAAAGGGTTTGCAAACATCATTAAATGCTCTTAACGATAAAGCAAGGGAGTTTGGAATTAAAATTAACGTAAGTAAAACTAAAATTTTGAGATTCACTATGGGAAAGAAAGCTAAGTTAACCTAAGGATAGAGCAAGTGGATAAATTTTCTTACTTGGGAAGTACTCTCTCTTGGGACGGAAGATGTAAAGATGAGATTTGAAAAAGAATAGCCTTGGCCAAGGAAGCCTTGAAGCCCCCCAATGAAGCAAAGGGAATTGATGACCTAAGGTCTTGACAATGAAATCAGAAAAAGATTGGTAAAATTCTTGGTTTGGAGTGTGCTGCTTTATGGATGCGAAACGTGGACATTAACAAAGGAGCAAGTCAAACGTTTGGAGGCTTTCGAAATGTATGGTTTATGGAAATGGAAAAAGTAAGTTGGGTTGATAGGAAAACAAACACGGAGGTGCTGGAGATGGTTGGGGAGGAGAGGGCTTTAACTGAAGTGATTAAGCATAGGCAGAAAAAATGGGTAGGTCAAATATTGAGGGAAGAATTCAGAGGAAAAAGCATGTTAGATGACATACGGGATGGAAATATAAGGAAATGAAGGAGATGGCGCTTAATGTGGGTTTTTGAGTGCACATGAACCTACCGAAAAGTAGACACTCATATATGTAAGTATAACCACTCCCACCAGATTTTCAAACTACTTTTGGTATTCATGTTATAATAATGACGACTGACTCATTTGACCGTTTCTTGCGAGAAAACGCGAGCGAGCTCTTTCGGGAGAAAAAAAAACAACGATTATGCCGCGATAAGATCTTCGACATCTCCGAAAGCGTGGGCTTCGCGTGGGCCGCGGTCGAAAAAGCACCTGTTTTTACACCTAACGGCACAACGGTATGGTAATTCCCCCTTTTAATTCGTGTGAAGCAATCCGAAAACCTGGTTTTAATAGACTGCGTCTTCCGGAGGCGTTTTGAACAGGGAGCCACTGACCATCTCTTTGACTTAATTTGGAAAAGAAATCGAGGCGTGACAATAGAAATCACACCCAAATCTCACGCTTTTCTTACACGTTTTTCTATTCCACCTTTCTAGCCTTATTGTTTGGGATTATTCGCATTGAATTTACATCACAACAATTGTGCATACTAATGTCATTGTCGTTCTAACAGTACTATTATTTTCCATTGTTACTATTCCACTGTTATTTCCATTATTACTTTTTGTCTGTGAAGTAATCACAGCGAACATACTTGGGTCTCTCCAAATTAGCTACAGAACTCGTATTGTTGTTCGACATTATTCGCATTCATTAACAATTCAGTGATTGTTAACAATTGATCTTTCTACCGTCATTGTTATTCTAATTGTTCTGTTAAATTCCATTGTTGCTATGTCACTAATATTCCCATTATTACTTTTTGTCAGTGGAGTGATCACAACGAACAGACTTGTATTTCTCCAAGTTAACTATTAAATGTTGTAAAGAGGAAATGAGGCTTACAAGTTGAATTGAAAAGTGAGATAGTTGGCCCTTGCATTCCAAAATGAGCCAGAAAAAAGGAGTAAAGAGGTCCACAGAAGTGCTACACAATGATCCTACAATTTAAACTTTACATTGCAATCAATCTTGGTTTTAAATTTCTGAACAATTATTCATATGAACATAGCTGTTTCTTGCCTTCTAAATTTAAAAAAATCATTATTATTTAGATAATCCAATACTCATGGATGCCAACGAACTAATTCCTGTACAAGCATATTATAGTAATCCGTCAAATATCCAACATATCCTTACCAAGTTTTCTTCCAGTCAGTCAACGCCTTAATTATGGTTTGAGAAACTTATGACCAAAGAAATTAAGAGAATTAGGAAATTGTATTTGAATAATTAAAACCTTAACCATGAGATTTGGATACTCCTTTGTGAATAAATGTAGCCAGCGAGTTCGATTTACTTATCAACCGGACGCAGTGCACGTAAATTTATTTAGAGCATGATAATTAACGTTAATTAATTAATCAAAAATTAGAATTAATATTCCAATGAATCACGTCACGCATTAAAGAGCTTCCGCCCATTCTGAGAAATATTCTCAAATGAATCACAAGCCTAATACGTGGAAAATATAGCAATAAAAAGAGTTCTACGTGAGGAAAAATAATCAGTGCGAAGCGAAGGTAGCACTAAGATGTCTCACAGCAAGAAATAGCATATAAATATTCCCTAAACATATTTAAGGAGCGTTTTACATACATAAGCGATTTAACTTTCGTTAGCTTCATTTGCATTCAAAATCCCTATGCAACGCAATCTCCATCATTCCTTGGTAGCTCACCCTACCCTCTGTGTCATTAAGAGCGTTTATGATAAGAAAACAGCAATATCAATGCACATTGTATATGTACTACAATCCCACATAGTATACGTCATGTTTTGTTTTACTGTATTATACTGTTAAACTGTATTAAACATCACCATGGAATTAAGTATTACTGAGTAGCATAATTGTCAACCTAAGCTAACAATCATGATAAGAAAATTCTTCTCGCTAAAAACAACAATGAAAACCGGAACACAACAATTCAACAATAAAATTTCTATTGTGTCTACCCTGTTAAGACAATATGCACAGGTATTGTTCAGTAATTTAGGTTAATAATCGAGAAAAGAAACCGTTTCTCGCTGAGAACAACAATGGAGATCTAAAGACAATTCTGTTAAAATAAGAGCACCAACAATTCAACAATCAATCTTTTATTGCGTCTAACCTAATAAGATAATAGCGTACGACGTAAAAAAATATGTACAAGGAGTACATGGAGAATAGACACTTCGAAAGGTAGCTTCGAACATTTCGTCCGATAAATACGCGGCAGCATATAAAAAGGAAGAGGTGTGCATAACTCCATTACAGTACGCTGAAAGGGTAAAGGCAGAATATATTAATTAGCATAAAGAACTAATATCTCCACAGGAATGATCAACAGACTTAAAAGACATTCCAGAAGAAATGAATCGTTATCTCCATAAACAATCGCATCAACAACAACATGTCACGGGCATCCTCCGAAATTAACTATTGTTTTGACTACCGTTATCAGGAAGAAATTCATTATGCGGGAGATAACTGCGTAGGATGAGTCGCAGGCGCCGAATGGGAAAAAAACCATTTCATTCGACTTCCGAAACGATCTTGATAAGAAAGCGCGCGCCATTGACCGATACCATTCACGAAACCGAACGCGAGACTGACAGCAGCCGGAATACACGTGATTATACGAGGAAGGCGTGATCTAGGTCGTGCATTTCGGTAGGGGCCTCCTAAGCTTGAATAGAGTCGATATGAATGGATGAATATCTCTCCATTCACAAAGAGCACTTGGAAATATTTATAGCAAATCATTACAGACATTGAGATACAATGTATAAAACCAATGTATTTAGGCAAACACGGTCTCTGTGGTAAATTAATATGCAAAGACCAAGGTCTCGGGTTCGATTCTCGGCTAACCTGATTAATTTCAGAATAGGGAATGTAAGTTAAGTGTACAGAATGATTTTTTTGTCGCCAACTGTAATTTTCCTAGGAATGACAGTTTTGGGTAAATTAATTAACATAAAAAGCATAATAGAATAACGTATTTTTGGAAGCACCTCGTCCAACATCTGAATACCTGCAACGCTATCAGCGTATCGCAGAAAATTTTCCACTGCTGTGAAATTAAGTTCACACACAAATTGCGAAAGGCTAATAAAAGGTAAGCTATGAAGGATTAAATAGGCCATAAAATTGTAATCTTCGACTAAATTTAATGATAAACCAAAGAGATTAATGCTTGATTACTGCATATACATTTCAAGTTTGGATTTCGTACATCAGTCGTATTCTAAGACAATTCTAAATAAATCTTTTAGAATGTATACAAACGTGTGACGCCGTACATTAAAACAATATGCGCGACAGTAATTCAAATCATGTTATCGCGACATTACATGATGTAATCAAAACAATAATAATAACACAACAGAAACCTTATCAAATGAGGACGCTATCTCCAACGGAATTCTCTTGATATATCCATATAAGACTCATGAGGTTATTCATATCGACACCTATTAAAGAATCGCATGTAACAGTATAAGAATAAAAATTTAATAAGCAGGTAATACACAAACTTCCGCAACGTTTTTCTCGAAAATTAAAAAAGCATACCACGGTAAGGGACAAATTGTGTCTACAGGAGTTAGTGATCTAAATAAGCAAGCACGATGTTTAAAAGTTTGACTGGTGAAGGCTTGTTCTACTTACGTCGGCAGATTTAATTGAAACAGTTCACTCATAAGACAAAAATTGCCTCTTAGAGACGCGATTATTATCATGATAATAAAAACATCTACCTTAACAACGCAACAATCGAGGATTGTTATCGCCTACAATACAGTACCCACGCGTACGAAGTGAAACAATCCACATAACAATGAACCGATTACCCAATTACTCACGGATACCTAATTAATTAATAAGAGCGCCCAACAAACAAACTGGAACATGGACACTTTTCTACCCGAGAGTCGCAAACGCTACAAGGTCTATCGCAAACTTTTCTGCCGTTTTCTTCTATGGAGATGAAATCGTACGAGAGAGAACGGTGGATGTAATTTCATATGGCCAATCCCGGTACGCTTTCGTCGCCTCCATGGGCGCAAGACAAAACGGTTTATCGCCAGAAACCCACCAAAAATCATACCTGCCCCGGTCCACCCCCAGAAGGAGGGGAAACCTGCGAACTCTCAGGTAAGAAACGGACGGCGAGACAAATTGTGTAGTGACCGCGGAGGAATGAACCACTAACAACATGAAGAATTATCGCAATTCTCATCTTCCTATAAATCGGCGGTTATGGGAATGGAATACATGACAAATTTCCCGACCGGAAGTGGCATGATCGAATGCTCTTGGACCGGAAGCGATCGTGAAGGTGAAATATGATCAGAATCCTTGCAAGAGCGGCTTGGGGTGGCAGTCCGAAGCTTTTATCTATGCAAATGCTCAACGGCGGCACCCGCATCCCGCACCTTTGTTTACCTTTTTTCCGCGAGGCAGATGGCTGCGTCTCCTGTGGATGCAGGTCGTGTTCCATAGTAGAGCTACGAGCAATAATTGTAAGGCAGTACTCTATTCTGCCTGAACCCTATTGCATGAAAATGTTTCTATTAAAGGAAGTATATCTGTACGAAACACGTTATATCCTAATCGTCAGATTCTAGATTTCGTTGCTCTGCCTCAGGGGACAGTAATCATTGGGGCACCAATGACAGAATATTCGTAACAATGTCACTAACTAAAGCAAACTAAACGAGAAGAAATAACATCGTACGTAACAATGATAAGTGATAAAATTTAATAATATCTGATTAATTAAGTAATTGAGATATCCAACAATGCGTTTGCATTTGGCATGAATAAAGAATGGAATAATGAATTGCTACGAAACTAATAAAGCATTTTTTAAACAATGATCGAGACCAATACTTTTTATAAGCTAAATGAAATAGAGGATCAACAATTAAAACTAATAAACGGTAAACAAAGCTTCGGAATATTTTTCCACGGGTGATTCATAAAGACTTAAGAAAGTACATTAACAAGCTGACGTGCTTCACCTAAACCCTAAACTGCAGCTAAATAGATACAAAGGGAAGCATGTGGGAATAGATCCGATACTATATTTCTGTAAATACGGGACAATCGTGATGTCCTGATAGGCTTTCCGGGTCAGTTGCTACGGGACATTTCTATATATCACGACATCCTTATTCCGTGATGCCTCGGTAGGGTAGGGGTTAGGGTTCTGGCGTAGCAACAGCGAGTTCCAGGGTTTTAATCCTGCCAAGGGGATGATCGATATCGTTCGAAACTGAACGAAAAGAGGGTTTTTACAACTAAAATTCGTGCAGTAGAGTCGTGATAATAATTATAATTGCATTACATCCTGCAAGCCCAGGCATGTATGATTATCATGGACATAACGCGGCTCACTAATAGTTTATGACACTTAAGTGTGCCACTTCATACACGTTGGAAAGCACCGCTGCACGGGGGAAAAGCGGAAAATCCCAAAAGTTGGCAACCAGCGGGGAGTTAGCGTCGAAAACAAAGAATTATGCAGGGCTCCTCTGCACGGATAGGGCGCTGCAGAAGAGAGGGGTTGGAAACTTCATTCATGAGAACGTGGCAATCCAAAAGAGAGGCAATGCACAACCCCCACCACCAAAACGCCCCCTCCGCCGGCGAGTGAATGAGCGGGTTGAATGAAAGGAATGGGTGCAGCGAGGGAACAGATAGGGAGGCCCTCCCCCGCACCCTCCACTTCCGGTCTTACGCTTCCCCTTGTCCTGACGATGCTTATTCCAGGATACACTCACTTTCGGCCTCCCCTTGGCATCTACCCCGTGCTGCTTGGTTCCGGAAATGATCGGGCGAGAATTGCAAAATCCAGAAAAGTGAAGCAGTTGGCCGAGGAGGGAAGACGCGGGGATAATTGTGATGGACTTCCGTTGCTAAGAATGCGGTAGCTACGAAAAAACTTGACGTTAGGCGATACATGGACGCCGAATTTAGGCACGCTTACATGCAGACAAACACATGGGCCATGTATTTCCTTACAGCAAACATTCTACTTTTCTCGTTCATTTTTAATCATCCTCCTAGATAAAATAACGAGAGAGTCTCACTAAAAAGGAAATATTAACGAATAACTATCTAACGATTACGTGTAGATGAATGGTAACAATGATCGTTGCAAGCAATGAAGAAGCTCAACGAAGAATGGCTAACAATGAAATGTGAATATTCGGTAATAATCAATGTTCCCAGCAATGAAGGGGCAAGCGAATTTATTGTGAAATTAAAGGAATTTAAATTGCTGCAACAATTAGTTTTTCTTTGGGAATGGGCTATTGGAAACGAGCGAGTTAAGATTGCTAGCATTAAAATAAAAGGACATTCCACAGGGAATTTGGATTCACTTAAACTTACCGAAAGGTAGAACTCACTTGCGAGTGAAAAAAAAATGCAGTGCATTAATATTTACAACAATAGTCAAACAAACCAATCACACAGTTTCCTTCAGAGTAATTGATTGGTCTTTTCATTGTAGACTTCCCATCTTTACATCTACCTCTGCGGACATTCATTCGTGTATTTCCTTTCATGCTTCAAACATAGAGTATCACTTTTCTTGAAGATATTATTCACTAAATTGGAATCGAAACGAACCTTGAAGCAAGACATACACGAACAAAAACACTACTACAAATAAGCATACTTGTAATGTTACATCGACGATGACGGCCGATTTATTTCGGAGTTTACGAAATCAGAGAAGTGAACGCCGAAGCTCCGCAATCATATGAATACAATGCATGCTTAAACCCGAATAAACCATGCTATTCCCTATATTTATTCAAATTTTTCTTTATGGTACGTTGATAATGCAACGATCAGTGAAAGTTGGAATTTCTCGTGTATGGCTAAGATGATCTCAAAATTGCCTTGAATTGTACGTGAATCGTGATTGATGAGCACGAAAAGTGCTTCTGTCATTAGATCCTGACCTAAAAATTGAATTTTCTTTTCACATACGGTACTATTACCAGCAATTACTTTTAATGTTTAGGGGTTTAGCGGGAGGGAGCAACGAAATATCCGAATTTTCCATCGTTCTTTTACTTCCGAGCATTTCTGCGGATAATAAAAACCAAACGCATATCCTGTACACTCACTAACAAAATATTACTGCACAAATAAGGATTTAGATTCACGCTGTTACAGAATTCGGGTGTAATCTTAGTCTGGGGCTCGGATGGGAGGCTGCGCGAGTTCCTGCGGACCTTCCACACCTGAATATGCTGAAAAGGAAGCGGAACTCGATGATACGATCCTGTAGTCATGGAAACCGATGAGAGATTATTCTCCCGCTGGAGCATCCTCGCTAAACTGCTCCTACAGCATAATTAAACCAATATGGAGGAGCCAGATATGTTCGAAATCATACACGTCGTGATTGCAGTACATGATCATTTCAATGTTACTATACTCGACAGTAAGCCATTTCCAATTACTTTCCTCAGTAAGATTCAAAAGTAGAATCGAGCAGATGAATAGAATCACATAACACATTAATCATGCTTTAACGTCTGAAGGGGGTGATTGTGTTTAGGTCGATATCGACAATTCTACATAAAATTGAAGGTATAGGAGAATTTGACATTCCTGCAGATATCAGTGAGAGAGATTATTATTAGTGATATCAGCGATAAAGGTAATTTCTTCCTCTGTTTGTGAGGTTATCTTTAATATTAATGTCTAGATTGCGCTAAATTACGCATGGAATTCAACCGAGTAACCTCACTTGCGAACAACGCATCTTTTCAACGTTTTTCACAATTACTTTACGTACATAAGTAAGTTAGGCAAATACCAGTTGATTTAGAAAACATCGATGCCTTAACGATCTACTAAAATTTAGCTTCGCGTCAGAGTGAAGGTCAATGCCGAGTCTAGTTCTTATGATCATATTCCGACGGTTGTACGAATTAGCCAAAATATCATGCATTCTTATCCTCTGCCAATAGTGATTAGAACGATTAATTTGCAGGTTCACTATCTATCAAACCATTAGACTAGTAACTGGTAAAATCGCGTCCATTCCTTCACGAAGACTGACATCCAAAGTTTTTAACACGTAAAATTACCAATAATTTCTCTACCACCCGAAAAGTTACAACGGGACTAAACGTTGAATTTGGAAAAGCAATGTCGAACATTGTAAATTGACAATTGGGAGAAATTTCAACGAAACCGATGTAAATTACTCTAAGGCAATACATAGAACTCGAAAAATATTTAGCTGGGCGAATCCTTGCAATATTCGTTGGAAATTGATTCAGTAATCTTATCTAAAAACGGAAATGAAACTAGATTGAATTATATTTCTACCTCAAACTCGTTGTCAAGAAATTTTATTCAACACAGCAAGAGAATGTATATCGATGAAGTTACAATGTTCGAGCCATTTGTGTGCATAATCACAGTTAAAGTATAAACCGATTACAAGGCCAATCGCCTTCATTTATAAACAGTTTTTAACGTAAATGAGAATGGAATCTTGGACTGCGAACGATAACAAAATTACAACAATTGCTTGCGTATTGTAAGTGGAAAACGGTATCCAGGGGAGTGTTGACAAAATTAAAAAACGATTACGTACTTAGTTATGTATAAATATGAAACACACATATATTCTGAATTACGAAACAAATAATACTTGAAGCTAATTAAAATAGTTCGTGGTCACGTCGGGGTGACAAAATGGTATTCAAAACTTCTCTCTAGAGAATTTTGATGAGAAAATTAATAGTAATTTATACATTAAAACGCATTTAATGACGTCACGTACTAGTTCGCAAGTTCTCCTAAGCAAGTAGGCTAAGTTCGTGAAATTATCGGAACATTTCGATACAAAACAAGCATCCCTGATAGCCGTTTCTGTTTAAAAGGGGATTTCCTGTCAGTACAATAATTCTAGTCAACTCTAAAACAGCCGAAAGTAAGGAACTAAGGAGCGGGCGTAGATGGTGCTGTTGGGTAGAGTTCCCCTTTTGCCCCTGACCTCTACGACATCACATGATCATTCCCGGACGACACAATTATTCCTTACCGCTCCCACCGCGATATACTGCCTACCGCCACACGTAAAACATTAAGGAATAAACGCATACAACGGTATATAAGAAAACCTACCCGAAGGCTGGCTTTTAATACCCAATGGGTTGCAGAGCTGATCATGAATCGCTACTATCATGCATAGAAGCTCGTGAATTAAGACAATTAACTGTATCCGACAGCTACAATACATATCCCAATTATATGTCGTAAGAAAATTTACTGTTGTGGCAATTGTTGGGGAGAAATAACAACGCGAATTACAACAATCAACTGTGTCCGACTGCTACAATACATATTTCAACAATAAGCCGCGAGAAAATGGCAATTGTTGGGGAGAACCACCAATGCCCGCAACAATGTAAGCACACATACAATTATTATACGTAAATAGACGCAGCTTTGACCTCTACCTCTTTAGAACTGACGAGCAATAAAACTCGAATCAAGGTAAACCTTTAATGCCCTTGAGTGCGTGATAACACGCGGAAGCTAGACAATTGATGACTCAACATCGGATCGGTCATTGTCGTGCCTTGAAGTGTTCAATGATACTTATCCTCGATAATTGTCCCGCATAACCATAATTGTGCAATTTAACGCGTCCATGACCAAAATATTACAGCACTGCGTAAGCAAGATAATTGAACAGCTACAGAAGTATTGGAAATACGAAGATACTTGTAGATGGATACTTTTCGACGGAAACTAAGTGAGTTAGGTTAGTAAGACGGTGTAGGTGCTACAATGCGGGGACGACAATGATGTTTGTTCGATAATATTAGATTCAGCAACTAAATTAGCATTAGGAATGCGACTATACTTGAGGAAAACTAAGGGAGTTCAAATAAATCAATCAACAATAGTCTTTAGTAGTTTTCCACAAATTTAATTAATTGAAATGACCGATTTCCATTTGAAAATGATCGTAAGGTCGGTGGTGGTGGTTTCGAAAAATTAAATTTTTGAAAAACTACGAAGGAATGTTGTCGATTTATTTATTTAGATGGCAATCCACAATATTAGGCCAGAACAATTTGATTTTACAAGGGTTTGCTCATTTAACCTGTGTAAATGCTACAATAGGACAACAAAGGGGTAAGGAAGGCAATAATGAGCAACAATGGGGTCGGACAGACAATAATAATGAATCTACATGGATATTCTACAATGCATACACTGGAAACAAGGTTAGACTGCTGGAAAGGTATGCATGAGGGCGAATCCCAACACGGTTCTGGTTCACTAGGTCTTACGGCCCGACCTGGAGGAGCACCAGACACCCTTTAGCGTCCCCACTCGCACCTAGATGACCCACGGAGGACCCCTAGGACACCTCCTCCCGTTCGCATCGGAGTAAATTCATCGAAAGCAGAGCATTGCGACCTCGTCCGAATTAATCGATTTCCTAAACACCACGCGCCTTGAGATTCGCCTTGATTGGTTCAAGTGTTGACGGCGTCCCAGGACTCTGTGAGGGCGCATGATGCGTGGAATGTCCTCTCGAGGAAAGAAAGGGAATTTTTCCATATTATCGGCCCTTGGAAAAAAGTCGGCTGCCCGCGACAGACCGGGAGGAAGTGCGTCGGCCATCGAGGGCGATTTTTTTCAAGATGGGGGAAAATTCGAGATATCGCGGGTTCCGATCGTTTCTCGGGGGAAAATATAAACAAATGAATGCGGCGAAATGGTGTCGGGGTCCTGTTGCACGCAACAATGGGTGCCTCACTCTTCCGACAATCATGACTTTGATAATGAATTGCATTGTTGCGAAAATCAACGACCGAATCTTTTGATAACCTACACGCGTACAAAAAAAATACACTGAATTTTTCACAGCAATAAACCAGAGTTTACGACGCCATGAAAGTGTAGATATGAGCAACTGAACAACACCCTAAGGAAAGGATCCCCAGCGCAAGGCAGGACTTCGTTCCGTATCCGAATTCACGTCGACAATATGTGAAGCCAACGAGTATTGTTCACCGACCGACCGACGGTGACGCGAACGGGAAACCTCAATTAGCCACACGGAACCGTCAACAATACGGGGGTGGAGGCAACAATACGAAACGGACGTGCTCCCAACAATGCACAAGATGGGCTAGGCCTGCAAATCGGCGAAAAAGCTCGTCTTCGCAGGTGAGGTACCCCACAAAAGCGCATACCCACATCGCGTGATTCACGGACAGGTGAAAAAACTAACTCATCCGCGAATTAATATAAACAATGGGCTTATCACACCGCGTGGAACAAAGAGATGATTAAAACAGGTGAGATCAATAGGTCCTTAAGGGTATGACTCAATCCTGACATTGACATATCCCGCGGAGGGGTAACATCAAACGACTGTGACACATTCCGAATCACAAAAGGAATAACAGCCGTGGGGTGATAACAAAACAATGGCACGGGCATTTATCACTTGCTGCACAATGGACTTCATGAAAATTACCTGGGTAAACAACGAATCGATACCATAACTTCAAAGCACTGATTAAGAAGGGCTGGAGATTATTCAGGGAGGCAAATAATCCTGCAGTGTCGCCTCTCGGTGGATCCGGGCACACCAATGTCAAAACTTACACAAAATGCACAGTTTTTCGGTTCGCAACACACGAGACGATGCAGTAGTTAACAGAGGATTTCCTTCACAATAATGAACGACGCTCGGAGATTTCGTTGCTTCATTATTACAACAGCTGCTCTTCCAATTCGTCCACCAACACTTTTTCGATTCACATGCACTGATCACAATACGGAGCAACGTAAAAGTCACTGAGGCTGCAAAATAGACTTCGTGAGTCGATGGAGAATAAACTTCGATATAAGAGATAATGAATGGAACACACTGGCTGAAAATGCACAGACAAAACAGGTAATATACCCAACAATCAAGTAATGACGAAACTAATTGTTTCACTACAATTGAAAATAAAATCGGGATTTAACGTACAATTTTCGACTAAAGAAACCTCAAAACGAACAATAAATACATAATAAAACATAGAAGCTATCCCGTAACGCAGAAATCCAAGAGAAAATTCGAAAACAAAGAAATCCTATTCGAGCCAACATTGTTAATTAGCTGATAATGCACAAAATTGAAACACTGCTATCCCCAACGTTACACGAAATTACTTCGGAAAACAATCCATAAAATTCACGCACGATTAGAATCACGAACTCTCCGGCAAAAACATAAAAATTCCACGGAATCGGGGAGCTAGTGGTATACCAATTCCGAAATTGATGTGCAATTGCACCACAAATAACCCTGACAACACATTAACAAATACATGACAACAACTTGTTTTAAGCAACGGAAGTAAAATTAACGCTAAAATAGGCACCGAAATAACTTAACCCACAAAACTGAACACATACTACCGAAACAAGGAATAATTACAATGCAATTCGCGTAATGTTTTGTTACGGTCGAAATATTACTCTTCACCCACACGCATAAACATAAATCGAAATAATAATCCGAGGTAGGATTAACACAGCCGGTCAGGTGAATACTTCTTACATGGAAGTGGCATAGGTAGTTATGAATGAAACCTTCAGCTCATTGATTTCATCTGTGTCAGAAACGAGTAATAATGGCTCAAAGTGGAAGCTAACTGTGTAACTTGCAGCGGTTTTTTCACACACCAACACACACGGCATAATTCGAACACACGAAAAAATGAATTAAGAAGCGTATTGCGAGCTGTCAGAGCACGCAGGCGAACACTCGGAGAATTATAACACCGAAGTTAAGGGAAAAACCAAGGGGAAAATGGTGGCAAGCTCGCTGCATGCGAGGACCTGTCCACAAATCCTCCCTTTTAAATAGCTATTTACGCGCTAAGATAAATAAAAATGAAATCTACTTACTCTTCATATCCCTCGGTCATGATTTACGAAGTAGATTTCGCAATTAATGTCCCATTTCGGCCCTATTTGCACCATCTTTGAGGCATATAAAATGCATCAGCCAAAGGTTACACAAGACAGGAAATGGGAATGGAGTTGGCGCATGGCTATGAAAACTCATCAAAGCAGAATGTAGTTCCTCAGAAAATTTTCATGTTCGCGGCGATTCCTGGCGAATTCCAGCACTGCGAAAACTCGACCGGACTTTATATGCAATAATACCGTGGTAACTCACGACTATGGCTGCCCGACACAAACTAAATGTGATCACAAGCAGGAGCTCGGCGGAGGGATTTCAAAGGCAAAATGGCGGCATCGACTGAGTTGTTAATGAGAGCCTCCACGTAGTGCCCCGGAGCGCCTACAGATGGCTCGAGCGACTTGCTGCTCCACGAGGGAAATTGGAATTACTGGGCGGAGCAAGATTTTTGTGACTGATTTTTCCCATTCTGCCTTATTTGCGATCGCGTTTTTGTGCTTAATGGAGACGCCTTAAGTATAAAAGGTCGGCCGATTCCGAATTTCGACGAAAAATGCATTCTAAAGAACGAAAATACGCGAAAATCGATATTTGGTCGAAGAAATGATCGTTTAACGTCAATTTACTTGTCGAATAATAAATTATAAAAATAATAAGTGGCCTTGCATCAAAATACGAAATTAATATTTAATTATTAACCTTTTCTCAGTTAATATAATGTTAATAGATGAAAAATTCATCTCCAAAACTCCCAATTCATGCACTGGAAACACCTTAGGGTCCATCTCGCAATATTTTAATTACGTATTGACCGTGAAGGTATCGAAGAAGCAGTTACAGCATAAAAACAAATAAATCGTTTTTGCACACTGTAAAATAAGCATTAGCTAACATAGGAATGGAAGAGAATTGCTTGGTGAAGTGTATAATGCATAAAGTAACGCTACCGAGAACAATTCCTTGCATACAAACATCCGCAAGAGTGGTTACGTGTGATAATATTGCTATAAACAGAATATTTCATCACCTAAGTAGAAAATCAGGTGTTATTCACTAAAATCTGTGGAATTTTTCGAAGAAATTCCATAGGGATTTTGGAACCAATCCCTTGGTTAGAGTACAATGGGAAATAACCTTGGAGGCTTTACTGAGAGCATTAAAGCATCTTTCTGCAAATTGAGGCAAGAAAATCACTTTCATTTAATGCTATTCTTAATTCCCAAAAAATCATGTTTAGCACATTTAGGTAAAGGTGGTTATAAGGTTGACGGGCTAAAATTTAAGCTGGATTAAAGATCACTGCTTCATTAAAAACGCTCATACAAAGACGTATCTTAAAGAAAATGTTTATCTATATCTAAGATGGAGATTCTCTTGCAAATCCGTACATTAAAAACCGGATATTTTGGGTGGATAAATCAGATTCACCACGAAATGCCATTGCGAAGCAGAGAAAACTTAAATAGTTCAAACTAGGTTAATTTATCAACCCACTGCTTTCTTTAAACGTATTTCAATTTAACTTCAGCTCCAGGTACAGTTTCTTCAAATAAATGAAAATAAATCAATAAGAACGGAAACAATCTACAGTTGAGATGAATTCTTTAATTGTTGAGACAACAATTGCTCCGTTTTCTCTCTTCTAACTTCAACAATGTTTCACCCTCCAGACTAAACATTTCTACATTGTGTCTAGTTTCATAGTTTAAAGCGACACTATGTATTTTACGGGGTGCACAGTAATATCCTGTTTTAAATCTTTAATCATTGAGGCATACGTTTTCTGAAATTATGCATTTTTGCTTTTCCTCCATTAAGTAATAGTTCAAACACAATCTTTAACCTTTTGTGGATTGAATTTTCTTTATAAAAACAAATAACCTTAAATATTTCTTTATAAAATAATAAATAATTTACGGCTAAAATTTCAGTTTGTGACAGTTTTCACGAAATTTTCATCCTTAATTTCTAAGAAGACGCATATAAACATTACCTGATTATCATAATTTAGACACAATGATATCGTTGACTGCCTTAGTAACGTCTTCTCTTATACGTGATTTCTAATCTCAAAGTATATCGAGAATGATTTACTACACCACGTACTTGTGAGAATTAGCAGTAGCACTCTAATTTGAATAACCCTATTATATTACCATTGAGGGAATTCTCCGTAGACTTAAAGAGATGCGTATGAAGTGTTTTATCCTTACTGTATGAGCATTTGCATTTGTCTTTCGTATATATTGGAAGGAAATGTATCTTTCGTTTGCTTTAGTCGCTGATCATGTAACTTGACTGCTACTGAGGTGTAATTTGTGCTGAATAATGTCATTTTAGTCACTCATTATGGAATACTTTGAAAAGTGTTATTCATTTGGTAATTGTGCTGCACTTACGGGGACTTAACTATAAATCATTTAAATCAGTACTTGATCCGATATTTCGTATGAGTAGCTTTAATGTCAAGCAAAAAAATATATAAATATATTAATTGTCAAACATAGCATAATGCCTGCGTGATTGCTAAATGTTCTTTCCTGTACACAATCCATTTCCAAAGCAAATCAGCTTATCACAAATTCTAGATGGAGGAATTTGACTAGAGATAACGTGGAAAATTTTGATTGGATTTTAGGACAAAAGTCAAATCTCCCATCGCTTATGGTTTTCAGGTGAGTGAAGTTAGTTTAAAAGGGACACTAAATACACTGCCAAAACTTGCTGGATGATATTAAGGATAAGTAATCGAAACAATAAGGGTTGCAAACATGGATAATATTGAGGCTTATGGACCAACGGAATTGTGAATTATTTATGATGATGAAATGATTTTTATACAGCTGTGTGTGACTGGAAAAACTTGCAAATGTTAGGCTATCCTTATAGTCTGTATTATTCCTCCTTCCCTAATTTATTTTCGGTTTAATCCTCAGTCTATTTGATGTAGTAGCGGAGAATCTAAAAGCTGTTATACTACAATAAGGTACATATATCTTTCTACATGTATTTGATGTTGACATCGGACCGCTTGATATTTTCCTACACAGTAATTAACAGTTACAATAATCATAAATTGTACTCCCTTCAATACTTTGTAATTCATGTTATTGTAAGGAAACAGCATGTATGGATTTAATAAGAGAAGATTTAATATATTTTACAAATTCACATATCAAATCAAAAGAGGAGCACTTTGGCGGAGAAATTTCTTTATGAAAACTAGATCTGACGAAAATCTTTATGATCTGCAATCTGGTATAATCCCAATATCATATGCTCACCGGTGATAACCAATTGTAATGGCATGGAGCAAAACTAATACGAAAATTACGGCATGGTATAATGATAACGATTCTGTGTGTTATGATATTATGTCAAACATTGAAAGTTTTGAAAAAATCTTCTGCATATCTCACAAAAAATTTCGTTAACTTTGTTGTTAACCGTATGTTCAGGGTGGCATGCATCACTTTGATTTTTGGGCTGATTGGAGACATAGATTGTAAGATTTTAACTTATAATGAGTTGGAATAGTTACTACTTCAGGTATAGAGTGGACTTACATTACATATGGTAGTATTAAAAAGAAAATTTTGTCAAATTTTCCACCAATTTTTTCTAAAAACCTTCGGGAATGATACCGATGAGAAATTGTGAGACTAATCTTAGAGAAGGGCAATTTAATTCTCCCTGGCTATACACATTGGCTCACTTTTTATTCTCATACAAATGTTCTACTCGCCAGTTGCTTATTGTAACCAGAAATTCCCAAAGTAAAGACTGATCCTTAGTTATGGGTAACCAACCACACGCATTACATCGCGGGAGATTTTCTTTCTCAGTTTTTCTACTAGTATATTGCCTTTAATTACATCAATCATAACTATGGGTCATTTAATGAAGCGAGAATGAGTTTAACCACGTATCACACGCCTGAAAGTCCCGCTCTAGCAATATAGATACCCTGAATCCTATGCTGTTTGATAGACATTACGAAAAGTAAAAAAAAATATCGTGCCAACTTTGAAGAAGTACAAAAATCAAATTACGAGAAGATCTCTAGCATTCCTTTGACGAATCGGTGTGGAGTAAATCAAGGCAGAATATATTTTCGGATTTCCCCCAAACTTTGAACGTAAACAGGGCATGTCTCTTGTAAGGTCAGCCGTGTCAGAAATGTCAATAGGCAGTGGCCAGACGAAAGTAAGCCCACGCAACGTCTGCACTGCCGTTACTGCATAGGAGTCTATATACCCTGTGGGGCGGTGAATCTACCAGGGGAATCGGAGCAACATGGCGATTCTCCTGTGCATCTCGGGAGTAAATTCGTAGTTTATAAAATCAAAGAGGAACCTAAAGAAATTAATGTAGAAGCAGGTTGTTGCATTACTGTGTGGCTGTGCTGTCAGAAATTGAGGGCTGAATATTGAACGCGGTAAAGGGTTAATATATTGAATACCCTACTTCGCAGGTGCTAGGAAACAGAATTTAACATAGTAACAAATTAATTGATTTAATCTACATAAAAGTATTAATAATCAGTAATATCAGATCCCTAATATATTAAAACCAATTTTCACTCAATGCTATAGCAAATTTCTCTTTATGTCGCAACAAAAGAAAAAATCATTTGCTTCCATGAAATGCATGATAAGTGAATTAACTATTAATAAATTGGAATTTTGCGTGTATAACTTATATCGAGTGTTAAGTATGACAGAAGTAAATTAGTGATCAATCGTACAACAAAATAAATTATGCCTGCTGCATGTCAGGCTGTTTGCAGAATCAGTATTGATGCTAAGATTTTAAGGAGAGATGTCATGACAGGAGATGTAAAATAGAGATTAGCAATTGCAAGTTCTTTCCAGAAAATTTTGTACACTCAGGGCACATGCATCCCCTGCCGCACGCCTCAAGATTAGGCTTGATATACACTTGCATAGATATTGTAATGTATGTAAAGAAAGAAACGTAACGTAACTGTAATAATTCGGCACCTCTGTATACATTAGTGGCGACCTTAGAAGCAGGCGCCTCAAGGTTTAAACCAAAATTCAGAATTGAAGAGAAAAGGATATAAAATACAGTTTGCATTGATTGCATGGATAGTTAAAAAATGAACAATAAAGTTTCAAGTTCTGTGTCTTGTTAGATTTAGGTAAATCTTAAGTAGAAGAAAAGTTTGTTTAAGTGGAATTTGCAACCTTCTGTCCTTACAGTTTGAAAATACCTGCAGAAATTTCATTCAAGATTCTGAAAATTGATATTAAAGAGTTTGTATGAATCCTTAGCAAATTAAACCAATTAATGAGCCGAATGATGAGGACATACACGAAGCAAGAGATGAGTAGTTTACTAAAATACTGACTGACTAATTTCCCTTCTTTAGTCTTTCTAATGTAATCATATAGGTACTTCATTTCCAAGTAATTCATGTATTTGGTATCTAAATACAACGGAGTCATACAATTCTAGAGATAATAAAACAGAAGAAGTAACTAAATGTTCCACTCACCAAGAAATGGTATTAAGAACGCAAAAAAGTATATATCGTATAAAAATCAATGCAAGAAGAATCTTTATCTACTTAAAGTTAGTAGCAAGATTAAATAGTAATGTCATAAAGAATTAGTTACAAGTGCTTGCGGATGATGCAAAATTTAATAAGAATTCAATTAGAAACCCAATTGAAGATGTATTTTCATCCTAAAAACTGCGAAATTAGAAGAGAGATTATTATTATTATTGTCTATAGCTTGAGATTGATATTTGCCTACTTTAAAATGAGGAAGGGGAAGGAGTTTGAAGACGGTAATATGATTGAATGTAATTAACTTGAATACATTTCTGAATATTTATTTTGCACATAAAGCAGGCTTGCCATACATCTTAGGAGAATGAGTTACCAAAATTTTCCCAAAAACCAATGCTCTACAATATCATCTTACATTTAGTAAGACGATTCACACTCTTGAGACGTAACTCGTAGTAATAAAGCAATTTATCTCTCTTTAAAGTTGATGTAAATTACTAGAACATCAAAGACTTGCGCCTGACTTTTATCCTCTTGACCATAGTTTAAGTAAACGAGTTGTTAGAGGTATAACGATAGACAATCTGGCCTTAGCTGTGACAAAGGCATTAGTACGTGAATCAATGATGTGATGATTGAACGGGAATTAAGACGAATCAAGTCAGAACATCTAATTTACATGAAAACCAGTAAGAAATGAGTGTAGCACTAAGTATTGTGAGTGGGTAGTGACAGAAGGGGAAAAATCAGTTAAGTACGTACGAACCGTCTCGAGGAATGAAAAAGAATACGTTTTTGTAGATGGATTCCTACCCGAAGAAAATAATAGTCTTAACTAACGTATAACTCGACAGACAGACCTTAATTTACCTATTATATCTAATTCATCAAACAACTCCAAATGTTTGCATTTACATCAATAAACCTAGTTTACAGATAAAAGCTTTGTCAACTTCTTAATCATTCGGGAACTGAAAACAGTTACGATGGCAAAGCAATGAAAATTAAGAACAAAACAGTACTTCTTGAATGGCACTGATAAAAAATGATTTTGCTTTACTCTTCAGAATCAACCTCAAACCTCCATAAATGTGATTGAAATGCAGAGATGAGAATTTCCGAAACTGCTCAACTAGCCTCCAATTTGAGAGAAACCTGACAGTAATTAATAACGATATTCAGGCGTATATTAGGACCGATTTCAGATTAATTTTTAATGTCATAACCAGCCTTCTGAAATACGTTTACTGTATATTAATGTGCATAAAATGAGAGAGTTGAATAATAAAATATGCCTAAAGTACAAAAAGTAAAAAATCTGTAATAGTTATCGGTGCGAATATATGCAGCAACGCAAGGCCCTACTGCCAGATGCAAGAAAATAAAATGGGTTCATTCGAAAAATTAGGAATAGGACATAACTCCATAGACTCTCCATATCCAGATGATAATCGCAGGTCGAAACTAAATTCATAGTCCGATGATAGTTTGGAGGTCGTCTTGTAGGATAGATATTTGCTAAAACTATAAAAAATTGACGAAAATTCATATGTCGTCTTATCTGCAGAAACATACGGCGATTAAATTAATAACAACGAAACCTAGTATTTTCCACACGAATGTATAAATGACAAATTTCGATCTTATCATCTTCAGGTCTATAGTTGGTAAAGTTAGGCCTGAACATCTTGAGTTTATACGGTGATTAATTGTAATAAAATATTACTTTCTCAACATTTGCCTAGACAAAGATCGTAACGAAGAATTTTTGAAACAAAAGCATTTCGGAATCGCGCAAGAATGTATCTAGGTTATTTATGTGGCAAAACCTACTTCTTAAACAACACGAACAAACAATCGATATCGACATATTTCGTCGGATCAATCCTCGTCCGATTTCAACAAAAGAATCGCGATATTGCGCGAAATTCGCGTTTGGAATGACGCTTACGAGAGAAAATATACATCTTGGGTATGGAAAATGGACGAAACGATATCTATCCTATTCTTCGGATCAATCCTTGTTCGATTCATAATCCTATCGAGATATCGAACGAGGAGAGGATATGAAGGAGTGGCGTGTTATCCGCGAAGCGAGACGTCCTCAATGGCTGCGAGGACACGCTCCGTGCCGCTCCTTCTCAAGGGTAGGGTCAAGGTTGGGAGACGATGCGGGAGGAGATTTTAAGGATTCTTTGGGAGAATTGCTCCAACGAGAAACCAACGCTCTGCGTTTTCTCAGAGCTAATATTAATCTATAATGACAATCACAGTCGGGATTAAATAAAAAAATCAATCACAAAATAGATAGATTTTTCGTTGAATATAAGGAGAAATTAATCCAAATGTTTACGTTGATATCACAACGTTTCGGTTTCTACAACAGTTGCTACGGCTATTAAAATATTCAATGGTTTATTCACAATGGCCTCTAAATCAACAAATTTGCGGTCGCTTCAGTAACTACGGAAGAAAATAAGAAATTTCTGATGCATTTCGAAAAAAAACGACAAATTACTTAGATTCGATACTGATATATACAATACATATATAATTTAACAGAAATCGCAGTCGTGTGTAAGTAAAACAAATCACACATGATCTGACGGAAACTTCCGTAAGAAATATTCGTTGATTTTACGTCGCAATGCATCCTAGCTTAATATAGGAAAATTTAATCAAAATTAATGATTCTAAGAAATCGGCACAGGTATACTGATAAATAAAATTCAATAACGATTCTTACGGTTTTCGTTGAATACGGATCTCAGGTCGAAATATGACAAAAAACAACAAAATAGATAAATTTTCCGGTAAATTTACAGAAGAAAGTAAATTAAATGCTTGCGTCGACAATTTTCGTAAAGAAATATCTACTCATATCATTGATTTCTCGTTGCATTACAGGCTATTTTTCTATAGTAAAATTTGATTAGAAATAATTATTATAACACATCAGGAGATGTACATACCATTCTACATACAATAAGAAAGAAAATTAAATGGATATTCTTATCCTAATCATCGAATATGGTTTTCGGCCCGAATTCGGAAAATTTCGACATTATAAATCGATTTTTAGTTAAATTAGCGAAGAAATTAAACTAAATGTTTACGTTTCTATATTAACATTTCTGTTGCTACAACAGTTGATCCAAAGCTTTAGCTATTCGGAAGCTCATTCACAATGATCAACAAAAATGGCGGATGTTCAAGCAATTACCGAAAAGAGCAAGAAATAGCTGACACAATCCGATGAAAATGACGAATTAATTAGATTTTTCACCGAAATATACAATATAATTCATATAATAGGGAAAAATGTTGTTTTAGGGGTCTAATAAACCAAGTGAGATGTACTGCGTAATAATTTACGCATTTATATGAATAAAAGAATTAAGCCTTACACTTTGGAAAACAGAAAATGGCGTTTGTTATCTGGGTTCAAACTCAGGTCTTTTCCTTAAAGATTTCAATATTTTTCCTCGGATTATCTAAAAGAGAGAAATATAACATAGCTCAATGCACAGGAATTATGCTTGTATTTTAGAAGGCAAGTCTTTCATGCAATATAGTGCATTAATAATCACCCTATGTAAATGGGAATCACATTACATTCATTACAATTACAATTTCCGACAAATTACTATTTGGACATTGAGTCAGTGTATATTTAATGCATTTTTCATTAATTTGAAAAGCTAATACTAGTTCTTTATCTTATATACATACTGTTAATACGTATTTCTATGTATATATAGTGAATGGATTGTTTTTCAGGTGCATTTTCGTAAAAGATAGCGGAAAATGTATCTTTAATGCACTTTTGTATCTATTTAGTCCATCGCTGGGAAAATGTAAAATATAACTGAAGTATGAGTGATGCTGAAGTTCAAAGGTTGATGGGTTTGGATTTAAACAGGGTTATTGCCGATGATTTAACCGATGATCATGTTTTTATTCCAAATTTCGTGCTTGCATATCTGACACTGCGAAAACCTTCGGGTGAATTTCCATTCGTAATTCAACTACAGAACATTTGAATTTCTCACTTGGGGTATTAGATAAAGATTTTATAATGCGTAATAGTTTAGAATGCATGCGAACGTAGCGCCGCACGTGGTAGAAAAGCTAAAGATTGGAGCGAAGAAAATGTCGCGTAAATGCGAATAAAAATATTGCGTGCGAAAGAGTTATGGATTTAATGGATATTCTTCATAATAACAAGACCTATGTAAATATTTCCAAAATTTCACCTTTCCGAAGAAGCCCTGAACACTTACGATGTTCGTCATTAAGCAAAGAGGTTGTTTTGACCAATCGTCATTCTTACATGTAATAAGTTCATATTATCCGCATACATAAATGCTTACATATCTCTCAAGTTATTCTCTTTTGGTATAAGTCAAGAGTTACCTAATACTCGGAATATGCGTTGAATATCGTCAATCTACGACGATAACACATGCTACTCTTTATTTTCTTCCATATTTCACTTTCAACACACGACTTATTCTGCATTCACTTTCATTCTTAAAGTTACTCAGATCTCTTAGGGACCTTATTCACCACATTCAATACACTTATACAAAGAATTTCACTCACTTTAGCACCACTAATTCACTCATCACCAACCACTCGACTTTCTTATAGTCATAATACACTCATTTCCAAGTCATCACTGATTCCATATCTTCTGTTTTTGTCTCACCTCACAATCTTTTTGAAGGGATATCATTTCAATCATATGCTTCTTCTGACACACAGATAGTCGTAGAGATTATAATAATAAGTATGCTTGACTGTGGCTGTAAAGTCATTGAATTTCATGATTGATTTAGAATGAAATGCAGCAAGATAAAAGCCTAAACTATTCACCGTGATGAAGTTATTTAAATGTAGTCAAACCAGTAGCCAATAGGATAGTAAGTAATGGGACAGTAGGTAGTATTAGAGAAAATAAGTATTAGTTACTAGTATATGTAAGAATTAGTTATTAGTATAAGTAAGAAGTTACGTATATTGAATACCAATGAAAATAACTTAGAAATGAGGATCCATTTAGGAAAAAAATCCATACGGATTGTGTCGGCAAAGCCTGAGAAAACCTACTCATGCTATTGCCTAAAAGTTAGGTGGAGGGTTGCTTATCTTGGAGAAACTTTGCAGATATATAACAGTTATAAAGGCACGATTAAATTTATAAGATGATACATGTGAAACTGCGTTAAAAAATTTTAATACAAAGTAAATTTTATGAGAAGTAAATGTATGGAAAATACACGAGAAAAATTCAGGAAAAAAAACAGAAATGAGTAAAAGTTTTATTAAAGAAAAATTCAGGAAAAACATATCTTCCAGATAACGAATCATAGAAAATGAAATAATTTGAACAATGTTTTCAGTATTAGTTACTCTAGTCCTTCAAAGCTTTTGTTAGCTAATGGCGGAGGAGCTGAGGATCCTACTAACCAGTCTCTCGAAGTTGAATTGCAGAATGAGTTCCCTGTTAGTGTTTAGTTTGAGATACGGGAATTCTTTGGTTTGCAAATTCATCAATAAGGGCAATACGAATCATCAATGCTATAAGGAAAATATTATAATACATTTCCCATTTCCAGTAAAGCATTCCTAAGGAGTGGAGAGCTAACTACTTAAGTTACATTAACTCTCTCTAAATAACTAAAATATCGATTGCCTCAAATTATTACTGATTGAGAGCGGAGAAATTTGAGTGTGAAAATTTTGAAACTCAGGGAACACGACAGGAAGCGTCTACTTGCGATTTGAAAACTGTAGCAGACGAAGAAGTCTGAATTTCCACATCGGAGATACGTGTTTCAGTTATGATTCGTGTCGTAGTGGCAGCCAAACGCACATGCGAAAGATGTAGAATCCCCAAAACCTCAGATGTGACGATTGTGTCGCTATCCAAGGTGAAATTTGGACTAATTCGGATTCAAACCAATGAGCTGCCAAGAAGTTCCATGTTTCGCGGAATGCGTTGCGTCCTCTGCAAATTTGGGGAATGTTGTTCGAAGGAAGTTCAAAAACTTCTCAGTAGACGCACATTGTCGTTCACAGTAAGCTATTGTTGTGTCTCTGAAAGTATGTACTTTTTGTATAGTAGTACTGTTAGTATTATTAAAGTATTATCTTATTTTGAATCATACCACGCAACAATATCGCTGGATATTATTGTAGATCTAACATATCTAAATACGCAAAACATGATTTCAGGAAGTTAGATACTCGTTAAAACGTTTTATAGAGCACATTTTCAATTATATCCTGTACGGTTTACGCATCCGATGCCATTAGGGAAAAGTCATGAAGAAAGTCGGTGAAAGTTGTATGGGAACGCATATTGAATGGAAAATTGTGGCAAAGTTAGGTCGGTGGTGGACGTCAAGGTACATGGTATATTAGAAAGGGATAGAGCAAGATTTAATATACTCGGAGATTCGTAAATAGAGTACTTTTATCTGTGAGTAAAGCAATGGAAAACTACCTCACTCTTAATCCGGCGTAACCGCCTCATCTTCTCTTGAAAGCTTTCCTTAGTTGACGGCGGAGAAATCAATCAAGTCAAGGATCAAATCAGCATATAGGGTATATTTTAAGACATTCATGGGTAGAAACAATGGTAAACCTAATAGATCAATGATGATTTGTGGAGATTTAATAAATAATAATTTTTATCTAGAATTTTCAATGTTGTAAATGATAAATCTGTGAAAACTGACCCAAGGAATGGATCTCCTTCCAACCAATTCCGACTCCGTAAATAGAAAGTTGGAGCTGTATCCTCCATTTTGTCATTACTACCAATCTTCCAAGATCATGCTTTAGCTTTCACTCTCCTGTACGTATAATTTTCATGTATTTCTTCACAACATTATTTTCCCGTTTTCCATCCTTGTCCTTTGGGATATTTAATAATGACTTTTTCTCCAATATTTTTAGATAGTCCGCCCTCACAAATCTGATCTACTCTGCTATTTGTTTAACACTCTCCTATGAGCAGATTCAAACGAGGTTAGTAATAATACTTTTCGTTACTTATCCGACTGAATTCGAGTTTAAATTTGGTACAGATATCTATACGTCACAGTAGAACAATCTGCTAAGGAATTTAACCTATGATCCTGGACTTAAACTGTAATGAATACGAGTATAGTTTTAGTAGAGTAGAGAATATCATTTAATTCATATCTTGTGTCAAATGGCATCTTAAAAATGGAACTATTCGTCTACATCAGTTACTTTTCAATTTATCTTATATAACATTCTGATAATTGGGTATGAGAATTAGTTTTCGAAAATATTTTCATGGAACCCAAATTAAACTATCCCCAAAATGTGAAAGTTGAATCTTCCCTTGTTTCTTATCCTTATTTTATTACCTAAATCTTTATTAGTTACACAAATCATTTCTCTAACAAATTACAAACTCCACTCCTTCAGCATGTGCCCCGCTCAATTACATCTTTACAGCATTCTATCTTCATGTCCCACACAAGTGATGTTGTTTTAAATATGCTCATAGGCTTTAAAGTGTGGACAATTACGAATTAAACTAAATATGAAGACAAAAGTACTGTTATAAATCAGAAGCATAACATAAACCAAGTAAAAGCGTGCTAGCCTAACAACATAGAGGTCCCGGGATCGAATCTCGGATCAGACATGTGTTTGTAATTGTTGACTCTTATTGTCCTCATCATGATCAACCAGTCATGCTTTTTGGTGGGAATATGGTAATAATCATGCTAAATAAATGATTCATTGATTGTTCTAGTGGTAGATATATTTTCTAGGACGAGTTTACTTAATACACTCCCTTATTTTTTACAACCATCGAGGTTTATTAGAATTGCATTTATAAAAAACCTTTAAGAGTACGATGCTGCCTAATACTGACTTCTTTTTAGAAAATTATTGCATCTGACTTGACAATTACACCCAAAAAATGACCAAATATTCCATAACTCGATTTTGAAATGTCTGGTTTTGTTTTCATGCTTCATGCTGCCATGTGTGATTTAAAGTCTTGTGTAGTTCTTAATGCTAATAAATACATAAAAAAGACTATATCCTGGGTTAAATTTAGACTAAAAATCCCGTCTTAGATTTAACCCGTTGATAAGAATTGGAAGAAAGAGAGCTGATGGAGTAAGACACACGAATGCAATTACAATGAAAGCAATAATTAATGTGCCCTTACAAGTCATAAACTTTTTCTTCAGTTTTATGCAGTACAATAAACATACAGAACTGTACAATAACTAATATGTCCTTGCAAACTATATACTTTTTCTTCATATAGAGAATACTGGCCTAACCTTCTATATTATAGTACATATTAAAGTCAATGTTCTTTAAAGGTAAACAACTCAAGCTGATAGTTTTGAATTAAGCGTAAAAGACAATGGATATTGGAAATAGCTTTATTATCTGTCAAGAACGATGTAGGATAGAGGTAACCCCTCAAATCGAACAAAAATTCCATAAAGAAAAGAAAATATTTATCCTACTTTATCTTATCTTTGGGAATAGGCAATCATTAGAAAGAGAGAGTATCTTTATCCACGAAGATTCGAAACCAAATCCCAGGAATAGTAACAGTACTTTAAGTTACCGTTTCAGCTAATTGGAATTTTAATATGTGTTAAATTTCGAATAATTGAAGCATACCAAACAATTTCTTCCATTCCGCAAGCAATTCGCTTCGATAGCTCGCGAATTTTCCAAGGTAATGCGGTAATCAATAAAAAGTCATGTGCAAAGACCTCCTTGCACGTAGATAAAGCTGTGAAAAATTTCAACTCTTACAATATAGTCTAACAGTTCTTTGTTCTAACATCATTTTTGAAGACTTTTAATAAAATGTTTACATAGTAAGAGCATACCATTTGCTTATATGCTTATTTTTTGCTCCATTAAAGACATTGAAGCAATATTCCAAAAGCATCCTATCATAGAACATTCTAACGCATCTATCGCATCATAGCTTAAGATTATATAGAATGACAAAATAGTTCAGGACCCAAGCGATTGGGGTGCCTTGCGCGGTGGAATAGGTAAACGTTGGGGAATACAAAATGTCGCATAGTTGTAAATATCTCTTCGGAACGCAAAAGTTTTAACTAAATGAATACTGCTGTCCATATCTACTATTTCTGTGCCAAGTTTTACTGAAATATTTGTTATCAAAGCATTCTTGTTTCTTGAAGGTGATATTTGAGAGAGTGAACGAGAGAGGTACGTTAACTAATTTCTAACCTCCACGGAATTTACATTAAACGGTTGATTATCATTAAAATTTAGAGTTAAATGTAGCATTTGAAAGTGGCACGTAAAGTAATTGCTGTTTCTATTAAAAATTTATCAATTTTGTCAATATAATTTCATTGATGTTTAACCGTTTCGAGCAATGAAGTATACGTATTAAATAAATAAACATAAAATTTATTTAATAACTCATCTGATAATATGGGATGAATGTAATTTAATGTAATGAATGAAGTTAAAAATTAGGTATTTTAATGAAAAAAAATCATTTTTAATTCGACAGATTCGGAGATACGAATTTAATTGTCAGCATTGATATACCAAAAGCAGGTTTTGCGTTCCATGACGAAGAAACAGCAAGGAATAAAAGAAAAACTAAACCGAATCATACAACTTTAACTCTATTGCCTTAACTCGGATTAGAGTCATCTTGGAAACTGAGATTCAGTGACATTCACGCTCACGACATTAATACGTAACAATACGGTTGTGCGGACGACAATGCGTGTGTTGCGGAACTTTTCGAAAGTCCTACGCGTGCCGTTGAATCTGAGATTTAGCAATCCAAGTCAAACAGGAGGGTACGTAAGTGTAATAACATTCGATAGTTTCAAGTGTCCTAATATTACCTCTTCAATACCATTTCTCTTGTTTCTTGGTAAAATATTTATCTATGCATATAATCTAACATATTTTGCCTTTGAAATAGAAGGATATTCAGCTGTAAATAATCCAGAGAGAGCAGTTTATTACAATGGAATAATAAAATAATTGAACCTAGTATAGAATATAGAATAAGCCATCCGATGAAGGATATAACATATAGAAGACATTCCGCAAAGCAAATTGTTTTGTTCATGGTTACTTCTTTAAAGCAACGTACTTTCCATTATGTTATTTGGTGCACAGCTCATATCGGGTAGATACAAAATATTCCGTAGTCTTCAGCATATTCTTTGTATAAATTGCACTGAATATTGTAGTTATTGTACTGGAGATAAACTGGTGAAATCAATCTTAACTTTAAAGACTATGAAATAAATCTCAGGCGTACACGATTGTCTATGAAATGGCGTGTTGAAAAGTTATTCCAAGAATAGTGATGAAAAATAATTCATCTTTTTACTAGAAATGTGTCTTAAGGTTTTAATGGAAAGAAGTATAGCAACAAATGTGTGACATCCTTTGAGATTTGTTAAGAGTCAAAACTATTATCTTTCTTGAATATAAATTTCATCTCTCAGAGTTTAAGCATGAGTGATGAAAATTATATTCAACCATTATACCAGATTCCAGATTATGAGAAGAAATGTTTATTAAAAGGCGGTGTGCATTTCTAATAAACAAATACAGGATTCTAAGTACTTAAACTAATCTCAATACTCAAGTACCAATCTTTGAAAAGAAGATGACTCTCATACAAGCGTGGATAATCATCATAAATGGGTGAGGAATAATTTCGTGATTTCCACAATTTATTTTATACAGACTTCTAGCTGCGGATCACCCTCAGGTAAAATGTACCAGAAAAAGAACTTACAAAATGTTGTGATACATAAGTTGTGGATGACCTGAGCCGAACCGGACGTGTAAATAAAACGTACTAATTATAAAGTAACTTTTCACTCATTTATAATTAATCTTCATGTATTTTTGGTGGATATGTACAAAATATAAAGTTTAAAAGGAATTCATTATCAAAACCAAGATAAAGATCAGTTGTTTAAATCACTTATAGATAATTATTTTATATATAAAATAAATATAATTTAGGGGACACATAGGAATTCTGAACTTGGGGAAAAATAGACAAGATGAACTTTAGAAATACACTTTGAGTCACTTAAGTTGGGACATAAATACATACAAAAATTAACTCCAACAAATTAGTAAGAGATGCGGAAACAGGATTCTCTCGAATTTTTAACCACACAGAGTAATTTAAATTTTAATTAAACATCCAACCACGGAATATTTTGGGAAATTCATGTATTGTTACTTTCGCCTTTATTGAAGGCTTTTCCGGTTTTTAATTTCCTGAAATGCAATGTGACCAAGCCTTTCTATGTGCTCTGAAATTCCTATTCTTCTATATTCATTTGGAATTGGTGACAATCATATTAACATCCATACTAATTTTGACAGCGATTAGAATTTAATTTTCCCTGTTAATATCTAACTAATATCAGGATAGGAAATGAGAATCGACTAATTAGGGAGATCAGGGTAAACTAAACAAAAGAATCAAAGGGACAGCTGAATATTATTAGAATGTGTACAGTTTAGTTCGTGTTATCGGATAACTTACATTGTACTGCAGGGAACGGAATTTCGAAGATGGAAGTCTGACCTTGGGCAGTTCTCTTCCCTAGCAATAAAAAGCCTTACAGATTTCATGGATTTAGATGTCCTAGGCGAATTGCTTGTTCTGCATGGCCATCGAGGCAAGCAACGGCCTCGTTTGCCCTCCTCTGGATCTGCCAAAGGATGTCTTTGCAAACGTCCAGGGGTCAAAGTAAATGTAAAGTCAAATATGTCACTGTAAACAACATTGAACATTTGAAGCATACAAGACAGAGTAGGGGGGCAGTGCAAAAGCTATATTTTAAGAGGTTTTCGATCAAACCATTAGTAGCAAACCTGAGAAAATTTTGCGTTAGCGAGAAAGTTGGACTTCAGCTCTCAAATCCTAATTTCCAATGATAATATCATTTTAGGATGTAATCTCTGTGAAATTAAAGCAAAAGTGACGAAACAGAACACATTTTGTTTTTGCTCGAAAGTTGAACTTCAGCTCTTCTATGCTTTCACATCAATGAATATCTCCTAAGGATGATAACCATCTCTTTTCTTTCTAAAACTATAAGATGCTTAATAGCATCCCAGCTTCCACGTCCTAGTTCCAGCTATTTAGTATCTTTACACGCATCACAGCTCTAATCGTTCACAATCCGTGAGGAAAAGTTATTATCTGTTTTGTACCTTTCTCTCTTTTTCAAATAATAACCCCTCTCAATCTTCTCTGTACTTAAGGTTGTCATAATGCTTTCTTTCACTTTCATTTACAGCTGTTCGTTGGAGGCAGGACTTAACCTTAACCTTGAAAGCGTGAAAACTCACTCTCAACAACCTACAAACGCACTGTAGAAAGCAGCTTCAATGACGATGAAGATCAATAACAATCAGATTAATAATAACGAAATGAAATAATTGTTTTATAATCAAATTTAGCCAGACATCCTTAATATTTTTGTCGACATTAGAAATTACGATTCTTTTAAAAACATTGTTGCTCACTGTTGTATATACTGTTAATATAAAATGTATATACCTGACCTATTACTGATGCTGCTAATGTGCTATAAAATACTGCACTGTTTCATTTAAGGACGCAAAAACGATTGTTGTATACTTGACTACAGGGCATGTTTAACTGATTCGCTCATGGTAACATGATTCACCTATAAATGTACGTTATTAATGGAAGTTAATATTTATTATGTTCTGTGTTATGCTAATATAATAGAATTCAATGTATTGTGGTGTATATATGTAACAGATGATTATAGTGAAATTGTCGTAAGAGCACTATGAATTGGTATAATTGAAATGAATGTAATGTGGATTTAGCGACTTGTCCTATATATGCTTCTGCATGCCCTTGGATCAATAAAATATCATTATTATTATTAAGTTAAACTATGAGTAGATATTGATGACGTCTGATCACCTGACCGGTAGTTATATGAAGAGTCTATTAAAAAAATAACAAATAACCCACTCTCTAATTACTTATTTTCTCAGGGTTTGAAAATTTTGCTTTTTCTTAAGTCTCTCAGAACTGCAGCGGTTTAGTGAAAGAATGGCTCTCAACTCAAAAAGTAGGTTGATTGCTGCATTCTAATATCTTTGAAGCAGAAATTAAAATGGTAATTACTAAATGAATAATTACGAACAATAGTCCATAAACATTACAGCCCAGCACACAAAAAAGTGCATACACTACTTTCACGTTTCAATGAGTGGAGTGCAACTCACGGTATAATCTCTTAAAGTAGAACTGAACGATGATATATGTTTGCATTTAAATTCAGACCAAAATATGTCATGGTAAGTTGGTTGATTGTAATAAAGTTAAAACTTTTCCATGTGAGTAATGTAATCGTTATTGGAAATCTCTGTGTCTGGTCTACAACTATATACAAGCACTTTTACTTTCATTAGCTGTTACTTAGTAATATGCTTTCCATACAAACAATGCGTAACAGTTATCTTAATAAGAATTGTACTTCAAGTTTTCATTCCATTAATTGTCTCCTATTTGCCGATGATTTTAATAAAAGAAGCACATGTAATTTCAGTTTACGTTAATTCGAGTATTGTTGAACTAACAGCAAGAATAAGTTACCATGGAGGTCGTATTCAATTAAACTCATCAATAAATGAATTGATACATTGTTACTTCAACAATGTAAACAGAGATATCATTAATTGATGATAATAAATTATATTTAGATTTATTATGAGACGAAAATTTCAAGAGATTGAGGAAAGTGGCAACAATAGAGTTTCTTTAGTTACTTGAAGTGGAAATAAAATCGACAATGTATCCCTACCTTTCATAATGTAAATAAATGCTTTATTTTCTGGACTTTCTTAACAATAATTGCAGTTTCTGACTTCGATGCAGTGCTTTCGTGGTGCACTGGACGCCATGTTTGCATCAAGGTTAAGCATCTTTTCATAATTGAAAAAGACAATATTTGTTTCTTTTTCAAGTGATACGATTGGAAATCAATTCAATTTAATTCTAGTGGAAGACACGTTTCTTTTGGGGCAGTTTTTTTGGGGAACCTACACATGCTATAATGCTATAACTATTCGAATAGTGGATATGATAAAAAGCAACGAATGAATACAGCGATTGAAGAATATTTTAAGTGAAATTTCTCGTAGGCATTTAAGTTTCAATTCAGTTTTATCGAATGATAAATGCTAATGGTTGATTTTAACGCTAATTTATCCACTTGATTATTCGATTAGTATTTGAATCGGAAACAAGTGAAACATCTAAGTTAATGGAAATTTCATAACCGATATTTTTTGTATGTCGTCGCATAATTTGGCCGACAATTTTTAAATTGCGGCAAATTTTCGCCGAAATATCCCCGGATCCGCTGCGCATTTGTTTATCTTGTTTTAGTTCCTTGCCGCAAACGACAACGCTCCTGTGCGTTAGCCGCTAAAGGAGGAATAAAAAACAAAACACTACCGCGTGCGAGAGGGGGGAATAGCTCAAACCCACTCGAGTCGAGAAGCGATAATTAAAATCCCTCATCCCCTCCTCGACCACCGAAACTGCATCCTCTCCCGAATAGATACATTTTCCAAAGTCCTACCGTTTCCTTCAAATCAATGAATGGGCACGTTTCTTCAATGGCGCCATCTCTATCGATCCGACGCGCGACCGTGGTGCCACCTACGGAAACGCCATTCACTAAAAGCCGGCTCCTTAAGTGCGGGATAGGGCCCGGGGTGAAATTTCCCTCTTTTGGGTGAAATGTTTCGGAGGGCCTTTGAAAGGGTCTTAACCGGGAGGCGGGGCCCTCGAGACCGGAACCGGTTTCCTGAATCCGGGAATGGCAGAAAACCGGGCGATTGAGCGGGGTTCATTGAACGGCGTGGGCATGAATGGACCGACGGCGTCTTCGACACCCGTCGGGTGACTCCGGCGCCGAATGCCGGGCTTTGGACGGCGTGGAAGCGGCGGAACCGATTCTACGGCCTTCGGTGGTGGGGAGCGGAAAGACCGGCGATGATTGCCCCATTATGACCCGGCGATTAATTCAACCGTGACGGACTTTTTTTGTGTTTTTTGTTCCTCGATTGATCCGGTCTCTATGAATAGAGCCGGAGCCGATGAATCGCTCGCTTTATCAACGCGTGGAATTCCATTGATTTCTCCTAGCGTGTTTCGAGTGCCTCGAGATTATCCCTCTGGATGAGTGTTGTGGCATGGTATCACGGTGAAACCAAATGGTGCATCTTATCCGATTAGGAAACGGTTTTATTTTGTAGCTGATTTCCGATGAAGTTTCACTTGTGTGATATTTTTTTCCCGCCTATCTTCACAAATCTCTATAATGTCTATTTTGACACATAAACGTGTCATATTCTCGTTTGTGTTTGTGGTGATCACGTACAAGTCACGCGTGATTGTTCATTTCTCGCAGACATGTCCGATATTTGTGTTATTGTTAACAATGTAATCGTTGGATGATTTCAATAAATTAGCGAATATACTTTGTTGGAATTTTCATTGTTAACCTCCTCATAATCAGAGAATCTGAATTCAACAATGTGCCGGCAACAACGTGAACGATCGTCAGATTGTTGAAAGCGATTGTTGCAAACAAAGCTGAGATTCACGAACCTATGGAATTATTAAACCAAAACAAAATGGATAGGAGACAGAACCTTAGCATTTCATAAACCTGTTACAAGAAAGAGCACAGTTTCATCTTTCTCGAGTAGAAACACGAACTTTTCCTTCTCGATCACGCCGAGCGAGAGTGAGCAGCGAAACTCGAACCTTGAATTCGCGGCCGCAAAACATATGGCAAACGTTTCCGGATCTCAAAGAACCACCGGGGAAAAACTCTCTCGACAATGAACGTGGAAGTGACCTAATTAACCCCTCACCACCATAGGAACCACCGACGCGCCGAGATTTTAAAAATAAACCGCATCGAGTCACCAAATGCATCCTATCACTCGCAGACATCGAGTCACCAAATGCATCCTATCTCTCATACCTGGGTAACGAACCTCTTTAAAAAAAGGTGGAGGGAAAAAAGTTTTCTAAGGTAACAAATCACGAATTCGCGGGCTCACTTATTCGGGTGATCGGGCCTGCCTATGTGACCAACTTTCGCTATCGTTCAACTAGATATAATTCCCACTTTGAAACTCCTTTCGTATTTACGGTTTTGCTGGTTTGTGAGACAAAAACACTTCTTATTGGTTCACTCAAAAAAAGATCAAATAACACACTCGCGGCTACCAGGTTGGGGCACCTTGTGATGCAGATCTAAATCACCAAACTGTGCAGAAATAACGGGAGGAAACGCAGGTGCAACCGCCGAAGTTGGAGAAAACCCCAGCACCTCCGCTCTACTCACTCTTTTTCTTCATCTTGCATTCTCAATATCCTCATCCCAGTGGTTGTCCAGGGTCGGTGGAGGTAATCCCTCAAGGGGGTCAGCGAGGTGGAGACAAGCGGCAGGGCCCCTTCCCAGCTGTTGGTAGCTCCCTCCACCACGCTATCCTACCCCTTACAGAGATGGCAGCATGAGGAGCCCCTCGCAGGCAGGCAACCAACAAACACTGAATCCCTCGCCTGTAAGTTAGGCCACGCAGAGTGGGGGTGCGGCAAGGTGGAACGGAAGGGGGGAGCGGTAGGGGAGTGTGTGATGTGACCGAGTTCGTCCAAGGTGCAGGGAGGGGAAGGCGCTGCCGAGAGTGAGAGGAACATGGCGGGTTGGCTCTTGCAGTTTTTAAAGTCGAAGTCCCAGGGTGCTTCTCCGATGGGCCGAGAAATTAGAGGAATCGGAGATTTAATTTATGAAGAGGGGGAAAGGTCAACTAAATAGGTCATCGTCTGACAGAGAGGGATACTTGTTACGTCAAACATATGGATTTATGCATTTACTCAATGGTGTATGTCTGCGGTGCTCAACCTAATTACTCTTGTAAGATATCCACCCTCAATTCTATAGAGATAGAAAACGACATTAACCCTTAATTAGTCGTGTCAAAAACGATAAGTAAAAGTCGCTTGGGGTCGACATGACCCCAAAATTCTCAGAATTTTTTAGACCCCTTTCAACTGTAAATCACGTGATTCAATCTATCTGTAGCTCGTAATTGGTCCTTTAAAGAAAACGTATATAACTTTTTTAAAGTACTATCATTTTCCATTAATTATTTATTAAATAAATTGTTTAAATATGTACCGAAATTGCAGATACTAATATATATATATATATAATCTTTATAAAATGAACATTTGGTTGAAATATCTCGATTTGTTTTTTATTACCGAAGGGAATACACCGCCTGGGGTCATCTCGACCCCACGCGACTAATTAAGGGTTAATAATCCATTGTTCGTAAAATTATGCGCCCAAAGAATTGATAATTCCCTAACCCAATCAGTACTAGCCACAAAAAGTTTTGCGAGGGAATGAGGCATATAGGTAAGATGAGGAATGAGGCTTTTGCTTTCCTCATGCAGCAAAGTCCATGTAAGCGCAGTACATTGGCTCGGTAAATGTCACAATTTCCTAGCATTCAATAAGCAGATACCTGAATGAGTGGAATTATTCAGTGTCACTCATACCTCAGTAATATACATTCATATAATCACTGCTTTGACATAGGCTGAGATAAAAATGAACGAATCGTGAATCATTAGACTTGATAATTTAAAAAAATAATTAATAACTATTTTCAGTTCCTATAGGTTGTTGCACACCAGCTACTCAGAATTTTAGTTGCACTCAATAACTATAATGGAATCATCAGACGAGAAGGATAGGAAATATGTAAAAAGAACGAGAATATAGTCTTTGATAATGCGACGAAGAACCTAATTTTTCAAGGGAAAATTACTATGAATTTTAAGTTTGAACGCGTAATGGAAAGGGTGTCTTTTACGATTCTTTATGAAAGAACAGCAAAAATTTACCTGTAAAGTTTCTTATCACTTTTTCTAATCATAAATTGCATTTTCCAATAAAAGCATAGGAATAATTCGACAGCGAATTTGTCTACGAGATTTTTACGTAAAGCAATAATCTTCATAATTTTATGCGTTATTCGTTACGCTACGTTGATGTGATCACCTTACAGTGAGGTATTCTTAGACTTGCTCCGTAATGCATGACTACCACTTAGTCTAGTGTAACCAAGTACGTAAGCAGCAAAATCAGGAATAAATTCAGCGTACTTCACCTATTCATGAACCTGACTCGTTTGCGCAGACTAGGAAAAATCTTCGACTACAAGAAAACCATTTAAACACGGATGGATTGCTTAACGATAAATATAATTATTATCTCCTGTATTTTATTCCAATTTTCACTTTCAGTAAATCGTTTACTATGCCTGCATGAAGTTTGAAATGTTGATTTCCCGAGCAATATGGTTCAAGATAGGGATCGATATCAGTCGGAGAAATTTCGCGAATACACCGCAGTTCGCAACGATTTCAGGTTTTAAAGTCACCGAGCATTGTACAGCTCCAAATTCCATTTAATTATAACCTTGTGTTAAAATGTGTTCTATTAATTTTAATCCCTTCATCGACTGAACGAAACGCTATTTAGAAAAAGTCACCTACTCATAGTACGAGTTCGTAGAGGATATCATACCAAATAAGAGAGATGTCGCTGATACAAAAATCCGCTAAAAGAAGGCATAAAAATAAAAGGCATAATAAAGTTGGTCGTTAACTTGTATAAGGCTATATGTAGCTCTTTGAAGACATGTACAAAAGTAGGAGTTGCGTATAAACATTTCTGGTACGTACACATCAGAATTTCGTTTTTAAATTGTGCTGGATACATATCCTGGATGTAGACCGAGGAAGAAAGGCTCGTACTAACGTAAAATTATTTAATAATGATTAATTTTCATGAGAACAAAATCCAGAAAATTGTAAGAGGAAGTATTATTGGAAGTTTCTTAGAGTATAACTAAAATGAATAAAATATCGATTTCTAAATGAGACATAAATTTTCTTTGCCGTTATCAAAGAGGGGAATATACCCCTTATGCGCCTATGATAGACAAACATTATTCAAAGAAGAATGCGATTCCCACATCGCAGCAATTACCTTTGTAGAAAATATAGCGGGTAACCACCGATTTCTAATCATACGTCTTATTGTTTGAAATATCAATTTTGCCGCAAAGCTAAACCATACGTACCTCTGGACCAACCTGATCTCAAGATTCAGCAGAAAGACTCGATTATGAAGACTTATGCATCAGATTGCGTCAAAGTTGGTTAAAAATGGAAATGCATTCTTTGAAATCCGTGACATTAGGCATGGAGTTACGGCGTGGTCGTAATTCCGCAGAGCAATCTGTTGATTAGATAAAACTGTGGTCTCCACGGATACGAATCAATGAGCGGCAATCGATGGGCCGACATTCATTCAAGGCCCGCGATTCAGAATCCCAAACCCAGCTTCTTCGAATGAATTCATGATGACACTAGTCTCTGTATTTTTCTAACGCTAAATCAAGAAATGTATGAAAATATTCACTTTTGAATACCGCGCATGCTGGTGTATGAGTAGGAATTCGACTACAAAAATCCATCGCTGAAATCTATAGTCGATCTATACACTAGAGCGGCACAAGTAGAAAGTTGAGAGAAAATATTATTTGAGTTTGGTGTTAACCATCAATAGCATATTAGTATTGATTATGGCGGATGGTACTTTGAAACGATCTAAGTACATTTATATTACCGTATTTACCCGGAAATAAACCCTTGTATGATTCTTCAGCAAGTTCTCTATGAAAGAGCTACGCAAGGCTCTTGTTGAGATCGTCGGTTACAAGGAAGAGTTTTTCTTACTTCCACGATGAAATCAATCTTCAAAGCCACGAAAAAGTTACAAAAAAGGATCCAAAGTCAGACGAAGGGAACGCTTTTTTCTATTCTGTAGAAAAAGACAAAGGAAAAATGTTCCAATCCATTTATATGACAATGCATTAAAATGTAAGTATGCGAAACTTTAAAAGTTTACGAAGGAAGACGAATTTAAATACCAAGTTAACCTAGAATGTTTAGTTTTATTTTCACTTGACGTATAACGCGATATTTGGTAAATAAATTATTTCAGTACGGAAATTTGTTTTGTAAGTGAATAAAAGGCAGCACCAAACCACTGAAGAAGCCGCATGTGCCCTAAAGGTCGAACGATTTCCTTGTATGATGTTGAGTATTTGTTTCCCACCTCATTTTGAGTGGCAGTTGTATAAGGTACCATAAAAGGAACACGATGGCGTTTGCAATTGTGGCCTTCATTGAAAAATATCTTTGGAAGTAATGAGTAACTTTTGAAGATTGAAATCTGCCGAGAGATATATGAGATTAGTACGTTTGTTTGTAACCATTTATTTTCTAAAAAATCAACCAGTGTTGTTAACTAGAACATACCGTTAAAATCTACAATACATCTTACTAACTAACCAATGATTACCTTGAATATAACACTACAATTCTTACATATTATGTATCAAAGAGCATGACTCAAAACGTTTCGTATGAAGGGATGGGGTTTATTTCTATTCCATTTCTTTAACTCTAACAGGCCTAAAGGCCCACAATTTCTTAAGTATTGAGGGAAAGATGTCAATGGATTCACAAAAAATGAAGTATACAAGATGATATAGAAAAATTATGCAAAGTAATTGCAAAACTAAATGTTTGAGAAGCGCCGATTAAATGCAAGGAAGATGGAAGTTGGATATTTTATAACTCTTAAACGTTTTTTTATAAAAGGGTTACGTACCTGCGTTACTTCTAGAACTGAAATCTGAATGTCAACCTGCTAGGAATCACCAAAATCAAATAAGAGAACGTTTCTAATTCTCTAATTCATTAATCGTAGTGTTCAAATTTCAATTTAGAGCAAATATGGAACTGTTTGAGGATCATATATTTACGTATCGTACAGCAGATCGTTACATACTTAAAAACATGATAGGTACCAATAGAATTCGCAAAAGAGAATAGATAAAAGATATATAGCAATTGCTCAATTCAGGCTACATGGTAGTTTAGCGGTTAGAACACCTGCCCCGAAAGATATAGATCTGCGTTTGAATCACAGTGATGTCGATAGTTTTCAGTTTTGCTTGTCCTAGTATAGTACACAACTGAAATATGAATATAGTATTTTTTACGGCCCAAGGGAGGTTTTCTGAGGGGTTTCCCTCCCTTATATGGCAAATCCCACGCAGATGTGTGTTCCTCTCATTACAAATAACCATTCTCTTTGAAATTATGTGTAATTTTGACTATGTGTATCACATAAATTATATTTTTGTATTATATTTCTAAATGGTAACCACTTCCACCAAGTCCTGCACTTACTTGTCGTAATATGTAAAATTATACATAATAATAATAACAATGCCATAAATCAATGGCTGAAATAAATGTCTGAGATCCGCCGGTTTATGGAAAGGAAGAGAAATTTACTCGTGGGTGTTGTCAGGATTAATTTCTAAAGAAACAGTTATCACACCCAGGGTCGCCGAATACTTAAAAGCAGAACACATGCAGAATAACAAAATTTACAAAAACGAGTACATAAGAAACACTACACAGCAATTGCTAAAATGTAACAGTTACCCACAAAGCATCTCGTTAACGCGACAGGGTAGTTTGCTGATTGGAATACCAGAAAGTGGAATGACTGTGTTTGAATCTCTATGTCGGTATTGAAACGTTGAATTTTACATCTCAAAATCACCGGATTATAAGAAGGGCAAAATTGCAGGAGGGTCTTACCAGGAGTAATAATAATATAAACGTCTTTTATTAGGGCGATATTGAGATTCGTAAGTCCCTTCTTATATCTAATCCTAACTTATGTATTCAGTAGTTATTGCTAAAGAAACATTATTGCTTCGGTTTATACTTGTATAATATGAAAGAATATCGTAAATTAAATGCAAAATGAAGGAGATAATTGGTACTTTTTCCACACAATTTCCCCCATATCTCGCCCGATTCTGTAAATTTTATCGTAAATTAAACGTTGGAATAAACGTCGTAAAACCACCGGTTTCGGGAAACAGCCAAAATTAGCAGAGAGTGTAATCAGGAATAACTGATGTGGTCAGTCTGCCTGTAAAGTATTCAACTGACATAAGTTATTAAGAGCTTAAAAAGAGGAATGAGGTTCACTAGGCAGGATGAGGAGTGAGGTAGTTTGCCATTGCTTTCCTCACTGAGCCAGAATGCTATAAGCAGAACATGTCCACGCAAGTGAAGCACAATGACTCTATGAGTAACACTTTTCTTGGCATTCCATGAGGAGAAACCAGAGAACAGTGCAATTATTCACTCATACCTCAGTAGCTTTAGTTTTATCACAACAATGATCAAGATTGCGTCAAAAGTAAATGTAGCCAGTAAAGTGATTGCTGAAGAAACAGCATCACGCTCTGCTGCAAAAATCAGTGGAAGTTGAGTGACGATCAAGGATCTCTTCATTGCGAAAACCAGAACGAGGAATCGCGAACAATACGTAAGGGATACGCGAATAAACAGCTTGAGAAACAGCGGAAAAAGGACATAATTGCCAGTCGCTCTGCTACCGAAATCAGCGGAAGAAGAGATCTTACGAAAATCGAGCTGAATGGTCCAGACTCCCCTCTCTCCGGCCGACATTGAATCTCTCCCCTCCGCTGCAAGCCACTGCACCCGAGCTAAATATAACTCCACGGCGGCATCGGAGGCTGAATGATAATCCTCTCTGACCCGGCAAAACTCCCCACCCTCGTTGGCGATATTTCTCTAACAAGAAAAAGGGACCCTTGTTGTCTGAAGGGGAATCGATTTGACGGAAACGACCTGAGTTTTGTCCGTGCGGATACACGCAAAATGTCAAGTGGGTTGCATCATCCTCGCAGGTACGGATTCTGCATGGCTGCAGGGTAGCTGGACCTAAGGTAAATGTGCTCTCAAGATAATATTGCTTAAATCGAAAGATCTTGGACGATTTTTACTACCATCTTAGGTACTTTCCATCTACATATCATCTACTATCTACTTACATCGTAGAAATCTAGCTAAGAATATAATTTACTATCCCAAGGTATTTCCAATAGATAAAATTCTGCAATTTATAATTCATTCGATATAATTGAATGCCTTCTTTAGGGTAGTGATAACCTGAAACCTAATGATTTGTCAATGATACCTGATAATTGGTTTAATTTTGGAACATAACCTACTTTATGCTTCGATGAAAGATATCCATAGGTAATTGTGTTGTATTTACATGGACTTGTTCATTTTTCAGTAAAAGACAGTCGGAGTCTAGCCCCTATAATAAGAGGTCCCAAGAACTTATAGAGAGGAATGAGGCACATCAGGCAAGATGAGGAGTGAGGTAGTTTACACCTGCTTTCTATTAACAGGCCAGAATAAAATAAGAGGAATAATTTCACGTAAGTGGAACACAATGACTCTACGAATGACAATTTTTCCTTGCATTCCATAAATGAAGGCATTAATCAGTGCCATTATTCAATATCACTTATACCACAGTAGCTTTAATGTCATTAAACCCATGAATAAGACTAAGATAATTGTACGTTTTCTACAATGTACCAAAATGCACTTGAAAAAATAATGAGTCATCAAGAAATGGCGGCAAGACCGTTAAGTCCTAATATTGCATTTATCCATTTCAATGTATCACCTCTCTATTACTGGTTGTCACTGGGTTATACAAACGACCCTTACTTATAATTTTTTGATATTAAGAAATCTCAAATTCAATGTAACGCAAAATGCGATACGGATTTAATTCCCAAGTGGATAACTGTATAATAGGATAAAGCTGCATTAACATATGATTTTTGTGGAGGCTGGGATTCTAATCCATCACGATACATGTTTCTACGCACTATTTTTTCCACAAAAATTCCATCCAATCCACAGTCTGAAAAATTCCAATTCCAATTAATGATTTGAATTATTTCAACATCAAGTTATTTGGAATTTAACAACAAATTTTTCGAGCTGGACATATTTAACATCTCTAAAATATTTAGTCAAAATTCTTTATTTACTGCAGGTGGTGACACTATGTGACAAGCATTCAATTTTCGAATAATGTGCCATTTTGCGAAATAATTGGAATTTATTCGAAATATTTCCGCGAATGGACTGTTCAATTTGCATTCATTCAAAAGCGTTTTTAATGATATATTTTTGAGTTTCTTTTCATCGTGATAGGCATTTCATTAGTATTTTAATCAGTGTAAATTAGTATTTTTATCGTTGTTATGCTGTGCATAGCTAATTCTGTGTCCTATATCATACATCTACATCTGGTTTCCTTCATTAAATACTGAAGACGTGAATATGAATACCGTACAAAAAGATTAAATAAATAACCCTTAATTAAGACTTAATCTAATCATAGTAAAATGTCACTTGAATTCAACATTAACTAATAATGCTTGCTCTACCTGAAAAATAATTATCTCTCATTATTATTAATTATTGAATTAATTATTGCCTTAGCAACATAAATTTCAATAATATCAGCAACGACATTTGTTTCTAAAGGTTATATTTTTCATAGCTACAATATTTATTTCCTCACATTGGAAAAAAATATTTATATTGCAAAAGAGGGTTAATGAGATCCATGGCTAAGATCCTAAGAAAATCTTGTAAGCCCCTATACAAAAATTGAGGAATTCTGACAATGCCCTCCGCATATATCTATGCATGTGCTGTCCACATCCATCAGAATGTGGGTAGGTACTCTAAACAGGAGGATCTGCACATTCATTTTACCAGAGGTAAAGAAAATTTGAGAAATCCACCAAACCGACTATGTCTTACTGGAAGAAGTTTTGAAGTGATGGCCTTAAAAACGTATAACAATCTACCTAGCTCTATCAAAAACAATAAAATGGTACATTTCTGTAAAAAATAAAAAGAAATATCTTCTAACAAAGTCATAATATAGTGTTAATGGATTTTTAAAGAGGGGAACCACAATATGTTGTAGAGATGAAATGTGTTAAGCGTTTGTGAAAATTGGTTGAGAACAACTTTTTTGCTGTATCATTACTCTAATGTATGTTATAATGTGATTATAATGTAAAATTTGACTGTGCTGTGTTAATTTGATTGATTGTATATAACTGACATGCCCTATACATGCATATGTATGTCGTTGGATAAATAAAAATTAATATCATAATTATTTATTTATCGTTATACTGTAGCTACTCTCCTTACACATATTCTACACGACCACTATCCTCTCTACACTATTGACGGGGATTTCAATAACTGCAGCATAGTACAGCATATCGTAATTGATGAATGCTATGAGAATTTTGGGCTTTCAGTTATTTTAGGTTTAGGTTCAACTGTATTAATAACGTATACAATTGAGATTCATTATCTCGAACAAGAAAATCTGGCCAGTTTTCCTTCGCAGTGCAAATGATTGTAATTACATCCTAGGATTATAGGAAATAAAGTGTATCAGAAAGAGACGGATCGTGTTATTGCTGGTCACAGACGAAGGCGTTTTATTCATGTATAACTCTAGTTGAGAAAAATTAAAGCATGGAGGTGCTCAGATCTACAGAAGTATGGGGTTGCTGGAAGAATGAATAAATTATTGAGAAGAGAATAAATGAGATTCGAAAAATTTCAAAATCGGAGATAAAGCGATAAAATGCAAAGTACTCACTGAAAATAGGAGGGGAAGGATTTTCGGTATTACTAATATTTTGAGTAATTTTTTATCCATAACAGTTTCCAAAATAAAAATATCGTGTTATTCAATGAATTCCAATCCTAAAATTATAATGTGGTCGCAATAACACCGTTATAACATTTCCACAACGAGGTATATTTTTTTCTATATCGGCTCAGTATTTCTCGGAAAACTTCAATGATCATTTCATTATCAGTTTTTAGTTATTATATATATATAAGGAATTATATAATATAGATATATCTTTATAAATATTTTTCCATTTCGTAGTGAATTAGCATTACTGTATGTTTGGGCACTGTAGCAACGAAAGTACCTCAGGTAAGTTTCGATGAATGAATAACAAAACTGCATGAAGAAGAAACGGTAACAAGAATGATTCTTTCATTCATTTCTACTATGCACTTATACCTAGTGTGCTATTTTTATATGCCTGTTTACAGTACTACCTTATTCGTTTCCAAATAAACTTCATGTTCCTGTACATTAGCTATATCCCTATATTATATTAAAGCTATATATTCAAACTCTAATGAGTACTTAAGGTTGAAAACGAGCTCTCAGAAAAGAGATATAACCGATAAATACATTGGAGACTGAAAGAATTAAATAACATAACGTATTGACAACATATGGACTTAAAACTTTCGAAATTACTTCGATTTTAGCACGAAAAACTCGATTGTTCCTTGGGTTATACGTTATGAATCGCTGGCTATCTCTACCGGATGTTTTCCTTTCCATTCTCTCTGTTTTATGTCTTTTTTCATCAGGTCCTCTTTCTCTTCCACAATGACAGAGTTAATTAATGACAGGAGCTTCATCCCCCTATTCCATTTACTTTTCTCTTCTCATCCCTCGGCCATTCTATTATTCCCTCCTTTGCATTCTTTCGATCATTAATCGATTACCCGTGAATTAGGGGAGTCCGAATTCGACCACCTCTCTAACCTTTCAACCGCTATTCTCGTCCACCGAAAGAGTCCAGAATTGCGGATACGTCCACCACGAGAGTCGAAATAGAATTTCGAAGGTGATCTCCTGAAAAGGATTCACTTTTTACCCTTTTCCCGTTTATTGCTGCCGGCTGATGACGACGGAAAGACGAACTGTGCCCTTTGCGTGCCTCGGTCTTCTCAAATTGTATGATTGTTGATGTATTGTCGATTTCTGCCTTTCTGTTATTGATCCAACTGTCCTGTGAATATCCCCCTTTCGTAAACAATCGATCAGGTGATTCAATTATTACTCCGGTAAAACATTATTAAGACAAAAATGAATTTAGTAATTACTATGACAGTTGAGCATTAAATTTGACCAATTCCCATTGTTCCTTACTCTCATAGCTCATCACAATCAACAGTCGACCAAAATATCAATAATTAGGGTTGACAATTATTATAAATTTATTGTCGAAGAAAATTGTTTCTTCATTGTTCTTGATTTTGTGATTGCTCTTCATTGTTGCTGAATATACTTTCTATGTCACAAAAGGCTGTTACATTCATTAAAAAAATAGTCTTTACTGTTTCTTCAAGATTTTATTATATTCCAGACTCCCAAACGTTTTGTTCTATTCTATTGCCTTTAACTATTTATATTATTATATTAAAGGACGGATATTATATAATTCAATTCAGTTCAATATATTATATATAGCTTTAAGTATTTACATATTATAGTATTAAGTAGTCATATTCTCTATTCATTCAAATAAATTGTAAATCATGAGTTTTAATATTGATCTAACTTCTAGAGTTTTTCATGTACAGAGACCTATAGATTAGTCAGGGTAGTAGTACCAATGTAGGATTTGTTACTAATATGACTACTTCAGGGAAACCTCAATAGCACAGCATACTTATCAACCTAATATATATCGTATCCTCTGAAAAAATCTGCTATACTTCTTGGGGATATCCAAGTTTGGAAACCCTTTATAAACATGCTTATATACTACTGCAGCCATGATTATATTGGCAATAGCTCTATTGCAGATGTCTGTTATTCAAACTTCTGATCAGCTCATCAAAATAATTCAGAATGAGTAGCTCTTTCAAATCTCTCTGATTACCTAAATTTATGATTTCTGGCGCACAGTGAGCGTATGAAAAAAACGTCATTGCATCCATTATTGTGGAACGATGACGAAAGCGATAATCTAGCGCCACCCAAACCTAAATATTTTCCTTACTTTTAAGCATTAATTCCCATTCTAACTTAAAATGTTAAATTTTTCTGGCTTGTTCCTGACGCACATTTCAATTTTTTTTCCTTACATTTTAGTTATAATTATCATTAGGTTTCTCAGGTTTTTCACTCCCCGCTTCTAGCGCTTATTTTCATGTAGGGCTTTAACATTTTTCTTAAGTGGTGACTTAGGTTCCTCTCATGTAAACCGACAGAATATTTCTATCTAATGAAATATGGTTAATCTATAGAAGAAGACTTTACTATGTGGAACTCCATAACAAGTTAAATAAAATCACTAAATAAAATTCCACTTCAGGACATTTATTAAAACAACCGGATTCTAAGAAAGTTAGTTCATCATCGGGCTGAACCGCCCAATCAGGCTATACACCTGATGATGACCTGACTTTGTTCGAAACCGGTCCTTTTAATATACGTTCTGAGGTGGAATTTTACTTAGCTATTCAATTTTACTTGTATTATGATTAGATGTAAAATATCTCAATTTTAAGTCTCAACCTCGCCGTAATGTAAAGTCATTGATTATTGTGAATATCATCAGAACCATGAACAACATCGAGGAAGAGGTAACTTAAGGATACATTTCCTTCAATCCTGCACCAAAACATAACGGGGAGCATACCATCATTCGAGAAATGCCGGCAGTAACCCGGGGATGGACGAAATCAAACCATCTTCCTCTTCCACCAAAATGTCACGCGGGTTTTCAAACGCAACGGGGGGCATTACGACACCCCCTGGGGGGTAAAGGTGGGAGGGGGCTAAAAATAGAAAACGGTGACGAAACCCTCCGTCATAAAAGAAGGGGAGTATATGCGGCAGTCCATCCCCCCGACTTGCGTCACATTCACTAAAGGTGAACGATGCTACGGCCAGCAGAGAGAGGTCGCTACGCCACCCAGAAGTTAGTTCCCCTTCCGAGGGTGGTTTTCAGCCGGGGGTTGGTGGCAGCGCAAAGGGGGGAAAAGCAGTCGAGGGTGGATCAATGTTACCCAACGTTTATACGCTACCACTTCTATAAAAATCCCCCCCTGTACCCCCTCTTCATTCACATTCCCAATCTACATTTCGCCCCCCCCCCCAGTTTCCCATTCATGCCTCATTCCCTCGAACCTCGAAATATTTTTAGCAATCGACCTACTATTCGCATGCACTGCTAAAACTCGCTCCGATGCCCTCCCCTCCAACTCTCCGAGGGAAGGAGATGACGACTCGGCTGTGACGTCACGGACGGTGCCGGATCACGTGACGCAATGTGCTACGCAATGCCTGAACTATACTGCCTTTTTGGGGCGGTTTTCGGACGTCGTTAATTGAAGGTTCGTGAGGTATATTGGATGCATGGGCAGCAGGAAATTTCTCCTCCGGACGGACGCTTTTATGTCACGAACAGACTTTAACTTGGATTTACTCGGTCTTCCTGTGAAACAGTTTCCGCATTACGCGACTTTTTTTAATGGCTGAGGTTATTCAATCTGCTACAGGGATAAATGTGCAAATAACGAAGTTTGTAGAGAGTTGATAGTAATCTAAGATGCATCGATGTTTATCGGTGTATTATAACCATGTTAAATTAACAATATATTATATAAATAGCACAACAGAATCCGCGTCAGCATCGCTGATTGTTGCATTTGTTGTAATAATTGTTGCTCATAAATGCATTCGTAATTGTAATGCTAGTTTTAAAAAACGCATTGAGTAACAGTTTATAATTCAGTTGGTAAAATCCGTTGCGGAAGGATTTTCTGTGTGAGATTTTCGAGACAGAAAGATGTAGGAATGAAGATGGATCTTGTAGAGATATGTTAAGAGTTATCTTAAAACACCAAAGTGATGTTTAACAAAAAAAGCGCAATGTACTGCATTTACTATGGGACATTCTCGGTCATAGAGGTGTAAGACAAAGAGATATTACTTTTAGATGTTCTAAAGTAAAAAATATGACCTGTCTTGTAAACGTTTCTACTTACACACTTACAGAAGTTTTAGGGGTGAAAATGAAATGATTCTCAACCACAGAGTTTTCTCACTCATCCAGGTTAGACATTGTACGTGAAAACTGTGGTTTTAATAGTCACCAGGAACAAAGGAGCGAGAAATTGATATTTCATGCTCAGTGCATCGCAAAGCTGATTGTGAATATATTGTTCAATGCAACGTTTATATATGTCTAGAAATATACTCTGGAGTCAAATTTAACGATTTAGCATGACTTTAATCAAATTCATCAAATAGACGAAAGAGTATAACTCGGAAATTGCGTGTTTGTCAGGTATGTGTTTCGGGGGTAAAACAGAGAGATGGATTCTCAACGATTTAGTCCACTAAAATGCCAGATGAAATAATCGGGCAGAGGAAGGAGAGTGATGAGAACAAAGATATACCAAAGATACATGTTGGGTAAAAATAAAATATCAAGGCAAAGGTTGACTACCTAGCTTTCGATGACAACAAAGCGGTGGAGGAGAGAAACAAAATGGGAAAAACTCATGTTAACGACCCATTTGATATATAAGTATATTTTAGATATACTTGCATTACTTGCTCCATAAACCGGATGATTTCAAAACTTTAATTGGGAAATTTGGAAACATATCTCCATATCTCCGTTTCGAGAATCGAGAATGAAAATTTGATGATTTTCTTAGTTGATGTCTTCCTCGTCGGCTTTGCTAAGTATTGGATTCGCGCATTTCCGAAATACGCTTCTGTCATACAATGATATGTAACATTCAGTGCTGTCTTTACCTAACTTGGATATCGGAGCTAATTTCTCTTTGGAATTCAGGCATGTGAAGTGAATAAGTGTAGCTTTCATAGTTCTTTTGGGCTCTGCAACCCAGTAAGAAACATACTCTACATTCAATTCAATTTCATTAATTAATGGGCGCGATAGAAACTAAGGTACAGTGGATAATTCTAGTGATGTGGCTGAATAATATGTTGGAAAGAGTCATGCCAGGTATTATAAAGATTAGTGAACACAGAGTTTAAATGTGATTTTCACTTTAATTCAAACAAATCTTTTTATAATCTATAGTGTAACCTTCACTGTTTCAAAAACGATAATTCACTATAGAATTAGATTCAGGTGAGCTGACTTGTATGAACATGTAAAGTTTGAAAAATATATGGGAATCTATGGAAATACATATGGATGTCTCTGAAGCTTAGAATATATTAAAGTAAAGAGATACAGGTATACCATGCATAAGTAAAGAGATAGCATGTATACCGCATGGTGCTATTCTATGATCAAAGTAAGGCACCGATTATTTTAGCATGTAACGGATTAGAAGCAAGCTCATCCCGACAAGGAACATCGCGAATGACATTTAAATTCGCCTCATTTACGTTAAAACTCGCAGTAACTCGGGAATGCACTTAGGACCGGAGCGTTGGCAGGACTTTTGGTCACTCAACACAAATGTGCAGTGTTCTGGTACTGCTTAAAATTTAAACTAAAATATATATATATATAAAATAAATATTTAAATGCATCGTGTTTCTGCGTTAATATGCTTTCAATCTTAAGTAGGTGTAACAGAAATAGGAGGAAACGAAAGGCCTAAATATTTACACCGGAAAACGGTGAATGAATACAAAAGACTTATACTCTACGCGTCGAAATCATGGTCGCGAATAAATCGTTATAGTGTTACGGATATAAGTATCATGTATTCATTCATCATTTTCAATGACTTCCTACCACAAAGTCTCGCCCGAATCAACTGATAGTTTTTACACCGGAATGAACCAAATCACAACGAAATTCACAGAGTTAGCGATATAGTGTGGATATCCAAGTATAATGAAGGAGAGAAAAGTAGCACTTTTTCTACAGATTTAGTAAAAGCACGACCAATTTCGACGAGTGATCGTCGTCTTCTTCATCATTTGTCGAAACCGGTCGTGCTTTTAATATATCTGTGGAAAGAGTACTTCTCTTTCCTTCATTATGAACCAAATCTCAACTCAATATTAAGCATATATAATATAACTATTTTCAGTAGCATTTCAATCTAAATTCAGCATTAACTTAACCAGTCTTCAATAACGAACCGTACTAACATAAGTTAAAGATCGATTCAAGCTAAAGCTTAGGTAAGGCTACCAACGACATCCGGTTTCATTACCATGAAATTACGTAGCGATTAAGTTATTACGACTGCATTGTGACGTTCCTTCCTCAAACCTCGGAAAGCAAGTAATTCGTTCATCTCGGTTTTCATTCATGCGGGGAGTGGGCACAATTTCATCAATCGAACCACTTGGCACGGTTGCCAACTGAAGAAAGAGGGGCTCTTTCCATTCTGAAAGTTCGAGAAACTAGAGAGGCAGTACTACTACCATTCTGCGGGGATTCGTATTAAAGTATTCAAACAGGAGGAGGGAATAATGCTTACTTGGAGATTGCCCAGATGCATCTATGTAAGTAGGATGACACCGGCCTCTTCTCCGGAAACGGATCAACGTTTGAAGGAAGTATAATCAAATCATATCATCAGCTTGTTATATATTATGCGTTGGGCCGTAATATTACCATAAATTATTTAGTAATGTACTAACGTAATATTATTTGATAGGGCCTTTAAGTCGGTTCTTGATCACTTGCTCACGGAATCACTACGCTGCACCGTGCACTTTTCAGAGCATCTAACACTGATTCAGTTAGGAAAGCAAAGGCAAACTATCTTACTCCTCTTCGAATCAAGTTGCCTCCTCCTCTTTCTGAAGCTTTTGACAGCATGTTGTGATACGGTGTAGAATGCAATCAACCATCGCGTTTATGACTTTACATTGCTTACTCGATGTTAAGTCAAGACAGTGTTGTATGAGGCCATCCTTATTTTTAGAGTCGCTAGAATGTGCTCAGTCTTATAAACATGAATTTTTCGCTTGCTTACCAAATATTTTACCACCTGAAAATTTAAACCTATGATGGAGAGTATTATTTATTGCCACATTTCAATATATTTTTATTTTCATCGCATTTTTGCATCATGCAGCAAAATTCAACATCTGCAATCGGCTAATTCTTTATCGGAGATACAGTGGCCAAAAGGGGAGTAGCTGCTTCGACATTTTGATGTTTGAAAAGTGATCGGCCAGAAGGTAGGTTGGAATCTCATCCCCCACTCGTTAGCTAGTTAGGAGAGGTAATAAGACTCATTGCGTAAGATGAGGAGCGGGGTACCGAGATTTTGATTTCCTTAACTATCCAAAATGTTATGAAGCCCTTGTAAGTGCTGCAGAATGTATTTATGATTAATAATTTTCATAGCAATATATAAGGAGGATATTAGATGAATAAATTACACCTCAGTAGCTTCCATATTATCTTTGCCACTAATATGGGTGGGACAGAAGTATGGAAGATACATATTCCCCTATCCTTTATAAGAAAAAACATTAGATAAATAATTCATTGTTTGAATACGGTAAGGAGAAATGATTTTGATATAGATACTAAATCAATACTACTTTCATCCCCTGAGAAATAGAAAAAATCGCCATTTTGAGCACAGAAAAATGATAATTAAAAATAATTCTACCATTTTATATAGATAATTCGAAGAATCATTTGCACCTCAATAGAATTCATATTATAGCTATAAGGGAGAAAAACATAAGATAAGTAATTAATTCTTCGAATATAGTAAGCCGGAATACTTTTGATATAGATCAATACTACTTCCACCCCTTGGAAGATAGAAAACATCGCCATTTTGAGCACAAAAATAATGATAATTAAAAATCATTCCACAATTTTAAATTGATAATTCGCTTCAATGCTTCCGAAAGGGAAAATCGCGGAGGGGGTCCTTTCTCTTCAACCCCCACCCACCCCCTGGATGCCTCACAAAGTTTTCTCCACCATTTGGTCCGATACGTCAAACGTGACGTCACGGTTGTCTCGAGCGAGTTTCAGTGTGCGTTTCCAAAATGGGAATCCTCTATTTCGTATGACCTTTCGGCGAAACAGGCGCCGTGATTGGTCGAGACGGTGCAGGGGCCAGCGATCATGCCTACCACTCGTAAACCACTACCAATTTGCTCATCCGCAGAGCTCTTCGTTAAAGGTTTCGATATTATTCCCCATATTGATTCTGCAATGTTTTGCGATGGTCGGTAGGGAGTGAATGCGTTTCCATGAGGAAGCGTGCCGCGAAACGCAGGTTTTCCGGCTGTGTGACTATCGCAGACGGCAAATAGATGACGTCACTACTTGGAGCACGAAAGTTCTCTCTCGTGTGACTTTCATATGAGTCTCCTACGCAAGAGGTTGCCCTCTGTGAATTCTGCACACCCTAAGGATAATGTGGTAAAATGGGAGAATTTCATTTCGTGTCTTTGGAGCCTGTGATTCTCCATTCTTACTACCTCGAATAGGCCCAAAGTAATTTAGATTTTATGGTGAAATCTATACAGTATTTTAAGAGTACTCGTAAAATTCACATATCTCATGTAGATCAGTAAAATTTACTTACTTTTGTTGCATGGAAACTTTTTTATTTGGCGTCATCGTTTTATTCATCATCGATCTTCATAATAACGCATTATTAAGTCGTCAGTACTGTTTTTTATGAGGTAAGTGTCTTTCTACCATAGAATTTAATTTTTCAAAACCGAGTATGGATGTATAAATTTAACTTTACTATTATTAAAATTTCCTCCTCCTGACCGTTTTATTCTTCGGAATCCTTCAGTTTACGTATTACTGATTCCTAAAAACAATTGATTCACCTATAATTAATTAAACGCTATGGAATATTATTTGTAATACATTTGCATTTTTCTAGCGTGGAGGGTGTATTTTCGAAATGACTGATTAATTAATTAAATCGAATAATTCATAAAATTCCTAACCCTATCATTGTTATTCGTAATCCTTTAGTTAGGGCATTAAAAATACATGAAAACAATTGATTAATCTCCAATTAAAAAATATTCTTGATTTGCATCTAATCATGCACTCTTAGTGAGGTGCGGAGTAAATGCAAAGTAAGCATTTTTCTGATCTGTTTCCGTCGTATGCAGACAAAATGAAATATAATTTTTCTAACAGATTTCGAACAGTTTGTGTAGCAAGGTGGAGGGATAAAATTTACTTTGGTTTTAAAGAAAGTATTACCTTTGAATTCATAGAGCAAGTTTAACCCTAAAATTTCGTATCCTTTCCACAAACTATTCCAATCCTATGTAGAGGAGCATCTTGGTAGCGCTTATCGATTAGTCGTGGCAATTCATGAAAAAAACACACGGCTTTACCATGGACGTTTTCTTTTTAAGGAATGCAACACCTTTCTGTAGGGTACTGTTACAAATGTAACGGAATTGCAATTACGGTCATCGGATCTCAGCAGTTATTTTTTTAGTCCATCATAGAACCTTTAATGAGAGCAAACTTGTAAGAAACCATAAAATTAGAGAAACTGCAGATATTCATTCCATTATATACAAAAATGTATATATTATTGACATATAGATTAAATAAGAAGATACTAGATTTAATTGTGAACGAGTTTGCCACAGATATCTACTTTAAAACAGTTAATCATAATTTATTGCATATTCAGCAGATAATGAAAAGTTTTCGGATATCTCCAGCAGAAGAGCAAAATAAAATCTGATTGATATACCTAATTTTTCTTTAAAGATCGAAAATATGCAGTTGATTTACCACAAGAACTAATCACTAGCTCCCTCTTAACTCAGCGAATAGAAAGGGGAATTTGTGTGGCTTATTTCCGTTTGAAAAAATAATGGAGGGCATGGCCAAATACTCATCTCTATACGTTTAAATACGTTTCACTTGGTGAACTTGATCCTAATACAAGATTATTAATCGTTTTGTATAAAAGTGTTTCCGCATTGTATGCTCTGTAAAGGTGATCATACTTTTACAGAGCGTTAAGATCACCAAGGTAATCGTAATTATTCAGTGCAGGGAATAAGAGAATTTTTTTTTCTTTCCCGCAAAGGATGAGATTTAACGAGACCGGTATTCAAACCCAAATATATCAAGTGCCGATCGATGAGTACGGCCAATAAGCTATCCTGATACGTTCTTTCCAGACATACTGTTCGGGAGATTTTGTAGGCAAGGAATGCTCTGGTGAGATATCTTAATTGATAGAGTGACCTGTCGGCTGATGGGAGGTCAGGGTTCGATTCCCGGTTCTGTCAGATTTTCTCCACCTTGAGCATTGCACGCCTTTGCGGGCAAAGTCACCTTAAAACCTTATACTGGTTTCTAACGAAAATGAAGGTTTCTTTATGCGGTGCGCCGCATTATGCAGCAATGCTTACCATATTATAACAAATATCAGCGACAGTAGAAAAACATCTACGTCTAACTGTCGACTATTTCCACAAAATTATCTTATATTTTAATCAATAATCTTATAGGGCCATTCATGCCAAGTGGTCTGCCGGTCCACTGGTGGTGGTCACTGACATTTTGTATGGACTTTCCCACTTATCTCTTATGAATATTTGTAAAGTTTTACTTTCACCAATGGTATACTTGCTGAGATGTAGTAGTTCGTATAACCCCGTGTCGCAGCCTTCTTCCGTATGACTATGAGATTTCGGTAACTTTGAGGCATAGGTAAACTTTAACTTTGAGGCTCTCAGGTAAACGTTTTACGGAAAACACAAAATTTGGCTATCTTGTACAACTTTTGGCGCTCTTTTAAACAAAATAATAGAAATAACTGTAAGAGCGACCTCCTTGCAGAAAATTCAGGACAAAACTAGCCTAAAAAATTGCGGATCGAAAAAAATAAAATTTAGGCTTTTTATATTACAGGAAGTAAAGGTATCATCAACATGAAACTTTGCGCATGATAACATATCAATACATGGCTTATGTATATTAAATTTCATCTTCCTAGTATTTTTCCATTATTTTAAAAATCGAGTCATCATTTGACAGTTTTTGTGAAAAACCCAAAAATTAGGTATTTTATCCCGTTTTCACAAAAAAGACCCTCTGGAATTTCTGTCGAATCATTTTCATTAGAAAGGGAATGATTTCAACCCTCTAGAAAATGTATATGTAATATGTATAAGTATGTAACTTCACATTATAATAAAATAACTATTCAATGAAACTCAGTGGTGCAGAATAGGATAATCAATATCAATAAATAGGAATGGATGATATAATCGATTGAAGAAGCCGTTACTTGGTGAAACTGCATTATAGAAATAACAATGGAAATAACTAAGAAGTAATGTCATATTTTTTTGTTTAGTGCCTTCTGAAACCAGTTATGGCCTGATGATAGCTTATTACTAGTTGAAACATGTCCGGTCGCATTGAACAAAAAAATGTGAAATATCTGCATAATTTTCTCCACAGCTATTTCCTTGCATTAATTTGGACTCTGAACTATAAAAGAATATTTTCGTTTACACGCATAAAACGTCAAGAGCATTGAAGTGAGAAGATCGTGATTTTAAACGCGACTTACAAATGACTTACCTGCTACTCATCACTGCATGATGTGCTGCTCAGCGCCTGTAAAGTGTTTGAAAGAAAAAGAAAGTTTGAGGACTGTACATTTTGTCTCCGAGACTCAAATATATTCGATTTTTTTTAAAGGAGCTGAATTTTCTGCAGCTTAAAATATCACGTAATAAAATTAGCAAACAACTTAGAGGCTAAAAGAATATAAATTTACTAAATACCGACATAATAATAAACGGAAACGTTTCAGTTATTTAAAAGAACAAATTGAAACGCTTTACAATTTGATAATAAGTTCGGGATCAAGATTTTTTTCTTGTTAACGTCGAATTTTGCAATAAAAGCCGCGATTTTGTGTATTAACATAAAATAGTCGAAATATTAAATCTAAAACCTAGTACAATTATGCATAAAATTTAAGATCACCTAAAAATAGCGAAGTCTACATTTGTTAATTGAGAATCTGAATGTATGTATATTTGTATAAATGAAGATTTGTACCTGAATTTACAAGGGATAAAATTCATCTTCAGTTTCATAATCTAGGACCCTGCATTCATAAACATGCCAACGAAGATAGAATTCATAATTCTCCTTGCTACGGAAAATATTTATCTTTGATCCTGCAAAAAAAATAAATTTTTGGAAATCAAAAAACTGCCGGCACATTTTTGGTAATGAATTTAGTAATGAAAATAAGATGTTTACATGGAAATGAGCAAAATATAATACATTTATAAAATTATATTTTACAGCGATATTTAGTTTTGATTACATATTTATATTTTATATGGTTTATCGATTTTGATAGCTCCTTTTCATTTTACATATATATTCGCGTAATGTATATTCATATTATCTCGAGGTAAAACTAGTTTTTATTTATAATTATATCGAATAGGGCTCCTTCTTTCGTCTCGGAGAGTCACACTTTCGCGCTAATCAGAAATCGGGTTTCACGAACAAAAGGGCCTAAAAGCCCTCGCTAACTGCGCGCACCTGACTTCTCCGTACGCGCGCTTTCATTGAATTTTGAATATAATATTTCATACATCGTGTCATACATCATTATTGATAGTTGAATTAATATAGTTACTTTTTTTAATGAGATAAAACCCTCCCACCAGCAAATCCTGCGCACGGTCCTGACCATGAAGACATAACTTTACTTTCTTGAGGGAAAGTTTACAAAGGATAAAATAAGTTAACACACTTTAACCACAAAATGTACACAATATGCCTTTATTTAGGGATCTTTTGCAACCAATAAAGCATAATTACAATAAAACCCATGCACACTTGTATTATCGTTTACCACATATTATGCTTCTGACAGATAAAACATATATTTTCTTTAAACTCCACATCTTCTTAAACCTCTTTATTTTACACTGTCCGTTAAACGGAGAACTGTACTCTCGTAAGCTGCTCAAAATGTCTCACTCCACATGCACTTATACACCTAGGAAATCTTACTTGTTCTGTTTTTTTTTGAGCAGTAACAACGGAAAAGAACGGTCAACCAATACTCAAAACCTCTTTTGAAGAGCGAAGGTTCTTTCCTTCCTCTTTGGTAGGTTCTTCTCCGTTCATCTACGTGCATGGGCCAGCGTCCGAGAGTTTCAAACTTTCTTTAATCGCATCCCCTCTGGCGCCCTCCAGTTTCACTGGGGACAACTCAGGCATATTACTATTTAGGCCATCCGTTAAAATCTCTTCGAGAATGGAGATGGGTCAACACCCACTGGATCCCCGACATTTACCTACAAAAATGGTTCCCTTCTCACATTCACACGTTAATATCTCCCCCTTTCCTCCAGCAAAATGCAAAGAACAACCACGACCGGTTATGGTTTAAATTTATGGGGAGATACCTTACTGGTTACCATGGATGAAACAGCATTCCTCCAGTGTCTTTTTTAATACTCCAAGCTATTATTTTTACCGTCCCTTAGCCCGGTAACCTCAACAACAGGACCGAGTACCAACGGGGACTTATACAAGTTATATTTTTTTTAGTTTAGACAACGTTTATCCTTTATACAACATCTTTAATGACTCCCGAATATACAGCTCCCCTCGCTCGAAAGCTTCCTCCAAAACGAAGGAGAAGTCAACGCTCTCGATCGCGAGTGGCGAAATTGTTTGAATTACCCTGTCAGAATTACCTCGGGATCGTAAAAAAATTACATCAAGGATCGGACGCTTAGTTACATATCATCTGATTCACTTTAGAAATGTGAGGGGCGATTCGGCTAGAGTAATGACGCCGGAAAATTTGAACGCCGGATGTTGAGAACTGTCAGGAGCTTAGGCATCGCTCGGATACGTGTTCTGACGAAGTACGGTATCGTTTCAATAGAAAGGGCAGCTCTCAAGCTGCTGAAACTCCCCTTTCTGTTGCTCTTCGAGGCACTGCGTCGAAAGGATGAGCGAGACAACAATCGAAAAAGGAGCTTCAGCAGTTGACCACCGGGAATCGAATTGTTGTTGTTAGAAACCTGAGTAATGGTGGTAACAACCGAATGAATTTGAAAACGGTAACTCCTGAGCAATGATGGTAACGAGCGAACAGAGAAAGTTGGCAGTTGGTAACTCTCCTGTTCGGCCCTGACAAAGAGGAGCCCTGCCCTGGAAACGATTCCGAGATGCGATGAATGGAAACCGAAACGGAGGATGTTAATCTAGAAGATTGCCCGCGGTTAACCTCCAGAGAAACATAGCAACCGGTGAAGATCTCTAGCTGAGGCGGCTACAAGATATTTCTTGAACAGGAATACCTTGCACCTGCAAAATTCATTAGCGTTCAGCGAGAAGAGCACATGCCGGTATCTATCCACTCTTCCTGAAGAAAGCCAATGAATTCCTCATTAAAAAATATTTTTGGAGAATCTATGCACAAAAATATTCCTTTGTCTACCATAAGAAGTACTAGCCCGTCCTTCTAGTTCTCCACATGCGAAGACCAATGAGGACCTCAATTAGACATCAAGAATTTTGAACTAGAACAAGTATGCCGAGCGAAGCCCGACCTTCCCTCCCCCGGCCAGTTCGTGATACCTTTTATACCCTACAAATGATGCCGAAGGACTCCTGGAAAACAGGTAATGCACCATTTAAGGGCGCTAAAAGCAGTAACCTTGGTTCCACTGCGTTCGTTTCCGACGTACAAGAACAAATGAATTCTAATCTAAGAAACGCGGCACAAACACAGGAAAGCTTGCCATCAATTTGAACATAGACACAATATCTCTTTCCAAGACGGGAAATTTTTCTGGAAAAGACGTAAGTACGCAAGAAATATATATGTTTGATGTAAGCATTCAAATTTTTCTTAGAAAAGAAGAGGTTGTGTCGACCGGCACTCAAACTACCTCCTGATCTCACGGTTATAGGAAGTGATGGGAAAGTTTCCTCATCTTTCAGAAGTGTTAGCGAAACCAGTTCGCGGTAGGAGTTGAGGGACACCCGTAATTGATCTGCAAACAGAAACGTTCGCGACCACAGAATGTAGGGAGAGAGAAGAAAATGGTGAGAACCAAATTTCTTTCTCTCCCTGTACCAGCGAGCATTTACGTGCTGGCAGTAATCGAAATGCAGAGCACTTCGGACAGAAGTCTTTTTGTTTAGAATTCCGCTTCATTCAGTCAAACTCCAGCAAAAACTGTAAAAAAAACACTTAGCAAATTAACTCAGCAACTGGTCAACAGTTGACTTAAGTCGAGGCTTAAGAAAAGTATGGAAATGCGATAGACTTAGGCGAATTCTTCGGAAGAAACCTTAAAGAGAAGTAAGACTGTCTCTGTTGTATCGGCGTTCCTAGCAGGTTCTTCTGCATGACCTTAAAAAGATCAACCCGAGGAACCATTTAGTTTCCCCGGGAAACACACCAAGCTAGGCAATCGTCCAAATCAACCACATACAGCAGCCCTGTAAAAGAGAGATGGAAGAGGGAACAAACATATTTCGGAAAAAACAGTTTTTAAGCGAAACGTAACCAAAGAGGAACAAATTAAACTCTTTCGCATAGGCGCGAGTCCTTCGACCTTTCGATGAGCAACCACCTTAGACCTTCAGACGTCCACGTAAAAAAAATTACGTCCCTTCGTCTCGAGCTAACCAAATAGCTCTCGCGGGTCTGATGGCAGCCACAAAAAATTCACCTCTGCTCTCATAAAAGAGAATCCCTGAAATCACATGCTTGTACTCTGAGGGTATCTGCCACCCCCAAACCAACAGAGCCACAACTTTGAAGAACATACTCCCTAGAAGGGGGACACATTCTTCCCATCAACTCAACACCCCCCTTCCCGGAACACTTTCAACAGCTGATTTCGGTGTCGGAGAGAAGGTGCCTCGTCGACGCCGCTGTTTGAACCGTGAAGGCAGGCGACGCCCTGGAGGGGGAACCTCCTCGGGGGCTTTGCCCCATGTCTGTACCATTCTCAGCTCTCTTGCAGTTAGGTGTCCTTGTGGGAGTGACGTTGGCGTACTGTGCCGGCGGTCGTATGACCGGTTCCACATTATCCACTAAGGTACTGTGTCTCTCCAATGCAGAGGGGTCGAGAGAAAGAGTCGCCCTGAGGGCATTCTTGTGCCTGAGGGCTGGGGAGACTTTAACGGGCGGTGGAAGCACCACGGGCAGCGACGGCTGGAGACCATCCTCCAGACTTATCAAACTGCCCACCGCCTGTCTCTTGTCGCACTGGCTACTGCTCCTACTGTCCGCACCCCCCTCTCCACCACTGCAACTTATGTCACTGGTCCTGGTGGGGGTGTCGGAGGCTGGGGAGGGGGCCACGCCCCCTTTCAGAGCCACCGAAGAGATGGATGAGGTATGTTCTCTAGGCAACTGCCGAGGAGATTCACCCGGCGACACCTCTCCCAGAAGGGGTTGGGTTGAGCGGGACTCTGGGAGGGATGGGGACGAGGGAACCTCTTGGTTGTGATGATGGTGGTGGTGGTGGTGGTTGTGGTGCCTGAGGGTGGGTGCGATGTTTTGAGGGACGCCGTCTGTTGACACGCCTTGGTCAACGAAACTGGTCTCGCCCCAGGAGGCGGGTGTGGTGGGACGAGGGGAGGGAACGAGGTAATCATCGTTGAGGGGAGGGGGAGGTGTTGGTGGGGGAGGGAGGAGCTCGTCCTCCGATGTGGCATGGGGCGGTGGGGGTGGGTTTTCTGGGCGGTGCACCCTTAGTAAAGTGGAGGAATCGAGGGCCGAGGGCCGCATGATGGTTGCGTCCCTTTCAGCTGATGGAGGACGTGTGAACACCGGAAGAGGTGCGCTCATTACGTCCGGATCCTGAGGAAAGGGCGAAACATAGAGTTAGAGGAGCGGAGGTAATTGTACATGGAACCAGAAAACTCTGTATTCAATGCATTCGGTATCTTAAAATAGCACTGAATCACAGAGAAAAGAACATTACCCAATGTATGTACCAGTCAGCAAATCTGAAGAACATAGTATCCTGAAAAAATGACGGAACATAGTGTTAGAGGTAAGAAGGGGAAGGTAGAGCCAATAAGAACCTTTGGGATCCTTCATAGAGTTCAAAATATACCACATACAAATAACCGAGGATGTGAAAGTTTCAATGTATCTGTTAGCTGGATCGATAAGGAAGAGGAGGCAATATTTTCAAGGCAGAGAAATGAATAGGAGACCAACATTTCAATGTTGGTTTCGTTGTTATAAGCCAAAGAATAAAAATAGAAATATGAAGTGACTACAGATCAAGTATTGCAATTTATATGAGATACTATGTAATATCGTAGCCTTGTCATAAAATAAATTTTGAATGACACATGATTCGCGACTCTATACCAGAAGGTTAGTGGTGAGAGTAAACAAATGTGAGTACTCATATATATATATATATATATATATATATATATATTCATATTCATAAGTACTTTTTACCCAAAGAGAATCCACCAATAGTGTGAAAAGTTTCGACTCGGTTCCAGTGGATTCATGATAAGGTTTCATGTTTTCCCATTTTAGAAAAGAGGTATGCATAATACCTCTTTTCATATCATTAAATTAAATTTAACCAGAGTATGCAGTACTATGTATGGTTGGAGATGTACTTACTAGAACGGGGTCAATACTTCATTCTGGTGCTAAGATGTACGCCAGAAGGTCGCGATATATTTCCATACCAAATAGAGGAGAAGTCAATTTTCCGCAATTTTTTCACTCGAAGAATTAAATCAGCGGATGAATTCAAAAGAAATGGCATCTAAACTGCAGAATGAAGTAGGATGTGAATTTATTTCTTAAAATTTCTCACTGTCATACTTAAATATTGTCTAATATTTCACCCCAAATGAAATAGAATTTTCCAAAATTTGCATAAAACTCGTCATTCATAAACACCGTTGTCTGGTCGACCGTTGTTTTATATGTTGTTTATGTATGTATGTATGTTTATCTTAATAGTCACAAGGAAAAACATCAAAATAGGTCCTAAAGGTGTTAGCGTTGTAAAACGTAACTTACAGCCATGGTATATTCAATTTCACAGAGTCAATGCTGTTATCGGATGTACTTTATAGCAACATACATAAAAATCTCCCTAACGACTATGACGACATATTTTATTATCTTTTGAATGACAACGTTAGAGGTCAACGCTCATCGAGTAATCGGTAGGTACATATATATATATAAACATACACCGCAACATTTCCCTCCAAACAAGTTTCTGGGACGCATTCAACATGGCTCTCTGTCCTCCAGACATATAGATGAAAGATGGCAAACCTTTTCTAGCTGGTGTGCCAAGTTGACAAAAATACGCGAATCATTCCCATTTCGTCTGCCAAAATAAAAGAAATATACAGGGGAATGTTTTTCGACCAAACTAAATATACATAATTACTCAGCAGTTTACTATATATTCGATTGGATCAGTTAAATATGGGGAGAAAGAAACGTAATAAGCAAAAAATATAAGCTAGGTGACGAAGACTTTTTGCAGCTTTTTACTCTACCCTTTCAATTAAATCCAATGTATAAATTATGGTTGTCAATGTACACTTTCTTAGCTTTGTTTTCCCATCATTTATGAAGTCGTCGTTTAATTATGAGAATGGTATTTAGCGATAAAGATGCAATGGACTTGGGCAATAATTTTTTCGGCAGGATGCTCTTCCTTTCGTCAACCCTCGTCTGAAAATTGTGCTCCGTCTGGGATCAAACCCGGAACCGCTTCCCTTCAAGAGTAAATGCACTATCAATATATCTCTAGCAACTTAAGCAAGATAACAACGTATCGACTGTAAATAGTCAACATTTTATAGTATTGCAAGATGGAAGTAAAGGAGAAAAAGTCTGCCGTAGCCGGGGATCGAGCCCAGGTCTCCCAATTGCCGGTCGGTTGCTCTAACCACTAAGCTACCACGGCAGCACAATCTCCCCTTCACTTCTAAGGGCTATGATGGAGGAGGAATGGAGGAATTGTTTAAATGCTTGATGCTAAAAGAAGAATATCCAGAGAAAGTCTTACGCAGCGGAGACTCAAACTTAGTACTCTTTTTTGCAAGGTGAGCCATCTTACGAACTGAATTATCACGATAGAAGTACCCCTTTGTCAATTATGACGCATATGATTGGACATGGTGAGTCATTATTCTCATAATATATATTATAACGCAATAAACAATACTTATGTATCGGCTACTAAAACATACAATTTGCTCTATCCTGTTCCCAAAGAAAACTGAAAATACAACCGTAAGAATCAGAAGTGATACCAACAAAATTATCACGAAATTCATTCGTCCCTTTTTTCCGGGTAATATTCTGGTGAAATAACAGTTAAATGAAAGCATCTTCGATGTGTGGAAACTAAATAAGTATTTAAATAAACGCGGATAATATAAATCCAGCAAAAGCGATGCATTGATAGTGAAAAGATCGAACGTGAGCGCGTCTCCTCTTCTCCGAAATTCCAGGAGAGGGGCGGATAATCCCAGGGATGAATGAAAGACAGGTGAAGGGTCAATAACCTCCCAGCAACGGATGCGTAAGTAAATAACGAGATCTGGGTCCCAGGCGAATGCGTCGTTTGCTATCACTTCATCCATCTAGGACAGTGCTTCCCAAATGGTTATCCGCACGCAAGTTCTTAGTGTGCCGCAATTGTGTATTCAGGGAGGAGTGTATGCCCTCCATTGAGAAACTCAGAGAAGGCTTTGCTTTCATCTTTTAAGTTTGTATGAAAAACTCTTAGTTAGTTATTAATTTAATCTGTAATAATTCTTTTGTGTCAATTTAAGGTCCCTCCAAGCCGATTTTTTAGTTCGCGGAAGAAACGAATTCTTGAAACAATTCCTTCTTGCATCAAGTTCCCTAATCTTCCTCGCAGTATCAGAACGGCCTATGTAACAGGGAGGTTGTATTATATCGGTTGAATTCTTCCTTAGGTAAATTCTATAATCTCATGTATGTTTACATAAAAATTGATGTACGGTATTAATGGTAATAAAAATCTACCTTAGTCTACGTATAGATTTATATGCGATACTATGCGGAATTCTGTTGAATCCAATTACACATAATTTTCATCATGTTTACTCTATATTCCCCGTGATATCGAACAGTTTGATGGGATTTCATAGCAAAAATAATACATTTTTCTATTCTCCCCATTAATTGCTAACTTTGTTTATTCCATTTTTTCCAATGGCAACGAACATAAAATTTAGCGTGGCACGATTTGTAGGAAAATGCGTGATCGTACCGAGAAAAAAAAGGGTTGTAACTCATAGGTCTAGGATGGAGTAGGGAACAATTCTTTAATCGGTATGCACATGCCATTCAATCGCATAAGATGTTTAAGTTGCATTATCAACCATAAAAGCTCAACATAGCCGGGTATTGCAGAAATTAGTATAGTTTAACGTGGTATAAAACGAAATTAATTACGTGATGGTGATTAGAAAAATGACTAAGTCACAATTCCACAAGAGAAAATAACCAAGTCTCAATTCCACCTCTTTTCTTGCGGAATTGAGACTTATTTTTAGTCAATTTTTCTCATCTGGATGGAGTACCACATAGTTAAAACTTCTTCTATCGATTAAATAAAATTAATTACTATGCAATCCTAGGCTAATATTTCCCATAATACTTCACTTGGCTAAGTGAATAGGACTTGGAGACAGCATTATTGTGGAATGTGTATTAGCAACAGGAAGCGAAGTATACTCCTCTGGTTCCCTGGTCTAGCAGCTCATAACCCCGGGGGATCCGTTCCGGTTCCCCGGACAGATCGGTTAAAAACCTGTCAAGTTGGCTACCCTCGTTCCCATCCCATCCTGAAATACCCTCAGCGCCCTGCAGAATGAAACGGGAGGGCATCAGGGATGCAAGCTAGCTAGGGACTTCCGGGGGTTGTTTTGGCCCGGCTTGCAGAGGTTGTCAGCTCCCCCTTTCGGGTTCCTGGGATGGGGACCCCCGAAAAGCTGGTGGTTTTCGACCCATGACGTAAACGCGCGTCAGACTATGACGTAGTAGGGGCCGCCTTGGGCGCGTGCTTGCCCCACTTTCGGATGTTGCCACGTGGCGAGGGCCAAGGCGTCTTCCGAGCAATACCGTCCAGATCGATGGGTTGCCAATGGCTGGAACAGCGGATTCGGAAACAGGCGTAAAGAGCGATGATGGCGGAGAGGTATAGCGGGAGAGTCAAATGGGGCCGCTTACTACCGTCTCCTGGTCTAGGCATTATTTATATTAATCGACCTAGTTATTAGATTCGGATAACAAGGCATAACCAATGCATACTCGTATCATGACTGACTCATGAAGCTTATTTAAAGAACCAATTCATTTACATACAAACACAGGTTGTATGTAAATGAATTGGTTCTAAATAAGTCCTAAAATAAGATGTGCACGCAAAGAAAACTCATAGGTGCAACCTTAAGTTTTCACAGCAAATTTGATTGTACTTATCGTAAAAAATAATCATAAAAGACATAATTCAAACAAAAAATGATTAGCGTGCCCTATATGTGTAAATAAAATGTATTTTCCAAAACATATCAATTTTAAAACTTCGATCATCCCCCCAATGAATAGGTTTAGCAAGTTCACAGAGGAGAGGCTGTAATAACTACTTTTGGATTCTCTGTATCAACCAATGTCCCAGTGGTAGATCTGGAATGGAAAATCTATCCCCCGATTTTTTCCGACGATTTTTCAATCCTGGATTTAAAAAAATGATAGCTGAGTACATCTAGGAATATTTTCAAGCTTAATGGATCTTCCTTGGCAATGTAGGATGTCAGCAAAGTTAATTGAGAGAATAAAGACGCTAATATTGTTGTTAATTTAAAATAAGCGTTACTAATAAAGTAATAGGATAAACTATCACACGTTAGCTTTTAATTCCTGCACCGTGCACGCCATCATGATTAATATCTGCAGTATACGATAGAGCACAAGTAACATTATAACGTGGTATATATCAATTTTATAATAATCACGGGTATTGCTTGAGAAAACAATGCTATGTATTTATAGTATTTAAATAGCATGGCCAATTATAAAAAGTATGCTATTTCTCAACAACAGTATTTTATATACACATGGGTATACAAACTTAATGCAGTTCAGCCTCATTGATTACGTTAGTTATAAAATTAGCTATCAGAAGACTCATTGTTACTTGCAAAAAGCTATTGTTACACCTCATTATTGAGCGCTTCAATTGCCCATCAAGACTCTTCATTATTAGATAAATACTTGCAACAATACTGAACGACAACTTCATCCGCTTCCATTTTCGTTTGAAATGAACGCGGTAAAAAGCTTCATTCTGGAATCTTCTTCAGCGCTACCCATAAGCCCGCTGGATCCCGGATCGCCCATTCAAGTGAAGCGTCTTGCGAGATCAATCCAGCCTCCATTCACAGAGTAACTGATTCATAAAACCGAAAGCATTTTTAAATGCGGCGATGGGATGCGATGCAAATAAAAATGGCGGAATCGTTATTTGAAACCATCCTTAGTAAATCTGCATTCTAAGCTCCATGTTACTCTGACGGTGACCCACAATCTAATGCTGTTTCATTTCCTCAGCTATCCACAACAGCAACGAAACTGATGGGGGGGATTCAAGCCTATTTTGCCATATTTTTACAAAATAAATATGTTGTACGGAAAGTTATCTTTTGAATAATTTTGTAACCTTTACAATGATTAATCATTTATTTTAACCTCAAGGTGCATATCTTTGGAGAATATTCTAAAATTTATGCCTAAATGTTGTGAGCTATAATGAGTTGGTATTAGCCAATGTAATTTATTTTCCTCGTGTAAGAATTCAATCGATGTCAAATTCTGTTTTTGAAGTTCTTGGCTGGTTGGCAACTCATCCCTCCACTACCAAAAGCTCTGAAGGGGGAATGATGCTTACGAGACAAGATGAGAAGTCAGGTAGTTCATCTTTACTTTACCTTACCTTACAGCACAGTGACCCAGTGTATTTATAGCATTTAAAACGGAGCGAAAAATACGTTTTCCATTAATCAGTATTAGTATATCATATCTCGGTAAGTTTTCATACAATGACAACAGCTATGAGGAAGACTGAGAAAAAGATACTGAAAAGTATATATTTTCAATCGTGTTCCTAAATATAACTAAAAATTACTTGTTTCGTTTAAACAATTTTCATTTGTAAATAATTCTGTCATCATTATGAAAAAAAGATATTTTCGGGAAAAAAATAATTGTTGCATTTGCTTATGAGGATTGATTTCATGAAAGTACTATTTCGTTTTTAACCAATAAAATAATTCAATACCTATTCGTCTCTATAAGTTTCTCACACTCTACGCGTGTTATTTCGTTCGTTAAATTCAGAGATAATACGACCATGGTAAATTTAGTCAATGGCCACCTTGATACGTATTATCCGCCAAGATAATACCAGATAAGAAATTTGGACACGTTACAAGACTAATAGCTTTAAAAATATTTTCTACAGAACTGGATTCAATAAAACACTAATGGCGCACTTGATTCTTCACGCATGGTCAAAGGTAATTCGAAGGGTAAACGTATAGATGTGAATTACGACATGGATTGTTTCTAATCTTTGCCATTACAATTTGCCATGCTGTATGGTATTATTAGATGAAGAGTAAATTATTTCAAATTTAGCCATTGCAAAATACTATGCTGCTTCATATTATTAGGTTGATTTTATTATTAAATGTGCCGATTTATTTAATCAAATATTATTCCCCAGGATGTATGTACAACAAGTTAAAATTCACGGAGGGGGCCGAAATATAGTGGAATTCCGACAAAATCGAAAGGACTGTTAAATAAAACAGGTTTTATTAAACAAAGTGACTTTTACAATTCCGCTTAAAGAGGCTACAGGGATATGGTAATCACTAGCCGAAACTAGTAGCCACTGTAACCTCCGTGAGTGGAATAGTAAAAGTTACTTTTTTGTTTTATAAAACCTGCTTTATTTAACAATCCTTTCGATTGTACAACCAGTGAAAAATAGTGACTTGACTGGGACTCGAGCCCAGGTCTTCCACTTCCCAGGCGGGTGTTCTGGCCACTAAACTACCAAGCCACGTCCTTCTCACTTCTGTAAACGTAATTCCCTGTAATCGTGACGTGGCTTGGTAGTTTAGTGGTCAGAAAACCTGCCCGGAGAGTGAGAGACCTTGGTTCGAGTCCCAGACGATTCACTATTTTTCACTTCTCGTATAGCCTTGGGTTAAGGTAAGTATCTTATAACGGTAAGTTAAAGTTGATGCTTATCAATTGTTTGAAATTCCATACGGAATCGTATATCGCACTCTCACGCGATACAAAATGGTTCCCCCAGGCATTGCATCATCCTTGGGAAGCGCCATTCGTTCCCGTTAACCTTTTCAGAGGCGCGAAAGACACCGTTTTAAAGGGACGTATCGGCCATCGATTGCATGGCACATTTCCTCGCAAAAGGACCTTTTAAAGTTTCCCGCGCTTCGATCCCCTCCGCTTTTTCCCCACTTGTTATTACTCCAAACGCCCACCCTCCAATTATACCACCTTTTCGGCGTGCCCTTTTGATCAAGCAATTCTGTCTAAAACTGACGCACCTGCTTTCAATTAAGGGTAAAGTTGTGATTCAGCATCGGCGGTAGGCAGGATTCTTCATTCTTTTTTTTCAAAACTCGGAAATTTCGTCCGTGCAGACTTTTAAATAGAAAAGGTCGAAATCATCATTGTGAGCGAAACTTTATAAAATCGCGAAACGAGAAGCAGCTGAACTACTTCGGTGAGCTCTGTACATGAATATTTTGGCGGGGCCATAAATAAATGGAAAATACTACATATGATGTAATACATAAGAAATCATAAGTTGCAGGAATGTTATTAATACCTCCATTTGAGAAACAAGAAATGTATACAAGATTAATAGTAATGATAAACGTAGTAATATCTATGTCTATCTATATATATATAAAAATGAATGTTTGTCTGTCTGTCTGTCTGTCTGTCTGTACTCGATAGATTCAAAAACCATACATCCAATCGTCGTGAAAATTTGGGAAATTATTACGTATATCCCCGGGAAGGTTTTTGTAAATTTTTATTTTAATCGGAGTACTCAGTTCGACTCCAGAAGGAAAAACAGTTTCCATAAGAAATACATGTAAAATTCGATTTTATCACTTGCATGCTTCCTTTCTTTCGCAAAATTAAATTAGAATTAACCAACGTATGGATTTAGAAGTACCACCAAAATAAGGGAAATTGAATAAAGTTTCTCATTTTGGTCATGAAATATAGTTTACGATCGGAAATTACGAGACTTAGAGATAATTAGATGATAATTTTGATGAATTTTGAGGCTATAAACAAACTATTTCTCAGTTACAACGAATGCGATTGTTGAATTTTCTCATAAGAACACATTGAGAATTTACTCCCGTATTCAAATGATGTTTGTTTATAGCAACGTAAATATTTACGTATATTATCGTGGAGTAAACGGTTTTTGATATTTAATGAAAAGTATATTTTGATAAATTCAAGAGATTGTATGTACTGGACAACTTGGTGAGTTGATGACGTTACCGACTTTGATTACAAATATCATCTATTTTCAACATTTCAATTTATTTTATGTCTTTGACGAGACTGAATTTAATTTTTAGGTCTTCTTCAGTTGAATATGTGTTCTATTTGAGATTTGCGAGATGCGAAGTGTAGAGTAGCACATAATTTAGCATATCTTACTCCGAACTGATAAGGTACTGTGATAATATATTTTCTTATATACCGAATGAAATTAATGTAGATAGTATGTATGATTTCAATATGCCGCCAAAGCGAAGTGCTATTGGTCTATCTACAAATCAAGCAAAAAGGAGAAGAGAAGAACGATCATTAGAAACGAGTGAACATAGGCAAGCAAGGCAAGAAAGATATCGAGATCACACTGCTCTTGCTCGATCATTAGAAACGAGTGAACAGAGGCAAGCAAGGCAAGAAAGATTTCACACTTCTCTAAACACAACAACGTGTGAACGGGTACAGCTAGTATAAATATAAAATCGAAATTCTGTGGGTGTGTTTGTGGGTTTGTCTTAGATTGGAGGCCACACCGTTCGTCCGATTTGCTTCAAACATTATGTACGTGTCCTCTGCGACCTGGAAGGAATCACCGTCGCCTTTTTATTCGACAATTTTACGGGGTTCGAACCCAGACCGCTCAGATAGTTTTCCATAAAGGATACACGTAAAATTCATTTTTGTCGCATGCAGGGTTTATTTCTTTTGCAAAATTAAATTAGAAGGAATAGTTGCACGTTAAAGAGACAAACGCCGAAAGAGAAAAGAGAAAATCGAATGAAGACATATTTTATTCGTGTAATCTTACTTTTGATTCGAATTTGAGAGAATATTGGTAAAATATACGAAACTTTTGTGAAAATTCGAGGTCGCCAACAACCCATCCCCCTGACGACTGATACCACTGTTGAATCCGAGCTCATTGTACAATTTCAATGGTTTCACATATTCCGTGGGCGTATATTATTTTAGAATCTTATCCTCGCCTACTTAGAAAATGTTTCCTCCAATATAAATATGATATGACCAAGCTCAAATTTGCGGAAGGAAGCCATACTGAGGAAGTAAAACACACTTGGTAAATAATGGAATATATTTTCTGAAAAGTGCGACAAGGTAATACAATGTATATAAATACGCGACAATGTATATAAATGTGCGACAAGGTAATACAATGTATCCAAATTATATGTTTTGAATTTACTCAATTGACTTTATCTGTGTTTGGTGGGGATGTTCTATATTTGTGTTTTCTTTCACTTATCGTACTAACTGGGCTTATTGCTTATATTTTAATTGTCCTCGTGAGGTTTTTGGAGGGTTTTCCCTCCCGTTCTTGCGCAATTACTGGACAGATTGTATTGTTATCTTACTATATCCTCCTCTACCGCTGCCACCTGGCGCCATTAACAAATGAATTAAATAAACGAACTAGTTTCAAAATACATGAAATACTAGTATATATAAGAAGAGAATTTGGATATATTTGTTGCCTGAATATGTCTGTCTTTGAACGAAATTAGAAGGCGAAATTGGTCGCCTTTTCAATGAATGTATTCAGTAGAAATTCACGTGTGTTTAACTTCTTTAGTTTCCTCCAATACATATCCCAACCTCTTCAACTTCCTTGACACGTGTGTCAGGAATATCCACCCGCAAAGCAACGCAGTGGGTAAGGCCGACTAAAAAAGTCACCCACGGAAAATGTATAATGAACCGCTCGGTTTAATTGCAGGTAATTGGGGCCTAGTTTTTCAGCACCCGCCCACTTCCTCCGCCTCCCCTTTTTTCGCACGCATTGTTGTCGACGTCCGCACATCCTGCTCCCCCGGTTCGCACGCCCAGAAGGGTATCTTCTCTAGGAAGAGACCGTTACACCTCGTCTCACGCTCCCATTCCTCCGACGTGCACGCAACATGGCACGCGTGTGTGTAACGCAAGGCGGATTTCTATCCCCAAGGCGTGGCCTAGTCCCCTCCCATTGTCTTGGCAACAGGGTTGTTGCAAAACCCTCACAAACGCAGTCACTCAGATTCTTTTGCGTTTTGTGGGAAATGTGGGTGAAATGCGGGAATTAACTCGGATTGGAATGACTGTGCGACTGACCACCTTTCACCGTCTTGGTTCCTGGACATTAGCATGCAAATTGCGCTGATGGGAGAGAGTTTTTCTCCTTCATTGTCCTCCATCTCTAATTAATGAGTCATATGTGAGGGTTGGACACGCGGAGAAAAAAGAGAAAAAGTTTTTCTTTCTTTATTGTCTTCTAAACTCATTAATGAGTTATATTAGGGTGTTGGACAAGCAAGAGAGAAAAGAAGTAGAAAAGCTTGGTGGAACTTTTTCTATAACTAACCCTCGAGTACTCGCGTCTGGGTCGAATCAACCCATGTGAATTTTAAAATTCCATATCTTTTTATTAGTGCTTTTTTACCCCTTCTTTCTCATAATAGCTGAGTTTTAGAATGTTCTGAACCAGTCATGCATTTTCTCCAGGTCGGCAATGGAAGTTTAATTATTTAAACAAATTTTTCTTAGCGGTAATGCCAGGTTGATGAAAGACCTTTAAGAAAAATATTGCATTTTTGACCTTGTTTCCGCATTAATTTTTAGAGATATTATATAAATTTCATATAATTAATATTAAATTTTTAATACATTAAATGTTATTTTATTTTTAAAGAGCTTACTTTTTATACGCAATTTTCCAAATTCATCAGCCATATACTTGGCGTCGGAAATATCGAATTTTTACAGAATATAAAAATTATTTGAAAATATTTTTTTGATTTTATTTTAATAACCAGGTTAACCATTAGTATGACATCATCACTAATGAATTAAAAATTTATTCACTACATTTTGAGACAATTTTCCCCTAAAGATGGGTTGATTCCACCCAACGCGAGTACTGACGTGACAATTTGGGATGCGAGTACTATGCGAGTACTCGAGGGCTAATTTCCATAATAAGTATGTTTCTAAAGCAGGAAAAAGGGCGGATTTAGGCTACCAGAGGTGCAAGGAAGTGAAAAGCTACGCCCAAATTAGTGATCATCGGGTTGAAACAGGCTAAAAATTGCAAAATAAATACGACAATAAATGTATTTTCTTCAATGCCCTATGAAAAAGGAATCTATTGAAATGCATGGGTGTACGTATCAATTATAATGAGTAGTGAATAAATTTTAGACTATACATATATAAGTGTTCTACCCTTCAAATTAGTTACCGTCGGACTGAATGGTAAAAATTTGCATACAAGAATAGAACAATATATTTATTCGCTTCAATGCACTATGAAAAAGGAATCTATTTAAATACATGGGTGTATGTATCAATTATGTTGAGTAATGAATACAATTTAGATTATACGTTAAGTGCTCTACCCTTCGGTGAAAAATGTATATTTGCCTCAACATTCCGTGTTAAACTCACTTTCTTTCATTTTTTCGTAACTTACCTCACCCCTTATTCTATCTAACATCTTTTCCCATTAACCATCTTCAGATTATACTGAAATATAAGTATTTAATACATACTGAAACATATTACATAGAACTACTCAATATATAAAGAGTCATGTGAGTAAAAACCGTGAACATTAGAACCAACCCTGTGAAAATTGGAAAGATTATGTCACTGGGAGTTGCTAAGAGTAGTTTTATTAAGGTCTAATAGATGACGCCTGCAACCAGCCATTAGTGAGCCTAACATATATATTTCTGCACATGGTTTTAAGCTTAAAATATTCTCTCTCAATGGTGCGCATGCCGACCGAATACTTCGATTATGGGAATGTATGGAATGAAGAAAATAAAAAAAAGCGTTTCGTCTATCTAGAAGATAAATGCCATAGGTTGGTATTCCATATTAGACTTAGGAAATGGATATTGAGGAAATTTGTCTCTACCCACCCCATTATATAATTTCTTACTTAAAAAAGGAGGGACACTTTCTGCGTAGGATATTCTTCAAATAAAACTTCTTTGGTTTAAATTACTTGAGGAAACTTAGCAACAGAAATAAACTCAAATCCTCATTTTGATTTCCGCTTCAGAAATTTTTGCTCTACTTATGTTTGAACGAGTTAAAGATTTTCTGCGCATATATCACAGCAAATTACATTCAGTAGAAAAAATAATTTATTAGCTACTTTCTCAAAATTTGGTCCGGATTCGGTTAAGCTTAAAAACAGTCACATTGTACAAAGATTTCTGTCACCGTTATAGTAAAGTCAGAGTTGATCTCTGGCGATATTTTAAGAGAGTGTACTCTTGGATATAAGATCTTAAGTTTGCGAAAGGGTGAATTGGAGTTGTGAGAAGGTGGAATACTCTTTGTGAAAAGGTGAGTGTGATTTGCGCGGAAGTTAGCAGAGCAAAACGAGTGTCTGAAAGCGCATGAAAATTCCTCAATCGGGCGTCACGGGGGGGAAGTGACCAACGATCTCTTCCTCTCCCCGCAGTTGAGTGCCTGGATATGGTAATGTTATACCCATTCCGGTTCCTTGGACCTTTGCCATTTGGTAGATGCATTGCTCTTAAGGAGAAGTCACGCTATTTTATGAACGTGTCATTTGTAAAAGGAAGTACCGCTTCGTCAGAGTGTTCGAATGGTTATGCATGAATTCGGGGATCTAATTATAGACAGGAAATGCACATCATTTACGATTTGATTATAAACACGAATTTATGTAATTTTAAAATACGCTATCTTCAGGGTGCAAAGAAAGAAAATTTGGAACACGGCTGGTCATGAATTAGAGGTTTAAAATCTCCGATAGCCGTCTTTGTCGGCGTTCCTCGTCTCATTCACCGATATTCGGAAAAAACTAGAAAGGATCTGGTGAAAGGATGGCCATTGGAGATTTCAAACCTCTAATATCGTCTGCTTCTTGCAATTTTAATTTCCATTCAGTTATCGGTACAATCGTGTATTGGAACATATCAATAGCAAACAAGTAAAATGAGAGGAAATAAAATGTGTCAGAAGTGTTACTCGTCATAAATATTATTACTTCGGATATAATCACTTCCAATAAGTTGTATATATATAATTAAGGTATAGAGAACAAGTTGACAGGGGGACGAATCAGCGGTGATTAATAATTAAACATCGAAATGTTGTGTGAGATGTCATTAAACAATAACAAATAATATTCATAGCTATTGTTGCACATAATAATAAAGAGTCAAGTAGCATTTAATGACTAATAAGATATCCATCAACAATACACGACTTTAGGTAATAAATGGTTGAGTAGTAACATAGTCTTATGAAATTATGATTGACGCCAACAATGTTTTAACTTGTAATTGTTTCAAATCGCAAAGTCGACAATTAAAGAGCCATTTAGGTTGTACCATAGCGTGAGGCCGTAACTAGTTCTGACGATGCACACGGGTTTTAATTGTCATAACAAATTAATCTGATAGTTATAGATCAATCTGAAAACGTATTTTCCACAACAAAAGTTGGCAAAAACATTTCTAGAGAAACAAATTCCTCCAAATTCTATTCCAAAATTGCTATACCTCTATGGCTCAAATTTATTGCAGAAACAAAGATTGAGAAAATGATCCGGGCAAAGAGTCGTTAGACCATCATTTTAATGTAAATGAGGAAATTCTCAAAGAATCGAAAATATTTCGGCACGCATATTACGAAAACTTAGATGCGAATATAAAGACGCTTGGCCAAGATGCGTTACACAACTGGAATTTTAGAAATTCTTAGACGTAGAATTTCCCATCGCCCTTAACAGGAAATCGTTATTCAGTTCTCTTCCGGAAGAGAAACAATTAATTAGGGAAATAGAAAACGGAGAAAACATAAGGTCGAATTTGTTCAAATTAAATACACTGAAATCGTTCATTCCTAGCTGATCATCCAATAATATCAGAGAATAATATCTAACAGACAACGATCGATGCTTTAACTAGAATCAACGTTTTCAAAATACCAATTTCTTTCTTTAAAACAGCAATAATTGTTTGCATATCAATCTGTCTTACTGACAATCGGTTTCTTAACAACGGTGAATGTCTAAGCAACAAACAATGACTTGCCAATAATCAATGTCTTAGCAGCAAACCATCAATATCTCAACAACTAAGAATGCTTTAACAAAAACAAATGTATTAACAATAAACAATTTCTTAAACAACAATTAAATATCGTTGGAGCCACCAACAAAAAAACTTTCGACACGAATTTCATAGGATTTATTAATTCAATGCCGTAGCAACTATCAGTATCTTAATAATAATGAACGTCTCACCAAAAATGTGTCTTAATAACAATCAGTCTGGAAAACTATCGATGTGTTGACAACAATGAACACCATACCAGTATTTAAAACCATACTAATATTTGTAAAAATTTATCCGCTGTTTAATTTCATTTATAATGTTATGAGCTATCTTATATTTGTACTTCCTTTTGTAGTCCAAGTCCAAGAACAATAAACATTTTTTCTATTTCTATTTATTCTCTAACCGAAACTTAATGTCTCAACGCTTCCTCGTGCTAAGTAAAATTTCATTTCGATCAACTATCAGTCTTACCGACTATATATTAATATCTTTACAAAAATGAATGCCTTAACTAAGACCAATGCCTTAGAAAAAAATTTGTGTTCAACAATCACTGCTATGACACCAATTACTGTTTTAAACAACAATCAAACATAGTTGGAGAAAGCAAGGAAGAAAAGCTCTCGGAACGTATTCCAAACGATACATCCAATTCTCTAACCCAGTTTCCGGGCTCTAGGACCAAAATGGAGGACCTTCACAACCACACTTTCTAAGCAGCCAAAAAAAAAGAAAGAAACTTTTGTCACTTTAAAATTTTTGCATTCTGTCCAGGATCTTTGAAAATAGCGAAAGTCCTCATTGGAACAATCGACTTCCCACAGGATTTCGAATAAACTCTTTGCTTGAGACTCTCGCTCTTAAATCCCTCGCATTGGAGCGTGAGAAAGTGACTTTGGCCAGCATTTGAAACTGGAAGAATAAAACATCGTTACGCACCCGCCTTCACACAGTTTCACTACGAGGTTTCGCCATGGATGACTTTATCCATCCACAAAGAGACGAACCTTTTCCGAAACGTTTTAGCCATGATCAACCCTCACAGATGTCGCATTTTAGTTTCGTTTTGTCTACATTTTTCGACATTTTTCGCGACGCGGAATCGTATAAATACCCAGGAAGTTTAGTCTGCGAATTCTAACGGGGAATATTTCGGTGCGACGGCAACGCCTTCCCACAACAAGCGGGCGATTTTGCAACTGATGCGGCGTTATCAATGAAAGCGAGTCTTCTTTCAAAAAGGACCGGATATTTCACTTGCGATTCGGTAACCATCGCAATTTTAGATATGAATGGAGGAAAGCGCAACAACTGAAATCTATTGGCCATATCATACTGGGCTTAGATAATGAAATAGTTTGTGAGAAAGAGTTTCATTGAATTTATGGCTAATTCATTAATGATTAACCTAGTTCATTTAATTGTAGCATGGCGGAAAAAAATTGAACAACAGATATCTTAGGTATCATCACAACAGAAGTATGTTTATCACGTAGAAAAAAATTTAATTTTTATCTCCAAAATGAACTATTTAATCATATCGTAGAATCTGCATTTATGAATTTCATAAGGAATGCGTGAAGATATTTTCTGAAGGCTTGCTTCTCTAGCAATAATTAGTTTTCGAAAATGAGATTGGACGACATACGATATTCAAAATGGCGGCCGCCCAGGTACACTGGCCACGACCAGAAAACTATCTGTAAAATTAGAATAGAATCAAAGAATGACTAAGAAGAGAAGTAGTCATGTACTGATTGTGGATATGTTAATTCCAAGCTCATTGTTTCAGGACTTCCCAAATAGCTCCCTCATAAGCAACCCCAGAACCTCATGGGGTGCAACTCCCCTTTTGAGCTCTGCCCTCTGCAGCTTTTTAGGATTCAACGTAATAATTCCTTGAGAGCCAAAATATATATTTTATATATCACTTTACCAAACATTTTGTGATGTTAGAAGATAAAATTTTGAAACATAGTAGGAGATATTCGACGAAGACGTAGTTCAAGATTCATGATTGATCAAAAAGGCCATTAAAATAAGACACGATATAGCAAAAGCCAGATAGGAGGATATTCCAAAATTTTAGATTTTCATGATGAGAGGTGCTACTCCGCTTAGGTAACAGGATGGAAGCATTATATCCTCTATGCTAAAAAAGTATAATCTTTGAATTAATGAAGACGATAATTTAAAAAATAATCTTATTCCTTCAAACGATTTCCATCCTAGGTTAAGATGTGTCTTGGTTTACTGCACTGCTTCGTATCAATTCTTAGCATAAAGATGCGCTTTTCTCTATACGTAAGTAAGACCTTGAAAATATATTCCGTGCATACTTATCTTCGAGATCTTTTGAGATATGTAACATATTAAAAGATAAAGTTTTTTATCCAATCTTTGACCAAAAATTCTTCTTTCACGACAAAACTAATGACCTTTTCTGATTTACGAACAAAACACTTGCCTACATTGAGACAAAAATCAATGAAAGATGCACTTTTATATACCCTATATCCAAATCAAAATATCTACAGGTACCTGTATATATTCTAAAATATGTAAAAGTATTCCACCAATAATCTGGTTGCAGGAACATAATTAATATTATAAACGATTGCACTAATTCACTAAAATTATTTTACTTCATAAAGCTAGTAATTTTACTAAATAGTTTTATACGGCTCATTCGACACAGAAATAAATAGCAACTGCGAAATATTTGGAGCTAAAAATGCAATGGTTATTTCCGAAAGAACGAGGAGCTCATCAATTCAAAAAAGCATTAACTTTATTAAGTTTCGCCATTGCGAAATAATTTGGGCCGAAAATATCGAAGCATTTGCATGATTACGTCCTAAGTCGGATTAGACCTCCACTCAAATATACGCAGAGTGCGTCACTTCCTCATGCTGCAACCCATACAGAAAGACGTCCTATGCATTAAGGATTTACACACGCGAACATATGCTTTTATTCCCTGGCTTAATTTTCTAAACGTGTTGCACAATATGATATTGGGACATGCACGAAAATGTTTGAGAAATCAAAAACCGCTTAGTAACCCATTGGAGAAATCTTCGTCCTCCCATGAGAAACAGTAAAAGAGTATAGCGGGATGAATTTAGAAATGGAATGCACTCCTTCTCTACCGAGCCGTGAAACATCCATTCCATTGTAAAACATCATGGTTTATTTCAGTAAAACCATTGCCTGTCTTAAAGTCATCTGCACGATGTCAAGGCCCTATATATCGATATATAGGGCCCTGCACGATGTATCCCTGTATCCCCATCTGGTGGCAAGAAAATGAGGCTTGCAAAGCTAGATGAGGAAGAGGTAGTTTTCCACTGCAAACTACCTCATTCCCTCAATCTTCCCTTTTTAAGTCATGATCCATTTAAACGAGAAAAACGTGCAATGGCATCATAAAAACTCTTTTACTGTCAGCTACAATTAATAAAAATGAATAATAATAGTAAGGTAGCTTTCATATTTCCTGTCTTAAATAAGATTTATAAAAGAGATAATGAAATGTACGTTCCCCTCTCATCTGTACCGAAAAACACGGGAAAAATATTACAGTAAGCAAGATACTGACTACTACAATAACGATGAAGAAAAAATAGATATTCGTGCAGAAACCAATTTGATTTAGTGTATAATTAGAAAGCATATAGGGTGAAAATAGATAATTTCGTGATAAATTTTCAAACATCCATTATGCAATTTTCAGTGGTTATTACGACGCCAATTTTAGGCACAAAAATCTTCCATTCAGTTGCTTTCTCTTTGCCTAAATTTGAGTCAATAAAACACTGGAAATTGCGTTACAGATATTTGAAAATTTACCACACGATTGCCAATTTTTACTCCACTGTTTAAAACGATTGGTTTTAGGATTTCCGTTATAAATTTTCCAGGTGACCCAAATAATTCTCTTACAAAACATCGAAATAATAGTCACATTATTTACAATTTGAACTAATTAGAATTTTTGGCAAGTACAATTTAACATATAAAGTTCGACATCTCAGTTAAAATACGTTTCTTAAAACCCCGGCAAGCACTTTGTCATTTTTGTTACCCCATGACATTATTTCCATTCCCGTTTCTTTTATACGCCTACCTGATCATCCGCCTGGGATCCTCAGCAATTTCGTCCAATTAATCGTCAGCGATGAGAGAATCGCGATACTTGCACCGGAAACCGCTTGACCGGAATAAGAGCGGCAAAACAAGGCTTAAAGCTGCGCCCCGTTTAAACTTCGAAATCCCCTCTTCCCGAGTTCTATTTCGGGTGCGAGGCCAATGCTCGGGTCCAATATTATGACACGTCCCCTCCCGTCAAAGAGACGATTCGGAAGATCCATACTAGGGCATACGAACAAACCGGGAAATCGGAAAACCGGATTATCGTGAAAATCGATTCAACGGTTATCCTAGAAAAAAAATCTTCCTTAGTTAGAATGCTAACGTCTTTGCTCGTAAAATATGTAAGTTTGGGAAAACCGGATTATCGGTTACTATAGATCGATCAGATTAACCGGTTAACCGAGAAAAAATATTCTTCCTTCATTAGAATGTTTTCGTTTTTAATGGAGAATAATTTAACTTTCGGGAAACCGTATTATTGGTTATAATTATGCAATACAATTAACTGGTTAACCAAGTAAATGCCTTCATCTAATTTGAACGCAAGCGTTTATTCTCGTATAGAAGCCACCAAATTTAGTAAAAAACGAGTTTCGGTAATACTAGTATATTTCAACCCTTCTAATGTTTCCGAGATAATATTCATATTCGGCTATCATTTGCAGCAATCCTCGAAACATAGAATACAGAAATATGGAGACACAAATCTGTATTGAAGCATAGAAGTCCCAATTTTTTAATTTTGTACAAAATCGGAATGGAAAATCGTAAAGAAAGAGCAAATTTTATTTTGTCTTTTTTGTTCAAACAATGAGATGAGACATAGCAGTATAATAATGATGATAATGTCTCCTGATGAAAATTGAAATTGAGACTTATGAGTACCATTCTTAAGTTACACAATGACGAGACTTGGATATGAGAAACGGAAAGATAATATAACTGTATTCGATTCGACGTGATTATTGTTCTGATAATGAGAAGAAAAATAGCATTATAATAATAAAAATAATGCCTCCAGATGAAAATTAGTTTGGACAATCATTAGTACCACTTCACAAAAAACAGCTTTCGAGATGAGAAATGGAAAGACAACAGAACTAAATTAGATTCTATACCATTTTTGTAGCAATAATGAGATGAAAATATCAGCATAACAATAATAGTAATTTTTCAAGAATAAAATTTGAATAGAGACTTATAAGTACCAATTTGACTTTAACAAAAAAGAGACATGGAGATTAGAAACGGAAGGAAAACAGAACTGAATTCGAAGCTATTTCATTTTTATTTTCTCCATTTACGAAGTATAGAGAAAGTATTGTTTTCATGAAAAAAATCGACTTCGAGATTTCAACGGAAATACACGTTTTGGGGTCCCTAGAACACGTTTTGACCATTTTCGGAATGATGCCTGCGTGTATGTGTGTGTATGTATGTATGTATGTGTGTGTGTGTGTGTGTGTGTGCTTGTGGGCGCTCTAACGTAAAAACTATTAGTTGTATCAACACCAAATTTCATACATAGCACTTTGGTTGGTGTCGTTACAGTTGATTAGTTTTTGGAGTAAATCGGTCTACCGGAAGTCGAGCTTTATTTATTCGAAGCTCGTTTCCGTTTTTGCAAAATTCCTCCATTAATCTGATATTTAGGTATAAACAGTTATCCACAAAAATTACAAAAAATGTATTTGTATATATCTTCCAAGTTTAGATTGAATCTAGAGTTCGAAAATACTGTCGTAGATAAATATTTACATCTTATAAATGGAGAAAGTCATGAGCTGGCCACATCAGATTTTTACTTTCTCCATATACGTATTATAGAGAAAGTATTGTTTATTATGATATTGAGATCAAAAACTGAAAATAGGAATTGAGACTTATACGTACCACTTTAAGTTTAACAATGAAGAGCCACGAAGATGAAAAACGGAAAGAGAATAAAACTGGACTGAAACGATGTCCTTTTTTCTAATATAAATATTAACATAGCAAAAATCCCATTGAGACCCACAAGTCTCCCACACACTTCGGAGTATCCATAGAGACGAGCAAGAATGAAGTAGACGTGGGAGGGAGGTTGACAGAGGCTGGTGAGGCCGCAAATATTATTGCAGAGAAGTGCTCTCGGGACTGCATCGGCATGCTTGAGGGCACCTCATCTTGGATCCAATATCGTCCAACTCAAGTACGAAAAATCCCCCGAATATGGATCGCAAATTAATCCGATCGCTGGGCTCAAGTGCGCTCCCGAAATAACTGTACCCCGAATGGCCTCTTTGTAAACAAAATCGCCGTCTCCCGTGGAAACAGCCGGGATCTCGGATTTCTGGGTAAAGCAATAAGGATTTCATTTGCGATTCTTTTCTATCAGTCTGCCTTCCGCGTTCACTCAATCGATACGTTTCGATTCGATGCTCTTTTAAAGAAGACGCGGGAGGAAATTCGTCTTTTAAAACCTCCGTTTTGGGGGTGAAATGACTTTGAGTAAATGTGTGGATGGATTTCACTGGATTGAGACACGCTATGAGAAGATAAGGGTGAAATTAACTTCCAACTTTCGTTGCTAAGTAATCACTATGTTTATCGAAATAATTCGTTATTCTGAAACTTTTGTAATGAATAAAAAGTAGACTTATGTTATTCCACTCGTTTAGCCAAAAAGTAAAGTAATTGAAAAAAAGGGAAATTATACGTTTAAAATGTTTTTCCTAACCTAACTAAAAATTAACAACGGTTAAGACAGGTGTAAGATGGGATTTCAAATAAGCTCATGAAAGATAAACATTCTTATGCGAGTAATTTGAAATTATTTACAAGCTGACTCCTCCTAATAATTTATACTCATACATATGAATTCATAAAGGGAATATTTTAAATTTATTTCAATGAAATACTTTCATCTATTTCGGTGCAGGATGGATAAAATCTTATATTCCACATATTTTTGTGTAACTGCTGTACTAATATAATAGCTACAAAGCTATGAGCGATGCTAAGTAATGGAATTCATCTCCAACACTGGATGGTATGGAGATTTCATTCTTACGTGAACTTTCTCCATTCATAGCAATACATACAGTTCATTGAGGAAAGTAAATATTTCTACCTCACTCCTCCTCTAACATCTTCAGCCACATTCCTTCCTCGGAGCTATTCGAAGATAATCGTGAAGGGCTTGAAACTCATACTAACTTCCAGGGTTAATACTTTACAGAAAAATTCTTTCATTTTGTAAAGCAAATAGAGATATTCTTATTAACCTGTTAAGAAGCTTTTGAGTTGACGAAGATTTCATTGGTATTTTCAGATTCGGCCAAGGAATATTACGGTGGATAGGTCCATATTTACGTATGCTCATTTAAATAACAAAGCGAAATGAATGATCCTTAGGCTATGCACTGACACGCAATTTTTAGTGGTGAAACTATTTGATTGCCTGGGTGACTACCAAGGGATCTGAGACTTCGCTCTCAAGCAACTGTTAAGTGGGCCGATTAAATAGTTCGTGTTTTACGTCAAACTGAATGCAACTCACGTGCATTGTCATGGTCAACCGATCGTAAACAATTACGTTGCTATAAATAACGACAATCGGCCGATGACATAGTCGCGTAGCTAAAAATGCATGTCAGTGCGTACCAATGTTCTTGCGTACATTTACAACAATGAGAAAGTTTGCGGTGGTGTTTATCTCCACCAAGGCAATGGGAGACTTTAATAAGCGCTAAAGAACGTTTCGGGCAACGAGAACTTCTAAGGAAGAATTATTTCCGTTAGCCCAAATGTCAGAGTGTTCCAGAAGAAGCATCGGTGTGTATAGGATTCCAAGGAGTACCGTTCAGGTCATTTCGTTAAAAGAAGAATTCGCCAGAAATCTCCTTTTCCTCCAATGGAAGTTCCGGGAAAAAGTCCACAGAATTGCCACTGGTGGCAACCGTGACTAAATAATGGTGCAAGGACGAAGAAAGATCGACCTCAGCTGGGGGTCAAATTACAAGGTGCAATCATCGAGAACAGAAGTCCTTGGAAGCAAATTTCTTCGGGTGTTTCACCGAAAGGAGGAGATCGGATAATTGCTCTACCAGGGCCTTTCCAAGAAGGCCGAGGACTGTTTTTTGTAGAATTCGCTTCGCCCAATAACACAACGCACGCGAATCGGAGGGAGTTCTGGGAATCTGTACCTGGATGTTCGAGAACTGATGTTTTCGGTCGCTGCGAAATGCATCAGACTCTCTCGTAAACATTAGCGCGGTTCAAGGGAAAGGAAATGCGATTTCCGAAGAAGTCAGAGAATGGTTGAGATGATAATCTATTATTGCTATAATGAGAGCTGGCTTTTCGATGTAAGAGGACATTATTCGAAACCCGTTCTAAATGGGGAGGCGAAATTATACCCCCTATAAACAGTTTTGAAATGAGAAAACGCACGTAGATATTGAGATATACTGCGCGAAGATTAATGTACCCCTTTGTTGTGCTTTATTTCTTTCTGGGGTTGTTCCTGGAAAAACTGAGGATACGAAACGATTTCTCCGAGAACTTCAACTGTGCGTGCTGTTTTACTGGCGTATCCGTCTCGCGCTAAATCTATCGGGATTGGAGAAGGATCCCACAGCTTATTTTGTTATTAGTCTATTAAACTAAATTCAACATCAAAACTTTGATTCTCACAATTAGTTGTCGACGCTTGTGCTGACAATATAACGGGAAACCTTAATTTTCATCCTATAATTTAATTATAAGAAAGCACTTTCTCTGATGAAAATCACTTTGTGTTGACTTATTTGACATGACAGTATCATATACCTACCTCCACATTAGATAATTATTACATAATGATAAGATGAAATACAAGATATGGGAGTAAACACACCACATAAGGACGAACTTCCCTCTAGATAATATCAAATAGGAAAATGATATCTTTACTTTGCCATTTTAAGAACCTTAAGTAGGCAATAAAATTCATCTCACAAATGAAGACCCTGAGAAAACGTTATTTACAAATATTTTTATCTGTTCACTGACACCATTTTGGATGTGAAACAGAAGTAGCAGTATCTGCAGACGACTTGAGGAAACAGTTGCAGATTTTTTCATTGTTGACTTTTTCGACTCACACCTAAATATTTTAGTCTTCAATTGTTGCTTCTGAACGCTATATATTTAGCAAAAATGGCTGCCCTATTTGTTGACTCATTATCAATATAGACCTCGATTGTTAGCTATATAGTTGTAACAATCATTAGTTACTAGACATTTAATTAGCATTTAGCGCAGCATTATTGATCAAATACCTATCCATTTACAATGTTGCATAGCTTTCAATCATTTTTCTACCCTGCGTTTTCAAAATTACTAATTTTACGAGCTCATGATAATAATACCCAATTCACTACTCCACCAATTACCTCTTTTGCCAAAAGTCTCCGAAGCCGATCTCGATGTGAATGTTAACACAAAATAAGAAGTATTGATAACTGATAACTAACCAAATCCTGTTTCGATGCATAAAGAAGCGGAATAGTTCCACACGGATGTGTTTTCTTGTTTGCTGTATAATATGAAAAAGTGAAAGAACTGAAACACTTTTGAAATTCGTACTATGAGTGTTGGCAACTAAAAGTATCAATAAATGTATGGTACTCTACTCTCACGTTTTTGATGATTCGTGAGCTGGCCAAATTTAGGGTATTCTAAGAATTTCATCGGAAGGTTTGCTTGCCCTAACATGCGAAGAAAATGCTTGGAATAAAGTAATAGTGGAAAATTAAGGGAACACAATGTGTAATAGGGTGAGATTGCAACAGAAACATCACAATAGGAAAGTATACACGGAATCCAAAGAAAATCAAGCCCAAACCCATTCAAATCTCGTCCCTTCCACGAAACTACTGAGGAAGTTTAGAACTACGGTCGAGATTGCAGGGAAGAATCATCGACCCTTCGACATCATCGACAAATCAAATCGTTCTAGAGAATTCGGTTCACACGTTGTACCCAATGGTCGAACGATTTAAACATATGATGTGAGTTAGCTTAAGGATACCTCCCAATTCTGTATTCCTAAGAAAAAAGTGAAGAAAGGTTGGTTTGTTCGTATTCTTGTTATATCACCCTTTGTGCCCTTTGAGGTCTTTAATTATTTATTAGTATTTTTCCCTAACTCCTTGTCCAATCCTAGTGGTTATGTCGGTGCCTCATTTAGATACTATATCTATTAATTGTATTCTTTATTATGAGTGAAGTGTACTTATTTTTGGTGATCCAGCTATTCTATCTGCATTAAAATTATTTTCGTTTGTCTTTCGATAAAATATTGAAGAAATTAAATTATTCATTTACTTTCTACCCTAACTACAAGTTAATTTAGTATCTCGTTTGATCGTGTTCAAAATGTGACTACTATTTCAACTATTTTTTATTACGAATATTCATACTGCCTTCAGATCCTATCCCTCGTCTATATATTTAAGAGAAACTGTATTACTTAAGATCAGCTCGTATCGACTTCACATTGGTGGCCTCCTGTATAAACTAATTCGGTTGTTATAATTGTTAAAATTCTCTCTTTTGACTCGCATGTTAACATTTTTGGATCAGTCATTGAATCCTAGCATCGATTGTTGTAAACTCGCTATCTCATTGTTGACTCCGTCTCTGTTACAATTTCTGCAAATTATTTCCGTTACTGAGGTAAAACTACGTGACAATAATGGTCGACGACAATGACTAATCGGAATAATGCGTGGTCAACAATAAAACAGCGAATATGGTCCCGTCAGGTTGCAACAATCAGTAGTTCTTCGCTGTATTGAGAGCTGTATGATTGTTGAATATTATTAATCATTCCTCTGATTTAGAAGTTTAAATCTCAAATAGCCGTCTTTGTCGGGGTTCCTCGTCTCATTCACCGGTATTCGGAGAAAACAGGAAAGAACACCGCACTTTTTGATTACCGGTGAAGGAGGTGAAGAACGCCGACAAAGACGGCTATTGGAGATTTTAAACCTCTAATTCTTAAGTGTTCAAAATTTTCTTTCTTTACATTCCTCTGCTAATTTAACCTCTTCCACGTAATGCGTGATATTAATAATAGTTCTACATTGTCAGTATACTTCTATTACCAGGCATTCAATCGCATCCAAGTATATCAAGTATCGACGCCCTGCCGAATGTGCTGCGCCCTGAGGCCCCGCTTATCACCCCGAGCCGGCCCTGACTCGAAGAGAGCTAGAGAAAAGAGGGGTGGGGGGACCGGATGAAAAATCGGGGAACCTTTAAGCATGGGGATGGATTCCCTTCCTATTGATATTTCCACAGTACACTCCCCTCGGAGGATTGACTCCAAGTGTCTCCCACCCCCTCGACGTAATTTTCGCGGGACAATCGAGGGCTAGAACCAAAGGCCAAAGCCATCTGGACAGCGCCTTACCCTTTCATTGCACTTTGGGCAGAGTTATTGAAGAGGAATGGAGTTGGGGAGGAGGGACGAGGAGGTTAAAACGGTGAGGTCGCGAGCTGGAAGGGGCGGGAAGGCTATTCGAGGCCTGGAAACGCTGGAAGGGAGGACATGTGACGTCAGGGGGCGCGGTTGTGACGTAAGCATTTGCGTCACTACTGATGGCGCCGAAGGAAGGGTTGGGAGGGGTGACGGGAAAAGATCGAAGTTTGCGGAAGAAAAGAACGGGGGGTGGGGGGTGGAGAGGGAAAGTTCTCTAGTACATCCCCCTCTATTCTCCGACTTACGACGTTTTATAAGGAAGAGCTTCAGTGTGCAGCAATGCTCTTGGAGTGCCGCATGCTCACCTGTTCGGGTCGCTGATCCAATTAACGTTCAATTTCATGTTTTAGTATGAATTTGCTGTATAATAAAATGAAATAAATTTCTTTTCTACGTGTGGAAACCGACGCAAAATTCCCATTTTTCATCAATGATTTGATCATGAGAAGTACTAAAGGGAGAGGAAGACCAAGAAGAGCCAGCCGAATGAAGCGAATAGAGGAAAGCAGCTAAAAGAACAAAAGGAATAGAAATATATTAATACGTCTGCAGCGTTAATTTCATGGAAGGATAGCCAAGCATGTTTTCCCACTATTACAACTTGATCTATGAAATGAAAGAAAGAGAGGTGGTACTTTCTTTTGCCTCTTTCCTTCCTTTTACATGATGGATTTCCACACGATTTCGCCTGACTCTGTGAATTTCATTGATATACAATATATTTATCACTCATTTTTAGATACAGGGCAGGGAATGAATTTAATTAATTTAATTTTCTTTTGCCTCACTGTTAATATTGTCCATGGTTATTAATAAATGAAAGCATGTAAAATATGAATGCTATCACTAAGCGGTATTAATTTACAAAATTCCTTATAAAAAGTGTTTAACGATGCTCATTGTGCTTCAATTGCAGGATATTTTTCCACTAAAAGCACAGAGAGTAAAATAAGAGAGTTTACCCAACTCCTCATCTTAGATGGCAGGCCTCATCCCCCTCCTTGTAAGTCTCATACCTATGCAGGTAGGTAGGAGAGTATAGCTAAATCCTCATCTTACATAGTAAGCCTCATCCCCTCCTGTAGATATCATACATAAGTATGCCTCATTCTCTCTAGTGGTTAGGATAGGTTCTAACCAGCCTCCTGGCTGAATAATTAACAGACAGTCAAATATAAAATAATATTACAATCCCTCACTACATATAAAAAACAACCGCATTTAACAAACGTACTTGCACATTAACACAATTTATCAACCCTCATTATAGCTAACACTTTACTTTATCCGTAAAAGTTAGTTCACGAGTACGTCACGGAGTTAAATAAGACCGGGGAGTCATACCCCATTTGCGTCGATATCCCCGTTCAAGGACACAGGGCGGCTTGCTGAGGATTTCACCAGGACGGTGACCCAAATAAATTCCGTACATTTTCCCCTCCGACCTCGCTTTGCGTCGCCTCAGACTTGCGTCGGTCGCCACATTACTCAATCGATAACTTGTGTCTGGAAACCTCGGCTTACATCGATTTCGAACCACCCTTTCCAGAGGCTTCCAGAAACAAACAGATATTTCAAACGGTGCATTCACCCACTGCCACTCACCATTTAGGTAGCCATGACGTAAATGCAAAAGACTCCTCAATAACATAGTTTTAAGCACACAATCCTCCGATATGTAAGGCACACATCTAATGTAGATGCAACCGATTTTTCCATGCATACGGAATGACGTTGACAGTCCTTGCTCTACATTCATTGTGTACGCATGCACATAGAAACCTTTACGTTAGCACTAAATTGAGGCTGACCTCCTTTTGATTTTAGGCAGATCCATACACGAAATGTGCAGCGTTATTTCTTCTTTAAATTTCTTCCTCTGGATTCGAGGATCTCCAAATTTTTATTCAATATTTAATTTTTCAACAGCTGTTCATATCAATTGCACGTAAATATTACAGTGCACATTTTTTAGCTATACTACATTCTTCATAATATTTTCATACATTTATATAATAAGAACTATATCTACCTATAATCTATCTATATATATTCCGTTTCTTTCCGATCTCACAACCCCATTCTCTCCATGGGTTTTCTTTCACTATTCACAGTTTCCAACTTAACTTTCTCATTCTATCTAATGTGTAAGTATTTTTAAGTATAATTGAAACGGTGTTTTTTTAAATTTTAGCAATGCATTGTGATTTTCTGCGTAATTTGTACTTTTTTATCGATCCTTACAGTATATTTTCATAATCTACTGTATTATTTAATTCCTAATTAATGGGTTCAATTTTTGACGAGGTTAACAAAAATCTAGAGAGGGTTATGGGACAAAATGAGGTGTATGAATGCGGTGGTATGTGGAATGCACACAGAAACATCAGGACAAATTAGTTTAGAATACGTTTAAATAAAAAGTTACTTGAATTCAAGAATAGAATAATCTATTACGCATTGTGTGTGTTTCCCGTGACAGAAACAGTTTTGGTTAACAGAAATTTGGGATGACGAACGGCCTACAGGAACCAATTACGTGCATGAAGCACTGTATTTCTACTTATGGTATAACACCAATCAGTGCCTGGTAACAAGCCAGTGATGCAACTTTTTCGGAGCGGTAAAATCAACAGGGTATCAACAATTGATTGTTGCAAATTGTTAAATTGTTTCGACTGATTGTTGCAAATTTTCCAACAATGATTTTAAACTTGAACTCACTCATTTGAACCAACAATGAGAATATAGAATGCCCGTCATTATTTGAACAGACTTTAGCGAAGTATAAAAGACAAGGGACTATTTGTCTTAAAAGAACCATTACAATTTGAAACATGAATTTACTCCTCCGACCTCACAATAAGGGCATAGAATAGCTGTCATTAATTAAGTATTGAGCCAAATGTAGTGTACAAATTACAATAAGTACGTAATTTAACGTAGAAATAAAGATATATCGAGCGTTTTATATTAAATCAGCCAATGACGCACGTCTTATTTTCAACAATCGTAGCATCTCGACGAACAGATTGTTGAAAAGCTCATCGAGACAAAACGATAACAATTGAATATCCTAAACCGAGTTAATTTCCCCTCAAGGCGTCAACATTGTTGAAACAATGCAGTTGATTACTAAAGTGAATTACTTCTTCAATAGCGTACAATATTTACAGTTCAAAATAAACCTCATCAAGCTCCTGCAATGAGTTCAGAAAAAACCTCAAAACTTGGTTCCTTTCGTGCTTGTATGCAAGAAGGTCATATTATTTTTATTTGCGCGTATTTTGAAGGAATTCTCCCGCCCTTTTGGAATTGGGGTATCAGAATGCATATTTCCGTGAGAGCGAAGAAATCTGGGCGAATCGCTTTCCATCCAAAGAGAAACCATTGTTTGATTCCACGAAAGCCAAAAAGTGAGCATTTCTCGTGGGAAAAAGTTGACAGCATCCCAAGAATCTCACCAGAGAAAAAGTTGGAATTCAACCCTAAATTCTTATCTCATTAACCACACTTGATCGACAATGATTTCGTATCATTGCGTTAATTTTCTAGAGCATGTTATAGGGAGGCAATTGCGTGTCAACTAAAATACTCCTGAACCGCTGTTTCCAAACCATCTCATCATAATTGTGAGTCCTAAATGTGCATCAATCAACATTAATTACAGTATTTAAAAGTGGTATTCATGCCTTAGAAAATAAAGTTGGTAACACTGTACTCGTCATTGAACGAAACGACTACGGGATGACTAATTAACACGTAATTGTTGATGAATTGGAGACCTCGCTCTATAATGAATATAACAATGACAAACATTATTGTTGCTATTAAAGTAACAATACAAATGTCGTAGAGTTGTGCAACAATGGCCAACGCCGAGATTCCTAAAATGGCAATAAAAAATACATTATCGAGCTGTTAGCTATGCCTCATCAGAACCCACGAACCAACAATTTGAGTTAATACGCATCAAAATCGTTGAGTACTTTAAATCTCTATAAAAAAGATAAACATTTCGAACCCGGATCTCCTCACTCCTTGGAATGGTGTTCTAACCACTAAACTGCAATTTCGAATAATTTTTACACCGGTAATTGGTTTAGGTTAACCCGTGCTCGAATCCAAGTCATTACAACATTTTAACATATTTATCCTTTAGTTTTGAGGCGCACACCGAATCATTTTCTTCCTCCGATTAGTATAGCTTCACATGTGTCAACTTTTCATTACAGTAAGTTATTTTGACTAGTAATTGACATTTAAACAAATAACTGAAGACACTATAACTACCGATACTTTAAGTTAGGTGTATAGGGTATCATCCAAAAGCCAGTGCAATTTTCCATATTCGAATCTGCTCCGCGTATTTTACAAATCTTCCGAAAATTTCTCCAAGTTCAACCCTCGCTAGCATCTTTTCCCTTGTACATAGAAGGATTTTTCGTGAAATTGTTCCCGGAAGGGAGGTGGGGGGTATTGTTTGTCGCGGCTGGATGTCGCGTGACGTCACATGTCGGGTAGTAAACCAGTTTATAAGAGACATCCGAAAAACGTGATAATATCGTTGGCCGTTAAGCAGTTTTACGTCATCCTTTCTTGGGCCGCTATTAGGGGAGGCTTCGAGAGCCACCACTTTGGGAGTTATCGACCTTCGTTCTCTCCGTGGTCGTCAAATATCTCTGAATGTTCGCCTGGGCTTGATTAACCGACCGCGTGATGCGCCCATGGCAAGAGGAACCAAAAACATCTTGGGCGACTGTTTTAATGGCTGCACAATTAACGTTCCTCAAAAACGAATGTGTACTCCCTCTTCATAAATTGAAGAGAAACAGCCTTAATTAATGTGGAAATGGCCATTGCTGGATTCAACGATGTCTTAATAATAGAATTTTTCCTCTTGCCTAGCCTGTTAAAATTTTCGACAATTGTCGCGTCGCAACAATGGCATTGTTGTGATCTTGTAGCCACATTTTAGACTTTTTTTTCATCTTTACCTATTGATAAATATTATTAATCTAGTTGCAACAATGATGTTTCCCGTTGCGGCGTTCACTGTAGATCGAGGTCTCTTATCCATCAACAGTTGAGCATTAATTTACTCCAGCATTGTTGCCACGTTCAATAAAAAGTTCAATGTTAAAAATTTACGTTTGTCACTGTTTCATGATTATGACTCACGTATTAACGTTCTTGGTGACGGTGATTGTGACGTAATGCTACATAATTTTCATTAATCACTTGTTTGATCAAATCGTTGATGAATGTGTAAAACAATTCACTGTTAATGACGTAATATGGGATCTAACGCAAGAGTAATTTGACATTTTCCATATCTTCAGATGAAGGTGTCGTATTGTTTTATAGGAATGAACTCACTTCCTCTTAAAAATTTCAGTAACTAGTGGTTTTGATGACACATCCAACTTTCTGGCTGTCGAATTTACAGACAGACTGTTATTATCGCACCAATATCATTATTAACGTCAATCTATCATCAGTTGATAATAATCGATTAATATCGATAAATCATCATCAGTTAAAAGGTACTCAGCGCCGGTTTTGAAATTCATAGCATTATTTGCTATACCGTTAATTATTATTCCTATAATGATCATTATATTTTTCAGGATACGCAGCACCTGGGTGAGGACGATGACTGGACTGACAGACATCATATATGAGGTAAGATCACTAAAATGGAGGTGGGCCGGCCATGTTGCGCGAAGAAACGACAACCGCTGGACATCTGCAATTCTCAACTGAACTCCAAGGGACGTAAAGGAACCAGGAAGAAGACCAAAAAATAGATGGAATAGGGACCCCATCAAGTACATTTGCGTAACGTGGCAACGAGAAGCTCATATTAGAGAATATTTAGGGAGGCCTACATCCGACGTTGGATTGATAATGATGATGACGATATTGCTCAGAATTTTCACTGTATTTCACCAATTAGGATAGGGGTCCCAATTTCATCATTAGGGCCTTCGGGGTGAATGCTTTACTGTCGGAGGGAGAGAACCTGATATTAGGGGGGTCACTTTATCAGGGGCGTTACCTCAACTCGGAAATAATTCGGTGCTGAGGAAGCGGATAAAACCATAACACGGATACGATTGTTGCCGAAAATAAACGAAAGCCGATCACAGGCAGACACGCAGGTAACAAAGCAGCATCGGAAATAGCCGATTCTATTCATATCCGGACGATATATATTTAGCCCGAGTCATCGACCAGGTGAAAGCGAAGGAAAAAACGTGTATCTCTCTAATCTTTCCCTGCCAATAATAGCCGAGAACCGTTGCGATGCGACGGAGATCCTGAATATCTCATTTGGGTAAATGATTTCCAGAGGGTTTTGGCCGAGGTCGTGGCCGGAGAGGGCAATTCGTGGGGTGAAGGCTGCTGTTTGTAGGTCGACTAGTAGGGGAGGCACATTTGCGGGGGTGGTAGAGGGGGTACGACATATTTTTTTGATATTTATTAATTCCTCGTTATGGATTTTTGGAATTTTTTCTCCTTTTGGTTTGATTCAATTATTACTTTTTGTAATTTCGTTTGAATATTTTACCTTACGTATTTTGTGATGTTTATTATTTTCCTTTAGTGTACTATTGCAATTTTTTCATTTTGTTTTTTTTTTAATATTACTATAATTTTTGTAATTTCGTTATGGTGCTGCTTTTGTAATTTCCATGTTATACACAGCTTTCTTTTACATCTTTTAGCTTTTACCTTCAGTAGGTTTGCGCAGGTTTTTTTTCACCTCCCTTCTTTGTGGGTGTTTTCCTGCTGTGGATATTTTTTCCTAATATACCAATTTGTGTTTTTATTTAAATCCACTCCTTCTAAAGGTTTTCTCTCTAATCTTATTCTCCTACAAATTATTTATGTTACTTATTAGTATCATTGACGAAAGGTTAGATGGAAGAATAGACTTTTCTGTCTCTATATCGCCTTAATAGAGACCTGATATTGGGAATATTACTTTTATTAGCTGCCCATAAAAAAATCAAGACTGAGGAATACAAAGGCAAATTACCCCACTCCTCATCTTGAAAATCCACCTTATCCCCTTTCTTAGCTCCCGCTACCATCAAAGGCAACTAATTGTAAAACTGAGAAACGTAAGTTCAAACCACCTCACTCCTCATCTCAAATAATCGCCTCATTCCCCTCTTCTAGCTCTTGATAGTGGAAGGGATGAGATTCCTACTGGAAATCAAGAGCAAACTACCTCAATCCTCATCTTGCCTCATCCCCCCTCCTTGCTCTGGGTAGATAATAATGGAGGGGATGAGGCATTTACTGGTCTTTGAGCTGTACACATTATAGATAGACAGTCGTTGATTCCTGGCTGTTGTGATTAAATATTTAACACACCAAGGGGGTCGTTGTAAACATTATACTAACATTTAATAATCCTGCTGCTACAATAATAAATGCATTTCTGTTGATTTTAGTATGCATCCTGTATCAGTATAAAATAATTAAACTTAGATTTATACTAAATTCTTTTATAAAAACGTAAATAAAAATTCCCTTGGTGCCCCGGAAGGACTCAGCACGGAATATTACCGATGCTGTTGGCTCTAACCAGCTTTAATTAAAATTGTAACATGAACTGTAGTACTGTAGCGATGGAAAAAATTGAATCTGTACCGTATATTTTAAGTTAATTACGCGTCGTTATCATTCCTGATGTTGAGTCGAAACATAGGTCACAAAATAAATTATTCTAGTGGTACGGTGTGTAAAAGACTTATCTTAGCATTTCCTGGCGTTATGGGGTCCTACCACAAAGTCACGTCTAAAGCCATTCATAGCATGAATTAATTTCGTATTTTCTAATGAAAACAGATACATTTAAACAAAAAATTTCGGTAATTCGAAAACGAAACATTACTTGATGATAATAAGAAGAATCTATATTTAATTTTCTTTGCTGCGGCACCCCTTTCGATTTAGAACGAACGTTATATTATTATTTATCTCTAGTTTTTTATATTAAACAAGGTACGTCACGGAACGAAATATCAACTTGAAGTGTACCTCCAACAGAAGTTCATCTCATAGGATAAATATATACAAGACAGTGATCGTACGTATAAATATACACAAGACAGAGATATTTATAAAAGGTGGGATGGAAGAGGAGATACGCTGGGAGGACCGATTTATCGGAGGAACTTGAGAAGATGAGAGAAGAAAAAAAGAAAAAAGTTTCATTGATGAAACTGATACTGAAAGAGATTGAGAAAGGCAATGAGATGAGTGGGCGAATTACTACAACGATTACTATTTTATATGCTGGCGAACAAATTAATACGCTAGCATAACTACGCTAAGTTTCCGGGTTAGATTCTTGGTTGGAGCATGGGTAGATTCAAGATACATAAAAGATGACTGAAAAGTTTCCTAGATGATAAATTACAGGTCAGAGATAAGATAATCAAGGGATTGCCATGGCAACCATCTGTATATTACAAGAAACAAATAGGTCTTAGGTATAAATTGTTGTTTCTGAGCAAAGCATTATTACCTGCAACAATAAAATCATGTTTTTATCCCTCTCAAGAAAAACATTGTTGATTAAAGTTCTTACTTATTCATTGTTCAGTATTTAAAAAGCTCGTCGTAATTGTTGAGCGAGTAAAGCGGTATTCTAATTAGAAATAAAAGTCTTTCAAACAAACCTTCGTTTGACCAATGATCTATCCATCTCCTTGTAAATTCACTCCTTCTATGGTAATTATAGGCAGATTACGATTGTTAAATTTATTTGTACTTTAAGCCATCTTAAAACGTGTAGTAAAGCGTATGTTTCAATAAATACTGGAGGTACTATGGTTGGAGAATAAAAAGAGGTTGAATTGATACAATTAAGCGTCGACAGAAATTGGTAGGTCAAATAATGAGAAGAAATAGATTGCTAACGAAAGCAATTGAGGGCAGAATACACGGGGAAAAACAGAGGAAGACTAAGGCAGAAGATGTTAAATGATATGAATGGTGGTGTAAATTACAAGTAACGGAAGAAATGGCATTGGAAAAGGAATATTGAGGTGGATGAACCTACCGAAAGGTAAAATACTTATGTATGCATGATTATATCCGAAGATAAAGATGTTAGATGACCAAAAATGGGGTAAGTTACCAAGAAACGAAATAAATGGTAATGAATAGGGAATATTGAGGCACATATACCTATCGAAAGGTAGAGCTCATGTATGTAATGCTTCCAATAGCAACCATTGTTGTTTCCCCTGCTTGTTGACAATCGATAAGAATTACATTATGATAGAAAATTTATGCATTTAACGTTTCCAATGGCAACCATTTTTTGTAACAATAGATTCACTACTATTTAAGAATTATGGAGGCATTATGATAAAACATTCATGAATTTAGCGTTTCCAATTACAACCATTATTATTGACAATAGGTTCACTATCTTATAAGAATTATGGTCATCATGATATGACATTTAAGTATTTTATGTTTCCAATGGCAACCATAATTTTTCATATTAGATTCACTCTCTTTTAAGAATGACAGAAGCATTAGAAGACTACTACAGTGATATCTTTTTCCTTAATAATCATTTCAGTCATTTGAAAGGATCGTTTTGTAGACTGCAAATAGTGATGGCACAGAGAAGTGGAAAGCACCCTCTGGAACTTGAGGAAAAAGAAGAGAAACGTGGGGGATGAATGGAATTAGAGAGGTACACAAACGGTGGGGAAATAGCGAGAGATAGAAAGGATCGATAGAGGGGGAGGATATGAATGGAAGTCGTCCGGAGGGGGGAAGAGAGAGAGTTTGCGTGTTCTCGAAGGTCGCTTTTTGAATGGTCAATGGAATATCGGGGGATAAAAATAAAAACGGTATTCGAAACCAATTTGAAGTGATTCTGCCTCTCTTTTTCGGGGGTGCAGATAAGAGGAAGCGACAATGAGATGTCACGGATGGAGGCTATTCTTAGCACCTTTGGCTGCCAATGGAGTAAATCTAGAAAAACCAGGTTGCTTTTAGCATGTTCGACCACTACATATATATGTATGTAAGTAAATCAATTCAGTAGTTGAATTTTAAGATCAATTGTTACGATCTTAGGCCCCGATTGTTGTTTCTGAGCGAAGCATTATTACCTGCAACAATGAGGTAATGTTCTTGCTTAACTCTAGAGCACCATTGTTGATTGAATTTCCTAATTATTCATTGTTAGCTACTTGATAAACAAATTGGCATTGTTGTGCAGGTACAGCGGTATTCCAATTTTAAATTAATCTTATCCGAGGTCTTCCTAGAGGAATTTATTATTTTTCATTGGTAATTTGTTTTCTTTGGGTTCAGGTTTTCAGGATGGAGAAAAATGTGTCCAAGATTCGTTTTCATCTCAGTCTTGTGCAGGGTACTGAGGAATAAGTGGTGCTGATCGTGCCATTCATGATATCTCCTGATATCATTCTTTGAAAAATGTTTTTCATAGTGTCATTATGATGAGATAACGTGGAAATTTCCTGCTTACAGCATTGGTTCAGTGATGAAAACAAAGTAAAACTACCCTACTCCTTATCTAGCTCTGTAAACAGCATTCGCTTTCCTAAGATTTTCGTGGCTTATGGTGGAGGTTATTGGTTACAAACCTACCTCTAGGCTGAATACAGGCTACTGAAACACATTTTTAGTACCAAATTCACATATTTATTTAAATAATTGTTGAGATTTTCGACCGATTATAACGATATTGACGTCGATTGTTGCTTCTGAGCATGCAATTACTCGCAATAATTAATATATCTAACGTATTAAAAAGGCAACATTGTTGATTGATCTTCCCAGTTCTTTATTGTTAGCTACTTAATAGGCTTACATCCATTGTTGTTATAATAACCAGGTCTATATTTACCTAATATTATAGTTGCATTCGTATCTATTTACGATGTTCATCCTCCACCATCTCTTTGATTTTGTTGCACCATAGATTACAATAGCTGTTTCTTGCCAATAGTCCCGAGCGAACATATTTTATTACTCTTTCCGAATGTAACAGAAAATTGTTCAAATTATCAAGAAAATGAGATTCATCATCAAACGATATCCGTATGCAGAGCTTCGACCCGTATTTAGTTCTCGAACGTGGGAACCGAATATTTGTTTGCGTTACAAGGGAATGCACTCCGGAGAGCCTTTGGGAAGTTTTGGAAGAATTTCGAGAAAATTCGATGCCCGGAACAAGGTTGGACTCATGCAGGTAATGTCTTCCCGAAGAATAGCTGTGACCTTGATAACGCAGCCTCGCGCTCATTCTTACTCAGTCAAGGCCAGAGCAGATCTCTGCGAAGAGGAAATACGCTTTGCCAAAGTTAATGCCGTGAAATTAAAGACGCTTCTTGATTTTATTAGCTCTTGTCTAAAAATAGTCATGGTCCCGCGAAATCCCCATCAATCTTTGGGTTTAGAGATAAAGAGGAATTTCGAGCTGCTCGGTTTACGTAACAACGACAAAAACGCACGGAATGAGGCATTGTCACGAAAGGGAAGATTTAGAATTGTTTCCTCAAACTCTCATCTTAAAATAAACAAAATCTCAATACCATAATTCTTAGCTACTAAGCATTGCAGAATGGCAGCCATTTTGTCGTAGTAGATGCATAAGATATTTAGTGATGGTGAAAACCTTTCGTTATGCATTTCTGTGCAACGATCTTCTTCTTAGTCTATCTCTATGATGGAATAGATAAACCTATCACCACCAAAATTCCCGGGTTCGAGTCCCTGCTGACCAATATTTCTGGGTTGTACGTTTTCATACCGTGGATATTTGTGAGTGTCGTAAAACGATTCCAAAATAAATATATAGGAAAAGCGAATAGAATGCAAAGATTAACTGGTAGAACGTTGAGAGGATGCTCATCGAGAGTCAAAGAAATAGCTTACTTTTCTCTTATTCGTCCGAGTCTAGAATACTGCTGCGCGGTTTGGGACCCGCACGAAGTAGGTTTAGTCTCAGATTTAGAGATGGTCCAGCGTAGAGCAGCCCGATTCGTCTGCGGGGATTTCAGGTTTGATAGCAGCGTTACGGCAATGATAGAGTCCCTCAGTTGGAATTCACTACAGATGAGAAGATCTGAATATCGTCGGAAACTTTTCGAAAAGTTCATTCGTTCAGAATTTATAGACGAAGTAAGTGAAATGTTAGTTCCGGTTAGGAGCGAACGCGATCTCCGAGAGGCATCGACGAAGCGTTATAGGGACGTGATCGCAAGGACGGATGGTTTACTTTTGGTCGTTCTTTCCCCTGGCTATTAAGAGATGCTAATATGGGGGATTGAATAATGGTGGTGTATTACACCCCCTGCCATACGCCTCTGGTGGCTCGCAGGGTATATATCTAAATCTTAAAATCCAATTCTTTCAGCGGAATCAATAAATGTCGTAATTCTAAAGGAAGCTGCTGTCACTGGAGTATAATAATAACTCCGTCTTTATTTATGGGCGAATTTTAGCCTTTGAAGACAATTCTTCCAATTAACCTTTTTTACATTTTCCTTTTTATTAATAAACACACACATACAGCATACACAGAAACCATTCCCTAACAGGAAAAATCCAATTAGCCGGGATTCGAACCCATAACCGTGAGGTTGGAACCACTCCGCCTCCACGGAGTATTTGTGAACTCATCGATTGTGCAATACCTAAGATGGGCGAAATAACAATGAGAAAGCTATTGTTGCGACTAATGCTCTGCTGCGAAACAACAATTGCCGCCGTCATTGTTAAGTTACATCTCGAAAAATGAAGCGATTATCGATAAAGGCAGCGTGTTATTGTATCACCAAGATGAACATGCACATGCCGCTAATTGCTGGTTGGATTGGGGATGTTTTTGAAGAGATGCTTAAATTCTAAAAGTACCACAGAGTGATAAGTACGGAGAATTCAGTTTGGGAAGCTCCTAAGGATAAAAGTCTATAGGAACTCTTTGCGTGAATGTTTTGAGGGTGAACGAGGAATACTAGAGAAGATAGGAATTGTTTTAGCCTTTAGATGACCTAAAATGTTATAAAGGATAAAGTTGGCGTGAACGACGCTACAAAATTTATTCTTTCATATATTTCAATAAGGAGAGATGAATGCCATAATTTAGCATAGATTATTCCTCAGTAGAATCCATATTATTTAATCCAACTCTGTTTAAAACTTAGTCAGTCCGTAGACTAGTTGAAACCTCACTCCCTATAACAGTAGTCTGCAAGAAGAAGTAGACAGCTATGAGGTTTACTATTCTAGATGAGGAATGAGGTAAAATGCCGGAAAATCAGCGACTCTATGAGCAAAACTTTTCTTGCTATTCCATAATGAGAAGCCTTAATCATTGTTCAACTCATTCAGTCACTCATACCTCAGTAGCTTTCATGGCAACATGGTCATGAACAAGATTGTGACCAAATTAGATGAAAAATACAATTTTCTCCATCCTGTACTAAAAGAAAACGAAAAATATTCCATTCATCAGGCTGTGGTAACTTTAAAATATATGAAAAGATTATATTTTAATCTCAAGGTGCATGATTATGTCCACATGAATGTGTTCCCTTGCCTTGAAATCATAAAAACTAGAATAAGCACCACTAGAATATTTTGAATTAACAAATAGTGGCATTGAATCACACGAAAAGATGCAACTTTATAAATACACGTAAATTCAGATCAAACTCTACCTAAAACGAAAATAATTCCATTTGACAAGATAAGAAAGCGGGAACAGAGGTAAAATTAATCAATTAATTTATTGGGATCCTCTCAAAGTAGGATTAATTTCCTATCTTGAGATGGTTTAACGTAGAGCAGCTAGGTTCGTCAAGGGAGATTTCAGATTCGACAGCAGTGTTTCGGCTATGATAGAATCCCTCGGATGGAACTTTCTTAGCGATAGAAGACTTGAATATCGACGGAAGATTTTTGATAAATTTATCACTACCAATTTCGGGGAGGAGATAGCTGATATTGTTATCCCAGTTATAAACTCTCGCGATCTTCGAGAGAAAACAAAAAAGCGATGCAGGGAAGTAGTTTCCAGAACAGATAGTTACTTTTGGTTGTTTTTCCAGGGAAGTATTAGAGAAGCTAATATTTCTCCAGGTTAGATAGGGATTTCGGTGTTTTACACCCCCTGCCACGCGCTACTAGTGGGTTTTGCAGAGTTTAAATGTAAATGTAAATAAACAACTCCAATAGACATCTGAAACGCGGCGAATCAAGGACGACCATCGGAAGAGAGTCGAAAAACTTTGTAGGAATAAAAAAAGCTGGGTGAAATTGGTCGATGATAATATTCTTGGTACCCTTGGATTAAAAGCGTCCTCAAGAGCGAAGCGGAGGTCGGACTAACTAATGAGGCCCACGTTAGACATGCGACAACCTCCTATTCCCTCCACCTGATTCTCCACCCCACTCGAGCGACTATTTGCCTTTGTACTTAAAAATTCTGAGCCCGACCATGAATCTCCAGCCAAGTTGCGACTTGTTAAAAACAGAGTGAAACTCGGCTTTCCTTTCGTTTATGTCCAACGCGCATGGATAACTCGCGACGATGACTCCGTATACCGTTCGCATTCATTCTCTCCCTTAGGAGTGCATGGGCTATTGCAAAACACTATTGACCATGGTTCTGGAAAGTCAATCACAATAACCGTAGAGGTGTTTTTGTTTATAAATTAATTCATCAAAGAACTTACAAGTCAAGTTGATTTTCCGTTTTGTTGCAGACCTTTCTTTATCTTGGAAAGTTAAATTAGAGTTAATGCTATTACACGTTATGATGTGTAAGGACGTGATATCTTTATGACTATGTATTTGACTCATTTAATAGTGACCCTGGGTTCGATTCTGGATGTCCATTATATTCTTAGCTAAAGAAATTATAAAAAGTGATGTTTGGATGTAACGTTCTGACAGCTACTTCTTAGAGTGAAACTTGGCAGATTGCTTTCAATATTTTAATAACAATGTCTTATAAACATTATATGATGATATTATATTTGAATCTAAAATGTTGCATCTGATCCTTCGTCGTGTTTATAATAAAAAGCAATTGGTAAGAGCTACAATAAGTCTTTTTTCTGAATTATTTTAAGATTGATTAATTGTGCAATAGCTATAAATATGGAGGCGACATGTTTTTACTTGATTTTATTCCGATTCTTTTTAGGCTTCAGATTTGGAAAGAGAGAAGAATCGGAAAGGCAAAGAAGGGGAAGCATAGTAGCCCCTGGAGTATAGACAGCACGCGTCGTCGCCTGATCGAACAGTTAGTCTAGTTTACACTCATAACCCCCTATGAAACCCTCAGGTTCACGGAGCCAGTTATTCAAGATATAAATTTACGTCAAAAGTGCATAAAGTTACGACAGCTAAATGCTACTTCAAGGCTGCATCTTAAGTGAACCCTCATCAATAGAAAAATTCGTAGAATTTCGGCATTCCCTTCCGTGATTGCGAGAAATGAATGCATTTCTGGTCCAGCATGTGAAATGGGGCAAGAAGTTCAAATTCGGGACAGTCCCTCCAAAATCAGGACAGCTGGTCACTTTACCTATCCCAATGGATCTATCTTACCGAGTAGTTTTTAAATTGCGAGTGAAGCATAAAAAAGATAATTCCGTAAAAAATGAGTGCAAGAAAGGAAATGTATGATGGTGATCTTAAGATCAACCACTATTGCTGAACAAGTAGATGAAAAAGAGTAAGAAAATATTAATACGACAAATTTCCCAGGATTAAGTATCTCTCAGATGAAATATCTCTTGGGTGAAACGACTGTTAGGTGAAAAAAACTTTCACAGAGTGGTTATCATGTAAAATATCACCTTCCCTAAATCATATAAAGATTGAGATGCAGCTGTAGGACTGCTGCAATGTATTCTAATATTGTATGCAATAATGCCTCGCTAAATCGAGAACTTTCAACAAGAGAAGTAGAGCAGTTAATCAGTATTGGTCCTTGGGCATTCCCAAAAAAATCAGATGCCTCATTTTCTAGCTTATTTTTTGAATAGGTTACTAGCAGATTTAGATCAATTTGCATTCCCAAATGTCGAGATGCCAATTAAGTTGCGATGTAGTTGCTGGGCGATTGAAGTATTCGTCAACAATGTTGCTCTTGATTTGGTATAACTATGTATAATTCTGCGATTGTTGCTCTAATGCGACGTTTCGCAACAGTAATAGAAGCCTAAATTTATATGCGAGCTAGATAAGATCGATTCACCTATTTGAAAATGAATAAATTGTTAAGAAACAATGTTAACATCAACCATCGATTTGAACTGTAAGACGATCTAGAAATTATCAACTATAATGACTGCGGAAATTGTTGCTTACGGGACGATCTTAAGAAGAGAGAACTACTGAGAAGGAGATAAACATATAGCAATGATATTCAAGCGAAGATTAAAGGCATAATAACTGGACATTTGGAGAAATTACACAAATGTTCTTTCTTGCTTGGGGGGAGATGTTCCGGAAGATAAGACAAAATTTGGAATGAAAAATCCTCCATTTAACCAAAGAATCTATTTCGCGGCAAATGCCAATTTGAAAAATGTGATAAAATAGTTACAATTCTCTACAACAATGCGTTACATATAAAAATCGAGAGAGATAATAGGAAAATTAAGGAACAAAGACTACGGCTGTAGTTGTCTGAGGGCGGAATTCTACAAGTTTAAATGAAGATGATGGATTGACGTTCGTAGTCTATTTCACCTGCTATTGCTTTGAACGCATTAGAAATTTTAAGAAAATTAGAATAGCCAGCGTTGTGGCATAGTTGAGGTTCTTTCCAAAATCCGGAAAAAGCCTTGAAATGAGTTCTATGACGAATTCTACGAGAGAGTGATGGAAAAGCCAAAAATAAGCGTGCGCCTTGTCTGACGCACGGAAATATCTTCCACAAAGGTAGAGGCGCCACTGTACCCATAGGAACATTGCCCGAAAAGTGTGAACTTTAAGGTTTAGTTTAGTGAAACCATGCATTATTTTTTCTGTTGCGTGTTAACATAAATTACCAGCTACGATCAGATAAAAAGTGAGGCAACTGCGTGAAGGCAAATACTTGAATGGTGGAATGAAGCAGAGGCAGGACGATCTAGAAAACTGTGAAAATTTGAACCGTTAATCTCACTTCAAGGCGATGTTATACTTTATGCAGTTGTAATTAGCAAAGTATTTGAGTCATTCATAAATAAAGTTGCTCAACAAAGGAGAAAAATACGAATCATAAAGTAATTGTTGCAATTAATGCATCGTTAAAAATCAACAATTAACTTCAAAATCCATTGTTGATGATCTAAAGATTGTGAATCAACAATTAAGACGCTGAATTTAAGATAATAATGGCGTACCGAGACAATAAATAATACCAAAAATGTTTAAATATCGAATCGAAGTGACCTACTTCAGCACCTTTTGAAGATTACTTGGACATTTACATTCAAAATACATTGAAAACTCCAGTAATATTTAGAAATTAATCTATCATGTTGAATTATATCGGAATGAGAAAAATGTATGTTAAAATTCACCGTTGGTTGCAACTAACGAAAATTTGCCATTTCTTTTACAAAAAAAGGTTTGAAATAGGATAAAAAATGCTAAATATCCTGTAATATCAGAGAAAAGGGGATGAATTATCCATGAACCGATTGATTTGATCATGATGAACAAGTGATTCTCCTGTTGAAAGAAAAGACTATTCTATCAAAATAACGCGGAGATTACTAGGCATTCGGAAATAAATCACAAAAAGATCAACCCGAAGAAATCAGGAACTTTACTTTAATTATACTAAAACCATTAATGAGTTGCAGACTCTTTCATCAAATTATTTATACACTTACATTCTGAAAATTCAAACAAATATTTTCTACCTGTAAGTGTACTTTACCATAGAAATAGAACTATTAGCTGATTCGGAAATCGATATTCAAAACCATTTTTTGGATATTATAATCACTGATTTTAGAGCGACAAATTTCCAAGACGTTTTACATGGAAAACAATCTACAATAAATACCAACCGATACAAAAAATAGTACCAAAAAAAGAAGTAATAATATGAAGACAGAATTTTTCCGAGTAGAATGATTGGAATTTCGGAAATTCCGTATAGGTTGCAAATAAAAAGAAAAAAATAATTTCCAATCAAATGGTAATAAAGCCTTGTAGATAAATCAGGAAAGAGAGTTACAACAATCAAACGCAAAAATGAAACACAATACTGAAGAACAACAAAGCTTAGTTTGTTCAAGTTGAAATGCACTACTGATTACGTTTTCGTCACCAATGAATGCACTAGATAATTGACATAATTATAACCTAATCAAAACCCCAGCGAATTTTCATTGCAAGAACACTGATGCAAATATATGAGTGAAAAAAAATTAATTACCGCGTTTCAATAAACAAGATGTATCTAGAAACGAAATGGCCACACCCTAATACCATCCTAGTTGATGCCACGCCCTAGTTCTGGAGGAATATGGATAGGTTAAAAATTCAAGGCTTTATGATACCTCATAAATGTGAATGGATATTTTGATACTATAAATACAAACATTAAAAATAAAATGCACAAATACCAACTAGAAAGGATAATGGTGGGCGAATACATCCGAAAAAGCTTCGAGGACATGATTTTAGGTCAAGAAAGAATTATTTTGAATAAAAACTTATTTTTAAAACATCAATCAGAAGTGTAATAGAAAAAAATAAAAATAAACATTAACTTTTGCTCCAAAAGTTTGATAGATTAGTGTTTGTACACTTGCAAAACAAATGTGTATGTGAACATAAAAATTTTACGAAAATGAATCTCTATCGTAATAAAAAGTTTACTATTTAACAATGAAACCACGAATTTGGTTCTGAAATTAATTGAAATAATGAAAAATTCAGGAGCAAAGATGTAAAAATATATAAATTTTAGATTTACCACATCGCGCTCTCTTGATTTACCCAAAAATTCTGCTAATGCTGCTTTACAGAGCGTTTATAGTCTCGTAAGCAAAGCAAACACAAAATAAAATTATAAAAAAACGTTTATCTAACAGCATTATCCTCAAACAACAAGGCTACACGCCGAGATTTCAACAATAAAGAATCAAGAAAAAGGCGGGAATGAATTTGGTTCCCCGCTCCAAGTTCTCCCTTCAGTTAGTTCAAAAACATGACGCGGGAGACAGCACAGAACATGTTTTTCTCTGCCCTCTAGGCAAGCCTGGCTAGAACTACTCTCATTCACAAAATCTCCGTTGTTGTCAATGAACTATTACGATTTGAAGGGGTGATTTAGCTACTACTCCATTCATATCTAGAGTAAACCATCAGCTCTTTTAATAAGCAATCCGGAAGAAACAATACCTTGGACAGTTACCGAGAAATATTTGAAAATAAGCGGGATTAAGTAATGCGAAACGATTAAGTCGAGTCACTGCCGCAATGCACTTCCTGTTTAAACAGATGCTTTGTGGATAATGAAAGATGTCGAGGTCCATTCATCTTTTTTGCATGTCGGCACCATTCATGAAAGCTTGTCACATTGAGATGGCTGCTGTTTTGATATATGAGGATTACTGATGTAAGGTAATGTGTCTTGAATGAAGATAGAGGAGAATTACGAAGATAGTGAAGGTTGATGACGATGTCATATGATGATGTTGTGTCAAGACGTATGATAACGAAGCAAGTCCTATGCTGAAGTCTCCCGTAACTATTTTTATGGATTATTTGCATCACGGATGATATTAATTTCTGAGAAAGGTAAATCATTAACATTATTCTTGCATCTAATTTTTCGAAATTGTAAGTGCGACTATCTCCGTTGAACTGATAAATATCCCATTTTCTGTAATCGTTTAGATTATACCCCTGATCGTTTTAAATCCACGAAATAACATAATGTTCATCAGGTTATGTTGGAATATATCCTAATGCATTTAATGAATTTTAAGTGTGTACATTGATAGTAAATTGTAATTAGCAAAACTAATTTAAGGAATGGAGATTCAGCTTTCCTCTGAAAGCTATTATTGTAGTTGATTATTATTAACATAATTTCCAGAAAGTTTAAATGACTGTCTAAAGTATTCCTGGTAATTCTAATTACTTCAAACTGCAACTTACAGTTATGATACAGAGACCACCTGCATGTAAAATTGTGCTAAAGTAGGTAATCGTTGAAGAGCTCAGCAGCTGACAGTAAACTAAAAGAATTTTGAAAATGTATTGACCTAGTTAACATTTGAAGTCGCCATCATCAAATTATAAGTGAAATATGATTCCAGTGAATTCTTCTAATCTAAGTATTTTCACCTTGATTTAGCTGTAAAAGAAACATAACAAACATTTTTTCATGAACATCATAAGGTTAGTCAATTGAGGGAGAGGTATTTATACTTGCCCAGTAACATGTTGTCACATCATACATGTATAAGAATTCGATTAAGAAACAACCTGTAAGTAAAATATATCATACATATCTAATAATAACCTGTAAACTATGATGCTTACTTTGCATTCTTATTAAATAATTCCAATGTATAGATTTATTTCTACTTTGTAGCTAGAGATAATATTAAATGTAAAGCAAATATTAATGAATTCAGGAATGTAGAAAATAATTCACTGGTAATTGATTAACCCCTTTCTTGCCTTGTCTTTTATGAACTGAAACAAGATCTTTCATAGATGCTCATCAATATTTTTTCAGATTTAAATCAAAGAGATTGCAAATTGTATCAAGTAGAAAGTAAAATGTTGAAAAATGAAACATTTTAAATGAAGACTATCAGGAAAAAGGAAGTATTTGTGTGTTACTGGATATATATTTTCACAACTCTGTTATTAAATAGCTTGTCTGAAGTCAAATTAGCAAAAGACCATCAAGACAATTTTAAATCAGAGAGAATGTTGAGCTACTGCCAGAGTACAGAGTCATAAATTTAACTATGTAATCAATGTTTACAGGATGTAATCTTCATTGTTGATTGTACAGTGATTTGTAGCCATTGATTCAATTGAGTACTTCAATTATTCTTATAAAAAGTATAAAACTGAATAATGTTTTCATTTCTTTTGTGATACTTCTATAACCTAAGTTAAAAGATTAATTCCATTAAACACTTTTGAATTTATGAGGAAAAAAGTCAAGGACAGGAGCTTTATTTTATTTCCTGACAAAAAAATAGAATATTTTATATTTAATTTAGAATACGTTATAAATATATATTTTTTATATTCTTAAATTAACTCCAGTATACCTAACAATGATATTAAGAATGGTGAAGATTATTATAACTACACAGCAATTGTATTTGTAGGTTATCAGATTATATCGATGTAACACATGGATGTTGGTAGAATGCAAGGCCCACCATTCAGTATTTGAAGAATTCATTTTGGAAATCATGCCAAGTAATATTGAGATGTGAAAATTTATTTTTTATAACAAGGATTAAAAATTATAGATAGAATTATTCCGTATTAGTATGTATCTATAATTGATTACTAAACCATGTTACAATATTCAATCATCATTGCAATTTAAATATTTTGTTTTAGATAAGGCAATCATTCTTGCTAACAGAATGATAACTAGCCTGAGAACATCATAAGCTCATATGCATTTATTAGAATAGACACTACGAAGAAACTTCTGAAACAACCATTGTGATATCTATAAAGAGAAAACTTTTCTATATTTATGACAATGTTAACTAGTCCTCTGGATATAATTATGGTTAACAAATAGGCTCATGTATTTCTATATTATTTTATTAACTGTCATACCAGCAACTTAAGAATAAAGAAAACAATGTAGTGAATAAAAGATAGATAATAAGTTGTACAGGAATTCATATTACTATTGTTTGATGAATTCTTCTACATCTCATTTCATAAAATTCACATTATAATAATTCTTATTTATAAGTAAGAAAGCCATATTCCATCTGAAAATAGATCATTCCCCAACTATGAAACTATTTTCTTAATTCTTGGGTGATTACTTCTAAGTAAATATGATTTGAAATCATTCTCGGCCATTTTGTAGGGCGGACATCCATATCTTTTCCTTAGATATAATATATCTAGTTTCTGCATATAAAAGAACTACAATCATAGTAGATTGATTAATTTTTAAAGTAAAATAGCATCATTTTTTAAGCTAATGCTTTTCACCATAACTTAGAGATTTTGTAAAAGTCAAAAGTTCTTATCATAGTACATTTTACATGGAAAATGCTTGATTATTTTCCATATTTACATTTCACTATGCATCTTAACATTTTCCTTCTATATGTAGCCAAAGAAATTAATCATTATTAGTTAGCTATTGAAAATACGCCAAGATAAAAAATCACAATATTTAGCAAAAGTGGTTGAACTAAAGGTCAAAGTGCATTTTCTGACAATATTGGCAGGAAATGTGGTCAACCTATTTTTTAGTAACTCTCAAATATCTTGAATTTTGTTAACGTCTTTATAAGTGACCAGAAATCAACGGCAGTTTACAAAGATTACTTATCAATTCGAAATGTTAACTCAAATAAGGTATTTTCCAACAACCATCACTTTTCTCCGAAACTTTTAAATATTAGAAACAGAAGTACTGTTTTAAGTCTTAAGGACTACATCATTCTATTAGGAGGTAGTGAGTAACCATCATTAAATTAATGCTATGTAATGAATTATGTCAATAGGTACAGAATTGTAATTAATCTATGTATACTTATTTTCTTCATTAAAAATATTTTTTATCTCACAAGTGTTCAAACTCTAGTTATTCAGAACTCGCCATTAAAAATAGGACATAAAATGGAAAACCGCAGAAATACAAGTGGGAAAATTCTTAATATGCACACAAAAGTTTATCTAGTATAATAATCGTTCTCATATCAATAAATCAAATAATATTCATCGTAAACTGTTAATCATTACCCAATTTTTCAGCACATTTAGTCAAAATATCCTAAATTTTAGGCAGAATATTGTGTGCAACCACTGTGGATAGTAATGCAGATTCGAAATACAAAAAAGAATTGATTTTAAATGAAATACTTTGTTCACCAACTTTTTAAACATGATCTACAATCACATTCCAACTCAATCATTAAATTTATATAGAATCATCAAGGTGAAATTTTTGAAATCAATTTCCTTTCCTTTTTATTATTTATCACCGAGAGGTAACATGATGGCTTCAATCATCTAGAGATCAACTATTTCTATGTACATTAATACTAGATTTAAGGTAAGGTTTGAAATTACTACTGTGTACCTACTTTATGAAATAAAACCAATACTTACGTCTAATTTTTATTTCTAATATTACTTTACCTGCTCTATGAGAAAGAATCTTACCTGCATACAATACCCCAGCCTCTCCAGCAACGTTGCAAAGGATGGCCTGTGCTCAGGCCTAGGATGCCAGCATTGCGTCATGATGCCATAAACTGGGGGAGGGCAATGAGCTGGTGGCTCCAGACGCCCTCCAGATGTCACTAGTTGCATCACCTCCTGGTTGCCTCGCCCAGTGTAGGGCATATAGCCAAGTGACATTACTTCCCACAAAAGCACACCAAATGACCTGTGGCAACAGCATCATCAAAGAATGCATATAAAGGAAAATATGTATTAATGCCAAAATGGCTGCATTTCCTTCAAAATGGCTGTTGCTGTAAACAAAGTTAGTTGCTATAAACAAAGCTAGTTGCTATGTATAATTTAATGATTTCTCCAATTCAATTTTTTGATAAATAAAGAGATCTAACAATGAGCTGAAATGAATAGAAATCTGCATTTTCCTTATATTAAAGAAATGGAAGTAAAGGAGCATAGGATGTTGGTTTCTTTCAAAGTAATTGGCTATCACAGAACTTAAATAGAATAGTGGTAAATATTGCTATTTTAATTAGAGATTTCAAATTGAATCTTATATCCATTTTAAAATTAAAAAAACTCACCACACATCTGTTTTAGATGTGAATATTCCATCCAAGAATGCTTCCGGAGGCATCCACTTCACTGGAAGCATTGCTTTACCTCCTTTGCGGTAATAATCAGCTCTGCGAAATTAAAAAAATATATTGGTGATTAAGTTTCTTATAGCAAGAATTTGAGACAAGGTTAAGGTTAAATATGATTTGAATTCTGCATAAGGATACTTGGGAACACAGACATTTAATTACAAGGATGATCTGTGAGCTTGATAATGTGTGTAGTAAAGTAAACTTCTTTATTCAAAATTGACGGCAAATGAATTTCTTCTTTAATTTTTGCCATTATAATAAAAAATGTGTGCGAATACAAATCTATTGGGTGACAATCAAATTACCCAGATATACCTATCCTCAAAGAAGAGTATAATATACGATGATATACTAATATTTTAGCTGAATGACATATTTTTCATGCATAGATATCGATCAAACAAGACATTTATCACAAAAATTAGGTATAATATTTAGATTTAATCTTGAATCATTGCCAGTCTAAACAAATCTGCAACTCGTATGGCTATAAGGGCATGAAACAAAACAATGTGTACTAGATTGATATAAATTATTATTAAAAGGGCTGACAAATTGAAATTTTTCTAACAGGTATTCATCTTAACACTTTTGAGGTTTAATGATCTTTAATTCGAATAGAATTTCATCAACTATCTTACTTCTCAATTATGTTCAACAAAATTCAGAGTGACAACTGTACTTGAATTCATCATTCTTCATAAAAGAGAAAGCAATACAATTTTGATCAGCGTTGATCATAACTTGTGCTTATTTTTCAGCATACCACTGAATTTAAAAATCCATTTGAATTCTCATATATTTTAATAACCTTCATTATTATACATGACTTTGATGAAGGAATATCAACACATCACATTCTCTAAAAGTGTCTTGAAAATGTCAATGAGCACAACATACTTTGAATTAAGATGCTTTTCCAAAATTGGAACTATGCATTTCACGTTTATTTCATAAGAGTTCATTTTCAAGGAGAGTAATTTCCTGATGTGATTATTGAAATGCAAATGATTTCCATTTTATATAGTTACCATATAATTATATGTACAGTTTTTGAGATAAGGAATAAATAAAAATTATGAATGAATAGTGAATCTGGACCATTCTGAAATGAGCCGACTAAATTTTGTGTTCACTTTATGTTCATGCATGCATTTGTATGATATAATTTGAGATTGAAAGACAGTTTGTAGGCCATTAATATTTACAGAAAACTTATAAATTATATATCATTATGGAGTAGATGATAGAAAAAGCTAAATTAAAAAAAAAACTTTATCATGGAAGACTAACATGGTTATTGAATTATTCATCAAAATGATTAAATTTACAGCTAGGTATTTGTATAGCTTCACTGAACAAAGAGATGAATCAAAAATACTTCTTAACATTGGTCAATAAGCCTGAATATAAACTATAACCTTAAAATATTGCTTTTCTCTTGTATTAGAACGTAATAAAAAATAATACCTGACTCTTTCTACTCGGATATTTTCAAGCACAAACTCCAATGAAAAATATTTTTTGCAATACAACATTTAAACGACATCAGCTTGAAACGATATTATAATATATGAAATCAATGATTAGATGAAGGAAACAAAATGCTAATGAAAAGAAGATCGTTCTTTCGTCATCGGTTGACTTTATGCACTGAAGTAATTGGATTTATCTTGAAAAAGTACGTCATATAATCAAAATAAGACGGCGTTTTTACTGTAGCTTGGGCAACTCAAACTTGATCAGAAATGTATTGAATGACATCAACAATCTAAGAAATTAAAATTTTGCTGTTAAACATCTATGATATAGCACTGATGAAACATTCTTTACATTTATATAGAAATAGCATATATTAAGTCATATTCGTGTAAAAAATATGTTTTAAAATAATCATAATACATTGATATATACTATACTTATGAATAATGCAGTAATAATTGATATAGATATAAATTTAATAAAACAAATTCAACAGTAAAAATTGGGATCTAAATAATCATTAATTATATTTTCTTATTGGTAAACTTAAAATTTTCTGAACAAAAAATGTAATTATATTTTATTTAATGATGATATCGACCAGAGATAGTTTAATAATGAAGAACAGCAGTTATAAGTGGATTAAAACTGAAAATTACCTATAGATATCTCTGGCCATGCCAAAGTCTGCAATTTTAACAACACGACCAGGCCCCTTGGTCGTGAGGAGGCAGTTTCGAGCAGCAATGTCTCGATGAATAAAATGATTTTCCTCCATGTACTTGCAGCCCTTGGCCACGTCCAAGGCGCAAGTGAGAAGATCTCTCATGGTGAGGGGGGAAGGACGGTCCTGAAATAGATTATGACAAAATATATTATCACCTTCATTTTTAAAATCACCTTCTTAGACTAAAGTATAACGGAATTGCAATATTTCTTAAAATAATAATAAAAATAAAAACTCTTTATTTGGTGAGATTAGGGCCTCTAAAATGCCACTTGTAATTGAAGACATTCCTTATTCATTGATCCAATTTACTAATCCTTAATTTTTAAGTATCAGAATGTAGATGAAACAAAGTATATAATCAAAATTTGGAAAAAATCAAAAAGGCATGAGAGAATGTGAGAAATAGTTGAATGAATGTATAGAAATAAATAAATATGGACTTAATAAATGACAAAAATAGAAATGGTTATAGAAATAATTCAACAAAATTATTAAACATAGTTGATTAATCATGATTTAAATTTGATTTATTAAAATATATAGATAATAAAAGAAATCTATTTTATAACTAAGCAAATTATAGCTATATTATAAAAGAAAATTACTGATTAATCAACCTTCCATTGAACATTGATTGAGGAAATATATTCTCATTTAATTTAAATATACTAATCATGTACAATTTCTTTATAAATATATTAAAATTAATTTAATTAAAGCTAAATTATAACCAAAATTATTGCTTTATTAACCTTCAATTTACCATAGAATAAGGAAAAATACTCTCATATAATTCAAACTTAAATTAATTAACTACAATTCAAATTTTACTGAAATGAATTAAGAAATAATTATCATATTATTAGAGTAAAATAGCAATGAAACCTCTAATAATGTGATCATTTAATTCTCATTCTATACAGTAATTTAAACTCTATTATAAGAGGGAAGTTTTTAATTATTTTTGTTATTATAATCACTAGCTTATTAAAATTGTAATTTTCTTCAAATCAAAAATTTTGAATTCTTCAAATCACTTGAATTACATATGATTAAATTGGAGGGTTTTTATAAAATAACTAATTTTTATTGAGAAAAGAAAAACATCAGTACCCTTTGACTTACAGGCTTAGGCCTGGACTCCCTGAGGAATGTTTTAAGATCTCCACCGGCCAGAAGCTCCAGCACGATGAAGCGAGGGTGCTTGTCAAAGCACACGCCAATGAAATGTACAATGTTGTGGTGGTTGAATTTGCTCATTATTAATGCTTCCATGAGGAAGTCCATCTCGGCTTGACTCGAAGACAGCTCTGGGAGAGTCTGGAAGGAAAAATAAACGTTCAAGTCCAATTGCCATATTTTTCAAACAATTTAATTGACTCTTACTTTAAAAGACTGTTTAAAAGAAAATAAATTAGCACAATTCATTTCTATTTTTTCTCAGAGTATGAAAATATCGTAGGTAAATACGGAATTTCATTAAAAATTATTTCCATTCTAAAATAAATGGGAGGGGTAATTTTAATATAAAGTTCTATAAATAATCCTTCAAATAAAATTTAAAATTTTACAATATATATTTTAAGGAACAGAATAAAAAATGGATGTTATATTATTTATTGTATATCTTAGTTTGTAAATAGAATCATTAAGCATTACAAAAAATTAAAAAGTTAACAACAATACGTTGAAAACTGTAGAGAAAATACAACAATTGATGCATAACAACGAAAACCAAACATGCTTGTCTTAAATCTATCTAAAATTGAAATCACGTTATATCGTACCGGGACACCGTCGAAACTCACAAAAATTCATGGGGTCAATTAAGACGTTTATGGGGAAATTAAGAATAAAGTTATCATAAGGCTTACAACAGAATTTCAGTTTTAATGAATATTTCAACCATTTAATGCTCTAGAATCATCTAACTATTGAAATATCATAATGTATAATCATTAATTCTAATACACGATTTTGAATAAATTAAAAACAATGAATTTAGCAGATTTTACGTAAATAATCAAGGAAACTAAACGGCCATGCTTTCAATCTGCACCAGGAAACAAATTATGAATTTTTTGGTTCTTAGTTGAAATACGTAAACACCTACAGCAGCACTAAGGTTGGTCTGTGGGTTTTTTCAACAAGAATATATTGCTAAGATTTCATAGGAAATCTTGTGATTTGCTCCTGTTGAAGGGCAACACTACTGAGCTTAGGAGTTAATTGTACACCATCAAAATAATAATTGATAAAAACGAAAACAAAAAATCGCGAAGGATTTTTCCATTATTACGAATTATTTTCTTTTATAATTATATGCTTAAACGAATAAAAATATACATTCATTATCCATCGAAATTAATTTCTTCTTCAAAAATTATCAAAATTCATGACATTTAGTAACATGTCACGAAATATACCGCGATTTCTATCGATCCCTTTATGGCAGTACCAAAAAGCGACGAGTGACCTTATTCTACGGAAAGTCGCGAGGGTTGGAAATACCTTGACTGCGACAGGCATCTCAACCGCATCTCCAGCCCTGTTGCGGAAGAGTCCCTGGTACACCTCTCCGAAGGCACCCTGACCTAGAGCTCTGAAAGAGATATTGGATTTTGTACAGAATCGCTTTTTGCGATCGGGAAGCATTTACAACACGTGACGAGCGGTTGGGAAACAGAGCATGCGGAGACATTACGTAACCATTATCAATTTATAGGAGCGATTGTTGGAATGACAGGCAGAGAGGAGGATTTATTGATTGAATGGGGTCCGAACAATGCATCTTTCGTATAACAATTAGATATCAGTTAGTCAAGAGGGGCAAATATTATCGAGAGGTATTTTTACAATCACTGCTACTAAACAACGAAGTTAGTAACGGAGAAGATTTATTGATGAAATGGATTGTTAACAATAAATCTTAGGTTCAACAATTAAACAGCAATTAATAAAGACGGGGCTGTATAGTTGAGAGAAGTTACAGCAACAATTGCTGCTTAACGATGAGCTACAATTACTCTTATTCAGTAGCAAATGGAAATATTATTACGTATAAAAAGGTAGTATAGTTTTAATTATATAGTATATGGCTGATCAATACTCAGATAAAAAATATTTCAAGTACATGTAAAGACAACCAACTATCGGCTATATTGTTCTTCAGTCGCTTAAAATATTCCAGCTACTGTATCAGAGTGCCAATCTTGTCTACTAGTTACGTACACTCCTGGCCAAAATTAACGCAGCACCGGCCGTTAGGATCGCTAGGGAGGTGCTGCATTAATTTTGGCCAGGAGTGTACGTATCCTGAATTCTGTGACATAGCACATCGGAGCATATTGTTCTTACAATTCACATTATCATCAACAATTACTCACTTCGTTATCAACAATCATTCACGCTGTTGCTCCAACAATGCAATATCTACGGTCACCGATTTTTCATAAAATCATCAAACTAGCGATTCGTTTTCAGATGAAACACGTGCGTGATTAACCTATCTTCTAATTTATACGTCTCCTGAATTTTAAGATATCGCGGATAGGAGCATATCTTTGAAACAATTCGAGTTATTATAAAAATTATTCACATTATTACCAATAATTATACACAATGAGACTTATAGTAATTCACATTGTTGTCCCAACAATAAAATATCTCTGGTTGCCGACATTTCAGGCGCCATTTTACCTTAAGGACACGAGCTCTCCGGTTCTTCCGTAAACCGAACAGGAAGACCGTAAATTCGTCATTAACATTCGCTGTCAACATCAGTTGGTAGAGCTTATCCCATTTCGACAGCATAATTTCATTGATATACTTCGGACATCATAAATAGCATTTGGGAATGATCATAACCAATGCATGAAATTCCCTCTTAATAGCTGATGTATGATGAATATTTCAGGGCACGCGATGTATCGATTACTTTCGCCTGTCAGATTTTTTCCGGGGCTCCGCGATGCATCAAAAAGGGAGACACCCACATAATGTGATTCCCAGCGTTTCCACTGTTGAATATGTAATAAAGGAGAGGGCGTGCCACCCGCTGTGCCATATGTCATCGTTCGCAGACAATTCAATAATTCCCAGAGGCTGGATGAGGAATGCCTTGCCAATACCGGGTGATACGTTACATGTCATACAAGTTTGACTGTTACTTGAGAAACGTACATTGTGTAACTTTAGAATTTTGAAACTTATACAATGGCGGCAGCCTTCAGATTATAAGCTAATTTTTCATAATCTAAATAATTCCGAGTACTACCACAGGTCGTTTTAAAATGCCTTAGTGAGAAACGCAAGTAGATTTGATTTCGTTTTGACCCCCTCAAGATTTAATTTTACTCGCAAAAATATATCATTAGTAATTAGTAATTGATTATCGATCGATATGAGCGGAATAAGAAACATGATTGTTAAAATTAAATTTTTATGCATTGTTTTAGGAGTAAACAAATTCTCCCAATTCAAATTGTCGTGCTGCCAAAAATGTCATTGTTGAAGACTGGTTTGTTTAATTCATCACCATAATCGAAGGATAACAATGGAAAATAGAACCGTGAGATATAAACGTTGATACCTGACTAGATTTTTGGTCAATAATCAATCAATTTACCCGATCAATTAAATCAGCCGAAAGCTTATCATCAACAGACGAAGATAATTCATGTATAGACAGCTATGTAAGAAAACTACGTAAGAGAAATAGACTTGAGAATTAACGTATTAGCGATAGATGGAAATTTTGCTGAGATTTTTCAATTTTTACTCGGAAATACTGTGTCTCCGCCTAATAATCATAAAAAAATCTGCAAGTCTTTTAAGAATCATGAAACCCACTAATTAGCTATATGAGATGAATTTTAAATTAGGAGGGTATATTTAGAAAAGTTCCTGCATAACAATTATATAATTTGCGAGTTTTGAAATTAAGATTCAAATATTTCCACAAATGCATGCATCAACCAATTATATTGATTTTTGGAGATATTAACTTTGAAAACATCTTATTCCCATCCGTACATTATATTTTCCCATCTTAAATTATATTTTGATTTATTTCTTAGTATTCTTTTGGTAGAGAGATTCTCTACGATACATTGTTTCCAATTAATTTATTTTTGATTTCAATGAATTTCAAACTATATTTCAAAGATTTGAAATCTAGAAAATGTTGAGAGTGCTTCTTTGCTCATACATCCAGTAAGTATTAAATAACTTTTTAACTTTAGTTCTTTTTCGCAATAGACTTGAAATTTTTCTGGACTTAACAGAAGGTAATGCCAGCAGTAGTTTAAAACTACATATTTATACACAGCAGTATTGATATCTAAGTAATTAAACATATAAAATATATTCCTATCCTCATTTTAGTATTTTCATGTCTTATTGCTACAACGACATAAATACGACATTAAATGAATAGATACGTTGATAACGAAGTTATGCTTTCTCGTGACGACATTAAGGAAGTAAAACAGACGCAACTGCTTTAATATGACAACTTTTGATCAATCAGCCGTTTCCTGTTTCTCCTCCCATGTATAATCTTCAGAACGGCCTACTAAATTTATCACTGACGCAATTAAAAAAACTACTATCACGCGGTCACGTAGTTGGCCAACGAACTCACAAGCATACCAGCAAACCCCAATTAAGTTCGCAGAAATATAAATTGGCAACAGAGACACTTTTAATCACCTGTGTGCCTATCTTAAAGACATAAAAACGGCCGGCTTCAGACAAACGGTCTTTCTAAAGAGAGATAAATTCGCTCAAAAGGCTGCCTTAAAATGTTGCTCTATTCTGTTTACATTCCAACGATTCGAAGCTAATGATGATTGCGAAACGCTACTTTTTTTGCAATAATAATTTGTCACCCAACGTTTCCGTTTTGTTAGCTCGGTACTTATGTCCAACGCCAAAACACAATCAAATACTATCCAATTTCGCCATAAGCCGGCTTGTACGGCATTAATAAAGGTGCAGATGAATATTGATCTGATATGCAGTAGATGAACATGCATGAGTGCATGAATGCATAAACAATTTGGTAAACATTTACGTAAACTTCTGTAGACTACAATAAACACATACGCAAGCAGAAATAATGCTCATTCTAAGTGAGGAATGGTAGTATAAGAAAGAATATCAGGAGAGTTTCTTATTTTGCTGTTAAATTCCGTTTATGAGTCGAAATGTAAAAGAAATAATGTAATCGATATTGGAAGGTTTGACTTCGAGGAGAGACATTAAAAGCAGAATGATAATACTTCGTATTTTTCCAAAATATATTTTGGTAGGCGGCCAGTTTCATAAGCAAACTTGAAGTCTTGATCCTTAATGTGTTCTAGCACATACTACATAGAGAATACATGAAACATTGCACTTAATCTAAATGAATTATTCGTGCTATGGAAAAATTAATTTGGTATAAGGACGAGGGTAATTATATCTTGTAGTTTGATTTAACATTGGCCTATCATACTGCATACTGTATACTGCATACTACATATTGTATACTGCATATTGTATACTACATACTGCATACCGCATACTATATATTGTATACTGCATATTGTATACTACATACTGTATACTGCACACTACATACTGTAAGGGAAATTTAGCAGTTATTTACTGACAACATTAGAAGCTGTTATGATATAATTCGATCGGTAATTCTTACTATATTCGATCAAAGGTTTCTTAAGAAGTGCAGGTTTGTCTGAAAATTATTCATCCCGAAGGCCGGTTGGTAATTCTAAAATTAGCTACCAAGAGCAAGGAGAGAGGAACGAGGCTTACAAGGCAGGATGAGGAGTGAGGTAGCTTTCCCTTGCTTGAAGTACAGGTAAAATCATACTAATGTTAATCACCCTCACTCTAATCTATCCTATACTTCGGATAGCCTTTGCAGATATCCACCGGAAGAGGGGTTGAGGCGTGTAAGCCTCCAAAGGGTGAAAAATAGAAGGTGAAAGTAAGAGCAATTGCGCCGCGGCCTGCCCACACACCGGAGGGCCTCGCAGACAACTTGGTGCCAACCATTCACCTTCTGTCTCTCCCAGGCTCCGTTTGGGGATTCCCCGACAGTACAGTTGGGCAGCACACGCAAATAGATCCCCTCTCCACTGGGAACTGGGCCAGGTGGAGGAGACCTTGGCAACGGGGGTATATCCCCATCTCTCAAGGAGTGGGAGGCATCACGTGTTATTTAGAAAAAGGCCTCGGAGGGCGTAAGAAGACGTAGAACGTGATTTCTGCGGTGCTGAGGCGATTTTTGTCCCATCGCACGAAACAAGGTCGCTCCAGTTGTTTATAAAATCGATATCTGGACCAGGAAAATGTTATACCAGATGAAGTCGGGATCCGATATAGACAATACGCAAGATATAACCTCAGCAAAGAAGGACCCATCATGGCGATTAGGAAAGAATACGTTATCTAACTACCTAACGCCCTCTATTAAAATTCAACCGGTAAATTCATTTATCATGCCTCACTTTGATTACGGTGTCATTGTGTACCAAGATTAATCGCAAGAATTAGCGTCTAAGCTGCAACGTGCCCAAAATGCGTCTGCTCGCTTTATATTTAACTTTTATTATTTGGATATCTTATTTTATTTTTTTGTTATATCTATTATTTTCTCGTAGTAGTCCCGTGTATTCCTGCAACTTCCAATTTATTGATTTTATTTTTTATTATTTTTTGTAATTTCTTCTGAATGTTTTATATTTTATGTTTTTTGTCATATTTATTATTTTCTCATTGTTTACTACTGCAATTTTTCCTATTTCTGATTTTATTTTATTATAACGTTTTCATAATTTCGTTTTAGTTATGCTTTTGTAATTTCCATGTAATATACATCTTTGCTTTACATCTTTTAGCTTGTACTATCTGTAGGTTTGCGCAGGTTTTTCACACTCCCCTTATTTGCGGGAGTTTACTTGCAGTGGAATTTTATTTCATAAGATGTTACGTTAGGTTTTTTTAATCTACTCCTTCTAAAGTTTTACTCTCTATTTCTATCAGATTTCTATTCACCTACAAAAATACATTTTATGTATACAATATCATTGGCGAAAGATTAGATGGAAGAAGAAATTTTTCAGTCTCAATCTCGCCTTAATGCAGACCTTATAGACCTTATCATATTCAAAGGCAAAAGATGCTACTCATAGGGTGGGGAATGTTACAAAAAAACAAAGAAATGGTTTTGGTGTAAATATAATGCTATAAATAGTAATGGAATATTGAGATACATGAACCTATTCTAAGAGTGTATTGAAAGTTAAAAGGTAGAGGGAAGAACGCCATCTCCGCTAATAATCGACGAATTGTCACGACAAAGTAATCCTATAAACAGACGATTGATTTTGGTCGTTGTATTCGCAGTCTATTGGAGAAGCTGAAAGGGTGCATTGGTTAGGGATGACGCTGTGACTTGTGTCTGGTTACTATACCCCCTGCCATATTCCACCAGCGACTCGCATGGTATACATCTAAATCTGCTGAAATGTATGTCCAAAGGTACACTTATGTATTTACACAGTACCATATCCATGAAATCGTATCTTGAAATTTTCACGAATCTTTCCATGAAATCGTAAATTTAAAAACAGCTTTTCTGGTTATTATTCGTTTTTCACTGTTTAGAATATTTAAAATAATAAAAATTCCGACAGCAAATCGAAAATTTCCTTCCCTAATGAAGAATGATCACAAGGATTCAGTTTTTCCGCGAACGATACGCGAAAGCAATCCATGAGGAAAATAGAGTCATGGTGCTTGCAACCCCTGCCACACGCCGAAATACGGTTTGCAGGGACCTTGCATAGACAGACAAGGAGTTATACTTCGCGGACGGCTAAAGTTTGTGACCTATAATTCTAAAACAATAATTTTCGAAAAAAAAATAATAAACTTGGGCTGTAAACATTTGCTATAACCCCAGAATCTGGTTACGTCGGTCCTCATTTTGGCTTCCTTGATGTATAAATAAGCATAGACCTAGGAAATGTAACAAACGAAACCGCAGCCCCCAACGTCGGAAGTCTCAACCACTCCACCAAAGACTTCGTCTGCAAGTTAGTTTCACGACCATGTCAGATACGGCTCACATTTTCGCTCGCCGCGTTTATCAACTTTGGCTTCCCAAACACTTGCCAAGATCGATTCTGTTCAGATGAGACAATGCTTTGTGTTCTTCCCATTTTACAGTTCTCGCCTTGAAACTCGTCCTCCCTCTCAAAAAGTAAATCTTAAGGTTTAAGCCACTCGAAAAATAATGTATTTATTTATACATCTTAGATAACACTGATCTTACTTATAGTTCTACCACGATGGATACTCGACCAAAACCTCTGCCTCAAATTCTCTGTATTAAAATCATCGCTATCTCTATTAAAATGCAATTGGTAATAATAGAAAATCAACAACGAACAATATTAATAATCATAGTGAGTCCATATCTCTATTGAACGGCAATCGGCAACAATGGAGATCAACAATCAGTAATAAGAACAACAATGATGAATTGTAACAAATAATTATCACAAGAAAATAATCCAAATCAAATAATTATAATCAAACAATGAAAGATAAACATCGCAGAGACAAATTAATTGACGAAAATATAAAAAGCAAAAGATCCAATTTGTTGAGTATCTAGATTAAATGACATTATAACAGCCCATAAAAGTATTAATTTTTCAATTTATTAAATTCAAGCCGTTTTAATTAACAATCCAAAAAAATGTACCGAAATCACCTTATAATTCTAATTTATATCACGATATTTTGATAATTACCGCCGCCAATTCCAAACCCTACTCCACAGGATGATATTAATTAAGAATCAATAGCAAATAATTTTATGCCTGCACACCTACGTAATTTATTTGAAGTTTATTCCACCAAAAACTCAATTATTTCCATCACAATTTTATTACTACGTCTATATTATCATTGCTTTCGGTTGGACAATATTCCCCGAAATTCGCAATCAAAATAGGTTTCACCGAAATCACCTCGTGTGATCTGATATGATTCACTGTCGTGAAACAGTATCCCGTCCTCAATCGATGCTCTGAGGCCATCATTTGAGCTTCAAAGATTGCAACAACGTTATCGAAATGTGTTTATGGATTACGAATTTGCAAATTTTGCGAGCGAGGCCTGCAGCGATCCCGTTTGATGTAGTGTGGCCATGCGTTAAGAGAGCGGGCCTCCGGCGTGAACTAATATCCCGTAAGACTCACCCAGTTCGTGATTGCTGGCTCAGATAATGCGGAAGTTAATTTTTTACCTATAATTGTGGGTTTTTTGCAAATGCTGTCCAATATATCTTTCCGGATGAGTGCTTCTTTTTTTAATTCGAATTCAGTCCTCAGTTGACGTACGGATAGAAACAGCCATGTTTGTTATAATCAAAGAAAATATTCGGCAGACATCCATGTATATGTTACACCCCAAACGTTTAATTGCCCATTTCATGAAATGGGCAATTACACGTTTGGGGTGTAACATATAGACTAAACACAAATTATAGAAGACTATGTTTAATGTAAAGTAATAAATTTTATAAATTGGAACTCGTTGTTAATATGGAATAATAAAATGTATGAATATTCGCCCAAAATTGAGGTGACATTTTTCTTAAAAAATAGAAATCTTATGACAAACTATTGATTATTTATGCATTCATTTAATAACGGAATTTCAACACACCAATTCAAACTAAATGTTACATATATTTAAGCGTCAACCCGATGTTATCAGCATTTATAAGGTCAGCCTCTTTAGATCGAATTACAACGAACAAAAGATTTATAAAAAAATACGAGCAGCTTGAAAGGCACAGAAGAAAGTTCTGCTACATGACGTACGTCCTTTCTGTGTTTCCTCCAGACTTTTGGGCAAAATGATTTGGATAGTAAAATTATACAATAATATTTAAACTATTACAATGTATTATAAGGATATTAATCAAGTGTAAACTTAGGACATTACTTTTAGCATTCATATACATATAGAACTGATACTCCAGGTCTAAAATTCAGGCGGAAATGTTTGAATAAATAGAAAATTAATTAAATAGAAAACCACCTTGAATAAACAGAAAATTACCCATCAACGACGAATAGACAAATTTAGGATAGTTTTAAGCAGGAAGTAACGATAAAGACCAAAGGAAAACTAAAAAAATCGACAAAATACCTCCAGATGTAACAGCACCTTTTTCCCCCATTCAAACAACTCTTATTCACTGTTGCGAACACAGAAAGTAGCTGTAAAACTCTTGCTAGCTTCCTCGTTTATGTTAATAAATTGACTTATAAATAAACTTAGCCACGAGAGAATAGGAAGACATAAAATAGAAACTACAAAAGATCACATCAAAATAAACACTGGATATTTAGAATTGCTGGCATTTGAATAACAAAGCTGGAAAGCTGTTTGAAAAACGTAAAAAGGATTCCCTGACGTATTCAGATCGTAAGCAAATAAGACTACCGATGGACAAAATTGAGCGTTGATTGACCAAAATAAAAAATTAATCTTCTTAAGCGGTATCTGGTGGTAATCCATCATCAAGAGTTGAATGGCCTTAAACTGAAGTAAAGAAAAGTTCGAAGTTAACCGAAAATTTAGAACTAAAATGGTTTTGTGAGACTAAGAGATGATGAGTTACGGATAATTGGTGAGGTATTTGAGATATCAAACAATAATGTTTAAGGGCTCTCGGATAGCCAAGTGGGTAGCGCTTTAGGCTTTTGCGATAGCAGTCCTGGATTCCTTATTTATCATAATTTTCCTCTTTTCCTGATACACTGTTTTATACTATACATTTAATGAATAACATCCAAACCACGAAGGTTTCCTAGCGAAATACATAATCAGGTAAGTACGCGTTATAAAATCATGGTTTATATGCTGAGAAGACTCTTAGGCACTCCGTTGGCCAAATGGGCAACACTTCGGGCTTCGGTAAAAGCGGACCCAGGTTCGATTCCCGGTGGAAGCCAATGTGCGAAATGACCCAAGCTGTGGAAGTAATTGTGGGAAAAAGAACAAAAAAACAAAAATGTTGAATTTGAGAATACATGACGAGTAATTGTTGAAACTAATGTCAGGTTACCCAACAACAATCGACGCCAACGTTGGATTTGATGATGTATTAATCGAAAAATAAGGACCCAACAATTAAGTCTACGTGCGGGCAACAATGAAAGCGTTTAGTAACATTTTTTTCTCTGGGTGAGTTGATATTTATTTATTTATTCTCAAGGACTACAAAGAAACACCTGGATAGATGGTAGTAATTTCTGTGAGGGCACGGAGAGATAAAATACCATGTCTGGTATTCACCCTAGTATGGGGAAAAACCCCCCAAAACCTACCAATCAAAATTTACAACAATGTCACCGTAATGACAATGAAATCACAAAACCCTTTTAATTCAATTATTAAATACATTAGTTCGTTGAAGGAGAAAATTCAACAATTAATAAGATTAATTATTACGGTCTTACTGGATTGTTGGGCCGTTACACATGCGTAGCCATTAATAGAGGGCGTAAACACCGTTATTCGCCACAGGGTGTTACTGTGGATGTAGAACGACTACTCTAAGTTTATTTCAAGAGAAAAACAAATATCAACCCGAGTGTAAATGATACAGAAGAGATCCTAAGCAACGTCGAGTCAATAACGCGCTTTTAAAAAGATATTGGGAGAAAATGTAAAATAAAGATAGTAAAGAAACTCAGAAAAAGAGAGATAGAATAAGACGGACGAATAGAAAGAGATTAAACAAAGATAAAACGGCAGAAAAGAGAGAGTAAAACAGAAACGCGGTAGAAGGAGATAATCACCTCGAGGGTGGATATATACATATAGAAATGAGGGAAGAAAGGGGATGATAAATAGGAATTGGAATAAAGAGGCATAGAGAGAGAGAGAGAAGCTGCCAAGAACTTCAAAAGAAGGGACTATTTCTGAGTGGTCCAACCAACGTCACAGACGAAAGGGATTCTGGGAAACAGCAGAATGGGGCTTGCGATGGGGGCTCTGAATAATGGCTAACTGGATGGCTATGAAAGACGGGAATTAAGAGGGAGTTTCTATTTCGAGAGAAATCCGCTGTTTTTTGAATCTCGGGAGTGGGCTATGTATACGCGGCGGTAATTTCACGCAAAACAGTGCCTCCCTCAAGTGGCGGAGGAGCCATATTTGAAAGGAGAATCGAAAAGGAGGCAAATTAGTAGCGTAAATTATAAGTAGATTACCTTGATCTTATTATCTTGATCGTAAAAATAAAAAATGTTGAGAAAATAATAAAAAGTAAAAATGTAGAAATGCGAGCGCTAAATGTAAATTGATCTGAAAAAACGTAGAGGTATTCATTAATACGACTTTACTCCTGCATAATTCGCTTCACGGATACGTGCTTTGTATTAATTTTAAGATTCAACTCGATATGTTAACCTAACTTGCGTAACGATATATTTATTAAAACTACCTCACTCCTCATCTTCCCTAGTAAGCCTCATTCCCCTCTACTAGCTCTTGGTAGCTAATGTTAGAGGAGGTTAGACTCCAACCCGTCTTAGAGCTCACCAGTCTTACAGAAAATTACCTGTAAGTAATTTAAAACAATAAGTAGCAATGTGAGGGAAAACGTTAAGACGTGAAAGTTTCGTATTACGTAAACTTAATAGTTAATACGTCAACGTAATGATTGATCTGACAATTATTACTGCTACTTACTACGAAACTTTCACGTGTCAACGTAATACCTTTTACGTAGACGTAAAATTTATTGTTATGTGGTGAAATATTTAATCAAATTTTCGCAAACAAATCAAACACGATAAATTGATTTTTATTGCAAGCATTTGTACAGCGCTCCATACGTCACGTGGACTTAAAACGGAATTAATCCCATTTACGTTGAATTTAATTATTCTCGGAGTTAAAACTTCAATATCGTATTAATTAATTACAGACGATACGTGATATTTGACGGTTTGATATTTTCCATTTGTGAAAGAGAAATAAGTTTCAATCCCGAAAGTTAATAAAATCCACAGCAACGGAGACGGGTTGAAAAAACGTTGACATTACGAGGTGGAGCGGAACGATTTGTTGAAGCGCAGATCATAACTTCACTGCAGGGAACGTCCTAAGAAGAGCAGTCTTATTGGATAACTTTCTCTATGTAAACTCTTCCTATCAAATACCATCGATGGCTCGAGGAAGACACAAGCGCTAGAAGCCGGTTAAAATATGCACTCTCCCCTTTTGGTCGACCTTCAGTTTATCGGAGAACACCTCGTAGCATGACCCAGAACCCTGCCAACCTGCAAGGTCGTAACAGTCTAAACGGGAGATTTCCAACCCGTGCAAAAGTCATTATCTGCAACGATTACCTAAGCCATGGTACGAGGAAATTCCCCATTTACTTTTTTCACATTTACTTTCAAGGGGATATGGGAGTTACGAATATATCATACAATATTTTCACTTCACAGTAAAAAGGCAAAATTTATACAGACAATTCACTCACACAAATTTCAAACACAGTTTAACGATAACTTCCCAACCTAATATTTAGAAAATAAACATGAATATTATTTAAACAATAAACAATCTAACATTATTTTTAAATAATAAACATATTTCTCCGCACGAAAAATTGATTCAAATTTTAGTAAGAGAGAGTTCTTGAAAATCCTTCCTAAGTACGACCTAACAAAATTTCCTCGTGCTCCAATGCCGGGGAAAGTATCCAGTCATGATATTAAACTAATTTATAATCTATCAAATCCTATATACAGTGAAATTCCGATCAAACCTTCTCGTTTCCAACGTTTTTCTGGCACTTAGGTTGAACATTTGAGGTCCCAACTATGGCAAATACACCATCCGTAATCTTACGTTTTTCCACATCTAGAGTCGACTTCCATTGGTTTGGTAAAAAATTTCACATCGAGATTTCCCAGTGATATCTATCGAAATGGGATTTTCCTGGGAAATGATGGATGCTCGTTGAATACGAGTCAGAAATGATGTAAAACTGATAATATGACCATTTTCAGTGTAAACTAACTTACCAAGAGTTCTTTATGGGCAGAGAGAATGATAAGGAAAGGAAAATTTGCATTGAAAACAGAAATAATGAAGAAGAATATTTAGTAAAGAGCCAATGCATTAATCAAGGATATTACCAACTCCGGAAGTTCGATGTCATAACGATTTGCATATAATCTCGGTGTAACGGGCCCTCGAAATTAGCTTTCGCTACTCAGGTCAATTAAGCACGAACCTGAATTGGATGCCTCATTTATGTATGCAAACCCCCCAAACAGTGTAGCTTTGAGAATTTCAAACAGTAAATTTGTGCTAGGTAAAAACATTTCCTTTCGACTTTAAAATCTTTACGCATCGATGAATTTCTCAAATCCATTTGGATCCACTTTATTTTTTTAATCCTTAAATTTTATTAGCAATAACTAACAAATTCTTTGCATTAATAAATAAAAATGGAATTTCACGAATCTATACTTTTAGATTAAGAATAAGATAAAATGTATACATATTTTGGCTTAGGTGATAATAATGAATTTAATAAGTTACCAAAATGATTAAAATTACTTATAATTTACAAATAAGGTTAGTTAATTTAGTTTTCTATGTGAACATATAAAATAAATAATTAAATACAAACTATAATAAAATATTTTTAATAAGATAAATAATAGGATTCGGTAATATATACCAATGAAATAAACGTTGATATAATAAATATTTAGAATTTGGTATAAAATAATTAGGCAAATGTATTTAAAGTATCATATCGTTAGGCTTAAGTTCAATAATATTCGACTAAATGAGGCTTAACTTGGTGGTATTCCATGACAAAAGAAGCAAATTGACAAGGAATAGATTTATTTATACTACTACCACATAAGAAATTGTTACAGACCACCCAGGGTTTCGATGCATAGCATCATCTTTAGGTTCATACGTATAAGAACTCACAGTATATATAGAAGAGAAAAAGAGGGGTTTAGAGGAAGGGGGAAGAGTAACAGCGTTGAGAATAGGAGAATGGTTATCAAACAAATATTCATTAACAATATTATAAATTATTGTGCAACACATCAACAATGTATATGTTGGCCAGACAGGGAGAAAATTCGAAGATAGGAAAAAAGAACATTTTAAAGATTTTGTGAACAATCAACCCGAAAAATCGCACTTGGCGAAACATCTGATTAATTGTGGCCATACCAGTGATTTTTTGATACAACCTCTTCATTTTGCAAGTAAAGGTAAACGTTTAGACGCATTGGAACAATTAGAAATTCTTAAATGCAAGAATAACCGTGAATGTAATATTGCTGTTCTATTAATGCTGCTAATATTGTTGCTCTTCCCCCTTCCTACCAAGATGGCAATTCCTCTTAACCCCATCCCCCCCCCCACCACCTTCTACCACGCCCATACCTCGTCCTTACCTACATTGTCTCCTATCCCGGCCCAACTCTTCCCTTTACTCTACTAAACCCCTCTTTTTCTCTTCTATATATACTGTGAGTTCTTATATGTATGCACTTGAAGATGATGCTATGCATCGAAACCCTGGGTCGTCTGTAACAATTTCTTCTCTGGTAGTAGTATAAATAAATCTATTCCTTGTCAATTTGCTTCATTTTTCAATAATATTGTTAATTGATTCAGGAAATGTTGCTATAGAGATAATTGTTGACGAATAATGGAATAAACATTGATTCATTATTACTAATTAAATGAATATATTAAATACAATTGAATAAATATTAGTAAATTTAATTTTTATGCTCACAAATTATAGGTAATATAAATTAAATGATAACATTTTGAAAGGGCAAATATTAATTAGCTTAACATTTTAAATTTCTTTTAACGTAGGCAATTATTTTGCAAAATTACTCGCAAATGCGGCTTAGCAGAAAGTATATCATAACCTTTAGGATTTAGTAGAGCAAATATTAATCAAGTAAATATTAATTAAATAAATATTAATAAATATATATTAACACACATCAATTTTAGGTAATAAATATGGCATAACATATATTTAATTAGGCAAATATTTTAAAACTGCATATACCTAAAGATCACCAATTAAATTGTAAATTGCCTCAGGAAATTTTTCGAGGGAACTAAAATTTTATAACGATGTGGCTACGAAGGAAAACCATGAGACTTTTCTAAAGCGACAGCAATATTGCTATAGTAACACCACCGCCTACAAATCTACTCTTCCACAACTTTTTCGAAGTCGGCACCTTCGTCAGGCATCTTTCCATTCCCTCCTCAAATATTACTTCCATTGTCACCTTGATCCGCGATTTAGGGGAGTTATTTACAGTGCAAATCCGAAGGCCCCTTACAGAGACACCCTCGTGTTCGCTATTGTGCCGCTTAGGTTCTCTTGCTTGTCACACTTCTCTTTCCGAAAAGTTTTCGAGAGTTCCTTTCACTTCAACTCGCACTCTAAGGATTTCCTCTCGGAAATCGATATGGGTAGATTGCGAAGAAAATCGCAGAAAAACTTGCGAAATTGTTCGCTACTCCTCGAAGAGGAGGGGGGTCTTAATATACATCTTTTGACGATTCATTTCCAAGGGGTTTTCTCGCTCGCGACTACGTGTTTTCCTCCAAAAAGTTTGTGCTCCAAACTTAGAACCGCTCTATTTCGGGACTGAGGGAGTTTGTTTACAGTTTTGAAGAGTGTATTGAATAGGGGGAGAGAGGCGATTCGAACGGAGCTGCACATAACGTTAATTGAAATTCAAAGTCAAACACTTAATCGAGGGGGGATGGATTAAATGGATGAAAACGATCCAACTTGGGAAGAAGGCGGCAGTAATTAAACTCGAATGAAGAGGAATCAGGTTGTTTGGGGAATCCTTTCGATTCGAAGGGGAGCACATGTGTTGGCTGTCGGCAACTATCATTCGATTGTTGGCGACAATCGCTCAACAGCTGGCAGTTATAATTAAATTTTCGATAGCAATCACTCAACAATTAATGTTCGATCGATTGAAAAATGCATCATATCGTAACATTGTTAACTATCTCATTTCGATTGTTGGGTGAATTCTTTTAAATTTGACGAGGATCACATGTGTTAGGGGGCATCCATTAATTACGTGAGGTGATTTTTGCGATTTTTTTATCCTCCCTCCCCCCTAGTGAGATATCGTGAGATTTGGCTCGACCCCCTCCTCTAATCTCACGAGAGATTGTTCAAAATGCTTGTTTTCAGTGTAAATATGTTCATCTATGTTTCATTGTATTGGATTTATTAAAAAAACGTAATTTATTTAATTATTTTCATTTAGGACTATTTGAAACTAGTTTTTAAGACTAATGAGATCGTGGTCTAAAATCACAATGAAAATATCGAACCCAGTTATCTCATAATTCTACACTGTTTCTTGCGGATAAAAAATTACGTAATCTTTGCGAGAACCCCCCCTCTCTCCCAGGTGAGAGTGAGTGAGATTCAGCTTAACCCCCCTAAACCCCTCACGTAATTAATGGACACCCCCTTAGCTGTCGGCAACTATCATTCGATTGCTAACAACAATGATTCAAGAGATGGTAATAATAATACATTTTTCAATAACAATAACTCAACAATTAATTTTCGTTCGATTGAAAAATATGTCACATCTTAGCATTGTTAACTACCTTATTTCGATTCTTTGGGGAATCCAATTTAATTCGGAAACAAGTAAATACGGATGTCTACTAAAATAATTAAACTATTGACGAAAGGGGCTCCCGGATAGTCATGTGGACAGCGCGTTCGCCTTTGGTGAAAGCGGTCCCGGGTTCGATTCCCAGTGGTAGCCAATGTGCGAAATGACCTAAGCTGTCGAAGCACTTTTAACAATACTACTACTACTACTATTGACGAAAATCATTCAATTGTTGTCTACAATTATTCAATTCAATCAATTGTTGACTATAATCATTCAACAGCTGACAACAAGGAATCAACTTTTGATAACGACTATTCAACAATATCTTTTCGTTCCGATGAGAATGAATAACGACATTAACAATTTTACTCCTTATTTCATGTTCACCAAATAAAAGGCTTCAAACTCGTGTTAAAATACAGTGATTGAAATATTCTAACTAAAATGTGATTTACGACGAAGAGTTAATGCAATCATACATTCAATTACTTTCCAGTGATTATCTTACATTTCAGGGGACGTACGCTAATTAATTCAAAGACGATTTAGCATCGCTTATCCCAAATACGATTCCGGATTGCGATTGACAATTAAATAATTGGACATTTGCATACTACTGAGTAATACAACAAGCATCAAAGGAGGAAGATGCACTTTCTTCCTCCAACGATTTTCCTCTTAAAGTGGACGAAAATTTTTAACAAGGAAACAAATGCTCCTTTCATATAAGCATCGAAAGAAAGCAGCTGCGTAAGGATTGTTTACAGGACATAAGCGGAATAAAAATCAACGTAGTCGAAATAGCTAGTATCTCGGTGTTACATTTCGGAAATTAAAACGTATACACCAAGGATGTGTGTTTAAACAGGAAAAAATATCATTTTTGATTAAAAAGGTTTTATAAAGCATATTTTCGGAGGGTAAGGTGGATTGTTAAGAAAGAGAGTCTACTTTGCTCCGTTCAGACCTCATTTCGGGTATCCGGCAAAAGGCTTTCTCGAAAACTGCCACCTTAACTGAGGAAGCGTTACTAAAAATGCTCCAATGAGGAGGTAAAGAGCCCTCGGAAATAAGGAGATTAGAAACAAGGCTGCGGTCGTCAAATAAATTCAGAGGAAGTGCGGAAGACGTAGCAGATATTGTACGACCTCACTGCTACTTAGATCGACCCATCAGTATGTGTTAAAAATGAGAGAAAAAATAAGGATATAGTCGCAAAGTTATACGCAGTAACTACCAGATGCTACTTAGTTTCCGTTAAAGAATAATTTGGGATATGCAACTACAATGTTGTGAATGAGATGATTTTAATTAATAATTACAACCGATAGTTGATACTAATGAAACGTCACGCAACAATGCTGGATGACTTAGATTATTTGTGAGCTCAGAGAGAGACATTCAATGCAGACATGAACTACAAAAATTAAAGAGATAAGAAGTAGCGATCGACACCAACAATAACAATATAATAACAATAATAATCGATGCATTATGCATGTACCAAGAGAAATTAACAACAATTTAGATGACGAAATGTAATAATCAAAGAAGCAACAATCACCATAAAATAATAATCTAAGCGGAAAAGGAATCTTCAACAATTAGATCCAATTCTTACTTAAGTCTGTTGTCGCGCTTGCAGAAAACGAACAATTCAACCTTCTCTTATTTTGCACGACCTTGACATCAAACTTCTTCGAAGAAAGAGGCAATTACCTACATTTCAGAGGAAAAGATGAAAATAATATTTGCTTTTCTGGAATTAGAAATAAAGTCGCAGAGGTTTAGAAAGAGCTAGTATTTAACAATGAAGACAGATAATTATAGCAGTTACAGAGAAAGGAAGCAACAATCACCATAATAATAACAGTGTAAGCAGAAAAGGAATTTTCAACAATTAACTTCGCATAAGGATATTGTACTGCTTGCTGAAAACGAACGATTAAAGCCTATTCTAATTGGACCGACTTTGAAATTAAACTTTGTCGGGGAAAGATGTACTTTTCTTCATCACAGATAAAAAGAGGAAACATTTTCCTTTCTAGGATATAAAATTCGGTCGCACAAGTCTCCCTTAAGACCACGCCTCTGCATCCAGGGACCTAGCTAATTTTCTCCGACCATATGATCGCCTTTTTACTCTCTCTTCGATCTTTCCCCAACCTCCATACATCACCGCTTTAATCAGATATTCCTTTCTCAGTTGGAGTCACTAGCGTTTTTTTCCCCTTTCGGCAGATTCGATCAATTCCCTTGTCTCTCCATTTCGGATGTCAAATACGGGATGTATGGCTTTCCCCGCCGAGGATCGGCATCCGCAGAAAATCGTCTTCGCAGAGGCGTGAGAAAGCATGTTTTCCCTTCGCAGATTGAATTTGCTCTCTCCCCCTCGCATCTCGCTGATTGCGTTTATCTCGCAGGAAGCGAGACTCGGGAGCGAAACGTCAGAGAGAGCGCGGAAGAAGTGGAGGGAACAAAAAGAAATGGATTTCAAACCGGGTTTACGCACCTGGAGGAAATAAATCTCTGCCGTCTCTCTTAAACGCGAAAATTATCCGAATCCTTCTTTCGGAAGTGTGGATAAACTTAATATTCAGCGGGCCGTTTTATAAATAAAATTTATGGGACAGCGTATAGAGCCGTTTATGTCCACTAAATTATGCCTTTACATATTATATTAAAAAAGAAACTGTGGGAAAAACTTTTTTGAGCGTAAAGTAACGTAATTTTTAAATAAAAAATTCTTTTCTTCTAATGGGATCGACGATAAAGTGAACTAATGACTTCAACAATACCACCGGTAGTCATAGGAACGGTTTCTGAAAACAGTATCATTGTTATCATTTCCAAAGTATTATTGTTGTTTGAACATATTTGAGAATATTATTTAAACTATTATTGTTATTTGAGCATATTGTTGAAAGCATTATTGTTGTTTGAGAGATTTAATTTCATGCGTGATATGTGACAAAATTAAAGGGAATCTTTAATGAATTATCATCATTAGAAAACTCATCCCTTTCTCCTATACTCGTTATTTATGCTATGCTGGCTAAATTATGTTTTTACCGGCCTACGTGACGTAAGAGTTAACATGGTAGCCTAGTAATTCCAGGGTTGGTATCCTGGTTAGGGCATCGTTATTTATATTAGTCTTTCATAGCTTAAACGAAGAGAGGTGTCATTATACTTAAAGCCGACTAATAATTACGTGATAATTATTACTTGTTTTACCGATTTGGTTACAGAATATTGTTAGTATCGCTTTATAACACTTCTAACCCAGAATGTTTGCTTAAAATCTTCTGAAGGAAACGTTAAGATAACCTATGCGGAATGGTGGGCCAAATAATCTCCATAGAGACTGTATATACGAACCATATGTGAACTATACTTGGAGCAGTCTCAATAATACTATTTCTATACGCCTCTTTCCTTATTTTTCAGGTGGAATTCCACGTCAGAAGCAGTGCATTAAACAATGCTCGAAATTTAATTTAATAAATCGCAGCAAATAACACACTTTTCTCTGCTTTGCAACTTTGTCAACGAAGATTAAAATAATGTTCAAAGCGTATTTCTGTGAGCATATGCAGGATACAATCCGACGTCCGAGATAAAATGGAACGTGCGATTCAAACGCAATCTCGTGTCTCTGACTTATGAAATACCCTCATGCTCTATTCACACGAATCTAAGATGTACAATATTCTAAGACTGAAGAAAAATTATCTATTTAATAATTAACTCTTTTACATTCTGTGCATACAGGAAAATAACGAAAATTAGCAAACATATTGAATTGTGTTAAACATTCGTTGACAGGTTGGAAAACTGTATATGAACCAATAGGGTTGAAATTTGAAGAAGAATTCACCATGAAAATTCCTTAGGTGAATTACTTCCTTAAGGGGGGAGGGTCAAGTAAACTCTCGTTTATTGTTGAATTTGTTTTAAAGAGAGCATAGATTGCACTGCGCAACCAGTTACTGTTTGTTAAAATATACTATTTGAAATATAACAGAAAAAAATTATTTATTGAAAATGTTGACAAATTGTTGAGTAGCGGCTTCTTGAATTTGCTTCCCTTTAAACGCACCGTGGAACACACAGGTCGCTCTAATTGTCTTAAATCAAAAATTTTTAAATTTTCCGTGAACAGTTAACAGTAAGGTACAAATGAACATCCAAAACTTTTTTCACAGTACGCTAATAGCTCGAGGCCTCTATCGAAAAAACGGAAGTTAATGTCTATGTGGCTTTCAGTAAAATGACTATTATTAGTTGCATGAATTAGGATTCTCTTATTTTAGGGCTGTTATCGGAGGCCACATCTCAACACGAGTTTAACGACAATTCCAAAGTCTGTACAGTAGACTCTTCATTACTCGGGATGATTTAAAATATACTGATACTTATTTTATGATTACCAGTTAATTTGCTGTATAGCTAAGGATTGCCTTCTATTGTTAAAATAGTGTAACCATTGTCCCAAGGGACCAATAGCACCGTAAGGAAAGGGGTTCCATGCACGCGGTCGTATACCTGTGCTTGGCGCTGGTAGGAGTGCGTCAGCATAACGACTCCTAGATACACTTAGACATCGAATTCCACCTTAAAACTTTGACAGGATATTTTCCAGATGTTAAACTAATTTTCTAAGAAAAAATAATTAGTCAAAAATTTTAATTTTACTTGACCCTCCCTTAATACACTCAAAATACTTACTTTAATAAATATGCCACCACACCAAACGTAAATATCTAGAAATCGTATATAGCTAAACTCTTTCTCTGGAAATTTGAAACGGTTTACGTCTAAAATAGGAACTCTCTTTTTTGGAATTTCGGAAGTGAAGAAATATCCCCTTAGATTCGTGCGAAATCGGAAATCATGGTTATGAGTGTATTTATAGCGAGATCACCAAAAGTTGGCGCTTTATGCCTCCAGGGGGGGTACCATGGTTCATTAGTTTAATAGTGAAATGGAAAGTTACTCACTTGACGAGGCGGAGATTGTCCCTGGGGATGTCTTTAAGGTCCTGGATTGTGTACGTCCCTCCGCCGAACTCGTAGTTGGGGTTGTACTCCGTCATCATTCCTCCGGAGGAAGCCCGCAACCTGTTTAGCTGGAAATCCGGACCGCTGAGCATCTTCCTCCGCATGATGGCTCCCCTCTTCCTCTGGTACCGATTGTCTATTCGTCGGAAACCAGGAGGAATTCAATGGAAAAAGGAAATGAAGCAAAACGATGAATCCTCGGCAAAACATGCGATCAATTACGCGTGTTGAGATGAAGGCGCCGAGTCCGTCGTTTGGGGGAAGAAGTATACGTAAAACCATTTATACATTAACAGGATATACTTGAATTTATTCATTGTACTATTGAAACCATTGAGATTACTGAGAATTTATATATTCCGCGTAGAATAAGAGGATTAACTTTCGACGAATGGGCTTTTTACTTGTAAATTCTTCAAATTCTTGCTTAAGAAGTATATAGTATCACATTTCAAAAGATCACTCGTTGATATCTATCCTTGAAGCCTGATTTAGAAATTAATTCTACTGGAATAAAGTGAAGCTGGAAGGCAGCAAGTCAAATTCTAAAATTAATTTTATTATTATGTACAAACCACATTCAATTATTTACATTTTTAATGTTTAAAACTGCACTTATTAGGAAACTTTATTTTACCATAGCGCTATCTGTGGTAAAATAAGAAAATTACCTAAAAGTCTCAAAGAATAACGGCAGCAATGGAGAATCGCATAATTAAACATTTCTGCGAGACTCAACATGGATTGGAGGCTAACATTTTAAATTTCACATTTTAGGGGAAAATCAGGGATTTGACTCTAAGTTTGAAGATGAGTATCAAAAATAGTCACTAAATAAATCAAAATGGTGTACTACAAGCGATTTTTAATTATCAGTGTTAATAAAAAACGAACTATTTTCATAAGGCTGAGAAGATATTCAGTAGCTACATAAAATTCATATGTATTATGGTTAGCCAAATAATTGTGCAAAAATAAGTATTTTACACACGTACTGTACGATGGTATCGTAATTATTATGTAGACGAAAGCTAAGTTCTCAAAAGCTCTAAAACAATCTGACGAGAAGGAACGCAGATCTTTATCGCCCGGTCTGAATCGGAGACCTTTAACCTTTACAGAACCTAAATGAACAGCCCCGCCGTTAAATAAAGCATTGCTATTAGCCGAGCGCTCTTTTTTCCAATACTCATTCCCCTGCGACTGCTTCCAATGCAATTCACTATCCGATGGCACGTTCGGAGAGGTCTGCAAAGAGATTTAGCGTCCCCTGGATGAAATTAATGGTTCGCTCCGTATCATTCTACTCCCGAGCTGCTACTCTGATAACGTGTTGAAAGAGGAAAGCGTGCGAAATATCTCCGGCGAGATCTTTGCCGTCGCAGAATAAATCGGAGGCTGGATCTTGTGTTTGTCATTTCAGTTTCTTATCGCTTGCACCGAGTTGTATTTGTGGATGATTTCCATTAACGTATCCCTGCAGCTTATATTTAAGATTTTTAGGGTGCTATGGAATGCAATTGGATCGAATGTAATTCTAGAGTAGAACTAGTTAATAAATAATATATATTTAATTATTAATATTTCCAATAGATAGATAAAATAAACGCGATCGCGATTTTTATATCCTTGTAAGTATTTCTGCAGCTAATATATGATAATTATAGAATTAGAATTTTTTAATTAGAACATGGTGCAGTATCGGATGAAAGGTAATTCTAGTTGAACTAAGAGTATGAATTGGGTATATTCAATTATTAATACTGAAATTTTCAACAATTGATAATATATAATCTTACCGCGCGATACTGCGTGAAAATCCATTGTTTAATTATAACAATCAGTAGGTGAACTCCGTTGTTAAATACAAAGACAATGTAATAAATTGGAATTTCTTGCCAGCATGGTTACAATTGTTGACATTGCGCAAGTTTTACTACTTAGCTAGTTTCATTAGAATGTAAAGAATTCGCGGTTTCTTTCTGAATCGGCTTTCAACTTACTTTTCTTCCGTGTATACTTATAGCAAGGGATATTAATATACTAAGTTGCAAATTCGTACTTTTTCCTTGATAAGAGAAGAATCATCGTTCCTACCTTTTATCGGTTTTCTTATATTTTTCAAAATGAGGGAGTGGATACTCACATAAAAAGATGCAGAGCGTGGCTAAGATGACGAGCAGCAGCAGTGCCACGATGATGAAGAAGACGAGGTAGGACAATGGCAGAGGATACGGCGGAGGAACTAGCTCCACCTCTGTATGGGAAGAGAAAAGAACGGAAGGGGACATGGATGAATAAGACGTTACTTTCTTCGCATTAAATGCAAAAAACTATGAATTTGGTTCTGAAAGTTGAAAAAAGCGTTACTATCCATGAAATATGTAACATGAGTAATATCATAATGCTAATTTTCAGTTCGCATATTAAAATAGTAGAAATTCTTATTCGCGTACTGAATTTTGGAACAATTAGGTACCAGCAGACGTCAGACAAGAAGGAGACAAACACTTCAGGTTGCAGCATTCGCAGGGGGCGTCAATACTTGAATTGAGAATACTGGAGCATGGAAAAGTTATTTCAATTCTTCCAGCTGAAAAAACTAGATGGAGAAGGCCTAACATGGTGCACACTAAGTTAAATGATAACGTCTTGATTAGCTGAACTTATGCATCATTAGATTCCGCTTCAGTGTTATAAAAGAATCGTGCCCTAATCAGGATCCGAACCCGGGACTTTGGCGCGGCTAGCAAGAACACCCCAATCCCACGGATGCCAGAATTGAGCAGTACTTGATAAATACTTTTTGAGATTTCACCAAAAGTAATTCCTCAACAATGCCGCGCTTGAGATAATTACAACAAAGAACAGCAGGCGATTATTGTGATCCATATATTGTTAAGTAACAATCATCGACGCTGACGTTAATTATTCACGCGCTGTAAGGTAATGAGAAGACAATTAAGGCACCGACTATTTCATCGCGTATTCAACACTTCCAAATTCTCGTTTGTAATTTGAGAATCATTAATTGAGATACCACACTTTGGCAACGAAGTATCGCCTGCCCATAGGTAACTACACCCCTAGGTGGATAGCACGCTTTCTATTTGGAATCGGCTCTAGTTGGACGAAAGAATCAGGAAATTGGGAGGCAAATTTTTATTTTAAGGATTCCGCCAAAATCGCGTCGTGACTTCGAAGTACCGATTTCATTTTCGAGTGGGTGTAAAGGCGAAGGGTATTTGAAGTTGCATTCTCAGCACTCGTACCGTTTACGGAACGAACTCCGCCCCATCAACATCTCTGTTTCCTTCCTCGAGATAGTTTGTTCTCATTTATCCTTCAATCCGTTCGGAGTGACATGTTTATAGACGAACTCCGCCCGAGGAGGAGCAAAAAAGGTACTTTGCGAAATGAGAAAGCGTGGCTGCGAATGACACGCTGCGAAAACAAACGGACCGAAAAGGGCTAAAGATAGAGAGACTATGCTTGCCTTTATCAAAGTCCTACTTAATCACTTCACAATAGCACACGAAAGAGGTTAGGAAGTGCTTCTTTTACGACTACCAATGTGGTATTCACGCTTTCTGGTGTTCTATCTTTGCCAAAATGTGCCAAAGAAGAGAAGTCTCTATGTGAGTCATTCATGAGTGTTCTACCTTTCGGTAGGTTCATGTACAATCAAAAATCCCTATTAAGCGCTTCATCCTTAATCCCTATTATCTCCTTCATTTCCCTATAGTTAACCCCACCCCTTATGTCATCCAACATCTTCTGTCTCTGTCTTCCCCTCTGTTTTTTCCCCTGAATTCTACCCTCCTTTATAGTCTTCACCAATCCCTCTCCCCTCAATATTAGATCAACTCATTTCTTCTGACCATGGTAAATTCTTTCGCAAAATAGGGAAAGCAGTTAATGTCTAAGAACGTATCGAAAGAGGGCAAAGTCTGGGGTATCCAAGATTCGAACCTGAATCCTCCACTTGCCCGGCGCGTATTCAAAAAGTTGAAACACCACGGAAAAAAACATAATTATGCTACTGGAAATACGCGATTTCAGTTCATATAATTCGCCACCTCTTACACTATTCCTCACCGGATTTAATAAGTTTCTATCAATATTTTATCAGCTCCTTCTTAAAAAGAAAGAGAGTCAGTTACCATCGATTCTGATGCAGTCAATTAAAACCTAATCGCAGATGATTTGTAACAATAATGAGGTTTACTTACGTAAGCAACTGACGGAGTCGTTGCCGAGGTACCATCCTTCCGGACACAGGCATTGCGTCCTGCTCCGGTACTCGTCCAGGGCCACGCAGAGGTAGTCACAGCCACATGCCCCACTGGACAAGGCTGGAATTATGTACACTCTCCCTGGACCGGTCCTCTTACCGTTCCAGGCATCTGAGAGGAGGACTCCCTCCCCGTAGAAGGACCACCCTCCACCTCCGCTAGCCCCTTCCAGGGACCACGCTTCTCCACCTGCAACCGAATCAGGATGGTATTGGATAGAGGTCATCAACTCAATAGCATAAATGACTAACAATATGTACACTCCTGGCCAAAATTAACGCAGCACCGGCCGTAAGGATCGCTAGGGAGGTGCTGCGTTAATTTTAGCCAGGAGTGTACATATAATAAATGGGAGTTATAACAGGGTCCGAAACAGCTATAATCGCCGAGTAAATGTTTCAGGAATATTGGATATTCTCACGTAATGCAATGAATACCGTCGTTAGCGAGATGCATTCTATTCATGCCATTCACTTCCATTACAGAGACTTCAGTTTCAACCCTAGCTAAAACTTGGAGCAACGACTTGTAGATAGTAAGACCTGAGTTGGGGTAACAGTAGTTCTATGAGAAAGAGGCATTATGAATATAAAAGATGGATTGAATATCTTTATTATTGATCGAATTTTAAGCAAAGAATTGTCTTGTTCGAAATTTTCCATAAAATTTCACCGGAACACATCGATACCGCATCTCAACGTATATTATTGTGGTATAAGACTACGGTAATTCAATTTTATGTTCTTTTCAGTAATAACTGATTTGAATAAAACATCAGTTGTAGCCTGTTTAGAAAAGCCAATACGCCTACGAGGGAGAATATGCGCTGATCACTTGTTTGACATCAATAAAGAATAGATAACCACTGTAATTGACCCCCTGGATAGGTTGTATCCAACAATTGGGTGCTATATTATGAATTTTACTTTTGCATAAATGATAGATCGGGGCCTCAAGTATCATTATTTACGGGTTACATTACTGCTTTGCAATCGTCACGTTTTGTGAATATTTCTTTGCTTATTTCATTATTTAAGGTCCTGGTATCGATATAGTAACTGATAACCAAGCCATTGACTATATATTCAGCAGCGATAATTATTTTTCATCTGGAAGTGCACTTTAGGGTCATCAATAATTTAATATAAGCTTATTGTGGAAATATAAGATCGCTCTATAGATAATGGATACTAAATAATCATTGTTTGAGCCCTATCTTCCTGGAATTCATTTGATCCTCTAGTGATAAAAGCGAATTAAAGTTGGATATTTTTAATACCCAAACATATGACGGTGAAAAATGAACATTTCACTGTAATACGGATTATTTAGGATTTTTTTCTCATCATCTATATCAGTTGAAATTACTCGTGCCAATTTCCAGGAATGTATTTAATAGCAAAAAAATTCCATTTGAAATTCTTTACTAATGAAATTATCCTCCGATTGTAAGATTCCCGGAAAAATCAATTTAATTGGTTTAACTCTAAAATTTGTTAGAATATGCTTCTCTCCTATAATAAATATTTCATTGTGGACAAAAGTTTTTAAGTTCATTTTTCCATCCCGTTTCTATCATAAAGTAAGCGAGGCATTAAAAATATTTGGGCTTTATAAGTCTTTACTGACAAAACTTGTACAAAATCCTTTCCAAACCTAAATTCCTATTCCTTTTTCTTTCCTTCTGATGAATCATGATTTTCGCCGAAACCAGTAAACGTTTGTGTAATTTGTGTCGGTGGATTTTGTACGTTTTTATTCGTAAAGGCTTGTAATTATAAATGAAAACATTTAATTCTACCAAGCATCGCTGACTGTTATTCATTAGAGTACTTACGAATTTACTTTTCCATCGCAAAAATACACCAAGTTTAACTTCCCATGATTGCTGTAAGTGTAAATGTCTGTTTTTCATCATTACAGGACGATTAACTAATCATTTCCGAAACTTAAAGTGGATCAACAACTTGCACTGATTTTAAGGAAAATCAAAGGCATTAATTAATAGGCAAAAAAGCTCGCGAAATGACGTCCGAAGAAGTGAAAGGGGAGGAAAGCCGTGAAAAGGGCAATCGTGAATATTTAGAGGTCTTCTCGTCTCTATCCCAATCCGAATTTATTTCCGGCTAAAATTACAGGCACTTCTCGACCTATGACCTTTCATTTTACGACGATCAGAATTACGACTTCCCACCCTCACGAGGTCATATATATAGGACGATGTAACTCTAGATCTCAGCCAATTCTCTCTTGTAAAGATGCGAAGTGTCAGCTGAATTGCTCACAAAATGCTCTTAAAAGTTCTAGAAAAAATTGCGATTCCCGAGGATTGGTTTATTTATACATTCTACAATGATATCGCTGCAGCGAAGATTGACAAAGGCATACACATTTTTATACACATATAACGAGTAAGGAATAGGTATCGTATGAAATATCCAGTCAATGTTACAGAAGGAATTGAAAGGGAAAGAAGTATGGCGTGGCTGGGACTCGAACCTACCTATTGGATACCCCAACCAGTTAAGCTATTGCGGTAGGAGATTCAATTCTGGATCTATAAAATTTTAAAAGATACTCTGCAAACAGCAAGAAGCTAATGGTAAGGGTGCTTACACAATAACATTTACTATAGATCCAATCTGGCTTTTCTCTATGTATAAAACTATAGTGGCTATTGTAGACTATAAACAAAATCGGTCATAGAACACTCCCCTGTGGGATACCTGATATTATACATATTTCGGCTATTGTTTTATCCACCGCAACTCACTGTGACATATTTTCGAGAAAAGATTTAATCCAATCGACAACTTTTTCATCACTTATATAGTCAATCAATTTTGCGAATGAACTTTTGATGGGCTACGGTGAGTTACGGAGGATCTATTAAAGATGCCATCCAACGTTGGACACCCAACTCCCCATCCCATTAAAAAATACCAAATTAAAGGAGGGATAGCCATCACTGGATAAAAATCGTGAGGTAAACGTTGAACGATAAACAACACATATTACAGGATAAGGTAATCATCGGTGGAAGTGTGATCCAACCAAAGAAGCCTTAACGTATTAATAATTATTTAGACACTACTAGTACATATTTCCGATAACATTCTTTCTTTCAACGATTGGCTTGATTTGAAGAAATTCTAGATATTCATTTATATTGGTAAAAAATATGTTGAAATAGGTAAAACCATTATTAGCTCAAACTAACACAGCAATAGATAGTAACAATGGTAACCAACGTGAGAAGTATCCCACTGAAGATGCTGTACAAGCATAGCGATCTATTCATTAATTAAGAAATGCAATGACAGATAATTTAAACATATTGTACGCAACAATACGCAACGTTTTTGTGATTTAACGTAGGACTACGTCGTAACTGCAACAATTTTACTAAAGTCCACTATAGTTGTTGTATAGCTTTCAATTCATGAATTAATTAAAAGTAAAACAGGAGTTCAATTAAAATTTTTATCGCAAAATCGTATGAATTGCTTAATTTTTTGCGGTGGCATGAATTCCGTTAACACTTTATAATCAATTCTTGTGAAAAATCCTGCCTTTGGTACAACTATCCCATATAACCGGAGTTGGTTTATCATTCAGAACGATGTTACTTAGCGTTAGTTAGGTCTCACCTCGAGTTTGCACGTAGAGCATGGGACCCTGCCGACAAATGTCATATTAGGGAATTAGAAAAAGTACAACGAAGGCGATACGCTTCGTAAAGAATTGCTACTATAAAACAGCGAGTTATAGGATGGAAATGGGATGGGAGTCATAAGAAGAAAGAATAATTCAAAGGATAAATTTACTAAATAAGTTCAGAGAAATTACTTTCTCAGATGATGTAACCGATATAATGTAACCCCCCCGCTATATGGGCCGTTCTGGTACTGCGAGTAAAATTAGATAAATAGATGCTAGAACGAATCGTTTCAAAAATTAATTTCTTCCGCAAAAGATACGCAAAAGCATCGATTAGGAAAATAGATTCAAGGTGCATGAGCCCCCTGCCACACGCCGAAAGGTAGCTAGCAGGGTTCTTCCGTAGACATGGACAATCATTGAAGCCATTACATATAACTGGAATGCAGCTATTGCATATCGTTGGGAAGGTGGTAGATAATCGGTTGCGAAAAAGGTCCATCAAAAGTTGCAAATCGAAATTTTCCTCCCCTCCCCAACGTCGACACTCCGGCCCTGCCATACCGTAACCTTGGCAACGAACCCGAGGTTAGGAATCGGAATCGCGACGAATACAGGAGAGGCCAATGAGGTAAGCTCACCTTGGTATCCTCCGCCCCCTCCGCCTGCTTGGCAGCCTCCGCCGCCCCCACCGAATCCTCCGAAGCTGACGAAGCTCTTAGAGGTGACCAAGCAGGGCTTTCCTCCGACTCCGCCCCTCAGAAGGGAACTGCCCTTCCTCTCGGTCCAGGTCAGGTTCCAGCCGACGGCGTCTGTCCAGCCACCACCCGCACCTGACATTTTAAAGAGGAACTCCTCATTAAGAAGCGAGGGAAACTGCTTGTTGTGCAGCAATGCGTATGATTCCTGCCTAAAAGGACCTATTTCATCATGAATACTTAATTCTATTGTAGGAATTACGATTAGAGAGATAAACCGAAAGATAATGAAATGTAGGGAATGCTGGTGATGAATACAAAATAAAATCCACTATTAATCTTTCCTTACATCATCAATTTATTATTTGAGGAAAATAGTAGCCTTAGTGCGAGCGAAAGAATGAATTGTCACTATTGTTTTAGGAGGGAAAAGTATTTCTCTCTATTTGCTGACTTGCTTACTTGGTACATCATCTCAAATTTCTTTGAATTCCCCCTTTGATAAAAAATAATCGGTTACGAATTATATGTTCATAATATATTATAATTATGTATAGGTACACTTAATTTTCATCGAATTAAAATGTCCTCCATATTGCATAAACTCCAGGCGGGGACTTGAAAGGGTGCATCGATAGGAAGTAAAAAATTATTGGGATTACATAATGGAATATTAAATCTCTAAGAAAATGTGAGACTTAGAGAATCGTCAGTCAAACCGGTTAAAATTGCAATCAAATACGTTAGGAAGAAGTATCACGAAGTGTCTTGATAAATGGGATTTTTGGGAAGGTAACTATTATTTTATACAAATATATCAGTTATTTCAATAATATGTCAATCGACTTGAATAAAAGTGTTCAAATAATTCTTCTCGCTACTAGAAATACAAAATCCCAAAGGTTTTTAGAGTAAAATAGTTTATAGATTTCAAATGGGTTTAAAAACAGGAAATCTTTAGAGCTCACCATCTATATACGCTCCTAAAACGCATTTTGAAAGAAGAATTCACTCCGTCAAACTCCTAGCAGGAAGACACAGCTACAATAAACTGTTAGCTCAGTCATTTGTTACCTCAGGTATCTCTTAGCAACGGAACGACTGCGCTGAAACGTCGGATAAATACTGCGACTGCGTTGTTGGATTCCATTGTTGACTCTTCTTCCAATGCGCTCCATCAATTGTTGACTTTCTAAAAGTCCCTTTCACAAGGCCACCGGGAATATCAAAACAAGCGCCGAACGCTTCGGATATAATAGAGAGGGTTTCTCTTTAGGAGTGCATTCCCATCCTAGGTACTCGTTCAGCTGTAACAACGAATGCAAAGAGTGCTCGCGTCTTCATGGCCAATTACACTCTTTGAGAAGATGACCAGCGCGCACGAGTCTTCTCTCGTGAATATGCATTTGGAAGAGTCGTAATGTATACCTACGGAGGACTTGAGATTTCACGGCCACTTTCGTTTTGAAAGGAAAAAAATTCCATAACGATGGCCAAAGAATCGTATTTTTCCTCTTTAAAAGGGAATCACGGACTTTTACAGGCCCGTAATAAGGTCTAGTAGAGTTCGAGGAATTCGAATTTAAGGAAAATAGTGTAACGTGACCAACTCGGTTTTAAATGGTATCTTGTTGACTAGATATAGTACTTCGGGAATCGAGTATATTATTCTGAAATGATGACTTACTCAAAGTATTACCTAAGTACGTATATTGCTTAAGTATAAGCCTTCCCGAATATAAGCTAATTTTACCATAGAAAAAATAAAAGAATTGAACACGACAAACAATTGTTAATAGAGGAAATGAGGAATTTATAGGCCGATTTCCGACTACGGCAGACTCTTTCCTCAGAACAGGTAAATGAAACCCTGACTCGAGTATAAGCCGTGGGGGGCTTTTTCAACAAGAAATGAAAATCTTTGTACATTATAAACGAGTGTATTCGGTATAAAGCAGAAATTTAGAAATACAAAAAAATTATAATTTCATATTCAATAGAAAAAATTAAGTTTAATAGAAAACCAAGCCCCGTAGCTGATAGTAGAAATTTATGTTTTGAAAAGGACATTTGGGCGACAAAAATATTTTACCGATAGACTAGACCGAGTTGGTTGTCGACGGTAAAATCTGTGCCATTAAGGAACAAAATAACTTTGGTAGACTTTTCAACACTGAAATAATTTTAATTCAACAGAGAAATCGTCACAATTAAGAACACTCACTAGGAAAAATCTCACCCCTAACAATTGTGACCTATAGAAAATTTCTTAGTCTTACCTGCTGGATTTTGTCCGAAGCTATGCCCAGATACTGGGGTTACGGACTTGTTGAAGCGACGGCCGTGGTGTCCGGAGAAGTGACCATCTATGTATCTGCTCTGGTTGTGCTGGTGTCCGTGGGCGAGCCCTCCTCCACCACCAGCAACTATTAAAGGCACTCTTTTCTTCTTGCTCCACTGTAAAAACAAGAAGAGACGAAATCATTGTTTTTTTTTTCATTTTATTTTATGAATAGCTTTATCAAAACAGTGTTATCACATGAACTTTTGAACTATACACTCTTGCTAACTAATAAGATTTTTTGCTACACTTCCAATGTGGTACCGACCGCAAAGAGTTAATCATTTATTTATCAATTCTTTGCCGCAGTTTGACTGTCTTCAGGCGGCAGTTTGAACAAAAAACCAATAATACTTTCAGTTCAAATACAGTCTACAACCCTTAACACATGATTCTCCTTTACTCATTTGTAAACATTAAAATGCATCTACACAAATATATACAATGCATGCAATAAAATTAAACTAACTAATGTTACCGCAAGGTAAAATCTGAAGGTAAATATTCTATTTTCTAATTTAATAGATTTCTTTTATTTTGAATACCTGTATTCAATATTTTCAATTTAATATTTGTATATGTTAGGTTTGGCTCTTATTATTTGTATATATCTGAATTTAAATATTTCGATATGTCTATATTTTAATAACTGTGTAAGTCTGGTTTGTATTATTATTTGTACATGTTTGTATTTAATATTTGCGTATGATTGTATTTTAATATTTGTGTATAATTGTATTTTAATATTTGTATGGTCTCTTATTTTAATGTTTGTATTTTTAATATTTATATAGATTTAAAAGAAGATTGTACTTAAAAGTCTCAATTTTGCCCAATGAAGTTCCCTATCTATCTCTAAAATTATTAACTAATATATCTTGAGCCAATTTATCCTGTCTAGGTTAATAAAATACCTCCCTAGTTTGGTAAAATAGCCAGAAGGGTAACAAATGATTCATTTTCAAAGTTAAGGATAAAAGTTCACAGATAGATGCGGTAGACCATACTGCACTATATATACTAAAGGATGCGGTAGACCATACTGCACTATATTTACTAAAGGATGCGGTAGACTATAGAAAAGAGCCTTTATTTTTGCGGAGCTTCAAATCATAGTTTTGCCTTCTTCTCTATCGATATGTATTCATTGTACAGCTTGCCCATCCTCCATCAAGGTTTGCCAATACGTTTTTCAAGCGCATATTTTGATTTTCATTTTATAATAATAATTTAATAAAACAACTAATGCAATTCGCAGAGAGATAACCCACCTCGGCCATAAAGTATTTAACAGTAATAGAAGAAGGCGTATGAAAACATGCACGGATGTTCCTGAACCCACACAAAAATAATTATTTTAATATACCGCTGTTTTCGATTTATTTATAGCTTAACAAAAATGGCTGGCAGTATACGGAACACATTTTATACGACCCATGCTAACAGTGAATTTATTCCTCACAGTAAATTGAAAAACAACGAAATAACGGCTGTATAGCAATATGATGTACAGGAATGTGATACCACTCCGTAATTCCAGATTTTATCTTCCATGTCACCGGAACAAGTCCGAAATTCTTTTCCACAAAGTTCATTATATTTCGATTGCTTTTATGGATTCAGCGAATCCGTCTCAATAAATCTGGGAATGCCGGCAAATGATAAAATTCTTTGGGTGGATTTACTGTGGTCACAAAACGTGGATGATATTAAAATTTCCGTTCGGAGGGTGAAACTTTGTGGATAAAAATGCCGCGGGCGAAATGGAATCGATCGGTATGAGGTGCGGCGGGAATGAGGCTATGCGGTTGGGACCTGATTTATTGCCCAGGAAGGGAATTTTGCAGGAAGACGTAGGCGGTTTGGTGCATTGTGATTAGAAAACGACATTTTACGTCAATTATAAAGGAGACTGAATTACGTGCGTCACTACGAAGTAAATTGTAAAAATGAAATTGATACTAATTTACTTCAGGGATCATAGTAATATTTTTTAGTCTGGCACCTACTGAAAAGACCATAATTAGCACTTAGCGGGACCTTATTTCACTATATCCTGGCTCAAGCTTGATGCTAGAAGGAAACTTCACCTCTTATCCTGTCTTTACTCAATTAAAATTAACAGCACACCGCAATATCTTTCCTCACAATTCATCCCTATGAATAATATTCACGATCGCTACACAAGGGGAAATCACAATCTTCAAATCCCAAAACATAAAACCGGAATTTATAATAAATCTTTTCATGTGACCACCTGCAGACTTTGGAATGCACTCCCGCCTGAAATTCAAAATGCTCCCTCCTTACCATAATTCAAGAAACTTTGCATCAAATATCTCTCACAGGGATAACTTATATGTGTTGTATAACTTTCTGTATATATCTATACATTGTTTAATGATTTAATATTTCATATGCTAGTGATTTTCTATAAATCGTATAACATCCTGTATATACCTCTGTATAACTTTGTATAACTTCCTGTATATACCTTTGTATTATTTATTGATTTCATGTTGTAAATATTAGTAATTTAATCATTTAGTTATTTAAAAATTATTTGTAATCTCATAACCACTCACAATGTATTTATGTATATGTACATGGGTTAAATGGAAGATGGGACTTTTTAGTCCCAATTTCGCTCAATTAAGTCGTCAATAAATAAATAAATAAATATATGAGTGCATAGCAGTGCTCAGGAGTTAACTCCTACGTAATTTCATTGATGAGATTATTAAAACCATACACTGTGTTACTCAGAATGATAGAATAATAATGCTATAAGAAATAAGATTAGTTAATATTGGTTAATGTTTGTAAACTTGTATGGAGTAAGATTTTAGGTGAAAATGTATTATTGGATAGAAAGATATCTGTGTGGTGAAACCGTACTTTTGTTAGCTACTAGTGATTTAAAATTTTAATGGATAACGATATTGGTCAATTTTAAATTGAACTTTATTGTATACAGTATTGTGCTGTATCATTTTGCAATTCAATAAATATGTTGTACAGATGTAAAAAGTAAATACCTCTTATTTGATGAAGCAAAACGTGTTCGTTCCTGAGGTAAAATCGAGTTCTGTTTTGAATCATTGCAAGTAAATCATTTTTGACGTAACGGTTACTTAATAATTTACTGTGAAAAGTAATTATCTCATTCTAATTGAAATTACAATTCCATCGGAAGTATTTTCTTCAAATTTTGATTTTTTACGAGATTAATTTTAATTACGGTCAGTTTTCACACAGAATGCTGTAGCTGATAAAAAGTAGCCTAACTGTCACTCCAAAAAACAAAAATATCATTCTGCCATATTTCATCAAAATCGGTTCGGCAGTTTTGGTGTGAAACATCACCTGATAGACATATTACATATTTATTATGAGTGTAGATAATCTTTCAAATATGAAATGAATTAAAGTTTCTTGACAAATTGAAATTTAAAATAAGGCCTAGACCTACGGAGAAGGGGTTCAATTAAGACTTTGCTGAGGAATTATCAAGAGCAATTCGAATTTTTGATAGGGTTAGTATCAATTAAAAATATCACTTTTTATGAAACAATCAAGTTTTACAGTACATTTTTCAAAATTAAGAGTTGTTTTCGCGATATTTATTTCGGTTTATTGTAATTTTAAGTTTATCGACACTATTCATATCGTTGATCAACTTAAAATTGTAGATGAAAATTAGTTTTGATGAACATTAAAATAATTGCCTTGGAAAACTGGTTATCTGATTCGAAGATAGCTAAATATTTCAACTATTAGCATTTTTCCAGAGCAGTTCTATTCCTCTCAGCCGATCGAGTATTTAATTCCTTTAAGCTTAAGTTACCTTCAAGTTTTGAGGGAAGCAAACTCTGGCTGAAGGGCCTCCAAGATTAATGACTTTGCCGCCAGAACTTTCTGAAACATGCATGATATATTTCCAGAGGCCGATCTTCTCTGTATACAACCCACTTGAATCTATGCCTCGGTTTACCATCCTCATCAGAGAAATATTTCGATACTTCCATGAAATCAAAAGCAGAATTAACGTCTTCATGGGGGCTTGGTTGGGATTACTAAGTCTTATTTTCTAACTAAACTATCATCGAAATAACTTAAACGGACTTCAATTAGAGAGAATAATAATACAATTGACAATTTCTGGCGATATCTTGTGGAAGTTCTTCATGATTATAGAATAAAAGTCAGTTTGTTACATCCACCTGTACTTTTAATTACACGACCCAGGTTTCGTTGCCATGCAACGTCATCAGGTGGAGAACAAATATTTAGAGCTTCTTATATACACTTTGAGGGGAAATATTACCCTGCGATCACACCAGCAATTTTAAACCGAAAATACTGCACATTGAGAAAAAGGGCTCCAGATTAGATCTACTCGAACTGATTGAAATTTCATGTTACGAGAAATAAACGGATGGAAATATTTTAAATGAGTACCTGTTACCATTCCCCTCTTTTGAATATGAGTTACTTGTATGACTAATCGTACATTGAATTTTATTTGTTTGTTTACGTCCAGGTTATTATCGACGAGGCGATTTTCTGGCTGTAATTCTTTTGTCTTATCACAAATCTGTAAACTGCTTGTAACTTCACTCAACCTAATAATTCACTAACTGCCTACATCCTCTTGACCAACACCAAAACTCCCTCTCCTCACAACCAGCCATTCCCTATCTTCCTCAACATCTTCATATTTCCCCTCAAAGTGTATGTAAGAAGCTCGAAAAAAAATTTTTCTCCACATGTGGAAGTAACAAAGTGACTTTTATTCTATAATAGAGAATTATAAGACTTAAATGTTATAAAGTTACTAATTAAAGCCTTTGAAAAGGTTTCCACAAAGACCAATTAAGGTCGGAAGTATGTTAAGGTGCCGCAAAACCTACAAACTGTGACAACAATGAACAAAGCATACAAAGTACCTCCTCTCAGTGAGGAGGTTGCTTGAAACCTCATCCCATCCACCATTATCTACAAAGATCTAAAGGGGAATGAGGCTTATTAGGCATGATGAGGAATGAGGTAGTTTTCCCTCACTTTTCTGACGAAGTCAGAATACCATAAGCGGAACAAGTCCACGTGTATGAAGAATATTGATTCTACGATTAGCACTTTCCTTAGCATTCCACATAAAGACCGGTCTGTGTCATTATTCGTTATCACTAATACCGTATATTTCGTACAATCACAGCCATATCCAATTCTAAAACAAAAATAATTGATAAATATATTATTCTTTATCCTCTTAAATATTCCATCCATTAAGATATGGCAGCACGTATATAAGGAGTATGGGTAATAAACAAAATATCTAATAAAAGCGTGTTGAAAGTACGAAAAGAACAAGGGGGATGCTATTACCTATTTGCTTTGGTCGTATTGAGTATGCGGCAAGTGTAAGGGATTCTGCGGATGAAACCTGCATCAAAGACGTCGAGAGGTTGCAGGGCAAAGCGCTGTGGTTCGTAGAAATTGCTTTGATAAAATCGTGTGCGTCACTAAAATGCCTTCTGACGTAGGATGCAAATCCTTCGAAGAGAGGAGATTAGATGCGATTAATAAACAAATTTATATACGTAATGTGTATCATGCGAACCCTTGATGCAGACCTGACAGTAAACGTAAAATAATAGAATTAGAAGATAGGACAGGTTGTTCTAAAAAAAAACAATTTTTCCTCTGACAATCCTATGTAGTAGTAAACGAATGAAATACTTAAGTCACTAATAATTTACAACCCATGCCATTGCGCCACAGCTTACAGGATAATGAGAACGTAAATATTAATCTATAGATCAGAGGTGCTCCATATTGCTTGTAGTGTGCTGTATGTCCCGTTTTAAAAACATTAAGGCTCGTATACCAAGTACCAAGTTGTAATAATATTAATTAATCGAAAGTTCTGAGTTATTTTGCTGTACTATTTGTACAATGGTGTGAATATTGAGTATAGTAGATATGTGAAGAAAAGAAAAAACAAGACTTTTACCATATTACTGGTAGGAAAATAAAATTTAATTATAGTGGTATGAGTAAAAGTAATATTTTTATTTCTTCACGTTATAGATTTCTACCACAAAGTCGTGCCTGAAGCATTTATTTTTAAGTTTAAGCATTTTATTTAAGTCTAGTAGGTTACTTTTCAGATTATATTAATACCAGTATTTGGCTTTTCTTTTTTTCCTTTCAAGTTATCTATAATTAGTAAAGAAATTTCAGAGAACCTTCTGGAAAGAAGAATCAAGCAGGCCATACATGACTGGTTAAATAGCCACGTGCATTTAAGGGCCTCAGATTTGATATCCCTTCTAAAAACAGTGGAAGATAAATATTATAAAATTGAAATCGCTCTTTGTAGCAGGAAAATAAAAGAGGTTAAAAGTAGAATGCACGTTAAAATACCTTTAAATGTCAATGATACTCGACGGAGATTCAAAACAAAAGCACTCAGACGTACGAGTTTCAGCATGAATAGGGCAGCACAATTCATTCCCATCTCTATAACTGGAAACGCGCATATGATCAACCTATTGTTGATCAATGGAGCTCCACAAATCTCAATTATTTCTCGAGGGGGATATTACTCATGGTTAGCAGCTCTGGATCAAAGAACTTCGAGCTTCCCTTTCAACCAAATTTCCTTCACAAGTTTCCTCGAGCGGAATCTCCGGGAAGGATACTACCTTCATATTCCTCGAAAGCATTTTCTTAGGATCTCTCTCAGGAGCAGCTTACTCGAATGGATTAACGTGGCAAGGGATCCGAGTTCATAAAGCTTTATGTAAATCGCTTGAAGGGAACCAGAGACGTTTATTTTGCCCGTACGACGTGATTCCTTGCAAAGGCAGATCAGTTCACGGATGGAAAGCTTTTTTCCCATTTGCTTGCTTTGAATAAATGTCGGACCAGAGAAACGATGCACATTAGCGAAGGTTTAAATAGACACAAGAGCAATGACAGGCATTTGCGAAACAGTGCCCATCCTGACAGATGGCACTAAAAGCTGGCCTATCACAACCGCCAAGGAAAGTAAAATAGTAATGGGGGCAGAATATTGAGTCGGAGACCAAATCAATAAAGATTTAGGAAAGGGTGCAGTGGATGTTTTGAACGAACAGTTCAAAAAACGAAAAAACAAAAACTTTTGGGAAAGATTTGTAATTTCGGTAAACGAGCATACATTCAGAAAACGTAAAACTCATGATACATAAAGCTCACACAACAATTACAAGATGAAGTGACGTTGGGTGATTCATACAAGCTGACGTATTACTAAACGATGTATAGGACCGATGGTACCATCTACTAATATATAAATTTGCAAGAGGTCCAAGGATGTAAGTGCACTTTTAAGTAAGTTAAAGATTGGTTAAGACCAATAAGGTATCTTCATAACGCTATCACATTTAGTCACATCTGAAAAATCTTCTTTATTTCTTCTTTCCTTAAAACTTGCAGGGCGATGTTAGATGTAAGAAAAGACTTACTTTCAATATTATCCTAATAAAATAAATTTTATTATTATTATTATAAAAATTCTAAAGAAAAGATGTAAACATTTATAATTTTTATGTAATAATACCGAGATTCCAGAAAGGTAAAAAATGTAATTGGTAAAAATGCAAGACTATTTATGTACATAAAAGAGATATTTGAAGTATTCTATATCTAAGGCAATTTTATGGAATAATTCTCTTAAAAATCTATAATAGATTTTTGGGATAACGAATATACATTTCCATTCCTCAACTGATCACCCACTGTGAAAGAATTGGAGAATATCGCCTTTATCAACGAATATGAAACTCTGCCGAAACGATGTGGGAATCTCAACTGAACGAATCAAAAACTGTGGCGACAGAAAAATAATCGAAACAAAACCAAACAAGAGGCAAAGTCAACCAATTTCTTATCTCTATAGATAAGGATCGGAGGAATTGAAAGAAAGGAAAGAGGGAGGACAGACGAGGAAAACAAAGAGAGTGTGACGCATGACCCAAGGAGGAGAACGGAGCTTGTCGGACGTAACAGGATTACGGGAAGAAGAAGAAGAAGGATAAACCAGTAGCTACAGATAGAGAGGGAAGAGTAAAGAAAATGAGATGTCAGCCTTGAACAAATCACATTGACGTTCCGATAAGATTTGCCGCTGTGATCGATAAGCGGCCTTATTGTGCAGCATTTTGGAATTCTATGAGAATCCGAAAACCTGCACCAACATAAAGATTTGGAGTCACAAAGAAAGTAAAACTAACTTAGTAGATTACACAAAAAGATTTTTTTGATAAGAACAACACCGGTTTCGTTACAGTGTTACATCTTCAGGTGAAATACGCAGAAAGGTTTTCTTTAGGATTACGAAGGAGTTCCAACGAATAAAACCTCAATCTGTCATGCTTAAAGCTTTGGAGATTGGACGGGGTATACTAAGCGAGATGAGGAATGAGGTAATTTGAATTTGCTTTCCTCATTGAGTCAAATTTCAGTAAAAAGAGCACGTAACAGCAAACGATGATTCCATGAGCAAATCTTTGAGTATGATTCAAAAGGGAAAGATGCAAATGATAGACATTATTCTGTACCATTCATACATCAGTTGCTTTCATGCTATCGCAGCCATGAACAAGACAGAGATGGTATTAAATGAAAGATAAATTCAACGAAAACAATGTGTACACGCCATTACGTTCAAATATACCTTAACCCTTTTCCTTCCTTTCGGAAGATAAATTACACTTTTTGCATTGAAAGACAAATGAAAAGTATTCGATCGAGGTGCGGTAGCACGAACGTTTCTGGATAATACAAGGTTAGTTGTGAAAGTGAACGGTCTGGTTAAGATGCATTGTGCAAGCAAACTGGTTGAAAAAGTTTAGTGAATGCAGTTGAGGCCTTAGAAACAAATTGCAAGCAGTCGCAGTTTTTCTATGAGCTGCTTCAGCGAGTGAATCGTGAATTTAACGAACCTATATACGCGTGTCAGGTCACGAAAAAACTGCAATGTTCGTAAGGGCATGACGACAATCGAAAGGCACATCTCTGGAACAATAGAAGATCTTCGAAGGAGCTGTATGTTACTTTTGCTAGAAGAAGAGTCTATTTTTCTGACTAGATAACTCAATTGGGAAAAAAACTGAATGCTCAATGCAACAACAAAAATGCTCTCAGACGTAGGTTGGGAATCCTTGAAAGACATGAGATTGGAAGCTAGGCTGCGATTGCTTAGTAAATTCAGGGAAATTACATTTTCGGAAGATACAATCAGTATCATGCAACCCCCCTGCTACCTCGGTCGATCCGATAATGAACGTAAGTTAAGAGAAATAGATGCTAGGACGAATCGCTTTAAAAATTCATTCTTTCCGCGAACGATACGCGACAAAAACCGAATAAAGATTTAGATTCAAATGGTGTTTACACCCCCTGCCACACGCCGAAAGGCGGCTTGTAGGGTATTAATGTAGATGTAGATGAACTGATCGGCAATCATGAGATCCGGGTTCAAGTGCCGGTCTTATCAGACATTTCCCCTGCCATTTGCCGCTGGCGGCTCGTGTGGTATATATCTAAATCAATTCCGAAGATTTATAAATTAATTTGGTAGTATCTGCATATAGATTGAGTTTTTCAGTATCAAACCGGTTCTTTTCAGAAATACACCTTGTCTGACAAACAAAAATATACAATTCTGCATCAGGAAATAAAGTTTGGTAGTAAAATTCCGTTGAATCAAATTTAAACTTCTTAGTCACCTAAATTTAGCCGGAGTTGGCTTTGTTGGGGTTTACTATTTAGACTAACCACAAATGCGGCCGTATCCCACGAAGTCAGGTAAAACCATTCCACATGAATTTTTCCGGCAAACGCAGAGCATGACGAGCGTAAACATCACCGTCATCTTCCCCCCGTTTCTATGGACGCGGGAGTTTATTTTCCCCCCGAGTTTATTTGGAACCAGAGGAAGAGCTGCGACAGAATGTTTGTTTTGCTACACCTAATTCATGGAGTTCTTCGGATGATAAATATGAATAGCAAACGAATTCCGGCGAGGAATGTTTTGGAAGAGGTGCGGCCGAGATTTTTCTGGATTTTCACTTTAGTTTCGCAGGCGATGAGATGCTGGGCAGGCGATTCGGTTATTTTTCTTGTGACGAGCTACCAAAAGGTTTGATATCTGAGTGATTTTTAAAATTATTTTTTCTGTGCAAAATTAAAATATCTTGGGCAAATTTGTGTTAACGCTGATAAACTCAGGACGTCAAAACTCAGTCAAAATTTATGCCTGAAAGTTTTGAAATCAAAGAGCTAGAAAGATAATTTGGAATCAAGTGCTGAGTGGGCCGTGGGTTCACGGTTGGGTTCAATGGAAAGAAAGCAGAAAGATTTTCTGAAAAGATACTTTCCTTTCCGATTAATATATTATCCACTCTTGAATCAACAGACTAACGGCTGAAAACATAACTTATTCATCACTTTTATACACTAATATTTTCGGAAATTTATCTCCATTTACCCATGTTTTGCAACTGTATTAATTTCTAATGTAAACATTTTTAGGTGCATATTTCCAAAGATGATTCTCTCATTAAGAAATTATGTAATTTCATGATCCAACAGTGAATTAATTGACTTCGTACATTCACTATCTTCGCAACATTTTCTGCAGTTTTTACTGTTAGCAGAATATTCTGTGTTGTATTTGGTATTGCTACATAGCAAACAATGAAAGTATCTAATCGATATGAGAAGGCGTGACTTCGTAGAAAGCCATTTACAGAATGAAAACACTTCGTACTTCAGCCTGAAGATGTAAGCTCGCTTATGAAACCGGTCGCAAAATAAATTTTCTGTGGAAAAGTACGAAGTGTTTTCATTCTGCATGAAAGTATCTGATTAAAAAAATAGTAATTTTATAGCCAGTTGTAGTAGAGCTGTAGCAGTCTTATTTTTAATCGCTATATTAATGAATTCACAGAATTTAAGGCTATAAATTACAAATAATTTCTTAGACAAAAATATGCTGAAAATCCTTGTAAATAGTGTGACTTTGTGGAAGATTTGGATTTAAGTGCCAATCAGATTGAATTTTTTATTTCTGTTGCTCCTCAAAATTTTATAAATTTTCAGTACGGTTAAGAACAAAACAACCCAGATATTTTTCATTACATTCATCTGCATTTGTGTTAGATGACTGTGTTAATACATTTTCAGGGCAAATGAAAACAGAATTAGCTCAGATTTGTTCCATTATATTCATCTGCATATTCACTAGCTTTACACGTGTGGTATGCACTGTTCGGTCAATTTTCCCAATTAATTAACGCGTAGACATAGGAAAATATAAACATCCTAAGCATCTGGTTCATACGCCTATTTTCCTGATTTCATCGCAAGCATCTGATTCGCTTATCCGGTGGATTGAACCCTTAGTATCAACGGTGCATTCCAGGAATGCAATATCAACGGACTAGTTGAGTGAATTTGACCCACGTCATAATCCTATCTCTATCCCGACGAATTCCATGTCAGGAAGCAACATACGTATCGCATTGCTCACAGAGTGGTAACATCACTTCTGAAAGAAACACATGGAACTAGTTAACGAGATTTTTAAATCAATAAATGATTATATAAAGGATGTACTCAGAAAAGGCTCCTGTGATATTAAAACAGTTTTTGTATAATGAAAACATCACGAGAGCTCAAAAACTACGCGAAGTCGAGATGATACTAATGAATGGTCTTTATTCGGGCGAGATTGAGACTAAAAGTCTCTTCTCTTCCATCTAGCCCATCGTCATAAATTCTAGAATAATTAAATTAAAGATATAGAATGAGAAAAGATGAGAAGAATCGTGGATAGAAAAAACCTAAGAGATACTTAAGAAAAATATGTACCCACTGCAGGAAAACACCTACCCAAAGAAAGGGGGTGTGAATAACCTGCGCAAACATACCGATAGTGATAACTAGATGATGAGAAGAAACACGACGAAATATATATATACACTATCAACATCACATTTATGGGATACAATAATATGTATAGTCACGTTGACTTTTAAATAAATGGTAAACATATACCTAATAATATAAAATAAACAAAAAAGATAAGCAAAATCCAGTGGAACTAGATTTAAACTACTTTATCTACATGTAGCTAGAGTTGGCTCTGTTGGAATTTACTATTTGGACGAGTTATAAAAGAAATTTCGTTTGTTCGTGGATTTAAACTTCATTGGTAGCACTAGTTGGGATTGAACATTGTTCGTGGAAAGGCTTTTTGCCTCTCCTATTCCGAGTTTTAGAAAATCAAGGATGCTCTCTACCGATGTACGCACGTGGGATGTACTCCAAATATTAATTGATATCCGCGTTGGCTTTGATCGAACGGAACTGTTCGCTGAAAGCTCCGGCGCCAGTGTTTCTCGCATAACCCAATTCGGTTGTTTAGCAAATTGAATTCTGAGCCGGAATTACCTACGTTCACCTTTTTTTCTTCACGGACAGCTCGTGCAGGGATACTCGACGTGAAAATGGGGTTAAAAATCTTCAATGTCCCTCCACTTCATTGGTTTCGTATTGAAAATAAAAGATGACGCTTAATTTGAATTTGGTGCAATTGATTTGAACGCTATTTAAAAATTAATTTATTTCACGGAAAAAACATCTTTTCGACAATTTTTATCACGAGGGTTAGGGGAATGGAGGTATCGCAAAAGTCAATATAAAAAAATAATTATTAACTCTCTTTCATTTACTGATGGCTTGACAAAAGATATGAAATGAACTCCTTTATAACTCCCCATATAGCAACTGAATCATATTTTTAAATACAGCCAGCACACCAATTTATTTTGTGATTTTTGAAACATTTTGAAACTTTTAGTTGAATTTGATAACTTCATTTTCATGAAAAAAAGAGCCATCATTTACTACTTTACATTATGGAGGCATTGAGGGAAATATGATGATCGTTAGGTTTTGAATCGTTTTTACTTATTTATAATCTAAATACTTAACGAGCTTTTACTTTTGTGTCAGAATTTTATGTTAATATGTTATAACTTGCTCTGTTTTGTACATTCTAATGACTTCCTTTTCTCTTGTATTATATAGCTCTTTTATCTGCCATATTTAAATTTAGTTTTCTATATGTAGGTTTCGCAGGTTTTTCAGCTTAGATTTTTAATCCACATAGTAGTTTTCTTCTCTGTACTTTTGCAATCTATCTATTTCTTTCTGTTCCAACATGACAAAGGGTTAGGTGTAAGAAGAGACTTTCTAGTCTCAATCTCGCCCTGAATAAAGTCCTTTATTATTATTATTATTATTATTATTATGATTGAGAAAATGTTGAGAATTACACTCGGGACATCTATTTTATCAGAAAATTAAAAGGTCTTGCTGCAAAATTAAATTTAAGTTTCAGTCTCTTTGCTGCGTCCATTGAGCGTCTAACGGTATCTAAATGGGGACGTTGCTGAATTTAGCATTCGAAATTAAAAATTCAAATCACGTACGAATTTCCAAATTTCAATACTGTGCACTAGGTCTCACCATATTTCTAACAATGATTTTATTATATATAACTAGAATTCTCCTTTACTATTGCTTATAACTAGTAAGCACTAAAAATAGCAAATGGCATAGCTTATGGAGCAACATAAGAATATAATTTTTTCGATATTTTCTTAGGACCGATGAGAATTTTTCAATTTAAAATTTGATTTTTAACTTTCACAAGGGTAAATTTGATTTTTTTTGTATTTTTTGTACGTATTATAGCAGAGGATAAGTTAATTTAGGATGAGTCATTTTAAGATTGTAAAATTCTCGCTTTTCATATTGCCCCATCTTTTTCCTTCAAAATTTAATGAATCGCATAATTGTTGAAAATACAAATACTTTGATCGTACGTTAGTTATTTCCTTACACGGTATTCTGACACAATGAAGAAAGAAAGAATAAACTACCTCACTCCTCATCTAGGTTAGAATCCTCATCCACCGCCCCGAGCTTCTGATAACTACTGATGTAGGGCTGAGATTAAAAACTGATGGACTCCGAGCAGATAAATTAAATTATGTACTGTATGCTGCAAGAATATCATCCCTAGGAAAGAAATAGGAACACAGATGTTTGTGAATTAGAGTTTTAAGAAAACTTAAAAAGCCGTCTTTGCCAGTGTTCAGTACTGCATCTCTGCCAATTCTGAAAACTACAGTAAGTCAGTGATGCAGGCCCTGCCGCTGTTTCCGGAATCAGTAATAAAAAGGTATATCAGAGGCTGCCTTTTTAGATATTTTTAACCTCTAATGAATTTCATCGATTTATATGGGATAGTAAAGCATGGAATTCGTACTTAAATATACTCTAAGGATCTCTTCTTGAATACAATTCCCACAATGCAGTATTTTCAAAGAAATTCGATAAGAGCCGCTTTATCATTCATAAGAATTTCTGCATACATTTAATTACTCAATCATTTTAGGCGATGAGTCGGCTGAAAGAAGAGATTTATAACTTTCAATATCGCTTTATTAGGTGCATTTATCATCTCTTCTCAGCCGCTTTTTTCTGATTCAAATGACACCCTCTTTCCCTCTCTCCACCGATCCTTCCCTGTCCACTTTAGAACAATCTTCTCTCGGCTACCCTACTTCACCCAACTTTTCTCTTTCGCTCCACTTTAACTCTCTCCCCAGCCACTTTTGTCGCTGCGATCACCAGTTATCTCCCCTCTTTCTCTTAATCCCACTTCTTCTTTTCCCCCTAGTCGATTTTTCTCCTTTTTTCCATCCACGCCAATGAATTTCTCTGTTCCCGCCCACCCCGGGTAAATCACCCAGCCCTGCCTCGGTAACTTCCCTTCTTCCGCCCACTATACCTTCAATGCAGTGCTGCCAACCGTGCGGGGTCGTAAATAAAAAGATTGGCCGATATTTCCGAGGCCCGCATAAAACTTTTACATGCCCCTAAAAAGGGCTAATAAAGTTTTAGGAATTCGAATTTAAGAGGAATAGTGTTACTTGACCAACTTGGTTTTTAATGGTATCTTGTTTGGTGGATATTTGTGGTAAATGGAGTACATTATTCTGAATTGATGAGTTATTTCAAGCATTGCCTATGTGAAAGAAATGTGGACCTATGCGAATAGGTGAAAGTAGGAAGTGTATTCCAAATAAAAATTTCAATCTTATGGTAATGACATGCGCTAAATTTGGTAGAGAAGGGAAAATATAATGCTATATATATTCGAGTAAAAACCGGCCCGAAAATGAGCCGAGGCTCCTAATTTAATCACAATATTGGGAAAACTAATAGACTCGAGTATAAGTATAGGGAAGGAGTACTGAACCTACGGCACGCGAGATAATTTTTATGGCACGCAGAACTGTCAAAAATCTTTTTACTTCACTTAAAAATTGAGTAAACGAATGTAGATTCTCTTCAATAGTAATGAAAATGTATCATTATTTGAGCCAATTACAAGCTCTTTATACTGTTGTTAACATTTTAAATGTATACGCCGAGAGGGCGTTTACAGCATAAAAATGTGCTGAAAACTCGGTTTATTCACTATTATATACATGGTAAATACTAACTGTAAGTAGGAAGTGTATTCAAACCGAAAATTAGAATATTAAGGAAATTTCATACACTGAATTTGTAGCAGAAGGGAAAATATAAAACCCAAAACTTAGATACATTCAGAAAATGTAGATTCAAGAAACAAAGAATCATCATTCATTAAAGTTCCTTCAATAGGTGTTCGTTTTCTGCTATAAAGATACAAAACGTAAGCATGCTTTGAAAGGAAGATTGAACGTAGAAGTATCGACTTTAATTTTATACTACCTGAATGGTGACGCACGAATGCTGGGCAGAATCAGTCATACCAAAAACTCTAACTTCAATATGAGAAGGTCTTCTTATCGATTTTTTTTAATTGAGCCACGATAGCACCTCGATCTACCATTTATTATAAGGTATCACATCTCTATTATATAATAGAAAGAATATAAACATAACTTAACCTACAACAATCATCAGCGTGTGCACTGTACTTAAAAATATATATCTATTATCAATGAATGAGGAAAGAATGAGCTCGCAAATGTTACATTTTGCGAATAATTATGTAGCTCCCACTGAGGTCCCGTAGCTTCTGAGATCCAATACCCACTCACCTACTTAAAGATCTTCTCTTGTTCTCGAGTAATAAATTTTCAATTTATATTTCATATCTAAAAAAAGAATAGAAAAATTAAAAAAAAAAACAAAATTTATAATTCGTAACTATCTTAATTTCATTTCATACCGCTACTTGATAGAAATTCCATACTGGCATAAAATTCATAAGATATAATTTAATTGCATTCCCATGCGAGACGCTATGGTGTTATGATATTCTTCTAAGAAAATACATTCCCGTTAGGGCAATACATTAATATGTGTAGGATAACAGAGGTGGTTGAGTTCACTTCAGGGTTCTTAAAATAAGAATGAAAGTGCTCTTCATCAAGAATAATCGATAAATCAGTCATATAAAGCACGAATAAATTGGAAATCGATGAAGTTTAATTTCCTACTTCCTTTTCCTTCACCCAAACTTTAACGTTAGATTATAATTTTTGATTTTTTTTTGTAGGAATTTAATCTTAAACGCACTAATAGGCCTATCAAATTAACACTTAAAATTTATCGATAACTGTTTTATAACTGGGTAAAGATGGTTTGATGGTTCCCAAGGTAACTACTGATTCGAAAAATAAATAAAGTCGACCATGAAAAGTAAAGATTATGGTAGATATTTATATCCTCCTCTCCCTTTACAGTAAATTATACAACCTTACTCCCCTGCGTAAATCAAACAAGCCTCATTTGATTTCTTATAAACCAAAATAACCGAAACTACAAAGGTAAAGCCTTGATGTTTACTTCACTCGAAGTCAATCAAAAACATTAATTTGCTAAGGAATGAGCGGCTTAAAGAGTAGGTTCATTTTCGATTCACAGTATCTCATATTTCATCAAACTTTTATGACTACCAGTATCCTTGCATGGATTAATACATACTCATGAAAATAAAGTTCATATGTAGCACAACCTGCTGCACGATCAAAACCTAAGAAAAACTGTGTACATTAGGTATCTAAACTACAAAATCAGAATATTCTTATCAAGGACTTCCATAATCAGTTTCCCGAGCTTGGCGAGAATTTCCTTCCTGCTTCTTTGTCTTGAACTTAACTCAAACCTCTCCCATCACAAAAAGATTACTATCCTGGTAGAAATGATGAGAAACTGTGACTTCAAAAATGCAAAACTGATTCTTAGTTTCAGTTCTTAAATTAGTATTACTTGGCTAATAACCGTTAAGTTACAGGCAAATTCTTCGAAAACGAATTCTTCAAATGATACATTCTTCGAATGACAAATTCTTCGGAAATAGAACACCTAAGGAATCTGAAGTAACCCAAAATTTACTTTAAAGGAACTCAACTCACCTAAACCCACCCAAAATATATTAAGTAATAAGGTTATAATGATAAAATATACTATAATTCCACGAACTTAACTAATAATAATTAATAATATTATACTTTAAAATATTAAATAAAGGTTAATTCTTAATTTCGTTATGTTCAATTTAAGAACCACTGAATTTACTGAAATAAATCAACTCCGAATTAATTCCTTAAATACATATACTATATAAATTTTGGGAAACTTCGGATTCATCAGCTTGGCCAATCATGGAAGAATTTGTGATTCGAGGAATTGATTTCTGGAAGAATTTGTATCCTCCCCATCTCCGAGGCTGACTATAACGATTGGCCCTAACCATTTAATAAGTTAAATTTCAATTCAGCCTATCTTAAGCCCGTCCAAACTTCAAAATGTCCAGTTTCCTCCATGGACAAAAACCCACCATCTCTCGCAACAATTCGGCACAATTTTCCCCAGCACTCGACCGCCCTTTCAATTAGTTCCTCGAGATCGGCTAATCTGCTCGCAGGTTAATCTAATTCGATTCGGTCCATCCAACTTTCCCGCGGAATAAAACCCTCGATTAATCAGTTGGCAGCCCTGTTTTCCGGTCCGTCCCACGCTTTTGTTAAAACCCTCTTCCTCTTATCAGACAAATGCCGGCCGTGGAGCGACCTCGCCCACGCTCTTCTCCATCTTTTCCTTCCTGGGGAAGCTGTGAGAGCCGATCACAACTCCCCCCAACGCCGCGGAATCGGATTAAGGGTGCGGCAGAGTCCAAATTGCAGGGTGCCGTAAAGAGATTAGCGATTGAGCCGTCTCGAGTTTTAAAGGTGAAGAGGTCGCGTCTGGAGTTAGAGGGTTTTTAATCCTCGTCAGTCGGTCTCTTTCAAATCGCTATCGCTGGCTTCTATACGATTAAACTGGCTGATCGAAAATTAATCTCCTTCCGTACAGAATCTCGACTAGTGCATGTTGGGTGCGCGGCTCTTCAAAGCTATTTGCACGAGAGGCGTTTCACCCGAATTCGTTAAACTGCAGAGCGCTGTAATGGTGCACCACAGGTGCGTAACAAAGATTCGCTTCTTGGGATCAAGCACATGGTATGACGACAGCGAAGTATTTAATCCGGAGACCTCACCCTCGCTGTAATAAAGGTAATCTAGGCAAGATGAGGAGTGGGATAGTTTGTCCTTGCTTTCCTCACTTAGCAAAGTGCTGTGGGAGGTAAAGGTCGACGTGTTTTTTGCATTTATAGGTTTAAAATCTCCAATAGCCGTTTTTGTCGGCGTTCCTCTTCTCATTCCCCGGTGTTCCGAGAAAACAAGACAGGACACTGCACTTTTTGAGAGCACTCAATACGCATATCGAATGAGATTCTTCGTCAGGAGTGAATAGACGCTAGATATAGAATAGAGTATCTGTTCACTCCTAACGAAGAATGCATCGCACTCGAAATACATATTGAGCGCTCTCAAAAAGTGCGGTGTCCTGTCTTGTTTTCTCGGAACACCGGGGAATGAGAAGAGGAACGCCGACAAAGACGGCTATTGGAGATTTTTAACCTCTAATTCCTTAACAGCCGAGTCCCAAATTTCCTTTCTTTACAGTGTTTTTAGCAATAGTGTGATTTAAAAGATTTCGAAGGAAAAACATGGCACAATATCGCATGAGAAAATTAGTTGTATCTTAAAATACAGTACGTTAAAAAATATACAATGAAATCGAATGAATGCTTGTGAACATTGAAAGCTGAACAACATCGTTGATTACAGAAATGCCTTGTCCGTATGCGCGTATGCATGGAAATTTCTTTTTTACATACAAATTTAAATGGGTATTAATTAATTACCACTGATATTTCCTTTACGGAAATTGATAATTTGGATTGACCGTAAAATCCAACTCGAGAAACTATGGAAATGCTATTTTGACTTACAAACATTGAGAAAACAAACATTGAGAAAAAGTTTGTTTACCAAGGATTTTTTACAAGCTAATAAGTACCAGAAAATTAACCCTGAATCTGTATCGTTTATTGAGAGAAATTCTCTTTGGTGAATTTTATTGTGGAAAACGATACAACAAGGACAATTAAAATCGTAATCTCTCGGTTCGGTTTCTTCCGAGTGATGGTGCTCCAAAAAGAAAAAAAAACTTATAATTTAATAATATATTTCCTTGCAAATAATGAAGCTGAATTTTTGAAACTACAATTTAAATAATTTTAATCGATTAATTTTAAACCCCTCATAAAATAATTTCCATTCTTTGTTGAATAAGGATCAATTTATTGACTAAGAGAGTAAATTATCATAATAATCACTGAAATATTGTAAACGCAGAGCTAAAGAAGATACCTTCAAAATTTCATAACTTTAAGTTGGAATATTCCCTAAGCAAATATCACAACAAACATGAGATGGAATCAAAAACAGAGGGGAGATGGAAGAGGGATCAAGGGATCAAATTGAAAAATTTTAATAATTCCCTTAGCGAATTTTTGGTTTCGAATTTCGGGGCATTACAAATGATGAGTGAATGATCGACGAGATTTCATATTGAGAGATTCCACTGAACTCCCAATTTCTGCAACGTTATTAACATGGATCTTCTCTTTCCCAGAATTCAGTAATATAAAACCTTACAGTCAAATGAAGTTATGAATTTGATTGAGCGAAGGATACCTAAGAATTATATAGTCTCACTCGGCAAGTTTTCAATCGCTATAATAAGAGATGGCTTTAGGAAGGGGTGTAGGTGAAAATAACTTTTCTATATTCCTCTGTATCTTGCGAACAAGGTATTTGCTAGAAATGCTCTCTAAAATTTCTCTTTAAGCAAGCGGATTGGGTTGATGAACCATGATGACCTTTCAGAAGAAAATTTATTATTTATATTTTACACAAATATTCTTCAGATATTTATTCAATAGCTCTAAAACGTTCCTACTACTATATTCTGACGAATGAAATATTTTACAATTGTCATCTGCAACAGGATAGAGAAAGAAGCATCTTTCATTTACTCGTTTCACAGTTTTGATCTTGGCCGCGATGACGCGAAAGCTACTGAATTATGAGGGATGCTGAATAGTGTCACTAATTAAGGTCTCTCCTTATGGAATGCTAAAAAAGGTATTCCTGTTAGAGTCATATATACAATCAATACAATAATCTATTATATATAATTCCTTCTCCGGATTCATTCATATATAGATAGAAAGGATACTAATTCACAGGCTAAACTACTAGCGTCATTGACTTGAAATTTTACAGCGTATAGGCCATAACGTGAAACTCCCAAGAAAAAGGCGACCTTAAACCTTAGAGTCATGGGTTCGATGCCAGAAAGCCCCAAAGTCACGATTTTTCCCATTTAAATGCACTGCTTTGATTTTCGGGAATTTCTAAAAAATACTTCCCGAATAGGTAGAATAATAATTTCAAGGAGCTTACAGATATGGTCATGATCTATCGAAAAAATTAATAACTTTTAAAGAAAATCTCCTGGGTTCGATGCTAGGACGAAGCAAAAATCTCCCATTTAAAATTCATTGGGGTAGGTTTTCATTTTTTTTTGATGCACTTATCGAAATGATAAGGAATTCTTGATTAGCTAGAAGATGTATATTAAGAATAGGTTAAAGGATAAAATTTAAATACGACCATATACGACCATGGGTTTGATGCCAGAGCAGATTGAAATTTCTCACATAAGGAATATAAGGGAAAACGTAGGACGTCGTTTGAGGCAGTTGCAACTAATATTTCTGCTTGAATTTGCACACATAGTTAGAGATAGTGATCTTCTGTTGTAATGCATAGAAAGTATCGCCAGGAAGTCCCGGGCTCGATGCCGGAAGGTAAACATATCTCCCATTTAAAACATATTGGTTGAATTTTCATAATTCGTTCGGAGTCTTTACCTTGAAGGCAGATAGTTGACACTTTGCATGTGTATGTATATTTATAATATGCTATAAACCATTTGCTTGCAGTATGTAAGCAGCATTTTACTCGTATAATATATACGCTTTTTTAATATTTTCATACACATAAATTTCGTAACAGTACCCCCTGTAATCGACACCGAAGATGATACTATGCATTTACCGATTTATTCATATTTTAAAATATCCGGAAATTTAAATATTCATTACTCTAAAATCTGTTGTAACCATTGCCCAATGATTTTTAGCGGGCTTTTTTCCCCTGCGGCAAAATCCTGCAAAATATATTGTGCCCCTTTTTATTAAAATACGCTGAGTTCGTGCGGCTGACGTATTGATTAAAGAGCGAAAATCATTACCGTCCATTCATCTTATGTAAACGTCAACGAAAAGAGTTATCCAGATATTTCGTGGGAAAGAAACGTTGGTTAGTTTCATAATTCTCATTTCCAAGTATCGCGTCGAATCGTTCGCAGTATGGTTCTTTGAGGTGGAAAATTTATTTTTCGGCATTAGAGAAAGCCAAAATTTTATGAGTTTAAAAGTTTTTATTACCAGTTCTGGATGAGGAGTAAAGATGAATAAAGAGCAGACATCTTGGTTCGACTAATCTCTGAATAAGTTGGCCAATGAATATTAAAATTAAATTATAAGAGAATTTATTATTAATTATGTTCGTATTGAATTATTATAATGAATTAGTTTCGTATTGAGTCTAAAATAACGTGCTGCAGGCCATAGTAAAACTTGATAAAATAATACGAATTTCTAGAAGAAAGTATAAAGAGATGAAGAAGGTAAAATTGTACTTGGAGAGCTGCGAAGAAAAAGAATGGAATACTGGAAAAAGAATCCGTAAGTATAAGGATAGAGTGATAAGAAGAATGGATAAGTGAATTCGGGAATAACCAAATGAGAGGAGAAAATGGAAGGTAGAATACGGATGAATTAGTGACTGGTAGAACGGAACAATGAAAGGAGGATTCGAATAGTGAAAGGAGAATGCGAATAGCGAAATGATGATACGGATAGTGAAAGGAAGATGCGAATAGCGAAAGGATGACCCGGATAGTGAAAGGAGGGTACACATAGTGAAAGGAGGATACGAATAGTGAAATTAGGATACGAATAGTGAAAGAAGCAACCATTAAGTGTATTGGGAAAAGACTGAAGTATGTAGGAGAAAAGTAGATAAAGATCGAAAGAATTACAAAGGGATAGAATGAAGAAAATATAGAGACTAAGAAACGGAAAAAATAGAACTTGAAGGAGAGACGATCAAGTGAAAAGAGAAATGATTAATGGAGTATTGCTCATGTGAATAGAAGGGCGAAATTTAGAAAGGAAAATAAGTAAATGGAAAGGGATTTAAATTAGTGAAAGGAAAAAGAGTAATAATAATACCGTCTTATTTTTTAGGCGAATATTTAGCCTAGGAAGGCTATTCCTCCAATTAACCCCTTTTCTTAATTGTATTCCTTTTTTTGCATTTTATTTTTACTAATATCACACACACACACACACACACAAAACATACACAGACAACCATTCCCTAACAGGAAAAATCCGATTAGCCGGGATTCGAACCCGGTACAGTGAGGGTGGAGCGTTAACACCCTAGCACGTTAACCACTCTGCCACCACGGCAGGTGTGGTGACATTGTGACTATTTATTGAAAGAAGGAATGAGTATAAGAAAAGAAGGATGGAATAGTGAAAGGAGAAATGAGGATGTGAATGTTGGATGGAGTAAATAAAAGGAAGAATAGGATAGTGAAAGCATTTTTGTTTAAAGGAGAAATTACCAAGAAAAAGAGAGAGATTACTGTGATCGAGGGTGGGATAGCGAAAGGAAGAATGAGGATCTGCAAAGAGGTAATGAGGATGTGAAAGGAGAAATGAAGAAGTGAAAGCTGGGTGCCATAGGCGAAAGGAAGAATTGCATAATGAAAGGGTGATTGTTTATTGAAAGAAAAATGATGAGCAAAGGGGACTTTTTGAGAAAGGAAGGATGAAACAGTGAGAGGAGGAATGAAGATGTGAAAGAGATTATGAGTGTGTGAAAGGAAAAATAAGGACGTGAAACTTAGATGTCATAAGTGAAAGGAAGACCTGGATAATGAAAGGTAGATTGGGTATTGAAAGAGAAATTACCAAAAGCAAAAGTAGAAATTAGAGTAGTAGAGTTTTTGTGTAAGAAAGGATGGGGAAGCGAAAACGAAAGTGAAGAAGTAATATAAGTGAAACGAAGAATGGGATACTGGAAGGAGGAATTGGAGGGTGAACGATTGAGAGAAATCACAATTCCGAAGTGAATGCATGGAAAGAGAATATAGGTAAAAAGTGACACAAAGGAATAAATCTTCCACGAAAGAAAAATTCGAAGGTACGGAACGAAAATCTTTGCTCGTTTTAAAGGAATCCGATACCGGAGCGGAGCTAAGAAGGATTGAATACAACGAAATTAAACCCCCTTTCTCGTGGGAATTTAAAGAAAAAATTCCTTTATTGGAGGAAAAAACGCACCGAAAACTACTCGAGTCGAGGAAGATGGAACAGATATCTGCTCAGCGGTTGGAGCAGCACTTTAAACTTGAGGGGAGACGAGGAGAAACTACATCAGTTTTTCACGAGGAAAAGAGATCGGGAAAAATAGAGGTGCTCTCGCTGGTGGAAAAAGATACCAGAGGAGGAAATGGAATGGAAATTTCATTTCGAGGAAGTGAAAGCGACTGGTTCGACTCGACCAACACATTAATGCTCTTTCAACCTCATTCGTACCTTCAATTTATCTTTCTCTGGCAGTTGGTATGTTTGCAATGGTCTTTGGAAGAATTTCGAAGCGATTAAACCCTTAAAAATACTAAGGAGCTTCCTTGAAGGACTCCAGAGGAATATTTTATTGGTTTGTCACTGTAATTTTTTTCCTTTACTTTTGTTTTTTGCCTCAGATAAAGATAAATGTATATAATTAAATTATTAAATAAGTTATTAAAAACCGGCCGTGGTGGCCGAGTGGTTAGCGTGCTTGCACGGTTTCGCTCTAGCCCCGGGTTCGAATCCCGGCTAGTCGGATTTTTCTGATTAGGGAATGGTCTTGTGTGATTGTTGTTGTTAATTGCTATCACTGTAAAAGTCCTGTAAGTGGCTGTTTGTGGGGTATATAAAAATAAATAAAAAATTTAAACAAAAATAATTAGATAAATTGATTTTATAAAAATATAAAGTTATATTTTTATCTAGCTCTAGATAAAAATTCTCTTATTGTCCCGGAAGGACCCTGGTTGGTGTACCATATTACAGGTGCTAATAGCTGCAACTGGCCCCAACTAAAATTTTAACGCAAGAATAGGATTTTAGCGATAGCAGTAGATGGTTTTGTATCATTTATGGCAAACTATATAGTTGGTTTTTATATAAATAATTTATACAATGCAATTGAAATACATGTTAAAATCCGTCGCAAGAGAAAAATAACTTTGATGTTTCAGACATAACGCAACCCAAGTCTCACTGCTGTACGCGTACAATTTCATATTTTAATGAACGAAAGAAATTTGTTTTACATGGCCATTATTTGTTTCTCCCGTTTAATTCCATTGAAAAATATAATCTGGGCTCAAAACTTAGTAGAAAATCTCGGTATTTTCGAATTTTTCCCTACTCAACTGTGAATTATAAACCTTTTCTGAAAATTTCAACCTTCTAGCTCGATAAGAAATGCCTATGAATTCGTATGCATGAGTGAGACAGGAGTGTAGCTTCATATATAGAAATATACATTGAAGTAATGAAAAAACCTGATGCGGCCAACACATGACTTTCTCCATATTTATTGAAAACAGAAGCCTATGCCGGTGATATATAAATAATTCCAAAACAATGAGTGTTACAGGACAATGTTTCATACAAAAGTTGTAGTAAAATACATTATTTATAAATTTGGTACATAATTGTATATACGTAAATTGCATTCTGACAGAGATATGTATGAAAAACCTCCATTTCTGGATAAACAACAACTTCCGGTTAACCATTATTCAAGAATAACTCCTAAACAATCAGTGTTACGAAAACATGTTTCATACAAAAGTTGTAGTAAAGTACATTATGTATAACTTTTGTTTGTAATTGTATATACCTACATTGCATTCTGACGGAGATATTAAAGAAACAAAAATTTGTTCCGGTTTAACCGGAACTTCCGGTTAAGTGATATTCACCAAAAACTAATCAACTTTTGGAATTGTTAGGAATATGAAGTTTGGAAATGATCGGATAACTACTTTTTAAGATAGAGCGCACACAAACGTTTTACCCACAGACAGACACAGACTCACAGACACACTGGCAGAAATGTTCGGGAAAATAGCGAAAACGAGCTCTATGGACCCCAAAACATCTATTTCCGTCAAAATCTGGAGGTCGAATTTTTTTGCGAATGCAATACTTTCTCTATACTATGTATAGGGTGAAAGTAAAAATAGCTATGCCTGCATATATTAGTCACTATTGCTATGGAGCACAAGCTCAACACCAATTGCATCCCTCTCTCCTCGACATACATTAGAAATAGTGTTCTGAAAGTCGACAGGCATACGGAACTCTCGCATTGCTACACTTTCTCACAGCGGTGCCATATTAGCGTCAAGTCGCGATGCACCACTTTATTACAGAAATACAACAACGACAAAAGAAACAAGAAAAATGGGATCAGCTGCTTAGAGTGAGCGAAAGTTCTCGGTAGTTCCGGCAACTTCATAACTTCCGATATAAACTTATATTGCCCTTTTTGAACGAGTTTCCTCTTCCTGCAATATAACTTTACGTTGTTTATAAAAAAGTTCGGGCGAACTTCATTCATAACCAAAATTTCGACAGCGAACGCCTTCCTCCTAGATGTTTTTCACCTCTCCCTCCTTCCCTTCCACTTTTGCCGTTCTTCCAGCAACTTCTCCCCGCTCCAATACCTGCCCCATTTCCATCCGGCAACCTTTCCATTCCCCGCTTACAACTTTTCATTTGTTTCGTTTCAATTGAATTAAGCCCGGGAAATAAGGTTAGCTGGTCCGCGTGGGCGAGCTTCGACGATGAATATGGGCATTGAGTGAAAGGCAGGCCTCTGGTGAGGGCTCCTGATGAGCGTGGGTGGGTCTGCAAAAAATACGGGAATTTAGTCGGCCCACGCGATGCCGAAATCCGAGTTTGAAAAGGTGCAACTTTGGGGCCCGAGGTTTTGGGAAGCGATTTGGATTTGATTAATGGAAGTGGGGGCAATGCTATGGGGCTATCTCGTTTGCGTCAGCTATTGATGTCTCCCGCAAATAACGCAACGGCATTTTGGCGCTAACGTACAATCTACAGGAACAGCCACTGTAAACGTTCCTTCGACCGCACCTCCATGAATGGAATTTCTTATCGTTCGCTTTACCGGATGGACAAAATTGTATCTTTCATTTACTTTTGTTTCAGCTGTTTCAATGGCTAAGACAATACTGATGTTGTTGAAGCGTGGGTGGTGATGGAATTCAAATTGGTCGCTCTATATCGAACGCTATGAGTTGCGTAATTCATAATCTAATACTACAGAATTCAAAGAAAATTTTTTTAATTCATTTAGACACAAAATTGGTCGTGCCAAAAAAAGGAAGAAACTTTAATGGAGAACCTTAATTTTCACTTAATAATATTTTCGATTCGAAATATCACCATACATAAAAAGCTTCAACTTTAAAATATCAACGTATTGAAAGATTTTGCATCTTTGATACATTTTTATTTCGGAGAAAACTTAAAGGAAGGTTTGGAACGCATTTTGTGAGCCCTTCAATGCTTAATATAAAAAATAATATAAAATACATCAATCTAAACAAACAACCGTGCCCATAGTCAAATATTTCATTTTTCATGTAAAATTCATCTACAACATCTTCTAAGAAATTACTCTATCGGAACTTATTCAGCCTTCTTTCCTCTTTTTTCTCTCCTTGAAAGATTTCCATCCAGCTTCATGAAGCATCTGAGTAGCAGAAGCTAACCGTTTTACAGTATCAATTATTTTTACGTAACACTTTTCCTTTAGTTGAAATTATTCTAATTCGCAAATACATTACGGCAGGGTCTCATGTACACTACATGTACACTACATGTATAATCAAGGAGCATGAAATATGATTCGTTACTATTGGAGATACAATTCCGCCTTTTTGAGTGGCAAAAGCAAGAAAATTCATCATCCACCCAACGTACGAATGAAAGAAAAATTTCCAACGAAAATTGCAGGAAGTCGAAGATTTAGGAGAACGATCTCTTGATGCGGATAACCAGTGGGTGGTCCTCGGCGAGATCAAAATGAGGCCACGGAAGAAGATAAATTGCTTTCTACTCCTGAATAGGGTATGGAGGCAATCGGCAAGGAAATGAGAAGTATGATGAGTTAAGACAAGCAGGTGATGACACCAAATTCAAAGAGAAAGGAAACTGGATATCTCCACGGGGGGTCCCAAATCTATTACAGAATGAACGTTATCGGGAATGAAGACTTTGAAGCGACATTGAAACTTTAATTTGGTAGGTATTGTAGCTATAATGAACTTGATGAAAGTTATGAACTGTTTATCATGTATACCTTTCGATGTTATCCAAGATTATCTACCGCGCTAAGTTTTCTCACAAGTTATTGTGTAATGCGCTGGATAGGACCATGGGGATAAGATTATAGGCATGCTTTTTGTTAAACAAAGGTTGTAAGAGTACCCTCACAACATTTTGAAATAGATAGTTCAAAACCGTGTATAACAGACCTTGCCATCATTCTATACTAAACCCTTACATTCCCTACGATGTTTTTACATGTAATATGTAATTGTTATGTAATGTAAATGTAATAATTTACCACCGAGTAAAAGTAGATTTGGGTGCAGCAACCTTTCGAAGAAGGATTTCCGAGGAAAATGTATAACTCTCTAAACGTAACCATTCTTTAGAGTAAAGATGCTTCGAATATATGCTATACAAGGTTTTTAATTAACTTTCTGGTGATACTAAGCTGAAGCAAAGAGAAAAATGGGTTTTGGTTCGGATGAAGATGTGATTATTTTGTTTTTGAAAGTCGGAAACTCAGTATTTATGTACATGTAGGTGCGTATCAATAGCATATGACAGTGTAAAATATTTTTCTAGCGAAAAAAGGTAGGTTACGGTGAAATTAAAATTCTCTCCTCCCAAGGATGAAACTAGCTTCTATGACATCTAAAGCTTCTTCGAATAACTTGAAGATTGAAGTAGAATTTTCTACTGGCAAATCTTCATGGTGGAATATATTTACTATGTCCTGAGGCACGCGGAATTAGAGGAAAATATACCTTTCAGTAACTTGAGTCCCACTATTTTTTCTGGTTTTGCTAGTATGAAAGCTACTAGCTATGAATGCGAGACTTGGAGCCGATTAATAAAAGGTTTCGGTTCCTCTTAATTTGGCTAAACTGATACATGTTTTACTTAAAGTACTCTTAGTAAGAAAGGGCGAATTACCTCATCCCCTTAATTCTTAAAGGAATAATTTTTGTTTCGCTTAGGGTATCGTAATTTTGAGTAATTCCACCCTGATCGAATCTTTTTAAACCGGTTGAATGCATTTGACGCGTTCTAAAGGAGATGAAGCGTTAGAGATAACGTGAGTACATCACATAAGGGGCAAACGGAGTTTAGAAAAGGGTACAAGCCAGATAAGGCAAACACCCTTGTCCATATGCTCGGGGGGGTAGGCGGTCATGAAAAGAGAATGAGCTGGGATCTCAGGCAAGATCTGAAAGGGGTAAAGAAGCATCGAGGGGCGAGACCAAAGGGGCGGAAAGAAGTTCTGAAGAGCGAAAATGAGCGGGGGTTAATTAGTTGACTCGTTTCCTGTTTACTCCGGATGTGGCGAGTGTTATTTTTTTCTTTACGTCCTCGAGCTCCTTAAGACTCTTTAAATCCGGCGAATCCCGCTGAAGGAAGTGAAGAGTCTGCCCGATTAGGAAGAAGCTCTTGAAGAAGGCGGGAATGCTCGTTCATTATATCTCGCCTAATCCGCCGAATTAACGCCGTTTTAGCGGATTCTGAAGGGCACATTCTCAATAAAATTCCTTCCCCTTCCTGTACTTATTATAAGTAACACTTCGTGTTTTTTATGTTTTTTTGTGATATTTATTATTTTATTATAGTTTACTATAGTATCTTCCCTTTTTTATTTGATTTTATCATCATTTTTGTAATTTCGTTAACATGAAAATTACTGCCTTTGTAGTTTTCATGTTACACAGTTTTTTATTATACCTTTTAACTTGTAATATCAGTTGGTTTGCGCCGGTTTTACAAACCCTCCTTCTTTGCGGGTGTTATCCTGCAGTGGATCTTTTTTTCCTAAGATATCAACTTGGGTTTATTTTGCATCCATTCCTTCTAAAGTTTTCCCCTCTATTTCCATGCACCTACACAAAACACTTTTATGTTTATAATATCATTGATGAAAAGTTAGATGGAAGACGAGACTTTTCTGTCTCATTCTTGCTTTACTGAAGACTTCATTATAGACCTTGTACTCGTTCATGCCAATTTTTAACGCCTTCCCCCTTCCATATGCATTTATGTCAGTGAAAATATTTGCATGAAAGAATATGACAGAATACCTGTATGCATTACATATGTAGTACGAATCCTACGAACTTTAATAATATCACCATTATTATTAGGAAGTGTGTAATGCAAGAGGTGTTCGTTACCTAAATACAATCGGGTATTGATCTAACCTATCAATTCAAAGGCATAAGCTCGCTAAAGGGTTTACATCATATAATGTTATTTCTATACGACATTTTTCACCTTCACTGATTTCCGAATACAAACGACCGTCAGGCGGTACACCGTTATCCACCATAAGGCCTAAGGGGTGTGGAACCCTGAAATACCTTAAAATTATCATATTAGCGCATATTATACTATCCGAAAAAAGAGACCAATACAGGCCATACTTTTTGTTAGAGTTATATTGGATATAAAAGTTTAACGCCATTTCAGCGATACCTTATAGTACCAGGCCTAAGCGTGTTTTATCGACACAAGTGATTTGAAATTCCCCGAAGTCACGTTTGCTATATTATTTTTTCACATTCTTTTTGATTTATTTAGATTTTAAATCCATTTTTCTTCGTATAAAACGTAGACGTCAGAATATTTAAATGCAGAAAATGCACGTGTTTGACCTTATAATCCCTCACGCCATCAATCAGCGAGGAAACGTCTTGGTCTAACCCGAAATTAAATCAGCCGAAAAAAGCGACAAGGCCGAGCGAAGACGGAGAGGGGACGTAACAAGGTAAAGAGATTTGCGTGGGGCACTGCAGGCGGGTCCTAATGGAGCGCTGGGGTCTTCCTTCCTCCGAGGAAGCGGTGATTAAGCGCGGCTCAAATTCCGCTCCTGAGGAAAGGGCTTTTTACGCCATCGGATGGGGCATAATAGAGAAATTACGGCGCGAAAGATAAATGGGAAAGAGGTAATGAAGGCAGGAGACGATTCATTTCATTAATGGCTTAATCCATCATTTTCCGCGTCCTTGAAATTAAACCGATTCCCGGTCTTTTTGAACGCTATCTCCTCTTTTTTTGCGAACGTGCTTCTTTTTGCGTCAGAGTCATTATCCCCCTGCACCGCGGAAATTTGTCCAAGTGGTGGAGCGAGGCGTTATCAGTCTGTTATCGCCGGGAAGGATACATGCATAGTCTAATGGGCCTTGATGCGATGTTTGGGGAGAAATATGGATGGGGACGTTGAATGGGGAATAGAAAAGGCTATGAGAGTTGTTTAGGCGATGATTGTGAATAATACCTGAGAAGTAATTAGTGTAGACAAGAGTGAACGTTTTTTAAAACTACTCTCTATCAGTAAGGAAAGACAATTTGGAACACGGCTTCTAATGGATGAGAGGTTCAAAATCTCCAATAGCCGTCTTTGTCGGCGTTCCTCTTCTCATTCACAGCTATTCCGAGAAACCAGGAAATAATCTCCACTCTTCTCATAAAGACCCAAAGCTTATTTCGAAAGCTCTAAATGCTCTGATACCCCTGAAGATGAGGGCATCTCTTTAGAAATGTGTTTTGGGCCTTTCTAAGAATTGCGGCGATTCTTTCCTGGTTTCTTGGAATACCAGTGGATGAAGTAAGGAACGCCGACAAAGACGGCTATAGGAGATTATAAACCTGTAATACTTTCTATCAGACTTCACTTTGAGATAATTAGTCATACTAAGCTGTTATACAGTAAAAGTTAAAAAAAACACTTTGATCAACAAATTTCCTAGTGAAATCCATAAACAGGTAAAAATACTATAGAAAAAGATGGATCATATGCAGAGAAGGCTATAAGTATCGAAGACAAGCATATCTCCTACTACATTTCACGTTATTTCTCTATTTTATAAACAGCCCGAGGGTTGGTTGGATTCTCAGCCACTCCACCAACAACATGTAAAAGATTTGTGAAGGAATGAGACGCCCTAGGCAAGATGAGAAGTGAAGTATTTTGCCCTTTCTTTCTTCGTAAAATCAAATTGAAACTAGCGGAATATATTTACGTAAATGATGTACAACGACCCCATGACTAACGCATATTATAACATACAATAAGGAGAAACCAATATGAATGTCATTAATCAGCATCACTCATAACACATCACCATACGTAATATCACTCTCATGAATAGCGCTTAATCGCAAATAAATAGAAGATATATTTGCCAAACAAGAAGACTAAACTATTCCATACATAAAAATAAGGCAACAGTAAGGATAAACTTGTTCTTCATACCATGTTAACATACATTAACACAAGATCCAACAATTTACCTTTTATATTTGTGTATAGGGTGAACAATGTACGTCGTCAGTTCCTCAGAGTTATGCTTTTTGAGCATCTACATACTGACGTATCGCGATTCCACAGATATATATCCTTCCTCGAGCTTTCCGCGACCAAAGGGGTTCTTTCTGTAAACGTGCAGAGTTTTGAAAGTGATTTTTAGGCAAAATGAATCCTATTTTTCAACGGGGATCCCTAACTCTGAAGATGCCCATTACAGCCTTTTCTCTCCGTTCCCTTGATGCTCATAGCGTGGCGGAAGGTGAGAGGTTGGGAAAAGACGTCTTCTCGGCAAAATTCGTCACGGAAAGAGAAAGAGAATACTACGGTGAGGGAATTGGAAAAACCCAGACTTTCTATAAATGCGCAGACTTTTGAAAGTTATTTTTTTGGCAGAACGAAAGCTATCTTTCAAAAGAAAGACCGACGTGTCATTATAAAACCTACGAATTTCTTCTACGAAGAAAAAATAAGTATTTCTATTACAGAAAATGGATGATAGACAAAGATATTCCTGCATTAAGGTAAGGGAATCACCAAAGATAAGTGAAAAAGGCAAATTTTTCTTTTAGAGTTCTTAAGCAGTCATGATTCGTCAAGTTCTGTGAACGCTCGTCCTTTGTTGGAATGTAAAACAAAACGCAAATAATTATTATGGCGTGGAGCAAGTTTCATCCACTGTCCCATAAGTGTGTTTAAATAATGATCACTGAAGCCATGGTCAATGCAGAACCACTCTATACAGTACAGTTGTCATTGTTTGTAATATTTTTATAGCCAACCGAATCTAACGTTTTACCTACTATTTTTGGGAAACAGAAATGCTTAAAAAAGGTAAATCTTTTGAACGTTCTGCACACGCTCTATTCTTGATTGGAAAATGACAATGTAAAAATGCATATAATGAATATGCCATGCAGCAATTACATCCACCTTCCAATAAGTACGTTTTAATAGAAATAACCGAAGATATGGTGTATACAGAACTAATCCATTGGCTGCTGCTCTTTGCAATGGTTTTCACAAGCAACCGCAACTAACACCTTTTTCATTTTAAACGGTCGTTACGTATCGTTTTGGGGAAACTTGTTTGCTTTAAAAAGGCAAATCTGATAAACTACGATCACAAAGAGAGTGTACTCACCCTGAACACGTAGGTTCCCCCTCCTCCTCCTCCACCTCCTCCAATAAACTCCATGTTCTGCAAAGTTCGTATGGGGCTGTTGGATTTAGATGAGGTGCTCTTCAGCACGGCGTTGCAGCCGATGCCAGTGGTGTCTCGGAGGTCACCAGCATTATTCTGTAAGGACGAATGAACACAATTGGGGAGACATTATTATCAGTTGAATAAGAGATAATGAATACATTATTATTAGTAGCGTAGTATTGAATAACGATCAAAGGATTGATAATAACGATAAAAGTTGCGTGCAAATATAGCGGCGTCGGTTAAGTTAAAAAAAATATCCCAGTACCTATGATTAGAACTTATTTTACTTCCTTCATAAATATATAATTTTTAAAATTATTTTAAGCATATTTTATGTGGAATCAATAACATTAACCTTTTAAGTATTCCTTTCGTGTAACAGTTACATAATGCTCAATTTATGATAACGTTATTAATTTAATTACTTTGTTAATTTACTCCAGCTCAGCTAGAAGTGTTCCGTGCTCTGGTGATAAATTAAACTTTACTTATTAAAAATAAATCGTTAACGCCTTTTAATTTGAAGGAAAATGAGACTTTAAATTCTCCTCTTTCGATTAACTGAGCGTCAATTTAAAATTGATATAATTAGTAAATAGCTATGATAGGAAGAAATCATATCAAGGTATTGCGAATCATTTCTCGTATTTTAAAGTTTTTATTAGACTGAGCTATTAGCTTAAAATAATCGAAAATTACTGCATAAAATAAAATTACATCCCAATTAAGGTAAATCGTTACTATTAATCTAATAATTAATATTGGATTGCCTAAGATGTGTTAGTTATTATTCCAATAATAGCGATACGTATTATGTATTCTTAATGAAATATGAGCTATTTCCTCTCTAATGTCTTTTCATTATTGAGAAGTGTAATTGAAATGAAGATTTTATAAAGTAGTCATTAGGAAAGCGATTGGTAAATATGATCAGCATTTGATTTCTAAATTATATTACGTGTAGCTGTTTATGTACGTCAAGTATATAAGCCAACCCATATCTTTGCTCAGACATTGGCAGTATTTAGTATTGGTGATGTTAAAAGTAATTCGGCAGTCAAGTTCAATTTGCACCCATGGGTTCCCACATGGAATCGAGCCCGGCACCACTTCCTCCCAAGGCGAACGAGCTAATCTCTTGGCTATCCGAGAACCGTGGCAGTATTTACAAATGTAGCAGTAGTAGTACATGTTAATTAATTCTAGTCTCTTTATATACAATAGATCAATGGAACGCTCTCCCTGCAGGTATTTTTGAGCCATTTCCTTCCCAAGTGCGTACCTTCAAAGCGAAGTTAAATAAATCGTAATAGCTGTTAATTTAATTCTGTTAATATTTTCTTTTGATGGGACGGGATAACATCTGTAGATTTTGTATTACGTACATTTCTTGACTTCTTTCAGAGGGAGGTTTTCCGAGGGGTTTCCCTCCCTCCGTGGGCAAATGCCTGACAGGTATATTGTTTACCCCTCAATTTATATTTATATTGACTATCTATATATTGCTTGACCATGTACTACTGTATGAATGTATGCTTGTATTATATGTAATGTCCAACCACTGCCACCAGATTTATAATCTACTTGTAGTGGTAATGTTATAATAATAATAATAATAATAATAATAATAATAATAATAATATAACATTTGGTAAATTATGAAGAATGAGTTATAATAGTATACTTAGGCTGTAATTGAGAAGAGCCTTTCTTAAAAATAATTAATACGGAATTTCTCCCGAGTTAAAGCAAAAACATCTTCAGAATCTCGGAGAATGAAAACTGGGAATTTAAGCAGAAATTTCAAGATAACAATGGACGACAAAAAATCCCTTCGGCATTATAATTCGGCAGTATTCGAAGGCGCTAATGAGAGGAGTGGACCCGTCCAGGCGTGTAGGCAAAGATTTCACTCATCTGCACGCACAATCACGTTACGAGTGATCACGGAGGACCTACCGGAGCGAGAAACGAAACGCCATCAAAGGGTACGAAATGGCGGAAATTTAAAAATACGCGATACATTTTTTGCACTCATCGGATTCATTAGCGATCAAAGCCGGCGAAAATTCCGATAAATGGCGATGGAAATTTTTGTCGAAGTTATAAATTGCGCGATGTTTTTATTTCGCGGATTCGCAAATTGGGGAAAAATATAAAAATGAGAGGGAAAGTCGCGTTGGTGATGAGGCCGTGATGCGAGATTCAGTTATCGGGTTTTGTTTGCATTGGCTCATTTCGGGGAATGAACGGGCATTTCGGGGCCGACTCTGGTGATTCATAAATTGGACGCACAAAAGGGGATTAATCGAGGGATCGCTGGAAATTCATCGAAAATTAATCGAAATCAAAGGGGGAATTTCTGGAGCGTTTTGGATCAGGGCATAAAGGATAGAAACACGTATATTGTAGGGTTTCGCTTTGATTATTCACTGTAAACTTCACAGATGTTCACTACACTTATTGTACCATAGGGATGCAAATGGATCTACTTTTTTCCATTTCCATTTTTATTTTTTGTTATTTTTAATGTTATTATATATTATGATATTATTTATTAACTGTTGACTCACTATTCTTATTGATGTATCGGAAACGTACTTACTGGTAGCGTATTTATATATTTATCATGTTCTTTTCTCCCTTCTTTAGGTAATTCAATCGGTAATTCGACGGTTTTTTACACACTTCATCTTAGTGGGAGTTTTCCTGCAGTGGATATTTTTTTTCCACAGAAACTCTTAGGCTTTTTACATCCAAAATTATTCTATTTTTTCTCATACTATTCTCTTTAATTTAATTATTCTATAATTAATGACGATGGCTTAGATGGAAGAAGAGACTTCCTTGTCTCAATCTCACCCAAATAAATACCATATTATATTTAATTCAACGTGCTCTGCGTTACCGTCGCAACATAAATTCGCTTTATTCTAATATCAACGAGCTGAATGGAATTTATTAATAGAGAAAATAAATTCAGCGTTTTCACAGAAAATTTCTCGCAGGAAGTTTTTTACAGAGCAAACAGAACAAAAAGTAGTTGGCGACTACATTTCTGGATACGTTTTGCCAAAAACTGTTGACATTCCCGCAGGTTTACCTTAGATGCTTGTTGACACAAACTTTAACTTGAAATTTTAATAATGGGCTCAATACTTTACCGTAGACTGCTCTGAGAGAGTTGGGCTCTAGTGAAGATACCGCTTCAGCTCTCAGAAAGACGAATAAGAATGGTTCTAACTTATGAAATCGAACATTTTGGACTAAAACTTATCATTAAACTAAAAACGAGACACCGAAAAATTATTTTAAGTGACGTAATATTTACGGTACCCGTCAACAATGTTAAATTTTTGATGGAAACAGTTAAAAATTATGTTGAGTTATAAGGAAGTTAAATGAAAACAGTCTTCTTACCTTTGGACATGCATTGGCCCCTTCTTGTCCAACCAGGAAGTAGAGGTTCTCCCCAGCTCGCAGCACTAACACACCGCGCACCGTGGCACCGATGCTTGTGCCTGCACCGTCCGAGCCTATGCCTCCACTTGCTCCTCTGGCTATTATTCTGTTGACGGAAAATATAAAATGATAGTTTTAACGAGAAATATGATAAAAAATTTTGCTAAAATATCAACTAGACGAAATTTATGATAGGATAGTTTTATTTCGACTTAATGGTAGTACGTTATGAAGTGAAATGAAATTAATGAATTCCACACTATTGTAAATGGTTTCCACAATTCATCATAGAGTTGATTAAATAGGGATCATGAATTATAACTTCCATATATTAACAACAATCCACGTTTACGGAGCTTCAATGGATATGCTTTTACCATCTGTGGACCAGCGAATGAGTTAAAATCTCCACGGAGTGTATGACTGTCATCGGCAGATATAAAAGTAACATTATCTCAATCTTTTAATACAATGAAATAGAATTACATGTAAAATCCTATTACTTTTATCGAGGTAATATGAAACAGTATGGCGGAAATGTAGAAAAATAAAATAAATAAGGAAAGGGTAAAGGTGACCTTGCACATAAGGGCGTGCACCTAGGAAAATTCCCAAGGAAAAACGGACTTGAAAAAAGTCTGACAGGGCCGGGAAACGAATCGTCTAGTCTAATCTAGGAACGATTCGTTTCCCGGCCCTGTCAGACTTTTTTCAAGTCCGTTTTTCCTTGGGAAAAATAAAATAATTACACTACTGTCTTCTCATAAAATTCATTGAGATAGGTGTTTTTGTGGACCAAAATAATGATAATTACAACAGGAATAGAATGTGCTCTTTCCCTACAGGTTATACTTGTCCAAATAGGTGCAGTGAATGATCATCATCCTTAACTGATGGGCATTTTTCTCCTAAATAGTTCAACCGAATAATTTATGAGGAAAAATGAAAACTTCTCCCAATTCGATTCATTTCGCGATGTACGATTAACCACTCGAGAACTGACAGAGAACATAAATCACTCACGTGTAAAAGCCTGCTTCCGGAACAGTCCACTTCTGCACGCCCGCCATGTAGCCAGGGCCATCGAGGACCACGACGGGGGCTGTGCCCATATTGGCCGCCGTACAATCCTCCGGGCGAGGTCCGAATCGACCTTTGACCCCGCATGTGCCTATTTCATACGCTGGAGGAAGAGAAAGGATATGCAGGATCATCAAGAGGACTTAGATCACTAGGCAAACAATGTGAAGTGTATTGCGAAAATATTATTATAGTATTATAGTATTATATTGCGAAAGAAAATCATGTATTTACAGTTGCGACACTTAATTCAACCTTTGGATAGTGAAAATTGAGTAATTCGCATTCACAGAGAAACATAATTAAGATCAATGCAATTCTACCTTAAGAATTATGTTTATCAAGAAGATATTATTGCTATAGAATTGCTATACAACTTGGATGTTGATGGAATATACAAATATGTTGAAGTCTTGCGAATTGATAAATTATTTAGATTTACTGTGTTAATTGATAATTTTTACTCAAATAATTTCAAAACAAAGCAACTGCAATATTCTCCAGAGTTTGAGGCCAACAAAGTTGTTTAAAATGAATATCTCCTTTACCAGTTATGGTAGAAACTCTTTTGAATTTATAATACCGACATAATGTAACAAATTACCATTAAAATTGTTAAATATGAATTCCATAAGGTGTGTGAAAGTGGAAATAAAAAACTGGCCAATGAATGTCTCAACCTAAGCTGTTTATTGCAAACTCTTTATGTATTAACCTTTGGACCCTTAATTGTATTTTAACTTGCACTGTGTGTTTGTATAAATATTGATATGTAGTTGTATTTAACTGTAATTTTAATATTTTTTTGGTACTCTACATCTATTAAACTCTTCTATTTACATTCCTGTAATTTTACTGTAGATTACCCAAATGGAACCTGCTGACAAGCATTTTGCTCAGCAGGACCAGACTGTTCTGTTTCTATGTAAGTTTGAGCTGTGTATTATAACCTATTCTTTGTATTTTACATATATATATATTTTTTTATCTTTCATTGATGATTATTGTACTGTTGTATATTCTAAATTGTACTGAATATTGTATTGAATAAATTATTATTATTATTATTATATTTAAATTCTATACTTACTTGTGGCATTTAGGAATGATGCGCTTATCTTTGGATCCACAGGTGGATCTGTTATGAAAAGAGAAAAATGGTTAATCATCAAAACAATTTAATTCAACCATATTACATACGATAAATGAGCACTTAAAAATCGAATAAAAAAATCACGTCATATTTCTTGGCTTTCGAAGCTTTGTCTTGCCGTTATTGACGAGATATTTGCGTTTACTTTCTCACTGTTTTCATATTGCACTTTACAATAGACCTTTAAATGGATACACGAGTAGTGGTGGGCGATTCCGATTCGATTTATCAGAAAATCGATATTATAAATACGATTTACGATATTTTCTAATCGTTTTTTTAAATCCGATTCAGATTCGATTTTCTTACAACTGAATCCGATTTTTTTTCAGATTCGATTTTATTCTGATTCCAATGTGAATCGATTCATCTTTAAATATCGGATACCAGATGGCAGTACCGTAGTATTCCAATTAATATGATTTGGACAATTTGGATTATATTATTTTCGAAAATAGAATACGTGATGGCACTACTCGCAGTACCGCTGATTGTTTTTGCAGAAGCACTAGCTATGACAATTAAGTCATGGCATTTAACCTAAAATGCTACCTAAAGGAAAATTATAAATGAATTTACGTTATTCAGTATTGATACTAGATTCGTCAATATAAATGGATTTAACACAATTTTTGAGAATAGACGACGAACATGATGTATATCCTTCGCATCCAATTCCTGGAACTCTAATGCAGTCCTTTATGTTAATCTATAAACATACATCGTTTTTTAGTATTTTCTGTTGTTATTTCCTTTCTTCCTTTTACAAATATGTAAATGTTCTTATGTAAAATATTTTCACTGCATTAATTACGACTTTTTATACTAGTAATTTGCGGCAGTAATAGATATCCCAAATCGCGGTTCAAGAATTCTCATCACGTGACTTCAATAACCAATAGAATTCCAGGAATTCGATACCAATGTTATTACGATATGAATACGATTCTGATTTTATCATAATTCATTCCGATTCCGATACTAGACGATTCGGATCGATTTCAGCAATACAATTTTTGAAGTGAATCGATTCATGGAAACCGATTCGAATCGATTTCGCTGAATCGATTCTCTGCTTCAAATCGCCCATTTCTATACACGAGTGGCTTTTTGAGATCGAATTTAGGTATAAATAACTCTACAAAAACCAAGAGGCGATTCCAGGAAAAGAATCCTAACCCAAATAAAACAGTTTTATCTTATATCCAAGTGATTCCAGAGGAGACTTAATTATATTGTTTATTTTTAGATTTAAAATCATATTCAGGTAGATGTAAATACAAGGGCATATATAATTGTAATTAATATGTAATTAATGAAATTTTCGCTTAAATTGTCACTTTCAATGTATGTGATTATTTGGGAGTCAAACATCAATTACATACTATACTTAAAATGAGAAAAAGGTGAAGTTAAGAAAAATGCTATTGAATACTACGTAGAATATTAATTTTATTAATTTTAAATATAGTTGAGACGAATTTTTCATCGAAAGGTCATACAATTAAATCGAAAGATGACCTAGATAGAACAATAAATTAAGTCCCCAATTTCACCTTTCAATTGATTAGATTGATAATACTAAAGTATATGGGAAACAAATTATTCAACCATTTTGAAGAGAGTGCCCATAACATTCAAACCAAATACACGGTGAAAAGGATTCATAAATGTCTGTGTCGTAAAATGATAAAAAAACGTATTTCGATCGTTCAAAAAGGAGATGCAAAGGCGGATGGTTTTTCTCGCCTATTCTAGCCTAATAATTTCTGCTGGAGTGGCAAACTGAATTCTATTTCATTTCTTCTTATAAAATTTGTAATCCCAGATTTCTTTGTGGATTTTCCCAGTTCTAAGCTCATTCCTAGGTTATTAGATAAGCTAAATAAAAGCCTCGGTTGAGGATTGCTCACCTTAAAATACTAGTTTTAATTTCGGATCTAAATATCTTCTCAGTGGGTATTCAAATCACTCCGCGGCGAGTGTTCCCAGGGAAGATGAATACCGAAGTTGGGCGAATCGGCCAATCGGCAAACCGAATGGAGACCACCGCCGATTCATTTTGCTGTGAAGCGTAAACCGAATCGGACCGAACTGTTTGCTGAGGTCGCTCGACCTCATTAGGTCTCCCCGGGCTAACAAATGAGAATCATAGAGTTTCCCAGAACGAATTCAAATCGCAACATTTCCCGAGTAGGAATGTTCATATAATTTCGGTATCTATATACTCAAGTGTATTTGTATTTGTAATAAAATTTAATATGTAATTTATGTATTTATAATATAAAACTTAATTTATGTATTTATAATATAATACTTAATATATATATTTGTTATTTGATATGTAATTTATGTATGTATAATATGTGATTTATGTATTTTATATGTATTTTTCTTTAAAAGGGAATTTAACTCGTAAAAGCAGGCAATAACAGATAAACCTCTAATTCAAGAGGGACTTTCTGCTAATTTACCCAAAAATTATTCTGTTAGATTTTATGAAGTTTCGAATCCCATTATATGAATAGGGGTAATATACGCCTCTGGATTTTCACGTGTATCTCTAACCAAGCGGTTCCTCACTTCGTCTTTATGCTGTTGCATCTCACTGATCTTATTTGAAGGATAAGACAGTTTTCCACAATTCCCTAGCTTAGCCAGGATGATATTTGTGAACGTGTTTTTCCTATATTTATTGTATTTATTTAATTTATTGCATTTTTTATGTATTTATTTTAATCGTTCTGAGAGCCCTGGGTAAGGGGAAGAGGGAGCCGATTGGGTCCATCTCCCCCAGGATAAATAAAATCCAAGTCAAGACAGATGAATATATGTGTAAACTCAAATAATAAACAGCGATGAAAACATTAAATTTGTCAGAATGTGGTAGCTGGAACGATTCTGACATCCTTACATACCCAAGTGTTCTAGCATTACATAGGTTCACGTGCCTCAATATTCCCTATTCAATGTCACTTCTTTCGTTTTGTTGCTGACGCGAACCACCCTTAAGGTCTGGCCACACTTCACCGCACCGTCACCGTGCCGTGGCTCGGCCGCGTGTCGGCCGACATACGGGAACGAATACTACAATGTTATACAATGTGCTAGTCTACACCTCTCCGCACCGACACCGGATCGTCACCTCCGCGCCATCACCGCACCGTGCCCGACTAGTTTGGTTTAATTTTTGACGGGCACGGAGCGGACACGGAAGAGAATTATCCCAGTTCTTTCCTTTCGAGTGAAATTTTATTAACACCAACAATATTTAGCATTATTACGTTAGATGTCGAGAATTATTTAATTTCCTTTTTTGATTGGTATTGTTTTTTATATTATTAATTTCTTCTTCCTCTAGTGCTAGCGCTATCATTCCTGATTCACTATTACTGAAATTACGGAGCATATCTTCTACGTAGAAGTCGAAAAGAATAATAAACTGCTCCCTCCGCAGGGTGGAGATCGAGCCAGAATACGGACAAGGTACGGGCGCGGCGCGGAAAAGTGTGGCTTCACATAGGACGAACCGTGGCACGGCCGACTCGCGGCCTAGCTACGGGACGGTGATGGTGCGGTGAAGTGTGGCCAGACCTTTAACGTCATCCAACATGTCGGAATAACAATATCCGAAAGAGTTATAAATATTCGTCGGTATTCAAGAGCTGACTCTCACCATTTGTATGACAAAGTATCCGACGACCCTCCAATCCCCGATGAAATGATTCGGAAAGCGTAATCGGGCGGGCAAACCGATCTCTGCGCCCACTGGTGGAAATAAACGGAGCCGAAAGTGTCCTCCAACAAGTTTAACGGGCTGCCATCGTTCCCCGCCCACCGTCGCATCGAGTTGCGAATTAACAAGACAGGGTTCCAATCAATCTGCCCGCCCCTGATGAATCACCGCCCGCTCTTTCTCTCCGATTAATTGCGGTTGCATCGGACGTTGAATCGTTTGGCTGAGCATAGACCAACAGAGACTATGGGATCGATTGTTTTCTAGGCCGTGATGCCCCATGCCGTTTATGAACTGAATTTCCTCTCAGGATTCTATCGGTAGAGCACTTATGGGCTTTTACGCTGACGTATCTTGATGAATGTTTTTCATTCGTCTAACCCATCCTTTTTTCCCATAGACCCCGCGTTCTTTTAATTTTCCCTGATCCCCCAGTCAGTCTAATGTAGACTTTTTCTGTACATATGAACTTCAAATTAAGAAACCATGCTGCTCTACAGATGGGTATTTTGCCGAATAAAAAAATTGGTACAAGACCGAACAATTGTCAATATATTAAGAGTGAGTGCATTGCGACGGTGATGCAGATGCGAGATGCTGGGATGAAAACTTGCACATGAATTTGCCTGTGCGGACACGAATTGATGTAACTATGTACTCGCTACTTGCAGCATATTCATCGAGCAAACCCTACTGTACTGCATTACTATAGGTGCAGTCTAAACAGTTTCAGGTCCATGGACCCCATTTTTCTTTCTCCATGAGATAGACCCCCAATAAATCTATGTGGACTCCTGAGGATCCATATGGACCACTTTGGGAACCGATGGTCTAACTGCATCCTAAAGATATTAATGAAAAATATGATTGGGAGTGGAAAAAGTTTTTTGCAACTTATAGATTAACAGAAAAACTCACGATAGGCGAAACCCAAAAGGAGTAATAATTTCAAGAAATTTAAATATTCTGAAAATTTTAAATAAAATAAAGAAACATGATTAATTATAAACATATTTATTATTATATAGAATTGAAAAGGTTAGTTGGGTTGATATGAAAACAAACACGGAGGTGCTGGATATGGTTAGGGAGGAGAGGGTTTTAATTGAAGTGATTAAGCGTAGACAGAAGAAAGGGGTGGGTCAAATATAACATTTATACTAACTCATGTTTAATATTATAAAATTAAAATAAAAATAAAATAAAATAAAATTAAATTAAAAATAATCTTACTTTGAAATAATATAAATCGGAAACGGACGAATCAATTTATTCCTGTTGATTCTAATCTTATTGCAATTTACTGGTTTCAAAGTGAAGTTAAAATGCTTACTAGAAATATAACACTTTGCCAAAGGCCACATCACGATGAAAACACCGCTTCTCGGCCGATCACCGAAGTTAAAACTCGTCGGGCCCGGATAGTACTTGGATGGGTAACCGCCTGAGAACACCGGGCGCTGTTGTTTTTTTTTAATTAATTTTTGACGTAATTATTTTTCGTGTGACGATATCAGAATTAAATAATTTTCTATACCTTTGATATGAACACTCGATCACTACCACGAACTTAGAAACTATAGGACTGGAAACTGCTGAAATTTTTTGGCTCCCTTAATGTCCGCAGCCGCGAGATGGCAGCACTGAAGTTCGCCCTTTGAAACCATAATCTCATATGGAGTAAATGGAAAACACAGCACGATTGTGATACATTTGTAATAAAGAGTAATATTTACCGAAGATGGAATTAAGAGTAATCGTTTCATCTATCAATAGGTACTCTTAAATTGAATACAAAACATTTGAATAAGACGAACAAATGAGCAAATCTGAAGAATAGGTGCTTGTCTTATGTGCAAAAAGGTGGTAACTTTTTCGCCGTAAAAACATTCTTCGTAAATCACTAAAATGCGATGAACCGTACCGTAGAATGGGGTGACTTTGGCCGTTTTTTAGATTTTTTAAATATTTCTGTATTCAATTACATTCTCTATGCTCAGACAATTTAAATTACTTGAAGGTAATTCTTATTCATGCAAATAGTATCTAAAAATTTTTCTTAAGCAACGGAATTTGTTTAAAAAATAAAGAATAGCGGCCTTAGGCACTTCGGCCACTAAATATGTTTCCTAAATATCACCTGTAAAATTAACTATATGACTAATATTACGACCAGTAATATATTTTAAAATCTTTAAATTATTATTATATTTAATCTTTGTTTAATAGGTACTGAGATAAGAAGTTATTGACTCATAATTACTTTTTTCCACTTTATTTACAAATTTTCAAAAGAAAAATAAATGTTTTACATTTTTTAATTTTTTTCCTCCAAAAACAAAAAGAATTAAAAATTCTTGTGGAAACCTTCTACTCATTCTCACTCAATCCCTTTAAAATTTTTTTCAAGCATTAGAGTCAGTGTTTTGTTTCTACTAATGAATCTCCGAAGTCAAACAAGTACTGGAGTTATTGTCAAAGCACTGAACATTTACTTTTTACTTTTCAAATACGTTTGTACTAAAGTTTGGATATCACGAATACTCATAAAAAATTTAACAGCACTTCCACTAATTTAATCTCTTTTTCACGAAGAAGCACTGTTTGGCCTCCAATTGTCTTCAAATGTTTCCCATCTTGCTGAGTGTTACTGAGAGAAGTTATCAGACTGAGGTTTCGTAGACTTGTCTCGAGAATGCACGATTTTCAATTTAGTTCCCAATGACAATTATACTGTCAGTGTTGCAAGGAGCAAGACGGATTTGCTGGCGATATGTCAAGACAATCTGAATTCTGAAGGACAGGAAAAAATAGCCACTTTGTGAAATTTTAGATATTGTACTACAAATTTACAATTTGTGGAGCAGTGCACGCGTGGCCGAAGTCACCCCTTTCTACGGTAACGTTGATGTAAGTTGGAAAGTGCGACCACGTTGCGTGAGTTGGAGATCTTCATTGTCGTTACTGCGCTTGAAGACTTTTGATATATTTTAAGATATCCTTAAGGTATCCTTAATCTTAAAAATGTCTGGTCATCGTTGTATTGCACCAGATAAATAAACACAGCAAGTGTGCTGTTTGCCAGGTAGCATTAATTCATCCGGGTCATTCTCTTGCCATCCAGTAGCAAAGTTAACAAATATGAAAAGTATGGGGGTTTTGGTTCATCCTAATGTAAACCTTCATACTTTTATCCTCAAAGTGGAGGAACAATTTGTAAAGCACTGTGAGACAAATGTTGTGCTTGAGTGCATAATTACAGAGTTACTTGAAGGTGATGAAGAGATGACTTTCCCATGCACGGAAGTGAAATCATAGCATATATAATAAAATATTATGTAACTATGAGGATTAGACAGCATGCAAAGTTTATAAATTTAAAGAAAGTGCATCGAAAAGGAAAATTGCGAAACTGTCTAAAACGTATTGTTTGGTCAATCAATTTTTTATACCACTCTATCCTTTATCTTTATATATTGTATAACCTAACTTCACATTTCAGCCTCCCCAAGATAAAATGCAGTCCATTCCAGTCATTAAAATTTAATACTTTTGGATTTATGTATGTTTCAACAATATTTGACCGTTTACTCATTTCCTGGAGACTATTTCTGGGAACTTCGATTTTTTTCTTAGGAAATGTATATACGAGGGTCGTCTGAAAAGTTTCCGACCCCAGATTTTTCAGACATCTTCAGAAAATTTTCAGAAGTTTCAGAAAACATGTCAAGAAATGTTGAAATGTCGGAAACATTTCAGACCACCCATGTACATCCTGCGATTCTAGTTTTAAAAGGCCTAGTTGAAAGTAGATGTAACGTTTGTAATTTATTAAGGATCAATTATTTTCTGTGTATCCAAGCGGAACACTTCGCTGATCTACGAATAATGCTTTCACAGCGACGAAGTTACTTTTGGTCTGCCCTGAAGGCAACCTGCACTTATTCTTCGGATTTACTAATTTGCCCATTTATTCAATTGTTTTAAGTATTTATAAATGGATAAATCACTAACTCTGAATTCCATCATTGGTATATACTACTACTCCCGCAAAGAAAAAGAGGGAAAAAGTATCATAATCGTGCTGTGTTTTCCATTTACTCCATATGAGATTATGGTTTCAAAGGGCGAGCTTTAGTGCTGCCACCTCGCGGCTGCGGACATTAAGGGCGTCAGCTGATTGCACAGTCAGCATAGGGGAGCTTCAGGGGCGTGATCACTACTTAAGCCAGACGGAAATATTACTGCAACTAAATAAAGCTATCGTAATTTTGTCTTCTGATTTAGTGATAGAGAAATCGAGGTATCGGTTGCAATGAAAAGGGGAAATGATCTCATGTCATACGAAAGACTGAATAAATACAGGTTTTTATTCATAAGACTAATCACTCCAATGCTATATTTTTATTTATCATTGCCCTATTTCTCATTGTCGACTGCCATACCACGATGAAAGCACCGGTTCTCGTTCGAAAACCGAAGTTAAGCATCGAAGGGGCACGAAAAGTACTTGGACGGGAGACCGCCAAGGAAAACCGTGTGCCCTTGGCATATATTTCTCTATGGGTAAAACCTGAACAATTTATTAATCAATAATTTTTCCCTCTTTTGTTCATGCCAAATTCTGCCTTCCACGGGTTTCATAATAAAAAACTGGAAGTCAATTCAAAATCATGCCATGCCATTTCAAAAACATTCCTTCAATTTTCATTGTCATATGTTATTCCATTTAGTTAGTGTTAATATATAAATTATGAATAAATTTTTAGGTAGGAAATGAAGAATTCATGTATAAAAATTCATATGAATAAATTTTTATGCATGAAAAAATATAAAATATACTATGAATACATACATACAAAAATACGTACATAAACAATACAGTACTTTATATAAGTATACATACATAAACAATGCAGATGAATGGAATGGGTGGAATAAATGTTTAAATCATAATATTAGATAGCTATTTTAAGGTCTGAAATACCTAATACTTCGCAGCCTTGCAAGTACACACAAAAATGGCCTTCATTTCATTGACATACAGAAAGGCAGACTTTCAGCAATTGATGATTTCTGCGGTTTAATAAAACGCAATTAAAACGTATAGAAGTTAGATATTATGCAAATCAATCTAAATTTATAGAAGCTAAGCAACAAAGTGAGAATGCAAATCATTGCTCAAACACTCCAAAACACATACACTTACTTTCCCCGCCGCTGCATCAAAGCACTTATTACGCGACCACATCGCGAGTGAAAAATTTGAGCATCGTTTAAGCTCCCAACGCGGATGGCCCCGCTGAAATATTAAATTCATCGCGCAAGGGATGCCATTTTCACAACTAAACTACTCTTTCGCACGCTTTCCCTAGAGCTCAGTTTATTACCCGCTAAAGCGACGACTACGGTTCCCGATTGCGGTGACAAGCATTATAAATAAAAAGAGCAGTGACGCTGCCCACACACTCAACTGTTTTCGCGCTTTGTTACACGCCCTCTCTCGGGTGATTCGGTACGTGTCACGTAGACCTTTATTTATATCCTCCTTCGGGGATTTTGGAGGAGGAAGGAGGATGCTTAGTAACGGTAGAGGGGGGTGAGGGGTTTAAAATCAGAGGGGGAGTGAAGGAAAAAGGTAAGGTTAATGTAATGTAAGGAGCTAATGGTCAGCATTACGGTAATGGTTACGGTAATTAAGAGTCCTTAAGGAGGCTGGGCTGATTATGAATGAAACAACGACTTTCCAGGATAATTAGAGGGCTAAAATCTCCAATAGCCGTCTTCGTCGGCGTTCCTCGTCTCTTTAGCGAGTATTCGAGAAAACAAGAAAGGACACTGCGCTTTTTAAGTGCATTCTAAACCTCGAATTCCTTAACAGCCGTGTTCCAAACTTTCTTTCTTTACTTCATTCCAGGATCAGTATATCCCCTGGTGGGTGATAGATCATCAACCACATCTGGTTCCAACAGTTTAACTTTTTTACTCATTTTTTAAACAACTCAATAAGGTTCTCTTTACGGTCAATTTCAGATAGGAAAATCATCTTCCCTTAAATAAATCAGCCGGTTTTGTGTCTAGACCGTATCACCATTATTTATCAAAGATTCTGGAAAAGGGATGAGGTCAGTAAAGAAAGAAATTTGGGTCACGGTTGTTAATGAATTCGAGGTTTAAAATCTTCTATGGTCGTCTTTGTCGGCATTCCTCACCTCAATCACCGCTATTTGGAAAAAATAGAAAGGCTGCTCTTTTTAGTGATACCCAATGCGCATGTCAATAGCGATGCTTATTTCTTCAGGGATAATAAAGTTAGTGCCCTTAAGAGAGCTACGGTCCTTTCTCTTTTCCCCGAATACCGGTGGATGAGGAGAAAAACACCGACAAAGACGGCTATTGGAGATTTTAAACCTCTAATAAATGAGGTGAGGCGTGAGGTAATTTTCTATCGCTTTCCTTCCCTGAGCCAGAATTTCATAAGTGGAGAAGTTCACAGTTTTACGATAAACACTTTTCACGGAATTTCTATAAGTAGTTTGTTTATGAAATCTATTAATGAGCATCATTAATATCTAAGTAGCTTTCATACAATCCTATCCTTTGACAAGACCGACAAGAAAGTATATAAACGAAGCATTCTGCTGTAACCTTTACCAAAAGATAGATGAAAAATACCCCTTGATAGGGTAGCAAGAGCATAAGATTTCGACTGACAAAAATATAATTGTTGAGATCCAGAAAACAGGTACATCATAGAAATTAATATCAAAGCATTACATGTATGCCCTAGACAAAGAATCCTCACCATAGATTAATTGGAAGATAAATTTACAAAGTTGAAGAAATCAAAACAGTCAATAGGATTATTTCAAGAAACAGCCATGCTATTCCGGATATTAAAGGAGAATACGAGACACGCACGCCACTTATTCATGCAACGGGAAACCCAAAGCTTCTTTAGAGCAAATATCGAAGCTTTACCTAATGCCCTTTGAAAGCCATTAGCACTCCTCTTGAATATTTTCCTGTCTTATATATTGCGGAAGACGCGTCTCTCTCTCGATTCGCAGAAAATCTCGTCTTAAGTTCGGAATTGAGGCACTTCAAAGGAATCTGTTCCCGCCCTAGATTCTGAAAGGCGTGTTTGGATTGCCTTCGATAACAAACAAGTCCCGTGATTCTGCCGTGACACGCGGTGAGGGAACGCTTAAACGAGGATGTTCTGGGAAGTATTACCTTCGCCTCAATTCTCTCTCTTAGCAGACAAAGCAAACAGTGTCGAGATTGCTGTTGAGCAAGGACACGTGTTATAGGGATAGAATGATTCGGTGCATACGTTCCGCTGAAATTATACACAAGATATTCCCTGTCTGGGGAGTAGCCGATCGCTAAGAGGTTATTGGGCTATTTATTAAACAATGCTATACATTTTCTTACCATTGCCAACATCTTTCACTTTAGTCAAATCCATGAACACTTTTTTGATTCGATTCTTTTTCTTCCAGAAGCTAAACGTATCTCTTCAAAATCTCACCAACAAAATTAAAATAGCTTAGTTATCCGATTCCATTACGATGCAATTGTCTCTAAAGTATTTGGCGTGAAAAATATTTTGAAATATAATTCCAGTAGCTGCCAAAAGTTCTGGGAAATAGATGAGGCACGCTTACAAATAATTTACTGAGCTCATTAATTTCTCACCGAGCCAAAATGCTAAGATCAGAACAAGTTTGCGTATGCGAATTAAAATGAATATACGAGTAACTTTATTTGAAGCATTTCATGAGGAGAGACATTATGAAGTCTATTCTTCAAAGATATAGAAAAGTACAAGGGTGAGAGTGAATGCTAAGTTAAGATACTTGTATACATTTGAGTAACTTTCAGGGAAATCGTTGACGAGGGAAATTTAATTTAATTATTAATTTAATATAAAGGACTGAGAGAAAAATTGCAGTTCTGGAGGGCAAAGCATAACTGAAAATTCAGGTTTATGCTAGAACAATGGTCTTTCATTAAGTGTTCCGAAAGGTCTTACAGATAATTCATTATACCGCCTTTGAGAAAAAGTTGAAGAGAAACAAATGTAATATTATGAGTTAAATAAATTAGTCGTATCAAAGGAACTGATTCTGGACGATGACTCAAGACTGAATCCAATATCGTTGAATTATATTATAAAATTTTAAAAAGATATAACGAAATAACGAAAGATTAGGGAAATAGATGCTAAAACGAATCGTTTCAAAAATTCATTTTTTCCGCGAAGTATACGCGAAAGCAACCGTTTAGGAAAATAGAGTCAAGGTGCTTGCACCCCCTGCCACACGCCGAAAGGCGGCTTGCAGGGTTCTTACATAGACATAGACATATATTCATAGAATAAAACCCAACTTTAAGATTCATGCATCATTTAATCTTTCCACGTCACACCTTTACTTTCTTTCCCTCCTTTAATTATTATCTTCCTCTATCAGGATAAATCTTTCAATCTCATTATCGCCATCGGTACCTTTCCTTTCTTCTCCTTTAATACGAAATTTCCAAAATTTTCCCTCATCTTTTCTCTCCTTCAATTCCCTTTCACTTTCCCCTGCTTAGTTCACTTTCCTCCCTTTCACTTTTGCCTCCTCGCTAATCCTTTCTCCTGCCTCCCTTTCACTTGGCCCTTCGCTTTGAATTCCTTACCTTCATTCTTCAATACTTCTCTTTTGGTTATGTGAGGTTTAACTTTCACTTTTCTTATTTCCCTCCCTGTTATTTACCTGTCACTTTTTTTGCTTCTCGCTTCTTTTAACGGTATGAGGAATTAATTACTTGCTGATAATTTGAGAGGCTAACTAATAGCGAAAACAGTGATAATTATTTCTGGAATAATTAACACCCATTTTGGTAATGCACGTTCGTAAATTCACAGCAACCGCTAATTTTCTCAGTAATTTTATTACCATTTTTTATGGTTTCGTCTGTTAATAATGAAGTATGGTTTTAGTGCAAATTTAGCGGCTGAAAGGATTTCCCAACGCCCACTCGTATCGGTAACACAGACCTCCTCCAAAGGATCGAACCCAAGACCATCTCCAGCAAATGTAGGTATTTTATTAATCAGGTTAAACGGGAAGCCTAATTTTGATATTGGATCTCATCATTAAACACAGTTTAAATCGATTCAATAACTCTTCTACATAACTATATCTTATAGTTGTAAACTGCTCCTTTATCTGCCCTTTTAATTCTTAATTACACCCAAGATGAATATGATTCTAAATAAACCAAGTAACTTTGAGTTTTCTACGGAAAAATACTGCAATATACACATATTTCTTCGAGTAGCAACTTTAACATGTTCGAATTACATATTTCTCCGAGCTAAATTCAAAGAAATAGTCTTTCAACCATTTAAACCTCTCTTACTAGGGAGCAAATACGGTTAACTTAGGCTTTGCTATTCAAAAGAGTGAGAAAACTAGATATATCTTTAGCGCCTTCCAGTTTTTCTAGTTAGTAAAGATGCATTACATGGTGATGGAATCTTATGTGTTTTTCTGCACACTACAACGATAGCCTCACCCTTGGTCGCCTTTAGACGGAATTCCTCAATCTAACGATTTAAATTACGATTTATCGTTAACATTCAAAATTTCAACTATAGTTAGAGGCTATCAAACTGACAAAGAAATGGAACGCAGTTTATGCAATAATGAAACGAACAAAATTCACGGTTAGTTCATTTTTTATCTATGCAAACGAACTGCAATAAATGCGGCAAAAAGATGCTCGCTTGCAAGAGAAATATATGTTTTGTTGAACTAGAAATTATTATGACTATACTGAAATACTTAAGTAGATTTTTAATATCCACAATTCTTTTCTTTTTTTCTAATACCATATTTTTAAATTGATTACTGTATATCCGATGAAGATGGGTTGGATGGAAGATAAGACATTTTTGTCTTAATCTTGCCCGAATAAAGCCGTTTTATCATTATTATTGTTAAATGCTCTATTCTCAAGACTTGATACTTGACTTCCCCTTGTTAAATTTAAATTTAGAAATTTACAGCTTACACACGCCTATATTAGTACGCTACAAAATGTGAATAGGTGAGCTGTGATAGCAAAAAATATTGGAAAGCACTGCTTAGAGCCACTTCAGCATCAAGAACGTGGTTTTCCAGGGTCCTATTTGCCCCTTATTTGGACTCGATGGCCCCTTAAACTCAAACATCGGTTTTCAAGAGTAATTTTCCAAGTTTCCGAAAGGGGGCAACACAATGTATCATAATTTTCTCCGGCTTTCGCCAAACTAGTCGGAAATGACGTGGGCCGATCCGGAAGGGTTCAAAAGTTTGCCTGTCAAGTTCGGGGTGCTAATTTTCCGCCGCAACAAAGGTTAAGTGATTTAGAGGGCGTGGCATTCGAGAAACTGCTGCAGCAGCTGCGAAGATGATTCCATAGGATGGAGAGGAGGCGTTCAACTTGTTGGATTGCCTCTCGAATCCACTCGAGAGAGCTACGGGTGAACTGCCGCGATTTTTGTACGAACAGATTGAGTGAATTCCGAACAGGGAGGATTGCGGGGTTTAACATGATTAATTATGGAAACTACTGAATGCATGGGAAGTTATGTTTGTATTAGCAGCATGCATACCAGCTAAGAGGGTACCAAGGGCTCTGAGAGCGATTTAATCTCCGTGTAGTTTTACGTTTCACAAATGAACACAACATGCCGTTGTTGGAGTATGAGAAGGATTTTAAGTACGAATACCAACAAACCTATCCCGACATGTGAATATCTGTACATGTGTATGTGACTATGTGGATACTTTACTATGTACTGTATTATGTTAGTTAAATGATAGATGAAATATATATATTTTATTTATGTTAGATTTTATATCATATGCACTTATAATATGTACCTATAGTATAATTTAATTGAACAGCCAACGGGAGGTTTTTGGAGTGGTTTCCCTCCCGTATTTGGGCAAATGCAAGGCTTAAAATCATTGGTTTATGTTCCTCTTAAACATTGCCACCTGGCCAGAAGACCAACTTGCAATGATATCTTAAATAAATGAATATAATGAATAGTTGACAGTGTCTCTTGTGAAATTTCATACTCAAACATCAATATAATATGATCAATTTAATGACCAAAATTTAGAAAGGCTCTTTAAACAACAAAGGTTAACTCTTACTTCGTTTACTGAAATGGTTCTAATTCTGTCATTAAGTTGATATTGATAAACCTATTTTGCTCAGTGTGTGAGATTCTCAGATGCAATGTGGAAAAAAATACTAAAATTATCAAATTGTTTCATATCCGTGAAATGCTTAGACTATTTCTCGCAAAAGTAGTTTTCGTTTAAAAACTTTCGAGGAAATTATTATTGACATTCATAAGAATAATAACAAAAATTCTAAGGACATTCAAAATACCGTGAAAGTTTATAGAAGTAGCTAACTTTCAATGATCTCTCTCATTACAATTCATATCTCCAGTATATGTGTAACATGCAAGAAGAGATACAATTTCGATCAAAACAACAAGTATCATAATTATTTGAAATGCAATTATATTTTCACGAAAGAAATTTTAGGTAGAGGTTTTAAGGAAGTCTCCTCGCATATGCTTCATTAGGTCACACAAAATGGATTCTATATGGATATGAATGTAAATATTTACTAAAAAGTAATTGTCAATGAAAATGAAAGAACACCTTATTTTGAATAGTTGTATGTACCTACATTTTGATCTAATCTAAACGCATGTATTGTTAGCCGTAGGAGATCTGAACTGCAATAGAAAACTGTAACCAGGTTGCTACTTTCTATTACTGTTCGTTAATTACCTTTAGCTCCCATTTTCATCTATTATCAGAAAAAATCCCAACTAACTAACAACCAACAACAATTATTATGGAGATGAATGTGGAATTGAATAGTTAAGATTCTTCATTGGTACTCAGTATTTTATTAAGTTTTACCATTGAGTGCTGCGATTTGGTATCATTGCTGAAAACTATCATTGCGTGATTAGTTAAGGAACATTTTTAAATTATTGTCACGTGAATATGTCTGATAACTTTTCCATTGGGCAATTCTCTATTATAATTTACCATTCATTATCATAATTATAATCCATCAAACAGGATAAGTTGTCAGTTTTGAATCAGCGGATATCGACTGTTTAATACAAAAGAGGAGAAATTTGAAAGCAATAACAGAATTTGATAGCGAAAATAAAGTAAGGTAATTTGATCCAAATTTATCCACCATCTTTAACCTCATAAACGACATTTCCTTCTGTCCACCACCCAAAAACCTACGACAAAAATTCAGCACCCAGCTTTAATCCGGCAGGGGGAAAAGATAACTCTATGGGCGTCGAAGGAGAAAAAACAATAGAAATATTCCGTCAGAGAATATTACACAGCAAAGACGGGGCAAGCTCATATCGCCGACAAAACTTAAAAACATTCAACCGGATATGGGAATTTTTTCGAAAAGAGCCCTCTGGGACACAAAATTCATCCGAAGCGAAGGTTCGGGGAGCGAATACTTATAAAACCGTTCGCGGAAGCGATTCGAGGGGGGGCGTTTTTCAAAGGGATGAAAACAGGGACGCATTCCCATCATGCCTATCTCTCCCCATTCATAAAAAAATTCTCGCATCTCTTGCGTCGCTTTTCATTTCCCGAAAATGACGGCCTCTCTGGAGAAGAGGTGGAAAAAGGTTCGCAATGATGCTCAAAGAGCCTTGGGCGGGAGTGTGTCCTTAACTACCACAAGTTTCGGGCTAAAGTGCTAACCACCCTTCGCTCACTGTCGCATCCCTCGTCTCTTACGATTCTTCTCTCTTTCTTTCCACTTTTCCTCTTTCTTTCAAAGTTCGTACCCTCTTCCTCGCTTCCTGCATCGATCTGCTACACTTTTCTGTCCCTTCTATCATTATCTCCTAACGCGATGAATGCTTCATTTTTCATTTGTCTCTCTATAAAGGATGGAGGAAAACGTGTCCCAAGTTTCTGTCTCTCCTTCGATATTGTAGTAATAAAAAAGATGGTGAGGTATGGATGATGCCGAATTTCATTCATTTTGGTATCTCCTTATTGAATGCCGTGGAACGCTATTCTAAGTTTTATTGCGCTTCCCGAATATTTCCCCCTAATATTGAAGCAATGAATAAAGGAAAGGCGAACTACCCTACTCCTCATATTGCCGAGGAAGCCTCATTCCATCTTTAATGTTTTCATTGGAAGGGTTGAGGCACAAAACTATAACACTTGTAATATTGTAATCAATTTCAGCAGGGCTTTCGTAAACAACCAAAAATTCTCTTCGATTAGGATACCATTTCATCATTCTTTTGATCGAAAATAACTGAGGAGATGAAGTTTATATCTATAACCTGATTGAACTAAGGGTTGGGAAAGGTGAATCTATACACGGAATAAATACAAACATTAAAGCGTAAGTAAACTAGAACATTATCTACCAGAAGTAAATGAGAGAAAAAGAAATAGCACCTTTTAAACGAAAAAACATTCTTAATCCTAAAAAAATGAATGACATTATTACTCTTTTTATAGACGATTATATTTTAAAGAATGATAAAAATAATAAGATAAATTGCACCTCTACCTTAACGTTTTGTATCACTTGATGATGACCCAACTATGGTTGTGTAATCAAACTTTTTCTTTGGTATGCGTTGATGTCAAATTTATCTTATTGCTCTTAATGATAAAAACCAACCACAAAGTTGAGGCTAAATTTGCATATACTAAGAAAATTGTATTGTTAGCATATTATAACTTTCTTACCATAGTTACGATAAAAAGAGCAGTTTTAGAATAAAAATATCCAGAGCTAGAAACAAAATGCCTCCAGAACTTTCTTATTGGGCCTCGTTCGGTCTCCTTCAACATTTAATGCATAAAATGTGATGTTCGCTCGTAAATTTACCGTGATTTTCCTCTATTTCATAATCAATCTTGGAACTTTAATTCAATTCATTAGCCTCCATAACCGTCTACAAACTAATTGGAGAACTACACACGCCTAGGATTCAATTAGTTGCATCAGTGCCATAGAATAATTAGCAGAAGGTAACACACACAGCTTGCTCCATAAAGCCCAAAGTGCATGACTAACCCTATCGTGACTCTAAAAGGTGACTCGCAGTTAATTAAAGCGAAAATATATTGATAATTATAGCCTTTGTATTGTAATAATAACAAAGGTGGAACATCAGTTATGTAACAGCGAAGATTAGATTAATGAATATTGAATGAGGTGTATTTGGAAGTACTCTTTGATGGTAAGGAGGCCCTGCGTGAGTGCAGGAGGGATGGCGTCGTTCATGGACTCCCCGCAACTCATCATATCCCATCAAAAGCCCCGTAATCGAATTGCGGCAGATAACTGGATAGAGCACATCCTCCCCTGTAAAGGGGAGGTACCAGTTCGAGTCCTGACCACGCCGGGCTTCTTTAATCTTCCGGTCCGTTCTCTACAATACGAATAATTATTTTCCGATAGAAAATATATTTAAAATAGATAGATGGAAAATAGTTGGCATTCCTGGGGCTACCACGTGTTTCAGCTACGGAATAAATATTGTAAGATATCTTCCTTTCGAGAAATACTCTAAATGTCAGTATTACTTTAAAATTTTTAATTTTCAAGAGAGGGGAAAAATATTGTTAAATTCCAACTCGAGTTCTTGACAAAAATGCCGTCGTATTCGTTCTTAATTGTTGGAGTCGCATTCTTCAAAGTAATCACCGATACTGATTGTTGACACTTTTCTTAATTAATAATTTAATTAGATACAATTATTGTTTATTCTAAACTAATTCGGCCATAAATTGCAGCGAAAGAAACAATTAGATCTGACTTCAAGTTCGTTACAACAATGTTAACGCTTCTATTCGCAATTGTTGAATCCACCTTATTAGATACAATTATTGAGCCATTGTTGTAACATTTGTAAATGTAATTATTGGTTCTTTAAAAATTTAATCATAAAAATCCTGTGCTGAATTAGAATTATTGAAGCATTGTTGCCACTTGCATTCTATTATGTATGTTGTATAGTTGCATCGGGATTTTGTACATTCTCAATCATTTTTAAATTGATGTCAATAAATATTGATGTCTAAATTTCAGTAATGACATGGCTAAATATGTAATGATGTGCCGTTCACTAGAATGCATTCTGAGGAAATTAAGACCAAAATATGCTTAAAACTCAAAATTAACATCGAAAATATGCTTTCGTTCCTCAGTAAACTGGAGAGAGTATTTGTTAGACTTCTTATCAGACTCTCAAGTTTTCTATAGCTTGGAGACATTGCGTAATAAAATGGTATACTCGCGGCAATATAATGTTTGATGATCAGCTTACAGAGAGCGTTCTTTGATCTTCTGATGGCCTTGCCCTCTCTAATCACCCTCGTCTACATGGCTCCTTTATCCACCTCCTTCCAATGAAATAACCCAGCATTATCCCTTTTCCTACCTCACGCAATGCGAAATTGAACCCTCTTTATTTCCTTGTCATATGACGATGTATCTCTCTTAAAAGAAAATCTTGATGAAACATAACGTAATCAAGTTCTTTAACCTTATGGAATGAATATCTTGCATTATAAACTCACCCTTTTTATTTGTTTTTCATTAATCTGTGCTTACTCGAGTGGGGTCAATATGATCTCATGCATACCTGTCAAAATATGCAGTTTATAAATAGGTACAGTCCTGGCCAAAATTAACGCAGCACCGGCCGTAAGGATCGCTAGGGAGGTGCTGCGTTAATTTTAGCCAGGAGTGTACATAATTAACATTTGAGCATGTTGGGTTAAACTGACTTGATATCATTTCGCAATGCATCTATGATATGTAAAAAAGAACTTCGAGAAGTTATTAATTATGAATCATTAAAATTCGTGTTCCTTCTTATAAGAAATTTCCTATTCTAATGAATAATTAACTGAGCACTGTCTCTTGGGGAAAAGAATGCGTGTTTGTGTATACGTGTAGAAAAATTACAATTTTTTTCTCTTCTATAATACTTCTATAAATTAACGCCTGAACTTAATGCTTTTACTTTAATTTATTTAATTTCTCTGTGTAATATACATCTAAGAAAAGACGCCTTTGCTTTTCGATTTAACAATAATTACATAGATACATATTCGCCTTGAACAAAGTAACACCTGAGCCCATTGATTTTACTCTTATTTATAAATTTACCGCATAAAATTTATCAATGGTACGACGGCTTTGCCTACCGATTTCATTATGGATAAATATAGAGGGCATTACACTCCTACTGTCGAAGTATCTATTATGTGCCCCTGGAATTTGTGAATTTATTGCTAGCTTAGTACACAACTTAAGGGAATTATTCTTATTCCAAACTAAGCATAATCCTTTTCTTTAAGTGACGTTTTTTTCCGCTACCGCAGATTGAATGCTTTAAATTTACCATGAGAAAAATAGAAATCTAGGTACCAAAAAAGACGGCACTTTTCCCGGGTTTCGGCATTTTTGCGACACATAAAAGTTAATTGCACGGAAATGGTACAGCTTGCACCTATGCAATTTCATCCAGAGTTGTACCTTGGCCGCGTAATGAGTATTTTTAATTTCCGAATATCTATCATATTGTTGTTAATCGGCATAAAAGTTCAAAATCGATCTAAACCAGCATTTTTGTTAAACGAAAAAATCAATTCTGCCGGTAGTATCGCACGAATACACGGCACTTAGGGTATGATTGTAGACTTGCATTTAGTCTCCAGAAAAAGATATAAGACGGGCATTGACCCCTTTTGTCAAATGCAGCAAACGTAGCAGTGGGCCCATCAAAAAGGCCGCATGATCCCCACTCAAAGCTTTCACATCGGTTCTTAAACTAGGAAAAACAACCATGTCGACACGATAAAGCTCTTTCTCAAAGGAATCCGTGTTCTCTCCATTCAAGCCCCAGATTCGATCCAACCCCTTCGTCTGCCGCTTTCGCACACCTGTTACAGAATCTTCCGAGTGGCACCTGGCACCGGGCGGATGCCTGCCACTTCTCCCGCCAGGGGGTGTGGCAAAACGTGGGCGCATTGAAATCCCGTGACGTGGGCTGAAGAGGGGCAGCCAACTGATGAGAAGTCGAAGCCGAGATTTGTGTCCCGAAATAGGTCCGTAATTAAGTCTTTTGTCAACCACTTGGTGGCGTGAACGAACGCTCAAGTGTCCGGGTGAAAAATCCCCCACGTGCGCTTCACGTCAAACTTTTTCATTTTTCGAGAGGGGAGAAAGAAATTTAAATTCCGACTCCAGGTCTCGACAACAATGTCGTCGTCTTGGTTCTTGATTTTTGGAGGCGCATTCTTCGTTGTAATTACCGAGACTCATTGTTGACACTTCTCTACCCTTTATAATTTAATTATACACAATTAGTGCTCATTCAAAACTAATTCGGTCGGGAAGCGCCGGTAAAGAAACAATTGGATCTGACTTCAAGTTCGTCACTACAATTTTAACGCTTCCATTCTCAACTGTTGGATCCACTTCATTGGAAACAGTTATTGAAGCATTGTTGTCACTTATGTTCTCTTTAAAAATTTAATTATAAAAATTCTGAGCTGAGTTAAGATTATTGAGGCATTGTTGCCACTTGTATTATCTTTAACAATTAAACGGTAGAATTGGTTGCTTACTTTATATTCAATTGTTGAATTAACCCTCCCCAAAATATTGTAGCTAATTGCTGACAAATACATGCATTTCCTCTCTAATAATTTAACTGTATATATTTTAGTTTCGCCTTCTAACTTTTTCGTTAGGAAAAGCGAAACACCTAAATCAGAGTTAGAAATATTCCATCCTTGATTGTTGGAGCCATATTCTCACCAACAGAGAGGCTTATCTTCCCCGCTAAATCTCTCTCCAACAATAAAATTTATAAAAGTAAGGTGTGCTATTATTAGAATTCTCTGTTAGCTGAATATCTCGATAGAGATGTTGACTTTCCGATTCTCGTTTATTACATTTATACTCTGCGGTATAGAAAGTTTAATTAATGTCTATAATTGTCCCTTTTCTCTGGTTTCGATAAAACAGAGGCTTGACTTCAAAAACAATCTAAAGTTTGATGACGTTTTTAATTATTGATCCATAAAATTCATAAATTCAAAGCGTGCCTGGTCTTTTTTACCTCTATTTTTTGATAGAGATGTTGACAAGCCGATTCTGAACCATTAAATTCATCCTCTCCTATTTCAGATGACTAATTGTTATTTATAATTCTCAAACCTTTTGTTTGTATAGAACTGATCCTTCGACAATAATATATTTTGATTTAAACTTTAATAATAATATGATACGAAAATGTTGTCCAATAAAATTCTTTCTATAGTAATCTGCGATATTACGGATTGCACCTATTCTCTTGATATTACTACCTTGTACCCTTCTCTTCATATCCTCGCATAGTATATCATCTTTAACGGTATTCTTCCCCTTCTACTCCTCCCTACCAATGCTTCCTCCGATACTTTTATCATCGGACATTCCCTTCTTAATGTGTGACTTGTCCAGTACCTCCTATTGTCTCCAGCCTTTCTTTCATTACTCGGAACCCTCTCATATCTCTATCTGTATATTATCTAAAATTTTACTCTCCATACACATTTCCTAAGCCTACAGCTATTAAATCTTAAGTACTATCATACATTCTTTGCATTCATAATGCGTAACACTCCATAGAAAAGACTTGGTGATTCTCTTTTAGTTTTAAAGATAAAAATTTGTACTTCTCTGTTCTACATTTAGTGGCCATACACGTATAGCTGAAATGCATTTGAGTAACTATCAGTAAAGAATGAGCTGGAGCCTGTACTTTACATAGTGTATCGATTATAATACATTTAGGTAAAAATGTAGATACACATTCCTTTATGAGAGATTAAAAGCTATTACGTTACAGACACACATCCGCTAAAATATCCCGATTCTCAATTCATTTCTTCATAAAGTATGCAAAATAAATTTCATGAGGCCCTCGGGATACTTTATAAAGAAAAACTCGGAAATTTCAAAACTTCTTGGACCAGTTTAGGTTCGATATTTAGGATTCCGTAGTTTAGGTTACGCGCAAGAAAGGCTAAGTAAACGATGCTTGAAGTTTTTATTAGGAATTTGCAGCCGATATGCAGCTTCCAACCTTCAAAATATGGTAGATAATAAAATTCCAACGTTATTTATATTAGAATCAATGCTTACTGAAAGTTAAAGAATGATTGAAAAGTTAGAAGATGAAATTTAATCTGAATAAGGTGTGTTATCAGTAAAATAATGGAATAAAATATTTCCCAAGTAAAAATCTTGAGAGAAATATGGTAATGCAAGTGTATGGCGGGGTTGCCTTACTCCTACACTCGCAAGGAGAACACCATGGAAACGGATTCAAACAAAACATTCAGAGCACATTCTCCACATAAAAATAATGGACAAATGTCCGACTGTTCAACTCAATGAGTCTTTGCTTAGGAAAAATCAGTTTCTGAAAATCGGAGTTACGCAACCCTGCCATACGCATGCATTACCATGCAGATCTCGAGATTTTCTACTTGGGAAATTATTTTCTTCCATTATTTTGCTGACAACTTACCTTTATGCAATTAAATTTCATCTTCTTTGCCTTCTTAACATTCTTATCCTTTTAGTTAGCATTCATTCTAATACAAACAACGATGCACAGTTGGCTAGAATCGAAAAAAGCTTGAAAAAATTGGAAAGTGATTTTTTTGAGTGCGGACTTTGAAGCGTGTGAATACTTTTCCTGCCAGCCTGGTGCTCCCCTATGCTAGTAAATTTATCTTTTGTTTATATCTTCTATCACCTAAATTTTCTCATCCTGAATCCTGAAGCATTAACAAACAAAAATGTTCCATTCATCAAGCTATGATGACAGAAATAGATGGGCGTATGCGCCAGTAATCAGAGATACCACTGCGTTGATTAGAGGTCGCAATGAGTGCGAACAATTTGGCCCCTGAAATTACCCCAACGGTGATGATGAAGGCAGGGAGGAAGTGAAAGTGGCTGCTCCCAAGACCGATGATTCCTCAGAAAGGACTCCCCCTGTTTAATCTCCCGGCTTCATTCCAGCACACCCGCCCGGGGCAGAAGACGCACAGAGGAGATCTTATTGGATGCTGTAAGACTCCTGTTGTGGTCGCATGCCCTCGTCCCACGCCTCTCTCTTAGATGTGGGAGCCTCCGCCCGTGTTCGCCACTTTATTCTATTACCACTCGAGTGCTACAAGCCCTTGTTCCCGGGGAAAGAATGGAGAGGATTATGTCCGTATGAGTGTGCATGAATCTGAAGAGCCTCCTTCGTGACACGTTTTTCATGGCCCCATATTGGAGTTGGGAGGGGGCGGGAGCTGTTTCCTTAAACGGTTCCCCTTCTGCTTGTTTCCCATACGGAGCATCTCTATTACACCGGAAAACGTATTTTTATCGCCGTGAAGACGAATAAGAAAGATCTATGGAAGAAGTGATAGATGCATGTGTACAAAGATAAACAGAGAGTTACTCACTGAAGTCTGCTGGTACTGAATTTTGACTCAACAAGGCCATGAATAGTTATTCACTGCGAAAAATGCTCCACATTAATATATTTTGTCAAATAAGAGATTGTCTCATGGATGTATTCAAAAGGTATTTGATATCTGCAGTATTCCTGCTCCTCATAATCTACCGATGTATCATACATAGATTCTTCTGAATATTTCGGTAACAAATATTGCTAAACTTGATACAGCTATATGCGCCTTGACGCGTATAACCTTTTCTTATACAAAATACTTCTTTGTATTACTGTAGAGATAAATAAGAAAGCTCTATGGAAGAAGTGAAGCATATGTTTAAAGGTACACAGAGATAAACAGAGAATTACTTACTGAAGTCTGTTGGTTTTACATGCTGAATTTGAAAATTAAAAAATAAATCAGTTACTATTCTTGTACAGAAGAGAATTAGCCATTTTCATTTTATTAATAATTTAATATTTCCTCCAGCCTGTAAAATGTATTCCCTTTTAAAACATGTTATTTTAATCGCAATTGAAACGGTCAATCGGTATGGAGCCATTTTCTTGAAGCAGTTTATTTAAACGTTTGCTCGCTGCTTGTCTCCGTATCTCTATTACAGCGGAGAACGTATTTTTATCACCGTAAAGATGAATAAGAGAGGTATATCGAAGAAGTAAAGCATAAATAAAAGGTATTCTTAGATAAATATGGAGCCTTCTACTGAAAGACCTGTTTGTTCTTAACGGCGAATCGGAGAATTACAAAATGAGTTTATAACTCTTAAGAGATAGAAGAGAATGTCTTATTTCAGGTCTCATCCTAGTTTAACATTTCTCACATTCTGCAACCCTTTCCTTCTTTATTAGCGTACTTTTTTATAATCTCCGTTGAAATGGTCGATGGACAGGAGTATGGAACTCCTGTTGAACTCCAATTAAAATTAATGCAAAGGCGTTCTTCGTGTTCTCCAGAAATTAGTTTATTTTGAATTGTTTTTCGAAAATTAATGATGAAATACAAAAATGAAATAAAAGATTCTACGAAGTTAACATTTTTAGTTATTTTTAAGTTATATATAGTCAGTTTTACGTATTAACGAACGAATATTACATTATTTCATCTCAAATTTATTAAAACGTGCTTATCTCCCTCACTGATTCATGCCAGAGATTTCTAATTTCTGCAGTTGTCAAGGTTTTCTTAGATCTACACGATAAAAATTAAATTCTTCACATAGTTTCCTTCCTCGTGGTTCATGACTGTAGTTCGAGGCTCGTTACATTAAATTTTAAATTAAACTGAAATTTAATTATTGAAGTGAAGCCTTAGCGTCCATTACCAATTTTTTTGCAGTATTTGATAGACTTAATCATTAAGCGGGAAGCGTGATTCACGCGTAGCAGTGCACTACTGAATTAAAACAACGAAAGATGGGTCCAAAGTCTCATTACTTAAATTCTCAAGGTCAAATGCGCAGTGAGCTACTGCGCATATTCGACAATATGGTGAAATTCTCGGAGATGTGGTCATCGCTAGTTCATTCGATGATTCCGCTACCTGTTATCACCGAACATAATTGCACAGCCTCACTTCTATATAATCCCCCAGTCGGTCGCCTCGCACATCAGTGCGAGCAACCTCATGTCTTTAGGAAGACGCGAGTTTAACACGGGGGAGATATTCTCGCTTGCACATGTTCAAGCATCGTGTAGTACTGAGGTTCGAACCAGGTATAAGATATGACTCATGATCACTTTTAGAATAGGCTGTTTTTTCTCCATTCTATTGAGTAGAACTGCCGATAAAAAAAGTCGGAATTACACACCACAGAGGATAAGTAGCTGCCTCGAGGAAACTATCAAAGCTACCTTAATAGTGAAATTTTTCTTTCGACAAACAATCGAACGACTTAAGACTGTTAAAATTGTTGACGCTATGTTTATGAGGAATCATTTCCTTGAACTGTTGACTCCTTAATTGTAATCGCGAAGTCAATGATTGTTTCGTAACTTGCATTGTTGCGAACTTGTTGAATACTCACACATCAACAATATTGGTACCCATTAAGACATGGATAACAACAATCATGCTTCCCTGTATATATTTTAAAGATATTTAACATTATTGGAGCTATTTTCTTTGCGGAATCGCTTCTTTAATTGTTAACTCATTGATTGCATTCCCAAAATCAACCATTGTTTCGAATTTTCTGTACTAATTATTGAATCTCATCAACAATAGATTTTGATACCCTTTACGAAACATTATTGCATCAACAACAACAATCAAGCTTCACTGTACGAAATAAAGTCTACACTGTTCGTTAATGTTAATGTAAGGATGGTACACATAAGTAACAATGCTACATCAAGAATTACAATCAAGCTTAACTACATATTTAGCTAGGCTGCAATGACTTACAATAGCCATCATTGTATTCTTATACTGTAGAAGATATGAGTTTAATTTTGCAAAAACAGAGTATGTAAAAGCCTTTTTCGTTAAACCGAATTGCATATGTTAAATGCGATAAACAAAATGACTTGGAACTATGTTTTGTAGATAGAATGTAAAGCTATGTCAATTCTTCCTTCACATTGATCTAAATATGACAAGCATGTACAAGAAAGATAAATCAATAATTTCAGTTGAGTTGCATGGATATAAAACTACGATTAGAATTCGAAGACTTACCTCTTAATGTCAAAAAATTTGCCGGTATAAGAAAGAACAATTACAATTAATTACTATCTAAAAAAATTTGAAGTCTCTACCGGTTTTATGGAGATTTTTGAGGTAAATTACCGTATACCATTTTGAAACTGGGTTTCGGAAATAAAAAATGTCAAGCTATGTGTAGTAGAATCCAACTATTTGAAATATCATAATGTCTTTAAATTAAGAGATAACTACAAATTAAGCTTTCGTAAATTTCGGAAACAATAAACAATTTAATTGACATTATAACTATAAAGAAAATTTGATACTTTAGAGCCTTGAATATACACACACTAGCTTCAACTATACATTTCTCCGCCAGATGGCAGATCAGTACTAAAAGAATCTCTCTTTAGGTTGAAGCTACCGCTTTACTACAAACTCCCATTTTACATTGAACAGCAAGAAAAAAGGTGCCTAAAATTACCGCTTTACTACAAACTCCCATTTTACATTGAACAGCAAGAAAAAAGGTGCCTAAAATCATTACTAAAATTTAAACTCCCATTACGTTGAGTAAATCAAGAATGGGAAAATCCCCGAAGAATATTAAAGGAAAATATGTTGTGATTAAAATCTATATAATTCAAATTTTATTTGAATTTGTATGTTATCTTATTATGGTAAAACTGATCAAACCATTTTCCGGTTACTTGTCTGTGGTTGATAACCTATTGAACTCATTACATGTTTAAACGTCACAAATTTGTACAACCTATTTTCCTGCGACCATATTCTGACGAATGAAATATTTTTAATTTGTCAAATGGAAAAGGACAGAAAAAAGTTTCTTTCGTTTACTTTTATCACAGCCTTGATTAGGATAAGACGGGATGAAAGCCACTGAGGTGTGAGTAATAGATGTACTACTTAATGGCATGAAAAGAAAAACGTTACCAGTATTGTCACTTATGTGTATATATTCCGTTTATAGCATTCTGGCTAGGCGAGGAAAGCAATGGGAATCTACCTCACTCCTCATTCTGCCAAATGAGTCTCATTCCCCCCTTACTAGCTCTTTGTGGGTAATGTTAGAGAGGGTGAGGTACCTACCGATCCACTTTATACAGGGAGTCCCAAAAGGTAGTAATCGGAAGCACAGAGGTAGAGGTACTCCAGGGCTACCCGAATCTGTTCACTTAGGGTGTCCGCTTTTTAATAGTTTTCAAGAAATCTTTAGCACATACTAACTTTTTATGCTCTAATACATTCAGGCTGAATACAGACCTACTTCTGCAATCTGCTGAAAATTTGCAGGAAAAGATGTGCAGTATATTACTACTTTGCCCTATGTATATACCTCTTTGAATTTCCTTTAAGAGGAAGTGAGCTACGTAGAAAAGAGGATTACTATAACATCTTAAATAGGTATAAATTTGGAGCGACGCCCCCGTGGAATTTTATGGCAGTGTTACAAAGGGTGTAGCGAAGAACGAGGAGGAGCTTTGCGGGGGAGAATCTCGCTTCCAGGGACCGGTTAGCGACTCCCACGCCTCTAGGCAGCCCACGCGTTCACTCGCCCACTCATGCACTCAATACTTCCTTGTCCCCACCCCTCGAATACTTTCCCACTCCCTAATCCCCACTCATTCACCCCTTCCATTCCCACGTTCAGAAACTCCGAAGTCTATGCCTTGTGTAGACCTGTTCTGATTCTCTCTATATCCATTACAGTTCTCTGCACTCCTTCCCTCGAAATCGGTGGCTTTGCTCTCCTCAAACTCAGATCGATCCTCGGCTTTGTGTCATCTCTAACTTCTGGAATAGGTACACATCCCGAACTAGAGTGTCCCTCAGCTGTCTTCATCTCCTGGAGACGGTAACTTAGCTGCTGTGATAGTTATTGTGGAGAATTTCTTGTAAAGCGAACAAACCCCCCGCTGGTTAGTTTAACATGGCTTTTGGGAGCTTTCAATCTCTACAATGTATACATATATCTGTTCCCTTCTTCCTTAATAGATAAAATGGGATTAGTCTAAAATGAGCAAAGCCCTGTTTAATTGGATTATATAATTTTGAAATCTATGGCCATTAGTAAGCCATATTTATTTATTAAATAAATCTTAGCATATAAATCTAATAAATATCTAACTTATAGCGTTATTGTGCACATAAAATATTCTTCATTTAAACACTACCCAGATGATATTCCTATGGCTCCTACGTTATAAATACGTAAAGAAAATCCGAACACATTAATATATTGAATCTAATATATTTTGCTACAAAACTATAAATGTGCACCTAAAGTTAAAACATAGGGTTCTTTGGATTTTAATTTCGATATCGCGGTCATTGATTACAGTTATAGAATATTACTACCCTTACATAATTGAAATAACAGAGATCGGCTTAGAATTGAGACAGTCATAGATTAACACAAATACGGTGGTAGCTGAAAACGGAAGCATAACTTATGCATAGTTTACGCAGTAACCTAACTCATAAACTTAAAATGGATAGTGACTTCTCTCAACTAATCAACTGCCATCAACTGAAACGAAGAACACCGCAGAAGTAATTCCACCGATAACGGTTACTCACTACTCAGAATATTTTCAATCGTCAGGGAAACATTTGTAATGCTAAATTAAAGTACAAAAGTTACTTACCTTTTGGAATATCGTATCCATATTTGTAATCCCCTCTGACGCTTGGCGGAACACCTGTGAATTGAAACATGAGCTGTCAATTGCTTTCTTTTTCTACAGTTAATTGTTAATTAATTGTTAATTAATTGTTTTTTTTTTAAGGCTAAAATTGAGAATAATTTAGAGAACTTAGTTGATAACTACGAGATAATAGAGACCGTACCATAAATTGTAAAAGGGCGCATATGGCCTGAGAGTCGTATGTTCACATTTCCCGGTAATTAGATCTAAGCTGAACGAAAAAAACGACATCAATCATGTTTTTACAAAGTTCAACCTATTCTGTTCGCTAGACCTCCGCAAATTACGAGAAGGGTAGGGAAAGACATACAGTGAAAAAATTATCGCGGGTGGCAGGTGCAAAATTTTGTAAAAAAAGTTATTTTTGTAATTGAAAAATAGAATAGATATTACATGTATAAAAAATTAAACAATCAAAAATCCATCAGATACATAACGTATATTTAGCCACAAGATTTTTGTAATTTGGATTAAATGAAAGATCTGTATTCTTAACTTGATTGACAAGATCATATTTTTTATAACAACCAGGTAGTATCAAATTTTAAATAATAGAAATTTTTTATAACAATTATAATTCATTGTTAAACGGAATGAGAACGATAGATCGCCATATATCGTGCAGGCCTGGTGCATACAATATATAGTTTGAACTTCATTAGATTTCCTACTGCAACCATTGAAAGAAATGCCCTTGCTCGCATTAAATAGTATACATCTTCGACGAATTCCATTCATGGATGATAACCCAATCGGGAATACGATTCGTAAAAAAGAAAACTTACTAGAAATTCGATGAAAGTGTAGATCTTTAATAATACTACGAATAGGTGAGAAGCAAAAACCTTAGGTTTTATAATTTGTTTTCTTTAATTATGATTTTCCAGTGGATGGGTAGATTGGGGGTCGCTTTAGTGAGGAAGATCCACCTTAGGAAATGATTGTATAGAATAAGATGTTTTCAATCTTATGACAAAGCCCCGGAAAGTACTTTGGAAAACAGAAGTTCTCTTCAAAATTTGCAGCCAACACTATAGAGCGCCTGATTTGCTGCAACAGTATACACATTTCTGCATTGGGTTTGTCTGACATGCAGGCGCGAGCTAATACAAGGTGATTTCATCTTGTTCATCAAAGACAAAGTATAAAACCAAAACATCGGCGAAAGTGGAAACATAAATTTTCTACCGTCCATTTAGAAGACAGGATTCATGGGAAGACGCGACTTCTATAAGATAGACGAATTGTCAACAATATTTATAATAAACGAATGGGTTTGCAATAAACGCTTACCGTATCCGAAGCATTCAGGACTCATGGATATGTCATCTAGACCCACGTCTCCTAATATGGACATTCCTTTTCGAGCTTCGAACTGGAAATAGTACCTGGAAATATAAAGTAGAAGAGATTTTATAGAGAAAGCAGGTTAAAAATATTTATAATAATAATATAATTAAAAATTCAGAACTTGGTGACGACATTCAAAGATAAAGTATCTCCGATAATAAAAAGAAAGACGGATTTAAGTTTAACTCTTATCTGCTTATTCGGGAATTCATTGAATGCAATTTTTAATGAGATATAAGCATGGCACAAGATAATTTCATTCGAAGACTTTATTAGAAAAAAAAATATCTTTAAAATCCAAATTCTACCTAAACGTTATCTTCATGCGAGAAAATGAAATAATTAAAATAAATAAATAAAATAGTATAAATAAAAAAATTAGATAAAATAAATAATTAAAACGAATAAATAAAATAAATTAATAAAATAAATAAATACATAAATATATAAACATTTTGTGGAATTTCATCTAACTTTTTTTCCACCGTTTTCTCAATAATGGAGTCTCAACAAATAAAGACTTCCTCAATTTAATCTAGAAATATTTCATTTGTACCTTTTACAAAAATTCCATCTTTATATCATTAATTATTTCCGATCACGAATTAGGAGCAATTATCTCAACAGATGAAAATTCGAAAAAGCCACAAGGGAAGCCGTTAGGTATTATTGATCTATGGGAATCTCACCATGAGGATACGTTGTTGAGGATGACGCTCCCCCTGTGCCAAGAGTCCCCTTGATCGCCGAAACTCCACCACAACTGAGAACTCTTGAGCTTCTCCGTGGGCGACTTCAGCTCCACCAGAAACAACCCGAGGGACCCACTATGCGGTCCGAACTGGTGGTAATAGAAACGGATCTGGAAAGGTAAGATGATTAAGTTTAAATACCGGTTAAATAGAATAGTATAGTGACAATTTGATAAACGTGTCTGCCGAAGTGATTTAATGCAGGTAGTTTATCTCGTGGAGACTTTTGGGCTTGTTAAACATTTAATTATCTCATAATTCGAGATCAATCGACCAAACAACTTCAAATTCCACGAATTACTTCATGACGATAATCAGCAGATAATTAGCAAGCTGTTATGCAAAACTCCTTTGTAAATCAACGATAAATACGAATAATACTCCATGATCATTTCTTCTAAACTATGATTTTATCGCCTTCAGGAATATCGTCTTTTACATTGTATTTATAACTCATGAAGCAGAAGATTCCAAATTACCATAGGATACATGCAGTCCTTACTTCGCAAACAATTTGCAATACCAAACGAACTTAGTTTTATTCCACTAACCTTCCTGGTTTCAAATTTACGGAGATATACATTTATTAAATTTAGAAATTTGTGCATTGAAATACGCTCTAAATCAATTTTTCACTGAGCAGCCGTATTTCATTTAAAATAATGTATTTAATACTTTTAACTTGTAATCTATAAACAGGTTTTTGGTTAGAAATCCCGAATACTTAAAAAAATTAGTATCATTGAGTTAAAAAATCGTGCTATTGAGTAAGTTTCAGTTTGGTGACCGCATACATTGCTCAAGTCTATCCTCATATAAATATATGGAGAACATAGACTATTAACGAATGCATCTAAGAAAAATATCTCACCACAAAAAAATTTATTTGAAGCATCAACGTATGATTTCATTTTATACGCCATTAGTTATTTTTCTATGGTATTCCGATGAGTGCCACTTATGTGCGATTAAAAAAATTACTTATGTTATATACGTATTTATTTATGAAATTTTCATATGCAGCTGATTTAAAAATTTAGAATGAAGATAAAACTAAAAAATAGAATCAAAAGAATAGCCTAAGCGAAAATACATTTTCAAGAAAACTTCCTCCATATCCCCCAAGGCAATATATTAATTCACCCTTGATCAAAGTAAAATAAAGGCGTTTTCTTCGTAAACTTAAAAAATATCAATTTTAGGCCATACGAGATCCTCCTTCGCTTCTTTGCCGAGGCCGCAAGTTGTTACTCGATATCCTTGAGTAATATTATGGAGACATCGGTTCTTTTCTTTGCTTTTAAGACATCCGTGATGTGATTTCGGGGACAAAATGAAATATGAGCAGCAGAGAGATGTTTTCGGCATGGATGAAGACGTAGAGCCACCTCGGATGACAAGACCGCTTAAGGCGGACGAGATGAGAAGGGACGGGGAATGCGACGGAGAAAGGCGTATCAGCGACAAGAGAAAAGAGGAAATCTCTCTCCTTTATTTTCTTTTAAAGGCCACGGGCCTTAACGTGATTTTAGCCCGAGAACCAGCTTTTTCTCTCTTAAAAGAAACTTCGGCCTTACCCAAGTTCCTAACAAGATAGGGTATTATCCGATCCAGAGGTGGGAACACGAAGGCTTTAGGCTGCATTTTATACGGCGAGGAAAGCAAGGGCAAGCTACTTCAATCCTCATCTTGCCTAGTAAACTTAATTCCTCTATCTTTTAAAAGACATTAAGCTTCAATACTTCCTCACTCCTCATCTTGCGAAAGGCCAAACTAGCTCACTCCTTACCTAACTGAGTCTAATTCTACTATCCTTTAAAATCCTTGCAATCCAGTATATGCGGCCTTCTGGTCACTTGCTCAAACAAATGCACGAGCTTAAGAAATTCTGTTTCCCAAAGTCGCATTGAATTCCAAGTTAAAATAAAACGGTAAATAATCTCTGTTGGTTAGATTTTAGCTTATAGACTCTCTTATATCATATTTTGTGGAAAAAGTACCAATTATCTCCTTCATTTTGCATTATAGTCTCTCGTTCATAGCAAATATTATACAAATGATATCAATGTAGGAGTGATACAGATTAGTAGAATTTATATTAGTAAAATCTTCCAGGATATAAAAAGTGTTATTTATAGTATGTTGAGGAACGCTTATTAACGCTTATATCCTATTGATTTTCAGCTCAGTGAGAAAAAAAAGGCATAATACCTTTCTCTATATCTTGCTTAGCAAGCTCCATTCTCTTCTCCAATGCTATTTTCAGCTATTCACCTGATTTCCATTGAGCTTGATTTATTGATTGAGTTTTGTTTTACTTTAATTCAAGTGAACATAAAACTAATCTAATAATTTAGAGAATAAAAATATATGGCCTCAGCAAGAATAGCAAGAAGATAACAAAAGACGAGGTTGTATTGCAAGGTTAGATCTTGCTTCAAACGATTGCCCTCTCTGAAGTAATGTAAATGTTAATCATACAAAATTATTTTTGCCGACAATCTATTCGGCGACCCTTTTAACTCGGTACAGCTCCTAAATATTGAAAATTGTTCTAATGCTCCATATAATTCAAGAAATAATCTGTTTGTCCTACTAGAAAGTCTGCCGCACTGACGAAGATAAGTCTATCTGTCAAAAGCAGTGTCGGCGTACAGTAATTGGTGGGAAGGTTCAATATCATATTACTGTTGACAACGAGTTATTAAAATAAAACAGAAGAAGTTTATAAATATAGGAAATGTTACTGTTTTGTGGATGATGAAATATACTTAAAAAATAACTTGAAACCTTAATGAAGGAAGCCGAGCTGAGGGAAAAAGGAGTGAGAAAATGTTAGGAGCGAAAACGGTATTGATTGGAGGAAGAAAAATGTAGGCGGAAAAGTGGGAGGGCGAAAAATTGAAGGGGATGATTGCTGAGGATAACAAGAGAGTAGATGCTCAGGAAAATAAAGGAAAAAGTGCTCTTGGAGGAGCTGTCAAAGAAACCATGAAAATGGATATTCAAAAAGCGAAAGCCAAAAATATTACAGATCGTAGGCGGCGGTGAATCAAATATCACTCTATTAGCTACTACTTAATTACATATTAAATATGGTAGAAAGTGTAAAATTCTGAGCTAGGTACGAATTTAACCTACGGCGCACGAGCAAAATGCATGCGTGAGATATTGCGAACATACACTAAAAGGGATGCCACATAAACTCGAAAATATGATTTTATTCCAATAAAGGACCATTATTATGCATAAACAATCAATAGAGTGTATTTAATTAAATTAAACCTTACTGAAATTCATTTAAGTGTTTGTGAGAGCCATAGATAACATTTCGGAACTAAATTATTTTAAGATAAATTTGTGATATCGATAATGTTGTTTCGAAACATGGTTAGTACAGTTTAGCATATTCCGCGTTTGATGGAAAAATAATTAAAAACATTAACATTTGGAAAGTCTGTTTTCGCCGTTACAATCATAACTTTTTGGCTGCATTTTTTGTTGGATTGATAGAAAAATGAACACGAAAGTGCACGAGATAGTAGAGGAAAAGCGAAATGAATATCTATAAAAAACATCTGAAGATGTATGATGTAAGTGAAAAGACAGAGGGTAAGGCAAATGAAAACGATTTCAGATTAGAAAGAGTACAGCGTAAGCTATCAAGAGATTAGAAGGAGGTTAAAGTAAGATATTTTATAGCAGAAGAACCTTCCTAATGGCAGAGCACTTACGATAGTTGGATTTTCAGTATTCATGAAAAACAAAGCAGGAAACTGGAGCAGAAAGCAGGAGCGAGTAGTAAGAAAAACGCAACACTGTAAACACTCGGTGGCAACAGGTTTTCAATTATCTTAAGTTTACAAAGTTTTTAACATCGTCAACAATGTACATAAAGGATCATTAGCACAAAATTAAAAATCTCAGTACCTATATATATAGAATAAATGTATATTATTTTATCCTCTTTTCAAAACAGCCTTTAATGCATCAAAAAGTGACCCGTAACACTTTCAAGTACGTGGAAAATTTTCACAAAGGAGTTAAAATCAAAGCCTGCGGTCGAGCAACCTTCGACCTTTGCCACCGAAAAAAAAACATCTCCCCCACCTGTTGCTAAACGGTTACTTTTATCGTGTATCGTTATGAAATTTTCATACACAGGCGCAACACGTATTACCTCACCTAGGAGACGGTCTTACTTTGACAAGCGAGCAACGATATCATTTTAGAAAGGTGAACATAAAAATATAAAATGCACCCAAAAAGGGAACTGATAAAGGGAGCTTGATTTCAAAGAGAAACAGTGGAAATTGAATTTTGTGTAATTACGAATTTCAAAGGTAAATAATGATGAATTTGAATATAACCTATGAATGATATTATGTGAAATTATTTTAGGGCATGAATTAGAATGTAGATATATTCGGTACTTCGTTTGGAAATGGATTTAGTTCGAAGTAACTTTAACATTTGGTATTCTGATCAAAAATTGCCTTCTTCTGTCATAATTTATTTTAATAAAGACAGATTGCAAATCGTATATACTTATGAATATGTAGGTGTAAAAAAATTAAATTTTAATTAAATAAATCAAAATACTGTCTCCAAATACAGAAATGGGATGAAATACAACCACTTTTATCATCGTGCAGCTTATTAGGTAACTTAGTGAACAAGAAAGAGTCGAGATCAAATAGGTAGACCGATTATCTAAGAAAGATACTTCAAATCTGGTCATCTTTATGGCGTCTGAAAATATTTTTTTCTTTCTCTTTATACTCTTTTTTATAATGATATGCTTTGAAAAAATCACAAAATTATAATTAAAAAATCCATGCTTTTTACTTTCCAGCATTTGATAATTACAGCCTTGGGGTGGACATACACGACTTAAATAAAAGCATATTTTACGTAAACATTAATTAAAATTAAATTAAATAAATGCATGAGTACACCCATTATTTGTCGTAATACACTGAGAAAATTCTGAACAATATCAAAAGTATTGAGGCGTATATTGCAGCGCAAGTTATACCACGGTTGACCATATGGGAATGCTCTGTGATATATTATCTACCACTGCCTCTCACCCGTGAAAATGGAATGCACAACAAAAGTGGCTTATTCGTGCAGACCTGAAATCACTCCCATTTGGTCCTTCCTAGAACCTCTAGCATGACCTTCTCCCACCCCCGGGTACCCATGATATGTGGTCGTGAATAGTAAATGGATGCCCCGTAATGCTGGAAGAGCTTTGAACATGTACCATAGCATTCCAAATTAAACTACGGGTCAGATGGGCTCGGATTAATCAATACACGTGATTAATTGCAGTTTAGAAGATCGTTAGCAGACCATTCCCGGCAGATCGTATGTCCCACAATGCGCTACAAACAATTTTCTGATTAAATACGTAATGCATTAGCGATGTGTTCCCACTGGTATACGTGAATTGATGGAATATTTGTCTCTTCTATTTTGGTACAGGATAGATAAAGATTATTTTTTTATTATACTTTTGTTTCCGTTAAGTTCCTGGCTGATATAATGTGAAAGTATGATTTATGTTGAATATCTACAATGATTTCAGTTATACCCTATTAAAAGTTATGCATAGTATAATGGTGATAGGTAGAGGTGTTTGTTTTTCGCAATAAGAGATAAAACCAAAAATAACGCGAATTTTGGCCGATTTAGCGAAATAACGCTAATTTCGACAGTTTTAATAAGCAGCACGGATTTTGGTGATTTTCGCTTCATTCACCATTTGTAAGAGAAGGAAATGTATTTGTGATATGATTTAATTAAATGCACAATATATAATTGTATTATTTACGTATTTTTGTCATATTTTTGATCACTCATGACATCTTTGCTTACGCGAATTCAGCTTTGATCTTTTGCAATAAATTAACAAAACTTTCTTTCCATTGTGGATTATCACAAAATTTCACCTTATTCCGTGAAGAAATATGTTTTGTTTTTCCTAACGTCTATCATGTAAATATGTTTTTAATGAAAATATCATGTTTTGTCGATCTGCAGCTGTGAAAGCATTTTCCTTAGGTGTAAACAGCACAATTTTAAATAAATTTAATTTAATATTTTGTATAATTTACAGTTAATATTATTTTCAATGCCTTTGATGTTTATGCTAAAGTGTGCCTAATATTATTCCTGTTTCTGAAATGAGACTTTGTGAAAATTAGTAACACCAAATTTAGGAAACATAATAAAAACACATAACACCATAATTTGGTTTTCAAATCCAAAAATTTCAGAAAAAATGAAAACATTTTCAAACACCTCTAGTGATAGGTCATTGTGCTTTAGTCAAGTGGCATTGTTCCTTCCATATCACTCTTGGCCAGGGAAGAGAACGAGGTCAAACTATCTCACACTTCATCTTGTCTAGTACGCCTTGTTTCCTCTCCAAAACTTTGGGTACCCCATGATTGAGGTCCAGACAGACCTCCGACCTAAATGGTGTACATGTAGAAGCTGAAGACTTGCATATCTGTCCCTTTACTAGTAAGGACACTTTTAAATTCAATCATTAAGTATCGCTTACTCGCATAAAGTTGTAGCAGTATCATTATCTGATTTTAAATAGATACCCAGGTAGTAATTTTAGCTCGAGAGATTAATTGGAGTAAACATCCCAATATGATATTTAAATCACTGATTTTCGGTATTCAGGAGAAAGCCAGGATAAACTTAACACAGTGCGATATACGTATGAACGACTTTTTTTATACAATATATTCCCATAATTTCACAATCTTCCGACACATCGCCTTACGCTTCTAGGCTCTCCACCTCTAAGCTGCATACATCGTATATCTATTATAATTCGATAGCTACTGAAAAATAAAAAAATATAGATAGGAATTTTCGCCTAGTAAGTAGGATAAATAAACACATGTAAGTAGAACGGGTTGCAGGAAAAAAACCTTCCCTGTATGTTTGAATGCCTACCCTGCAGGAAGCAAAAGTATTAAAAGATTTTTCCATTGGAAGGTAGGTAGTTTTGTTAAAGAGCTTCGACGGCTTAGAAGATTTCGCTTATGGACTCCCACCGGGAATCGAACTCGGACCCCTTCCACCGTAGCCGAATGCGCTGCCCACACGGGAGTCCTTTTTCCATTGGATTTAAGTATGGTAAAACGTAATAACAATTTCAATAAAAATCCAATTTTTCAGAAGCAAAAGATAAACCTTGGAGAAGCATTACTGTTATGTTAAGTGTTATATGCGAAAAGATGAATCTTTTGGTGTGAATTTTGCTTGTACGTCCGTTCAATCAACCCAATGGCAAAACAGCCTACAAGGAAACCGAGAAGAATCCACCCAAAAAATATACCATTAATTGGTACAATAATTGTCCGGATGTGCAACAAAAATAACTCTTGATTGACAATAAATTCTTGCGTCGTAATACGGATATTCAGAAGTAAAAAATTTCAACTCAAAGTAGTGATTCTCCAACAGTTCTCAGAAGTCCTATTTGAAACAATGATTCATACAAAATATTTTAGGCTTATAAGTATCAGTGCAATTTCTGCATTAACTATAGGGTCATTCCATGCCAAGTGGTCTGATTTCAGAGAAGTGCCCCGCTCGATCATCACGGATTTCAATGAAATTTTGTATGGACATTCACACATATCTCTTATGAACATTTGTAAAGTTTTACTTTCGCCGATGGTATAGTTGCTGAGATATAGAAGATTGTTTGACCCCGTGTCGCTGCCTTCTTCAACATGACTATTAGTTTTCAGTAACTTTGAGGCGTTTTAGAGAGAGAATTGTTTTATGAAGTAAACACACTTTGGCTATCTTAAACAACTTTTTGCGCTCTATTAAACAAAGTAATACAAATAACTATAAGAGCGACCTCCTTGCAGAAAATTCTGTGCAAAACTGGCCCAAAAAATTGTGGATCGAAAAAAAATTAAAACTTTGGCTTTTTATATTTCAAGAAGAAATGATATAATCAACGTGAAACTTATCGCATGATAACATATAAATACATAGTTTATAAATATAAAATTTCATATTCCTAGTACTTTCCATTATTTTAAAAATTGAGTCAACATTTGACAATTTTTGTAAAAAAGCCAAAAATGGCTATTTTTACCCCGCTTTTACAAAAAAAGACCCTCTGGAATTTCTTTTGAAAAATTTTTATTAAATAGAGAATGATTTCAACCCTCTAAAAAAGTATATCTAGTTTTTCATCTCGAGCATGTAAGGCCCTAGAAATAGGGACAACTATGAGGATGACATTTGTAAAAACGGCAAAAATAGGTTATTTTCTGCCCGCTCTTAGAAAAGAAAGACCTTTTCGATACTCTTGTAAATTATTTTCATTTGAAAGAGCATGTTTCAAACCTCTTAAAAAAGTACACTTGGTTTTTCATCGCGAGCACGTACAACCCTAAAAAAAATTAACAAAGTTGAGAACGTTGCTATGGTGGCGCCACATGTCTTCTGTTGTTTATCGTCCTGGTTATTTTATGTAGACATTTTTAGTATATTGCGTTGGTCCATGACTGGTACTGGTAGTGACATCGTCACTACCAGTTCAGGCATTTGAACCAGTAACCCCATCGCCGTAGGGGTCACGCCCTAAACTAACTAAACTACGAATTTATGTCAAATTGAAATACAGAGGATCCCGATATAGTAAAACGGAGCGATATTTAAAAAATGTTCATTGACATCCGTTTCGAGGAGTACACTTCCACCAAACCTATATCAAATGTTTCTATAACACTATCTTTAGTGGAAACAAGAGCGGTTTAGAATTGATATTGCATCTTTAGCGGTCCCGTTCCATTTTATATTCATTCCTAGACATCTAGAATTTGAGAAGGAGATTGACGGTGACAGAGTTGAATGAACAAAAGACACGTAAGTCAGAGACAACGTTTCTGCAGACAAGAGAAAGGATCTAAGGGACGAGAAAAAATCTGAAAGAAGATGTAAGAGAAGTTCATATCTTCAACATCAAAATTAAATAAAGAAAAGAACCGAAAAAATAAATTCCATCTGCCATGCACAAACCCCTATCATCCGCAGATACGTATTGTATAATAAAATAAACTCTGTCGTTATCTCGCTGGATGCAAGTCACATAAGAGGCTGAGAATTCTTGATCTTCTTGTAAAAACCTAACAGAAACAAATATTTGAGAAAGTCCCTCCTCAAATAGGAAATACATTATTCTAGTTATACATTTGAATAAATCTCTTTCATCGCCAACTTATCTCATTGATTAAGAACGCAGTAATTTTTATGAGCAAAAATATGGTCACGGTACCAATGAATAATTTAGTTTTAACAACAATGCCTATATGTATAATAGCTCTTAATTAATAATCTTTAACCGTAAGGGATGAAATTTGCAATGCAATTGAGGCCTTATTATCTGTTAGGATATTCCGCATATTATGCTAGAAAATTGAGCAAGATATTAAATTTAAGTATATCTAACTTGAATACAATATAAAAGCTGCTCTTTCTAGGTTCATTTCATTTCAGAAATTTAACTTCTAATTTGATTTTTTAATTCAATTGAAAGTCATGGTTTTGTTACGCATTTATCGACAAATTTTGATACCTGTTTCTAGTATTGAAAATTAAGTTTTACAGGCCTGCAAAACATCAAAATACTTTATCTAAGGCCATTAAATTATAACGTTAAGTTTAACTTTTAAGTTGAGTTTTTAATTCAATTGAAATTCATGGTTTTGTCTCGTAATTTATCGGAAAATATTGATACCTGTTTCGTGTATTGAAAATGAAGTTTCACAGCCCAGTAAAATATCAAAATCCTTCATCGAAGACCATTTAATTATAACTTGAACCATATTTAAAAAATTGTCGTATAAATGCTGCTTTTCATACGTGCAATTAAGTCCAGAGCATACAATGCCTATTTACCCACTTTATCGGAGATTTTTCACCCTTTAAATCTGGCAACCCTGCCCAACTCCGGAAAACGTAAAACTCAACCAAACTCGTGGAAGTAGTATAGCCTTCGGACAACGGATCTCCAAACAGATGAATATCCGAGCAAAAGAGCTTTCCCTAACCCACGTCAAACCGAAGAAAGCAAAGACCTTCGGAAGGTTCTTTCGCACGAGCTCCATCGCCTATCTCCGTCTCCCAGGAAACCAGGACCTATTTTTCGGAAACGCCATCGAGGGAGAGAAAAGAAGCGGAAAAACGGAGAGGAATTCTTACGGAAAAACCGTTGCCTTGGGGACGTGGAGAACCTGTGGCTCCCTCCACGGACCAAACTTCATCACTTCCCCGTTAAGAGATTAGGAGCGCTGCGATCGCATTAAAAGCCCGCAACAAAAAGGTCGCCAGGGGGGCGGGGCCATTTTGTAAAAACCCTTCTATATTATTTGACTTTTCCCACTCCGTTTTCCCGACCTAAGCTCTGATCCGTGGAGATTACGGCGGACAACCGAGAATACATTGCGTGGAAACAAACAGAGGATATCGGATTGGGAAAGATACGAGAGATATTCACTGGAACTGATTCGTGACTTGACAACGCTGCGGATTTTGATCTAAAACGCCCACGTAGCGCCGCAGTCACGTCCAAGCGTATTTTAAAGTATAGTTGAGAAGTACTTAGTTCTTTCAGTTCTTCCTCTCAACGCATAAGATGCTTTCTTTGTCTTTGTACGTAATTATGCTCTGTCTTTATACATAATAATTCTCATCTGTTTCTTTCTGTTTCTCTTTTCTTCTTACTTAGAGTTACCTAAATGTCTATTTTATGTACAATTTTGACTAGTAGATACTGTGTGCATTATTTTGATGCTGTTTTTATAATATTCTTTTATTTTTCCTCATAATGTACTTTATGGATGATAATCCATGTGCGTTTTCCTTGTTTTTCTATTTTTTAAAATGTTACTTTGTATATTGCTATCTCTATTTTAAATGTGAACTGGTTCTTATTTATGCATCGCATGTAAGTACTTATCGGTAGTGTATTTATTTTTCAATGTTTTTCCCTTTTCTTATCTTTTAGCTATTACTGTCGGTAGGTTTGCACAGGTTTTTCACACCCCCCTTCCTTGTGGGTGTTTTCCTGCAGTGAATGTTTTTTTTCCTAAGAATATCTTAGGTTTTTTACATACAAAATGCTTCTAATTATTTCTAGTTCTTATTTTATAATTAATAACGAAGGGTTGGATGGAAGAAGAGACTTTTAAGTCTCAATCTTGCCCAAATTAAGACGAATTATTATTATTAATATTATTATTCTAGTTGGCGGGACGCGTAAATTAATAATAATAATATTAATAATAATAAAAGGATTTTATTCGGGCGAGATTAAGACTAGGAAGTCTCTTCTTACATCTAAACCTTCGTCGTAGGAGAAATGAATGGAAATAAATAGCATGAAAAGTACAAATAAGAAAAATACTATGCGGATTAAAAAACCTAAACTAAGAGCTTAGGAAAAATTTTCACTGCAGATAAACACTCACTAGAGGGGGAGTGTGAAAAACCCGCGAAGCTATAGATAGCTAAATTTGATGATGAAAGTAGGTTAAAAGAGTTATAAAAGTCAAGAAGAAACATTGATAGAGGTATATAGAAAATAAAAAACTAGTGATGACATGTTTGCATAAAAATCAGCATCTCACAAATTTAAGCTAATTACGAGATGAGTTTCAAATGTAACGACAGGAAAGGTATTAATAGTGAAAAAATAAAAATTATATACATGAAAACAACATTATAGAGAAACAGAATATTCACTAGATTAAACTAACTATGTCAATCATTACCATTGAATTAGCATGAACAGGATTTCGCTTAATAAAAGCCCGTCTTTACTTAATAAAAGCTAGCCATCGTTTACTTATTTATTACTAACAATACTAAGTCTAAAACACATAAAAAAGACAAAAGAAGAAAATAATTATAAAATGTATGAATTTGTAAATTACATCGTAAAGAGCATGTACGACTACCAACGGATCGTATACGGCCCTAGATCAAGTTTCATTGTTTTAACTAGCTTTTTTCGGAAGTTTCACGCAGTTCTAAATACAACAGATTCCTTAGGTGTAAAAAGTCAATAGCTGATAGTAAATTACTCTGAAAAGATAACACCACATCTAATACCAAAATCATGTAAAAGAGCAATTAGGATAGCGATATTTCATACAATTTAAATACAAAAGATTAGTAAAGATTACTTGAAAGAGTGTTAAGAAGAGAAGTTAATTGTAAATCACTGTCAGAAGGTAACATCAATATTTTATGTATAAAATGTTTGTAGTTTTTGCAAAAATTCTCGCAAATTTAGATCGAATTCAACATTTCGCAACTGAGGCAAGAAGCCTTTCTTAGTATCCCATCTAACTGTACGTTTCTTTCTGAATGTAGACAATAAACCACTGAAATACGATCATTCCACAATGTCGCGCGATGTCTATAGTTTAAACCATTATGTTCGAAATACTTTCAAAACAAGAAATTTTACAAAATTTTACTTCAATCCAAAAGACAAAATTAAACACGGCAAAGAATAAAAACCCATCAGTATTTTTAAATGCACTCGTATTAATATAAAAACGTGAACATTCAGAAGCAATCATCAGATGTTTCCTCTTATCCCTCACTTGGATGATCTGAAAATAAATTAAATTAACTATGCGACATTGTTGGTATGCATCGTTAAAGTACTTGGAAACAAAAACAGTAAACTCAAACACTCGCACAACAGTGGGGAGCAGCAATACTTTTTTGCGAACAATCGGCGATTTTCCGAGAATGTTTGTGCGACAATCGCATCATGAAATAGGGTGATTATATTCTAATGATTCCTAATGTGCCTGAAGGATAAATGCGGCTATATAATATAAAAATGGGGTTCCCCATACCAGGCAAAAATGATCCATACGTATAAATGTCAAATAGGCATGCAGACGGGAAACAACGATAACTTTTTTAATAATGAAGAAACCATGTAAAATTTAAAAGAGTTCCACCTATTGGATAGAAAAGCAAACACAGCTTTAAGGCATTGAGAGGCGTTTGAAACTCATGCCATTTATTCTAACGATCGCAGTGACTTTCAGTGGCTTATGCAAACAAGTCCTGAATCGGCGCAAACTGCTTAAAGTGCAATTTTCGAGGAAACGCCTGGAAACAAAGAGTTTACTCAAGTGTGGGTGTATCTCTGGAGCTGCAAGTAGGCGAACAATGCTCGAATCTTTCCCAACGCGGAGTTGTATTTCACAGCTATCGCGAGGCTTCACGAAGAGCCTGAGGAAATCCGAAACTTTCAGCGTTTACGGGATAGGAAAGCAATTGCGATCATTAGGTCACGTTCGGAAAATAGAAAGAGTGGAAACTCGCGTTGCGAGCGATTCGTTCGGTGGAATAGCACTCCTCGCAAGCGATGAACAACTATCAGAATACGGATAGTTACAACAGTCGCTTGAGGGAATCGTTCAACAAGAGGAAACTATAAGCCTGGAAATTCCAAAGGAAATGTCATTCGATAAGCAATGGAAAACAGTTTCATATAAATAGATATATTCTCTATTGTCAAGTAGAATATTTACCAGGAAAACCTAAGTAAAATAAGATAATTTTTGTATAAAATATTATACTTTACATATTTCAACCGGAAATATCAAAAATTTTAAAAAGTATCCTGTGAAAATGTATAAAGTATATTTTAATCATACATTTTTCAGTTATCGATTTCCACACAAGAAATCCTTAGTGATTCCGGAACCTTCCGTGATTTCATGTTTCGTTCACAAGTAAAATTTTATTTATTTTATTTATAGGCGTTTTAAATTATAAAATTCTCAGGAACGATTTTAAATTGAAACTTTTACGCGGCCTTATTTAAATCTGCTTCGTTTTCCAGATCGGAATTCATTTTATACCCTCGATAATTATAATGAGGTTACGTAAAGGAGTACCAAACCCACAAAATATTACACGCAAAAGAGGAAAATCCTTATTGAAATTAGACTACATTGCAGGGTGCCAAAATACCATTTGCAGGAAAATCAAGGGATTTTTATTAATAACCCATGTGGCGGTAAAAAGTCTCACTATCACAAGGAAATCATTCATCCGATCCCGTAAACGAGAGAAATTGTCAGAAATAAGATTAATGGAAGAATTGCCTCGAGAATTTGGGTAAACGATGCCTTTGGCTATGGAGGATTGATGGAGGAAAGAAAAGTATCTTTGGTTATCTCAGCGCTGAAGGTGAAGAGGGTTTCGCGCCATCATCAATGGAAGTGATAGCGGTTCATCGGTTACTGCATAAAATAAATGAATGATCGAATAACTTTTATCGGTATTTGTGCAAAATACAGAAAAAACCACCTCTTATATACTTCTACTTTCAATCTCGTCCATAGACGTGATGATATGAAGGCTACTGAGGAATGAGAAACGCTTAATAGTGCCATTTCTTTCTTGACAGAGTAGGGTGATATTTACCTGCGGTAAATAAAAAATAGAGAAGGGCCTGTTGAGAATTGAACTCAGTTATACATCGATGTATGTATCCTATAAACTCGTGTATAAGTATTCCAGGAATTGCATCTAGATATACGGAAAAATGTCCATTAGTCTTTGGATAAAGGAAAATTTATTTTCATTTACTTTTGTTGGAATATTTTTAGCTATATTAATAATGGGAGAGTAAATGAGATATGAGTGATTATAAGTAATAGTATTCATTGAGGTCTCTCTTTGTTGAAGATCATTTAAAGTGTAATTTACATAGTCATTGTGCTGCACAAACATGCACGTTTGCCATTCTAGCTACCTAGCTCCAGAAATACCTTAATCCTCATTTTTGCTCGTCGAGGCAAATTCTCTTTAAAAAAAGTCAAGACGATTCACACTTTTTAACCCCTAGGAATGATCAAAATGAAAATTATTCAGAATAAACAACAGAAATAGGTTGATCGCTTGGATTCAACATATTTTCCTGCGCTTTGATACACTAGAAGTTTGTGATTCGAGAAAGCATTTTTACGAATCCTCATTCATCATACTTTTAGTGAGGCTCTCCGTCATCGAAGTTCATTTGGTTGAAATAAGGTTATTCTATCGGATATCGGGTGAAATAAGGGAATTATCGCCCTTATGGCTATCAGTGAGTAACAAGGAAAATATATATCAAAAGATATAAAAATAAAATTTGAGAATTACTCGAAAACAGCATGTTATTCCTTACAAATTGGGCCTAGCGCGGGTAATACGGGGTTGCCTATACTCAGATTGTAAATTTTCAATTAATTATTGCAACAAAACTAAGGCTCATTTTGACAAACGCAAGGGAAATTTTTCATCACTCTACTTCCTGCATCACCATAAATATTTTCATCATAATCCCCGGACAAAAGTGAGAGTCTCCCCTTGTTAGTTGTCACTGCAGCTCAATTTGATGAAACTCACACTCGTAATCAGCCGGCGATAACTAGAGAAAAGTATTCTTCGCACTTCCAGCAAAGGGGGAGACGCATGCAGAGTGAGACATTGGAAAGTAAGGGAGAGAGATGTTCGCTGGAGATGAATGGCCTGGAGGAATATTCTTCGGGAAACGTGGGCGAGGGTAGGAAGGATGTGGTCTGACCTTTTGTCGGGAAACAGGGGGTTGTTTTACAGGGGGCGCACGTGGGACGCGCGTTTGAGCGTGCTGTCTCCGCAGAGAGGATCAAGATGGATCGGCGATGAAAGTCTGCACACGATGAAGAAAATGTGGGCGGATCTTTCGTCTTTTTCGGAAGAGAATTAGCGCTCGGTGTGGTTTTCCTTATGGAGACATACAGATGAGGGAATACAATAGGATAAAACTGTAAATAGCACCGCTCATAGAAAAAAAATTTGCGTGAAGAATTGTACTTTTAAGTTGCAAGTGCAGACGTAGCAATCTGTTCCTAGCCTCGTATTTTGAAGAATGGAGCTCTTTAAGTTTTTATTTTGTTGAGTGATGGAAAAATGCATCTTCAATTTAGGTTAGCATCATTGTCAGTTTTATTCCTGGCTATAATAATATGAAAGCCTATAAGGTCTCTATTAAGGCGAGATTGAGACTGAAAAGTCTCTTCTTCCATCTAACCTTTCGTCAATGATATCATATACATAAAAAGTTTTGTGTAGGTGAATCAAAATAGAGAGGAAAACTTTAGGAGGAGTGGATGTAAAAAAAGCCAATATTGATATCTTAGGAATAAAAGATCCACTGCAGGAAAACACCCACAAAGAAGGGAGGTGCGAAAAACCTGCGCAAACCTACTGATAGTACAAGATAAAATATGTAAAATAAAGCTGTGTATATCTAGGAAATTACAAAAGCAATAATAAAATAAAATCAGAAACAGGAAAAATTGCAATAATAGACAATGAGAAAAATATAAATGTGACAAAAATTAAAGTATTGATCATGCTGGCGAAATAAATCAATTCGGGCACTTTTTAGCGAATACGTTGAAAATTGTATTTCATAGGTTCATTGTGTTGTAGTTAAGCATTTTCCACTCTCAGCACTAAACTATAGCGATAATAGCAATGGTAACATACCTCACTCTTAGTCTTACCCGCGAAGCCTCACCTCTTATCTAGAACTAAAAGCAACGGAAAAGAACCTCACTCCTCATTTTGCCTAGGAAACCTTCATCCCCCCGGGCTCCCGGATTCATGTGGACAGCGCGTTTGCCTTTGGTGAAAGCGGTCCCGGGTTCGATTCCCGGTAGGAGCCAATGTGCGAAATGACCTAAGCTGTCGAAGCACTTTTAACAATACTACTACGCCTTCATCCCCATCAATAGCTTGCTGTTGGTTATAATGGCGGGGATGAAGTTAAAACCATCCTCCTGGCAAAATACTTTACAGAGGTCGGACAATCAAGACAGTATTCCAAGTGTTAGCCAAGGACGATTCTACGGGATTCGTGTATTTCTCATATTCCCAGAAGTAGCAGTGCGTTGGAAAGGAGATGGTTAAAATCTCCTTGAATATCTTATCCATCTCATTTGCTTCTCGTTACTATACTTTGCATTGGCAGGTTAAGTGCGAATGGTAAAATGGTGGAAGCATGCCCTCTCTCGGTCGATGCCATCATAAATTCTCTGAAGCTAACCAGTTTTTAACCTTGGTTTTGCCTCTGTCTTACGCCAAGGTCTTCCTCAACTCTTTCCTCTTGCGAATTTGGGCTTAAACGTAATCCACCAGTGCAGCTACGGTTAAAATCTATACATTTTCACAGAGATTTTACGGAGGAAAAAATAGTCGAAACGAGAAAGAAATGACTGAGAAAATATTTCAAACTGGGGAAGATTATGGAATATGGAAATATTTAATTGGATAACTAATGTGCTTTGCGGTATTTATTCAACTGAGTTTTAATTTCAAAGAATAGATAAAATAATTGGTACAGCAGTTGCCTGGATATTAAATAAGAAATTTAGATCAGTTGTAATTTACGATGTGTAGAATTGGTACGTAACTTTACAGTAACCGTCCGCGATGGTGGAGTTCCACCCCATGCTGGGTTCCCGGGTTCGAACCCCGGCTAGTCGGATATTTCCGGTCACAGAATGGTAGCGTGCGTTCGTCAATTGCTATTAATTGTTATCTAACTTTATTTTTATACTTATTATACTATATATCTATTATATACTATACGCTTATAAAGTACTCTTATCGCAATTTGCCAATGATTGGCTTTTCATGAAGATTTGGCAAATAAATAAGTTAACGTTAATATCAATTTTCATAGATGAATCATGAAAGGCTTCGCATTAGGCAGCCATTCTCTCCGTGATAAACATTTCTCAATCCAATTCATTACTAATCTTGACCGCAGTAAAAAAGTACTGAAAGTTTTTTGTCTTCCTCTTTTTTTAGGTCTTTGCGTTAGGGGAAAGTTGGAAGTGCAAACTTGAGAACTTATTACCTCTGGAAGTCCCCATTCCCTTAGGATGTTAGCATCCCTACATTCTATGTATGCTAAAGGGTTATGCGTCGGGCATATCAGATTCTTTGTGTGCGCGGAGACAAATGGGGTAGTCTGAATGTAGAGAGGTGGGCAAAGAGGAAGAATGCCCATAAAGGCCGGAATAAAGGGAAAGACATTCATAAAAAACGGTAAGGGGACGCAGTAAAACAGGGAAAATGACTTCTCTGGCAGAGACAGCAACCTTTTCCGCGCGTCCTGCGTTTGCTCCCGCTGAGAACTTTCGGAAAATCAAACGTGAATATTTAAAGGGTTTTTTTGCCTAAAGGGGACGGTTTCAGCATATTAACGAGGAGCTGTGTAAATCCGCGCCTTTTATTAAGAATAACTAAGACAAATCCATTAGCGTTACTAAGCTGTCTGTAGATGTAGCATACGACCCTTAAAAGCAAGATTGATTTACGTTTAGCCCATTAAATCCAGAGAAAATACTATGGTTCGAGATATAAGAATGATTAGTAGCGAAATAAAATTTGGATCACGACTTTTAATGAATTAGAGGTTTAAAATATCTTAAAATAATCTCCAATAGCCGTCTTTGTCGGCGTTCCTCTCCTAATTCACCGGTATTTAATCAGTATTTTACGTACTTTATTACCCCTGAGGATGATAGCATCGCTATTACATTGGGTATTTCTAAAAAGAGTGGCGATACTTCCTGTTCTCTTCGAATACCGTTGACTAAAATGAGGGACGCCAGCAAAGACGGCTATTGGAGATTTCAAAACTGTAAATGATAAGCACCTACTATACAGTCACATATATTGCCATATATCACATAGGACAGGAAGATGCCGAAAGAAAAAACTAGCAAATGGATGCTATAACTAGCTAATTCAGATATTTATTTTTCACGGACGAGGCAAGACAGTAAAGTTTAGAGAAGTACATTAATATTAGAGTGCAGGCAACTGTGAATGGAGCTAATAGGAATTCAGTTTTCACGTTTTAAGTTAGTTCAATATTAGTCACAGTTGAGTGACTTGTTAAGTCTGCAGATCGTTACTAAACTGTGAGTAGAATGACGCCTTCTCTAATCCTTCAAAATTATTCGTTAAATATTGCTTTTTCAAACAAAGAAATTTCAGATTAATAATTCCAGCTGAAAGAAATTACGCAGATAAATGCAACAATGACTGACGTCAGAATCGCCTGGAATGCCGAAATAAACATATCAATTCCTTGATTGCGTAAATAATTTCTATAGCTAGCAGAAAAGGCATCAATCTTTTTTTAATTTTATAATAATCTGGAGAATAAAAATAGTTCATCTAGGGGTTAACATGTTCAGAAAGGGATGTGGAGATAAAATTCCTTGATAAAGACCAAGAAGATTCATGCTGTCGTTAAAATGTTTCGTCGAATAATTGCTCCATGAAATTCAGGAGTTTGTTCACAGAACAATTGTTTCATTTTTATTACGAAAGAACAGAAATAAGGAAATCCCCATGGCCCTCTGATTAAGCCAGTGGCTTAGTACTTACTTAAAAAGCCGTTGTTCATAGATATAACAGCTGCGTGTATTTTTATGAATTTTAAGAAAATACGTCCTATTAAGAGAAACACCGTAGTATTCTTTCATTCACACCAGGAGAACATTCGTAACACTGATTGAAAACAAAATTAATATCAACTCGATGAATTATTATATGCAAAGCACTAAAATGTCAACCCCTTGATGAAAATGGTTGTAATAAATCTACTTTAGAAGCTACGTTTCTGTTGTAAGATTTAATTTGTGTTCCTCAGTGATCTAGGTGTTCACCAAGTGTTCCTTTTTGTAGGATCTGATTTAAAACGCCGATATTATAACTTCATCAACCTTCTTGATGTTATGGAGTAACATATTTTCGGTCGCTTTTCTGATGAAGAGAAAAACACGAATATACATCTTGAAGCTAAACTGATTCTGCGACCATGGAATGGAAGTTAAGCTTTCGACATCAGAATAAAAGAACTTTATGTTGTACTCACTTGACAGCTATTGTAGTAGGGCGAGGATGCGTTGCTTATGTACGGTGGAGGAGAGTAGAACTCAACGCTCTCCAACGTGGCTTCCCAGGAGAGTTTGGCCTCAGGATCGGAAGACATATTTACAAAAGCGTAAACCCCTGAAATGAAACAGGATTACGTCACTTCAACGCATGAGATGGTTTTTAATGACATAGCTACAAATAATTTTTTCTCCGTAGACCTTCAGGTGAGGAGTTTTTTTCCCACAAACCAAATCTTTAATATATATTTTATATGTACACTCCTGGCCAAAATTAACGCAGCACCGGCCGTTAGGATCGCTAGGGAGGTGCTGCGTTAATTTTGGCCAGGAGTGTACTTAGCATTAGTATGAAACTGTGTATGCTGTTGTTTTTAAAAGTGTGTACTTATCTTTCCGTCTGTCTTGTTTGCATACAGATTAGTTTTCTAGTAGTTAATTTTAGTTTAGATTATAATTTTGAGTTAATTTAATTCATATTTTATGATATCTGTAAAGACTAGGTGGTAGAAAGACCTTTCCTACCTAACCCCACCAAAAGGGTTAAATAAATATATAACGGTAATGCGATTTTAAGTATGAAAACACAGCTCTGAGACTTAGGAGTTCGTGATGATAAAATGTAGCCTTATTGCCTATGGGACCAATTTGGGATATTTGTCGTTTCTTTATCCAAAGCAAGGCACAGAGAAACATGTTGATAAAGAGTATATATTTATCAGGAGGCCCCATGTTAGAAATCAATAGGTTTATGAAAATAATTTGTCATGGGAGTCTATCAGGAGATTAATTCGACATGTGGTGGATGGTAATTTTTTTACATTCATACAGTTTACCATCGAAATTAGATTATGGATCATTATAATTTATTTCGCAGAACAGAGAAAATTGGGAGAAAGGGGGAATTTCTTCACAAAGTGACGAGAAAGCGAAATCGAACGCAAGGAAAAACCACAGATTCCCCAAATCTAGTTTAGTTGATAGATTATAACAAATAAGAGAGAGCAACAATATTTTACGGAAATAAAATTGACATTAAAAAGTGCTTTAACTGAAGAAATAAAATAAAAAATCACAAGTCTTTAATATGTATTTGAAATAAATTTGAGCACAGCATTATTTGAAGCAAAATGTTCGTAATATTTTTGAATTGATTCCAATTCACGGCGGAAAAACATTATTGCACCATTAGTAACCAGCAAAAGTTTTATACTGATGATCGGTTTTTGAATATGAAAATATATCATCAACAGTAAAGATCTGAAGATTGCTAAGCTAATTTTTATATCTAACTCGGGAAAAATTTCAGAATCATTTGAATTGCCAACGATGTCCTTGTCGGAAACTCGGATATTCGTAATGATTCTCTGCTTTTCCAGAGCTGACGAAGAGTTTCTTGAGCTAAACGTTTTTGGCGAAACTCTCGGATATTTCCATCTTTCGCTTACTATTACGAGACATGGACGTCAAAAATTTCCGTTTAATGGAATTAGAGATCGTAAAATGTCAAGAGAGATACAGCCTCGGATGATGCTACTTTATAAGGCTCCAAATATGGAGAATCGAGATTAAAAAATATTTCACTGCCAACATCTTTCTCGGAATACCTAGAGGAAGTACTTAAGAATATAATTTCCGAGAGTTCTATTTTCTACGGCACTCAAGGGATTAGAATTTTCAAAGTAACTTTCAGCGTAAGTAGGATTCAGGAGATAAGACGAGAAATGTTTCTGCAAAATCCTGGAGTTGGCGGAATAATTAAAAGGTGTTTTAGTCTTGATGTGAGTGCTCTTTTCGGAAATTGCCATTACAGAAGAGATGATTCTGTATTCTTCTTAAGATTGCTAGGAATAAATTCAGCTCAACTAATCTATGAATAGAAGGAGGCAGTAAATTACTGGATTCATAAGCAGAAAACTTACTCATTCGCAAGCAATGATTTAGGAAATAAGAGATTGGGATACTATGTGGATCAAGGGGCACAAATTGCCTTTGAAAAAATTACTGGAAGAATATCTATCGAAACTGACACGCATCCACGATTTCCATCAAGTTTAAAAACCATATACTTTCTTGTAATGAAAAATTTGACGATTAATATGAAAAATTAAATGGTTTTTAAAGAAAGTGAATATAGAGAAATATTTCAATACCACGAAGTTTCATGCAAAGGAGCATAATTACATAATGTATCACGTAACGGTTGGACATTGCTAGGTGAGCTATATTTAGTAATTTGAATATAATTTAAATTCATAGCTTTAATTCCAAAATGAGATCAATAAAGGTTATTTAAATACTTGTTTATTATCGAATCCCTCAGAATCGGCGTGGGTGATATCAGCCCATACTGATCTCAATAAAATACTAGCCTTTGTGATAATTTGCAAATTTTAATGCTTGAATTCCGACTAGATGTTTTGGGAAGATATAAAATAGTATTATCTAGGAAAGCCATATATCCTTGTACACGAACTTAGAAAGTATAGGACTGGAAACTGCGGAAATTTGTTGGCTCCCTTAATCTCCGCAGCCGCGAAATGGCAGCACTGAAGTTCGCCCTTTGAAACCATTATCTTATATAGAGTAAACGGTGAAAAAGCACGATTATGATACATGTGTAATAAAGAGTTATATTTACCAAAGATGGAATTAAGAGTAATTGTTTTATCCATCAATAGGTACTTTTGAATTGAATACAAAACATTAGAATAAGACGGACAAATTAGCAAATCCGAAGAATAGGCGCTGGCCTTATGTGCAAAACACAGGTAACTTTGTCGCCGTAAAAACATTCTTCGTAAATCACTGAAATGCGATGAACCGTACCGTAGAATGGGGTGACATTGGCCGTTTTTAGATAAAAAAAAATATATTTCTGTATTCAATTACATTCTCTATGCTCAGACAATTTAAATTACATGAAGGTAATTCTTATTCATGCAAATAAAATTAAAAAATTTTTCTGAAGCAACGGATTTTGTTTAAAAAATAAAGAATAGCAGCCTTAGGCAACCCAACCGATGGGGTGACTTTGGCCACTAAATATGTGTCCTAAATATAGCCTATAAAATTAACTATATGACTGATCTTACGACCATTAATATATTTTAAAATTTTAAAATTATTATTATATTTTATATTTGTTTAATAGGTACTGAGATAAGAAGTTATTGACTTATAATAACGTTTACCACTTTATTTATACATTTCTGGAATTTTTGTCAAAGCACTGAACATTTACTTTTTACTGTTCAAATACGTTTGTACTAAAATTTGGATATCACGAACACTCATAAAAAATTTAACAGCACTTCCACTAATTTAATCTCTTTTTCACGAAGAAACACTGTTTGGCCTCCAATTGTCTTCAAATGTTTCCCATCTTGCTGAGTGTTACTGAGAGAAGTTAACAGACTGAGATTTCGTAGACTTGTCTCGAGAATGCACGATTTTCAATTTAGTTCCCAATGACAATTGTACTGTTAATGTTGCAAGGAGCAAGACGGATCTGCTGGCGATATGTCAAGACAATCTAAATTCTAAAGGGCAGGAAAAAATAGCTACTTTGTGAAATTTTAGATATTGTACTACAAATTTACAATTTGTGGAGCAGTGCACGCGTGGCCGAAGTCACCTTTCCACGGTAACGTTGATGTAAGTTGGAAAGTGCGACCACGTTGTGTGAGTTGGAGATCTTCATTCTCGTTAATGCACTTGAAGACTTTTGATATATTTTAAGATATCCTTAAGGTATCCTTAATCTTAAAAATGCCTGGTCATCGTTGTATTGCACCAGATAAAGAAACACAGCAAGTGTGCTGTTTGCCAGGCAGCATTAATTCATCCGGGGGCATTCTCTTGCCATCCAGTAGCAAAGTTAACAAATATGAAAAGTATGGGGGGTTTGGTTCATTCTAATGTAAACCTTCATACTTTCATACGCAAAGTGGAGGAACAATTTGTAAAGCACTGTGAGTCAAATCATATGCTTGAGTGCATTATTACGGAGTTACTTGAAGGTGATGAGGAGATAACTTTCCCATGCTTTGAGCACGGAAGTGAAATCATAGCATATATAATAAAATATTATGTAACTATGAGGATTAGACAGCATGCAAAGTTTATAAAGTTAAAGAAAGTGCATCTAAAAGGAAAATTGCGAAACTGTCTAAAACTTAATGTTTGGTCAATCAATTTTTTAATACCATTCTATCCTTTATCTTTATATATTGTATAACCTAACTTCATATTTCAGCCTCCCCAAGATAAAATGCAGTCCACGCCAGTCATTAAAATTGGATACTTTTGGATTTATGTATGTTTCAACAATATTTGACCGTTTACTCATCTCCTGGAGACTATTTCAGGGAACTTCGATTTTTTTCAGGAAATGTATATACGAGGGTCGTCTGAAAAGTTTCCGACCCCAGATTTTTCAGACATCTTCAGAAAATTTTCAGAAATTTTGGGAAACATGTCAATAAATGTTGAAATGTCGGAAACTTTGCAGACCACCCATGTACATCCTGCGATTTTAGTTTTAAAAGCCCTAGTTGAAAGTAGATGTAACGTTTATAATTTTTTAAGGACCAATTATTTTCTGTGTATCCAAGCAGAACACTTCGCTGATCTACGAACAATGTTTTCACAAGTTACTTGTGGTGTGCCCTGAAGGCAACCTGCACTTATTCTTCGGATTTACTAATTTGCCCATTTTATTCAGTTGTTTTAAGTACTTATAAATAGATAAATCACTAACTCTGAATTCCAACTTTGGTATATACTACTCCCACAAAGAAAAAGAGGGAAAAAGTATCATAATCGTGCTGTTTTTTCCATTTACTCCATATGAGATTATGGTTTCAAGGGCGAGCTTCAGTGCTGCCATCTCGCGGCTGCGGACATTAAGGGCGTCAGCCGATTGTACAGTCAGCATAGGGGAGCTTCAGGGGCGTGATCCTCGCATCAAAAATGTAAGCTGAGAGAAAAATGTATAAGCTTGTACGCACATTTCATTAGAGCAGTAAGTGAGGGGTTGATCATACTATGTAATACATTTTAGATAGTTTGTCACTAATTTGCAATAATGAGAATCCAAGCATGTATGGAAATGATTTTTTCGTAGAATTTGAAGAATTGACGTGCGATAATTGGTTTCAAGGGTCCAAAATTAGGCAATTTGGTCCTTGTAGAAAGGAGCCAAGTCAATCGGCTCACAATTATAGCAGTTATCAGCAATCCGCGATGAATAAGTCGGCCGCAGATTATAGAAATCCCACCTCTTAACAGTAACCGATTAACGAAATCAGGTTTCGGAAATTCTGAAATGAAAAGGGAAGGGGACAAAATCCACCCGGTAACCATGGTGATCCAGGGGACGAATTAGGAGAGACGTAGCAATTGGAGTTAAACACTTAATTATCGGACTCACCCGTGGGGTTTCCTTGGGTGTGATCCGCAGATGGCCCCGTGTTCTCTTTGTGCGTGGGGCCGGTGTGTCTCGTCCAATTCAGTTTGTTTCTGACGGCATTGCTCCATCCGCACCATCCCTCCTCGAAGGTGCACCTCGAATAAGGGGGAACCAGAGCTGCGGAAGAACAATACATTGATTAGCTAAGATTTGTAATTATTCGCAGAATCGTTTTTTTGACCCTATCAGACCCTGCGTGCTTGGACACCATTTTCAGCCCTTATCATACAATGCTCATATTAATTAAATATTTATTTTTATGATTTTGCTTCTTTGATTTTAATATTAAGTTAATCTTGTACCAAAAAAGTCTCATAATAAGATTTAACTTCTTATTGAATAACGGAATCATCGACTAAATTCAAAACTATTTTTTTCTCGATAGAAAAAATTCAGGTCTGAAAGGGTTGACTGCTAGCCAAAAACTTACACAAGATTTACAAAAGAAAATGTACACGACTACAAATGTAGACTACTAGAATGTTCATCCACGAGTAACTACTTTTTCGCAGATCCTCTACGCAATATGAGAAAGCCTACGAAGACTTCAAATATTATTATTATTTTTTTATATTTGATATTTATTTTGTGCCCCTTTTTTATGTCTACTCGTCTATATTTTTCCTGTATTCGAGCTATTTTTGTATGACATTTCTTGTGTTCGCGCAAACGAGCGCTCTTTTGTTTGTATCGTCTGCTGGATGACGGAAGCGACACCTGGCGAAATTGCTACTCTCATTCTTCATACGGCAGTCGTCAGTTGTCAGTCATCAGTCCGCCAGTGGCATTCATTCTTCAGTCAGTCATTGGCAGTCAATCGGCAGTCAGCCGTAGTCTTTCGGCAACCAGTCGGCAGCAGTCAGTCGCAGTCATCAGTCAGTCAATCGTCACTCAGTCAGCGATTTGAAGCATTCATTGTTAATTAAGCAATAAACCTTATTTGTTAAATTCGGCATCGATTTATTCGAACATGTATTTGATGTATTTGATTATCTTTAGAGTATATATTTTATAATGGATGTAATTGGGGCTAACCTGTATCCATTAAAGAATTAATAGTACCAAGAAAACGATAAGAAAACCTGCGTAGAGAGTACCAATCCAGACGATCACGAACTACCGTTGAGGATCTTTAAGGTAAATATTTTCTTTCTACGATTGAGTATATATTTCTGAGGGTAAATTAGACTAAAATTTGCTAGAAATTCAATTGTAAATAGGGTAAATATCGGAAGAACTACTTTATCAACTTTGGACGTCTTCTTCATTAGAACCCTAGAAATGTTTGAATTTAAACCCGATTCAGAGGAAATTACAACAAATAACTCATTTTTTTAGATAAACACCAAATAAAAGCGCAAATATGACCTAAGATGCGTTGTATGGTCTTCAAAATTACAAAAATATAATTGAATGTGCTAATTCGGCCTCGACTTTATGGTCTCCCATAAGAACTCACCATAATGAAACTTGAGAAAAAGACGAAGAACACTTATGCCTTTACCACAATAATTTTAGTAACTCACGACCATGCTTTCGATCTATAAGATTTATATGATATATAAGATTGCCTGAGGATGATATTATCGATCTAAACCATGGTCGTGAGTTAATAAAATTACTGTGATAAAGGTATAATTGTACTTCTTTTTTTCTCAAGTTTTATTAAAAAAATATAAGTAGTATTTTACTGTAATTGGAGATAACACGGAAGCAATCCCACCCAAGAAAGTGATTTACTATTATTATTATGGACACTATTTAATAAGTAATATCGACAAAAGAAAACTATTCTTATCACAAAGGTACAGAAAAATATTAAGAAATATAAACCACACCGTGAACTATTCTAGCTTAATAAGAAAAAATTAATTTCTGCAAATAATCAACATTATTTTTTACACGTCAAATTTCAACGAGTTTTCGTGTCTTACATACCACTTAAACCCAAAACTGAAACTTCAATCAAGAAAATGACCAATAGTATCCTTGGCAGACGGACAATTCAACTAAAGAGAATTAAAATGATTAATCTACTAAGGACATATTAACTTTTATGTATACACACCACAATATTCCAAGTGCTCGTCTTCCCCGTCAGGGCAGTCCTCCACTATGTCGCACACTCGACTTCTCTCCAGACACTTTCCATTGGTGGGGCATCTGAACTCCAACACGCCCCTGCACCCATTCCCTTGCGGGGGGCCCTCTCCTGAGAACAGATGATGGATTTAGAAACCAGCATTGAAATCTCTTAAAATTATAAACATATAGGGAGATAATATTATTATTAAAAAAAACAAGGTCAAAAAACCAAGGTCATCTACCTATATAAACATATAGGGAGATGACCTATGATTACTGTAATACTCAAGGCACCGAAATAGAACCAAATCAAATGGGATAAGTTGGCCAAAGAGTTGAATACAGAAAACATTGCTAATTTCGTGACATTGGAAATTTCGTGACATTGGTAATTTTGTGATCAGTTTTCTTATTTCCGTTACGAAATCCCCGGTGGTTATATTGGCTTTATTTTGGCATAGAATGGAATTTGGCCTTTTGTATTCACCTCTCTGGATAAAAAATCAATTTATTATATTTAATTGTAAATTGCGAAACAGATGTTTGTCACATAAGTTAAACCCTTTACTAGCAATTGCTATCTTATTCTTAAATTTTCTTTAAGAAACCTTTTCAGACACCTCATATGGTAACATATCCCGTAAGATTTACTCTTATATAATTTTATCAGTTCTGAACTATTGCTATATGATGCATGTACTTTTTTCTTTCAAGAACGACCTAACCGTTATCTTTGACGTTACACACAAATATTATTATCATAGAATATGATATGCATTACTGCAAAATACTAATCGTCTGGCGCTATGTCTGGTGGAAGTCTTCTATATGTATATATATGATCTTCTCAGTTTTTACCTTTATTTCTACCCACCATTACTTTCGTTAGAAGTCCCTAGCCCAAAATTTTCCCATGTCGAACTTATATTGCATAACATACGTAGATCTAAACCTTTTTTCTCGAACTTTTTTTCTCGTTGCCCTCTTTTAATTTTCCTTGGACCCCCTTGCAAAATATTTTTTATTTTTGTGTTAAAAATCCATATCTGGTTTCAATTTTTTATTTTTAAAATGGAATCTTTGGCTTCCAAATATTCCAAAACACTTAAAAATTGTAAAAAATCTTGGGCACCCATTTTTTATCCCCTGACATGGACCCTCATCCATATGGATAATTGGATGGTAAATATGTATGGACTTCTGGGTGTCCATACAGAACAATTTGGGAACCTATGATTTACACAAAAGTCCCACGATTTCAAATTTGAATATCATGATTAAAGTTGAATTTCATCAACAAAAAGTTTAATTTCTTCCTATTAGATCGTAAACTACAGTCCAGGAGGGATTAAGTTTGCGAGCGATGTTACTTAGCGTTAGTTAGGCCTCACCTTGAATGTGCATGTAGTGTATAGGAGACCGCCGAGAAATGTCATATTCGGGATTTATAAAAAGTACAACGAAAGGCGATACGATTTGTAAAGAATTGCTACGATAAAATAGCGAGTGTTACTCAGATGGTACAGGACGCGAGATGGGAATCATTAGAAGATATAAGACTAATTTAAAGGATAAATTTATTAAACAAGTTCAGAGAAATTACGTTATCAGATGATGTAACCGATGTAATGCGACCCCCCTGTTATATGGGCCGTTCTGGTACTGAAAGGAAGATTAGGAAAATAGATGCTAGAACGAATCGTTTCATGAATTCATTTTTTCCGCGAAGTATACGCTTAAGCAACCGTTTAGGAAAATAAAGTCGAAGTGCATGCACCCCATGCCACACGCAGAAAGGCGACTTGCAGGGTTATTACATAGACATAGGCAAAAATTTGGGCTCCAGTTCATAAAAATGTTGTTTTTCCTCTATTTTGTACACCTTTTGTAATACCCAAGCATCTTTCGCTTCTAGAATTTGTAAGTAAAAGACTGCATCCCAATCCTTCTTTCAAGAACCCTCTTTTCACTCATGCGACCGAGGAAGGCAAATCTCTTAGGTCACCCCCGATCTCCTTTTATGGCATCCATCGTCATCTGGGAATCCATTACAGCGTCTCCGAAGCACATGGAGTGGCTGATTGGGATTCAAAGGGGTCCTCACATGCAGTAAACGGCAGATTACAGGGATTCTGGTCGGATATATTCAGAGGCACTGCGGCGTAACAATGCGTTACGTGGTGATCACGGGAACTACACGATAGGCCCTGAGGATTTCGGTACGTGAGGAAAAGAAAAGGTTGCCAAAAGTCGTAAGGAAATGGTGCAAAATTCGAACATAAGTGAGTCATGAAAAGGAAATGAAACTGTCTACGCAGGATTGAAACAGTAAGTATAAACACTGCCTAAGGTAGCTAGAGTCAATAGTGCTGCAGGACACAAATTCTTTGATAGTAAATTCTTATGCAAAATTTATATTAAAGGAATTATTCGTAGTTGAAATATATTCAGCAAATTCGGGAAATCTGGAGATAAACATAATGAAATTTAAAATTACGCATTATTTTACATTTTAACATCATAAATAGAATAAATAGGTTGGGCTGTCCATGTCTACGAGATCTATTTCAAGAATTTTTCATTTGAAGAATTGAACTTTCGAAGAAATTGTTTCAAAGAAATAGTTTTCAAATAATATGCCTCTAACCCTTTAGTGCTTATAAACTGACAAATGTTATCAACTCTTCAAAATATAAATATTGACAACGGACAACTATTCAATGCAGAAAAAGTGCAGCGATAATCTATGATTATTGAAGCTAGGTGAAGTATTAATCAGTAGTAACAATAGTATTGCTTTAGAGAAGATTGATTTTTCGATTGATAAAGGATTGTAGCAATTATTTATTCGCTGTGTTATGATAATCAACGTAGATTATGTTTATAAAAGTGTCAGTATTGGGAATACAAAACTTAGGAAAGAGAAAATTCTTACTCGAGGGTAGTCACGTATTACCGATAACAAAAGAAAGAGACATTGGAAATTAATTATAAGTAACTACACTATTGGAACTTCATCTATCCCTAGGGCGTGGCCGGTGAATTGCTCCGGGGGGAATTCGTACGCGGGGAATTGATCCCCCGCGCTGATGTTATTCAGTCTTAGGTTAATAACTACTATTATTCAGTCTTATGTTAATCTACACGCCCTATTTATTGGTTAATGTTATGAATAAATTAACCGGGGGGGTTGGGTTGGGTTGGTAGTAGAACATCAGCAGGGGGGATCGATTCCCCTCGTACCAATCTGTCGGGAGATCAATTCCCCGCGGACAAATTCCCCGCGTACGAATTCCCCCGGATCAATTCACCGGGCGCCGTATAAATATGAGTAGGCTCAATAAATATACAGTTATTCAATTTCAGGTAGCGTAGAACCACATGTATAGCAGAAGACCCAATTCTACGCAATAAATTATGACTGGCATTAGAATTTATTTATTTATTTAATGATTCAATGGTGCACTTAGAAAGTTTAGAAGCTTTAGTACTATTTTCTGAGCTCCCTAGGGGGTGCGTATAATTGGGTCTTCTGCTATACATGTGGTTCTACGCTACCTGAAATTGAATAACTATACATTTATTGAGCCTACTCATATTTATACATACGTACATACAAGGGACTTTATTTGGCGAAATAAATCCTCGAATTTATCGGATTCATTTCGAGAACGTTTGGTGTAGAGAGACATTACTCACCTCTGAAGCAGTTGGAAAGTCTGAGATCATCGATGGCGAAGTGCGCTGGTACAGCGTCGCCCATGGTGATCTCCAGCATCACTCGGAACTCCTGACTTATGCGACCCAAGCTGCAGATCTGTCTCTCCCAGCTGCCGCCACAATGCACAGGAAAGAGAGAAGAAACAAATTGGGGTTAAAGAGCAGGTCCATGCCTCGAATCAACAGGCTGCTTAAAAGAGATAGTTTACTTATGGCAAATGTTTAAAGCCGATGGTAAATCTGTGTTTCGTTGCATGCTTGTAATATTTAACACTCAATCTAGATACAGTACAGTGAAAAAAGGGGAAGAGTTTATAGGGTTCAAACAGCCTTATAAGAATCGAGAATACAATATAGTGAGCCGTTTCAGAGAATACCTTCACTGTAGTTTTAAATTCAATGCTGGATCTTCAAAATAAGTGAATAATTCACGCATTCACAGAAATTTGCATGCATAGATTGGATAAAATATCCATATGTTGTACGTGATTTCTATGTTGATGAGTATTTCATATCGATTTAAACTAGTTACATTCATAGAGATTGTTTAACATCCTCGTGTAAATAAACGGCTTTTCATGACTTATTATTATATTACTTTTGAGTGAAAATTGTTAAGGTTATACAAGAAGTGAAAAATAGTGACTTGGCTGGGACTCGAACCCAGTCTCCCAGCCTGGGACCTTAACCTTGGGTTAAGTTGCACGCTTTCTTATGCTGAGAAAAACTTCATTTCTACCATTTGGAAAATTGTTAAGTTCTAAACAGAGGATACCATGTGAAATCTCCTCAAAACATGTAAATTTGCACGGATCGCATCATCTTTCCATCATTTACCTTATCATCGGTAATAGGAATAGTTAAGAAATCAAATAGCTTCGCTAGGCTTCTTTGTGTGTCCTTAAAAATAAACGAATGGAAAGAATATGAACATGTGATGTTTTAAGCATATTAATGTGAGAAAATAATGGAAGATTTACTTCACTGTTACTTTATAATACTATTACTATTATATTTTTGCTGTATGAAGATAAATGCATAGACAAAAATAGAAGCTAGTAAAACATCCAAAATGATAGCCTTTTATCACGATAATATTTATTTTCCCATTGTGCATACCCTAATAGTTTATGCAAGGATATAACAGGTTAAAATGACGATATCATTCTACAAGACAATATTCGGTAGTAACGCAAGATTTAGGTAAGAACAATACAGGAACTTTTTAATATAACGAGTTACAAATACGATACTATGAAATCAAGTACTAGATCGCGATAGAAAGGCACTTTTCTGTTACAGCCAAAGAATACGAAAGACAATTCGTTTGGAACTAGTTAACTATTAAAACGGGGTAAAACCTTTATGCAAATCATGAGCATTGAAATGTAGGAGAAATGAAGTGGAAAACTCAGAGATACATCGGCGGCTAATCGGATTGGGTAATTAGCCTCGAGCATGGCGCCGGAAATCCGAGAGCCCTTCCTAAGTAAACGCATGCAAACGATTAAGTATCGTGGGGATGAGGATTAACCACCATTGGGATTCAGCTCCAAGGTGTTAGACCCGACGAACATGGGATTACTTAGGACTGAAGGAAACGCAGGATGAATGCTACTCTACGCTTAAAGTACAAGACTTAGAAAGTAGTTCCCCAGTGGATCTGTTTAATTGTGATAATAAAGGACTATACTGTACATTTAAATTTATCATCTAACTTTCCTGTGTCTATGTTACGAAGTATTTCTTCTTTTTCATCATTCAAGACCAATTTATCTATTTTAGTAGAAATGAGTTACGTATACAAAATATTAAATCCTCATGGGTTGGATGAGAGGTATTTGAGATCTCTTTAGCGCGAAATATTCTCCGCGGTCTTTACGATTTGATACATGTACAGCTACAATCTGGTGTCATTTATTTTGGTATACAGTGGTACCTTGGTTAACGACGCTAATCCGTTCCAGGATAATCGTCGTTAACCAAAACCGTCCTTATCCAAGGCGCGATTTTCCACAGGTATAATAATGGTAATGGATTACCGTATTTCCCGGCGTCGAGGACGCACCCCAGTTATTGGAAGCAAAACTTATAATATTTACCGATTTAACTCCGGTGAGACAACATGTGCCTATGTGAATTAGCTACAATTTAGCATTGAACTATTTTTAATATTCTCCGCTAGCTGCTATTCAGTATGTTTTTATGATGTAACATCGTAACGTACACCAAATATTAGTTTATAATATAGTGATTATAAATAGACGTGCTGAAACACGTGAAACTCCGGAAAGACCAATCGACGAGGCTCCGTAAGCCAAATCCTACGTCGTTACCCAAGATATTTCTTGGTTACAGCAAGTCGTCGTTAACCAAGTCCGTCGTTAACTAAGGCCGTCGTTAACCAAGGTACCACTGTATTTGGTTCTTTTTTCCAGAAAGAATCAACTTAATTTTTCTCCGATCCCTAGAATAGCTACCAACGAACTTTCCGACCATGTGAACTTCTTCACAGACTCTTTATACATTCGAAAAATTAGAAATGAAGTTCGCTTAATATTTAAATAATGCTCATTATTCGTGTTTTACAATTATTTTATGCTTTTACTTCACATAATCTTAATTTTGTATATGTTTGCCTATTGTCTCTTCTTATTTCGTTGTGAGATGTATTCGATTCATTATAGCATACGTAATTGTGGGATCCTGTACATGATAATTAAATTATTTGATTAATATTCATGTATTTGTATATTTTTAATTATTCTTTTCTTAATTTGTCAAAGCAAGAAAGGATTATATTCTATTTCATTTTAAAACTACACGATTTAGTGCATGAATGTGTTTTCTGGACTAGAAATCTTAAAATAAGAATTAACATAACCTTCAAGATCTTGCACTCATAGATATCGAAACCAAGTCAAAATATCCCCATTTATAAATACACGAGAAATCCTTTAATCCCAGATTAATTTCTTATATTTCATTTTATCGAAAATAAGATGACTAGGAATATTTGATTAACAACACGATGAAATCTCAATGCTGCTTTTGTGAATGTTGTTTGAAACCGGTATAACAAATATCAATGGTAGAGAGCTCTTGCTGATGGACGGGCAATCACTTAAAAATAACTTGAAGTCTACAAACTAACCCATATCAGGCATTAAAATGTATTATTATTAGCATAAAGTATAACTGCAATATTCACTATAAGTCACATTCACAATTCACATTACGGTAAACCGTAACATAATCGATAGTTAAACCTCTGCTGGTCTTTAATATGATGATTAAAAAACTTAAGTGCCGGATTGAATGACCTTCAAATGTTAAAAATTATTTTTTAATATAGTGCACTTTATGCCGGTATGTTCAGTAAAGCTTAATCTTTAGTACTGGTGAGTATGAGCTGATTTTACAAGCCATTATATTACCAGGCTTTAATCTGAATATATATTTTGGAAGTTACCAAGTGATTTTCATTTAAAATGGTTATAGCACCATCCCTCGAAGTCAGGATTGATCATATTAATTTTATTTTTATTTAGTCTGATGCTTACTAATACATCATTAATCATCATTAACTAGTTAATCATCATTTCAAATACCGGTTTTGACTACCGAATATTATACGTTTTTTTTAAGCGAAGATTTCAGTTAAAATCAGAGATGACTATGTTTCATAATACTTTTGTACCAGGTCCGATAGAAATAATATTGGAACTTATTAGAACCATTTACTCAAAGCTGCTCGAATCTAAGAACGTAACCGCGCATAAATTAAATTACATCATAATATACGTTACTCAATAACAAAATCCATCAGTGTACATGAGCTAAATCAATATTTTGAAAATCCATCCCCGTCTGCCATTAAGGCAAATTTTCGTCACAGCGCAAAAGTAGCGCCGAAAGCACAGACGGAGGTTAACCAAACTAAAAAGGGAGGAGATTTAAATCATCAATAATAATCTTCAGGCCTCAAAGGGTCGACTTTTTGATCTCGAACCGCCAGCCGGCCTTGGAAGTGTTTGCGAAGCGATACATGAATTTCATTTCTGGCTCCTGAACCAACACGACGACTGTTTATTTTTCCATGGTAACGCGCACGCCCGTGTTTGTTGCGGTAGGGAAAACCGCGCACCTTCCAGTCTGCCCTGCGGTTTCTTTGGTTAAGAGCTACGAGTGGTTTGAGGGGCGAAAAAAATGGCCTCAGTTAAATTGAAACGAACATCAACAAACTACTTGTCTGGCAACATTAAGCAAGCCGTCCGCTTAACTTCTGGATCTAAGCTATTACGTTCGTAAACAGAGGGAACGAGAGTGCGAAAATAACTAATGTGTATTTACACATTACAAACTATAAGATAATCCGTCAAATATAATTAATGTAATTTTCATCATCAACAAAGTCATACCAAATTGATGTTACACTCATTCTTCTTTTCGCTTGCATATATTTTTTGAGATTAAATTGAAAATAATGGTAGACTAAATATAATTAGGAAAGGCCCCATAAGAAAGAAAATTCAACGGAAATTATATATCTGTTATCATGAAATACGGTTTTCGATCCAAAACAGGGAAGAATTTGATAAATCTATGCTGTTTTCGATAAATTTCGCTTTTTTTATACATTTGCTCTATGGCAACTGAATATGTAAGTGGTGAATTCGTTTATATCTATGTATTATATCGTACGTAGCCAAAAATTGAGAGTATCAACTTTAATTTGGTAATTAATCACTAGTCTTTCCAATATGTTGTTTATCTACATTAATATGCAATTATATATACATGGATTCTCTATCTCGTTTGTTTTTTATTGTTGTAGCTTATTGTTTATTTTATTACTAAGCCTTTCCTTTATATTGCATTGAATTCACTTGTATCTGTAAATGTATGATTAAAATTAAATAAATACAACGAAAAATGACTTACGAATTCTTTTTGTTCCCATACTTCTCGGCGATAACCCATGACGTGTGGTTTCGAGTTTCCACGACAACCTGGAATAAACAAACAAAAATGTCATTAATAAATTGTACATATATAACAATTTCAAATATTTTAAAGAGTAGAAAATCATGGTTAAGCGCAAGAGAGAAACGACCAGTTTGATCGAAAATTATCTCAATACTAGGCAGCTATTAATGTAGGTATTGAGGCAGCTACTGAAAACTGAGATTAAACATCAAGTCAATCAGGGATTGCAGAAATAATCTGGGAAATTGAGGTTAAGAAAAGTCGTTGCAAATAGTTTTTTACTTTCTCCATATACGAAGTATAGAGAAAGTATTGTTTTCATGAAAAAAATCGACTTCGAGATTTCAATGGAAATACATGTTTTGGGGTCCCTAGAACACGTTTTGACCATTTTCGGAATGATATCTGTGTGTATGTGTGTGTGTGTGTGTGTGTATGTGTGTGTGTGACAGTGGGCGCTCTAACGTGAAAACTATTAGTCGTATCAATACCAAAATTCATATATAGTACTGTAGTGTGTGCTGTCAGAGTTGATTAGTTTTTCAAGTAAATCGGTAAACCGGAAGTCGAGCTTTATTCATCTAAGCTCATTTCCGGTTTTCAAAATATCTCCATAAATATGATATATAGGTATATTGTATACCTTATAAAAGTTTTAGATAATTAAATGTACTATAACTTTTGTATTTAACATATTTTTGTATCACCAGTTGATTAGGAGTTATTCGTGAAATACTGATAAACCGAAAGTAGCTGATTATGTACTTTGTGGGCGCTCTAACATACAAATTATTAGTTGGATCAACACCAAATTTCATGTATAGTATTTTGGTTTGTGTCTTTAGAGTTGATTAGTTTTTGGAGTAAATCGGTTTACCGGAAGTCGAGCTTTATTCTTCAAAGCTCATTTCCGGTTTTCAAAATATCTCCATAAATATGATATTTAGGTATATACTATTATTTATAAAAGTTTTAGAAAATGTTATTTACTATGACTTTTGTATGAAACATATTTTTGTATCATTGATTGTGTAGAAGTTATTTGTGAAATACTGATAAACCGGAAGTTGCTGATTATGTACGTTGCGGGCGCTTTGGGCGCTGGGGCGAAAGGCCATTTCATCGTTTTTTATCGAACATGTCCTGAAAAACATCATTTATTATGTTTGTGACGTAAAAGATAATAATATATAAATTAATCACTCATATTCAAAGTTTAGATGGAATATAGAGTTCGAAATTACTGTCGTAGATAAATATTTACATCTTATGTATGGAGAAAGTCATGTGCTGGCCACATCAGATTTTTTTTCTTTGCGGAAAGGAATAGAATATTACAGGCAACTCTAGCCACACGCCAAAGAAAAGTTAGAAGGGTACACTTGTATATGCAGATGTTGGAAAAATGAAAATTAAGGGAGATATATCAGTATAAATTTAAAATGTGACATAATGTTTCCGCTAAATGGAATACCCATGTTTGCAGTATTTATGAACGAGCTTTTAAGAACCTCGGCTTCCTCAAGAGAACAGATGGTAAGAGCAAGGAAGAAGTACGCCAACGATGTTACTTAACGTTATTTATACACTTTGAATAAGCATGCAGTGTGTTGGACTCAGCTGAAAAGTGAAGTAATCGTGAATTGGAAAAAGTAGGAAAGGCTAAACGCTTCGTAAAGAATTATCATGGCAAAGCAGTAAACGTTGCTCAGGTGTTACAGGATAAAGGATGAGAATCTTTAGTAGTAAGAAAATGGAAAAAATCAATACATTCAAAGTAATTGCGTTATCATTGGGTGTAGCTGAAACATGTAGATGCTCCATGGAAACGGGGCTTCTGATGCCAAATAGCTTACAGACTTCTCCAGACCGTAACCAAGACGACAGAGTTACCAAGACAACAGAGTTACCAAGACAACAGAGTTACCAAGACAACAGAGTTACCAAGATAACAGAGTTACCAAGACAACAGAGTTACCATTGGTTTCCAAAGTTACGCGGTTAATTTCGAGGATTTTGATATTACAGCTCTTCTACCATACGCCATTTTACCACTCATAATCAGCGAATATAAATTTAACCCTTTCAGACCCTAGGTGAAATATATTGGACAACATTTTTGCTACTTATTATACATTATTCATATTAATGTTTTCCTAATTTTCTATTTGCGATAGGAAAATCAATATGCTGAGCTTATACTTAACAATTTGTCTTTATTGTATTTTTCATTTTACCATATTTTTCTATCTTCTGGTACCGCCTGATGAGCTTCCTAGCTCAGGAGGACCTAACTGCTTGTATTTTGTTTTTCGTTCGTTCAACGACTGCTTAAATTTAGGTAAAGCAGTAAAAGAAACTGAATGTGAATGCTTCTGTACTGTTGTGCGAATAAATTCTTTCATTATTATTATAAAAAATTAATAAATATTAATTTGTACGGTTTTCCTCCCTTATATTAATACTACGCAAATCCTCTGATTTTCACAACAAGATTAATATTAAGTTAATTAAATAACGGAAACATTAACTAAATTAAAAAATAATATTTTCATCATAGACAAAATTCAGGTCTGAAAGGGTTCAAACAAGTCCTTGTATTTAAGGAGGTGAGCCAACTCAAACGAACATAACTCGATACTGAATACAATTACAACCGAGAAAGGCAAAAGACAAACGGAACTGACACATGCGTCCCGTTCTGCGGTTGGAAAGTTCCCCATTCGTCAAAAGGTAAATCTCCTTTGAAGTTTTTCATTAAATGAGGGATGCAGAAATCGGCTGAGAACTCAAATACCTTTTCGGAAACACTTTTTTATCCCGAGGAAGGCATTCATCATTTGTCACACTTTATCCTTTTTAAAGGAGAGAACAAACTCGTTCAATTCATCTCGGAAAAGGAAAAACGCTCCTTTTCCTTGCCTTTTAAGGGAATATTAAAAAACTCCCCCTTCCCTTGTTTTGTCATTTCCTCCCTTTTTTCTGTCGACCCGATTCTTCTTCTTGCGCCTTTGATGACTCATTATCCGGAGGCTTCACCCGAGAGATGCGTCTCATCCGAAGATGTTTTACCCCAGAGAAAAGCCGCCTTTCTTGCCGCTATTGCGCAATTTTAAGTAGCTCGGCTGCGGAAGGAAGGAGCGGTACTTATAAGTCTCTGTCCTGAGTACAGCTGAGCACATACGAGGCAGTAAATGGTGACAAAATTTTTATACATTTTTATTTCTTTTATTTTCCAATGCTAGCATAAACTTCCATTTCCGTACATTTACAGCAAGGGACATAAACTGCAGCTACGGAGGAACTAGCACATCCTTGCCCCTACCTCGGGATTCGAACCCAGGTCTATTAAATTTAGTTGTCATTGAATTAAATAGCTATAAATTTTGAGTGCTTATTAATTATCAAAGAACAAATTAGATCTTTTGTAGAGATATTTGGTGGATCAACTTAGTAACGAATTAAAGACATTTGTGATTTATGAATTCGGCAATCCACAAATTATTGTTACAAATTTAATTCGAATCAACAATCATCGGTGATTTATAATCAATTACCCAAGTGGAAGTATTTATTGCTTATTACATTTTCGATAAAAAGTATTCGTTTATCTACAAAGTATAAATTTTATCTTCAACAGAGATATTCATTCCTAATAATATCTGATTACTAATATATCTCATTACTAACAAATTTTAGCAAACTAATAATTGGGATGCAATTGTAACGATTGTTTGCACTTAGTTAATAATAAAAAATTGATAATTAATTGCAATATTGCATAAGTCAATTATTGTATGATCGATTACTAAATTGAGCATAAAATTATCAATTGATGATTAATGTCTACACCACGTAAGGATAAAAACAAAGTGGGGATTATCAAAACTGCATCAAATACCTTAGAAAATGTTGGCGTCATATTAAAGATTAAGGAGAGCTAATTAAATTAATAATTTAATGTATGGAAAACAAAAGCTGTACTTAAAGATATTCTGCAGTTCCTTCGTTAGCTTAGATTGGGGGGTGGCGAACCTATTAACGCGTGCCCAAAGTGGCACGGGAGAGAATTTTTCGGCACGCGAAACTCCTAAGACATAATCTTTTTTTGCTTTATTCTCTTAAGAAATTAAGCTCTAGAGTAAATAAATGCGGATTCTGTTTATTAGCAGTGACAACTAACGACCATTTAAGTCTTATAAAAGATCTTGATCGCATCGTTGACATTAAAAAATTAATAATATCACAATCTCAAGGTTCGGCAGCACATTGCCACGCAAGGCCTTTATATTCAACAAATATGGCACTCTTGCCGCAAAATGTTCGCCAAACCTGTCTAAGATGGAGCAGAGAACCATGTAAAAGATATACATAAGACGTTCTAAAAATCGCAGATGCTAATTGTCATCCAATAAGGAACTATTGTTACTGTCATTATCATTAATTGATTTTTTTCAGCGGGAAACATTGTTACAACAATCTTTTAAATTAACACATTTCCGTACTATGCACTGACTCAGTGCTTTATGCTATACTAATTACAACAATGTAATGTTGCTAGCAATAAAGGAACATACCATCTAGCTACAATACGACAAACTTGTCTCCAAGCAGCAACAATGCTACACAGGTGGCTCCTAGCAACAATAGTGCTACACAGGTGTCTCTTAGCAACAACAATGTTACACAGGTGTCTCCAAGCTACAACAATGCTATGCGGCTGTCACCAAGCTACAGCGGCATCCTATTTCGATACAATTATTTCCTAACAAAAAGATTTTCATGTGAAATCAAAGTTAATCCATGCAAAATTTTGTTACGTTATTATCACGCGTGGAATTTAGACAGGATTTTACCTTGGTAGAAATTTGCAACAGGACAAGGAAACTCGGTGTAATTCAATGCTGAATCAGAGTCAGTATAAGTATCATAGGCGGTAAAGCTTGATTCCTGCAGGTCCCTTGTAGGTCTCTTACGCAGAATCTAAACGTGTTCGGAAATTGGACTTCGAGGGAAGGGTGGGAGGGAGAAGCAGAGGAGATCACAACCGAGAATGCAAAAATCCAGGGAAAGGAGAAAAACGCAGCGGGAATGATGAAAAAGCTAAAGTTAACCCTTACAGGATAGCGGAGCAAGGGATTTTGCCCGGAGAATCCTTAATGGTAAATCCCGCAACTTTCGACCAACTCCGATTTTTTTATTATAAAACTTGGAAAAGGAAAAACTTCCAAGATTATACTCCCCCTTTTCCATAGGCTAAAATTTGATTAGATGCTCATTAAATGGAGACATCTGCAACTTTGAGGGGTTAAAGGGAAATGAAGGTCTTCCAGACTTAGAATAAAGTTACCTCTCTCCCGAATCTTTTCACTGAGAATTTTCATTTAATTATCCTTCGCCAGGTCACGCCCCCTGGTCAGATTTTGCGCTATGGAGCCTTTCAGGAAAAGTATTGAAAACCAAAATTAACTGAATGTTTTAAAGCCTTAGGACGCATACTTCAAACACATATTCTAATGCGTCATATACACATTCCAATTTGATGTGTGATTTACTGTTAATAACCGCGGGTCCATTAAAATTAGTTGTAAGTGCGGCATTCCTTTCTTGCTTTCTCCGACTACCGGGAAGTAAGAGGAGGAACGCCGACAAAGACGGCTTTTCCATCTCCATTAAGGAAATGATAGCACGCTAACTTTCAAGCACTAAGATACTGTTTCCGCAATAAATAAAATGTAGCTTTACGACTGGGACTCGAACCTAAGGTCTCCCAGTTTCCGATCATGCATTATAACCAGAAAACTACCATTCTGCTTTAACTCTATTTCTGTTAAAGGGATCCTAAGTTGGTAGTTTAGTGGTTATTGAAAGTGAAAGGCCCGGGTTCAAATCCCAGTTATGTCATTTTCCCTTTTTACTTTCTCCATATACGAAGTATAGAGAAAGTATTGTTTTCATGAAAAAAATCGACTTCTAAGTTTCAACGGAAAGGCCCTATGGAAAGGAAACATATGTTTTGGGGTCCCTAGAACACGTTTTGACCATTTTCGGAATGATGTCTGTGTGTATGTGTGTGTGTGTGTGTGTGTGTGATAGTGGGCGCTCTATCGTAAAAACTATTAGTCGTATCAATACCAAACTTTATATATAGTACTGTGGTGTGTGCTGTCAGAGTTGATTGGTTTTTGGAGTAAATCGGTAAACCGAAAGTCGAGCTTTACTCTTCGAAGCAAATTTCCGGTATTGCAAAATATCTCCATAAATATGATATTTTGGTATATGCTATTATTTATAAAAGTTTTAGAAAATATAATTTGCTATAACTTCTGTATTTAACATATTTTTTATCACTAATTGTTTAGGAGTTATTCGTGAAGTACTGATAAACCGGAAGCAGCTGATTATGTACTTTGTGGGCGCTTTAACATAAAAACTATTCATTGTATCAACACCAAATTCCATACATAGTACTTTAGTTGCTGTTGTTAGAGTTGGTTAGTTTTTGGAGTAAATCGGTTAACCGAAAGTTGAGCTTTACTTTTCGAAGCTCGTTTCCGTTTTTGCAAAATATCTCCATTAATCTGATATTCAGGTATATACTATTATTTATACAAGTTTTAGTAAATATAATTTACTATAATTTTTTAGGAAACATATTTTTCTTTAACTGATCGTTTAGGAGTTATTTATGAAATACTGATAAACCGGAAATTTCTGATTATGTACTCTGTGGGTGCTGTGGGCGAAAGGCCAATTTCATCGTTTTTCTTCAAGCATGTCCCAAAAACATTATTTATAATGTTCGTGACGTAAAAGATAATAATATATAAATTAATCTCTTATCTTCCAAGTTTAGATTGAATATAGAGTTTTAAAATACTGTCGTAGATAAATATTTACATCTTATATATGGAGAAAGTCATGTGCTGGCCACATCAGATTTTTTAACCTTGGGTTTAAGGCGCATGCAAAGTTAAATATCATTCTGGCCATCTAAGGTACTGGGTTCGAATTCCAACTGATCGCGTTTTTTCAGATAGGGAATGGATAATTACATTCATTATTTGCATCAATGCTCATTCGAAACCAATAAAACGGATTAAATAGGGTTTAACTGTTTAACCAAATAAAGGCTTGCGTATAGAGAATAAATGATTAATACTTCACAATAAGGGAATATTAGAAGAAAGACAATGTGTCCTTTAGATGAGAAAAAGTCCCTACTTTAAAGCAAATATATTTTTCAATCGTTTCGAATAGGCGAAATGATCAATAAAAGATAAATATGTGAATTTTAAATACAAAATTTCCATTCTAAAGCCATTACTTTCAATGCCGTAAACGCAAGTTTAAACTTAAATACATACGTAGCGTAAAACGTAGAGCATGATTTCCATAATAACACCTGTCATAGGAAATAAAGAGCTGATAAGTTTTTACATAAGTATCAGTATAAAAATCATGCCTCGGGAGGGTGGAGCATCTTTCACCCGATTCAGCAACAACCAATATTAATGCAGAGTGCCAAGAGAATTAAAAACCTCAAAGAGCTACAATCAATAGTTGCAAAGATACGAACATCAGAGAGAGTTTCCTTTAACAATGATAATTAAAAGGTTGTAGCAGTTTAATAATTCAACAAAGAGTTGAATAAAGAGTCGTTGGTAAATTTTGTCAACAATGATTAGGTGATTACTTAAGTTTGATGTTATCATAAATTACAAGAGCTATTAGCAATGAGGTTGCACTCAGCAACAGTGCACTAGTGATGAGTAAATAATCACATAATAATCACTTATTGTTTCGGAAGGTATTGTTTACCTATGCTATCAACTCCTGCATTGTTGAACGCGAGTCTGAGAAAAGTCAACAATCGACAGTCAAAACATGCCGAAAAGGAAGAAGGCATCGCGGCAAAGACAGAATGGGTAGAAAGAGTGCGAAAGGTAGGTATTCTTTGAAATTTCCGAGAAGGTTTTATGCGAGATATTTTCATGGGGATGAGGAGGTGAAAGGGAGGCGATCGGAGGAGCAGATTAGAGAGGATGAAAAGGGATTTCATCTCGGTGGAAAAACATTTGGGATGATTGTAAAAGTAAGAGGGCCTAAGATAAAGCACGCCCTGCGATGGAGGGAAGACTACTTGAGGAAGGACTGAAAAAATCTTTGTTCCAGAGTTCATTCCCCTGAATTCTATAGCGAGACAGGTGTTCTCTCAATGTTACTATCCCTTTAATTTGGCTTGAAAAATAGTCTTAGTGCAAATATATCCCTAATTACAGAATTTTAAACGGAAATTTAAAATAGAGGAGATTCAACAAATGTTTCTATTTATAGAATATCCTCTAGAAAAGATTGGCTAAAATTCTTCTTAAAATATAATAACAATAATATCAAAACAAAGATAAAAATCATCTGATAACAATGAGATGATAATAATTCTACGGTGATAATGTATCAATACTACCGTGGTGGTGACAATAACAATATAGTAATTAAAAAATAATTTTAAGAGCAATACAAATTATAGTAATAGCTAATCGTGTTATGCTTTGAATAGTGTATCCTGAGAAGAATAATAAAAAGAATAAAAGAAGTAAAAATCAATCTATTTAGTACAAATAAGATAAAATAGTCAGAAATACGTTATTACCGAACCAATGTGCTTTAACTGTTTTTTTATATCAAGGCAATGCAATATGGCTCATCAATTAAAGGGGTGCTGATCTTTAAAAATCAGATGGGAAAATTTAGAGGAATTCCAATTGACTTGTTTGAAGGAAATATAAGTAACTAGAGCCCAAAAGGGATATTGAATGCAGTTAAATTATTTCTGGAGGTAGAATGGTCTTGAATACATATTTTTCCTCCTAAGCTACTGTTGCACATTTTATCGGTGAAGTCCTCCTAAGCTCTGATGAACTTATATGGAGGTGCTTCACCGAGGCAACAGCAACAACGAACACACACAACCATTCCCTGATCGGGAAAGTCCGATCAGCCGGGAATCTAACCCGGGACCTTGGGGTAAAATCGATAGCGTAGCTGGAGTGCTATCAACTCGGCCACTAAGGTCGGTGAGTGAAATATATTATAGTTCTTTCCAAAATCCAACAGTAATTAAAGAAAATATACACACAAATTCTTCCTATTGTAGTTTTAGGTAATTTATAGGAGAGCCAATTACACGAAATGCGGTCGTTTTGGCAAAAGGGAAAAATATACCTCATATAACACTCTGAAAAGTGGTGATCTTTTATATTATGCAGGTATGCTAATGAGTACCGTACCTTATAGTTGCCCTCCGTCATGTTTCCCATATGGGTCATCATCTCCAGCTTGCAGTGCTCGCTGGTGGACTCGTAATAGTACGGGCTGACCACATGCGCGGGCTCCCTGAATAGACCCCTTCTGGGAGGAGGAGCATTGACGTGGAGGAGTAAGAAATGCCCTGCAAAGATAAGAGAACACGAACATTAGATTTGGTGGTAATAATCTAAGTATAGGTAAGGAATATTACTTTCATCCAATTAGGAATATTGACACCATATCAATTACTGTGCCCTGAGGCGGTTACCAGTGTGACTACTCTTTGAAGCCAAACTAGCGTTCAATATCACTTATCTGAAAGCACGGGTAAAAGTAGAAGTAGTAGAGTAGAAGTATACTCTTAAGTCTTAATTCTAGTGCCTGTGAAATAATTTTATTATTGGTTCGTCAAAAATAAGGGTAGAACTTATAGGCTTAGTAAAATTCTAATTTAAAACAAATAGTAGGATATATTAATTAAATAGAAAAATGTATACTATCTACTATACTGGGGTCCACAATCAAAGAATAAAACCAACAATATAGATTAAAAAGTCACAGTTAAATACTTTGTTACTCCCAATAATCAGGAAATACAATAGTCATAATGATGCTCTTCATTCTTCCAAACAATATTCAATGGTAATTAGTTTAATACAGGATACACTCAACAGCTGTATTTAAAGTAGGCTTAGGGCTTAAGGCTGGTATAAACCTCATCCCCACTACCATTAGCAGCAAAAAGCTTTAGAGAGGGGGATGAAGCAGCTTGGATGAATGAGGAGTGGTGTAGTTTGTCCATGCTTTTCTCAGATTTACCACAATGTATCACTTATTCTCTAGGGAATATTGCAACCTTAGATTACACACCGAGAATTAACATATCATTCATATCATGTAACAATTGATCTCTACGTTGATCATAGAGTAACAAAAAACAATCACTGAAAAAAATCCATGGTAAGGAAATAACATTACTGGACCACTAATTTAAATTTAGTGGTCTAGTAGAAGTTCCTTACCATGGATTTTTTAATAGCTAATAACTACCACAAAATTAACCCTGAATCTGTATCGTTTAACAATGACTGACGTAGGAATTGCAGGGATACTAGTCCAGCAATAAGTCAAGAATCGACTGGCAATTAAAGAATCAACTTCGCCTCCAAGCAGTCACGCAAATGAAGCTGTTACTGACCACGATAACTACTGAAGTATTCAGATACATCAGTTAAATATGCCTGCACAGTGTCCTCACTTGCTTTACTGTCTGAATCCGGCCCTAAACTTTAGCACGAATCATCAAATTGCAAATTTAATACTGCTTGCACTAAAATCAAGGAGCTGGCAGGATTGCCTCACTAAAAAAATCGACATCTGACCTCAATAAGCTCGAAAATGCACAAAACACGACTGTAGGCGATTTTCCCGCCAAAAAGCAAAAGTACGAGATACGCACAATGTAAAAAGAATACTACAATGTAAAAACAGAGGCGATACAAAGGGAAGAGAGAGAAAGAGAGAAGCATATCTAGAAAAAACTTATGCGATTCACCCAGAATTCCGTGCGAAAGAGAAAGGGGTTCCGGAGATAGGCGGGGCGGGAGTGTTTGGCGGGAAGCGACACACCCATCTCTGATGGTTGTCATGGATACGAGGGAGGCTGTATCGGGGGTTTGCAAGGATGTGCTGCCGGAGCAAACGTTAAAGCTGGGAACGCCTGGGAGAGGTCGGGACCACCTCCTTCCATCGTGAGCAGTGTTGCCAAATTATATGTTGTCCCTCCAACCCCCGCCATTATGGAGCCTCGATTGCTTGAAGATTTATCACCGTTAAGGGTAACAGCCGAACGGAATCGCAGAAATAATGCCCCTGTATCTCTCGTAATAAGGAGAGGGCGCATGATTCGGAGCTTATGGAGTTAAAGAGACACTTCGTCGCAAATATTTCCCTCTGAGTGCAATTTACATGATGATTTGTGCCATCTGATGTTTTCTTTATACTAACAACCAAAGATCTATGTTTGGAAGTAGCGAAGTTGTACGTATTTGTGGAAAATGTTGCATCTATGCGGATAACAATATCATGGACTAAAAAATCGTGTTGGTTTCCAGAGCGACTACGTTAACAAATAACAAATGTACATTAAATTTTATATTCTGCTTAAAATCTAGCTCGTTGAAAGGCCTATTGTTTGAAAAGATTGGGAGACATTAATCGCAATTGTACGAACAAACTAAATTTTCCAGGATATAGCTAAAGACGATAATTGCAACAATATATAGTTGATATATATATATGCATATTCTAAGTAACAAGAGATTTAATTTTTACGGATATTTAGCGCATTAAATGAAAATTATAATACATTTGATGTAATACAGAGTTGTAAAGCAATAAGTTTCATGGTTTCGCTTTCATGAATCATTGAGCGATTAACAATATCAGTGATCATCTTACGCTATCGACACTGTAAGCGATACATGCTTTTTCGATATTTTACCAACTGTAGATACGATTTTTTTCATTATGCACAGTTTTCTAGTAAAAATATTTACATATTAAAATACGATGATTAAGTATGTACATCTCTGTAGTCATCCATAATCTAAGGATTGTTTTTGAAGAGAATTTAACCAGAATTAGGAGCGAAACAAATAAAAAAAAATGCCGATTCCAAAGTTTTGGCTTAGATTAACCAGGATTTTTATACATTGACCCTGATTTTAAATTTGAAATTCTAGCACAAAGTAGCTTTTTTACATCTTCATTTTGCTCCTGACCTTTGGCACCGCATGACGCGGATTGGCTGTCGAGAAATCTTGCTAAATCCCGCATCTGCGTCCAAAACATCTGGCCGCTATATGGTTCATACGACTCAATTTTGAAGGGGCATTGTAAAAAGTTGCCTGTGCAGAATTTTCACAGTTAGCATCGCAAAAACTTTACTCAATTAGTTTCGTAAAATATATGTAAATTTGATGTAATTGCCCTTTTTTGCATTTATAATCGAAAACAATGACGAAGGATGAAAACTATAAATATTGAAATTAAGTTTCTTTTCCTATAAAAGGCTCATACCTAATTAATTTAAAAACTTAAACGGTCTGCTACGTAAATTAAGTGATCCTTGCACCTATGTCTTACTTATGTAATCAAAGTTGAATGAATACCTCTGAAACCTTATGAAGATGTTCAGAACAATATTGCTATAGAAAAAATCTGATGTGGCCAGCACATGACTTTCTCCATATATATAAGATGTAAATATTTATCTACCGCAGTAATTTCGAACTCTATATTCCATCTAAACTTGGAATATGAGTGATTAATATTATAAATTATCTTTGACGCCAAAAACATGATAAATAATGTTTTACGGGACGTGATCGATGAAAAACTATGAAACGCCCATAGAGCCCAGAGCGCCCACTAAGTACATAATCAGCAACTTCCGGTTTATCAGTATTTCATGAATAACTCCTACACAATCAGTGATACAAAAATATGTTTGAACCAAAAGTTCTAGTAAACTTTATTTTCTAAAACTTTTATAAATAATAGTATATACCTTAATATGATATTTATGGAGATATTTTGAAAACCGGAAATGAGCTTCGAAGATTGAAGCTCAACTTCCGGTTAACCGATTTACTCCAAAAACTAATCAACTCTAAAAAAACTAATCAAAGTACTATATATGAAATTTGGTGTTGATATAATGAATAGTTTTTAAGTTAGAGCGCCCACAAAGTACATAACAGCTACTTACGGTTTATCGGTATTTCACGAATAACTCCTAATCAACCGGTGATATAAAAATAAGTTAAATACAAAAGTTATAGTAAATTATATTATCTAAAACTTTTATAAGTAATACAATACACGTATATATCATATTTATGGAGATATTTTGAAAACCGGAAATGAGCTTTAATGAATGAAGCTCGACTTCCGGTTTACCGATTTACTTGAAAAACTAATCAACTCTGACAGCACACACCACAGTACTATATACGAGGTTTGGTATTCATACGACAAATAGTTTTCACGTTAGAGCGCCCACAAACACACACACACATACAGACACACACACACACACACACACACACACACACACACACACACACACACACATACACACAGACATCATTCCGAAAATAGTCAAAACGTGTTCTAGGGACCCCAAAACATGTATTTCCGTTAAAATCTCGAATTCGAATTTTTTCATGAAAACAATACTTTCTCTATACTTCGTATATGGAGAAAGTAAAAAAGAAAGTTCCGCTGTTTGTGCTTGTCTTAAGGGTTTTAAAGGAGCATTATAATGATGTTTAATTTTTGGGGATAATATTTTGTTAATGACGTTGAATACAGCAAAGGACATTTCGGAGAGAATAGTGATCAATTAATCATGTTTCAAAGTAAATAAACAGCTGAAAATGCTCGTAATGATGCTGTAGTTATAACGGGCACCAATGGGCGACAACATGAAACAAAAGAATAACACTTGGCGTTTTAATAGTCCCAGCGGCAGAGGCCAGGGAGCATTAATTCCACCTTGTTGCCATGAGAAACGAGAACACTAACATCTAGGCTCGGAGAGTCCCAATGGACCGCCGCAGAACCAAGTGTTTTTAACTCCGAGCAAATGTTTTCCCTCTTCACTCTAGTTCCTTCCTCCTCCACTAGAGGACTATACCTGTTAGGAGGTCGGAGAGGAAAAGGGCGGGAAATGGCAGAGGAGACCGGAAGTGTATGGAAGGAAGGGCCTAAGGGGGGTTTAAAGCGAGGTTAAGGAGAGTTTATGATGTTTTTAGAGGCCATCTCAAAAATTTAAGTAAAGGGAGATTGTTAAGGGACTGAGGGAGAATTTTGACGGAAACGAGATAAGGAAATGAGGTCCAGTATAAAGAAATGAGAAGAGAAAGTGCAGAACTTACGTACAATGGAATGAGGTAGGGGAATTCACCATAAGCATATACATGAAGTTATCAGTAAATATTTAACCTAATTATATAACTTGATACGTACACAGCATTCTCTACAAATACCTTCATAATATCGATATTGGTTTTAAGAATTTGCCTAAAATAAGCATAAAAAAGTGGAAGCAGAGAAATAATTCCTACACACTGCAAAGCAACCGCATAAAGTCCGCAAGATTTTGGTCCTTTAAGATGGTGATTTTATATATTTTAATTTCTTCGTCAATAACATTAAAACGATAGTTATAGTTCTAATGTATTTTGAAAGGAATTAATTGTAATTGCTTGACATGAAAGTTTTTCTGTGAGTTCACCTTTACCTTTGCCTAAAATTTGCTTTAGAATGATTGATAGATAAAAAAATAAAACCCTAATTTCATAATCAATTAAGTAATTTAGTATTAATTTAATTACTAGAAAATATCGATCAATAATATCCGAACCATGATCAATTCCTGTAAATAAAATTTAAAGAGTCGGCCGAGATTTTGCGGAAAGTTAGCTTATCTTATCCTAAAGAAATTTATCAGAGGAAAGCATAACTTAATAGCGCATCCGTGATCTAGTTTATCAAAACGACGCGACGTGTCTATTAGTGAACAATCAATCACCAAAATCCTATGCTAGCCATGAAAATTACATTATTGCTCTATGAATAAAATATATACTCGAGCAATGAATTCAAAAGCAATAGTCACGATTATTTTAAAATAATCCTGTCTTTATCGGACAAATTTAATCTAAGGAGACCTTCTGATGGAACACCCTATGTGAATTTGTACAGTATGCGCTAATAATAATATGAACATACGAATACGTAATATTCCTCACCGTTGCTAGGTCAAAATTTTGATCAGAACGTCGCCAAGGCCAACAAAGGACTTATATAAATACTTAGGGATCGAATGAAATACTCCGGGATTTAACAACACTTAAGAACACAGCAAGAATAAAAAAATCCCAATGATAAATGATGGAAATTAAGTTAAAATTAGCACAAGAAAGCGTGCACCTTGACCCAAGGTAGTACAAGAAGTGAAAATAGTGACTTGACTGGGACTCGAACCCAGGCTTTCCTACTTTCTGGGTAGGTGTTCTAAAATGCCTCCATTTACAGAAGGGTAGCCGGAAAGTGTAGTGGATTAGAACACCTACTCGGAAAGTAGGAAAGCCTGGGTTCGAGTTCCAGCAAAGTCACTGTTTCCACTTCTTGAATAACTTTAAATCCTAATGAATTTACCACGAATTACTTTTGACAACATAAAATTTTTTTCAAATGCATCAGAATTTCACTCAGGCATAGAAGAAGATGAGATCTTGGAATCCTAACTTCCGAGATAGATTGAAGTAATGGAACAGGGATTTCATCCCTCATAGAGAAACAGAAAAAAACCGCAAGATACGTAAGGAGTTCATATTCTGGTAGAAGCTTCCATTTGACCACGCTATAGCAAATCCATCGGATTCCAAGATTATTTCCTTCCATTTGCGGTCGAATTGGTAATCTTCTCAAGGGGAAAGGATTGGGGATGGGAGAGACAGTTTAAGGGGGAAGGGTCAGGAGGGTCCATAAAGCAGAGAATATAGGGTGGAAGGGGTGAAGATAGGTTATCGATTATGAACACGCTACGACCACCTACCGGGAATCAAGGATGCAATTGTGTCCTAAGGCTTTATTTCCCATTCCTATATAATTATATCATACATTTGCTTCGGCAACATCAATGATGATGGTAGTATTAATTTCAATTAAGATAACAATTTTAAGCGTGACTAGATGGAAGTTCTTTTCGACTAAATAGAAAAGCAGAATTTAAAACACATTAATTTAATTTCCGCTTGAAATATATTATTTAAACGACCTAGATTCCGTTTCCCAGCAACATCATGAGGTCATACAATTAATTAAAATGGAAAATTAACAAAATTAGTTCTATTGTTGAGACTTCTGTTGGGTTGCGTGAAATGTATTCTTTAACTATATAGATTTCGTCGCCTAGTAAAATCATTACTTCATAAAATTAATTAAAATTAAAAATTAGTTCTATTGTTGAAATTGACTTATTGTTGGCACTGTTGTTGGGTTTTTGGAGAGTTATTAATTTCATTAATGAGCTAACGTATTAGGCTGAGGTAAAGGGCACTGTAATTATTTTTGTAATAGACAGACATTTAATCTAAAGTTGGTTGTTAGGTAGTTAGCAAGCGAGGATAAATAAACAACAAATTGGTCATCAAGGAGACTGGGTGTAAACAATAAATAATTTAACTACTTGAATCCAAATTTTACTTACGGATTACTCGAATTCTACAGTAATTAATTCCTTCATAATAATAATTCCATATTTGATTGATATTCCTTTTATATTTGTTACACTCGTAAAAATCCCACCTAAATTGGTTCCATCAAAGAAAATGAGGTCGATGAAAATAATCCTCAGAAGCAATTGTTACGGAATTCTTTTTGTAGGTCATAAAAAATGGACCTGATTGTATTTTCTGATTTCGAATTTCGGTCTGTTGATAGACACGTGATATAACACCGGTATCACAGCAGCGAATCCAAGTTTGAAAGTATCTCAGGGGAATCGGAAAACTTGATGGGAATGGTAATATATATATACTAGAAAAGTAAGTGGGAAAGAGAAGAGGTGAAGAAACGCAGATAAAATAGAAGTCATAGGAAGGGAAGATGTGATATGGATGAAAAGATTTCGTCGGTCCAGCCAATCGGATTTCGGTCCAGGGTTCATCTCGTCTGGATGTATCCGATGAAGAAAGTCTCACAAAGGGGCAGTTTCCTCTCATCTCTTCCCGATCAATTGGATCGCATTCTGGTTTCCACGGCGACCCCCTGCGTCACTACCCTTCTCACAAAGATGTAAATAGTTACAATGTCAACGACCAGGGCATCAGAAAAGGAGTTCTGACGTCAGATCCCTATATTTGCGAGCGGTGAAACTGACCTCTCGACCAAAAATAATGATCCCCGTGGGCTGAGACATTAATTTATCCGGTGAAATATGACCTGTATCCCAATAACAGTTTCCCTGAGCTAATAGCAGATCAGGAGTTCAAGGGGCTTCCCCAGCGGGTAGTTGGAGTTTTTGTTAGGATACATCTAAGCATAATTAATGTTGAATATAAATATAGGGTGTCCGTGTTAAACGTATAATAGTACAAAATGTAATAAATTGAGAGTTAATTAAGATATTTATTGGCAGTTTTTTCTAGAAGTATGGTAACTCAAATGTTTTTTTCCGCACAGTTAATACGCCTCGAAATGTGTACCATTAGTGGCAGAAAGACATCTAATCTGTACTTTACTCTCTCCAAGCGTTTTGCAGTATTGCAGGCGTAACATTTGCAATAACTGCAGGAATTTGATTGCGCAGTTCTGGTAGATCACTAACTGGTGTCTGGTACACTTGATTCTCTATAAAAACCCACAGAAAAAAAATCAAGTGGCCTCATGTCTGGGTTTCTAGGGGGCCAAGCAATTGATGTACTACCTCTCCCAGTTAAGCGATCTGGGAGCTCATTATCCAAGAAATCCCTCACAATTACTGCATAATGGCATGGTGCGTCATCATCAAGCAAGCATAGAAAACATTTTGAGGTACCAAACTTCTAGGAGCAAACCACTAATAAACGTCTCCATTACTTCTCAAGTTATTACATTTTGTACTATCATAAGTTTAACCCGGAAACCCCGTACTTATCAAAAAGTAATGTAACATACGTTATAGAAAGAACATTCCAGCATATAGGTATTGAATACCTTGATCGATAGGAAAATATATTGAAGCATTCACCATGGTGACTAGCATTGCTGGTAATCATGAAAAGAATAGGGATCCTAAATTTCGTCATTGCATTGATGTCTATAAAGACAGGATGACTAATTTTTGTAATACGTATAATGATTTCACATATATATTTATAAAAATAGCAGTTTTCTTCTAGTTTTCTAGAGTAAAAAGATCTGTATATAATGTAATATATTGTACCAAAAGCGTGTACTATGAAATAGAGAACTCTCAGTATAGGAGAATCGAACAAAGACTGAAAGACAATGGCGGATAAATTGATGAAGTGTTGACAATAGAACGCATATCAATAAAGATTGTTAAAATAATAATAACAAACATTTAAACAATCATCATGACATAAAACATTGCTGGAAGCCATGATAAGAATGGGGATGCTAAATTTGTTAATTACTTCGGCTATTTGGATGAATTTATAAAAGTGACAACAATTTTCCATATCACTTTCATTCAGATAAACGCACAATTATAAGAAGACGAAAACACTTTATTTGATAGCAAAACTGAGACTCGTAACTCCCTTCTTACATCACCCCCACCATAAAAAGTAAGCCATGGAAAGCCGATTGCTATCGTACCGTACGGTAAGCTATCGAACATTTGGGCAACATTTCCTCCCCTTCTGGAACTCATCTTTCCACGGGTGGTCTCTCGCGACGAAGTTTGGGGCAGATCGTCTTTTGTTAGGAACAGCGTGGATGCGGAAAACAGCGGAAACTTAGCCGCGTCCTTCCTTTGTTTCGCGCATCCTTGAATCGGGCGGAGTTTTATAATTGATGGTCGGCGTGAATGGGACGCGCTGAGGAACTTTTACCTGAAACTCAAACCACCGACTTCCCCGAAGAATAAAGGCAAGGACAGGAGCGAAGATGTCGGGCCTAAAACGGCAGATGGAGGATGAATGTCCTCCGGAGAGAATGGGTTTCTCACATTTAGAGCGATCGCCATGGTTACCGGAATAGTCTGCGACGACTGGAGTTGCGGATTCGACACAAAGAACGAGTTATAAAGCTACCTTCGGCAAGAGGCAAAGACACGAATTTGGGAGGATTTCATTCTTTGGCAGTAAACGAATGAAAAGATGAGGGAGGCAATATTAAGGGTTCTCAAGATTCAATTGGAGAATAACCCAAGAGGATGAAACGGGATTAAAGGGGAATTGTGCCCTCTGAGAAATGCCATCCGCAAAGAAAGTCCATGGATGTTAATCCAGCAATAAATATACGACGGATAGTACCGATTCAAATTATGATTCGTGTTTCCTTGAAAGTTCATAACGTCAATCTGGAAATTTATTTGAAAACATTTACCATACAGAATTGAATTTTGCTCCAATAGTATACTCTATTGTTGCGTATATCATTGTAGTGTCCATTACTCTACCATCCTTTGTTGAAGCAATACCAATTATTGGAGCGTAAAGATCTATTATTGAAATAATACTGAACTATAAATCGAGAATGAAAGCCCTTTAAAACTTTCTTTAAATATCTCCTAATGTCCAATTAAAAAAATACCACACGCAAGAATTATAATATTTATATTTATTTTGGTACTAAACTTGATTTTATCGAACCATTAATTATAATTCAATTTTGAGAGCTAAATAAAGACTAAAACCATTAAAAACCATCTTTGGATACGTATCTTAAGGGAGTATTATCGATTTGTCTCGAGTTAAACATAGGATACTAAGAATAGGATACTAGTAGAGGTATCGTACCCTCCATGGATTATAATACTTCTATTCCATCGGCAAGTGCTGTAGGTCAATTAAAGAATTCCTTAACGCGATCAATGTATGCTTTAAAGAAATGTAATGTATGGTAAACATTTAAATTAAATATATTACATCAAACAAAAGCTGCTCTTGAAAGACATGAAATCAATACAAAATACGACGGATATTACGATTTTAACGATGATCCGTTTTTTCCTGAAAAGTTCACATGTAAATCGGGAAATTTATTTCGATGTGTTTACTGTCCTGTATAAAATGTTCTCCATCGTTATTACATCCCTCATTGTAGCATCCATTGAAATAACATCCATTGTTGAAGCAAAGTAAATTATTGTAACGTGTAAATCCATTGTTGGAATGTTACTTGACTAAAGAATGAAATAACTTACAAACACTTTTGAAAATTTCTTCCAATTATGAATAAAAACAAAATTGCGCGACCAATACATTAATTATTATTTCATTTTCATTCCTTTGGTATTCAAATTGATTTCATTGGACCGTTATTTATAATTTATTTTATTAATAAATAAAGACTAAAAACGATATTAAAGAACTTTGCATGCATATCTTAAAGATTATGGGAATGTAAAGTGCGGTCATTTATTTTTCATTCAATTAACTATGTTACTGAATATAAAATTCGTTCTTTAAAGATATGAAAGTCGCACAAAAGTTTCTCATCTCACAGCATCAAGCTTGAAATCAGATATTAATCAATAAACTCCACCTTTAACTACCGTTAATGTAAGATACATTCTCCTCCATTTTGTACGTAATGATTATATTGAAATATTGATTGATATTTATAAATCAACCTATGGATAAATATTCCATACTCCAATAAATATTACGAGGGAATATGCAAAATTTGTTTTAGGAAATAGTAATGAAGGTTGTGAAAGTTAAACTGTCCCTTATGGAATTGGAAATCATTCGAAAATATGAAATTTGATCGTATTTCAAATCCAGTATGAAGCTGTTTGACAGCACAGAAAACATCGTAATTATTCGTAACAAAGATTAATTTGCAACTTGCAATTATTAACGTACATTACTTCCAGTTCAAACAAAGCATGGGATGCCATGTTTGATGCGTTTAATAATGGTGTCAGTCACCCAATTCCTAGGAATTCTCATGCATCAACTTCATTATGTCTGGCATTACAAACTTATCCGTGATTGAAATGACCTACTTGTTTTTTAATTACGGATATTCCTATAGACACCCATTTGCATAAACTCATCGCGTCGGTAAGAACAAAGGGGAACAGTAATGATTGACATGTCTACACTCAGCTGGATCCTGAATAGCAGATGGGATATCGTCGGCATACATTTCACGCTCGTTAACTCGAAATATCGACCGAATGGAATTTCTCATTTGGACTGCATCTTTCCCATACTCCCCATCACAGTCCCAATGTTCTCCTCTTCGTAACTCCGAGCCTTGTCGACTATTTGATATCTTCTCGCAAAACATAATAATTAAAATTGGATTTGCTACCCCTGGGCTTGGAGGACAAACTACCTCACTCCTCATTCGGTCTAGTAAGCCTCATTTCCCCCTACTAGCTCTTGGCCTCTTAAGTTAGAGGGAATTAGGTATCAACTACTTGAGAGACTAACTTAAAGTAGTCGCACGTTACCTGGATAAGTTACCAATACCGTTGTGTCAGACTGAATCTAAATTTGAATCCCTTGCCAATGCATGATATTCATAATGAGAACCATAAACATTTTATGGCCTACTTCAATAACTTATAAAGATCAAAAAACGTTTTATTTCCAAAATTATTTAATTTAGTTTAATGAAAAGTAGTTAGTAATAGCAGTTAGTTGATTTGACTAGAAGTAGTTTGAGATTAGAATTCGTAACATTACGAACGCAACAGTGAAGGCAGTACTTTGCTATGATAAACTTATTCTTGCTATATATTGATATGTGTTTCTACAGTTATCAGAACAAATTTTTATCATAGTGAATTTAAATCAGCTTGGGACTCGTGGTTAATCAAGCAATTTTTATTCTAAAATGTTTATTTAAATACATGAAGTATTTTATGGTGCCCATACTCACTTCTGGTTAAAACGTATTTTTAGATAATTTGTACACTAAGTCATCAATTTTGACACTCAAGGAAGGTAGGAATAGATATTAATAATACGTTGATTTAATATTCTCATACTAAACCTCGATTTATAAAATGTTAACTAATGCAATTTTGTTCTAGTCATATTCTCTGTGGCAACAATTATCAAAGTTTTCATTGTTGAATATTTCCGTATCGAAGCACATCATAAAATCCAAGGCGTTAATTATCGGTTCATCCGTGTTTTTTTGCAGACTCGCCGTCTCCAATGGCGACGAGGTGTCAACGACTGAAAAAGTTTCGGTTCCATTTAATTTAAGCCACAGCTTTTCAGAGAGGTTTATAATGAAGTTAGAAATCGATGCCACACATTGCAACAGGTGTTCCACATCTAGATTAAATATTTCGTGATATTAAATAACTAAACATATACGCCTGACCTTCATGACGTAGAATAAAAGTGAGAAGCGTATCTTCGAAATACCAGATCTCTATCTAGAATGTTTGCCTAGTACTGAATTACAGAAGTGTTTCATATGTGAAATTTGGCATCAGATAGTCGAGAGAGCATACCCAAGGCTAGTTACAGACAATGAGCTAATAAGGTAAGCGCCTCAAGGAACAACAATCAATCGGGCGTCATTGTTTGAAAATAGAGTCAAGTAAAGACTACTTCAACAATAAAAATCTGAACATAGAATTGTTGCCTCACCTACAAAGAGATCAACAATAATCGATTCTTGTCCGTAGAAACGTAAATTAAAACAGTAATTGTCAATTACTGGGATCAAATGCCAGTTCATATTTCCCTTTAGGATTGCATTACTCCTGAAGTCAATAATATATTACTATAGGATTGTAGAATAATAGTAGCGTAGTATTATATAATATACTTTCTTTATAAGTCTCTCTATCCTCAGTATTTGACTCACCCTTTTCCTCCAATAAAAAAAGCCAATTAAAACCCTTTCTCGCATCTCTGTATTTGTACAATACACTCTACACCAGGGATTTTAAGGAATCTTTTCCTGATTCCTTCGTAGACCCTAGACAACAGTTCTCTTCCCTTTACAAAGACTGTCTTGACCAAATATATTCATTTTTGTACCTCAACTACACAGAAAATTATCTTATCCAAGGTCATTTTATCCTATGGACGTTTGGACCTACGGACGATTTGATGGTTTCAGGATTTTTGAAGTAATATTTATAAAACCCTGAAACATTACTTTTCTAATCTCAAAACACACCAAGTGATGATAAACTTACTGTCCATATCTTTGTTCGGTGCAGATGATACATGTATTTTAAAGGTAAATCCAGGAATACATATTGTATTTTTAATGAATCAACGTAATTAAAAATGCATAGCTTTTGTTATTTAAAGGAGAATTGAGGCGAAATTTTTAACTGTGAACGACATAAGAGCAATAGTAAAAAACACACTGTACTTCGTAACTTCCATGTATTATTTTACTTCGCGACCCGTTTAGGCTGAAGCACGGCCATCATCATGTCTTACAAGGTCTTTATTGATTGAGACTGAAAGTCTCTTCTTCCATCTAACCTTTCGCCAATGATATTATGTACATCAAATATTTTGAGTAAGCGAATAGAAATAGAGAGGAAAACTTTAGGAGGAGTGGATGTAAAAAAACCCTAAGGTGATATCTTAGAAAATAGAGATCGACTTCAAGAAAACACCCACAAAGAAGCGTGGAAAACCTGCACAAACTTACTCATAGTATAAGCTAAAAGATGTCAAAGAAAGCTGTGTATGACATGGAAATTACAAAACCAATACTATATCGAAATTACAGAAACGATAGTCGCAACAAATAAAAAAGGAAAAATAGCAATAGTATAAATAAGCTATAAAAAACAATATATAACAAAAAAGCACGAATTAAAACATTCAAATAAAAAAATCAAATTGTTTTGAAAATGAAACGTACTAAAAATGACAAGTGAAAAATTAGCAATTGATTTAAAATGGTAAATTAATAAATAAGAATGGTCAGGTTCTTAGGCCGAAACCGGAAACTTCCACAAATAAAATAATTTGTGGAAGTTACGAAGTACAGCGTGTTTCTTACAATTACTGTCATAACATTTCACGATATCCGGCCAACTAATATTGAATCTATAACGACACAAGACTTGAATACTAGTCCATGTCCTTTTTCGCATATCCTCAGCCATCACTTTGAAAACAACGTCTCCGTAAATACTGGTTGGAAATAGAACGAGCGGTTTTCAAACTCGGTTAGGACCTGGCTGTCGACTTGGGCGATCTTCGGGAGGTCAACCCCTAGGAAGAAGGGACAGCGGAAAATCCCTGAATATACAGGATTTATGAGTTGGCAAAGAAGGGAGAGGACAGGAATCCCTTAAGATGACGTCGAACTCTGCCAGGGAAGATGATTGGGGACTCTTGAGGACTCGCCCTAAACGGCTCCTGTCTTTTCCAATTCGCTTACTCCTTCGAGGCTGTCTCCACCGCTCACTGTTTTTCCGACCCTCTTAAAAGGTGGAGTCACCTTCCACATCATCGCCATATTGTCCTGCTCAGAGCCCACTCTGTCATCGACTTCCCTCTTTCGTTTCTGTATAATACGCGTTTCTATGCTTTCCACTTTCATTGAGGGAGGGGTTGGATGTGAAAGAGCAAGAGGATTTTTAGATTTAGGGGAAACCATGGGGGGTCCCCATTCAAATTTTTTTGCCCCCCAAGGTGCACCAATATTGAATTCATACCGACATAAGAGCTCAAAAATTCAATTTACGTAATTTAATAATAGAAAGGATGGTCACTAATGAGTGACGCTAAGACAGTGAATTCTCCGAAAACCATCATAAATCGTTTTGATAGTTTTTGGAGAATTAACTATCTTAAAAAACCTTGTCATTAGCAATTTAAAGTTTAGTTTGCATTATAATATTCTCGCCGAGCTAGAATTTAATGACGCAAGGGCACCCAAATAACATTTTTATAGCATTCAATAAATAATTACCAGGATTATGACCATACCTCATGTCACCTCTACCATGAACGATACATATTTTCATAACCATGAACAAGACTGAGTTAGTTATAAGGACTCATTATCCTTTACCTTGTACCGGAAGACAAACAAAAAATAACATTACATTCATCAGGATAGGATATAATACGTAGCAGGATAGTATTAGCATTAGCTGTAGTCAACCATGGTTAGTGAAACAGGATTTTTACATGAATTAGTAACAACAATTTTTGCTGTAATTACATGCCTAATAATAATTAATGACCTACGTTATGATTTAAAAAAATGAACCTTTACTTTTAGAAATTTTAAAACCAATATTCATAATGCTAAAATTGAAAAATATTCAACTCATCAACAAATGGTAAAAGCAAAAGGATTGAGCAAATAGATAAAAATTATGATTAGTATATAATTTTCCTCAGCAAGTCTTCTATACCCCCTGTGAGGCAACAAGGCATTCCAATGGACGATATCACATATACAGTATACCCATAAGCCTCCCTATCATGCAAACATCTTTGAAGAAGGAAATATATATATTTATTTACATCACATTCATTTAGTGTATGAACTTCTAGCCATTAGCCAGGCCCTGTACAAATGCACTACTGTGATCATCATCAAAACAGTATAATACCATTACGTAATATCACATCATTACGTAATATACCATCAGTACCATACCATTTTACGTAAATTAATATTTGGCATAATTACGAACTTCCATTCCTCTGAGTTGCATTCATCCGCTCATGTTCTATGCCCACCCTTGCTCATCATCTCCTAAGACCCTTTCATCTGTAATCCAAGGAGCCGTCAATCTTGTCCTCCCCAGCAGCCTCTAATTGTCCCGGAAGGAAGAATGACTCTAAATTATTCTCCTCCTATTATCTCAAAATTCTCCCGTCCCCTCTTCCTTGATGAAGCACACATTGAAAGCGAGAGAAATATTGCGAAATCTCCATGGAGATCGATTGTTTACGAAACTCGCGCTGCCTCCGAATTCACGCTGTGTCATGAGTTGTGGAGTATGGATTTCACATCGTGCAAGAGATGTGAAAATGACGTTCACTTTCACCGGTTTCTTAGGACTTTATGAAGAAATATAGAGCCTAATTAACTCTTTCATGATCCTCATGTTTCCTTTTGCTAATAGAAGTAGCAGATATAGTTGTTGATGTTTGTCTATAAGTGCTTCATCAGCTACGGCCACTTCGCACATGGGCTCCCATTGGGAATAGTACCCGGTGCTGCTTCCAACAAAGCCGAACGAAATAGTGAACTGGTTTCCATGGTAACTAATAAAGAGATTTCTGAGGTAACTAAGAACGATATTTTCGTGTTAGTTGATAATAAAATTTCTATGGTAAGTAACGAGCAGTTACCCATAATAATGAACTAGCAACTTTACTCAGCAACTAACAAGGAAATTTCCATGGTAACTAATAACATTTTCATGGTAATTAATCAAGTTTCCATGATAACAACAAAATTTCCATGGTATCTAAGAAATAATTCTCTCTCAGCAAGCATTAAACAAAAAATGAAAAGTCACTTTATTTATTTATTTACGAAGAATTATTTATTAGTATTTTCTGTTGAAACATTTTAGCAGAAATACTATAAATCTGTCACATGACAACCACACGACGCTTAATTTCTCCTTCACAGCAATTTAACTCTACATTTTGATCCACAAACAAGCGTGTCATATTTTGCGGTTTTCCCAGTCCAAAAAAGAAACACGTTTGCGGAGCGGGGATCGATAATGCTCCATGTTCGGGGCGCATGATGGATGGATATGCTGCTGATTCGTTCGAAAATTTATGCTTCACGCCCATTCGAGTGATGCATGGCTCGGAAAGTGATTGACGCTTGAAAGTAAATGCAGATTAAGTTGAGACTTTAATTAAAATACCGAGCGATGCGGGGATAGTTATTTAATGCGAGGATGATTCAATCCGAAAAGACGAGGTGCTTCGATAGAGAGTCCATCAAACTTAAGGGCTGATGTCCCCTAAATGTCATTAATGTTATAAATTTGGTTTTAGATACCTTTAGTGGTGAATTTTTATTCTATGCTATCAAAAATGTAATTCCTTGGGCCTTACTCTTACGTGGACGTTTTCCTCTCATAACTACCTCACTCCCCATATTCTCTAGTAAGCCCTCTCAAAAACTATGGGAAGCTGATGAAGAAGGGGTTAAGGATCCAACTAGCATTCGGTCATTATAACTTTACAGTTAAACTAATGAAATTACCCAGAACTTAAGGAAAATGGCTCCCAATGACCTATATTTAAAAGGGCTGCCAACCTTCCGAATACAAGATGCTTCGATTTCTATTGTAAGTCAGGCGAGACTAACGGACAAGAATTACTTCAATAAAAATCTCTGGAAGCGTCGTGGCAACTTTATTAAAATGCGACATTAGCAAGGCTTCACGATACCCGCGATCGCTAAAGGATAAAAGTATCCGTATAGTACACATTGATACATGTCATAGAAGCGGTGTCATTGTGCTAGCTTCGACAGTTTGGCAGCCCTGAAGCGAGCTATAAACTCGTAAGGATTGCTTCAGTTGTTGATTTACGATTTAAATTAGGAGGATATCGGAGCAGGTTAATGTTCTGTGGCTCAATGATTGTTGCAACAATCGAGTTTGAATACTCTCCATAGCAATATTATTGATAAACACCGCAGGAATCGTAACTTCATTACGTTGCTCTACATTGTTGAGCTCGATAAGGAATCTTGAATTGTTGGAGATTTTTCATTGTTGGGCTTTTCTCCCATTATTCAAACAATGCTGTCCCTGGAAACATTCCGCCCTGGGGTAACCTCACTCGCTCTACATCTGCAACGGGCCCAGGAGAGCAGCCTGGATGACTGAGCATGAACTTGTCGACTCGGACACAAGGAGTTCATTACTCTGGCACGTGATTGCGAACTCGTCAAAGCGCCAGGTTTGCAAGGATGGCTAAAAAAGGTGGTTTTGGCGACAAAAGTAATTCAGCAACGGCAAACATTCGGACTTTGAGGGTCAAAGAGCGAGCATAAAGGAAGGCGCATGAATGCAGAAGGACGTGGGAAAGATCAATCGACTTCCAAGCTCCGTTCCCTTGGCGACGGGGACTCGAGGAGGAGGAAAAAATAACTCCATCGAGTCTATTACAGCTCCCTTCCTTCACCTTTTCATTTTCCTGTTCGGACATTCATGAAGGACCTTAGGAATTTCATACCGCTCTCCATCACATTAATATCGTTTGCTGGAAAAATTTACTTTGTATCCACCTGGCAAAAACTGCTACTCAGTTGAATATTTGACCTATCAAAGTCACGATTTAATCACGAAAGGTAGTATTTTTGCTTTATTTGAATGTCTCAGCATAGCCGTGTTTCAGCTGCTGTTGCACTTGTTTATAAAAGCTATTTGACTGATAAGGTCATTCCGCTTGGGCTCCCACAGGGAATTGAACCCAGGACCACTTTCAGCAAAGCGGAACATTACTATCCAGGAGCAATCACTTTCCAGTTATAGTAAGATTTCTATACTATCTGATAGGAAAACCATAAACCTCTCAATGGCAACACATATACGAGAAGGTATATCAATGAGTTACCAGCGTACAAACACCAAATTGATTTCCATGGTAACGAATAAGGAAATTTACATGGTAACGAAGAAATATATTTTCAAGGTAGTAGAATGGGGTGACTTCGGCCGTTTTTTAGAGTTTTTTTTTTCAATATTTCTCTGTTAAATTACATTCGGCATGCACATGAAATTTAAATTAAATGGAGGTAATTCTTATTCATGCAAATAGTTTGTTGCATGCATTCATGTTTGCTGTTTGTTGCATGCATGTTTGTCGTATCAACACCAAATTTCATATATATTACTTTGGTTGGTGTCGTTAGAGTTGATTAGTTTTTTAATTATATCGGTCGACCGAAAGTTGAGCCTTACTTTTCAAAGCTCGTTTCCGTTTTTGCAAAATATCTCCATTAATCTGAGATTTAGGTATATACTATTATTCATAAAAGATTTAAAAAATGTAATTTACAATAAATTTTGCATGAAGTATATTTTTGTATAACTGATTGTTTAGGAGTTATTCATGAAATACTGATAAACCGGCGCTGTAGGCGAAAGGCCAATTTCATCGTTTTTCATCGAACATGTCCCGAAAAACATTAATTATAATATTTGTGACGTAAAAGATAATATGATATAAATGAATCACTTATCTTTCAAGTTTAGATTAAGTATAGAGTTCGAATATACTGTCATAAATAAATATTTACATCTTATATATGGAAAAATTCATGTGCTGGCCACATAAGATTTTTTTAATATTGTGGTTATGACCAAACAAATGAAATTATAAGATCCTTTTCTCTCACTTGACTTTAACAGAGAAGTTACCCGACTGAGGTTTCGTAGACTTGTCTCGAGAATGCACGATATTCAATTTAGTTCCCATGACAATTCTACTGTAAATGTTGAAAGGAGCAAGACGGATTTGCTGGCGATATGTCAAGACAATGTTCTAAAGCGCAGAAAAAATAGCCTTGGTGAAATTTTAGATATAGTACTATAAATTTACGATTTGTGGAGCAGTGCACGCGAAGTCACCCCATGCGGCCGAAGCACGCCCCTGAAGCTCTCCTATGCTGACTGTACAATCGGCTGACGCCCTTAATGTCCGTAGCCGCGAGATGGCAGCACTGAAGCTCGCCCTTTGAAACCATAATCTCATATGGAGTAAATGGAAAACAACACGAATAATGATACTTTTTCCCTCTTTTTCTTTGCGGGAGTAGTATATACGAAAGATGGAATTCAGAGTTAGTGATTTATCCATTAATAAGTACTTAAAACAATTAAAAAAATGGGAAAATTAGTAAATCCGAAGAATAAGTGCAGGTTGCCTTCTGGGCACACCACAAGTAACTTCGTCGCTGAGAAAGCATTATTCGTAGATCAGCGAAGTGTTCCGCTTGGATAAACAGAAAATAATTGATCCTTAATAAATTACCAACGTTACATCTACTTTCAACTAGGCCTTTTAAAACTAGAATCGCAGGATGCACATGGGTGGTCTGAAAAGTTTCCGACATTTCAACATTTCTTGACATTTTTTCTGAAAATTTTTTAAGATGTCTGAAAAATCTAGGGTCGGAAACTTTTCAGACCACCCTCGTATATACATTTCCTGAAACAAATCGAAGTTCCCAGAAATAGTCTCCAGGAAATGATTAAACGGCCAAATATTGTTGAAACATACATAAATTCAAAAGTATCAAATTTAAATGACTGGCGTGGACTTCATATCATCTTGGGGAGGCTGAAATGTGAACTTAGGTTATACAATTTACAAACATAAAGTATAGAGTGGTATAAAAAAATTATTGACTAAACATTAAGTTTTAGACAATTTCGCAATTTTCCTTTTCGATGCACTTTCTTTAAATTTATTTACTTTGCATGCTGTCTAATCCTCATAGTTACATAATATTTTATTATATATGCTATGATTTCACTTCCGTGCTCAAAGCATGGGAAAGTTATCTCTTCATCGCCTTCAAGTAACTCTGTAATTATGCACTCAAGCACATCATTTGACTCACAGTGCTTTACAAATTGTTCCTCCTCTTTGAGGATGAAAGTATGAAGGTTTACATTAGGATGAACCAAACCCCCCATACTTTTCATATTTGTTAACTTTGCTACTGGATGGCAAGAGAATGCCCCCGGATGAATTAATGCTGCCTGGAAAATAGCACACTTGCTGTGTTTCTTTATCTGGTGCAATACAACGATGACCAGGCATTTTTAAGATTAAGAATACCTTTCTAAGTTCGGGGGCCGAAGTCACCCCATTCTACAAAATTATTTTCATGGTCATTGAAACCAGAAAACGCTAAATAGCAACATAATTGATTAATACCTAGCTAACTGTATCAACATCAAGTTACTCTACATCTTTGCGGTCTTAAATGGTTATTTTTTATCGTAGGAGATTTTTAATTTTTGGATCTCTTATAAATATTTAATCCTCACGCACAAACCATCTACTTAAGTTCTATTTGCAAAATATATTGTTTTTCTCGGTGATATTATCTGAATATAAGTTTATTGCCATGTTTGACCAAATGGTTCGCAAATTCCCTATTTGATAATATCTTAATTTGTGTTTAAAAAGAAATTAAAAATGAGACAAACTTATTGGTAGACCTAAAAGTGCCATGGGCAATAGTGAAAATATACTATTGCCAAGTCTTAATGGAATATTCATTCATATTAAATAATGGGAATACAAAAGTAATCTAAGTAATTAATGCTACTTTAAATCGGCTAAAAATTTATAAATCACGATAATTTTTGATACAGTATAGAAAACAAAATATAATATATATTTCATTTTCGAAAATTAATATTAAAATATTAACTCATTAATTATTATTAGTTATATTTACGAATATTTTAATTCCAATATCAATTTACAGAATCGAAAACTCCATTAATTCAATTAATGAAATATAAAATTCCATTGTATAAATGGCTATTCCCATCAATGAATAATATTACCAAGAAGCCAGTTATAATTCTAATTGAATTCGGAAACTGAATTTGAAATTCCCTTCATAAATTAATATCATAATGTGATGTCATTAAAATGTGTCCACTCCACTTGGATATGAAATAATTAACCCATTATTTTCTGTAATAACGTCGGTGATTGCTACTGGATATCATAATTTATTATGTTCATAATTTTAAAAATATTGTTTTATTAACGTTTGCCCGCAAATTCAGTCGAATAAAATGGTATGGTTTTAGCATATCATTGAGTGATTAAATGGCATATTCCTGGATTAGGAAAACATTAGTTATGTTAATAATTACTGCAGTAAGAACAAAATGTTTAACACTAATTTTACACCCAAATTTAATAAATAAAGGAATTATTACTATGATGTAATTAAATAAATAAAAATAATATAAATAATCAATTAATCAATGAAAATGTAATCATAATATCTGCGAGATACAGTATACTACGAGAATGAGATAAGTACCCTTCCCTATACAGGAGAAAATAAGACAACGAAACAAAAAAAAGTCTTCAAACATCAATCGAAGTAATATCTTTGGCTGCCCATCAAGGAAAGAATAGACGGAAATAAAGCGAACTTCACGAGGTAGATAAAGAACCCATTGGCCTATCCCGCAAGAGTGAACATAGAGGACATCGCTTTGCGGTTTAATCCAGAAGTGAAATAGACTTGAGGATAGGCCAGAGCAATGTCAGAGTCGGAGAAGGGCTTCGGGAACTGTTTAGATAGAGATATACCAAGAGAGTATCAAAGTCTCCCGCTCACCCTGTTGCTTCCACGCAACAATGCGCTAATTGTTTCCCCAGCTCTATTCAAACCTAATTGTTTGCAGCTCCCGTCACAACAATGGGGCGAGTGAGCCACTAGTCCTCTTTCCTCCTTCACTACCCGACAGGATAAACAAGCGATAATGGACGATTCTGTAAAAAAACGGAGGATCTCCTATGTCTTGCTCCAACGTTCGAACATACTTTTTGCTTCGTTATTGTTTTCGATGCGCATAATCGAATCTTCTTTGTTTTGGTAAGTGATGATGTTGGGGATTGAATGACAAGGGTGCTCGTGGGGGTGATTCGGTGATTAACATGCATCTAATCCCTCTATCCGATGATGTAGTGGAGGCCTGCACTTTATACACGTGGAGGTGGTAGAGAGTCGAATGGGGCACTTTGAATAACGAGATGCATTCGATTACCTTTGGATAACCTTTGACTATAGGGATCATATGATAGTTATTAAACTCTGGCTTGAGCATGCTATTCGGCCCACATAGAAATTCATACATTCAGAAACCATGTAACGAACTACGCAAATCAAAATGGAAATAAAATACCATAACTGATGTGAAATCAGAATAAATATTTTCTTGGTAATTTTAACTATTAAACATAAATGTTAGTAAACATAACAAATAGCCGCTGGTAACATTACATTTTTTTCTCCAAACATGAGATTTAAAAAATATATTGCTCCTTACAGTTCATTTTTTCAGTATCAATTATAATGTAGAAATCGTATAAAAAACCAAATCCCTAGACAGTGGTGCCTACTCTGATACAAATTATGGCTAATTTAACTATTAAATTGCTGTTTATACTATCGTCACTTCACTAATAAAACTGAATATAGAAGTGCTATACTCATTGTCATGATCAATTAATTTTCATTAAATCCGCATTCATTTCCTATAAGAGCGATTTTCCTATTCGTAAGAGAAGTTAGTAAAGAAAAACGACCTGCCAACGCATTGAAGTCAACAAGAAAGTTTGCTATTTAATGAGGTACTTGATGTGAGCTTCTATTTAATACACAAGGACAGAATATATTGTTGCAGAGAAAGAGAGTCGAAGTAATGGGCGAATTGAAAGCGACGTTGATGAAGAAGGGTGTAGCGCTCAATTTGGGCTGCTCGAGATAAATGGTCGACTTTTAATTTGGAATGACGAAGGAAATCTGTGAAAGCGGAAATACCCAACAGGTGGTGCACCTCCTACACCTTTGGGATACGGTGTAACCAAGGGAAATTACTTCCCTTACTCCAGACTAATCTTTCTCCCAAAGCCGATGGTTTTTGCTCCTGCATTCCGTCACTGAGAGACTTTTATAAAAGAAGCTGTGTGTATGTTACGCAAAGGATGTATAAAATTGTGCCTTTCATATTCTTTGTTTAATTCATGGCTGTGACGATCTGAAAACTACTGAGGTATGATCTATGATGAATAATTAAGGTCTCTCCTCATGGGAAAACGCCAAGAGTGTTACTTACATTCATTGCGTTTCACTTACATAGAATACTTGTTCTAATTATGGCATACTGGCTTGAAGAGAAAAGCAAATGCAAAGTACCTAACTCCACATTACCCATAGTAAGCCTCATCTCCTTGCTCTTGGCTGCTAATGCTAGAGGGGGTGAGGGTTTAACTGATGTTTAATACAGACAGAGAGTGTAGGCTTATGAAAGATTCACGAAGTTAAGTTACCCCCTCTATGTGATGTTTATTTATTTTCAATCGCCGCTCATGAATTAAAATATAGAACAAAATCATGATGAAAGAGTAAAATAAAAACAGAGGCCAACAAGGAAAAGAAATACATAAAACGGATGAATGACAACTGTTGACCGGCAACATTAATAAGCATTTTAACAATTAAGCGAAAAAAATAAATAATAGCAATGGAAACTATATTGGTGACCTACAACAATGAAGTCGTAACAAATAACAAAACAACGGAAGCAACTCCTTGATTTTAAAAGTAAAGTGTATGCAGGATTTGATCAACGAGCATGCCTTAAATCCATAAATAACATCCTTTTATGAAAAAAGGCAATAAATGCAAGTGTGTTAATTATAATTACCACGACGTCTTTTCTTAGTCTAGCTTTTCTTAGAATGGCCCATATAATATCATGCGTCAATTTACCAATCTGTTTCCAAGGAAATAAACATTTTACATTGCTCAGATAAAGCTAAACGACATTGTGCGTGACTTATCAACTAAATTTCTATATAGATAACATTGAATAAAGTCCCGGAAATTATTACAGCTCGTGCTTTGTGATCACACAGACAAAGTTAGCAGTCGGTTTGAAGTAAGAGAGTTGTACTGTATTTATTTCTACTCCCGGGGAAGTCATCATGAGTAAAGCAGCATTGGAGATCATTATTTTGCTGACACTACTCCTTGGATCTAACGTAACGAAGTACCCATATAATAGTAAGTCTTGGTGTTTTCAATTGAATGACTAATGAGAGTTCCCGGAATCAAGCTAAAATGCTTTCGTAATAATTTTAAGTTAACCAATAATGTCTTCCATTACTGCTGCAAGTAACTAACAATGAAATGTATTGACAGTGAATTAATACATAGCGCGACGGAACAACAGTTAATGTAATATCTCCTAATTATTACTACAGATATAATAATAATGCATTCATTAGTGTTCTTCCTTTCGGTAGGTTCATGGGCTTTCAAAAATCTCCATTCAGCGCCATCTCCTTCAGTTCCTTGTACCTTACCCCACCCTTTATATCATCCAACATCTGCTGTCTTTGGCAATAATGAAATTTATAGTGACAATTAAAATAGATACCTAAAATAATAATATACTTCACAAAAATTACTGTTGGCTATTCTCATCAAACTGGGTCGGATACAAAGATACGAATTGATTTAGTTTATTTCATTTTTTCGCATATCCTTAAAAACGAGAACTTAATTTTGTTCTTTCTATTTTCATAAACCAGAAGACTGCACCGCAGGAGAGATAAAAACAAAAGGATGCCTAACTTGCATCTGCACTTGGAATCAGTTTCTAGAGTGTAGGACATTCGAATGCAGGATTCTATCTCTATTCAAACCTAGGGTCAAACATGCTCCTAAGTAACTCACTTGGATGGCTGGGCTAATTGCAGACAGTAGACAAGACAGGAAAAAACCTTCAAAGAACGAAGATATCGTCAATCTTTGGATACTGGACTAAATGAAGAATACCTTCAACGGTATGTATTGAAATTCATTCCTTGTTTACTTAATTATAAAGAGATATTATCGTTTTCAACAATAGATATCGGTAATTCTATAAGTACGGTCCTTCCTATGTAGCAATTATTGTAAGCAAAATGAAATTTAATTAATAGGATCGTATGAGATGAACATTGTTAATACTAGTTTCAAAGTTAATTGTCGACTAATTATTGTTGAGGGTAATAAATGATGTTGTAATAATAATGGTGTAAATATAGCATTAAGTAACAATAGTGAGTTTATGACAATCCCGTCGTATTCTAGAGAGTGTTGCTTTATGGTTTTCTGCCTTTATAAACCACTGAGAGTTTCATAACATTGTCTATTTGACAGTCTGGGGCGCTAAAATTGATGGATAGGTTCTCGGAATTCGTTTATGTTGGGCTATCTTACGTTATCCGATTTTATTGACGACTTCGATAATACATGTACATTAATTTTTACGATTGTCAGTTGCTGGAATGTATGTCAAGGCAGAAAAGCCGACAATGAAGGTATCCAAAGGAAGTTAGTGAATCTATATGTCAAAAGTCAGAATTTAAGGAAAATGGAATTGTCCAAGAAGTTCTGTGTAGTCAAGCCAAAGCCAATAACGCACCAAGGAATAAAAAGAACTACTGAAAATGCTACTGATATGTGAAATGCTGGATTAAAACTAATAGTCAAAATAAATTACTATTATAATTCGTACACTGTATTCATTATCCTATTGAAGCCTTTCCTTAGAAAAAATCGATAACGAAAAATTTCTCGTGAGAGAATTTCAATAAATATACTTGATGAGAATTGCCAATTCTTTCATTCTATATTTCTACCCGTAAAAAGTTAAAGTGAACCTTTTTGAACAACTTAACTTTGGAATTCGAGTAGGTGAGCGGTTTGTTTTATAGTACTCCCACAGATTAGTACCAAATACAATATCACGAGCATCACGAAACCAGAGAGCTGTTCGCTAGAAACCCTAAAATATGAATATAGAAGTTAAAGCGTTTCTAATATACGATAAGTTATACTCGTCATCAAGGATAGATTTAACTAGGATTAGTACCTTCATGCCATCTAACGGAATAGGAATAAAGTACGTCAAGTGACGCCGGCAACTTGTGGCATCTGACGGGAGTTAGTACTTCCTTCGGTCCATTATCATCAGCATCTCTATCTGATGACACAAGGGTGAGATAGAATAGTGAAATATTTCATACTGGATGGCAAACAACAAGTAGGGTCAAGATTGGGAATTTAAGAATATTGCGATGTCGGACGTAATAATGAGATCTTCTGTTGAATCATCACTTGTGTATAGTCTTTCTAAAAGGGGAAGATATGTCTCGAGCCACAGATCCCCCACGTAAAAATAGTCGATTGCCAAAGTATATGGTATATCACTACCATTTTTCTGAGCAGTCCAGTCAGAGGTGACTATGATAATGTACAATAATCGTGTAACAATGCCGCAAATAATTACAAAACAACCATATGACTCAGACAACAATTGAAACGAAAAGAGACACTGCAGCAAAGATGAAATGATAGCATGAAAAAGCAACAATGCGAAACAACAATAACTTACACGAAGCACAACACTGAGTAAAAAGTGAAAGTTAATGCAAGGCTGTGTTTTTTCAGAGGAACCATAAATTAGCAAATATCATTTTTCATTGGAAATTTTTCGAGAAAAAAAGCGCCTTAAACTGAATCGAAATCAAAATTTCTTAACATAGTTAAGATGCAAACATTTTATTGAAATATTTTCATGGTTTCATGCATTGAATCCCACCAGATTGCTATTCTCTGTAGTAGAGCTTCTCCGAGTTAGATTATTACTAATCTACAGAGGGAGCTTTTATCACAACCTTCTTGTGCGGATATTTTCCGTTAACATTCCGTTGCGCGATTATTTCCACATACCTTGAGCGTATGGGAATCGGGCATAGCTTTAGTTAACGACTGGTCAAGCGGTAATCAGAATAATGCTCGTAAGAAATATTTTTAAATGCGTTCATATGGTAATAGATTGAAATCAGGAGAGCCTCTAGTTTAACAACGGTGTCGGTTCCATATGCTTCTGTTCTTCCAAAAACTTGCAAATCATTAAAACATATTCGTCAAAATTTTACGTGCAGACCCAGAAAAAAATCTTACGATAACATGAATTGAACAACGCGTAACATATATCTACAGAAACCTGATTGGGACGCAGTTGCTAGGTAACTGCTAAGGCTTTTCCTCAAGTTTCTCGGAAATGTAATGTAATAATGTCACTCCTCCGTTGATAGTACACATTATTGATGTATAAATAAAAAAATTATTTCCTAATAAATTGTTAACATTAATTGCAATAATAGATCCATCAAAAATGTGTTACTAAACCATATTAATTGATTGAAATAAACAATGTGTATACAGTTACAAACATTAATTACTGCGATCGAAAGTCATGCATTTTAGGACTTGAGTGATCGGAATGAAATAAACCCATCATCGGTGGCCAGAATGTGATCGAGAATCCAAGACACGGGAGACGTCTTGAGCCTCAACTCCATTAGTCTTAAAGTGACAATACCTCCTCACACGACATTAATCTAATAAAGACGGAACGAGAAGCGTAATTGATTGATGGTTCATCCTCCTCGCTTACTCTAATACTCTCGAGTTAATGAAACATCGACAATGATAACAAACAGGGTGGTTTCTCGGGGAAACGGTTAAACAAGAGAATTCGATAAGGAAACACCTTCAATGGCCGCAGAGTAAGAAGACTGCTGAAAAATGTCCTCGAAGTAAAATTAAGCCACTGATCATATAAGTAATATAGATGGAGTCACTTGCAATTTTGTAAGCATTTTCCGAATACTGGAATCAATAATATTTTTGGAACCAGAAAAATGATGTACTTCAAGTTCAGTTTCCCATAAACTACACTCATGTTATTGACAGCGTTCAATTTACATACAAATAAATCAAAATATTGACAAACTATTGCCGCAACCTAAAACATAACTCAAACCAATTTTCTCAGATAATTGTATATATTGCCAATTTATATTTTGAAGAATATTAGTTGTATCCGTTAGATTTTCCGAAAGATAAAATAAATTTCGCATTATATCAAAATACATTTCGAATACATAAAATACGATATAAATAGGTTTCTTAAATAGGACTCTAAATTCAACAGTAATAAAACTATGTTATTTCAATTCCCTCCATTGAAATAAGTATACTTTTTAACATGCCTCAATTACACATAACATATTAGCTTGACTGCAACAATCGGTCGTCGGAACTACACGACTTGTTTACAACACGAAAAATCCAATTTCATTCAGGTAAAGAAAACCAGCAAGAAATGACTACGAAGTTTAAATGCATTTCTAATAAATATCACACCGAACGATTTGAAGTCGAACAAGTGGAACCCGCACTTTTACATGAATTTAAATTGTACAGCGACTCACCTCCAAGGAGAAATATGATAAAGGGACCAGATAACCTACAAAATATAAATAAAACTGCAATTTGTGTGGAGTTATAAGCTATTTGAACCTCTCAAACAGTAGAACGCATGAGATGAAGGACACTGATTGTTACTCTTCCGTAATAATATCAGCAGCAAACAATGGTGGGAGGAAATCGGAACCATTGTGAATAGGATGGATGTTAGGGGATAGGCAATCATTAGCTGGTGAAGCTCCAATTAGGCAAATTGGTCCACTGATGTGGCCCATGGAACTGACACGACTCATTCAATTAGCGGGGGGATACTTGAGGCTATCTAGGCCGGATCAGAACTATCGCATTGCTAGGAGAAAAATAATCTTTTCCACCAATACGACAATTGGATATCCATTCGATGGTAACAGTATCTCGAAGGTATACAGCCAAAAGGGGTCATTACGAACAGGCGAGAGAAATTAAATTGCTGATTTTCAACAATGGAAATTGAAAAATAAAGGTTATGACTATCAATTTCAGTAAGCAATTAAAATTGAGATAAACTCGTGTAAGTACATATGAAAAGTGTATGTCAGGTAATGTAGTTAAAAACCTCAAATAGTCACTTTCACGAAAATTACACTCAAATCTGTTTATAATTTTTGAGCATTTTAGTGTTTATATTTTCAATTTTCCCCAAAAACAGTCGTTATTTGATATTGATAATCAGTTTTGAGTAGCTGTAACACAAATTGGAACTAACGTTATCCGTCGCTATGACAATTGTTGGACGATCGTAGGCCTAACAATGCTAAGTAACAATTGGTTGCTGACGATCATTCGTCAATAATCTTTTTCCAACAATTGCAAGTTGATAATTGCTCCCAAACAATTTCGCATCAACAATCGATCATCGAAAATTGCTTACATTAGGGTATACAAAGTTCTCTCATTAGTTAAATTATCCGAGGTTGAAATTTTCAGGGGAAAATACGAGTAGCTAACTAAAACTAAAGGGAAAAATGTCCGTATTATTTGCATTTTAAACGACATAACTTAATATTTCAAATATTTTGTATTGAAAGTGAATAAGTTAATATTTCAAATATTTTGTGTTTTTTTAGCCGGAGTTTTGAACCGAGTAAATAGGAAGAGAAGAAAAGCAGTATTGGAAATGAAGGCCACAGCTTTATAACATCTAATATAAACGTTCAAGCGTTAAACCAAAATGCTGCCTGAGCAAACACTTTTTCCATCGATATCTAACAACAAGTTTAATAAGGGAATGAATCTTACAAGGTAAATAGATGAGTGAGTTCTTTTCCATATCATTCAGTACGTAACAAACGAGAGGAATATATATATATTCAGCATAACATCATAAGTAGCTTTTATATTATCACAGGGAAAATGAAAACAACAAACTTAAGCAAAAGTCTCAGGAAATTCGCTTAAGAAAGATGTTTTTTCTTCAACCTGGACCAAAAGATAGTCGCAAAACTGTAAGTTATATAAATATATTAAAAATGTTGTTCTAATATTCATTCACATAAGACGCTCCCATTTTACCCATAACCGCAGAAATATCTATTCATATTTATTCACGCATTTCCTTTTGAATAGCAAAATAAAAGAAAACAAGTCTATTTCGTAAGAATATCTCATCGTATGTAAACCACGGAGGAATCAAATTCCAGTTGCAAATAATATGTTTTCCCCATATTTTCCCAATAACCTTTGAGCTTCAATTCTTTGAATAGCTCCTGCTTAATGTTTTCATATCTGCAGACAGTTTTTTCGTACTCTAAGCGTAACCCAGTAACATAATCAACGTCCATCCACCGCGTCATGGCATCTAATTTGCAAGTAACTTAGCGACGGCAAACGTCCATCAATCATAACCCAGAGCAAACAATTCCCATGGAAACAGAAGCTCCCTTCCTGGAAAACGTTCAGCATTGAATTTAGAAGTGACAAGGTCAAAGGTCGAGAAGATCCCAAGTCATCTCGAAGATGACATGCTCTTGAGCAATATGCACCTGGCAGAATTGGAATTTCCTTTAGCCGCATCCTCATAAATAACGTGCGAGCCATCAGCATGTACGCAGTTCTTTGGGTGTCTGTGGAGGTAAAGTTTGAATTGGTTGAGAGCTTCTGGACAACATGAAGACCGCACTGTTTCTGGTTTTCGCCGCTCTGCTGATTGTGCAGGTGATCCACTGTAGTGAACCGGAGGAGCAAGGCAAGTGGTTGAGTACCTCAGGGTTAGATGTCTTTTTAGCAGAATTCGATTTACTTTATATGGAGTAATTGATTCGTCTTTGTATATTAAAGCGTGACAAAACCTTACCAAAACCATAAAAATTTGAATCCAACATATTAAAAGATCTCTCTCTCTCTAATCAATGTTTTAGAGCCCAATAATTTGACATTAATTCTGAAAGGATTTTGAAATACAAAATATTTCCACAAAATTTTTGAACCTGAGCTCTTCAAATCTTTCTTCATTATTACTTTAAGAAATGTTCAGCTTCCGTCAATAAATATTCGTATAGTTCGAAGTGATTTCGCACATATCTGTCGAGATTCATTCACTTTAGTTATTTGATTATTTAACTAATTTACATTCCCGCTTTATAACAGTTTCAGATATAATAGCTTGTATAATATACTGAAAACACATGTCTAACAGAATAATTACCCTCGAATATTTGCGCTGTTTTAAATCAACTTCCAGTTCGTACAATCAGTAGTTCCTCTAGTGGAACAAAAACTCAAACTAATAAAAAAGAAGAAATTGAAGAACTATTCATTGCACGTAATTGAGACTGTATACCCTGTGTATCTATATTAATTAGATTCGATGTATCCATAAGTTATGTTGCGAATGACAATATAATAAACTAGCAGAAGCGCCAGTTGATTCTCAACGGGGAGTATAGAAGAAGATTAAATCAAGTTGCCTGTCGTACAATAAGTAAATTCCCTTTAGAATAAAGTCTAAAATCCGAAATTATTGTTACTATACAGGAAAAATCACGAGCTCGGCTCAACAATCGCAATGATCGTGAGGAGGATTGGCTGTTTACAACCTCAACAATTTTGGATAATTCACGCGTATTTTATCAAAATTCTCCAAATTTCGATTCGGAAACAATATTCCACGATCATAATTAGAATATTCATTTAATTTCCGTTCTTTTGTTTTTATTTCGACTCTGCACAATTATTTTTCTGTTTAAATTCTTAAAAAGAAATATAGCCTGCTACCGATAAAAGTGAAGATTAGATTTATTCTTTATGGAATCACATCTGAGCGATCTTGGTTCAAACCCAACAAAATTATCTAATGAAATTGAGACAGTACGTCCTTTCTGATCCAGAAAACACGTACGCAAAGTTTGACGCGAATCTGGCAAACGGTTTGTACTAAAATCGAAGACACGCAACATACAAACAAACGCACAAACCTACAGAATTTTTGCTATATATCATACAAGGCATCTACAGGTAACTTCCCTCATCCATGAGCTGGTAATCTCCTGACTGTAATTACGTACCTACAATTGCAAGTTACCTTCTTACAAAAAAATTCTCGTTATCCATGTAATATATCGTCCTCTTCAATCATCAGCTTTATGGGCCTAAAGTCCTCGAGTGTTTTTACGGAATAAAACATGAGCTCGGATTCAACAATGGGATCGGTCGTCAGGGGGATGAGTTGTTTATAGCCTCGAATTCTCACAAAATGTTTGAATATTTTACCGATATTCTCGCAAATTCTAATCGAAAGTAAGATTCCACTGCCAAAATAAGAATTTTCATTTGATTTTATTTCTTTCGGTGTTTGTCTCCACTCTGTACGACTATTCCTTCTAATTTAATTCTTCAAAAGAAATAAAGCCTGCAACCGATAAAAGCGAAGCTTACGTCTACTCCTTATAAAAATCTATCCGAGCGATCTTGGTTCGAACCCAGTAAAATTTTTGAATATAAATGCAACAGTACTCCCTTTCTTATACCAGAGGACACGTATGAGAAGTTTGAGACAAATCGGGCAAACTGTGTGGACTCCAATCCAAGACAAACAGGCAAACCCACCCACAGAATTTCTGCTTTATATATATAGATATATATATATAGACATATATAGATTAGAGATAAATGAGTAATTAATGTATAGTTACGAAACAATATTTGAATTAGGATCACTTCCGTCCGAATCAACAATGGAGGCAACATCTTAGCAACAAAACGTTATGGAACAATCAGCGACACTTATATAGTTAAAATATTAGTTACAAAGCCAAGAATTGGAATAGCGGCTATTGTTGCCCCAGAGTGACCACAGCCAAGCAATATGCTCGTGTTGCAAAAGGCACCAATTTTGCACAATTTGTAAGAAATGAAAACGGCGGCTTACGGCTTGATTGCCTTATTTTTATTTACATTGCTATCAAAATTAAATTTTTCAGAACTGATTAACATTCAATGATGTTCTGAGATGGATTAAATGTACAGTAGTTACTCATACGGCTCTTTTATCCTTAGAATGCGAGCCGGGTAGTACTTTCAAACGAGGTTGTAACAGCTGTCACTGCACCCCTAATGGAAAGGCAGTATGCACCAAGGTGGGCTGTCTCACTGATCCAGACTTTGTAAATGTGAGTATTCACTATTTGTAAAACACGTAGATGTTATTATTTTTTTACGACAAATAGCTTTAATTTCGTGCCTTACAGCCACAGATAATTTTTGTTAAATTTAAAAAGAAATTCTCAAAGCTTGTTATCAGCTATAATTTTACAATCTCATGCTATTCCTAAGGTTTCTCTTACAATTAGTAATAATTCTGCATGGCTTTCTTAAAGATTGGTTATTTTAATTTAAAATGAGAAATATAGAACTGAAATGCTTGACAGATTAAGCTTGGTTCATTTAATAAGCGAATACTTATAAGCTATTTTGATGACAAAGACGATCTAATTGGGAATTATCCAAATACTATCGCAATAACCACTTGAAGTTCTTACCATTGTTGAGAGACCTACAGATTATTAACAATCAGGAACAATTGTCTCTAAGTGCACCCGAACTTCATTATTGCTCTTAATTATTATTTTGGTAATTGGGTAATTTGGTCTTCGAATTCGATAGTGCAGAATGGCAGTGGTAATTAATTGTTTCATCTCATTGTTAAGGTAATTGAAACGAATGCATAACAAAGTCCTATGATCGTGGATTCCCAATGACCATAAATTCCCCATACCCCAATTCTTTCACTGCGATAATATGCTTTCATTTTAACCAATATGTAGAAACTTATTTTTAAACTTTACATGTTTTGTATTATTTTCAGTCGAAATGAAGACTGGGATTCAGTTACCCAATCTGGAGACCTTCAGCTGATAATTGGCGAATTCCATTTCAAAATCTGCAGAGGATATTATCGCTAAACAATAAAATAAAGTTGAACTGACACACAGCCGTTTTTATTTCTAAGATTCCACTATTCCAATATTTTATACCTTTATATATGACTGTAGTTTCCTGAATAGATTATATATTGCTCTCCTTTTCAAGACAGCGTAAGGTGCGCTAATGTGACATCTATTTAAGTAGTTCGGTGTTCCTCAGCTCCTATCGTACGTCTTAAGAAGGGTCGCAGGGTAATTAAATTTATAAAATTATTCTTTTTAATGCATTTATTGAAACTTTATTTTGTAAATGTTAAATTTGAAAAAAACCTCTGAAGCTAAACATGTCCTTTGCTGCAATTTCTATAAAGGAGTTTCAATAAGATGCAATCATAATTAATAGACTATAATTTGGTTGAAATTCAAACTAATTAGTCTCATTTTACATGTAGCACTTGGTAATACGAAATTGAAAATGAAGAGATGAAAGAAAAAGAACTCGAAAACTAATTTGAGTGTTTAAAAACGACCAAGAAGACGTAAAGTATATTTATACATTGAAGATAATAATTAACGTAATACTGTAAATTAGCTATGTTTTTGGATACCTTTCCCCCAACTAGCACTTGGTCGCTAATTTTGGAGGAATTGAAGACAATTACCTTCGGACTGAATAATTAAGACAGACATTATTGATATATCTAAAAATATTTTTTGGTCGATTAGTGAATAAATATTTTCTCTAAATCATACAGAATTATTTTCTCTTTGAGTTAACGCTACCAATCCCTTAGATAAGGGGTTCCCAGCATTTTAGAAACTGCGTACCACTTGAAATATATAATATGTACCAACAGTCCTATATTTTTTTAGAAAGATATGATGAAATATAAGAATTTGTACTTTTTCGACAGTATTTAAAAGCACAAATTGTTATTTTTCATCATTTCGTTTTTCCGCAAGACATCGCTAGGGACTGTGAAATTTATTAGAAACATACATTTTCACAGTCGGAAAAGTGCCCAATGGCTTGTTTTATTTTAATTAAGTTACTGAGAAAACGTCATATTTAATTATTAATGCACTTCAATTTCGGTTTCTTCAACCCTTTATCAAGACAGCACTAAATATATATATAGATATTTTCAATTTTTTCTTGCTAATTTTTATTTAAAAATATATAAAGATATGTGTGTATCAATAACATTTTTATAATAAAGGAAAAAATAAAACGATTATTGCAAATTACAGTTTTATATATTACTCATAGGTCGTCTCATTATTCATAATAAATCAGGCGTACCACCTGAAACTTTACCAGAATACCGCCAATGGTGCGCGTACCACCAGTTGGGAAGTTCTGCCTTGGATAAACTACGGCATGTGAAAACTTTTACGTCAACATTTTTAAATCAACGCTTTTCCAAATTATGTACGTTAAAATCTTTTCGAACCATTTTAAATTTTCATCGGTATTCGCATAGTCGTAGCGACACAAAGTTTCCTCAAAAATATTTAATTTCCTTTCGGACCATTTTTAATTTCCATAGACGTTCACGTGGCGGAAGCTACACAAAGTTTCCTCTTCTGCGGTTAGTTGGATTTTTCGCGTCGCGATAAAAAACGTGCATCGTTTTGTCCATTACCGCGTCACGGCGGTTAATTAGCAAGTGACTTAGCGTCGGAAGAAAGATCATCAATCATATCCCGGAGCAAACAAACCCCCTCGACACGAGAGCTCCTTCCGGGGTAACAAGTGAGGAGGAGTCTAGCATCGGTGAGATCAGGTCTAGACGTGACAAGGTCACGTGGGAAGATCACGAGTCATCGCGAGCATCAAGTTATCCTTGAGCGATGCGGAACTTTGAGTGCTCTTTGCTTGTCTTTTCCTTTAGCAGCGAGTTCATAAATAACTCGAGAAACACCTTCGAAAAGGTAGTCCGGCGGGTGATTCTGCAGCTGTAAGTCGATTTGGATAAGAGTTTTGGAAGCCATGAAGTCCGCAGCGTTCCTCATTTTAGCAGCTCTGCTGATTCTGCAGGTGACCCACAGCACCGCAACTGAAGAACGAGGTATGGCCACTCTTATAAAGGCGTCCGGGAGAAATTCTTAAGCATTCAGATCATATTAAGAGAAGTTTTCAGCGGTTGAAAGCATCAGATGAGTAAAAAGGTGCAGGAATACCTGGTTTGAAAGGCAAGTGAGTTTTTTTCTCTCTAGCATCTGCAATTGACGATAAAGGAAATGTTACTATTTCTGAGAAAGTAACCAGATTATCGCGTGTTAATGGAAAACTCGGCAGATAATTCTAGATGAGGTACTTTATAAAATGTTTCTGACAGTTTCAAACCGCACATTCCAACAAAATTTTGTAAATCGACGACAAATTAATATACATCAAAAAATTATGGTGATAAACGTTGCCAATACGGGAAATATCTAATGCAACCCGCAAAGAGAAAGATTAAATAAATTACTACATTTTTCTTTAACATTTTCAGAGACTAATTCCAATATGATGCGTTATATTGTCATTATTTGAATGTCGAATTTCGTCGTAAGAACAATTTATCGACAATGTCAACAAGAGGGACATTATTGCAGGCAATGTGAAAAATTGCAAAATGATTATAATAACAATATAAGATTTTTTCAAGAATAGATAAAGGTAGTAGAAAATACTACCCATTATTATCATCGTATGAAGCAAGAAATCCCATAGTAAATCGTAACTGATATACAGGGTGTCTGGGTTAAACATATAATAATACGAAATATAATAACTTGAGAAGTAATTGAGATATTTATTACCGGTTTGCAAGTTTGGTAACTCGAAATGTTTTCTCACCTTGCCGTTATGCAGTAATTGTGAGGGATTTTAATGAGTTCCCAGATTGCTTGATTGGAAGAGGTAGTCCATCGATTGCTAAACCCCTTAGAAACCCAGACATGAAGCAAATTGAATTTTTTCTCTGTTAATCAAGAACCAGGTGTACAAAACACCCGTTTGTGATCTACCAGAAATTCGCAATCAAATTCCTGCAGTTATTGCAGTATATGATGTAGGTAAGGAGGACAAAAATGTGAATCCATGGTAATATTTACATTTTTATTCTACCTTCAGAATGTGTTCCCGGGACCACTTTCAAAAGAGACTGCAACACCTGCATTTGCACTAAGGACGGAAGAGGTTTGTGCACGCTGATTGGCTGCATTCATAATGTCCGCGATCCTTCAAAGCCATAGTGAGTATTTATAATTATTGAGTTAAAATGTAAAATATTTCTCACGCAACGTAAAAAGGGTTAAATAGTTTTAAGATGCGATGCTTACTGTCCTAAATTCACAGTCAATGATGTAGCTGATGTTAGAAGGTGAGATAACAACCGGTCTTCGGGATGAATATATGTACTTTACAGATAGTTGGATCATAGTCAAATATCTTAAATAGTAATGTAAAGTTGATTCTTACAAAAATATGGCAGTGATAATAAAAATCCTAAATTTGTAAAAAGATTTTAATAAAATTCCTAATGAAAACTCCTTTACATTTTATTACTTTGGGATTAATAACAATGGTTCTGTTTCGACAATGCAACTTGATCCTTATTTCCAAATTAATTAAATATGCCAAAGTTCTAATAGACTAGCAATAAAACTTTTCCGAAAATAATTAACTACAGTTAATGTTAATTAGATATCACTTAAATAGTTAAATATTCCTTTAAAAAATATTCGGAAAAGTTTATGTTATTTGTGTTTTTCTTAGGTAAGATTCCTTTCAGTGAGTTGCAATGAAAATACACTATGCCTTTTAAAAAAATACCGAGAAAATTCTCACCTGACTTGAAATGTTTTTTTTTTATTTCCAGGTAAACTGATTACTACGTAACGGTCTCAAGATATGAGAAACCGCCGCTGATAATCCTTCAACATACGTCTTCCTGTCGTCTCTGCCCATTAAAAAACTATAATTTTTATATGAAATAAAACATACTCTGATTGAAACGTTTAATTTTTTCACATCCTATTCCTAATTTCTTCCATGCATTCATATCTGGTTCTAGATACCTCTACGAATTTTATTCTCGAAAAGCAAAGGAAAATTTAAAGGAACGTCTAAGGCAAAGAAACCGTTACGCAAGAATTTATATAAGTGGATTTATATAATCAACACGGATAATAATTCACAATTATTTGTGACTTCAAAATTAAGGCATTAAAAATAATAAGAACCGATAATGAAAAGGGAAACTCTAGTCTCTAATCATCGTCTAATTCAATGATAATACCATAATTGATTTTTAAATAATAAGTTGATAAATAAGGATTACTTATAAATAATAAATTCGGTGTCATTTTTGTTGCAAACATATGCGATGGATGAGATGATTGATATCTAAATAGGAAAATATTGGAAGTTTCGTGATATTGTTAAGATCGTGATGCGAGTACATCGTCAACGAAGAATGCAATTATCAGATTAACAGTGAATGTTTGATATAAAATCGTTATGTAAAATAGAATAAATGGAGGAGATGGCAATAAAATTACTTAAAATACATTTGATACTTTGCATATTCATTTCCGGAATATTTTTGTGAGAACAGGCTTACTTTCTACGGAGCGTACTGTATATGTAATGGGATGGCGATATAAAAATCACGTACATTGGATTTTTTGTCTTTCACATGGCTATAACAACATGAAAACCGGTTAAGCACCTTCAACCAAATACCACCAAAATACCAAACAACATGAAATATACTGGAGTTTGAGAAATGCTCGTTATTTCTTTAGATCTTCGATGATACTAATTGCTTGTTCAGACTAGTAGTGCTTGATGTTTATTGTACTAAGGTAATTTTCCTTGATATTGTTTTGACCTCAAGATCTCAGAACCTTATCCTCATCTCACTGATTACTCAACTATTCTTTGACCTGATGACTTTTTCTAGATTGGAAAATCGCGCTCCGAAAAATTCACTTTGGTGAAATGAATTGGAACAAGGTATATAGTAAACAATTAAATTAATATTAACTATAATGGAATATTGTAGGCTATATTTCATCGGTGGCTAGGGACGAAAAGTTAGAATTTTACTCGGCTCAGTAGCTCAAAGTGTTTATAACTGAAATTCTACCCTTTCATACTTGTACGTACAGCGTTATTATACACTTCGTGCATTTTATTAGTAAACAAATTTCCCATACCGGGAAATAAAACCTCGTCCAATGTGTAGACTTTGAATCCAATAGACATCGGCGTAGATGAGGTCATAATAGGTCAATCGTCATATCTAAGAAAGCCACGGAGATTCTGACGATCTAACCTTGAGAAAATGCACATAGACGCAACTCTGTGACGTCACGTCTTTGAAACCCGTGTGGTTATTAAAAGAGACTTCCAGATCCTGTCTATCATATTCAAAGGAGCAGTGCATCAGGCATCAGTTGAAGCGTCTCCCTAAATATTATACATAATGAAGGCTGTATTCGTTATCTTCGCTGCTCTTCTCCTCGTGCAGGCGTCTTTCTGCTCTGAAGAAGATTCCTCAAGTAAGTTCGCATACATTTGTCCCTGGATATTTTAATTGAATAACATGGAAATTTTATTTATATTTAAATTGATAAGTCTATGTCGACACTCTAATGTTACAAGACCCTTTTCAAATCTTGGCAGGAAGTGCATGTTTTAATGTCTACTTAAAAAAGGCGCTGATATTCACAAAAACATTTTTTTTACATTTGCCTTCACTTTCATTTCAACAATCTATAGGCGATAATTGTTGCGGATCGCCGCGACAATCGCAATAATTATCTACTCGTCATTGTTTCCTTCATCCATTCATTGGAGCTGCTAATTGATGAAAGTTCTCTAGAAGCTCAAATTACCGTTCTAATTATCAATTTATACGAAAATCGAAAATCGAAAAAGAAAAGCAACTTTGCCCAACTTTTTGACAGCAGTTGCTGAATATAATCTTCATAAAACCAAGTAACTTTACTTATTTAAAGCCTATTCGTTGGATATGCTTATTCTAGCGTAATTGGTGTACTTTAATTACTGCAGTATATAATTCACCGGGAAAAACAGTTAAAACTACTACCCCACGCTTATCCTGATTGAATATTAGATATTTTCGAACATGCGCGCGTTGTGTAATATCAACTGCGTATTCTTGCTAGTTTTGTTGTTCTTTCTTTTGTTTGGTTGTGCCAGTCTTTCTTAGAGTGCTTTCCTCATAAAAAGTTACTTAATTATCCGTATATTACGCAGGTTTTTCACATCCTTTTCTTGTGGGTTTTCTCCTACTGCGGTGTACTTTTTTCCTAAGTGAAACCTTATGTTTTTAAACACGCTAGGTAGTTTTCTTCTGTGTACTTTATTTCAAGCTATCTCTTTCTTCTAAGTTTTATATAAAGAAGGGTTAAATGTGGGAATAGACTAATTATCATTTATTTCTCCCTAATAGAAGACGCTTTATCATTATAAATATTCCTAAATATTGGAGGATCCTTCACCAAAACAACATGACATTTCGTATACACATATAACTGTATTATTTAACCATATTTCAGGTCAAGAATGCACACCCGGGACCACTTTTAAGAAGGACTGCAACTCCTGTACCTGCACATCTACCGGAAAGGCAGCGTGCACCAAGATGGCTTGCATATCAGTCAATCCTTCAGCGACATAAATTGGTAAGCGTTAAAATATATTCTACTGCCTATTATTTCATTCTAAATAACATATTGGGAATACAGTAGTGCAATAAAGTATTTGCTAAGGCGAGAAATATAGGAAAAGATCGATTTTACACTTCTGAAGCCAATTAATAGCAATACAACGAATATTCGGAAGTTTTAAAACTTTCATTTCGATAAAAAAGTAAACTTGGAATTCTGGGTGAAATTGCATCGCAATAAGTTACTCTATTTCTCAATCATCGACTTTCAAACAGCGAAGAAGTCCCTTATCCCAAATAAATACCAAATTTTGCGGTACGTTGGCTAAAATATTTCTTCTAATTAACGTTATATATAATTCAATATACAGGCAATAAAAATACGTTTCATATGAGGCTTGTAGTAAATTTGTTAAGTCAATGGGCACATTATTTTAAATACCGGAGTAGAATATGCCATCTTGCTTCTACATCTCGTGACGAAATCTGAAAAATCGTTGTTTTGAAAATACTGAAATTGAATCTTTTTATCAATAACGACAATTAATGGTGTTTTCCTCCCACGTAATAGGATTATTTACAACTACTGGATGGAATGAGGAAGTTAAGCGAAAATAAAGGTGAAAATCTTGTTGAAATATGAATTCATATTAAATGACGATTTCATTATACAATTTTATCATCACTGATAATTTGCTTGTGCAGATCTTTGGATGTTATTATTCCCTATTTCCTGTTAAAATTAACTTCGAATTCTATAATAAATAACCTGTAATTTTCAATATGCGAAATGAATATGAAAAATTTTCAATAAATAGAGATTCATTTGACATACTTCGAATGAATATCCGAGATACTAAATTCATTCCAAAAAAATATTTTGATTAATTTATTCTTCTTTTAATATTATTCCATTTTTCAGGTAACCAATAAGCATCATCCGGAAGTGGGAATTTGGGAAATCAATCGGAAGAAAGCAATTGAAGGCAGATTAATTGCGAATACTTCATAACATATTATAATGTAACAAGGAAGAAATCGTAAATAAAATTATGTGAAAAATCTTCAATGTCTTATTTGGGCGAAATACATCAAATGTGAAATCAAGTCTAACATCTACGTAAAGATGGGGTTTAGTAAAGCATCTTTCTATCGCTGTTTTGTTTGGCCGTGATGATATGATAGCTACTGAGGTATTAACGTTTCTGTGTGTTGGCGTTCAAACTGGTCACTATTTTTTGAGGGTTTTGAGAGAAGTTATTCAGAGTGTCACTGTGGTAACACCACGAACCTTGCACCATTCGGGACCTCAATCCTTATCTTGTGAGGGCTCATACTTCATCTAAAAGCCTCATCCCCTCTCAACAGCTTTCGTAAGAGAATGGTTGTGGGATTTAACAAGCTTAGGCTGACGACTGAACAGATAATGGAAACGTATCTTTCGACCAAAGAATAGTGGTTACACGTAGAGCGAATTTTTGGAAAACTGCATAAAATAATATTAACAATCATTCGATACCATGGCAACCGGAGGCTAAGATACCTCTATGACTGGGAATATGAAATTGAGACTTTCGCTTAATCAAACTGTTCAGGTGAGGTACTAAAAAAAGGTGTTTGGGTTGGTATATTTTCCCGCTAATGAACTCTTCAATCACAAGTTGTAATAACCATTTCTTTTGCTAGATAGAGTCCTTTATGGGATAAATAAAACTTAAAGAATACTAATTTTTTTAAGTTGGCAAGCTTCTATGATGTCATAAGTTGTTCGTCATCATCGGTAACGAAAGATTATCAAATCCGAAACGTCGGCAATATTCGTTTGAAGTTACAAAGCCCACTCAGACGATTGAAATTAATTGATTACATTTAATCACCATGACAGCAGGATCGCGATAGAATATTCATCGCAAAAGGTAATCAACGAAGAAGCTCGTAATTTAAAATCGAATTCTAAAACAAGAAAGACGATGGAGCAGCAATTCCATTTTGCGATTAAAATACCAACGAAATGAGCCAATGCTACGAAATGTATATATGCCGTGTTTGTTCCGCCAGGCTAATTAATTTTAGAAACAAATCATGCTTATTTAATACCTAAATCTAATATCTTCTGCATGATTTTCATCCCATCCTTTCTAATTACTGATAACAGTAATTTATTTTCCAGAGCGAAAGGTTAATCATGAAAATATCACTGTTCTGAAAGGGACCTCAGGGTTAGACCGTGTCAAAACAAAAGTCTCCTTGATTAAAAAAAATGATGAAATAATTCAGGGGATAGCAGCATGCTAATGAAAATCTTTGTTCCAGCAGCTTAGAAGACATAAGGCTTGAAAATGTACGGCAGAATTTTTCAACGAATGATTAAATAGGAACACAAGAATTTTCCATTCAAATATTTTCATATTCGTATGGGATAACTTACTGAGACAACTCCAGGAATCTAAGCAAAGCCCAACATAAGTAGAAAGGGGTAACATGGAATATAAAAACTCGAAAGATGAAAAAGAGAAAGGACAAGAGAAACAGGAAAGTTGAACGTTAACGAAAAATGGACTGAATATAGCCTGTTGTTGATCATAACACGCTCTGAGACGGGTTGTAACTATGGGAAGTAAATAATTATACTCGGATCGAAAACACAGACATTTCAGACGAAAAACATTTGGAAATATAAAATATTTTGAAATAGATATAACTTGCAGGCATAGGATACTGTTTTTGAAAACATCCGAAGAGAAATTGCTCATGAGAGATAGCTAAAAGGAAAGAGCCATACACGTTAAAATAAAAATAATGTTATCATTGAATTAAAAGAAGCTGCTTTACTTCGATGCTCATGTAATGAATTTCACGGAATGGAGATTGATTTAACTATCTTCTACGTAAATCTTTTACGTTTTTAGCTTCAATTCTGACAATAATTGATATTTATACATTTATAACGAATAAGATAATAATGATGTGTAAATATTACGAATAAGTTATGACTTTTTATCCTCAAAATCAATTAGAATCAACTTCCATGTTTTTTGACGGGGGAGTATACCAATAAAAAGCATAACTCGCCTTGTTTTTCGGTTGCAAAATTAACAATGAGACATACGAAAACAATTTTCTAATGTCCTAAATATGGGGGGAGTATAGATATTTTCCAACTAAAAATAAGAAAATTAAATGGAAATAAGAAAAATAAAAATGGAACAAAGAAAGTTTTAGAAGACAGAAAGTAGATGACAATTGGAGTAGCTGAAAAAAGGCGTTGATCTGTGGCAAACGGTAACTACAAGTTCAAAGTTAACTCGAGAGTAATCTTTCTTCTTGTAATTACATATTTATACATATATTCACCTTACAATAACAAGAACCACTTATGACAACAGAACAAAAAACTTAGGGCCTTTTCATTAATAACTAAAGAGCAAAGAGCTGCGATTATCACCTTCCTTTCAACAAAATTTCCTTTATCATTTGTATCATACTTTTTATGTAGGTTATATTTTTATTAAGTATTATGCATAAAAATAAATAAATGTTCGCATTAAAAATTAATTAATGACAAGGAACTTTACATTTGCAATCACTAACGGTTTGTTACTGATAATATAATGTTATTTCCACAAACAAGTTATAAAAATATTTAATTCTTTCTTAAGATGTTATTAAATCAGGTAGGGAATCAGGGTTGTTATTTTACCGGGATATAACCATATCTTCATGCACTTTCTTAGAATTGAGACCATCTCAATGAACTATATATTTACAATATTTATCCTCACAAACAGCATCAGAAACGTTCATATAAAAGAATATTAATGTCATAATCATTCCTTTAATTTTCCAGAACAACAACACGGACGCGTTTCCAAGGGCGACGTAAAGAGTAAACAACAACGAACAAACAAACCCTTGCAGACATTTTCAAATAATTTTCTAAACGTGTGAAAATCAAAGTGCATTCTCTCCACCTGCCGACAGAATGGCATGATGGGAAATTATAGGCGAATACGGGAAAATATCGCCGAAATTGGCTCTTGAAATCGATGTGGAGGGGACCTATTGTTGCGGGCCATTCATTGGGTAACAAGGGGATTGGCAGGAGTCAAGAGGGAAAGGTTGAGAAACGTGAATTTAATGAGCCTTGAGGGGAGAAAATAAAAAGATTTGCTCGTCTAGAGGCTTATCTCTCCATTCGGCGGCCAATGAAGGCCTTATCCGAGATTGCATGTAATTGGAGACGTTTCTTTCAAAAGGGGCTTTTTTTCCTTCGTTTGCTTGTTTGCACCCCGAACGAATCAATCGAGGAAAAATCGTGGGGTTTTGTTCTCTCTGAAGGTTGAAGTTATTGGTAACCGCGGGGTTACGTCGATTGCAGGGCTGAACTTCGCGATTAATATCCTTTTCCCTCTCTCTGTAGAATCCGCGGATTTGCCCACCTAATTTTCGCCCGCCATCGATAATTATGGGGCAAATTGGATGAGTTTCCAGTTTTTATTCATAGGTGGCGCGCCTTTTGCTAACAGACGTCCGTTCTGAATGGAAATCGTCGGAGGAATATTCGACGGGAAATTCTGAGGGCGTCTCACCACTGAAAACTCCTGAATTGGTTTGTTATTTCACCTTTTAAAAAAGATTCGCAGATTTTCCTTTTCGTAACACTTGTGAGGACTTTCTGAAAACAATTGGAGTTTATATACAGGACGTTTCGTTAATGCGTCTCTATGATCTCATATTCATAATTTATATCTATTTTTATCCATGCATGTATAAGAATCGTTGCAGTAATTTTCTACGTTTTTAAATATTAAGTATGTTAAAAGTTAATGCGCGGTGGCTGTATGCTGTGATACGTCTTAACTTAAGTGTTTTAGAAATCAAATTATGCGCTACTATCTTGTGGAACCTATCAAATATTACTTCTATGACATCTTCAGAAATGTATTATTTATCATTCACTATTTCGTATTTAATTTTATAGATATATGTATCTTAAATTTATATTGTTTTCTAATATCTCTAGATACATCTACAAGAAAAATTAAAGTGATTCACTACATCTATAAATTTCATATTCAGTACTGTAATGGACTCATTGGATACTGACACAGTGAGCAAAGATGTAATTCCTTATTTCATCTGACAAGCCTAATTCCTTCTCTAGAGCCTTGGATAGAAAATGGTAGGAGATTTGAGTTTCAAACTGCACTCAGAAACTGCTTTGTTTGTGTGATTATGCAGAATTCTTTTCATTTTGTTGACTAGAATGTGGTTGAATATTTATTCTTTTCCATTGTTGTTTAATTAGAATAGTTTCATTTTTATTTGTAACAATGCCTTCGTACTTAGAAGCTAATGTAACAGATACGTGTATCAGCAATGTAACAATAATTTTCTGCACTAAATATGGGCAATAATTTACTATCATAAATATGAATAGGTAAATATAGATAGAGAAACCGCTCTGATAGCTTGGGATCCAGATTCGAGTTCTATTCATCATTCTCATTACCCATTAAGATTAATTATTTCAACTTGTTTCATAGATTAAGTTCAGCTAATTTAATGGAGTTAATTAAAGTCGCCAATATACATTTCTAGTTGATGAGATATGTCTTTTGGAATTATTCCTACGGTTTAAACAACTAGAAATACCACCAATAGGGGGAGAAAATGTGTATCCACGTTGCGTGGCAACCATTATCATCAAAACGCCAGCAGGAAATTCGTTTTCACTGCTTTAATAGGGCGCCGACCATTGAATACACGCGTTATCTAAAAAACGCGGTACCTTTAGTCACACGAACAAAGCCCTCGGAGGTGTTAAAGACCTGCGTAAGCGGTAAACTCCGCAACGAATTTCGGAGAGCCTGCGAAAACTACTTTCGATTCATGGCCGACAAAACAAATTTGGGTAGCGGATGAAGCGTTGCCAGGGACATCTTTGGGCATATATAGAGCGAAAACATTGATGACAAAGGACATTGAGCGGATAAACAAACGGCTTATAGAAAAATACGGGATGTTTAAAATAAAGAGGAAGACTAGGGTGAACGTTGAGTATCCAAAGAATTGACTACAGAATTTATACGGCGTTAAGTATGAAGAGAGAGGAAGATTAGAACACGAGATGATGAAAATGCAAATTCAGTAAGCATCTGGGAGTATCCGAAAATTGTATAAATTCATATTGTTGCAACTGAATTTGAAAAATTAAGCTTGAAATGCAACAATATAATAATGTGACAATGCAACGACAAGGCATGATGTAACAACAATGCATAATGCAACAATAATTTGGTGTTAACAAAGTAATGTGAATATTTTATTAGCCATTATTGTAGCTCGGCTGAACAAAATTCAAGAAAATTACAACAATGAAAGCTCAGCAAATACCTAGAATCAGCAGGATGAATTCGTCGACATTGTTGCGTGTTTAATAATGGCAACGACACCTAATGAAACAGTTAACCGTATGCCCACTCATACTATGTAATCTATAGTCTGTAGAGAGTAACTCTGAAGGTGCAAATATACTCATTTTACTACCTTATAACGGTAGATTTTACAATTGCTAAAACTGAATATTATACTGACCTGTACTCCATAATTCCTAATATGTTTCATCGTTAAGAACATCGCAAGTTATTAAAACTAAATACAACAGTTAGTAAGTAAGTACAACAAGCGGGTGAGTAATACTGTTAGCCCATAAGCACGATTGTCGGGTAGCTGACAGCCAGTTTAAGAAGCCGCACGTTAAGAAGAATTGAAATGCTAACAATTAAAGAGTGCTTATCGTACACCAAATGAATGAATAACATGTACTAGCACTAACTCCACCAAAATATCATAATTGGTATTTCACTCCCCAATTATGCAGATGAAACCGCAGTCTAACTAAATTACGCCAACAAAATGCCGACTTCATATCACTCCTAATTCCATCGTCACAAAGTACGGCTGAATTAAACTCAACAACGCCGTGGAGGAAATGATAATGGGCATCCACGTCATAAATGATGCCCGGGAAGTTATGCGTCGCTCTCGGTTGTTTTATGGCAAGCCGCCGGTTTAAACTTTCTGACAGAATGCTTAACGAGATTGTTGATGCTCATTACAGATCATTCAATCTCGAGCCAACCTCACGAATTCCTCTGGAATCACAATGGATATTGTCATCAGCGTACTTCCTATTAGCACCGAACACTAATAGTACGCAAATAAAACTCTTAACGTTATAATAATGTTACATCCCACAGGAAAGCATAATAGTGTCGTAAGTTCTAGTTGCTATAAATAATCCCATTGCTTTCCCGAGCGATTTGACTATATGTTTGATCTAAAATAAGCTCCATAACAACCAATTTACGGTGGTTGACGACAATCGGAATGAAATATTCCATGAAAAGAGTAGATATGGAATCAAAGGAAAGATTATTGTAGCTATATATAGCTAAAATTGATATGGATTACAAATGAACTGAACTATGAACAATATAAAAAATAATATCGGCAAAATAGGCAGTTCATATGAGTAGACGAATGTAAACAAGTTACCTGACAACCAATCTAAAATAATTCCTAACATTAATGAAAACGATCAATATGGAATATATACCAGGTTTTTCTTCCTTATATTATATCTATATATATAATAGATAATGGCTTTCCACCAAGTAACGCTGATCATCTTGATTTCAAAACAATCAGACATCAAGTGGAATTACAGCAATTAATGAGTCTGAATTGAAGCAAAGATGAGAATGATTTTCATTCAAAATCACTGAAAATCTGAACGGAAGGACTTCCATTAGAACTGAAACTACTGTTGATAAGAAAGCTTTGAAATTCATCAAGTACGAACTAACGTAACGTCTAAAGAAATTTTCCTTACTACTGAGCAAATGGTGACAATTTACATATTTATCAAAATATTTTCTTTATTTAAGAAAAATATTTACAGTAACAAATAGGTAGACAATTATGTCCAAAAATGCTGGAGAAAATAACATTCACATTAGTAGTTTCAGTCACACAACAATCAGTAATTTCATTAATAATGCGAAACAAAACTATTACATCTTTACTACCGCTGCTTGATTGCAGTTTTTTCTTCTTAAAGCTTATGATACCATACTATAATTCATCTCATTGTCAGACCAAAAGGTGGCAGAATCCTTCCTACAATGCTAACGACAACTAAAAAACTATATTGTTACTAACAGCAATGAAATCATTCAAATTAAACAACAATAGGCATGAAATTATAATAAATAATGTTCCAGGCAACAGAAGGAATAGAATTAGAACTAATCGCTAAACAATAGCAGCTGCTGAGACCTGTTTCAAACACAAATCTCCCAATATCAACTACCGAAGGTTCTGGGGAGGTAATTAGTTGACATACAAAATAAGAATTGAGGTATAATATCTTTGCTTTGCTCATTGAGCCTGAATGTAATGAGTTAAAATACATACATAGCGCAGAATAATGATTAACTCCTTTCATAATAATAGTAACAAATGCGGATATTTAGCATCAATCAAACGTCAGTATATTTAATATATTCACAGCAATGAACAATATAGAAACTAAAGCAAATGATAAAAGATACTTTATTATTTATCATTAAGCAAAGATAATCAAAAATATTCCTTACGTCAAGTTATTTTACGATCATAGCAAGCAAAGAATCCCATGTGGTTGCTGACAAAAATTGAAGGAAATTAGCAACAATCGTCATGTTATGATGCCTGCTACAAGACTAGAGGAAACAAGTTCCACATAGAAAGATCCTTCCAGCTGAATGAAAACCTTCAAATACAAAACAATAAATAAGCAAACAAAATTCATTTTGCTGTTCTCAAGGTAACAATTATTATATAGGTATATATAGAAACAATCAAATCAACACACCAATAGCCGACGTTAATTCTAAAATTAAATAGTTACAGACAACAATGAACAGCACTCTGCACAACCAATAAGCGCCGAACAAACAATCACCATGACAACCAACCTCAATCGGTCGCTGACAGCAATCGGAGGGGTGTAGCGACAATGCGACACGCATTAGAGCATAAGGTGGAATGGAAAGGATGGAGGGAAAACAGCTCTGGAGATGTAAAGAGGCTAAAGAGAAAGGAAGCAAGGAAAAGAGAGAGAGGCGATGTCCAAGAGGAGAGAGAGAATCGATACGGGCTTCCTCTCCCTCGCCGCTCTGAATAATACTCCAGCCCTGGATCTAAAGAGGCCCCGCCCTTGAGATCCAGACAACGGGAGTGCAATTTTCGCAAGGACCCTAAATTCTGCGCCGTTGGGCGCTCCTCTCTGCGATATGCTCACGGATGGAACCGGTTTTGGAACTTGTGCGAAAAAATGAGCCTACGTTTATCGAAAAAATGGTTGATTCCAAAACCGGTCCCCTGCATCTCGGTCCCTGAATTCCGGTCGAAAACTTAAACGGTGCTGGAGAGATGAGAGGTAACTACGTCGGCTATGGACTGTAATAATCACAGTCGTTTGCCGAATTAAACTATCCCATTTATTCCGCACTTAGTTATAGTTTTTACGCGAAAAGTTACTGAATCATCATGGGGAGAGAAAAACCTATGAAATAATCACCGTTTTGAAAATGAGATAAGACGTTAAACTAACTCAATGTAGGAAGTATGCCGCAAATACTGTTTATTGGAGAGGTTATGCTTTCGATTAGTCTTTATACGAGTCAATAATGGATTCCAATAATGCTTGACATAACCTTTTTGTTATTTCATAGCGTTAAATAAGACCATATAACTGTTACGTAAGTTTGTATATGTATTCTTTGAGGTATTTATACCATCAACTCTAGTAAAATCCATTATTAATATAGTTAAGTTCATCATTCGTTAGAGTGCATGCTTTAATATCTATTTCAATAATCATTATTAGGAATATACTAATGCAGCCAGTCAACCAGCATTGGTAGCCTCCATAATAGGTTTATAAGAGCTAATTTTCTATTTAATTTGCAGATCACTTCTCTTTCGCAAAATTTAGCTAGAAAAAAAAGGCCGAACTAAAAAGCAATAAGTCGTAAGATAAAAAAATCAATTGGAGACTCTTATAATTAAAATCTAATATTGTTGTAAAATATAATAATCCATTTCGATAAAATGTTTTATAAAATGCTTCGATAATTCCTAAATTTATGCATTATTGAACTACTGTCCCCATGACAACCAACGAAGATTGTTGAAGAATAGAAGGCCTTCTTCATTAAGTGATACACTGGGACAGAGATATTCTACCCATTGCATTAATAAAAGAGAAAAGGGAGGGTTAAATACCTCATTCCTCATCCCCATGCCTTACTAAGCCTCACTCCCTCTCTAGCAATTTTAGCATCAAAAGTTAAAGGGATTAAGGTTCAAAACAGCCTCCAAACTGTTGAATATTGTGCACATAGTTAGCTTAAATATAAATAGCCTATGTTCAATTTGATTGCTCATGGAGTCGATTAGAAATTCCAAAAGTTAGAATTTCAAGAATGTAATCCCACACCTCAACGAAGTAAAGTGCAATTACAAACTGGTGCAAGCGGTGCACTCTAATCCAATTGTGCAATTTCAGGAATGCAAACTAAATGGAGCAGAGCTGGAATCGTGAGCATCTAAATTAGCGTTAAATACCTCGGGCGTTAAAGTTAACGCAGCCTCACCGTCTGCCGCGTAATTCCTCTGAAATGCCGCTCTTTTTAATGGAACTTTGTTGTGTAAAACATTTCCAGAGGCTTAAACCTGAGTAAATCAAATTGCATGTCAAAAGACATTAAACGTGTGAATCTTTTGTTATCCTTCATAATAAGAGATAATTCTAACAAGAAAACTGCATCACAACAATGATTCTTCAACAATAGTTAAAGAATGAAAAAAATGCTTAGTTGCCAACCAAGTCGCTATCACAATGAGCATGATAATAATAATAATTATTATTATTATAACAATAAAATCGTCAATAATAATAATGACATATTTTACTTATCACATAATAAATTAACGTATTGTATTTTATTTAAATGCATAAATACATCTCATGGACTACCTAGATTTCTTAACATGACCAAGACAGGTAACAAGTCTAACTGGCTCTGCTGACAAATGAAACTTTTTAAGACAGTCATATTATGATTCGAATAAATACAAATACTAACATAAGACCTACAACGTTTTTACGGATTAAGACCGCATTAAATATTCATTCCTTTATCAAAAAATCTGATGTGGCCAGCACATGACTTTCTCCATATATATAAGATGTAAATATTTATCTACCGCAGTAATTTCGAACTCTATATTCCATCTAAACTTGGAATATGAGTGATTAATATATATATATTATTATCTTTGACCCCAAAAACATGAATAATAATGTTTTACGGGACATGATCGATGAAAAACGATGAAATTGGCATTTCGCCCATAGAGCCCAGAGAGCCCACAAAGTACATAATCAGCAACTTCCGGTTTATCAGTATTTCATGAATAACTCCTACACAATCAGTGATACAAAAATATGTTTCAACCAAAAGTTATGGTAAATTTTATTTTCTAAAACTTTTATTAATAATAGTATATACCTAAATATCATATTTATGGAGATATGTTGAAAACCGGAAATGAGCTTTGAAGAATACAGCTCGACTTCCGGTAAACCGATTTACTCCAAAAACTAATCAACTCTTAAGAAACTAAATAAAATACTATACATGAAATTTAGTGTTGATATAATGCATCGTTTTTAAGTTAGAGCGCCCACAAAGTACATAACGGCTACTTCCGGTTTATCGGTATTTCACGAATAACTCCTAATCAACCGGTGATACAAAAATATGTTAAATACAAAAGTTATAGTAAATTACATTATCTAAAACTTTTATAAGTAATACAATGCACGTATATATCATATTTATGGAGATATTTTGAAAACCGGAAATGAGCTATAATGAATGAAGCTCGACTTCCGGTCAACCGATTTACTCCAAAAACTAATCAACTCTGACAGCACACACCACAGTACTATATACGAAGTTTGGTATTAATACGACCAATAGTTTTCACGATAGAGCGCCCACTAACACACACACACATACAGACACACACACACACACACACACATACACACAGACATCATTCCGAAAATGGTCAAAACGTGTTCTAGGGACCCCAAAACATGTATTTCCGTTGAAATCTCGAAGTCGAATTTTTTCATGAAAACAATACTTTCTCTATACTTCGTATATGGAGAAAGTAAAAAGTCTCTTAAAATCAAGCATACGGTACTTCTGATAAGGATGGAATGTATATGGACTTCCTGTGATAACCATTTCCTGCTTTCTCTGGAAGACATAACACTGTTAATGAAAGGATTGGGGAAAGACCAATTTTGAAGCTGCTTAATTTGTGTTGAAATATTGTATATATTGCATAAATATTCTATATAGTATAAAACATTTACAGCTGATTCACCCTAGATCTCACGTGTCTTTGCACCTTACAAATGAAGTGATTGATATTAATTTGTGCAAACGAGTAACAACAGAATTACTGCAGAAAAACTTTAGCGGATCGGCGAAATAGTAGATTCCGCCTCTTACAACTTAACGCGACAATAAAGCACTCATATATGATCCTGTCCATTGGAACTTCATACTTGTTTATACTCTCTCTATCTCTTACAATTAGTGTATTTTTTAATAAAGCACCCATATACTAAGAAATGCTTCCTGGGCGGTAATTAAACTGACAAGTAGGCAGTCGCCAAAGCAAATAAAATATTTATGAAGTAAAATTATATTTTCATTGGTTAAGGCAATACCATACACAGACATGTTGGCAATCAGGAAATAACTACATTCTTTCTAACCTATAAGTAAAACTCCTTAAAACAATTAGATATTCTCAGCGCAAACGACAGCAGCAATCAACTGTAGCCGACAAGTAAAATTCTTGAATAAAACTATTCGAATTAATAATGAAATAATAATCAGTCACCCAACAACAAGCATCTAATGCTACTGATGATTTGAAAATGAAACAGGGAAAAATAGGGCTAAGAAGTAATAATCGTCTTTCAACAATCCTCAAGGAGATATACATGTAGAGCGGTAATGGTAACTTTTTTCATCTAAGGATGTAGCATAAAACAGCAATGAAATGAGTTTAGACACATTAAAGAAAATGTTCTGCCTGTAGGTTGGTTCATGTGCCTGAATATTCCCTATTGAATGCTAATTTGTTAATTTCTTAGTAACAACCAACAACAACAACTACCGTAGATGTTTAAAAAAGTAAGAGGGATCATTAAAAGCAAAGAAGTAATAATATCCCTTCAACAATCCTCGAGGAAATAACGATGAAGAGCCAGAATTCGTGGAATGGTAACTTTAGCAACAATGTGCGCGGTATCCGACAACAATAAAATAACTACAAAACCAGTAACAAGGACGTGGAGTTTCGCAACAATTAGAAATGTTCTTATAAAGAAAAGGGCATCCGAATTGTCGCTATGCGACCTTTGCAACAACTTAATTAACCCGTATTAATTGAATTCCTTCCCCGTTCGCCGAAGACACTTATAGGCCTTGGGGGAGCCAATTTCCTCTTACATCTTTTGAAACGTCTCCGAGAATCGAAATGAACCGACGGAAAAGTTCGCCGTGCATTTCCACCCCGATGCAGCAGAGCACGTGTGAGTGGAGGAGCACGTGACCGAATGCCCGACACGTGATGACCAGTGACGCATGAGACACCTCCGCATCCGTGACTCTCGAAAAGTTCTCGAGACCTCTTCCACAGACAAAGAATGGCGTCAATTATGCCGAGCTAATTTCGCAGCTGAGGGAGTCAAAGAAGTGGCCGAAATGAGATTGAAATCCATCGAGAAATGAGGCGGCAAATGCCAAAAGGAACGAGATGGCTTCAGCTGTGGAGCAATTCATGCAAAGAGCACGGTCTCGATTTAAATGTCGACAATCCCCACATCTGTTATTACTACTCCCGTCATAGTTGATCGAGTGGGCTCCCACTTTTACCCCACGTCATTGTTGAGAAAGCAATAAAAATCCTTACCGCTCGATTTTATTGTTGAAAGTACCACGATTAACATCATTTTCAAACCGCCATTGTTGGGAAAGCAATAAACGTCATGTGTTCAATTTATATTGTTGATGGCAGCAATGATCAATTCCCCTGTTCAAATAATCATGTTCCATTCACGGTTTGTTAACAAATACCGCAGACTTAATTGTTGAAGTTTTCTTTTTAAATAACATTTTCCCCTTGAAATGACATTTAAATATTCTATTCGAAAATCATTGTTTCGTGGCTCTATCTGAGTTGACGACACTTAATTTTAATTGTTGACTAATTATCCAATTCCTATGAACAAATATCGGCGTCTTTATGGTTACGTACGACAACATTATCCGCAACAATAATTGGATTTTAAATAATATAGTGAATTCGAATGCAACACAATTGGCAGATATCTCTTCAACTTTGCAGTATTACAGTAAACTGTATTCAGTGGTTTATAAACTTTTCCTTATATAAAACAGTGACAGAGAGCATTTTCAGGGGTTAGACTAATACATTTTCATACTACCATCTCAACGTAAGTTTTTCTCTACCATCACTAGGTCATCCGTAAAATGTAATTGTTAGATGGAAGAAAATGTCAATTACTTTTGTCTTAGTTGTTTCCATGGCTATAATAATGTTGAGGCAACTGAGGTATGAGTGATTTTGTGTATATATATATCCATCCGGTCAAACGTTATTGGATGCAATGAAAGGAGAGATACGATGAAAAAAGAAATAGGGTCATTGTGCCACACTTCGGTAAAATGTTTCACTCTTAGCATTATATTTGAGTGAGGAGTCCAAGAGCAAACTACCTCACTCCTCACCATGCCTCATTCCCTCTTCAGAGCTTCTCTATTTAGTTAAAGGAGCGGTCTGTGATTCGAAGCAGCTGTTCACTGACATTCATACAATTAAACGCTCCATTGAAATGTGTACATCAAAGATCTTTAGATGAGGCAATTTGTCGAGTATTTTCGGAACTTCTCAGAAGTACTACCTGATGTAATTGGAGCGGTAATGAGAAATCTTTCGATTTGAATGTCCGACGGCAAACCAGAGTTTGCGTCAACTCTTGGCCGAGGGACAGAAGACCCGCTCAATCGGAGGGAAGGAGTGGGCGAGGAAATCTAGACCAAATGGAACTTCCCGAAACTAACTAATTTATTCCTGCTGATAGGTCTCTCAAGGCTGCCTTCCTGGAACTGCTGCTGGATGTGGGGCGATTGCCTTGTTCTGCTTATCGCGAAAACGATACTGCCAATTTGAGCTTTCCTGGAATACTTCTGCGGACTTAGAAACATTTGGCGATCGTAAATGTACGATATATATTGACTAAGAAAAAATATATTTGCAGTTTAACTATGGAAATAAATAAGTGAAAATCGTAAAATTCCGAGCATACTTTATGCTATAGCAGTTGTAATTATCATCTAAAGGTGCCTTACTGTTCAAATGAATAGTTATTAAAATTAATGTTGTAAAAGTTCTCAATACTTTAGTGAACAGTTTAGTATAATTATTAATCAAAATCTCCAAATGGCCTAAAATATCGTTATGTTACTCAGCATAATAAAGTAACAATACGTTATAAAAAACTAAAGTTAAATTATACTACTAAAATAAACATCGTAGTCTATACGTATTTATTCTTTTTGTTTCATTTCAATTTTACTTAATTGAAATATTATCTTTATATATATTTGACGTCTGTATACATATTTGACGTTCCCATCGGACGACTGTCCACTTGTAAGGTTAATAATAAATAAAAATAATAATAAATTCAATGCCACGAATTCTCCTTTCAACAGATCCATATTTTTACTAAACAAGGAACCCAAAAGGCTAAATCCTAACCATCGTCCATGTACCAATTTACTGTCTCGTTATTTATTTATAGCTTCTTTAATAATTACACTGTAATGATTAAGTTAATCACGTTCATTTTCCAAGATTAGTGCAGGGAAGTACGTAAGAATATGAATGCACGATGTTCTTGGAAAATCACCGATGGTTGTCATGCAGACGATTCTTCACAAACGAAGACGTCTCTAATATTCTATCTGCGTTTGATGATTCAAATACTAAAAGAAGAATAGTAGTCGGTAAGAAAAGATTCTGTTTATTTTTTATAATTTTAGTTGCTATGTGCGTATGGTTCCAATTTACGACTCACTGTCTGATATATTGATTAATTCACTGTTATTTATATTGTCAATCTATTCTGTATTAATTCTAATCTGTTTCACGTTTTGAACAAATTCATCTTAATCTTATTGTTTATCTTTATTAATTGTAAAACGCTGCTAGCAGAGCCTTCTCAAACTGCGTGGAATATTAGTTGTTAAATAAGCAAATAAGTGGTATTGTTTCCTATGGCAGATAAGCAAAAGGAATTGAGTGTTTATCTTATAATTTGTAAACAGTCAATATGGAAATTCCTGAAGGACAAACACTAGCAACGCATTAAGAGGAAAAACATGCTGAAATATTTCCCCATTGAGGAGGAACAAAACATTTACAAATCCTTTCATTACTTAATAAACAGCAGATGAACGTCTTATGCAAGGACCTTGCTGATATAAACAGGATACAACGGAAAAGATTGCAAAATTTCAAAGGACGAAAACAGCGGGAAAATTTCCCCTCTTTGGAAAATTCAAATTTCTCGTTCACTATCGGAAATTCTGAATGTTTTCCTGTTGTGTTTCGTATGAACAGAAAATCATGAGTTTTATTTTTTAATCTGTGTTTTTGGGGAAAATTGTAAATCATGCATGGCCTTTCATTTCCAAAGACCTACCATCCCGCTATATGATAATATATAACTTAAACAATGTAAAGGATGACTAATACCATTCTTGAGATTTGCAAATACTCGTATAGATATGTAAAAGCATACAATGAAAAATATTATAAGTAGGATAGTGATGGATGCAAAGTGCTTGTTACATCTACATATTTATGCCAAAAATCGAGAAGTAAGGCTATGTTATAATCAACTATTTCTACAACAAAAACAACTTAGCTCAATATAGAACTCATTGTTGAGTACTACAATCAATTGATATTTCAATTACTCTTGTTGCATGCGTTTACATGGTTTCCATTGTTGTAGATGATACATACTAATTTTCTGTCGATGCGATATTCAATTAAAAGGCATCAAACCATCAGCTACCTAAAACTCTATGGGGGTGGGCTTGAATGACAAAATGAGGAGTGAGGTAATTTTTCTTTCTTCTTCTCATTGAGCCAGATTGTTATAAAAGGATAATATTCAGGAAACAATGAATACCTCTTTTCATATCACTCGATAAGTAAGGAAAGAATCAATGCTATTATTTCGCATGATTCATACATCAGTAGCTTTCTCACTGGTACAGCCAAGACCAAGACCAAGGGAAAACAAACGAAAAACGCATTCATCGATTTCCGGACGCCGAAACAGGGACAGCGATACCCACAAATCGCTCGAAACGTTGCCACCATCAGCGATATTCAACACCCAATCGTTTGTCACGCCCCTTGGCTGCAGCCGGCCCTGTAAATCACCCCGTTGACGCCTTCCCTATTCTAATCACGCTCGCAGGCCCCTTCGAAGCAAATGCATCAATCTCCATCCCGCTTTAAAGCGCCGTGTTGCTATAGCGAGGTTAATGAAATTCAGCTATTAATCGAAGGACTTTGCCGCGATTTTTCCGTCCTTGGTTGCGTCTCTCGTCCCCAGGCGGCGCTGGCGATAAACTCCCCCACAAAGGAAGGCCTCTTATCGGCCCGCCCTCTGCGGAGTTGGCTATCGAACGAGGATTAAAAGAGAGTCGATCAATGGCCACCGGGGCGGAGGGGTCACTCGCCGGGAATTAATAAACACCAACATCTGTCCTAGTAATGGGGAGTGAGGTGCTGGGTGGGGTATGAGCTGGAATGAGATAAGATTTGATGGAATTGGATGGCTGGGTTCCAATGGTTCGAGGAACTGCTAAGATACGAAATGATTTGTATTAAAGGTAGTCGGGCCTTCTAGCAGTGCCAACAGGAGTATCCAAAGACCAATAGATATAGAGGAATTTACTACTTTGAGGACCTGAAATCCAGGATTATAAACCCCGACGAATGAGGGACAAACTGATTGTTTCATCATCCCAGCTGGGGGTATCAAAACTTTTCTAATGAACTTCTTGCAAACATTTCCCCGTTTACGAAATATAATTTATTATATAATTGTCTTGATTTATTATATTTGTGAATAAATACGTAAGTGACGTATTCTTAAGAAAATTCAGCAAAATATGGAGGTTAGCTGTAAATTTCAGCCGTAAACCATCTGAAATGAGTCGAATTCCAACTTCTAAAATGCAAAACTTTGTCATGTTCATAATGTCAGCGGAATAAACAAGTGACTGTATGTTTTGTCATCTTCAGTTGCATTATTGAAAGTTACTTGACATTATCACCGGTGAGTTATACAGAAACCTAAATTTCTCAACCGGTAATGATATCTCAATCACTATATAAAATCTTTATACTTTTGACTTTATATACACAAGGAAACATTTTAGTATAAAACACTTATCAGTGGCAAAACTATTTCAAGCTGCATTCAGGATACAATATCGTAAAACTACAGACTCAGGGCACCATCGGTGGAGCCAGCATGTTGGAATATGTGAATTTATTATTAACTGAATCATAAATATCGACAGCGAAGACCTTATTTCGCATAAAATACGAGACGATAAATATACTTGCGATAAGCTTTTGAAATATCCATCAACAATATAGAAATTGTCAACATGACTTCAATTATTGAAATTATCGTTCAAAATTTGGATCAGTGATTTAGTAAAACAATTTCTGTTGCGAAACATTAATCGATGCCTGAAAAATCTAAAAACAAAGAAACAACAATTAAGACATAAACGATTAGTGATAACCAAGGAATTTGAAAAAAACAATCAACAGTGTAGCAATTGAAATAACGCCGTTGAGATAACGAATACCAAATGGTTGTTGACAATAATGGAGTGTTACGTCGTAAAACTTGATACCGAATTTGTGTATTTGTGAACCTACAGAATGAAAATCGACAGTTAGATGAATCTTTTAATAATAGATACATTGTTGCGAAGAAGTAATTTATGCTGGAACCGGAGAAGAAGAGGCAACAATTGATAGAATGAAGTTTTGATAAACAGAGCAATTGAGATAATCTTCAACAGTATAAAACTTGAGATGAATGCGATAACTAATAACAGATGATTGTTGACAACAATACAGTTATTCAAGACCGTGAATTTTTAAGAGTCTAAAGAGAGAGATTCAACAATAAGATTATGATTTCGTAAATATATGACGACAACTTTAGGCAACAAATAATAAATTATTGTTGACAATAATACAGTATTATGTTTCGAATCTTGTCATTACTAAATTATGAGCTTAAAGAGAACGAGTTAACAATCGGATCGGTGATCATGTGAATGATATACCTATTGTTGCGAAACAATAATCGACACTGAAACAATCGAAAGACGAAATGCAACAATAAAAATGGCTGTAATTTACTACTGCAGGCAATACTGCTTTGTGGCTGAGCTTCATTTCATAAGAGCTGGAGCCAAAGGGTGAAACAACGTTTTAAAAGAGAAATCCTGAGAAGATAATGACGCGCGACAAAGTGCTCACAGGTGGCAGCACCAACCTCATCGTATTTGGAAAAGGTGAAATATATGGAGAACATGAAGCACTTGTGTGTCATCTCTTCTGCGCCGAAAAAGAAGCGATCCTGAGGCCGTTTAAACACTGCGTGAGGTCGGGAAAAAACCCGAGCTCGATACTTTATTTCCTTTTGTTTGCCGAGGATTGAATCTCTCTTTCGAATGGCCGTCGTTATTATATCCATCCAAATATATAATGAGACCACTGCGGACGGGCTTAAAAAAAGTCTCTTGAAGGAAATGATGCCTTTCGAAAGGTAGCCATTTATACCGCTTCGGAATAAATTAGGCAGCTTCATTACGGACGTGCAGATTAAAAGAAGTCCAAACAAAAGAGGTCCTCCGTGCGGACGGTATGCGTTCATTGTTACCCATATGATGGTGGAAATAATGGGAATTTTTTCGTGATTTCGAAAAGCGCAATTTCGCTAAAATGAACCGACTTCGTTTTGCTGACTTATAAAATGTGCTTTAAGCACCATCGCGTGTTCTGTTTCCTTAACAAAATTCCCTGAAAAGAAAGCGACTTTCATCTTGAATAATATCCTCTAAATAGAGTTAGCGGAGTTGAATAGAAATTACGGAAAAGAATCCTTATGTGCTGTGAATATGATTCAATACCTATCTCAAGACACAAAGGAAGCATAATGTCGTACAGTACTCGCCAATGGCTTAATTCCCATATAAATCAAACGTCCAACGTATATGATCCATATTTTTTTAGTTTTTTGTTCATGAGTTCTCGTTTTTATTAAACCAAGCATAGATAATAAAAAGTGACTAATACAGTCGCACTGAATAGATCCTATAAGAATTGACATGTACTGGAATTTATTCTTAGAGTAGGTACTGGAGACAATGAAAGAAAAAATAAACTTTTAAAAACTAAAGAATATTTTGCACCCCTAAAACGAAATATTTTTACAATGCTGTACAAAACTCTGATCTCCACTGAAATTTCATTTGCTCTTGTTCTTAATAATATCAACAATACAAAACCATGCAATGGAGCGATGACGACTAACTATAGCAAACTATTCAACAAACAGTGAGATAATTTTAGCTGCTGTTATTGACACCATCAACAATGCCGCGATCTTAATTACGCTATTGTTGTAGATATTAACGGTATGAAAACAATGATCGAATCAATATTGGGTTTTAAACAATCAAAATTAAGATAAGAATGTTATAATTTAACTTTTAACGATTTTCACTGCCATTTACTTATTTGCTATCGTCTACGTAATATGCAGGTTAAACATAAACATATAACTCTGGCTTTTTCTTAAGTTACCATCTATTTCAGCAAAGCTAAATCATTTGTCTGGTTTGCCCTATATCATTTTGAAACATGCAGGGAAAGAAATTAGCAATATTTATATTCATAAACAGTTTCGGAATTTATGATCGCAAATAACTTTCGGATTTAAACAATCTCGAAACAGAAATTTTCCCGATTTACCCAATGCGATTCTGAAACATATGTAGAGAAAAAATTAGTAATATTTCTATTCATAAACAGCTTCTGAATTTATCGTCGCAAGTATTAACTCTTGCTCTTAAACAACCTAGGAATGGAAATTCAAGTCCTATTCGACGAAGCGAAAAGTACATCTCATTCTCAATTTGGTACGTCCGTCTCTCAGGGAGAAATCCGATGATAAATCAAAGATAAAATCCTAAAATAAAAGAACGTGTCGGGCAGGAAGGGCCATCGAAGGGCAGTGGAAACGACCCCTCGACAAGCCATAAAATTGCTACAATAGTAACTCCATCTACCGATCTCTCTTATCGACTGTTCTCTCTCATCACACGGAGTGATTTTTCTCTCTTTCTCCTGACTATTCTCTCCCCGCTAAACGATGTCGTATCACGAGCCATTTTACGTAGTGAACACTTTCCCAAATCCTCTGACATAAATACACTTCGGCAAGATTTACTTTTTAGAACCAGGAAATTTTTTCAATCAGTTCCTTAAACATTCCTATCACACTGAAAACAGAGAAATAAATGTGCTATCAGTTCAGTACAGGAATATACAGGAATAAATTTAAACTGGAATACAATAAGATATATGAAGAAGAAAAAAGAATTAGGTTTTGTTACACGGCAGTGTTAACTAAATATCGAATTTGTTTAGTATAAATATTCAAAACGTGTAAGAAGTGGATTATTCGCTGAAAAATAATTGGTTATATAACATAAATCTTGTTTGTATAATAGATATTTATTTAACTTAATGTTTCTAATATTAGTTTTAGTTGTTATGTTTATTATAAAAATGAATATACCTCATTTTAGACTCGCTATTTCGAGTATATCACTTAGGTTTATTGTTTTTAATTTTTCTCTGAAAATATAACGTAAAATAAACAAAAAATGTACCTATGCTGTTAATATATATAATTGTTATACTTATTTATTTTCCCTCTTATAATAACCAAACTGTGAATTTTTGTTTAATTACTTTTATCCACTTATTATTAATTTGAATTATCTCTTTAATTCAATGAATTCTGTGATTCGTTTAAAGTAGATTAAACCCAGAAACCACATAAATTTAGTTTATATGATATTGCTTTCTTTTCTTGATTGAAAATCTCATTTTTTTAATAACTAAATTTTTATTAATTAAAACGATTTATTCTATGCCAATCGATATCTATTAATGTAAAATGAAATCGTATTTAGGGTTGTTGTAATTTACAGGTAGCTGAAACATTTTTCATGCAAAATTATCAGTCCTCCAAGTAGAAAATTCACTACTCAAATCTGAAAACCTAAATAATGCATCTCTTAGTCAGTTTCGAAAAAAGTCACGACAGCTGACGCCGAGCTAAGATGAAGAATGCTGAATATCAAAGTTCTTCTGCCAACTAAAAAATTTCCATTTTTACCGATGACGTCATTATGGTTATAGCAAATATGCAAGTAATTACATCCATTTATGAAATGAAAAAGAACGAATAAATAAATTAGACAATAGATAACATAATTAACGTTTTTAAGGGATGAAATTGATACTAGTAACCTTTTTACATCTAAATCATCATGACAATTATGAATCAAATAATATAAACTTAATAAATAAGCAAATAAATGAATATTTGGACATGAAATGTACAGTTCACGAACTGTAAAGAAGAAAAATTAATAGAGTCGAGCAATCAGTTTTAAATGAACTAAAGCGCGAAAACAATGTACTGCTCATTGCTCCCCATTCTCCTAGGTAAAAATTCAATTGCTACCATTAGCGTAATTGTTACGAATGTATATTACAACAATGCCGACATTGGGGAACAATTAAGTAAAAGGAGAGAATGGAATTGTTGATTTCAGCGCCAAACAACAATCGCAGCATTAAGAGAACAATTAGTTTAAATGGGAAAATCCCATTGTTGATTTCATCGCCATTACCGCTGCCACTGTCTTCCTCATTATTATCTTCATAAGAATAATTTAATCCGCCACCTCTTCTTTCACGAATAATTAAAAATTTCGCCTCTGAAGCTGCCCATCAGTCATTGCTTTCTTCATTTCCATTTCTTCTTTCTTTCTTTCCCCTCTTCCATTCCAACCATTCTTTTGCCCTCTCACTGGCAAGTGTATCACGAGAGGGCCTCAAAAGCGGTCGTGTAATGGCAGTGTATCGGAGTAGGGGTGGAGAGCTGATCCGAAAAGCAATTGAGGGAAAGTGCCCGAAAAACCGGCCATTCGAAGGAGAAAAAGAGGGACTCTGCGAGCGAGCAAATGGCCTCTTCAACGCGATGAACCACGGATAATTAATTTTCCGAATGTGTAAAGCACTGCACTATTACACTGTACCTTGATAGGGACTTGCGAAAGTAGAGCAAACTGCTGGGAATAAAAACCTTGAAACGTACAGATTCGTAGGTAAACGTTCCTGTTGACATATCTTCAACAATCAGCCTTAAATGAATTACAGTGCTGCAAAACTTATTTTCTTTGTTGTCCAGCTATCCTAGGTAACAATCTCAACGTCGTCATTAGCGTCATTGTCACAAATCCAAGAATACCAAATTTTGCATTCTTAAAGAAATGAATGAAATTTATGAATGATAGAAAAAATGTACCTTTATACACTGTCTCAGCCTTGCTGTGGTATCATAGAAGCAAATGAGGTATGAGTGTCGCTGGATATGGTATTCCTTGTTATGACTGCCCATAGAACGTTATGAAAATATTATATGAATGGTTACGGAGCTTCTCTTTAATCATTCTGGCTCATTGAGGAAATACAGAAAAACTATATTTTCCTCATCTTACTTAGTAAGCCTAATTTCCTATCCAAACCTTGAAACCTATAGATTCTTAGGTAATCGTACCTGAAAAATCCAGTAAAACAGTTTAAATAATATTACGCATTTATTATTTAGTTGTTAGGTAAATCTTATAACAGCGTCAGATTTATATCAGCATCAGATTTTTTTTCCTTTCGCTAACAGCGAAAGGAAAAAAAATCTGATGTGGCCAACACATGACTTACTCCGTATTTATTGAAAACAGAAGCCTATGACGGTAATATATAAATAACTCCAAAAAAATGACTGTTACAGGAAAATTTTTCATACAAGCTTAGTAGTAAAAAAACATTATCTATAACTTTGGTACACAATTGTATATACCTACATTGCATTCTGACAGAGATAAGTATGAAAAACTTCAATTTATGGTTAAACAACAACTTCCGGTTAACCATTATTGAAGAATAACTCCTAAATAATCAGTGTTACGATAAAATGTTTTTACAAAAGTTGTAGTAAAGTACATTATCTATAACTTTTGTATGTACATGTATATACCTAAATTGCATTTTGACAGAGATATGTATGGAAAACTTCCATTTCTGGATAAACAACAACTTCCGGTTAACCATTATTGGGGAATAACTCCTAAACAATCAGTGTTACGAAAAAATGTTAAATACAAAAGTTGCAGTAAAGTACATTATCTACATTTTAAAATTAAAAATATCTTAAATACAAAAGTTATAGTAAATTACATTTTCTAAAACTTTTATAAGGTATACAATATACCTATATATCATATTTATGGAGATATTTTGAAAACCGGAAATGAGCTTTGATGAATAAAGCTCGACTTCCGGTTAACCGATTTACTCCAAAAACTAATCGACTCTGACAGCACACACGACATTACTATATATGAATTTTGGTATTGATACGACTAATACTTTTCACGTTAGAGCGCCCACTATCACACACACACATACACACACACACACACACACACACACTAAAGACTGGAAAGAAATAACTAAAAGACCGCAACCTATAATAATAATAATAATAATAACACACACACATACACACAGACATCATTCCGAAAATGGTTAAAACGTGCTCTAGGGACCCCAAAACGTGTATTTCCGTTGAAATCTCGAAGTCGATTTTTTTCATGAAAACAATACTTTCTCTATACTTCGTATATGGAGTAAGTAAAAATAGATACCATATTTAACACAAAATATGCAGAGCTGGCTACAGATAATGAAGAAATAGCGCAGCTTCATGACGCAACAGTCAATGGGGCATCATTGTCCACAAGCGTGAATCAGGATCGTTTTCAATAATGTAAATTTAAACCTTTCATTATTACCTTGCTCCTTTAACAATGACTTCAACACTGAAACGACTTCGGCATTGTTGCAATGTTATCAGAGACGGCCGTTGTCAACAATCAGAATGGCTAACGACCTTGTCTATTTATGTCCTCGTTAGAGAGGCAAAAGCTGGAGTCAGATAATTCGCAATTGCCTCAAGAGTACATTATTCGATATAAGGACTAAATTACTCCGAAAAGCTGTGCCGGAAAGATTAATTGGGTTTAAGCTCCAGTTTCCTTGGTTATTACTTCCGCAAAATAACAGATCAAGGGAACTTGTGGTGGCTAATCCCATGACGCCACTGACCGATAAGGAGACCAGCGTTGGAGGTCGCATCTATCAAAAGGCCAAGTGCCGGATTTTATGCCGTCTATCACAGACATGAGTGGATTCACTTTGATTCCGACCTACCATTCGTAGAACCCAGCAATCCTGCAACCAAATTATGGTTATCCCTCCACACCAAAAAACGGTCTATTTAAAATCTTACTTGTCGTCATAATATAATGCCCATTTTACAATTATGGATATAAGCAAAATTCAAGCATGTGTTTCATGCGAACATCCATCACTTACATGGATATAAGTACTCAATAAAAATATGCTTTGACTCTTAGGGAATAACAGTTGGCTTAATTACTCTGTCTAAATTTTCTCGTTTGACTTCTCTTAATACATTTATCTTTGATGAGATTTTAGCTGTTTTTGCTGCGAGCAAGCATTGTTAATTGCTGAATAGTTCTCTGTACAATAACTCGTAATTCATACAATAAATTTACATTTATTGAATTAGATGTGTTTTGATAATTTCTTTCTTTTACTATTAATGATGTTTTAGTCTTTGATTATGTATTATATTACACTATTTGACTTTTTCTGTTGAAATACGTCTAGCCATTACTTGAATTAATGAACGTCATCTTATGATACCTGATGTACACCTATCTGCAGATTTAACTTTATAATAATACGTATATCAATTGTTGTGCCACAGTGCTGGAAACTTTGAAACAATCGTCGTTACTCAATTAATCTCAATGACAACTAAATTGCTGCATAAATCTGACGCACAAACTTCTGTTCCTATAAGAACTACAGTTATCCATGCTGTGAGCTATCTAGTGTAAAATTTAGTAACTTGCCGAATGAAAAGAAATACTGCATGAGTATTTATCATAAAGATATTTTATCCTTACTATAATAGCCTAAACCTAAGTATCGTAGCTCAATTATTCAAGTAACAATTAAATTTGATGAAAGTGAGCTTCTATTAATGTGACGTGATTATTAAACAGAATACTGGATTGTTGTCATTTTTGCTGTAAGAACTTGGTCATTATGCTTATTGTTGTCGAATATGTATCAATTACGTTCCCCATGGCATCAATTAATTATCAAGCGATTGTTGGCACTTTTGTAAGGGTTTCGATTCAACAATGGAAAGAACAAAAACTTAATCCGATCCCATTTTCGTTTCGAGGGGCTTGCACTGATGTCAGTTGCCACACACATTAACGTGGAGGTCAGACTTTTCCGCTTAAAACCACGAAGGGTGAAAAGGTCGGGGCGATTTTTCGGCAACTTTGGGAGGGTAATTGAAATTTCCTTTGCCATAAATTGGCCGGATGCGAATGGATCGCGGGGGGACAACCATTTCTGCCAATCTGGGGAAATTAAGCCATTATCTCCCGCAAACCAATCTGGAAATTTAATTGATTCCACCGTCTCTATTAAAGGAAGGGCGGTAATGCAGGACAGTGGACCGGCGGAGGGAACACCAAGATGCATTTGCGCTTGGTTTTCGCTTAAATATAGACTTTTTGGAAATGAACTGGCAAATGGTTGATCTGCTACCAGTGAGAACTCAATGATTAGTCTGCTAAGAGATGAATATAAGAATTTTCTATATCCAATATCTATTAATTAATTGAATTTTGTTACACCATTACACCTAATGTAATTTAGCATTAAAATGCCTGCAAACGATAAAGAAGAACTTTAAATGCATTTATAATGGGAACATTTTCGAGTTGTCTGGAATCGAACCAAGGATACCTTAGTAAAGCCAACGACAAATTTCCATAGTCAATCAAGCCCTCTTGTGAATCCTAACATATAACAATGCTATCCTATTAGGAAATTCCGTAACTACTTCTTCAATTTAGTAATATTGAATGTATCATTAAATTGCTCTTATATGGTTAATGATATCACATGTATGAATAACACCTAATACCTACTGAATAATACAATAATAATTCACAACAATGATTACAATGCCTGTCACACCACACCATACTCCCTCTAAAATTAGGTACCAAGAGCTGGAAGAGAAGATAGAGGCTTACAGGCAGGATGAGAAGTGAGGTAGTTTGCTTGCCCTTACTTTCCAGTAACTGAAATATGCATTTTTCTCTCTCCTGTACCAAAAGACAGATGTAAAATATGCCATTCATTAAAATATTGTAGCGAAATTATAACGTAAACCAGAGAATTTTCAATAACCGAGCAATTAACAATGGTTGCTAAGGAAAGTAAACTGTTACACATGCATACGATTGTATTACACACAAGAATACAGCGGTAGAGCGCAACAATTATCATTAAAGATCTCTTCCATTGTTGACGGCGTAATGAAATCAAGGCCAGGCAACAATCCATTTAACGCGCCTTTCTTTCGACGTAAAGACGTTCCTTATATTTGTTCTTAAATCGTCGAATAACACCGAGGAATACAAAATGGAATTGCCAAATGTAATTGTTCTGTTGAATCTCATTCCCCTGGAGATCAAAAGCGACAAAATTTAAATGGAATTCAAGATACAAACCTTTATCCCATTAAGTTCTTTTCTTAATTTTTTTCTGAGCGCTTTTTCCCCCCTTTAAGCTCGAAATTTTCGAGAGAAAGAAAAAAAAAAGAAAAATCAAAATGGTGTCGAAATTCGAGAAGAGATGGCACTACGCATTTCTTGCCGTCATTTGTCGATTACAAAAAGTTCGAATGAAGTAAATTCTCATATTTCCATAAATTAAAGCCTAAAGATATAATAGACTTAATTTCCTTCCCATTAAAATCGAAATGTTTACTGAAAATCTCATATACACGTAATCTGCATCGATTCTGTTTTATCATTTTATGCGTTATATCATCTTTTAATGGGTTGATCTCATATATTTACTATTGAACCCAAGGACAAAAAGAGGGGATAAATAGCGACATGTTTGGGACTCGAACCCAGGTCGCCCACTTTCCGGCTGATGCTCTTATCACTAAATTACCACCGCTGTTAAAGGGTTATTCAATACTGTTTATCGACAACTGCAATTCGTTCTCGTTATGTATTTTTATGCATATTAATAAATAAATTAAACAAATCTAGGCTTAAGGTGTACTTGCATGCTAAAACGCGGAATTTCGTAAAACCTTTTAAATAACAGTAACTATTATAGTTATACACATCAGTTTGTACGTTGGGTTTTTTTAAAGAGACAGATATAGTTAGAGCAATTAAGGCTGTACTTTTACCAAGTCTATTACAGAACTGAGATAAATAACTCAAATAACATTCAAAAGCTAATAGATGTGCTTACACTGAGTGAGCTTTCTCGGGTTAAACAGGCCCCAGCAGTTGAGGCGCCAATTACTACTTGCATTTAACAAGTACAATAAATTGTTATTATTAATAGCAATATTTTCTGTAGTATCTTAGATAACTTATGATTCAACTGAAATAAAATACAAGAATGGTACGTCTTCTGAAATGCCATGTTCTAGGACACAAAATCATCAATTTAATGTTATGATAGTTAGTTACACTTATGTAACGGTTGAAAGTTAAACTTGGCTCTAGAAATTCGAAAATAAACACTCCGTGCGAAGTCTCCAAAGTAAACACCTGTTACCTAAGTTTGTAAATAAACATTGGTTGCTAAGGCTTGTAAATAATAGTCTAATATCAAAGATTGTAATTAATTATTGATTTTTGAGTCTGAAAAATACAAATCGGTTACAAAATTTTACGAAGCTTGGTTATTAAGCTTTGTAAATAAACATAAATTGGAAATTATGACGAATAAGAATTGAAAACAAAGACTAGAAATACATATTTTTGGTATCCAAGGCAGGTAAATAAACATCGATTACTAAAGATTGGAGATAAACAGCGTCGCTATGGGTATAAAATAAATATAAGTTTATAATGATGGTAAATAATCATCCGTTGCTACGGCTTGTAAGTAAGCACTTGCTTCAAGGGTTCTTACATAAAATTAATTTCTAAATCTTGTAAACAGAAATTGATTTTCAAAGCTCAAGTAAAGTATTGGCTTCAAGAGTTTTAAAACATACTTTGGTATCCAAGGCTTGCAAATAAACATTCGTTTTTTAAGTTTGTAAATAAACGTTGGTTTCCAGGGCATGGGACTCTGATATTGTGGCCGAGTGGTTAAATGCGGACGCTCCTGGCTTCAAGAGTGAATTTTACACCCAATTACGTTTTTCAGTCGGATGACGTGCGGAAGCGAAATTTCCAGCCAGAGGGCATTGCAATCGAAGCGGAAAGCAGTCCTGGGAGAGTCCAGGGAGGGGAAAAAAGCGGGAGGTCGGAGCGACCGGGAGAGCCGACCGAAAGTTAACATCAATACGAGAAAAACAAATATTCACCTGAAGTTCGGAAGCGTTCGCAAAATTAAATGAATTTCGTATCTCGAAACGCTTCGCAAACATATTTCGGGTTCGCAGTCCTGAAAATGCAGATACGATTTCTGCAAAGGAGGACGGAATATTCCATTTGGCGAAATTTCTTTTGAAAAGGCCTTTGTAGCGCCAATATAAGAGATTAAATATAGATTTGGTATCCAATTATGAATTGCTACGCAACCTCAACTGGGTGTCACCAAGACGACTTTGCGAGACATAATGAATAAATTAAGAGCTAAGAATCGCAGTAATTTCAGATATCTATCACATGTAGACGATTATCACGTATTTACAAGTATAACTACAGTATTTGGGGTAATTTTAGCAATATATTCCATCTAACCCACGGAGTTGCAATAGTTTCGTTTTTCGAGTGTATATTATTTGGACTGAATTCTATGAAATGCTTTTAAACCCAGAGATTTCGACATCATCTGATGTATTGGCTACCTGTTTAACGTCAAAAATCAGCACTCATAATATGTTTATTAATTTATTTAATTCGTATTTCTATATCAAGTTAGAAAAGATTGGAATTTAGAAATAAATAATTTCATATTAAATGTTTACTAATACCATTCGATTCTAAGTCAATGATATTGTGACGAAAATCATTTAGAAAAAGGAATGTAAATACATTGAAAAATATTATATCATTGATAGGTCCTTATATTTTCTCAGAATCCATTTCAAACGTTATCCAGTCGTAATTCGAAAATATTTCGTATAATAATTTCACTCTTCACTGTTGAATAAAAATTTGTTTTTTTCCCACCCGTAACTTGTATCTGATGAGACATAGATGCTTAAATCAGATAACCAGACAAACCATGAATTAAAAAAGAAAGTTTTATACGAAAAAAACGTTGATAACTCTCGATTTTTAATTAAGAACAACATTCAATGAACAAATATTATTTCCCCGTCCTAATATTTGGAACAAGTTCAGTGAGAAATTTTTAACCAATTCCATTTTGGTTTTATGCAAATAAATCACGAATTTATCGATAAACTCAGTCAAATTCAAAAGATTGATTTTAACGCAAGACATCCATTTCAAATTATCGTGCTCTGCGTGGGCAAAACAACGGCATGCAGGCGTTAAAACATATTTACTCAAGCGCTCGCCGACACAATTACGCAATCACGTCATTAATGACTCTTTAAACTTCTCATTAACACCGGGATACAAATACGCATGCAGTGGCAAACAAAAACCCGCCGCCGAACACGTTCCCGCGCCGTTGCCATGCCAACCGCTATCTCGTCAAAGATGGCGCGCTTCCTTAATTTAACGGAAAGGTGGGAATCCCTTATCCGAATGTCTAAATGAATTGCGATCATCCAGAATTACGTCTGGGAAGGTTTACAGTGACACCTATCGCACTTCCTGACAATTTATAGGGAAGAGGAAATTGCGAACCGGGGCGTCAAATGGGCCGCTGACGAGTCCGTTTCAACGAAGAGTGGCTTTATTGCTAGGCGACGAAAAACGATGATGGAACCCTCGTCCCGTTCATTATTCGCTGCATAATTCAGAGCCCGCTTAAATACCCCGCCGCTTTGAAGAAACGGGAATCTGCGCCGGAATTGTCAGGTTTTAAGGTTCGCGAAGGCGGGGAAAAGTTGAGCGCGGGTAATTGGATAAGGCCCCTTTTGACTGGCAGTTCCGAGTGTTTTTTAGTTACCAGAGAAATAATTTAACGCTCGATATCCGCGGCACGGCTGGAATTGTATCAAATTGTCACTCCTTTCATTTCGAATGATTTGACATGGAAACCAGTCGATTATTAAACGCTCACGCCAACAATGAGTACCGCCCCGCTTTCAATTGTTAACATTCCTTCAGCTCAAAAATAGTAATTTTGAATAGTAATAATCAAACTAATTACATTATTTAATTAAACGTTCACTTAGTCCTCAATTCATCGTTGGCCCGAGAATTATCGGATTGGCATTGTTGCAACGTAACAGATTCATGGCACTATATATACATAAAATACAACCATCATTATTTACCTACTTACTTTGATGGGCAGTCGGAAAGGTTTATCACCAATAAAAGATTTTTATTTGATTGTCAAACAAGTATTGCGCGTCCAAAATGGCTGCAGTTTTGGTGATTACCTATCAAAACATGGGCAAGATGCTTTAAATTCTGTTCTGCGTAAAGCTATCATAAACCAAAACGCGCCAAAACTTCGATAGCATACACAAATACTTATTTAATGTTCTCCAAATTGTTTAACCAAGCAAGAAGTTAATTATCAACGATTCTTAAATCAGTGAGGCATTAAAAGATAACATATTCTTAATAAGTAAGTAATATGATTAACAGATACTAATTTCGTTTCACTAAACAACGAACGATATCATCAAAGGGACGCCCGGTGAATTGGTCCTGGGGGAATTTGCACCCGGGGAATTAATACTCGGGGAATTCATACGCGAGGAATTGATCTCCCAACTGATGTTGTACTACTGTTATTCGGTCTTATGTTAATCTACACGCCCTGATTATTGGTTAATGTTATAAATAAATGAAATTCAAAATGTAGATTAACATAAGACTGAATTACAGTAGTACAACATCAGCGCGGGGGGTCAATTCCCCGCGTACCAATCTGTCGGGAGATCAATTCCCCGGGTATGAATTCCTCGCGTATGAATTCCCCGCGTACGAATGCCCCCAGGATCAATTCACCGGCCACGTATCAAAGGACATCTAGAAGCGTTAGAAGTAAGTTATGTTCAAGCAGATTTTTATTAGAGGTCGTTCTTTCCACGTATTAGTAGAGGACCTAAAAGGTTAAATTAGCTAACGATTGGTTTTAATAAACTCCTCACAATACCGCATTGGCAGGTATATATCTACATCTAAATTTATGCGAGATATACAGAGATTAAAGACATAACATCCTCAAATACTATACTTTGACTAATGCCGAATTAAATACCAATTCAATGAGTCAGGTTCGAACGTACCTTCAATATTATTAGCAGTTACATTTCAAATTCAAACTTTATGAAGGTCTGTATAGGGAATTTAGTTGTTGCTGTTTCCCTAACTAGCAAAATTTAACTTCCTCATCCACCCTCAAAATGTCTGTCGCCATAACTGTTTCCAACGGGATGTCCCTGTAGTGGTCGATAACCTGAAGGCTTAACATGGGTCAGTGAAATTTCTGGTCCAGTGCCTGAATAATCTCCTCCTATCAGCTTTAGGCACTCATAGCTTACGGCGCAGTTCCCTTAGACCATCTCTATATGGTTAACGAGCTTATCGACTTGCGCCTAAAGATTTGAGATTGAAGTCCCACTTCAAGAACGAATGGTCAATCTAGACAAAGAGCATGTATTGTACTCAAGTTACTCTTAAGTAGTATGCCATTTAAAAATACAACAAACCGCCGAAATATTTGGAAATATTTTTTAAAAATCTTACTTTCTGGTGCGATTAACATACCCTTGAACGACGTGTTATTACTTTATCCCTATACGTAGTATAGAGAAAGTATTGTATTGGCAAAAAAATTCAACCTCCAGATTTCGATGGAAATAGATGTTTTGGGGCACATAGAGCTCGTTTTCGCTATTTTCCCAAACATGTCTGTCTGCGGTAAAAAAGTTTGTGGGCGCTCTATCTTAAAAAGTAATTATAAAAATTCATACTTAGTATTTTCCTAACAATGCCAAGAATTGATTTTGGTGAATATCGCTTAACCGGAAGTTGCGGTTTATCCGGAACAAAATTTCGTTTCTTAAATAACTCTGTAAGAATGCAATTTAGGTATATACAAGTATTAACAAAAGTTATAGATAATGTAATTTACTACAACTTTTGTGTGAAACATGTTTTCGTAACACTGATTGTTTAGGAGTTATTCTTCAATAATGGTTAACCGGATGTTGTTGTTTATCTAGAAATGGAAGTTTTTCATACATTTTTCTGTCAGAATGCAATGTAGGTATATACAAGGATGTACCAAAGTTATAGATAATGTTTTTGCTACAAATGTTGCTTGAAATATTTTCCTGTAACACTCATTGTTTTGGAGTTATTTATATATAACCGGCATAGGCTTCTGTTTTCAATAAATACGGAGAAAGTCATGTGTTGGCCACATCAGATTTTTTTTAATTCAATAAACAGAGCATACAGGTGGCATAGGCTCAGAGGCTACGAAAACAGCTTCACAAATCCACCGTCGATAAAGCTTGATATAGTAAGTGGTACTATTCTTTCCGTTATAGCAGAAAATATAGACACATATGTACCAATTTAGTTAGCGGGAAAGGCAGTTCAAAAGTGCGGCGGTCTCGCCTAAGTCGAGATATCTGGTCACCATAGTTATGTGAAGTGTGTAAGTGGTATCAAAGGGAGAGGAAGACCAAGTAATAGGCTGAAAGGGTTCAATGTGATCCTGAGGAACAAGTGATAAAAGAGAATACCTCAAAAGTTACGAGGAATGTGTCTGAAACAAGAGATTCATGGAATAGAGTACAGTGATTAATAACTGAATAAGTGAATAATAATATTATTAATAAGAACTTCAATTTTAACTTATGAGGAGATATGAATGACTGGAAAGTCATACCGTTTCACTTAATGATCTTCATTACATGAAATTACTGCAAGACGGAGTGAGTGTCGCCAGGCAACGAGCCGTTTACTCAAGTTGCCTACCCTTGCTTAGCGACTCCTCCAATTAGGTTCCGTTCACCAATAAAATGTCCCCTAATCAGCCAGACACCTGTTGATAAACTGGCAGCTTCCGCGGGGGACAAACGTTTTAACGCCTGATTATTCATCGACCAAGAGACGTCAACAACTCCTACCCACAAATACCTCAGTGGGGCAGTGTATGACCTACATCAACCTATCAGATTAACCTCACGAAATCATGTTCTCAAATCTGCACCTTGTGTATGTGAACCGAAACAACATTGGATGATGCATTGACATCGACAAGACTTGAGGTCATCATTAGTTAATAGATGAATGTCTTTAATTTTAACGAAGTGCCTTATAAGACTCATTTGATTAAAACGAGTTGACACTAGTGATGAGTTCGGACTTAACTTTGCGGTAGTGAGATGCAACGAGACTCATTGTTAAGTAAAGAGTTTTCAACAATGAGTCTCGTCGCATTGACACTATTTATCTTTACGAATCCGCTTTTGATTCTTTATTCGTATGAATAAATCTTCAAACCAAAATTTCCAGGAGAAGAACTTGTTTAAACGCCTAAATATCTAAAAAGTTTGCTTCCGGAAGAAATTTGCAATGCTGCAAGAATGGGATTCATACTTATGTTCATATAAAAATATATGAAGTTTGGTATTGATACGGCCCATAGTTTTCACGTTAGAGCGCCCACTATCACACACACACATACAGACGCACACTCACACACACACACACACACATATACACATAGACATCATTCCGAAAATGGTAAAAACGTGTTCTAGGGACCCCAAAACATGTATTTCCGTTGAAATCTCGAAGTCGAATTTTTTCATGAAAACAATACTTTCTCTATACTTCGTATATGGAGAAAGTAAAAATGCTGCTTGAATATCGTAAAAATATGATAACATATACATTTTTGGGATAGATTACTGTCAGTTCATACAATTCAAATGTCAGAGATGGGCGCACTATTCAACAAGCTACGAAGTATTTAGATTAAGATACTCAAAAATAACATAAACATGTAAAATATAAAATATGTGCTTTTACATTATTAACCAAACCTGGACAAGCTTCTAAATACTATGTCATTCAAGCAAAAGTTATTTAATAAAAGGCTAACACAACCAATTCTACCAAATTCACGAAACTCAGCGATGAGTTTAATTTTAGAATATTTCGAAAATTTTAGTTATTTGGAAGTAATTGGTTCGGTGGCCATTATCTGAGAGGGAAAATACTCGGCTTATTTGCGAGCGTAGTAATTATAGGATTAGTCAACAAAATCGATTAATCGCCAATTTAACAAATTAAATATTAGTCTTTTCTATAACTGCAATATCAACAAGCACTCTGAAAACAATGGAGGATGGGAAACAACTAAAAAGTGCGCAACTTAAATATGGAAGCAACAAAATACATTTGAAAAAACAGAAAAAAAAGTTGAAGAATATATTTTCCAACTGAATATACAAGGGTACAACTGCCCCCCGAAATCATTCACAAAAGGATACTCTGGGAAAAATATATCTAAAATAAAACTAATATTACCTTTCAGGGTAATTGGTTGTAGGAATGTAGTTTTACATTTACTTTACTCCAACGAACGTGATTCTTGTCCCGTAACAGAGGAACAGAGCTTCACGTACGGAAAGGTTGCAATATTTCAGGGAAAGGCTTTGAAACTCACCTGTAAAAAGAAGAAAAAACATTATGAGAAACCTTTAATCACACTTCAATCGATAACACTCACTATAAATTTGGATGGTATTAAATACTACCTACTAAGAAACGTTACCCCAAACTTTAGAAAAAAAAACAGGACAAAATTTAGAATACATGGTAATATCTAAACTAAGAATAATTTATCTTAAAACTCTTTTTTTAAGATTTATCTACATCAGTGATTGTATAAACAGTGATAGTATAAATCCTTTTTTAAAATACATTGTTTCAGATAATCCACAACAGAGAGTTCATCAATCGCGGTTGGTCAATTTTGGAGATAATTTGATTAACATCCATTTTTAAGATTACCTAGATTAGTTAACTAACTTATCACTAATGCTCAATTATTACACATCGATTGTTGAAAATAATAGTTTAAGATACTTTTTATGGATTTATAATATAATTAATATTCTAATAATCTATAATTAATGGACAATTATCACAATTTTTGAAACAATAGACTAATTTCAATCAGCAATAATCAGTTACTGAGTGACAATGTCACAAAATTTGTAGGAACTCAAATCCAATTTCTATCAATCTATTACCATTATCGGTGTATCTGAAACCTTCTGAGCCCTAAAAAGAAATCCTCAGACTTCAACCTGACGAAAAATATCAAAGCAAGACAATTACTTTACGTCCCATTGTATCTGACGAACACATTTTTTCCATTCAATCCATTGTCCTCATACATTTGACCAAATTAAACGCAGGCAAACACTGTCCTGCTCACTCTAAGCGCCACGTGGGGGATACTAGAAGCGTTGCCCTCCCAAAGGACAGAGGAATAAAAAAAACAGACGATAGAGCGGTTGCTTACCCGAAAAGGCCATTAACGGGAGAAACAATTTTCTCTCGAAAATTTTCAAGTTCTTTTCCCCAAATTGAACCAAATAAATGAATTTTGTTCGTTTTAATTTAATTCAATCTAAAAAAAGGAAGGGACATCGGCGGAGTTGGTCGCTTAATGGAATAAAATAATATTGCCCAACGAGCTATCCCTTCCCCCAAATTTTCTATCAAAATGTTTTCGGGCGTCAAAATGATGGCTGGACTCGTTCGCAGTTTTTCCATTAGTCCGAAATGTCCCACTCATGATACAGATAAAGTAAAATGAAAGCAAACGAAATATCGAAATTAAACGGTTTCCACGTACTATATCAGAGAAATTTTATCCGATTGAATTCAATTTGGAGGAAATATTTCATGATAAAATATTTTATATTTTTATCCCCTGGTATCTCCGTATCTTATTATTATTTGACTTCCTATTTAGTTAAATAGAGACGTAGAAACCTAAATGGTATACGGCGCAAGAGCCTGTACCAATTAACCGTACCAAATGATACCATTCTATACGTTATTCTCAATGTGCAAGAGTTATATTCAATTGTGAAAGACTTGGAGAATTTAGCGGAGATTATAACGCAAGGATTAAAAAGACAGGATTGACTAAAAATATTTACATAATAATAATATTTAAGGAAATAAATTTTGGAAGAACAGCAAAAATATTGAATTTCGGTTAAATGCACCTGAAATGTTTAATATAATAAAATTGTATTGTTCTTATTTATTATAAAATATAATGTAATGTATAGTATAGCATACAATGTTTTGCATATTATGTTCAAATTACAACATTTCGCTCTCTTTTTAACAATTCTCGAGTTTGATATTATTATAAACAAAACTATTTTATCAGTATTAAAGCGGCAACTATGGAATCGGTAACAATGATATTAGCAACAATGGTTCCATATCGCTTTTACTTTACCATTTTCGGAGCACGATATTATTATTATTTATAATGCTGTTCTAGAGGTACTGACGTGGAACTAAGGCTTTCATAACAATGACATCCGCAACAATGACGTTTGCGCACGCGGTTTCCGCAATAATGACCTGGGTAACAATGATATCGATTGTCTTTGGTAACAATGATATCCATTTTCTTTGGTAATAATGTTATCCACTGGCTTTGGTAACAATGATCGGAATGAGACTGAAAATTCAAACAGGAAAGTAGAAGGTCATATAAAACGAATAACGGAAGGAAAATTAAGGAATAATTCCATCGCATACGTAGATACATCCTCAGTAAAAACGCCATTGACTCTTTTTCATGGAATTCAGCGCCATCTGGCCATAACATTGGAAATTTTCAGGGATTAAGAGACCATAATCATCGGCCCTAGTGCCATCTCCGCAGGTCATCTTCGGCAGCGAGGAATAATTTTCTGCAGTGATCCCTCCAAATTTCGGATATTTAAAATTCCTCTCTATCCTCCAAAAAAAAATCTTTTCTCATCCTCCACCCTCATCAACTCGTCACCTCCTCTTAATCCATCTGGACCCGACCCTAACCCCATCTATCGGCGGCGGAATGCCCCAAATCCCTCTCGCATTTCGCCAGTTCTTTGTTCGCATCGATCTAGGCCCGAGCTTCGTCTACTAGCCACCAGGGATCTGCCATTTTCCCGCCTCCGTTTTTTCCAGGCTTTCTACTAAAATAAAAGGTTCTTAAGCGTACTTTTTTCGGCTTTCGGTTGATTAAATGCAACGCTCAGAGAGTTGTAGCCATGGTTACAATGGAGATGATTGCATGAATAGTTTATCTTGGTTTGCTGATTTCGGGAGTTTTTACTACCATCTCTTGATGTAAGAGTTTTCATTCGATAATCGAGAGTTAAATATATTTCATATGCTTTCGATTTAGGGTAGTTTATGTTTTTGATAACGAGAAAGCAATAAAAAATGCTTTGAGTAAAGTATAACAAAATGTTAATTATAACATTCTGGCTTAGTGAGGAAATTCAATGATAAACTACGTCACTTCTCATCTAGTTTACTGCCCCTTAGTTTAATGACCTTTTTCCCTCCAGAAAATTTGGCTGCTCATGGTTGAGGGTTTGAGTTCTAAATTTACCACCGAGCTAAACTGTAACATATTTATTGAATTTTCTTTACTAATTTTGTAAAAAAATCGATAGACTTTGCGTGATCAATTATTTTGTCATATCAAATCGAAAGCAACATTTGGCACTACAAATAGGTAAAATAAATAAATTTTGAAACTGGTAACTAAAAGTTAAAAAACAATTTCCTAATAAAATTATCTTTTAGGTGTAAAATGAAGGAAGCAAGATGGTATTTTTAATTTGCTACCGGTTTCAACGGAGAATCGTCATATTCGATGAAACTAGTAGCATATGAAAAATCCTGTGAAAAAAGCACCATCTTGCTTCCTTCATTTTACATGATGAATTTCCACCACATCTCGCCTGAATCTGCGTATCTTTTAGATTCTTTCGAATTTTTATGAACACTGCGCCTATCGAAGTTTTACCAATAAGTTCCTGGGCCACAACTTTTTTAATCAAACATTAATTTGGATGTAAGTGGCGTCTAATTAATTGATTCATGAATTCATAAATCTAAATATCCAAACACAGTGGAGTTTATTATAATAAATAGTGTACATAACAATAATCGATTCCGAGAATGTAAGAATATGAATCAAACCGTCGACAATTGAGATAACAGTAGTTGTTGTTGCAATAATAACAGTATTTCTGTAGTAGGTAATAACAGTATTTCTGTAACAATAACAGTAGTTGTAGCAATAATAACAGTATTTCCGTAGTAATAACAGTATTTCTGTAACAATAACAGTAGTAGTAGCAATAACAACAGTAATTGTTGCAATAATAACAGTAATTGTTGCAATAATAGCAGTAGTTGTAGCAATAATAACAGTAATTGTTGCAATAATAGCAGTAGTTTTTGCAATAACAGCAGTAGTTGTTACAACGGAATTGCACTTCTTCAACTACTCTGATACCACATTACAAAGATCTTGATTGATGAAGTTGATTCCAATAACCTTTTGAACTCTGTAACCCCTGAATGTAAATCCCTAGCCATTTCTTCCGCTCCTTAATCAATTTCCCAAAATGCGAATCTTTAATCTTTATCAATCGTTTTCAATTTTCTTCCGACTGCTCCCGGATTGCCGATTGCCGTCGTTCAAGGCAGGCAGCTGATATTAATCACGCCCTCGCTCAAAAAAATGATCCGATGTTTGACTTGTCTCCGATAAACGCCGCCCAATTAACTCGAAAACGGATGAGGATTAACTGAGACCCATTAATCACGCTGTTTGAAACTTTTTAGGGAAAATAAGCCACGAAAAAAAATCGTATGCTAGCTTCGACGGAGAGGCATGGATCACTAAAAGATATTCTCTAGCCAGCCTTAAACGTAGGAGAGTTACATAAAAGCCTTTTTTGTCAAGATGGTGCCAAGCTGATAAGGAAGATGCTAATTTTATATATGTAATAACGTTATTTGACTGGCTATAGGTGTTGTTTTTGATGGAATACCATTATAGATAGAGGGAATTAAATTATGAAACTTAAGAGTTGACGAAAGTGAAAACTTGACGTCAATTTTAAGCATAAATTTATTTCTCTTTAAAAAAAAAACAGAACATGGATAAAGATATCAGAGCTCGACTTATAAATATGATGCCCTACCGTGGTAATTTTGGTACGCGAGGTATATGTTTCCTGAATTATAAAAGACACACGATAAGCGTAAGAAATTTAAAGATCTATCGTACGAGTTGGGAGCTTAATAACATCGGAAGGTGGTTTTTAATTATATACCCTTCGGTGGATTCAGAAATAATTAGAGCCTATTTTAAGTGCCGTTTTTTCCACAATAAAATAGTACAATTAATATTTGGGTAATAGCACAAAACAGTACAATTAAATAGCACGAATTTAATCTATAGTAAGTGTACAGGTATATTTCCGTAAAAATAATTTTACCTAAACAACGAGTTTCGGAAACAAAATCATTAAAATAAATGCATTTGTTTGGGAAAATGACGAAATAGCCACTGTGAATGCCCGTGAAAGCCGCACTAAAGACTAATTTCCGAATCTCTGGCTCAATATGACCAGACGAAGTGAAACCGACAATAAATGCAATAAGTAAGTCTACCATCAATTCTGCAAAAATAATAAAAAATAACAATCGGTGCTATTATCGTGCTAAATTGTTGAAATGAAATTTTACCATCAGAAGAAGATAATAAATAAAAATAATTATCATTACCAAATAAACAATAAAATAACAATCATTACTCAACAAAAACAATGAAACTTACATTCATTACTAAATAATAAAAATAACAGTCATCACTAAATAATTATATCAACATGTCATAACGATACGGGCAGAATAATCGCTCTTCTCAATTTTTTTAAAAGTCGTTCAACTGCGAATCCCAAACCCAATATCAACGTAAACAATTATGTATAACGATAAGCAAGTCTGCAAAATATCCTTCTATATTATTCAGCAAGTCCCGATCAATTATTCTGTTTGATCGGGCTCGCTGATAATTAATTAATGGGTGGATTTACGGAGAATCGTAAAAAAGGAGGATTCATGGAATTACGTGGGATCATCGGATGTCGGCAGAATGTTTCATACATTATGTATGTACCAAAACTGAGAATTGAGATTTTTGAACGTTTAAAGCAAGCAGAATAGTTTCGTATTTAGAAAAATATCCGCGAATACTTACGTTTTGTAAATTATTTTCTTTCAGTTGGTAAGCATGATATGGGATTCATTATTTTTATGGAATTTAGCATTAAATTACTTTACGTAAAAGTGCTTAAAATTATTAAAATATTGTTTAGATATTTATTTAAATTTAATTTTGCAAATTTGGTAATACTGCCAAAATTTCATTTTTATTACTTAAAATGAATCAAATTCTTGGATAACTATAGAAAAGTAGAAATCGTTATAAAACGAAAATTTAGTTGAAATATCTTGATTAGTTTTTTGTTTTACCGAAGGAAATACGTCACCTTGGGTCATATTGACCCCACGCGTTAAAGCTGATCTGTGGGTGCTAGTTTAAGGGGTTGTGAAACACGAAATTTAAATAAAACCAATCATACTGAAGATTTTCTTTTAATGGGCAAATGAGGAGAGAAATCTACGGAAAACATTGACCAAAATAATAGCTATACATTAATGGACGTTGGCCTGCTAAAGAAAAAACTGGAAGGAATACTGAAGGAGAGAATTATAAAGTCAGGCCTAGAGCGGATTAGAGAGATAACTAAATTAATATGTCTGCAAGCATCAACCAGCCCAAAGGCCGGTTGGTGCTTCATCCCCTCTGGCATAAGCTACTAAGAGCTTGCAGAGAGAAATGAGGTTCACTAGACAGGATGAGGAGTGAGGTAGTTTATTAATTGTGAACCTTTGTGAGGTAAACTTTTACAACAATGACAAGACAATTGAATGACAGTTGGGAATTTGCTATTTATTATACTGAGAAATTGGCGTGGGACGTAATTAGTTGGGTTAAGAGTGTTAATGAGAGAGATAATATGGCACTCAATATTTAAAGACCTTTCTTATACAAATTTATCTAAAAACCATAGCTCTTGGAAACACAAGGTGGCTACTGACATTGCTGAAGTATTGGATTGAAACGGAAAATTTAATAATAGACAGAATGCAGATAGATTTCGCTCCACGGGTGACCGATCAACTACAGCCGGAAATGTTTATTTTTATGCGTTTACGGGAGTCTCAGTGATTACAATGAGGAATGGCGCATTCCTTTCCTATATTAAAAAATGTGAGTATTTTACCTCTATGGCATTTGTTTGTTTACGAATTTTTGCAACCGTGTTGGAGAATGTGTATAACCCAGAGTCTTCACACTAAGAGCAAAATATGATATTGTTATACCTTAACCAAATAATGGAATTTATCATCGATCATTTCTTTATCTTGGCCCTAAATTGTTTGTTTTCCTACCTTTGGATATATAATAATAATAATAATTTATTTAGCTCATACAGGTTACCCCAATTACATGTGCTATAATATAAAGGACATCACAAATAGGGAAAAAAGGTAATACAAATAAAATCATGAATTAAAACAATAAAAGGATTATGCTGCGGATTCGAGAGCAAAAATTGAGTACGCCTTTCTCTTAATTGAATTCAGGGAATCGCAAAAGAAATCCACAGAGTTGGAGAGTTCATTAACAGTCCTACTAATTCTTGGGATGGGCGAAAACTTTTCTTTGAAAAGGGCACCGCCAATAATGATGCATTTCGAGTTCTGCGAGATGGAACAGCAATGCCGAAAAGTTCAATAAGGGAACAGGTGTCAAAGGCTTTTTTTAAATACCTTATTAGCAAGAGATATCTAGAACTTTGCATCGGATCCATAGAGGCTGGATACCGAAATATTTACAATATAAAAATAGTCACTTCCATGATATTCAATGCCCACAGAATTGCACAACCACTTTACAAATAGCTTTTGTACTCTCTCAACAGATTCAATTTTAGTTTTTTAGCGTGGTTTCAAAAAAACTGAAGCTTATTCTAGGATTGGGCGAACCAATGTAATGTAAGAAAGAATCACTGTATTTGTGTAAAACGTTACGATATCTTGTGTAGATAAAGAAGGAACTTGTTTTAAACTTGTTTAAGAATGCTTATTCGAGAAAAAGGAGGTGGAATATTTGTTTTAAATAAATGAGTAAATTTCTTTTGTTTGGATCAAGAAATTATACTTGGGATACTTTATTTTGTATTGTGCATGTTATGGTTGTCTGTATTTGTTCCGACATTTTCAATGCTTTTCCCTTTTCCATTTTTCTTATTGATTATTTCTGTATCCACTTTTATTTTTTTTAAGCGACTTGCGGCACAGCGACTGTTTTTTCATTGTTTTCTGTCCTTTTGTTAGACCAGAAAAGTCGATTAACCCCAAACAGGATGTTATCCTAGGGGAACTTATGTCCCTCGATTTAAATTTTTGTAATATTTACTTATGTGCATGAGTTTATATGAGGAACAAATAAATAAACGATTAAAAATATGATATCTCATAAATATCCGCGATACAGAAACACGACTTAGAGACCCAACAATAAGAATCTAATCAAACGGGGCCCCAACAATGGCTCCGTGATAAGATGGACTTAATTGTTTTTTCCGTCGATTGTTGCACTCTGAACAATGATTCGCCATACAGAAACATTACGGAGAAACCTATCAATGAAAAGTTAATAAATCCATATAATGGCTCCATAATATATACTGGACTTGACTGCAGCTTCTTTCGATTGTCTCTTTTCAAACAATAAGCAGTATATTTTCCGTTCAGTGAGTCTCAGAGTAGTTATTCCTTGGAACTACACAGGGGAAGGTTGCCGATAATGGACCGTTGCCTGAATTGGACCGCATTAGTATTTCCCACCTTCGAGTATATAAAAAATTTGAGTTGCTAGAAATAGGTGGTGATACCATCTAGGGCACGTGACTAGACCGTCAGAGAGTTAAAATCCTTTTTCCGATGTTGGTGGTCGTTAGCGTGATTTGATTGTTTGTGCTATAATTATTTACCCTCAATACGTAAGCCACTGTCACAAATAAAAGCGAGTAATCACTCTAACTGTGGAACACTTTTATCCCGAATTATGTTGGCTACTAACGGCATACTGCATACGTGTGTGAAACCTTGTGTGTTCGTCATGCACCAATATTATGTTGACGGAAACATGTTGGTTAAGTTGGCCTACCTTGTGTTAGGCCGGTCCATTTTCGGAGACTATTTAATGACGTTAATAGGAAATTCATTACATTTTTATAATAATAATTTTGCTCCCACAACAAATATTTCATATATTTGGTTGAATATTTGTATGGGTTTTCATGGTGGAAAAAAGGGGTGTGTACACTCGTGGCCAAAATTAACGCAGCACCTCCCTAGCGATCCTTAAGCACGGCCGGTGCTGCGTTAATTTTGGCCAGGACTGTACGTACGGTAAATGGGACGAAAAACATTTTCAGATGCCGTGCCCGTGTGTATGGAGTGTAAGGATAAATTAACTTTGTTTTAGTCCACAGAATTTTAAATGGTGTGACTTTTCGAGGCTTAGGCGCCATCATCAGGTAGAAAATTTGGAATTCATTTTCAGCGTTATTTATACTCGAAATAAGGAGGGAAAAGGGGGAGGGTGGATGTAGGAAAGATGATGGGAAAGGATTAGAAAAGGGTGGTGGTATGGCGAGGGTGGAGTAAGGTGCATTCTGGGAAGAGTGGTGTGAGGGTGATGGATCAGTGGAAAGGCACACAGAGGGGATTAAAAATCTTCTCCTTACTGGGAAGAGTATACATTGTGGTCAATTACATTTTTTTCGAAAGTTTGGACTCGCACAATGTGACTCATCTCATTGCAAACGCAACCCCAATAATTAGGGGCAAGATGGTTTAAGGGGCAAACCGTTTCAATCTAGGAAGCTGTGGGTCCAAAATCCAAATCAGGTAACCGGTTTCCCAATTTGGATCATTAGTATTACTTTGTTTTTTTTTTCACTTAATTTATCTCAAGAGTGATATATTGCAAAACATAAAACAAACGGATGAAAAGGGAAACTCTGAAGTAGATTATACGGCATTAAAGTTTGAAGTTGAATACTTAGTAATTTATTTATTTATTTATTCAACGTGATGTACCCTTTTGTTCCAAAAAATGTCACAGCACCAATATTACATAGCAGAATTTAAAAGTATAAAATACAATAGACAATAGGATTTTATAAGTATAAAATATCACAAATATGGAAATTAATATCACAAATTATTGGATTTTAAGCATAAATATCATCATTGTAAGTAATAAAATTTACGTATAAGATGTTACAAGTAATAAACATAAACAGCATTTGTGAAGAGAATAATTATTAAAAGCTTTATGAAAAATAATAGAAAAAGAATGCCAAATAAATTTTAACATATATGATATAAATTATAAAAAAATCATATTAATGATATAATAACATATTTTATGTATTATTTTCAGTGAGTGATTTATAATTCTTTTTAAAATTATGTTTAGCAATTATGTAACGGCAATAAAATAGAAAATAAAAAAGGCATCCTTCCCCTACACGCAGAAAATTACGAACAGATTTTACGAGAGAAAACAGCATTTACTGAAGTAAACAAAATCTTACGGCGGGAGCTTTAAGATCTCAAGGTGGAAATGGATGCACTTCGAAGGCACGTCTATCTTTAGCCCTCGCTTTGGCAATGATCGTTGTCTCTTTACACAGAGAAGACGCGAACCGGAATGGGGGTATGTAGCGTGTCCCACGCCGTGCCCAGGGGGGTCTGTAACTCCACGTGCGTGGATTGAAACCCTGCGTTGACACAGCACGTCGAAGCACGTCAAGAGTTAACACAGTGCCGTTGTCACACGTCATGGAAATGTAGGTCACGCGGAATCACGGTGACGTGTGGAGCATCACCTAGCAAATGGGCTGATCAGCAATTTAAAATCTCTTGTACCAAGGGCCGTGATTGGTAAGTTTGTGTTAAGTAAGTGACTTTTCGATGGGAGTGAAAAGTCACATGTCGCTGGGTGAAAAGATTTGACAGGCTAGAGAAGCAATACGATTCATAATTATGAGAGAAAGAAAAGAAATTGCTTGGGTGAAACAGCAAGCAATAAGAAAATTATATCTTCAGATTGGGCAATTTTGGAAAAAATAGTATAGGATCTATTGAATGAATACTGAGTTATTATATTTGCCGAATATTCAATAGATATTTCTTCTATTTCATCCCAATTGGCAATGAAAGTAATATATACATAAAAACATCTTTATTGGATTGAAATTGGGGCTAGGAAGTAGCGTCTTCCCTTTCGTTTTAAAAACAAAAATAAAAACAAGTATACATCCAATAATAGACATACTTTTTAAGCAAGTACTGTGGGAAGAGAGAAAATACGGAAATAAATAATGTATTTTGGATAATGTACTAAACTTATGATTTTGATTAAGTTTCAATTGCAGGAAAATATCCACAAAGAGAAGCGGGTTTAAAAAACATGCAAAATGTGTAGGAAAAGTTGAAAGAAAGAGAAAGAAATAGATACAAACATTAAAAATTAAGAAAATTTCATAAGGTAATCGCATATCATGTGCATTATTGAACTTACAGATACAATAAACAGTATAATAAAAGATTTCTTTCCTAAAATATGAGATATATACAAAAAATGTATTCTGAAAGTTAATAATTTTCCAAACCATATTTAAGAATATAAAAATTATCATTCATAATTAATTGATCATTATTTATTGATTGGTAGTTCAAGTATCAGCTGTGGTGGGGATAAAAAAAAAACACATGAATCTCTTGGTGTTCAAATACCCCTGCATTTTGAGTTTATTCTAAAAAGAAACTAATTACTCAAATTACCTCTTTTATCATTTATATTTAGGAAATTAAATCATTGCTGAGAAAATTTATTTAATTCCGATATAATTATTAGGTAACGATTAATCACGTAAATGACTAGGGGAGTATTTCGCTTTCCAACCAATCTATATATATAAAGCAGAAATTCTGTGGGTTTGTGGGTTTGTGTGTTTGTGTGTTTGTGGGTTTGTGTGTTTGTGTGTTTGTGGGTTTGTGTGTTTGTGGGTTTGTTTGTCTTGGATTGGAGTCCACACCGTTTGCCCGATTTGTCTCAAACTTTGCATACGTGTCCTCTGATATCAGGAAGGAAGTACTGTCGCATTTTTATTCAAGAATTTTGCTGGGTTCGAACCAAGATCGCTCAGATAGATTTTCATAAGGAATACACGTAAAGCTTCACTTTTATCGGTTGCAGGCTTTATTTCTTTTGAAGAATTAAATTAGAAGGAATAGTTGTGCAGGTCGAGATGATATGTATGAGATGTATATAAATTTTGGATAGATAAAAAATTCTCCATTCGAAAACAAGAAGTCCTACCTTACATTTAACACGTTACTAAGAAAAAAGACTATTACAAAAGAGTCCGAAAATCACCAAATTAGGATATAAACAAAAATGAAATTCAGTGCACAAAAACCTTCAACAAATACTATGAGTATTTGTTAGAGGTTGTTGTGAATTTCAGTTTCGCCGTGTCCGAGATAATATCAACCTAAATATATACCAAGCGAAATTGTCGTGTAGCTTTGCTGCAAGTGTATACCAATGAAAAGTTTCAACAGAATGACGCTTGTAACAATGGGATTTCAAAACAACATTGTTGTGGACGACAATGTTGGACCTCTGGGAGCCATCTGGACGGCCTGTGCATCGTTGTATTTGAAATTGTGATTGTTTGTTGAAGTCGAATGGTTCTGCCGACTATTTTAGCCATGAATAAATAACTTCCATAGTCAGTGATACCGTTGTTTATAAATATACTTCTAAATCGATCGTATTCCCCGAAATTCCACGGACCACTGCCGAAAGATGCATGTTTTCAAATCTGCCCATCAGCCTGACCTTTGACCCATCTCCGAAAAATATTAACCACAGGCGTGCATTGGGAGTGGGCGTTTTATTCCCCGGTGACGTGGGCAGAAAGCAGAGATGGAGGGTCTTCCGTGGGCGTGCGGGATCGCCCTCCCACGAGCCATCAGGTGCGCGGGCACAAAGAAAATTACACCGAAAAAAATTAGGGCGCTTAGAATTAAAGCTGCAATTGGATTTGACCATTCGAGCGTGATTAACACACCTACAGATCATACAAACAATTTAATGCTACTGCTATACTGCGGAAGGCTAATTTTCACTCTATGTAGTGCTCTGAGAGATTCGGAGTGTTTTCTAAAAGCTCTAATTGGGAAGATACGTTTCTCTCTTTTTCCAATTGCTTATTGCTATCCACTAGGTATCTAAGAAAGGTAAAAATGTTAATTTAGCTAATAAAGCATAAGAAAGAATCGAATGCAACAATGGTTCCAGTGCTACGCAACCAGCTTTGAAACCATAGTAACATCCATTTTATAGGTATCAATAATAATTGATTAAACTAATATACTATAAAAAATCGAATGCAACAATGGTTCTAGTGCTTTGCAACCAGCTTTAAAACCATAACAACTTTTATATTCTTCAGGCACTTTAGCTAAATTAATTGTCGAATGATTCCTTGCCAGTGTAAATTACCAGTAAAGGCCAAAGCCATCTAGCATACAGGAAATACAATTTATATAACTACTTTAAATTGAATGAAAATAGACTGATTTCATTACTTTATAAGCTATTACTTTCCTCTACATAACTCTGAATTCAATTTTCTAAAATTTATATATCTTTTATGTGTTTATTTTCCAGATTCGTAACGAAATGCGTTCCTCTTCAATTTTAATTGAAGTATCGGTAGGTGCTGCAGATTTTAAAAAAATATATATAGAATAGATTTCTTCTTTGTTCTTATGGAAATATTATATTTTCAAAGACTTTTATGATGATTGTTAATGTAATTTATTTCTCCAATTTGATGTGAATAAAATTTGTTACTGAAATCGAACCTTCTGACATATAATTAGGTGTAGGCAGACCATAATGAGATCAAAAACATAATAAATAAATTTGATCAAAATTATAATAAATATTTTTTCGACTTAAAATGACAATTGCACGACTAGCGGATATTTTGGGGATTTACAATAATGATAATAATAATACTTTATAGCTAAAATTCTTACTCAAATAAAAATTTATGAGTAATACTCATAACCTGTTATCATTATAGATAAAAAGTAGCATTGTTTGGAATTTATTATTACCCATTTTATTTTACCAGTTATCAAATTCTATTTTCTCGCATTATTGATAGAAATTGCTGGCGGATACGGTTAAACATCTTTATATTTCATTTTATGAATACATTGACCAAATTCTATTTATTGACCAAGTTAAGTATCTTAATGAAGTCAATCTCATGCAAAATTCGTATCAATTGAAAAATCTCTTGATGCTGACGGCTTCAATTATACCAAAGAGGATTAAAAGGCATTCCACAACTATAATCCTCCAAAAAATGCATCCAATTTTTAAATAGGATATCTATTCTCGGCCTGCGATATATATTTGACATTTCAAATCGAGAATATGCGGTAAAAATAAAATTCACCAATTTAAAAGAACTAGTTGTTTACCCGCCTTTTGAGCATTACGCCCCATCTAGAAATTAAATGTCAGATCTGGAACTTCCTTCACAGCTCCCGAGGGCATATCAATTTCATTCGTAATTAAACGAAAACAAGCAGAAATATTGCTGAGGATGATGAAAGTTTGCTTTCCGCGACGATATATCGTGGATATATTGACAAAGAGTTATAAAATATGGAGAAAAATGGAGTTTCTTATGTGCCATATGGAGTTGCTAGGATACCATTCAAAGTTGCTAGGATACCATATGGAGTTGCTATGATACCATCAAACTTTGCTAGGATACCATATGGAGTTGCTATGATACCATAAAAATTTGCTAGGATACCAAAAAAATTGCTAAGAAACAACTGGCAGTGGTGAAAATTGTTATAAGTAACTTTGAAAAATTGAAAAATAATGGTCTTACGTTGAAGAAATGGAGTCTTACCTAATTCAAGAATCTAATAAAATACATCTAACCGTTAAAGCCTTTAACTAAATACCAGAATAATAGGAGGAGCTATAAATAGAATAGGAAAGTTAGTTAGGACGAGTGAAATTGTATTTGACGTAGAGCAGATGGAGTAATTGATTGCCTGTAATCCATTTCCCAGAGTGAAGTATGGTTGGGACATGTCTCCGAAACCGCTACATTAGCCATTAGGCCTGTCATACTGCATGGCATTTATCAATGGTATATAGGAGAATGCCACTGCTTCATGAATATTTGTTTTCTGTAAATTTAATCTCCTACATATCATGTCCATGTCTTAATATAAAATTTGCCTGTAAGAGATTTATAGTGTCATGTTATTGCTGCAATTTTTTTATTTTTCTGCGACTGCTTTTCAAAGCAGAGCTTATTCTCTAAATTCATTTATGAAATTCAAGTTATAAGTTAAATCATACGAGAAATGCTTTATTGCTTGAAAATTCTTGGCTGGAAAATAAATTGATATAAATTATAACTTGATGCTCAAAAACGAAAGCGCTCGTTCCAAATGTAACTCTTATAACACGTAAAGTGTAGTTTTTATACATACAAGTTCTTGTTAAGTTATGCAATTTTGGCAAAGATTTTAATAGTAGAATAATAGCTAAATCCTAATAGATGTTGACCTTCAGAGACCCAGTATTAGAAGTTAAAATAACTCTAAACTAGAACATATACTTGCGGTACAATTCGAAGCAATTTCGAGACCGATTCTGCTAATCATTTCGAATTCAATTTTTTCCGATTTTCCTTACGCATCCTGCTTCTCCTTTCCTCATTTGTTTCACCGCACCTTCCGCCTCCGCCCACAGGCTGACCTGGCGCTCTTTGACATTTGTTTCCTCCTCCAGCTTCTCCCGAATGACCTTAACGCTAGCGCGGCGCTCCAGTTACATTTTTCCCGCGAAAAGACGCGCGGGAAGTCCGTAATGTCAGCGGTCGTCCGTTCCATTGGTTGAGTTGCGGCCGAAAAACCCGAAGGTCGTGACATTTCTCGGGACATCTTCTATTTCGTTTCCACTTCCTAGATCACCCCGATCAAAGCTGTACGACACATGGAGATGTTTGTGTTTTGGTAACCGGTTACCAGGTAACGTTTTGGTAAACAGATGACGGAGTGTAAAACAGATTACGCCAACACAATGGAAGGGAAAAGGATGAGCTCAAGGCGGTGAATAAATGTGGCTACCGCGTGACGACGCTGCAATCAATGGGGGAGTCGATGGCTAAAAATGAGACGGGGCTATGAACTCCAACAATGTTGACAACTCTCCAACAATGAGAACTGCTTACAATGATATTTACATTCTTAAAATGTGTTACTGGCATTCTATTTTATTACTCTTCCCTCCATAGGTCAATTTTGGCGGCTACCGGATAGTTATGTGGACTTTGCCTTTGGTGACAGCGGTCCCGGGTTCGAGTACCGGTGGGAGCCAATGTGCGAAATGACGTAAGCTGCTGCCTACTACTACTATTGTTTAGACTACTGCCATTATTGGTTTCACTCTTAATAATAATACTACTACTGCCATTGTTAGTTTTACTTTTAATAATACTACTGCGACTGCCATTGTTGGTTGCTAAGGAAAATAATTCATTGTAATGCATTTTCTGACAATGGCAATAATTGAGACTGCTCAATCACATCTTAGTTAAAGAAAAAGATATTTTTATTTAATATTGTTGTAAGTGTAACTCCAATATAGCACCTTATTCATCGCCTATTATACAAAATAATGACAAATAACCGTGATACGATAATGTTAATGGTCTGCATACTACAATTAAAAAGAGGAAACATGGCCACTTAATAAGAAAAGTAGATATCATAAATTAATAACTAATAAAATCAGGAAAGAAACGTAAGCCATGTGTGTTCCAATGTAATATATAAATTATAACTATAGGAGTGCACTAAAATACTGATTATTATAAATTGAATTCATTAGGAAGAGACTGGCAAAAAGTAAGGTTCTCACGGGGTCGAGTACACGACCGATGACGATGTCAGTCTTTACTCGACCAAGTGAAAACCATCAGTCATGCTACAGCTAGTCGTGCACGACTCCTTCCTCAAAGATATTTTACACTAAAAGTAAGTTTAAAGAATGAGAAAATAAGACATCAAAATACAGGAATAATATCAAAGGCTGAAGTAATAAGGTATCAAAAGAACAGCGATAAAATTTCCTCGAAAATTAGCCCTTTATCAAATTCTGTTTTTCCAGAAATCAGTGAATTTCAAAACCGATAAACCAACCGTGTGTAGAGACAAATTGTTTTATGCGTTAGCACTGCAGGAATTCAGTATTCGGGTGTACCCCAGACGCATACCACTGGTGGAATGTGCTGTGTTTAGCTCTTTGGAATCTGGCGTAGGTTTTAGGGGAATGTTCTCTTCGACAAATTTATCTTCTATTGAGTGTTTAATAGGAGCCTCAATGGAACGCAATGGCAAAAATTGGAATATGACTTATACCAAAATCTACCACATATAAATATAGCAAAACTGGTATTTTCAAACGTTAAATTAATCAATGAATCACTAATATTTCATTGAGAATAATGAAAAACTTGCTCATCGAAAATACTAATTTCGTAGTTAAACAAGGAAGAATAAGGGAAAATTGGCATTTCGATGAACCTTAAACGTGAAGTTACATTTAAAATGAGGTCACGCAAATATTCCTGGTAGTCGCTCCTCCTCAAAATTAGATAGACATCAATGAGCTGATTCAAAATATAAATCAAATATCCCGCACAAATTAAAATGATTTCATTAATTAGGAATATTTCACAATTTCTCTGTTTATTTCCGAGTAAAATTTGTCCAAAGCATATTGAATTGTAAATAATTGAGATTCAGATGATGTCAAAAACTCATTTACGTCACGAAATCAATTCAAAGAGATATCGAATTCGAGGTGCAATTAAACATGATATAATTTAAAAGCAGCTTATTCATTAAATAAAAATTTAATGAATATTCCTCGTTTAATGATGGCAAATATTTGTGAGATATTTTATTTAGCACAAACCTAATACAGAAAATTATGAGCACGCAGGTCATTCGAGAAAGTTTCAAAGACTTACATTGTTGTTCTCAAAAAGCTATTGTTACATTACGATGCTCTTCCCTTGAATTCATTGTCGCTTAGAGTACTTTGTGAAGTTTAGTCATTGTTGCCATACTGCAACAATACTGCACAACAATTTCGCTCAGCTTTATTTTATTTAGAAACTTGTAACTTTTCAAACTCTGCAGACAGAAACGTTTTGCATTATAAAATTTTCAATTAAATATTTCATTCATCCGTATAAAATAGTTTTAATTCATTATTAGATTTTTCTAATTTCTTTCAGCTCAACCTCTTTTCAAAGGTCTATTATGGATTTTATGGAACACACCCATCTTTAAGAATTATTATTGAGCGTACTTCGTTTGAAAATTAATATTACGTCACTATTGCCCGGTCTAACCCAAGAATGGGGTCATGACCTAATTGGCGAATGCCAAAAGGGTAATTAGAACAGCGACCTCTACTCGGGGATGCACATATTCGCTACGTAGTAATAAAACATTACAGTATTTTAGGGTTAGGTAGAGACTTACAAATTTCTTTATATTTAATCCTAATTATTACTAGATAGTGTGGTCTAGATAAAAAATTACTAGTTATGATCAGGCCTAATCTGGGAAATTAATTGGAATTATTTAAAAATTTAGAGGCTTTCTCGATTGAAAATTAATTTTAAGTTGATATCCTTCCATCAGAACCAGAAACATGGTAACCAGCTAATCACGAAATGCTATCAGGGTCGTTAAAAGTACTGCCTCTATACAACAAGATGCATTTTTACTATGTAAAAGGATAAGAATAAAATGACTTCGTCAATAGGCGTGAATTTAGTCTCTTCTTACAAAAAATCCTTTATCATTGTTATTGAGTTAAAATATAAGGTAATAATGCATAATGTGACAGAGTAACTAAATAGTGTGTAGTGATTAGATGCCGCTCATAAGGCATTCACGGGTAAGCCCGCTTGGGGAGAAATAAGGTGTATGCCGAATGATCCCATCCATAGAAGCCGTAGGGATCACGCATTTAAAAGCGAACCTTTACAGCAACTAACGAACTGGAGAAAGTATTCCTTATTAAATAGAACTGTTTATGATTGGAATGGTTTACCCTCGGAAGTTTTTAAGCCTTTTCCTGACAATTCTCGACAATTTAAAACCAAGGTTAAATCCTGTTTGTGTAAATTAAGTACTTAAATCCTGTTTTTAATTATCCTGTTACTAATTTATCCTGTTTTCAATGGACGAGTTGATATTGCAATTTTGTCTTTGTAAATGTAAACAATGATATGTATCTATTGGCTAATGTTATGTTTTTCTATGACCTTGCCACCAGGCTTGTGGCCTATTTGCAAGGATTTTTTGTAATAATAATAGTAACTAATGAGAAAATGTGTATTTCAATGGAGAAAATGAACTGCTAAAACCGTCCCATTTTAAAAATTCGTAATAGATATTGAAATCATTGCTTCAACTGTCCTATCATATTTTTATCCCTTTCATATCATATAAACACTTACAAGCTAGAATACCCTACACCTTTAAGAAGATAAGGTTACTATGCATTGGTATACCGACATAAACAGTTTTATGAAGATTGGGGGAGGCGACAGCATCTCTCGTCCGAAATCAAGATGCTGATACATGCGTTCATTGAGGGAGGGGAGGAGTAAAGAGGATAAGGAGCCTCTCATCGAATAAGAGATGATTGTGTGCGAAGCGAAGGCCGTTTGCTCTGGATGAAGTCACCTCCGTGTCTGGATTGCATGGGGCGAATATAGAGGGCCTTGTTAAATGGGAAAAAATATGAATATTGAAGAGCAGTTTTGGACGATGGCCAGGGTATATGTCCTTGTGACGAGATTCGGTACACAACTATTTACGATATCGGATTCATTTGTAGTGATATTTATTCGAGTGGGACGGATGATTACAGAAAATTCATTGCCAAAGTTTTGATCTAGTTTTATGTCCGTGATGATGGTAAATATGTTTGGTGCTATGAAAGACTGATTTAAAGAATTCTCAGACAGTCTCTCTAATAAAAAAGTCTTACTTAAAGAGATTGTGGAGGAAAATTCATCAAAAATAATGCCGTCTTTTTTTTGGGCGAATTTTTGCCTAGGAAGGCTATTCCTCTAATCAACCCCTTTTCTTAATTCTATTCCTTTTTTTGCATTTTATTTTTATTAATATCACACACACACAACATACACAGACAACAATTCCCTAACAGTAAAAATCCGATTAGCAGGGATTCGAACCCGGTACCGTGAGGTTGGAGCGTTAACACGCTAGCACGTTAACCACTCCACCACCAAGGCCAAAAACAATGATGAAAGGTAGACGAAAATCATTCACAAACGATGAAGCAAGATTGTATTCTGAAAATAATATATGTATGACGATAGTAAGGAATTATAGAGTAAGTCTTGGGCTGCACAGTGAAAGTCAGGTGACATTCATTTATGCCGAAAGTTCTGCCATGTTTGAGACAACCCTGTGTTAAAATGAATCGTCCTGAACCAGGAAAACATTTTCATTGGTCCCATAACATCATACCGAGGTATATTAATTCATGATCCTAATAAGCATTCAATAATCATTCAATTGAAATTCAAAATTAATATGGATGTAATAAATTATTTAACTAACTTAAATCATGAACACTCTATAAAATAATTTCGGGACATCCTCGTGTAACGCAAATTTCTGCCGGAGCATAATTACTATAAAATCGTTAAAACATTTGCGTTGAATTTCCGTAAACGAATTCTAAGTATAATATTTTGATTCAATGAGGAAAGGAAGGTAAAATTGCCTTATTATTTGATAATATTCCTTGTGCTAAGAATAATTTTTTTTGCGCTAAAGCCCCTTGCATTAAGCCAACTGCAGTAGAATCACGAAGCTCGATAATTTGTTTCCTTCCGTTGCAACATAATGCCCCATGCAGGTTTATTTTCTTTTTCAATCATAACTGTACTTGTTATAGATGTAGTGTTTATCATGCTTCCATGGTAGTGTTTACTTCAGTCTCAGAATTTGGCGTTTCGATAAAAAAGTTCCTAGTCTATCTAATGGGAGAATTAGCAAGCTATAAAATGTATTAATCTTGAACATTGGAGGTATCATTTCTATACTTAAATAGTTATTAATCTGTGTAACCATGGATTTAATCGCAGAATGGCAACTTATGTTTTACTTAATTAAGTTCTGAATCCTGGCTGGAAGTTGCGCTGACTTATGGCTCGTGTTCCATGTGGCATGGCGAGCTGTGATGACAATGACTAGGACTCTGGACCCTGTTTCATCGCTCTGAAAAGCTTCATCCTCCCTCCAAAGCTTTTGGTTGCTGATGGTAGAATGAGGATCCACCAGCCTTATAGGAGAGGGAATGATGCCTTTTAGAGTCTCGATGAATTTTATAGTCTTTCTCAAGTGAAAGCACCTTCTACCTAGTTACCTATGAAGAAGTCTAGAGCTGGGGCTTCGAAACATAATCCCCAGCGGGCCGTACTAACGTCAAGAAAGACATCGCGGGCCGCAGAAATTATACCTGTTAGTGGTTTTGAATCAATAATATTAAAATTAAAATAGACTGTTTAATTATTATAAGGTAATAATTAATTTTAATAAAATGGTGTTTAAAGACCCCCTGACGATTCACAAATTTCCTCATGCAAAAATTTCGCACAAATAGTCTATGAGGGGCATGCAATTCGATTGAAACCAGTACAGCTATAAGTATTTTAATGAGGTAATGAACACAGATATATATATACCTAATTTGTATCGATAGATAACGATATTTATTCATCCAGTAACAAAACTCCATCGAAAAATTCAAATTTTAACTCACCTTTTTACCAAATGGTGCACTTTTCATTTGTTGGGCTATTTTCAACAGGGGGCGGGAAAATTTCTCTTTAAAATGGTGTGTCATTTATATGTTTTGATGGAGTGTGAAGGGAGAAAAGCGTAGGTCACCGAAAACGGATATTTAGAAATAATATATACGTACATAAAGATTGTAGTATTCTGTATTGCAGTATATTGTATTGTAGTATTCTGTATTGTAGTGTTCTGTACTGTAGTATATTGTATTTTTGTATGTTTTATTGCAGAATTCTGTATTGAAGTACATTGTATTGTAGTATTCTGTATTGCAGTATATTATATTGTAGTCTATAGTATTGTAGTGTTCTGTACTGTAGTATATTGTATTTTTGTATGTTTTATTGCAGAATTCTGTATTGAAGTACATTGTATTGTAGTATTCTGTATTGTAGTGGTCTGTACTGTAGTATACGGTATTTTTGTATGTTTTATTGTAGTATTCTGTAATGTTGTACATTTTATTGTAGTATATTTTATTATCTTAAAAATATGTAAAGATTCTTTTGGGTAGATTCCAAACGGAATTAGTATTGTTTCCGCTTCAATCATCAATGTCCAAGGTAGATAATTGTATGAGACCTTCAGGGAAGAGTAATTCGCTGGAATTGGCAAAGGGGCCGCTGGACTGGTATAGAGAGGGTTCGGCGAAGCACCGATTTTCCTCCACTTGACTTCTGGATGAGCCGACACGCACTTTGCAATTAGCGACGGAATCTGCCACTGTTTTGTGCTCACTTGTCTGGCTTCCACGCACTGCTGAACGCTTCCGTTACGAATTTTCCACCTCGAGGTTCACTCAGATCAGTCAGCTGTTTGAAGTTTTCCGAGCAGATCCGCCGTGCAGAAAAGAGGTGGCGGTATACGCGCGTGCTGCCATCTGCAGAATCACCGCCGAAACGAGTCGAAGAAAGAGTTGCGCAATGCCTGGTCCCGGAGACTTCAAGGGTCGATATTAAAATGCAGACCTGCGTATCCTTCTGCTGGAGGAGGTATCGGGCCCTTTTAATGAGTCGTGGTCAAAATTCAGTGATGCTGGTCTCTGTGAAACATTCTCAAGTAAAAACGAGGGTACATGGTGAGTTAACATCTTCTGGTTCGCTTGTAGTCTCCTGAACCCCCAACTTAACACCATATACATTACTAATAACTTTCATGGTTTTCATTGACTGAAAACTATCTTCGTCGTACCCTCTATCTTTTTCTATATCATCAAGCCTTATATAAATTTATATTATTTAGGCTTTTTTATGGTCCTGTGCCAGATCATGAACCTTAAAGTTTGAAATCGGTCGCCGTAATAAAAACATTAACGTGGAATTTTTGGTTGGTAATTCCCACCCTATCCTAGCACGCAGTTCCACGAAGTGAAGGCTTCTTCCATTGATTTTATATTAATTTGTTAGACAATTCATCTCCTTTCTGCATCTGGTCTACCAACCTACTCTGTCTCCAGCTTAATTCTTCAATAACATAGATTCTTAAAGTGTTCCTTACGGCCCCCCAGGGGGCGAGTAGATTCACAGGGGGTCCATGTCAGGAAGAAAAATAATTGGGTCCAAGATTTTCTTCAATTTTAAATGTTTTAGTGCTTTTAGAAGCCAAATATTGCTTTAAAGGCAATATATTCTGTTCGAAACCAAAAATTGCTTTTTAACAGAAAAATTCAACATTAGGCAGACTAGGGGGCCATGGACAACCAAAAGGGGTCCACGGGGAAAATATGTTTGGGAACCTAAGTTCTATAATAACCGTTTATCCTCATTCAATTTCCTATACTTACTCAGCTGTTGAACTCAACACTAATGTCTTAGCGTCCATGCTACCATATCTCTACAAATGAAATGTTTATTATTTATGGCCTTATGGGTCGGGATAGAGAAAATGCCTTTAATTTATTTTTGTCTTGGTTTTGGTCCAGCTTATAAAACCTACTGAGGCAGGAGAGATGCTGAGGAATGGCATTCATTTATATCTCTTCAAATTGAATGCTATGACTCGCGCTATTCGTGAAGACATGTTCAGTAATTACATTTCTGTCTTCCATTCGTGGGATTCTGAGTCAGTAATAAAACCAAAGACGACCTACCCCACTCCTAATCCTACTTAGTAAGTCTCACTCCCCCGCAAAGGTTTTTAGTAGCTAATTGTGGATTGATGGATATTCAAACAGGACCTTCCGGCTGAATATTATACTTACCGAAATACATTGGTAGATATCATTTATCACCAAATACCATATTTACAGAAGAAAAATTTTGGGCACTGATGATAAACTACAAAGAATTTTGTGAATCATACTCTGCAGGAGTTCTCGGAGTGCTAATCAAAAGTGCGATAATGTCGTATAAGAATATAGAATCGTATAAGAATATAGCTTCTTCAATTGATTGACGGTGTTAGCTACTGGTGAGTAGGACTATGAGACCACATACCACTAATTGAGGGTCATCCAAATATTTAACTAAATTACATAAATAGCTATTATATATCTCATAGTTACATGAATCTCTAATATCACAATGTACTATATACAACTACAAGTGAGCGAATTGGGGGAATGAATTATTATATCCAAAACAAGGCACTTCATGTTTGCTCAAGCTTGGGAAATATTGCATCAATAAATCATGTACAGTGAACGATACAGATTCAGGGTTAATTTTGTGGTACTTATTAACTTGAAAAGAAAACCATGCTACAAACTTATAAATAGTGGTCTAGTAAAAGTTTGTACCATGGATTTTTCATGTACAGTGTTTGTATTTACCCACCTCTCTGTCATTTTTCATTTCTTTGATCATTTTTTAAAACATGTTTTTCTTTGAAATTCTGACTCATACCATATTCCTAAAGTGATGTAGTCAGCGGGAAGATTGCTTGTATCCTCAACCCTTGACAAAAAGCCACAAAACACTTAGGAGAGAGAATGGGACTTACTAGGCAAGATGAGGAATTAGGTACTTTGTCATTGTATTACCACAGAGACAAATGACTGTGGATGGAACGATATCAACTTCTTAATCTTATAAGTAATATACGAGTTTATAGCATTCGATGAAGAGTGATAAAGACGACAGCTGTCACTCAAACCTTAGTAGCTTCATATACTCACAGCCATGAGCTGTACTCACAATCAGAAAGAAGTAAATTACAGATACATTTTCTCTATGCTTAACCAAATCCCGAATAATATATCTTTATATATGAACGCATAGGGGCGCTCCATATAACCCACTAGAAATCCGAACCATATCGGAGTCCTGAAAAGAAGCGATCCGAAAAATGCACTGCGTTATGTAACTCAGACAGGAGAGAGAGAAAATCGCCCCGTGGAGGCTGTGAATGACAAGCGAGATTCGCTCCACCCTCACAACTAATCTTCTCAGTTTTTCCGCCCCATCTCTGCCGTGCCTGAGGGAGTACTCGCGATAAGGCGTCCAACCCCATCGCTTCCCTCAACATTATCTCAATGTATAAATGGCTTGCTCAGGGGTTGTGCTCGATGTGGAAAATGTCTTTCTTGTTAGATATGTGATTAATACTAACACGAACCTTTCTATTATGTTCAGCGCCCAATAACGCTCATGTCTGTTATGATAAACCATGTGTAGTCGTGGTTTCAAATTTATAGCTACCTAGAGGAAAACATTATTGCCATTGCCTTCATTGTTGAATCTTTCTCAATAGTCTCCAGTTTAATCAATTATGGCGACAACTGTCACATCCCGAAAACGCTAGCATTGTTGTAAATTGGTAGTAACCATTGTTGAACTTTTCCCATATCTCACATATATTAACAATTATATTTAACGCGCTATTGCTGTAAACTTGCCGACACTATTGTTGATTCTCTTAATAGTACCTTATAACATCACCTTTTCGATTATTGCTTCGCAACAATTATGGTTGTAACATTGCAATCACCGTTGTTGACTCACTTATACTAACAAATATTGTCATAAATCTGTATATTATTGTTTCGCAAAGATTCATTGTTGTTAACTTGCTGGAACAAATGCTGACTTCACGCTGCTTAATTATAATGGAATCCTTTAATATCCTAGGATCTAACCGTACTCTTATAAGTATTAGATACTTATAAGTATTTATATATCGTCCTGAAGGTAAGTAGTTTTACTATTAGACTAATTGTGCTTATGTAGGGGAATTCTTATTTTTATTGAATTATTTAGATTTCATTTGTAACGCTACTCGTTACCATTTTGTAGTATGTACATTTGTGGTATTAATGCAATAAAAATTGAAATTATGTAATCAGCAGTAATCATTGAAATTCATCAGTATTATTATTACTATTTTATTCACTATTACAGGAATCTACAACCTTTTTGAAATAATATCAACAAGAGCACTGCTCGTCAAGGCTACATCATGAGAGAGAAAAAAGATTCGCTATAATTTTGCAATATTTTATCAAAATATCAAATATATATACGAGAAATATAAACTATTACAGAAGGTTTCAATTATTTCCATATACAAAATATTTATGATCCTCATTCCTTGTGTTTTGAAATTTCGAGATTCCTTCTTCGAAGTGTATCAATCACCTTGGAGCAATTGAGGTTTGGAGACGTTTTCCTGGAAACCATCTGAGACGGCCTTAATCACTCATTCACCGACAAGAGAAGATCATTAAGACACAATTTCCTTCGTGCGCTTCTCGGAACGGGAAAATACGAATTTTTAATTGAGAACGAAATGAAGCAAAAAGTTCCTCAGACAGAACAGCACGAGTACATGAGACTTTTTCAAGGCTTCCACGAGCCTTTCACAATTCGCATCCAAAATAAGTAAGTTGCTCTTTGACATAAAAATTAAAACCCTTTTTAAAAATTGAATCAAATTATATTCTGTCGTTTATATTTATTACTTTATGATGAGGCTTCGTTATTCTGCTTTTCAAGGTATTTTGGTATCCAAGCAACAGTCAATTCCAAAGTCACACCATTTTCACGCTAAATTCCCGTTTCTTGTATTGCAGTCATAAAACGAAATACGTTGGCGGCTTCGTATTTCTGCCTGCCTGGAAAAAACTGTTACCACTGCCTTTATTGTTGAATCTTTCTCTTTTGTCTCAAGTTTCAACAGTTACGGAGAGAATTGTGACTTTATAAATATAAAATTGTTGTAAATTCGCAGTTACCATTGTTAGCAATTTCTCATACCTCTAATGTATTAACAATTACGGTGACGATTACTCTTTCGTGACGAGTTATTGTTGTAAGCTAGAAGAAACCATTGTTGGTTCTTCCTCTTCACGCGCATGGGTTAACAATTACTGATTAGCAACGAGTCTTTTCTGCAAACTCGTAGTAATCATTGTTAACAACAATTTTATCAACAATTACGGCAAAATTTACTATTTCGAATCGAGTTATCAAATATTAAACTTCCAGAGACCATTGTTGATTCTCTTAATCAACTTATGATACTAATTTTTTGATTACTGTTCCATTACAATAACAGTCTTAAATTTGCCGGCACAATTGTTGGCTCACCTTGATTTAACTTACATAATTAATATGTGGTTGCAAGTGCATCAGCTTCATTATAAGCCATACGCTCTTAACAGATCAACGCTGCGGATAATGAGCATCAGTTGTAATTAATAGACATATCTCGTGAGATACGGGACCTATCAAGCTGAAATTCATTTCCGAATACTGCAATTTAGTTCTGAGTTTGACACCGTATTCTTCCATCCGTTTACTTCGAAGAATAAATCCTCTTGCTATTAGTATCCAGGCCTAATCGTCGCCGGATGTTTATTAGATTGGACTGAGTGGATCAGACGGGTGAACCGGGGGTAATTTCCACCCAACCCGTCCCTCGGATATCACGGGGATCTCAGGCTGGATTCGAAGGAGCAAAAGGAGGGAAGATGAGCCTCTGTGTGACGTTATCGAGACTTCACTTCGCGTCGAAATTCACTTCCCAGAATCACACTTCGCACGTGTCTTAAATCTATCTCTTCCATAAAATCCATGGAAGAATGCGTCTTATTCAGGAAATATATGTCTTAGAAATCTAATTTATGTAGCAGAAAGTTTTTATATAAATATTTTAATAATTATTAGCGAAGTAGTGAATGATAATATGCAAACAAACTTCATACGTCGAAAATCATTAGATGTTATCGCGTGAAAGAACTTTGGGTAAATTTCACTCATCTGAAATTATCGACAGAAAACATGTCAAGTTGGCTTTTCGAAGATCAGTATATTTTCGTTTAGAAAACAAATTTATCATTCCATTAAATTAGACATATAATGGTAAAGTAATTACAAAATTTATTAAACTGAAAAACTATATTTGATGACTACATAAGAGTTTATGAAAACAGTTTCCTCTATATTACACCTTCAGATGCAAGATACCATAATTTATTTACTTTTAATTTAATGTAATAACTTCAATTTTACAAAAGAAGTATTTTTGCGAACGACGCGAAAGAAGAAGTTTAAATGCATTTCTTACAGCATTTTCTGATATAGGATGAATTGACCATATATAAAACTAATTATTGCTAAGATTAGATAAATATAAAACCCCAAAAGATAATTGAGAAAGTTCAAATTTTAACGAGTTCACATTTGAATACCGCAACTCGATATCACACCCAGAAATCTCTCCAAACCTTCTTAAGAAGGAGCCTAAAAACAATGGAATGGTCCAGCGCAGTCATCGAAAGAAAAATCCAAGAAGAGATGAAGGGCGCATGCTAAATATTTAGACTCTGCATTAATGACATACATAATTTAAAATCATATATGTAACTATATTTATATGTCTAATTTATTAAACTTAAGCATATTTAATTTCATCGTTTAATTAAATTAAAAGTTTAAAATAGTTAATAATACTATCATTATATTATACTGAAATAACATGCAATTATATTATTTCTCTCACGTCTATATGAGATTCAACAATGACACCTGCGAGTTTACATCAATAATTGTTGCGAAGCAATAATCGACAAGTTAATACCTTAAGTTAGTATCAGAAGAGTCAACGATGGTATCTGTAAGTTTACATCCGCGATTGTTGCGAAGCAATAATATTTAATTACAAAAGTAGTGACAGCTAGCAATAATATTTAATTAAATTATATATGTCTCTCATTTAACCCCACAATTCACTCAATATCATTCACTATATCTCCTTCCCCCTCATCTTCCGTAACGGCAGTGTTTTCCCGCCGAAAAGGTTTTAAGGCGCGAAATCGAGGGAAACACGAAGGGAAGGTGCGAGTCGATCGTGGAAGGAAATAAGATTTGGGGTTGTGGAAATGGAAATCGGATATAATTGGTGGAACGAGAGATTCCCTTTTTAAAGAAATAAGAGAGTGATTGGCTGCTTGAGAGTTCCCTCGTGGGAATGACCAGATACGCCCAAGCGGTAATTGGGTCCAAACGGTCTCTCCTGCTAACCCCTCCCATGCTCTCACATAAAGAGAGCATAACTCCATTATTATTGCAGCTAAAGCACCCTCCACTTCTTTTTTTGAGGCTAAATGTGGTGAGAAAGGTTTTCCCTCTGACTTGCTGGGAGAGGGTTTTTTTATTTCAGTTTTGTTCGCTCGCGGCTCAAAGGATAAGAAAGGAAAATTAGCCGGCTCTCTTTAAGATACAAGATGATTGTGTGCTCTACTAAATTCATGGCATAAATCAGTTAACATCAATGTCTTGCTGATTTTATAGAATAGCAGACTGAGTTACTATATTCTACTGATTCTATAGAATAAATCAAGAGGACACATAAATAAAGAAGATAAATAAATATACTTCATAGAACTCCAAGATATGCGCTATTTTCAAGATGCAGAGATCAGATATGATGATGGAGTCAGAACTTGAGAAAATACCAATCTAACGATTTTTGACAATGCAGGAATAGTTATGACAGTTATAGATCGTCATAAGCCGAGATACCAAGCATTTAAATACAGTAGAACCCCGGTAATCCGGACGAATTCAGGCACATAGGCGTCCGGATTAGCGGGGTTTCCGGATTAGCGAGGCTTTCAAAAAATAACGTAAAAAACATTTTTTCTCAAAAATTGTATTGTATAGATAAAGCATGTATATATTACAGAAGGTATAACAACATATAAAGTGAGTGAATATTATCAGCGAGCAAAAAAGTCAGTTTTTTCATTTGCGCGACTGTTCTTATTTTTAAATCAAGCGCACCGTCTCTAAAACGTCTAAAGAGCATAATTTAATGTGCTTCAAAATTTTGCTCCACGGCCCACTTTAATGATGTATTGAGTGCCGCCAAAGCCTCAGAATGAGAAATTTTGACGGAGTCCACAGGGTGGTGGTGGTGGTGGTCGTCGTCGTCATCATCATCATCTTCTGCCGTTACTGTTCTGATAATTTCGTCACATTACTTCGCTCTCCATCACATCATTGCAGCCAATGTAGAAATTTTTCAAATCGTCTGTCCACCTCTCGTTTTTTGTTACTAATATGCGTGTTTATATGTTCACAAGAAGAAGTTGCGGGTTTGCATAACTCCCAATGGACCGTCCGGATTACCGAGGGTTCCGGATTAGCAAGTGTCCGGATTACCGGGGTTCTACTGTATCTATCTAAAACAGTAATTCCTAGGATGGGTCCCACGTCCCAGAGGGGGGGCAAATTGACTTTGGCAACTTGCATGTTTTTAAATTCACTTTCTCCTTACAATATTCTAATGATTTGTTCCTAAAGCCTAAGGCCTGTGTCTTGAACAAGAATTCGTACAGGTATTCTTCAGTTATTAGTTTAATTTTTTAATATTAAAAATTTTGTGTATGTGACAAGGGGGCATTAGAATTTCAAATAGTCTTGTGAGTGAGATACAACAAAAAGGTTGGGTAACACTGATCTAAAGTATCACAATTTGAGATACCTCAAAATTGAGACAATTCTCAGAGCACGCGACCGTTCCGGGTGCTTGCGACTAATCGACCATTTCCCACTCCTCGAGTCATCCCCAAACCTCTCCTCAAACCTCACTCTTTCTTGCTCCCTCAGAGCAAGTGACCCTCAAATCGGGTCGACCTCTTCCTAGGAAAAGATTCGCCCCAATCTGGGGAGGTTATCTGTGGTTTGCGGTCTTCGAGAACGGAGAAAGGTAGAGAGGGAGATAAACACCGGGAGAAAAAAGGGGAGGGATAAGAATGATTTGGCCCACGACCCAAAAAAAAGACGAGAAAGGAAGGCCCGCAATCCACTCCACAATCCGAAGGTATAGATTGATACGAGAGAAAGCTTTGCCCTTCCGTCACAGGGTTGATTTTGCGGTCCAGTTGGCAGATATTTCGCGGTTCCACGAATTCTTCTGCTCGAGGCGCATGCGAGGGCGGGAGAGCTATACTACGTTCTTCTCGCCTCAGAGGGTTTTCTAAATGGGCAATAAATGCTTCCAGAACACAAATATCATCTGCTCAAACTTTCATAATCTATATTGTATTGAATTCATCCCTTGAAATATCTAATGATACAACGTAGTTAGCACTATGCTGCTAACCAATGAAAGCGTAAATTTGATAAACCAGCTCTGCGACTGCTATTTCGCTATATGACTAATTTACCGATTAATAGTGAAAAGACGAATTGAATTTGAATAATGTGTAAAGGGGGTGTTCTTATGTAACATTTTGAAAAATCGAAAAAATTTTTTTTGAATTTTTTTCAAGTTAAAGTATCTAAATATATGATACCGAAAGGATTTTGCCGGATTCGAAACCTAAACCAAGTTTTGAGGCAAGTTTAGGGGCGCTCTCGCGGCGTGCCGAGTTCGCACATGCCACGCCGGAAATCATTTGTATTTCAGGTATTTATACCTGAATTATTTCCGATATCCGAGGAAGGGAAAATAGGGCTAGGGTTTGAGAAAAAAGTCTGACTAACACACTCTTACGGTTTCGTTTGAATGTAGTTAGTTTCGTTTTCGTCGTGGTTGCGTCCACTCGTATCGAAATATTCTTCTCCTTATTATTTTGGATTCGCGAGTAATTTGCCTGTTCAACCATGGACAGGAAGGGTTCCCGAAGCAAAAGAACCTTTGCTTATCTAACAAAAAATAAAAGGCAAGTGCCGCTGACTTCGTCGATAACGAACATCTAAGCTACAATTCCATCGATTTTTTCTCTGTCTTCTCGACACATGCTACACTTGTAGTTTGCAAGGACTGCCATGGGGAAGTAGCATTTGAGCGGAAAAGTGAACGTGGCTTGGGCTTTACAGTGTACATGAAATGCAAGAAGTGTGGTAGTGATGTTCTGATAAATTCGTGCCCGCTCATAAGAAATGCCTACGAAATCAACCGTCGTAGTATTGTGCTTAATATACGTCTTCTGGGAATTGGTTTTCAAGGACTGAATTTGTTTTGTGGCCAAATACGGGACGAGAGTCGGATCATCCGTTCGGAGAGGCGCATGAGCGATCTCACTAAAAGGGTCAGGATCTATCGGAGAGAAAATGATTCTGCAAAATACGAGTTCGCAGAGGTCGAGGAAGGTGTGTTGTACGGCCCCGAAATCGCCGATTGATTGTAAGTGACACAATCCCGAAAAAAAGCTAACTTGAAACTTTGAACGCGTTTTTCTCAAAACCACGTTTTTCAAGCTGGTTCGCACGATTTCTAGAAAACTAATGCACGGATTTAGATGCGTTTTCTTTTTTAATGCGTGGTAACGTTTTTGCTATCGTTTGACGGTGATTGATCCCCCTATTATTAATAACAAATGTTTGACGAATTTTTTTAGATGAAAAAAGGGAGAAAAATGATTTTTATCTTCTAAGTCCCGCCATTTTGAACATTTTTATCGTAATCAAAAAATTCCCCGTCAAACAATAATCACAATTTTACTAATTGATTAAAAAAATTTTATGCTCGTTTCAGACCAACCGTATTTGCGCAATCGTGCGAAACATCGACCAACTTTTTTCGGAAGGATTAACTTTGCAAGGGTGCAGTGGCCAAACAACGAAAGTGTTCTCACAAAATATACTTTTTATTTGTAGTTCAAAGATCAATACAACTTTAGAAAAAAACCGCATTGAAAAATATTTCATACTTTCCTCACAGTAAAATTCCGAAAAACGCTTTGAAAAACGTCCGTTACATGAGAAAACCCCCTTAATATTGAATAATGAGTTTCTTTATTAACACACGTCTTACTTTTTGAAAGAACGTACAGTAGTTAGTATTAGGGTAACCAAGGGAACGGTAAATTTGAAGAACCAACTTTTTTGTCATTATTGCGCTAAGTAACCGATAAACCGTGAAAAGATTGAATTTGAACAATCAGTTATCTTAGTAACACAAACGCTACACTTTTAAAGAACTCAACAAAGTGGTAAAAATTGAATAACCCGGCTTTTATGTCATTATTGCGCTATATAACCGATTGACCGGTTACTCCGTAAAACATACTTCTTATATTATAAGGCAAACTCTTTAAAATTCAATGTGAATATTACCACTCAGGATATATATATCTTGAATGCATTGATAAAATTACAGTTAGAGTACGAGTGATAAGATATTGCGTTTTATTTTAAGGAATGCTCACATCAGAAATTTGTTTAATGATAAAACCCAGAAACGGCGTAGAGGATCAGTTTGGTTAAGTAGAGGTTATATCAGAGTTGGAACGTCGTTGTAATACCTTGTAAGATTCTATATTCTACTATAATTCAGATCTGATAGATGCATTCGGAATGGTTTCAAGTATATCGCCAAGTAAGAGGAAAACCTGGCTTAAGAATTGCTTCATTAGTGTGACTCTAAAATGATATTTCTTTCCACTTCGCATTATAGAAGAAACAGAGGTTTATCTTACAAACATAGGCTGGCTTTGACGGAGGAAACTTTAATAAGATACATCTGCAACTTATTCAACCCGAAGGTAGGATTTATCTTATCCACGAATAACTAGCATAAGCTTTGGAAAAGAATGAGAGGAATGAAAAAAGCTATTATTCCATGATGAGGAGTGAGCAAGAGGGATTCCATTATTCAGTAGCATTCATACCTCATCCGTAGGTATATATCACTACAGACAATAAACAACACAGAGACAAAAATAAATATAAGATACTTTTAACTTCCCCACACAGAAAAAAACGAACCAAAAAACATGAGATATAATGCATGTTTAATATAAGAATATGTAGAATTCAGTGGAGAAGAAACGATGTTAGTGGAAAAAAGAGAAAGTACTGGAGATGAAGAGATATGTTTGTATTTAAATAAGGGAAACAGTCACCAAGGGGAGGAAAAACTACAGAAATATTATTGGAAAGCGACTGCTAAACCATGTTATTGAAGTAATGGGTATTAGAAGTTTGATGTTAATTTTAAATTCGTAACCAATGAACAAAGTACCTCAGACCTTTCGAAGTTATGAAAGACGATAACCCTGTACTTCGCACAAAACGGCTTCATGATAAAATTCTTTTACTACACCACAATAAAATTACAAACACCGTTTATTGTGGTGTAGCAAAAGAATTCTATCATGAAGCCGTTCTGTATTTATGAATACCACGAAGTGAAACTTGAGTTTGTTTCGCATACTTCATGTTTACATCCTCCCAGGGGAGTGAAGTACAAAGAAGTCAGGCAGTCAGAATTTAGGCAGAAGTCTCAAAACGATCTCCTACTATTCATAACGACATAATACGCTTTCGCAACATTAGATTATCCATCGGTAAAAGATTGAATATCACCATGACAACGTCGAATGCATACTCAAATGTGATTGCAGACAAAATGAAACATTTGGATTCAAATCCAGTGCATGAAACTCAATCTACCACAGATACGCAAATGATGCTGTGTGATATGCGGGGGAAATTCAGCCATCGATCCAATCCAAAGAATAGCGGAAAGAAACGGAGCATAATAAACCGGCCCGCAGCAACTCAAACAAAGCCGTCCTGACTCGCAGCAACTCGACCTTGCAAAGCCAGAAATAAATACTATCCCTTACGCCCGAAAAAACAAGGTTCGAAAAGATGGCTTTGGATGGCCCCAAACAGCTGCAAAGCCGCTTGCGAATACCTCGCAGCGATTGCCCCAGCTTTCTTAGCTCCCAATCGATTCCCGAATTCCTCCTTGGGCACCCCCCGCGTTACAACCCGGGATCCCGCCCACTTTCAAGCGCGCCCCTCTTCGCTGTCTTTTTATCCTTAGAACAGATTCCATGCCTTTCCTCTCAAGTGACCGCGAGAGGGGTGCATCACGCGCGCGCTGCGTGTGAAATGATTCGTGTCGAATCAAGGCCAGCTCTGAATACAATGCAATAGAGGCAACTGTTTCAAATGGCAGCTACGATTAAACAATAGACTCTGGAAATCGGATTACCTCGGGAGAAACTACCACAGTCATAAAGTCGCTACCCTTAAACAGAGAACAGATGTTTGTAAATGTTCATTTCTTGATCGGGGAATGGTAGAATGGAACAATTTACCTGGAAAAGTTTTAGAATCTTTACTCCCTACTTGCAATGTTTTCATCAATAGCATTAAAAAGGTTTCGTGATTTTACTGTAATATTGATGTATTTTTTTATAACATAATATTGCATTAAATTTTGAAATATTGTATGATTGCTGTGAATTTTGTAATTATATGTAATACGTACTGGCCTTTGGGAGGTTTTTGGGGATGAATATCAAGAAGGGTGTTTTGTTTTTCCTCCCCCCACAGGAATGACCACCACCTAATTGTAGTATTTAAGAATAATAAATGAAAGAATAAATAAATTATTGAACTTTAATATTGTCTTTTAATTACGATTCCGTGCACGGTTACAATCCTATTGAACTGAGAGGAATGCAATCCATCAAATACCAGGAATCCGCGTTCAAGAACAGGCTAATTGGGTTTTACGAACGGCCAAAAAAACGCCGCTGGAAATGTTTGAATAGCAGCGAGAATCATTGATGCCTTTAACAACAAAAATTATTGCCTAAGAATTCGACGGATTTTTCTTAACTTTACCGGCTGAGGTGGCGGAGTGGATAGCGTGCTGGCACTCCAATGCCAAGGTCCCGGGTTCGAATCCCGCTAGTCGGATATTTCTGGCTACGGAATGGTTGTGTGTCTTTGTAAATAGTAATAATTATTGAAATGGAAGTAATTGGGATCTTCCTGTTTCCATTAGAGAAGTTATTAGTATTAACAATAAAGACGGTGACAAATATAGTAATTATAATTATTAGGATTTATAATGAAAACCGTAATTGGTTTCACAGCAAGGAGAATTATTAAAGCTTTCAACAGCAAAAATTAATGGCTGAAAATTTTCCAGTGTATTGATAAGAATGAAGATAATAACAACGATAATTATAATATATAAGAATTATCATTGCGTCATAAATGGAAAATTAAAAGTTTGCACAGCATTTCAGCAAGTGGTATGGGAATTTTCAGGGACTGATATAAAAAAAACTGATCGATAGACTAAATTTGCACCATTTCATTACTGCATTGATACTAAATTAGACCAAAAATGACAAATATGACAGAATTAATTTTGTTTAAGTAACTTGACGATGTTTCCTCGATTCAGTTCTCTTCAAATATGTCCCGCAAAGAAATCAGGGTAGCCTTATCTACGCATAACTGTGACGTAACTACGCCTGCTTACCTCTGCTGGCAACAAACCTTACGGAGGCTAGGCAGAAATAATTAAAAATGAAATAAATGAAATCTCTATTAAAAAATATTGGGAAATCCTGCATTTTCCGAATCATCCTTTCGTTTCAAAATAGATGGAATTGGAACGAAATTAAAAAATATGGGAGCAGGAAAGAAATTGAATATTAGGATGAGCGCGGATCTAATCCGGATATCCCGCAGAAAATAGAGATGGAAACGAAGATTACGCCCATTTTATCCCAAGGAAAGCATTTTTCAATAGAGAAAGGATTATATTACCGAGGAAAATCGATTAAATCTACCGAGGAAGTTGATGAAAAGTTGGCATTCGATACAACAGCCAATGGAGCAGCAACGTAGAAGAAGATGTCTTCGACCGATTCCAAATGAAGAGTGAAAAAAATTAAGCAGAAAAGAATTTTGAATCAGGATGACGTAGTTGGAGAGGAAAATTGCTAAATGGAATGAAGGAAATGAGAAAATAACTGAATCGATTCAATTTTAAATAAGATGAAATATTATGGTAAGAAGATACGGAGGAAACAAAATTTAAGATTAATTGAAAATCAGTTCGGATAAGTCTTTTGAATTTCGAGAAATTAATCAATTTTCCTTGTTGAAATGCAGTTTGCACTTTTGAGAATAAAATAGAAAAAAACATTTGTTTACATGAGAACATGCTATAAAAAGATATTAATTTTATAGAATGCTTAAAGTTATTCCTTTTGACCTTCTTTCATTGAGCTCTATTACATACTTCAGAATCAGTACCTCTACTTTAGAGCACTACAGCAACATGATATGAATACTTATTTACCCAATTTCCGCAGTATACGGTGGTACTAGAGATAGCGTGGGAAGAGAGGGCATGAAATAATTTTGTAATTGAGTAATTTTACGTTTACAGAGGGAATATGATGAGTCAAATTTTTAGAGGAGGACTGACAAAGAAAGCAATTGAGAGTAGAATGGAAGAGAAAAAACTGAGGGAAACCCAACTGCTATTGATGATATTATAAAGAGCGCAATATATTAATTAGGCATAAAGAAAAGGCTATTAATTAGAAAAAATTCATTGCAAATTAATCTACGATAAGTTCTATTTAATGGTAGGATGAAGTTCAACCTTACGGTAAACTTATGATAACGAATTTAGAGAAGAAAAACTTCGGAAGTGGTCAAATAGAATGTATCTCCGCGTAGACTATTGTAAGAGACGTCAGAGGATAAAGAAATTTCAGTTACCGTAAATATGACCGGTAGATAAAAAAACATTGCTTCATAGCGAAAGATACGCAAAGTTTATGGGCAAGAATAACATGTCGGTATGATAGCATGCACACTCAACCCCTGCTGAAAAGGCAGATTAAGTGAACTACGCTTGAAGGCAAGAGATAGAAAGATTGCAGTAGATAAATACCTGTAATGGCATTTCAGCACGCCATTTATTTTCCGGAAAAGAGAATGGAAACTTTACGTAACATTAATCAACTCATAACTGAGGGGCATAACTGACCTTGATTTGCTCGTTGAGGTAGCATTTTCAAAAGAGCGGCCAGCTCTTTTTTTATTTCAATTCGGTAAATTCTCCATTGAATTTTTGTTTCGAGAACAATCAACAAAACCCTGAGTTCAGAAAAACTGTTATGAGTCAGAATTTTGCGGGACATTATTTTCAAATAATTACCTATAAATGCTTTTTAAGATGCTTAAAGGATAGTAAACCCAATAATTTGACGACTGAAGCCTTGGAATTAACGGAAATAGAAGAGGTCATGCGTGAATGGAATTCAAACGCATCTTTCTCGGTATGATCGATTAGAAATCAAGTCGGGAATATACCGCTGTTAACAAGAAATTTAACGACGAAAATAGCAGCTGAATGTTTTATAATCAGTTCTAGATACACTTTAAATGGAATAGAGAATTGCATTTAAATAGAGACTTATGTAACTTCCTCTTTGCGCAGAGTTTAATGATCAAATCCTATCAACTTTTGCTGAAGTACATAAATGATTTCACCGGAATGATGTTACGCTGCAATTTAAGTAATCAAAATTAATTTCTCACGCCCGCAGCCAAATATGTGCGTACTGAGTTGAGGTAATGGGATGATTACAGGGATAATTGCATTACTGCTCAAATATACATTTACGTAGTAAATTGGAATTGATCAGTTATGCTTGATATCGAAAATGCCACCGAGTACACGGCGCGCCTATGACTTACTCGACTGGCAATACACTTAAACATTACTGGTTGCATATCTAATTTTGTTTACTGTTTAAAAAAATAGCAGTCTTACAAATGGCTCCTTTTCCTTTGCTATCATTTCGGGCAGGATTCTGAGAATTGTTTATGAAGATATATCTTTCCATCCATTATAAAAAATATACATACTCAAGTTATTTTGCTTCTCGGCGTAATTCATCACTTAGAGTGAAAACCCAATGGAGAAATATTCCACCAATTTACTCAGCGATTGATCCAGTTTCTCTACGATCAATTTGGTGGTAAAATACAAATTATTTTGAGTATAAATAAAGGCGATACTAAATGCAGGTATGGCCTGATTGCGGCTTTCTGTTGTGAAGAAAGGCTTTCTTTCCCTGACTCGTACATGAATATAGTCAATTGAGCCAGTGTAATTATTTTGATGCGAATCCATAGCATCACTTCCTTCAGTAAGGTGTACCGAAATGAATTTTGCATAGCCTGAGCATATACTTAGAAAAAGATGAAAAATTCAGGGACATAACTGAGACAAATTTGTGTTTTACACATTGCCATTGTTAATGGTATCAAAATATTCATCTATAACGACTCGTCTTATTACAAATTAACTCAACAGCTCTCAAATAACGATTACTAACACGTGTTTCTCTATAAGTTACATAAGTATGCATCTTTAGTTACAAGGACATTAATTCGTTAAACATCGTAAAAACGAGGAAAAACCTAGAAAAATCCGGACGTTTAAATATCTTAATCTTCTCAATCAAAAACAAAAAAGAATACATCGTAAAATACAATATCTAATATATTTAAGCAAAACGTTTCAGTTGCTTCAAAGTTGCTATCTGCAAATATTGCGAAGCTAAAAGGGATTGGAAAAACGCGCTGTTTTCCGTAGACCTATGTAATCGTCTGAACTTCTCAAACTTGGCAGCCGCACCTAGTAGACATAAATATTCGAACACTCTCCGCACATGTATTTATAGACTCATTTCCAATGATGCAGAACATCTGGCTAAGAAGTGCGCAATATTGAAATTCGCTTATGACAAATAATACACTATCGGCAATTTAGTCAAAGAAAGAAAATTGGAGAACTGTTAAATGCAAAACTTTACCATGATAAATGACGTAACATATACTATTATAAGACCGTGTTTCATTCATTAGTTCTTCGCTACTTCATAGTGTGGGAGAGCTTTTGAAGCCAACTCTAACTCAGAGTAGTAATTGCGAAATAGCTTGAGGGGTAACTAAGCATCTGAAAGTATCGGTAAAATGTTTGGTAATGATATGTATACATAAAAAATAAGTCACTTTATTTGGTATTGAAACATTTGTAGCTTTTCCAAGAGAGCTCTTGTTTTTGTTAGCATGATATACCGCAAATATCTGAAAATTGACGTGAAATAATTTCTTTTGAATCATTTAAATAATGGATACGGTTCGAGTGAGAAGTAAATTAAAGTAAATATAAGCCGCAATGAGAACATTTTATTCCAGTAGTAACATGGGTCGAAATTATATGTATGGGATATACCATATGGTATTCAAATCTCTATTTTAGATATTTGAATAAATTTAAATTAAAGTAAATGTAAGCCGTAATGGGAAGATTTTATTCGAGTAACGTGGGTCGAAATTATATGTATGGGATTTATATGGTATTCAAATCTATATTTAAAATATTTGAATATAAATAAAGGAAAAAAATTCAGCTAGTTCTCATATGAATCTCATCCCTTCTACCATTATCTACCTAATGCTCTAGAGAGGGAATGAGGCAACTGGAATGGATGAAGAGTGACGTAGCTCTTACTTAACCCGCTTACCTAAAGTACTATGAGAGCTAGACTTCCTCTTGGATGCAGTAAAATAACTCTAACTATGAATACATTAGAGTGGCTACAGAATATTATTATCTAACTCCCAAAAATATTTCCATTGAGGTTTTACGGACAATAAGGTAGCACGAATTCTATGCGGAACTAAAAATTCAATGAAACGTTAATGGAATGAAATATCCTTCATACTAAAATAAACTACCGTCACTAGTAACCAACTCATTCAAAGTTGGACAAATCTTACGTGAAAATTCAAAATTAACTGTTTATCGAATGAAATAAACTTAATACTGCTATGAAACACTATCAATAGTAAACAACTGACTCATATGATAGCTATCTAATTTCTCAGCTGGCACTACGTTCAAATCCTCAACTCCTTTCTTGCTCACACTGAAAAAATCCGGAAGGGCCTAAGGAAGAATCCGTAAGCCTATTCCCCATCAGAAAAAATGGCTAATGATCCTTAAAGGAGACTATACGCTGAACGTAACAAAGAAACCATGGAAAATAAAAAACAAAAAAAGGACTTACATCGGAATGGAAGGGTAAGCCCTGGAGGGAAGAGCATTAAGTGAGGAGTGCTCCGGTTATTTTAGTTGGTGGAACTTCGTCACCTTGGTAAACAGCATCCAGCCAATGAATTACAAGCCCTTTGATGCTTCCACAAAAGGAGTAGCGCGCACCGTTAAAGTAGTACCTTTCAAAATGATGCTATCGCTGCAATTTTGATTCATTAAAGTGAGTGGAACAAAACTCCCCTGTTTTTCGCGCTCCGACTCCGCGCGCTAATCAAAAGCACGGCAAAAAAATTTGCATGTGTTTTTCGCATAGTTCCAAGGTGGCGATATCGATTCCTTTAAAGAAATGGAGAACAAATACTTGTTGCGTAACTTCCCTGAAAAGACTCATTGTTTCGACATTTTTAAAAATTCGCGAAGTTCGAAACGAGCAGAACACATCGTCGTATTTTCTAGTCATTTTATCGCTTGCGTGATGAATCGTTCCCATGGCAACCGATGCCATTGTCGCAAGTTTTACAATGCAAATGTTCGTAGGTTACAGGCAATTAAAACCGTGGAAATGTGGGTGAGCCTATCTCAACTTTTTTCGTTTTGTATGAACGATAATAATATTCTCGAACTCTCTTTTAGAGAATTTGTCTGTAAAAATTAATGAAAATATTTCAGGGTGCATTACAAACTATTCCATTGTATAGGCGCTAGCTTTACTTTCATATAATTCATTTTGCCGTATTAATTATTATTTGATTCTGGGTATTAAAATTAAAAAATGACAATATAACGATAAAATACTCGTTTGATTTGAGCATTGAAGTTTATGAATATTCAAACCAAATTGGGAAGTTATACTTCGAAAAATCACCAGTAAAATCTTGAAAGAATACAACAGAATTTGTGGAAACTATTTTCTTCTGTTTATATTTATACTATGGTGATCGTTCTGCAGTAGCAGCTTACCTATTAGTAATTCATAACTATTATTATATCAATAAATGTTTATTACGTAATTGATTAGACTTATTTTCGTTTATTCGGTAATGATCCTTTAATTGCATAATTTTCCGTTGCCAACTCCAACTAAATTCTTGAATAGCAAAAAACTTAGTAAAATACCTAGTAGTAAAATATAACTAATATACCTGGAAGATTGCTTTGTTTTATTTCAGCATATATACACCATCTGGGGTCTAATTAACCCCACGCTACTGATTGAGGGGTAAGAGTAATGAAAACCAACCAGACGGTACGTAAGTCCTCGATATACTCTACGCAAATGATAAATTTGGAAATGGATGTTGGAGTTTCTTATGAAGATGCAAATGGGCTTTAAATAAGGCTGTACAAGAAGTGAAAAATACTGAGATGGCTGGGACTCAAACCCAGGTCTCCCACTTTCCGGGCAGGGGTTCTGACCAACTAAACTAACAAGCCACGTCGATTTCATCCATCACCCGACTTTTGAATAATATTTGAAAACAGAATTTTCTACCTCAACTATTTTCCACAGTCAATTTTCATGAAATCGGCTTCCTAAATAAATAAGTCCATTAATCAATTACAAATATGATTTATTATCATGTAAATTAGCATATCATCCTAGAAAGTGTTTGAAACGCGGCATCCCCAGGAGAAGTCGAAAATATCTTATGACACACAGATCTCAAATCTTTATTTTTAGTGTTTAAAACCACTTGCGTAAAATTCTCCATTTTATCGCCTCATTACGAGGTATAACCCTAATTATCTAGAACACAAAGGAAAAGAATTTGGCATAGATTTTTATGACCGTTGAATAGATGGTCCAGTATCTTAATTTTTCAGCCATCATTGCCTGAGAAGTTTAAAACCCTGGGATATGAGAATCCCAGTAAACGTCATTCGTGAATGGTACAATTGAGATTTACTCGGTACCCAATTAAACCTCAAAATAAAACAATTGTGAAACTGTGCCCGTTTCTGCCATCCAATCGCTATATCTACATATAAACCAAAATGTGGATTATTCCGGTAAATTAAATAAAACTCCAGATGGATAAGAGTTCGTTACAGCTTGGCATAATGATAGAGAAGCGGGAAATCAAAATACAACGGGAAATCAAAATTTTCCAATTTCCGTACCGTTTTCACTTTGCAGATTCGTTTCTTTTTCTCCATGTATTTTTACTAAATAGTTTTTCCGAATAAATTCTAATTTTCTTTAAGAGAATTTAGTCGTAGCTTATGAACTTACAAACTGGAAACATGTGCTAAAAGAAGGATAATTTCACGAGTTGTACACCTACAATGAAAAGCGTTTTACAACTCGAAATAGCCGAAAAATTGACATAATAAGAAAATGTTTTATAAAATGTCTCACCTATTTGAATTTATTAGCACACACATTGCTAAGGAAGCCGGAGTTGAATTAAATGAAAAGAAAGCAGAAAAGTATGAGCAAAGAATTCTCGCACAAAAGATAATTCTATAAGACGTTCGTGGGATTTCCTGCGTTCAAGGAATTAAGTGATCGGGTAAAAGAGACGGATTACTATGGTAGGCGCGATTAGAAATACAAATGCATCAGCCAAAAAACGGTTAACCGGATGTACTCTTTTCTTAATAGAGGTATCGAGGAATGGAACGGTCTACCTGCAGAAATCTTCGAATCTTTCCCAAAAAATATCAAATGTTTTAGTTAGGTTATAAAAAAATGAATAATTTAACGAATGAGCCACCAGAAACGAAATATGAGACATTTAGGAGATTGCTTGTTTGGGTGATGTACGGTGGAGGCTTTGTGGACCCCGTGGCCGCTTCGGTAGCCGTGAAGGCCTATCAGGAACCCCGAAATATCTGCACGATAATTACAAGACAAGTAATGTATATGCCGTTTTAAGGTCATTTAAAATTCATACCAGCGTATAGGTAATTCCCAGCGGTGTGTACATTTTTTGTTCCCTTTTTTCTTTATAATTCATATCTGTATCGTAGGTATATTTATAATGTTGATTTTTTTTAAACTTCTTTAGCATTTTTTATTAATAATAATAATAATTATAATTATAATAATAAATCGTCTTTATTTGGGCGAGATTGAGACTTAAAAGTATCTTCTTCCATCTAACCCATCGATAATGCTTATATTGTAAGAAGTTGTGTTTTTTGTATTGATGAATAGGAATATATTTTGATTTTATTAATTGCTATATATGTTAACGTTTCAAGCTGTACTCACGACTAACTGCGGTGGTTTTGTATGATAAATAAATAAATAAGCCTAAAAGAAAAAATACACAAATAACAGACTCTAAGTTTGCTTGATTAATTTTCAATCATAAACCAAACAGACCATCTGCAGAGTTTAGTTCCCTTTCTGCTGCCATTTGGAATGATTTCCCAAGGATTTGATGGTATTTGGGAGACGTATACATAAAGTCTTAGCGTAAGTCATCCTTCTATAGATGACAAAAATATGGGTGACCAACTCCGTTTAAGTTTACCTAAATGCTAATAATTCAAAATATAATTTTTTAAGCGTCTAAATCCTGGGTCCTCAAAATTTTTCTTCTGCTGATGCTACAATAAGCTAAGAATCAGAGAAATGAAAATAAAAAATAATAGAAAACACAAGGAAAACCCGTTTTTAATAGCTCTTTCTTTTCACGAACGATTCATGATAACAACAAGCGAAACATAGAGGTCTATTGTCATGTATTTGCACTCATATACAATCGCAAATAAAGCGTTTGCAGGCTACTAATACATATGCAGATTTTTCTTCACTGAAACATTGAATTTTTTTAGGGTTGAATTAAAATAAGGTGTTCTCAGAAAAGTTTATCATAACCTCAAAATGTATTCGTCTCTAGATTTGAGAAGTAAAAAACATATCTTTGGTAGCATAAAATTGCCTCGTAACGTATTTGAAGATATTTTAACGGAAAATACGCCTAAAATCGGAATTAAGAGATTTAAACACCAGCAGAGTTAAACTTGTCTGTTAAGAAGTCCAATTTTCGTTCGTGGAATTTTTGAAGAGGCTAGTAAATATAGCATCGATTTCCAGGTTTTTCTCTCAATATCGGAACGGCCAATGTAACAGGGAAGGTGCATATTAGCAGAAACACCTCCTAACGATGAACTTTCTCGGAATGAATTATGTAAATTTAGCCTTTATTTAAATCTTCTATCTTCCAAAGGTTCCTATCCTGAAGCATCTGAATGACGCCTACTGAATATTTGAAGCAACTATTTACAATTTTCACTCTGTAAAATTCGAATTGATTTAAAGACATCAAATATTCCTCTTGTACAAATGGAATTCTGCTGTAAAAACAAACTTAACGCCCTAGGGATTCTGTCAAGTTCTTTTCTATCATCCATACTAAAGGTTGCTAATGTAAACAATCAGGTCTTTGAGCAATTGTGTTACCATAAGTCAAAGTAGTAATACTATACATTTATAATGAGACTTAAAATAGACCCGATCGACGAGCTTTTAACTGCAAGAAGAGGATCTCTACGAGGTTTTCACATCTGCTTTTCCATTTATTTCCTTTTCATACCAACATTCTTTGAATTCTCATGAAAAAGGATTTTTTCAGGCTGTTTTCTACCATTCATACTCAAGGTTGCTAAGTTAAACAAATAAATAAACAAACTTTAGAAACTGCAAACAATCCCTTCTTTCAGTGGAATTAACCATTAGTTGCATACGTTTCATCATAAATAAATATGTAAGTGTAAAATATGCAATACTGATGCAATTTACAATACGAAATGAATAAAAACTGCTACCTATTTAAGAGCCTGATGATGATACGACTGTGTTGAATTGCACATTGTACTATATCTTGTGCTGAATCGAGTATTATACACTTATATATTGAGAAAAATACAATTGCATCAGAAATCGCCATACGAATTTCACTTTCCGGCATATTCAAACGCCTGAAATCATAGCGTACCAACGGAAAGGATTCAGCACAAGGTTAACTCACGCATAGCTGGAAGCTTTTAGACGAAATCAACGTTGGCAATTCCAAAGATGAACGTATCTCGATCGATATTCTAAACATCACGAAGATATCCATTCCACATAGCAAAGTCATTCCCAATGCTTTATGATGGATTGCTACATATGCTCTTGTGCATGTCGGAAAGCGACCCTGAAGGCCTCCCTTCGAGCCTTAACTATTTCAAAAGGACCACAATAACGATAACGGCCTTTTGGGATGCTCATCTATACTAAATAGCATACTCATGTCCAATGTTTTCTGATGGATTGACGCAAATTCTCCTGCGCACGACGGAAAGCGACCCTGAAGACCCGCCTTCGAACCTCGGATTTTTGCGAGGGACCACAATCGCGAGAACAGCCTTTTGGGATGCTCCTCCTCATTCCGGGATTGCTTTAAGAGGCTGCGAGAATGAAATGACCTCATCCCTTCAAAAGCCCCGATTATTCTGAAAAAGGCGATCGATTCGACTTCCGGTGCGGCGGATGGCAATGCGGCTACTTCCTCCTGCTTCCCTCAATCCCCCTCTACCTCCCCTCCCTCTTTCTCCCACACACACTCTCAACGGGGCTTAATTGCTTACTTTCTGTAAAATTAAAGTCCTACACCTCGAATATGAGAGGCTATGGAATAGGCAGTCTACAAGCTACAACACTTGCACACATGCTGTTAACCAAGAATTTACATAAGCGCGGAACAAAGGGGTTAGCATCAAAGTCTAGCGATGCCATGGTAACGACGCTTAGCAGCAAATCTTGACTGTTTGCAAGAACAATGTACTGTGGGGATTGCGTTAACCCTAATACCACCACAGTAGCTGTGCCGGTCTGTAAGTAGAGTATACAGTTTGAACCTCATCCCCTTTATCATCAACTACCAAAATTCCTGTAGGGTTAATGAGGCTTACTACACACGATGAGGACTGCGGAATTTTCATATACGTCCTAAACTTTTAATATGAGAGGCTGTGGAGTACACAGTCTACAAGGTACAATACACTAATACACATGCAGTTAACCAAGAATGAGCGCGGAACAAATGATAGCAACGCTATGGTAACAACGCTTGGCAACAAAGCTTAGCTGATTATAAAAAAATGTATAGTGAGGACTGAGTAAACCCTAATACCACCAAGGTAGCAGTGACGGACTACGTCTCTAAAGTGACCTATCCTAGAATAGCTATCAAAAGTCATATGGAGGTAATGAGGCTTACTGCACAGGATGAGGAGTGAGGTAGAATTCCCATATGTCCTACACCTAGAACATGAGAGTCAGTGTAGTCTTCTCTACTAGCTACAATACTAATACACATGCTAAGAACCAGTCCAGGAATTTACTTATGCGGGGAACAAAACGGTTAGCTGCAAATTTTAGCGATGCTATGGTAACAACGCTTAGGAACAGAGCGTAACTGATAGTATGAACCATGTACAGTGAGAACTGCGTAGATTCTAAAACTACTACGGTAACCATGACGGTCTATGACACTATAGCATCCAGTCAGAAGGCTTGGTTGAAGGTCATTTCTTTAATCATCAGCCACCTAAAGTCCTGTAGCTATAATGAGGCTTACTACACAAGATGAGGAATTTCTCTTTTCTTAATCAATTGAATAACTGTACAGATTTTCAACAAAGAGGATCTTCAAGAGTTTAAGATCAATGAATTAAGTATATTTTTGTAAAATCGAATGTTATTTGGTTTAATTCGCACAGCATTTGTTTTGTGCCTATCATCACCTTGCAATTATATGAAAGGCTATGTAAACAATGTGGTCGTCAAGGCGACAGCTTTCCTAATTTAAAAAAATGCCAAATGTTTAATTCTTTCTAAAGCTTCGTAATTTCAAGGAGAAAACTATATTTCATTATACAAATTGAATATCTGGAGGCATTCACATCAACTTATGACACTCCAAGAGTTAAAAGGCCAAAAAATCATGATTTAATTTTCCGAAATAACATTTCGAACGCTGAAGAATATATTTATGCTAATATTCTTCTTAAAAGATATAACAAAAAACCGAAAAACATCCAAAATTATTAGGTAAGTTAAAAGTAGTCTAAGTTATGCCGCCCAATAACATTTTACTTCGTTGAATCTTTTAAAATATGCTATTTTAGGATTATAAATTGTCAGGCAATAGGCGATGACTTATATGATTTTTATTTATTTTTAATTAGTTTAAGATTAAAAGTATCCCAGACGCGACAAATATTGTTTCCAGGAATTTTCTCGAAACCCCGTTTTAAAGCTCTAGTTTCTTCTAAATTTTGGCATAATATATTATTACCATAGATAGAGCGTTTGAAAATGTTTTTATTTTTTCTGAAATTTGTTGATTTGAAAACCAAATTGTGGTGTTTTGTGCTTTTATTATGTTTCCTAAATTTGGTGTTACTAATTTTCAGTGTCTTATGTGAGCAAAGGAATAATATTAGGCACACTTGAGCATAAACATTGAAAGCATTGAAAATATTATTAACTGTAAATTATAGAAAATATTAAATTAAATTTATTTAAAACTCTGCTGTTTACACCTAAGGGAAATGCTTTCACAGCTGCAGATCAACAAAACATGATAATTTCATTAAAACATATTGACACGATAGATGTTAGGAAAAACAAAACATATTTCTTCGTGGAATTAGGCGAGATTTTGTGATAATTCATAATGGAAAGAAAGTTTTGTTAATTTATTGCAAAAGATCAAAGATGAGTTCGCGTAAGCAAATATGCCATGAATGATAAAAAATATGACAAAAAATACGTAAATAATACAATTATATATTGTACATTTATTTAAATCATATCAAAATTGCATTTCTTTCTCTTACAAATGATGAATGAAGCGAAAATCACCAAAATCCGTACTGCTTATTAAACTGTCGCAATTAGCGTAATTTCGCTAAATCTTCGCGTCTTCGCGCTAAAACTTCGCGTTATATGTCGGTTTTATCGCTCATTGCGAAAAATAAACACCTCTAACCATAAAGCATAGGTTCCCAAAGTGATCCACATGGACTCCTGGTAGTCCCTATAGATTAACAGGGGGTCCAGGATTTTTGAGTGTGTTTTAAAATTTTCAGAAGCCAAAGAACACCTTTTAGAAGATAGTATAATCGAATGGAAACCAGATATTGCTATTTAACAGAAATATTAAATTAATTAGACTTATCCATGGAAAATGAAAGTGGATATACGGGGAAAACGTTTGAGAACCTGTTCCTTACTGTGTATCTCGAGTTAATTTTAGCAATTTCAAGTTTTCCTTCACTAAAACGCAAAAGATGACGTCACGTCGCTCTCGTATCTCGAAAACATCGCATCCTCAGCGGATCGTAAGTCGAGATAATTCGGCCGCCTTCGCAGCGTTTGAAAAACTGATAAACAGGTAGTATATTAATTATACCTCGTCCTTGCTCGCCGTGCCAAGATTATGATGCGAATTATAGGACCCTTCTATTTCGGAGTCGCCCATCCCTCGCCTAGATACGTCACGGGTGACGTAAGAAGCGATACGTACTAGGAGAACTTGAACGCGTGCCATAAAGTTAACACAATGTTGACGAGACGCTTCCTTATGACCATTCGGAATGGATGCCGTAAGCGATAAAAATTAAGGATACCCCAACATGGTTTACAAGATATATTGATACATCTCTTTCATTAGAAGAAATAGACAGGGGTAGGTTGAATCAGGTCCATTTGATTGCCAAGGTAACGTGACAGCACTGTTTTATATATACATAATCTAAATCAGGCATGTTCAAAGAAAATGCCACGGTGGCAGCCGCGTGCCACCGTGGCATTTTCTCTCTCTCTCTCTCATAGCCGTGTCAAACTCTTGTGTGGAAGGGGAATCTGAATCGCGGCGCGGCTGCGGAAGACGGTGTTGCGGTAGCGGTAGGAGCAGCGGACGGTTCGGAGAAAGAAATGGTCAAACGTAGCACGGTCAAATGGGGCTTTGCTATTATTATTATTGAAACCAATACCTCGGACAACTACTAAATTTACTTAATATTTGTTTTCGTGCTTATGCTTTTTACAAGAGTAGTATGACAATATTCACAAAGCTCCCAGGAAGGGTTACTTCCACCTTCTTCCGAGGCCGAAACCCTTTTTGCCATGGTCCCATTCGACCAGAAAAGACTGAGTGACTGCAAATGCCTAGTCTAGCGCGAAAGAGAAGTAGGTTTTCTCTCTCACTCCAGCAGGAGGAGAGGAGGCGGATTGCTACAGGCAGAGTCCCGTGGCATTCCGGGGCGCCACAGCCACCGTGGCACCGTGTTTGTGCATGCCTGATCTAAATAACTGGTAAATTATAACTCTATTTAGCCTTAAGATCAACCCTGCTCTAGCTGTATGCAAATTGTGAATAAGTATTTTCATATTTTAAGCCACTTTTACCTCACAATATACAAAGAACGACAAAGATATATTGCCAAAAGAAGACGTGCCATGTGCTGAAGTGTTTCAAGCATCTCTAAGTATCTAAATAAAGGAATGAACCATTTACAATGCCAATAATATTCCTCTTGAAACTCTAGGAAATGAACTAATGGATAAAGGAATTGGTTAAGATACAAATGTGGTTCTTGTGTCAATCATATGGAACGTCCTGATAAAAGTAGGTGTTATTACTGCAAAGTATAATAAAAATATCCGATGATGTATGCGCTAAAGCAAGTAGTATGAAGTATTTGCAAATAGTATTACAGAAACCCTGGTATTTGTAATACTGTACTGTAATTGCTGGTAGTAATCTTCAACTGAAATATTTTTCCTTTCGATTTTGGAAACCTTAATAGTATAAAACAACTTTTTCGGTATAAACCACTTCGTAAACCTCAACAACTACATGGTTTCATGCAGCCATATATTGATAAATGGATTTTTTTCTATTTCTCTTTGGCACAGTATAGAAAAAATAGTATCCATCATTTTTAACGTCTAAGCATCGCTTTTGACCGTCAAAATATATAAGCCGCTGAATTATGAAGAATGCTGAACAATAAAATTCATTTGGTAACTTATTATTGAATGCTGTCAAAATTAATATTCATGAGGCCATTTTTCAGCATTTATCCCAAAAATTTCCTCTGACGTTATCCTGGAGAGGAAAGCTAGAGCAAACTGCATCATCCCTCATCTAGCCTAGTAAGCCTCATTCTCTCACCGCAGCTTTTCACTGCAAGTGGTATTTTGCGCTTGAGCTCTTCCTCCTGACTGAACACTTCACCACAATCGGAACGAGATGGTTAGAATAAAGACTTAAGGTTTTGGTTCTGCTCAGACGATGCAACCAAAACGGGGACCCCCCCGTACGTTCAGATGGGAAACAGCGATGCTGGAATCGATTGACCTGGAGAATCGAGGACAGATGAGAGCTGGAAATGCCCATTAAATAGGTATCAACCGCTCTTAAGCGCAGCGTTGTCATTCGGGGGAATGAAAGACGCGGAGGTTTCTCCCCCCAACGCCATCGCCGAATCTGCTTAGAAAAGAAGCTGCATTGAAAATGGAAAAATTCCTCTAGGATTAAGAATGGACCTCATTCTAGATGTGCTTAATTTTACTTCTGTGAAAGGATGCATTCGGATCGCGGCCTGGAATTTGGGATTAAGATGCACTTCGAAGGGGTACGCGATATCTCGTCACGGATCTGAGATTTCAACGCGGTAATATGCAACTTACGCCGTGACGAGTTGCAATTTTGCTGACGAAGCATTCGATGCGGAACTTGAGAGAGAATGTTCGATGCAAGTCATACCCCGCCAGCCATGTATTTTGCCTAAAAAACATTTTCGGTTCCAATCGAAACTGTGGCACTCTATGATATAGGATTGCAACACGAAAGGGAATCAAATCCGTAGATAATTACTTATATATTCAGGTACTTAAAAGCATTGAGAAACTTAAAATAGAGAAAATTGTGGGAAGGCCTAACTCTGATGTCGGATGAAAAATGACTATGACGATGATACAAACATTTTAAGTTACAAACTTGAGTAAAAGTAGATACAACAATGTGATATCTACCTTATCCTGAAAATCGAGAACTATAGAAGCCACAGGGTTTGAAAACTTTAAGCACTTCTAAATATCACCCTCTTTCAAATAATAAACATATATTTTTTGTTCGTAACTCATCTCAGTTTCCCCTTAACGCTGTTTAGAACTCATTTTCTTAAGGAATAAAAAGCAAAATCGCATTTTATCGCTGGCAAAGTTTGTTTCTATTGCTCAAATAAAGCTATGATAATTACCGCAAGACACTGAGACCAGTATTTCAAGAGAGATCATTTACGAAAGAAATCAAAATTTAATCCTTATTTTTTCTTGAATCGCCCTGAGTAATATGAAATATTCCACAACTTTGATAAAATCTGTCACTTTCTGAGTTATATTTCCTATAATCAAAAAATTCACTTTGCAGCATGGGCAAGAAATTTTCAACTTTCTTTTGTACTTGAAAGATCCTTGTTTTCGCTACGGAAAAGTTCCACATGGCGGTGACTGCAGGTTCTACTCCTCCTACTACTTAAAAGAATTTAACCGCGTTGCGGAGCTGACTTCAGATACAGGACAGCTAAGGTATCGTTAAGTCGCTGCCTTAATTTTCGCCACAGGAGACTTACTTACAATCACGGAATGGATAATTGTGAAGTGGCGAAGTAGTATATTATTTACAAGAATCAATCTCAACAGTTACATTCTTTTTCTTTTCCAAAGAATTAAACAATGTTTTTGTATGTTTGAAACACTTCAAAAATCGCATCTTAAGTTTATAATTTGGTATTGTCATCTACAATTATCGGTTCCTCTGATTCAAATATTTAATTTTCTAATTTAATCACTCCGGTCTTAATTGTTGGCACTTTAGACTGTCGATTTCATAAACTCTGAGAGAATGACTATTAAATAACAATATAGTGCATTAGTTGCAACAATCAATTGATCGACCATCAATCATACTCCTAGTTTCTCTTCCCAGATTAAATCAACAATGCTCACTTTGAGGTAATAATACGTAACATTTAATGTAACAATCACTCAGCAATCACATTCATTGCTTAATTTTCAATTACGTATGTTTCAAAAACGTCAACAACTACATCTTAATATGATAATTGGGCATTGTCGTGCACAATTATCACCTCTACTTACTGCAGAATTCAATTTTCCATTTTACTCTCAACATTTTAAACCTCAATTTCCACGACTCGGGCTACGACATCCAGCTATTGACGCACCGAGACACGCGATTGCCTCACGCGCCACCCTCCAGCGGGAAAAACCCAATCCATCTCCGGAAGTCTACCTCTTCTGCACCTATCTCAGCACCGTCATGATTTAAGCGAGCCCTCCGCGTTAACTGCGTAAAACAGGCCGCTGCGTTCGATCACAACGCCGAGAGATAAAAGGGAGCCGAATTCCAGCGCCAATTCTTTCTCATTCGCACACGCCCTTATAAAACGTGTGCTCTCCGAGGCATAGTCGCGGGAGTCAATCCGCCCGACTTAATTACGCATGCGCGAACGGGGGAAGGAGGCAGAAGGAGGGATATATAGAGCTGGTCCAGGGCCAAAGCTTCATCTGCGTCCTCCCCCCTCTCTTCGATACAAAAGCTAAGCATTCGTACGCGGGGGAAGATAAACAGAGGCATTGGGGAGAGTAAGAGAGGCTTTGGAGAAATAAAAGGGAGGAATCGGGATAAAGTTGGGGGTGTCTTTTTAAGAAGATTCTAATGCAGAGATGACCGAAATTTTACCCCAGCCTGCTGCATTAGTTCCTGTAAAGACTTCGTGAGCAGCAGAAAATTTGACTTGAAATAGTTTGAGTTGATAACAATATGTAGGATTAAGATATGGTATCGAGATACTGAAACAGGTAATTTCTTGAATAAACTTGTGTGGAAAATTACCCATCTTTCTTTCCTTAGAATGCAGTATCCAAAAAATCTCGACCGCCTCAGTAAATGTTTGAACATTCTATTATAAATATTTACATCTATTTAATTAATTAAATTCTTATTATAAATCTCAAAATAACAAATTTTGACCAAAAATGAATTTCAAACTATATCTGATTCTTAGCTATACTTCTGCTTCTGCTTCTCCCTATAGGGGGAAGCAGAAAGAAAACAGAACAATCTGTCCGGCATTTGCCCAAGGACGAGAGGAAACCCTTCCAGAATCCTCCCGATGTTTAAGGAAGCAAAAAAATCTCAATATTTGCCTTTCTGTTATTTCTTCTCTCAGTAATACACAGCTCATATTTTCAAACTATTCCAATAAAAGAAATTATTCCCACAGGCGATGAAAGCAAACTTTACAAGCATTTCATACAAGAGGGCTAATGAATATTTATAGCTCAGGATGATTTGAAAGGTGAAATGTAGTCTACTATCTTCAAGGCTTCTGCAATTAGTAAGATGCAAAAGGTTTAAAGTTGTGCAAACTATCTTGCTCAAGTTGCTGGCGACCCTCTACACGTACTACATTACTACTCCTAAAAATGTTAACAGATAATAAATATCACTTGGCACGCAGAAATTATTTAAATACATAACATAACGGTATTTAACACTCTTTTTTGTCATATTTATTATAGATCTTTCCTTCGCAGTCGGACACTAGCATGGTGATTGACTCTGTAATGCATCTTCGGCAATTTAAAAATGAATCTAAAAAAAACAAGCAACACCTAAAATCTCCACAGATAAATATATATGCAATGTATTTATGTGAATAAACAAAATTAGCAACACCATTTTCATGTATGCCTTTACAAAAATATATGCTACATCATGTAAGATATTTAGGGATCCTGATAGGCTCTAACGGCCACCCTATCTGAAAAATCTCGTTTCTTTTAGATACGCCTTTTCAACATATATAACATCCGCTTGAAATGGCACTTTTATAATTATTAGAAAAGAATAATAATGTTTCTTCCTCGGAGGACATTGCCTATAACCCAGGTATCTAAACATGCTGTACTCATTTCTTGTTCTAAAAGTAACATCTAAAAAAAAGAGACGGGGACATTCAAAACTTAGCAGCTCTCCCATAAGGAATGCAGGTTTAAAATCCGTTTACGCATGCAGGACAAAGAGATTGGGCGTTCTATCGCACGCACCTCCCCTCAGACAAGCAGTACGTTAAGCATCACTCAGCTGTTTCGGAACGCCTATCGATTTTTCGTATGAGCATATTAATTATTTCGCAAATATTCCGCAGTTTCAGCTCAAATAGGGGATGCTGAAGACGGGGGAATTCGCAACCCTTCCTTCCTTTGGAGTACGCATTAGGGGATTCTGCACGGATATTCCTAGGGATTAGTTCTATTCCCCTTGAAGATGTTCCCGTCTCCATGTAACCGGGAAATGTGTTTAATTATGCCTTGGTGGAATTTACATCCCACTGTGTTTAATTCATGTGAAATCGGCGTTCAAAGGCTTGACTTGGTCTAAATAAATCTCCAAATGGCAAAGACCTCGTATTTCCCACAGTAACTTTAATTTATAGTTACTCGAATTCATACCCTCCTTATATTTCTTTGTTCTTGCTACCATTTAGTGATGCACTGATTTTTTCCCGTTTGGTGTAGGATATAGGATAATGTACCTTTCATTTACTTTTGCCTCGATCTTGTCTTAAAGGCTGTAACGAATAACATTAAAGGAACTGAGATATTAATAATTCTGATGAATAATATTGCAGTATTAGTAGTATTAAAGAGCTTTGACAGTTTAGGTTATTTCACACATTGGCTCTCACCGGGAATCGAACCCGGGACTGCTTTCACCAAAGGCAAACGCGCTGTCCACATGACTATCCGGGAGCCCTTGATGAGTAATATTACTAATCTCCAACCCTCTTGAGTTTATGCTTTAAAAGGTTACTCATAAGGTCATTGTACTACGCTTACGAGGGCATGTTCCACTTCCTGCACATATAGCTTAGTGAAATAGCAATGGTAACTTCCTTTATTTTCATATTCTGGTAAGAAATCTGAGCAGAAAGCAAATCGTTTCGTTGCCAGCTGAAATTTTTCACCTGAATATTGCAATTTTATTGCTGAACAGGAAGTTTTCTGAATATTCAATTTCTATAGAATTTGACAAAAAAGCCATTGAATAAATAATTAAGAATTTCATTATTCAAGTTATGGCATATTTTGTCATGGTTAAAAAACAAGTAGAATCTCTCTTAAGCGGACTTAATTCAATGCGATTCCCAAATGATTGCGAGTTACATCATATGATTGTCCTCTTGCTGATTTGACGTAAGACTTTAATGCTTAAAATGACGAACAGCAAAAAGGAAAAACATCAACATTTAAACATATCCATGCAAGTAGCTCGCTAAATTTGCCCGTAGTCTATAGTACACCGCAGAAAGCGTAATATTCGTGTATTAGGAAAGATCCAGCGTAAATTCATAAGTGACGTTCACAGTTGCTACAATTTAAAGATCAGCATTACCAAGATGCTCCTTGAAACGGAATGGTATTCGCCCGAAAAAGGACTATTAATTTCATATTAAACTTCTTCAATTAATTTTTAGACAAGATATTTTTGGAAGACATATATATATATATTACGCATCAACCTGTAACGTAGGCTGATTGGGTACTCTTACATACAAAGGAATAAAAGCAGAGGAATAGCTGTTATGCTAAGCCAAGATTCATATTTTCCACCGAATATTTGCAGCATTAACCGATTGGAGAAATAGAATTACGGTTCATGCACTCCCTGCCACACGCCTCAGGGGACATGTGTAGATGCAGATAGCATTTATTGATATCTAAAAAAAAATCACACAGAGAGTACTGAACAACCGTTTCCATCATTTCCTTTGTCACACATCAATGTTTCTTTCCGTTGAGAACCCTTTCAATGAAATATGGCTCGTACCCATTCCTTCCCTGTAATAATTTTTAATGCATTTTTTAATTCTTCCCCAACGTACAAAAAAGCGAGCGAAACAATCCGAATTTATTTGGGAATCGCTCCAAAAATCCAAAGTAGGTCAATAGTTGATACACTCAGATTGAAACGAGGGGATTTTTTCTTGTATTTTTTCCTAAAAAATACGTGTGCTTTTAAATTCATTCCCATCAAGGTTCGCTCCGCTTTCAAGAGTCGGTGATGTCGAAATTGAGTTCTGAGTGGACTTTTGCCGTGAAATTAAAGACGGAATCGTTACTAAATGGTGCCAAGTGCATCGCGGAAAATTTTGTCCCTCGGATTGTTCCAATACGTTAAGCCCTCCTTCCAGAAAAAAGACCCCAGATGGGAGCACTAAAAGAATTCCAGCTAAGGCTTCGGTAAGAAATAAAGTTCACGATGTAACACAAAACTGGGCATGTTAAACTAAAGAAGAATAAATTGAATATACTCACAATTTGCACCGAGAAAATATTTTACATCTATTCAACCTCTATACTGGAAGCATAGTATCGTAATTACTGAAGAATTTTACCTGAAAAATAATTTAAGGCATTCTTAATCTCGAGATTCAGCGTATATGCCAGTTTGAACGTCACCCTTCCACCACTGCAGTCCAAAGGCCCTGGAGAGGGAATGAGGGTTGCTATGCAATACAAGGAATGACATAGATTAGTGTTTGTGTCCACAGTGACATAGCATGACTTTCGCAGCATTCAAAAAATGTACTAAGCATACCTCCGTAGTTTTCACATTACCACCACCATGTAAATGATATAGAAATCAGTGAAAGATGAATTTCCGTCTAACCTGCACTAAACATGCAAATAGAATATATTTCATCCATCTATATATATGAAAGTAGATGGAGGTTTAGCTTCTGTTTGCTCTTTCATCTCTCTGGAAACGGAGCCATACTATTTTCCACATGTTATAGAATGGTAATGTAATAAATAGTAGATCGTAATCTACACAGATTAATGGTTACAGAAACTTAAAATTAGTAACAAGAATATGTACAGGATTTATATTGTATATTTACTCAGTGAATAATAATAATAAGTTTTTAAGAGCAGCGTAACTTGTATTTTGCAACAAGAATCTGATCATCATTAGTTTGTCTAAGGATTTCTTAAGGCACCGAAATAAATCTCCTGCTACCATTATTATATTTAAGTTTCAGGCAAAATGAAGAAGTTGATTCAATTATCAATAGCTAAAATTTGTAATGCCCACCATTCCAGACAAGCTTCCATGTTTTATTCAGGGTTTTAAAAACAGAACGTTCAGCTATATTTTTGAGATAATGCAGAGATTGGAGCAAAAACTAAAGACCTATTGGTTTGAAATAGAAATTTTTCTATCCAAAATTCTGTTCCAATAATTTCTGCCTCACAATTTTCCTTCTTAGAGCCAGAACATTGGAGTATTTAACATCCTCCATCATCCATTAGCATTACTTAAGTAAAATAAATACAATCTAGCTTTAAGGAAAATACGATGAGAATTCTCCTGATATCCTTAATCCACTACAGAATTCCCCGCATCCTGGGTGCACACGAAATTATCTCGAATCCACGATGCATCCGCATTCCACGGAATTCTTTTCAACCGGCATTTGCATTGAGAACACGCGACATGAGTTGCGCGTGAGTTTAAGCACCGCGTAATTCTCTTACGATTTTTCCAGAGCCAGGCTAACGCGCCAACGACGTTTCCCGCTTTCCAAAAAGTTCTACATCACGCAACGCTCTCGTAATTAGCTTTCATCGGTCCATAGCACGCTAACGCTCACATTCTCTTGATAAATGAGGCGTGGAATTATTTAAAACTGCGACAATGATCAATCTTCTTTTAAGTCAATGACGACAAAATATAAAATTAATGCTCTGGATTATTTTCTGAGTCATTTTGTACAACAATTAATCACGTGGACACGAAAAAAACCTTTCTGGCTGTTTCTAAAGTCCGCTACGTCCTACAATGTTTCCAGTGAAATTAATCTAACATTAAGTTGCTAATAGTCCAAGGTACTGCATTGTTTCCTCAGTAAATGCATCATAAAACTCGTAGCTATAGTCCTAGTACTTTATTCTCGATTTTTCTACATATTATCTGATAGGGCATCGTAGAAAAGATTCTCCTTTGATATCTGCCACCTTTCCTAATACCATTATCGTGCTATGGGTTCTATCCTACTATTCCATTCGTATATACTTTTACTTGTTGAATGCTTGTAACCACGCTGCACAATAGTTTCATTAGGCTTAATTTCAGTTTTAAACCATTCCAGCCGTGGCAAAGCTTGATTCCCGCAACTTCTTTAACATTCATCTTGGCTTTGCACTTTCGGTGTAAAATATAGCAACAATATTAATATATTGCGTCAGGTTAGGAATAATTGCTTTCGACATAACTTACATGAAATTCAAAAACGGTAATGAGACATAAATCATGACACAAAGTTTGCAACAATTAAAACCTTAGGTAATCATCAACGTCACCGAAAACGCTACAATACAAATAAAACAGTCAACAATTATGACTGTGGTAATTGAGGTGGAAGAAATAAGAGGCAACACAACAATTAACGTAACGTCAGGTTAACAATAATCACCTTCGACAATGGATACGCGAGAGCTGAGAGTGGGGAGACAACAATTACGACTGCGAGTTTGCAACAATTGAAAGGATAGGCAACAATTGTCGACGCCGAAATGTTACGATGTAGGTCAAATTGTAAATAGCGGTTATTGTTCTCAGGAGAATATATGAGTCTGAAGTCAGTATTGAGCTCAACTAACCCATCTTCAACAATTCTGATAGTCGATGTCCGAAAATAACGTATCAATAGGATCGAATATCGCAATAAAATCAAACATAGCGATATTGAGATTCTTTAGGGAAAATGGACGTCTTCGCCCTCTTCCAAATTAGGGAGAAGCTTGTTCCAGCGGAAGATTCCCGTAGGGCAGCCATTAAAGCGGAGGCGAGAACGAGCACACTGGCAAGCTGTTAGGCAAATTAAAAAGAAAGGAAATCCGCGATAAGTCGCCTAATTTCATTAGCAATCTCGATTAATGCGCGTGGCAAGCGATCAAAAATAACATGCTAGGAAATTGATTGGGAGCGAAACACATTTGACCTACCTTCGCCAGCCTAAAAGGTGTTTTAAATTTCATTCTAATCCTCAAAATAACACATTTAATTACATTATTCTTATATTGTTCACATCATAATTATACTTATAGTAACTTACATTACATACATCGAGAGCCATGATGTGTAAATATTACATGCATGTCATACCTGGCCAAAGAAGTTTACTGCAAATAAATTGAGCAAGGACATCCGAGAAGAAGGTAAAGAAAACAATGAATTTGTATCCGAAAGAAGAAAATAGCCGATCAGAAAAATCCAACACTTAATTTCCATTAAAGAGTAACCCTGCCACAGAAGATACTGATAGATGCCCGCGTACGTAAGCGTGGACTAAAAATATAGATACATAATACCAAAGACTGATGAAGATTGACCAATGGCTTTTTACCTGTTTCTTTAAGCACAATGGTATTTCAGATATCTACAAGCGCAAATGTATACTAAACGATTTGAACCATAAGAAAACTCACATTTTGATAACGATATCGATATATTTTTATAATCTTGACGTAATAAATGACTCAGCCGCTTCGTCAACACCGCTGACTGTATTCTTTTCACAAACTACCAAAAAGTTTGAAATCATTCGTAAAACGAATATTTTTCTAAGGGGAAAGGTTTTAGGCCACCGTTATATTACCAGAGAATCGCAAAGAAGGCAAAGGAAAGAGAAAAGTAATATATTTTTTAAATTCATTCATAAGCAAAGTTACTTATAATTTACAGCGAGGATAGATAAGTTGTGAAGATCTATATTGAAGGAATACAAATTATTTCACCTTTCTATACAGTCATATTACGTCAATTGGTTTCAGCCATGTTCTGATGAAGTCTATTTAATGTCGAAATCGCACCCCTTTATACTGTTCTATGGGAAGTTGACATCCAATCATATTCCTTCCGAGATATTTATGTTCATCCAGGGGTGTTAAGGAAGTCGAGGATGCCACAGCAATTTTCTTATTGGGAAGATGTAATCCTTAACCTTTCCGTTTACAGCGAACAAATTAGACATTCGTGAACTTTACGTGTCCCATCAACCACCTACGCATCTAATACACAGGCGTAGGATGCGTAAAAGGTCAGATACTGAGCCTTGAATATCTCAATCCCATAAACGCACTTTTTGACCTTTAACGCACCGACGGTAAGGGAATGTAAAATTTCAACCGCACTCGAGCAAGAATTCCACATTTGCTTAAAAATAGTACTTTTTGTGTTCACTGTTAGGTATTATTAATGATTTAAATTTCTTCCAGATGTTCACAAGAAAATGGGATTAGGGTTTGATGTATCTTAGTTTTGTTACCATCTCTTGGAATATATGCATGTATAAGTGTCATACCATTTGGAAGGTTTAAGTGCCGTAATATTCAACAATCAATGCCATTATTTTGGTTGGTAGCTTATCCTATCCTTTATATCACCTAACATCGGTAGCATTCGCCTTTCCTCAATCTTTTTAACTGCATTCTACCAATTAATTGCTACTTAGATTCTATACTAAAATAATCTTGGAATCTATGCAACAAACTTAAAACTTATTCTTGGCTTCATGTTTTCATCCTGTAGAGTAAAACTCTTTTAGTTCATTTTATGAGATGAAAATTTCAAAGAGCTTTGCCTACATTAATAGATTTTACAATATAATCTACATCTTATAATCTTCGACACTCATGGTGTTAAAAGTGCATATCAGTGGAGTATTGACGAGGCTCCTCTATTATACAGCAGATGAAACGAACTTTAAAAAAATAGATGCATATACAATCTCTATATCTAACATAGAAGGATGCGTATTTATAAAAAAGGGTACTTCTGCTCGGTCTCTTCCATTTCATATCACTTGGTGAGTGCATCATATCATAGCTTCAATACTACTTCTATTAACAAATACAAGGATGTAGTGCGGATTATCAAATCCACAGTCAATTTATTACTTCAATAGCGATTCTGATTTTGTCATAATTATTAATTTTATCACTTCTGCTGTTATCGTTATAACAACCGTTTCCATGGTTAACAACCTTGTCCACCATCTTATGTCCTCTTTCCCATTGAGAAAGAGATCGATTAGAACAAATTCCTATCCATACAAAACTGGATTCATTGTCCATAAACTGTAAAACAATATTTTGCTTGTTAATTTGATTATTACTGAAGGCATAGATATAACAAGCGTTACTATGGTTTCCAGCCTGTCCATACATCATTTTGTTTTTCTATGATAACTATGTAGATATCGAATGAGCTCGATCAGAACGCATTCCTATCAATGAATCTCAGAGTAGCTATCCCACGAATAATAAATCAATATTATGCTTGAAAACCCGTACTGAAATAAATAATTCCTTTTAGTATTCCAAACTATCTTATTTGCCAACAAACTGGGTAACGTTTCCTTTGAATTACACACGAAATTTCCCACTTTTTAACGTATTTAGTGAATGCGAGCTTGATTCGTTCGCCCCTAATTTCATCGTTTTTAATCTCCGGAGAGAGCGGCGGCCGAACCCCGCCCACCTGCTCCTTTCCCTGGACCGCATCTCTCCCACGCACTCAAATTATCCGAATCTCTAAGCGACGGTTGGAAGTCGGGCAATTCGTCTTCCGACGTGTATTTTTCAAGACGGCGACATGTGCTTCCTTATGGCTTCCCCCGACTCATTAGGGAGCGCATTTTTTCGCCGTTAACCGCTGAGGAATTGATGTCCTCGCGATCTCTTACTGATTGGAGACGTCGGGAAGCAAATCAACAGGCGTGAAAACGTCCTTCATGGCCTCTTGGAGGTGTTTAACCGCCCTGGGACCACACAGGGGTTCCCCAAAGCAGTGCTCCGCAAGCCACATTGGGTCGCCTAATCAATTCTATGAAGCATCAGTGGAATAAAGTTTTCCTTTGCGTTCATAAGCATATTTAAAATTTCGATTGGCAATTGATATGCTGAAAAACCCCAATTATATCTTAACCATGCGCAAAACTTATATATCAGTACCAATGCCATGTGTTACTGTAGTGTTATCGATGGATTAGAAAACTTTTTGAGGTAATTTCAGCGAGAATGAAATTAGTTTCCTCCGACTCCCTGAAATGTTTCTAGATGGCAGCACAGCTGCTCTGAAACCTAAAATGTGGGAGTCCGAAGTATTATGTCCTCAATCTAATATTATTTCACTTGATCTTACTACTTGATTTATTACTTTATCCGTATTATTGAGTCAACTGATATATCACCATTCTCTTTATATTTAACTATGGAAAAACTGCAAAATCGATTGTATCTCAACGATATCTCATTGAAAAATTGAAGCTCATATACGAAACACGCATAAATTCTTAGTTATATGAAAGTAATTGTAGTTGTGTTGTATAAATCTTTGCTAACACGTGCTCTTACAAGGAACTTGCGAAAAAATAAGTTATTTTAACAGTTTCATGAAATATCCCCACACGACAGAACCCCACGGGCATAAATGCCCACAAAACAAAACCCCACATTAACATATATCACATCGTTCTTGCGTCATTTTTCCGTGTTAATATTCCCTGTTGGATTGAATTGGAAATAGGCGTTTTCCTATTCTAATCCTTTTTTTATTCTATTTCTTCTTTCTCAACACATGGGTACATTTACCAAGGATACCATAACTTATATAACAATTGACGTTTACATTATCACCATGGCGCAATAGGGTTTATAATAGCGATATAATAATAACTTCTCTAATGGAAACAGGAAGATCCCAATTACATCCATTTCAATAATTATTACTACTTACAAAGACACACAACGATTCCCTAGCTAGAAATATCCGACTAGCCGGGATTCAAACCCGGGACCTTGGCGTCGGAGTCCTAGCACGCTAACCACTCCGCCATCGCAGCCGGTAAAACGATGTTGCTATCGTTAAAAAAAATCCATATGTTCCATCAGCTATTCAGATCATTTAACACTACTAAACTTATAGACAAACTCAGACATTATTCAATCTACAGTCTCGCTACGTTGCCTAGCTACGGTAACCAATGTTACTTCTAAATGCAAAACTAGCATTTGAATCTTATCCTGATTAACAAACTCTGGCCTTATTCAATCTAATTATTTCCCCTTCCGTAGCATTGCCTAGATACGGTAACCAAGGTTATCCGCGAATAAAAAAAATAGCGAACTCCCCTTGCTGAAGCTCGTGTGTTTGGTTCCCAATGGAATAGGGAAACAACACACGCATAACTTTAAGCATTCGGCGTCATTGGTAATGGCTGTAGGTGGCGGCACTGGTTCCTTGCTGCGCAAAACAGGGAGGCCTAATCGGTGTCGCGTAATTTGCAAACGGAATGGTTGAGGAGATGATGGCCCTCCTCAATTGGAGATTTCCTTTAGCCAATGGCGAGGCTCGTTCTCACTTAAACATCGAATCGGACGGGAATGCAACCCCACTCAATCTCTAACTCGTTCCTTCCCTAGCACGTGCACTGCTTTTCTCGGCACTTTCGCAAGTGAGGTTATTCTGTGAATCGGCGGACAGAAACGTAATTCTGTCGACGTCACCCGTAAAAATGTTCGTGAAACGGGATTCGGTATGCCTATGAATAACACGGAATAATTCAAATTTGCTATGGAAACAATTTGATAGTTTTGCATTATAAAGCTTAAAATAAAAATGCACTAGTTTATGACTACATGTAATCGGTTTTAATGACTGAAGATTCATTGTGTATTCACGGGTATTGATAGTGTATTAGGTGACTGTTTTTCTATACACATAATAATTGGGAGTGAATTCCATGATTATTTGGACTTATTTTTTCTTTGCTGTGATTTCTATCGGAAGATTTTTTCATACGGTACATTTAATGTTGTATAATAATATAATGCTGCCTACGGACTTCGCCTAATTTCACTTATGTAATAATAAAACATTAAAAATTTAAGCCGCGCAAAGTGAAAATAAGAAAGACCAAATTTTTTACAAATGAAACAAGCTGACAGGGGAATAATTTATTTGTATAAACACCACAAGAAATACACTGATAACCCGGGTTTCGATGCATTGCATCATCTTCAAGTAAACTCTCAGACAGTCGATATTATGACCAAATTTTGGACAACGATTCTATGCCATTCCTTAGTTATCATCAGCTGCTATCATATATTCCTGTAACATGTTTCAAAAACTACTGGATCTTTATGTCAATATATGTGCATTTTCGGTTGCTTCAACATTAGTGCCGACTATGTTGTAGGAGGAAGTACCTAAGGGATTTTCTGCGATTCCTCCGTTCTCTCTTTCTCTGGACTTTTATCACCTCCGTCCCTTCATCACGCATTCATCCCCATTCTCGCCAGTCCCTCGTAAACGCGATGTTATGGGTCAGTGTTTCCCATGCAGTCGCGCATTGAATCGATATGTCTCTCTCGAACCTTCGCAAGGTTAACGTGCAATGTTCCCAAGTTTGATAATGTTAGCCGAGGTTTCCCTCTGCGCGATGCTCTATTATGACTTCTACAACATCCTTCACTCACTGAGGGCTATGTTTCCAAAGTTTCTTTTTATTTCGCCTTGCGATCCGATCTAAAGTGGGGGTCTCTATAAAGCATTCATTCTAAAGACTGATTTGAGCACTATCCCTGTCTTGTTAAGACAAAAAAGCTCTGGAGAAGGAATGAGGCGTGCTAGATAGGATGAGGGGTGAGGTAGCTTGTCTTTGTTTTCAACACAGCTTCTCAATGTAGGACTAGTGCAAGTAAGTGCATCTCTACGACTTTATGGATAACAATTTTCATAGTGCTCAATATTGTTCAAACTAGATGAATTCTGTTACTCAGTGCCAATTAAACCTTTATAGTTTCAATGTTATCACAGCTAAGAACAAGACTGATTTCGTAGTGAATGATAGATACGGTTTTCTCTAACTTGGAATAAAAGAAATTCCCTTTGTCAAGATATGATAGCTGGGATATTACAAAAGTACATAAACTTTTCGGAGGTGGGTAAACAAAGTATATAGAGTATAAAGTCATAAAAAAGAATAAAATTGTTTCTAAAATATTCAATTCAGTCGAGTTAAAAATGGTTTGAACGATTGCCTAGCGTATAAAAGAGTCATACAAATGAAAGTGATTTCCATGTTAATCTTTTTATTTGGATTGTCTCCATTATCACTTCTATTTGTTCGATTTCTTTCATTGACAAATTTTGGTTGATCATTGAATATGAGCCACTACGTTCACTTATTAGTCGATTACTAAGAAATGAACACAGACATTTTCGATGAGTGTTGATGATGGGCCACTACTGTTACAATTGGGTCGATTTCTTATAATTCTTTACAGCAAATGGGATTGATAGATAGAGATTTTTGACGATGAGACCTTATTGTTACTAATGGGTTGATTTCGTTTAATTGTTGACGAAATTGTTTTGGGCGATTGTTGCTGATGAGCTGATTTCTAGCAATTGATTACAGATATTTTCGGTGATTGTTGACAAGAAGACCTATTGCTACCAATTCTTTTTCATATTTACGGAAATTTTGGGTGATTGTTGATGATATACCATTATTATCAACAATACCGTATTCAAAGCTAACAATCGGAAGCACACAACATAAGAACTCATTTCTGTTCAATCCTCAATCATAGTAAAAGGAATATTTCGGAATAGACACACAATAAGTGCAAGAGCTAAGCCGTATTCAACACGGGAGCTCATTCGAAATACTTGGCAAAAATGGGCCGACATGCACACAAAACCCAACAACGGTCAGAATGCCTTGTTAAAGCGGACGTACGGAAACGCCGAGGGAATCGGATGCATTCCATGGAAAGAAGAGTCCGTCACGGGGGAATCGTGCACATTAAATGCGGACAGTGGCCACAATGGCGATCATTTCGCGTGATGTTCTCCGGGAAGAAAAATGGAGAGGGAGAGAGAGTGGTTGTACTCAGAGTTTGAGAGGGAAAAACAAACGGAAGACGAAGAAAGGGCTTTTGGACATTTTGGAAACCTCTCATTCCAGCGCTTTACTTACTATAGATCTATTGATTCTCCCATAGGAATTCTAAGGCTATAGCAAATATCAATACCCCATTTCCGTATGAAACAATTTTCCGTATTCAAAGGTAATTGTAATCCCAACATTCCCATTAACCTCAATCCATTTTGACAACAATTCATTGACTCATCATCAGTATTTAAAACAAACTCCTAATTTTATTAAATAATGTATATGATAATCTTAATCTCAATAATGTCATGTACCCCATCCACTTTTGTCAACAATGCACGTAATTATCACCAACAATGAACTCAAAAATCTGTGCTTAATTTTGTAACAATCGACCAATAAAAGTTTAAAGAAAGGGAAACAGCAACAATGTAATGCTTGAAAATTGCATCAAAGACTCAATAAATTTTATACACATTGCTATTTCACTGTTCATTCCCATGTGCTTCAGGAAATAATGCATCTAAACTTAATTTTTTAAGCAATTAAGATGACTGAAACTCCATAGCCTCCGTCATTTGAAATTTTCACATAGTTATCGTGGCAATCATGTATAAAAATTATTAATTGAGCTATAACATTACTATACAATATAAAAATAAACAAAACATGTTTTATTCCATGTCTATCTATAATACTAGATCTAGTATGTATAACAATGCACAGCAATATGCAACAAAATTACATTTTGCAAATTACGAATTATGTGTATCTAGAGCTCAACGGAATATCTGACTTCCAAACAGATATAGAAAATGGTCCAAAGGCATTTACATTAATACCCTTGAAGAAGTAAAGAATTATTTTAAGCTGTGACATTTATAAAAAGAACCGCAAAAACGGGCCTCCGAAGAACAGCCGTCACAATCGAGAGAAAGAAAGGAAAAAAAGGTACAAACGTGAGATCGATGGCAGAAGTGATGGAAAATGGACCGAAAACTGTGTAGGAGACGTAAATTGAACGCCCGTATCGACATCTGTCGATACAGATTGAAGGCATCATTCAAAGGAAGCGACTTCATAAACCCTTTTAAACTGTGTCTTTAATTGTTTGATTCAGAGAGATTCGACGAAACGATTTCGTTACCTAGGATACGGGTGACGTAACAACAATCGTTTTAATATTTCCAATCACTTCGGCCTATACTTGGCGGAATTCCATCTTAATACTCCAGTTCAGTTTATTTTTATTATATTTTTCAATATTGATTCAATTCGATCTTTTAAATAGCTAAACGACTTTGTACTTTTCTAAGAACGAAAAATATGTCCATGAATCAGCCATAATTTAAGTTATTACTCTTTGCAAGAACATGCTATTCAATATATTATGAAACTTCATAAATTCAATTTCGCTCCATTGAAGGACATGTTAAGGAAATGACTATGATACCAGAGGCAGAAAATACACCTTTAAAACCATAAGGGCTAAATTAATCTAAGGTTATTATTTTCCCATAACCCTGAACATAATTATTCTTATTATAACAGACTCCTTTAGCAAGTATAACGGGACTTAATTAATCATTTCGAAGAGTATTTATAAATCGTTGTATAAATATGGTCCTTCGAAGCCCTATATTATATAATAGCAAGTCTATATTAATTGAGTTTATTGATAATAACTGATAACATAGCTAAGTAGACTGTGATCAAAGTTGAAGTAATTAAATATTCGAATCGTTAATTTAACCATGAAGTTTCAAAGAATGGTCATATTTCTTAAGTACACTATTGCAAGTACCGATGTTAAATATGGCAATAATTGTCACAAATGTTTTCCAAGACTACAGGTGTTATGCGATATGAGTTAGCATATAGTAAGATAAAGTAGCATTCACTGTTGATAAACCGTAAGCTTGTCCACCTGGCTCACCGATGAAAGAAATGGCAAACTACATTGCACATCATCTTGCCTAGCAAACATCATCCACTTATTGCAGCCAATAATGGAGAAGGTAAGGATTCAACCCGCCTTTAGAGATGAATTCACAAACAGGAAGTTAAACCAAATCAATGATATTTGTTACTGCTCAAAAATTATTTTCCGTCAAATATTACAAGGATGTCTAAACATAAAAATAAGTTGTTTCAGCTACGCTTGGAGCGTTAAACTCCAGCAGAATGAAAATTAACTTGCGAATGACAAAACAGAATAAGAATTGTTTCTATGGAAATAGAAAATTAACATGTATGGAGTAATAATTTTACGCTTACTCAAGAGAATTTTAAACTGTATTATTTGCAACCACGAAAAAATCCATTTTCCATTGACGGAATATACATATGTTTCATAAAAAAGTATTTTACGAAGACCTTAAACATTTTAATAGATGCAATTCACTAAAGAAGAGCTCATATGTGAGAAAATATAAGAGAGAGACTACTGTATATGTATAAATATGTATATGACTTTTGATTTATCATCAATTTTGAAAAGTTGTTAAGAATCGATGCTTTGATGGATTCATTGACTTTAAAATTCCTCAATTTACTACATTTTTATGAAAATTTAGTGATGGATACCTGTAAATTATGCGGCCCGTATTCCAGTTTGTGTTTAGGCCTCCACTCATAAGTATATGACTGCAAGAAACAATTAATTTATGTCTATGAATTTAAAACTCGGAACACGATGAGTAATTTTGACGAGTGAGGAAATTGACGTACTAAAATTCTCATCAACAAGATGATTCCATTACATGAAACACATTTGAAGATCAAGCTTATAGTTCCAACTAAATCTTGATCGGAGTAAATAGCTAATGATCTTTTTGCAGTCAAAATTTCAGTGATTTGTTTTAATTCTTCTTACTAAGAAGTTTTGTTTGATCCAAATAATTCGCAAAAATAGTTTGCGAAAATATGAATTATTTATGAGCATTGGAGGTTCAAAAATTCTAAGTATTGGCAAGATTTTATTTTTTCCTGTCTGTTAACGATTTTTCTTCCACTAACATATCATGATAGATGGGAAAATTAATTTTTTGGTCGAGGATAGAGAAAATTTAATTGTAATTTCATCATCATCACGTATGAGTTAATATGAAAGCTAATTAGGTGAGGATGATGCTGTATAATGCTATTAATTATGGTCTCTCCGTATGGAATGATGTGAAAAGTATATCATTGCACTCTCATATATTTGACAATACATGGATTAATAGGATTAGATTTGATGAAAAATCTTTTATTTTTCCCGGCAAAATGCTGATTTTATGAGGTCCATCCCTTAGTCCAGAAGTGGCTACTGTCCATGTCACCCAAGCCTTGGCTGACCGCTGTTTATTTGAACACTCGACTGAAAGAGTTGTTTCCTGATTCAAAGGGTCATTGCTGGCTCTAGTTGTACGTAAATTGAGGAAATAGACGAATCTAATACTAAAATAACTTCATAGCATTTTCAAAAGATACTGCTAAATATGTAGGAGATTTTTCTCGAATTTGTATACTAAGAGATAAAGTATTTCACATATATTAAGAAGCATCCTGAATCAAAAATATTAACGTCATATTACTCCAAAAAATATCCATATCAGAGCCGTTAAAGGAGGTTAGGGAACAATCCTCATTCTCAAAAAATAAGTTCGATATTATTTCGGACGACCATTTGTAAATATTAAACTTTGGCAATTCTGCTAATAATTTAAAAAATCAGTAACACCCAGTTATTTGATGCAGCTGATCAACTACAAACACTTGGCAGAAAGGGGACAGTAAAGGCAGATAGTTCAGTGTGCAAGAAATCAGGAGTACTTACGGGACGCCAACACAAAAATACTCGTATGTATATATTTGGTAGAAACATTATGCCGTAGAAAACAGTACTTTATATGTATTGCTATAAGTATTCAGTTAAATCTGCAGATTTAGCTGAATTTTTAAAAGATTTTTTAATTTTAATTTTAAATCTTATCAACAGAATGTAAGCAACTCTAGCAATAAACGATCAGCAGGATATATTAATTGCGGCCCACGCAAAAATCCTAGTATAAAGCTTACAAACATCGAAAATCACTCAGCCAGAAGGTCAGCTGGAAAACTCACCCCTTATATAAACAACCAGAGCTAGGAGGGGAATGAGGATTACTTGGCAAGATGAGGAGTGAGATAGTTTGCACATGCTCTCCACTCTGCGAAAATTCTGCGTACTCAAACCTCAATAGTTTTCATATTATCACAGCCATAAAATGTGCATTTTTCTTTATCTTTTACCAATAGACAAATGAGAAATATTCCATTATTTCGAATGTACAGGCACCGAAATACGGTTCGAATACATATTTAAAATAATTTACTGACCTCAATATGAATACAATTTTCACACTGATATGATATTCACTGATTTGATTTTACGACTACTTCTCCAATTAAAATCCATTCGTGATTCCAAACATGGGCCAACTTTTGATGTACTTATCTGCTTTGCTAAATAACTGGTGGCTTGCAACTATCAAAGGCCTTTAAGGTAAATTGTAGCCTATCGCCAAACATTTTATTTATCATGATTACGTTGGAAGACGATTCATCTAAATAACTTTTCCTAATAAAACCGAAGAGGACAGATCATGGATGGTGACTTATTTTCCTATGACCGTCCTCGATTTGCAGAACGAAGTCTTAGAATACCATCGATTCCTTGTGAACAAATCGAAGTTGATTTTCAGCTGCTGTGTGCAGTAAATTATAATCACCGTTGTACGAAAACGTTTGTATCTATCTTTAATAAATTCTTCTTCATTAATTTTAGTTGTAATACTAGAGCTTACGCTGTGAAGATAAAATGTTTCAGGGGCTAAAATATGAGCCGAGCCTATCATGAGAGATATCAACGATCTATTGAATAAAAAACCTGATATGAGAGGCATGTATCAGATTTACCGACAAGACGTGGATGAATTCGAAAAGAGTCTTATGCCTGTAAAGGTAAACTTAAAGTCTTATGCGTGTAGAGGTAAAGCAAAAGGCAAAATCCCATGCCCTACGAAGACCCAGTCCAAATAATATGTCATTAAATGCGGTAAGTGGAGAATTTGATGCAATACTCCTTCTATTTGCATCTTCTATGTTTTATAATTATGGTATTCGCTGTTATTCAGTTCCTTCTATGGCCTTCTACATAGTTATCTATCAGAACCTAGCTATTATATCAAAACGGTGCTTGTCAAGTACACGAGAACAACTCAATAAAATCTCATAATTGAATCCACTACAAATGCACAAAAGCAACCATTTCACTATTGTTGATGTAAATTATTAAACCAAAATTCAATTATTGAGCAACAATGATTAGCGACCTACCATAATATTGTCGTAGGAGCATATGCTTCCATCTATCTTCAATTGTTACCCCCAACGGGGCAAGAATCGAGAAAAAATTTAATGAGTAACAATATAGTTACAATGCTTTAATTCGTTCATTGTTGAACCAAAGAATTTGACAGAATAATTCCTGCCATGCGATTCTTAGATACTGATGAGCGACAAACAGAGGGAAGCGTTTCCATGGTAAATTAACGCACCGTATGATCTCTTTCCGGCAATCAATAACTCCCCTTTCTTTGTGAAGGATACCAGCGAATTCATTCCGGATACTTTATAACTAGGCCTAATTTTCTCTCGACGAAATTCAATTCTAGTTATATTCCTTGTCTGTAACAATATTGAACACATCTAGGCATCAATTTTTTTCTAAAGAGGAAGCTATTATGGTAATTTACAATTATAAAGTAAAGGAAAAACACACTAACACAAGTATGCCTTCACGTTCTTCGATCCATAAACTATAAGATCATCGATATCAAATCTTTTCACTCCATCATGAAAAGCAACCATAGTTATAGATGACCCATTGGAAAATTCAGCAAACGTTGAGTACCAAGTAATAATTGCAAATAATGAAGCACTGTCTTAAACCATGTCAACATTCCCCAGTTTTCTCTATTGACATGTGGCTGTCAAATTCAAAATCAAAAGAAGAAACATTTACCTTTAAAAAATTATTTTATAAGCAGCTATTGTGGTTGCAATTTTAGGCAAATTATTTCCGCAATGATATTTTCCACAATATACGCTTTCGCATAGTACAAATCAATAATAAACGCGATCAATGACTGAGATAAATTCATCACCTAGAGGCATGTTGAATACGATAATATTGGTTTTACCCTGTGTCCTTTATTAATAATCATCGTTTCATAATGTTGCATGGAGAGATCATCATATGCTCATCTCTATCCCATGCAGCTCGATCTGGTGTAGATTTTCACCATACATTAATAACATCGAAAACAAAAACAAATGAAGGCGTCCATCCGCCCCCCGTCAAACGCCCCGCGTCCGAGGGTCGGTCCAACGATCAATCCACGGAGGATGGAAATTATCGAGCAGCACTCACCATCAGTAGACCTTCCAGCGTCTTCCAGCGGCCCGCTGAAGTTCCCCTTCTGTCCCTTCGTGTGGATGGTCTCATTCACGTATCTTCCAGACGCCACCCTGAACCCATTGTCCCACTCCCAGGCACACCCTCCGTCGTCAGATTCCGCCCCCCTCTCCTCCCCCTTCATCCCTTCGGCCCTCAGACCCCCCTCGAAGTTGCAAAACAATCCAGCGGGGGTCACGTGGCCGTGCCTCCTCGACGACCCCCTCGCCAGCCTGTCCATGGCCCCCGCGACCCCCGCAGGGACTAAACCCAAAAGCACGGAGGCCACTAGGGCGTAGATGCACGAGCGGCGTGCAGACATGTCTCTACTCGTGACTAAGAGTCCACAGGAGTGGGCATGGCCCGCGCTGGATTCTGACCGATTTTCGAGCACACACTTAGACGGGGGAGATGGGCCGACTGCGTTGCTATTTGCCGAGGATGATCGATGACCTGAGGAGCATGGCGAATTCCGGCGCGGCGGGGGGGAGGTTGCGGGGGGTGGTTTTTGTGTGTCTGTCCGTGTGCGTGTCGTGTCTTCCCCCTTTATCCTCCAATATTTCCGCAACCCGGAAGTTGTGGCGCCTCCCAACCGGCACTATCTGGAGGCCGAGGAGAGGGGGGGCAGGGTTAGAGAGGGGGGCAGCGGTAATGTAAAATCAGCCCCCGGTAACACACACACATCACCACGCACCGATACGAAAACACCGTCACAATCCACTAGATACTTCACGGTCCACCTCTAGGTCCAATGCATTTGTCAAGAAGGGAGATGGGTATCAGATGGGGTTCTCCTTCAGTCTCATCCACCCTGTGGTGCCCGGGGAGGACCGGAAGCGTGATTTTCCAAGGGTTAAAGGTCGTGCACTACTCGATCCAGGAACTTCCTCTCCTGTTATCTCCTCCATCTTCAAGGCGAGATCACTCCCATCTCGCCCGACGAGAGCAGTGTTTGTTGCGGAAGATACCCAATGTCCTAGAGAGCACGGGACACCCCATTTGGGGGGGAGGGAGAAAGGGGGTGTCTTTCGCCGGGAACGTGGGAAGAAAGAGAGAAAGTGTGGGAGGGGTGCTCCTTATCGCGTGGGTGGGGTGGGCGGTGCCTCTGGATACAGGAAGGTGGGAGAGAACATAGGAGGGGGGTCCAGGGGGGGAGATATCTCCGCAGGGGCGAGGTCCTGGGAGAACCTCGGAAGCTACACACGCACGGCACAACAACACGGCACCTTCAACTACCCCGATACCAACCCCCGCGCAGATCGGAGCCCCTTACGATTGATCGACGCCCGGTGACGAAAAATGGCACGCGTGTCCCGCGGACGGAGCACGCTACGTATCCGTTCCTTTTTTCCCTTTTGTGGCACGCGAGAGACGGTGAAAGTCACGCCTGCGCGCGGGACCGGTGTTGTTCCAGCCTTACGAAACGAGCACGCCAATGCGCACGGCAGGGCTCCAGGGATAGAGGCGACTGAAGGCACGCTTCCCGACCGACGGAGCTCCGAGCACGGCCTTTCCTCCTTTTCCCGTGCCAAGAGGCGCCGACTGGGATAGGGAACGGGAGGGGGGAGGCGGAGGGGGCGATCTCAGCGAGCCCTGACGGGAGGCTGCGGAACTAACAGTTCGGTATGCGATCGTTGCCTGGGACCGGGTCTCTGCGTACACCTTCCTGCGATGCAACCCCGCTCCTCTCCGCCAACCCCTTGCCCGAGCGTTGCGGGAATCCTCCGTTTTCACGCCGCTGCGATTAACGTCGTCGCGTTCCGAATAACGTGCTGCGTGACGTGTTACTCGTTTAACGTGCACGGTTAAGTGTTTCGGAAAAAATTCTATCACTTAAGGAACGCATTAGCATGATAGCTAGGCGATTCGCAGCGATAATTAATGACGCAGTATTGTTTTAAATGAATTCAAATACAATGAAATACTCAAGGTGATAAACCGTTATATTTACTCTTGTTTGAATTATTTTCACTCCCAATTATATTGCGTTATAATAAATAGTTATATTTGCTTTTGCTGATTTATTTCAATAGTTCATCTATGTGGATATTAGTGCTTTTCATTGTAAAATCGAAAGATTTGATTTCGATTGATCAATTGATTATTATTGATGGGATGGATCAAAGATTAAACTTTTTTAATTGTTCGATTTTTATCAATTACTGCTGCCTTAATCTAAATTACTGCCCTTCTACCTTACATTCTACAATAGATTTCTACATTTTCCCAGAAAAGAGACAAATGTAATTAATTTGGTCCCATATCAATTTTTTCCATGGCTATGACAATATGAAATCTTCCGATGCATAAGAGACGGTACTCGTGTATTTCTCTCCTCGTTTTATTTTTCCATTTTTGCTCAGGAGAGAAGGTGAACTCAAACTGCCCTACTGAACACCGTGGCTAGCACCCTTCATCTCATAATAATGCTAATGGTGAAGAGGTGTAGGTTCAATCTGGCCTAACGGCTAGAGTACTTCGCATATACTTGCAATGAGCATCAATACACTTCTTCAAGAAAACCTATTTTAGGTACAGATACATATGAAAGAAATACTTCATGCATCCAATTTCGGGGAACCGACCTATAATATTAGTATCATTCGAATGGGAGTTACAGTTTTTTCGAGAGAGTGGTTGAAAATTTACAGAATTATACTACTCCCATTTCCCTTTTTGACATAACGAAGAAGATTAAAACTCTAAAGTAATGCTTCTTTTATTACTCACATAATGCCATTTTGTATTTAAGTTGAAATGTTTTGAGTATTAAGCGGCCATCCAATAAGAAAAATACTCCATAAATTAAAAAGCATCGGTTAGGTGTTCCTAAATACCCTAAATCCGACGAAGTCATTAAAATCACTCTAAGTGCCTTTAGGTAAAATAAAAGTAACCTTCCTGAATTCTAACTAAAGATCAGAACCTTCGATTTCTAATACAAATGTTGTAATTTACTGTATCATCAGGAATTGCTCTTCTTCTAGATTATGTTTACAAAACTTCAACAGCCCTATACATATAAGTGTTAGAAAAATCCCAAATATATATTAATTATTGATAGCATTTAATCTCCAAGAAATTCTTAGCGGCGAAACTTCATTATCGTATAGTAATTCGCGGAGATGTGACGTCAAAAATCGTTCCATTCCTAATAATCGTACCCGATTTTCAGTCCATGATAAACAAATTCTCTGAAAAGCAACATTATATTACATTTTCCATCTTAGCACTTAATCAACCAGGAATCACGAATTTCTTTAGATTGAATACTCCTTTTAATTTAAACATACAATTACTTTGTTTATCACAGCATACGAATTTTTCGACTGAAAGCCGAGACTTAAATACAACCAGAGAGAAAATGAAATCACTTAACCGATGATAATAGAACTTAGAGTAATATAGAAGAAACTGCTATAATGCAGAGTAATTAAATTTCGGGGTCCTTTGAAGTAAGAACAATTTCCTGTTAACTGAATTCATTATTATCAAACTGTCTGAACAAAGTTGCCCACAACGTTCCGGAAATACGTTCCGCCTGCTTCTACCTCCTCATGAAGCCTTCTAACTCCATTGGTGAAAGCTACGCATTAACTTATGTGATTAAGGATGAGAGACATTTTCCAATTAATATCACAAGTGATTCAGATCAACAACCTCTGCTAACAGCTTCACATGTTAATTCATCCTTTCTCAGAAATCTGTCTTTCTGTCTATTTAGAAATCCTTGTTATCCTACCTTGAAGAATCGAAGATTTATCTGTTGTCTTTGATACAGGGTAGAGAAAATTGTATCTTGTATATAAATTATGTATGATTCGAAACCTAATAAGGTTAGAAGTGATGCTGAGTAAATTTGATCTCATTTCATTCAAATCGTTCAAAAGTGGTATCAATAAGGTCATTGCGCTTCACGAGCGTGATGATACCAGTTTGATGAACTAATGATGATACCAGATGATACCAGATACCAGATTGATGAACTAATGATGGAGAGAAATATAAAAAACCTCACTCCTCATTTTGCCTAGTAAGCCTCATTACCCCTTCCAGAGTTTTCAATTACAGAGCTAATTGCGGAGAGTATGCGGTTATAAGCATCATCTGGGTTGTATACTGTTTGGACATAGTAACACTTGAGGAATAACAAACAGGTCTCTGATAGTTTCGTTACCCATAAAATAAGGTCATATCTGGGTGCGAATTTGAGAAATAGAGACAACAAAAAAGATTTCAAACGTTAAAAGGAAGAAAATTTGAAAAACAGAACTTCCATAGTAAATAGCAACAATGATGCAGTGAACAATATTGTAACTCGTTAGTTAATAAACAGATAATGTAGCAATTAAGGTGGTTAAAAATATAGAACGGCAAATGGCGAAAGCAGCTAATTATGCGCTATGTAACAATAATCGACGATGAGAGTAATTAGAGAGAGGAAATGAGAAATTCAACAATGAAAGCAGTGAGTTAGCATTGCAATTAGTGTAACGATGAGTCTAATTAAAGAGAAGAAATGGGAAATTCAAGAATGAAAGCAGTATGCATTGTAACTAGTGTAACGCAATATTAATTTACGGTGAACACCGCCAAATGTGGATCAAGTGGTCACGGCAACAATTAAAACAATGTTATTCGTTGCCAGTCGGTGGAGACGCATTTGTAATTCACTCTGGTCATATCCATGTTCTTCGATATTTATATTTAATTTTTCTCATCAATTTATGTGATAATATACTGATATAATGTGAATGGGTGGTATTGTTAACGGCTGCATTTGTCATAGAGCTCCACTTAATATATTACCGAGATAATTCCCATTTAATCACTGCTGAAATGAAAATCAAATTATAAACGCGTAATTTTGACGCGTAATACGGAAATAAAACGTAGCCTTTTAGACAATTATTTTCTTAGCCTTGCGGGAAATGAGCAATTACTACATTCTCAAGCATAATTAATTAAAGCACGATCATTAGAGAATATTAGCAATTACGATGGTGCCAACTATGGCACTCCTGATAATTTATAAAGTTTTCGTTTCGCAAAAGCGTTTGCCCATCAACTACACTCTGAAAACATCAGAAAATTGAATTTTCATCATTTAAATCTGTGGAATTGTAAATATTATCGAAAAATAGTGTGATAGAAGCGTATTTCGCGGTCGGTGATTTTTAATAATCAAAACTATATTTTCTAAGTAACAATGTAATAACTCGTTTTCATTCTTGGAAAAAGAATCAATTGTTAATTCTTCCTGAGGATTGATTAAATAAAATGTTCCTCAGAGATTGAGGAATGCTACTTAAGGAATGTTACCTGTTGACATTTGCGGCACACTGCATCTCGTATGGGGCGGCACACCAGTCGGAAAGTACCGGCTTAAAATACGAAGGCATTGGAATTTCTCGAATTTACTTATAGTAAAAACCATCCCACCAAAAGAAGTACTCTGCATGTCGATCGCCGCGCCCTCAGGCAGAGATGGAAGTAATTTCCGAGTCGCCTCTCGGTTGATCGACGCCATATGTCCCTTGGTGAAGTGAGATACAGTCAAGTGCGGTCGCCAGTTGGTCAAATGCGTGCATTCGGATAACGCCACAGCTAGACCACATCGAGAATAACGTAAAAAGCTCATGATACACGCGTGCACGCCACGAGAGTGCACGGATTGTCACGAGAGAGAGTCGTTCGCATTGGCGAGACGTCCGCATCCCGACATGTCAAAAACTGGGAACATCCCATCATTCCCTTCGCGTGGAACCCTGCAGACAAGCCTTGTATCAATGAATAAGAGAAGTATCAGCTTAAAACTAAGTTTCAAACAAGCACTGGTAGAAGCAGTATAGAGATATGGGATATATTCCGGCTTGGTGATGGACGTAAGGGCAAACTACCTCACTCCTCATCTTGCCTAGTAAGCCTCATTAACTTCACACTGTACTAGCTCTTGGCAGTTAATAAAAGAGGGGATGAGGCCCCAACCTTCGAGCTGAACACATTACAGATAGCAAGAACCCATAAGCGAACTTCCTGTGCATTTAAAAACCAATATGAACCAAAAACATTCAGCAATTTATACGTGAAATGACCCTGTTTGAAACTGAACGTTTTCTTCTCATTGCAGCTTCGGGGTTTTATAAAAAGGAACCAATCCTAATGAGAGAAAGATATACTACGAAAACCACAAAATCGATATACAAAGCTAACTGATTAAATCATGGCTAATGTATTTCGCTAATTCACAGAAATATATTTCTATAGTTCGAACATCCCTTCTGGTGAGGAATTTTCCTTCTTAAGCCTTAAGAATTCACATTCAAATATGAAGTCATCAAGGGATCAATCGGTAAGCAAGAAACTAAAATCCAATTTCTCATACCGGATCGCGATTTTATGCCTAAGTTAGGTATATACATTCATGTAGATACCAGATGCCCAGATAAATAACAAGACAAAACAGGCTTTAAATTCGATTTCATATTGTAACGTTGCAAAAATTGTTGTTCATATTCTTTCATTAATCTGCATGAAATTTCCGATGGAAAATTTCGCGACTCGAAAATTTGGTTTAGTTTGGCATTTTCGAAGCTCAAGGGCACCTTTCATTCTAATAAAAATTGGCTAAACAATAATTTAAAATAACTCTTACATGATTTGATAATGAAAAGTAAACTGATGTTACTGTAAGGAGTTATTCATTTAGTTCGACAAATTACAACAATGGTAAAAGGGACGTAAATCAAAACACTAAGGTTGCGAAGATGTCCACTAGAGGGCTTTAAATACTTCGATATTATTGCCGAAATATTTTATCGAATTTATCACAAGTAAACAATGTCAATAAAAAATGAATCACGACAGATTTGAATCCAATGGAGATTACAAATCTTGCCGCTGGAGGGCTCTCAGTATTTCTTCTTGAAAGAAATCAAACCTCGCAAAAGTAGTCAAATATTACCGATTAAAAACTTGCCATTTTACGTATAATTTACCGCCTTATAGTAGAAAATTAAATTATCAACGATAATGAAGAAAAATGCAAATAGTATAGCTTTTTGATGAAATACGTCAAAAGATATTCCTGCTATAATTACTTGCAGAAAAAGAAAATATAAGCAAATGTTGGTTATCATTTAACCTGACATGACCTCAAATTACATTTCATTAGCGACTGTATGTGCATAGTATTGAGTTGCAAATACTTAATAATCAATTCGTAAACAATAATCCTACATCATGAGTAGAAATCAAACTCACAAAGCAATTCTTTCCACCGTCTAACAATCGACGCTCATCACAACAATCTATTTCACAGTAATAATCAGCCGTTAATTATTTCATTCTTGATTTGAAAATGCCAATTGCTTCCTTGGTGATAGATAATTGTTGATTTTAGAAAAACTCCTATAACTTTTGATTAAACCGCATTCCTTCCTGAAATTATTCGGAACTGTAACTACTCTAAATTCAAATACGGGACTACTTCGACTCCTATTGGAATTATGATGATGAGTAGTTTCAAATATTTCGGTATTTCAGATAAACAATTCCAGATGAACGAAACAAATTATTTACCAATACTTGATGTTCAACTTATAAATGACCATATTACAAGGAACCAAGCCCCGTGCTTGCTATGGCCCCACCATCAGTACTAAGGAGATAAATATATTATAACAAAATTAAATTTTTATGCTAGAATCGGTTTATTTTTGAGCCATTTCTTCCTTACACTATTCAAAAATGAAACCGTTAGCCAAGGTCAACGTTTAAAAAAAAACACTTAAAATAATTCATCTGTGTGTGTTTCCTCTGTATGTATTTCTCTTTGTATAGATACTTCCCATTTAGGATGTATTTCACCTTTACCGACCTTGCCACCAAGCTTGTGGCCTATCTGTAAGGATATCTCATAATATCTTAATATCAAATAGTGTCTTAAATCTCAAGATTTGAAAGAATAATTGATATAAATTGATAACAAAAATATAATTGAAATTAATTATAATTAGTTGATAGAAATAAGGATCTTTATTGAATTCCATTACCTATGGAACTCATCTCGACTTCTTGCGCCTTACTTCAATTTATAAAGGGAGTAAACCCAGCAAATGATAAAATTGTACGTGCATTTCTTATTGCATCTACATCTACATCTACATTAATACCCTACAAGCCGCCTTTCGGAGTATGGCAGGGGGTGTAAACACCAGTCGAATCTAAATTACTTCCTTATTCGGTTATTGTCACGTATTGTTCGCGGAAAGAATGAATCTCTAAAACGATTCGTCCTAGCATCTATTTCTCTTAACTTACGGTCATAATCGGATCGACCGACGTAGCAGGGGGGGTTGCATGATACCGATTGTATCTTCGGAAAATGTAGTTTCCCTGAATGTATTAAGCAATCGCAGCCTAGCTTCCAATCTCCTTTCTTTCAAGGATTCCCAACCTACGTCTGAGAGCATTTTTGTAACGCTTGCATTATTACATGTGATTGAATGATTTGGAGTCGAAACTCTACTCAAGTAGAAAGTTCTCATATTTACGGGGTAGAGAGAATTAATTAACTGAAAGGTTGGAGAGTTTTACAACTGCCAATGTAAGAAAGTATTGCCAAGAGAAACACGTATTGATGATTTAATATCTGGTATGTCTGCATCTAATAATTTCTAGAAATTGATCAACTTTATCAAATACTCATAATTTTCTATTTATATCCTTCCTTCCGAGCCACATCGTGTGGGGTCATATCTATTTATTTACCGCGACGGCATATGCTATTAGACTAACACGACTGCTTCATTTCGGAGGAGAAATTGCATCCATCCTAAATTGAGGAGACTAATTCCAGCACTTTCGTTCTCAGATTAAAATGCTAATGCTTGATCAAACGCAGCAGACACGTGGACTCCCTTTCACTTTAAGATATACCCTTCACTTGAAGAGTTTTTCGCTTTCTAAAAGGGTATCTCGAAATCGATCTTCAAAATTTTTCCTAAATATTTTCCTAATTTTCTACAATTTCCATAAATGTAAATAAAATTGCCTTTGGCGTGGGATTCGTTCATCGAGAAGGTGTGTAAAACTCTCAGACGAAATTAAGAAAAATTAATATGAGAAAGTTCGATTCTTTGCCAAGAATGCAGTTGATATTTAAAAAATCCATAATGTTTATAAATGGAAATAGATTCGTTCAAATGTAGAATGTATGATGTATAAATCATGTGTACATTCCATAACTCATAAACTTTGACATTTTATGTTTTAACCTTTTATATAAATCAATTCTTTGCTTCTGTCTTTATTTATTTGTATCACATCATTTTATTAGTTGTAAATTGTAGTATTGCTGCGCTATTTGTGTAGCATTTTCGCCGTTTTTTTGTTGAATTCAATACTTAAATAGCAATTATCTTGACATAAGTCATTGTTACTTAACATTCTATCATTTACAACAATTATTCCTCATTTAGATTATTTCGAGCGCAGCATTGTTGAGAGAATTATCAAATATATTCGTTAATATCAACTTCAATGGGCTTCTAGCGATTATTAAGTGCACTACTGGAATCCCAATTTTCCATCTTTACAAGTTATAAATATCCAAGTACTGACGTGATGTCGATTGCTGGGTACAGAGGCGGATTAACATATATTAAACATGTTCATCATAGTCGGAGTTAATGTGTCATTCCTCTATCATTGCCAATTTCTTTAGGAAATGAGATAAAAATCAGATATATTGTAAGACAAACAGTCCGTTATATACTGAAGGGAGGAAAGACCAAAACATTAAATATTTTTTATAGATAATACTACCGTAATTTCTGGTTGACCATATAAAAACGGAAAAGACTAGCAATATAATAGAGCGTGATATACATATAGTAAAAATTTTATAACTAGAATTAAGCTGAGCGTCATTGTTGCCAAAATCTGACAACGAATAGTCTTAATATATAAACGCATTCGACAATAAGACATAACCGTAGCTTTGGTGGGTGACAATGGGAGTCTTCCGAAATCGTTATAAATCACTCTACCAACTAATAATACACCTGCTTTTATTTCTGTAAACAATTCAACAATTCAGACAAATTTGAGTGCAACAATTGAATCATTTGTTTCCATCAATAATTCTTTCTCTCACCAACAATCCCTGACAACAATACTTCAAACGCAACAAATTATACCGATGAAAGACAACAATCGGTAATGTGTACGTTTTGCGCCCCACGTGTCGAATGTGCGGAAATCGAGTCAAATGGGACCGGATTCGAAAGCGGTCGTTACGAAGAAGCACGTGGAGAGAAAGAAGGAAAACTTGGAGCGAGAGGGAGAGATGGGAACCAGAGGACCGCAGCGGCGGAGGAAATGAATCTCCGATGGCTGAGCGATTGGCAGATTTGCAAGAGGAAATAAAGCAGAGCGCGCGGTGGAAATGGAATATCTTGGGGAGACGCAGGGGGGATATATCGATTCCTCAATCAAGGGCCTGTTTTATTGCATCATAACCCAATCAAGCGACGCTTTCCTTCCGAGGACTCATCACTTGGGGACCTATTGAGTTCATCCACTTTCCAACGTCTTTCCTGCCTAATTCCTGCGATATTTCCGCGATTGGCGGGGAGCAGCTTACTGTTTCCAACTCTTTCTAATCCCATTGCGTATTGGAAGGAAATTTTGAATGGATTTTCGATCGTTGCATCCACAGATTTTCTTACTGTAGAGTCGTTAAAACTCGCTAAACGCTCTGTGGTTGAATAACAAATCTGAACATTAGAATTTTACGAAATATTTCTAAACGATCCACAGATTGAGTTGAAAACTTAAAGCTGTGTTCTCACAGGGTCGAGCAGACAGCTGGTAACTCGACCAGCGCGCACGACTTGCAAGTACACAGTGGTCGTGCACGACTCATGTCGACAGCGTATTAAGTCCAGTAAATAATATTAAAGTGTCGGAGCCACGAGAGGGAATATTGATATTTGTTCACTTTTGGCTTATTATTTATATTCATTTTCTAAATACATTCTTTTCAACGATAAGTTTCAACGTAAATCATCATTTAAACGCAAATTTTATCAAATAATTTGCTCAAACAAAATATATATAATTATAATAAATATTATAATAAAATAAATAAAATTATATAAATAACATAAATTATTTAATATTTGAGGTCCGAGGCCGAGGTAATAGGTCCGAGCAAGCTACTCGACTGACTCGGTATTGCAGAAAATAACCTGGCAAAGAGTACACGACTCGGTCCTTTAAGCGTGCACAATTGGAAGTGGCTCTACTGTTGGTTCTAATACTACTAGTTCTAACTTGGTCGAGTACACGACCAAAGAGGCCATCGGTCGTGCACTTGACCTCGTGAGAACAAGTCTTCAGGAGTGAATACAAGAACATCCAGGCCTTCGGCAATTTTCCGAAAAGGAATTAGGCATTGTCGTATACAGAAATCTAGTAAAGTAGGGAGAAACAAGCTCTCTGATAGTCTTTTTAGAGATATTCATCACCTGACACCTCATTGAATCGCTTCATTTCATTTTTAATAAATGCCTTCACATAATAAGAGTTGTGTGGGATCCAAGAGAAATCAATTGAGTCGAGTGAATCTTCGAGTCTGTCTATAATAGACCCAAAATAGATTTCAAAAGCTAAGAGAAGTTACACTCTTAATTAATCTTGTTTACACCGCTAATGGCAAGAAAGCAAATCAATCATTTCTCCACTGAGACTCAAACCCTTCTGAGAGTTCACTCAATAAAAAATAATCAGTTCTCGTGCGTAATCAATCGTACGACGACTTCCGAAAATCCTTCCTCAGACAAAAGTTTCTTTCTCAATAAAATAAGTCCCAAATGTCAACTTTATAAAAAGCATTGGCAACGGTGAGTTGTCCTAAACACAAAAAATATGTGGTAACGATTCTCAAAGATAGGAATTTAGAAAAAATAGAGGATACCGAATCCTTTTTACAAAACTTATAAGGGGTACATCAGATTCCATTTGCACAAATATTGATGGAGTTTACTTCTCACATTTCTGTATATTTCTCACAAAGTAGACTGAAGATAGAATTGATATTTCGTCAAAAAATGTGAAATCATGAAAAACTTAGAAAATCTGAATCTCTCGAATTTATATGAAACTGAGGAAATTAAAACTTTTAACTATTTGATGAACAGAAATTTTGACCTTGGCAGGTTTCGAATGCAATTTAAATATCATCGCTAATTTTATGAAAAGTGCTTGAGGCGAGGAGAACTACATTAATTTCAGCACGGATTATAAAAAGGGTGCACTAACAAATTTCAACTCTCTCTTCTAAAGAGAAATTTGACGAAAGCTTATGATACAACAGAGCTGCAATAGATGCAATACTCTATGCAATATAATTAATAATGATCTATCTATAATTGATTAGCTGTAATCGACAATGGAATTCCTTGTATGCAACTTCGTAATGTGATTGTTGTTTGTGCTAATATGTATTGCTAAAAGAAGAGGTGCTTGGATTTGCCTGAAAGTGGTTTTGGGAGAGGTACTCTTCTCTGGACAAATACCGGACATTTTGAATCACTCTCGAAAAAGAATTATATTCTCGAAAATTCATTATATTTTTTGTTTATTTTCTCCTTTTGTCTTTTAACACTTTCCTATAAACTAGGTTTTTGATTATTTTCAGTGTACTAGACCTTTTAATCTTTCATTTTCATATTACTTTTCTTTCTTTCTGTTTCGCATATAACGATGGGTTAGGTGTAAGAAGAGACTTTCTAGTCTCAATCTCGCCCGAATAAAGGCCATTTATTATTTTTATTATTATTATTATTATTATTAATAAAACACTTGTTAGTCTATTACCATCCGGCCTGCCAAGGCGGTTTAATAAACTTAATTTACGAAAATTAGAAAAAGAGGAAAGTAAATAATAAAATAACTTCGTTATAAAATATTTTACCTTTCCCCAAAAAGAGTAATGATATGCCTTAATTGATAGCCTTGGATGAGACATTCCCCATCGGTTCAGTTTGCTTTGGCCAGTCAGAGAAAGACACTTCAGCGAAAATTTAAACTTCCCGACAGAAAAAGGATGGCGTCTGATTCTTCAATACCTATGAGGACACAAAAAATGGGTTTAGTTTAAAGGAATTCCTCAACGTTAGCACTGATAAATGGCATTCATTTAATTACCTTTAAAGGATCCTCAGGCAGATGTGATATTGAGACATTTGAGCACCTGCTTGTTTTGGGAGAAAACTTGCAAAATGTTTTACAGTTGGGTTATTAAAGTGTTAGTTCAAGAACCGCGCAAGGGAATATGTCCACAGAACAAATATTTGCTATGAGGTTTGCCATTCTCACTGGCATGAACTGTAGACACATTTCCCTTATATATATATAAATTACTACGCTTAAATTACGCACGCATGATACCTATAACGCCCTATCATAAATTGCACCTAGCAACGGAGGGAAAACTTACAACTAACTGTAACTAAAAACAACATACAGCTATGGGAACAGTGGCTACATATTCTTGTCATCACACGTCGATTTTAAAAAATATTTTATCGAATTCGGAAAGAATACAGTAGAATTTGGACTGAAAATTGGTGTAGTAGAGAAAACAAGATCAGCAGTAAGTAGCAAACTGATGAACAATATTAAGATAACGTATAGTATGGTGGTAATGCTGAGGACTCTGAGACAGTGAAAATATATGAGAGATTACTGAATAAAAACAAGAATCGCCATCAAAGGAGCAAAATCAGGGTAAATTGTGATTAAACATTGAATGAAGAGAAAGTAAAACAAGAGAAGATGGTCGAATGCCTTGGGCAGGGTTGTTTAAAGTAATTTAAAATGCAAGAAATAAATTGAATTAGGAAGAGCTAAAAAGGCACTGTATGACAGAATAGAAAGATAGACGAAAAGCGATAAGAGATTAGAGAGAAGGAAAATGGTGAAATCGTTCAAAAGTGTGTCCTTAAAGAGTCGAAAACATTGTAAAAGTATAAAGAAACAATACGCAACTGAAATGCGCATTTGAAAAAATGGAAGAATAAAATCGGATCGATGAAGTTGAGAGAATCGGATATCCTGTAATTATGAGAAAAAGTGAAAAATATTGATAAAAATTGTCATAAGCACATTATTACTCTTTTTGAATATAAGGGCAGAAATTTGACTTTCGGTCAAATTCACTACCGTCATCATCAGCGATTTTCAATCCGAGAATGAACGTAGGCCTCACCAAGTACTTTTCAATTTTCTCGGTCATGAGCTTCTCGTTGCCAGATACTACCTTAGTACTTGATGGTTTCTCTATTCCATCCGTCCTTTGGTCCTTTACTTGGCTTATTTACATCCCTTGGTATCCAGTTGAGAACTGAGTATGTCCAACGGTTGTCGTTTGCTAGCTAAATGTCCGCCTGACCTCCATTTTATCGCCGTCACCCAGGTGATCGTTACCTGTCTCTTCTTGTGATTCCTAGCATACAGCGCTTCGTGCTCCTTTGGCTAAAGTCGCTAGGTTATTGCTGCATAGGACAAGACTTGTAAAATGCATTGGTTGAAAACCTTCCTCTTCAAAACTATTGGCATTCTTGACTTTAGGATGTGCGAATTCCATCCGAAAGCGGTCTATCCAATCTTAATTCTTCTTTCTACTTCATTAATGCTGTTTTTATCTCCCGTTGCTGCCAATTGTCGTAGTTATGTGGATTCCAAGCATGCATCCAGAGGCCTCTCTTGAAGTTTGACTTTTCTTTGCCCTGAAAAAGAATTATATATTGCCATAGTTTTGTTAATTTTATCCTACGCCTTACATTGTCTAGCTTTGTTTAGTTCTTGAAGTCTTGAAGTAAGATCTTCTGCGTTGGCTGCAAAGAGAACTACATCATATGCACAACACAGGTGACTGATGTGCTCCTAAGTGACTTGTAATCCCTTCTTCTCCCTAACTAGGGTTTTAAAAAACTTCCAAAACTGCCGTGAATAAGTTGGGCGATAGATAGTCGACTTGTCGAACTCCCTTCTCAATCTTGGGTTCGCTGGTTTCTTCAAGCAGCATTACAAATGCTGTGAGATTATTATAGATACTGTGAAATCGAAAGATGTACTCAGCCTCTATTCCTTGATTTCCCAGAGCTTTCAGAGTGTAGGCGGTACTTACCGAGTTTTATAGGCTTTCTTGTAGTCCACAAAGCATAGCTCAAGCAACGTATAGATGTGGTCCATTGTGCTGAGTCCTTCCAGAATCTCGCTTGCTCTCAAGGTTGGGCAGAGGATAGGATCGTCTTTAGAAGTTCAGCAACTATTTTCATGAATAAAATCTATGGTATTAGGCCGGACTTCGTCGAAAGCCATAATAAGAAATGAAAATAAATGCACTTCGTAATTTCCACGGAAAAGTTTAATCCAAAACAACCGGTTTCGGCTCACGCCATCATCAGGTGATGATGGTGCCTGATGATGGTGCCTGATGATGGTGTCCACCTGATGATAATAATAATAATTATAATAAGTCGTCGTTTTGGATTAAACTTTTCCGTGGAAATTACGAAGTGCATTTATTTTCATTTCTTATTTTCATGAATATGAACCACTGCTTGGGTAGTGACATCATGGTAAATCTCCATTAGGAAGAAATGAAAAGATTAATTTTTACTAACAACAGGAAATAAAAAATGCCTGTAGTTAGTATTAGTTAATCTTTTCATTTGTTCCTGATCCTCATGAGTGTTTTATACACAACTGGAAGGAGATTGAGAGGCGGTAGTTCTTCAAGTCTTCCTTGCTTCCTTTCTTGTGCAGAAGGGCAATCCTTGCATGGTTCCAGTCCTTGAAAATTCTCCCTTGTAATAGGCAATTAGTGAATAACTGTGCTAAAACACCAGCAATCTATGTATATAGATACTCCGCCAATTCCCCACCTGCTCCTCCTGCTTTTTCATTCTTCATCTGCTTAATCGCCACCATTACCCCTTCTGGGAGGATTGAGAAAGGATGTTGTGAGTTCTGGCTTTCCTCTTCAGCATTTTCCATTTTCTTGTGTAGGTTGCCGTCTTCAATATTGCTAGTCTGTTGTATGTTGTTGTGCCACCTCCTTTCTGAAAGGCTATAATCTATTTCTTCCCTAGGCGTCGTCTGGCCCTTTTCATACTCTTGCTGTTCGTTAAGGTCCTCTTGCTCAACTTCTGTTTCTACTAAGAAAATTCTGCGTCACGCTCGCCCGATGATCTTGAGTTCGTCCATCAGCATTCGTGGTACCCCCTGGAGGACCCTGCATCCCCAGTAGGATTGTATGTGCTGATCCCACGGAGGCGATTTCATCACACTTAACTTGCGAACATCCAAAACAGCTGCACTCGCTTTACCATGTTGTCCGAACGGCTTGGGCAACGTCGAGGTGGTTTAGGATCGTTGTCACAAGTGGTTCGCCCCTACTTTGAACTATCTCACGCACGAACCCTAATTTTTCACATTCAATGGGTGTCACGCAACGCAAATGAAAGTGACGAGTGATTACTCCTTGTCACTACAATGAGAACTTCGCCATTTCTAACATAAAAAAACAAAGCATTCAATAGTATCAAAAAGGAAATTTATGACAAATGACCTTAAGGAACGCATCAGCAAAAGGATAGTGCGATCATTAGAATTGATTATTGAAATATGAGTGTGGAAAATGGATCTTTCGAAATGATAGAGAGCTTTGAGACGTGGTTTGGTAGAATTAAAGAAGTGCTAGAAATCGAGAAAGATGCTTTGGGTTTGATAGTACAGCTTAACCCCAAATTACATACATTGTATTAAAAATACTAAAATAATAAAACAATAGAATGAGATAAAAATAATAACTACCTGGAATACATATAAAAAATATTATGAAATATATATATTTATAATTAATAAATTGAATATAATTTTTTTAATAAATAATTAATAACAAATAAATATATACTACATCCAACCTTTCGGAATTTCAAGATAGCTAATTTATTTAATTTAAAAATATCATAGGAGATATTTGAATTTAAAATTAATTTATGCAATTAAACTCGTTGGTGATAAAGTTTCGGTCGGGTCGAGTTTTAAGGAAAAAACAAAATAACAACTCAAGAAAGGCCGAAAGATCTAAAAGATGCGCCTCGAATTTATCTCGAGCTAACAATAATATCTTCTCGTAGAAAAAAGATCACATCCCAGCCAAATGTAAATGTCAGTTTTGAACAAAATGGGAACCGTAAAATGTGCAGAAAGGTCGAGGAAGGAATTCCTCCAACTCCCGAGGATTAATAAAAAGCGAAATTACACCTTCTTAGCAAGATGTTGACGGTATCCAAGACGACGGGAGGCCGAGAGGGCCGAGGGGGGAGAAGCAATAGAAAAAAGATTTCGGAGGTTTTTGAAGGAGAGCGGGGTAGAGATGGCAGCGTTGAAATTGCTGCCATAAAATGGAGGATCCGTCTAATGAAACATTCCATCCCCCCCTAGATACCCAATGGCGAGAGGACTAGTCAAACAGCGACACCTTTTTTATGCGAAGGAAATCTTTTATTTACTGCCAAGCTTCCTTGGCCCAAGCTTCAAATCTCACCGTAGTACCTGGACCTCTTTCGAAGAAAGTGCCCCATTAGACGGGAATGTACGTTTCCCGCTAGTTATTTACTCTCGGTTGTCATGGCGAACAAGGAAGCTAGAGATATCCGCTTACTTCTTTTTTGATTTGAGTTACAGTTAGTTGTTACAGTTATTGTAATCAATCACTATGTATTCATCTTATGGCTATAGAAATAATCATTATATGAAATATTCATTTCATGCACAAATGTGTAATCTTATATTGAATAATATGAGCACAAAAAGAAGTTTACTTTCGCGAAAGAGTTGGAACTCTCAAATGACAAATATACTTCATCTAAAAAGAAATGGAGTCAAATATTAAGAGGGGAGAGGGGTTGTTAAAGAATGTAATTGTGAGTAAAATACAAGGTAAAAAGCAGAGAGGAAGACAAAAACAAAAGCTGTTGGATAACTTAAGGGGCGGGATAAACTACCAGGAAGTGAAGGAGATGCCGTTCAATAGAGAATTTTGAATAATAATTTTGATACACATGAGCCTTCCGAAAGGTAGAACTCTCTAACTTACCTTGCTTTCACATGTTCGAGTCAGAAGCTAAATTTCATGGAGAAATATCAAAAATTGTCATTAACTTTCATCTCATGTAAGAAATCTCTCTCAAATAATTTCACGAAATAATTATTTATTCTTTATAATAAAATTTAATTTTTCAAATACTAAGTGCATCATTTTTCTGTTTCAACAGGTTAACCACGAACACTACTAATTAGAATCAATACAGTACTTTCTGAGTACCTCCAGCATACTTCTAAACGTAGCTAAATACAATTCTGTCAACTGCTGCCTTCACACTGATTACATTATCAACAACCTACAACCGAATACAGGCATGTATTGCATTTCTTAGAGTTCACAATTATTGGAATCTCATAACTTGTTGTGATCTTACCATTACATTGACATGCATCGACGCAACATCGTAATAAATTTTGAGTTGAAAATTGCAACTGATTGTATTTACTGTTGATTCGATGTTAATGGAAACGTTCGTGTAATGGATGGATTTTCGTGAAATACTGAGTTAATAATTACTTAAGTTCTTTTCTCGAAGTCACATTCAGATTATAATTTGAATATTTCATAAATTTATGGAAGAGCGTTGAAACATAGATTTCCAGAGTCACAAATCGAATGAAATTAAATTATGTTGAACGCATAATATTGGAGCTTGGCATAATGCATTGTGTTATTATATATAATCCTTGCCGACTTGTTACAAATCCTAAGAGATATTCGATGGAGATTTTAAATCCGTAGCGCAATAGTGAGTTGCATATATTAGGTACAATCTCAAAGTAAATGCCTAACGATCGAAAGTATTATTTTAATTAATCTTCAAAAGAAATCAATTAGTACGATATTATAGGAACAGTTTCTTAACTGATATAATATATAATTATTAATATGAAGAACTTGTGGAAGAAGTGGAAGATCTTATTGAGGAAGGTAAAGGTAAAAGGTTATTTTACAAGCCAATTTTAAATCCAGAGTTTCTGAAATATCTCGGCCCTTTAAAACAGTATCGCTACGAATGGAAGTCTGGAAAATTTCAAACTTCCTCTTTCTAGGAAGATGTCTCCTTTAAAAGATGCTCTGCTAAATCTTCGAGGCAAACACTCATAAGATCTATCCCCGTTCAATTCCTAGTGCGTCACGATATCCTGGAAGCGTCGCATCGACCAAATGCTCCTCTTCCTTTCCTGGAAAATTTCACCATTCGTTACCCCCCGCGATGAATATGCAACCCTGCAATCGCACTCATCCGGAGGATCAGCATCCAATTATGACAGATCTGAAGGGAAACGCACCGTTCCTCAAAGGACCCCCCTCTGTCATGGTACGGGAAGCGGAACAAACCGTCTATAAATTACTCAGACTGTCAAATAGGGCTTGGTTAAGTGCATAATGGGCATTTAACAACTAAAACTAAACATTCAGTCTATTTTAACTAGCAATAATCTTCGATTTAACGTATAATAATCGGTTTCTTCTATTAACTAGGGTGCTTTCCACTTTGGCTTTAGCTACAGGATATAGAAAAATAAGACGTATCTTTCGTTTAATATTGCCTTAAATAATTAAAATATATTAGAGAGAGAAAGTTATGAATAATTTTTATATTGGCATTGTGTATATATTTCGTTACATCGCCCTCCTTAAACAGATAGCCGTTCGTTCCACTTACAAAAGATAAATCCAATTGGAAATAGCTCAACATAATAAATTGGATCTTTTATACAAAATATACGAAAAGATCACATGTGATTCCCTTTTTACTCTTAAATAACAACATAGTATTACTTTTCCGGAACGAAACGGCATAGCTATTTACCATATTGTCACCTTAGAAAATATAAAAGAACATCCGTCATCCAGCTTCGATGGTTTCCGACCCGATGCGAGGTAATCCAGGACTGGGCACATACGGTTTAATATTCGCGAGATTATATACCCCCAGTTCTTTACCCTGCTCATCGGTTAGGTAACAAGAATTTGGCCCCGGAATTCGAGTAATCCGAAATGGTCCCGAATGCAAATGGAAAAATTTAAGGAATAATTGAGCTTGCGTATTTGATGCCCTCGGCGTTCGCAGAAGCCTAATATCTGTAACTTCAAAAAGACGCGATTTACATTTTTGCCTTCGCTTCCTTTTCAAAGCAAACTGAACGAATTTAGATAATACTTCCATGACAACCAAAATATTTTTGTTTTTATATCTAGTTCCCGGCAAGGGGCCGTATATGTCCACGGAATATAATTGCCGAGGTTCTTCAGGTAAAATATTTTCCATAGGACCTTCATAATTACGGTTTGAGAATTTCACCCGCTGACACAGGTCACAAGACATCAAAAGAACTTTCACCTCCTTTCGCATATTTTTCCAATAGTAAACATTCCGAAGCCAATAAATAGTTTCGAATGCCCCACAGTGCCCGTTACTCGCATGCGCGAACCAAATTAAATCCTCGCGTACAACTATCGGTACCCAATAATTTCCAATCATCCTTCCCTTTGCCAACTTGAACAAATAATAAATCATTATTAATCTTATATTTACTTATGTTTTTCGAAATCGCATCGAATTCGGGGTCACTTTCTCGCAACAAATTTAATAATCTTAAATATCTTTTCTCCATAGTCGGGTCATTTCTTTGTAATTCCGACAGTTTTCCGTTAGAGCTAATTGGGAAGTCGACTATATTAAGGTTGGCCAATGCCACTACCAATTCATATTTTTTTTGTCTTGTTTCTTCCGCCTCACTGGAAGGATTACGACTCAACCAATCAGCTATCTGATTTTTAGCAGCTGGACAATATTCTATCGAAAATGAGAATTCTTGTAAGATACCCATCGAGTCAGCCGCCCGTGATTTAACTTACATTTTAGCAAAAAAAATGACAAGGCTTTATGGTCCCTTAAAATAAGGAAATGCCGGTCTAAGATTATGTTACGGAGTTTTAAAAGAGCCCAAATTATAGCAAGCCCCTCCTTTTCAGTTGTAGAATACGCCAATTCTGGCCCTTTCAACGTCCTACTGATTATTGCGATTACTTCATGTTCTTCCTTTTGATACAAAACCGCCCCCACCTGCCTCAGAGCTATCCGTTTGCAGGTAGAATTCTTTCCTGAAATCTGGATATTTTAACATAACCGAGGGTAAGAAGGTTCTCTTTGTCCTCTCAAATGCTTCGTTCATTGTTTTGTCCCACACCCATTTCGCACCGTTCTTTAAAAATGAAAGCAAAGGTAAAGTCACGTACGAATATCCTTCGCAAAAACGCGCAAAGTAATTACGGAACCCCAAAAAACTTCTCAGTTGCTTCACATTCCGTGGAGGCTGCATTTCTTAAATCGCGCTTATTCTTTCGGGGTCGACTTTGATTCCCTTGGTAGTGAGAATTTGTCCCAAATATGAGATCTGCTCGACACAAAAACGGGATTTAGTTAGGTTTAATGTCATATTCACCTCCAACAATTTATTGAAAACACTTTCCAGATTATCCAAGTGGTCTTCGAAAGAGTCTGACGTTATTAACAGTCCACATAGTAAGAAACAAACGTAAACGTATATCCACCGAGTACGGAGTCTTAAGCCGGGTTTACACCGGAGTTGACGACACGTGTTGACGACAGATGTCGACGACATTTCACAAAACAGCACTTATTTTGTCGTCAACAAATCGTGTCGACGACAGATTTTCCGTGTCTGCAACCGAAATTTTGTTTTCCACCAAGGGTGGAAACCGAAATTTCGGTTGCAGACACATTTGTCGTCTACAAAAGTTGCAGCGCCCATTCGGTGTTGCAGACATTTCCCCGCTACCCCCCTCGTCCATCAGAACCAATCAGAACTATGTGGCTGTTTCCCTCCCCTACCCCCTCCACTCACCACAACCACGTGGCTGCTACCTACCACCTCCGTAGTTCGTGAAAGTGGAGCTTTTGTCGTCCACAAAAGTCGCGGAAAAATATAGCGCATTAGTATTTTGTCTGCAACAAAATGTTGTTGACAAATGACGTCGACAAAAAAAATTGCATACAAATATCTGCAACATGCGGTGTAAACCCGCCATAAGCAACGAATCAACGCGGATGCACTATTACGTAGCCCTTTAAATAAGCCCTCCTCTATCACCGAAACTTCGCTGCCGGTGTCGATCAGCGCTGGCACCTTCACCCCTTCGCACTCGACGGTTATTTCTGGACTTAAGTGTGGTTTGAGTTCCTCGATACCTTCATGTAACAAATCCCATCGGATCCCCGTCTAATCGGTAGTACTCACAAATATTATCGTCGCGACCTCTTCTGCCTGAATCAGGGGGATCGTTTGACCCAGGCGTCTTCAGTTTAACTCTTCTGGATGGTCTGGCTGCTGGGCAGCGGAATTTGACGGCATCGGCTGAAAGTTTTCAGACGAATTAGGTCTGGTCGAATTTGGAAAAGGCCGATTGGAAAAGAATTCATTCCTTCTATTCGAGGCATCAGCAGCTCCTCCAACTTGATTCCTTCGCTCTCCCCATCCGCCACCAGGCCTTCCAGCTCGTGTCGCATTAATTCGCGAACTATTTCTTGTTTCTTCGCGTTCGTTTGGGCACCTATTATTACTTTCTCTCGTCTCGTCGAAATTTCCCAATAACTCGACCAACTTCTCCAGCGATTGCGGTTGTGCGGCATGATATGGTTTCGTATTGGAGCAGGAAATTGTCTCACCAGGGTGTAGGAGAGTTCTTCGTCCGGTATTGGTGGTTCGCACATTCGAGCCGCCGCTATTTTCTCATTAGCGTATTCCCTCATCCTGCCATTCTGGTGACGTGGGAAATTGCCCATCATTGCGTTATTCCGATACCTGTATATCTGATGATCGTTCCAATAGTATGCCAGAAATCGATCTTTTATTTCTACATACTCCTCTGGTATAGGAAAGATTGTGTTCCCCCAAATTTTCGAGTTGCCTTCAAGCATGCTCAGGAAGGATATCGAGCGATGTCGATGTGGAACCGCCAATAACGTAAAATAGTTATCCACTTCTCTTAAAAACAGAAGTGGGTTCTGGTTGTAGGTCCCTCGGAATGATGGTTTCAGAAGGTAGTTACTCGGAATCGAACAAGAGTTAGCCGCCCCCCTGCTGCATTCCAGCGCCGACAGCCTCTCTGCCAGTCTTCTTACCTCCGCTTTCTTGGATTCGTTATCGCGGAAGTATTTGTTCACCTTGAATTCAACCTGCTCCTCTAACCAGGGTCGGATCAAGGGGGGTGGTCCTGGGGGTCCGGACCCCCCCCCCGAAATATCACTTGTGCCTATTTTTCGAAAATGAAACTCAAATAACGCAAATAAACACACAATTTAATAAGCAATCACTAGCGAAAATATTCGAATTTGTCTAACACAATTCTAACGTCACGTTTGTGAAAGCCGAAATGTCTTTTATTTTTAAATTTTTTAATCGGACCCCCCCCCCCAAAATTTTTCTCTAGATCCGTTCCTGCCTCTAACTGATTAATAGTCTTCTCCATCTGACCCGCAGTATTCTCCAATACTTCTATCCTACTCTCGTGTGCCTCTGTCTTGGCAGATAGGGAATTCATTAAACCACCGAAAAACTCATGCAACTCTCTTCTTTCCTTCTGCCTCTGAAACATTTCTTCTTCTTTCTGTTTCTGCCTCTCCAGCATTTATTCTTCTTTCTGTTTCTGCAAATATTGGAAAAGCACTTGCAGATCCATCGGTTTGGTGGTCGCCTGCAAGGATTCAGATTCGGTAACATAAAGCGATGCAACCTTCATCGGGAGATCCTTCCCCTCATCTGGCAAATCCTCTTTTTCTTCGTAATCCCTTACGTCTTCTTCTCGTTTGGGAGACGTAAAAACTTCATCAGTCTCACCTGAGTCTGATGCCTGCTTAGGCTCACGATAGCGAGTGAACGCATTAGAATTCGCGGCCATAATTAATCTATTTGAAAAATCAAGAGACTCACGTTCACTCCGGTTTTCTTCTTGCATCAGATTCTCGATAGACCCAAATTTACTCAGGTCCCTGTTCGGGCGCCATATGTGACGGTTTTTTCTTTATTAACTCCAAAAAAACCGAAGAATCGGCTACACTGGCAGTGACGGTACTTCGAGATGCTTTCTGATGTCTCCCGCTGGGTTGCCCTTCTCCTCTGCGCTCCACTATTCCTTCTGCCTGAAGTGCTGTGCGACGATCGCCCCCGGAATCCACTCTTAACGACGTGGAATCCCCTCAAACAACCTGGAGAATTCATCCCACTTCTTTCGTTCACCTCGCTTATATCTTAGTCCTTTCTGACTAGAGTGCCACCACACGCTACTTCAGTAAAACAAAAACAAATACATATCATAATACAAAAATCATACGATGCAGGTAATACAAAAAACAAAACAATCCAAAAATAACAGTAGTCTTTATGCTATTTCGGTATATTTCCACACTAATAAAATGCTACGAAAGTTTTCTATAAGGCCATCGTGTTTAACTAATGTGAACTCATTACATATTTATAATTAAGGAGACTAAGAGAAAACTACACCACTCCTTATCTCGTTTAGTATGCCCCATTCCCTCTAATGACCTTTTGCATGCTAACTGTGAATGATTTGACTTTTATACAGGTCTCCAGGGCGAAAATTGTAAAGTCGGCATAATAATGAAATACAATCAAATCCCTCCTAGCCTTATTAGGTAGACTATTACTTTGAAATTGCAGAACTATTGTTACCCATCTTTAGAGGCGGTTGTTACTTTTGTTAATACAATGATCGCATTAGGTGCTAATTGTTTTCCAACAATAGCGGTAAACCATGTAAATAATGGGAACAACCGATCTGTAATAAATTGATATTAGATAATAAAGATAAAACAATGTCCACTTATCGATACAAATATTTTTAGAATTAACGTTGTGGTTGATGATATTTAAATAATAGGTGATAGATTAACTGTTCAAAACTTAGCATAATTGGCCATCAATTTAAATCATTAACTATATCTACGGCATTTAGATTCCCGTTGACATTACCTTAAATACCCTACCGCTCGTCTGATAAATTATATGTTAATTATTATAAATGTTGAATAGTGCTCTTCTTATAAAAATATCACCGACTTCTCAATCAACGTCCTCATGTTCAACGTGTCTCATCGTTATCTAGTTATCAATATTGTTACCATGGTGAGGAAATATAAAAATAAATGTCAATCTGTGTTATGTCCTTTTTTATGCACCTATCAAAGAACAAATGTGATTTAATATAAATCCTTTCACAATAGCTACACGTTTTAATATAATTTCATAAAATGAGAATTCCTCTATAATTAACGCAGAGGATGTATAACTCTGAGAACCAGTATTTGATCATCGAAATTCAGTCAGTCATACTGCATAAATTTCATGCGATTGCACGTTTTTTACAAGCTCAAACAAGTATTATTCTTTTAAGTCCACTGAACAGAAAAATTACGTTCGTCGATAATAAAACTGCATTAAACTTTTGGAAATGCATCGACACGTAAAATTAAACCTTGTTAATACGCGACGCAAACAAAATCTCGAATCCATGGTAACGAGAAGCCCAAACGCGCAAATGTAATCTAGGAGAGCAAATTGGGCTCAAAAAGCAGGAATTTATTTGTTTTTAATTGATGCTGCTCTCTTTGAGTATTTAAAAACACTCTATTTCAACTCATGAAATTGAAATATTCACCGCATGGATGCCATTTATCCTCATATAAGATGATTCAAATGGATTTTATAGAGATTGCTTTAATTTTACTGTTTTATTTTTTCCAATTTATCCCTGGATTAAAGAGGATAGTTGAGTCATTCCTTTGGCTAATCTTTCCGGTAAAAAAGGAATTTTTCAAAGTAGTTTTGAGTTTTTATGATATTAAATTTCAAGTGCTTCAAATTTCCGTAATCTTACATCTAAAATTAAATCTGAGTAAGATCATTCCATAAGTAAGTCTTTTCTAATTCGCTTTTTATATCCTATTTACCGGATATTTTATCTATCTTCGGTAATTACCTAGGCAACCCTTTTCTGTAGTTCTTATTCTAGCCTTGGATTCAGTTGCTACGAAACAGAGTATAAAAAGGTGGGAGAATCAGCGTTACTTTCTTTTTCAATTTTGTTTATGCGTCAATAGCAACCAAGTTTTGTTTATAGCAACCTTTATCTTTACGGATTTTTCGTGAAATACGAGCCTGAGATGGTGTATTTAGAGATATTCAGTGATATAACAAGCGAATATAGATAAATATTTATTGATGATTCAGAAATGATTCAACTGGGTTACGTGAATGTGTGTGAGAATTTTAGAAGATTGAGATGGAATTAGATATTCCAACGGAAAGCGATTCATTCAGTTAGGAAGATCAGAAGCTGCAATTTACAGCCAACAAATTTTACAGAAGATCTTTACATGGGATGAAAATTGACGTAGTTAAAATGTGATACTTAGTAAAAATGTTTTATGAGGAGTAGTTGATGACAAAGATTTAAACAATGGCTATTTTTCATATCAAATTCGCGTATTTTATATTTCTTATTCAATACGAGAAGTCGATATACTAGCCGAGGGCATTGGTTTACTTTGCTGTTTGAAATTGGTATCGTTGATTAATTCAAGAGGTAACCGGCACCTATGTTAAGAAGTTGCAATCTTCTGACTGAAGGGATAAATCACGTTGATTCACTAAAACCTAATTGCACATAGGGTCTTCCTTGTCTGTTGAAAATAGAAGGAGTTCAAGTATGACATTTACAAATCACATTGATTCACCAATCACTAATATATTCCACAGGTATTTTTTTTCTGTTGAAAATCTCTCTGCTGAGTTCAAGTATGGCATTTTTTCAATTTTAAAACTCCCGCGCTTTTACTTCCGTTGCCAATAGCGACGATCATGTTTCCGTAAAACGACAATCCGAAACGTTAAAAATTTCGGCCTGAAATTGTGCTTTCGTCTCAGAGAGGAGGTTACGAGGAACTATTAAAAAAAAAGGGGCCGAGGCTCCTCGGTTTGGAATCATATTTTCAGTTCCACTCGGCTTAATGAAATTCCTTTGAAGTGTTACCGTGTGATAATCCGAAGCAGAGAAAGAAACACACGGGGGGGATGAGGAGGGAGGTATGAAGAATTCTGAGGGCATGTGGCATTAATATTGGAGGACCCAAAAAGGGCGAAGTTGCGTCTGTGTTGCGTGTCTCAGAGTCGTCCATAATTGGAAACGGACGGCCCTCAGCGGACAAATGCCCTCACGCAACAAATTCTGACTTTCTACTCTGGATGATATTGCCGTTTTCGAAAGCCAAAATGGCGAGTTTCGGACGGCGAAATTTGAAGTGTCGAGAGAAGAAAAGATAAATTAATGAGGAATACTAGGCGGTTTAAACCTCGAACACTACTGCCGAAGTATCTATTATGTGCCCCTGGAGTTAGTGGATTTATTACTAGCTTAGTACACAACTTACGGGAATTATTCTTATTCCAAACTAAGCAAAACCTTTCTTTCTTAAAGTGTGATTTTTTCCACTACCGCAGATTGAATGCTTAATTTACCAAGAGAACAAATATAAACCGAGGTACCCAAAAAAGAGTACTTTTCCCGAATTTCGTCATTTTCGCGATACCTAAAAGTCAAGCGCAAGGAAATGGCACAACTTACAACAATGCAATAACGCAATTCCATCCAGAGTTGCATCTTGGCTAGTTCCGCGTGATGAGTATTTTTTTAGTTTCCAAATATCCATTATACTGTTGTTAATCGGCATAAACGTTTAAAATCGATCTATTCCTAGAATTTTTATTAAAAGAAAAATAACAATTGCGTCATTGTATTCTATACCTTTTGAAACATTTCTCTATGATCCAAAAATTTTAAAATATTTAGATTTTTAATAAAGTAAATGATGCGACGTTGCTAAGCGTTCTTGGCCTGCTTCATTGAGTGCCAAAACCCATGGAGAGGGGATGAGGCTAGTTAGACAAGATGAGGAGTGAGGTATTTTGCACTAGCCTTCTTCACCAAATCATAGTTGAATGATTGGAAAAATGCCAAATTCGTGCAGTATAATCACGTTAACAATAATACTTCCGATATCTTACGACAGGAAAGAACGCAACGACTGCTATTATTAAATATATTTCGCACCTTAGAAACGGCCGTATTTTCTCAAATATGAGAAGACTGACATTTAGATTAAATTAAAGCAATGACACTTTGACTCTATCCTTCGTTGAAAGGCAATTTGGATTTTTAAGCGTAATTTTTATTATCATGAATGGCACCCGAAATGTATGCTATTTATGTTTTGTTCTAACTCGTTTCGAAACCAGGTCGAAAACTTTTTAAGCACGGGATAGCTATTATTAGATAATTATCACTATGCGTAGAATTTGTCCAGAATCACTATTTTTCTACAATTAATGCTATGAGTAACTAATTTTCTTGTTGCATTGATATCCTTCGTTTTCCTCTATGTTTCAATATTCAAGATCGATTAAAAATCTTCTAAAAGCAATCACGAAAATTGAGTATTTTCGTTGATTTCTGCCTAAAATTTGCATTATATCGCCGAAAGTTGCTTCATTTTAAACCGAAAATCTCAATTTCTTAGTGCGAAGAATTACAATTTTAGTTAAATTTTATTCCATTTCAACCAAAAAACCCTACCATTACTACCTATAAATTTATTGTAGTGATTTAAATTTGCTTTTCTAAGGCGATGAGGAGTGAATCATTAACACCTGTTTCGATGAGATAAAAAAATTCTGCGAATATTATTTCGAATTTGTCAACAATGAGAAAATAATATCAATGCACATAATAGTGACCTTTAAGTTCTTACATTAACATAAATAAATGAAAGAAACTTTGGCGATCGTGATTTCAACAAATTACCCAGGGATTTTAACCTAAACGAAGAATAAATTTGACTCTCTCTGATCTTAAGGTAAATACCCATCAAAAGTTCAAAATGATTTGATATATATTTTAGGAATTACGTATCCTGAATAGTTGAAACTTCTCCTAAGATAAATAAAACAACCTCAAATACTATGTTTTATCAAAGAGAGAGAGAGAGAGCTTCAGGGTCGTAAGAATTGCGAGAAGCTCTAGCCTATATTGCATGTCTCCTTATAAATCAAATGCAGAACACAGGGGATTGATATCAAAACTCGGAATCCTATTAGGCACTCGAAATAAATCGGATCAGATGACAAGTTCAAGGATTCGTTCGGAAACTGGGGCGAGAAAAGAGGATTAAAAGTTACAATAATAACGGAGAACAAGTGCTTAAAAGCATGCGGCATCTGGCATTGTTGTCGCGTCTTAAGTATGTTTTACTTCATACTGAGTGTGATTGTCGTTAATTGTTGCGCAAATAATTGTCGTTAAGATTGACAGTGGAAAATGTGTACAGCAATTAAAGGGAATTTTAAGTGCATATTGGAATATGCACCATTACGCTCAATTGTAATGTGGTTCCATTATAGAACAATTACGACGAACAATCATTTGAAAGTAACGGAACTTAACTGAAAGTGAAGGAACTACTTGATTCCGAGCGGTATTTTGCTCTGTTTTCCTACAAGATATATCTAATGTGATAGCAATAATTTTCGTAATTCTGAATTAACCAAGCTGTAAAGATCTATTGCATTTAACACGCTATACATACACTCTAATTCCTCAATAAAGCTTACATAATCGTTGTAGATATAGCAACAGATGTGGGGTAGCATATTTTAGAAAAAATATAACCACTCATTTGAATTAAACATAAACTAGCTACCCGTGCCTTTAAAAGTTATGGCAAAATTAAGTTATGATTCAATTTACAACATAATGAACAAAATTTACGACTAATTGATTAAATTAACGGCTTCTATATATGTAATCACTCTTTCTATGCCAATCCCTAGCATATTACTTTCAAGTTTGCATGGAGACAAACATAATGTGTTCATGGACATATACGGAATCGTGATTTCAACTATTGCAATTTAAACGAACATTTATGCGTCATAGTTTTTGAATTTGGAAGTGAAACGATATTCGGTAATAAAAATATAAAATCTCTATTCGCTTAATTTAATTGAGTACCTGTTTTCATTTTTAAACTTCCATCATCTCTGATTAAAGCTTACAAAAGAATGAATGTATGTAATAAAAAATTAAAATGAAATTTACATATGTTTATCATGGAAGTTAATCACATAGTATATTTAAATAATATGAAATACACCCGTAGATGATTACTGTACTAGATATTTGATGAACATTATTATCTGAATCATATAAAATAAATCATATATATTCCACATACATAAGTGGACAAACAAATTCTTGCCTCCGAAGCAAAACAAACCCTGGGTGTACTTTCTCTCATAATTAACTTCGCCTATTTGCTATTCGAATGGCAATTTATTGTGCTCTTTTGCGTATAAATTAAATATTATTTTACGGTGATATTCAAATAAAATAATACAGGTCATTTACAAAAGGTTATTTTCGCTTAAAATGGGTTAGGTTTCTAAAGATATTATTTATAGCAAACCGATAATACATAAATATGTACATACCCTCCTGTTAGAGATTTCTTTACCCTTCCATTTAAATCCATCTTCTTAATAATTAAATTTTTTGCATTGTAACACTTGAATGAAAAGATAAATGCCATTCACCAAGGGTTGGTTCCACTCTCAATATTTTAGGCCTAAAAAACATTACGCATGGCAAGCCAATAAAGCATAAGTACCTCCCCTCTTTCCGTGGACTCCTTAAACTTTTCATTAAACCTCATCTCACCCCCCCATGCAAAGGCCTAAATTGATAAGGGCGGGTGTCGCATCTGAAACGGAATCGTTACCAAGGGAACGTGGGCGGGATGCGTGTTAATACGGGAGATACCTCATGTAAGACCCGGAAAAAGATTGATTCCCCTTCCCTTTTGGAATTAAGAGGGGGGGGTGAATAATTTAGGCCCCCTTTTCCCTGAGAATTAAAGCCCCAATTAGGAAAATGAGAGGAAGACCCTCGCATTGTGTTTTCGCGGATAATGAAAATTAAGCCATCATGGCCGGACCCTCGTTAGAACGAATCATGTCTCGAAATGTCCGCACGGCATCTCGCGTTGTCTGCGCCCATTTAAGTCCGTGAAATTAAACAGCGGAGTCCATCACGAGGGTAATTGTGGACGTCTTCCCCTGCGTCTGCGACCTCGGGTGGAAATGCGGCAATTTGCGACCCGTTTCCGAGGACTTTGGGGCCTCCGAGGGGGACCTTTCCGGGATCAAATTATCGGCCACCAGGACATCTCGATTTTAAAATGAACTGAGAGACTTTGCAAGTTACCTTTCCTCGGTGACCCAGAGATGGTATCCTAGCAACTGAGTGGTCCGCTTTCGAATCCAGCTTAGGGACGTGTTTGTTTGAATGAAATATTACCCTCGCCAAATTTTTTTAAATTGTAGAGGAGAGTTGTATGTACAACATATAAAAAAATGAGAAAAATCGAAGGGGTGGTTACATCGTCAAAAATCGATTTGAAAACTTTAAATTGTTATAAACTTAATTAAATTGTTTAAATTTTATAAAACTTTCTAATCATTATCTTTTTTAAAACAATACCTTTAAGTTAAGCCATTATTTGTATTTTTAGCTTCCATATTACCGGAGATATGGCCTCGAATGCGAAGGCACTTTTGTAAAATTTAAACATTGCAATATTTCGTAAACAATTGCGTTAATTACAAAACGGCTTGGGGTTTTTCATTTTGTTATAAAATTAAAGCAAACTACCAAATTTGGTCAAAATCGGTTACCTCAAGGGTCAATTTTGCCGATTTCCTTGTCGAATTGGCGTGGAATGACCCATATATATCTATAAAAGTGATCCTAATAGGATTAAACTACTCCTAAAAGATACAAGATGATGATTATTGTAACTAGGTTCTTTAGTAAGCAACCAGCGTATCTGGGAAATCCACTGCTATGTAGACGAAAAATCCGGCATACAACTTGTATAATATATTTTCCAGGTAATTTTGTAGTCATTATTTCTTCAAAATGAGACTGATATTATCAACTCTACCTGCGTAATACTTATTATCGTCCATATTCCCAACAGATCTCATCGAAATGAAGTAAAAAGATAAAGGAGAACTAACGGAAAACAATTTAACGTAGTAACGAGATATTATGGAGTCAAAGCCATGTCCCTGGACAGAATTTTTTGCTAAAGAGTTTACGATGCCTAGAATAAGAAATTCACACATTAAAGAAGTAAAAAATGCCCCAGGTGAGGATCAAACTCACGACCTTAAGATTATGAGACCTACCCGCTGCCTACTGCGCTACCGAGACGTTGTTTGTACTTCCAATCCAAATTAAAATGAGTGAAATGTTTCATATATGAAAATTTTTTAGAATTAAAACTACCGAGGCTCCTTAACTATAGTAAATGTATATGTTGAAGATACTTTACATAATTTTCTTAGCCAAGGCTGGCCATATGGATAGCAATCATTGTCACGCAGATAATGTGTTAATTGGCCACAGAGGATTGTCTCATTGATAGCTGTAGGACAATGCCATGAGTACCTTTGTGGAAAACCGGGTAAGATGGTAGCTAAGTGATCTATAATCACATTGGCATAATCCAGGATTAAGCCATTCTATTTTTTAATGACTATTTTGAGGAGTTCAGTTATATCCACTTTATACAGAAACTACAGAAAGCTATTTTTCTTTAATGTCTTCACCACGAAGTCCGGTTGGTTTATAAACGAAAATGAAACGAAATTGGTCCGATTGATCAGCATAGGACTGGCTAAAGAAGATATATATGGGAAATATTATATTCATGATAATAAGGTAGCAGGTAGGTACTAAAGGAAAGCGGTTGCTTATAATTTCTAGTAAAAATAGAATACCTTCGCCTGCTCGTTAGGCAGAGGAATGCACGTGTGCTTGCTGTGTTGCATTCACAGAAGCTGCTATATAGTGCATTACTGTTGCCATTTATACGGGGAAAGCTTGTTGATTGCCTGAATTTTACAAAATTCGAACAGATCAATTTTGAACGATAGAGGGTAAAATGGTTAAGTAAAAATTGCATAAATATTAAGCACGAATAATTTCAACCTAAACAACATTTCAACCTAATTTTAAGTATATTGCCGTAAAGATAGCTCAATGAAATTTTCGTGGTAAATAGTAGTGACTTGAGCAATTTTTTAGACTAGTAGTCACCAAACATTTTTATACGCCAATTTTTTTTTTTTTATTGGTCTCAAATATTTTGATCAAATTCGTGACGTCACAGTTTTTGAATTTTGAAGTTTTATTCTGACTGAATGGTAGCAGCTGTGAGAAAAAATATTTTGCGTCAGTTGAAACAACTATTCAGTTATTCTAGAGAAAAAAATAAAATCTGTATCTTAATTATTTACGTTGCCGTGATGAAAAATGTCTTGAAAGTCACGGTTTTTTCAAAAAATACGAAAAAAATTCGTAACTCCAAAACGAATAAAAAGCAGACACCCAAACGAGGGTGATTCAGGTAGCCTAAGAGAAGCTCTATCTCTGTTCTTCCGATTATCGCTACTTTTTGGGACACCCTGTATCGTCAGTATTACTCTGATTAATTGATTATTTTTCTAGCATTTATATGATATTTTACAACTTGACGGCTTCGATAGGAAATAATAATCGTAAAGTCCCTAATAGAGCCCCCATGTGAAAATGCTTGACCAAATATCTTGATATTAAGTCTGACAAACAAGAAAGTTTCTGGAAACGAATGACTAGTAAGATAATGTATGCATTGACGAGAATTGTTAAGAGAAGCAATTAATGGCCGGCTTACCACGCAAAGATGTTTTGCAAATAAAGTGACATGTAAAAGGAAAGGCAAATTTATATTTACATTGGCTAAAATAATATCTGCATTCAAATGATCAATAGAAAGGCTTTCTTAACTACGCCTTTATGAGGGAATCAACAACAGGTAATGCCAAAAGATTTTCCGAGTTCAAGATTTGACGTGGAGATTATGTGTGTCATATTTCTCCCTAAAATATTTCATTGCAGCTTCCCACGCGTAGGATACCTATAAAACCCGCTTCGAAAACCATCTGGGCCCCGAAAATGCCATATATTTAACTTGACATCGACTTTACCTAACGAAATCCAAGCGTAACCTTGGTTTCGCCTGGTTATTTACGAACGCGTTGCCAAGGATTCACATAATACACCTCTTCACGGGATCAGCAAAATTTTAAGTTATGATGGATATTAATATAGTAAATATTTCCACAAATAAAATTGACTAGCAATATGAAATCACCGAAAATCTGGATAATGCTAATTAATTAGAGGAAAACAGTTTTAGCTTTGAAATGATAATAGTAAACAGATAAGAATCATGTTTTTATTTATATGAAAACAAAAAGGCAAGATAATACAATGATTATATTTCATTTGCCACAGAAATAAGCCAGTTGAATATATCTGTCTTTGCTGAAAAAAAGAAAACTAAAAATTCGTCCATAAACTACAAATCTAATTTCTATACAAACTCCCATCTCAATTAAAACTCGAAAGCACTTATTTCAATAAATAACTATTTATATTTGAGATGAAAACGCTCTTAAATGCTCGAATTACTAATTCCTCACAATTTAAATAGTTTATTATTATTATTATTATAAATAAAAATCTGATGTGGCCAACACATGACTTTCTCCATATTTATTGAAAACAGAAGCCTATGCCGGTAATATATAAATAACTCCAAAACAATGACTGTTACAGGAAAACGTTTCATACAAAATTTGTAGTAAAATACATTATCTATAACTTCAGAACATAATTGTATATACCTAAATTACATTCTGACAGATATATGTATGAAAAACATTCATTTCTGGATAAACAACGAATTCCGGTTAACCATTATTGAAGAATTACTCCTAAAAAATCAGTGTTACGAGAAAATGTTTAATACAAAATTTGTAGTAAAAAACATTATCTAAATGTTTTGTAAATAATTGTATATACCTAGATTGCATTCTGACAGAGATATTTAAGAAACAAAATGTTGTTCCGGATAAACCGCAACTTCCGGTTAAGCGATATTCATCAAAAACTAATCAACTCTTGGCATTGTTAGGAAAATACTAAATATGAATTTTGAAAATGATCGGATAATCACTTTTTAAGATAGAGCGCCCACAAACGTTTTTACCACAGACAGACAGACAGACACACAGACAGATATGTTCGGGAAAATAGCGAAAACGAACTATATGGGCCCCAAAACATCTATTTCCGTCGAAATCTAGATGTCGAATTTTTTTGCGAATACAATACTTTCTCTATACTTCGTATAGGGAGAAAGTAAAAATACAGGCAAACGGGAAAATCTTCCAGTAAAATATATAAAATATTTTTTGTTTAGAACCAATAAAGAGGGCCTCAAATATTATGATGCCACGTAAGTCAAAAGTATAATATTTGATGAACTATTAAGGTATAATTAAATCGTGTACACTATATGTCGGGAATAACTAAGTATTATGCTAGACTACTAGTAATAACATCTCAAACGGATAACATTTTGAATCAACTCAAATTTAAAAACAGCTGATAGGGAGAATAAAGTCCTTGGTTTTTAATCTCCACAGACTTTCTAATTATTCGTTGTATTTAAACAGAAATAGCTATGTCCTATGTTGTCATCGTTACGGTATAGTAAATCAATATTTCGTTTTTGTAATTTGATAGTTAATCAGCACAATTTTTGCTATGCGGTGGTTTCACTAAATACTTTTATCATTTTACTGATTGTTGATTTAACTTTAAGTAGTAAATCATTAATAATAATATTAATTGCTTTTAAGTATATCAATGATTGTTGATATAAATGTACATTTTGTATGGAGCGTACAGCAACAATGGAGATTTCCCTAGCATCGCAACAATCTACCCTTTATTTACATAGTAAAAGCGTTTTAAGATGAAGGAAGGAATAGAAAGAACGTTGAAAGGAAAGGAGTAGCTGGTTTTAAATTTCACAAAATGGCCGATCAAATGGGAGAAAGAGAGGGAAAAACTGACAAATGAACCTCGTTCTGGTTATGGTGCAACAGTTTATTTATACCTCGGGGATTATAGTCAGAAATGGTCTGAGAGATTAGAATGGAACTGCCGCTTTGAAGAATGGGGAAGAGAGAAGCAGGTGTGCCTCGTGCTCCAAAATTCACCACCAAATTGCGCAGCCTTGATGTATCCTTGCGTATATGTTTATAAGATGGCCATACCACTTTTCAAGTTCTGCTACAAGGGATAAGCGTGGGTGAAAGTAAAAGAGAATCGCCGAAAATATGCCTACTTCCGTGAAATAAATTACCAAGCTTGAAATTGTTTTCTGTCCGCCACTTTCTACAAATGTACAACTCAACGCCACTACTACCTTTTCGTTATTAAAGGATAATCTGAATTTCACTATTTAAGAACAATACACTTTGTGCGTAAAATATATAGTCGACAATGTATATTCGATAATTAGTTCTGTCTGTAAGGTATTCAGCCCAAAGGCCGGTTGGTACCTCATCCCCTCTGGCATAAGCTACTAAGAGCTTGCAGATATGAATAAGGCTTACTAGGCAGGATGAGGAGTGAGGTAGTTTGCCATTGCTTTCGTCACTGAGCCAAAATGCTATAAGCGGAACATGTCCACGTTAGTGAAGCACAATGACTCTATGAGTAACACTTTTCTTGGCATTCCGTAAGGAGAGACCTTGATTAGTGCAATTATTCACTCATACCTCGGTAGCATTCATTTCATCGCAGCCATGATCAAGACTGGGACAAGAGAAAATAAAAGATACATTTTTCTCTATCCTGAACCACATGACAAATGAAAATTGTCCATTCGTCTCAGTATGGTAGCAGGAAGATATATAATTCAGACAACTACTAATCCGTAAATGATTATATATTTTTACATTTAATCTTTGCGTTTTATAAATATCGAGAGATGTAAAATGGATTCTTTGAGAAGATAAAAGTTCAGTGGCCAAATTATGACAAAAATCAGATGAAAAAATCATGTCTTGTTACGTCAAGACGCCCTAGTAAGTCATTACTAGAATATTGAAAAGTGGTATGAACAATTTTATAATGAAATTTTAATCTTGTATTTTATTATTAGTTAGTTTTTGTATTCTGTTATACCATATCTTAATGCTTTCTTGCTCTTATTAGGATAAATTATGTCTAAACAAGACATTGATTACCTCTAAGATTTTAGACATTTACAGAGAGAGTCATAATTAACAATAAGATTTCTGCATTGGCGAAAAATAATGGGAATCTACATGGATTGAGTTGTGCATGGCCAAGGGCCGCGATTACTTACTATCCATATAGAGAGTGGTTTAATAATTAACTAATGTAATTTAGGTAACCATATTGAACTCAACATTGGAAAGTTACTTGAAAGCCCTACTCGGTTTCAACAAGGGAAATGCAAAATGCTCGTCTAGCATAACAGTTACGTTCATTTAAAGAAAATCTAACAATAGAATCAATTAAAATATCCATCAATAATGATACAACGGATTTAATTAAAATTTCGAATGGTGACTGATTATTGCAATGAATGACAAGATTGTTGAAAAGTATTAGGTCAATAATTAAGACAGCTTGCTCATTACAATTACAACAATTCAACTACAACAAGATAATAATAACTGACCCCAAAATGTTAAAATATGAGCCTCAGACTAAGACTCAGCTAAAAAATCATTTAACTAATTAAAATATTAATCAATAATGATATACCTGAGATAATTAAAATTGCGAATAATGACAGATTGTTGCGATTAATTATTATATTGTTGAGACATATTAGGTCAACAGTTACGGTAGCTTACTTGCTACATGCGCAACAATGCAACTACAAAAATTTAATAATAATTGACGTAATATGAGATAGAGAGAAAGATCCAGAGACTAGGAAAACCACCGGAGTTAGAGGCTGTAGCCTCTAACTCCGGTGCTGGAGGTGAAAAATCCCTCATTTTTGGGAGGGTTTTGAAACCACTTCCTTAATCATCGGCGAGTGTTTCCCTATATATCGCCCGAGGAGGAAGCCGTAATGCGGCAATAAATGAGACGGTATAACTCAACACGAGGAGAGAGGAGTGGGTGACGGATAAAGAAGATCGACCGTTAAGTCGAGATAACGGCCGAGACGTCCATCTTAGAGGTCCCATTTGACCAACCCTCGAAGCCTTCAATCTCCTTTAATCGCTTAACATAAAATGGGCGAATGTAACGCGCCCTTGTTAAAACTTAATAGATTTATATAGTGAGAGAAATGCAATCGAATTGTATTATTACGAAAAATAATTACAATTGGTATACTTTTATAGGAGCAAAGCAATTGCCACTCTGTGAAGCTTAAATCATTTAATATTCTTTAGATGGCATACAATATTTTTCGATGGTGATGGATTCGAAGTTATTAACAGGGCATACTTAATTAAAGCAAAGAATTGTCAATGGACTGTGGTAAAATCATAGGTCTAAGGGCTTATCAATTTAATTTTTTATAATCTGTAAATCCTACCGACCTTATCATGGGATGGAGGGAGAAGGTAGATAGCACACATGTAGTGAAATCGCAGATTCACAAAATTGGGTGAATGAGCTAGTAGAGAAGTAAAATATTCATTACATAATTTGGAAAAGCGAAAAATACCAGCTGGCAGTATAAGAAAACTATTTGTCATATATATGCGGAACAAATTAAGGAGGCGGTTGATCGAAGTTAATGAAATAAAGATAGAAGAATAACCTCGGAAAAAGAAAGCAAGATAAAAAAGTTGACTAAGAAAACAAGGATATAGAACATGGAAGAAAAACGAAGGAATCAAATGTAAGATAGGTTCATTGAATTATTGACAAAATCAACGACTGATTAGCAACAACTTGATATAGTGCTAAAGTGTAGATTTCTTGTTGATGATGTGGATATTTGTCCTGCATTGAGAATAAATGTATGATAAAGTGAGAATATTTTTAAGAAACGTATGCACAAATTACGGAAGGATATACAGAGCAGATGTCAATAATAGCGCCTTCCAATGAGATATATCAATTTTAGTTTCTGTATTCTTTAGGTAAGCCTATTCTTCATTATTAAATAACGACAAAAGCATTTTTAAACTGAGAAATCATATAAAAACACCTAATCTCCAAGAGTCACCATTTCCTCACAGAGCCAACGATATCATCTTACCATGAGATATACTATTTTAAATTTCTGTTCGTTTAGGGAAGGCTTCAAATAGTTCTTAAGTATGAAGTGGAGGAAAAGACCTGAGACAACCCAAAAACGCACCTAAGCTGCAAGAATCGCCATTTACTTTTTAAGCAAGGCTCCATTCACCATCCTCAACAACACTTTCCCGCAGAAAGCACAAAATAATTCTCGGAAGAGCAGGGACTTTTCGCAGAACAGCCTCGTCTCGCTTTTTAAAAAGCATCCTCTGGCTCTGGAAGAGACTTGGGTCTACGGCCGCCCAGATAAACATTCATAATTGCCTTCGGAATAGACAAGAAAGAGGGCGCGCGGATGAAAGCAATCCGTGGAAGAGATCCAGTTGTGGCGGAGGCGCCTTTGGGAAGGGTCCGCGGAGTCTGGGAAGAGATACCGAAAAGAGAAGAGAAGAAGAAGGAAATAGACACAATGCTGCTCAAAAGAGGGGGGATGCAGACTGAAGCAAAACAGCTATTAGTCCATCGCGGGGAAATAAGGGAATGAACGCCCGTTTGGATGATAGATGCCCATACGAAAAGTCAAATGGGAGGCTGAGAAAGAGAGAAAAAGGGAGGAGGAAATAAAACAGCAAAGAAGACAAAAGCGATAAAAAGATATAAGCGCAAGGGCGAAAAACTGATAAAAATATCTCGCGTTACAGTTCGAACCGCGGACGCGAAATGGCATAAACAAAACGATAAAGATGGAGATGAGAATAAAACAGAGAAGGAAAAAAAGAAAAGAGACAGCCGAATTCCATCCGAAGATTTGAACAGTTGGGAATAAAGATAAGATTTTGGCAAGAACTATTCCTCCCACGTCGATTTCAGAATAAATTTAGAAATCAAAACATTTTGACTGATGTGACCAATAGAATCTCAGAAATAGTCACAACTGGTTTTATATTTAGGGGATGACGTGACAATCATTGCTGCTCGACAATCGACGCTCTAAATCAAGCAAGCTCGCCAACAATGAGGCTCAACAATCACCGGGTAATTAGTTTGCAATTACCTCTCGTTGACAATGAAGCATTGCTCTAATTATACAATGATTCCATAGAGTAGAAAATTGCATCAAATTACAATCTTTCCGTTATTGTTGAAGAAAACAGCAACGACTACTAAAATAACTTGAACGATCCACCCCGAAGCCTGCTTTAATAATCAAATTTCAACTATATAAATAAATCAATAATGCGAGGAATTAATTAGAGCGTTCAAACAATAAATGTTTGCAGTTATATATCTTTGCAATTTAAGCAATGCCGAAAAATACATCTAGGGCTTCTAAAGAAAAAATGCAAAATTCATAGCCAAAGGCATTACGCGGATGACATGAGAAAATTTACAAGCGTAGCATTACAGAGTCATGAGACTAGATTCAACTAGACTAATCCAATTACTTCTAATTTCATACTGTAAAAGCAAAAAAGTCTGCAAATTAATCACTTAAAATACTTTTGGACGAACTATTTCTGGAAAAATAAATATCAAATCTCCTTGTGAGTTTCTAAAAGAATTGCTAAAAGTTTAGCTTGTGCATATATAAATTATCACTGATTAAAAACTGCAAAATGTCAATGAATGAAAAATAGACAATTAACAATTCATATTTCGAGGTAGTTTCATATTAGATCAATACTGCATTTTCCAACATCGTAAAATATGCGATTTCTCGTCACCAAAAAGAAAAAATGAAGAAAGAATAATACTAGTCATTTGCTCTTAAAACTGTTACATTCTGGAGCAAGGATAGGAAATTACTTAGCACGTGAATTCGTGTGACTGAAACCCAATGATAAACCGAGGTAAAAATTAGCGACATGACTGGGACTCGAACCCAGGTCTCCTACTTTCCGGGCAGGTATTCTAACCAATATCCTCTTAACAGAGGTAGGATTGACGCGGCTTGGTAGTTTAGTGGTTAGAATACCTGCCCGGAAAGTGAAAGACCTGAATTCGAGTCCCAGTCACGTACCCATTTTTCGCCTCTGTTTATCATTGTTATGTTCCCGTTTGACTGAACAGCATGAACCCCGAAGGACAGATTAAAGCTTTGCAGAGGAGGTGGGGCTTATCAAGCGTGATGAGGGATGAGGTCATCAGTGCTCTCTTTTCTTACTGAGGAATACTATAATAGTAATTAAGTCTGACTTAATATTAGAAAAGCAAAATGTATCTATGACATAACTTGGGCTCCCGGATAGTCATGTGGACAGCGCTTTTGCCTTTGGAGAAAGCGGTCCCGGGTTCGATACCCGATGTGTGGAATGAACTAAGCTGTTGAAGAACTTTTAACAATACTAATACTACAATAATACTTATCCCTGTACAACATAAGTAGTGACCCACATAAATGGTAATTTCGCTCTTACCTCAGCATAACTGGTAATAGTTATTTATATTCACCATAACTCATACCTCAGTAGCTTATAACAATAAGATTGTGTCAAGGCTGACAATGTAAGATAAATATTTCTCTATCCTGAACAAAAAGTCGTTTGATGAACTTACCATTAAAGAGGATATGGCGGCAGGAATAAGTTCAAAAAGGATAGCCTCAAAAACGGGATGGAAAAATGCCTAAAGGACAGGAGGGAGAGAGACGAAGAGTAAAAGAAAGGAGGGAGAAAAAGGAGAAAGAAAATAGCACGTGTTGGTGAAGAGGAGAGATTTAAGAGGGGGGAAAGAATCTCTAGGATTTATAGAAATTGAAAGAGTGGATATATTTAGCGGAGAAGTCTGAAGGGGGATGGCGAGACATCTGGCGGAAGAGTGCTGGGGACAAGAAGCTCAAAAAAGCGGAAGGGAAAAGAAATCTGCATTGTGCGCGGAGGGAAAGCTCGCAAGGGCTTGACTCAAGAGCAGGTTTCGGTCAGGATAAAGAAAAACGCGTCTTTTGAATTCAATTTTTATCTTAGTTCTTAAGGCAATAATGATATGACAGCTACTGAAGTATTAATGATAGTGAATACCAGCATTACTTAAAACACCACTGACTGAATTCTATGATAAGAGTGGTTCCACGATAACTGACCGTGTAACAACTGAGCGCTATGACAACTGATCGCTAAGACAACTGATCGCTACGACAACTGATCGCTACGACAAATGATCGCTACGACAACTGATCGATACGACAACTGATTGCTACGGCAAATGAGCGCTACGACAAATGATCGCTACGACAACTGATCGCTACGACAACTGAGCGCTACGACAACTGATCCCTACGACAACTGAGCTCTACGACAACTGATTGCTACGACAACTGAGCGCTACGACAACTGATCGCGTCTCGTTTTTAGGAAGCATTAATTGAAGAACAGTACACAAAACAATATGAAATGTAGGAATTTTGTGGAACAATAGAGCAGTATTCATTTTACCGAATACTGATTAAACCAGATTAGATACTTAAATCACTTTATGTTTTTTACTACGTATTCTTATAGATAAAAGTTTTGATCAGGAATCTTATCAACCCAACCACGGTTCCAAATTTTAAATCAGTCTTTCGTTCCTTTAATGCTTCTTGAAAACGAGTCGCTATCAGTTGTCGTAGCTCTCAGTTGTCGGGCCTCGGCTCTTAATATCATTGTGCTTCTACTCGTTTCATTTACACTAATTTTACTCAGAAAGAAATGCAAATTGAACTTCCCTCTTTAAGATTCATTATTTATCATTCATCGACGTATAAAAACAGCAACAATCCAAGACAGCTAGGGCATTGTTGTTTGTGCAAGGTTTAAACCTGGGAGCTGCGTGTGTGGGGTGGGACATTAGAAGCTCCTTCTTCGGAGTATTCCTTTAGAAGTGTCCTCCACATAAATAAGAGATTATTCATGAGTATAGAAATCATCCTCCACAAACGAATCGAAGAAATTTTATTCTTAAATTGATAACATCTCATCAACAAAAAAATATTTAATTGGAATTACTTTTCACAATCTTAGTCTTAGATTTGCTCGTGAACATAAGTATAAAATTGATTATGGATAACTTATAGATGAGTGATTAGTTAATTCTTAATAATTTATAGGTAGTAGTTGATATTTGAAGGACTGATGAGATTTATAAAGGACCCCGAGCCGAATACTGTGCTGACAAAAATATCTTATAATTTATTTTAGGCTAATCGAAGGAACAACGTCAAAAAATCGCCATTAAAATTGAATTGCTTTGTATTATGAATATAATTAGGATTTTATGAAGTAGAATGGAATAATTAGATGAGGTTACGATTGAAGTAGTTGTATCTTGTTTTATTCTCATATAAGTTACCAATAATTCAATAACATTCATAAGTTCAGGAGCAATTCTAAGACTAAGCTTCTTAAAAATCAATCCAATCAAAAACTTTTTTTTTGTAGTTGGTGATAATCGAAGAATTAAATTTCGTCACAGAACATAAATAGAATAAGCTCATGTTTGAGCGGTAGATACTTCTAAAAGAATACTTAAAAACAATTAGCTTCTTATTTAATACAGTATGTGCAGCGTTGCCTAGCAATACCCAGCACCCGAGTTTAAAGAATATGCAAAAAACAATCCCCTAACTCTTGAATGTTGTTGTTTACTTCGAAGAAGAGTTAATTGTAACGAAATCAAACAAAAAATACGTGAATTTCATCACTATAACACCATTACCAAGTGCAACATGAGATTCTCTAATTTCATCAATTTAAACTAAGCTAACAAGGGTGCCACTGAAAATATATATCCGACATCCGTATAATTTTCAACGAAAGAGGGGTAAATATATGATCATCAATATTACCCTTCCCTTTCACCTAAATCCTGGTAAAGATCCCCCGAAGCTGGCACTTTATTCCAATGAGAGTATGTGCGCGCAAACATTCGGAAGTTTTTGTTGAAACGGAAGAGTTCCCGGGCGTTTGCACAGCGACAGCTAAACTTCTGAAATCTGTGGAAAATTGGACATAATATTTGCTGGGCATTTTCGCACAAATCCAACTCTGCAAACTCCATCCAAGAGCTATGGATCCAAGTTCAGTAAACTCCGGCACAATATAAAGATTCTATTTACTCAAAAAGATGCGAATAGCATATAATAATAATAATAATGTTTATTACGGGTTTTTAATCCATTTACAGTTGAATAATCCTAAGATATATATGTAAATGCCCAGAGCTCAAAATTAATAAACGTACTTTCATAGATAATATGGTGGAATGCATGAATAGACCTAACAATGAAATGCGATTGTTACGTTTCGATAACTTTCGTATTGTTGCGTCATCACTCTGAGAGATAATAGGGAGAAATACATAAATAGCCAATTAATACATAAAAAAGCATAATAATGAATTGCGATTGTTGGCGAAATATTGTATTTCTGCATTACTGAATGTAATTGCTACGACAATGAAGGTGGGTTGTTCGATGAAATGCATTGTTCAGCGACAAATTTCATGCATTGTTTGGGTCTTTTTTAAAGCGGATTCTTGTAAGCTTTCAGTGATGTAGACTTAATTAAAACTTAAGATATCTTTACTTTCAATTGGGCACTCGGATAGCCATGTGGACATCGAATTCGATTTGGTGAAGGCGGTCCCGGGTTCGATTCTCGGTGGAAGTCTAAGTGCGAAATGACCTAAGCTGCCGAATCACTTTCAACAATATTACTGCTATTACTTTCAATTAAGGTAGAAATTGCCTCCAGACTATAGCATTCAGAAAGACACTGCTACTTTTCGAGAGAAATTTTTCAACTGCTTTTTCAATTCTTTAAAAGATTTCACATTCGTGCAAATTTCGCCAGTTACATCCACCCAACACCGAATAAGATTCGCAGAAAGACACCCGTCAACAAATCCCAATTGCTCGACTAGAAAACTCTGACATCCAGACAATCAATCATTTATTCTCACCTTTTGGGAAATGCGCCCCATAATGAAACATCAGGATTTATTCTCCGGAAAAGAATTAAATCAACCCATTCGAAATTGGGAAAAGTTCCCCATAAATTCTTTTCCGTAATGGGAACATCGATCAACTGTCGATGACATCTTTCTGCCTTTCTTGCGCTATATAAATCGTAGCTGTAATCCGGCATGGATGAAATGGAGAGACCTAAATAACTACCCCGAAGGGTCGGAGACCTTCGTACATTTTTTCCAATTTTCTCTAGCCTTCGAACAGAAAATGAACACCTTCTGTTCCATCTATACCTATCTCAATCGATTCTGGGTGTTGTAAATATTACTTTACTAAGGGCTTAACTCTAAACACCTGAGTATATATATCTCTAAAAATCCTACCCTATCTCCACGGAGTTCTATTCTATATATTACAATTAGACTACGCTTAAATATGGGTTTGAAGAAGGCTAAACCCTCATAAAATACGACAGGAATTTCTCTTACAATAAACGAAAATTCTCTTCGATAAACGAAATATATTTCCTTTGACTGTTAATACAAGATAAAGAAGAAGCATCTTTCGTTTTCTTTCGCTTGTCTTACCCATGGCTGTAATAATATGAGAGCTAGTGAGGTATGAATGATTTTGTTGACTCCTTTAACGAATAACACAAACCTCAGCAGCTGTGTTTTAGCTTGTTTTAGGACTTGTTTTAGCTTTTGTTTTACGTAGACGTTCTCCTTTCTTAGACTTACAACTCTGTGAGGAAAAAATGGCAAATTATATAAATCCTCATCTTCCCTAATCACTTCAACTCCTTTCCTAAAGCTTTTTTTAGCCAAAGGTGGAATCCAACCATCCTTGTGGCTGATATACATAAAAGTAATAAAAAGAAACAATAGCAAACTACCTCACTCCTCATATTGCCTAGTAAGCCTCATTTCTATTTTAAAGTATTTAGAATCTGATAATCATTGGTTTGAGGATATAACAAGCATAATCGCTGAGATGTAAATAAAAACAATAACAAATTACCTCACTTCTCATCCTAAAAATAAATTTTATGAACTAGCGGTTAAATTACCAATTTTATTCAATAATCTACCTAATCATCTAAAACCATTTCACAAATGGGAGAAGTATAGTTAAAAATCAAGAAACAATTGCTAAAAGATTTTTATGTACGCAGATCACTAGATTAATAAGATATATGTTTTTTTCTAAACTTGCTTGTTGATTATCCTTATACATGCGAATATATAGATTCTTATACGTTTAACTGTTTGAACAATATTTATTGAATTCCTTTGAACTAATTCTTACTTTTGTGTATAATAAGGCACCTTCTGACATGTCTACCTGGACTAAGGAGTACAAAAGTGTACTACTATTTTGTAAAGTCTTGGAAAAAGTTACCCTCTACAATACATTAGCAATATTAAAAAATCTGATGTTGCCAGCATATGACTTTTTCCGTATATAAGATGTAGATATTTATCTACGAAAGTATTGAGTTAAATAACGAAGACAAATGGAGTAAATAAAACAATGAAAAAAACCTTGCAAACCTTATGAATCAGCCAGAGCTCAATCTACAGCAAGAGTGTGAGCGAAAGACGATTTGAATTGCATGTAAACAAACCCATAGTTACGAACTTTATTGTTATTGTGAAGAGTAATCAATAACGGTACGAAACAATTATAATTGAATAATTATTTTGAAATAAATACTTGTGTTTCAAATTCCAAATCAACTTCCAAATTAAACTTTGAAGAAATATAGTGATCATGTTGAATATAACATTATTATGCAATGGTATAAATGGAAACGACATTTTAACGTAAATATGTCGCAATAACCAGAAAATTGGTTAATTATGATATGACTCCAAAACGGTGGTTGATATAGATAGTTTTTTCAAGTAAAACTTATAGAAATGTAATTTTTTGTAACTTTTGTAGATAACTGTATATACCTAAACATCAGATAAATGGAGAAATTTTGCAAAAACGGAAACGAGCTTCGAAAAATACATCTCTACTTCCGGTGAACCGCTTTACTCCAAAAACTGATCAACTTTAATGGCACCCACCAAAGTGCTATGTATGAAATTTGATGTTTATACGACAAATAGTTTTTATGTTAGAGCACCCGTAAAGTAAATAATTAGCAACTTCCGGTTAATCGGTATTTCACGAATAACTCCTAAACAATTAGTGATATAAAAAAATGCTCAAACAAAAGTTGTAGTAAATTACATTTTATGAAACTTTTATACAACGGTGTGTGTCTAATAGATTTCTCTATACTACGTATATGGAAATAGTAATTTAAAAACTGCACCACACCTACGTGAAACGTAAATAGTACAACCTTAAGAGGAATACACTCTCAACCAATAGGAATAAGGAAAAACATTCTGAAATCCACAAACAACAAGGAAATGACTAGTTGTATCCTCTCCTTTGAACGGATCAGCGAGCAGTATTTCAAAAGTTCCGGAGTTACCTTTACAGAAGCTATGAAATTCCATCCCAGTTATTGCAAGAAGTGCATCAATTGAGATTAGGATTAAGCTAGGAAACAGAACTTCGGAATAATTGACGATCGAACTGAGTAGCCCCCTAATTATATTTCCACTTGACTGACTCGAGATTTTATTAAAATCATATTTATTCTCTTGAGAAAAAAATTTCACGGGAGTAAAAGTAGCCTGACGACCGTTTCCCACCGATCCCAATTAGTGAGAGGAATTATTAATTCCGAGAATTCTTGGTTCGAACACCCCCGTCAAAGTGGAGATGGAAATAATGGATGATAACTTAAAATGAGGAGGCGAGCGAAAGACGAGAGCCGAAGTTAATAAATTGAATTATCTAAAGGTCTCAGGGTTAAAAGCCCCGGATTACATACGTCTTAACCCAATCAAGATGACGTGGGAACAAAATGGAGGTGAGGATCACTTGAGCATCTTTCGTTTCATTTCCTAATGCTATTACACTTTATTCGTCGAATTTTTAATTCAATTTCACACTAAAATCTTTCTCTAATACGTATATATATATCGAAAGATATAGTATATTACAAAACCATCTTTTATACCCAAATCTATAACCTAACCTTTTTACTAATCCTTATTTTTGAGCACATAAAAGCTTACGTAGGCGTGTTTTTTTTCAGAATTTAAAGCTATTTTAGATTCCAAAAGGGAGCGTTTATGGAACATTTTTATGAATTATTTATGTTTCATATAAAAATTTATGTAACAACATGTATTTGAAGCGAAATTTTTACGCAACAATAGACGCAGGATAAAAACAAACAATGCATATTAACAATCAATCAAGTTCTCAACAATAACACGACAACAAACTACTTTAGATTAATGATGGGAATCGAACCTGGGACCCTTTGAACCAAAGACGCAAACTAGATAGAGGCATGGCTGCCGAATATATTTCAACAATCTCTATGTATATCAGTGTTACTTAATGCTTCCATTGTTTTTAACAATGATCTTCTGATTGTTAGTTGATAATTCTCAAACGTAAGCTAACTGATTTATTGTCGCAACACAAGGAATGACTGCAATTGTTACTCTTTACTTGTTTAAATTGAAATACAATGCATAAATATCTCAAATACCTCATTTGTTATTTCCTAATGCAGCATTTCTACATTTCTGTGAACAGTAAATTTATCTGTATTCACTATTCTTTTCTGCTTGAGGAGTTAACACAATTTCCTCTTATAAATTGCACCCTACCGATTTCTGTACCCTAAGGAAAGTTTTCAATTGTTTCTTTTTTGTAACCTGTTCTTGCGCTAAACAATCATACTTCATTCATTCAATAATAAACGAATTTCATCAATATCATATCCAAATTAATCGTGATTTTCCAAGGGAGTCGACGAATTAAATGCAAAAATCCTATTGATCTATTTTTATTCACTTTGATGGTAAGGGCATTATCTTTTCATACTGATAGATATACTGACTTAATTCATTTATACTAATTGATAAAATTTTGACCACTAATAGACGCAGTGTGGCATCTAGCTATGCATGATCAACAGGTCTGTAATTGAGACTTTAGCCTAATATTTTTAGACACTCAAAGATGCCTATTTTGACTGAAGCTGTTCAATTCCACTCCTAATTTGCGTCAATGAACGCAAAATGTTTCATTTCTGCTATGGACCAGGATGAACAACAACCAATCTTTCATTTACTTTTGTGGCAGCTTTGTTTGGGATAATACAAGAGCTACTGAGGTATATATGATTCTGATTAATTCCATTCATTTGGTAACACCTCACTGAATAGTACAACCTAAAATGTTATTAATAAAATCACCATGCTGTATGTATGTAGACTTTTTAATGTTGCACCATTATGGCTAAGTAATGAGACCAAGGACAAACTACCTCAATCCCCATTTTACCAAGTAAGCCACATTCCTTCTCCAAAGCTTTTGGCAGCTGGTGGAAGAGGTCATGAGGTTCAAACCGGAAGGGGACCCTACTTATTTTGTTTACTATACATCGCAGGGGGGCAAACAGGTGGCTTGTTACATTTTTCTCCGGAGAGGAAAACTGATTATGTTTTCTCCAAAATAGAATTCCATCGTCCGCCACTCAGGTGGACCCGCCAGGAGAGGGACGTAAAAAAGCACCATGGAGGTCTCCAAATTGATTGGAGGGTTACTCACTCGTTGAGGACCATTTCATATACCTTTTCGTAGCGGGAGATACAAAAAAGGGGGGAGTATATGGAGGATGAGGGGTGGGAGGTGGGGTATGAGGGAAGGGGAGTTAGTAGAGGGGGGAGAAGGACCATTACCTTCCTCCGTCATCGGGAAGGCACCGTGCCAATTAACCAGTTGATGAGAGAACCGTGCAGGGCGAATCGCCCCCATTCTCTGAATCATAATTGGACATCAGGACATCGTGAGTCGGTTGTTGCCATGGAGAAAATAAAAACACAACGCGAGCCCTTAAACGGGCGCACCAGTTATTGAAACTAACGAGAGAATTTTCCCTTTATCTCAGTGTTGAAATTTTTTGCGTCAGTATTTTTGAAATTACGATTTCCTTTCGCGAAAATTTACGCGGATTCCAACTCTGGAAATGTCGGCGGATTATTAATCGGGTGCCGAGAGGAAAAGAGGTGTGGAGGAATCGTGTTTGGAAAACGAACCGGTGACAGATGCGGCGAAATCTAAATCTTGGGTTTTTTCTAGAGATATGAAGACTTTTGGGCCACTGGAAGCACAAAATTTCCTCTTGAAAAATGCGGAAACATATTTAAAGCAATAACTACCAAAACGGACATAACCCTAGCAAAAAGAAAAGGTAGCAGCTGCTTCTTAATCTTAACATATTATCCTGAAAAAATCCAATATTATGTATTATGAAGAAAAGAGTTAAAACATCTTGCACATGAGGAATTGCTCAGGAATAATACAAGGAAAAACGAAATTTAAAATAAAAAACAATTATTATAACTTTATCATTACTTTGTAATTTTTATGTGATACTATGTACTACACAACCCTAGCACAAAGAAAACGGAGTAGCTACTTTAATCTAAACATATTATACTGGAAAAATCCCTAAATATAATTATGTATTATGAGGAAAAGGAAAATCTTGCACATAAGGGCGTGCGCAGAGTCCTGTTTGAACACTGCAGGCTCCTTAATCAGCTACCGCTCTTATTGTTAGGAGAAGTGATGAGGTATACAACCAAAGATGAGGAGTATCGTTTTATCGTTTAGGATTATCTTTCATAACTGAGCCACAATACTATGAATTGAGCAAGCTCTTGCAATTGCGATGTGACTGCGTAATTTGAACGGTAGATGAGGAGTAGTTAAACTTTGTTTTCATAACTGAACCAGAATGCTACAAGTGGAACAAGGCCTCGTTAGTAGACTGCGATGACTCTTTGAAACTCAATACATTTTCATATCAATCTATAAGCAGATTGATACCGATACTTAACAGCATTTACTTATATTGCCTTTCAGATTAAAATAGTCAGAATAGCACGACTGGGAAGAAAGAGACTCATTATCATCTGCCACTTACAGAGTATGCATGTAGAGCGGGAGACAAAACAGTCAGCTACGAATGATTGTTGCGCAAATACAGCTCTCGGGAAACAATAATCGACGCCGAAACAACGGAAGTGTGTGTTGAAACAGAAAAGTCAACAATGGTCTCCATAGTGAGTTGATTTCGCCCAAGGGAGGCAGCACAATCGAATCTAGCACTTGCCTTTATTTCCCCTAACATTACTTCCACTGCAGACACACAATCACATGAGTATGCTGACGAATTAAAGCTGATCAAAATGCAATCGGAAACGTTTTTTGTTGACATTTCGTTGCTATGGAAGTAGTTTTTCCCTTTTAAAAGGGCTTTGCAGTATTGAACACTCCGCTCATTTGCGAATCACACAGCCAGCGATATTCTCATTGGAAATTCAAATCCACGCTCAACCCGCCGCGTCACATGCGAAAAATACGACCGGATAGAAATTCGCGGGAGCGAGAATAATTTGATTAATGGAGAAACGAAAATTGGACTGGAAAGCGAAGTATATTACTGGAGCGGTTTTTTCATGCGAGAGGAACAACGCAAGAAGGGTTCCAAAGAGATGGTCACTGCTTTAGTGCATACCAAGCGAAAAAGAAACCGAAGCGTTAACGAATGGTGTAATATTGTCTCACTCCGTGCTTTTTACGTGACTATGATTTTGAAGATAAGGGAAAATAAAACATTCCTCACTTTCACGACTGGAATTCTAAATTGACTTTTACGTTTTTCGGAATCATTGACAAAGGTCGATTGGTATGATTGTTGGATGATAAATTATCGAGCCTTACTAATTGCAAGGAAATAGCTTTGACAACAATACTGACTAAAATGGCGTGTATCGCAAATAATTGACATAGTTCGATTAGCATTGTTCTTGAATACTTCATTTTTGGCGCCTCACTGTTGTAAAGAAGTGATTGATTTTAACAACAATGCTAAATACAGTGATTCTAGCGCTAAGCTTGATTTAAACCAAGAGGCCCAACCATCTCAAGGCATAACAATTAATTTTTTATCTAAAAGCTTGTAAATACTTTAAATATAATGGATACTGAAGCTACCTTAGCATAAACAAAAGGTGCGCATGAAACCTAGGAGTGCAAATACAATAAAAGCAGGAGTGAAAAATATCGACATGATTGGGACTCAAATCCAGGTCTTTCAATTTTCGGGCTGTAAATACTTCATAACTAAACGTAGGGAGTATTATACATCAATTTAATATTTATTACTTTCAAAGATGGCGAGGTATTATTAAATTAGGGGTTTCTAAAGATCCTGAGATTTCCATCAATAATGCAGCACCTACAGTTAAGGATACAGCAAGAACGTATTTTTGAAACTATTGTAAGAAAGGAAATAGCAATCAGCTATAACTACATCGTTATTATAATACATTGTTATTATAATTGAAAGAGAATGTCAATAATTAGAAAGACAATTTTGTAACAAATGACATTGAGAAGTAACAATGATTTGAAACTGTTGATTGTTAGACAAAATGGAAGAAATTAAAAAATAAAGCAACGAATCTGGAATGAAAACCAAGTCTATCTGTTAAGTAATCATGCCCGAATGTTGTATTAACTTCAACCCATCGACCACTCCTTACCAAAAGATCTAGAGAGGGAATGATGAGGCTATATAGGCAAGATGAGGAGTAAGGTAGTATTTCCCAATCTCCTTCTCAGAGCTGATACTGAGAATAACAGCTGAAAACGGGCGTTACAACCCATAAAATGTGTGCATGATCTCATTCCCTATCCACAAAGATATAGGACTTAGACTTAATCCCTTGCCCTTGGATTTAAATACAGAGACGAGATTGATTTACCTTGATCTAGACCTGGAATGTGAACAAAAAGTAACATCAGAATTAAGCTGTAGAGGACAAAGACGAAGAAGACAAGAAAAAAAGAAAAAAGCTGATCTGTAAGCAAACTAGAAAAACAACATTTTTTACAACTCTTACAGCCGGGACACCTCTAATACGTATTTGTAACCCTCTCCTCCCGCCAACGAAGACTATTTTTCAGGATTCCGGGAGGGAATTCTTCGTAAAGGTGGTCTTATCAATTTAGGCTCCGTTCCAACATAAACCTCCAAGTCTTCAAGAAATCTCGGGAACATCTGTATCTTTACAACTTATCCCACCGATTGGAGCAGTATTTATTGGGAAAGGCCTTCAGTCATGACGAGGATAACAAAATTTAAATGGAGATGCAATCCGTCTTGTATTTTGAAACTGATCATTGTTCTTCAAAATAAATATGATCGTACTAGCCGAAATAAGGTGGAACGACGCATTTCTTAGTGTAATTTTTACGCTATCGACAACACATGGTCATAATGCTCCAGTAGCAGTAGTAGTGTTGTTAAAAGTGCTTCGACAGTTTCGATAATTTTGAAAATCTCTCCCTTGGCTACCAGCGGGAAACGAATCCGGGACCAAGCCGAAAACGTTGCTCACTTGACTATCCGGGGGCTTTTTAATGTTCTATTACAATGGCTAATAAAGCAATTGTAGTCTTTTACTCTTTATGGTAGGTTTCAACCAGTGTTGCTCTTATAAACTTAAGTTATCAAAGGATAGCATAGAAAACTGTATGAAAACTACATGGAAGAACAATCTATTTGGTTGTACGGAATAGCCTGTTGGGTCAGGGGCTGATTTCGTAGAGAGAAAACAATGATATTTTAGATTTACCATACATTTTTGTTTACAAGTACCATTCATTGTTGATTACAAGTACCACACATTGTTAATTACAAGTACCAGCATCGTTAATCAATTATTAGCACGCCTTTCTGATTATTAAAAAAAATTCGTATTGTTGAATCATTAAGTATCACATATTATTGGTTAACAAAGTGACATGCATTGTTAATAAATAAAATATCGCAAATTGTCCATCAATCAAGAGACACACAATGCTGATTAATTACAATCAAACAAGAAAGATTGTCCCGCTGAGTAATTACGAGAAATAATTACATTTAAATCTAATTAAAATAGCTGCTTGGTATTGAGTGTTACCTTCACTTTGAAAGGGGAAATTCATTATGCTATCCATGAAATGAGGCGCAGAAAACCGATAAAAATAATATGTTAGAAGCGCGAAACTTGAAGCAAAAGACAGTGAGAACAGCCTAGTTAAAACGGGCAAGAATTGAAAGGAGAATGTTAGTACTGCCTCGTAACGTGCATTCATCCTAGTTGCAACACTAATGATCTGGATTTTCCTCCCTTCAAACAATTCGTGCGCAACGAAAGCGTGACATTTCTCGTGCATAACCGTTCCAACAGAACACATAGCTGGAGCTGACATGTCCAGCAGCTCCTTAATGAAAAGCAAGCATCAAAGCAGTCGGTATGACAAACATCTTGAGGCAATGCTTTCATTAGCTGCGACGGACGCCTGAATACCGTTCCTCACTCCCCCCCGCAGATTCCAATGCAGGGATCAGAGGAAATAATTGCGCAGGTCGACCGTTTTCGAAACTCTGTCCCATTTGACTCTCTCTCTCTCTCTAAAAGGCGAAATAATCGATCTGAATACATAAAGAGAGCCGATAATGAATTGTGATTGTTACACTCGGGCGACGCTTTGTTTGCATTGTTACTGAACTGACAAATGATATCAAGGATGACTCATTGCTCGATAAAGTGCATTGTTTAGAGACAAAATATTCCAATATTTGCCTCATTATCTTCCAACGCGTGGGAACCATGGATCTAAGTTTAGCAATGCATGAAATTGAAATATTCTTTACGTATGTGGGTACTAAAGAAGTGTTTAAATTGCAAATTGCAAAAAAGATAATTAATGATTCAGCCGTATAAGTTGGTGTAGAATTTTGGGCCACCATTTAGAATGACTTTAAAGTTACTTTTTGGGGTTTGGCACTTAAATTGAAGATATTAGAAGATACCGAGTTTTATTTATGTTATATTTTGCTAAGTTTATTCAATAAAGGCAACAATTAGTTTCCCCTAAATAAAGGTGATTTCTATTTAATTTCCTACCGTCACGGAATACCGCAAAGATTCTCGCTAGGGCATTTAATTCATATAAAAATATGTTTTAAGTTTTCAACTAGTAATGTATATCCAACCGGAAATTTACGGGAATTTCAATGCTAAATATTTCTACAGATCCGCAAATGCGGATTCCATTAGGGTTGAGTAAAATTCATCAGTTCTTCTGAAATATCTATGAAATAGATAGCCTAAATAAAAGATAAAAGCTTGAATTAGCATGCTGAATTGTTGGAAAAAAAAATTAGCCAAATACTGGGGAAATATCTCAGAATATTCAAAAAGAAGAAAGTGTGGTATGCCACCAGGTTCCTACTGGTCCAAAAACGATATAGTAATACGATGAAATTGACTTGAAAATCGATCGATCTCACATTTTTAGCTCTAAATTCCGAATATATAGATATAGGTAATACAATTTCGGCCTTTTTGCAGAAATACAACGTCATAACAAGATAGAAGTTCCTTTACGAAAGATTCAATTTTTAAAAAATCACGTAAAGTAATAGAAGACTCGCATTTGCACGGTGTTAACCGTAACCATGGCAACGAGAGAGATGTCGTTAGAACCGGGACGGGACGATCTGATGGGAGTGGCAAATTTGAGGGAGGGGTCAAGCTTTCCTATCGTGCGCTACAGCATTTATTGCTCCTGTGAGAAGGGATTTAAATAATGTATTTCCCCATTGTTTCGAAGCAAAACCTTTTACATTGGGTACCAAAAATCAGTTCTGTCAATTTTTGATCGAAAATTTGGCTAATTTTGCGAAGTACTTCTCTTTAAACTGATCATCGGTGAGATTTGAAAACGTAATTTCTTACGATACGTCACGAAATTTCGACTTATGTTTTTTCGGAAGGATGAAATTAAATCATTCAAAGTAAAAATGAACGATTGGAAGTATAAAAAGCAAGATACACGAATGAGATAACGATGATAAAAAACAAACTCGAAATTTTGGAGAAATACGAAAAAAATCCAAAATGCGAAATAATTTTTAAAATAGTTTGCGGCCTTCAGAATTCCAATAATGTAGGTTTTTTAAAGTCTAATGAACACTTTATTCCTCAACTTTCACCCTCTAATATCATTAAGAGCTCAAACGCTAGAATTATTTCAAACTATCGCAATTACTCGTGGAAACATGAATGCAGTCATATTACATCAACCGATAATTCCGCTTGCAAATCTGTCCAAAATAATTTAAACATCTCTCTCAAGAGCTCCAAAACGGCAGTGCTGTCTTTCCTTTAAATTCGTCTGCGTGCGACAGAATTCGCAGAATGCATATCGGGCAGTTTATCCTCATCGCTGGCCTGGGAAGAGTTGCTCCCTAAGCTTCCAAAACCGGCCGACAGAGCCTCTACCTCCTGGACCATCATACACAATTATTGATTTTTGAAGATATGTCGAGTTTTCCCGATCCCGCACCAGGTGGCACCACCTCCCGCACGCGCGTGCACATTTCGAAAAGAACCGCAATTTATTATCGCCTCGTCGCTATCCAACTTCATATCGGTTGCTATAGAAATAAGGTGACGATTGTTGAATCAAATATGTAAGATTTGAAAATCCCCGGGCTTTTTCGTCCCCGCCTCGTTACCACGGGGAACCGTCCATCCGTAAAAGGGGGGGATTTTAAATGGAATCCTAACCACACCCAAAATCCGGCCCGAGAGCAAAATCTGATTTTCCATGCGGCTTTTTTGCATTAGCCCCGTCACTCCCGGGCGAATGGTTGAAATGGAGGGCCTAATCGAGTTTGCGGATCACTTACGATCGGTCAAGGATACTTTTAAGGGGGATATAAAAGTGATAACTCGATACGATCGGGCCCCGCCCCCTCCGTCGCATGGCGGAATCGCGGAATCTAATTTAACAACTTTAGCAATTCACCTGGAAATGGAGGAGCTGATGAAAACAATCGTTCCGGCACCTGAGAAAGGCGGTTAATTTGGAACTTATTGCGTCACGAGGTTGAGTAACAATGGGCAATTAATGGGAAGCATTTGATACTTAAAGAGTATAGAAATTAAACAATTAAAATTTCCTTGAGCATTGTTAAACTTCCACAACAATTAACTCGTTATTTATTGTTTTCTAATACGAAATTATATCATTAAGCTTATAACACTAAAACAATTTCACGGTTTTCCTAAACCCATCTCCAATTTCTCTTAGTATCATGCAAGATATTTAAAAACTTTTTATTTTAATTACATCTTACAGATTTTTTCAGACCTTAGGTTCCGGAAACTTCCAGAAATCAAAGTATTTAAATATGGAGCAATAAATATCAGAAAAAATAAGTAATGTATTCAATAAATAAAATATTTATATCCCATATTTCGATAAAATTCTAACTACACATTTATTGGAAAGAACAAAAATCATCTCAATAAAATATGGCTTTACTCTCTTTTTAAAGCAGTAGCTCCTAATATTTTCTTCTGCGGCGTGCCTTTAATTCTTATGATATCGCGCCCTCCAAGAAATGCTTAATTTTTATACATGACGAAGAATATGAATTGGCCTCTCCATGTTACAAAAGAGCGCTAAAATTTACTATCATCTAAATACTTTCAATGTCACACATGAAGGCAAGTCTTGCCTAAAAAATGTACATGTGATATGTACTATGTAATGGAGTATCATTGAATCAAAAACTGAATTAATGACGGTATATTTTCTTCGATTTAGTTTATTGATGATATGCTCCGATTTATTTTAACGATTTTCATTTCTTATTTAGTACCGACTCATATTAAATAGATACATTCCGAAGAATGACTTAAGCAAATGGTTGTCATGGAGATGATTTACGAAGAACTCAAAATCGTCATTGTTTTCGCGATTTACAACAAATGATGACAAAAATCAGCATCTCTATTAAATTTTCATTCCGATATTAAAAATGTGGATTTCGTGCGGTCATTACTCCTAAATACATTTTAAGTTAGAAAAAGCTCTGTAAAAATACGGAAAAATAAACTTCGTATGTATTTCCAATGGAGGTTCGAGAAACTAGATGAATAAATTAATAAAAGAATGCACTACATTCATCATTACGGGTATATCTCGTATAAAGAAGAATATAAATTCATTTTCTAAGCAAATCTTTTAAAATATAGTTTACAGGCTAGTTCCAGCAACAATACCTGCGAAACCTGCTTATAATAGCTTCTCGAGTAAACTTGCAATAAATCTTTGGTTTGATGAATGCATTACGGTGAGCAGAAGGAAGATGTTATGCTTCCAAATTTTCCCAAGGATAAAGGTGTGAATAAAGTACATATTTTCCGTAGGATGTTACTTCAAATAATCCAAGTAATGTATGCAATATTGTCACAATTCTTCTTTGCACTGACTTTCATCCTTCCAGAAAGAGAACTCATTTACCGATGTAATTTTTGTGCTTAAAAGGAAAAGATATTTAAATAAAGATCAATGCATGTGGAATTGGTATCTCTATCTGCTTACAAGTGTTATCTTCTGATTCACTCCGTAATCCTTAAGTTCATTTGCTTGATGAATTTTGATTCGAAAATTTGCCTAGACACGTGAAAGATTAAATCCATAATTTTTCCTTCCATTCAACCATTAAAATTCCTTCCCAATTGAAAACGTACTTAGAACTTCTCATTAAAAATAGGAATTCATATTGGAATTTCACAAACCAGTTCGCTTTGTAAGTGTGAAGATTGCGGAAAAATGCTGTTTAAAGAGAAATTCTCAAATGAACAGCAAGTATAGTACCTTAGGAAGTGCCGTAGGGAAGTTAAGGAAAAGGAAGAAGAGCAGCAAGATTCGTGTTGGGTATATATGGGAAGACAGATAGCGTCAGTGCAATGGTTGAAGAACTTGGCTGGGAAAAATTAGAACATAGAAGGCAAGTAAAAACGATAGGGAATATATACAAAACTATTACTGGAAACCCTTCGTTGTAAGAATTAAACGATAGACTTAGGAAACCGGATTACCTCGGGAGAAACGACCACAGTCATAAAGTCGCTACCCTTAAACACAACAGATGTTTGTAAATATTAATTTCTTAATCGGGGAATAGTAGAATGGAACAATTTACCTGAACAAGTTTTAGAACCTTTTCCCTCTTCCTACAATGTATTCATGAATTAAATTAAAAGGGTTATTTGATCTTGTTTGCGTATTGTTGTTTTTTAATATAGTAACATTATGTTGAATTTTGAATTCTTGTATTGTTTATTGATTTATTTCTATTTATTGTAGTGATTATTGTAAATTTTGATACATTTTTGTAAATTTTGAAATTATATGTATTACATACTGCCTTCGGGAGGTTTTCCTCCCTACTAGGGTAAATACCAGGCAGATTATGTAATTTCCCCCAACGATATGACTACCACCTGGCCTGGTGCCTATTTGTAGTTTTTCAAATAAATAAATATAAAAACCCGGGAACTATCTACCCAACAACGCTGCCATAAAAGTTATGATTTCCAATCACAATGTTACATTAAAGGCAGAATACTGCAAAATTCCCTCACCATATCCTCACATAATTAGTAGTGGAGCTAAGGATCCTTCTCTCAGGCTGATGTCAAGACAGACTTACATAACAATCACAGAGGAAGAAGATGACTTGAGACAGTAAATGACAAATATGAAAATATTAAAGAATCCTTTCCTTAAAATGGTGTGAAGTCATCACCTATGGTACACTTTCCTCAGTAATACTTAAAGTTTCTTATAGACCATAGCTCGCTTACTAAATTCTCTAACTTCCTGATTGAGACACACATATCTAGCTTTCTCAGTCTCTTAAAAATATGAAAAAGCGATAGTTATATATTGCATTTTACGAATTTAGGGCTAGAATAACTGGTTATATGTCCACGCTTGCTAGCAACCCCGAACCTAAAAAAATGTAGCCATGGAATATTAGAAAATGATGACATTCCTAAACCTCAAAATTTTAGAGATCCTAAAAAGGGTAATAACTTGAATGTCAGATAAATCCTTTCTTTGGATATTGTTAGGGAAGCGAAATTAACATGATTTATAATTTTAGAATAATGGAAGGTATGTAAAAGATGAATGGAGCATTCCGAATTATTGAGGAATTCAATTAATAAAAAGCAGGGAAAGAATATTATGAACATTCTGGTGCCACGATGAATTACTGCATACAGATGTATGTTAATCACTATATTCATGAAAGTGTGCGGCTGGACAAAATGTTGTAATTGCCACGAATAATTATGTCAATATCTACCTCGGAGGTTCGTCTTTCGCATTGCATACATTCGATTAATGAAAGTTGGTTTGGTAGTTTTTAATGACTGAGAAACATTATTTACGTTACATTAACAATTCAATGTTCAATGTTCAATTCGAAAAATCTAATCTGATTTCACGTATAGCAACACTTTGTATTTAAAATCTTCTTGGCTATTAACTTGTTCCGTCTCTTATCCTAGTAAAATCCTCGTACTCAAATCTGAGAGCACCTCATCATATGGTAAATCAAATAGACCACCAATCTTTCGATAGGACGAAAATACGGTTCAGCAAGTGAAAAAGTTCCTTATACCAAACAAACTTTAGATTGGGGTAGCATTTGTGTAATAAGCATAAATCGACCAAATACATTGACATAAAAACGTTGTAAATTTAAGAAAAGAAACGAAAAGATGGAAGGATAAACATTCGTGTTGAAGGGAGCAGATGGGCTCCGAAGAGAAGATCCGGGAAGTCTACGAATCAAAATAAGGAAGAATTAGTCAAAAATGCACCAAGATTCATCAACCATCAACTCCATAAATTTCAGTAAAGTTTGCCCACAGAGATCCCAGAACTATATAGTCGTCTTTGCAATATGAGATATATTCCAATGGGAAATTCATAGAAATACAAGCAATGATTGAAGTCGGTTCGAAAATTCCTTTTGGTTTACTTCGAGAACATTACTAAGTGGACACATACATAATTATTATGCACAGGATCCAGGGCCTTTTAAGAGTAGGAGTCCCTACTTTGGGAAACCCTTCTGTTAGTAACTGTAATTTACCTTAATTTTGCGGTATTCAGTACACCCCCTATTTGTTTAAACACTCTCCTATCTGATGTGCTATTAACTTCCTTGATGTGAAGAATGTATAATATACGTAAATTAAATTGTGGGATTCACCAAAGGAAGCAGATTTAAACAACCAGGGCTGATGGAACTAGCAAAGGAACTTCCATTGCTTGATTGGGGTTCTTTCTTGGGGTGGAAGGCGCACAGATGAAGTTCGAATATGAATATTATGGAGGATATAGCTATTGAAGCCCTCATAAAACGAAAGGAACTGACAACCAAAGATCTCAATAAAGGAATCAGAACTTCGATTGGTAAAATCCTTGTTGCAGAGTGTTTTGCTTTGTGAGTGTGAAACATGGTACAAAAGAAAAGAGAAAATCTAAAGTATGGAGGCATTCGAGATGGAGGTGTAGCGAAGGATAGAAAATATAAATTGGGTTGACAGAAAACAAACGAATGAGAGCCTCAGATATTGGAAGAAGAGAGCGATTTGAAAGGAAAAGATAAGGCGATGGCAGAAGAAATAGATGTGTGGAATAATAAGAGAAGAGAGTTTGTTGAAGAAAATCATTGAAATTAGCATGAAAGGGATGACATGGAAGGAAAGAAATAGGCTGAATATGTTAGAAGACACGAAGAACGTGATAAGTCAACAAGAAATAAAGTATAGGGAGCTAAGTGGGGAATATTTTGGTAATACGCGTGCCTTAAACTCCGATGATCATTGAAGTAGTGAGATAAGCTGTGTATGAACGTCCTGTCACTCATTAAAATACGTATCAGAAGATACATGTTACTTCAAACAGTCTTCAAAATCATGATTTATCGCCTTTTGAATAATTACAATCTAAAATAAAACAAAACGATATAGTATTGCAGCATTGTTGTCAGAATCTAATAATTAAATGCCTCGACAAATTCACGCTCACGACAATTAGATGAAACAATAGCTTTGTTGACAGATTCATATAATGAAATGGCAGGACAAATTCACGCTCACGACAATGAGATGAAACAATATCTTTGTTGCCAGAATCAAAAAATGAAATTGCTAGGCATATTCACGCTCACGAGAATGAGAGGTAACAATAGCTTTTACAAACGACAATGAGTCTCCTGACTGAACTTTTTGAATAGCCATTATTGATGTAGTATCATTATTATTTTTATGAGACTCTTCATAAGGCGAGGTCAGGACCACCAAAAGGAGGTATGAGCTTTAGATTAATTAAGATCTCAATAACTGGGGAGGAATGATACTTGCGGAGACCATTAACAGAAGAGACCATTAACCATGGCTGAATTTTCATTAGAATGTTTATGATGGTTAGCCAATAAACTGTTGTTATTTAGACAATTCTGATCATGAAGTGCGTTGCCCAAGGAATTTTATTAATTTTGTTATTTATTTATGAAGAATGAAGTGTATCTCCAAAGCCTGCGAAGACCACTCCAATAACAGTCATTGAAGAAAAGCCGACGCCTTCGGTGTAAATAGAATTTAAGTTTCCTTCCAGAATAATTCCGATTTCGCGTTTGAAGCACCTCGTTTTTTGGTGCTAAAAATAGCAAGGTCGATTTGTCGCCAGTTAAATTCTTCAATTCCCTCTTGTCTGAATGGCTCCCGTCTCGCGATTTAGGACATTCCTTGAATGGAATACCCCTCGCGCGTTTTCCTCACAGGCATTCCTGAGACATTTCTGAGATTTTTCAGCTGAAACTAGGGCATTGTATTTACAAGGAAGCATTTAGGTTGCATCCAAGGACTCAACGCGAAAGCAAAACAGAAAAATCTGATGTGGCCAACATATGACTTTCTCCATATTTATTGAAAACAGAAGCCTATGCCGGTAATATATATAAATAATTCCAAAACAATGAGTGTTACAGGACAATTTTTCATACAAAAGTTGTAGTAAAATACATATCTATAACTTTGGTACATAATTGTATATACCTATATTACCCCTACTCTTTTTTTTATTTTTTAATAAGTTGAGTTTTCAATAAGTATAAATGTAATCTACATACGAGGTTAGGTGGAAGAGAGGCCCACCTGGGCCTAACCTCGCCAATAAAGGGTCAAACTAACGAACTATATTGCATTTTTACAGAGATTTTTAAGGAACAAAATTTTGTTCCGGTTAAACTGGAACTTTCGGTTAAGCGATATTCATCAAAAACTAATCAACTCTTGGCATTGTTAGGAAAATACTAAATATGAAGTTTGGGAATGATCGGATAATTGCTTTTTAAGATAGAGCGCACACAAACTTTTTTACCACAGACAGACACACAGAAACACATACACATAGACAGATATATTCGGGAAAATAGCGAAAACGAGCTTTGCGAATAGAATACTTTCTCTATACTACGTATAGGGAGAAAGTAAAAATCAAGTAAACATTCATTCTTAGATTCTTAACAATCCTACATGATAGATAACTATGGTAACACTAACTAGTGTTTCAGCAATAACAATAGAGTTGTATATTTATGTTTTTCTTGGCCAAACTGATTTTCATCCGTAAATTACATCTATCAATATTTGAGAAAAAAATTATTTGTTTGAAAATGTTAAAAATGTAATCACTCGTTGTTACTAACTGATTATTTTGTTAATTATTTTAAAATCAAATTGTTTTAGATAAATTGTAGCTATTGCATAACCGAACCTTACCAATAGACCTTTTTACACCGCAGTGAGAGCAATAATAGAGCGAATGTGATTTCTCAATAATCACAATTCACAGCTTAATTTTTTACCTAAATTATGAAAATTAAATGAAATTATGAGTAGTGAAACTTGGGTGTTAAATACTGCAATAACCCAGAGACTTCAGACAACGCAAAGGAGCATGGAGCGCTGTATGCTGGGAATCACAAGAAGAGACAGGAAACGCAACACTTGGGTGAGAATGATGACTGGAGTCACAGACATCATAGATAAGGTAAGATCACTGAAATGGAGGTGGGCCGGCCATATTGCAAGAAGAAACGACAACCGTTGGACATCTGCCGTTCTCAACTGGATACCAAGAGATGTGAAGAGACCAAGAAGACGACCTATGGACAGGTGGAATAGAGACATCATCAAGTACTTAGGTGTAACGTGGCAACTAGAAGCTCAGGACAGAGAAAATTGGATAGTACTTTGGGAGGCCTACATCCGACGTCTGATTGAAAATGGCTGATGGTGATGATGATGATATATATAATTATAATTTATCATAATTATATATATCATCATCATAAAATATAATTTATTATTATTATTATATATAATTTTCTAATACATATATTAGAAAAATTAAAGTACAGTTAAATGAGGTTAATGATTTAAAGGGTCAGGCCCTTCAAACTGTCAGCCGCCCTGTGGCGGGTGTATTTTGGCTGTCAGACTCTCCATCGTAGTTAAACGGTTTTTCTTTTATGGACCATTCATATTCCAATTATCACTATATTGCAGGGAAACTTACTTTTAACTTTTTGGGTACCCATCGAATGCCCATTATAAATATTGGATGGTTAGGATAATGTGCCTCGAAATTCTTTATTCAACGCCATTCCTTTCGTTTCTTGGAAACTTGTCCTTTCCTCTATGTATCAAATATCTTTTCCCTTGTATTCTATCCTCACTTACTTTCTTCGACAGAACGTAAATCTGAAAAAGCATGAAAAGTAAGAAAAATCCACAGACGCTTATTACAAAACGTTTTTTGGATAAATCGTGAAAAATTCGATCAAAACTATGTATTTTAAACTAAATTCGTTAAGCAGAACAGTGCAAGTTAGCGTTGTAACAGCTACTTTGCTAGCAATAACAGTAGACCTTTTGTTATTCAGGACTTTATTTACATCGGTCGCTATTCCACTGGAACACTTGCGGCGTTGCTAAGCGATGATGTTCGTTACCAAATGGTTTTTCAAACTTCTTTGTATGGAGAGCTTAAAGAGCTATAAATACTGTTAAATATACATCAAACGGCACTTGACACACGTTTTGTAGCTTATTTGGTAAAGCAGTTCGTTAAATAGGAAGTGCTGAATTTCGTTTAAAATCTTTAAATTCTTAATTTCGAAATCGTTTATTTGAGCATTATTTCAATTAGCATTAGTCACACCCCAGATTTCAAACTTCTCTTTTGTAAAGTCCAATGATAAGTATAGGAGTAGTTTTATAAGAAAAGTGAAAAACATTTCCTTCCCAGAGAGTAATATGTCACAACTATTACTATTGAAATTCTAATTAGTGCTTTCATAATCAGTTCATCCGGTCATAGAATGAGAATATAGGGCAGAAAAGATTAGGAGCACCGAAGAAGTGAAATTTCCATACGATAATGAAAATGACGTGGTCTTCCCGAGTAGCTCATGAAGACTTTGAAAATCTCGCGTTAATTCCTGGAAATAATTGGTGACTGCACCATAGAGGAATTGCCCGCGGTATGAACATCTCTGCTCTTGGGTAAAATGGCTTAAAACGAGAAATTCCTTCACTAAAAAATTTAATTTTCCACAAAAAAAGAGTGAATTAGCAACGAGATTCTCAATTTAATGAGATACAACGCAGGTGTTGCGTGGAGGAAGGACGTTGTCTGGAAAAATCCAGTATCGCATGATTTCCTTATACAGTGGTACCTTGGTTAACGACGGCCTTAGTTAACGACGGACTTGGTTAACGACGAGTTGCTGTAACCAAGAAATATCTTGGGTAACGAAGTAGGATTTGGCTTACGACGCCTCGTCGATTGGTCTTTCCGGAGTTTCACGTGTTTCAGCACGTCTATTTATAATCACTATATTATAAACTAATATTTGGTGAACGTTACATCATAAAAACATACTGAATAGCAGGTAGCGGAGAATATTAAAAATAGTTCAATGCTAAATTGTAGCTAATTCACATAGCCACATGTTGTCTCACCGGAGTTAAATCGGTAAATATTATAAGTTTTGCTTCCAATAACTGGTGTGCGTCCTCGACGCCGGGAAATACGGTAATCCATTACCATTATTATACCTGTGGAAAATCGCGCCTTGGATAACGACGGTTTTGGTTAAAGACGATTATCCTGGAACGGATTAGCGTCGTTAACCAAGGTACCACTGTAAATGGGAAATAGCTCAAATGTGTAGCGCCGATCACACGGAGCGTTGACCTTCACAACTAAAGTCTTTTCGCTACAAAAGGAAATAATGACTTATTTAACTCAAACATTTTGCGTTGTCAGTCAGGTTGGCCGAGCGGTCTAAGGCGCCAGACTTAAGTTCTGGTTCCCATATGGGAGCGTGGGTTCGAACCCCACACCTGACAAAGATATTTTTGCGAATGCAGTTTTAAGCACATTTCACGATGAAATTGCTATTACCTAACTAGCACCATGAGACCATTTTTTGATCTTGCCGATATATTTCATAATTAATCTTATTCTCCGAAAATTTTGTCCGAAATTCGTTTTTGCATGTCCTCTTTAATTTAGCTCGCCATTTAGTCGTATGTAGAATTTGCGCACATTTTCCTTTCCTATGGCAAAATTGTTGCTATCTCCGTTTTCGGTTAATTACCTAATATAATTAGAATCAGTCCAAAGAACCGCGAACCTTCCAAAAATTACTGAATCAAAAGTGTACTCCCAAGGAAAAACGGACTTGAAAAAAGTGGCCGCAGACGATGCCGCTCAGTCGGACGAAACTGCACTTGCCCTTGCGCACAAAGTCCCCAAAACGGCTTGTTAAAATGTTCTGGTCGGGTAGCCTAGATGGTTAAGGCAGCCTCCCGGTTAGAGGAAGATCCCGGGTTCGATTCCCGGCCCTGTCAGACTTTTTTCAAGTCCGTTTTTCCTTGGGAATTTTCCTGGGTGCACGCCCTTATGTGCAAAGTCACCTAAACCCTTTCCTTATTCAAAAGTGTACTCTTAAAAACTTTGCATAGTTCGTTAAAGCATTCAATTCATTTAACTAAATCGTTTACTTTTTCATAAAATGTTTCAAAATGTATAAAATAGATAAATAATATAATTTTGCCAGGGTTAATTTTTGCAATTTCTATTAAATACAAGTTCCATAATAAAACAGGTTTAGATATACATGTGAGACCATTCTATGATATCAGACGTTACCTATTTATTATTAAAATTTACCGTACTTTCTGAAAGAGAATTCAAACATTCAAAATTCTTTTTTGCACATTCTCTTTACATAAACATATTGGTTTACATTCGGTTTTGCTTAGCATTTGCAGACAATATTTTCTGAAAAAAACTGTCACTAGCCCGATCAGTGACGACTGAGATAATTTAAATCAAACTTCAAAGAATATTTCAAAAGGTTACTGAATCAATCTATCACTCTTGCAAAACTTTTGATAAATTGCCAAGGCAATTAATTCAATTTTTAAATAAAATTTTTTTAAGTCTTTCATAAAATATGCATTTCGATGCTCCATGGCACTCCGAGTATGCTTGACCATTGAAATTTGTTTATACGGCTCTTTATTTCGATCATAAGATTATTTCCAAAAAAACACATTTTACCCTCAGCATGAGCTACATTAAAGAAGACTAACTAGAGTGAAATTTATACTTAAAATTTAATTACATGGTTCATTATTTGAAAGTTGGGCTGCATACGATCACTTCAAATAAAAATTTTATCCCATCACATTTAATCACAGGATTATTCTTATAGTAATTAATTTTCATGGGATATAGCATATTACCATTTCCAATAAAAAATAAAAGAAAAAACCGGTAATATCGCGATTAAAACAAATTTTGTAACATTGGTTATACACAATTAAGGTTTGGTCATGATTTTCTTTTCCTTGCAACGGATAATAGTTTCCTTAGCAAAGACATTTCCAATTGACGACGACCGAAATTGCAACAGAAATTGATAAGGAAAGGGTTGAGGTGACTTTGCACATAAGAGCATGCACCCAGGAAAATTCCCAAGGAAAAACGGACTTGAAAAAAGGTCTAACAGGGCCGGGAATCGAACCCGGGATCTTCCTCTATCCGGGAGGCTGCCTAAACCTTAGACGATGCCGCTCAGTCGGACGAAACTACACTTGCCCTTGCGAATAAAGTCCCCAAAACGGCTTGTTAAAATGTTCTGGCCGGGTAGCCTAGATGGTTAAGGCAGCCTCCCGGATAGAGGAAGACCCCGGGTTCGATTCCCGGCCCTGTCAGAAATTGATAATTTATACTCCGCCAATCAAATAAAATCAAGGATTCGACATCCGTTAAAATTTTCAATTTTCACTCTACAAATAGATTCGTATGTTTCTCATTGCCATGTATCGTACTACCTCAATGCAAAATGCATCTATCCTGAGTGTCGCAAATTTCTGTAGCCTGATGGCGCCACCATGCAGCACGTTAAGAAAGGTTCAATCACAGGTATTGCTATCTCCCTCTAGCGCCCAAAAGTGAAGCCAGGGGTAAAGCTGCAGATTGCGCATTTAGCCATCCTGGTTGCACTTTTCGTATCTCCCTATACCAATACATTGTTTTTTCGTGATTTTGCGGCTTTGATACAGAGTTATTAAGGTTTGATCGAGTAAGTCGAACGTTTTGAAGCACAAAATGTAGTTTGAGCAATGTGTAACACGAAGCAATTTTGTTATTTTCACGTTTCTAAAGGTTTTATTGGTAAATAAGCAGGGGCTTCTTTCTGCCTTTAATATGACCAATTGTAGTGCATCAGAACAGCTGCCCCCACAAAATGTTCCGAACTAGAATCTATGCATCTTCACGCCGCGGTAAGTTCATATTATTTTTACTTTCTCCATATACGAAGTATAGAGAAAGTATTGTTTTCATGAAAAAATTCGACTTCGAGATTTCAACGGAAATACACGTTTTGGGGTCCCTAGAACACGTTTTGACCATATTCTGAATGATGTCTGTGTGTATGTGTGTGTGTGTGTGTGTGTGTGTGTGTGTGTGTGTGTGTGAGAGTGTGTGTGTGTGTATGTGTGTGTGTGATAATGGGCGTTCTAACTCGAAAACTAAAAGTCGTATCAATACCAAACTTCATATATAGTACTGTTGTGTGTGCTGTCAGATTTGATTAGTTTTTGGAGTAAATCCGTTAACCGGAAGTCGAGCTTTATTCATTAAAGTTCATTTCCGGTTTTCAAAATATCTCCATAAATATGATATATACGTCTATTGTATTACTTATAAAAGTTTTAGATAGTATAATTTACTATAACTTTTGTATTTAACATATTTTTGTATCACCGGTTCATTAGGAGTTATTCGTGAAATACTGATAAACCGGAAGAAGATGATTATGTACTTTGTGGGCGCTCTAACATGAAAACTATTTGTCGGATCAACACCAAATTTCATACATAGTACTTTTATTACAGTCGTTAGAGTTGATTAGTTTTTGGAGTAAATCGGCTTACCGGAAGTCGAGCTTCATTCTTCAAAGCTCATTTCCGGTTTTCAAAATATCTCCATTAATATGATATTTAGGTATATACTATTATTTATAAATGTTGTAGAAAATTTATTTTACTATAACTTTTGTATGAAACATATTTTTGCATCACTGATTGTTTAGGAGTTATCCATGAAATACTGATAAACCGGAAGTTGCTGATTATGTACGTTGTGTAAAGCTCATTTCTGGTTTTCAAAATCTATCCATAAATATGATATATTGGTATATTGTATTCCTTATAAAAGTTTTAGATAATAATATTTACTATAACTTTTGTATTTAACATATTTTTGTATAACCGGTTGATTAGGAGTTATTCGTGAAATACTGATAAACCGGAAGAAGATGATTATGTACTTTGTGGGCGCTCTAACATGAAAACTATTTGTCGGATCAACACCAAATTTCATATATAGTATTTTGGTTTGTGTCGTTAGAGTTGATTAGTTTTTGGAGTGAATCGGTTTACCGGATGTTGAGCTTAATTCTTCAAAGCTCATTTCCGGTTTTCAAAATATCTCCATTAATATGATATTTAGGTATATACTATTATTTATAAATGTTGTAGAAAATTATTTTACTATAACTTTTGTATGAAACATATTTTTTCATCACTGATTGTTTAGGAGTTATCCATGAAATACTGATAAACCGGAAGTTGCTGATTATGTACGTTGTGTAAAGCTCATTTCTGGTTTTCAAAATATATCCATAAATATGATATATTGGTATATTGTATTCCTTATAAAAGTTTTAGATAATAATATTTACTATAACTTTTGTATATAACATATTTTTGTATAACCGGTTGATTAGGAGTTATTCGTGAAATACTGATAAACCGGAAGAAGATGATTATGTACTTTGTGAGCGCTCTAACATGAAAACTATTTGTCGGATCAACACCAAATTTCATATATAGTATTTTGGTTTGTGTCGTTAGAGTTGATTAGTTTTTGGAGTGAATCGGTTTACCGGATGTTGAGCTTAATTCTTCAAAGCTCATTTCCGGTTTTCAAAATATCTCCATAAATATGGTATTTAGGTATATACTATTATTTGTAAAAGTTTTAGAAAATGTAATGTACTATAACTTTTGGTTGAAACATATTTTTGTATCACTGATTGTGTAGGAGTTATTCATGAAATACTGATAAACCGGAAGTTGCTGATGATCTACTTTGTGGGCGCTCTGGGCTCTATGGGCGAAAGGCCAATTTCATCGTTTTTCATCGATCATGTCCCGTAAAAATTATTTATCATGTTTTTGGCATCAAAGATAATATATAATATTAATAACTCAAATTCCAAGTTTAGATGGAATAAAGAGTTCGAAATCATTGCGGTAGATAAATATTTACATCTTATATATATGGAGAAAGTCATGTGCTGGCCACATCAGATTTTTTTCTATTAAGGACAGTCTCGATATGATGCCGACTTGAAATTAGTGTTATGGATATGCTTGCAGTATGCAAGCAAAATTTTACTCGTATCTATTATAGACGATCGGTATGGATGATGAAGTGTCGACGGAAGGGTGTTCTGTAGCAAAAATCATCATATACTTGCCGCATATTCCAGAAGGGGTCTGACCAAGGTAAAATAACATCGCTCTCTCACCTTTTCATCGCATTTACCGACAATACGCTTTACAAAGCCAAGCCTTTTACTTGCTTTGCCGCAGATTTTTCGAATATGCGTGCTCCAATTTAAGTTATTAGTAATGTTGATCCCGAGATATTCAACTGAATCTACTACTTTAATACTAATTCCATTAATTTTGTATGGGTGATTTGGACGCAATTTTTTATTTTCGAAGAAATTAACTACGGAGCATTTACCTACGTTAATATCTAATTCCCATTTTTTGCACCACCTTTGGATGAGGACTAAATCGTTTGAGAGAGATGTCCGGTCTTCCTCGTTTGTTATTTCCCTATATATAACCGAGTCATCCAAATATCCTCACATTGCTAACTATCTCGTCACTCAAGTCATTTATATAAATAAGTAAATAAGAGGTCCAATTACACTGCCTTGAGGTACGCCAGAGGTAACTTTGACTCTATTTGAGCTAACGCCATCCAGTACAACTTGTTGTTCCCTCTCGTAGAGAAAACCCTTAACCCAGTCGACTACTTCCTTTTTAATGCCCGCTAGTTTTAGTTTGTAAATTAGTTTGTAGTGGGGGACTCTATCGAATGCTTTTTTGAAATCTAGGAAAATAGCGTCCACTTGCTTTTTACTTTCGGCAGACTTTAAGATATCGTGTACAAATAGAGCAAGTGGGGTTTCACATGATAGGGACTTTCGAAAACCATGATGGTTCGCGTCCAGGAATTCATTTCTATCTAAAAATTCCATGAGTGAGCTTACGACGATATGTTCCATTACCTTTCCGGGCAGCGAAGTTAATGATATGGGTCTATAATTTTCTGGGTCCTCCTTTAATCCGCTTTTGTAAACAGGAGTAATATTAGCTAATTTCCAATCGGATGGGACCCTACCTTCATTTATCGATTTACAAAATATATTTTTGAGATAAGGGGCGAAGCTTTCTGCCATTTCTTTAAGCACTCTTGCTGGAATGCCTTCTGACCCTGGCGACTTATTTGGCTTAATTTTGCGTAAGATTTTAACTATACCGTTTGTCGTAAAAGTTATATTATGGCATGGAGTCCAGTATATTAACCTTAGGGAGGATCTCTTTGTTACAATCAGACGTGAATACGCTTTGGTAAAATTCGTTTAGTATGTTCGCTTTCCTCTTCGAATCGCAAGTAATGAGGGCGGGGATGTCGACGGCCAAGAAACCTGACGAGTGGAAGGTAGTCTCCATTCGGGGGGACCGCGGGGTGGTTTTGCGGAGGCAGGGAGTTGCAGAAGCTTCGGCTGATGCTCTTCCTGTGAACAATCGTTTTTCTGTGTTGTCGGAGGACATTGCACCTGCTGCCATCCCCGTAACCCCGGAGGTGGCTGAGCCCGAAGGGGGTCGGGGGGTTTTAGTAATAGGAAGTTCTAATGTCCGGCGGATAATGGATCCATTACGTGCAAGGGCCCGCCGGGAGGGAGTGTGTGAGCGGGTGTTCTCCAGGTGTTTACTGGGAGGTACGGTGCCGAAGGTGACGGAGGAACTAAGAACGTCGGTATCGTCTTCGAACTGCTCCGTGTTGCGAGTGGTGGTGCACGCGGGCACCAACGACGCCTCGAGATTCGGGTCCGAGGAGATTCTAGGTTCTTTTAAGGACCTGATCGCCGAGGCTTCCCGAGTCGAGATTGAGTCGGGTGTCCGTGTGTCGCTGTCATTTTGCAGCATAGTTCCGCGGTCGGACCGTGGTTCTGAGGTTTGGAGTCGCGTTGTCGGCCTGAACCAAAGACTGCGGGACTTCTGTAGGAGCAACGGGGTCGGGTTCGTCGATTTGAGGCCGGTTCTTGATTCATATCGGCTACCTCTTAATCGTTCTGGCGTTCATTATACTGCCAGGGCTGCGGAGCTGGTGGCACGTAGGATTTACGAGGTAAATAGGATTTTTTTAGGTTAGACTATTATCAGAGTACGCCACCCCAGGTAGTTTTAGAGTTCAATTCTTCCGGTTTAAATGAGAGCGATATAACGCAGATAGAGTTGCGAGGGAAAAATTTAAATCTAAAGGGAAATAAAAATATTCAGAAAGTACATTCAGCGGTAGGAATTATAGATAACACCCACGTTAATAGGCAAGTAGAAACGCATGATCTTAGTCCCCGAAATAGAAACAGTAGCATTGACAATAAAGAGAAATTCAATTCAAAAATCGTTACGGTTATTCCAAACAGAAATCCAACTTTAAAGCGCGAACTCAGAGATCTAAAAATAATAGTCGTGAATTGCAGAAGCATACGTAATAAGCAGGTGGAATTTCTTAACCTTACAAGGAGCACTGGCGCGGATATCATACTAGGATCTGAGAGTTGGTTAAGCGAAGACATTAATTCAAGCGAGATATTTCCTCCAGATTATGTGATATATCGCAAAGATAGACAGGGTAGAGTAGGCGGTGGAGTTTTTATCGCTGTAAAGAACCATTTGATTAGTCAGCGAGATGAGTTTGTAGAAAATTGCAGGAGCGAAATGATGTGGTGCTCGATTTTAAGACCTAACGGTAGTAAGATTTATGTTTGTTCATTGTATCGTCCTCCCGATGGCGAAATTGATTGTATTGACGATTTATCCGGGACGTTACAGATAATCGGTGAAAAAGTAAAAGATCCCATCATAGTTGTAGGAGGAGATTTTAACCTACCACATATTAATTGGCGGAATTTAACATGTTCCAACTCTAGTAGAGAGAGAAAAGTTTCTCAAAAATTAATCGATACTTTCTCGTCGCATGCGATAGAACAGGTAAACATGACGAAGACTCGAACGACTCGTGCGGGTTAAGGTAACATCCTAGATTTACTAGCCACCACCCACCCACAATTGATAGCTAATCTCGATATAGTTGACGGTATTTCAGACCATGATGTCATAATGGCGGAGATGAAAGCAGTAGCGGTTAAATCTCTTAAGCCACCGAGGCAAGTATATGTAATTCGCAAAGCTAATTTTTCGGAGTTTAGGGTTTATATTAACGAGTGCAAGGATGATTTTTTCCGCTTCTTGGGTGCAAATACAGTAAATGATAGTTGGAGAGTGTTTCTCCGGATAATCAAAGAGGGTTTAATTAAATTTGTTCCTACTAAGAGCGTGCGTGAGCGTAAAGAGCCACGGTGGACGAAACCTAAATTACGAGCATTACATAGGAAGCAAAGAGTCATTCACTCGCGATGGAGAAAACTCAAAGCATGCGGAACGAACCATGAGCTCGAAGAACAAAACTATAGAGAAGTGCGAAAGTTAGTTAAGGAAGAAGCGCGAAAAGAATACCAGGAGTATAGATCTCGAACCCTATTAGAATCATTAGGTGGCGATCAGAAAGAATTTTGGTCATACGTGCGTGAGACCCGTGGAGGTCAGTTTTCTGTGCCTAGCCTCATAAGCGCAGAGGGAATTACCGTAAATAAATCAGAAGATAAAGCTAACTTACTTAACAGGCACTACCAGAAATGCTTCACTGTAGACAATGGTCAAGTTAAGGATTTTACCTCGCGCATTGATTCAGAGATGTGTCCCATCGAGATATCGGTTGATGGAATTGGAAAATTATTGCGAGATATTGATAGGAAAAAGGCGCCAGGACCCGAAGGTATTCCCGCTGTTGTAATAAAAACTTTAGCCGATGAAATTGCTCCGCTTCTACAGATTTTCTATCAGAAATCATTGGATGAGGGAACCGTCCCAATGTCGTGGAAAAAAGCTATTGTCACTCCGGTGCCTAAGAAAGGGCGCGCGTCAAAACCAGATGATTATAGGCCTATTTCATTAACTTCAATTTTTTGCAAAATAATGGAGCATATTATAGCGAGCTCTATCATGCGCTTTCTTTCTGAAAAGGGAGCAATCAGTCAGAGCCAGCACGGATTCCGTAAAGGTAGGTCTTGTGAGACCCAGTTAGCGCTTTTTATGAATGACGTATCTAAAGCAGCAGACGGCGGTGTTAGATCAGACGCAGTTTTCCTAGATTTCAGGAAAGCTTTCGACACAGTTTCTCACGAAAAGCTTATCCAAAAGCTGAGTGCCTACGCGATCGACGAAAAAGTTATCAGATGGACCAAATCTTTTCTAGAAAACAGATCTCAGCGAGTTGCGTTAGATGGAGTTTTATCCGAAGAAATAAGTATCTCATCAGGAGTTCCACAGGGAAGTGTTCTTGGTCCAATCTTATTTCTAATTTACATTAACGACCTCGTAGATAACGTAAAGAGTAAGGTTAGATTATTTGCCGATGATACCCTGATATACAGAGAGATTTTGACATAAAACGATTGTAATGTGCTTCAAGACGACCTGGACGTAATATCAGGATGCTGTAAAGATTGGCAGCTGGATTTAAATATAAATAAATGCGTTGCCATGAGTTTTACGCGCTCTACAAACATAATTCCCACGCAGTACCAAATCTCAGGTCATCCATTAGAGTTAGTTCACGACAACAAATACCTAGGAGTCACGTTTAGCAGTAACTTATCTTTTAAAGAACATATTCGAGATGCGATAGGAAAAGCGAATAGAATGCAAAGATTAACTGGTAGAACGTTGAGAGGATGCTCATCGAGAGTCAAAGAAATAGCTTACTTTTCTCTTATTCGTCCGAGTCTTGAATACTGCTGTGCGGTTTGGGACCCACACGAAGTAGGTTTAGTCTCAGATTTAGAGATGGTCCAGCGTAGAGCAGCCCGATTCGTCTGAGGGGATTTCAGGTTTGATAGCAGCGTTACGGCAATGATAGAGTCCCTCGGTTGGAATTCACTACAGATGAGAAGATCTGAATATCGTCGGAAACTTTTCGAAAAGTTCAATCGTTCAGAATTTATAGACGAAGTAAGTGAAATGTTAGTGCCAGTAAGGAGCGAACGCGATCTCCGAGAGGCATCGACGAAGCGTTATAGGGAAGTAATCGCAAGGACGGATAATTACTTTTGGTCGTTTTTTCCCCAAGCTATTAGAGATGCTAATAGGTAGGAATGAATAATGGTGGTGTATTACACCCCCTGCCATACGCCTCTGGCGGCTCGCGGGGTATTTATCTAAATCTAAATCATGAACAGATGAACAGACGAACAGATAACACACGAAATGACGAACGGATGCACAGATGAACAGACGAACGGACAAACGGTAAAAAAGACGAACAGATTAGGTAATATAATAATATAACAGAAAATTTTAATCAAAAAATGTCCTTCATTCATTCTAAAGACTGGAATATTTGTAAAAAATAGGAAAATAAATTGCTATAATCTTAGGAGGAGATCGAATTTTAGCTAAAATACAGCGTAAAAACTGAAAAATTTAGAAAAAACACTAATTCTTTTCCGATGCTTCCGTTCTGTTGCTATTAAAACTGTATTTTCGTTAACAATTTTAAAAGCACTAGCTTATATCTTCAAGACGAATTATATTTTGGCTAGGTATTATTGAACTTTAGGCAAACTACCTTCTCAAATCTGAAATATTTTGTATGAAAAATTCTTCTTTGAGTTTTTCGTAATTTGATTACAAAAGTGAAGTTTTTGTGAATAATTTGATAACATCTCGCTTTGAATTTCAGGACGACTCCAAATTCTAATACGTTTCCTCGAATATCAGGAAAATACAGCCAAAAAAGTGAATAATGACGACAACATTTATATTATTATTCACCAATTTTTCCGTACATAACTAAAAATAGTGGAATATTATTATGAAATATATTTTTATTTCTTATATCTTCAAAACGAATCCGAATTCTACTAGGTTTTCTCGAATTTTAACGAAAATATATCCAAAAAAAGAAAAATTTAGTTCGTCCGTCCGTCCGTTAGTCCTTATGATATAAATAAATTATATCGCGATATTCTATTGTACCCGAAAGTATATTAAATTAAGCCATGTATTCCTAATAAAAGAGTTGAATTTATATATTATAAATAAATGGGTGGAAATAACTATGCAAAATTCCACTTTAAAAGATTTTAATACCGCGACCGGTTTCGGACGTTAGTCCATTATCAAGCGATGAGTAATACAGGAGTACACATATATATACACACAAGGTACAAAAACCAGCCACCAATCAGATTAGCTATGGGGGAGGGGGAAGGGGAAGCAGGTTAACAATGGAAAGCAGGGGAGAATAATTAGGGAAAAGATGGATGTTAGTGAGTGTGTAATTGTTTTTTAAGTGGTGTATTATTTCTATTTGTTCGAGATAATTTAGTTTGCGTCCTTTGTGTTCACAATATAATAGAGTAGAGGAGAAACCTAAAGTGTGATTGTTATCTAAAAGATGTTTTGCGAGATGTGATGCCTGTGTATTGTTACAGAATGAATTGAAGTGTTCTTTGGTTCTTCTTTGTAAATTGCGGGACGTCTGACAATCTGTCTGATAATCACTCAAGATGGCAATGAAAGTTTTCAAGGTTGTTGATAAAACAAATGCAACTAGTTCAATAATAATTTGATGGGAAAAATTTTAATTTTTCTATTTAGGAAATCTTTACCGAAATTAAGCTATGTAAGAGCCAAAAATGTTAATTTTCCAAAAACATAACAATATTTTCTTTTAAAATGACATATCAAGAACAACAATAGGTCATAAAAAACGGCAATCTTTGGTGACGTCATCATTAGCTTTCCTCATTTACTATCATTGAAGGAATTAAAAATATCTATTTCTAGCTCAAGTTGTTACCTTAAAATCGTTTTCAAAAGATTCAAATCTTTAAAACTACTTTTGGAACCAAGAGAACTGTGGAACCAGACTTCTGGAATCTCAAGAATAGAAATGTTGCATTTTATAAAGTTGAAAACTCCAACCTTTCACCATCAACAATCATCGTAGCGACCGTTTAAGAATATTTTCACTATCTTACTGCAGTAACCTCCTGATTTCATAGTTGAATAGAGGCATTGTGAGAGGACTTCGTTCATATGTATGCATTAAGTTCGTAATCACTACATATTAATATTTCTCACTATAACCCAGTGGCGGATCCAGGGGGGGAAAGGGGGAAATTTCCCCCCCCCCAAATCCAAGAGAATATATTTTCCAAGGCCAATAATGTAATACCTATAAACCGAGCGTCGTCTATAGATGACGTGTGACGGTTGTCGGAGTAATGTTGTCGCATGCTCTTGGCCCTTTAAACGAAGCCATTCTGTGCTGCTTCCGAGTCGCGCTACTCATAGCTGAACATTGTTTCAAATGGAGGAGTTCACACAAGTAGCGGGCACAAAATCAGACGCGCCACTGGACGCCGCCATTCAGTCGCATGCGGTGGCAATGCCGACCGTGAGACAACATTGTAACGCCTAGTTGTAAGGAAGAAACACAATGTTTGAAATCGGCGACTGCCTTGCACTCAAAGTTCTACTTTGTCTACTCCTCTTCTCCTTCGAACGACTGAAGCAAAAAGTTCCCCCCCCCCCCCCCCCGCTAGCTATGGCCCTTCCTGGAAGTTCTCCCCCCAAAATTTACGCCTGGATCCGCCCCTGCTGTAACCAACAACATTGTTAACACAAATATTATGGTCTGCTGACGCCGCATTCAATGGCTAATGCTAATTCGTTTCTCTACTGTTTACATTGTTTACATTAGCAGAATGAAGTTATCATTTAGGATACGTGACTTCTCTTCTACGGCGATTGTCCGTTTTTTGTATGTTTTGTTTTGTATGTTTTGGCGTATATACTGTGGCAGTTCCACCTGTTTGCTCAGAGGCAGTACAAATATTAAACTGGTAATTGAAACTGTGGCGGCCATAGCAGACGAGTTGCGCCCGCCGCCATGTTTAGTTGGCGACGACCTTCAGCTGTCGACACCTAGCTCAGGAAGAGGAAGTTAACCATCGCCCTCGCTCGCTGGTCGTCCACTGACCTGCCAACACGTGATATTCACTCCTGCCTGTCGCTATTAGCCACGTGCCACATTGCACTGTGCCTTAGTACTGTTTATTTATATTCCGCAATAAAGCGTAATTGTTAGTTGTTAATGGCCGCCGTAATTTTCGTAGAAATTACGTAGAATTCGTAGAATTATTCGTAGAACTTCCATCCTCGCCTAACGTTCCTTCAAAACAATGGCAGTGTCTAAGATAATAACTAATCATCGTTTACTAACAGCTGTCATTTAGTCTTATTGTAGGCTATAATTAGTTGACAACTTTCATTATTAAATACCTTCAGTTTTATTGCTCAATAATTTCGCTTGGTTTTATTTTTAACTAACCTTACACTTGACATAAGGAACTTTTTGTACGGCTTTCGTGTTAATATTCTCTATAGAGCTTCCAACATCTTTGTCTCCACACAGTCTTCATATTTAACTGGATTGAGTTCTTCTTTTACTTACTCTTCTTTGTGTATTCAACGCTTGATGCTAGGCATGCCGAGTAAGTTGTTAATTTCAATAAGAATTAATTGTAGATGTTGAAATAAACTTTTTAGATTTGAACGTAAATTTTGTACCTATCGTAAATACTGACATTTGGATGGTGATGCCGACTGAGCAAACATGTTGATTGTGTATCTTACGTTTGTTCGTTAGTATCACGAAATAAGCACCAATAGGTACCACTGAAAGATCTAAAGAAATACTGCATTCAATGATCATTTAGTAACTTTTATGAAGATGAAAAGAACTTGCCTTGAAGTTAAGCATTTCAGTTATTGCAAGTATGATAATACATATGTAGAGACTATATTCAATTTAAGCGAATGATATAATGGTGCTGTTTATTGCCTTCAGGAAATATATTTCTTCTTTTGAAATAGTTATGCTGTACTAAAACAATTGCAGGGAAAGGATGCAAGGAATCTTGAATGAAAATTCTTGATTATGTTGTTGTGCAGTTATTTATTTTACATACATGCGCAAGATGATGAATAATAAACATCTTCATTCATCAAATAAAATAAATATTTAACATTATGAATTTGTACAAACTTTAAAGGCCCAAATGTATTGAACCAGAACATGGCAGTGTTTCAAGCAACAGTTGCGACTATCATCTCTAGGCTCCTTAAATTCACTCTTTTCCTTACTTAACATGACCTCAAATTCTTTGGGTTTCAATATGTTTAGATGACAAAACATTGGGTAAATTTGTTCATTAAAGTTAATAATCAACATGATGAGTTCAACTTGATAATTAAGAAATGATAGATTCAAGGTATTACTTTCATAAGATATTAGTACATCAGTATTTGAATAATTGAGATAAAAAAGTTTGAAGAACTTCTCTTCTTTGAAACAAAGGTATGCATGTATATTTTGTAAATAAAACTTGTTTGATTTCAAAATAAAAATAGTAGAAAGGTTTTCTAGATTACCATATAAATTAAGATGCCTTCAAATTATTATTATCAGCCACCAGGTGACTCCATTTTATATAACTTGACATGATATAGTGCACTAATATTTTCCAAATAATGATACTTGATTATGAATACATTTAGGAGTTTCTCAAGGAAGAGAATATGAAACTAAATACCAGTCAATCTATACTTCACTATGTAATTCATAATTATTGTTCATTAGATGTCAATCAAATAACATTAATGCGTAGGTTTCTCAAAAAATGCATTACAAACTGAACCTAATTTTTAAAAACAAGGTTTCCAGATACATAGCAAAACTATTCTTCTTACGTAAGTTGAACTAAATAATGCATTTAAAAGGAGTTGTAAAAAGGAATATCCAAAAAGAATGGGAAATAGCTGTTGCTTTGTGCATTGAAACATTTTGAAACACCCAGTTATTTGAGCTAACCCCTCTTACCACTCAAGCAACACTCTTTTCACTTATGCAGTGACTTCTTAAGATGACAATTGTACATTTTAAAATCTGAAGGTCTTTCTGGGAAATGAGATAGAAATCAAGCTGTAGCTTCCCATGACTTCTATTTTGTTTTTCCCTTGTTGCAAGATTGCATCTATTATCAAATATATGCTGTATGTTGAGATACGCAATACAAAATGTATTTTATTTCCAGTCATTTTATTTTAAGAATGGTGAATGCACTATGCTCAACAAATAGATAATCTCCCATAAAAATATTAACAGGTGAGTTAGTTATTCAATAAATGTAATAGTTCGAGAAACATCATCATTGCATACATCATCAGGAAATTTACATATTTATTTACATGTACTTATCACAGTCAGTCAAAAAGCAAATCACATCCATTATGATATAAAAGAAAACTGATTCTATTTTCGTGCAACAGGTGAATAATTAATTCAAAAATATATCTTTGAAAAGTAACCATTTCTATGGTTACTAATAAACGTAAATATACAGCATTACATAGTTAGTATATTTATATCAATGGAATATGTTTGCTTGGAAAGATTATGAGAATTCAGTGGCAAAAGAATGCCAATCATCTAAAGTTTTAATTGTACACTTACAGCAGTAGCTTAATAAAGGATAAACCTTGGTATTGAGCATTTTAATAAAAGCCTTTACAATGACTGTTAGCAATCATTCTTCTTCTAGAACTAGATAAATTAAATATTATTGTTTATGATAAGATTTCATAAGAAACACTGTGCTACTAAACTGAATTTACATTTCAGCTTATTGACATCATTGATAAAACAAAGTCTTATTAGCTTATTGGTAAATATTAGATTTTCATGTGAAAAACTATTTAAGAACCAGAAAAGTCTTTGTGATATTTGTACCAATTGGAATAGCTTTTCTAGCTCTTTGATTCTTGCTTTTAGAATCAGAGTAAAATAAATTTACCCAAAAGGTAAAGAAGAGAGCCAGCGGGGAGAATGAAAAATTTAATTTTGCCATTACTTAAAACAGAGTCTTTATACTACTATGACCCACATTATGAAGAAACGTATGCTTTTGAAGTTGCAAAAATGCATATGGAACAATACTAAAACAGAATTGAAAAATATTTACCAACAGAGAATGAAGCTCATGAAACTTGTTTTCTTAAAGTGACTAGATTGAATGTACAGTCTTATCTTTTGAGTGAAATGATTGAAATGTGTCATTCTCTGAATTCAAGAAAAATTTAATCTGAAAATTCAAACTTTAAAACATTTTAAGTTTGTGCAAAATAAGTCCCACATTAAAAAAAATCAAATGCAGTGTAGTACTAGGAAAAAAGAACAGAAGATAACTTGGAAATTACTCATTACCAGTGGAAAAAATTATCTAACACTAGTTCTTACGTTGTTTATTTGTCTACTCACACAAGCTTTAGTAATCACTAAACCCCATTTTCAGAATTATACAAGACTGATGTACCATATAAAATTAGCTAAGCTTTCAGAATTAGTTAAATACTGATGTTAGCAAAAGAAAATTTATTTTTAGATGATTAATAGCTTGGAATAATCAAATGAAAACTTGCCCATACTCCTAAAATAGCATTAGTTCAGCACAATGCTCATCTGAAATAATTTTGATATTTCCTAATGTTTCGTATGAATTTATTCATCATGGCAAACACAAACATCATATTCTGAACACCAATCTTATCTTGATACAGGGAAATTATTATTATTTTTATTATCATAATCAAGCATTGTTTCAAAAGTTTCCAGGCAGTTCCCCATGCAATGATGAATTTGATTTCATATGAACATCTAAATACAGGATTTTTGTAACCATTTTGATTGAATTCATGCAAAATGGAAAAATATTGAAGAATAAAATATCATAGGTCTTTTCAGTTTCTCCATGGTTTTATCATGTTACCCAAATGCAGCAATTTGTATGGGAGAATTATAAGAAATATTCTCATGCAGTACTATAGAACTATTTGTAAAATATCAAAGGCAATTACAATTCACCCTGATTGAAATGCCATTAGTTTTCTGTAGATTTGGGTATACCATGGATCTGAAAGACTTTGTTTGTAACTAATGCTTTTCTAAATTGATAATGACTAGTTTAGCTACTTCAGAATGGTTGCAAAAGCTTGCAGTTTTTTCAAGTTTTAGCAATAAAATTCAATTTAAAGATTTTCATTATTATTTTCGATAATAAATAGGATTTCATTACCTTAAAGCATTACTTTTAGCTGCAATTATATAATTGAATTATAGTGAGGGTCAGATTGACTGCAGCAATTAATAGGCTGTGGACGTTTGTATCAAAATATTTGGATTGTTTACAGTTATTATACATTTACAATACTATACAACAAACAACTTTTAAGATGTCCTGAGAATGATCTTAATTCATCAATTACCTTTATGATCAATTATGAAAACAGAATTTCTCCTAAATGATAATATACATGAAAATATATGGGACAATATTCTGCATAAAGTGCATCACCATTTTAAAATACTTATGCATCAACTCACCATACAGCAGCAACAGATTTTCATTTCCCATTTGACCTTCAACAACTTTAACATTACCTCAAATCGGTTGAAACTCTCCAACACCACCTTTGCAGACACAACCACAGAAGATCCTAGCTTCCAAGCTAGCGAGATCTACGTATCGCAAACCGTAGCCAAGTCTTCGAGCGTCAGCGGTCCAGCCACATCAACCGGGACTCCTTCCAAAGGCTCCCTCTCCTCATTCAGATCTCTCTCCTTCACCTCCCGCCATGTTGTCCTCTTCCCCCTCTCTATCTCTGGAGGGATCATCTCCCCCATCATCCTGTTCGGGGGAGGGGGAGCGAACAACCGGAGATTGGGGAGGCTGCGGTGACTGTTGGGAAGGCTCTGGTGATGGTGTGATGGAGCGCCTCCCCAGGTGAGAGGCGGGTGCTGGGGCATCTTCGATGGACTCCTCTTCCTCTTCGTCTCTTTCGGCAGAGAAGTCTTCCCCTGTTGGAGTTCTTTGAGCATAATGTCTCTCTCCTTCAAGAGTCTGCTCTGGTTGGTAAGAAGTTTGTAGATCTGCAAAAGTTTAACAGTTTTCCATTCAAAACCCATGTTCATTCATTCAGCTCTATACCAAATCAGTCTACCACATCACTAATAATGTATTTAGTCCCAGATTCTCCCCTAAAGTAACAATTTACATGCATAAGTTTCTCTTTTGACTCACATTAAATTTTTTCAACATCAATTCATATCATAATGCTCCGTTTGTTACAATATCACTGTCTTAATTGCTAGCACACTTCATTTATATCTCAACAATCATTCATTGATTTTTTCCATTAAACTCTCATCTCAGGTGCAATATAACTTATCCCAAATAATATTCTAGTCACAGCTGTATTTAGCATTTCATCATTGTTATTTTGAATAAGAAATTCTACTTTCTCTACATTTTATTTTGAAACATCTAATAGTCACAATGCTAACATACTGATGGCCTTTAGAGTTCTGTATTCTGATAGATTATTTCCACTTGCTTACTGTATAAGGCTTGCCAAAGTTTAATTTCTAATAGTCAACTTCAGCCAGCAAACAAATGAGTTAACCACCAAAAATCAATCACAATACAATAATAACACAGTGATGAAATATAAATTAAAATAGTTAGCAATTAAGACAAACATATGGCTTTATGGCAGCAGATGAAAATGATCATATGAATTTATAATATTATGAAATTTAAAGAAGAATAAATAAAATATTCCCGTATAACTATAATATTAGCAACAGAGAAACCTAGATGAAAGGTGTAACAGTTCTGGAGTACAACATTACTTAATAATAGTGAAATAACTTTCCAAAACTGCTGGAGGAATTTGAGCAATATTTTCATATCAGTGAACATTAGCTCTGTAATACAGTAAGCAAAACCATTTTCCCTGAGAGCTGATAAGATGGCAGATAACTTTTCATTACAAAAATGTGCAACTGTAAAATTAGATCAATTCTTCCAACTTTTAAATGAAAATATGGTTTTTAATAGAAACATTAAATTATTTTGAATTTCAATCTAGACTCAATATAATTTCTCATTATTCATTTTGTTGCTAATTGGTAAACAAAAGTTTGGATTGTAGAAACCTCATATTATTCTTATTTCATTTCTGAAAAATACCATAGAGCAATTAGTAAAAGCTGAGTTATGGTTATAATCAAAAACACTCCTTACATTTGATTATAAATTAATCTATATTATCTTTAGTGTAGAATGAACATTTATCTTAAAGCAACATAAGATAAATTTGAAATAAAAACAGATTAAGGAAGTCTAGCTACAATTATGTTTAGGTTCTTGATTTACCTTTTTATTTATTTTTTAGTTGTTCATAGTAATTAAACTTTTAGAAAACAATAACAATTTCACAAGAGAGGCAGTGAGATTTTTAGTTTTCTTGGTAATGCATTGGTAATTTCCTTTCCGTAGTACCTCAGCTTTATATCAACTGGTGAGAAATAACTTTTAAGTTACTGACTGCATAACAGTAATGTTTAGAGGAAACAGATTCTAACTGAATGCACTAAGGTTGAAGAAGTACCTAAGTACAATACTAAGTATATCAATACAATTTTGTATTGTTAACTGAATGGGAAGGGGGCATTATTGGAAAATTTAGAGCAAAATTTTATATAATATGAAGCAAAATTTACTCAGTATATATGAATACCATCAGTGCGTGACTCCAAATCCAATCATTGTACTTCTGGAAATTCGTATTATTGAATTAGTGAACAAAAGCCAAAGAAATATATTTGTTTAATTAGGTATTTAGAAACTTCGAAAAGGTTATAGACGTTTTCTACCATCTTCATTTGAACATCTTATGTTTTCTCACTTCACTTTATTCGCAAGTCATTTTTTTCTACCTCTTGTTAACATCTGTGGTGAGTAACTTTATGAAATTGTTTCACATTTAAGGAGTTTTTATGTTCAAAGTTAAAGAGGACCTAACTCAATTCCCATTTACCGATTCTCATTTACAAGCTTTAAATATAAAGCAAGCAGTACTCCACTTCAGTCAAATGATTCATTTAAATTTATCTTAATGGTATGGTAAGAGAATTAATTGAGATAATATCTGGCAATTCATGCTTATATTTTGTTTCAAATCACTTTGATAAGCTTTTCCTATCATACCTGAATATAATTTAAATATTTTTTTAAGACAATTTAATGCTATCAACTCAATTATGATATTTTATGGGGATTAAATCAATTTTTCCAATAAATTTATGAATTCAGAGTAAATGTTTTCAATCTGATTTCTGAGAATAGCTTTGATTATTTCTTTGTTAGAATATTATTCTTTCCATATCTTATCATTTGATTTTAATTGAAAAGAAAACAGATATCATTGACTAGTGAAATAGAAAGCTATTTAACTTTACTGTTTACTCTATTCCAACTTTGTTTGCTTGGTCTTATCAGATACTTTATGGAGAATTTTTACCTTTTCTTTCTTGAGCCTCTAAAGAGGCATCCAGTTTTTCATTTAAGCCTTCTACTTTATTTTGTAGCCCAACCAATTCTTCCCTGGAAGAGAAAGGTCTCAGTCACTATGCATACCAGTCTACAAGGGATGCATTTACCTCTTATTCTACTTTTTGACTGGCAACACAGAAGCTTTTCATTGAATTATTCCCATACTTTCTGTATTACATTCATTACAATGGGTCACAAATTGCATGAATGGCATATTAATCAGAAGTATCATGAAAATTGTCAACTACAATCATCAGCAGCTTTGGTGAATTTCCTTGGAATGTAAATTTCTATCACGTCCATTGAAGTGGATGAGTAAATGTGACATGACATTCCTTTCTTAATACTGTTTAATAGCTACGTGTTAGCAGTCAAAAAATAACCAAAATCATTCAATAGCCCAAACAGTACAGGATAAGGACATGTCTGGCATAAAGAGAGTTAAGAAGTGTAAAGTGCAATCACCTAAAAGTTTGTGATAAAGATATTGATTTGGTAAACAGTTAACTCTTTCATGATCTGTACAAGAAAAGCTGTTCCCTGAATGATCTTTTTCAATATTACTATTTTTGCTAGAGGTTAAGGATATCAATGAACAAAGATGATAGGAATATTGGAAAAAGTAATATTTCATTCATAGCGCAGCTTAATTTAGTTCAAACTTCAGGAATTTTTAACCTAATAAAAATAATCTCTGTACTGTTTGAGTGGAGAGACAAATGATTTTGACTGTCACACTGGTCTACACATCTATACATATACAAAATAATAACTTAGTCAGGCAGGCTCTCAGTTACACTCCAGCTTTTCTTTGGCCCTTCCAGAAAACCCTGACCTGCTCAGAACTCTCCCTTTCCCGAGCTTCCATATCCTCCATCCGCAGTGACATCTGATTGTACAGTCCTGCGTGTTCCAAGCACTGTGCTTGCAATGCCTCCGAAACACGCCAAATACTTTTGAGCTTCTCTCCCACGAGAATGTTCTCATTCCTCAAGGCAGATCTTTCAGCCCTAGAAGGGATTTGTCAAAATTCTACAAAGGTGGGCAAAAAGTGGTTCACAAAAAACATCCTCGTAGATTGCAGAACAAAAATCATTCCAAAAAAGTCTGCAAACAGCACAGGGTAATGGTTGTCGGGTTCTTTATTCTCAACTTCACAAAAATTGTGATTCAAAAGTTGGAAAAAAAATCATGATGCATTCAAAAAGCAAAAATGACATCAAAGATTAAGAGGAGTTTTATACAAAACAGGCAGTTATTAAAAGAAAAAGTTAAGGCACTGTAGTAAGAATCAATCTTCACAGGTGACTTTAGTCCCAGAGTTTATCACAGAAAATTATTAATAAGATCTTTAAAACAAGTTTTCCGATATGGTGAATGTGCCAGAGAGGCAAAGATGGTGTTCAGGAGGAGAGCAACATTTATACTCAATATATATATATATAGCAAATCACTACAAAAACAATTTATTTTGGAAATCCATGATTACAGAATTTTCTTGTTTTCATTAAACACTTTTGGGTTGTAAATACTCAAATTCAGATAAACTAGAATCAGTTAAAAACCATTCTACATGCAATCACTAAGCAACAAGCTTTTTTCTAAATGCTAATGCATCAGATATTATCAAACCTAAACATCTAACAGTTTATGTTCAGTGCAAAGGCATCTACAGACAATTCTGGTGAGCAGACCACTCTATTAATGGATTCCATTAAAAACATCAGAACTGTTTGCTAAAGATGCCAAGATTAAAGTCACTAACCTTTTAGGTTTAGTAACTCCTTTTCGAGAAACTTTGACTGTTACGTTAACTTTGATTTTTTTAGGCTGCTGGAGAGGTGGGGGTGCTCCTGGGGCCCCTCCAACCCAACCATTCTCTTGTGGACCCCTGGCAGAAAACATTGTTGCCAGGTTGGTCATTGTTTAAAACGTCAACTGACTAAACCAGGGGCACAACTAACACAAACATCCTCTCCAAACATTGAGGATGTGTTCATTGCCCCAATTTGAAAACAACAGGAAGATCAACTCAAAGATGATCTGGGTGGACACATTTGAAATACCAAAATTTTCCAACAATAATATGCATCAATAGTTCCATGATTGGCTTTTAATGTATGTATGATAAATAGATTTATTAGTGAGGTATAACTTAAAACAATACACTAAAGACGGAGACTTTCTGAGTATATAGATCAAAATAATTTATTGTTAAGCTTTTTGGTGAAGGTGAACAATTTTTCTGTAACTAAAATACAAAATCGTCATCACCATAAGTTAGTCTCTTTGTTATTCAGTAACTTCATCACCTACAGTTTTGATTGTATACATTTTTTGTGTTCATTAACACAAAGCATGGCAAGGCATTCTCTTAGTTGACTGATGATTAATTGAACTCTAAGAGACTAATAAATGAGCATCAAATTTAAATACAATTACGAAAGGATTCCAAGTTTCAAGAATATCTTTCTTCAAATAGCTTTTAACTAAGTAATGATATTAACATTGAGAGGTTATTTCATTTTTTAAGTATAAATAATTTAACAGTATTAATTATTTGATTTGTTCTCAGTTTAAAAAAAAAACAATATTAGGAGATCACACAAATTAGGAGAAGTACAGAGAGAAGCAAATTTGTAAATTAAAACCCCTTCAAATAATCAAAGTTAAGAGAAATGCAAGTTGTAATTTGATTATGGACCACAGATTTGCTCACCTCTAACTTTACATCTCTGTAATATCTAACATAAAATTTTCTTTCTTATGCTCGCAGTAAAAACTACAATGAGTTCCATCTACACATAATCATAGGGTATTACTTCAGGGTGAATAATTATTAGTATTGAGATAAATAAAAATCTTTAGCAAATCTTTGTTCATGGGGAAAAGAATAAATATTTTGAAACCCTTTCACAGTATAATTACAAGAATTGATACCAGCATTAATATTCTTCCAAAGCAAGGCTTTTGGGAAAACTGGTATATATAAATATATATATTTAGGGAAATTGAAAGAGGGAAATTTATCTTGTAGCCCATAAATTTTATCTAATGCATACAAAATTTAAGTTTATTTTGTGACCTTGCAAACTTTCTCAGATTTAAATCAACTTAGGATGAGATGATAAAGAATTTTTGCGAAGAACAATGCTCTAGAATTCTTCAGAGAATGAGATTAAACTAACAATAATAGGAGAAAAATATTGGTAGCAAGAGTAGCTTTGGCAAAGAATGAAGGACATACCTGCTGGCAGATTGCATTACAGTGCAATGCCAAAACACAAGAGTAAGGTTTTTGATACTAAGCAATGCCACAAAATTAAAAAGTCATCCACAGGAGTATTACTTATATTTTTATAAGAAATGGATTATTATTGTATCCTCAATGAGACAACATTTTCCTCCATGAATTAATTAACTTAATACCAATTATAATTTATTCCTTTACAGATTAAATGCATATTTCCATTAGAAAATTAAGGTATCTTACAAATGAATGGGATGAATTTTACAAACAAACATGAAAATGGAAAGTATCTTTTCAAGTAGGCACAATCTACTCACAAAGAAACCTTCAAAACAAACATTTATATAAAATTATAAATTTACAGAACCAATTTTATAAATGTATCTTTTCTTGGAATGGTATAAGAGTAGATCACAGGAATGTTTATTTTTAGGAAACATAGCTTTTTTAATTCTTAGTTAGCATATTTCTTCAAATTATTAAAGCAGCAAAAGATTAAATGAATTTAAGAGATCAAATCTCATTAATGAATTTTCATTTAGAAAATGAGGATTAATTTCTAATTAAATCTGTTATTTTTCAACAGCTTTAATAATATAAGCTTCTACAAGCTTGAGAAAATTAGCAATTAATTCCTGTTTGATTTAATCAAAATTTTAATTTTCCAGTAATTATTTTCAATTCAATCATACTAAAAGCAATTGAATTACAGCTTAACCAGAAAATATATTATAAAGCAATAACAATTTGGTGCAAATAAATTAATACAGTGCAGATTTGAAGCTTTCTAAAGAGAATGCATGCAATATTTACATTTTATTTTATAAGATTTTAAGAATACAAAAATGTAAAATTTTGTACAAAAATTACTACTTTACAAAAAATGATTGTCGCAAATTTACTGTTTCCATTTACTTCTGATTTAATTAACATCAGTCTTAAGAAGCTCTAGTTTCTACAGTGAATGCAAGAAACAGCAGTGCTATGAATGCAAATATTCCACATGACAAAGAACAAAGCCAACAATGTAATACAGCCATTTGGTTGCATAAGCAAAAAATTAATAACGGCAATTTTGAAAAAAAAACAAAGTTTTAGCAAATAATAAAAACGATGCAACCAAATAAAGGGAGGTGTAGGCATTGAGTAGACTGTAGGAACTCACTGAAACTCTATGAAAACTTTTGATACAGACATAAATAAATGTATTGAAGGCACCTTTTGGCTATAAACAACCCTCATTTCCAATGTTGACTCTGTTTCATCGTCTAATATGGAGTATTATGATGATCTACTAATTGCGTAATCAACTGAAAACCTTACTTGTGACGGGTTGACGCATCTTCCAGCTTCTCTGTGAGTAAAACGCACTCATCTTTCAGTTTAGCCATGACTTCATTCTGAGAGTGAATCATTCCCTCAAGCTCACGGACAGTCTGTACTGAAATGGGATTCACACAGAACCTCAGTGTCTTTTGTAATTGGCTAAATGTTTGATGAAATGAAGGGAACATCCCTAACCAGGTTAAAAACTATCTGTACCCTATTTAAAAACAAGCTCTACATTTGTCACCTTTACTTAATGGACCTATCTTTATAAAACACAAAAAATTCAGCAGTGGGCAGCAAAAAAAATATACAAGGACATGCAATAATAATTGTAAGTGCAATCAACGTGCAATTGCTCTATGTAAAATAAACACAACACAGCATGTTCACTGTATTCCTTTAAAATTTTCGTTACAGACAATATTCTTAATAAATAAAAATTATTTTTATTTGAAATATTTATAAAGTGTTTTTAACTATACAACTGGAAGAATAGAAGCCATTTTTGCAATAAAATTTTTCTAAATCATAGAAAAAGCAAAAATTAATCTAGAGAAATTATAATATTTAAATTATGGTTAAATTTATTCAATGTTGTCACTTTTATAGCAGAATTAAATAACAAAATTGTTTCTAAAAAGGAAACGATGCCACATTAAGTTTAATTTATTTTGCACTTTCTTTCACTCTCCTTACGCATATAGCGATGGCTAATCTTTCGCTTAAATCAGTTTTAAGAAATTTTAATATTCTCAAGGATTTTGTCCTACATAAGGTTATTTTTCTAAGCAAAATGAACTCTATCTTATGGTTTAACTTATTAAACTTGATCAGTTGATTGTAGAAAAACAAATCTTATCATGTAAGGATAATCCCTTGAGTCTATCAAAATACAGTAATCATAAACAAAAATGAGCCTCTCCTTTCCAGATAAAGCCAGACATCAGCCAATAATAGCAACAACTGGAAATTTGAAAAAAAAATCCATGGTAAAAATTAAATCCATCAGAAATTATCTGATATATCCTGACTTTGATTGGATACTGAGTATCCATCAGCAGAAGCCATTGGTATTCAAATAAATCAGCAATATAATCAATTAAACTGCGACACTCATTCCTTTCTAGCAACAAAAATAGGTGCCTATGTAAGATATATGCAATAGCATTAACTTAATATAATTTACAAAATGTAACATTTTTATACTAAATCAATCCACATCATCAAAGAAGAATTTGTAATGATCAAAGCATGGCTAAATCATACAGAAAACTCCTTTATATAATTTTGTGAATTATTTCAAAAATTAACATAAACTCCCAAAAGTAGAGTAGTTTCTCCAACACTTGGCAAAGTTGACAACACTAAAAATACAGTGAACATGTCTGCTTGCTTAAATTCAAGGTAAAAAAAAAATGATTTCATCAATATCTTCATCCCAAATTCAGATAATACTTCAAGTGAAACAACATATGTAATACTTCATTGGCTATTTTTTCTAACAATCTGGCTCTATGATCTTAATAGCCAATTTGACATTTGTTCAGCGAAATGTTCTTCCTTCCTTAAATTATAAGAGCACTTTACACTTATGCATCTGAAAGGGAAAAATTCTGTATTAAAAATACATAACTTTTTCTTTCTATTAAACAGATTATAGTAATGAAGGATGATACCCTGTCTGAAAACTTATATAGACAGAAATCGTCATCTATTCAAATTAATTTATGTGAATTATCCAGGAACAGATCTATAGTAACTATCTAAATAAATGGCCATTGTTGCTCTGTAAGCAATCTTAATTATGCACTGCATAACATCACTTCAGACAATATGAGATAAAATTTAAATCATACATTGATACAATATCGCACGATTAAAAAACTTAAATAACATTGTATGGAGGAAATAGAACTGAGGATAGAATGTTGATATGTATTATCAAAAACTTTTGCTTAGAAGAAGTTACAGCATTAAGATTGTTTTTGGAAATGGGAAATGGCAAACATTCTGTGATTGATGGAATGACATTCTTCCTGTTTAAAGCAATAGGACAATTCTGAGAAAATCATAAAATCAGACTCGAACATTAATATAATTTGAACGTATGGTCAAGATATAGACAGTTACCAAAAATGGTTTTCAAATAAGTATCTGTTAGTATGAGAAAAAAGAAGCATGTAAATCAAGAGCTTCACTAATGACATATTTTTTACAAGCCAATAACCTTTTCTACATTAAATATCTATATGATTTGATTTATGTTTATTAATTGTTTAGTATATTCAGTCTCGTTTACAAGCTGTTCCAGAATGATTAGCTTTACCCCATAATTGCCTTAGTAACAATTACTTTTGGTGCCTGTTTTCAAAATACTGTTGAATATACAACTAAGAGAGCCTTGAAACTAACAGCTGTCCTTAAAAGAGATATGGTGTTATATTCCATCCAATCAGTGACTTTTGAGAAAAATCGTAATGAGATGGACGTCCATATTTCAACCACCAGAGTAAACCTTGAGCTGTGAGTCTTGATCATCTGTCTCATCCTCACTCACCATGCTTTGCTTCCATTTCATGAATCATGGCTGTGACTTCCTTTTCTCTTTTTTCTGCTGCCTTGTTACTATCCTCAGGAAATCCTTTATCTGGATTACTTCTACTCAATTTTGCCAAGCTAAGCTGAAAGGAAAGGAACAGTAATTATTTATGATAGCTCAGAATAAAATATTCAAGCCTTTAAATAAAATTAAAAATCACCCAAAAATTGAAATCAAGAAAATTCTTGATTTTATACTAAAGCACCTAATAAAAGAGACTATGTGGTATTACAGAGATTTTTGACCAGAGTACCTCAGAGAAAGCCTAGGCAAGCCATGCAATTCCTGGTCATTCTTAAAGCTTGCATTGTTATACTGCAAGCATATATTTGATATGTATGTATTTCATTCAGAAAGAAATCACGAGTACGCAATCAGCTATCATAATAATAATTTTTATCTGAAGCATCGTTGTAAAAGTTAGAAACAGATGCCATTAAGGTTAGCTATTATTGATTTTAAGTTTGTGTCACCTAAGTGTACCTTGGAGTAAAATAGGAAAGTACTAGTAAAGCTCCATAATATGTATGAACTATATAAGTTACAGATATCGGAAATTATATCCTTTATTACTGGACACATATACTTTAGTAAAATGGGCAAGAAGTAAATCTGTGTAAAATATATGTTCCTTTGTACATCTTTTTATAGAAAGCAAGTTCATTTTTAAGTCGGCATACTTGAATTTTTCAGAGGAAACAAATTAATACTCTGAATCACGCCCCTGAAGCTCCCCTATGCTGGCTGTACAATTGGCTGACGCACTTAATGTCCACAGCCACCAGATGGCAGCACTGAAGCTCGCCCTTTGAAACCATACTCTCATATGGAGTAAATGGAAAAAACAGCACGACTTTTTCCCCTCTTTTTCTTTGCGGTAGTAGTATATACCAAAGATGGAATTCGGAGTTAGTGATTTATCCATTTATAAACACTTAAAACAATTGAATAAAATGGGCAAATTAGTAAATCCGAAGAATAAGTGCAGGTTGCCTTCAGGGCACACCACAAGTAACTTCGTCGCTGTGAAAACATTATTCGTAGATCAACGAAGTGCAATGTATTCTGCTTGGATACACAGAAAATAATTGATCCTTAATAAATTACCAACGTTACATCTACTTTCAACTAGGCCTTTTAAAACTAGAATCGCAGGACGCACATGGGTGGTCTGAAAAGTTTTCGACATTTCAACATTTCTTGACATAGTTTCTGAAAATGTTCTGAAGATGTCTGAAAAATCTGGGATCGGAAACTTTTCAGACGACCCTCGTATATACATTTCCTGAAAAAAAAATAGAAGTTCCCAGAAGTAGTCTCCAGGAAATGAGTAAACGGTCAAATATTGTTGAAACATGCATAAATCCAAGAGTATCAACTTTTAATGACTGGCGTGGACTGTATTTTATCTTGGGGTGCCTGAAATGTGAAGTTAGGTTATACAATATATAAACATAAAAGATAGAGTGGTATAAAAAATTTATTGACCAAACATTAAGTTTTAGACAGTTACGCAAATTTCCTTTTATTAATTTCCTGGAGACTGTTTCTGGGAACTTCGATTTTTTCTCAGGGAATTTAATACGAGGGTGGTCTGAAAAGTTTCCAACCCCAGATTCTTCAGACATCTTCAGAACATTTTCATAAACCATGTCAAGAAATTGTTTAAATGTCGGAAACTTTTCAGACCACCCATGTGCGTCCTGCGATTCTAGTTTTAAAAGGCCTAGTTGAAAGTAGATGTAACGTTGGTAATTTATTAAGGATCAATTATTTTCTGTGTATCCAAGCAGAATACATTGCACTTCGCTGATCTACGAATAATGTTTTCACAAGTTACTTGTGGTGTGCCCTGAAGGCAACCTGCACTTATTCTTCGGATTTACTAATTTGCCCATTTTATTCAATTGTTTTAAGTACTTATAAATGGATAAATCACTAACTCTGAATACCATCTTTGGTATATACTACTCCCACAAAGAAAAAGTATCATAATCGTGCTGTGTTTTCCATTTACTCCATATGGGAGAATGGTTTCAAAGGGCGAGCTTCAGTGCTGCCATCTCGCGGATGCGGACATTAAGGGAGCCAAAAAATTTCAGCAGTTTCCAGTCCTATACTTTCTAAGTTCGTGCTCTGAATGCAGATGGAATAGATTATAAGAAGCTAGTCTATAAAATATTAATGTTCTGCATGAATGTATTGACATTTTTAAATCCAAATTATGAAAAATATTATTCTTCAGAAGATAGAGTAGACTGAGAGAAAGGAGAAAACTATAAAACTACATAAATGAATAGTTTATTGAGAGGCAAGAAAATTGAGTATAAGGATATGCAACTCAACTTATGTGAAGATATACAGAAATTTCTGTGCTGAAAATATTATTTAAAGACAAAATAGTATAGATGAGTAGTGTGGATCAAAGAAGCAATTGAGTAAATAAATATTTAAAAGAATAGCTTAAATACGATGCATTTATGCATATTAAGATCAAAGGCTGATGAGGAAGCTTATGGATGAAGGAAAGGAAATAGAAGGTTGAATACATAAAAAGTTCAGTATAAACTCGAAAAAATACACAATGAAAAAGTAAACAACAGTTTAAAATGGATTAAAAGAGGTAATTTATGATAGAGAAAGAAGTTTAACAAAATTAGATAGAAAGGGTGAAGAAAGATTACATGCAATAGATGCATTTTTCATTATAAGAGAAGAAAAGAGTAAGGCAGAAAGAGAGTACCTCTCGCTGAAGAGAAGAAATTTGCTCAGAAAGTCTCAGACACTCCTCTCTGCTGCGCAAGAGTTCTGCATCTGTGCGCTCCATGCGCTGACGAAGGGCACCCACCTCAGTATTGAGTCGAGTTGATTCTGCTCTTGCCTCCCTTTCGCTCCTCTCTGCAGCAAATCGGGCACCAGAAGCTTCCTGCTCAACCACACCACGAGCTGAAGCGGCTGAAGATAGCTCAGCTTGGAGATGAGCTGAAAAATAATATTTTTTAACCTTAGCACCCTGAAAGATGTAATACACCTCGCCAGTCAAGTAACTAAGGAATTACAGTCCAAAAAATGAAAAAACAAATACTTTCAAGGCTGATTGATAATTATGTTAGGATTATCAAATAATATTAGGAGTAAATTCCATCTGGGAAACTGTCCAGGCCCAGAAGTTAAATTCCTTATTAAAATACAGTGGTACCTCGAGATACGAGTTTAATTCGTCCCAGAACCGAGCTCGTAAGTCAATCGGCTCGTATCTCAAACGAATTTCTCCCATTTAAAATAACTGAATTCGATTTCATCCCTTCCGGACCTATGAAAAATCCCCAAACCATTGTAAATTATTAATAAAGGTATGTTTTTAACAAATATATATATATGTTAAATAACAAATGAACATGTATAATTAACAAAATATGAAATAAAGAAATAAAAGAGTTATTTAGCATAATAGTCTTACTTTGGAGACAGACGAATGCGGCTAACGAAGGTGAACGGCGAGGAGGAGGGAGAGAGGAAGGGATACAGGCACTCTAGACACGTACGTAAACGGCACTATTTTAGAACTTAAAACTATTTTTTTTATTATTAATAGATACACTTCGATTCAAGCGGATAACACGTGCGAGTGAGCGAGAGATTCTCTCGGATGATGCTCGACCCTGAGCGCTAACTAGCGGGACGCTCCGAAACACGGCTCGTATCTTGAATGAAAATATGGCTTGCGCTCTGGCTCGTATCTCAAGAAACTCGTATGTTAGGCTGCTCGTACCTCGAGGTACCACTGTATTATAAAAAGAAGCAACCAGAGTTATTTCTAACTTGGGTGTCTGGGTGCTTGCCTAATATTACCACACACTAAATTACAGCCAAAATATATACCACTTCAATAAATCTAATATTTTGTATAAAGAAGAGAGACAGTTGTGAGAAGATGAGTTTTAGAAAGAGCATTTTCAATTAGAGGTATATTAGAGTAACAATAAAAATTAAACATGCTGATAGGCTAGTGTTTGCTCTCTAGCTATATATATATATAGGCTTGAAATTACAACTCAGCAACAATCACACGGGTATTATGACCATTTTTCACCTTTTGTGTATGTTAGTACAGCTCGATGTACTTCATAATTACCATTTCAACAGATTTAACCGAGCTGCAATATATTGATGAAAGGAAGTCATTCCCCATATTCTAACAAAGGGTATATGAGCTATTTATTTCCGATTCATGCATATTTACTCATATTTCTTAGCCATGTAATAAATCAGAATATTTGCTCCAAAGAAATCTTACTCTTTCACATGGAGCTGAAAATTTTTAATGTTTAACTGGAAGGTAGTATTTAACCGAATTAAAATTCAGTCCATGCTGGTTTAAAAAAGTGATCCCTATCAACAAGAGACAACAACAACAAACAAAATTAAGATTCAAAACAGAAAATTCCCAAGCAGAAGACTTGTTAGTCCTTCATAAATAAAGATGAAATAACATTTCCTTTCTATTTTATTAATAACCTCAAGCAAAGAATTATGGAAAATATTGCTTATATCTTTGAAAGGGAAGAGGCAATAGTTACATATGTTTTGACATTTTGCAGATAATACTGCGGCATGAAGCTTACCAATCTTTGCCTGAAGCTCTCTCTGCAGCTCATCACCAGATGTGGCACGCAGAGACAGTTCTCGCCGCATCTCTGCCTCATTCCTTCTTTGCCTTTCAAGTTCCAAAGATAGCCGAGCGATTTCTTCTCTAGCAGTTAGGAGCTCATTGTTCAACTGCTCAGTCTGAGAAAGAAGACAGTGAAAATGCATCAGAAAAAAGGTGGATTAGAAAGATATTTTCTTGAAATAATATTTATTTTCTTCTAATGATAAATTGTAATGCATATCTAGAGCTTAAAAAAAAAAATAATTAAACTGGTTTGAAATATTCACAAATAGAATGTTTCTTATAGAACAAAATTTGAAGTCAACTGTTAATAAGAGTTTCAATTTTAAAATGGTGTCTCGTGAAACAGCTTTGCAACAACTAAATGTGAACCTTTTAACTATGAAGTACAAAATCTATCTTCAGAGGTTTGAAAGCAAACACATCAAGTGAATTCTATAAGTACAGTAGAACCTCAATTTTACGAAGTTGAAGGGACCCAAAAATTTGCGCTTTGTAAAATTCGGGCTTTGTAAATTTGAGGTTTTCTTTCAAGCATTCGAAATCTCTACAATACCAATCCAGGTTCAGTAACACAGTGCATAAAGTCAAATGGGATTGAAAGGAAGGTAATATTTCAATAAAATGGATTATACATCCAGTTTAATTTTTAATACAACAGAAAAAATTCAAAATTTTTTACTTTTAAAAATAATCATATTTTATTTTTTGTTTTCTGGAAGTTTCAATGAAAGATGGGGTGATTTTCTCAATACCCGAAAGGTAATAATTGAATATATCAGGTACACCATCAGTAAACATTTGAAAATTGTGAAGCACTTTTATGGAGTGTCTTAATTCATCCCTTGTAAGGGGGGAAGGTGCTTCTGGGTCATCTTCATAGCTTGTAGAAGAGCTATCTAAGTTCACTTCATCCTCATCTTCTTCGTCTTCACTAAATTCACTGCAGTTATGCGTCATCACATGAGAGTCACACTTCACATATGACTCAGCATGAGAGGATGTATCTGGGATGTTTTGATTTAGTTGTGCCATTTCTTTACTAAGGAGGTCCTGTAGTGTGGAACCTCTGTCTCTATAATTGATGTGTCACCAAAACCAGCAGATCTCCAGCAGTTGGAAATAGTGTTTGCAGTGACACTGTCCCATGCTCTGGCAATTCGTCGCACAGCATGGAGCAATGTCCATGGAGGCACATCTTAAATGTATTCGTACCAAAGCTGTGTTTACAGAAAGCTAAACTATGCAGGTCTAAACTTGACAAATAATTATGAGGAAGAAATCAAACTAATTTCTGTTACAAATAAGAGTCACAAGCTCATTCAGGAAGAAAACAATAGATATCACATGCAATTCTCTGAGTGCACTATAGTAGTAGTTCGTTAAAAGCACTTTGACTGCTTAGGTAATTTTGCCCATGTGCTCCCACCAGGATTTGAAATCAGAACTGATTCCTCATTAGCCCCGTTACCCACATGGCTCTCCAGGAGCCAATGTGCAGTATATTTGCTTCAAATTGAAAGGATTTAAAAATTAGACTACGATTATACTGATTCCCTTTATAGCATAGACCTTATTTCAAAGCCTAGGAGACTCACTTAAGTCAAAGTGAATGAAACTCACAGCCATGAATCCCAAAAAACTAGCACGTAAATATTTTAAGTCATTTAAGAACTTTACTTAAGTTAATTTGAAACTCCCTCTTTTTTTATAATCGTTCTACTACGCTGACGTTTAGTGGTGATTTTCGAGAATTGCTTACTCGCGGGTACTTTAAACGATCTTGTCGCGTGACAAATCACAAGTCGCGATCGCAAATTCTTACCTAACGACGTGAAATGCTTTTAATTAATAAATTACGTATTGAAAATGCATCAAAACTTAAGTAATAGTGACGTATTACTACAAATTTAGTATTCTTTAATTAAACTGATTTCCATGTGTGCTGCAACAAAGAACTTCCACAGGAATTCTACTTTCAAGTGAAAGTAGTAGTAGTAGTATTGTTAAAAGTGCTTCGACAGCTTAGGTCATTTCGCACATTGGCTCCCACTGGGAAACGAAATCGGGACCGCTTTCACCAAAGGCAAACACGCTGTCCACATGACTATCCGGGAACCTTCAAGTAAAGGGTTTACCAAAGTTCTGCGATGGGGAATTTACCAAGCGTCCAAAGATAGTGCTGGACAAGAAATCTTCGGTAGTGGACTTTAAAGCTGTTAATTATTCCTATGTCCAGCGGTTGCATCTTACTGGTGCTATTTGGACTCAGAAAAAGTACTTCCTGCAAGAAGATAATTTGCTTCTGAAAAATGTCCGTCGTCATCCATGCTTTTTTATTACTTTCATACAACACAGGCAAATTTTTCACGTTCTTGAAGCAACGCGAAGCTCTTGATTTTGCAATCACAACTGGTTTCAACTTTTCGAATCCATCTTGGTTACATATCAGCATTACTGTAACCCTATCCTTAGATTTTTTTACCTCCGCGACATTTTTCACCACGGGTCCCGAGGGTGGAGTCAGGTAAGCCTTGGAAAACAAACCTGTTTTATCCAGGTTGTATATATCTCGAGGGGAATATTTAGACACAATATCATCGTTTATTTCATGCCACTGCGTTTTTTGTGATGACGTTACCTTCTTCTCCACAGATTTTCATTGAAGCGATTCTGTATCTTTTCTTGAATCTATCAGGCCACCCAAAGTTGTCGCACTTCAGTTTAAGAGCCAAAACCTGAGCCTTCTCCTTCAGAATTGGTCCACATATAGGCAATTTGCACGCACCACACTTAAAAAAAAATTATGCAGCTGACTATCAAGTTGATCAAATTGCGACGATGAGACGTACTTTGTTTTTAATGATGTTGCTGTGTGACTCAAAATTTTTTCACTTGAATTGACGATTGCTGCCAATGTAGGTAAAGAAATGCCATACTTCCTAGCAATTTCTGTTTTTGTCTGCCCGCGATCACGTACTTCCTTGATAATTGACCTTTTGGTGACCAAACTCAGGGACTTCCTCTTTTTCTTGGTCAGCGATGTTTTATCCATTATTTTACTAATAGGCACACGGGATATCACAACACAGGCCACCTCGCGCAGAGAGTGATTCTGACTGAACGCGCGCGACTTTTCCTCGCTTGGAGACCAACATTTTTCAGGGTGTCCACCATCCAACTATTATTTTTCAATCTTTTACTAACCAATTAAAAATCCGAAATCCCTGCAGCAGCCTTAAGCATTTTAATTTGTCGCACTCCAATTTAGCAGCCAAGGCCTGAGCCCAAAACTCCCCAAGTCGAAAACAAATTCTTATCATGCTCTATTCTCTCAATCTCTCGTCCAAATAGAAACCATATACTCCTGGAAATTGCTGATCTATACGATCCCAGGTCGCGGATTCGCGATATTACCAGAAAGCTTGATGAAGAAAGAAAGAGCACGGCCACGTCTTATTAGCTATAATTTTTCGCGAAAACTGTAATCAAAATGTTTGTATTCCACGAAATTTTCACATTTTCCCATCTAAAATACATGGGATGTGAGGGTCCTCCCAATATAGACAATCTGGATTAAGCTGCTCCTGTTTACGGCGATCGTCATCCCATTATATTGAGCTCAGTGCGACAAAACCATTTCAAATACTTCGTAAAACCGGGGTTCATTCACTCCTAGGGACCGGCTTCTCACTTCGTAAAACATGAAATCGAGGTTTTACGTAAAACCGAGGTCATTTTACATGTACAAAGATCGGGACCGGCGGAATGGTTCGTAAAACTGTGTCACTTCGTAAAATCGAGGTTCGTAAAAACGGGGTTCTACTGTACCATGTTACACAAGCACTTCCAAGATGTACATACAAGTACAACAAAATCATACCACTCTACACAACCTGAAACAATTTAATTGAAAGATTCAACATAAACTAAAGCATATTCAAAATAGCTTATTTTCTACCATCTGGGGTTATGAACTTAAATCAACTATAAATAAATGTTTAAGTCCTAAATTTGGGCTAAATGAATAAATCCACAACCTAACCTTAAACAGAGCCAGATCCTCTCCCCTACCTAGTGATCTTCAACTAAAAAGTGAACTAAAAATTGAAAAGTGAATGAAGACCCTGAGACAGGAGCCATGAACAAATGTTTTCCATCAGGATGTGATCTTTATTTATTTGTTCGTTTGTGAGCCTTTTAGCTATGAACCGATCATTGCAAATGATGCGAGACTCGTAACTTTATACATTTAAATTTGAGAGATTAGACTTGAAAAAAGTCTGACAGCACTGGGAAGTCTCCTGAATAGCTTGAGAGAATGTTAAGCACAATGGACAGAGCACCTGACTGGCAATCGGGAGACCTGGGTTTGTTTCCCTGTCCCGTTGGTCTTTTTTCAAGTCTATTCTTCCTTGGGATTTGTCCTGGGTTGATGCCATCTCATGCCAAAACAACTTACCTATTTTCTTGAGCGATTCTTAAAAAAATTCATTCTATGGTTTTCTAATCTTTGAAAATACAAATTAAGAAAAGTAGCGCATAAAATTTACCTGTGCCAAGAACCTTCTTTCAACAGAAGCCCTTTCTTCCGCAACTTTCCTTGCCTGATCTTGGATTGTATCTCTAAGGCGCTGGTGTTGACGATCCAGTTCATCTTTTAGTCTATGCACTTCCAGCTCAGCCTGCATTCCAAAAAAGTAAGTATCAAGATTGAGTTTATCATAACCACGACACAACACACAAAGTGAGGAATCATAACACATGATTTCTGGTTGCCTATGGTCTACATCAAGTAGAATGATACACAACAAAATTGGCAAAGCAACACGTACATTTACAGCAAAACAATTTTTCAATTGAGTTAACATAATGAACCATTAGTTTACCTATATTAGTAATTAGCTTCAATTTAATTCATGTATAATTTAAATCAATTACTCAACGTTTGCTCTGAACAAGAGCACCATGTCATATTAATTGGAAGCTAAATCCCATATCAAAACAATAATTTCCTTTTTGGAAGATATGAAAGTCTTAATTAATTATCATCCCAAAAATGTGACAATTAATAGTTGTTGTATTTAATTAAAATAAAACTACACAATTCATTGATCAAAGCATTACTATACTTCTTGTTTTAGTTTAGAGAAGAGACTGTGCATTGCTGAATTATAATAATCAAGAGCCTGAACATATAATGTAAATTAATAAGAATGGTTCATTACCTTATATTTTAAGGAACATTCATATAACAAAATTAAAGTTGTACACAATTACACTTGTAAGTATATAGAATCAATGAAAGAATGTGAACAATTAATGCTGTAAACAGAATTTAAAAATGATGTATTCTAATAAGGAATCAATTTCCAGTAGATGATAGTTTAATGTTTTTTGACTGTAGGCAGAATATTACAAACATGATCATGGTTGTACACTAAAAATGATAGCCAAATAGAAATGTATATTCTCATACAATTTGGAGTTATACTTATACTCAATGCAAATTACAGCTATGTTAAGATATTATTTCAAATTTGCCTTTGATGCATGAAATTCACTTGGATATGATGGGGAAATATTGGTTTCATGTTTAATAATTTAATGTGAAATTCTGAGATAAGTGTTAATGGTTATATTGTTGCTGGGTCAATATTATACATATATATATATATACAATAATTACCTGGTTCTTCTCAAACTGAGCTTGCTCTAAGGTATCCTGTGCTCTCTTGACCTTGTGAGACGCATTTGATTCGCTTTCTCGAAGCTGAACTGCTTGGGCCTGAAGCTTTGCAATAGTGTCTCGCAGATCATTCTTTTCCCTACATCAAAAAGTTAATTTTATTATTCTTACACTTAGAATAGGAAAAAGTACAAGCTAAATTCAATTCTTCAAAAATTATTCAAGAAAAATGCCCTCTTTTCATGAAAAGAATTACTGCTATTGAAGGGTTGTTACAATGCTTACTTTTTTCACTTCTAATGTTGAGAATTCATAATACAGAACTGAAGTAACAGACCACAGTAGAAAAAACAATGACTTAAAGATGAAGGATTAACTATGAAGGCTGATACTAAAGATAATACTTCATAAATAATCTTCAATAATTTTATGTGACAGCATAATTTATAATAAAATACTGGCAAATAGAGATAAACATCAATCGTAAGATGAGTTATGTAGGCTACAAAGCAGACAAGATTTAAGTTTATTGCCTTTTGAGTACCGTATTTCCCGGCATATAAGACGCACTTTTTACTCCAAAATATGCTCTAAAATCAGTCTGCGTCTTATGCGCCGATGGCATACGGGTATAACTCTGTCCCATAATACGCAAGCTGATTCGCCAGGATAAACGCATACCATTAAGTATTTTTTATCGTATAAGGCATTGAAAATAGTTCAGTTAATTACAAATTTCGATAATAACACTTTTTTGTTTAAGTAGTAAGGAATAGAGTTCTAATATTTCGATGACAGAACTTCCTTTAAAAAAATTCCCAGATAAATCGGACAACCCAGATAACGGAGATGTCATCCCTATGCTAATACATTGTACCTCTTGCAATAAAGAGTTTACCGGCACTAAACCTTATGTAACAAAGTATAAGTTTTTTGTAAATTCTTGCCTGAAAAATCAAGGTGCGTCTTATGCGCCGGTGCGTCTTATAGGCCGGGAAATACGGTATATCATTTTTATACATGCATGAACCCTGGCTATAATTTTATGAAAGAGCTTCTACCAATAAACAGAATATTCAGTAAATCCAATCAAATACTTTCATATTGAACTTTATCATATAATAATAAAATCATAAATCAGTAATCAATCAAATCAAGAAATACATACAACCAAAAAGAACTAGAGAAATAATAAACTTGAGGTGTCACCTACTTTCTAAATAAGAATAATAATAGTTCAACAAAAACATGTTTCACAGCAACCTATAAGCAATTGATAAGTTTGAAGTTACTTTCATGGAGATAATTTAATCCATTTAAAAATTAATATGAAAGTTTAATTTTACAATAAAACTAATCCATTAAATTTAGACTTGTATAGAAGATGATCAAAATTCTCAAATAAGAAATCAGGACATTGTTGTAATTATTTCTACAAATCGCTTTCTCAAACAAAATCTGCTTAAGCATAATTTAATACTGGGAAAAAGTCATCAATCTTTCTAAAATTACATTTAAGAAAGTCTACATAAAATTCTTCAGAGACAGAGATAATGATCAAGTGTTGATACTTAAACAGAAATGAATTAAATTCACAATTGACATGCATTGTTAAAGTTCATGATTCATGTTAATAATAAGGGAAATAGGAGTAGATTTAAATTTCCAAACTGCAACATGCGCATGAAATGAAATAACTGAATAGAAATTTCACATAATGATCATGACCAGGTATCATTGACTGGGAAGGAGAGATAGAGTATACAGATTCAATACCTGGTTGTCAGACATCTTCTTCCTCATTATTTACAAATAACCAATGTTTATAAAAGAATCATAGTCTGTATAATCACAAATCTACAACTTAACATCAAATGATGGTTTAATCGAATCCAAGACTCTGAAAACTCAACCAGTACCTTCTAAGATTTTCAACTTCAACTTTGCATGCCTCTAGATCAGGGGATGGAGCACCGCGCATCATTTGAGGAGGAGCATTGGATTGTTGTTTCTTGAGATTCTCAGCCTCTGTTTTGTATTTCTCGAGATCTATCTTTGCCTGAGAAAGTTGGGCTTCCAGCTCAGTAATGCGAGATTCAAAAACTATACTTGGCCCTTCCAAACGGCATGGCTTTGAGTAGGATTTGGAATCTTCCCGGGATTTCTTATCTCTCTGAAACAATGATGAAAATATGTGATGAGGTTATATACACAGCAATTATTATGCCTTTTATATACTTAAGAATGGCTGAGAATAATGATTTCCTTGACATTTGCCATTGCTAAAGTTTATGTAAAGACTAAGATGACAGAAAACTGTCTTGAGACATTGACAGAATCCTACATACTTTAAATTATTATCATAATGCAGTGGAGCTTAGCAATTTAACTATGATATGCTGTTAAATTAGCATTGAATGTTAAGGCTAAACTGTCAAATTCAAGTAAGTATTTAATTTAATTATCAGACAATAAGATTAATTTGTTAATGAAACCATCCAATTGCCTCCAAATGTTATGATCACATTACTGAAATTACTGAACAACATAAAACTATATGAAACGCTAAATGACAAGAGTCGTAATACAAATCAACTTTTTTGGAGCATTCATGTTACATTTGTTTCTTTTATGGCAATAAATATTGGGAAGGTTACTTTTTACACATTTACATAAACGATGTATCTTTTGAATTAAGTTTCACTTATCGAAGAGGTTGAAGAGGCATTAGAGAGCTTTTTACTTTAGCAAGTGACAGGTTTTTCTCAGCCAATGTACGCCGAAGAATTTTTCTTACTTACATAGAAAGGACTAGAAAACACCATATTGCAACAAAATGGCAGATAAGCGAATAAAAATGCCAAATGACACAGTAAAACACTAAACGTACTCTATTGCCAAAAAATGGTTTCTCACTTAGGGGAGAGTCAAATGACGAGGTATCAGGGCTTTTAAAAAGTATGAATAAATAATTATAGTTTTACTTTAAAATAAACTAAAAGATCAAGTTATTATAATGATAGTTATGTAATATGATAGTAGATATAAATAAAATGATTGATCATAATGACTCAAGCTGCTGAAGTCATTTGAAACCTCATTGGGAAATAGCTTTACAAACACTTGAATCATGCAGCGTGGTCATACATCAACTGACCTTCACTTCTTTGTCATCGCCAATGTCATCATCACCCTCATCATCAAACTCTTCTTCTTCCGTATCCAGGTAATCAAACATTGTCTTCATCAAGCCGGACTTCTGTTTGTCGTGGAGCTCTTCATTCTCTGAGATAACATCTTTGACCTTCCCCAACAAAGCTGAGAGCTCATCCTAAAGCAATTGAAGGAAAAGCGAATTCTAGAATAACAAATCAAACAGTCATCTGATTTACACAATTCCATTGTCCTAAAGCTTTCAGTAACTTTTTCCAGAATTCTTGGAAACTAAAAATCTTGATTTCATGAGATGAAGTCATTCTATTGCTTACAAGTTAAACAAAACTAATCATTATTTTTTAATGATGAAATAATGCTATGCTATTACAATATCTATGTGATTTAATGTAGCGTTTTCATACTCCAATAGTTCCAAAATGCATTGGCCCAGGTGGAAATTTTCTGATAAGAAAAGCCAATTCAAATAGCCTAAAAATGAATTTACTCTTTAAAATTATAAAAATACTTCATACAGAGAGTTATTTGTAAGATTTAAATTGGCATGGGAATGTAAAAAATCAGACATGATTAGCAGTCATAAAAGAGGGGGGAAATTGTTAATCATATACATAGCAGATTCCCAAAGATTTGAAGGCTAATTTATGTAAAAATACAAAAATCAAAATAATTTTATTCAAACCAACTTTACATAAAATGCAATAACTTTCCTATCTTACAATACAAAGATCTTTACTTAATTTTACTAATACTAATTTACATAAAATGGGCAATACCAAAATTTATGAGCAGACAATGCAGAAAATCAATTTGTATGTTTCTATAAAACTTCTTTAACAAAATATAAAAATTGATTTTTTTCTGAAGCATAACACTTCTTTTCCATAACATTTTCATCAATATGGCCCTACACTTAGCTCATTTCTGTGTTTCAATCAAAATCTCTTTCATAAAATAGTAGAATAAAGCTTAGCTTTGAGGAGTTTCCCAGGGTAATCCAATATTTTTGATATATTTTAGAAGTTACGATTCTAATGTATATAGAGGAATAAATAGGAAATGAAATGCCAGTAGAAAGAAACAAGAAAGGAATAACATAGGAAAATGACGGAAAGAGATACAGAAATAAATTGAAAGAAGAGATTAATAGCCATAAAGCTGCAATGATAGGAAATCCGGGTATTTATGAAGTGAATATTGGCTATAAGCTGCAAATGTTCACTAGTAGAATCAACAGCAAGAAGGTGAATGCAGCTGACTACAATTCTGGCAAACTTGTCATTGCCTGAAGAAAGTTTTGCAGTGAACCCCAGATATATTCAGAGATCAATAAAAGTAAAGAAATGGGCATTAAATTACATTAGTAATAAGTTGGTTCAGATTCATCCAGCTATGGCATTCATTTTTGATGACTAAATTAGTTTTAATCATATATGATTTAGATATTCTTACTAGATACAAGTATTTTAACAAAAGAATGAAATTTTACCCTGCAGTATTGTGATTCCTTTTCCAGCTGATCGATATATTCCTCCTGGCGTTGGATGAAGGCCATCAACTCCGGAGGTGGCTGCTGTGAATCACCAGAAGCTGTTCCTTGCTGATGCCCATCCCCAGAAGAAGCTCCAATGCCGAGACGCGCTGCAGTTGCTTTGTAAGGGGAAGCTGGAGGTACGTAGGGTTTGGTGGCTCCATAAAATGTGGGACGTGTTCGATGAGATAATCTTGGTGCAGACTTTTCGCTATGAACTGCGGAAAAGTCTGTATCATCCCCACTGTCCTCTCCCCTTCTTGACTGAGGCATCTGATAAATAAAAACAAGATGCAATTAATTTTTTTTTAATAAAAAAGATTCAAATTCAACTTAAAACCTGTACATTGGATTATATTCAATATGCGAGAAAATCAAGCAGTAGATTGGAGAGCAAGAGTAAAATGTTTGAGGATCAATCAAATTCCCAAAAATGCCACCTAAAAGCAAAATTGGACAAGTGAAAAGTAAATCATGAATATTTTATTTCTAAAAATAACCAATGCATCTGATTAGTTTTACTACTTGATAAACCTAAGTTAATTACAAAAACTTCTTATAATAATGGTTTGCTACATAAAAATCATCAGAAGATATATAAAAATATATTGAAAGATATTTAAACAGAAACAGCTTAAGAAGAACACAGATGATTGAATATAATAAATGAAAACGATATCATTACCTAATATCAACTAATTACTGCACAAATGCCCTCTTATTTAAACAAATTCCTATGCTTAATTTCCCAAACGGTAAGTATTTTTATCAAATTTGATTAATTTTTTTGAGGATATAAATGCATATAAGATCAAAGAAAAACAGTAAGGTGAAGTAATTTATGATATAATAATATTAAATTCTAGAAGAGATCGATAACATAGAGTAATTTCAGATTTTGTTGAGACTGATATTATATAATTTTCCCTTGAATGCTAAATGTTGGTAATTTATGAAATTAAGATATTCTAAAGCTTCTAAATTAAGATATTCTATGGATATCAATAATTTACAAGTGTATTTATAATTAACCATGGTTGCATCATGCACTGTAACATTAAATTAAACAGAACTGCTCTAATACTCATAAGTAAATGATAATTGAAAAAATAAATCATAAAAGTTAATTTTAAGTTGAGTAAAATAGATGCAGAAATATATAAAATTATAAAATGGGTGTATGTTAGTGATTATTTAAGTCACTAGATCATATTTTGATCTAATATCCTCCATTTTAAGATGAGAGGTACATCATCAAAGATACTATACATGCAATAAATCTGAGAACAAGCCGCACTGAATATAATATGCAGAAAGGGAATGAAATCCAAGCATCAGACTTGATTGGATAGACTGAGTGGTAAATCTTGCAGAAAGGTCTTTTCATATCTAACCTAGAAGTAACAATAATGCATTAAACTCTCCCACATCCCAACTCTTCTCTTCCTTAACATTCATCCCCTTTTTCTTAGTAAGTATCAACCAATGGTATCTTTTATACCAGTTGATCATCAAAATCTTTATCTACATTATTTACAGAGCAAGTTCAGGGTGAGATAGAGTAAATGAGTATCTGAATTTGTGTCATTCATATCAGCTCAAACCAAGACAACATTTACATTAACATATACATGGACTCAATAACTGGGCAGACACAAACCTGGTGGTGAGGGACATTGTAGGAGACTCTGGAGGTGGTAGAGGCCTGAAAAGTAGTCGATGGAGCATAAGATTCTGCCAATAGATAGCGTAGTCGTGACACAGCCTCACGGTATGCAACATCCGTGTAGTCAGGATTGGTTCGCCTCCTCAACCCACTGCCATCCATTCTGTGAGGCCATGCAGATAATGACCTTCTAAAAAAAATATTCTTTCATATGAGAATGTTAATCCATGTTAATGGGTATTAATTATTGCTAAGTAACTGGTATATTTGAATGCATTATAGAGTGCTGCAGTAAGCAGTTCCTAAGTAAATAACACCTCTTCAATATTATCAAAGTTATTTCGGGTTTAGTTCAATTCATGAAACGAATGATTAATGTCATATTATTTTTGTTTGAACTTAGAAAGAGGTTTTTTTCATCTAAGGACATTGTTATACGTGAAAGGACACTCATGTATGTGGAAATACCCTGATTTTAATTGGAATTGGAAAGGTAGTTCCAGAGAATATTGCGTAACTTGAGGAAAACGGAGACTCTGCATCTCATTAGTGAATATAGGTGGACAACAAGTCCGGCAACGTAGGTGGAAGAAGCTTTTCAACCTGTCCTCCGTTGAAGGTCACGCATTGAAATACCTTTATAAAGGCTCGGAGAGGTCCAGTTAAGGTGAAATTTTAGTGGGAGCTACCAGAATAGAAATTTAGCAGCGCAGCACTTGAAATATCAAGCCAAGGTGAGTATTTCAAAGATGGTTAGCAACATAGAGGGTATCATGCGTGTATTCTTTAACATGTTTGCGCGCAAGTTAAATGCTTAAATCCTCATAGAATATGTTTGCTTATATTCTTGTCATTTGCAAATTTTTATTCAATAGCGGGGTCCAAAATGGGATTAGTGGAACACGTATGTATTGGGCGATTCTTTTTATTTCAGATGGAACAACGTCTATTCACGATATTGCTCATGATCATTGCTTTGCTTGCTGTTATGTTCATTTTGACTGATGCTCAAAATCCTCCATGCAGTAACTGCATTAGGGGTTCAAATGAAACTCAGCAATGGTGTTGCAGGAATTGGGCTCGCTGCTGCTGAGTGCATACAACTGTGCCATCGTCGCAAATTTTTCATCTAGGTTTCTTTTTCACAAAAATGTATTTCTCAAATGACCTTGTATTGATTTTTAACTTCAAATTAAAAGTTTTTTAAGCAAGGGTCAATAATGTTTTATTTAAGTGACCAAATATCGAATAAGTGCTTGTTGTGCTGGTGACTCATGCAGGGAAGTATCGTTTCACTTACTTTTATGTCAGAGAATAAAATCCACCATGATTTATGTTTCTATTCCAGTCAAAAAGAAAACAAACCCTGCCTTAGTTGTAGATCGAGGATATATCTTTCATTCTTTCCGATCAGTTGAAGAAAACTTCTAACAGCATAAATTAATTCTATTGGGATGCTAACAGTGGAATATTTATAAAATATATTGGCGTCGTGAATAATTAACAGGCAACACTGAAGCATACATTCCAGCAGGAATTTCAATCGCAGACGCTAGTGTTCACGCCGTTCGGGCTCTATCATCTGCTGACACCTTGCGTCGAAACTACAAGCTTTGGAAAACTTGACAATCGATGACCTGTCATATCATAACAAAGGGAGGGGAAACTTGGCTGCAGTCAGCGCATGAGGCACGGTTTTTAGTTTATTTGTGAGTATTTTACTATTTCTATATTAAAGTAGTGTATTTTTATGGAAGGTTACCTTTTGTTTGAGATTTCGTACACGAATTATTCGTTTGCAAGTCTTAAACTCTCCTGTTCTGTGTTAGGGTTCTCCGAAAAATTGAATTTCTATTTCTCTTGTTACGACTATGATGTCTTAAAGGTCTTATCTTGATATGTTTATTAGTCAGTGTCCTCTATGGCCATCGCATGTGTTAATAAGTCAGCTAGATCGATATATTCATTTACTTTACGTTGTGCGTATTATTTCAGTAAATAAAGTGTGTTCATGTTTGTTTACATCGAGGTTGTATGCATTATTTTGTAATGCAGAGCAATTATTTAACCGATTGTTAATACGAATTATTTGCTTTAGAATATCGAAACATATCTAGCAATCTGAGGTTCGCCAATGTGGACAGTAAATTTTTATGCTTAAATGTGAATTACTCATACTGAAGCGACTGCGGAGTATGTTATCAATCACCGATTTTATTTCATGATTCTTTGGACTTTGTTTCGTAACTACAGTCCACGATGATATGTATTTGTTTTATTTTAACCCCTTCTCTTTAGGTAGCGTTCTGAAGAATCGTCCTATTGTTCATGCGTCAGAGAATTTTTTCTAGGCGGGAAAATCATCTATGTTGTTTATTTTATCGTAGTTATAGCAAAATGAAGCAAAGATCGTTATGATTCCGTGCATCTTAATCATTCATTACAGATAATCCCAATTTTTAAAGAAGTTCCACCGATGAATGTAATATCCTGAAATACCGCTAATCTCGGTGTACCTGCAACATTATGAACTAATCTGTGTATATATTTGCTTAATACCTGTTTTCGTGATATCTCTGTCAATCATTATTTAATTTGATATCATCTGGATACATCAACCAATTTTATATTAGATTAATTATCTAATCTTCCCATGATACCAGAATTTTAATGCGAAGTTATTGTAAATCCTTGGGAGTAATCATACCAAAATTCGTTCTTCATTACATTCTGCATGATAAATAGCGAAAATTCGAAGTTTATTTCGGAATGTATCATACAATTGTTTTTGTAAAAAATCTCCTAAATATTCTATATTTAGTATTGGATGCATCTTATTTTTTATATCTGCAAGTATATTATTGAAATTAATGTTTTTTGAAATAATAGATGATAGTTGTTGTGCGAAGTAGTATTCAATATTTTTTCAACAAAATCGTTCAAAAATGAATGGTTTTGTAGTTATTTCGACTGTTTTACCAAAAAGTGCTATAAATTCTCTTCGACTTAACATTTGGAGGTAAAAATTCGTATTTTATTGTCAAGATGCATTGGAAGCCTTTCGAAACATTCCGACTTCACCGAAGACCGTGCAATCCCATATTAAAGTGAGTAGATATGCATGAGTAGCAACTAGCAACTATAGAAATGTTTTTATGTTTATTAGGTTTGATGATTTCTACTAAACAAGTGGTATCATAGCAAAATGCTCTATAAATATGTATGCATTTGAAATCGACGACTTTTATGTACTATTTTTTTAATATCCGAAATAATCATTGTACTTAGTTACGTATAAACTTTTTTTGTTTTATTTATATTGCTCATAATGTAAAAGCATTTTTTGGGCATCGAAAATGAATTTATGTTATGTTACAGCAGTGAAGAATGTTTTCGATGTAAAATTACTTGATTTCCTTCATTTTTTGTATTTCGCTGTCGTTTTCGATATTTGAAAAGAGTATTTATTTCAAATGAATACTTCTAAAGAGCCTAAGTTATTGACGTCACTGCGTAGAGTTGGAATCCCTGGAAGAGTAATCCTCATTCTTCATGAGGTCCGTTCCGTATCTCAAACGAATATGTTCATGAAGATGATGGGTAGCTGGATAGAGATAAATACGGATCACTGTATAATGCGGTCACCTTCTAAATTTGCTCATCTGGAAAAACCCGCTTCATTTTATGATTCTTTACTTCCCTAAATCCAAAGATTGCTTTTTATTTTTTGAAATACTTAATGCAAGAGTAGCGGAACTCTGACGGTTGTAGAATTCTGCAGATGATCACGCTTTTCCATTTTTAAATCGGTTGATTTTGGATTTCTAGGGATAAGAAAGTTTTTCACGTCTTGTTCAATATTACTGATGTGCTTTTTATAGCTAGAGAATCAAAAAGTTTTATCGAAATAAATTTACTTTTAATCTCACACAACATTATGTTAGGCTAGGGTTAGTGATACTATCAATTTCGTTAAATTTTCTCATAATCTACCCAGTCGGAATTGCTTTTGTCTTTATTCTTGTTTGAGATATCGATTTTTCTGTTTGGTCCGAATTGTTGATCTCTATTTATTCAGACATGGCTGTATTTATCACGAGATCTTTTTTTCGAAAATCCAAAATGTTCTGCGATGCCCTGTGAAAATTTCTACATGTAGATTATTCAATTATTTTAATTAAAATTTATGTTCATGAATTTATAATATGTTTTATTAATTCCGTTTTTATTGTTTCGTTGCTATTGAAAGGGTCGTGTAGCCGTTGCCTAAGAAAATAGTTTATGAAATATCTGCGGACTATTCTAGTATGTAAACTACTTTTTTATTGCAGTCATTACTTCAGTGGAGTCAATGAGTGGTATTTTCCGTCTTTCTTTAGCTATCCACTGCTGCATTTCGATTTCCGTGTCACGAAAATGGAAAGAAAATCCACATCAAAGGGCGACTTTACCTGCATGTTTGCATGAGTTATTAGTCGTAATTCATGTTCGCGAGCCCTATAATTGTGTCGTCCACCATTTCAAACCCAACCGAGGCATAATTTCGAGCTCGACTGTTCTAAATAAAGCGTAATGTATGCCTGGAGATATTTGGCGCGGTGCCCTTAAGCATGGCAAGGAGCGGAGATGGTATTTCCTTCTATCGGAAAATTTACTGCCTTGCACTCTCTCTTGCAACCACCGCCTACACGAAAGTGCCGCTGCACGATGCAGCCGCTGATACCGCGAAAGGTGAACCATCTGCGGATGATATAATGAACCCAATCACGGTTCCATGACTAGAGGAGTTCAGTTATGTTAGTGTTTCCGTGATTTACTTTGATGTGGGTTATTTTTGGTTATTTTTAGTATTTAATTCTACATTACTTACTTAGCACTGGTACAATGGCCCGCAAAAGTATCTTAAATTTTTCAGCTTTTAGTTTCGAGTTTTTCTGAGTTATATGTTTTGCGTGAAATATAAGGTTAGGGATACATGTACGAAAAAATACAACTTGAAGTCTACAAGAATAAATGCTCCGTTGTTGAAGTAATTATTACGCGGGCATTTTATCTGCGAATTATTTTCCAGCACGTCCTGGTTCCGGAAAATCCTTGGTTGAATTAAATGCCAAACGTACTGGAAATGTAATTTTACTGCTAATTAGTTATAAGGATATATTTATTAATGATCAGTTTTACATGGGATAGATGCAGGTATTCTGCGTGTAGCTAAGTGGTTAGAATTGCAATTGGAAAACCTGGGATCGAGAATCAGTTTTTTTAGGCTTTCACATTTCCCTTTGTCCTGAAATTTACTTATCGTAATGCATACTAATATGCCTGTACTATCCTAACCGTTTCTGCTACTATATTTTGATGAATAGAATTTATTATCATTTGTCTTTTAGTACAGTTGGAGCAGGATGCGTCTACTTTTTTCACGATATTTTTTCTATTGAAATTTCATTTTAGTTTGTTTCTTCCTATATTGTCAATGTAAATACAATCAAAGGTCTTCTGTAATAGATACGCTAACTGAACCTCCGAGGTTTTAACGACAAGAGGAGCTGACTTAGTGCCTCTCTTATTACTTTATTTTTTTTTCTACTTTAATCCGTTGCTGTAACTCTAGTGCAATGTTTTTATCGATTCATGCGACAAAATTTTGAATCGCTTTCTTAATTGTATAAAGGATTCTTTCCGTATTTGTCGACTTGTCGAATTTTGCGTCAATGAAACAGGATAAGTTTCGCTCTAGATTTTCTAAGAATAATTTTTTTTTCAATTCAAATATTAGTTGAAAGAATCCAAATCATATTTTGACGGTTTGCGTAAACCTGAAAGAAACTTGTAATGATACTGACTCCTTGGCATTGGTTCATTCCAGCATTTTTTAAATAGTACCACAAAGAAGAAGTAGATGTCTTAGATGGAATGAGGCTGAATACGCAAGATGAGGAGTGAGGTAGCTAGCCGTGGCTTTTCTCATTGCGAAAGATTCTGATGTAGTAAAGCTCGAATTCCCAAAGTATTCCATTTTTTGGCTTTCAAACGTTTCAATTGTTCGAAATTTCAATGTAATCACAGAATTTTTATCGACATTATTAAATGAAGGATGAGTCCGTTGGATTACCCCCTAATGACGCCTTCTGTCAGGGTGATCTCAAAGGAGTTCTTTGATGAACTTTTAGTAGTTTTATTTCTCGATTTGCACCCCCTTATAGAACCGAACATTACCGCAGCGTTAACGATCTCAATTTCCAGAATCCTCTCCGTTGAGTAAATCCGCTCCTTTCGGTGAGCGAACCATAAGCCGTGGAGGTCGTCCGAGATGGGATTGCATGGACCACTTTCTCTCTCTCCAGCCGAGGCGAATGGCTCTGAAAAAGGGGGAGGGGGTCTTTCCGATTGGAATGGCAGAGATTTTCGCTTTCCTCGCCACCCGCTGCTTCCATTTGGTCTGGGAACAAAGTCTTCGTACGTCGGGATTAGTACCGCTCTCGTTACTCGGGAGATGATTAAAGGATCCTCCGGTTCGTAAACCTTGTGCAGCGTCAGCTTCCGTCTCAAAAGAAAATGCAAGAGTATTGGAGGCGGCTACTGAAGCATCAATCTTCTGCGGTCTCTGATGTTAGGGGGATTTATTCCAGAAGATTTCCCGGCGAATGCAGTTGAACATGCCGGGAGGTTTTTCTCTCTCGGTCGAAAGATATGCCTTCTTCCAAAGCATTAGTAGTTCATTATTGGTAAGCTGCTTATTACTGAATAGTTCAAATTGGCTAAATATTACTTTTAACAGGTCAAACGTAATGCAAGACTTATAAGTTTCAATTTATCTTAATTAAAGGTTGTTTGTATGCGTGTATTCTTGATACCCCTGCTGCTTTTCTTTGTTGCTTAATTTCAATGGGCGATAGGTAGCAACAATGTTGCCAGGAGTCCAATTCAGCTGTACAACCATCAGAATATTCACGCCAATAAAATTAGAGATCCGATGCCTGACAATTAGCCGAACTCATTATTCGGGAAGAATTTTGTTTACCAATTGTTGTTCAACAGTACTATCGACAATGAAATAACATTTGGATAGTTTGTCTGTAGATTATTCAGTACCAAAGCGGTTGGAACCTCACTCTCTCTAACCTGAGCTACCAAGAGCTAGGGGAGGGCTTACTGGACAAGATGAGGAGTGAGGTCATTTTCCTTAGAACATACCCACGCAAGTGAAGCACAATGATTCTTCTGTTAACACTTAACTTAGTATTCAATCAGGAGAGACCTTAATCAGTGCCGATATTCAGCCTCACCAACACCTCTGTCACTTGCATATCATCGCAAGCCTGAACAAGACTGTGATAAAAGTAAATGGACGATACATTTTTCTCTATCCTTTACCAAGATACGAATGAAAGATATCTCATTCATATGATGTGGTAGCGGGTACAATTAGGATAGTACTGGCATATAATTATTACAGGATTTAGGATAAACGAACAGTTGAACATATGATGAAATTAAGACTCGATCCTACATTACATTCTTGCCGTTTTAGCCGCTAAACAGTAGTAGAACACCTAAACCTATTCCTGGTAAAATTAATAAGTAATAAATTCACCGTAGCACCCAATTAGCCTTACTTACATAATTATATTTTCAGAGGCGTTTAGCACTTAATAAAAAAAAGTTTTTTCCGCAACCGGGAAATGCTGGAAATAATTCAAACGTAATTTAAAATTGAAGCAGCGTTAGAAAATCTTTCATTATCCCCACCATTTTCGATCTGCAGGGCGTCTTTCCTTCTTCGAGGAAAGAGGATCTTTCCGAAAGGTTCATTTCTTTCACAATCGACCCGCGGAATCTTCCTTTTGTCCCTCGAAAATTAAAAGAGGAAATGCAGAGGGGATCGGCATCTCGCAAGACGGAAATGAGTTGGCATGTTTTCTGTTGAGAATAGCGGAATCCTCTCTCTCTGGAAATGGGATTTTAAAAGAAATAATAGGTTTCCCTAAGTGTGGGAACCGCAAGGTATCTTGTATCTCGATGAAGGTTGCATTCGAAATCGTGTGAAAATCAGGCGTAAACTCGTGTTAACATTTTCCCAAAAGATAGGTTTGCACATTGTTGCGATGGTATCCAATTTAAAAATGTGATTCCGTAGCCGAATTTGAGCGATTGTCGCGGCTGATTGTCGTCGCTAACGCTTTCTCATTGTTGCCCTAAATCACAACCATTCTCACGCTAGTTCTTTTTCTATTGTTGCTGATATTATTTCAGACACTCCCTGTACGTGTATAATTGTGTGTTAGCAGTATCTGATTCAAAGAGACAGTTTGAGTGTGTGCATATCTTGTTAGTTTTATCAAAAACACTAAATACGGCTACCATTTTCCTAGTTATTTACATTTTTATTGGCTGTGTTATTATTAGTAATATGATTTTTAATATTACCAACAGTACTAAAAATTAATTTCAGCAGAAACATTTGTTCGGTTATATTCAGAAACTTGTAAAATTCCACACTATTATTGTGGAAACAATTTATTTATTAATTAATAATGTGGTAATTATTATTGCACGTGTCTGCAGTAAATTGTTTTGAATGACGAAATTCCGCCTCGTATCATTGAAGCAGTATAAATTTTATTACCTACATTCATCGTTTTCCAAAAAAGTAAGCTTCGCTGGACCTCTTTTTAATAAAACATGTTGTTACGTATAAATCCATAATAACAGAATTCCTATCTTCGGCAATTAATGTTTATGTATCTTACGTTTGCTGATGAAACTGAATGTTGTATATATTATAGATTAATGTTCTGCTTTAGATGTGGAGTGAATTTTAATTTAATTTTATTTTTGTCGAAAAATTATATTGAATGCAAAAATATGAAGATTATCCCTGGTCAAATTTATAAAATCACTTGACCACTGGCTTATTATCGTATATCTTAGCCTCAGAGATTACTAACCGTTCAAGCAATGACTTTTTCTATTCAAAATCCTAGGTCAGGATAATTTGATTTTAAGATAATCGCTTTTGATTCAGAAAGTCCTATTATTATAACAAAATGTCCTTTTCCATTTATTTAATTCAGTTATATTATTGTAATAATTTGCCGCAAATTTACAGCAAAAAATATCATAGGCAGTTAATGTTCCCAATATGGTTATTACTACAATTCGCAAAGTATATGCATTTAATCTAGGAAAGGCGAATAAATAATTGTGATAAATAATAATAATAAATAATAAAATGTGATACATTAATATTTCGAGAGCGAATTCCTTGGGTTGTAAATTCTAGACCCTATTTTCGATGGCTACCTTTTATTCTCAAAATTTTAAATAATTACCAAGATTATAGTATAGATAATATACGTATGAATTAATAATATATAAATAATATGAATTATATTACATCAATGCATACAAAGTATTTCGAGAAAATTCATTATTGGCATTATTATTTGAACTTCTTGTTATATCATAGGCATGGGGGGGAAGAAGTTTTTAGTCATTGTTTACATGTTTATTATTCATATTGGAAGGAATTCCACAAAGGTAAAGCTGAGAGAGCCCCTCAAATCGCCAATGGTTGAGAAAAGCGTAATTTCCTCAACATGTCCCATTCCGCATGTGGCCTGCTGGCCTTATGTTGTGCAGACCTAATCAAAGGCTATTTTAAGCTTTGGAATGGCTCGGATATCAAAGAATCAAATATTTCCAGCGTTTTCCACGGAGTCTGATGTTAGCAGGGCTCTGTATTTTTTATAAACTCGGGAGAGGTATTTGTTCTTGAAAGAGTATCGATTTGCAGTGGGAATAGGAGAAGGGCAAGTTGGAGCATCTCTCGGAGATTCTCTCGAACCAACTTTGTGCAGGTCTCCGTCGAGGACCTCTAGCCCTTTCTGTGCAGAGTCAAGGGCACCCTCTTGAGAGGATGGAGAGCATTCCCTCCCACAAACAAAAAAGTGCACTCTCGATATAAAAATGCCTTCGCTCTATTAAAGCGTAGAGATTAGACGCGCGATAACTCCAGGCTCAAAAATTTTGAATTTTAGCTTCACAGATTTTTTTTCTGCTTTTATATATTGGCCAATTCTATGATTTGCCTTTTGACACGGGGTGGAGGAAAATGTAATTTTCATCTGACGTAGTCTTGTTCATGGCCATGATAAGAGTTACTTGTGTACGAATGATGCTGAAGAATCGAATTCACCTCTTTCTCTCTTTATTGAAAGCAGTGAAGAATGTTTTTTGCCTAGTGATTGCGATGCTCTTGTTTGGAGTAATTCCTCTAATTGGATTCTCAATTAGAATTGCAAGGGCAAACTACCTCACGTTTTATGTTTCCTATCAACCCTTATTCCCTCACAAAGGCTCCTCCTAGGAAATATATATAAAGATACAACCACACTTCTAGCTGATAACTTCACAGCCTGATGATATTGTTTTAGCTTTCATTATTCGTCGAATATGCCTTGAAGCCTTCAATGTCTGTCGAATATGCCAATTGTGCTATAATTAAAGCTATACAACATTGTCAGGCCAGCTATCGAATACGCGAGCGTGACATGGAGTCCCCACCACAAGAAGAAAGTGCGCTGTGTTGAGAAAATACAGCAACGCTTCGTTAAGTGGATCTTTTTTAGATCAAACTGGGATTATTCCGAAGATACATATCCTCAGTTTTGTGAGAATCTCAATCTTCCCCTTCTTGAGTCTAGGAGAAAGGTTGCTGATGTCCTTTTCTTAAAAAAAACTCTTTACGGACGAGACTGACTGCCCCCAGCTAACCAATCTCTGTGGTGTGTCCGTGCCACAACGCAGGTTAAGGAGTACACCTGTGTTCTCCGAACCTCAGTGCAGAGTTAACCCCTTCAAGTTTTCCCCATTCCCACGAATCGTGAGGGAAGCAAACTTATTTGTTTCCAGAACGAACGCAGACTTTTTCTGCGATTTAATATCACAGATCCGCAGGAATCTCATAAAATCATTACCCTAATTACAAGTTATTTTCTCCTCCCTCTATTTTGTTCTTTCACCCGTTTCCTACTTCTCCATCATTTCATCGTCTTTATCATTACGTTCTTCTCATCTATTTTTCAAATGCACTCAATGTTTATAGTGCTTATTATTTTTTTATTGTTCTTATAATACAACACATCTATGTGGGAATTTAACCTGTATGTGTTAAATATATTATTATTATTATAAACATTACAAGGGTCGTCGATAATAGCATAGGAGTCGAAGTATGCATGGATTTTATTTCAAAGGCATCGAAATAGGTATGTGATTATGACAAACATGGCTGAAGAGAATGCAAACGGATCTCGAAATGTTAGTTCCAGCCAAATTCTTGTTTCCGAAATGTCTACACGCTTAGAAGTTGCTGTAATGTTTTAAATTTCAAACATATAAAAGTGCTTGCAAATTACTTAGAAATGTTAATTTTCCTTGACCTGGGAAATTGGTAAAATAAAAAGATTGAATGACTTATTATATCCTGACCCTTATTTAGTTAGTCCCTCTACTGTCTACAATATTCAATTTCATCGTTAGAAACACAGCATTTAGTGGAATAAGTCAGCCTCCTACTAAAATTTCTCGAAACTGCGAAATTTACTGTTTTTTTATGATTAGAAACATTATGCCTTATCCAGTGGAATTGCAATACTATGAGAATAATCCTCTTAAAATCGGATATCAGATGAATTTTAACTTGAAGTAATCTCAAGCTGCCCTAAATACAAACGATGACCCATTAAATTAAATTTTAGATAGGGAATGTATTCAAATGAATAAATTTTTTATTGAAATTCCTAGAGAAGGTAAAATATGGTTTGTGATCATCATCTTAAGATAAAGAGCGGTATGGGTAAATCTTATCATTCAATTCTGAATACTTTTAAAAATATTAATGGATATTTTTAAAACAATTTTAAAGCATTTCTTGAAAACGTATGGAGAAAATTATAAATTTAAATGAGTCAAAGGTCTTAACGAACTATGCAAAATATCTTAATCTTTTGATTCGGCAATTTTTAAATAATTACAGTATTTTGGGCTATGATTCCAACTATCTTATTGTTAGATAAACTTTCACTGAAAACCGCGCTAGGCAACAACTTTCCGTTGCTAAGGGAACGTTTGCAAACTCTACGCACGAATGAATAGGAAGCTTAATTTAAAATGACGTGCAAAATTGAATTTCAGATAAATTGTTCGTAAAATAAGATTTATTTAAAAATTATATGCATTATGGAGGGACCGGCGGCATTGTAGAAGGTTCTGACAGTATTAATTTACTTCCATATGTTTCACTATAAAATCCACTTAAAACTACAATTGCAAACTCCATCAAAAATATGTTTGTCAGGTGTGGGGTTCGAACCCACGCTCCCATATGGGAACCAGAACTTAAGTCTGGCGCCTTAGACCGCTCGGCCAACCTGACTGACGACGAGAAAGAGTTAAATAATTCATAGCTTCCGTCCATGGCAAAATGGAGAGCCGTTTGAAGGTCATCGCTCTGTATAGTCATGTATCCGCCATTCCCATTCATAAGGAAATCATGCGATATTGGGGTTTCCCTGACCACAGCTGTCCTCCCCACTGCCCGAAACACCTGCTTTGTATCCCATCAGTTAGAGGGTGCCATAACTATTTCACGCTTTTCTATTTGAAAATGAGAGGTTTCAGTCCATGAATTTCTCAGTGAACCACCCTAGCCCTAAAGAAAGTGTCCACACTGCGGCAAATTCCTTAAGATTGGGGTACTAATATTTCCGGAAATTTCCGTGCGATTTTCCAAGTCTTCATTAGGCACTTGGTCGAACCTCAGTATTTTTATCGTCTATTGTAATTTTACTTTAATATAGCTAGTGATCTTCTCTTTTGCAACATTGTACGAACAGAAATATGCATGAGAATAGCAGCAAGTAGAATTTACAGAATAATAGTTGTTAGCTAATATTCATTGTGGATGATTTTTCCTTTCCCCTTCTTTCGTTTCTCCCAAAAAAATCACTCCCATACACTCTCAGTGGGATTTTTAATAGAAGAGTTTGATATTTGGAGTGTGACTAACGCAAACTGAAAGAATGGCCACAACAATAAGGATTCCGAAATAAAATAAGACAGTCGGAGAATTGGGCCTTTTAAGATCCAGCAATATGCTTTCAATTTTACAAATTGTTTTATTATATGAAGATGTTTTAAAAATTACATAAGGTCTCCTAAGTAGCTTCTTTTAAAAACCATTAGGTCATGAATATCATCCTAAAACTATGTTCTACGTGGTGTAGTGGCTTAAGACTAATGTAAAGAAATCTTGAATAAAGAAATAGCCACATTTATAGCAATAAATCGGAAGCAACGTTAATTTTTACTAATACTGCTTCGTAAATTTTGCCTGAAATCTATACATTTTATCAATTTCACAATTCCGTCTCGATAACAACATTCCTCGCTAAAAATGAGTGTCTTTGAAATCGTCCTTCAAGTGCTTCTTCCGGTTTCGTACTACGATTGTTTTTAATTTAATTTTACGAAGAATTTGCACCGAAGTGGAAAATTTACTTAGCGTGTATTTCGTATGGAAGTTTCTGATGTTGGCCACATAAATATATGCATTGCGGTGATTATTTTAATGGATACTGTTTTATATGTTCCTTCAGATTGAACGTTAGGTTGTCCGTTTGGTAATGCATTTAGCTCCCCTATGCCTGTATCGTACCTCAGCCCTTTGTTCTTCCTCGGCCGACCTCCTCCTGCATCCGAAGACCCCATTCCCGCAGCGTACGACTTGGGTCGAAGCAGCGAAGGGCCTCCAAGTATACGGGCCCTGGTGGAAGCGGAGGCTCCGGAAGGCGGTAGGCCCGTGGAGGCCCTCGTCTTCCTGCCGCCCAGCATCCTCGCGGCGTTCCTCCTTGGACTAAAGCCCTTCCGGCGGCCGCTCCTCCTTGTGGGCAGAAGAAGGGAGAAAGAGGGGCCGATCGATGGCCTCTGTGCCAGCCGAAGGCGTCTCTGCGTGAGCGCCCTCCATTATTACGCCAAAGCGCCCCTCCCCCACCGTCTTAAGACATGCAGATCCTCCGGAGACCATCCCAGTCGGTGGGGTCAGCTGCTCTCGTTGCCTCAAAAGAGAGTGAAGGAATGTACACAGAAAGCCCTAACTATGCCTTTGGCTATATTAACCAGGATTCGTATTACTTGAAATACAAGTTTCCAGGGCCAAGTTTTTCCAAATTATCACGTTCCGGTCGTAAATTTTGTATCTGTATCGATCAACATATTTAGTTTAGAGTTATTAGTATTATTATTTATTTAACGGAAACAGGTGCCACAATTATATCCATTTTAATATTATATGTACACACGCACGCACGACGAACACAAACTCTCATGCCCTAGCCCGGGAAAATCCGATTAGCCTGGACTCGAACCTGGGGCCAAAGTTTTGGAAGCCTAGGACGCTAACCGTTCCGCCACCGAGGTCGCCAAGTTTATATTAAGTATCTGGTGGTAGGATTATAAGGAAAAAAGACAGAGAGAATGGCAAAAATAAAATATGATAAATGCTACAAAGGGGGTGTAAGTTATCAGGAAGTAAATGAACAAGCATTAGTTAGGTAATTTTTGGGGAATATGTAGCTAGTGAGCGTTAAACTGTCATTGCTAAATATCATTTTGTTTGTAATTACCGATGAGTAAAGTAATTTTAATGAATGATGTTAAAGTCTGTAACAATAGGAATAACCCAGCAATAGAAATTTCACTTCTGCAAGAATTTTAAAACTAGAGTTATGGAGTAAGGTTATGGACTCCAGCCATTATAATATACTATGTAGGCAATTGAATATTAGATATATGTCACTGAATTTATATTTCCGTAATGGAGCATCGAGAATTTAATCTTGGAATTCAATTGCGTATCATACATAAAATGCACTTACCGCCTGTCTCTGTCACTCCCTTGTATCTTTAAGTACTGTTCTCTTTCCGAAGCTGTAGGTTTGGCGTATACTATATTTCTGTAAATTCACCGGCTGAAGTCTATTTAGCTCCTAGCCATTGCTAACTACAAGTAGCCGTTTCGAGGGAATGAGACTCTCTGGCCAAGATGAGGTGTGAGGTGATATGCGATTGATTTCATTTCAAAGTATTTCGTTAGGACATGCCCTTAATTAGTGCCACTATTAATCATCACACATATCTCATGATATCACAACCGTGTATAAGAATAAGACGAAAGGAAACGAAATATAAATTTTCATTCTTCTTGCATAAAAAGGCAAGTAAATATGTTTGCATGAACCGCTAAAAAGAATAAAACGTGGAGACAACTTGGCGGAACTTGACTACAAACTTTTTCGGTGATAATACGTGTGCAAGGTTCCGCTAGGAAAACGTATTTAATACAAGAAGATTTTCATAGGATCGGTTGAAGCACAATTTGTAATCCAGCCTTAATCTTTCTCCTATTTAAAGAGTTGCTTGAATGCAGTGATGACGTTGGATCAATATATGCTCGAATTAGGTACGGTGGTAATCTGATAATTTCCAGTTTGATGTAGTTGCTAGGTAATAATGTCCTTTATAGGGCACTTTGAGAGCAATATCGCGTGACTATGAACGAGGTGATTACGTTGTGCCTGGAGGCACACGATACTAAATACCTCGGAAATATTTTAAATTACATACGTACTCCCTAAAAGTAATTTTGTGTGCAGTTCATCCAGCTATAAGTATTAGCTGAGGGTTATATAACTCTATTTTTTGTAAACATGGTAATATATCGAAGTAACCGATTTTCGATGGAAACAAAACCCAATCATAATTGGTCTCTTGAGTGAATTGAAATAAAAATCTTGCGTTTTTATAATTTAGAAGTTAGTGAGGAGTATCTGGATGAAACATTATTGTTTACAATTATATTTACTTCTTCAAATTTATCTTCGAGCCGCTTTTTGGCATGTAACTGGATGTGTTAGTTTAATAGTTTCGTTCAGAATTTATAGACGAAGTAAGTGGAATGTTAGTGCCAGTAAGGAGCGAACGCGATCTCCGAGAGGCATCGACGAAGCGTTATAAGGAAGTGATCGCAAGGACGGATAATTACTTTTGGTCGTTTTTTCCCCAGGCTATTAGAGATGCTAATAGGGGGGATTGAATAATGGTGGTGTATTACACCCTCTGCCATACGCCTCTAGCGGCTCGCAGGGTTTATACCTAAATCTAAAAAATCTAAATATGGGTATAACATTGCTAATTAGTTCCTGTCGTATAACATTACCTGTAGTAAATGCATCTTGAAATTACAAGTTCTCGCAATTATTTCTATGATTTTCCATGCAGTGTCAGCCTATGTAATGGTGTGGACGCATAGGTTCTACTACAGGAAACCTATCTCCTCTAAATTAACTGAATTTGAAGCTACGTTTTGATTTTTTTTCTCAAAATTCACATTCTATGTCAATGAGTATTTTAGTAATCCTATCGCTTTGTCGCTGAGGTTCTCTGCAAACTTTACATAGTTACAGTGGGCACATGTAACTCCTATCTACAGGATCCTATTTACTTCATGCAGATGTGATCTTTACCATTACAAAGTATAATCGCTAATGGACTTCTACATCGCTCCTTCCAACCATAAATCTTCTGTTGTCTTAGTGCATTGGAGAAATGTCGTGGTGTTTGCCAATCTGATTCCTATTGATTTCCTTATCTCTTTCTATTTATCTAATGTTTTATCTCCTCTAATATTTGCATTAGCGATATTCTAGGAATGAGGTAGATATCGTTACGTATTTGTTGACTTTTCGTGATTCATACTGCAAATGAAGAACATGTGAAAACCCGACTTATGCAACGCAGGCTTGCATTACTTAGCTTCCGTGTCTTTTTCTCACATGCAATAAGGTTTACTTCTTTCGCGTGGCGTCCTGCTTATTTAAGAGTGGGAATCGCAAATTATATGAAGGGCCAACATTCTAATTGCTGATTATCAACAAAAGATTTTCCTCCGTTTTCATTGGTACCACAGATCAGAATAATTGATTTTATTTGAATAATTTGGATAATTGTTATTTAGTTTTAGTTATTGTATGAACAAGAGTGAATCAAGGTGGTGATTGAAATGAGCGTTATCGAACTGTACTTTGTGATTTTTTCATGCTTGATGATATATTTTAATCAAAAATTCTAATTCCTTACTCTTAATTATTTATTAATTTATTAACACTTCAATTAAAATGCTAATTCTAACTTTTTAATTTTGAATACCGATGGCATACTAACAATTAAAGGCCGAAACGATCAACTTTATATCTATCCATTTCACAGAACGATATATGTATAATTATTTACTATTGATTGTGATTCCCATTCTCGGCGTTGTTTTAAATGTTAGATAAAATTGCTATATTTTGCTGCATATACTATATCTTCATATGTCCTTTGGCGTAGTAGAGGAAAAAACCATCTTACGTATGCTTTAGTCCCTGTCTTGTTTATGTGTTAAACTATATGAACGTGAATTATGAATGAAACCGTAAAAAGGCCATTCGGTAACTCCTAATTAAATCATATGAAGAGTGATATTTTGGATGTCAAAATGCTGCACTCTTGAGAAAATTTCCTCTAATTACGGCAATCAAGGATAAGCTACCTCACTCCTCTTCAATTGGTCTCCTAAGCCAGGGTATACTAGGTATTTAACTCTTAACATAGCATATAATGGCACTTACTTATCTATCCTCCATAACTTAATTAGGTTCTGAGTCATTTCATCAATTCAAAATTACCCGAGTGTATCTCCGTATCGGCCTTCCTGCCTAGTTCATCAAGAGCATTGCATGCCGATGGATTCGGATTCCAGTGCAGGGAGGACTTCTGAAGTTAGCATCCCACACGCGTGCGTTCGCCTCACGTCAACAAGTGCCCGGTTTCAGTCCGAAAGATCGCGTGATTGGGTTAACGATTTTTTCTCGGAGGTAATCACGAATGGTTTGCTGAACTTCCCCGGGGATTTCAGTGTTAAAAGTGAGGGACAACGCCAATTTTCTTCTCGACCTGTCAATCTTAGGGTTCCTATAGCTCCCTAGGAGGTCGGCCTCCTCTCCCGGAATTCCGGGAGGCGCCCGGAGTCTGGGACGTTTTGAGAAACCTGCCCATATCCTGGAGATAGGAGTCTCCCGGAATCTGTGCAGATCGATTCTTCATCTGATTTAACTTAACATACTGTTGCATAGCCCTGATTTTAATATTATATTCAATTTTGTTAGGTTTTCATTTTATTTTTCCTGTAAATGTGGAGGAACAAAACGGAAATGCAATTTCAAGCTAACTACACAAACTATCTTGCTGTTAAGATTTCTCGCTTTCTTCGAAACATGCTTGGAATAAAATTAATCCCAAAGTGTGTGCGATTTACCCAAAATACTAGCCTTATATTTCTGCGAAAATTTCTTAAAATCAAAATTCTTTATTTGTTCAATAACATGGGCTCGCGTAAATAATGGTTCAAATCAAGCCAACAAATTGGTTGTATCGTTAAGTTTACTGATGGTTATTTAATTTTTCTGTTATATTATTTAAGTATGTATTTAATTCGGAATAACAAAATTCCGTAAAACAATTTTAGATGTTGATAGTTTTAAACTGTCGTTCGCTATACGAAAACCAACAGTGGCAATTACAAGTAGTATATTGGCATGGCTTTCTTTTATGTCAGGTAATACGTAGATTCGAATTAGATTCTTACTTAAACTCAAATGTAAAAAACTTCTCGCAAATTTCATCTCTTAAAAACATTTCCTCGTCCCTCCTGGTGAAATTAAGATTAAGGGGTACTAATTATTTCCGGAAATTTCCGTGCGATTTTCCAAGTCTTCATTAGGCACTTGGTCGAACCTCAGCATTTTTATCGTCTATTGTAATTTTACTTCAATATTGCTAGTGATCTTCTCTTTTGCATCATTGTACGAACAGAATATGCATGAGAATAGCAGCAAGTAGAATTTACAGAATAATAGTTGTTAGCTAATATTCATTGCGGATGATTTTTCCTTTCCCCTGCTTTCCTTTCTCCCAAAAAAATCACTCCCATACACTCTCAGTGGGATTTTTAATAGAAGAGTTTGATATTTGGAGTGTGACTAACGCAAACTGAAAGAATGGTCACAACAATAAGGATTCCGAAATAAAATAAGAGCCTTTGATGAGCCTTTTAAGATTTCCAGCAATATGCTTTCAATTTTACCAATTATTTTATAATATGATGATATTTTAAACATTACATAAGGTCTCCTAAGTGGCTTGTTTTAAAAACCATTAGGTCATGAATATCATCCTTAAACTATGTTCTACGTGGCCTAGTGACTTAAGACTAATGTAAATAAATCTTGAATAAAGAATTAGCCACTTTCATAGCAATAAATCGGAAGCAACGTTAATTTTTACTAATACTGCTTCGTAAATTTTGCCTGAAATCTATCATCCACGCGGCTGGCTTGAGAGAGAATTGATACCCAGGCTACATGCAGCCCTTTTAAAATTCTGCATAGCACGTGGTCCCGAAAAATTAAATTCTTGAACCCTAATACTTAAAGGTGACACTGTTGAATTTATCATGATGTTAAGATAGATGATATAATGACCAATTGTAATAGATGTGTCGTGCTACAGCTAAAAACTACTAAGGTTCCATTTATTTATCATAGTGTGCAAAAAATGTTCCCATGCCGGGAATCGAACCCGGGCCTTCTGGGTGAAAGCCAGATATCCTAGCCACTAGACCACATGGGAAGTTGGTAAATATGGGTGGCTTTTCACTTCCAAATTGGTACCTTTAATTACCGTGTATGTATTTATGATTGGCAGGGTTAGCTACTTAAAGCCATGGCCCTCTATATAGAGGGCCTTACTTAAAGCTCGCTTGCCCAAAATGCCGGGAGAGAGAGTTCATCGACACGCAAAACGACAATAACTCTGTTGCACATTCTTCTTTTACTATATCCAATGAAAGTCAACTGCTTGAATTGTTACTTTTAACTGGTATTCAATTAATCTGGTGATAATGATTTAATCGATTACATCTTAGGATTATCACTCCCGTAGTTACATAGATAGCAGCATCTCACGCAATGGTTTAGCAATTTATTGACAAGCTAGTTTTTCATTCTGTTAAACATAATACTCTTTCGAGAAAATGTTCACCATCCGTTTTACAGAAATTAAATAAGTTGATGTAATGTCTAGAACTTCAATCGTAACCCTTGACAGTTGATATTGGAAGCAATTGACTGCAATTTATGCTGCTAGGAAGAGAAGAAAGCCATACGTTTGCGCAAGAATTTTAATTTAATTGTATGGAGTGCTTCTTAACGCTTTAATCATTATTCTTGTTATTTGATGCAGTAATATCTGCATTCCGTTATTAATTTAATTTAGTTTCAATATAATGAAACAGCATTGATTCGTCTATGATACTTTCACAGACAACTATTTTCTTTGTCTTACTCTAGCGGGTAATTTAGTTAACATAAGGGAAACTTGTTCAACTCAAGTATAAATGTTACGTAGAAAGAAGAAACAGGTTCAAGAAAAGTCCCACATGTGTGCATACTGTGTACATGTTGTGTTCTGTGAAATGCATTCATTAAGTGAAGCAACTTTTAATTTTCCGTGAGTAATTCAATGGAACGAGGACTTTCTCCAGAACGTCTTTTCTGGAGAAACTAGTTTCTCGGTTAATTAACATGCGGTTGTTTCCATGCTTGTTAAGTTAGAAGGTTTCTTTGCTTAAAATTCTGACGTATGCATCTTTTTCTTCTAATAATTCATAGTTTTACGCCCTGAAAATTATTTCTTCCGATATTCATAATATTCTATGCAATTTTCCTATCAGCTCGCTTTTTTATTAGTCTGACGTGAAAGTTTCAATTCCTTTCTTTGGAAATCTGTTGTTCAAAATGACCCCTTCATGAGTTTCAGAAGAGGTGTGATTAATTGGGGAATTAAAATTAAAATTGCGCTTCATCTTACTGTGGGTATTCAGGGAGGTAACTTGAATTACACTAAGCATTGACAACCCTGTGAATTGTGTGCCGTAAAATAAGCGACTCAATGCGCATTGCCAATTTCATACATTCGTTTCATCAGAATTTCATCTATAGCAAGTGATTTCAATTTGTAGTGTATTTAAGATTTATTAAGTATTTAAGAACGGACGCAAATACTCATACCCTCACCTGGAATATCATCTACCGGGATTCGAACCTGCAGCCTTTGACTAAGATGGCTAGTACGCTAATCGTTCCACCGAGCAACCTAAAATTTACTGAGTTTTCCAATGTTTTAGGTGGAATTAAATACGTCACTAGCATCTGCTGTTACACACAAATGCAATAATGCAGTTTTAGAATATTCATAATTGTTTCTGTTGAAACGATTTCAGATATTAGTTGAAAGACAACTATTAATAAATGTTGCTTCCATCATTTAAATAAAACGTGCATTCGTGTCATTATTTGGATTTAGAATTTTACATTGTTGCATAACGTCTAATTTTCTTAAGTGATACTGTATTATACAATGTAATCAAGTGTGGCCTATTTTCACCTGTTTTGATTATTCTCCTCACTTTTTAAATAATAATTATATTTATTACTCGTTTTCATGAAAGGTGATATAGATATTAGTTTCTCCTTTATTCTAACCCTTTTAGTTGAAGATTCAAAAGAAAGAGGCTTTGGTAGTTAAACAAAAAAGGACTTGAACAAGAGGGAGCTAGTATATATAATATGTATGAGAATACTATGAAGTTATTTGAAATCCTAGGTGCAGTGTATTTTAGGTATGGAATTAGTTCTTTTCCAGCTCGAGCATGTCGTAGCAGGTTCGGCACATGAAAAATCATCGCTTTCTTTCTTCATATCTCTTTTTCTGTAGGCTCGGAAATGTACTTTTTAGTACCCTGAGACTCGGGGAAGTAAGCCACAAAAGAAACGTGGACACTGTCTTAAAAAGGCAGCTAAAAATAGATATCAGCCATGAAGAAAATTCTGTATCTCTAAAGTCGCAGTTGTTCTTTCGTAAGACACGCGAGTGATAAAACAGAAATCGATTCTGAAATGGGAGCTCTCGGAGGATTCGATTGAAGTCCCCAATAACACGTTTGGAAGTAAATAAGCGAGTAAAGTAATCCATTGGGACGGAAAACAAACTCTCCGTTACTGTCAAAACAGCTGCGGTGCCTTACTTCTCGATATCCTAGCGTGTTATTCCAATAGTCAGTCCCGTTTGAAAAGAACATTATTTTAATAGAAATTTCGAATTACCATCCCATGGAGTTGTGGACTTAATCTCAAAGGGAAACATTTTCTAGAAATTCTTTTCTGCGTCATCGAATGTTGCTTTCGATTCGGAATTGATATAATCCATCTCATTTGTCTAGTTTAGCGTTTTTGCTAAAATCGTATCAATGACAACCATTACCGATATCAAGTCTCCATGTACTGAAAGAGGCTCTATAATAAATAAAAGAAAAATGAATTAACCTTAGCGAATAGCATTATTATTAATGAAATCGTTATTAGCCGTAGTAAAGTCCAATGAAGCATCGCATCTCTATGAATGAGAAAGTAGTAAATAAATTCGGGGAATGGTAACTATTTTAATGCTTATATTTAACGTCATTCAATTATAGTGTAAATTTTAACCATACTGTGTAGGGAAACAATATTTAACCAATTTAATGTTTAGGCCAATTTTCTAATCACACCATCCTCAATAGAGAAAAAAAGGGCAATAGCGTTGTCTTCCTGAGAAGTTTAGCGGTCATCTTAGATAGCAAGGTCACCCAAGTATAAATAGACAAACGACTTATTTAATTTTACGCAATTATGTACACTTCAATTGCCAGTAATTCCTATTTCTGTAAGAAACATTGGATAACAGATGGGAAAATAAAATAAATCCCAACGACCTTCACACACACGTTGAGTTACGTAACAGAAGAGCGTTCATATAGAAAATAACCTATTGTTGTATACTATCGCAAATAGTATTTGCCTAAAAAAAAGGCTGTTATAAATGAATAATTCACGTCTACTTAACTCTTGCATAAAAACGGACATTAATTTGAAGTATTTACTGACATTTTTACACTTTGTACTTGAGTATTTGTTGCAACATGCATATGCCGAGGGATTTTATTGGAAATACTATATTAAATTCGGCATTTAAAGATTGGATTTTAACCATGATTAGGCGGATGGGAAAAATTCAATGATAAACAACAATCCCCTAGTCAATTACCTTCTTTTCTGTATTTTTATCTCTATTAAAAGTCATTACTCATAGTACTTGAAAAACTAAGTAATTTTGTCGGAAAGAATTTTAAGCTGCATACAGCGCGGTACATCTTTAGTGGTTTCCTGCAAATTTATAAATTTCATTTTTGATTCCAAAAGAAAATGTTCCCATGCCAGTAATCAAACCCGGGCCTTCTGTGTGAAAGCCAGATATCCTAGCCATAAGACTACATGGGATGTTGATCTGTTGGAGGTCTAATATCAAATTCCTGACGACAATTTTATAAAATGTTAATAACCGAATTGTTAAATGTAGAATCCCCATTACATATTTAAAAGTTGAAGTTACTAATATTACGGACTTACCAAGGCAGTTTAAGGATTTTGGATACACCACGAAAATGTTTGACCATCCCCGGAATTGTGAGTTTCGACAAAAAAATGTTCCCATGCCGGGAATCGAACCCGGGCCTTCTGGGTGAAAGCCAGATATCCTAGCCACTAGACCACATGGGAGCTTGAATGAAGGTGTGATTTTTAATGTATTTCAAGAAAATTTCGCTGTGGCATGAAAAATGTTTGTAATATCGTTAACCCTTTTTTCTACCCTTTGTGCTCTCGCAAACTTTCATTTTCAATCCAATCACGTAAATGAGAGTTGTCTGGGTTTTAAAGGTGAAGGGAAACTCACGGAATTGCTTATCCTTTCACTTGGATTCGTCCTCTTTTCGGAACGCCCGAAAGGTGCGTGGGTGCGGTGACATCATCTTCGGAATTCCCCCACCTCACGCGAGGAGATCGCAATCCTAGATCCTAGATATAGGCGCTTCCTTAGAAAGTTCGATTTGGTTGTATATGTACGATCCGCTATCGCCCATGGGGGCAAATCAAAATGGCTTATCGAAATATTTGTATTTGTCCTCAAAATATTGATTGTTCCTGAAGGAATATACGGAGCAGTTCGCAAATAATGTTTATTTTCAGGCCACGTAATATACAAAACTACATAATGCATACTTATGTATTATTCATAAAATATACAGCTATATAATGATAATAAGAATAACAATAATCTTTACGATGTTTTTCTTAATATTTATCGATGGTTTAATACATGTGTTATGTTTTTTATTTGTTAATAAATGAAATGTTTTTAATTTATTAATATACGTATCTGATATGTCGATAACTGCCTTTACAGTGAATCAATTGCAATGGAGCAGTATACAGTATTAACTAAACAGTACACAGTCAAACAATGGCACAAACAAAACAATGCCGGGTTCGATTCCCGGTGGGAGTCCAAGTACAAAATTACATTACAACTATCGAAGCACTTTTAACAATTCTCCTCCCACTAAAATTCAATTTAAACATAAGATAATATAAAACCCTCTATTATTATAAGTAAACTAAATGGAAGTAAACGAACTTGTATTGACTTCTATGATTTAGAAATAAGCATTAAGGAATAAGCTTGTACTTAAAGAATCACTTTATTCCCACAATGTTATCGTGTACTTACTCTACTGCTCGTATACAACGCGTTAGATTTATAGTTCCCCGTAGAATTCAACGCAATCCCTATGTCCTTTGAGCCCCCCTGAAATTTTTGTCTGATCCCACGAGATACCTACAGTCAACTCCAAGGAAGTTGAATATTTTATCAGAGTCAATACAGATTCGGTTCCCTTTTTTAAGGATCGTCTCTTGAAAGGAATCCCCGTCTGAATATTCGTGACTTAGAGCAAAAAGGCTCGAGAATCGATCTCAGTGATAGATTCCCACGAGTAAAAGCAATCCCGTTTTATGTATATTTTCAAGATGGATGTAACATCTGAATTTCTAAATCAAGCTGGATCTACGCTCCACGGAGGCGTGCTCTGGTCATTCTGTGTTGCCAAAAATAATATGGCTCTCTTTCCTTCGAAGGAAATTGGAATGGAACTCCGTTTATTTTCGTAGGATCCATCCCATAACATTCAGAAAAGGGTGTAGTCAAATTTTAATGACGTGGAAATTGAGAAAGATTAGGTACGGTATATATTCGGGTGTAAGTCAACTATTAAACTCGTGATTTCGTAGGAAAATATGTAGAATTGGCCTGTACAAGAAAAAAGTATTATTAACTACCCTGTCACTATTAGTCTACAGTCATAATGTAAACTAGTTTCCAATATAATGTCAAAATAAAATATGCTTGCTGTCTATCAGGAAAATTATCGAATTAGCCAACTTTTTAGTACCTGAATATCGCTAAAATATTTTCGTTGCGTCATATATCTTGAATACATTAAAGAATCAGCAAAACTACTCAACGCTATGAGTTAATACATTAGTATATGGCTATATTTGCAATGATTATTTTAAAATACATATAGTCTAAAAATAGTCCAGAAGTGTTAATAAAAGAGATGGCCATGAATTAATCTTTGATAAAGATTAAAATATGGCAATTAGCCTATCTGTATTTCCAGAAGAAATAATAATTAACTTATTCACGAGGTTAATAAAACAAATTTGGAGCTCAACCTATACAGAATATTGACCTACAAATGAGTACTTATAGCAGGTAGCTAAACCTTTCTTGTTTCCTTTATGTAGCATGAAGAATAGAATAATTGTGGAATAAAGGTGGTTTATCTGTAAAAATGGGATCGAATTCGTTGAAACTAATATTTATTCAAATTTTTAATTCTGGAAAAGTAACAATCGCATTTGTTAGAGGCGACGTTTTTTTTAGGAGACTTTATCAGACAAAATCTAATAACGATGAAAAATATTCAGAGAAAATACTTTTTGAAGTAAATTTATTCTGTTATAGTATCTCTAATATTCTTTAAACCACAGGTTTCCGTTATTGTATGTACTTCTACCTCAAATACGTTTAATGGTACACAATGATTCCAAGCATTGGATTTTCACAGCAGTTGCAGAGTACCAGCTGCAGTGCTCCTGCGCCCGAGGTTGGAAAAAAGGTTAGGACTCGTAACCATAACCTCCATTTTATTGCCCCTTCCACAGTGGTTTAATTGGCCATAACATCCTACGTAGGAGAGGCATCCTAGGGCCCCATTGCAAGAACTCATACACAATAAAACCAACATCCAAATAAAACAGCAGAAGTGCGTACATTTGCGAAAATTGAAAACAAAACCGATTCCATTTCGAGCCCTCGTTAGTAGCCGTTCGGAATATGTTCCAGTTTCCCACGGGCCAACGATTCCTCCATGTACGTAATAATCGGGGGTGTTGCGTGGGGGGCCATAGGGGAGTCTTCGGGAGCAGGTACGGGCGTGTTTGCTCTCTGTGGTGGTGGGAGGGCAATAAATAGCTCGCAAAGGGAGGGATGGAATCGGAATGGACCTCATAAAATGTTTCCGTGTCTCCTCCGGTTGTTTTGGAGCCAGGCACCGGGGGAGCGTCTCCTCCCAGAGGCAACGGAGACATGCGTGGCACCATTAAAACCCCCTCGCCACCATTTATCCATATCACTTCTCCGTTTTCTATCTGCTTCTTTTTTCCGGAGGCTCATCCCATGGCGGGGAGCCCTTCCCGCGCGCGGGCGAGTTCGATTGTTGCCGGCGGGAGCGCGCGTTATTTACGGTTGCTTATTGGCTGGGATTTCCCGCGTCTTAGTTACGGCTGTTTCGAGAAGATGGATTCATAGCTTGGTGCGTGAGTCAAAGCCCTTTTATCTGGGAATCGGTTAATGTAAACCGAGGGATGAGGGGAATGCTTGAAGCAGGCAACTGGACTCGAACTGAAATCCGTAGCTGGAAAAACCTATATATTTAACGAAGTGAAAAGCGAGTCCGAATCAAAATATTAAAATTAATGAATTCAACTTTACCGTATTTACTCCGCATCGATTCTCTGATAGTCTCCTTTAATAAGCCAACAATTGCAAAATTAAATTTCCTCAGCTTGAAAAAGAAATGTATATTAACTATTTGTTTAGTTATATAAACAAATTTATTTATAAAAATATTCTATTTTAAGCGTATACAAAAAATCTTTCAAATTTCTCAGGAAGTATGCGAAGCTTATAAAATTAGATAGGAAGATTGTAATAAAATATTCGGAGATCGTCCAAGCGGCTGGCTTGAGAGAGAATTGATACCCAGGCTACATGCAGCCCTTTTAAAATTCTGCATAGCCCGTGGTCCCGAAAAATTAAATTCTTGAACCCTAATACTTAAAGGTGACACTGTTGAATTAATCATGTTGTTAAGGTAGATACCTATGATGTAATGACCAATTGTAATAGATGTGTCATGCTACAGCTAAAAAACTACTAAGGTTCCATTTATTTATCATAGTGTGCAAAAAATGTTCCCATGCCGGGAATCGAACCCGGGCCTTCTGGGTGAAAGCCAGATATCCTAGCCACTAGACCACATGGGAAGTTATTTATTGTAGGTCTTATTCATGCTCACTTACTATTTTGTGCATTCTTAAAAAAGTTAACCATATAATTTTTCTTATAGCACGGTGAATATTAGTACAAACAAAATGGGTTGTATTAATTTTCTGATTTTTCCGTCTCAATACTTTATTATTGAGAGACCCGGGTTCGATCCCCGGCTACGGCAGACTTTTTCTCCTTCACTTCCTTCGCGCAATCAATACTTTATTATTGCCACATACTTATCTTTAGTCATGGTATCTTAGTGGGCAAGGGTTTTCTTATTTTTCATCCATAATAATTTCTAATGAGTGCAAAGTTTTCAGAAAAAAATAATCTTTTTCATATTGTCCTTTCAGTATCTCTGCGTTGAGGAGAAATAGAATAAAAATATCAGTATTGAAAACTCACACTTATCAAGTATGCGTAGAAATGCACAATTTAAATATATTTACGTATAATAATTTCAATGCTGTATGCTTCAATCATGCTTAATTTGAACAGAGTGTTGCCATCGTTACACACATAGAGCTTACGTATGGCATAAATATGTGACATTACTCATCTGTTGCTAAGCAGAACCTAAATGGAGAATGGCGTGACTTTACCCTTATTTGCCCTATTATGGTTGAATTCCCAGGGTCTCTGAGAATGAGCCTGTGGACACCACACCTTTTTCATCCCTGTGTTTGTTTTTTCTGTCCCCATTCTGTAAGGCTTCGCTTTGTTTTTCTCGCAATCTACTTCCATTTTCGCACCATTTACTCATTTCTTATTTATCCGAGCTTTTATAGTGCTTCATCCACCAACGTGTCTCACGGTCGTGATTGTGTTCTGACTCGAGACATTAGCTCCTCTTTTTAATCCCTTGGAAAGGATTCTCTAACACGATTTGATGGAACAAGAGAGAGATGCTTTAGTGGACTTACGTAAACCCATTTTATAGATATCACTGAGTATTCAATGACATCGAAGTTAATCCCACGATTAGTAATTTTGATATTGAAGTTTAAATAGTATTTATATTGATAGCAGGATAAATTTCAAAAGCAAATAGTTGATAATTAAATCGAAAAAAACGAAGACGTAATGTTGCACTTAAATACTGCGTATCAAGAAATTAAAATTCATACATATTAATTTTATTTATTTATTTAATGCTTACTAAGAGGAAAAAGGGAACACGGCTGAGTTATTAAATTAGAGTTAAATTAAGTAAATATGAATTGTATGTACATTTTAATTCATATTTAGTGTAATATTATAAAGATACTTATTTAAATTTTACTACTATCTTAAAAGAAATAAATTATTTCCATTCAATAAGACGATAATTTCAAAAGTGGAACCAATGCAGAATGATGGCCGTTTTTGAAATTATGAATAAGAAAATTCATTTCATAGAAAGGGCCATTCCATGCCAAGTGGTCTAGTGGTCCCCGCTCGACCATCACGGATTTCAATGAAATTTTGTATGGACATTCACAAATATCTCTTATGAAAATTTGTCAAGTTTTACTTTCACCGATGGTATACTTGCTGAGATATAGAAGATTGTTTGACCCAGTGTCGCTGCCTTCTTCAACATGACTATGAGTTTTTAGTAACTTTGAGGCGTTGTATCTCAGAGAATTGTTTTATGAAGTAAACACACTTTGGCTATCTTAAACAACTTTTTGCGCTCTATTAAACAAAGTAATAAAAATAAATGTAAGAGCGACCTCCTTGCAGAATATTCTGTGCAAAACTGGCCCAAAAAATTGCGGATCGAAAAAAAAATAAAACTTTGGCTTTTTATATTTCAAGAAGAAATGATATAATCAACGTGAAACTTATCGCATGATAACATATAAATACATAGTTTATAAATATAAAATTTCATATTCCTAGTACTTTCCATTATTTTAAAAATTGAGTCAACATTTGACAATTTTTGTAAAAAAGCCAAAAATAGGCTATTTTTACCCGGCTTTTACAAAAAAAGGCCCTCTGGAATTTCTTTTGAAAAATTTTTATTAAATAGATAATGGTTTCAACTATCTTAAAATGTATATCTGGTTTTTCATCTCGAGCATATAAGGCCCTAGAAATAGGGACAACTATGAGGATGACATTTGTAAAAACGGCAAAAATAGGTTATTTTCTGCCCGCTCTTAGAAAAGAAAGACCTTCTCGATACTCTTGTAAATAATTTTCATTTGAAAGAGCATGTTTCAAACCTCTTAAAAAAGTACACTTGGTTTTTCATCGCGAGCACGTACAGCCCTAAAAAAATTAACAAAGTTGAGAACGTTGCTATGGTGGCGCCACATGTTTTCTGTTGTTTATCGTCCTGGTTATTTTATGTAGACATTTTTAGTATATTGCGTTTGTCCATGACTGGTACTGGTAGTGACATCGTCACTACAAGTTCAGGCATTTGAACCAGTAACCCCATCGCCGTAGAGGTCACGCCCGATAGCCATGCAATACCAGCCGTGCTGCTTTCACTGTACGTTCTGATACCCCAAATGTTTTCGCTGTAAGTGCTATCGACCAACTCTTTGGGGCCAATGTCAATAATTGAACTTTCATCGATCTATCGGATATTTGAATTTTTGTTTGAATTTCTTTTATTAGATCAGCCGTTATTATTTATTAGATTGCCGTTTTTACAAATGTCATCCTCATAGTTGTCCCTATTTCTAGGGCCTCATATGCTCGAGATGAAAAACCAGATATACATTTTAAGATAGTTGAAACCATTATCTATTTAATAAAAACTTTTCAAAAGAAATTCCGGAGGGTCTTTTTTTGTAAAAGCGGGGTAAAAATAGCCTATTTTTGGCTTTTTTACAAAAATTGTCAAATGTTGACTCAATTTTTAAAATAATGGAAAGTACTAGGAATATGAAATTTTATATTTATAAACTATGTATTTATATGTTATCGTGCGATAAGTTTCACGTTGATTATATCATTTCTTCTTGAAATATAAAAAGCCAAAGTTTTATTTTTTTTTCGATCCGCAATTTTTTGGGCCAGTTTTGCACAGAATTTTCTGCAAGGAGGTCGCTCTTACATTTATTTTTATTACTTTGTTTAATAGAGCGCAAAAAGTTGTTTAAGATAGCCAAAGTGTGTTTACTTCATAAAACAATTCTCTCTCTAAAACGCCTCAAAGTTACTGAAAACTAATAGTCATGTTGAAGAAGGCAGCGACACGGGGTCAAACAATCTTCTATATCTCAGCAAGTATACCATCGGTGAAAGTAAAACTTTACAAATGTTCATAAGAGATATTTGTGAATGTCCATACAAAATTTCATCGAAATCCGTGATGGTCGAGTGGGGCACTTCTCTGAAATCAGACCACTTGGCATGGAATGACCCAGAAATAAAAACCTTTATTTCCGTTGTCATACTGGGCGATGTAGGTAGGTAGAATGGCAACGCAGTAAGAAGTCATGGATAATGATTATACATATTAAATAGAAATATAACTTCGTTTTTTTAATACTATGACTAAACTCAATTCACTTTCTCGAAACTTTGTTTTCGAACAATGTCAATATAAGTGAAAGATCGTCAACAAAAACAAATGCTTTGTACACAACTTAAAATATTCCCATGCAATTCTTCTACATATTCATAATAAATGATAATACTTCAATCGAGCCTCCATATTAATATTAAATAGGACAACAAATACAAAACTTTCACTATCACGGCTAAATTATTTTCCCATGCCGGCAATCGAACCCGGGCCTACTGGGTGAAAGCCAGATATCCAAGCCACTAGACCACATGGAATGGTGGTAGTCTGAGGTAGCTTTTTACTTCACAAGCGGTATTACTAATAAACATAAAAATCAAAAATAAAAATTAAAAATAAAAAAGAAAGGATATAATTGAATATATAGTAAGTTGAAAGAAAAAACTTCGTTATTTCCACACGAAGTACGGCTAGGACATATTGATTATATGAGAATATATAGTAGATTAGCAACAAAAAAATTAAGGATGAAGTTCCTTTTTTCCTTACCGTAAACATAACGATTTTTGGGCACAAGTATATAAATGCTCTACTATTCGGCAGGTTCTTGGGCCCAAATATTCTCAATTCATTGCTATTTCTTTAGGTTTTTAGCAACATTTCCCTCTTATTAGGTTATCTAACATCTTCTGCCTCTGTATTCTAACGTATAATTGGAAAACTTTCAATACTTAAACACCAAACAATCTGTTGCATAATGCGACAATAATAAAACAAGAAAACAGTAAGAATTCTCGCAATATATTTTCATCGATTATTGATGTTAATATAATTGTTTTAACGGTGCCATAAGTTCGATTCATATTTTTGTTTTCTTTGGTCTGTATTAGACATGGGCGCCGTTATGATTTTTGTCAGCGGCGGCGTAGGGGGAAAATGAAGCCGGCGGCGGCGGCGTAACGGCGTGAACGCTGACTGCTTAATCGTCGGCGGCGGCGCGGCGTAACCGGCGGCGTGTAAATTTTCGTTCGTATACGGCAGAAAAAAAGGCGAATAACTCGAATATCTGAGAGTACATTATTACAATCATATCATACCAATAAAAACAGTGTAGAGCTATCTTGAATACTGCGATGGAATATCCGATCACAAAGCCATAATTATAGATTTCGACCTTAACTTGGTAAGGCACAGAAAACCAAAGCGCAGAGTTTATCTTTACCCGCGAGCCGATTTCGAAGGATATCGTAGTAAACTCATGTACAAAGTTCCGGAGTATGAAACACGCACGATATGTTTAAGTACCGAGGACGCGTGGAATCTTTTTGTAAGAACAATGTGTGACCTAATGGATAAATTTGTACCCTCCAAACTTTCAAATCAAATTAATGAACCTAGATGGTATAATGGACTAGGATAGCACTAAAGAAACAGAGGCGTTTGCATTCCAAATTAAAAGCCGCTGCGAGGCAACCGAACAATATCAACACAGATCAAGTAAAGAGCGAACATAGGGAAGCAAAGTCGGAAACTAAACGAATTATGCGAGATACCCTCCGTCAATATAAAAAGAAGATTTTATGCGAACACTTGGAAGAGGACCCAAAAGCGTTTTGGTCGTACGTTCGTGAGGTCCAAGGTAAAGAGACTGTTGGTTCATTAAAGGATACCAGCGGTAATATACTAAACGATGCTAAAGGCAAAGCTAATTTCTTGATTGATTTTTTCGAAGCGTTTTCACGTCTGACGATACATCAAATACTCTCCCGAAAGTTGATAAACCTGAATCGATGTCGAAAATCACCTTCAGAGAAGACGGCATCATTAAACTATTGCAACAGATTAAACCGAATAAAGCTCCGGGTCCTGAAGACATACCGGCTCGAGTGTTCAAGGAAGTTGCGGAGAGCGTAGCACCTTTTCTTAAAGTTATATTTGACAAGAGTATGAGCGAAGGAAAGGTCCCGAAGGATTGGAAAATTGTGAATGTCACGCCAATATTTAAAAGCGGCTCTAAGGACGATCCAGCTTATTACAGGCCTTTATCTTTAACATCACTGAGCGGTAAAATTATGAAACATATAATAGCTAGCTCTTTAATGGGTTTTCTTGAAACGTCTAATTTCATAATTAGGAATCAACACGGTTTTCGTAAGACTCGTTCTTGCGAGTCACAGCTGGCTTTCTTAGTACACGATATTCTAAACTCTGCTAAAAAACATAAGCAAGTCGATGCAATATTTTTAGATTTTCGGAAGGCTTTCGATAAGGTACCTTATCATAAACTACTCATCATAACATTCTTTCTCACCGATAGAGAGCAACGAGTAGTACTCGATGGTGTTAGTTTCAACTTGGTTAAGGTGTCCTCGGGCGTCTCTCAGGGCAGTGTAATTGGACCGTTGTTATTTTTAGTATACATCAACGACCTCAGTAATCACATTGAAAGCAATTTTAGGATATTCGCAGACGACACAGTCATTTACAGGGAAATAGTTAGTTCAGAGGATAGATTAACCCTTTCGAACGACAGATAGAATTATGAACTGGTGCGATGATTGGCAATTAGAGCTTAATGTAGAAAAGTGTTCGGTAGTTAACTTCTTCGTAAGTAAATCTATAATAAATGATTATTCTTATAGTCTCCGAGGGGTAAACCTAATGACAGTAGAATCGGTAAAGTTTCTTAGAGTAACTCTCACGAATAATCTATCGTGGAATGCCCACATCCGAAATATATGTGGAAAAGAATTTACAAAACTCGGCTTCGTTAAAAGAATAGTCGGTAGGAACGAAGAAAAAGTTCGCGAGCGATGTTACTTAGACGTTAGTTAGACCTCACCTTGAGTATGCATGTAGTGTATGGGACCCTGCAGAGAAATGTCATATTCGGGATTTAGAAAAAGCACAACGAAAGGCGATACGCTTTATAAAGAATTGATATGATGAAACAGCGAGTGTCACTCGGATGTTACAGTACGCGGGATGGGAATCATTAGAAGATAGAAGAAAAATTCAAAGGATAAATTTATTAAATAAGTTCAGAGAAATTACGTTTTCAGATGATGTAACCGATATAATGCGACCCTTCTGTTATATGGGTCGTTCTGATACTGCCAGAAAGATTAGGGAAATAGATGTTAGAAAGAATCGCTTCAAAAATTCATTATTCCGCGAAGTATACGCGAAAGCAACCTTTTAGGAAAATAGAGTCAAGGTGCTTGCACCCCCTGCCACACGCCGAAATGCGGCTTTTAGGGTTCTTACATAGACATAGAGAATTATATTTATATAGACATTACAATTATATCATACCAATAAAGACAATGTAGAGCTATCTTGGATACGCAGCACAATGTGCTAGAATCGAGAAAACCTGGCAAAAAAATCCTTTTCTTGAGTGCGGACTTTAGTACTGGCAATTCTCAAATAAATCCTGCCTATTACTACCAAATTATTTACGCTGATTTCTACCTATTAAAATTCCACAGGTGGTCAAAATTGACCAAAATTCACGAATAATGCCAGGCTTAGATTTTTGCAAAATTCTTCAGCCTCAAACCAAACCCAAATGAGCAGAATCATCGGGAAAAAATCAATACAGTATTAAATAATCAACCCTTAAGCTTAATTATGATTTTTTAAGTGATCACAGTTGAACATTTGAATTATTGCATCGCTACTATCAGATCTCTGAATTAGCTTCTGTTGGTGAAATACTCACTTCATGCAACATGTCTGTTAAGTTATACTTCTTTCTCTTATCCTCTCTCGGACCCTCCGATTTAAGGAAAACGAGCTCACATAAGACGCTGTCTGGGAATATTATATGCAGAACTTATTGAGGTATGGCAATGCGAAGTTTCAAAGTTCACACTCAAAAAATGTTTCCTTATTCTTGGCCAGCATTTTCGATTCTAGCTCGCTCTGCCATAAAGGGGTGAATTTTGAAATACGTTGCTTTCCTTATTTTAACAAAAGCATGCTTCTTATAATTACGCTACATTACTTTAAGAACGTTTAAAGAGTGGTATCACAAATTGGGCACAAATAGCCAGTAGAATGTCGATCAATGGATGTACTATTGTTGTGAATTAGTTTAACATCACATTTGCGCCACATTTTTCAAGTATGGAATCCAGGAATAGACGTTTAATTAAAATTTCCAGAAAATAAAAAATGTATAAATGATGAACGCAAATCAAAACATTTAAGTTTAAACAAACTAAAAGAATAATAAGCAAATGAATGAATTAGAGGAGTTTAAAATAAATATATTAATAACATTCAGCAGTAGATTACACTCTGTCAACAAAATCTTTGCACAACGCATAGTCCTCATGGATGAATACCATTTTATTCGATCTCTGCGGCTCTAGTCTGCTTTTCTTATCGTTGAGAGGGAGCCCTCATATACTAAAACTCCTCTCAATGAGAGTGCTGGTTGCGGGAGTACACTTTGCTCTAATAAAGATATTCAAATCGATTATAATGTTTTAGAACTCTGGATTAGACGTTTTTTTATAAATCAAAAGATGCTTCAATTAGTAGGAATTGAAGGTAATCCAGGAAAATACTGTTGTACCCTATGAAGAAAATTCTCTTATTGGAGTTAACATTTTGGTTTACATGTACGTTCAAGATGGTTTTTATAAAAATATTCACAGAAATTATGATACGTAATGAATACACATTACTTGCCATTACTAAAGTCCAACTTATCTCAAACGGCCCCATGTTCATAAGAGAGATTGATGCACGTAGTAGAAATATACGCGTTGAAAGAGAAAGTTAGACTAAATTAATTTTAGTATTATACCACATGGAGATACAGTAATTGAAAACTGTTCAGTGAAATTTAATTATAGTTAAATTTTATCACATTTACAAGAAAAATAAGAAACGAAAAATATTAAAAATTAAAAATTTGGAAATTCGTAGCGAATTTGTTTGTATATGTTCTTTAAATACTCACTCTCATTTCAGAAACAAAGAAGTTCTTATTATTGATAATATTCTTCCTTTTATGATCTTTTTTCGATACTTTCAAATTTCCTGGTAAATATTCTGGGAAAATACATCCTTGGTTTGAGGTTTGAGAAAAATGCGTTCAAAAAAGTAGTTGCCAACTACTTTTCGCTGTACTTCATTCATTAAATACATCCAGCGAGATAGTATTCTGAGAAAAGACTGAATTTTATTTGTGTTATTTTAAATCTCTATTTTCTATTATAAACATTCGAAAACGAACATACATTGCGGAAGTTACATCTTCCGCAATAAATTGTATGAATTATATCACGTATGAAATATGTTATTATATACGAGTAAAAGTAGCTTGCATAATGCAAGCTTATAAAAGTTATTTATAATCTTTGTTCTCATGTCATGCTTTGAGTTTCAATGTTATCGGGAAGGGCTTCAAAAAAAAAACAAAAAAATTGCTGCAATTTCTAATTTTTGTAAATGCCTGGTGTCGAACCCAGCACTTATTGGAATATGCAAATAGGCATAATAACTTGTTAAGACCCAATCTTAATTAATACTAAGTTTGAAGTAAATATCATACCGGGATGGTCCTGAAATAAGACTCCAATATCCCCTATCTGAAATGCATTGGATATAACATATTGGCAGCTGTGAATGCACAGTATGACTTGTTGGAACTTGAAATCATTTAATGCAAAGTTTCAACTCGATATCATGCCGGAAAGTACCTAAACTTTGTTTCCGTTATCTCAATAAAAAATGCATTGAGGAATGTAAATTTCCCTCTGGGATCGAACCAAGGACCATCAGCAAATTGCTAAAATTAGATTATGAAATATATTTATGATGTCCATCCAAGTGCTGAGTTTCAAGTTTCCATCTTATCGGAAAGTGATAATAAAAAATCTTAAAAACCGCAATGTAAATTAAACGGGAGCATATTTTCCCTGACCTAGCGTCGAACCAAGGATAAACTTGGATGATGTCTTAATGGTTTTCGTCGGATTCGCAGTGCCTCCAGCGATCCCTTGAATTTCAACTCTCAACTTTGCCTGAAAGTGCCTCAAAACAATTTTCGAAAATCCCCACCATGTATCTTTATGGAGAAAATCGGGACTTTTGGGCCTTCTGGAATAGAATCCATGACACTGAGGTTCAAAGTCGGCTTTTTTCTGGAGGTTACACGTCATGGCCAACACGTAAAAATTTCAAGACAGTGGCATTTGTGGAACATGGTTAGTATTTTGATCCCCTATGAATGAATGAGTGTATATATAGGTACGAGTAAAATGTTGTTAGCATACTACAAGCATATCGACAACACTAATTTCATGTCGGCATCATATCGAGACGGTCCTCAATAGCAAAAAAATGATTGAAAATATTCGAAAAATTCGCTGTAATTTAATTGCCTGGCATCGAACCCGGGTCTTTCTGGTCATACTTACTATGCAGCACAACAGAAAATCACCATCTCCAACTATGTGTGAAAATTCAGGCATAAATATTGGCTGCAACTGCGTCAAACGACGTCCTACTTTTCACATATTTTCCTTATGTGAGAAATGTTAATGTGCTCTGGCATCGCACCTAGGAACAGCATGGTCACATATAATTTTTTTCTTAAACCGAGTCTTAATATACATCTACTAGCCAAGCACGAACTTCCTATCATTTCCATAAGTGCATTAAAAAAAATAATGAAAAACTATCACAATGTTTTTAAAGGGCAGATTTTTGCATCGTCCTAGCGTCGAACCAAGGACTTTTTCCGTAAAAGTCATTTATGTTTTCGATAGATGATGACCATATATATAAGCTCCTTGAGTTTTGATTCTCTTCCTATCAAGGAAGTAATTTTTAAAAATCCCGAAAATCAAAGCAATACATTTAAAGGGGAAAAATCGGGACTTTGGGACCCTCTGGAATCGAACCCATGACACTGAGGTTCAATATTGCAATTGTTTGTCGGTTACACGTTATGGCCAAAACGTCGTAAAAATTTCAAGCCAATGACGCTGGTATATCATAACAGGAATGTCCTGAGGGGTTAATTGGAGGAATAGCCTTCCTAGGCTTAAATTCGCCCAAAAAATAAGACGGCATTATTATTATTATTATTATTATATAACTCCATTACCCCCATCTACAATGCATACGAAATGTAAATGGCTCTCTGAGATCGAACCAAGGACGATCAAGGAATCCTTAAACTGAGTATTTGAAACATATCAATGATCTTTATCTATATGCCGAATTTCAAGTTTGGAAGGGGTTCAAAAAAATTCTTAAAAATCGGATCACCTTCTGATTGTAGAGACGGCTGGTGTCGAACCCAGGACATATTGGCATCTGTGAATGCACAGTATGACTTGTTCTGACTTGATCTTATTTACTGCAAAGTTTGAAGTCGATATCATGCCGGGAAGTACCTAAAATTGGCTTCCGTTATCTCCATAAAAATGCATTGAGGAATGTGAATACCTCACTGGGATCGAACCAAGGGCCATCAGCGAAACGGTGAACAGCGTACATAAAATTTGCAATTGATCTCTATCTACATGCCGAGTTTCAGGTTTCTATCTTATCGGGAAGTGATTAAAAAAAATCTTAAAAATCGTAATGTAAATTAAACGGGAGAATATTTGCCCTGATCTAGTGTCGAACCAAGGATAATCATCGATGATTGTTTAATGGTTTAAATAACTCAGCGCCCTCGTGGAAAGCCCGAGATGTGTTCTATCAGTTCAAAGCGTATCTCTTCGAACTACTTCTCAGCATATTTTCGACTGTGGGACTTAGTTTTTAAATCCAAGTCACGCCGCGCCGCCGCCGAAAAAAATTCCGGCGGCGGCGCGGCGGCGCGCCGTAGTTATTTTTTCGGCGGCGGCGGCGTGCCCGATATTGTCGGCGGCTGGCGTAATCGGCGCGGCGCCCATCTCTAGTCTGTATATATTAAAAAAATATTTTGTTGCTTCAACTTCCTGGTTTTAATGATGGAATACCACCAAGTTTCAGCCGAGACAATTTCGTTTTTTTCAAGTAAATGATTACTTTGTACTAGAGTATTCGATAAAGTTAAAATTAGATATCCCCTCTTCAAATTCTATCCCTTGTGCATATTGTGAATGCATCATGAATATAAGGGAATCGTGAGCCATAAGAAAATAGCGAAGTAAATTGATTTGTTTTTCCACTTCCAACTCTGATAGTTTCATGTCACACTCGATTCTATTCGTGTATTTCTATCACCAAATGAACTTTATGAACAGAACAGATCATAATCTCTTTCCGCGAAGTTGCATCACGAATGCACGACGTTTGACTGGTCGGGGAGTAGTACTCTAAAAATAATTTTAATCTTCGCTCCGAACGAATTTGTTCTCGGAATTTTTCGCCTCTCTCCTTCGACTCAACGCCGCAAGTTAGAGATGAACAATGGACCCGCGAGGATCCTATTTGATTCACGGGAAACTCTTTTGAATCACACACGTGCTTCGTTACGTCTGCACTCCCGTTCTTTTGTCTCTGGCGCCATCCCCCGCACGCTTTTAATTACGGACATCTGAAGGCGCTCCTATTCCATCCTCAAAGAGAGAATGTTTGTTTTTCTTCGGAAATTTTAGATAAGTTTTTTCCGCGGACGATTGTCGGTTTTCCGAAGTTGAGATTATGGTTTCCTTGTAAAATCTGTTTCTCCCTTTTCGTAATGACCGAAGGGTGCCTAAACTTTCCTTTTCTTTTTTAAATGTCCGTAGTGTATTGCTAATACTACTTGCGAAATGCGGTGAATCTATTAAGCGAATTCTTATATGAGTGTTGTAATTTTCGGTAGTTTAATGTGCCTTAAAATCTCTATTCAACGTAATATTTTTCGTTTATTGGTAACCTACCCTCAACCCCCCCTCTTGGCGTTATGGATTATCTTCTGCCTTTGTCTTCCCCTCTGCTCGTTCCCTTATATTAAAAGCTCAATTACTTTCTTTAGTAATTCCTCTCAATATATTACGCACCCGTTTCCTTTGTCGACGCCTATTTACTTCAATTTAAACCCTCTCCTCCCAAACCATCTCTAGCACCACCATGTTTGTTTTTTTCATGCCGATCAAACTTCCTTTTTCCATTTCACATCACACATACTTCAAAAAGGTCTCCACATGTACATACGATTTACTTTTTCCTTATGGTCCACATTTTTAGTTTCATTGTATGCCTTATGGTCCATGCAGCGAAACTCCTCATCAAGAATTTTATGTTATCGATAATGTTATCGATAGATTCTGAGGATATACATAGGCTCCTAGAGTTTTGATTCTCTATCCATCCGGGAAGTATTTTTTTTTAAATCCAGAATATCAAAGCAATGCATTTAAATGTAAAAAAATCGGGACTTTGGGGCCCTCTGGAATTGAACCCATGACACTGAAGCTGAAAATCGCAATATTTCTGGTGGTTACACGTTATGGCCAATACCTCGTAAAAATTTCAAGCCAATGACGCTTGTGGTTTAGCCTGTGTGTTATTATCCTATCTGGGTATCTGGGTATATACATGAATGAATCCGAAGAAGCATCTATATATAATAGATAAACAAACCACAACATAGGATTTGAACCTCCTTCGTCAGCCGAGGAATATTGAAAAGTATTTACTACCGCGTAGTCTGAAAATATTTCCTGGTTCCATACCCATGCCGGAAATCGAACCGAAGCCTTCTGGGTGAAAGCCAGATATCTTTACCTTGTTTTTAAATTGACTGTATACGTTCCTGATCCATTAAAACAGAAAATCTCAGCAGTAAAACCTTCAATGAATGAAATGGATACTAAAATCAGAACCTAAACTTTTCTCTCGAATGAACACCGTCACATGCGTTGTTCGTCTGTTAGGTAGACCCTGTTGACCTAACAAGTAGACATTCTGAATGTGGCTGGATAAAAAAATTCCCATACCGGGAATTGAACCCGGGCCTTCTGGGTGAAAGCCAGATATCCTAGCCACTAGACCATATGGGATACTGTATAATTATGTTGAGGAGTTTTCATGAGCCCAAGAGACAGGTTTGGTGCAGGACAACCAGTTTAACTCGATTGTTTTTTTGTAATAATACCGAATTTCCAAATATAATTATAATTTGATTACTCTCTGAATTGGGTGCGAAATCCAAAAAAACTCTGTATTTCTAGTCCTAAAGAAATTAAAATAAAAGTCCTTTTCCAGTAATCTATCGTTAAATTCCACTAACTATAAATTTTAAATGATAAGCCATACAAGCAAGAATTATCAATAAAACTGCAAATTATTATAATTTATTTTTAAACGAAAATAAATGTTGTTGGTGGTTCTTAATTTAACGATTCAACATTGGTCGCCTAACGATAGAGTGAACATTTTTACTTCCTGTGTTTTAAAGTATATATTAAAATCGTCCCTTCCTTTTGATTCGATATGAATTACCACATCATAATATTTTACGTTATTCATTTTGATATTCCGTGTTATTGTGAATTGCTGCCTGTTTGAAGCCGGCCTTAGATTTCGCGTTTATCGAACAAGAACTGACTATACCAATTAATTGACGTTTTCCGTTATTTTAATTTCAATTCTCACCATCATTGATCGAGACTGAAAATAGAGTGA